>OZ014520.1:542425232-544925232 GCA_963966055.1 Lathyrus aphaca
GGATGCAATTGAAATACTTATAAAGGAAGGCCACCTCAAGTAATACACCAAGAAGATTGAGCCTCCTCGACATGAAGATCACGTCGCGAAGAGGGATCGGGAGGACTCTTTGTCCGATGGCACCTGTAACACGGTGGAAGAACTGACTTTGTCGTTTTTGTTTACAAAAACCATATTGCGGATAGCAAGAGTTGCCACCAACTTTTATTTTATCCAAAAAATAAAGGTATAAAAGAACGGGAAAGACCTTTTGAAAAAGATTTGAGTTTGGGGGGTAAGTTATACAAAGGGAAGGTGTTAGCACCCTTTGTATCCATGGTTATCCATGGGCTCTTAACTTCTTAGCTCACTTTACTTTTGTTTGGAAAAAAATAGTGTATTGTGTGATTAGAAAATATTTTTAGAAAGTCTTTAACAAAGTGTTTAGTTTGAAAGTATTTGAAAATGTGAGGTGTAAAGAGTATTTTGAAAATTTGTGAGCAAGCACTTAAGAACTACTTACCCTAAATTGTAAGGTCTTTCTTGTTATTTTGTTTCCTTAGGGACAGAATTATCCTTACTATTAGTTAGTAAGTAGTTTTGTCCTTGGATTTAAAGGGACATGTGTAGGGTCATCGTATGGTCATGGAAGGCAACATGTAAGGATATCTTAGCAATTCGAAGGGATGATCATCATTTTCCGTCGGGTCATCGAGGGACAAGATCATTTATTCGAAGGCAACTCGAAGGGACTACAAGGAACTATGATCTTTATATCGTAGGGACTTGATGATTTTTTATTCGTAGGCAGTCTTACTAAGATACCCCTATATTCGAGGGACTTGACCATTTTGTAAGACAACAAGAGGAGAAACCCTAGGGGTGTATGTGTGAGAAGTGTGTTAATTACAGTTATTTTAGTCTTAGAAATTAGGGTTATCTATGTTCGTTTATTTTTATTCACATGCATTCTTTTCACACCCTATATTTACTAACCACGCAATTAATAATTTACGAAATTTAAAAGCAGAAAGTAAACCTAGACTATTACATCATGGGGGGATACATGTTTGAAATTAGGGGAGTGCAGAAAGTAAAAAGTGCGGAAAAGTAAAAAGTGCGGAAAAGTAAACCCTAATTAAGCTATTACAAACCAGGAGCAGATACATAATTATCAAAAAAATGCGAGAAATCTACGTTATTACATTAGTCGCATATCATATACATTTTTCTCTAATAAAATTAAATATCACGATAAAATAAAGAAAACTAGGAAAATATTTCTTTAAAATTTTAAAATCTAAATTAACAATTTTTATTATGATTAATTTAATAAGAAAGGAAAATAAAATACTTAAGAGGAATTAATTAACATTTAATTATTAAAAATAATTTTGTGTCAAAAATATTAATTATTTAGGATTATGTCAAAATATTAGATAAATTAGGGTTAGAAAAAATTAAAATTTAATTAAGTCTTAATTACTATGTTAAATAAAAATTTGATTAAAAAAATAACCTAAAACTAATTTTTTGTAAAAAAAAATAAATTTATTAGTCAGGAAAAAAATAAATAGGTTAATTAGAAAAAATTTATGAATTTTTTTTATATATTAAAAGAATAAAAGTGGTTAATTAGTTGGTTAATTAAAATTAGAAAAAATAAGAAATAAATAATAAAACAATATAAATTAAGAAAAAGAAAGAAAAAGGTCCAGAAAAATAAGGGTTGGAGGCCTGGATCGAACCCAAGACCTACTCCTCCCAATATGCGCGCTTCACCACCAGTCCACATGCACATGCATTGTTAATAAACGAAAACAAATGATTATATAATAAAATAGAATTTGAAAATCAGAGCGCGCCAAGAACCATCTTCTTCCTTCGTTCGTCCAAGAAACTTTTACCTATGATCGTGTTCGTCGCTACAACCTATAGTAACGACTTTGTTCGTCACTATAGCACCTGCATTTTTCAAAATCATCAAATACACAATATAAATTATATTCGGGGGTGTAAATCGATTGTAAATTGTCTTATGAGTTCAATGGAACAATCAATTTCACTTGAAATCGTCTCTAAACGGAATTCCCAAAATCGAAGTTATGAACCCTAACAATGGCATATTGTTGAACCTGCATTGAAAATCAAATTAACCAATCCAGAAAGCATCTACACGTTAACACAAACAAGAATGCACAATCAAATTTGAGTTATGATGCACATATAATCGAAATCAAAAATCAAAGAAAACAAGCAAAAAACAAATTTGGTTTGGGCGATTTAAGATGTATTTGATGATGATGATGATGATGATGATGGATACATGTTCTAAAGATCCTCAAGAATGTAATGCCACCTTTAAAACTCCTTGTAATTGGCTATAAGTGGAAAATCGAATTTGATTTTTCTTGAGATTTTTTTGAAACGTAATAAGGGTTCTTTGGCTCAAATTTTTGTTCCTTGTGCATTTGACCTTGTTGTATGTTTATAAGAGAGTAAATTAGGTTAAAAAATTAGGCTTTGATGATGGATTTGAGATTGCTTGGAAGTGAAGAAAAGAGGTTTCTATTTTGGTCAAAATTTGATTTTAAGACATTCTCTTTTGGTTTGTGTCGTACCTCGGAAATGGCTACGATCCTCGCGCTGACCGCGGAACAAACGAAACAACAGAGTCACCATCTAATTTTATTTATTCTAACTAGAGAACAGGAATATATAGCTACAATATAATAAGGAAAGGATATGGTCTACAGAATGAAAATCTAAGTTCGGGAGTCGGTTACACAAGGGGAAGGTATTAGCACCTCTCACGTCCGTTGTACTCAACGGGAACCTCTTAGTCTAGTTTGCGATTGAGTGATAATCTATGTTATTGTCTTCTTAAAGGTAAGCAGTATGTAAAATGGGTAGTTTAGTTCCTAGGGTGCTCGACAAGGAGTAAGATCCGCGTGCCTACGTATTTCCTCATGCAATGGGAAAGTTAGAGCCTCGTAGTTCGTGGTACTAAGGTTGATCGATTGATTTTATTAGGCGTTAATTGCTCACACCCGAAGCAGATGTCTTGTGTCTAAACAATTGAAGAAAAGTATCAGAGATCCAATACTTGTCTTTTTTCACCTTTGTTTCGATAGTTATTAAATATTTTAATTACCGAAGACCACTTGACGTTGGATCAAGGGTTTGGACCTAAGTAACGTTTTGGTAAATGGGAAAGTCGATACAAATAGAGTGTAAGAGTTAATTCGGTTACGTGGGATCAGGTCCTAGTCCTAAGGAAGGCGCCTAGTAAATGAAACCAAAACCTAAAGGAAGTGCGAGTGTGCGAGTGAAACCACTTGGCGTTGGATCAAGGGTTCGCGAAATAAGCGAAAACGAATAAATAAATGACATACATAGGAATCGGGGGAGGGGTACAAGTAAGTTACACAAGATTGCACGAAATAAAAGGGTTCATTGTATTTGCCCAAGAGGAAGCGTGTGTGAAGTGTCCTAAACTATGTGAAGGCATTGGACCTTGAAAATAAACCAAAAGCGCCAAAATGTAGCTCTTTAACTATCTTAGAATCGATTCGATGTTAGAATCATTCTATGAGAAGTCGAGCGTCACTTTATAATCAAATAATTATTTAAATAAAAGAAATGCGATAAAAAAAATTGGTCTCGTATTGATTTAAATGACGTCGATTTGTCGAAATCGAACATTTAGATCGTTTGTTATATCATCGATCATAAAATAAAATAAATCAAGAGATAATAATGAAAATAAAGAATGCCTCATATTTAGTTTAGATAACGCTGATTTATTCGAAATCGAATATCTAAACGTTTATTCATCGGCCGAATAAAATAAATGGGGATAATGGGAAATAATAAGAAAAAATAAAGGAGTGGCCTCAAATTAGGGGATAACGTTGATTTATTAGAAATCAAATATCATCATTTATCATTGGCCAAAATAATAATAAAATCAATAAATGACAATGGATCTAAAATTAATTAGAAACCAAAAAAATAATGGAAAAGAGGGTCTCATATCGGTTTGGATAACGTCGATAAATCGAATGTCACAAATCGGATAATAATATCATAGACCAATAAATAGGTGAATAAAATCGATAAATCGATAAATAATGGAAAAATGGAAAAGTTGGCCTCATATAGGTTTAGATAACGTCGATTAAAAAATCGAATATCGATAAACCATTAATTATATCATTGGCCCTAAAATATCGTATACGAACAGCATATAATCAAAATAAAATTCAAAAACCCTAATATTGAAAACAAAACAAAAAGAATAACAATAAAATAAAAGGGAATGGGTATGCGCTGGAACAGAATATGTGTTGTTCTGGACTGGGCCTCCAGAGACTGTATTGGGTTGTGGCCCAATACGTCGAGTAGATGTCCATACGCTCGGGCAAGTATACTTGTTGGACGGGCGAAACCACTTAACGGTCGGGCATGCGTTCCATGAGTCGGGCACATACTCTGAGAGACGGGCAGGGAACAAGTCTACCATTCCACTTTCCACGTAACCCATCTGTCCCTCATTATCTCCTGAAAGATAGGGGCAGTTGAACCAAGGATCAGACCACTTAGCTAGGTCTTCACGCTTCTTACGTGTTTCTTGGCAGTTCTTCCTTGGGCCTCGCTGATCCAGCCCAAGGAAGGACCTTGGCCCAGCGCTGGGGGCTCACTATAAATACCCTTTTTCACTAAAGGGTTAGGTATTATGATTTAACTCTTCTAACTTACCACTTTTTGTACCTCTATTGACTTTGGCATCGGAGCGCCTTGCAGGTACACCCCCTCCATTCCATCCATCTTGTTATTCACACCCAATTACTGGAAGGCCCTCCTGATCAGATAAGATCAGTGGCGCCGTCTGTGGGAAACTAGATGTCCCCTTCTTCCATAGCAGAAGATCAAAGCTCAAAACTACTCCATCCTTCCAGTATGGCCGGAGAATAGTCCAACGACCGTCACCGTCCCCTCGTCGACTACACGACGAAGGATAATCTGAATTACCATGAAACTGACGCCCGAGACAGGCATCCCTCCACCCTGTCTCCTGAACCCAAAAACAATGGGAACCAGCAACCTCAGCCTCCAAACCCGCCGGTCACTACATTCCAACCCATCCCCGTGCCCGTCGAAGGAGACGCCAGCATGATTACTATGGTGAACGCCCTCAACCAGACCAGCTTCATGCTCTACCAGCAGCACGAGAGGATCATGGCCCTTAATGTAACACCCCCTTTCTATACCCCCAAATAATCAATTAAATCACTTAGGCACATAATAAAATTTTCATCAGAGTATATTTGAAACATGGTATAAAAGGAGCATGCCACATTATACTTGAAATTAAAACATACAACACCTGTTCTTACAAAGATATGCAACAAACGGGGTAACTTGCAACAGAAGGATTTCATCCTTACACCCGTATTCAAAAGATTCAAATAACAGCGGAAACTAACATAACAACTTCAAACTTATATACTCATCATAAATATATCAACAAGTTTGATTCCCCAAAATATTTCATGTTTACATAAAACATTCATCAGCAAAATACATATACAAAATGTATCACAAAAGGCACCAAGCCGACCCTAGCTACCCGGTGCTACATATCAGAGCCGACCGACCAAACGAATGAAGGCAAGCTTCACAAAAAGACCTCCAAAAACCTACTCTGCAATGCCTCAAAGAGCATCATAAAATAGCAGAAGGGTGAGAAACATTATCATAATAACATTGCATATAATTATATATCTCAATACATAAAATACACATAAAACATGTTCTCACCACAAATAACTTCTCATCACCCATTGGAGGTTGAGGTTGAATAGACTCGCCAGCTAGGCATTTTTATCCCGAAGGAAAGGTAAAGCTGCATAAACCTGGAAAGATATGGATAAGACGGTTGCGAACCAAAGAAACTGAGAAAGGGGGTTGGTTACGACCTGGGAAGGTATTAGCACCCAGATCGTCTGTCGTACTCGACGGGATCCACGCTTACTTGATTGTGTTTAAAAGGGGATGGTGTATGTGTTAAACTGTGTACAACAAGCCAGGGAGAAAAGGATGTACAGAGTGTCAATGCAAAAGAGAAAGTGAGCTCTCAAAATTGAGGCTGAGGAAAGAGAACTAGGAGGAGGAGAGGGGGAGATAAAGAGACTTTTGTTCGATAACTGTTAAGTTATGCCTACATATCCTCTCGTGCAATGAGGAAGTCAGAACACCATAGTTCGACTCAAAGAGACTGGGTGTTTTTGTGTGAATTGATTGCTTGTCTATGCTCAAGTGTATGACTCGTCTGGCTCGAGTGCTAACTGTCTTGCATTAGATGGGAGAAGCGAGTTCTCGTTTTCAGAGTGAGTGTGATGAGAAAAGAATCCTGGGGGAGACGTTTATTATTTGTTTTTGTGTTTTCATATTTTTATTACTTTTGGTGTTTTGCATAGGATAACGAGCTTAAGCCCTAATCAAGGGTTTGTAAACTCATTATATCACCCCTAAATAGGGATAATGAGTCAACTTAAGTATGAGATGAAAATCTCAACTTAATTACCCTAATGATGTAGGATTAAGGTCATTAACCTGCTTGTGATTATTAAGTGTTTTTGGATTTTTGTTTTGTGTTAAGTAATGAGTTTAATCTCTAATCAAGGATTAGTGAACTCATTACACCATCCTAAGAGAAGGATGATAGATGAGAACACTTAAGATGAGGAAGATACCTCAACTTAATCCATGGTTAGGGACTAAATTCATTATATAACAAGCCTTTATTAAAGTGGATTTTAATTAAAGGTTAGATTAAGAAATGCATTTTATGTTTGTAAGACTAAACCTGAGGGGGACTTGTCCATTGAACACTAGGGTTAGTCCCTCTGAACCAACAGACAGAGATGTAACCCTAATATAAGGCCCAAGTTACAAGCTTAAGTCTTAATGATTATTAGGTGTATTTGATTAGGACGTGTAAACAATTTAAAGGTTTAACACTAAGTATCAAAGTTATACATTCCATCCTAAGATAAGGATACAAGCATAACCCTAATACAGAGCCCTAAAACTTTAACTGTTTAGCCTTGATTATGAGATGAGAAGAAGAGACTCAAGGAGACTCAAAGGTAAAAACTAGGGGAGACTATGTACAACCCTGAAGTTATCATGCTTGGATATTCCTATGGTTTGTGAGGCTTAAGAAAAGAACTTCAGAAAGTCTTCAGATGGCCACCAAGAAAGAAGAAGCAAATGAAAAGATAAGAGGAAGAAGAATAGGTTACTTACTTCCTGAAGAAGTAAGGTGACCTAAGAAAAATAAAGGGAGAAAGAGGGAGCATAAGTGAGTCAAACTCACTTAAAAGACAAATAAGATGCAAATGAAAAGATAATAAGAGGTTGGATATGGAGGCAAATCCACATTCGGATCAACTTACCATAAGCCCCTGCAATGGTTAGTATGATTGCATAAGGTGAAACAAGATGCAATGAAGCAAAGATGAAGATGCAATGATACCAACCAGGAGTGAGTACATGATACAAATGTGTCATGGAGAGATGCAAAGTCATATACAATGCATATGTATGATCATACAAGTGATGGATGCAAAAACAAGCATGTTATAAGCTTAAGATCACATGAACATACATAAGATGTAATGAATGCAAAACATACCAAATGAATGCAACAATGATTAACCAACATTCACACATGTCCTAAGGTGTCTAAGATGACATACAAATGCATGAGATGTCATGAAAAGTTCATATGATGATGGTATGCAGAGATGAATGCAAATGAACATGACAAATTAGGGTTTTAAGAAAGTATGAGATGTATATGATCAAAATAGAAGAAAAATACATGATAAAAAATTGAAATTGCAACCAAATGAACCCTAAACCCACATAAGATCACACCCCAAAGATGGAAGTCAGAAGCTATACCAAAGTCAAGTTATGATTTTTCTAAGTTAGGCTAAGGTTTTGGATACCTCTTCATGAAAAATGCAATGCAAAAATATGTGGTAAATACCCTAGATACTACATGCAAAGTATGAGAGAATGCAAAAAGAACCATTCACAAACTCATCTTGGTTGATCAGAAATGAATTTTTGAAGTTAGGGTTAGAAAAATAGGAAATTTAGAAACCCTAATTCATGGTTAATTGTCAAAATGTGATCAAACCCTAAAAGAAATTTGTAAGATGAGTTTGTAAATTGTTCTAAATGTGTAAGAATGCTTCATGATTTTTTTTTGGTTATTTTTAAATACCTAAAAGTATTTTTAATTAATTAAAATGAATTAATTAATTAAATAATACAATTAAATGACTTAAAAATATTTTTTTAATGCAAAAATAAAAAATAAAAATGTTTTTGGGTTCTGAAATTAAATTGAACAATGATGCAAAAAATCAGAATTTCAGGAATTGTTTTGGCATTTTTAATAAATAAAACAAAAGAAATGAAATAAAATAAAAATAAAATTAAAAGAAATGAGAAGAATGTTGATCAGATGGCTAAGATTGCGTGGGAGGAAGATCAATGGTTCAGGATGCAAGTCACCTTGACTTGGGGTAGGTTGATCCTAAGGTTGTGGTTTAAAAATGAGATACGCGCGTTATCCAAGGGTCTAGATTCAATCTGACTAATTAATTATAATTTAACTTAATTAATTAGAATTAGGGTTTAATGAATTATCTGAGCCGTCCATACGCTAATCTAATCAACTTCCAAGGGCTGAGATTCAAAATGGAAAACAAAACCCCAATGACTCTCTGGTGACCGGATATAAGCTCCGGTCATCTTCTCTGGCCATCCCCTCAACCTATCTTCTTCCCCAGGCCACCCAAACCAAAATAACTGCCCAAAAACACTCCTCATGCATCATATAATCAAAATCAATCATCAAACATCATTTATATCACAAGAACCATGCAAATCGAATCAAAAACATTTTCACATGCAAAGTTTCAGAACAACCATACATGCTCATTTCTCAACCATTTTCAATTCTCAACATATCAGAGTAATCAACTAAGCATATAGAATCATTTCATAACAAGAAAAAAGAGTTCTGGAAAAATGTTCTTGATGAATACCTGAGCTGAGCTTCTTCAAAATTGAGCTTTCAAGGCCTCCCTCTTGTGCAAAATGACTCCTCTGGTCCCCCTTGTGCTAATGGAATGCTTGGATGAAGTTTATTTGGGCTATTTTGAAGGGTTCAGTTCTGGTTCAACAGAAATCGTGTTTTTGTTTTAGGGTGTTTCAGGCCATGGTGATGGGTGGGAAATGTTCCTTGTGTTATGTGTGATTGAATGGTGAAAGAATTTTGGATGTTTGATGGCTGAGTAGTGAGAATCGAAAAGGGGAAGTTTTTGACAATATTTGTGAAATTTGAGTGTTGGCTTCTTCTTGGCTCTTGTGTGTTATCTTTTATGATCCTTAGGCAATGCATAAAAGATTGAGATAGGTCAGAGGAGTGGTTGTGCACTGTGGGAATGGTATGGCTCCATTGGCCAAAAAGTCAAAAATGGTGTACTTGAAGCATGGGCCATGGCAGAAGTGATTTGAGGTCTTGGGCTTCCTCATCTGAGTTCAAGGAGCACCCTTGGATCGAAATTGATGAGTTGTATGGCTTGATTCATGAGTTTCCAAAGGTTTTGCATTTTCACAACTTTGTTCATTTTGAAGAAATTGTTCATGAAACTTGTGAAGCAAGGCATGAATTTTGGTCTTGAGATGTTTCTCATCAATGTTATGCAGTGTGGAAGTGAATTATAGGTCATTAGAATGCTTAAAAGTCCATTTTACAAAATTCCCTCTTTGACATGAACTTGAAAATTACAAGATTTTTCCCAACTTTGACTTGCCATATCTTGAGTTCTAGTATGAATCAAGAGGAGTTATTGTAGTTTTTGAAAATGGGAAGATCAAACTACAACTTTCATGTTTGAGGAAAATTCATTTGAAGCCTTTTTGGTCAAGAAAAAGGAGGTTGAAGATCTTTCCCAAAATGGAAAGTTTTCATTACAAGTCATGCCCAAAAATAGAAAGTTTTCAAATGGCTCATAATTCTTAAATTTTGTGAACTTACAAGCATTCCTAAGATCAAATAAAGATCATAGGACCTCAAATTGATGAATATGACCCTTTGGAACCCTTGTTGGTGGCCTTAGATGCCCTGATTCTGACTTTTCTTGCACAACAAGTCACCGCTTGATCAGATGACTTCCACAAGGAATGTTTGCTTCAAATTTGATACACATGCTCCTTATAACATATATAGACCAATAGAATCAATAATGGCAAAAAAAATTGAGTGTAAGGGCCTCAAACCAAAAATCCTAATTTCTGGTCATCTATGCAGGAGCCTTGAGTCTGCCTGGGTAGCTGTGCAATCTTCTGAGATTTTGTAACTTCAAAGCAACCTTGGAGGTATAATATGATCATAGAACACGCATGGACCATCTTGGAATGCTTCATGGCCTCTGAGGTAGCTCAACCCACTTCTAAGATTCACCTGATCACAAACCCTAGCTATGCAACTTATGCAGTGAGATAACTATGCAGTGTGAGATGGTATGCTTATGCCATGCAATATGAACAATCATAAGTCAAGGTGTGAGAAAAAGAGAGGGCAAATTTGGGGTTTTTACACCCATATACATCACAATGTATATATATGTATATATATATATATATATATATATATATATATATATATTCACACCAGCACATTCATTATGCACAATTCACATAAACATATATCAATTCGTGTTTATTCACACATATACACTACAATGTATATAAACACACACACACACACACACATATATATATATATATATATATATATATATATTCAAGCACGTTTCATCAATACATACTTTTATCTCCACACAAACACACACACACACACACACACACATATATATATATATATATATATATATATATATATATATATATATATATATATATATATATATATACATATATATATATATATATATATATATATATTCATGTTTATGCCATCATTTCACAATTTAAATGATAAATGCAAATCATAGAGACCGACACACGATTCTATGCAGATGCAATACGGTCCCGACTCAATCATCATCAAGTTCACTCAGGAACTAAATTGGAACCATCACTCGTTACCTAAAGTAACTCTCCGTCGGGCATACGATGTTCACCCATTGCTCACACCCCACATGGGCACACAATGTTTATGGATTGCTCACACCCCACACAGGCACCCAATCTGATTGCTCACACCCCACACGGGCACACAATCAATGTGAATAAATCACCCATTGCTCACACCCCACACGGGCACACAATGTTTATGGATTGCTCACACCCCACACGGGCACACAATCTGATTGCTCACACCCCACATGGGCACACGATCGTGTTATAGTCATCGCTCACACTCCACATTAGCACACGATGCTACAACGGATTCACAAGGAATTCCACAACACAAGAATGCATATATTATGCTTCACATGCAAAATGACACACAACATTCTTGAAAATGCATACATTATTCACAACATAATTATGCACTCAACTCATTCAATTAGCATACATATGCATTCAATTCAAAAAATGTATACATTTTCCAAATGGCCACCACATCACATCAAACCCACATTTCCATAATTAACTTATTTATGTTTTATCAGAAAAGTCGGGCAAAAGTCGGCTAAAAATTACATTTCTTAACATCATTAGTTTCTACACGTTTCTAGCTTCAAATCAATATAAAGAACGCCTAAAACTAATAACCAAAACTAAAGTTACGAATTAAAACACAACCTCCTCAAAAACCTACAGGCTCGCTGAGCGCCCTTCTCGCTCGTTGAGCGAGAAAATCTCTGGAAAGCTCGCTGAGCGAGGACAGCTCGCTGAGCGACAACAGTGTTTCCAGAATTTCTCAGCTGCGCAACAGTCATCTCTAACCACCCAAAACTCAACCAAACCCCCAATAATCATGATCAACAACATGTATCTAACATCATACTTTGGTTATAACAACTTCTAACCGATTAATCTACCAATTTCTCACATTTTCATCAAAACCCTAACTATTCATTCTCTCTAAACTTCATCAAAACAAAAACCCAATCATTCTCATACATACATAATCACATACAAGATTAAGATAACAATGTTTATCATCCATTACCCGATTATTCCGATTCCTATGAGCAATCTTGATGATTTTCCAACTTTTCCCTCTTTTCTCTTCTTTTCTCTTCTCTTCCTTTTCTTTCTCCTCTTTTTCTTTCTATCTCCCTTCTTTCTATTCTTTCCACTCTTATATCTTTTTCTTTCTATCTTTCTATTTTTCTCTCTTACTAACTATTTCTACACTTAACTCATTTTCTTCTCTTCTTCTACAAAATATCATTTTCTCACAAAATAATAATTCTACAAAATTCTAATTTATCATTAAATAGCCAAAGTCTAAAATACCTTCCAATCTAATTTTACCCGAAAATCACAAAACGGTAAAATCACATATCATATCAACATATCACATTAACATGTTAATTTCACAAATAAGACAATTATCACTCAAATAAAATAAAAGACTCAACAAAATTGGGAAATATCGAATCGGGGCGTTACAACTCTCCCCCACTTTAGAAATTTTCGTCCTCGAAAATATTACCTGATTCAAACAACTCCGGATACGACTCGCGCATCCCACTCTCTAATTCCCAAGTCATATTGCCTTCCGCAACGCCTCCCCACGCTACTTTCACAAGCGCAATATCCTTTCCTCTTAGCTTCTTGATTTCACGGTCCAAAATCTTAACCGGCAAAGCTTTTCCACCGCATGGTTATCTCTTACTTCAACCTCGTCCGTAGGAATAACATGTGACAGATCCGGAACATACTTCCGAAGTTGTGAAACATGGAACACGACATGCAAATTCGAAAGATTCGGAGGCAACGCCACACGGTAAGCCACAACACCAACTCGTGCAGTAATCTGATACGGCCCAATAAAATGAGAAGTCAACTTCTTCGACTTCAAAGCACGACCCACACCCATAACCGGTGTAACTCTCAAAAACACATGGTCGCCTTCCTGAAACTCAAGATCTTTCCTTCTCTTGTCATGATAACTCTTTTGTCTACTTTGAGAAGCTTTCATCTTCTCCCGAATAAACTTCACCTTTTCCGTCGTATGTTGTACCATCTTCGGTCCAACTACCGTTCTCTCTTCGGTTTCATGCCAACACAAAGGTATTCGACATCTCCGACCATACAAAGCCTCAAATGGTGCCATACCAATAATCGAATGAAAACTGTTATTGTAGGTGAACACAATCAACGCTAAATAACTATCCCAAGCACCACCTTGCTCTAGCACACAAGCACGCAACAAATCCTCCAACGATTGAATTGTCCTTTCGGTTTGACCGTCCGTTTGCGGATGGTAAGCCGAACTCAATCTTATCTTAGAACCCAAAGCCTTTTGCAAACTTTCCCAAAACCTCGATGTAAATCTAGGATCTCTATCTGATACAATTCTCTTAGGAACTCCAGGTAACTTCATAACCACAGAAACATAGATCTCGGCTAGCTTCTCCAAAGGATAACTAATATCAATCGGAATAAAGTGAGAAGATTTAGTAAGCTTATCCACAATTACCCAAATAACATTATAACCTCTTTGCGTATTCGGCAAACCCGTAACAAAATCCATCGATATAATATCCCATTTCCATTCCGGAATATCCAACGGTTGCATCAAACCACTAGGCTTCTGATGTTCCACCTTAGACTTCTGACAAGTCAAACACGCATAAACAAAATGAGCTACATCTCTCTTCAATCCGGACCACCAAAAGATCTTCTTCAAATCTTGATACATTTTATTCGCTCCCGGATGAATACTTAAATTACTTCGATGTCCCTCTTCCAATATCATCTTTTTCAATTCCTCATCATCGGGAATACAAATACGACCACAAAATGTCAAAACTCCAAAATTATCAACCTTGAAATCATCATTCTCATTCATCATCAAATCGAAAAATTTCAAATCCAACTTTTGCTTTTCACAAATGGTTGTAAGAAAATCATTCGTAACATGTAGCATACCAAGTCTCACACTTCTCGGTGTCATCTCACAAACCAAACTCAAGTCTCTAAAATCCTCCAAAAGTTCCCATTCTCTCATCATCAATGCGGACATATGTAACAACTTACGACTTAAGGCATCGGCCACCACATTCTCCTTACCCGGATGGTAATTCAAACCAAAATCATAATCCTTCAAAAGCTCTAACCACCTCCATTGTCTCATGTTTAATTCCTTTTGATCGAATAAATACTTCAAACTTTTGTGATCACTAAAAACTTCAAATCTTGCACCATAAAGATAATGCCTCCAAATTTTTAAATCAAAAACCACGGCCGCTAATTCCAAATCATGCATAGGATAACCCTTTTCATGCATTCTCAATTGTCTTGAAGCATAAGCTACCATTTTTCCATCTTGCATCAAAACACCACCTAACCCAAACAATGAAGCATTACAAAACATCACAAATGGTTCCGTCGGATTCGGAAAAATCAAGATCGGAGCCGTTGTTAACCTCCTCTTAAGTTCCATGAAACTCTCTTCGCAATGAATATCCCAAATGAAAGCCTTTCCTTTACAAGTCAACTGCGTTAATGGAAGTGCCAACTTTGAAAATCCTTCGATAAACCTCCGATAATAACCCGTCAAGCCTAAAAAGCTTCGAATCTCCGTAACCGATCTAGAAACTTCCCATTACATTACCGCATCAATCTTGGATGGATCAACACTAATACCACCATCGGAAATAACATGCCCAAGGAAACTTACCTTCGACAACCAAAACTCACACTTTGACAACTTAGCATACAATTGCTTCTCTTTCAAAATTTGTAACACAGTCCTTAAATGCTCATCATACTCTTCTTGAGACTTAGAATAAATCAAAATGTCGTCGATGAACACAACCACAAAATGATCCAATTGTTCATGAAAAATATGATTCTTGTATTCCATAAACACACTCGGTGCATTAGAAACTCTGAATGGCATCACGAAATACTTGTAATGACCATACCGTGTTCTAAAAGTTTTCTTTTGAATATCCTCTTCTTTCACACGAATCTGGTGATATCCTGATCTCAAATCAATCTTACTGAAAACACGCGCACTAACCAATTGGTCCATCAAATCATCGATCCTCGGAAGCGGATACTTGTTCTTAATTGTCACCCTGTTCAACTGTCGATAATCAATGCATAACCGCATACTCCCATCCTTCTTCTTTACCAACAATACCGGAGCACCCCAAGGAGAAACACTTGTCCTAACAAATCTATTGTCCTAACAAGTCATTCAACTACTTCTTTAATTCTACCAACTCTGAAGCTGACATACGATACGGTGCCATCGAAATCGGTCTAATACCCGAAACTAGATCAATAGAAAACTCAACTTCTCTTTCCGGCGGCACATCCTTAATATCATCCGGAAACACTTCTGGAAAATCACACACCACTGGAAACCTACTTATCTCCACTTCGCTTTCCACTGACCACGATGCAAACAAACCAAACAATTGAACTTCGTCCATTAAAAGTTTCTTCAACTCTTTCGTGGATACGAAACTCTCTTCTTCATCATCCAAAGAAGGAAACCTTACTAACTTATGATAGCAATCTATATGAACTCGATTAAATTGCAACCAATTCATACCCAAGATTACGTCCAAACCCTCCAACGGCAAACAAACTAAATCCATAACAAAATCTTTACCATACATGGTCAAAGAACAACTTACACACATCAAAGAAGTAGTTACCGACCCTGAAGCAAGAGTCTCAATAACCATCTCACCACCCCAAGAAGTCAAAAAAAAATTCAAACGCTTTGCACACTCAAGAGAAATAAACGAATGAGTCTCTCCCGTATCAATAATAGTAACTAAAGGTGTACTATTAATAAAGCATGTACCTTTAATCAAACGGTCTGCACTAGTAGTGTCCTTCCCTACTAATGCAAACACCTTTCCGCCTGCCTGAGCTTGCTTTGGCTTAGTACACTTAGTACTAATGTGACCCACTTCTCCAAAATTTATGCACTTCAAAACATTCCTTCTACACTCGGTAGTAGCATGTCCAATGCCTCCACAGTTTGAACATTTCACAATATTCTTCCCACACTCAAAAAACTTATGGCCCAAATCGCCACACTTGTAACACTTAACGGGACCAGAACTCCCTCCACCAGATCTCTTATCAAAGTTTCCCCTATGCTTGCCCTTATCAGCGGGTGTAACATAAGGTCCACTTATAGCTTGTTGCTTTCCTTTCCTCTCATTCAAACTCTTGTAATATGTAGAATGAGCTTTGCTATCTTCCTCAAAGATTCTACAACATTCCGTCAAATCCGAAAACCTTCTAATTCTTTGATATCCCACAACTTGCTTAATCTCAGGACGCAAATCATTCTCATACTTAATACACTTTGAAAACTTAGCAGTAGCAGCAACATAATGAGGATGAAACTGAACCAACTCCAGAAACGTAGCAGTATAGTTAACCACTGACATACTACCTTGTTTCAGTTCAAGGAATTCCATCTCTTTCTTTCCCTTCACACTCTCAGGGTAGTACTTCCCCAAGAACTCAGCACGAAAAAAATTCCCTAGTTATCTCTTCACCATCCTCCTCAAGAGCTTAACTTCTACCGACCCACCAATCATCGACTTCTTCCTTCAACATGTGAGAACCAAGCCTCACCTTACTATCTTCAGCATAGTCCATGACTTTAAAGATCCTTTGAATATCCTTCAACCAATTCTGAGCACATCGGGATCAAATCTTCCTTCGAATATCGACGGTTGATTCTTCCTGAACTCATCATTAGCATTCACATTTGGCGCTCCCTGCACCGCCCTAGCCATCGCTTCCAAAGCAGAATCCATCGCATTATCATTTCTACCAGCCATATTCTGATCATTCCCAAAAACAACAACAATGGTAAAAAATAGTTCAACCATCACAACAACAAGAGGGACACAACTGACTCGAACACTGGCTCTGATACCACTTAATGTAACACCCCCTTTCTATACCCCCAAATAATCAACTAAATCACTTAGGCACATAATAAAAATTTCATCAGAGTATATTTGAAACATGGTATAAAAGGAGCATGCCATATTATACTTGAAATTAAAACATACAACACCTGCTCTTACAAAGATATGCAACAAACAGGGTAACTTGCAACAGAAGGATTTCATCCTTACACCCGTATTCAAAAGATTCAAATAACAACGGAAACTAACATAACAACTTCAAACTTATATACTTATCATAAATATATCAACAAGTTTGATTCCCCAAAATATTTCATGTTTACCTAAAACATTCATCACCAAAATACATATACAAAATGTATCACAAAAGGCATCAAGCCGACCCTAGCTACCCGGTGCTACATATCATAGCCGGCCGACCAAAAGAATGAAGGCAAGCTTCACAAAAAGAACTCTAGCAACCTACTCTGCAATGCCTTAAAGAGCGTCAAAAAACAGCAGAAGGGTGAGAAACATTATCATAATAACATTGCATATAATTATATATCTCAATACAAAAAATACACATAAAACATGTTCTCACCACAAATCACTTCTCTAATCGATTAATCTACCAATATCTCACATTTTCATCAAAACCCTAACTATTCATTCTCTCTAAACTTCATTAAAACAAAAACCCAATTATTCTCATACATACATAATCACATACAAGATTAAGATAACAATGTTTATCACCCTTACCCGATTATTCCCCAAACCTTGTTGACGGCTCCCCGCGAGCGCATCCTTGCCGAGTACATCAACTCTGACTTCAAGCAGGGTAGGGTAAGGTTCCCCAAACCTTTTGCACCCAATCCCCACACAGACAAATCCAAATACTGCAGGTTTCACAGAAGCCACGGGAACGTGACTGAAGATTGCGTCCACCTGAAGGACGCAATTGAGATCTTGATACATGAGGGTCATCTCAAACAGTACACTAAGAAGAACGGAACTCCCAAGCACGAGGAGCAAGAAAGGAAGAGACCTCATGAGGACACACCACCCGATGACTCTTCTTATCAAGTGTCCACGTGCATATCACGCCCGGAGGACTTCAGTCTCCCCGAATCATCACCAGAAGGGCGACTCACGGCCCTCAGTCCCTGGGAAGACTTCTCAACCGCTCTTGTCATATCAGAAGGAGGGATGAAGAGCGAAAATGCTGCCCTTTCAGTGAAACGCAAGTTCAACGAACTCCTACTGACCGCTGTAACACGGTGGGAGAACTGACTTTCTATAAATGTTGCAGATAGCAAGAGTCGCCACCGACTTTTATTTTATCTAAAAGGAAAGGACATAAAAGAACAAGAAAGACTTATTTTAAAAGACTTGAGTTCGGGGGGTAGGTTATACAAAGGGAAGGTGTTAGCACCCTTTATATCCATGGTTATCCATGGGCTCTTAGTTACTTAACTCACTTTGTTTGTTTGCAAGAGTGTAGTGTGTGATTAGAAAAATTTCTTTAAGTACTTGGTAATGACCCTCGTATGGGTGTATACAAAGCCTAGTTTAGAAATTGTGAAGTGTAAAAGTAATTTTGAAAAGTATGAGCAAGTAACTATGAGGTACCTACCCTAGATTAAGTCTTTCATGTTCTCGTATGTTCTTTCAATGGTAAGACTATCCCTATTATTAAGGAATAGGTAGTCATTACCTTGGATGTGAAGGGACAAACGTAGGGTCGTCGTATGGTCATAGAAAGCAACTTTGAGGGGTGTCTTTAGCAATTCGTAGGGTCTATCATCATTTATTCGAAGGGACAAGATCATTATTCCGTAGGCAACCTCGAAGGGACTTGATCTTTTAAACTGTAGGGACTTGATGATTTTTATGAAGGGACTTTGCTTAAGACACCCCATATTCGAGGGACTTGATCATATTTAAGGCAACCAAGAGGGGTGACCTAGGAAGTGCAAGATTGCGATCAAAGATCGACTTACGTGTGTGAGTGTTTATATTCAAGTATTTATCTTATTTAAATTAATATTCTAAATTCAATTTAATTACATATAAGTTAAGCACACCCTAAGGTTACTAACCATAATAAAATAATTACAAAATAAAATAAAGATATAAAGTAAACTTATTACATGACTTTAGCAATTACATAATAATAAAAATAATAATGATAATAATAAATATAATAAGAATAATAAATAAACAATAATCAAATATTAGTAATAATAAAATAATAATAATAATAATAATAATAATAATGGTTAGAATAATGAATAAAGAGAATAAAAATTCAAAAGAAAATTTATTTTTAGGTTAAACAAATATTAGAAAATTTTAAAGGTTAATTAAGAAAATATAATAAATTTAATAATAATAAACAAAATAATAAATTATTTACATATTAATAAAAACTAAGATTAACAATTAGGGTTTAGAAAAAAAAAGAAGTTAATTTTTTAGGGTTAGAAGAAAATTAGGGTTAAGAAAAAATTAGGGTTAGTATTTAAATTAAGAAAATTAGGGTCTTTAATTATAATTAAAATACATTATTAATTTATTTACAAAAAATATAATAACTATATATAAACATATTATAAAATTAATACAAAATAAATAACATTAAGAAAATAATTTATGAGTTTTAGAAAATATAAAGTTTTATGAAAATATTATTGGTTATTATTTTAGAAATTATTTTAATTATATTAATTTAAATTAAAAATAAGAAAATAGCTAAAATAAGGAAAATATGAAAAAACCCTAAAAAGATAGGACCTGGGATTTGAACTCAGGTCCCTTACCTCAACAACAGCATTCAAAACCAGCTGAGCCAGCACGCGCTGGTGTAAGCAATATACAACGCATCCATCATATTGTAAAACCTGCAAAATAAATGAAATTAAAACAAAATGGCATGCGGCCAGATTCGAACCCATAACCATCACAACAACAACCAAACACTCCACCAACTGAGCCACATGGGACGCGTCTGCAAACTAAGCAACAAACAATCATAATATATTAAGTTAGTTGAATAAGTGAAAAATTGAACAAAATATGGTGTCACCAAGGATCGAACACAGGTCATAGCCATCACACACGCACGCCAACACCACTGGGCCAAGCAGCATTTGTTGAAATAATATGAAAACAATTCAATAAAATATTAAGTCAAATATTTGAATTCCAGCTTTGGCGCCAACTGACTTCATCTTCTTCCTCTTACCTGCGAATTTTCCTGTGAATATACCTACAACTATTCCTGCGAATTTTGAATTTCAAGAACCTGCGGAAATTGGATCTTTCATAATATGCAAAATTTCATCAAATTAAGGACACATACATGATCCTTGCAATGTATACAGTCGAACCATGGTTTCATTATTCATTTATATTAGGTAAATCGTGAACCCCTAATTTGAGAGCTCTAACCCTAACAATGGCAGTTTTTGATTCAGGTCATGGTTATTTAATTTCTTTGCCCATAAACAATCTAAACATCATTGCTAACAAGAATATATGGTTAGAATTCATCAACAACACACAAATAATCAAAATCGAAAAGAAAAAAAAAACATGAACAAGTTTGATTCGGTTTATGCAAATAATGATGATTTAGATGCTGCAAATGATTCAAATAGATTCAATGATCATCCAGGAATGTATTGCAACCTTCAAAACTTCTTGATATGGCCTGCAATTAAAAATCCGAATGTGACTTTTGTATGAAGTTTTGAAGTTGAATGATGTTCTTGGAGGCTCTGAATTTCGTCCCTTGAGCTTGTAATAGGTTTGTGAACTTATAGTGATGTGAATTAGGTCAAGACTTTGTGGATTTGTGGGCTTTTGATGGTTGCTTGATCATAAAGTTTCACCACTTTCAAATATTCTCAAAAATCTTATAAAACCTTTCTAATTTGGTTGAGCACGAATTTAAATGATACCAATCAGTTTTGAATAACCTTTAAGAGCTTCTAGAATGAGAATCATATCAAATATTGAGTTTTTCATATTTTATTTTGATTTAAATTGATTTTTAATGTATAAAATCAAAATAAATTAAAATAAACTAATAAAAATATGAATAAATGATATTTTATTCGTGCATGATGTCATGGTAGATATTGGGTCATAAAATTGCAAGCCCATGTGGAAAGAATTGGTTCTAAAACCCCATTTGCTCAATAAACCTCTCAAACATTTCTCAACTTCACAAAGACACAAATCCTTCAATTTTAAGGCTATGAAGGTGTTTTTGGATATTTTAGAAAGCTTAGAGAGTCCTCTAACAAACCTCATTTGTCTCATGTCCATATCCTTTACCATTTTCAAATTATGCCCTTTGGAAGATGTTGACTTTTTGTTGACTTTTTAAATGACCTATAATGTCTTAGCTCATACCTTCCAAATGAAGCATTTTTTGGCTTGGCTTGTGAGACACAAAGTTGTAGAGAATTAAATTTCCTTCAAAATTAGCTTTGGATGGAAAATTTTTGATGAAACATGTGAAAGTTATGGCTGGTCAAAGTTCAGTTGACTTTTCCTATGAAAACCCTAATTTAGAAACTCCTGATTCTTGATGATCTGAAATCTCTTTGATGAATCATGATCAACCTTTGATCAAATGATGAATTTTACTTCATATACTTGATGTTGGCAAAAAATCACGAAGTTTGACTTTGGTTTGACCACAGTTGACCTCAGTTTGACTTTTTAACTGCTTTGACTGATTTTTGCATATATGATCATCTGACTTAGCAAACCTTTTGGGAAAGCCTTGAAACTTGACATAGGGATTCTTGAAGACATATAGGATGCTATAAGGCTCACTTGAGGCCTTGGAAGTCCATTTAGCCTGATGAAATCCAAAAACCCTAGTTTAGGATGCATTGCTTAGGAGGAAGCTTTGTCTGAGGGAACTTCCAAGCTTTCTGACTAATTGTGAATCTTGTGAACCTTGTGAACCTCTTGAGATACCTTGTGAGCCTTGTGAACCTTGTGAAAATCTTGGGACACCTTAGTACACAATGTCTGGTCTAGGTGAAGGCAAATTTTAGGGTGCAACAGCTGCCCCTGTTCAATTTTCTGAAACCTGAGGAGTTAGATTGGCCTGTGTGCCATTCGTGACTTGGAAGGTTGATGGGGATTGAACACAAAAGCCCAAAAATTTGCACTCGCCGGTGCGTAAAGTAACACTGCTGATTGGTTGCATATGCTGGAGTGGGCTTAAAAAATGCCACTCGGAGGAACCGGAGATGGGCTTATAGATGCCATCCATAATATCAGGAGGTGATAGTATCTTCATGTTGTCACTGGATATCAGTACTAGGTCTTCGTATAGGCCGTCTCTGAATCATTCCTATAACATGGTTTGAGTTGAATGTCAGCACTAGATCTTCGTATAGATCGTCTCTGCATTATCTCTGGGGGAAAAGAATATCCTTCATTAGGTGTCAGTATTTAGATCTTCGTATAGATCGGCTCTGAACCGTCTCTAGGAACATTCTTTAACTTAAGCATCAGAATCAAATCTTTGTGGCGATCTTTTCTGAGTTGTTTTTGGTAATATCTTGGGCTAAGTACCAGATTTTCGTATTGATCATTTATGTACCATCCCACAGATAAACTGTTGCATAGGCCATTAGAAATAAATCTTCGTAGCGATTATCTCTTCTGGAAATATCCCAGATTAGGTAATAGATCTTCGTATAGACCATTTACATACCTTCTCAAGGACAAAAAGAATATCAGGATTAAATTTTCGTGGCAATTATTCCTGAACTTCTTCTGAAAGAATCTCTTGGACTAAGTGTTAGATCTTCGTATAGATCATTTACACAATATCCCCAAAGATAGCTTGAGTATTGATCATCAGAAATGAATCTTCATAGCGATTATCTTTGAATTAAATATCAGTACTAGATCTTCGTATAGATCATCTCTGAACTGTTTCGAATTGTTGATAATGTTTATCTGCCTGCAACTATCCTGAAAAGAAAAGGTTAGTTTATGCAAGATTATTTGATGTATGCATGTATAGCATGATGTACTTAAGTAAATGTCTTATGCATTATGGATGCGTATGTTGTGATATGATGTAAATGATGTATGTATGAATCATGTAGCCTGAAGCGTCTGGGTATCACTGTATAACAACTGCTGGCTAGGGAAAATAAATCCCGGTTCGTTTCGTTCCCGTCTTGCTTAATAATATGGTACTTAGAACCTCCCGTCTTCGTTCGTCGTGCTTTTTATTGAAGGAATAAGTTCTTGAATATCCTGACTGAGGATAAAAGAGATGGACATAGATCCCGAAAACTTAATTCTTCGGAGGATATGAAACTGCTTGAAGACTTTGTTGAGTGGGAAGTATAAGATATTACTTGAAGTATCTTGTAAAGATTACTCTGTGGGGATGAACCGGCGAAGCTTCATTTGAATTCCTACCTCCGTTCGTCCTTAGTAAATACTATTACTGCATTTTATGCATTTCTGGTAAACATCAATCATATTCAAAAGCATACATACATTCAAATACAACCAATGGACGTTTTCGTTTAAGTAAACAAGGTAAAAGTAAATTTGAATTCAAAAACGAGACTCTATTTATTTTAGAAAGTGGCCTATACATAGGCAAGTTTGTACAAGGAGACAGAAATCCTAGTAAGAGGAATTCGTCATAAAAGTTTTACAAAAACAAAGAAAAACAGCTATGTGAAAAATAATCCTATTGAGTTCCAATTCTACTATTGTCATTATCTTCAAGTATCTCATCCTTTGTTGTCGAGATAGAAATGATTGGATTGATCTTTATCTGCTTGAACTTGATTTAGATAGCATAACTGGTTGAGGTTACATGAGTGATCCAACGAGACATAGTCATACGCTTTAATCCCTAACTTTTGCCTGGATTGCCTTTTCAGGTTTTCAATCCACCGGGATACCCTTTTTTGCCCAAGCCTCCCTTTCAGATTTTCGACTTGCCGGGTGTACAATCTTTTATATATATCCCTAATTTTTGCCCGAACCCTTTTGGTTCGCCGGGATGCCCTTATTTTTGCCTAGGCCAGTCAACCTAGCGGGTCTCTTTTTATGCGTAGTATTTTTTTAACTATGTGTGCGTTTACGGGCTGTGGGAAATCTTCACCATCCATGGTAGTAAGCATCATGGAACCTCCTGAGAATACCCTCTTGACTACAAATGATCCTTCATATGTAGGAGTCCACTTGCCCCTAGGATCACCCTGTGGTAATATGATACGCTTGATTACCAAGTCTCCAGTCTGATATACCTTTTGCTTAACCTTCTTATTAAAAGCTTTGATTATCCGTTTCTGGTACATCTGACCGTGACAAACAGCTTCCAGCCTTTTCTCATCAATCAAATTTATCTGGTCAAGTCGAGTCTGAATCCACTCATCTTCATCCAAGCCTGCATCCTTCAAGATTCTCAAGGAAGGGATCTGAACCTCAATGGGTAGAACTGCTTCCATACCATAGACTAAGGAGAATGGGGTTGCCCCTATTGAAGTACGTATTGTAGTACGATAACCATGAAGAGCAAATGGTAGCATCTCATGCCAATCCTTATACGTAACAGTCATCTTCTGTAGAATCTTCTTGATGTTCTTATTAGCAGCTTCTACTGCCCCATTCATCTTTGGACGATACAGAGAAGAATTATGATGCTTAATCTTGAACTGCGTGCAGAGATCAGTAATCATAGTGTTGTTCAGATTAGAGCCATTGTCTGCGATGATCCTTTCAGGGATGCCATATCTACATATGAGATTATTCTTAATTAATTGAGCCATAACATTCTTAGTAACAGATGCAAATGAGGCTGCCTCCACCCACTTTGTAAAGTAATCAATGGCAACCAGGATGAAACAATGTCCATTGGAAGCAGTAGGCTTGATCTCACCAATCATATCAATGCCCCACATGGCAAAAGGCCAAGGAGCAGTCAACACATTCAACGGAACTGGAGGTATATGCACCTTATCAGCATAAATCTAACACTTGTGACATGTTTTGGAATGTTGATAGCAGTCAGCTTCCATGGTAAACCAATAGTAACCTGCTCTCAATATCTTCTTTGCCATGGTGTGACCACTAGAATGAGTGTCAAAGATCCCATCATGCATATCTTCCATAATCTCTGTTGCTTCCTTCTTATCCACACAACGAAGCAAAGTCGAATCATGATTGTGTTTGTACAAAATTCCATTACTTAAGAAGAACTTAGCAGCAAACCTCCTCAGAAACTTCTTATCAATGACAGATGCCCCTTCAGGGAACTCCTGAGCTTCTAGATACCTTTTCACTTCATAGAACCAAGGCTTTCCCTCCACTCCTTCAGTGTCAATCTCATTGCAATATGCAGGCTTCTCAAATCTATCAATAGTGATCTTGGAAGCTTCATCATCCCAGCTGATCTCAAACATAGATGCCATGGTGGCTAATGCGTCTGCCAATTGATTCTCTCCTCGTGGAATATGTCCAAAGATAACCTCTTCAAAATATGGGATCAAAGACAACACATGTTCTCTGTAAGGAATGAGATTTTCATGCTTGGTATCCCAATCTCCTTTAATCTGACTAACTACCAGGGCTGAATCTCCATATACGTCTAGGAACTGAATCTTCATCTCAATGGCAACTTTGATACCCATGATACATGCCTCATATTCAGCCATGTTATTGGTACAATAGAAACAAAGTCTGACAGTAATTGGGGGTATGAACACCTTCAGGAGAAATGATCACAACACCAACACCATTACCAAGCGTATTAGAAGCTCCATCAAAAACCATAGTCCATCGGGATCCCTGTTCAGGTCCGTCATATTGTCTAAGTTCTTTAGTAACAATCATAAGGTCTTCATCTAGGAACTCAAAATTCATAGACTGATAATCATCCACTGCCTGGTGAGCTAAATGATCAGCTAATACACTGCCCTTAATGGCCTTCTGAGTGGTGTACTGTATATCATATTCTGTTAAGATCTTTTGCCATCTCGTTATTCGTCCAGAGAGAGCAGGTTTCTCGAATATGTACTTGATTGGATCCATCTTTGAAATCAACAAGGTAGTATGAGTCAACATATACTGTCTTAGTCGGCGAGCAGCCCATGCCAAAGCGCAACAAGTTTTCTCGAGCAGTGAGTATCTTGTTTCACAATCGGTAAACTTTTTGCTAAGGTAGTATATTGCATGCTCTTTTCGACCAGACTCATCATGTTGCCCCAACACACACCCCATTGAGTTTTCTAATAATGTTAAGTACATAATCAAGGGTCTTCCATCAACTGGTGGCATCAAATTGGAGGTTCTTGGAGGTATTTCTTGATCTCATCAAAAGCTACCTAGCACTCATCATTCCATTCCATTATCCGATCTTTCTTCAACAACTTGAAGATTGGCTCATAGGTAGCAGTTAGCTGGGAAATAAATCTTGCAATGTAATTCAGTCATCCCAAGAAACCTCTAACTTCCTTTTCAGTACGGGGAGCCGACATCTCTTGTATAGCTTTTACTTTTGCAGGATCCACTTCAATACCTTTTCCACTGACAATGAAACCCAGGAGTTTACCAGACCTAACTCCGAAAGTACACTTGTTTGGATTCAATCTCAGTTTATACTTCTTCAACCTCTCAAACAACTTGTGCAGGTGATCAAGGTGTTGTTCCTCATTCTGGGACATAACTATCATATCATCCACCTATACCTCTATCTCATGGTGAATCATATCATGAAACAAAGCCACCATAGCACGCTGATATGTTTCCCCATCGTTCTTCAAACCAAATGGCATCACCTTATAACAAAAAGTGCCCCATTGTGTAACAAATGTAGTCTTCTCCATATCTCCTGGTGCCATCTTAATCTGATTATAACCAGAGAAACCATCCATGAAAGAGAATACCTTATGCTGAGCAGTGTTGTCTACCAAAACATCAATATGTGGAAGTGGAAAATCATTTTTAGGATTGGCCTTGTTCAAATCCATGTAATCTACACACATGTGTACCTTACCATCCTTCTTAGGTACCGGTACCACGTTTGCAACCCATTGAGGATAAGAAGTCACAGCTAAGAACCCTGCATCAAATTGTTTCATCACCTCTGCTTTAATCTTTTCTGACATTTCAGGACGCATGCGACGAACCTTTTGCTTCTTTGGACGACAGTCTTCTTTTACCGGAAGACGGTGAACCACAATGTCAGTATCCAACCCTGGCATATCTTCATATGACCAAGCAAAGATCTCCACATAGTCACGTAACATCTGGATTAGTCTGTTCTTAACACCATCTTCTAGTTCAACCCCTATCTTGACCTCTTTCCTGTTTTCCTAGTTCCCAGATTCACAACTTCGATTGGCTCTTCATGTGGCTGTATAGCTTTCTCTTCTTGTTGTAACAATCTAGCAAGCTCTACAAGTACTTCACAATCTTCCTCCTTTCCATCTTCAACTTGATAGATCGGATTCTCGAAATTATAATTGGCAATAGTAGAACTGTTATCAACAGGATCCAGAGTGGATGAGGATCTGCATTTTAGTGATGTGGGTGTGTGTAAGAACACATAGCTGATAAAACAGAAATAATAATAAAGAGCACAATATTTACGAAAACGAAACGTCCATTGATTTTATTAAATGAAGTATGCAAATGAAATGACATCCCGAAACAAGCATACCGTTGTGCCCCGGGCAAGACACAAGGCTTAAAAGGTTTTATTGTTCGAAATTACAAACTTAAAATAAAACATAGTAATAGTATTTACTCCTGACTAAAGGAGATAGGAATAACGTCTTCAGTCTTCCAATTGTTGAGCCCATTACCCATAGTAGGAAAGATCTAATCATCCAGGTTATAATCTTCATTATGGTCACCCACATCATTGATTTGATCTCTTACAACCCCTTGATTAGTGATACAAACAGCACGAGCACGACGAACAGTCCTCTGAGATTCTGCAATGAAACCCAAACCAAACTTGTCAGACTTGTAAGGGATGTTGGGAAGCTGACCCTAAATAGCAGAACCACCTTTTTCAACCACAGCCTTAGCATCTTTGAGGGAGGCCATTGCAGGAGGTATTCTAGTAACCACATGAGCTCTTTCAGAAGCATGGACAGACTGAGGAATAGGAGCAGAGCAAGGAAAAACTTCAAACGTTTGACACGGAGTTTCAACCATTTCACCCTCCATTTCTACATATTTGAAAGTATTCACATGGCTAACCATGTACTCTTCTTCACCATAGACAGTGACAATTTTGTTTTTTACCGGATATTTCAACTTCTGATGCAAGGTGGAAGTCACAGCACCTGCCCCATGGATCCAGGGGCTCCCAAGCAAACAAGAATACGCAGGACGGATGTCCATCACATAGAAAGTAGAGTTGAAGACTTGAGAGCCTACTTTGATTGGGAGGTCTACTTCTCCATGTACCACTCTTCTTGAACCATCAAAGGCCCTTACCACTACATCACTTGGTCTTAACACAACATCTTCTGGACTGAGATTGTCCAGAACGTCTTTAGGGAGCACATTTAATGAAGAAACATTGTCCACCAGTACATGAGACAAAGTAGTGCCCCTACATTCAATGGAGTTATGCAGAGCTCTGTTATGGTTTCTCTTGGCAAGAGTCAAATCAGCATCAAAAAAGCCCAAACCATTATCACTAGTCAGATGTGCAACACAATTCTCAAATTGATCCACAAAAATTTTATTTGGCACATGAGCAGTCTTTAAAAACTTGATTAAGGCTTTAGCATGGGCCTCAAAACACAACAACAAAGATAACATGGAGATTTTGGAGGGAGTATGCCCCAACTGGTCAACAATATCATAATCACTTTTGTGAATGATCTTCAGTACTTCCTCCATCTATTTAGAAAGATTTTCAACAATTGGTGCTTCAGCTTGCACATGTTCAATCACAAGACCCTTTCCCCGGGCATCAGTACTTGGCCCAGGAGTAACTGCATTTTTAGAGGTATCTTGAGGGGAGAAGATTCTTCCACTTCTGGTGATCTTACTAGATCCAACAATATTGTCCACATCAAGACTAACATCAGTAACAGGTGCATCAGTCAAAGGTTCTTGTTTGACACCATGGATATAAACATCAGAACTATAATTCCAGGGTATACCTTTATCGAAAGTATAAGGAACAGGGCCAGGAGTGGTAATGATCATGGGAGCCACTCTAGCTTCAGCAACAGTCTTCACAGGGCCTTCAGCAGTTATCCTGACAGGACCTTTAGAGGTGATTCTGACAGGACCTTTGGAGGTAATCTTCACCGGTACTCTATCAACCATAGCTACATCTTCAAGCTTCGTGCTTCGAGTAAGATGTTCACACATACTTTCAACAGAAGGAGTCCTCTCAAACAATATAGTGTAATTGTCCATGAGGCGTTGGATACCATCCTTCAACTTCCAGCAACTATCAGGTTTATAGGCATAGTAAAAATAGTCTTCATTGCAACCTGGAAAGAACCCAGCCTGCACCAGCTTCTTCTTGATAATGGACAGAGGAGTAGTCACTTCTGCTACTGAGGAAACATAGGTAACCTCATCAACAACATTAATAGCCTTCTCATGATTGGGCATTGGAGCAGTGATCACATTTGGGGTCCCAGGAGGGTCAAATTCAATTTCCCCAGCTTCAATCATGTCTTGAATCTTGTTTTTCAACACCCATCAGTTGTTGGTGTCATGTCCCAGACTATTAGAATGATATGCACATCTGGCGTTAGGATTGTACCGAGGAGAGGATGTATTAGGATTCTGAGGAGGATCCCTTAAAGTAATTAGTTCCCCTTTTAACATGTGTTGCAAGGCTTAGGCCAGTGACATGTTGATCTTGGTGAACTGTCTTCTAGGCTTCTGTTGATTGTTCTGTTGTTGCTCTGGTGCTGTAGGGGCAGGATTGGAGATGTGAACTGCTCCCACAGATTGGTGACTCCTGTTACGACTATGTTGACCATACACAACATTAGACTCCTTCTTTCCACTAGGGGGCTTCTTAGCAGTGCTTGATGAAGAGGCACCCACCTGTATCTTACCACTTCTTATACCACTTTCCACACGTTCTCTAGTTATTATCATCTCAGTGAAACCAGATGATGAGCTTCCAATGAGGTGACTATAAAAAGGACCACTCAGCGTACTCATAAACATATCCACCAGTTCCCTGTCAGTTAGAGGAGGTTGAACTCTGCCAGCCAGGTCTCTCCATTTCTGGGCATACTCTTTGAAACTCTCCTTAGCACCCATAGACATGCTTTGGAGCTGCATGCGAGTTGGTGCTAAATCAGCATTATATTGGTATTGCCTATAGAAGGCCTCAGCAAGATCATTCCAATCATGAATATTAACACTTTCAAGTTGATAATACCATTCCAATTGAGCTCCAGATAAACTCTCTTGGAAGAAATGAATCCACAGTTTCTTGTCAGCAGTATGTGGTTGAATCCTCCGGACATAGGACCTCAAATGCAGTTTAGGACATGAAACACCATCATACACCACAAAAGCAGGAACCTTTAAGCCAATAGGTATAACCACTCTAGAAACTAAACTCAAATCTTCAAAATCAAGCCCAGAAGATTTTTGCAGTTCCATAGCGTTCATTCTGTCTACCAACATCTTGTACTTCTCCTCACTAGCAGGATCATGATAATAGTTCACCTCAGAATCAAAATCTTCCACAGTATCATGGAGACTACCTCCCTCTTTTTCAGAATTTTCAGACTCAAAATCCTCAACCTCTTCTTTTGTCTTGATAGGACCTCTGAATCTTCTACCCAGGTTTATTAGGCCCCCTGATTTTCTAGTCTTCTTCTTCTTAGCCAGCAGTGCCTTCAGCTCATCTTGTCCCTTGGACAAGTTCAGGATCAGTTCTTGAAATTATGCATTATGAGTCTGGAGATCCTTAACAGTCTATTCGAGAGCCATTTCTGCTGAAATAAACAGTGAGAAGATAAGATACTTGTTCATAAGAAACCTGTGATGCAATGATATGGCATGTAGATGCATATGCAATGTTTTCAAGGACCGCAGGATTTAAATTTTTTTAAACAACCAGAAAGTAAACTTTTATTGGTAATAAATAAACTTGTTTGCCTCTTGGGCTTACAACAAAATGAAACAAATACAAAGATGGGGTTTTAAGTCTCCCATGGACGTTTCCTCTTTGTGTTGAGGTATGTGTTGAGATTCCGCTCCTCGTGAAGTTGTTGGTTAGCTCCAGGATTCTTTCTTGACTAGCTTTGAAATGAGTCTCAAAAGTATCCCTTTGTTCCTTCAATTGGATCCAGGATCTCTGCAACTCTTCCATGTCAGTGGGCATGTCTGGATGAAGGATGACATAAGGGGTATCTCCTTCAGCAACAGGCTCCATGGTAACTGGCAGAATAGCAGGATATGGCATCATAAGAGTCTGAGCACGTGCTCGTACCCATCTGAGATAAGGTTCCATGGGAATGGAGTACTTTGGTTCCTGAGTCTTGCTGTCAACCTTATTCACTTTACCCCAAGCTCGTATGAACCTTTGACGGTAACCTTGCAGATCGTTGTCGTAGTCGAACATAATACCCTGAATAAGCATGTCATGGGGACCATCACTCCGAGCATAACCAAACTAACGTAGAGCTAAAGAAGGGTTGTAAGTAATGCTCCCTCTTATGCCAAAGAGTGGCACATTAGGGAACTCCCCACAACAGTCAATGATAGTAACATTCTCCATAGACCGGGAGCACCAATGAATATCTGAATGAGAAAGTGACATAATCCTCTTGGACCACCTGAACCCTTGTTCATTCTTCATCACTGATCGAGGAAGGTGATAAATAAACCACCTAGACAATAGAGGTATACAACACATCAGAGTTCCTCTCGCCTTCGTAGTACGGGTATGGAGAGAATGTAAGATGTCTCCAAGTAATGTAGGCATTGGATTGCGAGTCAGAAATATGTTGATGGCGTGTACGTCTATGAACTGGTCTGGATTAGGGAACAACACTAGGCCATAGATCAATAGGGCTAGGATCTCCTCGAAAGCATCATAACTCATAGCCTTCAGGAACACTTGAGCTTTCTCCATCAATACCTTGGCAAGGATACCCTTAACTCCACTTCTTGTTTCTAGGATAATGTCTGATTTCTTCAAATATAAGGCTGCAACAATAAATTTAGGTTTAGGCTCTTTCTCTAAGCATGTGAAGGGTCTCTGATCAAGGATAGGTATACCCAGTAGCTTGGAGAACTCTTCCATTGTAGGAACCAGTTGATAGTAGGGGAATGTGAAGCAATGATGTTTAGGATCAAAGAACTGAAATAGGACACTCATCATGTCTTCATCAAATCCTGAGGTAACCAAATCAAGTAGGTGACCATGCTTTTTGATGAACTGGGAGTTTTCAGAAACTTGAGAGACCAATTCCTTAAGCTTAGGAGGTATCCCTACAAAGTTGATCCGGATAGTATTCCTACGAGCAGAAGCCATGACCTGCAACAAATATCAAAGATAAATCCTTTGGTCCTTGAAATAGTTAGTGAAAATGCTATGCTTATGATGCATGATGATGTTATGATGTTATACTCAATCACAAACATGTGGCACACACAAACAAGTCACACCATAGCCCTAGGTTTAGAGGCTTGCATGAGGTTTAAAGGTAAGTACCCTCCCGTGAAGTTTAGTTGGTTCATCCTGTCCTATAAAAGTAACCGGGTTCTAAGGGATCTCAATATCATTAATCCTTCCCAAGGGTGGTTGTTCAGTAGGCAACTTACTTGCCAACTAAAACCCTCCAAGTTTAGGATCTCAATGAGCGTAGTATCGAGTATCAACCAACTTCAGTCTTCACCAAAGCCGGTTATCTCACTACTTTCTAAAGGCCAAGATGGTATGACTAGGGTTCTAAAAGTCAGTTAGTGTATTGACAACATATGGCAGCCTCATATTATCCTCAACTTTCTTAAGGAACATAAGCACCAACCAAGAAGTCACACTAACTATGGCCACCAGATCAACCTTATCGGTATACGCCGTACATTTTCCTTGGTCTATTGCCATTTACCTAAGGTACACTAGATTCGGGTTAGGATCTTTCACACATAAAGCCCAACAAGTAATATAAAGCAAACAAAGCAAACAATTTAAGTGATCTAATTCCTAACGGTAACCCTCTTTTACTTAGTAATTCCCCAACAGAGTCGCCAGTTCTGTAACACGGTGGGAGAACCGACTTTCTATAAATGTTGCGGATAGCAAGAGTCGCCACCGACTTTTATTTTATCCAAAAGGAAAGGACATAAAAGAACAGGAAAGACCTATTTTAAAAGACTTGAGTTCGGGGGGTAGGTTATACAAAGGGAAGGTGTTAGCACCCTTTATATCCATGGTTATCCATGGGCTCTTAGTTACTTATCTCACTTTGTTTGTTTGCAAGAGTGTAGTGTGTGATTAGAAAAATTTCTTTAAGTACTTGGTAATGACCCTCGTATGGGTGTATACAAAGTCTAGTTTAGAAATTGTGAGGTGTAAAAGTAATTTTGAAAAATATGAGCAAGTAACTATGAGGTACCTACCCTAGATTAAGTCTTTCATGTTCTCGTATGTTCTTTCAATGGTAAGACTATCCCTATTATTAAGGAATATGTAGTCATTACCTTGGTTGTGAAGGGACAAGCGTAGGGTCGTCGTATGGTCATAGAAAGCAACTTTGAGGGGGTGTCTTTAGCAATTCGTAGGGTCTATCATCATTTATTCGAAGGGACAAGATCATTATTCCGTAAGCAACCTCGAAGGGACTTGATCTTTTAAACTATAGGGACTTGATGATTTTTATGAAGGGACTTTGCTTAAGACACCTCATACTCGAGGGACTTGACCATATTTAAGGCAACCAAGAGGGGTGACCTAGGAAGTGCAAGAGGGCGATCAAAGATCGACTTACGTGTGTGAGTGTTTATATTCAAGTATTTATCTTATTTAAATTAATTTTCTAAATTCAATTTAATTACATATAAGTTATGCACACCCTAAGGTTACTAACCATAATAAAATAATTACAAAATAAAATAAAGATATAAAGTAAACCTATTACATGGCTTTAGCAATTACATAATAATAAAAATAATAATGATAATAATAAATATAATAAGAATAATAAATAAACAATAATCAAATATTAGTAATAATAAAATAGTAATAATAATAATGGTTAGAATAATGAATAAAGAGAATAAAAATTCAAAAGAAAAATTATTTTTAGGTTAAACAAATATTAGAAATTTTTAAAGGTTAATTAAGAAAATATAATAAATTTAATAATAATAAACATAATAATAAATTATTTACATATTAATAAAAACTAAGATTAACAATTAGGGTTTAGAAAAAAAATATAAGTTAATTTTTTAGGGTTTGAAGAAAATTAGGGTTAAGAAAAAATTAGGGTTAGTATTTAAATTAAGAAAATTAGGGTCTTTAATTATAATTAAAATACATTATTAATTTATTTACAAAAAATATAATAACTACATATAAACATATTATAAAATTAATACAAAATAAATAACATTAAGAAAATAATTTATGAGTTTTAGAAAATATAAAGTTTTATGAAAATATTATTGGTTATTATTTTAGAAATAATTTTAATTATATTAATTTAAATTAAAAATAAGAAAATAGCTAAAATAAGGAAAATATGGAAAAACCCTAAAAAGATAGGACCTGGGATTTGAACCCAGGTCCATTACCTCAACAACAGCATTCAAAACCAGCTGAGCCAGCACGCGCTGGTGTAAGCAATATACAACGCATCCATCATATTGTAAAACCTGCAAAATAAATGAAATTAAAACAAAATGGCCTGCGGCCAGATTCGAACCCATAACCATCACAACAACAACCAAACACTCCAACCAACTGAGCCACATGGGGCGCGTCTGCAAACTAAGCAACAAACAATCATGATATATTAAGTTAGTTGAATAAGTGAAAAATTGAACAAAATATGGTGTCATCAAGGATCGAACACAGGTCATAACCATCACACACGCACGCCAACACCACTGGGTCAAGCAGCATTTGTTGAAATAATATGAAAACAATTCAATAAAATATCAAGTCAAATATTTGAATTCCAGCTTTGGCACCAAATGACTTTATCTTCTTCCTCTTACCTGCGAATTTTCCTGTGAATATACCTACAACTATTCCTGCGAATTTTGAATTTCAAGAACCTGCGAAAATTGGATCTTTCATAATATGCAAAATTTCATCAAATTAAGGACACAGACATGATCCTTGCAATGTATACAGTCGAACTATGGTTTCATTATTCATTTATATTAGGTAAATCGTGAACCCCTAATTTGAGAGCTCTAACCCTAACAATGGCAGTTTTCGATTCAGGTCATGGTTATTTAATTTCTTTGCCCATAAACAATCTAAACATCATTGCTAACAAGAATATATGGTTAGAATTCATCAACAACACACAAATAATCAAAATCGAAAAATAAAATAAAACATGAACAAGTTTGATTCGGTTTATGCAAATAGTGATGATTTGGTTGTTGGAAATGATTCAAATATATTCAATGATCATCCAGGAATGTATTGCAACCTTCAAAACTTCTTGATATGGCCTGCAATTAAAAATCCGAATGTGACTTTTTGTATGAAGTTTTGAAGTTGAATGATGTTCTTGGAGGCTCTGAATTTCGTCCCTTGAGCTTGTAATAGGTTTGTGAACTTATAGTGATGTGAATTAGGTCAAGACTTTGTGGATTTGTGGGCTTTTGATGGTTGCTTGATCATGAAGTTTCACCACTTTCAAATATTCTCAAAAATCTTATAAAACCTTTCTAATTTGGTTGAGCACGAATTTAAATGATACCAATCGGTTTTGAATAACCTTTAAGAGCTTATAGAATGAGAATCAAATCAAATATTGAGTTTTTCATATTTTATTTTGATTTAAATTGATTTTTAATGTATAAAATCAAAATAAATAAAAATAAACTAATAAAAATCTGAATAAATGATATTTGATTCGTGCATGATGTCATGGTAGAGATTGGGTCATAAAATTGCAAGCCATGTGGAAAGAATTGGTTCTAAGACCCCATTTGCTCAATAAACCTCTCAAAAATTTCCCAACTTCACAAAGGCACAAATCCTTAAATTTTAAGTCTATGAAGGTATTCTTGGACATTTTAGAAAGCTTAGAGAGTCCTCTAACTAACCTCTTTGGTCTCATGTCCATATCCTTTACCATTTTCAAATTATGCCCTTTGGAAGATGTTGACTTTTTGTTGACTTTTTAAATGACCTATAATGTCTTAGCTCATACCTTCCAAATGAAGTATTTTTGGGCTTGGCTTGTGAGACACAAAGTTGTAGAGAATTCAATTTCATTAAAAATGAGCTTTGGATGGAAAATATTTGATGAAGCATGTGAAAGTTATGGCTGGTCAAAGTTCAGTTGACTTTTCCTATGAAAACCCTAATTTAGAAACTCCTGATTCTTGATGATCTGAAATCTCTTTGATGAATCATGATCAACCTTTGATCAAATGATGAATTTTACTTCATATAATTGATGTTGGAAAAAATCATGAATTTTGACTTTGGTTTGACCATAGTTGACCTCAGTTTGACTTTTTAACTACTTTGACTGATTTTTGCATATATTATCATCTGACTGAGCAAACCTTTTGGGAAAGCCTTGAAACTTGACATAGGGATTATTGAAGACATATAGGATGCTATAAAGCTCACTTGAGGCCTTGTAAGTCCATTTAGCCCGATGAAATCCAAAAACCCTAGTTTATGATGCATTGCTTAGGAGGAAGCTTTGTTTGAGGGAACTTCCAAGCTTTCTGACTAATTGTGAACCTTGTGAACCTCTTGAGATACCTTGTGAGCCTTGTGAACCTCTTGGGACACCTTAGTACACAATGTCTGGTCTAGGTGAGGGCAAATTTTAGGATGCAACAACCGCGCTCGGGCAAAAGGCTACACTGACAAAGTACCGAGGAAAATCCAATCCAATATCTTTCTTCCTAGAGGAGCTGCCGGGCGGTTCCCCCAATTCCGACATCCCTTTACTAATAAGAGCCCAGATGGCGCGCTTTGACGTTCAACGCATCCTGGTCGACTAAGGAAGTTCGGTGGACATCATGTACGTCCACCTATTCAAGACCCTCAAGCTGGACAAGACCAATCTATCCCCGTACGTCGGATCCGACCTCCAAGGATTCAATGGGGCCACAACAAAGTCGTGGGGTTATGTCGAGCTCCTCACCACCTTCCGGGATCAAGAAACAACTAGAGGAGTCAAGATCCAATTCCTGGTGATATAGTGCCCCTCCCTTTACAACTGCAACCTCGACTGCCCAACCCTGGCTGAATTGACTGCGGTCCCTTCCACCGTTCACCTGAAGATGAAGTTTTACACCAAGCTAGGCCGCATGGTCACGATCCATGGCGACATCGAGGCCGCTCGAAGATGTTATGATATTGCAGTAAAAGGACAGGCCATAATTAACACCAAGAATAACAAGAAACCCAGGGTCGAAGAACAACCTCCCCATAGGGAATCAACGCCATCAATCTCGACAGTCGCGTCGGCAAGGACGAAGCTGAGAAGCAGGGACCCATCAACGGGCAAGCCCCAATACATCCATTCCGCCCGGTCCCTGACGGAGAGTTCGAGCTCGTCCTACTAGGTGACAACCCCGACAGAGCGGTGAAGATAGGTACGGGTCTGCCCGCTGAAACGAGGAAGCAACTCGCGATTTGCCTCAAGGAGAACGCATACCTCTTTTCATGGAACGCCGCAGAGATGCTCGGGATCGATCCCGAGGTCGCCTGTCATCAGTTAGCTTTAGACCGGGCAGTTAAGCCCATAGCACAACGTAGGCGCAAACAGTCTCCCGAGAAAGCGGAGGCTGCTGAGCAAGCTGTAAAAGACCTCTTAGAGGAAAATTTTATTTCTGAAGCCCAGTACACAACCTGGCTCTCTAATGTAGTCCTCGTTAAGAAAAATAATTGAAAATGGCGTATGTGCATTGACTATACCGATTTTAATAGGGCTTGTCCCAAATATGTTTTTCCTCTCCCTAACATAGATAAATGGTCGACAATTCTGTAGGTTTCAAACTCTTGTCCTTCATGGACGCATATAGTGGATTTAACCAAATCCATATGTCAGACGCGGACAAGAGACATACGGCCTTCATGACCCCGACAGGCAATTACTATTACAACGTAATGCCCTTCGGGCTAAAGAACGTCGGAGCCACGTATCAATGCATGATGGACAAAGTCTTCCAAGGGGAAATCGGAGACATGCTCGAAGTATACATGGATGACATGATCATAAAATCGCACGAGGAGGTCGACCACGAGCGACACCTCCGCAGGGTTTTCGAGCAGGCGAAACAATGCAAAATGAGGTTTAACCCTGAAAATTGCACGTTCGGTGTCCGGGAAGGGAAGTTCCTCGGCTTCTATCTCACTGAGCGTGGGATTGAGGCCAATCCCGATAAATGTCGAGAGTTCTCGGAATTCCCGACCCCAAATTCGAAAAAATCAATTCAATCCTTCAACGGCGTGCTCGCCCCCTTATCCCGCTTCGTAGCCAAGTCCGCCCAACACGCTTTACCTTTATTTAAACTGCTACAGAAAGAGGCCACCTTCGAGTGGACCAAAGAGTGCGAGCAAGCATTGCTCCACCTAAAGAAAATGCTTTCCGATCCCCCAATCTTGTCCCGACCACTGGAAAAGGAGACCCTGTATCTATACATGTCTGTAGCAACCGAGCCCGTTAGCGCCATCCTCATCCGAGAAACCGACGAAGGACAAAAGCCTATCTACTTCACGAGCAAAGCTCTCCAAGGCATCGAGCTCAGGTACCAACAAATCGAGAAGGTCACGCTAGCCCTTATTAATTCCCGCGAGGAGACTACGACATTACTTCCTTGCCCATACAATTAAAGTGAGAACCGACCAACCGATAAAACAGCTCCTCAGTCAACCAGATATGGTCGGCCGAATGCTGAAATGGTCGCTGGAACTCTCTGAATTCGACATCCAATACGAAAACATGAAATCTCTAAAAGCTCAGGTCCTGACCGACTTCGTCGCGGAAATGACGCACAACCCGATACCAACGGACGGCGCCCACAAGTGGACGATCTTCGTCGATGGTGCCTCCAGCCTGGTGGGAAGCGGCACATGAATCATCCTCGAAAACGAGGACGGTATCCTGATAGAAGTTTCATTGGCATTGACCTCCCCGACCTCCAAAAACCAAGTTGAGTATGAAGCTTTCCTCGCAGGTCTAAGATTAGCCGAAGACTTAGAGGCGAAGGAAGTAAAGATATCAACAGACTCTCAACTTGTGGCATCACAAGTAAGGGGAAAATACCAAGCTAAGAATGACAACCTCATCGAATACTTAACTTTAGTGAGAGAAAAACTCGAAAAATTCTAGCAGTGGGAGGTCCAACACGTTCCACGCGAACACAACACGCGGGCTGACGTCCTATCCAAACTCGCGAGCACGAGAAAGAAGGGCGGAAACAAGTCGGTAATCCAGGAAATCCTTCCCCAACCAAGTACCGAACGACCACCACCTCCGCTCGAGGTAAATGTGATCGGGGACGATCATTGCTAGATGACACCCATCTATAACTAACTCACAAAGGACGAACTCCCCGCAGACCCCAAAGAGGCGGCCACGACCAAGAGGAGGGCATGCTCGTACGTCCTCCTCGAGGGAAAACTCTACCGAAGGGGACTCTCCATCCCGCTGCTCAAATGCATCGAGGAGGAAAAGGTCCCTGACGTATTAGGGGAAATACATCGGGGAATCAATGAACAACATCCCAGCGGAAGGTCACTGGTGCGCAAGGCCCTTCGAGCAGGCTATTATTGGCCGACGATGCAGCACGACTCCAAGGAGCACGTCAAAAAATGCGACAAGTGCCAAAGACACGCTGTAAACACCCCAAATTTTCCTTCACCTTTTCTCATACCATGGATTGTGATCTTTCATATTGCATTGCATAAGCATATCATCTCACATTGCATAGTTTATTTCACTGCATAAGTTGCATAGCTAGGGTTTGTGATCAGATGAATCCAAGAAGTGATATGAGCCATCTCAAAGGCCTTGAAGCTTGTAAAGAGGGTTCATGTGTGTTCTATGATCATAATATTCTCCCCAAAGTTCTTAAAAGTCAAGAAACCACAAAGCATTGCAAAGGCATAGAGACAGACTGAAGATTTCCTACACAGATGACCTAAAATTAGGGTTTTGGGTTTGAGGCCCTTAACCTAATTTTTTTTAGTAATTCTTGATTCCACTGGTCTTAATATGTTATAAGGATCATGTGTACCAAATTTGATGAAGAAATTCATTGTGGAAGTCATCTGATCAACTAGTAACTTATTGTGCAAGAAAAGTCAGAATCAGAGCATCTGAGGCCACCATCAATGGTACCAAAGGGTCATCTTCATCATTTTGAGGTTATATGATCTTTATTTGATCTTAGAAGTGGTTATAAGTTCACAAGATTGAAGAATTTCAAGCCATTTGCAAACTTTCCATTTTTGGACATGACTTGTAATGGAAACTTTCCATTTTGGGAAAGATTTTCAACCTCCTCTTTCTTGATCAAAAAGGCTTCAAATGAAAAATCTTCAAACATGAAAGTTGTAGATTGTATCTTCCCATTTTCATAAAATACAAGAACTTCTCTTGATTCACCCTATAACTCAAGATATGATGTTTCAAAGTTGGGAAAAATCTTATAATTTTCAAGTTCATGCCAAAGAGGGATTTTTGCAAAACCAAGTTTTAAGCACTCTTGTGACCTCTTATAGACCTCTAAGCATCATAACAACATCACATAGCTTGCCTTGATTAGAATTGTGCCAAGAATCACAAGTTTTCATGCCTTGCACTTCAAGAAATTTCAAAGAGGGAAATTTGCAAAATCCATGCTATCACATGAATCAAGCCATCCAGCTCACAAAATCTGATCCAAGGGCCATCCTTGAATAAAGCTGAGGCAGGAAAAGCCTTGAAATCTCCTCTGACCCGTGCCATGCTCTCTATGACATAACATTTACTTTTTTTTCAAAATACACCATATCAATCACACTATGCCACAACAACTCTCTGGCCAATCAGTACCTCTTATGTGAACCTCATGGACCTCAAACATAACAAGATTGAAGCCTGGAACAAGCCATAGACTCAGAATCCCAAAAATCCTCAAAAACCTTAATCTCTTCGAATCACATTGCACAACCATTAAAACTTCAATCTGTTTCCACCAATCATCTCCACATAACCTAAGGATCACAAAACACACTTCACCATGGCCTGAAAACCCCTCAAACACAAATACGATTTCTGAGTTATCAGAACCAAACATCAAAAACTAGCCATTCAAAACTTGTTCTAAGCCTTCCAGAAGCATCAGGGTGATCATTGGAGTGGGTTTGCACAAGGAAGAGGTCCAGAAAGCTCAAACTTAGAAAGCTTCATCTCAGGTATCATCCAAGAACAATTTTTCCAGAACTCTACTTTTAAGTTAAAATGTGAAAGAGTATGCTTCCCTGATCATTGTGATGTCCTTATTTATGAAAATGGTTGAAAAATGGCCATGTATTGATGCTCTGAAAGTTTAACCCTAAAATGTTGTTTGTTTCGATTCAGCCTGTTGATGAAGAATAAATGTGTTTTTCTTGATGATTCTTGTTCTATGTTGTTTGGGGATGAATTCTGGAGCTTTTGTGAGCTTGGGGTAGCCTAGGGAGAGGGTTAGGGTGAAGAGCATGCCAGAGAAGACGACCGGAACATTGTTCCGGTCGCCTGAAAAAGATTAGCCCTAATCCATAATTATTGGCCAGTTTGAATCTCCACCCTTAGATATTGTGTTTCCTGCGTGCGTGAGTGGCCATGATTCGCTCAGTTAGCCCTAATCATAATTAATTAGGTTAATTGATTTAAATTAGTCAGATTCAATCCTAGCCTTAGGATCACGCGCCAAGTTGTTGCACCCCTAAATTTGACCTCCAAAAGACAAGACATTGTGTACTAAGAGGATCACAAGGTTCACAATGTTCAGAAGACATCTCATGAGGTTCACAAGGTTCACAATTAGTCAGAAAATTTGACAATTCCCTCAGACAATGCATCCTCATAAGCAATGCATCTTAAACTAGGGTTTTGACTTTCATCAGGCTAAATGGACTTCCAATACTTAAAGTGAGCTTCATAGCATCCTATATGTGTTTAAGAATCCCCATTTCAAGTTTCAAGACTTTCCCAAAAGATTTGCTCAGTCAGATGATCAGAAAGATTAAAATCAGTCAAGGTAGTTAAAAAGTCAAACTGAGGTCAACTGTGGTCAAACCAAAGTCAAACTTCATGATTTTTTGCCAACATCAAGTATATGAAGTAAAATTAATCATTTGATCAAGGGTTGATCATGATTCATCAAGGAGATTTCAGATCATCAAGAATCAGGAGTTTCTAAATTAGGGTTTTCACAAGAAAAGTCAACTAAACTTTGACCAGCCATAACTTTCACATGCTTCATCAAAACGTTTCCATCCAAAGCTCATTTTGAATGAAATTGAATTCTCTACAACTTTGTGTCTCACAAGCCAAGCCCAAAAATGCTTCATTTGGGAGGTATGAGCTAAGACATTATAGGTCCTTTTAAAAGTCAACAAAAGGTCAACAACTTCAAAGGAGCATAACTTGAGAATGGTAAAAGATATGGACATGAGACCAAAGAGGTTGGTTAGAGGACTCTTTAAGCTTTCCAAAATGTCCAATAATACCTTCATAGCATTAAAATTGAAGGATTTGTGCCCTTGCAAAGTTGGGAAATTTTTGGAAAGTTTATGAAGCAAATAAGGCCTTAAAACTAATTTTTGCTAAATGAGCCCACCAAATTGCCATCCAATCTTTACAAACTCATCAAGCACGACCCAACCCATACATTTTCTGATTTTTTATATTTTATTTCATATTGATTTGAATTTAATTCATTAAAATACAAATTAAATTAAAATAAAATATAAAAATCATATATTTGATTTGATTTTTGGTTCTAGAAAGTTTTAACACTCATTTAAACTTGATTGATACCATTTAATTTCAGATCATCCAAACATAGCAATGTTAGATCAAAATATTTCAAGTTTTAAGATCAAATCTTTTTCAATCTCTATGGATCAAAAAGTCCAAAGGATGGATCAAAGTCTTGACCTAATTCCATTAAGTGGTATATATACAACATGAAGACAAGCATTGCACACGAATTCAAAGCCTCAAAAACCATATTCAAACTTCACAAAATTGTTCAAAAAATCTCAAATTCGGATTCACTCTTGCAAGGCATTTAAAGGTATTTTAAGAACATGGAGAGGATCTTTGGACATCACTGAATCTATCCCAATCCTCAAAAGCATCAGAATCATGCTCATATACCTTACCCGAAGCATTCTTGTTCTTGATTTGTTTTTTTTAGATTCAATGGATTTATGTATTTATAATGCATTTTGATCATATATTAATGTTTGTGTGTGCCTATAGATGATTTCTGGATAGCTTGCGTGAAGAATCATAGCCAAACCGTGAAATTGCCATTGTTAGGTTTTCGTTTGCCGTTTAGGGTTTTTCGATTAAACAAATATAAATGAATTCTAATAACACTAATGAACTGGCTAAGACATGGGGATCACAATGCTATGATCAATTTGGTGAAATTTTACAGTTTTAATGGTGTTTCAAAGCTAGGTTTTTCTGTAAAATTCGTGCGCAGGTAAATTCGCAGGAAATATGGTAGAAATTTTCGCAGGTAAATGCGCAGGGTCAGAGGAAGAAGATGAAGTCCTTGGCGCGAAAATATGAATTCAAAATATGGATTATTTTTATAATATGTATTTGTTATTTCACTATCAACTGATGCGTTTGGTTCAGCTGGTGTGCGCGTTCGTTGGTAAAGGAATGGTCCTGGGTTCAAACCTCCCCCAGGCCATTTTAGTTTTTGTTTTTATTTTCAATGTTTTTGCAGTTAAACAACAAAAGGATTGCTACCTGATTACTATCACAAACGCGCGCGCAGCCTGGTGGCAGTCTTGCTGGTCTAAGGGTTGCAAGGCCTAGGGCATGGGTTCAATCCCTGCCCCAGGTAAGTTTTTGATTCCATTTGTTTTAATTATTCTGTTTTGTTAATTTGTTTTATAAACAATTCTAATTATATGTTTTATAATAAAAATATATTTAAATAATAATATGTAAATATATAGGTATAACTTCATATTTTTTCTAAAAAATTTCTAGTTTATTTTCTAAAAAATATTAATTCTAGTTTCTTTTATTTAAATTAAAATATGTATATATTATATATTTATTCTTTAAATAGTCAAATTAATAATGTAAATTAAATTATAAATCCTAATTCTATTTTCTAAAATTCATAATCCTAATTTCTAAAACCCTAATTTTATTTTTTACTTCCTAACCCTAGTTCTTATTTAATTTAAATATTTAAAAATTAATTAAACTTTTCTAATATCTAATTAAAATAATTAATAATATTTTCTTTGTAAATAATTAGTATATGGTTTATTATTATCTTTATCATTTTATTTTCATCTCAAAAATTCTTTAAAGTTGTTTATTTAAATCTAAAAATACTTAATTGAATTATATATATATTTTGTATATTATTACTAACCTTTTTTCTTAATTATTTTATCACTAACCTTTTATTTAATTGCTCATTTTATTATATAGTTATTATTTAATTTGTTTTTTATTATAATGTAACAGCAAAAGCGTTGTAATAGTCGTAGTTTATGATTGATTTATGTTATTGCTTTGGTTAGTAAATATAGGGAGTGATAACCTATTTGCTTTAAAAATTAATTTAGATCACTAATCATAAGATAAATATTTGAACATATACACGCACACACGTAAGTCGGTCTTCGATCGCCATCTCACTTCCTAAGGTTATCCCTCATGTTGCCTAAATAAAAAGGTCAAGTAAGGTGTCTAAGAAAGCAAAGTCCCTTCTCATGAACAAATCATCTAGTCCCTCCAATATTATAAGATCAAGTCCCTTCGATGTTGCCTTCGTAAATGATCTTGTCCCTTTCGAATAAAAAGATGATAAGTCCCTTCGTATTGCTAAGACACCTTACAGTTGCCTAAACATAGATGACCCTTCACATGTCCCTTAAACATCCAAGGTAATGACTACCTATTCCTTAATAATAGGGATAGTCTTACCATTGAAAGAACATTTAAGAACAGTAAAGATTCAAATTAAGGTAGGTTCCTCTTAAGTACTTGCTCACTTTTCATAAAAATACTTCATTATACTTCACATTTTAAACAATTTTAAAAACAAAGTCTTTATATATATATATCCATACAAGGATCATTATAAAGTACTTAAGAAAATTTTCAATCACACACTACACTTCTCAAAACAGTTTAAAGTGAGCTAAGTAACTAAGAGCCCATGGATAACCATGGATGTAAAGGGTGCTAACACCTTCCCTTTACATAACCTACCCCCCGAACCCAAAAATCTTTTAAGGTCTTTCCTGTTCTTTTATGCCCTTTCCTTTGGATAAAATAAAAGTCGGTGGCGACTCTTGCTATCCGCAACATTTATAGAAAAGTCAGTTCTTCCACCGTGTTACAGAACTGGCGACTCTGCTGGGGATTTAATAAAAGAGGGGTACCCTTAGGAATTAGATCACTATAAAATTGTTTGCCTTGTTTGCTTTATACTTATCTTGTTGGGTGCTCTTATGTGTGAAAGATCCTAACCCGGATCTAGTGTACCTTAGGTAAATGACAATAGACCAAAGAAACTGTACGGCGTATACCGATATGGTTGATCTGGTGGCCATAGTTAGTGTGACTTCTTGGTTGGTGCTTATGTTCCTTAAGTCAAGTTGAGGATAATATGAGGCTGCCATATGTTGTCAATACACTAACTAACTTTTAGAACCCTAATTATCCCATCTTGGCCTTTAGAAAAGTAGTGAGATAACCGGCTTTGGTGAAGACTGGAGTTGGTTGATACTCGATGCTACACTCATTGAGATTCTAAACTTGGAGGGTTTTGGTTGGCAAGTAAGTTGCCTACTGAACAACCACCCTTGTGAAGGATCAATGATATTGAGATCCCTTAGAACCTGGTTACTTTTTTAGGACAGGATGAACCAACTAACTTCAGGGGAGGGTATTTACCTTTAAACCTCATGCAAGCCTTCAAACCTAGGGCTATTGTGTGACTTGTTTGTGTGTGCCACATGTTTGTGATTGAGCATAACATCATAGCATCATAATGCATCATAAGCATATCATTTTCACTAACCACTTCAAGGACCAAAGGATTTATCTTTGTTCTTTGTTGCAGGTCATGGCTTCTGCTCGTAGGAATACTATCCGGATCAATTTTGTAGGAATACCTCCTAAGCTTAAGGAATTGGTCTCTCAAGTTTCTGAAAACTCACAGTTCATCAAGAGACATGGTCACCTATTGGATCTAGTCACTTCAGGGTTCAATGAAGACATGATGAGTGTCCTGTTTCAGTTCCTTGATCCTAAGCATCATTGCTTCACATTCCCTGACTATCAGATGGTTCCTACAATGGAAGAGTTCTCTAAACTTCTGGGTATACCTATTCTTGATCAGAAACCCTTCACAGGCTTGGAAAAAGAGCATAAACCTGAAGTCATTGCTGCAGCCCTACATTTAAAGAAATCAGACATTGTCCTGGAAACAAGGAGTGGAGTTAAGGGTATTCTTGCTAAGGTATTGATGGAGAAAGCTCAAATGTTCCTGAAAGCTATGAGTTATGATGCTTTTGAGGAGATCTTAGCCCTATTGATCTATGGCTTAGTATTGTTCCCCAATCCAGACCAGTTCATAGACGTACACGCCATCAACATATTTTTGACTCATAATCCAGTGCCTACATTACTTGGAGACATCTTACACTCTCTTCATACCCGTACTACGAAGGCACGAGGAACTCTGATGTGCTGCATACCTTTGCTATCTAGGTGGTTTATTTCTCGCCTTCCTCGATCAGTGATGAAGAATGAACAAGGGTTCAGGTGGTCTAAGAGGATCATGTCACTTTCTCATTCAGATATTCATTGGTTCTCTAGATCTATGGAGAATGTTATTATCATTGACCGTTGTGGGGAGTTCCCTAATGTGCCACTCCTTGGCATAAGAGGGGGCATTACCTACAATCCTTCCTTAGCTCTACGTCAGTTTGGTTACGCTCGGAGTGATGGTCCTCATGACATGTTGATTCAGGATATTGTGTTCGACTACAACAACGATCTGCAAGGTTATCGTCAAAGGTTTATACGAGCATGGAGTAAAGTGAACAAGGTTGACAACAAGACTCTGGAACCAAAGTACACTATTCCTATGGGAGCTTATCTCAGATGGGTGCGATCTCGTGCTCAGACTCTTATGATGCCATATCCTGCTATCCTGCCAGTCACCATGGAGCCTGTTGCTGAAGGAGATACTTCTTATATCATTCTTCATCCAGACATGCCCACTGACATGGAAGAATTACAGAGGTCCTGGATCCAGTTGAAGGAGCAAAGAGATACTTTTGAGACTCATTACAAAGCAAGTCAAGAAAGAATCTTGGAGCTGACAAAACAACTTCACGAGGAGCGGAATCTCAACTCATACCTCAACACAAAGAGGAAACGTCCATGGGAGACTTAAAACCCCATTCTTTGTATTCATTTCATTTTTATTGTAAGCCCAAGGGGAAAACAAGTTTATTACTAATAAAAGTTTACTCTTTGGTTGTTTAAACAAATTTAAATCCTGCGGTCCTTGAAAACATTGCATACGCATTTATACATCATATCATTGCATCACAGGTTTCTTATGTACAGGTTTCTCATCTTCTCGCTGTTTATTTAAAGCAGAAATGGCTCTTGAACAGACTGTCAAAGATCTCCAGGCTCAGAATGTACAATTCCAAGAGCTGATCCTGAACTTGTCCAAGGGACAGGATGAATTGAAGACACTACTGGCTAAGAAGACTAAGAAGGCTAGAAGATCAGGAGGCCTTATCAATATGGGAAGAAGGTTCAGAGGTCCTGTTAAGACCAAGGAACAGGTTGAAGATTATAAGTCTGAGGAGTCTGAGAAAGAGGGAGGCTGTCTCCATAATACTATGGGGGATTCTGATTCTGAAGCCAACTATTATCATGATCCTAATGAAGACAAGTTCAAGATGCTGGTGGATAGAATGAATGCTATGGAATTACAAAAGTCTTCTAGGCTGGATTTTGAAGATCTGAGTTTGATATCTGGAGTGGTTATACCCATTGGTTTCAAGGTCCCCGCTTTTGTAGTATATGACAGTGTTTCATGCCCCAAGCTGCATCTAAGGTCCTATGTCCGGAGGATTCAACCCCATACTGCTGATAAGAAGTTATGGATTCATTTCTTCCAAGAGAGTTTGTTTGGAGCTCAATTGGAATGGTACTATCAACTGGAGAGTGCCAATATTCGTGATTGGAATGATCTTTCTGAGGCCTTCAAACAGGTAATACCAATACAATGCTGATTTAGCACCTATTCGCATGCAACTCCAAAGCATGTCTATGGGTGCTAAGGAGAATTTCAAGGAGTATGCTCAGAAATGGAGAGACCTGGCTGGCAGAGTTCAACCTCCTCTGACTAACAGGGAGCTAGTGGATATGTTTATGAGTACACTGAATGGTCCTTTCTATAGTCACATCATTGGAAGCTCATCATCTGGCTTCACTGAGTTGATAATGACTGGAGAACGTGTGGAAAATGGTATAAGAAGTGGCAAGATACAGGTGAGTGCCTCTTCATCAAGCACTGCCAAGAAGCCCCCTAGTGGGAAGAAGGAGTCAAATGTTGTTTATGGTCAACCTGGTCGTAATAAGAGTCACCAATCTGTGGGAGCAGTTCACATCTCCAATCCTACTCCTGCAGCACCAGAGCCATCACAGAGCAATCAGCAGAAGCCTAGAAGACAGTTCACCAAGATCAACATGTCATTGGCCCAAGCCTTGCAACACTTGTTAAAAGGAGAACTCATTACTTTGAAGGACCCTCCTCAGAATCCTAATACTTCCTCTCCTCGGTATAATCCTAATGCACGATGTGCCTATCATTCTAATTGTCCAGGACATGATACCAACAACTGCTGGATATTGAAAAACAAGATTCAAGATATGATTGATGCTGAAGAGATTGAATTTGACCCTCCTGGGACTCCAAATGTGATCACTGCTCCCATGCCCAATCATGAGAAGACTGTTAATGCCATTGATGAAGTTTCATATATTTCCTCAGTTGCAGATGTGACTACTCCATTATCTGTTATCAAGAAGAAGTTGGTACAGGCTGGATTCTTTCCAGGTTGTAATGAAGACTGTTTTTATTGTGCTTATAAACCTGATAGCTGCTGGAAGTTGAAGGATGGTATTCAACGCCTCATGGACAATTACACCATATTGTTTGAGAGGACACCTTTTGTGGAAAGTATGGTTGAACATCTAACTCAAGGTGCGAAGGTTGAAGATGTGGATATGGTTGATAAAGTGCCAGTGAGGATTACTTCCAAAGGCCCTGTCAGGATCACCTCTAAGGGTCCTGTCAAGATTACTGCTGAAGGCCCTATGAAGACTGTTGCTGAAGCTAGAGTGGCTCCCATGATTATTACCACTCCTGGCCCTATTCCGTATACTTCTGATAAAGCTATACCATGGAATTACGGTTCCGATGTTTATATCCATGGTGTTAAACAAGAACCTTTGACTGATACACCTATTGCTGATGAAAACCTTGATGTTGATAATATTGCTGGATCTAGTAAGATCACAAGAAGTGGAAGAATTTTCTCTCCTCCGGCTACCTCCAAGAATACAGTTACTCCAACTACTACCTCTACTGCTGAGACAAATACTGATGCCCGGGGCAAAGGTCCTGTTATTGAACCTGTGCAAGCTGAGGCACCGACTGCTGAGAATCTTTCTAAATAGATGGAAGAAGTATTGAAGATCATTCGCAAGAGTGATTATGATATTGTTGACCAATTGGGGCATACTCCCTCAAAAATTTCCATGTTGTCTTTGGTGTTGTGTTCTGAGGCTCATGCTAAAGCCTTAATCAAGTTCTTGAAGACTGCTCATGTACCAAATGAGATTTCTGAGGATCAGTTTGAAAACTGTGTTGCACACCTAACTTATGATAATGGGTTAGGTTTTTATGATGCTAACTTTACTCCTGCCAAAAGGAACCATAACAGAGCTTTACATATCTCTATTGAATGCAGGGGCACTACCCTGTCTCATGTGTTGATAGACAATGGTTCTTCACTAAATGTACTTCCCAAAGAGGTTCTAAACAAGCTAAGTCCTGAAGATGCTGTGTTGAGACCAAGTAATATAGTGGTGAGAGCCTTTGATGGTTCAAGAAGAGTGGTGCATGGAGAAATAGATCTCCCGATCAAAGTAGGCTCTCAAGTTTTCAATTCTACATTCTATGTAATGGATATTAGTCCTGCGTACTCCTGTTTGCTTGGGCGCCCCTGGATCCACGGGGCAGGTGCTGTGACTTATACTCTACATCAGAAGTTGAGATATCCAGTGAAGGGAAAGGTTGTCACTGTTTACGAAGAGGAAGAATATATAGTCAGTCATGTGAATACGTTTAAGTATCTTGAAGTGGAAGGTGAATATGTTGAGACTCCTTGCCAGACATTCGAAGTAGTTCCTTAGGTTGTTCCTGCTGCTGAATCTCCTCCGGTTGTCAAAAGGGTTCCTGTGGTTACCAGAGTACCTCCTACAATTTCCTCCCTCAAAGATGCTAGAGCTGTGGTTGAAGAAGGTGGTTGTACTATTTGGGGTCAGCTTCCTGACATTCCTTACAAGTCTGACAAGTTTGGTTTGGGTTTCACTGCAGAGTCCCAGAAGGCTGTTCGTCGTGCTCGTGCCATTCGTATCACCAATAAAGGGATCATGAAAGATCAAATCAATGCTGTGGGTGACTATAATGAAGACTACAACCTGGATGACTGGATTTTCCCTACTGTGGGTGATGGGCTCAATAACTGGAAGGCTGAAGATGTTATTCCTATCTCCTTTAGTCAGGAGTAAATACTATTACTGTGTTGTTATTTTTAAGTTTGTAATTTTTGAACAATTAAACTCTTGAGCCTTGTGTCCTACCCGAGGCACAATGGTATGCTTGTTTCGGGATGTCATTTCATTTGCATACTTCATTCAATAAAAATCAGTGGACGTTTCGTTTTCGTAAATATTGTGTTCATTGTCTTTCTTTTATTTTATTCTTCTTTTATCAGCTATGTGTTCTTACACACACCCACATCACTAAAATGCAGATCCTCATCCACTATGGATCCTGTTGATAACAGTTCTACTATTGCCAATTATAATTTCGAGAATCCGATCTATCAAGCTGAAGATGGAAAGGAGGAAGATTGTGAGGTACCTGTAGAGCTTGATAGGTTTTTACAACAAGAAGAGAAAGCTATACAGCCACATGAAGAGCCAATCGAAGTTGTGAATTTGGGAACTGAAGAAAACAGGGAAAAAGTCAAGATAGGGGCTGAACTAGAGGATGGTGTTAAGAGCAGATTAATTCAGATGTTACATGATTATGTGGAGATCTGTGCTTGGTCCTATGAAGATATGCCAGGGTTGGATACAGACATTGTGGTTCATCGTTTACCGGTAAAAGAAGATTGTCGTCCAAAGAAGCAGACGGTTCGTCGCATGCGTCCTGAAATGTCAGAGAAGATTAAAGCAGAGGTGATGAAACAATTTGATGCATGGTTCTTAGCTGTGACTTCTTATCCTCAATGGATTGCAAATGTGGTACCGGTACCTAAGAAAGATGGTAAGGTACGTATGTGTGTAGATTACAGGGTGTTGCACCCCAAAATTTGCCCTCACAATACAAGACTTTGTGTTCTAAGAAGGTTCACAAAGTTCACAAGTTTCCCAACACTTACAAGGCCTTTCATGAGTTTCATGAAGTCTACAAGTTACTTCTTGAAGGTTCACAAGGTTCACAAGTTCCTCTACATTTACAAGACCTTTCATGAGGTTCATGAAGTCTACAAGTTACTTCTTGAAGGTTCACAAGATTCACAATGGTTACAAAGCTTTCCTGGGGTTCATGAGGTCTACAAAGCCACTTCATGAGGTTCACAAGGTTCACAAGGTTCACAATACCTCCCATGAGTATCACAAGACACTTTATGAAGATTCACAAGGTTCATAAAGTTCACAAGTGGCCATAAGAGTTGACAATTTCCTCAGACAATGCACCTCCTAAGCAGTGCATCCAAAACTAGGGTTTTAACTTTAATCAGGCTAAGTGGACTTCCAATACCTCAAGTGAGTTTCATAACACCTTATATGTGTGTAAGAACCCCCATGACAAGTTTCAAGACTTTTCTCAGAAGATTGCTCAGTCAGATGATCAGATAAGTCAAAATCAGTCAATACAGTTAAAAAGTCAAACTGAGGTCAACTGTGGTCAAACCAAAGTCAAACTTCATGATTTTTTGCCAACATCAAGTATATGAAGTAAAATTCATCATTTGATCAAGGGTTGATCATGATTCATCAAGGAGATTCCAGATCATCAATAATCAGGAGTTTCTAAATTAGGGTTTCCTCAGTAAAAGTCAACTGAACTTTGACCAGCCATTACTTTCACATACTTCATCACCAAGTCTCCATCCAAAGCTCATTTTGAAGAAAATTGAATTCTCTACAACTTTGATGTTGAAAGTTAAGCCCAAAAATGCTTCATTTGAAAGATATGAGCTAGGACATTATAGGTCATTTCAAAAGTCAACAAAAAGTCAACAACTTCAAAAGGGCATAACTTGAGATTGGTAAATGATATGGACCTGAAACCAATGGGGTTGTTTAGAGGACTCTTCAAGATTTCCAAAATGTCCAAGAACACCCCCATACGTTTAAAATTGAGGGAGATATGCCCTTGCAAAGTTGGGAAATTTTGTGATGGTTTATGTTGAAAATGGAGGTCTAAAAGTAATTCTTTCCAAATGGGCTTGCTAAGTTGTGATCCAATCCACCTCATATCATTATGCACGACCCAATTGACCAAAATTCAGCATTTTTATTATTTTATTTTTATTTATTATTGATTTAATTCATAAAAATCATTTTAAATAAATATAAAATATGAAAATCTATTTTTGGAGGAAGATAATGCTTCTAGAAATTCTTAATTGGTGATTGAAGTTGAAAGAGAAAGAAATCATGTGATTTATCCAAAGATAGTAAGCCTTCATGATCAAATATTTGAACTTTAAATTATGATCTTTTTCAATCTTTTTGGATCCAAATCTCCACACAACTAGTCCATATTTCTGACCTAATTCACTCACATATAAGTATCAAACACAACCCTAGCCTCAGGGGACGAATTCCACAGCTGCAAAGGTAGGTTTGACACTTCAAAAAATCTCAAGAAAACTCAAATTCGGATTTAGACAAACAAGGTGTTAGAAGGTAATTTGAAGACATGGCAATGTTCTTTGGTCATCATTGAGTCGAAAGCAACCCTCAAATACATCTAATTCATGCACATATGAGGAATCCGAAAGCATATAGTTCATGTTTAATTTTTTTCCGATTTGAATTGTTTATGCATTAATAATGAAAACTAACCCTGGATTTGTGTTTTTTATGGTGTTTAGAAGCTTTCTGGATGGTTTAATTTGATTTCTATGGATCGTACTAAATTTCACCATTGTTAGGGTTTGAAGACCAATTTCGGGAACTTAGTGTTTAGGGCACCTAAATGAATTATAAAACCATGGCCGTGACCTATAAGCTTCACATAATTAATCTGGGCTTCAAATTTGTATTGATATCATGATTTGCTTGATGATTGAAAAACATAGGTTTCGGATTAAGAACTTGCAGGAAAAATTGCAGGTAAATTCGAAGAAAAATTCGCAGGAAATTTGAATGAAGAAGATGAAGTTTGCCGCGCGTTTTGAATTCAAATAATTGGCATTATATTTTATTAATTGCTTGCTGTTTAAAATCACAACAGCTTGTGTTGTCCCAGTGGATGGAGGCAGGCGTGTATGCTGGCTTGGTCTGGGGTTCGATTCCCCGTTTGTGACATTTTTTTCATTTATTTTGTTTGCTTTTCAGGTTTGATATATTATTAATTATGGCCAACAAGTTAGCAGTTAGGCTCTCCCAGCCAGGCGGTAACGCGTACTTGCTTGCATTCATAAGGTCCTGGGTACGAATCCCACCCCAGGCCTTTTTGTTTCTCTATTTTTTCTGGATTTTTCAGGCAAAGCATAAACCAAATTCTCCTCCCTTCATTGTTGCCTGCACGTGGATGGCCCAGTGGTATGTGATGTTTGCTGCAAGCAGAGGGGACTGGGTTCAAACCCCAGCCCCACCAGGTTTTTTGATCTCTTTTTCTTTTACTTTATTTTTCTTAATTCAATTACTATTTTTCTAAATAATTAAAATTATAATTTTCTTATATGTACATTATGTGTTATAATCCTTAAAATTATTTTTAAAAAAAATTCTAAATTCTTGTTGTTACCTCAATTTAAATTTTCTTATTATTCATATAGTTAATATATAGGTATATATTAGTTAAAATAACTTTGTATCTAAATAAACCCTAATTTTTTTAACAAACCCTAAAATGTTTTCTAAAAATAAAACCTAATTCTATTTTTTCTAAATAATTTTATTTTCTAATTATTAATATAATTATAATATACATTTAGTTATTTATTTAGTATGATTCATGTAAAAGTTGTAAATATAACTATAAATTATTTTTCTCATATAAGATATAAATATATTTCATGCTATTAAAAATTAAATCTTGTAAATTAAAATAATTGTTTGTTCATATTTCTTTCTAAATATAATTGTTTGTATTAAAAATTGTTAATATCTTATTCTTATAATTTTGATTAATTTTATTTACTATTGTTATTACTAACCATATTATTTATTTTGCTTTATTAATTCTATATATTATTATTATTTCACTAATTTTTATCATTCACTAACCTCTCTTATTTTATTATTACTAACTTTTTGCTTATTGTTTAATATTATTATTTATCACTAACCCCAATTTTTATTCACTATTTTTGCTTATTATATTTATTTTGCTATATATTTATATTTTGCTATTTATTTTATTTTGCTTATAATTATGTAATTGCTTCCTTGGTGTAATTTTGTAAACATTATAAATATTTAATTGTTGCTATGGTTAGTAATTAGGGAGTGCAAAACATGTATGTTGTTTAAAATTTAACTTAGATCATTCTAATATAAGATAATTAAAATTAAACACTCACACACGTAAGTCGATTTTAATCGCCATCTCACTTTCTAAGGTTATCCCTCAAGTTGCCTACGAACAAGGTCAAGTGGGGTGTATAAAGCAAGTCCCTTTAAAAAGAAAAATCATCAAGTCCCTCATGGTTGCCTTTACGAATCGAGTCCCTTCGAATAATGATGATAGTCCCTCCTATATGCTTATTACACCCCACAGTTGCCTTCATAAAACAGAATGTCCCTCTCATGTCCCTTACATCCAAGGTAATGACTACCTACTCCTTAATAGTAGGGATAGTCTTACCAAGGAAAGGATAAAGAACAAGAAAGGCTTTAAACTTTAGGGTAGGTTCCTCTTATGTACTTGCTCACTTCAAAAAACTTTTCAAACTCTTCACAATTTCAAACAAATTTTCAAAAACAAGTTTTTACACATCCGTACATGGATTATTATCAACTATTCTGAAATTTTTTCTATTCACACACTACACTTTCAAAAACAATTCAAAAGTGAGCTAAGTAACTAAGAGCCCATGGATAACCATGGATGTAAAGGGTGCTAACACCTTCCCTTTACATAACCTACCCCCCGGACCCAAAATATTCTCTTAAGGTCTTTCCTGTTCTTTTATACCCTTTCCTTTTGGATAAAATAAAAGTCGGTGGCGACTCTTGCTATCCGCAATATACTAAAGTCAGTTCTCTCACCGTGTTACAGAACTGGCGACTCTATTGGGGAATAATTTAAGAGGGGTACCCTTAGGAATTAGACCACTTTAAATTGTTTGCCTTGTTTGCTTTATATTATATTATTGGGATGCTCTTATGTGTGAAAGGTCCTAACCCGGATCTAGTGTACCTTAGGTAAATGGCAATAGACCAAGGAAACTGTACGACGTATATCGATACGGTTGATCTGGTGGCCATAGTTAGTGTGACTTCTTGGTTGGTGCTTATGTTCCTTAAGTCAAGTTGAGGATAATATGAGGCTGCCATATGTTGTCAATGCACTAACTAACTTTTAGAACCCTAGTTAACTCATCTTGGCCTTTAGAAAAGTAGTGAGGTAACCGGCTTTGGTGCAGACTGAAGTTGGTCGACACTCGATACTACACTCATTGAGATCTTAAACTTGGAGGGTTTTGGTTGGCAAGTAAGTTGCCTTCTGATTAACCACCCTTGTGAAGGATCAATGATATTGAGATCCCTTAGAACCTGGTTACTTTTGTAGGACAGGATGAACCATCTAACTTCAGGGGAGGGTACTTACCTTTGAACCTCATGCAAGCCTTTAAACCTAGGGCTATGGTGTGACTTGTTTGTGTGTGCCACATGTTTGTGATTGAGCATAACATCATGACATCATCATGCATCATAAGCATAGCATTTTCACTAACCATTTCAAGGACCAAAGGATTTATCTTTGTTCTTTGTTACAGGTCATGGCTTCTGCTCGTAGAAACACCATCAGGATCAACTTTGTAGGGATACCTCCAAAGCTTAAAGAGTTGGTTTCTCAAGTGTCTGATCATTCCCAGTTCAACAAGAGACATGGTCACCTATTGGATCTAGTCACTTCAGGGTTCAATGAAGACATGATGAGTGTTCTGTTCCAGTTCTTTGACCCTAAGCACCATTGCTTCACATTCCCCGACTACCAGCTGGTTCCAACCATGGAAGAGTTCTCTAAACTTCTGGGTATACCTGTTCTTGATCAAAGACCCTTCACAGGCTTGGAAAAAGAACTTAAACCAGAGGTTATTGCTGCAGCTCTACATCTGAAGAAGTCTGACATTGTTCTAGAAACGAGAAGTGGTGTCAAGGGTGTTCTAGCCAAGGTGTTGATAGAGAAGGCTCAAATGTTCTTGAAGGCCATGAGTCATGATGCTTTTGAGGAGATCTTAGCCTTGCTGATATACGGCTTAATATTGTTTCCCAATCCTGATCAGTTCATAGACGTTCATGCCATCAACATATTCCTGAGTCACAATCCAGTACCTACATTGCTTGGAGACATACTACATTCTCTTCACACCCGTACTACAAGGGCAAGAGGAACTTTGATGTGCTGCATACCTTTGCTTTCTAGGTGGTTTATTTCTCACCTTCCTCGCTCAGTAATGAAGAATGAGCAAGGGTTCAGATGGTCCAAAAGGATCATGTCACTTTCTCACTCAGACATTCATTGGTGCTCCAGATCTATGGAGAATGTCACCATCATTGACCGTTGTGGGGAATTTCCTAATGTGCCACTTCTAGGCATAAGAGGAGGCATCACCTACAACCCCTCTCTAGCTTTACGACAGTTTGGTTACGCTCGAAGTGATGGTCCACATGACATGTTGATTCAGGGCATTGTGTTTGATTACGACAACGATCTTCAGGGTTACCGTCAGAGATTCATACGAGCTTGGGGAAAAGTAAATAGGGTTGACAGCAAGACACTGGAGCCTAAGTACACTATTCCTATGGAGGCTTATCTCAGATGGGTACGATCTCGTGCTCAGACTCTCATGATGCCATATCCTGCCATCCTACCAGTTACCATGGAACCTGTTGCTGAAGGAGACACAACTTATACCATCCTTCACCCAGACATGCCTACTGATATGGAAGACTTGCAGAGATCATGGATCCAACTGAAGGAGCAAAGGGATACTTTCGAGGCTCATTACAAAGCAAGCCAAGCAAGGGTCCTAGAGCTAACAAAGCAACTTCACGAGGAACGAAATCTCAACTCATACCTCAACATAAAGAGGAAACGTCCATGGGAGACTTAAAACCCCACCTTTTGTACTCATTTCATTTTATTTTTGTAAGCCTAAAAGGCAAAACAAGTTATTACTAATAAAAGTTGCTTTCTTGTTTGTTTAAGCAAATTTAAATCCTGCGGTTCTTGAAAACATTGCATATGCATTCCCATATCATTTCATTGCATCACAGGTTTATAATTGTGCACAGGTTTCTCATCTTCTCGCTGTTTATTTCAGCAATGGCTCTTGAACAATCAGTTAAGGATCTTCAGGCACAGAATGCACAGTTCCAAGAGCTGATCCTGAACCTATCCAAGGGGCAGGATGAATTGAAGACACCGCTGGCCAAGAAGACTAAGAAGACTAGAAGGTCTGCTGGGTTGCTCAACATGGGAAGAAGGTTCAAGGGTCCTGTCAAGACCAAGGAACAGGTCGAAGACTATGAATCTGAAGGGTCTGAGCAAGAGATAGGCAGTCTCCACCACACTATGGGGGACTCTGATTCTGAGGCTAACTACTACCATGATCCTAATGAAGACAAATTCAAGATGCTGGTGGATAGGATGGATGCTATGGAGTTGCAGAAATCTTCTGGGCTGGATTTTGAAGATTTGAGTTTGATATCTGGGGTTGTCATACCCGTTGGTTTCAAGGTTCCTACCTTTGTTGTTTATGATGGGGTCTCTTGTCCCAAGCTGCATTTGAGGTCTTATGTCAGAAGGATCCAACCTCACACTGCTGACAAGAAGTTGTGGATCCACTTTTTTCAAGAGAGCTTATCTGGAGCTCAGTTGGAGTGGTATTATCAGTTGGAGAGTGTCAACATCAGGGACTGGAATGATCTTGCTGAAGCTTTCTATAAGCAGTATCAATACAATGCTGACTTAGCCCCCACTCGCATGCAGCTTCAGAGCATGTCTATGGGTGCCAAAGAAAGTTTTAAGGAGTATGCTCAGAAATGGAGAGACTTAGCTGGAAGAGTTCAACCCCCTTTGACTGACAGGGAGTTGGTTGATATGTTCATGTGTACGCTGAATGGTCCGTTTTACAGTCATCTCATTGGAAGCTCATCATCTGGCTTCACTGAGTTGATCATGACAGGAGAGCGAGTAGAGAATGGTATAAAGAATGGCAAGATCCATGTGGGTGCTTCCTCATCAGCTGCTGCAAAGAAGCCTCCCACTGGGAAGAAAGAATCCAATGCTGTTTATGGTCAACCTGATCGTAACAGAAGGCATCAGTTTGTTAGTGCAGTTCATATCTCAAATCCAACTCCTGCGACAACAGAGCAGCCTCAAGGCAACCAACAGAGGGTTAGAAGACAGTTCACTAAGATCAACATGTCAATGGCTCAGGCATTGCAACACTTGTTGAAGGCTGAACTTATTACCCTGAGGGAAGCTCCTCAGAATCCCAATGTTACATCTCCCAAGTACAATCCCAATGCACGATGTGCATATCATTCAAACTGTCCAGGACATGATACTAATAACTGCTGGGTCTTGAAGAACAAAATTCAAGATATGATTGATACTGGAGAAATTGAGTTTGACCCACCAAATGTGATTACAGCACCAATGCCAAATCACGAGAAGACTGTCAATGCCATTGATGAAGACCTACATGTCTATTCAGTTATGGAGTTGACCACACCATTGTCTGTTATCAAAAAGAGGTTAGTACAAGCTGGGATCTTTCCAGGTTGTCGTGAAGATTGTCTGTATTGTACCTATAAGCCGGATAGTTGCTTCATTTTGAGAGATGGCATTCAACGTCTCATGGATAAGTATACTATAGTGTTTGAAAGAAGACCAACATCTGTAGAAAGTATGGTGGATCATCTGACTCGGGGTAAGAAGATTGAAGAGGTTGACATGGTTGACAAAGTACCGGTAAGAATCACTTCAAAGAAGCCCATTAAAATCTCTCATCAGGGTCCAATCAAGATTACTGCTGAAGGTCCTGTGAAAGTTGTTGCTGAAGCCAGAGTGGCTCCTCTGATCATTACCACTCCTGGTCCTATTCCCTATACATCTGATAAAGCTGTGCCTTGGCACTATGGGTCTGATGTTTACATCCATGGTGTCAAGCAGGAGCCTTTACCTGATGTGCATGCTGACATTGATAATATTGCTGGATCTAGCAAGATCACTCGTAGTGGAAGAGTCTTCTCTCCTCCAGTTGCTTCTAAGAGTGCAGTTACTCCTGCTGCTACTTCCACCACTGATGCTAGGGGCAAAGGTCCTGTTATTGAGCCTGTATCCACTGATGTGCCAGCTGCTGATGATCTCTCTAAGCAGATGGAAGAAGTATTGAAAATCATTCGCAAGAGTGATTATGACATTATGGATCAACTGGGGCATACTCCCTCAAAGATTTCTATGTTGTCCTTGTTGCTGTGTTCTGAGGCTCATGCCAAGTCCTTGATCAAGTTTCTGAAGTCTGCTCATGTGCCCAGTGCAATTTCTGTTGACCAATTTGAGAACTGTGTTGCTCACCTGACCTACGACAATGGGTTAGGGTTCTCTGATGCTGATTTGACCCCTGCCAAGAGGGATCATAACAGGGCCTTGCATATTTCAATTGAATGCAGGGGCACTACCCTGTCACATGTGCTGATAGACAACGGTTCCTCTCTGAATGTGTTGCCCAAGGAAGTCCTGAATAAGCTGAGTCCTGAAGATGCTGTGTTGAAGCCCAGTAATATTGTGGTAAAGGCTTTTGATGGTTCTAGAAGAGTAGTGCATGGGGAAATTGATCTTCCAATCAAAGTTGGCTCTCAGGTTTTTACTGCTACATTTTATGTGATGGATATTCGTCCTTCATACTCTTGTCTGCTTGGTCGTCCCTGGATCCATGGGGCAGGTGCTGTGACCTCTACATTGCACCAAAAGTTGAGATATCCGGTGAATGGAAAGGTTGTTACTGTCTTTGGGGAGGAAGAATACCTTGTCAGCCATGTAAACACTTTCAAGTATCTGGAAGTGGAAGGTGAATACATTGAGACTCCGTATCAGTCATTTGAAGTGGTTCCCTGGGTTAATGATTATGTAGCTCCTCCTGCTGTGAAGAAAACTCCTGTGGTCATCAGAAAACCTCCAACAATGGCAATGGCCTCCCTCAATGATGCTAGAGCTGTGGTGGATGAAGGTGGTTGTACTATTTGGGGTCAGCTTCCTGATATTCCATACAAGTCTGACAAGTTTGGTTTGGGTTTCACTGCAGAGTCCCAGAAGGCTGTTCGTCGTGCTCGTGCTGCTCGTATCGCCAATCAAGGGGTTATCAATGCTGTGGGAGATCAAGATGAAGACTACAACTTGGATGCTTGGATTTTTCCTACTGTGGGTGTTGGACTCAACAATTGGAAAGCTGAAGATGTTATCCCTATCTCCTTTAGTCAGGAGTAAATACTATTACTGTGTTGTTGCTTTTAAGTTTGTAACTTCTTGAACAATAAAACTTTCAAGCCATGTGCCTTACCCGGGGCACAATGGTGTGCTTGTTACGGGATGTCATTTCATTTGCATACTTCATTCAATAAAATCAGTGGACGTTTCGTTTTAGTAAATATTGTGTTCCTTGTCTTTCTTTTCTTTTTACTTTATCAGCTATGTGTTCTTACACACACCCACATCACTAAATGCAGATCCTTATCCACTCTGGATCCTGTTGATAATAGTTCTACTATTGCCAATTATGATTTCGAGAATCCGATCTATCTAACTGAAGACGGAAATGAGGACGATTGTGAAATATCTGTAGAGCTTGCTAGGTTGTTACAACAAGAAGAGAAAGCTATACAGCCACATGAAGAGCCAGTCGAAGTTGTGAATTTGGGAACTGAAGAAAACAGAAAAGAGGTCAAGATAGGGGCTGATTTAGAGGACAGTGTCAAGAGCAGGTTGATTCAGATGTTACGTGACTATGTGGAGATCTTTGCTTGGTCTTATGAAGATATGCCAGGGTTGGATACAGACATTGTGGTTCACCGTTTACCAGTGAAAGAAGATTGTCGTCCAAAGAAACAGAAGGTTCGTCGTATGCGTCCTGAAATGTCAGAAAAGATCAAGGCAGAGGTAATGAAACAGTTCAATGCAGGGTTCTTAGCAGTGACTTCTTACCCTCAGTGGGTTGCAAATGTGGTACCGGTTCCCAAGAAAGATGGTAAGGTGCGTATGTGTGTGGACTACAGAGATTTGAACAAGGCTAGCCCCAAAGATGACTTTCCACATCCTCATATTGATATTCTGGTAGACAACACTGCTCAGCACAAAGTATTCTCTTTTATGGATGGCTTCTCTGGTTACAATCAAATCAAGATGGCACCTGAAGATATGGAGAAGACAACATTTGTGACACAGTGGGGCACTTTTTGTTATAAGGTGATGCCATTTGGTTTGAAGAATGCAGGGGCAACATATCAGCGTGCTATGGTGGCTTTGTTTCATGATATGATTCATCATGAGATAGAGGTATATGTGGATGATATGATAGCCAGGTCTCAGAATGAAGAGCAACATCTTGATCATCTGCACAAGTTGTTTAAGAGGTTAAAGAAATACAAGTTGAGATTGAACCCAAACAAGTGTACTTTTGGGGTTAGATCTGGAAAGCTCCTGGGTTTTATTGTCAGTGGAAAAGGTATTGAAGTGGATCCTGCAAAAGTGAAAGCTATACGAGAGATGCCAGCTCCCCGCACTGAGAAGGAGGTTAGAGGTTTCTTGGGACGATTGAATTACATTGCAAGATTTATTTCCCAGTTAACTACCATCTGTGAGCCAATCTTCAAGTTGTTGAAGAAAGATCAGGTGATGGAATGGAATGATGAGTGTCAGACTGCCTTTGATGAAATCAAGAGATACCTGCTAGAACCTCCAATTTTGATGCCACCAGTTGATGGAAGACCCTTGATTATGTACTTAACAGTGTTAGACAACTCAATGGGGTGTGTGTTGGGGCAACATGACGAGTCTGGTCGAAAAGAGCAGGCAATATACTACCTTAGCAAAAAGTTTACCGACTGTGAAACAAGATACTCACTGCTCGAGAAAACTTGCTGCGCTTTGGCATGGGCTACTCGCCGACTAAGACAGTATATGTTGACCCATACTACCTTGTTGATTTCAAAGATGGATCCAATCAAGTACATATTTGAGAAACCTGCTCTCTCCGGAAGAATTGCAAGGTGGCAAATGATCTTGACAGAATATGATATACAGTACACTACTCAGAAGGCCATCAAGGGAAGTGTTGTTGCTGATCATTTGGCTCATCAAGCAGTAGATGATTATCAATCAATGAGTTTTGAATTCCCTGATGAAGACATTATGACTGTTACCAAAGAACCTGGACAATATGACGGACCTGAACAAGGATCCCGATGGACTATGGTTTTTGATGGTGCATCCAACGCACTTGGTAATGGTGTTGGTGTTGCGATTAGTTCCCCTGAAGGTTGTCATACCCCGATTACTGCCAGACTTTGTTTCTATTGTACCAATAACATGGCTGAGTATGAGGCATGTATCATGGGTATTAAAGTTGCTATTGATATGAAGATTCAGTTCCTTGATGTGTATGGAGATTCAGCCCTGGTAATAAGTCAGATTAAAGGAGATTGGGATACTAAGCATGATAATCTCATTCCTTACAGAGAGCATGTGTTGTCTTTGATCCCACATTTCAAAGAGATTTCCTTTGGACATATTCCACGAAGAGAGAAACAGTTGGCGGATGCATTGGCCACCATGGCATCTATGTTTGAGATCAGTTGGGATGATGAAGCCCCCAAGATTACCATTGATAGATTTGAGAAGCCTGCATACTGCAATGAGATTGATACAGAAGGGGCAGAGGAGAAGCCTTGGTTCTATGAAGTGAAAAGATATCTTGAAGCTCAGGAATTTCCTGAAGGGGCATCTGTCAAAGATAGAAAGTTTCCGAGGAGATTCTCTGCTAAGTTCTTTCTGAGTAATGGCATTCTGTATAAGCGCAATCATGATTCAATTATGCTTCGTTGTGTGGATAAGAAGGAAGCCACTGAGATTATGGAAGAGATGCATGATGGGACCTTTGGCACTCACTCTAGTGGTCATACTATGGCAAAGAAGATTTTGAGAGCAGGTTACTATTGGTCTACCATGGAAGCTGATTGCTATCAATACTCCAGAACGTGTCACAAATGTCAAATTTATGCTGATAAAGTCCATGTACCTCCATCACCATTGAATGTGTTGACTGCTCCTTGGCCCTTTGCCATGTGGGGCATTGATATGATTGGTGAGATCAGGCCTACTGCTTCTAATGGGCATCGTTTCATCCTGGTTGCTATTGATTACTTCACGAAGTGGGTAGAGGCAGCTTCATTTGCATCTGTTACTAAGAATGTTGTGGCTCGATTCATTAAGAATAATCTCATATGTAGATATGGCATCCCTGAAAGGATTATTACTGACAATGGCTCTAATCTGAACAACACTATGATTACTGATCTCTGCACGCAGTTCAAGATTAAGCACCACAACTCTTCTCCTTATCGTCCAAAGATGAATGGGGCAGTTGAAGCTGCTAATAAGAACATTAAGAAGATTGTACAGAAGATGACTGTTACTTACAAGGATTGGCACGAGATGTTACCATTTGCTCTTCATGGTTATCGTACTACAATACGTACTTCAACAGGGGCAACCCCATTCTCCTTAGTCTATGGTATGGAAGCAGTTCTGCCCATTGAAGTTCAGATTCCCTCCTTGAGAATTATGAAGGATGCAGGCTTGGATGAAGATGAGTGGATTCAGACTCGACTGGACCAGATAAATTTGATTGATGAGAAGAGGTTAGCAGCAGTTTGTCATGGCCAGATGTACCAAAAGCGAATGATCAAAGCTTTTAACAAGAAGGTTAAGCCAAAGGTATATCAGGCTGGTGACTTGGTAATCAAGCGTATCATATTACCACAGGGTGATCCTAGGGGAAAGTGGACTCCAACATATGAAGGACCATTTGTAGTCAAGACAGTGTTCTCAGGAGGTGCCATGATACTGACTACAATGGATGGTGAGGACTTCCCACAGCCTGTAAACGCAGACATAGTTAAAAAATACTACGCATAAAAAGAGACCCGCTAGGTTGACAGGCCTAGGCAAAAATAAGGGCATCCCGGCAAACCAAAAGGGTTTGGGCAAAAATTAGGGATATATATAAAAAGATGTACACCCGGCAAGTCGAAAACCTGAAAAGGCGGCTTGGGCAAAAAAGGGTATCCCGGTGGATTGAAAACCTGAAAAGGCAATCCAGGCAAAAGTTAGGGATTTAAGCGTATGACTATGTCTCGTTTGGATCACCCATGAAACTGCAACCAGTTGTACTACTTACTCAAGCTCGAACAGATAAAGCTCAATTCAATCGTTTCCGTCTCAACAGCAAGAAGATGAGAAACTTGAATGGCAATAGTAGAATTGAAACTCAATAGGATTGTTTCCCACATAGCTGATTTTCTTTGTTTTTGTAAAAACTTTATGACAAAATCCTCTTACTAGGGTTTATGTCTCCTTGTACAAACTTACCCGTGTATGGGTCACTGTTTGATATAAATAAATTCCATCTTTTGAATCCAGATTTACTTTTACCCTATTTACATAAGCGAAACGTCCATTGGTTGTGTTTGAATGTATGTATGCTTTTGAATATGATTGATGTTTACCAGAAATGCATGTATGCTCTTAATATGATTAATGTTTACCAGAAATGCATGAAAATGCAGTAATAGTATTTACTAAGGACGAACGAGGGAAGGATTTCAACGAAGCTTCGCTGGTTCATCTCTAACAAGACAATCACAAAACCCTCAGTAGGACAAATCCATCTTCATAAAGTCACATCTCTCCTGGAATTTGTGTACATCTCTTTTATCCTCATGCGGATATTCGGGAAATTACTTTCCAATAAGGGTACGACGAACGAAGACGGGATGTTATACTTATCCTACTACCAAACGAAGACGAAGGTTATATATACCTTACCATCCCCAGCATACGGAAGGTTATATATACCTTACTATCCCCAGCATACGGGAGGTTATCTATATCTTGTTATCCCCAGCATACGGGAGGTTATCTATATCTTGTTATCCCCAGCATACGGGAGGTTATCTATACCCTGTTATCCCCAGCAGACGGAGGGTTATATATTCTTCAGCAACGAATCGGGATTTATTTTCCCTGGCCAGCAGTTGTTATACGAAGATATCCAGACGCTTCCGGCAGTATCATATCATACATACATCATTTACATCATACCATAACATACATATCCATAGACACATAGTACATTACTTAAGTACATCATGTTATACATGCATGCATAATGCATAAACTAATATCATTATACAAAAGCTACCTTGTTTCAGGTTAATTATCCAACAAACAAACTTATGATCTTCAGGACTGCTTTATCGTCACCTCAGGGTTACTTTATCCTCCTGATAAGCTTCTTATTACTTCGGGACTGCTTTATCGTCACCTCAGGGTTACTTTATCCTCCTGATAACTCCTCATAACTTCAAGACTGCTTTAGAGTTATCATTATTGATGGCTCTATCCTCCTGAAATCATTACTTCAAGACTGCTTTAGAGTTATCATTATTGATTGCTCTATCCTCCTAAAATCATATTATTACTTCAAGACTGCTTTAGAGTTATCATTATTGATGGCTCTATCCTCCTGAAATCATTACTTCAAGACTGCTTTAGAGTTATCATTATTGATGGCTCTATCCTCCTGAAATCATTACTTCAAGACTGCTTTAGAGTTATCATTATTGATGGCTCTATCCTCCTGAAATCATTACTTCAAGACTGCTTTAGAGTTATCATTATTGATTGCTTTATCCTCCTGAAATCATATTATTACTTCAAGACTGCTTTAGAGTTATCACTATTGATTGCTCTATCCTCATGAAGACATGCTGTTACATCAGGATTACTCCAGTCTCCTGAAAACATATCATCAATACCTCAGGACTGCTCCAGGCTCCTGACAGCTTTCATTATACTTCCGTATTTTGGACTGCTTTATCTTCCAAGAAATATATCTGAAGGACTTTCCCCTAGTGGCATCTTTAAGCCCACTCCATTCAACTAGTCATCTGTACTACTCCATGCACTGGTGAGTGCAAATTTTTGGGCTTTTGTGTTCAATCCCCTTCAACCTTCCAGGTCACGATTGGCAAATGTACCAATCTAACCCCTCAGGATTCAGAAAATTGAACAGGGGCAGCTGTTGCACCCCAAAATTTGCCCTCACAATACAAGACTTTGTGTTCTAAGAAGGTTCACAAAGTTCACAAGTTTCCCAACACTTACAAGGCCTTTCATGAGTTTCATGAAGTCTACAAGTTACTTCTTGAAGGTTCACAAGGTTCACAAGTTCCTCTACATTTACAAGACCTTTCATGAGGTTCATGAAGTCTACAAGTTACTTCTTGAAGGTTCACAAGATTCACAATGGTTACAAAGCTTTCCTGGGGTTCATGAGGTCTACAAAGCCACTTCATGAGGTTCACAAGGTTCACAAGCTTCACAATACCTCCCATGAGTATCACAAGACACTTTATGAAGATTCACAAGGTTCATAAAGTTCACAAGTGGCCATAAGAGTTGACAATTTCCTCAGACAATGCACCTCCTAAGCAGTGCATCCAAAACTAGGGTTTTAACTTTAATCAGGCTAAGTGGACTTCCAATACCTCAAGTGAGTTTCATAACACCTTATATGTGTGTAAGAACCCCCATGACAAGTTTCAAGACTTTTCTCAGAAGATTGCTCAGTCAGATGATCAGATAAGTCAAAATCAGTCAATACAGTTAAAAAGTCAAACTGAGGTCAACTGTGGTCAAACCAAAGTCAAACTTCATGATTTTTTTCCAACATCAAGTATATGAAGTAAAATTCATCATTTGATCAAGGGTTGATCATGATTCATCAAGGAGATTCCAGATCATCAATAATCAGGAGTTTCTAAATTAGGGTTTCCTTAGTAAAAGTCAACTGAACTTTGACCAGCCATAACTTTCACATACTTCATCACCAAGTCTCCATCCAAAGCTCATTTTGAAGAAAAGTGAATTCTATACAACTTTGATGTTGAAAGTTAAGCCCAAAAATGCTTCATTTGAAAGATATGAGCTAGGACATTATAGGTCATTTCAAAAGTCAACAAAAAGTCAACAACTTCAAAAGGGCATAACTTGAGATTGGTAAATGATATGGACCTGAAACCAATGGGGTTGTTTAGAGGACTCTTCAAGATTTCCAAAATGTCCAAGAACACCCCCATACCTTTAAAATTGAGGGAGATATGCCCTTGCAAAGTTGGGAAATTTTGTGATGGTTTATGTTGAAAATGGAGGTCTAAAAGTAATTCTTTCCAAATGGGCTTGCTAAGTTGTGATCCAATCCACCTCATATCATTATGCACGACCCAATTGACCAAAATTCAGCATTTTTATTATTTTATTTTTATTTATTATTGATTTAATTCATAAAAATCATTTTAAATAAATATAAAATATGAAAATCTATTTTTGGAGGAAGATAATGCTTCTAGAAATTCTTAATTGGTGATTGAAGTTGAAAGAGAAAGAAATCATGTGATTTATCCAAAGATAGTAAGCCTTCATGATCAAATATTTGAACTTTAAATTATGATCTTTTTCAATCTTTTTGGATCCAAATCTCCACACAACTAGTCCATATTTCTGACCTAATTCACTCACATATAAGTATCAAACACAACCCTAGCCTCAGGGGACGAATTCCACAGCTGCAAAGGTAGGTTTGACACTTCAAAAAATCTCAAGAAAACTCAAATTCGGATTTAGACAAACAAGGTGTTAGAAGGTAATTTGAAGACATGGCAATGTTCTTTGGTCATCATTGAGTCGAAAGCAACCCTCAAATACATCTAATTCATGCACATATGAGGAATCCGAAAGCATATAGTTCATGTTTAATTTTTTTCCGATTTGAATTGTTTATGCATTAATAATGAAAACTAACCCTGGATTTGTGTTTTTTATGGTGTTTAGAAGCTTTCTGGATGGTTTAATTTGATTTCTATGGATCGTACTAAATTTCACCATTGTTAGGGTTTGAAGACCAATTTCGGGAACTTAGTGTTTAGGGCACCTAAATGAATTATAAAACCATGGCCGTGACCTATAAGCTTCACATAATTAATCTGGGCTTCAAATTTGTATTGATATCATGATTTGCTTGATGATTGAAAAACATAGGTTTCGGATTAAGAACTTGCAGGAAAAATTGCAGGTAAATTCGAAGAAAAATTCGCAGGAAATTTGAATGAAGAAGATGAAGTTTGCCGCGCGTTTTGAATTCAAATAATTGGCATTATATTTTATTAATTGCTTGCTGTTTAAAATCACAACAGCTTGTGTTGTCCCAGTGGATGGAGGCAGGCGTGTATGCTGGCTTGGTCTGGGGTTCGATTCCCCGTTTGTGACATTTTTTTCATTTATTTTGTTTGCTTTTCAGGTTTGATATATTATTAATTATGGCCAACAAGTTAGCAGTTAGGCTCTCCCAGCCAGGCGGTAACGCGTACTTGCTTGCATTCATAAGGTCCTGGGTACGAATCCCACCCCAGGCCTTTTTGTTTCTCTATTTTTTCTGGATTTTTCAGGCAAAGCATAAACCAAATTCTCCTCCCTTCATTGTTGCCTGCACGTGGATGGCCCAGTGGTATGTGATGTTTGCTGCAAGCAGAGGGGACTGGGTTCAAACCCCAGCCCCACCAGGTTTTTTGATCTCTTTTTCTTTTACTTTATTTTTCTTAATTCAATTACTATTTTTCTAAATAATTAAAATTATAATTTTCTTATATGTACATTATGTGTTATAATCCTTAAAATTATTTTTAAAAAAAATTCTAAATTCTTGTTGTTACCTCAATTTAAATTTTCTTATTATTCATATAGTTAATATATAGGTATATATTAGTTAAAATAACTTTGTATCTAAATAAACCCTAATTTTTTTAACAAACCCTAAAATGTTTTCTAAAAATAAAACCTAATTCTATTTTTTCTAAATAATTTTATTTTCTAATTATTAATATAATTATAATATACATTTAGTTATTTATTTAGTATGATTCATGTAAAAGTTGTAAATATAACTATAAATTATTTTTCTCATATAAGATATAAATATATTTCATGCTATTAAAAATTAAATCTTGTAAATTAAAATAATTGTTTGTTCATATTTCTTTCTAAATATAATTGTTTGTATTAAAAATTGTTAATATCTTATTCTTATAATTTTGATTAATTTTATTTACTATTGTTATTACTAACCATATTATTTATTTTGCTTTATTAATTCTATATATTATTATTATTTCACTAATTTTTATCATTCACTAACCTCTCTTATTTTATTATTACTAACTTTTTGCTTATTGTTTAATATTATTATTTATCACTAACCCCAATTTTTATTCACTATTTTTGCTTATTATATTTATTTTGCTATATATTTATATTTTGCTATTTATTTTATTTTGCTTATAATTATGTAATTGCTTCCTTGGTGTAATTTTGTAAACATTATAAATATTTAATTGTTGCTATGGTTAGTAATTAGGGAGTGCAAAACATGTATGTTGTTTAAAATTTAACTTAGATCATTCTAATATAAGATAATTAAAATTAAACACTCACACACGTAAGTCGATTTTAATCGCCATCTCACTTTCTAAGGTTATCCCTCAAGTTGCCTACGAACAAGGTCAAGTGGGGTGTATAAAGCAAGTCCCTTTAAAAAGAAAAATCATCAAGTCCCTCATGGTTGCCTTTACGAATCGAGTCCCTTCGAATAATGATGATAGTCCCTCCTATATGCTTATTACACCCCACAGTTGCCTTCATAAAACAGAATGTCCCTCTCATGTCCCTTACATCCAAGGTAATGACTACCTACTCCTTAATAGTAGGGATAGTCTTACCAAGGAAAGGATAAAGAACAAGAAAGGCTTTAAACTTTAGGGTAGGTTCCTCTTATGTACTTGCTCACTTCAAAAAACTTTTCAAACTCTTCACAATTTCAAACAAATTTTCAAAAACAAGTTTTTACACATCCGTACATGGATTATTATCAACTATTCTGAAATTTTTTCTATTCACACACTACACTTTCAAAAACAATTCAAAAGTGAGCTAAGTAACTAAGAGCCCATGGATAACCATGGATGTAAAGGGTGCTAACACCTTCCCTTTACATAACCTACCCCCCGGACCCAAAATATTCTCTTAAGGTCTTTCCTGTTCTTTTATACCCTTTCCTTTTGGATAAAATAAAAGTCGGTGGCGACTCTTGCTATCCGCAACATACTAAAGTCAGTTCTCTCACCGTGTTACACAGGGATTTGAACAAGGCCAGCCCCAAAGATGACTTTCCACTTCCTCATATTGATGTTCTGGTAGACAACACTGCTCAGCATAAGGTATTCTCTTTCATGGATGGTTTCTCTGGTTACAATCAAATCAAGATGGCACCTGAAGATATGGAGAAAACTACATTTGTTACACAGTGGGGCACTTTTTGTTATAAGGTGATGCCATTTGGTTTGAAGAACGTCGGGGTAACATATCAGCGTGCTATGGTGGCTTTGTTTCATGATATGATTCATCATGAGATAGAGGTATATGTGGATGATATGATAGCCAGGTCCCAAAATGAAGAGCAACATCTTAATCATCTGCATACGTTGTTTGAGAGGTTGAAGAAATACAAGTTGAGACTGAACCCAAACAAGTGTACTTTTGGAGTTAGATCTGGTAAACTCCTGGGTTTCATTGTCAGTGGAAAAGGTATTGAGGTGGATACTGCAAAAGTGAAAGCTATACAAGAGATGCCAGCTCCCCGTACTGAGAAGGAAGTTAGAGGTTTCTTGGGACGATTGAATTACATTGCAAGATTTATTTCCCAATTGACTGCTACCTGTGAGCCAATCTTCAAGTTGCTGAAGAAAGATCAGGTAATGGAGTGGAATGATGAGTGCCAGACTGCCTTTGATGAAATCAAGAAATATCTTCTAGAACCTCCCATTTTGATGCCACCAGTTCATGGAAGACCCTTGATTATGTACTTAACAGTGTTAGACAACTCAATGGGGTGTGTATTGGGGCAACATGACGAGTCTGGTCGAAAAGAGCATTCAATATACTACCTTAGCAAAAAGTTTACCGACTGTGAAACAAGATACTCACTGCTCGAGAAAACTTGTTGCGCTTTGGCATAGGCTGCTCGCCGACTAAGACAGTATATGTTGACTCATACTACCTTATTGATTTCGAAGATGGATCTAATCAAGTACATATTCGAGAAACCTGCTCTCTCCGGACGAATAGCAAGATGGCAAATGATCTTAACAGAATATGACATACAGTATACTACTCAGAAGGCCATTAAAGGAAGTGTTGTGGCTGATCATTTGGCTCATCAAGCAGTGGATGATTATCAGTCAATGAGTTTTGAGTTCCTGGATGAAGACATTATGATTATTACCAAAGAACCTTGACAATATGACGAACCTGAACAAGGATCCCGATGGACTATGGTTTTTGATGGAGCTTCTAATGCACTTGATAATGGTGTTGGAGTTGTGATCATTTCTCTTGAAGGTTGTCATACCCCGATTACAGCAAGACTTTGTTTCTATTGTACCAATAACATGGCTGAGTATGAGGCATGTATCATGGGTATCAAAGCTGCCATTGAGATGAAGATTCAGTTCCTGGACGTATATGGAGATTCAGCCCTGGTAGTAAGTCAAATTAAAGGAGATTGGGATACCAAGCATGATAATCTCATTCCTTACAGAGAGCATGTGTTGTCTTTGATCCCATATTTTAAAGAGATTACCTTTGGACATATTCCACGAAGAGAAAATCAGTTGGCAGATGCATTAGCCACCATGGCATCTATGTATGAGATTAGCTGGGATGATGAAGCTCCCAAGATTACTATTGATAGATTTGAGAAGCCGGCATACTGCAATGAGATTGATACTGAAGAATCAGAGGGGAAGCCTTGGTTCTACGAAGTGAAAAGATATCTTGAAGTTCAGGAGTTCCCTGAAGGGGCATCTGTCAAAAATAAGAAGTTTCTGAGGAGGTTTTCTGCTAAGTTCTTTTTGAGTAATGGAATTTTGTATAAGCGCAATCATGATTCAACTTTGCTTCGTTGTGTGGATAAGAAGGAAGCAACAGAGATTATGGAAGACATGCATGATGGGATCTTTGGCACTCATTCTAGTGGTCATATTATGGCAAAGAAGATATTGAGAGCAGGTTACTATTGGTCTACCATGGAAGCTGACTGCTATTAACATTCCAAAACATGTCACAAGTGTCAAATATATGCTGATAAAGTACATATACCTCCATCACCATTGAATGTGTTGACTGTTCCTTGGCCTTTTGCTATGTGGGGCATATATATGATTGGTGAGATCAAGCCTACTGCTTCTAATGGGCATCGTTTCATCCTGGTTGCTATTGATTACTTTACGAAATGGGTAGAGGCAACTTCATTTGCATCTGTTACTAAGAATGTGGTGGCTCGATTCATTAAGAATAATCTCATCTGCAGGCATGGCATCCTTGAAAGGATTATCACAGACAATGGCTCTAATCTGAACAACACTATGATTACTGATCTCTGCACGCAGTTCAAGATTAAGCATCACAACTCTTCTCCGTATCGTCCGAAGATGAATGGGGCAGTAGAAGCTGCTAATAAGAACATTAAGAAGATTCTACAGAAGATGACTGTTACTTGTAAGGATTGGCACGAGATGTTACCATTTCCTCTTCATGGGTATCGTACTACAATACACACTTCAACAGGGGCAACCCCATTCTCCTTAGTCTATGGTATGGAAGCAGTTCTGCCCATTGAAGTTCAGATACCCTCCTTAAGAATCATGAAGGATGCAGGCTTGGATGAAGATGAGTGGATTCAGACTCGACTTGACCAGATAAATTTGATTGATGAGAAAAGGTTGGCAACTGTTTGTCATGGCCAGATGTACCAAAAACGGATGATCAAAGCTTTTAATAAGAAGGTTAAGCCAAAGGTATATCAGGCTGGTGACTTGGTAATCAAGCGTATCTTATTACCACAGGGTGATCCTAGGGGCAAGTGGACTCCTACATATGAAGGACCATTTGTAGTCAAAACAGTATTCTCAGGAGGTGCCATGATGCTTACTACTATGGATGGTGAAGACTTCCCACAGCCTGTAAACGCAGACATAGTTAAAAAATACTACGCATAAAAAGAGACCCGCTAGGTTGACTGGCCTAAGCAAAAATAAGGGCATCCCGGCGAACCAAAAGGGTTCGGGAAAAAATTAGGGATATATATATAAAAAAAAATGTACACCCGGCAAGTCGAAAACCTGAAAGGGCGGCTTGGGCAAAAAAGGGTATCCCAGTGGATTAAAAACCTGAAAAGGCAATCCAGGCAAATGTTAGGGATTAAAGCGTATGACTATGTCTCGTTTGGATCACCCATATAGCTACAACCAGTTGTGCTACTTAACCAAGTTCGAACAAATAAAGATCAATCCAATCGTTTCCGTCTCAACAGCAGAAGATGAGATACTTGAAGATAATGGCAATAATAGAATTGAAACTCAATAGGATTATTTCTCACATAGCTGTCTTCTTTGTTTTGTAAAATTTTTACGACGAATTCCTCTTACTAGGATTTTTGTCTCCTTGTATAAACTTGCCTATGTATAGGTCACTTTGTGATATAAATAAAATTCCATCTTTGAATCCAGATTTACTTTTACCCTATTTATAGAAGCGAACACGTCCATTGGTTGTGTTTGAATGTATGTATGCTTTTGAATATGATTGATGTTTACCAGAAATGCATAAAATGCTTTTGAATATGATTGATGTTTACCAGAAATGCATGAAAATGCAGCAATAGTATTTACTAAGGACAAACGAAGGTAGGAATTCAACGAAGCTTCGCTGGTTCATTCCCATAAGACAACTACAAATCCCCAGTAGGGCAAATCTATCATGATAGATACTTCAAGTTACGTCTCCCCTTGAATTTATGTCCATCTCTTTTATCCTTAGTCAGGATACTCAGGAACCTATTCCTTCAATAGAAGTACGACGAACAAAGACGGGAGGTTATAAATACTATACTATCAAACAAGACGGGAACAAGTTCCTCATATTCTTCAGCAACGAATCGAGATTTATTTTCCCTAGCCAGCAGTTGTTATACAAAGATATTCAGACGCTTCAGGCTGCATGATTCATACATACATCATTTACATCATATCATAGCATACATGTCCATAATACATATAACATTTACATAGATTCACCATGCCATGCATGCATACATATTGCATAAACTAACCTTTTCCTTGCAGGATGGTTATATACAGATAAAACAATATTAACAATTCACAACAGGTCAGAAATGATCTATACATTACTCAAGATGTCCTCGGAGAGTAGGAAAAAAATTTGTACAAAGATCCATTCCCTAATCCAGGATATTTAATCTTGACACTCTTTTGTCCTTGGAGAGTAGGTAAACGGTCTGTACAAAGATCCATTCCCTAATCCAGGATATTTTCAGGATATTTAATCTTGACACTCTGTTGTCCTCGGAGAGTAGGCAAACGGTCTGTACAAAGATCCATTCCCTAATATAGGATATTTTCAGGAGACTTGATCCTGACATATTTTGTCCTCGGAGAGTAGGCAAACGGTCTGTACAAAGAACCATTCGCTAATCCAGGATATTTAATCTTGACACTCTTTTGTCCTCGGAGAGTAGGCAAACGGTCTGTACAAAGATCCATTCCCTAATCCAGGATATTTTCAGGAGACTTGATCCTGACACATTTTGTCCTCGGAGAGTAGGCAAACGCTCTGTACATAGATCAATTCCCTAATCCAGGATACTTCCAGAAGATTTCATATATCTGGTCTTGAATAGTAGGCAAACGGTCTGTACAAAGATCCATTCCCTAGTTCAAGATATTTTTCAGAAGAATTAATCTTGATATTCTTTTGTCCTTGGAGAGTAGGCAAACGGTCTGTACAAAGATCCATTCCCTAATCCAAGATATTCCCAGAAGAAATAATCGTCACGAAGATTTATTTCTACTGGTCCATTCAACAATTCAAACTATGTTGCATAAACGATTCAGAGACGGCCTATACGAAGACCTAGCACTGATATCCAGTATCAACATAAAGACATCATCACATCCTGATATTTTAGATAGCATCTATAAGCCCATCTCCAGTTCTTCCATGGCATCTATAAGCCCATCTCCAGTTCTTCCATGGCATCTATAAGCCCATCTCCAGTTCTTCCAAGTGGCATCTTCAAGCCCACTCCAGCATATACAACTAATCATCAGTGTTACTTTACGCACCGGCGAGTGCAAATTTTTGGGCTTTTGTGTTCAATCCCCTTCAACCTTCCAGGTCACGAATGTCACATATACCAATCTAACCCCTCAGGTTTCAGAAAATTGAACAGGGTCAGCTGTTGCACCCCAAAATTTTCCCTCCACAAGACAAGACATTGTGTACTAATAGGATCACAAGGTTCACAATGTTCACAAGACATCTCATGAGGTTCACAAGGTTCACAATTAGTCAGAAAATTTGACAATTCCCTCAGACAATGCATCCTCCTAAGCAATGCATCTTAAACTAGGGTTTTGACTTTCATCAGGCTAAATGGACTTCCAAGACTTCAAGTGAGCTTCATAGCATCCTATATGTGTTTAAGAATCCCCATGTCAAGTTTCAAGACTTTCCTAAAAGATTTGCTCAGTCAGATGATCAGAAAGATTAAAATCAGTCAAGGCAGTTAAAAAGTCAAACTGAACTCAACTGTGGTCAAACCAAAGTCAAACTTCATGATTTTTTGCCAACATCAAGTATATGAAGTAAAATTCATCATTTGATCAAGGTTTGATCATGATTCATCAAGGAGATTTCAGATCATCAAGAATCAGGAGTTTCTAAATTAGGGTTTTCACAAGAAAAGTCAACTGAACTTTGACCAGCCATAACTTTCACATGCTTCATCAAATTTTTTCCATCCAAAGCTCATTTTTAAGGAAATTGAATTCTCTACAACTTTTTGTCTCACAAGCCAAGCCCAAAAATGCTTCATTTGGAAGGTATGAGCTAAGACATTATAGGTCCTTTTAAAAGTCAACAAAAAGTCAACAACTTCAAAGGAGCATAACTTGAGAATGGTAAAAGATATGGACATGAGACCAAAGAGGTTGGTTAGAGGGCTCTTTAAGTTTTCCAAAATGTCCAAGAATACCTTCATAGCATTAAAATTGAAGGATTTGTGCCCTTGCAAAGTTGGGAAAATTTTGGAAAGTTTATGAAGCAAATAAGGCCTTAAAACTAATTTTTGCTAAATGAGCCCACCAAATTGCCATCCAATATTTACAAACTCATCAAGCACGACCCAACCCATACATTTTCTGATTTTTTATATTTTATTTCATATTTATTTGAATTTAATTCATTAAAATACAAATTAAATTAAAATAAAATATAAAAATCATATATTTGATTTGATTTTTGGTTCTAGAAAGTTTTAACACTCATTTAAACTTGATTGATACCATTTAATTTCAGATCATCCAAACATAGCAATGTTAGATCAAAATATTTCAAGTTTTAAGATCAAATCTTTTTCAATCTCTATGGATCAAAAAGTCCAAAGGATGGATCAAAGTCTTGACCTAATTCCATTAAGTGGTATATATATAACATGAAGACAAGCATTGCACACGAATTCAGAGCCTCAAAAACCATATTCAAACTTCACAAAATTGTTCAAAAAAACTCAAATTCGGATTTGTCGCTCCCGACAAATGAAACTGGATCAGATAGGGTACAGACGCGAACGGTCGGCGAAGGGAACAGTGAGAACACACAGCCGTGAACTCACTGGAAATGAATAGAGTCGCCAGCTAGGCATTTTTATCCCGGAGGAAAGGTAATGCTGCATAAACCTAGGAAAAAATGGATAAGACGGTTTGCGAACCAGAGAGACTGAGAAAGGGGGTTGGTTACAACCTGGGAAGGTATTAGCACCCAGATTGTCCGTCGTACTCGACGGGATCCACGCTTAAAAGATTTGTGCTATAAAGGGGTAGTGTCAGTACAATTTGTGCATAAAAGAGCTGGAAAAGGATGTACAGGTGTCAGTGTAAAAGAGAGTGAAGTGTGATAAATATACAGTGTTAGTGTAGGGACAAGAGTGAAATGCTCATGACTATGAGGCTTAAAAGAATAAGGCTAGAAAGAGGGGGAATATACAGAGACTTTTGTTCGATAACTGTTAAGTTATGCCTACGTATCCTCTCGTGCAATGAGGAAGTCAGAACACCGTAGTTCGACCCAAAGAGACTGAAAGATGAATTGACTTGTGAACTGCTTACTTGTCTATGCTCAAGTGTATGACCCGTCTGGCTCAGGTGCTAACTGTCTTGCATTAGACGGAAGAAGCAAATTCTCGTTTGTGAGTGAAGATGATGAGAAAAGAATCCCGGAGGAGACGATTATTGTTTGTTTTTGTATTTTCAGTCTTTTATTGCTTTTGGAAGTTTGTCATAAGTTAATGAGCTTAAGTCTAAACCAATGGATTTAGTAAACTCATCACATCTTCCCTCTGATTAGGGGTAATGAGAATACCTTAAGTGTGAAGTCAGATTCTCACACTTAATCACCTTTGGTATAGGGTTAAGATCATTAACCTACTTGTGATTATTTAGATGTTTTTGGTGTTTTCGTTTAGTGTTGGGTAATGAGGTTAAGCCATAATCAAGGATTAAACAGACTCATTACACTATCCTAATAGAAGGATAATAGATGAGAGTGTTTAAGCTGTGGAAGACTCCTCAACTTAATCCATGATTAGGGATTAAACTCATGACAAAACAAAGCCTTTGATTAAGTGGATTTTATTTAATGATATGATGATGAAGTGTTTTTTTATGATTTGTAAGACAACTTGAGGGGGACTTGTCCATTAACACTAGGGTTAGTCCTTCTTAACCAATTAAGGAAGAATTAGAACCCTGATGCAAGGCCCAAGTTACAAGTGTGATGTCTTGATGATTATTAAGTGAATTGATTAAGAGATTTAAACACCTTAAGGGTTCAAGACTTAGGATTAAAGTTATACACTCCATCCTAAGAGAAGGATGCAGGCATAACCCTAATCACAAAGTCTTAGAGCCTTTAGGGTTTAGTCTCTGATTATGAGATGAGAAGAGAGGACTCAAAGGAGACACAAAGGTAAAACTAAGTGGGGGACTAATCAAAACCCTAATCATTGTCATGCTTGGTTGATCCTAAGGTTTGTGAGGTTTTCAAGAACAATCTTCAATGGAACCACCAGGAAGCAGATGAACAGGATCAAGAGAAGCAAAGTGACTTGCTTCATTCAAGAAGTCAAGTCATTTGAAGAAAGAAAGTGGGAAGAAGAAGAATGAGCAAGCTCAAACTCAAACACATGTAAGAATGCAGCAATGGATGCAAGAGAGATGAAAAGAAAAGTTATGAGAAGTGAAGGCAAATTCACTTCTCAAGTTCACTTACCACCTGAAATGTTAGAAAGAAATGCAATGCAATGCAAGATGAGATGAAATGGTATGATGCAAAGCAAAACCAGAAGCATGTTGATGATGATTATGATGTTATGAGGTGCTGCAAACATGAGGCAAGACATGGAGATGTTCATACAAGGTTATGAATGCAAATGATGCAAGTTAAGGAGCATGAACAGGCATGAAAAGATATGAAGCAAACAAGACAAATGACATGGCAAATATGTAATGCAATGATCAAACATGCTTTCTATATGTCTTAAGATGTCAAATGAATCACAAGAATGCACAAAATGCAAAGACAAGTCATGTTATGCAAGAGAATGCAAGAAGGATGCAAGAGAAAGCCCAAATTAGGGTTTATGGATCAAACATCAAACAAAAACCCAAAACAGAAGCAAGCCCTAAGATAAAAAATGGAAAATGGCACTCAATGAAACCTTAAACCTATAATGAACCACTGCCCAAAGGGGAACTCTCAACTCCTAACCAATCTCAAGATATGATTTTCACAAGTTATTAGGGTTTTTTAGGGTTCTTAACAAAAGAAATGTCAAACAATTGGAAAATGCAAGATCAAATCATGGCCATTTTACCCTTGAAACTACATGCCAAACACAAAACAATGCAAGAAGAATCAGTGTCTCAACCTTCTCCAATAGGCAGAAATGAATTTTTGAACTTATGATCAAAATAATGCATAAAAAATGATTTAATTCAATGAAAAATTCTTAAAATGCATCAAGATCAAAAAAGAAATTTGGTTTGAAGGTTGGACAATGTTTCTAAATGTCTTAGAACATTTCATGAATTTTTTTGTAATTTTTAAATACCTAAAAGTATTTTTAATTAATTAATTTCCATTAATCAATTAAAAATAATCTTTTAAATATTTAAAAATACTTTTTTTAATGATAAAAAATAAAATAAAAATATTTTTGTGTCATAAAAATTATTAAAACTCAGAGGAAAAAGTTTCATAATTTTTATGTATTTTTTGCTATTTTAAAATAATTATGCAAGTTTAATGAAATAAAATGAATTAAAAATCAAATAAAATAAAAGTAATCAGAATGAGAGGCTGGGATGCAATCTGGGGAGGAGATGGTTGACTTGGCGCGTGATCCAGTGGTCCAAATTCAAACTTGGTTAAATTAAAATTATGAATTAATTAATCAGGAATTAAATGGATAATCAGGATTAGGGTTTCTAATGGCTCATCTCAGCCTTTCATTCGCGCGCGGGAAAGCCCATCCAAGGGACCAGATTCAAAGTTGCCTAATTAATGATGCTTAGCCCTAATCACTTTCAGGCTGCCGGAGAAGACTTCCGGTCGTCTTCTCCGGCCAGCTCTCTCCCTGAGAAACTTCAAACTCCCTAAAAACGTATCAAAAATGAAATCTAAAAACTGGGAAATGTTCCTCACATCCTCACGAATCAAACCCCTATCCTAAAACACATTTCTTCTTCCTAAACAAGCTGAATCGAAAGGAATAAAAACTAGGGCACGCAAGCTTCAGAGACAAATTAAACTCTCAAATCAAAGCCATTTTCAAAACCAATGATACCAGGATGATCAGTGAAGCACATAGAACAAGTTTGTAACAAGAAAAACAATTTCTGGAAAAATAAATTTCAGGCTACCTGAGATTCGAAGCTTTCAGTTTGAAGACTTTCTGGCCACTTCCTTCAGTGCAAACTACTCCACTTGGTCCCCAGAAGATGTTTGAATGCTCAAAGAGAATTTAAGTTGGCTGGATAGTGAGTTTCGAAAGCTCCTGCTTCAGCTCAGTCAGAAATGGCAATGGAGTTTCTGGAGGTTTCAGGCCATTGTGAATGATGGTTTGTGGTCCTGAGGATGAATGGAGAAGGTCTGGAGTGTTTGTTTGTATGTTGGTGAGCTAGGGTGAGAGTTTCGAATGAAACTGCAAGCTGGTGTGAAAATGGTGCAGTGATGTTGTAGCTTGTTTAAGGCCTGGTTCTTGGTTGCTTTGGGCTCAATGAGACATGGTGAGATGATTGGTAAAGATGGTTTGGATGTATGTGAGCTGGGCAGAGAGTTTCGAAGGCAAAAGCAAAATGGAGTGTTCTTGTGTATGTGTTGGTATGAGATGTTTCAGCCTTGCCTAGTGTTATGTCTTGCTTGCAAATTGTCCACATAACTCTCTCTCATTGGTCAGTTGACAAGACATGCCCTTTATTGATTGGTAAGTTACCTTTTGCAAAAAGTCAAATAATGTGTAAGAGAGGTATGGCTCATGATCTAGGCAAGTACATGGGCTGGTTCTGGTGCAGCAAGGTGAGGTGAGAGGCTAGCAAAGCTCAGCATCCAAGGCTGCAAGTAGGAGGAAGCATGATCATGAGTTTTGCAACTTGTGACTTTTTGTTCACATGTGACCTTTTTTGTCCAACCAAACATAAAACCATGGGCATTCTTAGTTCATTTCTGATTTTTAGGACTTAGAGAAAGTTTATGTGCTGGTTTGAAATGAATTAGAGGCTGCAATATGCATTGGTCCAAGATTTTGCAAAATTCTCACTTAGGGCATGCCTTGAAAATCAATGATTTTAGCCAACTTTGCATTGCCATAACTTTTGATTCAAGAAGAGTTTGATCATGTTCTTGTACTTTTTGAAAAGGGAAAGATGAGATCTACAACTTTCATGACCAAAGTTTTTTCATTTGAAGCATTTTTGGATCAAGAATCATGGCTTGAAAAATGACCTAAAATGATGCATTCTTGAAAAGTCAACTATGCCCAAAAAGTCAACATTTGCAAAAACCCTAAATTCTTGATTTTTATGAACTTCAACCTTCTTCCATGATCAAATAAAGATCATATACACTCAAAATGATGAAGATCACCCATTGGTTGGGTCATTGGGGGCCTCAGATGCCCTGATTTTGCACTGACTTGTCTGAAAAGTCAACCCTTGATCAGATGACTTCCCCATGGAATTTCTTCATGAAAATTGATATGCATACTCCCTATACCATATAGAGACCAATGGAAACGAGAATGACCAAAAAATTTGGGGTTATGGCCTCTGAAACCAAAACCCTAATTTTCAGTCAACTGTGCAGTCAAACCTGGCTCTGCATCCACTCAAACCCTAGTTCTTGTGATTCCTTTGCATTTTTGACTTTGTGAGGATGTAATATGATATAATAACACACATGGACCCCTTTGAGTTGATTGGTGGCCTTTGTAATGGCTCAAGATGCCTTGGGATTGCTCAGATCACAAACCCTAGGTGCAGATGCCTTAGAAACTATCCAGTGAATCAAAAATGAGATATGAGATGATATGATTGTGTTTATGCATATGAGATGATCACAAGCCATGGTGTGAATGGGTGAGGGCAAATTTGGGGTGTTCACAGCTGCCCCTATTCAAACATGAGTTAGCTGTGCAGGTTGTAAGCAACGGCTTAACAGGCCAAACGAGATAACTTGTGGTTGAATACCAAAGACAGTCCAAAATTTGCACTCACAAAATGAAGAAGAAAAGGGATATAGATTGTAAAAGGAAATAAAGTATATTGTAAAGTGTGGGTGACGGAGGACGACCGTCGAGCAGAGGACGACTGCTGGGTAAATAGCAATGGCGGGGACGGCCGACATGCTGGGAAAAATGTGAAGTAAAGCGATGACGGGGACGGCCGACATGCCGGGGATAAAAGGTAGAGCTAAGACGGGGACGGCCGACTAGCTGGAAAAATAAAATATCATGATGGGGACGGCCATCAAGATAAAGCTGTAAAATTCTCTGGTAGTCGAATGAAGCATGACGGGGACGACCATCAAGTTCATAAAGCAAAGTAACCCACGATGGGGACGGCCATCGGGCTAAAAGGAAAAGGGACCACGACGGGGACGGCCATCGGGTTAAAGAATAAATGAAATAAACAGATGATGGGGTACGACCATCAAAGGTGAAGGACGATCACCTAGCAGGGGACGGCTGCTCTGTTGGGAATAAAAGAAATATGATGGGGACGGCCATCAAAGGTGGAGGACGACCACCTGGCAGGGTACGGCTGCCGAAAATATCAACGATGGGGACGGCCATCGGATAGAAAAGGTCAGCGATGGGGACGGCCATCAGACGAGCATGATGGAGGACGACCATCAAGAAGTGGAGGACGACCACTCAGCAGGGTACGGCTGCTCTCAAGGTTTGTCATGACATAGGACGAATGTCAGATAACCAAAATCAACAATGGGGACGGCCATTGGATAAAGTTGATGAAGGACGATCATCAAAAGGTGGAGGACGACCACCTAGCAGGGGACGGCTGCTAAACTATCAACGATGGGGACGGCCATCGGATGAGCATGATGGAGGACGACCATCAAGAAGTGGAGGGCGACCACTTAGCAGGGTACGGCTGCTCTCAGGGTTATCGTAACACAGGACGAGTGTTAGATAAAAAGAAAATTTGTTGGCGATCTACTGGGGATAAAGTAAACACGGACGAGCGTTTACATCCAAGAAACAAAAGGTATAAGCGTTTGGTATCGTGTATAGATTAAATATGCGGACGAGCATCCTTAAGGCTATGATACGGACAAGTATCATGTAGAAACAAACTGACACATGTTCAGAGATGATGATACGGACGAGTATCAACTGGTTAACAAAGAACACGGACGAGTGTTGCATCTGAAAGGACTCTTCTGGGGAATAGTAGACACAGACGAGTATCTATATCCAAGAAGACATAAGTGTTTGACACGGTGTATGGATTAAAGATGCGGACGAGCATCCCTAAGACTATGATACGGACGAGTATCATGTAGAAACAAACACTAGACGCACTGTTCTGAGATGATGGTACGGACGAGTACCAACTGGTTAACAAAGAACAAGGACTACTGTCGAATCTGTGGGGATATAGATGACGTATACAAGATGCAGACGAGTATCTGCATAGGTGTACCATTGAGTAGTGAGTATATATATATAAGTGTTTATCTGCTGGGGAGAATGACACGGACGAGTGTCAAAAGGGAAAAGTATAATAATAACAAGTATATGGGTGATGAAAGTGTAAGCGACTGCGCTGGGGACATGACACAGACGGGTGTCAAGAAAGGTGTATATATAGGTATATGTGAGTGCAAAGAGGATGTCTTTGGCTTTCTGTTGGTGATTTGACACGGACGGGTGTCCAAAGGTGTATATATTGGTGTTTGTGATTGGAGAGGCAACTGCTTTTGCTGGGACTCTGGTGGGATTTTTGTACAATGATGATGAACAGTTTATCATTCACAAGTGTTACTTCAGAACATGGCTTATGATTATGCTATGCATTTGATTTTTGCCGTAATGCTCCGTATTAGACGGAATGCTACGCTCTGAGGGGATAGTATGATGCAAATGCCATGATTATGCAAAGGTACTGATCCGGGATTCGGATCCCGTTGCCATGAAGATCTCTGGTCGATCTACTGAAGTGGATATTCCAGCTGGGGATAAGATCGTTGGTAGATCTAATGATGTATCTGCTTGGGGATATGGGTCACTGATTGACATATCCTTATAATATGGGACCCAGCTGGGGTTTGTAGAAGCTTTCTGTACTCTGTTGTGACTTCTCCGTGCGTTGCTCTTCTGAATAGAGGCTGGGGATTCTGTGGGGAGATGATTCCCTGATTTCTGCATTCTGCTGAGGAAGAATGGTTGGTGCTTCAACTGGGGAATGCTGTTGGTAACTCAGCTGGGGAGAGCAATGGGAAACAACTCAGCTGGGGATAGCAATGAGAGGTAACTCGGCTGGGGAGAAAACATCCGGAGTGTTAAGCCTGTTTGTTGATTTGCCAGCTCGCTGGACTGTAGCTTATATGCCCCAAGTTGCGTTCTGGATACCTGTAATCCTGCAAAGATAAGGAAACGCGCAAATGGTCCCGAGGTATCCTTTACTGGATTCCGTCATAGGAGATAAGTACTTTCGAGAGTAAGTATATTCCCTGTAAGCATGTGCTTTTATTTTTAGAGAAAGGCATCTGTACTTATGCAATTGTATTTTTAGAAATATCAGACAATTCTTTGCAAAACACAAATGTAAAAACGAGACATGACTGAAAACCTGATTTTATTAATTCATGTGCCCTGAATTGGCAAGATACAGTCAAAGAAACAAATCTCCTGAAATGAGGAGATCGTTACAAATTAAGAAATAAAGTGCTGGCGATGCTGACGACGCTTTCAAGGAGCTTCCTCTTCTGCTATGACTCGTATGACAATGACGTTCTTCTCGTCTTGCTTTCTGGAGAGAGTTGATTCTGATTGAAGCTTGATCCTTTGGAGCTTACCAAGTTGTAGGTGATACAGACGAATTCAGAATGCAGTTGTTCGCTTATTCCCTTATTTTGCATGGATCGCCCTTTCGGGTTTTCAATCCATCGGGATACCCATTTTTGCCTGAGTTGTCCAATGCGGCTTTTCAACTCAGCGGGTGTACATTTTTTGTTTATTTCCCTTATTTTTGCCCGAGTCTTTTATTCTGTTTTTGACTCGCCGGGATGCCCTATTTTTGCCTGGACTTACATTCTGTTTTTATGTCCAGCGGGTCATTTTTTATGCGAAGTATTTTTTAACTGCATCTGAATTCATAGGGGATGGGAAGTCTTCACCATCCATGGTGCTGAGCATTAGTGCTCCACCGGAGAAAACTTTCTTTATAACAAATGGTCCTTCATAATTTGGAGTCCATTTGCCCCTGTGGTCTGTATGAGGAGGGAGGATTCTTTTCAACACAAGATCCCCTACTTGGTACTCTCGGTGCCTGACTTTCTGATCGAAGGCTTTCTTCATTCTCTTCTGATATAACTGCCCATGACAGATTGCAGCCAACCTTTTCTCTTCGATCAGACTCAGTTGTTCGAATCGGGACCGAACCCACTCTGCTTCGCTCAGCTTAACATCCATCAATACTCGTAGAGAGGGTAATTCAACTTCAACAGGTAGGACTGCTTCCATACCATACACAAGTTGATACGGTGTTGCCCCAGTGGATGTTCTGATTGATGTGCGGTACCCATGTAAGGCAAACGGTAGCATTTCATGCCAGTCTTTGTATGTGATTACCATCTTCTGCACAATCTTCTTGATATTTTTGTTTGCTGCCTCAACAGCGCCGTTCATCTTTGGCCTGTAAGGAGAAGAGTTGTGGTGTTGGATCTTGAAGTCCCGGCATAATTCAGCCATCATTTTGTTGTTTAAGTTGGAACCATTATCCGTAATGATTCGCTCGGGAACTCCATATCGACAGATGATATCTCTTTTCAGAAATCTGGCTACCACTTGCCTTGTAACATTTGCATATGAGGCTGCTTCGACCCACTTGGTGAAATAGTCGATGGCGACCAGGATGAATCTGTGGCCATTCGAAGCAGTTGGCTCAATCTTGCCAATCATATCAATGCCCCACATGGCAAAGGGCCATGGTGAAGACATGATGTTCAAAGGGTTGGGAGGCACATGCACCTTATCTGCGTAGATCTGGCATTTATGGCATTTTCTGGCATAGACACAACAGTCTGCATCCATTGTGATCCAGTAATAGCCTGATCTCAGCAACTTTTTAGCCATGGCATGCCCTCCTGCATGGGTACCAAAAGATCCTTCGTGCATCAATAGATCTGCTTCTGTCTTATCAACGCATCTGAGGAGTACCATATCAAAGTTCCTTTTGTATAAAGACCCATCAGTGTTTAGGAAGAAACTACCAGCAAGCCTTCTCAAAGTCTTCTTATCATTGGAAGATGCCCCAGGTGGGTATGTCTGATCCTCCAAGAAGCACTTAATGTCATGGAACCAAGGCTTATCATCTTTTACGACATCCGCTGCAAATACATATGCTGGTCTATCAAGTCTTGACACTGAAATCTGAGGTACAAAGTTAGCAGCTTGAACTTTGATCATGGACGAAATGGTAGCAAGAGCATCTGCAAACTGATTCTCGTCCCGAGGGATATACTCAAGCTTGACTGTTGTGAAGAAAGTCAGTAACCTCCTTGTATAATCCCTGTAAGGTATCAGATGATCTTGGTGGGTGTACCATTTCCCGTTGGTTTGATTGACTACCAAAGCTGAATCCCCGAATACGGTCAATGTCTTGATCCTGAGGTCAATGGCTTCCTCAAGACCCATAATGCAAGCTTCGTATTCAGCTTCGTTGTTAGTGCAGTTGAAAGTGAGTTTTGCCGAGAAAGGCATGTGAACTCCTTTTGGTGTTATGAGTACTGCACCAACACCACGACCATTCATGTTAACAGCCCCGTCAAACATCATAGTCCATTCTTCTTCCGGGTCGGGCCCTTCAGTGTGAACAGGCTCTTCATGATCTTTTGCTTTAATGAACATGATGTCTTCATCAGGGAAGTCAAACCTCATAGGCTGGTAGTCATCAATGGGTTGCTCAGCAAGATATTCAGATAGTACACTGCCCTTGATGGCTTTCTGAGAGGTGTACTGTATGTCGTATTCTGTGAGAATCATCTGCCATCTTGCAACCCGTCCGGTAAGAGCTGGCTTCTCGAAAATGTACTTAACTGGGTCCATCTTTGAGATTAATAGGGTAGTGTGGGTCAACATATACTGTCTCAGTCGGCGAGCAGCCCACGCTAAAGCACAACAAGTTTTCTCGAGCAGTGAATAACGTTGTTCACAGTCGGTAAACTTTTTGCTTAGGTAGTATATTGCATACTCTTTTCGACCAGACTCGTCATGCTGGCCCAGCACACACCCCATCGACTCTTCTAACACTGTCAAGTACATAATCAGAGGTCTTCCTTCTACTGGAGGCATGAGGATTGGAGGTTCTTGTAAGTACTCTTTGATCTTGTCAAAAGCCTTCTGGCAATCTTTGTTCCACCTGACCGTTTGTTCTTTTCTTAACAGCTTGAACAAGGGTTCACAGGTTGCTGTAAGGTGGGATATGAACCGCGAGATGTAGTTCAATCGACCTAAGAACCCTCGAACTTCTTTCTCAGTTTTTGGTGCAGGCATTTCTTGAATAGCCTTGACTTTATCAGGGTCAACCTCAATCCCTTTCTCGCTTACAATAAAGCCCAGCAATTTACCGGATCGCACCCCGAATGTGCATTTGTTGGGGTTCAACTTTAGTTGGTACTTCCTCAGGCGTTTGAACAACTTCAGCAGATTTACCAGGTGATCTTCCTCCGTGAGGGACTTGGCGATCATATCATCCACATAACACTCGATTTCCTTATGGATCATATCGTGGAATAATGTCACCATAGCCCGTTGATACGTGGCACCAGCATTCTTCAGTCCGAATGGCATCACCTTGTAACAGAACGTGCCCCAAGGTGTAATGAATGTTGTCTTCTCCATGTCTTCAGGTGACATCTTGATCTGATTATATCCTGAAAATCCGTCCATGAAGGAGAATACCGAGAACTGAGCCGTGTTATCCACCAATACATCAATGTGAGGTAATGGGAAGTCATCCTTCGGGCTGGCTCTGTTCAGATCCCGGTAGTCAACACACATCCTTACTTTGCCGTCCTTTTTAGGCACAGGTACTATATTAGCAACCCACGGCGGGTAGCTAGTCACAGCAAGGAACCCGGCGTCCCATTGCTTTTGTACCTCTTCCTTGATTTTCATAGCCATGTCTGGGCGAGTTCGGCGCAACTTCTGTTTGACCGGTGGGCATTCCTCCCTTAGAGGCAGCTTGTGCACAACAATGTCGGTATCCAACCCTGGCATGTCTTGATACGACCAAGCAAACACATCAACATACTCTTGAAGCAGGTCTATCAGTTGTCTCTTCACTGGGTTTTGCAGGCAGGCCCCGATTTTGACTTCTTTCACGTCTTCGTCTGTACCAAGATTAATCACTTCAACCTCCTCCTGGTGAGGGGTAATGACCTTTTCCTCTTGTCTCAACAACCTGGCTAGCTCTTCAGGAAGCTCATACTCTTCATCAACCCCTTCATCAGCTTGATTGATTGGACTGTCAAAGTCATACGATGTCATAGCCGTGCTGTTGTCGGTGCTGTCTGGAAGGCACTCTCTGCAAGGGTTAAGCTCGTTCATTTTAGTGATTGATTTTAATCTTGCTTTAGGAAAAAAGTGAAATGAAGTTATCATTTTGAAAACACCGCCATTTATTTTTGTACAAAAAGAAAAAAGGAAAAACAGTGAGCAGAAAAGAAAAAGATTCGTTTGCAAAAAGATGTCTGATATTTCATTGATTTAATCTTGTTTGCACAAAAGTACAGATGGCCCTGATTACAAAATGAGTCTTGTCATCTTGGGCAAGATGCAAGACTTGGATGCATGCTATGAAAATACAGGAAATAATAATTACTCTGCATGAGTAACTCTTATAATTTCCTGGGAAGACCAGTTCGAGACACTGCTCCCCGGGACCTTTGGACGAATCCAATTCTCCAGATTGCGCTCCTCTTCCAGCTCGTCTTCCAGACAGTTGATAGCATCAGGGGTAAGCATTCCTCCACTGACAAAACCAGGCTCTGCAGCAGCCTTTGCTTGATGTTGAGTTGGTCTGTAACCCAACCCAAACTTGTCCTTCTTCTCCTCCACAGCTAAGACCTTGCCCCAGCCTAGGGCGGTTCCTTCCTCAACAACCTTCCGGACTTGTTGGTAAGACGACATGGAGATACCCGACACAGCAGATGCTTCATTGACATTCAAGGCTTCAAAACCTTGGCTCATTGTTTCATGGATCTCTCCATCCATCTCAATGTATTTGTAAGTAGCCAGATGGCTAACGAAAATGTCCTCTTCCCCACAAATTGTGACAACTTGACCCTCCCACTCAAATTTTAACTTTTGGTGAAGGGTAGACGTTATTGCGCCGGCGGCGTGGATCCAGGGTCTACCCAACAAACAGCTGTAGGCGGGCTGAATGTCCATCACATAAAAGATAGTTTTAAAGGTCTGCGGGCCAATTGTCACGGGCAGCTCGATCTCTCCCAGAACCGATCTCTTCGAACCATCAAAGGCTCTCACCACCAGGTTGCTGGGTCTCAATGCCAATCCATCGTATTCTAGCTTCACCAGAGCCTTCTTTGGTAAAACATTCAGGGAAGAACCTGTGTCCACCAGCACATGAGAAAGGACAGCTCCTTTGCATTCCATGGTTATGTGCAAGGCTTTGTTGTGGTTGCGGCCATCCACTGTCAGGTCAGAATTGATAAACCCTAGCCCATTGCTAGCAGTAACATTTCCAACCACGGTTTCCAATTGGTTGACAGTAATCTCCTCAGGCACGTAAGCTGCGTGCAGGACTTTAAGTAGTGCATTCCGATGGGCTTCGGAGCACATAAGCAGTGAGAGGATAGAGATTTTGGATGGCGTCTGGTGAAGCTGATCCACAACTTTATAATCACTCTTTTTGATGATTCGCATAAACTCATCAACTTCCTGATCGAATGGAGTTTTCAGGGCTTCTTTGGCAGCTGGATCTTCCTGCACCGGGCCTTTTCCCTTTGCCTTGGCAGCAGCTTCTGCTTCGGCAGTAGGTCTTTGAACTTGTGAAGCAAAGAGACGTCCGCTTCGAGTGAAGCCTCCGCCTCCCCCCACATTATCTACTTGTGGTGCAGGTGCTGATGTTTCAAGAGTGATTCTTTTCCCTTCACAGTACACGTCAGAGCCATAGTGCCAAGGGATGGCCCTATTGCTTTCATATGGTACTGGTCCAGGCACCGTGACAGTGACTGGACTGATTGCTGCTGCTGAAGGGACTGTAATTGCCTGTGGATCATAAAAGATTGTAACTGGTGCCCTGGTGGGAGCAGCACCTTCTGAATGGTAGGCGGAGTTATTTTCAGGATCGTAGAATATGGTAACAGTAGAGACATCTTCATGATTGATTGCTGGTGTTGTAGGAGGTATTGTTGGAAGAACTGATGTTGCTGTTGCTGGAGATTCGAAATGGAATGAAGCTGAAGTTGTAGCAGGAGAAACTGTTGGAAACTGATCATTTGAGAGAATTGATGAAGTACTTGCTGATGTTGTCGTAGAATTGTCGGGAACCATAGTTGCTGCAGTTGTAGGAGGGTCTGAAACCGTTGCTGATGAAATTGTTGGGTTTGTCGGAAATGATGTAGTGATCTGTAGCAGGCCACTCTGAATAAGGCTGTCAATGCCATTCCTCAGGTCCTCACACCCATTCCATGAAATGTTGCAGTAGGGGCACCCTAGTTCACACCCCGGAAATATTTGGCTTTCACGGAGTTGAGCTTTGATTTCCACCAATGGTGTCCTGATCTGATCCACACTAGTTATCAAATAAGACGGTCTGTCTTCTTCAATAGCATTAATTCGGGGACCACCATGGTTTGGCATAGGGTTTTTATTGACATTGGGCGGAGGTGCAAAATTCAGAGCCTTGGAGTCTACCAAATCTTGTACCTTCATATGCAGAGCCCTGCATTTTTCTGTACTGTGACCAGGTGCGTTTGAATGAAAAGCACACCTAGCACTGGAGTCATAGTTCCTTGGTAGACTGTTGGGATCAGGAGGTGCCAACGTTCTTAGCTCAACTAGGTTGAGTTTCAGAAGTTGTGGCAGCAAGGCGGCATACGGCATTGGGATCGGGTCGATCACTCTGTTAGCTTGGGATGGCCTCTGTTGGAATGGCCTTTGTTGATTGTTGTTGTTGTTGTTGTTGTTGTTGTTCCTTGGAGGATACTGATTCTGCTGATACTGAGGTTGTTGTTGGAAGTTTTGTTGCGGAGGTTGATAGACTGGCTGAGGATGAGCTGGAGCAGGGATAGTGACTGCTGCTATTGTCCTTTGAACATATTGGGGCCTACCCCTGTTGGTGTGAATGGCATTGGTCTCGCCAGTTCTTCTTGGGCCTGCAAAAGGCTTTCTCGCATTACTGGACGAGCTGGCACCATTATCAGAGATTTTACCCATTTTTAACAGGCTTTCAATTCTCTCCCCAGCTATAACAACATCTGCGAAGCTAGTGGAGGAGAAAGCAGCCAACCTGTCAATATACGTTCCCTGAAGAGTGTTCATAAACATGTCTGCCATTTCTCTCTCAGACATAGGGGTTGAACAGCAGCAGCCAATTGCCTCCATCTTTGGGCATATTCTCGGAAACTTTCCCTTGATGACTGTGACATTCCCATTAGGAGAGTCCTGTTGGGTGCCATGTCTAAGTTGTATTGATACTGTCGGATGAAGGCCTCTGCCAGGTCCTTCCAGCATCTTACAGTTGCCCTTGTCAAATGGGAATACCATTCCCTTGATGCTCCAGTTAAGCTGTCTTCGAAGTAGAACATCCAGAGCTTCTCATCCATTGTATAGGCCTTCAACCTTCCCAGAAATGATTGCAAATGAGTCCGGGGGCATGAAGTCCCGTTGTACTTTTCAAAACAAGGAGGCTTAAACTTGTGGGGAATCCTAACCCCGTCTACCAAACCCATGTCCATGACGTCGAAGCCCAAAGAATTTTGAGACTCCAATGATCTCAACTTCTCAGCTATTTCATCCAATCGCCTATCATAGGCTTCCTCTCCAGCACCCATTACTGTAAATTGGTCCTCCTGAGGATCTTCTTGAAGTACCCTGGCTGCAGTGGCTGTTCCTTGAATGTTTGCAGGAATATTAACTTCAGGATGGAGATGTGGGCCAAACACAGGGGGGTTAACATGTGGTTGCACCCTTTCATTGTTACTTGTGCCAGCAGTCCCCACATGGGGGTCATCTTGATTCCTCCCTTCTACCAAAGCCCTGAGCCTCTCCTGGCTTTGAGCTAAGTTGTTCATCACTTCCATGAATTGTGTTATCTGGGTTCTCATCTCCAATCTTTCGTTTGCCATCTGGTTTCTGACCTCCGTAAGGTCTTGTTGCATCTGATCCATTTGAATTCCCGGAAGGTTGTTTCTAGTTGGGTACCTGTGTGGCCTGTTGAGGGGAAATACCCGGCGGCGAGCAATAATTCCTGAATATCACAACAGAGGTCAGTAACAATAAACAAAAACCTACAAAACAAACAAAAGGGTTAGTATGCAATGCAGTTATGCTTATTTGCTCTCAAGGTATCCGGTTTGGCCTTCAGTTTTGACCCTTCCAGACCCTTGAAGATGATGCTGTTGAAGTTGCTTTTGAGGTGAACTTGGACGGAACAAAATAACACAAATATATTACAAAAGGGTGAAATAATACAACTTGTTCATTTTACAACATCAGCCCTCTAAGGGGTCAAAATACATCACAAAAAGTAAAAGTACATGGAAAAGAAACAACAACAAGCAAATGATCAAACCCCAAGGCCAAACTCATCCTCACGAACTTCCTTGAGAAGTGCTTCGGTCACAGGATCAGCCGGACGCTCCGTGAGATTTCTGATGAGAAGGTTTCTTGTTGCAACAGCTGTGGTCAACTTCTTGTTCGGACTTTGGTCTTTAGACCTCTTCACTCCAGTTCTGATTTTCAACTCTGATATTTCCCTCTGGGCTGCTGCCAGGGCTTCTTCCATCTGTTCCATCTTGTCTTGAACTCTCTTGTCTTCTAGAGTACGGGCCTCGGTGATCCGGACCCACCGGGCTTGACTCTCTTTCAAATACAAGTCTGTTCTTGCTCTCTGGAACTGGGCTTCTTTACAAGCATTCTTCAGAATCTGTTCACCAGCTTTAGACTTGTTGATATAATCTCCAGACTTCTCAATTTTAGTCAAGTGTTCCACTTTTAATTTCTCCAGTCTCTCAATCTCCCTCACACCTTCACTCCTCTCCCGGAGGGTCTTCTGCAAGGCCTGGGTTAGCTTCTCATTTCTTTCCTTCAAGCTCTCAAACTCCTCCAAACTGATAGTGGCAGGGGGTGGTGCTGAAGATGACTCAGGCATGTCTTCTATGGTGAAGGGCATTCCAGAGAATTGGGCCCTGGCATGGGACCACTCATAATATTGTGCTGACGCCACATTATTGCACTTCCCCAGAATGGTAACTCCCTTGGTTTGAACATGATCCCAGGCCCAGGCAGCCTGCCTAACAGTTGCCAGACTAATCTTGTTCTCACAGTAGAGGGTCTCAACCAGGTCCTGTACCCTAGGAGTGTGGACCAGTGCATAGCCCAATTGCCTCCTGAACAGCAGAGGGTTGTAATTGATACTTCCCTTAACTCCTATTAAGGGCACATTGGGGAAGTGCCCACAGCTGGTGATTATATCTCTGCCCTTGGTGCTTTGAGTACACCATCTGATATCTGCTGAAGTTAGGACAGTGAGTCTCTTAGCCCAGTTGCTTTGCTGATGAGGATTTAGAAATGCATCTGTCCTGGGTAGATGCCTGAGAAGCCAAGCATGAAATAATGGAGCACAACACCTTACTAACCTTCCCCTCTGCTTCTCATTCCTCTGATGCACTGAGTAATAGAGATCTCCTAACAAAGTTGGCACTGGGTTCTTCAGGATGAACAAATGGATTGCATTCTTGCTAATGAATCGAGGCTCATCTGCAAACAACACAATTCCATATACACTTAAAGCCAACAAAGCACAAACAGCTTTCCAATCCCCCAGGGAGGCCTTTAGACTAGCTTGAGAAATTAAGAAGTCCAGATGAAAACCAGGGATCCCAGCTTTAGAGGTCATATGTTGCTCAATCAAAACAGGTTCCAGGTGCAAAGCCTTGGCTACTTCTCCATTGCTGGGAAAGACCATTTCAGGGTTGAAAGGGATTTCTCTCTTGATAGGCAAACCAATCAAAGATGAGTATTCTTCTAACAGAGGCCCCAACTGAAAGTCTTGAAAGGTGAAACATCTCAATGGAGGGTCATAAAACTGAATGCAGATGTGGATCAAACTCCTCTGAGATGGGTCCAGATCCATGACCAAGTCAAGTATATCCCCATAATGCTCCCTGAACAAAGGTATGTGATCTGGGGTGATCAGGGTTTGGATCCTCCTGATGTCTGATAAGCCTGGTTGGAAGAAATGATAAGTGATGTTGCTTTTCTTTGGAGCCATAAGTGCTGAGGCTGAGTAGAATAAGTGCTGATGAAGATGTTGAGAAGTGGGCCACTGGCTGGCTAGTGCAAGCAACTGAAGTATATGGCTGACAAGCTGAAGCAAGTGGTGGTGGAGATAGGTCAATACTGCAGATGGGGTCAAAACCAAAACCAGATGAAGGTGGATACCCTGAAACACAAATAAGCAAATGTTAATATGATGCAATGAGTATGTATACAAATGAAATGCAAGGGTTTGTGACTGAGCTGGATCTGATTAACTGCCTTGGTATAGATCCATGTGTGTTCAAGAATTCCAGATGGAGGTCTATAAATCCAGTAACCAAGGTGGGGGACTCAAATAAAGAGCCACATGTCCAGGGTTTAGAATCACAAGAACTATCCAACATGGAGTATTCTTAACAAAGTCAAAGTAACAGGGTATTCTGAGGTCAAGGTACCTGCAAACCTGTAAACAGCCCAACCCCCTCACAGGTGGTGATCTAGAACAAGGATCCTCAGACTTGGATCAGTTATGAGAAGTGTAAACACTTCTAACCCGGAGGTACAGTGTTTACAATAACCATAACAATTCCTCCTCTAATTCACCTCAGTTTCTGAAGGTCAATACTAAAAGGTCATCCAGACTTAGCAGGCTTCCCAGATAGCCCTAGCATTGCAGGAAATCTGCAACACAGAGTTCTCAAGAAGAAACCCATATCTGAACCGTGTTTCATATTCCCGCACCAGACCGAAATGGAATGGGAAAGAATATGATCCACTCTAGCCTAGGTGTCACTCAGGTCCCAGGTATAGGACCTTAACTCTCAATGAAACACCCACCCACCAAGGCAAACAACAGATCCAGTCAGCAACAATGACAGTATGGTATATACAAATGCAATAAAGAAAGCAGTAAAGTAACTGTACATAAAGCAATAAACAAAAGTAAATACAAGCACAAACAAGCACATAACACCCCAGTAAACACAAATCAAACAAGCGCTAGGAGGAACCCACAAAAAGAACCAGAAGCCCTGGTTGCAGTATAAGGGTCCCCAGCAGAGTCGCCAAGCTGTCGCTCCCGACAAATGAAACTGGATCAGATAGGGTACAGACGCGAACGGTCGGCGAAGGGAACAGTGAGAACACACAGCCGTGAACTCACTGGAAATGAATAGAGTCGCCAGCTAGGCATTTTTATCCCGGAGGAAAGGTAATGCTGCATAAACCTAGGAAAAGATGGATAAGACGGTTTGCGAACCAGAGAGACTGAGAAAGGGGGTTGGTTACAACCTGGGAAGGTATTAGCACCCAGATTGTCCGTCGTACTCGACGGGATCCACGCTTAAAAGATTTGTGCTATAAAGGGGTAGTGTCAGTACAATTTGTGCATAAAAGAGCTGGAAAAGGATGTACAGGTGTCAGTGTAAAAGAGAGTGAAGTGTGATAAATATACAGTGTTAGTGTAGGGACAAGAGTGAAATGCTCATGACTATGAGGCTTAAAAGAATAAGGCTAGAAAGAGGGGGAATATACAGAGACTTTTGTTCGATAACTGTTAAGTTATGCCTACGTATCCTCTCGTGCAATGAGGAAGTCAGAACACCGTAGTTCGACCCAAAGAGACTGAAAGATGAATTGACTTGTGAACTGCTTACTTGTCTATGCTCAAGTGTATGACCCGTCTGGCTCAGGTGCTAACTGTCTTGCATTAGACGGAAGAAGCAAATTCTCGTTTGTGAGTGAAGATGATGAGAAAAGAATCCCGGAGGAGACGATTATTGTTTGTTTTTGTATTTTCAGTCTTTTATTGCTTTTGGAAGTTTGTCATAAGTTAATGAGCTTAAGTCTAAACCAATGGATTTAGTAAACTCATCACATCTTCCCTCTGATTAGGGGTAATGAGAATACCTTAAGTGTGAAGTCAGATTCTCACACTTAATCACCTTTGGTATAGGGTTAAGATCATTAACCTACTTGTGATTATTTAGATGTTTTTGGTGTTTTCGTTTAGTGTTGGGTAATGAGGTTAAGCCATAATCAAGGATTAAACAGACTCATTACACTATCCTAATAGAAGGATAATAGATGAGAGTGTTTAAGCTGTGGAAGACTCCTCAACTTAATCCATGATTAGGGATTAAACTCATGACAAAACAAAGCCTTTGATTAAGTGGATTTTATTTAATGATATGATGATGAAGTGTTTTTTTATGATTTGTAAGACAACTTGAGGGGGACTTGTCCATTAACACTAGGGTTAGTCCTTCTTAACCAATTAAGGAAGAATTAGAACCCTGATGCAAGGCCCAAGTTACAAGTGTGATGTCTTGATGATTATTAAGTGAATTGATTAAGAGATTTAAACACCTTAAGGGTTCAAGACTTAGGATTAAAGTTATACACTCCATCCTAAGAGAAGGATGCAGGCATAACCCTAATCACAAAGTCTTAGAGCCTTTAGGGTTTAGTCTCTGATTATGAGATGAGAAGAGAGGACTCAAAGGAGACACAAAGGTAAAACTAAGTGGGGGACTAATCAAAACCCTAATCATTGTCATGCTTGGTTGATCCTAAGGTTTGTGAGGTTTTCAAGAACAATCTTCAATGGAACCACCAGGAAGCAGATGAACAGGATCAAGAGAAGCAAAGTGACTTGCTTCATTCAAGAAGTCAAGTCATTTGAAGAAAGAAAGTGGGAAGAAGAATAATGAGCAAGCTCAAACTCAAACACATGTAAGAATGCAGCAATGGATGCAAGAGAGATGAAAAGAAAAGTTATGAGAAGTGAAGGCAAATTCACTTCTCAAGTTCACTTACCACCTGAAATGTTAGAAAGAAATGCAATGCAATGCAAGATGAGATGAAATGGTATGATGCAAAGCAAAACCAGAAGCATGTTGATGATGATTATGATGTTATGAGGTGCTGCAAACATGAGGCAAGACATGGAGATGTTCATACAAGGTTATGAATGCAAATGATGCAAGTTAAGGAGCATGAACAGGCATGAAAAGATATGAAGCAAACAAGACAAATGACATGGCAAATATGTAATGCAATGATCAAACATGCTTTCTATATGTCTTAAGATGTCAAATGAATCACCAGAATGCACAAAATGCAAAGACAAGTCATGTTATGCAAGAGAATGCAAGAAGGATGCAAGAGAAAGCCCAAATTAGGGTTTATGGATCAAACATCAAACAAAAACCCAAAACAGAAGCAAGCCCTAAGATAAAAAATGGAAAATGGCACTCAATGAAACCTTAAACCTATAATGAACCACTGCCCAAAGGGGAACTCTCAACTCCTAACCAATCTCAAGATATGATTTTCACAAGTTATTAGGGTTTTTTAGGGTTCTTAACAAAAGAAATGTCAAACAATTGGAAAATGCAAGATCAAATCATGGCCATTTTACCCTTGAAACTACATGCCAAACACAAAACAATGCAAGAAGAATCAGTGTCTCAACCTTCTCCAATAGGCAGAAATGAATTTTTGAACTTATGATCAAAATAATGCATAAAAAATGATTTAATTCAATGAAAAATTCTTAAAATGCATCAAGATCAAAAAAGAAATTTGGTTTGAAGGTTGGACAATGTTTCTAAATGTCTTAGAACATTTCATGAATTTTTTTGTAATTTTTAAATACCTAAAAGTATTTTTAATTAATTAATTTCCATTAATCAATTAAAAATAATCTTTTAAATATTTAAAAATACTTTTTTTAATGATAAAAAATAAAATAAAAATATTTTTGTGTCATAAAAATTATTAAAACTCAGAGGAAAAAGTTTCATAATTTTTATGTATTTTTTGCTATTTTAAAATAATTATGCAAGTTTAATGAAATAAAATGAATTAAAAATCAAATAAAATAAAAGTAATCAGAATGAGAGGCTGGGATGCAATCTGGGGAGGAGATGGTTGACTTGGCGCGTGATCCAGTGGTCCAAATTCAAACTTGGTTAAATTAAAATTATGAATTAATTAATCAGGAATTAAATGGATAATCAGGATTAGGGTTTCTAATGGCTCATCTCAGCCTTTCATTCGCGCGCGGGAAAGCCCATCCAAGGGACCAGATTCAAAGTTGCCTAATTAATGATGCTTAGCCCTAATCACTTTCAGGCTGCCGGAGAAGACTTCCGGTCGTCTTCTCCGGCCAGCTCTCTCCCTGAGAAACTTCAAACTCCCTAAAAACGTATCAAAAATGAAATCTAAAAACTGGGAAATGTTCCTCACATCCTCACGAATCAAACCCCTATCCTAAAACACATTTCTTCTTCCTAAACAAGCTGAATCGAAAGGAATAAAAACTAGGGCACGCAAGCTTCAGAGACAAATTAAACTCTCAAATCAAAGCCATTTTCAAAACCAATGATACCAGGATGATCAGTGAAGCACATAGAACAAGTTTGTAACAAGAAAAACAATTTCTGGAAAAATAAATTTCAGGCTACCTGAGATTCGAAGCTTTCAGTTTGAAGACTTTCTGGCCACTTCCTTCAGTGCAAACTACTCCACTTGGTCCCCAGAAGATGTTTGAATGCTCAAAGAGAATTTAAGTTGGCTGGATAGTGAGTTTCGAAAGCTCCTGCTTCAGCTCAGTCAGAAATGGCAATGGAGTTTCTGGAGGTTTCAGGCCATTGTGAATGATGGTTTGTGGTCCTGAGGATGAATGGAGAAGGTCTGGAGTGTTTGTTTGTATGTTGGTGAGCTAGGGTGAGAGTTTCGAATGAAACTGCAAGCTGGTGTGAAAATGGTGCAGTGATGTTGTAGCTTGTTTAAGGCCTGGTTCTTGGTTGCTTTGGGCTCGATGAGACATGGTGAGATGATTGGTAAAGATGGTTTGGATGTATGTGAGCTGGGCAGAGAGTTTCGAAGGCAAAAGCAAAATGGAGTGTTCTTGTGTATGTGTTGGTATGAGATGTTTCAGCCTTGCCTAGTGTTATGTCTTGCTTGCAAATTGTCCACATAACTCTCTCTCATTGGTCAGTTGACAAGACATGCCCTTTATTGATTGGTAAGTTACCTTTTGCAAAAAGTCAAATAATGTGTAAGAGAGGTATGGCTCATGATCTAGGCAAGTACATGGGCTGGTTCTGGTGCAGCAAGGTGAGGTGAGAGGCTAGCAAAGCTCAGCATCCAAGGCTGCAAGTAGGAGGAAGCATGATCATGAGTTTTGCAACTTGTGACTTTTTGTTCACATGTGACCTTTTTTGTCCAACCAAACATAAAACCATGGGCATTCTTAGTTCATTTCTGATTTTTAGGACTTAGAGAAAGTTTATGTGCTGGTTTGAAATGAATTAGAGGCTGCAATATGCATTGGTCCAAGATTTTGCAAAATTCTCACTTAGGGCATGCCTTGAAAATCAATGATTTTAGCCAACTTTGCATTGCCATAACTTTTGATTCAAGAAGAGTTTGATCATGTTCTTGTACTTTTTGAAAAGGGAAAGATGAGATCTACAACTTTCATGACCAAAGTTTTTTCATTTGAAGCATTTTTGGATCAAGAATCATGGCTTGAAAAATGACCTAAAATGATGCATTCTTGAAAAGTCAACTATGCCCAAAAAGTCAACATTTGCAAAAACCCTAAATTCTTGATTTTTATGAACTTAAACCTTCTTCCATGATCAAATAAAGATCATATACACTCAAAATGATGAAGATCACCCATTGGTTGGGTCATTGGGGGCCTCAGATGCCCTGATTTTGCACTGACTTGTCTGAAAAGTCAACCCTTGATCAGATGACTTCCCCATGGAATTTCTTCATGAAAATTGATATGCATACTCCCTATACCATATAGAGACCAATGGAAACGAGAATGACCAAAAAATTTGGGGTTATGGCCTCTGAAACCAAAACCCTAATTTTCAGTCAACTGTGCAGTCAAACCTGGCTCTGCATCCACTCAAACCCTAGTTCTTGTGATTCCTTTGCATTTTTGACTTTGTGAGGATGTAATATGATATAAGAACACACATGGACCCCTTTGAGTTGATTGGTGGCCTTTGGAATGGCTCAAGATGCCTTGGGATTGCTCAGATCACAAACCCTAGGTGCAGATGCCTTAGAAACTATCCAGTGAATCAAAAATGAGATATGAGATGATATGATTGTGTTTATGCATATGAGATGATCACAAGCCATGGTGTGAATGGGTGAGGGCAAATTTGGGGTGTTCACATGATTCACTCTTGCAAGGCATTTAAAGGTATTTTAAGAACATGGAGAGGATCTTTGGACATCACTGAATCTATCCCAATCCTCAAAAGCATCAGAATCATGCTCATATACCTTACCCGAAGCATTCTTGTTCTTGATTTGTTTTTTTTCGATTCAATGGATTTATGTATTTATAATGCATTTTGATCATATATTAATGTTTGTGTGTGCCTATAGATGATTTCTGGATATCTTGCGTGAAGAATCATAGCCAAACCGTGAAATTGCCATTGTTAGGTTTTCGTTTGCCGTTTAGGGTTTTTCGATTAAACAAATATAAATGAATTCTAATAACACTAATGAACTGGATAAGACATGGGGATCACAATGCTATGATCAATTTGGTGAAATTTTACAGTTTTAATGGTGTTTCAAAAAGCTAGGTTTTTCTGTAAAATTCGTGCGCAGGTAAATTCGCAGGAAATATGGTAGAAATTTTCGCAGGTAAATGCGCAGGGTCAGAGGAAGAAGATGAAGTCCTTGGCGCGAAAATATGAATTCAAAATATGGATTATTTTTATAATATGTATTTGTTATTTCACTATCAACTGATGCGTTTGGTTCAGCTGGTGTGCGCGTTCGTTGGTAAAGGAATGGTCCTGGGTTCAAACCTCCCCCAGGCCATTTTAGTTTTTGTTTTTATTTTCAATGTTTTTGCAGTTAAACAACAAAAGGATTGCTACCTGATTACTATCACAAACGCGCGCGCAGCCTGGTGGCAGTCTTGCTGGTCTAAGGGTTGCAAGGCCTAGGGCGTGGGTTCAATCCCTGCCCCAGGTAAGTTTTTGATTCCATTTGTTTTAATTATTCTGTTTTGTTAATTTGTTTTATAAACAATTCTAATTATATGTTTTATAATAAAAATATATTTAAATAATAATATGTAAATATATAGGTATAACTTCATATTTTTTCTAAAATAATTCTAGTTTATTTTCTAAAAAATATTAATTCTAGTTTCTTTTATTTAAATTAAAATATGTATATATTATATATTTATTCTTTAAATAGTCAAATTAATAATGTAAATTAAATTATAAATCCTAATTCTATTTTCTAAAATTCATAATCCTAATTTCTAAAACCCTAATTTTATTTTTTACTTCCTAACCCTAGTTCTTATTTAATTTAAATATTTAAAAATTAATTAAACTTTTCTAATATCTAATTAAAATAATTAATAATATTTTCTTTTTAAATAATTAGTATATGGTTTATTATTATCTTTATCATTTTATTTTCATCTCAAAAATTCTTTAAAGTTGTTTATTTAAATCTAAAAATACTTAATTGAATTATATATATATTTTGTATATTATTACTAACCTTTTTTCTTAATTATTTTATCACTAACCTTTTATTTAATTGCTCATTTTATTATATAGTTATTATTTAATTTGTTTTTTATTATAATGTAACAGCAAAAGCGTTGTAATAGTCGTAGTTTATGATTGATTTATGTTATTGCTTTGGTTAGTAAATATAGGGAGTGATAACCTATTTGCTTTAAAAATTAATTTAGATCACTAATCATAAGATAAATATTTGAACATATACACGCACACACGTAAGTCGGTCTTCGATCGCCATCTCACTTCCTAAGGTTATCCCTCATGTTGCCTAAATAAAAAGGTCAAGTAAGGTGTCTAAGAAAGCAAAGTACCTTCTCATGAACAAATCATCTAGTCCCTCCAATATTATAAGATCAAGTCCCTTCAATGTTGCCTTCGTAAATGATCTTGTCCCTTTCGAATAAAAAGATGATAAGTCCCTTCGTATTACTAAGACACCTTACAGTTGCCTAAACATAGATGACCCTTCACATGTCCCTTAAACATCCAAGGTAATGACTACCTATTCCTTAATAATAGGGATAGTCTTACCATTGAAAGAACATTTAAGAACAATAAAGATTCAAATTAGGGTAGGTTCCTCTTAAGTACTTGCTCACTTTTCATAAAAATACTTCATTATACTTCACATTTTAAACAATTTTCAAAACAAAGTCTTTATATATATCCATACAAGGATCATTATAAAGTACTTGAGAAAATTTTCAATCACACACTACACTTCTCAAAACAGTTTAAAGTGAGCTAAGTAACTAAGAGCCCATGGATAACCATGGATGTAAAGGGTGCTAACACCTTCCCTTTACATAACCTACCCCCCGAACCCAAAAATCTTTTAAGGTCTTTCCTGTTCTTTTATGCCCTTTCCTTTGGATAAAATAAAAGTCGGTGGCGACTCTTGCTATCCGCAACATTTATAGAAAAGTCAGTTCTCCCACTGTGTTACAGAACTGGCGACTCTGCTGGGGATTTAATAAAATAGGGGTAATCTTAGGAATTAGATCACTATAAAATTGTTTGCCTTGTTTGCTTTATACTTATCTTGTTGGGTGCTCTTATGTGTGAAAGATCCTAACCCGGATCTAGTGTACCTTAGGTAAATGACAATAGACCAAGGAAACTGTACGGCGTATACCGATATGGTTGATCTGGTGGCCATAGTTAGTGTGACTTCTTGGTTGGTGCTTATGTTCCTTTAGTCAAGTTGAGGATAATATGAGGCTGCCATATGTTGTCAATACACTAACTAACTTTTAGAACCCTAATTATCCCATCTTGGCCTTTAGAAAAGTAGTGAGATAGCCGGCTTTGGTGAAGACTGGAGTTGGTTGATACTCGATGCTACACTCATTGAGATTCTAAACTTGGAGGGTTTTGGTTGGCAAGTAAGTTGCCTACTGAACAACCACCCTTGTGAAGGATCAATGACATTGAGATCCCTTAGAACCTGGTTACTTTTTTAGGATAGGATGAACCAACTAACTTCAGGGGAGGGTATTTACCTTTAAACCTCATGCAAGCCTTCAAACCTAGGGCTATTGTGTGACTTGTTTGTGTGTGCCACATGTTTGTGATTGAGCATAACATCATAGCATCATCATGCATCATAAGCATAGCATTTTCACTAACCACTTCAAGGACCAAAGGATTTATCTTTGTTCTTTGTTGCAGGTCATGGCTTCTGCTCGTAGGAATACTATCCGGATCAATTTTGTAGGAATACCTCCTAAGCTTAAGGAATTGGTCTCTCAAGTTTCTGAAAACTCACAGTTCATCAAGAGACATGGTCACCTACTGGATCTAGTCACTTCAGGGTTCAATGAAGACATGATGAGTGTCCTGTTTCAGTTCCTTGATCCTAAGCATCATTGCTTCACATTCCCTGACTATCAGATGGTTCCTACAATGGAAGAGTTCTCTAAACTTCTGGGTATACCTATTCTTGATCAGAAACCCTTCACAGGCTTGGAAAAAGAGCCTAAACCTGAAGTCATTGCTGCAGCCCTACATTTAAAGAAATCAGACATTGTCCTGGAAACAAGGAGTGGAGTTAAGGGTATTCTTGCTAAGGTATTGATGGAGAAAGCTCAAATGTTCCTGAAAGCTATGAGTTATGATGCTTTTGAGGAGATCTTATCCCTATTGATCTATGGCTTAGTATTGTTCCCCAATCCAGACCAGTTCATAGACGTACACGCCATCAACATATTTTTGACTCATAATCTAGTGCCTACATTACTTGGAGACATATTACACTCTCTTCATACCCGTACTACGAAGGCACGAGGAACTCTGATGTGCTGCATATCTTTGCTATCTAGGTGGTTTATTTCTCGCCTTCCTCGATCAGTGATGAAGAATGAACAAGGGTTCAGATGGTCTAAGAGGATCATGTCACTTTCTCATTCAGATATTCATTGGTTCTCTAGATCTATGGAGAATGTTATTATCATTGACCATTGTGGGGAGTTCCCTAATGTGCCACTCCTTGGCATAAGAGGGGGCATTATCTACAATCCTTCCTTAGCTCTACGTCAGTTTGGTTACGCTCGGAGTGATGGTCCTCATGACATGTTGATTCAGGGTATTGTGTTCGACTACGACAACGATCTGCAAGGTTATCGTCAAAGGTTTATACGAGCATGGAGTAAAGTGAACAAGGTTGACAGCAAGACTCTGGAACCAAAGTACACTATTCCTATGGGAGCTTATCTCAGATGGGTGCGATCTCGTGCTCAGACTCTTATGATGCCATATCCTGCTATCCTGCCAGTCACCATGAAGCCTGTTGCTGAAGGAGATACTTCTTATATCATTCTTCATCCAGACATGCCCACTGACATGGAAGAATTACAGAGGTCCTAGATCTAGTTGAAGGAGCAAAGAGATACTTTTGAGACTCATTACAAAGCAAGTCAAGAAAGAATCTTGGAGTTGACAAAACAACTTCACGAGGAGCGCAATCTCAACTCATACCTCAACACAAAGAGGAAACGTCCATGGGAGACTTAAAACCCCATTTTTTGTATTCATTTCATTTTTATTGTAAGCCCAAGGGGAAAACAAGTTTATTACTAATAAAAGTTTACTCTTTGGTTGTTTAAACAAATTTAAATCCTGTGGTCCTTGAAAACATTGCATACGCATTTATACATCATATCATTGCATCACAGGTTTCTTATGTACAGGTTTCTCATCTTCTCGGTATTTATTTAAAGCAGAAATGGCTCTTGAACAGACTATCAAAGATCTCCAGGCTCAGAATGTACAATTCCAAGAGCTGATCCTGAACTTGTCCAAGGGACAGGATGAATTGAAGACACTGCTGGCTAAGAAGACTAAGAAGGCTAGAAGATCAGGAGGCCTTATCAATATGGGAAGAAGGTTCAGAGGTCCTGTTAAGACCAAGGAACAGGTTAAAGATTATGAGTCTGAGGAGTCTGAGAAAGAGGGAGGCAGTCTCCATAATACTATGGGGGATTCTGATTCTGAAGCCAACTATTATTATGATCCTAATGAAGACAAGTTCAAGATGCTGGTGGATAAAATGAATGATATGGAATTACAAAAGTCTTCTGGGCTGGATTTTGAAGGTCTGAGTTTGATATCTGGAGTGGTTATACCCATTGGTTTCAAGGTCCCTGCTTTTGTAGTATATGAAGGTGTTTCATGCCCCAAGCTGCATCTACGGTCCTATGTCCGGAGGATTCAACCCCATACTGCTGATAAGAAGTTATGGATTCATTTCTTCCAAGAGAGTTTGTCTGGAGCTCAATTGGAATGGTACTATCAACTGGAGAGTGCCAATATTCGTGATTGGAATGATCTTTCTGAGGCCTTCTACAGGTAATACCAATACAATGCTGATTTAGCACCTACTCGCATGCAACTCCAAAGCATGTCTATGGGTGCTAAGGAGAATTTCAAGGAGTATGCTCAGAAATGGAGAGACCTGGCTGGCAGAGTTCAACTACCTCTGACTAACAGGGAGCTAGTGGATATGTTTATGAGTACACTGAATGGTCCTTTCTATAGTCACCTCATTGGAAGCTCATCATCTGGCTTCACCGAGTTGATAATGACTGGAGAACGTGTGGAAAATGGTATAAGAAGTGGCAAGATACAGGTGAGTGCCTCTTCATCAAGCACTGCCAAGAAGCCCCCTAGTGGGAAGAAGGAGTCAAATGTTGTTTATGGTCAACCTGGTCATAATAAGAGTCACTAATCTGTGGGAGCAGTTCACATCTCCAATCCTACTCCTGCAGCACCAGAGCCACCACAGAGCAATCAGCAGAAGCCTAGAAGACAGTTCACCAAGATCAACATGTCATTGGCCCAAGCCTTGCAACACTTGTTAAAAGGAGAACTCATTACTTTGAAGGACCCTCCTCAGAATCCTAATACTTCCTCTCCTCGGTATAATCCTAATGCACATTGTGCCTATCATTCTAATTGTCCAGGACATGATACCAACAACTGCTGGATATTGAAAAACAAGATTCAAGATATGATTGATGCTGAAGAGATTGAATTTGACCCTCCTGGGACTCCAAATGTGATCACTGCTCCCATGCCCAATCATGAGAAGACTGTTAATGCCATTGATGAAGTTTCATATATTTCCTCAGTTGCAGATGTGACTACTCCATTATCTGTTATCAAGAAGAAGTTGGTACAGGATGGATTCTTTCCAGGTTGTAATGAAGACTGTTTTTATTGTGCTTATAAACCTGATAGCTGCTGGAAGTTGAAGGATGGTATTCAACGCCTCATGGACAATTACACCATATTGTTTGAGAGGAAACCTTCTGTGGAAAGTATGGTTGAACATCTAACTCAAGGTGCGAAGGTTGAAGATGTGGATATGGTTGATAAAGTGCCAGTGAGTATTACTTCCAAAGGCCCTGTCAGGATCACCTCTAAGGGTCCTGTCAAGATTACTGCTGAAGGCCCTATGAAGACTGTTGCTGAAGCTAGAGTGGCTCCCATGATTATTACCACTCCTGGCCCTATTCCGTATACTTCTGATAAAACTATACCCTGGAATTACAGTTCCGATGTTTATATCCATGGTGTTAAACAAGAAACTTTGACTGATACACCTGTTGCTGATGAAAACCTTGATGTTGATAATATTGTTGGATCTAGTAAGATCACAAGAAGTGGAAGAATTTTCTCTCCTCCGGCTACCTCCAAGAATATAGTTACTCCAACTACTACCTCTACTACTGAGACAAATACTGATGCCCGGGGCAAAGGTCCTGTTATTGAACCTGTGCAAGCTGAGGCACCGACTGCTGAGAATCTTTCTAAATAGATGGAAGAAGTATTGAAGATCATTCGCAAGAGTGATTATGATATTGTTGACCAATTGGGGCATACTCCCTCAAAAATTTCCATGTTGTCTTTGGTGCTGTGTTCTGAGGCTCATGCTAAAGCCTTAATCAAGTTCATGAAGACTGCTCATGTACCAAATGAGATTTCTAAGGATCAGTTTGAAAACGGTGTTGCACACCTGACTTATGATAATGGGTTAGGTTTTTCTGATGCTAACTTTACTCCTGCCAAAAGGAACCATAACAGAGCTTTACATATCTCTATTGAATGCAGGGGCACTACCCTGTCTCATGTGTTGATAGACAATGGTTCTTCACTAAATGTACTTCCCAAAGAGGTTCTAAACAAGCTAAGTCCTGAAGATGCTGTGTTGAGACCAAGTAATATAGTGGTGAGAGCCTTTGATGGTTCAAGAAGAGTGGTGCATGAAGAAATAGATCTCCCGATCAAAGTAGGCTCTCAAGTTTTCAATTCTACATTCTATGTAATGGATATTCGTCCTGCGTACTCCTGTTTGCTTGGGCGCCCCTGGATCCACGGGGCAGGTGCTGTGACTTCTACTCTACATCAGAAGTTGAGATATCCAGTGAAGGGAAAGGTTGTCACTGTTTACGAAGAGGAAGAATATATAGTCAGTCATGTGAATACGTTTAAGTATCTTGAAGTGGAAGGTGAATATGTTGAGACTCCTTGCCAGACATTCGAAGTAGTTCCTTAGGTTGTTCCTGCTGCTGAATCTCCTCCGGTTGTCAAAAGGGTTCCTGTGGTTACCAGAGTACCTCCTACAATTTCCTCCCTCAAAGATGCTAGAGCCGTGGTTGAAGAAGGTGGTTGTACTATTTGGGGTCAGCTTCCTGACATTCCTTACAAGTCTGACAAGTTTGGTTTGGGTTTCATTGCAGAGTCCCAGAAGGTTGTTCGTCGTGCTCGTGTCGTTCGTATCACCAATAAAGGGATCATGAAAGATCAAATCAATGCTGTGGGTGACTATAATGAAGACTACAACCTGGATGACTGGATTTTCCCTACTGTGGGTGATGGGCTCAATAACTGGAAGGCTGAAGATGTTATTCCTATATCCTTTAGTCAGGAGTAAATACTATTACTGTGTTGTTATTTTTAAGTTTGTAATTTTTGAACAATTAAACTCTTGAGCCTTGTGTCCTACCCGAGGCACAATGGTATGCTTGTTTCGGGATGTCATTTCATTTGCATACTTCATTCAATAAAAATCAGTGGACGTTTCGTTTTCGTAAATATTGTGTTCATTGTCTTTCTTTTATTTTATTCTTCTTTTATCAGCTATGTGTTCTTACACACACCCACATCACTAAAATGTGGATCCTCATCCACTCTGGATCCTGTTGATAACAGTTCTACTATTGCCAATTATAATTTCGAGAATCCGATCTATCAAGCTGAAGATGGAAAGGAGGAAGATTGTGAGGTACCTGTAGAGCTTGATAGGTTTTTACAACAAGAAGAGAAAGCTATACAGCCACATGAAGAGCTAATCGAAGTTGTGAATTTGGGAACTGAAGAAAACAGGGAAAAAGTCAAGATAGGGGCTGAACTAGAGGATGGTGTTAAGAGCAGATTAATTCAGATGTTACATGATTATGTGGAGATCTGTGCTTGGTCCTATGAAGATATGCCAGGGTTGGATACAGACATTGTGGTTCATCGTTTACCGGTAAAAGAAGATTGTCGTCCAAAGAAGCAGACGGTTCGTCGCATGCATCCTGAAATGTCAGAGAAGATTAAAGTAGAGGTGATGAAACAATTTGATGCAGGGTTCTTAGCTGTGACTTCTTATCCTCAATGGGTTGCAAATGTGGTACCGGTACCTAAGAAAGATGGTAAGGTACGTATGTGTGTAGATTACAGGGATTTGAACAAGGCCAGCCCTAAAGATGACTTTCCACTTCCTCATATTGATGTTCTGGTAGACAACACTGCTCAGCATAAGGTATTCTCTTTCATGGATGGTTTCTCTGGTTACGATCAAATCAAGATGGCACCTGAAGATATGGAGAAAACTACATTTGTTACACAGTGGGGCACTTTTTGTTATAAGGTGATGCCATTTGGTTTGAAGAACGTCGGGGCAACATATCAGCGTGCTATGGTGGCTTTGTTTCACGATATGATTCATCATGAGATAGAGGTATATGTGGATGATATGATAGCCAGGTCCCAGAATGAAGAGCAACATCTTAATCATCTGCATACGTTGTTTGAGAGGTTGAAGAAATACAAGTTGAGACTGAACCCAAACAAGTGTACTTTTGGAGTTAAATCTGGTAAACTCCTGGGTTTCATTGTCAGTGGAAAAGGTATTGAGGTGGATACTGCAAAAGTGAAAGCTATACAAGAGATGCCAGCTCCCCGTACTGAGAAGGAAGTTAGAGGTTTCTTGGGACGATTGAATTACATTGCAAGATTTATTTCCCAATTGACTGCTACCTGTGAGCCAATCTTCAAGTTGCTGAAGAAAGATCAGGTAATGGAGTGGAATGATGAGTTCCAGACTGCCTTTGATGAAATCAAGAAATATCTTCTAGAACCTCCCATTTTGATGCCACCAGTTCATGGAAGACCCTTGATTATGTACTTAACAGTGTTAGACAACTCAATGGGGTGTGTATTGGGGCAACATGACGCGTCTGGTCGAAAAGAGCAGGCAATATACTACCTTAGCAAAAAGTTTACTGACTGTGAAACAAGATACTCACTGCTCGAGAAAACTTGCTGCGCTTTGGCATAGGCTGCTCGCCGACTAAGACAGTATATGTTGACTCATACTACCTTAATGATTTCGAAGATGGATCTAATCAAGTACATATTCGAGAAACCTGCTCTCTCCGGACGAATAGCAAGATGGCAAATGATCTTAACAGAATATGACATACAGTATACTACTCAGAAGGCCATTAAAGGAAGTGTTGTGGCTGATCATTTGGCTCATCAAGCAGTGGATGATTATCAGTCAATGAGTTTTGAGTTCCCGGATGAAGACATTATGATTATTACCAAAGAACCTGGACAATATGACGAACCTGAACAAGGATCCCGATGGACTATGGTTTTTGATGGAGCTTCTAATGCACTTGATAATGGTGTTGGAGTTGTGATCATTTCTCCTGAAGGTTGTCATACCCCGATTACTACAAGACTTTGTTTCTATTGTACCAATAACATGGCTGAGTATGAGGCATGTATCATGGGTATCAAAGCTGCCATTGAGATGAAGATTCAGTTCCTGGACGTATATGGAGATTCAACCCTGGTAGTAAGTCAGATTAAAGGAGATTGGGATACCAAGCATGATAATCTCATTCCTTACAGAGAGCATGTGTTGTCTTTGATCCCATATTTTGAAGAGATTACCTTTGGACATATTCCACGAAGAGAAAATCAGTTGGCAGATGCATTAGCCACCATGGCATCTATGTATGAGATTAGCTGGGATGATGAAGCTCTCAAGATTACTATTGATAGATTTGAGAAGCCGACATACTGCAATGAGATTGATACTGAAGAATCAGAGGGGAAGCCTTGGTTCTACAAAGTGAAAAGATATCTTGAAGTTCAGGAGTTCCCTGAAGGGGCATCTGTCAAAAATAAGAAGTTTCTGAGGAGGTTTTCTGCTAAGTTCTTTTTGAGTAATGGAATTTTGTACAAGCGCAATCATGATTCAACTTTGCTTCGTTGTGTGGATAAGAAGGAAGCAACAGAGATTATGGAAGACATGCATGATGGGATCTTTGGCACTCATTCTAGTGGTCATATTATGGCAAAGAAGATATTGAGAGCAGGTTACTATTGGTCTACCATGGAAGCTGACTGCTATCAACATTCCAGAACATGTCACAAGTGTCAAATCTATGCTGATAAAGTACATATACCTCCATCACCATTGAATGTGTTGACTGCTCCTTGGCCTTTTGCTATGTGGGGCATATATATGATTGGTGAGATCAAACCTACTGCTTCTAATGGGCATCGTTTCATCCTGGTTGCTATTGATTACTTTACGAAGTGGGTAGAGGCAGCTTCATTTGCATCTGTTACTAAGAATGTGGTGGCTCGATTCATTAAGAATAATCTCATCTGCAGGCATGGCATCCTTGAAAGGATTATCACAGACAATGGCTCTAATCTGAACAACACTATGATTACTGATCTCTGCACGCAGTTCAAGATTAAGCATCACAACTCTTCTCCGTATCGTCCGAAGATGAATGGGGCAGTAGAAGCTGCTAATAAGAACATTAAGAAGATTCTACAGAAGATGACTGTTACTTGTAAGGATTGGCACGAGATGTTACCATTTCCTCTTCATGGGTATCGTACTACAATACACACTTCAACAGGGGCAACCCCATTCTCCTTAGTCTATGGTATGGAAGCAGTTCTGCCCATTGAAGTTCAGATACCCTCCTTAAGAATCATGAAGGATGCAGGCTTGGATGAAGATGAGTGGATTCAGACTCGACTTGACCAGATAAATTTGATTGATGAGAAAAGGTTGGCAGCTGTTTGTCAAGGCCAAATGTACCAAAAACGGATGATCAAAGCTTTTAATAAGAAGGTTAAGCCAAAGGTATATCAGGCTGGTGACTTGGTAATCAAGCGTATCTTATTACCACAGGGTGATCCTAGGGGCAAGTGGACTCCTACATATGAAGGACCATTTGTAGTCAAAACAGTATTCTCAGGAGGTGCCATGATGCTTACTACTATGGATGGTGAAGACTTCCCACAGCCTGTAAACGCAGACATAGTTAAAAAATACTACGCATAAAAAGAGACCCGCTAGGTTGACTGGCCTAAGCAAAAATAAGGGCATCCCGGCGAACCAAAAGGGTTCGGGAAAAAATTAGGGATATATATATAAAAACAAATGTACACCCGGCAAGTCGAAAACCTGAAAGGGCGGCTTGGGCAAAAAAGGGTATCCCAGTGGATTGAAAACCTGAAAAGGCAATCCAGGAAAATGTTAGGGATTAAAGCGTATGACTATGTCTCGTTTGGATCACCCATATAGCTACAACCAGTTGTGCTACTTAACCAAGTTCGAACAAATAAAGATCAATCCAATCGTTTCCGTCTCAACAGCAGAAGATGAGATACTTGAAGATAATGGCAATAATAGAATTGAAACTCAATAGGATTATTTCTCACATAGCTGTCTTCTTTGTTTTGTAAAATTTTTACGACGAATTCCTCTTACTAGGATTTCTGTCTCCTTGTATAAACTTGCCTATGTATAGGTCACTTTGTGATATAAATAAAATTCCATCTTTGAATCCAGATTTACTTTTACCCTATTTATAGAAGCGAAAACGTCCATTGGTTGTGTTTGAATGTATGTATGCTTTTGAATATGATTGATGTTTACCAGAAATGCATAAAATGCTTTTGAATATGATTGATGTTTACCAGAAATGCATGAAAATGCAGCAATAGTATTTACTAAGGACAAACGAAGGTAGGAATTCAACGAAGCTTCGCCGGTTCGTTCCCATAAGACAACTACAAATCCCCAGTAGGGAAAATCTATCATGATAGATACTTCAAGTTACGTCTCCCCTTGAATTTATGTCCATCTCTTTTATCCTCAGTCAGGATACTCAGGAACCTATTCCTTCAATAGAAGTACGACGAACGAAGACGGGAGGTTATAAATACTATACTATCAAACAAGACGGGAACAAGTTCCTCATATTCTTCAGCAACGAATCAAGATTTATTTTCCCTAGCCAGCAGTTGTTATACAAAGATATTCAGACGCTTCAGGCTGCATGATTCATACATACATCATTTACATCATATCATAGCATACATGTCCATAATACATATAATATTTACATAGATGCACCATGCCATGCATGCATACATATTGCATAAACTAACCTTTTCCTTGCAGGATGGTTATATACAGATAAAACAATATTAACAATTCACAACAGGTCAGAAATGATCTATACATTACTCAAGATGTCCTCGGAGAGTAGGAAAACAATCTGTACAAAGATCCATTCCCTAATCCAGGATATTTAATCTTGACACTCTTTTGTCTTTGGAGAGTAGGTAAACGGTCTGTACAAAGATCCATTCCCTAATCCAGGATATTTTCAGGATATTTAATCTTGACACTCTGTTGTCCTCGGAGAGTAGGCAAACGGTCTGTACAAAGATCCATTCCCTAATATAGGATATTTTCAGGAGACTTGATCCTGACATATTTTGTCCTCGGAGAGTAGGCAAACGGTCTGTACAAAGAACCATTCGCTAATCCAGGATATTTAATCTTGACACTCTGTTGTCCTCGGAGAGTAGGCAAACGGTCTGTACAAAGATCCATTCCCTAATCCAGGATATTTTCAGGAGACTTGATCCTGACACATTTTTTCCTCGGAGAGTAGGCAAACGCTCTGTACAAAGATCCATTCCCTAATCCAGGATACTTCCAGAAGATTTCATATATCTGGTCTTGAATAGTAGGCAAACGGTCTGTACAAAGATCCATTCCCTAGTTCAAGATATTTTCAGAAGATTTAATCTATTTGCTCTTGAATAGTAGGCAAACGGTCTGTACAAAGATCCATTCCCTAGTTCAAGATATTTTTCAGAAGAATTAATCCTGATATTCTTTTGTCCTTGGAGAGTAGGCAAACGGTCTGTACAAAGATCCATTCCCTAATCCAAGATATTCCCAGAAGAAATAATCGTCACGAAGATTTATTTCTACTGGTCCATTCAACAATTCAAACTATGTTGCATAAACGATTCAGAGACGGCCTATACGAAGACCTAGTACTGATATCCAGTATCAACATAAAGACATCATCACATCCTGATATTTTAGATGGCATCTATAAGCCCATCTCCAGTTCTTCCATGGCATCTATAAGCCCATCTCCAGTTCTTCCATGGCATCTATAAGCCCATCTCCAGTTCTTACAAGTGGCATCTTCAAGCCCACTCCAGCATATACAACTAATCATCAGTGTTACTTTACGCACTGGCGAGTGCAAATTTTTGGGCTTTTGTGTTCAATCCCCTTCAACCTTCCAGGTCACGAATGTCACATATACCAATCTAACCCCTCAGGTTTCAGAAAATTGAACAGGGGCAGCTGTTGCACCCCAAAATTTGCCCTCCACAAGACAAGACATTGTGTACTAATAGGATCACAAGGTTCACAATGTTCACAAGACATCTCATGAGGTTCACAAGGTTCACAATTAGTCAGAAAATTTGACAATTCCCTCAGACAATGCATCCTCCTAAGCAATGCATCTTAAACTAGGGTTTTGACTTTCATCAGGCTAAATGGACTTCCAAGACTTCAAGTGAGCTTCATAGCATCCTATATGTGTTTAAGAATCCCCATGTCAAGTTTCAAGACTTTCCTAAAAGATTTGCTCAGTCAGATGATCAGAAAAATTAAAATCAGTCAAGGCAGTTAAAAAGTCAAACTGAACTCAACTGTGGTCAAACCAAAGTCAAACTTCATGATTTTTTGCCAACATCAAGTATATGAAGTAAAATTCATCATTTGATCAAGGTTTGATCATGATTCATCAAGGAGATTTCAGATCATCAAGAATCAGGAGTTTCTAAATTAGGGTTTTCACAAGAAAAGTCAACTGAACTTTGACCAGCCATAACTTTCACATGCTTCATCAAATTTTTTCCATCCAAAGCTCATTTTTAAGGAAATTGAATTCTCTACAACTTTGTGTCTCACAAGCCAAGCCCAAAAATGCTTCATTTGGAAGGTATGAGCCAAGACATTATAGGTCCTTTTAAAAGTCAACAAAAAGTCAACAACTTCAAAGGAGCATAACTTGAGAATGGTAAAAGATATGGACATGAGACCAAAGAGGTTGGTTAGAGGGCTCTTTAAGTTTTCCAAAATGTCCAAGAATACCTTCATAGCATTAAAATTGAAGGATTTGTGCCCTTGCAAAGTTGGGAAAATTTTGGAAAGTTTATGAAGCAAATAAGGCCTTAAAACTAATTTTTGCTAAATGAGCCCACCAAATTGCCATCCAATCTTTACAAACTCATCAAGCACGACCCAACCCATACATTTTCTGATTTTTTATATTTTATTTCATATTTATTTGAATTTAATTCATTAAAATACAAATTAAATTAAAATAAAATATAAAAATCATATATTTGATTTGATTTTTGGTTCTAGAAAGTTTTAACACTCATTTAAACATGATTGATACCATTTAATTTCAGATCATCCAAACATAGCAATGTTAGATCAAAATATTTCAAGTTTTAAGATCAAATCTTTTTCAATCTCTATGGATCAAAAAGTCCAAAGGATGGATCAAAGTCTTGACCTAATTCCATTAAGTGGTATATATATAACATGAAGACAAGCATTGCACACGAATTCAGAGCCTCAAAAACCATATTCAAACTTCACAAAATTGTTCAAAAAAACTCAAATTCGGATTCACTCTTGCAAGGCATTTAAAGGTATTTTAAGAACATGGAGAGGATCTTTGGACATCACTGAATCTATCCCAATCCTCAAAAGCATCAGAATCATGCTCATATACCTTACCCGAAGCATTCTTGTTCTTGATTTGTTTTTTTTCGATTCAATGGATTTATGTATTTATAATGCATTTTGATCATATATTAATGTTTGTGTGTGCCTATAGATGATTTCTGGATAGCTTGCGTGAAGAATCATAGCCAAACCGTGAAATTGCCATTGTTAGGTTTTCGTTTGCCGTTTAGGGTTTTTCGATTAAACAAATATAAATGAATTCTAATAACACTAATGAACTGGCTAAGACATGGGGATCACAATGCTATGATCAATTTGGTGAAATTTTACAGTTTTAATGGTGTTTCAAAAAGCTAGGTTTTTCTGTAAAATTCGTGCGCAGGTAAATTCGCAGGAAATATGGTAGAAATTTTCGCAGGTAAATGCGCAGGGTCAGAGGAAGAAGATGAAGTCCTTGGCGCGAAAATCTGAATTCAAAATATGGATTATTTTTATAATATGTATTTGTTATTTCACTATCAACTGATGCGTTTGGTTCAGCTGGTGTGCGCGTTCGTTGGTAAAGGAATGGTCCTGGGTTCAAACCTCCCCCAGGCCATTTTGGTTTTTGTTTTTATTTTCAATGTTTTTGCAGTTAAACAACAAAAGGATTGCTACCTGATTACTATCACAAACGCGCGCGCAGCCTGGTGGCAGTCTTGCTGGTCCAAGGGTTGCAAGGCCTAGGGCGTGGGTTCAATCCCTGCCCCAGGTAAGTTTTTGATTCCATTTGTTTTAATTATTCTGTTTTGTTAATTTGTTTTTTAAACAATTCTAATTATATGTTTTATAATAAAAATATATTTAAATAATAATATGTAAATATATAGGTATAACTTCATATTTTTTCTAAAAAATTTCTAGTTTATTTTCTAAAAAATATTAATTCTAGTTTCTTTTATTTAAATTAAAATATGTATATATTATATATTTATTCTTTAAATAGTCAAATTAATAATGTAAATTAAATTATAAATCCTAATTCTATTTTCTAAAATTCATAATCCTAATTTCTAAAACCCTAATTTTATTTTTTACTTCCTAACCCTAGTTCTTATTTAATTTAAATATTTAAAAATTAATTAAACTTTTCTAATATCTAATTAAAATAATTAATAATATTTTCTTTGTAAATAATTAGTATATGGTTTATTATTATCTTTATCATTTTATTTTCATCTCAAAAATTCTTTAAAGTTGTTTATTTAAATCTAAAAATACTTAATGAATTATATATATATTTTGTATATTATTACTAACCTTTTTTCTTAATTATTTTATCACTAACCTTTTATTTAATTGCTCATTTTATTATATAGTTATTATTTAATTTGTTTTTTATTATTATGTAACTGTAAAAGCGTTGTAATAGTCGTAGTTTATGATTGCTTTATGTTATTGCTTTGGTTAGTAAATATAGGGAGTGATAACCTATTTGCTTTAAAAATTAATTTAGATCACTAATCATAAGATAAATATTTGAACATATACACGCACACACGTAAGTCGATCTTCGATCGCCATCTCACTTCCTAAGGTTATCCCTCATGTTGCCTAAATAAAAAGGTCAAGTAAGGTGTCTAAGAAAGCAAAGTCCCTTCTCATGAACAAATCATCTAGTCCCTCCAATATTATAAGATCAAGTCCCTTCGATGTTGCCTTCGTAAATGATCTTGACCCTTTCGAATAAAAAGATGATAAGTCCCTTCGTATTGCTAAGACACCTTACAGTTGCCTAAACATAGATGACCTTTCACATGTCCCTTAAACATCCAAGGTAATGACTACCTATTCCTTAATAATAGGGATAGTCTTACCATTGAAAGAAAATTTAAGAACAGTAAAGATTCAAATTAGGGTAGGTTCCTCTTAAGTACTTGCTCACTTTTCATCAAAATACTTCATTATACTTCACATTTTAAACAATTTTCAAAACAAAGTCTTTATATATATCCATACAAGGATCATTATAAAGTACTTAAGAAAATTTTCAATCACACACTACACTTCTCAAAACAGTTTAAAGTGAGCTAAGTAACTAAGAGCCCATGGATAACCATGGATGTAAAGGGTGCTAACACCTTCCCTTTACATAACCTACCCCCCGAACCCAAAAATCTTTTAAGGTCTTTCCTGTTCTTTTATGCCCTTTCCTTTAGATAAAATAAAAGTCGGTGGCGACTCTTGCTATCCGCAACATTTATAGAAAAGTCAGTTCTCCCACCGTGTTACACAAGTCACCAGCTTTGAATCTGAGCCTCAGATTTTGCATACTTTTTATTTTATTTTATTTTCTTTACATTTTCTTTCATGTATTTATTAAAAATAGAAAAAATATGTTTAAAAATCTCATTTTCTGCATTTTCACTTTAAATATTTTTCTAAACTCAAAAACATTTTTATTTTTAATTTTTGCATTAAAAAAGTATTTTTAAATTATTTAAATGTTTTATTTAATTAATTAATTGATTTTAATTAATTAAAAATACATTTAGGTATCTAAAAATCACAAAAAAAAATCATGAAGCATTCTTAGGCATTTAGAACAATTTACAAACTCACCATATAAATTTCTTTTTAGGATTGATCATGTTTTCACAATTTTCTTTGAATTAGGGTTCATAAAATTCACATTTTTCTAACCCTAACTTGAAAAACCATTTCTAATCAACCATGATGAGTTTGAACTTGGTTCTTTTTGCATTCTTTCACACATTGCATCTAGTATTTAGGTTATTTATCTCATAATTTTTCATTTCATTTTCAAATTGTTTAGCATTTTCATGAAAGATCACCCGAAAACCCTAGTTAACTTAGGAAATTCATAACTTCCTTTAGGTTTAGCTTCTGACCTTCATCTTTGGGTAGTGATCTTGTGTGTGTTTAGGGTTTGTTTGAGTTCATTTCCAAATTTTTATCATGATGTATGCTTCTTTTTTGATCATTTGCATCGCATACATTCATAAAACCCTAATTTCTCATGTTCATTTGTATTCATCTTTGCATATCATCATCATATGAACTCGCCATGACATTCCATGCTTTTGTATGCCATCTTAGACATCTTAAGACATGTTATAACATTGCTTGATCATTTCTTCATTCATTTGGTATGCTTTGCATTCATTACATTTCATGTTTATCAATGTGTTTTCAAGCTTCTAACATGCCATCTTTACATCTCATCTCTTGTATGAACATTAATAAGCATCATGTATGACTTTGCATCATTCCATAACACTTTTTCATCATGTTTGCACTTCTGGTTTTGGTCTTTGCACCTTCATTTGCTTTAATTCCTTTTGCTTTGCATCTTATGCATTCACACTAACATTTCAGGGTCTTATGGTAAGTTGTTTGGGATGTGGATTTGCCTTCACATCCCATCTTCTTCTTATCTCTTCATATGCATTCTTTACATGTCTTTGAAGTGAACTTGCTTTTAGGTTACTTATCTTCTTTAGGAAGTAAGTAACCTATTCTCCTCTCTCTTCTCTTTTTCATCTACTTCTTCTTCCTTGGTGGCCTTCTGAAGATCCTTCTCTTTAAGCCTCACAAACCATAGGAACATTCAAGCATGATAATTTTAGGGTTGTATATAGTATCCCCTAGTTTTTTTACCTTTGAGTCTCCTTGAGTCTCTCTTCTCATCTCATAATCAAAGGCTAAACACTTAAAGCTTTAGGACTTTGAATTAGGGTTATGCCTGTATCCTTATCTTAGGATGAAGTGTATAACTTTAATCCTTAGTGTTAAACCTTTAATTTGTTTACACTTCTTAATCAAAACACCTAATAATCATTAAGACTTAAGCTTGTAACTTGGGTCTTATATTAGGGTTACATCTCTTCCTTTTGGTTAAGAGGGACTAACCCTAGTGTTTAATGGACAAGTCCCCCTCAAGCTAGTCTTACAAACATAAAATCCATTTCTTAATCTCACCCTTTAATTAAAATCCATTTAATAAAGGCTTGTTATATAATGAATTTAGTCCCTAACCATGGATTAAGTTGAGGAGTCTTTCTCAGCTTAAGTGTTCTCATCTATCATCCTTCTCTTAGGATGGTGTAATGAGTTCACTAATCCCTAATTAGAGATTAAACTCATTATTTAACACTAAACAAAACCCAAAAACACAATAATTACAAGTAGGTTAATGATATTAATCCTATATCATCATGGTAATTAAGTTGAGATGCTTATCTCACACTTGAGTAGGCTCATTATCCCTGATCAGGGAGGATATAATGAGTTTACGACCCTTGATTTAGGCTTAAGCTCATTATCCTATGCAAAACACCAAAAAACAATAAAAAACTAAAAACACAAAAACAAACAATAAACGTCTCCTCCGAGATTCTTTTCTCATCACCTTCACTCTAAAAACGAGAACTCGCTTCTTCCGTCTAATGCAAGACAGTTAGCACTCGAGCCAGATGAGTCACACACTTGAGCATAGACAAGCAAACAGTTCACAACCAAAATCATTCCAGTCTCTTTGAGTTGAACTACGGTGTTCTGACTTCCTCATTGCACAAGAGGATACTTAGGCATAACTTAACGGTTATCGAACAAAAGTCTTTGTGTTATCCCCCTCCTTCAGATTTCTTTTCTAAGCCTCAGTCTTGAGCATCTCACCATTCTTTTTGCACTGACACTTTGTACATTCTTTCCTCCCTAGCTTCGTATACACAGTCAGCACATATACTACCCCTTTTAAACACAATAGTAAGCGTGGATCCCGTCGAGTACGACAGACGATCTGGGTGCTAATACCTTCCCAGGTCGTAACCAACCCCCTTTCTTAGTTTCTTTGCTTATCTATACCCTTTCAGGTTTATGCAACATTACCTTTCCTTCGGGATAAAAATGCCTAGCTGGCGACTCTATTCAACCTTCAACCTCCAACATCACCGACCGTCCACGTCTGCACCGGGGCGAGAGTCCCGGGGAGCGACAGCTTGGCGACTTCACTGGGGAGGTAAGCTGCAACCAGGGTTTCTGGTTCTCTTGTGGGTTTCTCCTAGCGCTTGTTTTTTTGTGTTTATGGGGGTGTTATGTGCTATGTGTGCTTTTATTTATTGCTTTCTGTACAACTTTATTTACTGCATTTACTTTATAGCTTTCATTTACTGCTTTACACATTTCATTTTTATCATATCATGTGCTGGATTTTCTGGTTTTCTTTGGTGGGAGGGGTATTCCAGTGAGAAAGGTCCAACACAAAGGCCTGAGTGAAAAACATGGGATTAAAGTGGCTTCATATTCTTTCCCATTCCATTTCGGTCTGGTGCGGGAATATGAAAACACGGTTCAGACATGGGTTTCTTCTTGAGAATTTTGTGCTACGGATTTCCTGTAGTGCTAGGGCTATCTGGGAAGCCTGCTATGTTTGGATGACCTTTTAGATGACCTTCAGCATCTGAGGTGAATTAGAAGAGGATCCTTTATGATTAGGGTAAACATTGTACCTCCGAGTTAGAAGTGTTTACAGTTCTCATAATAGATCCGAACCTGAGGATCCTTGTTCTAGAACAATACCTGTGAGTGGGTGGGGTTGTTTACAAGTTTGCAGGAACCCTTGGCCTCATCATACCCTGTTATTGGAACTTTGTTAAGGTTATACTGATTATGGACTGATTCTATGAAACCCTGGACAAGTGACTCTTTATTTGAGTCCTCTACCTGGTTACTGGTTCTTAGACCTTCATCAGGAATTCTGAACACTCATGGAGCCTACCAGAGCAACTGACAATCCAGCACCTGATCACAAACCCGCATATCATTCAGCATACATCATACTACATCATTTTAACATTTGTCTATTTGTTTTACAAGGTATCCACATCTTCTTTGGTTTGGTTTTGACCGTTCTTCTGCTCAGATATCTTCTCCAACACCTTCTTCAGTTGTCTTCTTCAGCTATCTGCATCAGCTATCTACATCAGTTATCTTCTTCAGTTATCTTCATCAGCACCCATTGACAGTATGAACTCATCCAGGAAAAGCAATATCACTTACCATTTCTTTGAGTACCCTCTAGCAGGCATCAGGAAAATACAGGGTCTTATCACCCTTGATCATGTTCCCTTATTCAGAGAGCATTATGGTGGAATACTGGACATGATCATGGACTTGGATACATCATAGAGGAGCATAATTCACACCTGTCTTTAGTTTTATGACCCTCCCCTCTGTTGCTTCACTTTCCCAAATTTTCAGATTGGTCCTTTGCTGGAAGAATATTTTATGTTGTTGGGTGTCCCTATCATAAGAGGAATTCCTTTCAACCCTGAGATGACTGCTCCTAAGAATGAAGACATAGCTAAGGCTATACATCTGGAAGCAACTATCATTGATGAACATATGACCACCAAGGCTGGAATCCTAGGTGTCGTACCCTAAATTTTGACCCGGAGTTTTTTTGTTGGTCTAAAAGTCAAAGAGGGTCTCGTTTGACCTTTTAGACGGACTTTTGAATTTTTCGAGTTTTATTCTTAAATCTAATAATTGCAAAAGGGGTCCTAAATTATAATGTTTATCATAATTTTATGGGGTTATTTTTTTTAACAAAAAGGGGTTATATTAGGTTAATTAATAAATATTATTATTAACTTTTGAATATATTATTTTTGGGTTTAATAATATTATTACTAATATTATTTAGTTTTATTAAAAGTATTATTTTAGATTTTTAAATATCATTATGGGTAGGATTTTTGTTTTTTTTCTTTCTTTTAAAACAAAAATATTTATTATTATTAATCATATTAATATTTTTGGGTTTAATGATAATAATATTATTACTAATATTATTATTTGGTTTTATTAAAAAAATATTAATAGTAAATATCTTTGGGTTTAATAATAATAATATTATTGTTAATATTGTTGTTCTTTTACTAATTATTATGTTGGGTTTTAATAAGTTAGGAGAATATTTTTAGGATTTCATTATATTAATATCAAATTTTATTACAATTATTTTTTATATTAATATAATTATGATCTTATTTTTATTATTTTTGGGCCAGATCCAAATTACTAACCCTAATTATGTCTATAAATAAGATCTATGTCTCCTATTTTCTCATCCACAGTTCACAAAGAAAACCCTAACCGTTGTTGTTCTTCACATTGAAGAACAACCACCAATAAACCCTAAAACCTCAACCATTGATCTTATCAAGAAGGTGCGAACAAAAGAGGGAGGAGAACGAAAAGCTGGGATCAAAGTAACATAAGGTGCAAGGAGTAGCAGATAAAAAGGAAAATTTAACCACGCACACCGGGATAAACCTCGATCCCGTAGGTTAGGTTATGCTCACTAACTCAAACCTTATTTGATATTTTACTCTATTTAAGTTGTTGTGGATTCATATTGTTTTTGCTTAGGATCTTAATTCCATTAAACAAATAAAACCTTATTTGATATTTTAAACCGTGTTAATTTTAATTCCATTAAACAAATAAAATAATATATGGCGTATTACGTTTATCTTCTCATCCAAAGATAATAAAGCGTCATTTGTTAGTATTATCGTATTAATTATATGATCTTATAAAATACTAGAAAAAAAAACACATTACCTTATTTTATTAAACACATATTCCTAACTTTCAAACTTACATTATCAACGTCCATAAGTTTGTTTCTTCCATAATTTAAGGGCTAAAAATCGTGGTGGTTAGAAATTATAAACCTGTTTCAAATTTAAACAAACATCCTATTATGTAAACAGATTCAAAACCAACATTAATCCAAATGATATACAATGAACAATATCAAGAAAATCACATCCAAATTTTCAATTATATTCTCAATTATATTCGGGGAACATTATCAACAACACCTTAGTTTTGTTTTTTTACAATAACAAAATCACCGTAAAATTCCTAAAAACTAATTTGTGAAAATTAATACTGAAACATATAAAAACACAAAAATAAAAAATCTGAAAAAAACATTGATTCTGACCACCGCGGGCTCCGTCGAAACCTCCGCGTTTCCGACCCACACCGCGGCGCATGCACCCTTCTCTGCACCACTGGAATCGCCGCGACGACGTTCATCATCCGACGCACCCTCTCCGATCCATACCTCCATCGCGTCGACGTCGCTTCCCTGACCGCGTGGATTTTGGCTGTTCTTGTTAAGAATCATGAAGAATGGAAGTTTGTGTGGAGTATGTTGTTCATGGAAAATGAAGGATTTAGTTTCTAGAAAAAATTACATAAGGGTTGAAAAGCAAGGAAGAAGAAGTCTGAGACATAAATGGGTTTTGTTTAATAAAGATATATTTTTGAATTAATAATTGTAATATGATTAATTAGATTAAACTAAGGTCATAATATAATAATATAATTAGGAACTAGGTTTTAATTTACAAAATTTATTTTTTAGATTATAATTAACTAAGTTAATCAAAGATTTAGGGATTGATATGAAAACGATTAAGTAAGTAGGTAATAATCAACCTGGATTAAAAAATAATGCTAGATTATAATTAGGATTTATTATTCCTTATTGGGTTTTCTTCCTAAACATTAGTTGGTCTGTTTTCTTTACTATTAACACCCTTCGTATCTAAGTCATTACTAATTCAACTTCAAATACACCCCTGGTGGGTTTTTAATTATTAAATAAATTAATTACTTAATTTATTTAATAGTTAGTTATTTTGGGTAATTAGAAAAAATAATAAGGATATTAGGTTGTATTTAGTTTTACAAGAATCATCGTTGTAATTTAAAATTAGTTAAGTTAATTTAGGATTTTAGGATTAATATAAAAATAATTAGCTTAATTTTATTTGTCACGTAATAATGGATTATGATTAAGGATCTAGTGTATTTAGGGATTAATTTTAGGGTAATTGGGTGTATTGAAGTTTTGGATTATAATAAGAAATTACAATTAGAGATTTAATATTTTTCTTACTAATTGTGGTAATTATTTAAGTGATTAAATAATATTAAACTATTCAATTAAGGGTTTAATAAAAAACTTAATAACATTTAATTTAGGAATTAATGTTTATTATAATTTTTGGATTTTTTTATGAATGTTACGGGTTAATGTGCTTAATAATTTCTTTAAAAGATGGGGAATAAATTCTTTTAATTTTTTTGAAATTTAATATTTAATTTTTAAAATGGGATTTTGTCATAATTTGATTTTGGGGATTTGTTCATGTTAAAAATAGTGAAATTTGTTATTCATAACTTTGGGTTTTTAAAATAAAGTTCACATTATTTTTTACATTTTTTGTGATTTAAAAGATGGATATATAATATCTTATAACATGGACTTATATGGGTTGTAAGATTTAGTTTTTTTCATTCGGAAAATTATTATTGCTATCATTTAATTCACTTTTTAGAAACAATTGATTAAATGTTTTTTTTGGATTTACTTTTCATATTACATTATGAATATTTAAAGTAATTTTTATTTTAAAATTTGGGATAATAAAAGATAAGGGATAATATAAGGAATTATAAGGTATATTTGGGCTATTAATTTGATTAGTAAAATGTTGGGGATTTGAATTTATTTATTTTTGGGAATTAAATAAATTTTATGGGATTTAACTTATTTACGAGATTAATTTTTAAAATGTGGTCTTACTCTAGAATTTTATGATATTTGTGGGGTCTTATAGAGATTAAAGGAAATAAGGGGTTTTAAATATGGAGATTTTTATAATAAAATCAGGGTTTATAAATAACTAAAAATGGGGTTTAAAATAAGGGTTTTAATAATTTAGTAAGGGGTAGTTAGAAACATTAGGATTAAGGGTAGGGATAGGGGAATTGAACTACGACGCTCTGATCCCTCTTTTGAGGGTACGTAGGCAAATGGTTTTTGAACAAAGACGCTAGCGAGTACAATAAGAGATAAAATTAGGATTTTTGGATTTATTAAATCGGAATTTATTTAGAATTTATAATTATGAAATTTATAAAAACAAACAAAATATACCCTAGAAACCTAAAAAGGATCATATTGGATACAATAGAAGTGAGGGGTGCCTAACACCTTTCTCTCACTTAACAGACTTCCGAACTTAAGGTCTATACCCTAGGGATTTATGTTTATCACTATTTTTTACCTAAAAATGTGATGGCGACTCTTAAATTTTAAGCCGGCCGCGACAGCTGGCGACTCTGCTGTGTAACACGGTGGGAGAACTGACTTTTAGTTATGTTGCGGATAGCAAGAGTCGCCACCGACTTTTATTTTATCCAAAGGAAAGGGCATAAAAGAACAGGAAAGACCTTAGAAGATTTTTGGGTTCGGGGGTAGGTTATGTAAAGGGAAGGTATTAGCACCCTTTACATCCATGGTTATCCATGGGCTCTTAGTTACTTAGCTCACTTTAAAATGTTTTGGGAAGTGTAGTGTGTGATTAAAAATTTTCTTAAGTACTTTATAATGATCCATGTACGGATATATATAAAGACTTTGTTTTGAAAATTTGTTTGAAAATGTAAAGTGTTTTGAAATTTTTTGGAAAGTGAGCAAGTACATAAGAGGAACCTACCCTAAGTTAAGTCTTTTCTGTTCTTAAATATCCTTTAAATGGTAAGACTATCCCTATTATTAAGGAATAGGTAGTCATTACCTTGGATGTATGGGACAAGTGAAGGGACATCTGTTATTTAGGCAACTGAGGGGTGTATAAGCAATTCGAGGGGACTATCATCTTTATTCGAAAGGGACAAGATCATTACGAAGGCAACATTCGAAGGGACTTGATCTTTTTATCTGTTTAGGGACTAGATGATGTGAGATGAGGGACTTTGCTTTATACACCCTACTTGACCTTTTGTTTAGGCAACTTGAGAGGTATCCTTAAGAAGTGAGATGGCGATCCAAGATCGACTTACGTGTGTGAGTGTACAATTTTAAATATTTATCTTTTAAATTAATGATCTAAATTAATTTTTTAAATACAAACATATTTCACTCCCTATTTTACTAACCATAGCATTTAAAATTAAATATTAAAAATTACTACTACAAATATTACATAAGGGATACAATTACATAATAATAATAATCAAAATAAATTAAATAAGCAGATAATAATAATAAATAATTGGGTTAGTAATAATAATAATAACAAAAATAATATATAAATAAATGGGGTTAGTAATAATAAAAATTAATAAGAATAAAATCAAGAAATTAACATAATAATAAATTTAAAAGTGCAATTTTTAATGGATAATTATTTTTTTAAGATTTGAAGATGGGCTCACAGATGGCAGTTAATTGGGAAATAAATCTTGCAATATAATTCAATCGTCCCAAGAAACCTCTAACTTCCTTCTCAGTACGGGGAGCTGGCATCTCTTGTATAGCTTTCACTTTTGCAGGATCCACTTCAATACCTTTTCCACTGACAATGAAACCCATGAGTTTACCAGATCTAACTCCAAAAGTACACTTGTTTGGGTTCAATCTCAACTTGTATTTCTTCAACCTCTCAAACAATTTATGCAAATGATCAAGATGTTGTTCTTCATTCTGAGACCTGGCTATCATATCATCCACATATACCTCTATCTCATGATGTATCATATCATGAAACAAAGCCACCATAGCACGCTGATATGTTGCCCCTGCATTCTTCAAACCAAATGGCATCACCTTATAGCAAAAGGTGCCCCATTGTGTAACAAATGTTGTCTTCTCCATATCTTCAGGTGCCATCTTGATCTGATTGTAACCAGAGAAACCATCCATAAAAGAGAATACCTTATGCTGAGCAGTGTTGTCTACCAGAACATCAATATGAGGAAGTGGAAAGTCATCTTTGGGGCTGGCCTTGTTTAAATCTCTGTAGTCTACACACATACGTACCTTACCATCTTTCTTAGGTACCGGTACCACATTTGCAACCCACTGAGGATAAGAAGTCACAGCTAAGAACCCTGCATCAAACTGTTTCATCACCTCTGCCTTAATCTTCTCTGACATTTCAGGACGCATACGACGAACCTTCTGCTTCTTTGGACGACAATCTTCTTTTACTGGTAAACGGTGAACCACAATGTCTGTATCCAAACCTGGCATATCTTTGTAGGACCAAGTAAAGATCTCTACATAATCATGTAACATCTGAATCAATTTGCTCTTAACACCATCCTCTAATTCAGCCCCTATCTTGACTTCTTTCCTGTTTTCTTCAGTTCCCAGATTCACAACTTCGATTGGCTCTTCATGTGGCTGTATAGCTTTCTCTTCTTGTTGTAACAACCTAGCAAGCTCTACAGGTACCTCACAATCGTCCTCATTTCCATCTTCAGCTTGATAGATTGGATTCTCGAAATTATAATTGGCAATAGTAGAACTGTTATCAACAGGATCCAGAGTGGATAAGGATCTGCATTTTAGTGATGTGGGTGTGTGTAAGAACACATAGCTGATAAAACCAAAATAAAAGAAAAGAAAGACAAGGAACACAATATTTACTAAAACGAAACGTCCACTGATTTTTATTGAATGAAGTATGCAAATGAAATGACAGCCCGTAACAAGCACACCATTGTGCCCCGGGTAAGGCACAAGGCTTGAGAGTTTAATTGTTCAAAAATTACAAATTTTAAAAAGCAACAACACAGTAATAGTATTTACTCCTGACTAAAGGAGATAGGAATAACATCTTCAGCCTTCCAGTTATTGAGCCCAGCACCCACGGTAGGAAAAATCCAAGCATCCAAGTTGTAGTCTTCATCATAGTCACCCACAGCATTGATCTGATTCTTCATAATCCCCTGATTGGTGATACGAACAGAACGAGCACGACGAACAGCCTTCTGGGACTCTGCAGTGAAACCCAAACCAAATTTGTCAGACTTGTAAGGAATGTCAGGAAGCTGACCCCAAATAGTACAACCACCTTCATCCACCACAACTCTAGCATCTTTGAGGGAGGCCATTGTTGGAGGTACTCTGGTGACCACAAGAACTTTCTTGACAACAGGAGGAGCTTCATAATTGTTAACAAACCAAGGAACCACTTCGAACGTCTGACATGGAGTTTCAACATATTCACCTTCTATTTCAAGATATTTAAAGGTGTTCACATGGCTAACTATATATCCTTCCTCTCCGTAAACAGTGACAACTTTTCCTTCTACCGGATATCTCAGCTTCTGATGTAAAGTAGAAGTTACAGCACCTGCCCCATGGATCCAGGGACGCCCAAGCAAACAAGAATACGACGGACGAATATCCATTACATAAAAGGTAACATTGAAGACCTGAGAACCTACTTTGATTGGGAGATCAATTTCTCCATGCACCACTCTTCTCGAGCCATCAAAAGCTTTCACCACTATATTACTGGGCTTCAACACAGCATCTTCAGGACTAAGCTTATTCAGAACTTCTTTGGGCAACACATTCAGCGAGGAACCATTGTCTATCAATACATGTGACAGGGTAGTGCCCCTACATTCAATAGAGATATGCAGAGCCCTGTTATGATCCCTCTTAGCATGGGTCAAATTAGCATCATAGAAACCTAACCCATTATCATAGGTCAAGTGTGCCACACAATTTTCAAACTGGTCAACAGAAATTTCATTTGGTACATGAGCAGTCTTCAGAAACTTGATCAAGGCTTTGGCATGAGCCTCAGAGCACAACAATAAAGACAACATAGAAATCTTGGAGGGAGTATGCCCCAATTGGTCGACAATGTCATAATCACTCTTGCGAATGATCTTCAATACTTCTTCCATCTGCTTAGCAATATCATCAGCAGCTGGCACATCAGTTGGTATAGGTTCAATAACAGGACCTTTGCCCCGAGCATCAGTAGTGGAGGTAGTAACGAGAGTAACTGTATTCTTGGAAGTAACTGGAGGAGAGAAAATTCTTCCGCTTCGCGTGATCTTACTAGATCCAGCAATATTATCAACATCTAGATTTCCATCAATAATAGGTGTATCAGCCAAAGGTTCCTGCTTAACACCATGAATATAAACATCAGACCCATAATGCCAAGGCACATCTTTATCGGAAGTATACGGAATAGGACCAGGAGTGGTAATGATCATAGGAGCCACTCTAGCTTCAGCAACAATCTTCACAGGGCCTTCAGCAGTAATCTTAATTGGACCCTTATGAGTGATTTTGACAGGACCCTTGGAAGTAATCCTCACCGGCACTTTGTCAACCATATCCACTTCTTCAATCTTTGCACCTTTAGTTATATGATCAACCATGCTTTCCACAGAAGGTGGTGTCCTCTCGAACACTATGGTGTAATTATTCATGAGGCGTTGAATTCCATCCTTCAACCTCCAGCAACTATCCGGCTTATAGGTATAATATAAACAATCTTCACGACAACCTGGAAAGAACCCAGCTTGTACCAACTTCTTCTTAATAACAGACAATGGTGTAGTCAACTCTGCAACTGAGGAAATATGTGAATCTTCATCAATGGCATTGACAGTCTTCTCATGATTTGGCATGGGAGCAGTAATCACATTTGGAGTACCCGGAGGGTCAAACTCAATCTCTCCAGCATCAATCATATCTTGGATTTTGTCCTTCAATACCCAGTAACTATTGGTATCATGTCCCTGACAATTTGAATGATATGCACATCGTGCATTAGGATTGTACCTGGGAGAGGTAACATTGGGATTCTGAGGAGGGTCCCTCAAAGTAATAAGTTCACCCTTCAACAAGTGTTGCAAGGCTTGGGCCAGTGACATGTTGATCTTAGTGAACTGCCTTCTATTCCTCTATTGATTTCCCTGTGACTGCTCTGGTGTTGCAGGAGTTGGATTAGAGATATGAACTGCACTCACAGATTGATGCCTCCTATTACGATCAGGTTGACCATAAACAGCATTTGACCCTTTCTTCCCACTAGGGGGCTTCTTTGTAGTACTGGATGAAGAAACACCCACTTGGATCTTGCCACTCTTTATACCACTTTCTACGCGCTCTCCTGTCATTATCAAATCAGTGAAGCCAGATGATGAGCTTCCAATGAGATGGCTGTAAAAATGACCATTCAACATACACATGAACATATCAACTAACTCCCTGTCAGTTAGAGGGGGTTGTACTCTTCCAGCCAAGTCTCTCCACTTTTGGGCATACTCCTTGAAATTTTCTTTAGCACCCATGGACATGCTTTGCAATTGCATGTGAGTAGGGGCTAAATCAGCATTGTATTGATATTGCTTATAGAAGGCTTCAGCAAGATCATTCCAATCACGGATGTTGACACTCTCCAACTGATAGTACCACTCCAATTGAGCTCCAGATAAGATCTCTTGGAAGAAATGGATCCACAACTTCTTATCAGCAGTATGGGGTTGGATTCTCCGGACATAGGACCTCAGATGCAACTTGGGACAAGATACACCATCATAAACAACAAAAGTAGGAACCTTGAAACTAATGGGTATAACCACCCCAGATATCAAACTCAGGTCTTCAAAATCCAGCCCAGAAGACTTTTGCAATTCCATAGCATCCATTCTATCCACCAGCATTTTGAGCTTATCTTCATTAGGCTCATGATAGTAGTTAGCTTCAGAATCAGAGTCCCCCATTGTATTATGGAGACTGCCTCCCTCTTTCTCAGACTCTTCAGACTCATAATCTTCAACCTGTTCTTTGGTCTTGACAGGACCTCTGAACCTTCTTCCCATGTTGATCAGGCCACCTGACCTTCTAGTCTTCTTAGTCTTCTTGGCCAGCAGTGTCTTCAATTCATCCTGCCCCTTGAATAAGTTCAGGATCAACTCTTGGAACTGTGCATTTTGTGCCTGGAGATCTTTAACTATTTGTTCAAGAGCCATTGTCTTGAAATAAACAGCGAGAAAATAAGAAACCTGTGCACAAGAAACCTGTGATGCAATGACATGGTATGTATAAATGCGTATGCAATGTTTTCAAGGACCGCAGGATTTAAATTTGCTTAAACAATCAAGAAGGTAAACTCTTATTAGTAATAAATTTGTTTGCCCTTTGGGCTTACAAAATGAAATGAAATAAATACAAAAGATGGGGTTTTAAGTCTCCCATGGACGTTTCCTCTTTGTGTTGAGGTATGAGTTGAGATTCTGCTCCTCGTGAAGTTGCTTTGTTAGCTCCAGGATTCTTTCTTGACTTGCTTTGTAATGAGTCTCAAAAGTATCCCTTTGCTCCTTCAACTGGATCCAGGATCTCTGCAAGTCTTCCATGTCAGTGGGCATGTCTGGGTGAAGGATGGTATAAGAAGTATCCCCTTCAACAACAGGCTCCATAGTAACTGGCAGGATAGCAGGATATGGCATCATGAGAGTCTGAGCACGAGATCGCACCCATCTGAGGTAAGCTTCCATAGGAATAGTGTACTTGGGTTCTAGAGTCTTGCTGTCAACCTTGTTCACTTTTCCCCATGCTCGTATGAACCTCTGACGATAACCTTGCAGATTGTTGTCGTAGTCAAACACAATACCCTGAATCAACATGTCATGTGGACCATCACTCCGAGCGTAACCAAACTGTCGTAGAGCTAAAGAAGGGTTGTAAGTAATGTCTCCTCTTATGCCTAGAAGTGGCACATTAGGAAACTCCCCACAGCGGTCAATGATAGTGACATTCTCCATAGATTTGGAGCACCAATGGATATCTGAATGAGAGAGTGACATAATCCTCTTGGACCACCTGAACCCTTGTTCATTCTTCATCACTGAGCGAGGAAGGTGAGAAATAAACCACCTAGATAGCAAAGGTATGCAACACATCAAAGTTCCTCTTGCCCTTGTAGTACGAGTATGAAGAGAATGTAGGATGTCTCCAAGCAATGTAGGCACTGGATTGTGACTCAGGAATATATTGATGGCATGAACGTCTATGAACTGATCAGGATTGGGGAACAACACTAAGCCATAAATCAACAAGGCTAAGATCTCCTCAAAAGCATCATAGCTCATAGCTTTCAAGAACACTTGAGCCTTCTCTATCAATACCTTAGCAAGAATACCCTTAACTTCGCTTCTCGTTTCTAGAACAATGTCAGACTTCTTCAGATGTAGAGCTGCAGCAATAACCTCAGGTTTAGGCTCTTTCTCCAAGCCTGTGAAGGGTTTCTGATCAAGTACATGTATACCCAGAAGTTTAGAGAACTCTTCCATTGTAGGAACCAGTTGGTAGTCGGGGAATGTGAAACAATGGTGCTTAGGATCAAAGAATTGAAACAGAACACTCATCATGTCTTCATTGAACCCTGAGGTGACTAGATCCAGTAGGTGACCATGTCTCTTGATGAACTGGGAGTTATCAGACACTTGAGAAATTAACTCTTTAAGCTTAGCAGGTATCCCTACAAAGTTGATCCTGATAGTGTTTCTACGAGCAGAAGCCATGACCTGCAACAAAGAACAAAGATAAATCCTTTGGTCCTTGAAATGGTTAGTGAAAATGCTATGCTTATGATGCATGATGATGCTATGATGTTATGCTCAATCACAAACATGTGGCACACACAAACAAGTCACACCATAGCCCTAGGTTTAAAGGCTTGCATGAGGTTCAAATGTAAGTACCCTCCCCTGAAGTTTAGATGGTTCATCCTGTCCTACAAAAGTAACCGGGTTCTAAGGGATCTCAATATCACTGATCCTTCCCAAGGGTGGTTGTTCAGTAGGCAACTTACTTGCCAACCAAAACCCTCCAAGTTTAGGATCTCAATGAGTGTAGCATCGAGTATCAACCAACTTCAGTCTTCACCAAAGCCGGTTATCTCACTACTTTTCTAAAGGCCAAGATGGGATAACTAGGGTTCTAAAAGTTAGTTAGTGTATTGACAACGTATGGCAGCCTCATATTATCCTCAACTTGACTTAAGGAACATAAGCACCAACCAAGAAGTCACACTAACTATGGCCACCAGATCAACCAATCGGTATACGCCGTACAGTTTCCTTGGTCTATTGCCATTTACCTAAGGTACACTAGATCCGGGTTAGGATCTTTCACACATAAGAGCACCCAACAGATAAGTATAAAGCCAACAAGGCAAACAATTTAAAGTGATTTAATTCCTAAGGGTACCTCTCTTTTATTAAATCCCCAGCAGAGTCGCCAGTTCTGTAACACGGTGGGAGAACTGACTTTTAGTTATGTTGAGGATAGCAAGAGTCGCCACCGACTTTTATTTTATCCATAGGAAAGGGCATAAAAGAACAGGAAAGACCTTAAAAGATTTTTGGGTTCGGGGGGTAGGTTATGTAAAGGGAAGGTATTAGCACCCTTTACATCCATGGTTATCCATGGGCTCTTAGTTACTTAACTCACTTTAAAATGTTTTGGGAAGTGTAGTGTGTGATTAAAAATTTTCTTAAGTACTTTATAATGATCCATGTACGGATATATATAAAGACTTTGTTTTGAAAATTTGTTTGAAAATGTAAAGTGTTTTGAAATTTTTTGGAAAGTGAGCAAGTACATAAGAGGAACCTACCCTAAGTTAAGTCTTTTCTGTTCTTAAATATCCTTTAAATGGTAAGACTATCCCTATTATTAAGGAATAGGTAGTCATTACCTTGGATGTATGGGACAAGTGAAGGGACATCTGTTATTTAGGCAACTGTGGGGTGTATAAGCAATTCGAGGGGACTATCATCTTTATTCGAAAGGGACAAGATCATTACGAAGGCAACATTCGAAGGGACTTGATCTTTTTATCTGTTTAGGGACTAGATGATGTGAGATGAGGGACTTTGCTTTATACACCCTACTTGACCTTTTGTTTAGGCAACTTGAGAGGTATCCTTAAGAAGTGAGATGGCGATCCAAGATCGACTTACGTGTGTGAGTGTACAATTTTAAATATTTATCTTTTAAATTAATGATCTAAATTAATTTTTTAAATACAAACATATTTCACTCCCTATTTTACTAACCATAGCATTTAAAATTAAATATTAAAAATTACTACTACAAATATTACATAAGGGATACAATTACATAATAATAATAATCAAAATAAATTAAATAAGCAGATAATAATAATAAATAATTGGGTTAGTAATAATAATAATAACAAAAATAATATATAAATAAATGGGGTTAGTAATAATAAAAATTAATAAGAATAAAATCAAGAAATTAACATAATAATAAATTTAAAAGTGCAATTTTTAATGGATAATTATTTTTTTAAGATTTTAAGAAGAAAAATAAACAATTCATATTATATACTAATTATTATAAAGATTTAAATTTATATACATGTTAAAAAAATAATGGTTAATTATAATTAAATAAACATATTATAAAAAGAAATTATATCTACAAGATTAAATTAAGAATTTTTAATTATTTTAAGCATAATCTAAAATTATTTACATGCTTTTATATATAAACTATGGATAAAGATAATATAAACAAATAATAAAAAATAAAGAAGCATAATTAACATTCATATAAAATAATTAGGTTTTTTTAGAAATATTATTAGGGTTAATCATATTAAATTAGGGTTTTAGAAAATATTAGGGTTTATATGTTTAGAAAAATAAATTAGGATTAATTATCTAATATAAATTAATTATACAAAACTATACAATATTAATAATATACAAAAATAAAGATTAAATAATTTTACTAATGAGATTTAATTTTGAAAAGATGAATTTTAAATTATAGAAAAGAAAATAATAGTATAAACATTCTATTTTTATTATTTAAATTTATTTAATTGTAATATAAACAAATTAAAATAAGAAAACAAGAAAAGAGTGGAAAAAAACTTGCCTGGGCTGGGATTCGAACCCAGTCCCTGAGCTTTAACACCTTCAAGACCAACAAGCCAACCACTGGGCTACGCGCGCGCAGGTGACATGAGATGGATGCCAATGTGTTTTGTTCCTTCACCTGTAAAATTACCACAAAAACAAAACAAAGCAAAAGGGCCTGGGGGGATTCGAACCCAGGACCCTCACACAACAAGCAAACACTCTTACCATCCAGCCAGAAGGGCGCATCGCTATACTATCCATAACAAATTATAATATATTAAGTCATATGATTAAATGGAAAAAATAAGAAAAAGATTGCTGCATCCAGGGATCGAACCAAGGACCTAACACTCACAAGGACAAGTTTCCAACCATCAGGCTAACACGCACGCTGTGAAATACAAACCAAACGTAAATAATAAAAAAACAAACAAATATTTGAATTCTAGAATTCGCGCCAGGGTCTTCATCTTCCTCCTATTTCCTGCAAAAATTCCTGCGAAATCAAATGCAAAATTTCCTGCGAATTTTTTAAAACCCGAAACCTATGTTTTTTGAAACATTATGCAATCCATCATGACAACCAAAATTAGTAACCCAGATCAATTGTACAAGGTCTACACATCACAGCCATGGTCTTAGAATTTGTTTTAAGGTCTTAAAGGTCTGGTTCCTGTTTTGAAACTTCAAACCCTAACAATGGCAACTTTCGATACAGTCCACAATAATTCAATTAATCCATTCAAAAAGCTTCTAAACATCACAACAAACACAAATCTATGATTAGTTTTCAATATCAAAGCATGAATCAATCAAATCGAAAAATTTTATAATATGAAAGGGATGCATTCGGTTTGTGCAAATTAGGGCATGAAGAGGCAATGTGATGATCCAGAATTGATCTATGAACTCCAAGGAACAAGTTGCAACCTTTGGTTTGTCTTGAAAGGGCTTGGAGAATGGAATCCGAATTTGAATTTTTAGGTGAATTTTTGAAAGTGAGAACTTACTCTTGAGGCAGAAGATTCGTCCCTATGCATTGTGTTCTCTTTGTGTATATATGGTGGATTGAATTAGGTCAAGAAACTTTGGATTTTATGGGCTTTTTGAATGCCTTGAGTGTGAAGGAATGTCATGATCCAAAAATGTGAAAAAATCAAATATTTGTATTCCAATCTGGTCTAGCACGAATTTGCACAAGATCCAATCTTGTTAAACAACATTGATGAATTTCTAGAAGAAGAATCATGTCCAAATTTTGATTTTTAGATTTTATTTTGATTTAATTTGATTTAAAATGAATAAAATTCAAATAAATATCAAATAAAATATAAAAAATCAGAATTGCTTGTCATTGGGTCGTGTGGGATGATATCTCAAGGATTGGGTTGCATAATGGTTGGCCCATTTGAAAAAAATTGATTTTAAGACCCCATTTGTTCAATATTCTTCTCAAAAATTTCCCAACTTTGCAAGGGAACAACTCCTTCAATTTTAATGCTATGAGGGTGTTCTTGGACATTTTGGAAAGATTGAAGAGTCCTATAACCAACCCCATTGGTTTCATGTCCATATCATTTACCATTCTCAAGTTATGCCCTTTTGAAGTTGTTGACTTTTTGTTGACTTTCAAAAGGACCTATAATGTCTTAGCTCATACCTTCCAAATGAAGCATTTTTGAGCTTGGCTTGTGAGACACAAAGTTGTAGAGAATTAAATTTCCTTCAAAATGAGCTTTGGATGGGAAAAAATTGATGAAGCATGTGAAAGTTATGGCTGGTCAAAGTTCAGTTGACTTTTCCTGAGGAAACCCTAATTTAGAAACTCCTGATTCTTGATGATCTGAAATCTCCTTGATGAATCATGATCAACCCTTGATCAAATGATGAATTTTACTTCATATACTTGATGTTGGAAAAAAATCATGAAGTTTGACTTTGGTTTGACCACAGTTGACCTCAGTTTGACTTTTTAACTGCTTTGACTGATTTTGACCTATCTGATCATCTGACTGAGCAAACCTTTGAGAAAAGTCTTGAAACTTGTCATAAACACATATAAGATGTTATGAAGCTTACTTGAGGTCTTGGAAGTCCATTTAGCCTGATTAAAGTCAAAAACCCTAGTTTTGGATACACTGCTTAGGAGGATGCATTGTCTGAGGGAATTGTCAAATCTTCTGACTAATTGTGAACTTTGTGAACCTTGTGAACCTCATAAGAAGTCTTGTGACCCTTGTGAACCTTATGAGAGGTCTTTTAAAGCTTGTGAACCTCATAAGGTGTCTTGTGACCCTTGTGAACCTTATGAGAGGTCTTGTAAAGCTTGTGAACCTTGTGAACCTTGTGAACCTCTTAGCACACAAAGTCTTATATTGTGAGGGCAAATTTTGGGGTGCAACATGCTGGGGAGAGGGTAGTCAATCCTAATTTTAGGATTTATAGGGTTTTGTTTGAGGAGATTTTTGTTTGGATTTTATTGTTTTATTTTTAATTTTTGGGATTTATTGTATGTTATTTGTTTTTTCTTATTATTTTGGGATATTATTTTATTTAATTAATTGATTGTTATATATATTGTTATCATATTATTTTTATTATTGTCATGATCATGCATTTTGGAGGGAATTATTGTGTGAAGCCAAAACCAAGGCTGAGAAAACCCTAGTTTATTAGGACTTTATGGAACGAAAGTGTCTTTAATGAGGTGAACATCTCATTAATGCATGGAGGTCGCACTCGAAATAGATCCTACTAATGGGTATCTCCCCGTCAAGGCTAACCCTTGAGGGAGGATGATGACGTGGTAGTTGATCCATGACTCTGGGACCCTAGAGACCCTACCCTAAAACAAACCTTGTGTATCACCCCTAAAGGGGTCGTTACCAGGTTCTAGCCTAAGTCGGACTTATCCCGAAATATTACCGTAGGAAGGCATGATCCTTCTCATGGTAATACAAGGGTATAGTCCTAAACTTAAATGGCTATCAACACCATATATCCTACATGTGAGGGGATTGGATAGGGGAACCTTAGAACTATCCTAATATAGGGATTCACCCAAGATAGGTCATGCTTGTCGCTCCCGACAAATGAAAATGGATCAGATGAAGGTACAGACGCGAACGGTCGGCGAAGGGAACAGTGAGAACACACAGCCGTGAACTCACTGGAGAATGAATAGAGTCGCCAGCTAGGCATTTTTATCCCGGAGGAAAGGTAATGCTGCATAAACCTAGAAAAAGATGGATAAGACGGTTTGCGAACCAGAGAGACTGAGAAAGGGGGTTGGTTACAACCTGGGAAGGTATTAGCACCCAGATTGTCCGCCGTACTCGACGGGATCCACGCTTAAAAGATTTGTGTCTTAAAGGGGTAGTGTCAGTGTAATCTGTGTGTAAAAGAGTTGGAAAAGAAAGTACAGGTGTCAGTGTAAAGAAGTGCAAAGTGTGATATATACAGTGTCAGTGTAAAAGAGAAAGAGGTGAAATGCTCATGATAATGAGGCTAAAGAATGAAGCTGGAGAGGAGACTTATGACAGGAGATTGGAAGAAATAGCTGAGAAGTTAAGATCCTTAGAATCTCAAAATTCTTTGGGTTTTGACGTGATGGATATGGGCTTAGTAGACGGGGTTAGGATTCCCCAGCAGAGTCGCCAAGCTGTCGCTCCCGACAAATGAAAATGGATCAGATGAAGGTACAGACGCGAACGGTCGGCGAAGGGAACAGTGAGAACACACAGCCGTGAACTCACTGGAGAATGAATAGAGTCGCCAGCTAGGCATTTTTATCCCGGAGGAAAGGTAATGCTGCATAAACCTAGAAAAAGATGGATAAGACGGTTTGCGAACCAGAGAGACTGAGAAAGGGGGTTGGTTACAACCTGGGAAGGTATTAGCACCCAGATTGTCCGCCGTACTCGACGGGATCCACGCTTAAAAGATTTGTGTCTTAAAGGGGTAGTGTCAGTGTAATCTGTGTGTAAAAGAGTTGGAAAAGAAAGTACAGGTGTCAGTGTAAAGAAGTGCAAAGTGTGATATATACAGTGTCAGTGTAAAAGAGAAAGAGGTGAAATGCTCATGATAATGAGGCTAAAGAATGAAGCTGGAAGGAGGGGGAATGTACAGAGACTTTTGTTCGATAACCGTTAAGTTATGCCTACGTATCCTCTCGTGCAATGAGGAAGTCAGAACACCGTAGTTCGACCCAAAGAGACTGAAAGGATTGACTGGTGAACTGCTTGCAGTCTATGCTCAAGTGTATGATCTGTCTGGCACAGATGCAAACTGTCTTGCATTAGACGGAAGAAGCAAGTTCTCGGTTGTGAGTGAAGATGATGAGAAAAGAATCCCGAAGGAGACGATTATTGTTTGTTCTTGTGTTTTCAGTCTTTTATTTCTTTTTGGAGTTTGTCATAAGATAATGAGCTTAAGTCTAAACCAATGGATTTAGTAAACTCATCACATCTTCCCTCTGATTAGGGGTAATGAGAATACCTTAAGTGTGAAGTCAGATTCTCACACTTAATCACCTTTGATGTAGGGTTAAGATCATTAACCTACTTGTGATTAATTAGATGTTTTTGTGATTTTTGTTTAGTGTTAAGTAATGAGGTTAAGCCATAATCAGGGATTTAACAGGCTCATTACACTATCCTAAAAGAAGGATAATAGATGAGGGTGTTTAAGCTGAGGAAGGATCCTCAGCTTAATCCATGATTAGGGATTAAACCCACGACAAAACAAACCTTTATTAAGTGGACTTTAGTTAATGGTATGATGATGAAGTGTTTTTTATGATTTGTAAGACAACTTGAGGGGGACTTGTCCATTAACTTTAGGGTTAGTCCTTCTTAACCAATTAAGGAAGAATTAGAACCCTAATGCAAGGCCCAAGTTACAAGTGTAATGTCTTGATGATTATTAGATGGATTAATTAAGAGAGTTCAACACCTTAAGGGTCCAAGACTTAGGATTAAAGTTATACACTCCATCCTAAAAGAAGGATGCAGGCATGATCTTAATCACAAAGTCTTAAAGCCTTGAGGGTTTAGTCCCTGATTATGAGGTGAGGAGAGAAGACTCAAAGAGAGACACAAAGGTAAAAACTATGGGGAGACTAATCAAAACCCTAATTCATTGTCATTCTTGGTTGTCCCTAAGGTTTGTGAGGTTTGCAAGAAACAATCTTCAAAGGAGCCAACAGGAAGCAGATGAACAGGATCAAGAGAAGCAAAGTGACTTGCTTCATTCAAGAAGTCAAGTCACTTGAAGAAAGAGGGTGGGAGGAAGAAGAATGAGCAAGCTCAATCCCAAACACAAATAGAAATGCAGCAATGGATGCAAGAGAGATGAAAAGAAGAGTTATGAGAAGTGAAGGCAAATCCACTTCTCCAGTTTACTTACCACCTGAAAAGTTAGAAAGAAATGCAATGCAATGCAAGATGAAGATGAATTGGTATGATGCAAAGCAAAACCAGAAGCATGTTGATGATTATTATGATGTTATGAGGTGCTGCAAACATGAGGCAAGACAATGGGAATGTTCATGAATGCAAATGATGCAAGCTAAAGAGCATGAACAAGCATGAAAAGTTAAGAAGCATACAAGACAAATGACATGGCAAATATGTAATGCAATGATCAATGATGCTTTATACATGTCTTAAGATGTCAAATGAGTCACAAGAATGCACACAATGCAAAGACAAGTCAAGTTATGCAAGGAAATGCAAGAAGGATGCAAATGAAAGCCCAAATTAGGGCTCATGGATCAAACATCAAACACAAACCAAAACAGAAGCAAACCTTAACCTAAAAAAATGGAAAATGGCACCCAAAGAAACCCTAGGCCTATAATGAACCACTGCCCAAAGGGGAGCTCTCAACTCTCAACCAAACTCAAGTTATGAATTTTGCAAGTTATTAGGGTTTTTTAGGGTTTGTAACAAAAGAAATGCCAATCAATTAGAAAATGCAAAATCAAATCATGGCCTTTTTATCCTTGAAAGTTCATGCTAAATGGAAAACAATGCAAGAAGAATCAATGTCTCAACCTTCACCAATAGGCAGAAATGAATTTTCAAACTTATGAACAAAATAATGCATCAAAAATGATTTAATTCAATGAAAAATTCTTAAAATACATCAAGATCAAAAAAGAAATTTGGTTTGATGGTTGGACAATGTTTCTAAATGTCTTAGAACATTTCATGAATTTTTTTGTAATTTTTAAATACCTAAAAGTATTTTTAATTAATTAATTCTCATTAATCAATTAAAAATAATCTTTTAAATATTTAAAAATACTTTTTTAATGATAAAAAATAAAATAAAAATATTTTTGTGTCATAAAAATTAATAAAACCTTAAAGAAAAAGTTTCATAATTTTTATGATTTTTTAACTATTTTAAATAAATTGTACAAGTTAATTGAAAATAAAATGAATTAAAATTAAATTAAATGAAAAGTAATCAAGATGGACGAATGAGATTGGCTCTGAGTTTGAAAATGCTGACCAGCGCGCAAATGAAGGGTGGAGATTGCATCTGGCCAGATTAAATTAAAAATGAATTAATTAATGTTAATTAAGTGGATTAGGGTTAATGACAAGATCCTGGCCATCAAAAAAGGTGGGAAGTCAGCCAGTCAACGCCATCTAACGTTCCAGATTTGAACCTCACTTAATGACTGAGATTAGGGTTAACTACTTTCAGGCTGCCGGAGAGGACCTCCGGTCGTCTTCTCCGGCCAGCCAAAACCCTAGAAAACGATTCAAGCCACCATCCAACAAATTTCCTGCCCAGAAACAACCTCCTATCCTAACTAAACCTTAATCCAAGATCAAAATACATTTATCTAACATGAACAAGGAGAATCGAAACGAAATGCATTCACGGGCCAAATTTCAGAGATGCATAAAATGCTCATTTTCACTCCATTTTAAATTCTAAACACATCCCAGTGATCCTCAGAGCATGTATTTTTGATTTGGAACAAAAGGAACAAGCTTTAAAAAGTTTGAAGTTTAAGACTACCTGAGGTGACAAGTCCTGTTTCTGAGCTTCCAGAGCCGTTTCTTGATGCAAGTTGGCTCTAATGAATCCCCTGGTGTCAATGGCAGGCTTGAGATGCAGTTTAGCAAGCTATTTCAATGGCTACCAAACTGGTGTAGCAGAGAATGACCTTGGTGTACAGGCTGTTTTAGGCCAGTGTAATGGGTGGTTTGGACTCCTCTGAGTGTGCCTGACTTGTTGGTGAGGGAAGATGAAGTGTTTGAGGGATGGACAGTGAGATTCGAAGAGGACTGGTTCTGAGGATGAAGAATGGTGAGGTTCAAATCAGGCTTGATTCAGGCCTGAGCTTTGATGGTTTTAGGCCTATGGAGTGTATTGAGTTTAGTGATGAAGAAAGTTTTGGTGTTTCTTGGCTGTGGAGGCAAATTCGATAGATTTTGCAATGTGAAGGGATTTTGTGTAAGTGATGAGTGAGGATGTTTCAGCTTGGCCTGCCCTTATGCTTTGCTTGCAAGTTGTCCATATGACTCTCTCTCATTGGTCAGATGATTGGACACATGCTTTTTTGATAGATAAGTCAACTTTTGCAAAATGTCCACCTTTTGTGTAAGTGATGCATAGCTCATGGCATAGGCAAGTACAATGTTGGTTCTGGTGCAGCATGGTGTGGGAGGGGCCTAGCAAAACTCAGCACTCAAGGCTGCAAGTTGGTGAGAGGTGTTCATGAGTTTTTGCAACTTGTGGTTTTATGTTTCACATGTGATCCTTTATCCAACCAAACATGAAACCATGGGCCAACCTAGTCCAATTCTGATTTTTGTAACTTAGAGGATGCTTACATGCTGGTTTGAAGTGGATTAGAGGTTGCATTATGCATTGGTTCAAGACTTAGCAAAATTTCCATAACTTGAAAAGCAATGATTTTTGGCAACTTTGCATGGCCATAACTTTTGATCCAAGAAGAATTTGGTCATGTTCTTGTACTTTTTGAAAAGGGAAAGATGAGATCTACAACTTTCATGACCAAAGTTTTTCCATTTGAAGCCTTTTTGGATCATGAATCAAGGCTTGAAAATTGACCTAAAATGATGCATTCTTGAAAAGTCAACTATGCCCAAAAAGTCAACATTTGCAAAAACCCTAAATTCTTGATTTTTATGAACTTCAACCTTCCTCCATGATCAAATAAAGATCATATACACTCAAAATGATGAAGATCACCCATTGGTTGGGTCATTGGGGGCCTCAGATGCCCTGATTTTGCACTGACTTGTCTGAAAAGTCAACTCTTGATCAGACGACTTCCCCAAGGAATTTCTTCATGAAAATTGATATGCATACTCCCTATACCATATAGAGACCAATGGAAACAAGAATGACCAAAAAATTTGGGGTTATGGCCTCTGAAACCAAAACCCTAATTTTCAGTCAACTGTGCAGTTCATCCTGGCTCTGCATCCACTCAAACCCTAGTTCTTGTGATCCCTCTGCAATTTTGGCTTTGTGAGGATGTAACATGATATAAGAACACACATGGACCCCTTTGAGTTGATTAGTGGCCTTTGGAATGGCTCAAGATGCCCTGAGGTTGCTCAGATCACAAACCCTAGGTGCAGATGCCTTAGAAACTATCCAGTGAAACCAAATGAGACATGAGATGATGTGATTGTGTTTATGCATATGAGATGATCACAAGTCATGTGTGAATGGGTGAGGGCAAATTTGGGGTGTTTACAATGCTTGCATATACCCTAAACTCGTTTGGGTTTTCCCATGTCGGTCATTATCCCTATATCTAAGAAGACCCCTTGAACAAGGTGTCCTTATATTCAGTATTATCCTTAACCAATATATAGGTTTTATATTCATAATTATCTTAAACCTGCAAGGATTTTCTTTCATATGTCATTATCCTAATATGACACTTGCATTGCATCTCAAGAAATTTTTTAGCATACCTTAAAAATAAAGGAATAAATATTTTTGCATATCCATGTATTTTCATGCATTTACATACATACCCATATACTTGCATATCCTTTTCGATTTTGCCCTTATCTGATTGCCAAGGGCTAAGAGATTTCCTGATACTCATAAGTGAACTCAAAGGATATCTCAAAAATACATGAAAGGACTCAAAAGGGGCAAGTACCATTAAAAAGAGAGGGTAGCCTTTTTCCATGCCAGTCACAGGTTTACTTAGATACAACAACTTCATGCTCTTCATCAATCACAAAGGATTTTGGAAGGGAACTTGATCCTACATAAATGTGTCATGACTTATTCGGAGGTTCCTTATTGAAGAAAGAAATCACATGATCCTATTCAGGTCCTACAAGTGATGAATACAAATTCCAATACCTGATCGACAACAAGAAATTGACTTTCAAAGGAGGAGTCTCAGTGGTGAACAATCATCCCTTACTTTCATAAATGGAAGAACATTAAGGAACATCCTTTAAGGTGGAAGAATATTAAGGAACATCCCTTAAAGACAATGGATTAACAAGGAAGCTCAGTTCTAGGATCATTAGGCCTTTATCATTCCCGGTTGTATTTTCTTTTTTGCTAAGTATTGGTTGTATTAAAGATTGTACTTTTTGGAAAATAATTTTAATAAAATGAGTATGCATATTTTTGGAATCAATCCATTCGTTTTCACTCATTTTTATGCCATAAAAGAAATATATATATATATATATATATATATATATATATATATATATATATATATATATATATATATATATATATATAATAAATAAATCACACATTCGCTTTTCACTTCTCACCTATTAACAAACTTAGGAGGAGAATGATGTAAATAAACAAACAAATTTTGCTGATGTATGCTTTAATAGTAAGACCTGACTGACGATGTAAGGCATTGTTTCACTTCCTAAACACTGGAGAAATAAGGAGATAATCCGTAGTCAACCCCCTCGATCCAGAAGTTGGTGTTCCTTCTAAAAAAAACCTTAATCTTAACCAGGGGCAGGGTAGATTTCAATTAATTCAACAGTGCATCTTAATGCAAGGGAGTCAATACCAATCATACGGATAATGGTTTAAGCTCATCTTCTTCTTCTTCACGTACATCATCAAAGGTCGAGGAAGCAATGAAGCAATAAAGCTCACAAATTTTTCTTCCTCACACCATTCAACATTGAGGAAGCAAATGAGGAAAAAATCATAGTATCAAACAAGGGAGTCACACCCTTTAAGAATCAAAGGAAAAATCACTCAAGGATTGTTCATAAAAAGAAAGAAAAAAAGCCCGCTAAGTCAAAAAAAAATTGAATAGAAAGTTGACTTTGACTTAGGAAAAAATTAGGGCATCCCGATGGACCACAAATTCAAAAGAATATGTCCATGCAAAAATAAGGGATTTTAAAAGTAAAAAAGAAAAATGAAACAATCTTATATTGGTAGTGGGTGACTGCACCTCAAAAAAGAAAAATATCATCAAGGGTTTAAACCATTGTCACCATGACTAAAGAAATTCTCTTGCAGAATAAACACATTTGTTGGGTTAATTGGATTTAGAAATGGATAACATTAAGGAGAATTGGGAGGGTTACATTTCAAAATTCGAGCCTTATATCTTTTGTTTCATAAACCGTGAACCAGACCATGTTATAACATACAAAAGTCCTAAATGAAGCTAGGGGCACTATAAAATCATACTCGGCAAAGTCTTTGTTAAACTGACTCAAAATCCGAAGGTTTGTTAAATCATCATTCTCCCATCCTCATTCACGCCAACCACATGGCTGGATAGTATCTATCATACCCCTCTTATAAATTCTCGATTTTAAAACTTGCATGAACATGGCATTATAATTAATTTTCAAAAGGAATAATTTTATTTGCAAATCAATACTTAGCATTGAAGGAATATCAATAAGGGTTTAATAAAGGGCATATAGATTCAAGACGATTTTGACTAGGGGAAAATTATCAAGAAATCATTCTAATTAAGAGGCAAATCCTTATGATCCTAGGGGCACATCATATGAAGATCCTACTGATTAAGGGCAAAATAGTTCAAGATCTGACACACCTATACCTTCATTACTCTAATGATAAGAGATATATCTTTTCAAGAGGCTCATACTGGGGCAGGACACCTCGAGAGAACAATGAAACAAATCATTCCAAGAGTCAATCTAATCAGGGGGATATCTTTCAAAGGATTCAAACACTGGGGCATACTTTTCAAGATCCAAATATTGGGGGCAATCCTTGTCAAAGTCATAACATGGTGAGATTCAGTTTCTTTCTCAAGATACTCCTCCAGATCCTAATAATCAGGGGCATACTTTTCAAGACTCTAATATTTGGGAAATCCATCTCAAGGTAGTATCAGGGCATGATGGGATTCAAGTTCCTTTTCACGCGTACCTTTCAAAGCTCAATCAATCAAGGGTAATACCCTTCGAAGCACAATCAATCTGGGACAGACTGCTGCAAGGCTTTATTAAAGGAAACCGCTTCACAAAACGGTTTATCTGGGGAACTTATGGAGACATTCAAATCATTGTCATGCATTAATTATGTCTCTACGCTCTAGTATCTAATCATGCATACATGACATAACATCACATGCATACATGAACATGCATACATGAACATACATATATAACATAGGATTTATGACCGCTCATAGAAGTCAAATCCCCAGCTATACCAGTACAATTCCTAAATAGGAATGCTTATTAGCCTTCCCCAGGGTTACATTAATGGTTTTTATCTAAAGTTTCCATTAGGTGTTCTCATCAATTTTTTATCAGAAGGATTCCACTAAGGTTTCACATAAGGGTTTTATTTTAAGGATTCATCTAAGGGTTTTATTTGAAGGATTCATCTAAGAGATTGAGTTAAAGGATTCATTTAAGGGTTTGATTTAAAGGATTCGTCTAATTATTTTTTATTTAAAGGATTCATCTAAGGGTTTTAAGTAAAGGGTTCATTTAAGGGTTTGATTTAAAGGATTCATCTAAGAGTTTGGTTTAAAGGCTTCATCTAAGGGATTGTTATCAAGGGCTCCATTAGGAATTTTCAACAGGGATTTCATTAAAAGTTTTCTTTCAAGGGTTTTATCAAGGAATTAAATCAAGGAATTAAATCAAGGAATTTTATCAAGGGAATATTATCTATGGGGGTTCGACTAAGGAATTTTTATTGAGGAGGTATCATCGATATGGTTCAATTAAGGAATTTTATCTAGGGAATTTTACCAAGATCAAAGGGTTTTTATCAGAACATCATCTATAGGGTCCAACCAGGGGTTCGTTAGTCACTGGAATTTCCTATCAAAGGGTTCCACAGGGATTTTATCAAAAGGGTTTTATCGAGAATATTATCAAGGGATTTCATCAAGAATGTCTTAAGGGGTTTCGCCAAGGCTTTATCATCAATGACTTTTATCAAAGGTATTTTATCACGAGTCTCATCAAAGGATTCATTTTGAGGGATTCAACAAAAAAAATTACCCAAGGATTTTACTGGATTTTTATCCAAATAAGGGGTTCTATCAAGGAATTTTCACCAAGGGGATTTCATCAAAATTGTATCGAGGGGTTCTGCCGGATTCTTATCTAAGGGATTTATCAAAAGGTTTTGGGATTCTTATCCAATGGATTTATTAAGAGGTTTTAATCATGATTTTTTTAAAGGGGATTTACCATATTATTTCCTTTAGGGGTCCTACCAGAATGTTATTAAAAGGTTTCATCGGGGTCGTATCAAGAGGTTTTCTATCAAGGGATTTTGACAAAAGGATTTTTACCCGAAGTCTCATCCAAGAGGTTCCACCAGGGTTCTACCAAAATTTTATTAAGTGATTTTTATCGGAGATTACATCGAGGGATTTTATAGAGGAGTTTTATCAAAGGAAGTTTATCAATGGGTTTCAATCAAAAGGGATTTCATTAGGGATTTATCTAAAGGTTTACATCAAGATTTTTAAGGGTTTGATTCGAGACTTATCAAAAACATGATTTCATCAAGGATTTACCAAAGGGGGTTTATCAAGGGATTTATCAAAGAGGTTTCATTAGGGATTTATCAAAGGACCATCACAGGTTCTCAAAGAATTTTAAGGACTTTATAAAAGGGATTTTCATCTAATGGGGCTATTGACATTTCCTCAAAGGGGGTTCTGCCAAATTTTTGTCAAAGGGGTTTTACCAAGGGATATTTATCCAAAATGGGTTCTATCAGAATTTTCTGAAAGGGGGCTCTACCAGATTTTTGTCAAAGGGGTTTTACCAAGAGATTTTTATTAAAAAAAGGGTTCTATCGATTTTTTTTGTAAAATGGGGTTTTACCAGAGTTTTATCCAAGGGGTTCTATCAGTGGATTTCTTTTTTCCAAAATGAGTTCTATTAGATTTTATCAGGGAGCTTTTACGAGAATTATATTAAGGGATTATCATCTAAGGATGTTATTTAGGGGTTACACCGGATTCCACCAACGGAATCTGTCAAAAGGATTCTATAAGGTATACAACAACGAAGTTACCGAAATGGTCTTTATCTAGGATTTTTATAAAAGGTTTATCAAGGGTTTGTTAAGTTTCGTCAAAGAATTTTACGCGATGTTCATCAACAAGGGTTCTATCGAAATTTTCTCAAGGGATTGCACTGTATTCCATCAACGAAATTTATCGAAGGGATATATCAAAAGAATTTTACTAAGGGGTTTATACTAAGAGATTTCTCGTCAAAAAGAGTTCTACTATAATATTACTCAAAAGAGGTTATATCAGGGGTTGTATCAAGGATTCAGGAAGAATTCATCAGTTAGGGGTTATATGGGGTTCTACCGGATAATCATCCAGAGGGATTATATGAAAGGGATTTATGGGGTTCTACAAGAAGGGGTTATATCTAATATTTGTCAAAGGGGTTATATATGGGGTTCTAATAGGGATTGAAGGGGTTTTATTCAAGGGGTTCATGTCCAGAGTGATTAAGGTATCATTAACAATCATATCCTATTATAGCAGCATGATCGGAAGATCATAGGAATCACAAGCAATGTTCACCCAGAAGGGTTAAAGGGGATTGACAAGGGGATTTACCAAGGATTGATAAGGGATTCCATAAGGGATATTTAGTCAAAATTTGACATTAAGGGGTTCCAATGGGGTATTCATCAGACAATTTAGTGAATATTGGTCAAAAGGGGGTTTATCAAAAAAATTCAAATCGGATTATGGGGTTCTATCGGAGTTTTTATCTAACTAAGTTGGGTTACAAGAATTCTACAGGGATATTGAAGTGACCGGAATACCAAGATTCAATATGCTCTAGAGTCTTGGGTTGTTTTTCATCAAAATTTTGGGTCCTCTTATATTTAATCGTCTCCTCCTCGAAAGGAGGAAGACTTGTCGACATCATCCGTTCGAGTCGAAGCCAATTAAATAGGGGCAACTATCGTACCCTAAATTTTGACCCGGGGTTTTTTTGTCGGTCTAAAAGTCAAAGAGAGACTCTTTTGACCTTTTAGACGGACTTTTGAATTTTTCGAGTTTTATTCTTAAATCTAATAATTGCAAAAGGGGTCCTAAATTATAATGTTTATCATAATTTTATGGGGTTATTTTTTTAACAAAAAGGGGTTATATTAGGTTAATTAATAAATATTATTATTAACTTTTGAATATATTATTTTTGGGTTTAATAATATTATTACTAATATTATTTATTTTTATTAAAAGTATTATTTTAGATTTTTAAATATCATTATGGGTAGGATTTTTGTTTTTTTCTTTCTTTTAAAACAAAAATATTTATTATTATTAATCATATTAATATTTTTGGGTTTAATGATAATAATATTATTACTAATATTATTATTTGGTTTTATTAAAAAAAATATTAATAGTAAATATCTTTGGGTTTAATAATAATAATATTATTATTAATATTGTTATTCTTTTACTAATTATTATGTTGGTTTTTAATAAGTTAGGATAATATTTTTAGGATTGCATTATATTAATATAAATTTTATTACTATTATTTTTTTATATTAATATTATTATGATCTTATTTTTATTATTTTTGGGCCAGATCCAAATTACTAATCCTAATTATGTCTATAAATAAGATCTCTATCTCCTATTTTCTCATCCACAGTTCACAAAGAAAACCCTAACCGTTGTTGTTCTTCACATTGAAGAACAACCACCAATGAACCCTAAAACCTCAACCATTGATCTTATCAAGAAGGTGAGAACAAAAGAGGGAGGAGAACGAAAAGCTGGGATCAAAGTAACATAAGGTGCAAGGAGTAGCAAATAAAAAGGAAAATTTAACCACTCACACCGGGATAAACCTCGATCCCGTAGGTTAGGTTATGCTCACTAACTCAAACCTTATTTGATATTTTACTCTATTTAAGTTGTTGTGGATTCATATTGTTTTTGCTTAGGATCTTAATTCCATTAAACAAATAAAACCTTATTTGATATTTTAAACCGTGTTAATTTTAATTCCATTAAACAAATAAAATAATATATGGCGTATTACGTTTATCTTCTCATCCAAAGATAATAAAGCGTCATTTGTTAGTATTATCGTATTAATTATATGATCTTATAAAATACTGTAAAAAAAACACATTACCTTTTTTTATTAAACACATATTCCTAACTTTCAAACTTACGTTATCAACATCCATAAGTCTGTTTCTTCCATAAGTTAAGGGCTAAAAATCGTGGTGGTTAGAAATTATAAACCTGTTTCAAATTTAAACAAACATCCTATTATGTATACAGATTCAAAACCAACATTAATCCAAATGATATACAATGAACAATATAAAGAAAATCACATCCAAATTTTCAATTATATTCTCAATTATATTCGGGGAACATCATCAACAACACCTTAGTTTTGTTTTTTTACAATAACAAAAGGACCGTAAAATTCCCAAAAACTAATTTATGAAAATTAATACTGAAACATATAAAAACACAAAAATAAAAAATCTGAAAAAACCATCGATTCCGACCACCGCGGGCTCCGTCGAAACCTCCGTGTTTCCAACCCACACCGCGGCGCATGCACCCTTCTCTGCACCACACTTAACAACCATCATCGCTGGATCTGTAATTCTGTATTTTCGATCGCGCACCACCGGAATCGCCGCGACGACGTTCATCTTCCGGCGCACCCTCTCCGATCCATACCCCCATCGTGTTGACGTCGTTTTCCTGAGCGCGTGGATTTTGGTTGTTCTTGTTAAGAATCATGAAGAATGGAAGTTTGTGTGGAGTATGTTGTTCATGGAAAATGAAGGATTTAGTTTCTGGAAAAAAAATACATAAGGGTTGAAAAGCAAGGAAGAAGAAGTCTGGGATATAAATGGGTTTTGTTTAATAAAAATATTTTTTTGAATTAATAATTGTTATATTCTTCCTAAACATTAGTGGGTCTGTTTTCTTTACAATTAACACCCTTCGTATCTAAGTCATTACTAATTCAACTTCAAATACACCCCTGGTGGGTTTTTAATTATAAAATAAATTAATTACTTAATTTATTTAATAGTTAGTTATTTTGGGTAATTAGAAAAAATAATAAGGATATTAGGTTGTATTTAGTTTTACAAGAATCATCATTGTAATTTAAAATTAGTTAAGTTAATTTAGGATTTTAGGATTAATATAAAAATAATTAGCTTAATTTTATTTGTCACGTAATAATGGATTATGATTAAGGATCTAGTGTATTTAGGGATTAATTTTAGGGTAATTGGGTGTATTGAAGTTTTGGATTATAATAAGAAATTACAATTAGAGATTTAATATTTTTCTTACTAATTGTGTTAATTATTTAAGTGATTAAATAATATTAAACTATTCAATTAAGGGTTTAATAAAAAATTTAATAACATTTAATTTAGGAATTAATGTTTATTATAATTTTTGGATTTTTTTATGAATATTACGGGTTAATGTGCTTAATATTTTCTTTAAAAGATGGGGAATAAATTCTTTTAATTTTTTTGAAATTTAATATTTAATTTTTAAAATGGGATTTTGTCATAATTTGATTTTGGGGATTTGTTCATGTTAAAAATAGTGAAATTTGTTATTCATAACTTTGGGTTTTTAAAATAAAGTTCACATTATTTTTTACATTTTTTGTGATTTAAAAGATGGATATATAATATCTTATAACATGGACTTATGGATTGTAAATTTTAGTTTTTTCATTCGAAAAATTATTATTGCTATCATTTAATTCACTTTTTAGAAATAATTGATTAAATGTTTTTTTTTTGGATTTACTTTTCATATTACATTATGAATATTTAAAGTAATTTTTATTTTAAAATTTGGGATAATAAAAGATAAGGGATAATATAAGGAATTATAAGGTATATTTGGGCTATTAATTTGATTAGTAAAATGTTGGGGATTTGAATTTATTTATTTTTGGGAATTAAATAAATTTTATGGGATTTAACTTATTTACGAGATTAATTTTTAAAATGGGGTCTTACTCTAGAATTTTATGATATTTGTGGGGTCTTATAAAGATTAAAGGAAATAAGGGGTTTTAAATATGGAGATTTTTATAATAAAATCAGGGTTTATAAATAACTAAAAATGGGGTTTAAAATAAGGGTTTTAATAATTTAGTAAGGGGTAGTTAGAAACATTAGGATTAAGGGTAGGGATAGGGGAATTGAACTACGAGGCTCTGATCTCTCTTTTGAGGGTACGTAGGCATAGGGTTTTTGAACAAAGACCCTAACGAATACAATAAGAGATAAAATTAGGATTTTTGGATTTATTAAATCGGAATTTATTTAGAATTTATAATTATGGAATTTATAAAAACAAACAAAATATACCCTAGAAACCTAAAAAGGATCCTATTGGATACAATAGAAGTGAGGGGTGCCTAACACCTTCCTCTCACTTAACAGACTTCCGAACTTAAGGTCTCTACCCTAGGGATTTATGTTTATTACTATTTTTTACCTAAAAATGTGATGGTGACTCTTAAATTTTAAGCCGGCCGCGACACCAGGCCTTCATTTGGACTTCTTAATCACTCAGGCTACCAGTCATGCTGCAACAGGGAAGTGGGAGACTGTGTGTGCTCTCCTAGCTCTCAGTATTTATGATATCATCTTGTTTGCAGACGAGCCTAAGTTTGTAAGCAAGAATGTTATCCACATCTTCATGCTCAAGAATCCAGTTCCTACCTTGCTAGGCGATTTCTACTATTCAGTTCATCAGAGGAATGAGAAGCAGAGGGGAAGACTGGTGAGGTGTTGTGCACCTCTTTTCTACAATTGGTTAGTGAGACATATGCCGAAGACGGAAGCTTTCCTGAATCCACATCAGTCAAGGAACTGGGCTAAGAGGATGATAGCCCTTACTTCAGAAGACATCAGGTGGTGTATCCAGAACACCAAGGGCAAGGACATAATTACAAGTTGTGGACAATATCCTAATGTACCTCTTATTGGAGTGAAGGGTTGCATCAATTATAATCCTTTGCTTTTCAGAAGATTGTTGGGGTATGCTCTGGTACATCCACCTCGAGAGCAATACTTAGCAGAGTCCCTTTATTGTGCCATTCTGAATAATCATACCATTGTTCGACAAACAGCCTGGGCTTGGGACCATATACAGACAAAAGGGACTGCCATTTTTGGGAAGTGCAACAACATAGCTACAGCTCAGTACACTGAATGGTCTCGCATCAGAGGACATATTACTCGCATGCCATTCACCCCGAAGGATGTACCAGGGCCATCAACAGTAGAGCCCATAGCTACAGTGAGCCTGGAGGAATTTGAGAAGTTGAAAGAAAGAAAGCCCAGTTAGCTGAAGCCTTGAAGAAGACCCTTTGGGAAAGGAATGATAGTCGTCTGGACAATGAAAGATTAGAGAAGCTTCGCATCGAGCATGTGACCAAGATAGAGTAGACAGAGGACTTCATCAGAAAAGCCCGAGTGGGAGAATTGTTATTGAAGAATGCTTGCAAAGAAGCCAAGATTCAGAAGGCCAGAGTTGAACATTATCTGGAAGAGAGTCAGGCTAGGTGGATCAGGATCACTGAAGCTCGTTTGTAAGAAGATTAGAAGACACAGGCTAAGATAGAGCAGTTAGAAGCCAATAAGAAGAAGAGCCAGGAAGCACTGTTAGCAGCACAGAAGGAAATCTCTGAGCTGAAACTCCGGGCGGGGTTGAAGAGATCAAAATAACAAGACAAGTACGAAAAGATGACAAGTGCCATTGCAACCAGAAACCTTATCATCAGGACCATCACAGAGCACCCGGTCGGGCCAGTGACTGATGCTCTCCTGAAAGAAGTTAAGGAGGATGAATTTGGGCTGGATGTTTGATTTCTCTTTTACTTGTATTTTATTTTGGTTGTACTTTAATTCTCCATGGTGATTTTGTTTGTATTCTTGACTTGATTGTATTTTAACCCACCATGGGAACTTATTGTAATCATAAACTATGTATTTTGGCATTTTGTAATGTTATGGTTTATGAGTTACCTGCATCTTGTCGCTCCCAAAGATTTGCATCCAGGTACAAGCGCGAACGGTCGGCGAGAGGGACAATGAGAACACACAGCCGTGAACTCACTGGGGGTGAATAGAGTCGCCAGCTAGGCATTTTTATCCCGGAGGAAAGGCAATGCTGCATAGGCCTAGAAAGATATGGATAAGACGGTTTGCGAACCAGAGAGACTGAGAAAGGGGGTTGGTTACAACCTGGGAAGGTATTAGCACCCAGATTGTCCGTCGTACTCGACGGGATCCACGCTTAAAAGATTTGTATTTTAAAGGGGTAGTGTCAGTGCAATTTGTGTGTAAAATAGCTGGAACAGGATGTACAGGTGTCAGTGTAAAAGAAGTGAAGTGTGATAAGTGAAGTGTTAGTGTGAGATCAGGAATGAAATGCTCATGACCATGAGGCTAAGAAAGTAAGGCTAGAAAGAGGGGGAATATACAGAGACTTTTGTTCGATAACTGTTAAGTTATGCCTACGTATCCTCTCGTGCAATGAGGAAGTCAGAACACCGTAGTTCGACCCAAAGAGACTGATAGATGAATTGACTTGTGAACTGCTTGCTTGCCTATGCTCAAGTGTATGACCTGTCTGGCTCAGGTGCTAACTGTCTTGCATTAGACGGAAGAAGCAAGTTCTCATTTATGAGTGAAGATGATGAGAAAAGAATCCCGTAGGAGACGATTATTGTTTGTTTTTGTGTTTTCAGTCTTTTATTGCCTTTTTGAAGTTTGTCATAAGTTAATGAGCTTAAGCCTAAACCAACGGGTTAGTAAACTCATCACATCTTCCCTCTGATTAGGGGTAATGAGAATACCTTAAGTGTGAAGTCAGATTCTCACACTTAATCACCTTTTGATGTAGAGTTAAGATCATTAACCTACTTGTGATTATTTAGATGTTTTTGGTGTTTTTGTTTAGTGTTGAGTAATGAGGTTAAGCCATAATTAGGGATTAAACAGACTCATTACACCATCCTAATAGAAGGATAATAGATGAGAATGTTTAAGCTGAGGAAAGCTCCTCAACTTAATCCATGATTAGGGATTAAACTCATGACAAAACAAGCCTTTGATTAAGTGAATTTTATTTAATGGTATGATGAAGAAGTGAGTTTTATGGTTTGTAAGACAACTTGAGGGGGACTTGTCCATTAACACTAGGGTTAGTCCTTCTTAACCAATTAAGGAAGAATTAGAACCCTAATGCAAGGCTCAAGTTACAAGTGTGATGTCTTGATGATTATTAGGTGGATTGATTAAGAGACTTAAACACATTAAGGGTTTAACACTTAGGATTAAAGTTATACACTCCATCCTAATAGAAGGATGCAGGCATAAGCTTAATCACAAAGCCTTAAAGCCTTTAGGGTTTAGTCCCTGATTATGAGGTGAGAAGAGAAGACTCAAGGAGAGACACAAAGGTAAAACTAAGGGGGGAGACTAATCAAAACCCTAATTCATTATCATGCTTGGTTGTTCCTAAAGTTTGTGAGGTTTTCAAGAGAAGTCTTCAAAGGAGCTACCAGGAAGCAGATGAACAAGATCAAGAGAAACAAAGTGACTTGCTTCATTCAAGAAGTCAAGTCACTTGAAGAAAGAAAGTGGGAGGAACAAGAATGAGCAAGCTCAAACTCATACACAAACAAAAATGCAGCAATGGATGCAAGGGAGATGAAAAGAAAAGGTATGAGAAGTGAAGGCAAATTCACTTCTCAAGTTTACTTACCACCTGAAATGTTAGAAAGAAATGCAATGCAATGCAAGATGAGATGAAATGGTATGATGCTAAGCAAAACCAGAAGCATGTGGATGATGATAATGATGCTATGAGATGCTACAAGCAAGAGGCAAGACATGGGAATGTTCATACAAGATCATGGATGCATATGAAACAAGCTTAGAAGCATGAATGATCATGAAAAGTTATGAAGCATACAAGGTAAATGACATGGCAAATATGTGATGCAATGATCAAACATGCTTCCTACATGTCTTAAGATGTCAAATGAAACACAAGCATGCATAAAATGCAAAGACAAGTCATGTTATGCAAGAGAATGCAAGAAGGATGCAAGAGAAAGCCCAAATTAGGGTTTATGGATCAAACAACAAACAAAATCCCAAAACAGAAGCAAACCCTAAGATAAAAAATGGAAAATTCTACCCAAAGAAACCCTAAACCTATACTAAACCAAGGTCCAAAGGGGAGGTCTCAACTCTTAACCAATCTCAAGATATGATTTTTCTAAGTTATTAGGGTTTTTTAGGGCTCCCAAACAAAAGAAATGCCAAACAATTGGAAAATGCAAGATCAAATCATGGCCATTTAATCCTAGAAACTACATGCTAAACATAAGACAAAGCAAAAAGAATCAATGTCCAAACCTTCTTAGATAGGCAGAAATGAATTTTTGAACTTAGGATCAAATTAATGCATAAAAAATGATTTAATTTAATGAAAAATTCTTAAAATGCATCAAGATCAAAAAAGAAATTTGGTTTGAAGGTTGGACAATGTTTCTAAATGTCTTAGAACATTTCATGAATTTTTTTGTAATTTTTAAATACCTAAAAGTATTTTTAATTAATTAATTTCCATTAATCAATTAAAAATAATCTTTTAAATATTTAAAAATACTTTTTTAATGATAAAAAATAAAATAAAAATATTTTTGTGTCATAAAAATTATTAAAACTCTTAGGAAAAAGTTTCATAATTTTTAAGAATTTTTTGCTATTTTAAAATAAATGTGCAAGTTAATTGAAATAAAATGAATTAAAAACAAATAAAAATGAAAGTAATCAGGATGGAGGGCCAGGATGGGCTCTGGATTCAAATTGGTTGACTGCGCGCGTGAATGGAGGGTGTGGATTACATCTGATTAAATTATCTTAATTAAAATTAATTAAAACTAATGAAAGAGATTAGGGCAAACGAAATGATCTGGGCCATCCAAAAGGGAGGGAAGTCAACAGGTCAAAGGCCATCCACGGCTCAAATTCAAACTGGAGTTAATTACGCAATTAGGGCATAATCACTCTCAGGTGGCCGGAGAAGACTTCCGGTCGTCTTCTCCGGCCAGCATCCCCCCTGAAAACTTCCCAACTCCCTCAAAACGTATCAAAAATGAAAACTAAGAACTGGGAAATGTTCCTTACACACTCACAAATCAAACCCCTCTCTCAAAACAAATTTCTTCTTCCTAAATAAGCTGAATCGAAGAAAATGAAAACTAGGGCACGCAAGCTTCAGAGACAAATTAAATACTCAAATCAAAGCCATTTTAAAAACCAAAAGCACCAGGATACTCAGGGAAGCATAAGGAACAAGTTTATAACATGCAAAGTGATTTCTGGAAAAATAAATTTCAAGCTACCTGAGATTTGGAGCTTTCAACTTGATGACTTCCTGGCCACTTCTTTCAGTGAAAACTACTCCACTTGATCCCCAGATGATGTTTGAATGCTCAAGAAGAGTTTATGCTGGCTGGATAATGAGTTTCGAAAGCTCCTGCTTCAAGCTCAGTCAGAAATGGCTATGGTGATTCTGGTAGTTTCAGGCCATTGTGAATGGTGGTTTGTGGTCCAGATGATGTATGGAGAAGCTTTGCAAGGTTTGTTTGGCTGTTTGTGAGCTAGGGAGGGAGATTCGAATGGAACTGCAGCTTGAGGTGAGAAATGGCTATGGGGTGCTCTGGTTGGTTCAGGCTTGTGTTCTTGCTGGTTTCTACTCAATGATGCATGGTGAGTTGAATGGTGAAAATGGTTTTTGTGTTTGCAAGCTGTGGAGGCAGATTCGAAAGCTTAGGCAATGTGGTGTGTTTTTGTGAATGTGTTGTATGAAGTGTTTTCAGCCTTGCCTTGTACATGAAATGGTTTGCAAATTGTCCACATAACTCTCTCTCATTGGTCAGATGATTGGACATGTGCTTTATTGATTGGTAAGTCACCTTTTGCAAAAAGTCAAAAATTGTGTAAGGAAGGTATGGCTCATGATCTAGGCAAGTACAAAGCATGGTTCTGGTGCAGCATGGTGTGGTGAGAAGCTAGCTTAGTGCAGTAACCAATGCAGCAAGTTGTAGGAAGAATGATCATGAGTTTTGCAACTTGTGGCTTTTTGGTTCACATGTGATTTCTTTGTCCAACCAAACATAAAACCATGGGCATTCTTGGTTCATTCTGAATTTTATGACTTAGAGAATGTTTGCATACTGGTTTGGAATGAATTAGAAGTCACAATTGGCTTTGGTTCATGATTTTGCAAAATTTCCATTTGAAGCATGCCTTGAAAATCAATGATTTTAGCCAACTTTGTCACACCATAACTTTTGATCCAAGAAGAGTTTGATCATGTTCTTGTACTTTTTGAAAAGGGAAAGATGAGATCTACAACTTTCATGACCAAAGTTTTTCCATTTGAAGCCTTTTTGGACCAAGAATCAAGGCTTGAAAAATGACCTAAAATGATGCATTCTTGAAAAGTCAACCAAGCCCAAAAAGTCAACATTTGCAAAAACCCTAAATTCTTGATTTTTGTGAACTCCAACCTTCTTCCATGATCAAATAAAGATCATATACACTCAAAATGATGAAGATCACCCATTGGTTGGGTCATTGGGGGCCTCAGATGCCCTGATTTTACACTGACTTGTCTGAAAAGTCAACTCTTGATCAGATGACTTCCCCATGGAATTTCTTCATGAAAATTGATATGCATACTCCCTACACCATATAGAGACCAATGGAAACAGGAATGACCAAAAAATTTGGAGTTATGGCCTCTGAAACCAAAACCCTAATTTTCAGTCAACTGTGCAGTCAAACCTGGCTCTGCATCCATTCAAACCCTAGTTCTTGTGATTCTTTTGCAATCTTGACTTTGAGAGGATGTAATGTGATATAAGAACACATGTGGATCCCTTTGAAGTGATTGGTGACCTTTGGAGTGGCTCAAGAGGCCTTTGGATTGCTCAGATCACAAACCCTAGATGCAGATGACTTAGGAACTATGCAGTGAAACAAAAATGAGATATGAGATGATATGATTGTGTTTATGCATATGAGAAAGATCACAAGCCATGGTGTGAATGAGTGAGGGCAAATTTGGGGTGTTTACAGCTGCCCCTATTCAAACATAAGTTAGCTGTGTAGGATGTAAGCAACGGCTTAACAGGCAAACAAGATAACTTGTGGTTGAATACCAAAGACAGTCCAAAATTTGCACTCACAGAAATGAAGAAGAAAAGGGATATAGATTGCAAAGGAAAATAAAGTATATTGTAAAGTGTGGGCGACGGAGGACGACCGTCGAGCAGAGGACGACTGCTGGGCAAAGAGCAATGACGGGGACGGCCGACATGCTGGGCAAAGTGTGAAGTAAAGCAATGACGGGGACGGCCGACATGCTGGGGATAAAAAGTAAAGCTAAGACGGGGACGGCCGACTAGCTGAGAAAGGTATATTATGATGGGGACGACCATCAAGATAAAGCTGTAAAATCTTCTGGAAAGTAAATGAAACCTGACGGGGACGGCCATCAAGTTCATAAAGCAAGGTAACCGACGATGGGGACGGCCATCGGGCTAAAAGGAAAAGGGGCCACGACGGGGACGGCCATCGGGTCAAAGAATAAATGAAATAAACAGATGATGAGGTACGGTCATCAAAGGTGAAGGACGATCACCTAGCAGGGGACGGCTGCTCTGTCGGGGACAAGATGAGGGACGGTCATCTAAGGTGGAGTACGACCACCAGGCAGGGTACGGCTGCCGAAAGCATCAACGATGGGGACGGCCATCGGATAAAAGGTCAACGATGGGGACGGCCATCGGACGAGCATGATGGAGGACGACCATCAAGAGGTGGAGGACGACCACCTAGCAGGGGACGGCTGCTCTCAGGGTTTCTCATGACATAGGACGAATGCCAGATAACCAAAATCAACAATGGGGACGGCCATTGGATAAAATGATGAAGGACGATCATCAAGAGGTGGAGGACGACCACCTAGCAGGGGACGGCTGCTAAAATCAACGATGGGGACGACCATCGGATGAGCATGATGGGGGACGACCATCAAGAGGTGGAGGACGACCACCTAGCAGGGTACGGCTGCTCTCAGGGTTATCATAACACAAGACGAGTGTTAGATAAAAAAGAAAAAATTGCTTTGTTGGCGATTTACTGGGGAATAGTAAACACGGACGAGCGTTTACATCCAAGAAAAGAAAGGTATAAGTGTTTGGTATGTTGTGTATAGATTAAAGATGCGGACGAGTATCCTTAAGACTATGATACGGACGAGTATCAGGTAGAAACAAGTACTGACACATGTTCCGAGATGATGATACGGACGAGTATCAACTGGTTAACAGGGAACACGTACGAGTGTTGTATCTGAAGGGACTCCTCTGGGGAATAGTAGACACGGACGAGTATCTATATTCAAAAAGACATAAGTGTTTTGACGCAGTGTATGGATTAAAGATGCGGACGAGCATCCTTAAGACTATGATATGGACGAGTATCATGTAGAAACAAACACTAGACGCAATGTTCTGAGATGATGGTACGGACGAGTACCAACTGGTTAACAAAGAACAAGGACTACTGTCGAATCTGTGGGGATGTATACGTGATGTATACAAGATACGGACGAGTATTTGTAAGTGAAACATGAGTATTGTGAGTATGAGTATTGTATAGATGAGTGTTTATCTGCCGGGGAAAGTGACACGGACGAGTGTCAAGAAAAGACAAGTATAATATTAACAAATATATGGGTGATGAAAGTGTAAGCGACTGCGCTGGGGATATGACACGGACGGGTGTCAAGAAAGCGTATGTATAAGTATATGTGAGTGCAAAGAGGGTGTCTTTGGCTTTCTGCTGGGGACGCGACACGGACCGGTGTCCAAAGGTGTATATACTGGTGTTTGTGATTGTGAGGCGACTGCTTTGCTGGGGACTCTGGGGGATTTTGGGGGTAATATTCTGTATCCTGATGATTGATTATTATTCACACGCGTTCAAATCACAACATGACTTATGACTATGCTATGTATCTGATTTTTGCCGTAATGCTCCGTATTAGACGGAATGCTACGCTTCGTGGGTGAACATGATGCGAATGCTATGATTATGCAAAGGATACCAAAACGGGATTCGGATTCCGTTGCTGCGAAGATCTCTGATCGATCTGCTTGAAGCGGACGTCCCAGCTGGGAATGAGATCGTTGGAAGATCTGATGAGATGCTATTGCTTGGGGATATAGGTCATTGATTAACCTATCCCGGTAATGAGGGACCCAGCTGGGGTTTGAAGAAGCTTTCTTCACTCTGTTGTGACTCCTTCATGCGTTGCTCTTCTGGATAGAGGCTGAAATTCTGTGGGGAAATGGTTCCCTGACTTTTGTATTTTGCTGAGGAAGAATGATTGGCACCTCGGCTGGGGGGAGTGACAAGTGGCAACTTAGCTGGGGAGAAAGCACCTCGGGTGCTGAGAATGAGTGTTGACTTGTCAGCTTGCTGGGGTGAAGCTTACATGCCCCAAGCTGCATTCTGGATACCTGCAATCCTGCAAAGATAGGGAAACACACAAATGATCCCGAGGTATCCTTTACTGGATTCTGTCATAGGAGTTTAGACACTTTTGAGAGTAAGTATATTCCCTGCAAGCACGTGTTTTTATTTTTTAGAGAAAAAGCATCTGTACTTATGCAATCAGTTTTTTAGAGACATCAGACATTCTTTGCAAATAAAAATGTACAAGACGAAACATGACTGAAAAAATATGATTTTATTAATTCAAATGCCCTGAATTGGCGAGATACAGTCAAAGAAACATATCTCCTAAAATGAGGAGATTGTTATAAATTGAGAAACAAAATGCTGACGATGTTGACGACGCTTTCAAGGAGCTTCCTCTTTTGCTATGACTCGTATGACTTTTGACGTTCTTCTCGTCTTGCTTTCTGAAGGAGGCTGATTCTGATTGAAGCTTGATCCTTTCGAGGTTTGCTAAGTTGTAGGCGATACAGACGAATTCAGAATGCAGTTGTTCGCTTATTCCCTTATTTTGCATGGATCGCCCTTTCGGGTTTTCAATCCATCGGGATACCCATTTTTGCCTGAGTTGTCCAATGCGGCTTTTCAACTCAGCGGGTGTACATTTTTGTTTATTTTCCCTTATTTTTGCCCGAGTCTTTTATTCTGTTTTTGACTCGCCAGGATGCCCTATTTTTGCCTGGACTTACATTCTGTTTTTGTGTCCAGCGGGTCATTTTTTATGCGAAGTATTTTTTAACTGCATCTGAATTCACAGGGGACGGGAAATCTTCACCATCCATGGTGCTGAGCATCAGTGCTCCACCAGAGAAAACTTTCTTTACAACAAATGGTCCTTCATAGTTTGGAGTCCATTTGCCCCTGTGGTCTGTATGAGGAGGGAGGATTCTCTTCAGCACGAGATCCCCTACTTGGTACCCTCGATGCCTGACTTTCTGATCGAAGGCTCTCTTCATTCTCTTCTGATATAACTGCCCATGACAGATTGCAGCCAACCTCTTCTCTTTGATCAGACTCAGTTGTTCATATCGGGCCCGAACCCATTCTGCTTCACTCAGTTTAACATCCATCAATACCCGTAGAGAGGGTAATTCAACTTCAATAGGTAGGACTGCTTCCATACCATAAACAAGCTGATACGGTGTTGCCCCAGTGGATGTTCTGATTGACGTGCGGTACCCATGCAAGGCAAACGGTAGCATTTCATGCCAGTCTTTGTAAGTGACTACCATCTTCTGCACAATCTTCTTAATATTCTTATTTGCTGCCTCGACAGCGCCATTCATCTTTGGCCTGTAAGGAGAAGAATTGTGATGTTGGATCTTGAAGTCCCGGCACAGCTCTGCCATCATTTTGTTGTTTAGATTGGAACCATTATCAGTAATGATTCGCTCGGGCACCCCATATCGACAGATGATATCTCTCTTCAGAAACCTGGCTACCACTTGTCTTGTGACGTTTGCATATGAGGCTGCTTCAACCCATTTGGTGAAATAGTCAATGGCGACTAGGATGAATCTGTGGCCATTTGAAGCAGTCGGCTCAATCTTGCCAATCATATCAATGCCCCACATGGCAAAGGGCCATGGTGAAGACATGATGTTCAAAGGATTGGGAGGCACATGCACCTTATCTGCGTAGACCTGGCATTTGTGGCATTTTCTAGCGTAAGCACAACAGTCTGCATCCATTGTGATCCAGTAATAGCCTGATCTTAACAACTTCTTTGCCATGGCATGTCCTCCAGCATGGGTACCAAAAGAGCCCTCGTGCACTTCATGCATCAACAAATCTGCTTCCGTCTTGTCAACACATCTGAGGAGTACCATGTCAAAGTTCCTTTTGTATAGAGACCCATCAGTGTTCAGAAAGAAACTTCCAGCAAGCCTTCTCAAAGTCTTCTTATCATTGGAAGATGCCCCAGGTAAGTATGTTTGATCCTCCAAGAAGCACTTAATGTCATGGAACCAAGGCTTATCATCTTTTACAACATCCGCTGCAAATACATATGCTGGCCTATCGAGTCTGGACACTGAAATCTGGGGTACAAAGTTAGCAGCTTGAACTTTGATCATGGATGAAATGGTAGCAAGAGCATCTGCAAACTGATTCTCGTCTCGAGGGATATACTCAAGCTTGACTGTTGTGAAGAAAGTCAATAACCTCCTTGTATAATCCCTGTAAGGTATCAGATGATCCTGGTGTGTGTACCATTTTCCATTGGTTTGATTAACTACCAAAGCTGAATCTCCGAATACAGTCAACGTCTTGATCCTGAGGTCAATGGCTTCCTCAAGACCCATAATACAAGCTTCGTATTCAGCTTCGTTGTTAGTGCAGTTGAAAGTGAGTTTTGCCGAGAAAGGCATGTGAACTCCCTTAGGTGTAATGAGTACTGCACCAACACCACGACCATTCATGTTAACAGCCCCGTCAAACATCATAGTCCATTCTTCTTCTGTGTCAGGCCCTTCAGTGTGAATAGGCTCTTCATGATCTTTTGTTTTTATGAACATGATGTCTTCATCAGGGAAGTCAAATCTCATAGGCTGGTAGTCATCAATGGGTTGCTCAGCCAGATATTCAGATAGTACACTGCCTTTGATGGCTTTCTGAGAGGTGTACTGTATGTCGTATTCTGTAAGAATCATCTGCCATCTTGCAACCCGTCCGGTAAGAGCTGGCTTCTCGAAAATATACTTAACTGGGTCCATTTTTGATATCAACAAAGTAGTGTGGGTCAACATATACTGTCTCAGTCGGCGAGCAGCCCACGCTAAAGCACAGCAAGTTTTCTCGAGCAGTGAATAACGTTGTTCACAGTCGGTAAACTTTTTGCTTAGGTAGTATATTGCATACTCTTTTCGACCGGACTCGTCATGCTGGCCCAACACACACCCCATCGACTCTTCTAATACTGTCAAGTACATTATCAGAGGTCTTCCTTCGACTGGAGGCATAAGGATTGGAGGTTCTTGTAAGTACTCCTTGATCTTGTCAAAAGCCTTCTGGCAATCTTCGTTCCACCTGACCGTCTGTTCTTTTCGTAATAGCTTGAATAAGGGTTCACAGGTTGCTGTAAGGTGAGATATGAACCGTGAAATGTAGTTCAATCGACCTAAGAACCCTCAAACTTCTTTCTCAGTTCTCGGTGCAGGCATCTCTTGAATAGCTTTGACTTTATCAGGGTCAACTTCAATCCCTTTCTCGCTTACAATAAAGCCCAGCAGCTTACCGGATCGCACCCCGAATGTGCATTTGTTGGGGTTCAGCTTCAATTGGTACTTCCTCAGACGCTTGAATAACTTCAACAGATTTACCAGGTGGTCTTCTTCAGTAAGGGACTTGGCAATCATATCATCCACATAACACTCGATTTCCTTATGGATCATATCGTGGAATAATGTCACCATAGCCCGTTGATATGTTGCACCAGCATTCTTTAGTCCGAATGGCATCACCTTGTAACAGAACGTGCCCCAGGGTGTAATGAATGTTGTCTTCTCCATGTCTTCAGGCGACATCTTGATCTGATTGTATCCTGAAAATCCGTCCATGAAGGAAAATACCGAGAATTGAGCCGTATTATCCACCAATACATCAATGTGAGGTAATGGGAAGTCATCTTTCGGGCTGGCCCTGTTCAGATCCCGGTAGTCAACACACATCCTTACTTTTCCGTCCTTCTTAGGCACAGGTACTATATTAGCAACCCACGGTGGATAGCTAGTTACAGCAAGGAACCCGGCGTCCCACTGCTTTTGTACCTCTTCCTTGATTTTCATAGCCATGTCTGGGCGAGTTCGGCGCAGTTTCTGTTTAACTGGTGGGCATTCTTCCCTCAAAGGCAGCTTGTGCACAACAATGTCGGTATCCAATCCTGGCATATCTTGATATGACCAAGCAAACACATCAACATACTCTTGAAGCAGATCTATCAGTCGTCTCTTTACTGAGTCTTGTAGGCAGGCCCCGATTTTAACCTCTTTCACGTCCTCCTCTGTACCAAGATTAATCACTTCAACTTCCTCCCGGTGAGGAGTAATAACCTTTTCCTCTTGTCTCAACAACCTGGCTAGCTCCTCAGGAAGCTCATATTCTTCTTCAACCCCTTCATCAGCTTGATTGATCGGATTGTCAAAGTCATACGATGTCATAGCCGTGCTGTTGTCGGTGCTGTCTGGAAGGCACTCTCTGCAAGGGTTAAGTTGTTTATTTTAGTGATTGATTTTATATCTTGCTTTAGAAAAAGTGAAATGAAGTTATCATTTTGAAAAACATCGCCATTTATTTTTTGTACAAAAAAGAAAAATGGAAAAACAGTGAGCAAAAAAGAAAAAGACTCATTTGCAAAAAGATGTCTGATATTTCATTGATTTAATCTTGTTTGCACAAAAGTACAGATGGCCCGATTACAAAATGAGTCTTGTCATCTTGGGCAAGATGCAAGACTTTGATGCATGCTATAAAAAATACAGGAAATAATAATTACTCTGCATGAGTAACTCTTATAATTTCCTGGGAAGACCAGTTCGAGACACTGCTCCCCGGGATCTTTGGACGAATCCAATTCTCCAGATTGCGCTCCTCTTCCAGCTCGTCTTCCAGATTGTTGATAGCATCAGGGGTGAGCATCCCCCACTGACAAAACCAGGCTTCTCAGCAGCCTCTGCTTGATTCTGTTGAGTTGGTCTGTAACCCAACCCAAACTTGTCTTTCTTCTCTTCCACAGATAAAACCTTGCCCCAGCCTTGGGCAGTTCCTTCCTCAACAACCTTCCGGGCTTGTTGATAAGATGACATGGAGATACCAGATACAGTAGATGCTTCATTGACATTCAAGGCCTCAAAACCTTGGCTCATTGTTTCATGGATCTCCCCATCCATCTCAATATACTTATAAGTAGCCAGGTGGCTAACAAATATATCCTCCTCCCCACAGATTGTAACAACTTGGCCTTCCCATTCAAATTTTAACTTCTGGTGAAGGGTAGACGTTACTGCGCCAGCGGCGTGAATCCAAGGTCTACCCAACAAACAGCTATAGGCAGGCTGAATGTCCATCACATAGAAGATAGTTGTAAAGGTCTGTGGGCCAATTGTCACAGGCAGCTCAATCTCTCCCAGAACCGATCTCTTAGAACCATCAAAGGCTCTTACTACCAGGTTACTGGGTCTCAATGCTAATCCTTCATACTATAGCTTCACCAGAGCCTTCTTTGGCAAGACATTAAGGGATGACCCTGTGTCTACCAGCACATGTGAAAGGACAGCTCCTTTGCATTCCATGGTGATGTGCAAGGCTTTGTTGTGGTTGCGGCCATCCGCTGTCAAGTCAGTGTTGGTGAAACCTAGCCCATTGCTAGCAGTAACATTTCCAACCACGGTTTCCAACTGGTTGACAGTAATCTCCTCAGGCACGTAAGCTGCGTGCAAGACTTTAAGTAGTGCATTCCGATGGGCTTCGGAACACATAAGCAGCGAGAGGATAGAGATTTTGGATGGCGTCTGGTGAAGCTGATCCACAACTTTGTAATCACTCTTTTTGATGATTCGCATAAACTCATCAACTTCCTGATCAAACGGAGTCTTCAAGGCTTCTTTAACAGCTTGATCTTCCTGCACCTGGCTCTTTCCTTTTGCCTTAGCAGCAGCTTCTGCTTCGGCAGTGGGTTTTTGAATTGGTGGAGCAAAGAGACGTCCGCTTCGGGTGAAGCCTCCGCCTCTTCCCACATTATCTATCTGTGGTGCAGGTGTTGACGTTTCAAGAGTGATTCTTTTTCCTTCGCAGTACACGTCAGAGTCGTAGTGCCAAGGGATGGCCCTATTGCTTTCATATGGTACTGGCCCAGGTACCGTGACAGTGACTGGACTGATTGCTGCTGCTGAAGGGACTGTAATTGTTTGCGGATCATAATAAATTGTAACTGGTGCTCTGATGGGAGAAGCACCTTCTGAATGGTAGGCAGAGTTGCTTTCAGGATCATAAAATATGGTGACAGTAGAGACATCTTCATGGTTGTTTGCTGGAGTTGTAGGAGTCATTGTCGGAAGTATGGATGCTGTTGTTGTAGGAGATTCAAAATGGAATGAAGCTGAAGTTGTAGCAGGAGAAATTGTTGATAACTGATCATTTGAGAAAATTGATGAAGTACTAGTTGACGAAGCCGAAGAATTGTCAGGAACAATGGTTGCTGCAGTTGTAGGAGGTTCTGAAACCGTTGCTGGTGAGATTGCTGGAGTTGTTGGAAATGATGTAGTGATCTGGAGCTGGCCACTCTGAATAAGGCCATCAATGCCATTCCTCAGATTATCGCACCCATTTACTGAGATATTGCAGTAAGCACAACCCAATTCACACCTTGGGAACATGTTGTATTCCAAAAGCTGAGCCTTGATTTCTACTAATGGCGTCCTGATCTGTCCCACACTGGTTATTAAATAAGACGGCCTGTCTTCTTCAATAGCGTTAATTCTGGGACCACCGTGGTGCGGCATAGGATTTTTGTTGACATTGGGTGGTGGTGCGAAATTCAGAGCTTTCGAGTCTACCAGGTCTTGTACCTTCATGTGCAAGGCTCTGCACTTTTCCGTACTATGACCAGGTGCGTTTGAATGAAAAGCACACCTAGCATTGGAGTCATAGTTCCTTGGCAGACTGTTGGGATCCGGAGGTGCCAACGTTCTTAGCTCAACTAGGTTGAGTTTCAGAAGTTGTGGTAACAGGGCAGCATATAGCATTGGGATCGGATCGATCACTCTGTTAGCTTGAGATGGCCTTTGCTGGAACGGCCTTTGTTGATTGTTGTTGTTGGTGTTGTTGTTGTTGTAGTTCCTTGGAGGATACTGATTCTGCTGATGATACTGGGGTTGTTGTTGATAGTTTTGTTGAGGAGGTTGATAGACTGACTGTGGATGAGCTGGAGCAGGGATAGTGACTGCTGCTATTGACCTTTGAACGTACTGGGGTCTGCCCCTGTTGGTGTGAATGGCATTGGTCTCACCAGTCCTTCTCGGGCCTGCAAAAGGCTTTCTTGCATTACTGGATGAGCTTGCACCATTGTCTGAGATCTTACCCATTTTCAACAGGCTTTCAATTCTCTCCCCGGCTATAACAACATCTGCAAAGCTGGTGGACGAGAAGGCAGCTAGCCTATCAATATAGGTTCCCTGAAGGGTATTCATGAACATATCAGCCATTTCCCGTTCAGACATAGGTGGCTGGACAGCAGCAGCGAGCTGTCTCCATCTTTGAGCATATTCTCTGAAGCTCTCTCTAGATGACTGTGACATTCCCATTAGGAGGGTCCTATTGGGTGCCATATCCAAATTATACTGATACTGTCTGATGAAGGCCTCTGCCAGGTCCTTCCAGCATCTTATAGTTGCTCTTGTCAGATGGGAATACCATTCCCTAGAAGCTCCAGTCAGGCTATCTTCGAAGTAGAACATCCACAATTTCTCATCCATGGTATAAGCTTTTAATCTCCCGAGAAAAGATTGCAGATGGGTTCGGGGACAGGAAGTCCCATTATACTTTTCAAAACAAGGAGGCTTGAACTTGTGGGGAATCCTAACCCCGTCTACCAAACCCATATCCATGACATCGAACCCCAGAGAGTTTTGAGACTCCAAGGACCTTAACTTCTCAGCTATTTCATCCAATCTTCTATCATAAGCCTCTTCTCCGGCTCCCATTACTGTGAACTGGTCTTCTTGATGGTCTTGTTGCAGTACTCTCCCGGCTGTAGCAGTTCCTGGAACGTTGGCAGGGATATTGGCCTCTGGATGAAGGTGGGGACCAAAGACAGGTGGATTGACATGTGGTTGGACCCTTTCATTGTTGCTAGTCCCAGCAGTCCCAGGCTGATGATCTTCCTGGTTTCTCCCTTCTACCAGAGCTCTGAGTCTCTCCTGGCTTTGAGCCAAGTTGTTCATTACTTCCATGAACTGTGTTATCTGAGTTCTCATCTCCACCCTTTCGTTGACCATTTGGTTTCTGACCTCAGTAAGGTCCTGCTGCATCTGATCCATCTGAATTCCCGGAAGGTTGTTTCGGGTAGGGTATCTGTGTGGCCTGTTGAGGGGAAACACTCGTCGACGAGCAATAATTCCTGAACATCACAACAGAGTTAGCATCAGCAAAAATAAAAACCTACAAAACAAACAAAAGGGTTAGCATGCAATGCAGTATGCTTATTTGTTCTCAAGGTATCCGGCTTGGCATTCAGTTTTGACCCTTCCAGACCCTTGAAGATGTTGTTGATGTTGCTTTAGAAGGAAACTCAGATGAAGCAAACTAACACAAATATATTACAGAAATTGAAATAATACAACTTGTTCATTTTACAACACAAGCCCTACAAGGGGTCAAAATACATCATAAGAAAAAACAAAAGTACATTGAAAGAAAACAACAACAAGCAAATGGTCAAACACCAAGTCCAAACTCATCCTCCCGAACTTCCTTGAGAAGTGCTTCGGTCACAGGATCAGCCGGACGCTCTGTAAGGTTCCTGATAAGAAGGTTCCTAGTGGCAACAGCTGCAGTCAACTTCTTGTTCTGACTTTGGTCCTTAGACCTCTTCACTCCAGCTCTGATCTCTAGCTCTGATATCTCCCTCTGGGCTGCTGCCAGGGCCTCTTCTACTTGTTCCATCTTGTCTTGAACTCTCTTGTCTTCTAGAGTACGGGCCTCGGTGATCCGGACCCACCTGGCCTGACTCTCCTTCAAATACAAATCTGTCCTTGCTCTCTGGAACTGGGCTTCTTTGCAAGCATTCTTCAGAATTTGTTCACCAGCTTTAGACTTTTTGATATAATCCCCAGACTTCTCAATTTTAGTCAGGTGTTCCACTCTCAACTTCTCCAATCTTTCAATCTCCCTCACACCTTCACTCCTCTCCCGGAGGGTCTTCTGTAAGGCTTGAGTCAGTTTCTCATTTCTTTCCTTCAAGCTCTCAAACTCCTCCAAACTGATGGTGGCAGGGGGTGGTGTTGAAGATGATTCAGGCGTCCCTTCAATGGTGAAGGGCATTCCAGAGAATTGGGCCCTAGCATGGGACCAATCATAGTATTGTGCTGATGCCACATTGTTACACTTCCCCAAGATGGTTACCCCCTTAGTTTGAACATTATCCCAGGCCCAGGCTGCCTGTCTGACAATAGCCAAACTAAACTTGTTCTCACAGTAGAGAGTCTCAACCAAGTCCAGTGCCTTAGGAGTATGGACCAGTGCATAGCCCAATTGTCTTTTGAACAGTAGAGGGTTGTAATTAATACTCCCCTTAACTCCTATTAAGGGTACATTGGGAAAGTGCCCACAGCTGGTGATGATATCCCTGCCTTTTGTGCTTTGAGTGCACCATCTGATGTCAGCTGAAGTGAGAGTGGTAAGCCTTCCAGCCCAGTTCTTTTGCTGATGAGGATTCAAAAATGCATCTGTCCTGGGTAAATGCCTGAGAAGCCAAGTATGGAATAATGGAGCACAACATCTCACTAATCTCCCTCTCTGTTTCTCATTCTTCTGATGCACTGAATAGTAAAGATCCCCCAATAAAGTTGGCACTGGGTTCTTCAGGATGAACAGGTGGATTGCATTCTTACTGATGAATCGAGGCTCATCTGCAAACAATATAATCCCATAGATGCACAAGGCCAGTAAAGCACACACTGCCCTCCAATCTCCTGAAGAAGCTTTCAGAGTAGCTTGAGATATCAAGAAATCCAGGTGCAGGCCAGGGATTCCTGCCTTAGAAGTCATATGCTGCCCAACCAAGACTGATTCCAGATGCAAAGCTTTTGCTACCTCTTCATTACTTGGAAAGACCATCTCAGGGTTGAAAGGAACTTCTCTCCTGATAGGTATGCCAACTAGTGATGAGTATTCTTCCAATAAAGGCCCCATCTGAAAATCCTGGAAAGTAAAACATCTCAGTGGGGGATCATAAAACTGAAGGCAGGTGTGGATCAGGCTTCTCTGTGAAGGGTCCAGATCCATAACCATGTCAAGTATATCCCCATAATGCTCCCTGAACAAAGGTATGTGATCTGGAGTGATCAGGGTTTGGATCCTCCTGATGTCTGATAAGTCTGGCTGGAAGAAGTGGTAAGTAATGTTGCTTTTCTTTGGAGCCATGATGCTGAGACTGAGTAGAGACAAGTGCTGATGAAGATACTGGAGAGAAGGGTCACTGATTGGCTGGAGTGGATGCTGATGAAGACAGGTCAATACTGAAGATGGGGTCAAAACCAAAACCAAATGAAGATGGATACCCTGAAACACAAATAAGCAAATGTTAATATGATGCAATGATTATGTATGCAAATGATATGAAAGGGTTTGTGACTGAGCTGGATCTGATCAAGTGCTCTGATATAAGTTCATGTGTGTAAGAAATCCAGATGGAGGTCTATAAATCCAGTAACCAAGGTGGGGGACTCAAATAAAGAGCCACATATCCAGGGTTTAGAATCACAAGAACTGTCCAACATGGAGTATTCTTAATCATACAAAGTAACAGGGTATTCTGAGGTCAAGGTACCTGCAAACCTGTAAATGGCCCAACCCCCTCACAGGTGGTGTTCTAAAACAAGGATCCTCAGACTTGGATCAGTTACGAGAAGTGTAAACACTTCTAACCCGGAGGTACAGTGTTTACAATAACCATAACAATTCCTCCTCTAATTCACCTCAGTTTCTGAAGGTCAAAACTAAAAGGTCATTCAGACTTAGCAGGCTTCCCAGATAGCCCTAGCATTGCAGGAAATCTGCAACACAGAGTTCTCAAGAAGAAACCCACATCTGAACCGTGTTTCATATTCCCGCACCAGACCGAAATGGAATGGGAAAGAATATGATTCACTCTAGCCTAGGTGTCACTCAGATCCCAGGTATAGGACCTTAACTCTCAATGAATCACCCACCCACCAAAGCAAACAACAGATCCAGCCAGTAGCATGACAGTATGATATATGAAAAACTGTAAAGAAAGCAATAAATAAAGCTGTACAGAAAGCAATAAATAAAGCAAATATACAAACACAAATAGCACATAACACCCCAATAAACATAAATCAATCAAGCGCTAGGAGGAACAAACAAAAAGAACCAGAAGCCCTGGTTGCAGTATAAGGTTCCCCAGCAGAGTCGCCAAGCTGTCGCTCCCAAAGATTTGCATCCAGGTACAAGCGCGAACGGTCGGCGAGAGGGACAATGAGAACACACAGCCGTGAACTCACTGGGGGTGAATAGAGTCGCCAGCTAGGCATTTTTATCCCGGAGGAAAGGCAATGCTGCATAGGCCTAGAAAGATATGGATAAGACGGTTTGCGAACCAGAGAGACTGAGAAAGGGGGTTGGTTACAACCTGGGAAGGTATTAGCACCCAGATTGTCCGTCGTACTCGACGGGATCCACGCTTAAAAGATTTGTATTTTAAAGGGGTAGTGTCAGTGCAATTTGTGTGTAAAATAGCTGGAACAGGATGTACAGGTGTCAGTGTAAAAGAAGTGAAGTGTGATAAGTGAAGTGTTAGTGTGAGATCAGGAATGAAATGCTCATGACCATGAGGCTAAGAAAGTAAGGCTAGAAAGAGGGGGAATATACAGAGACTTTTGTTCGATAACTGTTAAGTTATGCCTACGTATCCTCTCGTGCAATGAGGAAGTCAGAACACCGTAGTTCGACCCAAAGAGACTGATAGATGAATTGACTTGTGAACTGCTTGCTTGCCTATGCTCAAGTGTATGACCTGTCTGGCTCAGGTGCTAACTGTCTTGCATTAGACGGAAGAAGCAAGTTCTCATTTATGAGTGAAGATGATGAGAAAAGAATCCCGTAGGAGACGATTATTGTTTGTTTTTGTGTTTTCAGTCTTTTATTGCCTTTTTGAAGTTTGTCATAAGTTAATGAGCTTAAGCCTAAACCAACGGGTTAGTAAACTCATCACATCTTCCCTCTGATTAGGGGTAATGAGAATACCTTAAGTGTGAAGTCAGATTCTCACACTTAATCACCTTTTGATGTAGAGTTAAGATCATTAACCTACTTGTGATTATTTAGATGTTTTTGGTGTTTTTGTTTAGTGTTGAGTAATGAGGTTAAGCCATAATTAGGGATTAAACAGACTCATTACACCATCCTAATAGAAGGATAATAGATGAGAATGTTTAAGCTGAGGAAAGCTCCTCAACTTAATCCATGATTAGGGATTAAACTCATGACAAAACAAGCCTTTGATTAAGTGAATTTTATTTAATGGTATGATGAAGAAGTGAGTTTTATGGTTTGTAAGACAACTTTAGGGGGACTTGTCCATTAACACTAGGGTTAGTCCTTCTTAACCAATTAAGGAAGAATTAGAACCCTAATGCAAGGCTCAAGTTACAAGTGTGATGTCTTGATGATTATTAGGTGGATTGATTAAGAGACTTAAACACATTAAGGGTTTAACACTTAGGATTAAAGTTATACACTCCATCCTAATAGAAGGATGCAGGCATAAGCTTAATCACAAAGCCTTAAAGCCTTTAGGGTTTAGTCCCTGATTATGAGGTGAGAAGAGAAGACTCAAGGAGAGACACAAAGGTAAAACTAAGGGGGGAGACTAATCAAAACCCTAATTCATTATCATGCTTGGTTGTTCCTAAAGTTTGTGAGGTTTTCAAGAGAAGTCTTCAAAGGAGCTACCAGGAAGCAGATGAACAAGATCAAGAGAAACAAAGTGACTTGCTTCATTCAAGAAGTCAAGTCACTTGAAGAAAGAAAGTGGGAGGAACAAGAATGAGCAAGCTCAAACTCATACACAAACAAAAATGCAGCAATGGATGCAAGGGAGATGAAAAGAAAAGGTATGAGAAGTGAAGGCAAATTCACTTCTCAAGTTTACTTACCACCTGAAATGTTAGAAAGAAATGCAATGCAATGCAAGATGAGATGAAATGGTATGATGCTAAGCAAAACCAGAAGCATGTGGATGATGATAATGATGCTATGAGATGCTACAAGCAAGAGGCAAGACATGGGAATGTTCATACAAGATCATGGATGCATATGAAACAAGCTTAGAAGCATGAATGATCATGAAAAGTTATGAAGCATACAAGGTAAATGACATGGCAAATATGTGATGCAATGATCAAACATGCTTCCTACATGTCTTAAGATGTCAAATGAAACACAAGCATGCATAAAATGCAAAGACAAGTCATGTTATGCAAGAGAATGCAAGAAGGATGCAAGAGAAAGCCCAAATTAGGGTTTATGGATCAAACAACAAACAAAATCCCAAAACAGAAGCAAACCCTAAGATAAAAAATGGAAAATGCTACCCAAAGAAACCCTAAACCTATACTAAACCAAGGTCCAAAGGGGAGGTCTCAACTCTTAACCAATCTCAAGATATGATTTTTCTAAGTTATTAGGGTTTTTTAGGGCTCCCAAACAAAAGAAATGCCAAACAATTGGAAAATGCAAGATCAAATCATGGCCATTTAATCCTAGAAACTACATGCTAAACATAAGACAAAGCAAAAAGAATCAATGTCCAAACCTTCTTAGATAGGCAGAAATGAATTTTTGAACTTAGGATCAAATTAATGCATAAAAAATGATTTAATTTAATGAAAAATTCTTAAAATGCATCAAGATCAAAAAAGAAATTTGGTTTGAAGGTTGGACAATGTTTCTAAATGTCTTAGAACATTTCATGAATTTTTTTGTAATTTTTAAATACCTAAAAGTATTTTTAATTAATTAATTTCCATTAATCAATTAAAAATAATCTTTTAAATATTTAAAAATACTTTTTTAATGATAAAAAATAAAATAAAAATATTTTTGTGTCATAAAAATTATTAAAACTCTTAGGAAAAAGTTTCATAATTTATAAGAATTTTTTGCTATTTTAAAATAAATGTGCAAGTTAATTGAAATAAAATGAATTAAAAACAAATAAAAATGAAAGTAATCAGGATGGAGGGCCAGGATGGGCTCTGGATTCAAATTGGTTGACTGCGCGCGTGAATGGAGGGTGTGGATTACATCTGATTAAATTATCTTAATTAAAATTAATTAAAACTAATGAAAGAGATTAGGGCAAACGAAATGATCTGGGCCATCCAAAAGGGAGGGAAGTCAACAGGTCAAAGGCCATCCACGGCTCAAATTCAAACTGGAGTTAATTACGCAATTAGGGCATAATCACTCTCAGGTGGCCGGAGAAGACTTCCGGTCGTCTTCTCCGGCCAGCATCCCCCCTGAAAACTTCCCAACTCCCTCAAAACGTATCAAAAATGAAAACTAAGAACTGGGAAATGTTCCTTACACACTCACGAATCAAACCCCTCTCTCAAAACAAATTTCTTCTTCCTAAATAAGCTGAATCGAAGAAAATGAAAACTAGGGCACGCAAGCTTCAGAGACAAATTAAATACTCAAATCAAAGCCATTTTAAAAACCAAAAGCACCAGGATACTCAGGGAAGCATAAGGAACAAGTTTATAACATGCAAAGTGATTTCTGGAAAAATAAATTTCAAGCTACCTGAGATTTGGAGCTTTCAACTTGATGACTTCCTGGCCACTTCTTTCAGTGCAAACTACTCCACTTGATCCCCAGATGATGTTTGAATGCTCAAGAAGAGTTTATGCTGGCTGGATAATGAGTTTCGAAAGCTCCTGCTTCAAGCTCAGTCAGAAATGGCTATGGTGATTCTGGTAGTTTCAGGCCATTGTGAATGGTGGTTTGTGGTCCAGATGATGTATGGAGAAGCTTTGCAAGGTTTGTTTGGCTGTTTGTGAGCTAGGGAGGGAGATTCGAATGGAACTGCAGCTTGAGGTGAGAAATGGCTATGGGGTGCTCTGGTTGGTTCAGGCTTGTGTTCTTGCTGGTTTCTACTCAATGATGCATGGTGAGTTGAATGGTGAAAATGGTTTTTGTGTTTGCAAGCTGTGGAGGCAGATTCGAAAGCTTAGGCAATGTGGTGTGTTTTTGTGAATGTGTTGTATGAAGTGTTTTCAGCCTTGCCTTGTACATGAAATGGTTTGCAAATTGTCCACATAACTCTCTCTCATTGGTCAGATGATTGGACATGTGCTTTATTGATTGGTAAGTCACCTTTTGCAAAAAGTCAAAAATTGTGTAAGGAAGGTATGGCTCATGATCTAGGCAAGTACAAAGCATGGTTCTGGTGCAGCATGGTGTGGTGAGAAGCTAGCTTAGTGCAGTAACCAATGCAGCAAGTTGTAGGAAGAATGATCATGAGTTTTGCAACTTGTGGCTTTTTGGTTCACATGTGATTTCTTTGTCCAACCAAACATAAAACCATGGGCATTCTTGGTTCATTCTGAATTTTATGACTTAGAGAATGTTTGCATACTGGTTTGGAATGAATTAGAAGTCACAATTGGCTTTGGTTCATGATTTTGCAAAATTTCCATTTGAAGCATGCCTTGAAAATCAATGATTTTAGCCAACTTTGTCACACCATAACTTTTGATCCAAGAAGAGTTTGATCATGTTCTTGTACTTTTTGAAAAGGGAAAGATGAGATCTACAACTTTCATGACCAAAGTTTTTCCATTTGAAGCCTTTTTGGACCAAGAATCAAGGCTTGAAAAATGACCTAAAATGATGCATTCTTGAAAAGTCAACCAAGCCCAAAAAGTCAACATTTGCAAAAACCCTAAATTCTTGATTTTTGTGAACTCCAACCTTCTTCCATGATCAAATAAAGATCATATACACTCAAAATGATGAAGATCACCCATTGGTTGGGTCATTGGGGGCCTCAGATGCCCTGATTTTACACTGACTTGTCTGAAAAGTCAACTCTTGATCAGATGACTTCCCCATGGAATTTCTTCATGAAAATTGATATGCATACTCCCTACACCATATAGAGACCAATGGAAACAGGAATGACCAAAAAATTTGGAGTTATGGCCTCTGAAACCAAAACCCTAATTTTCAGTCAACTGTGCAGTCAAACCTGGCTCTGCATCCATTCAAACCCTAGTTCTTGTGATTCTTTTGCAATCTTGACTTTGAGAGGATGTAATGTGATATAAGAACACATGTGGATCCCTTTGAAGTGATTGGTGACCTTTGGAGTGGCTCAAGAGGCCTTTGGATTGCTCAGATCACAAACCCTAGATGCAGATGACTTAGGAACTATGCAGTGAAACAAAAATGAGATATGAGATGATATGATTGTGTTTATGCATATGAGAAAGATCACAAGCCATGGTGTGAATGAGTGAGGGAAAATTTGGGGTGTTTACACATCTGCTTGTGGACTTCATTTATCTTCAACATCTTCATCATTCTCAGAGGTCTGGAAGGTCAAAACCAAAGAGCCAAACCGGATACCCTTGGAAGACAAATAGACATACTGCATTGCGTGCTAACTTTATATTCTTTGTGTTGCAGGAGTTTTGTTGTTGTTTTCTCACTTTGCTGTTGTTTCAGGAAATATTGCTCGCAGGAGAGTCTTTCCCGTCAATCGCATCCACCGATATCCGATTAGAAACAACCTTCCGAGCTTACAGATGGATCAACTTCAGCAAGAACTGACAGATGTGAGGACTCAGATGACTGATGTGAGGACTCAGATGAATCAATTTGTGGTTATGATGACTGGGCTAGCACAAACCCAGGAAATATTAAGGGAGTTAGTCGAGTGGCAAACTCCAGACGAGAACCATGCAGGCACTGGGGGTACAAGTAATAACACGCACAATCAGCTGCAAACAAATCCACCAGAGTTAACCTTGAAGTCAATGTTGTTGAAAATAACCAGAGAAACACTAGAGATCTTGTGCTGCAGGAAGATCCTCAGGACGAGCAGTTTACAATGTTAGGTGCTGGAGCCGATGAAGTTTATGATCGTCGTCTGGATGAAATATCTGAGAAGCTGAGATCTCTGGAATCCCAGAACTCTTTGGGATTTGATGTGATGGATATGGGTTTAGTGGAAGGAGTCAGGATTCCTCACAAGTTCAAACCTCCATGCTTTGAAAAGTACAACGGTACCTCCTATCCTCGTACCCACTTGCAATCTTTTCTGGGGAGATTGAAAACTTATACCATGGATGAGAAATTGTAGATGTTCTACTTTGAAGACAGTTTGACCGGGGCATCTAGGGAGTGGTATTCTCACCTATCAAGGGCTACTGTCAGAAACTGGAAGGACTTAGTTGAGGCCTTTATATGCCAATATCAGTACAACTTGGATATGGCTTCCAATAGGACCCTCCTGATGGGTATGTCTCAATATTCAAGAGAAAGTTTACGGGAATATGCCCATAGATGGAGACAACTTGCTGCCATCCAACCACCTATGTCTGAAAGGGAAATGACTTACATGTTTATGAATACATTGAAAGGAACCTACATTGACCGACTTGCTGCTTTCTCTTCTACCAGTTTTGCTGATGTAGTCATATCTGGTGAGAGAATTGAAAGTCTTTTGAAGATGGGTAAACTTTTCTCCAAGCCTAGAAGAACAAGTGAAACCAACTCAGTACATATGGGAAGAGGTAGACCCCAGTATATGCAAAGATCAGTAGCCGCTGTCACCATCCCTACTCCAGCACCTCAACAACAACACTTCCCATAACAACAACAATTTCCTCAACAACAGAGATCTTATAGCAACAACAACAACAATCAACAACAACGTCCATTCCAGCAAAGGCCTTCAGAAATCAACAGGGTTATCGATCCCATCCTGATGCCCTATGCAGCTTTGCTTCCACAGTTATTGAAGCTCAACCTGATTGAATTGAGAACCTTGACTCCACCTGATCCTCTGAATCTCCCAAGGAACTATGTTGTCAACGCCAGATGTGCCTTCCACTCCAATGCACCTGGCCATACAACAGAGAAATGCAGAGCCTTGCACATGAAAGTTCAGGACTTAATTGATTCTAAAGCTTTGAATTTTGCACCTCCACCAAATGTCACAAAGAATCCAATACCGAATCACGCTGGGCCGATGATTAATGTTATTGAAGAAGACCAACCAGCAATTCTGATTGATGACATTGCAAACATTCAAACACCACTGGCCGAAGTGAAAGTTCAATTATTGAAGTGCCAAGTGTTCCCGGGTTGTGAGGCTCATTGTGAAGCTTGCAAATTTTCTACCAACGGTTGTGCAGATTTGAAGAATGGTATCAGCAGTCTTATCAGAGAAGGCGTTCTACAGATCACTTCAACAGTTCCCACTCCTATAACTCCAACAAGCATCTCTCCTACAACATCAACAAACACCATTTCAGAGGTATCTCCTACAAATTCAGCAAATATCATTCCAACAGAGTCTACTACAACAACAACAACCATCAATGAAGACATCTCAACGGTCACCATTTATTATGACCCAGCAATAGTTCATGTCCCGGATTCATTCAACAACTTTCAACAACATCAACATCAGCAACTCCCTGCACCTGTGTCATCTCCAATCATACCTCCTGTCACAATCTACCATGATCCACAAACTGTTACAACTCCTTCTTCCGCGGCAATCAGTCTGGTTACCATCACGGTACCTGGACCAGTTCCATATGACAGCAGCAGTGTCGTGCCTTGGCATTATGGCTCAGATCTTTATTGCAACAGAAAGAAAGTCACTCTTGATTCTTCAACTTCTACACCACAAATTGATAGTGTCGGGGGAGACGGAGGCTTCACCCAAAGGGGACGTCTCTTTGCCTCACAGTTCCCAAGGGTTAATGCTGAAGCAGAAGCTGCTGCCAAAGCTAAAGGCAAGAATGTGGTGCCAGAAGAACCAATTGCCAAGGAAACTGAGAAGACGTCCTTTGATTAGGATGTAGACAAGTTCATGAGGATTATCAAGAAGAGTGACTATAAATTTGTGGACCAGCTCCACCAGACATCCTCCAAGATCTCCATTCTATCTCTACTCATATGTTTCGAGGCTCACAGGAATGCATTACTCAAGGTCCTACACGCAGCTTACGTGCCGGAGGAGATTACAGTTAATCAGCTCGAGACAGTGGTTTCAAATGTCAACACTAGTCATGGACTAGGGTTCACTGATGCTGATCTGACTACGGAGGGCCGTAATCACAATAAGGCTTTACATATCACCTTGGAATGCAAAGGTGTTGTACTTTCTCATGTCTTGGTTGACACTGGGTCATCTCTCAATGTTCTTCCAAAGAAAGCCTTAGTCAAGCTGGAGTATGATGGTCTTGCACTCCGTCCGAGCAACCTAGTTGTGAGAGCCTTCGATGGTTCTAAGAGATCGGTTCTTGGATAAATTGAGCTGCCTGTGGTAATTGGCCCACAGATTTTCAAAACTATCTTCTATGTGATGGACATTCAGCCTGCCTACAGCTGTTTGTTGGGTAGACCATGGATTCACGTTGTTGGCGCAGTAACATCTACTCTTCACCAGAAGTTAAAATATGAGTGGGAGGGCCAAGTTATCACCATTTGTGGAAAATAGGACATCTTTGTCAGTCATCTGGCTACTTATAAGTATATTTAGATGGATGGGGAGATCCATGAGACAATGAGTCAGGGTATTGAAGCTCTCAATGTCAATGAAGCAATAGCTGAAGTGTCTGGTACTTCAATTGCTTCTTACAAACAAGCTCGAAAGGTTGTTGAAGATGGGAATGCCCAAGGTTGGGGCAAGCTGCAGCAAGTTCAGATAAAGGAAGACAAGTTCGATTTGGCTTATAGACCATCTTGACAGGTCCAAGAGTAGGTTGCTGAAGATTCCAAGTTCATAAGTGGGGGAATGCTGACCCCGGATGCTATCAACAATGTGGAAGACGAGGCTGAAAGCGACTTCAACCTGGAAAGCTGGATTCGTCCAAGAGTCCCGGGCCAACGAGTCCTCAACTAGTCTTCCCAGGAAATTATAAGGGTTACTGCTGCAGAGTAATTATTATTTCCTATTTAAGCATGCATCAAGTCCTGCATCTTGCCCAAGGTGTCAGGACTCATTTTGCAATAGGGCCATATATGTATTTTGTGCAAATGGAAATTAATGAACAATGGACATCTTTTGCAAACAAACTTTTTCGCTCACTATCTTTCATTTTTGTTATTTTCGCACAAAACAATAAATGGAAATGTTTTCTTAATAAAATTCATTCACTTTTTCTAAATAAGATAAAATCAATCACTAAAATAAACAAATCTCAACCCTTTCAGAGATAGCCTTCCAGGTTGCACCGACAACGACACTGCTATGACCTCGTATGACTTCGACAATCCGATTAATCAAGCAGATGAAGGGGTTGATGAAGACTATGATTTGCCTGAAGAGTTGGCCAGGTTGTTGAGACAAGAGAAAAAAGTGATTGCTCCTCATTAGGAGGAGGTTGAGACTATCAATCTTGGTACCGAGGAAGATGTGAAAGAGGTGAAGATCGGGGCTAGTCTGCAAGCTCCAGTGAAAGAACAGCTCATCAGTATGCTTCGAGAGTATGTCGACGTCTTTGCTTGGTCCTATCAAGATATGCCGGGTCTGGATACAGATAGGCTGCCATTGAAAGAACATTGTCCGCCAGTTAAACAGAAGTTGCGTCGTACTCGCCCGGACATGGCCATGAAAATCAAAGAAGAAGTACAAAAGTAGTGGGACACCGGTTTTCTTGCTGTAACTAGTTACCCGCCGTGGGTTTCTAGCATTGTACCCATACCTAAGAAGGATGGAAAGGTGCATATGTGTGTGGATTACCGGGATCTGAACAGAGTTAGCCCGAAATATGACTTCCCATTACCTCACATTGATGTATTGGTGGATAACACGATTCAGTTCTCGATGTTTTCTTTCATGGGTGGATTTTTTGGATACAATCAGATTAAGATGTCACCTAGAGACATGGAGAAGACAAATTTTATCACACCATGGGGTACATTCTGTTACAAGGTCATGCCGTTCGGTCTGAAGAACGCCGGTGCAACATATCAACGGGCTATGGTAACATTATTCCATGATATGATCCATAAAGAAATTGAGTGCTATGTGGATGATATGATTGCCAAGTCCCAAATAGAGGATGAGCATCTGGTGAATCTATTGAAACTATTCAAGCATCTGAGGAAATATCAGTTAAGGTTGAACCCCAACAAATTCACATTCGGGGTACGTTCTGGTAAGCTACTGGGTTTTATTGTAAGCGAAAAAGGAATTGAGGTTGATCCCGACAAAGTCAAAGCTATTCAGGAAATGCCTGCACCTAAGACTGAGAAAGAAGTTCGGGGGTTCTTAGGTAGATTGAACTACATCTCAAGGTTCATATCTCATCTCACTTCAACCTGCGAACCCTTGTTCAAGTTGTTAAGAAAAGAGCAAACAGTCAGGTGGATCGATGACTGTCAGAAAGCTTTTGACAAGATCAAAGAATATCTGCAAGAACCTCCAATTCTCATGCCTCAAGTTGTAGGAAGACCTCTAAGCATATATCTGACAGTATTAGAAGGGTCAATGGGGTGTGTGTTGGGCCAACATGACGAGTCTGGTCGAAAAGAGTATGCAATATACTACCTAAGCAAAACGTTTACCGATTGTGAACAACATTATTCACTGCTCGAGAAAACTTGTTGTGCTTTAGCGTGGGCTGCTCTCCGACTAAGACAGTATATGTTGACTCACATTACCTTGTTGATCTCAAAGATGGATCCATTAAAGTACATATTTGAGAAGCCATCACATACCGGAAGGGTTGCCGGGTGGCAGATGATTCTAACAGAATATGACATTCAGTACACCTCTCAGAAGGCCATCAAGGGCAGTGTATTGTCTGACTATCTGGCCGAGCAACCCATTGATGATTACCAGCCTATGAGATTTGACTTCTCTGATGAAGACATCATGTTCTTAAAAGCAAAATATTATGAAGAACCTATTCACACTGGAGGGCCTGATCCAAAAGAAGCATGGACTATGATGTTTGACGGGGCAGTTAATTGCAACGGTCGTGGAGTTGGTGCAGTGCTTATTACACATAAAGGGGTTCATATGCATTTCTCAACAAGTCTCACCTTTGCATGCACTAACAATGAAGCCGAGTACGAAGCTTGTATCATGGGTCTTGAGGAGGCCATTGACCTCAGGATCAAAACCTTGAATGTATTCGGAGATTCAGCTTTGGTAATCCACCAGACCAACGACAAATGGTACACTCATCAGGAGCATCTGATCCCCTACCGTGACTATACGAGGGGGTTGTTGACCTTCTTCACGACAGTTAAGCTTGAATACATCCCTCAAGATGAGAATCAGTTTGCAGACGCTTTGGCTACCATTTCATCCATGATCAAAGTACAAGCTGCCAATTATGTACCTCGGATTTTGGTATCCAGATTGGACAAACCGGCATATGTATTCTATGTGAACACTGTCACTGATAACAAACCTTGGTACCATGACATCAAATGCTTCTTGGAAACTCAGACATACCCACCTGGGGCATCGTCAAATGATAAGAAGACATTAAGAAGGCTAGCCGACAGTTTCTTCCTCAATGTTGATAGTTCTTTGTACAAGCGAAACTTCGACATGGTCTTGCTCAGATGTGTTGACAAGAAGGAAGCAGCCTACTGATGTACGAAGTACATGAAGGTTCTTTCGGTACCCATGCCGGAGGACATGTAATGGCCAAGAGATTGTTAAGATCAGGTTACTATTGGATCACAATGGATGCAGACTATTGTGCCTATGCCAGAAAATGCCAGATCTACGCAGATAAAGTGCATGTGCCTCCGAATCCTTTGAATGTAATGTCTTCACCTTGGCCCTTCGCCATGTGGGGCATTGATATGATTGGAAAGATTGAACCTACTTCTTCAAATGGTCTCATATTCATCCTGGTAGCCATTGATTACTTCACCAAATGGGTTGAAGTAGCTTCGTATGCAAATTTTACCAGGCAAGTGGTAGCTCGATTTCTGAAAAGGGATGTCATCTGTCGATATGTATTTCCTGAGCGAATCATTACTAATAATGTTTCCAATTTGAACAACAAGATGATGACAGAACTTTGCCGGGACTTCAAAATTCAACATCACAACTCTTCTCCTTACAGGCCAAAGATGAATGGCACTGTTGAGGCAGCTAAAAAGAATATTAAGAAGATTGTGCAAAAGATGGTAGTCACCTACAAAGACTGGCACGAAATGCTACAATTTGCCTTGCATGGGTACCGAACCTCTATCAGAACATCTACTGGGGCAACACCTTATCAACTTGTGTATAATATGGAAGATGTCCTAGCTATTGAAGTTGAACTACCCTCCTTACGGGTAATGATGGATGTGAAGCTGGATGAAGTAGAATGAGTCTGATCTCGATATAATCAACTGAGTCTAATTGAAGAAAAGAGATTAGCAGCCATCTGTCATGGGCAGTTATATCAAAAGCAAATGAAGAAAGCCTTCGATCAGAAAGTTAGACCTCAGGAATACCAAGTGGGAGATCTTGTTCTGAAAAGACTTCTTCCTCCTCATATAGACCACAGGGGCAAATAGATGCCTAACTATGAAGGCCCCTTCATAGTAAATAAAGTTTTCTCGGGTGGGGCACTGATGCTCACTATTATGGATGGCGAGGATTTCTTATCTCATGTGAATTCAGATGCAGTTAAAAAATACTTCGCATAAAAGACCCACTGGACATAAAAACAGAATGTAAGTCCAGGCAAAAATAGGGCATCCCGGCGAGTCAAAAACAGAATAAAAGACTCGGGCAAAAATAAGGGAAAATCAGAAGAAAATAATGTACACCCGCTGAGTTGAAAAGCCACATCGGACAGCTCAGGCAAAAATGGGTATCCCGATGGATTGAAAACCCGAAAGGGCGATCCACGCAAAATCAGAGAAAAAGCGAACAACTGCATTCTGAATTCATCTGTATCACTCACAACATGGCAAGATTCAAAAAGATAAAGCGTCGGTCAAAATCAACCTTCTTCAGAAAGCAAGATAAGAGAACGTCAAGGTCATACAGGTCATAGCAAAGGAAGCTCCCTGGAGCGTCAACTTCGACATTGCCAACACTTTTATTTTCTCAATTTACAGCAATCTCCTCCTTTCAGGGATTCGCTTCTTCACTGTACTTGTAACACCCATATAATATAAATCTAGAATAATATCATACAAAGTTAATTTTTGGTACTGACACCATCATAAATTCCTACTAGTACAATTCACATTCTTGTCCAATTCAAAAACAATATAAACTATGGCACAAGACATGGAAATCATACTAAAAATATAAAAGCTAAGAACAATACAATATCCATTATTGTACAAAGATAAGGAAATACATAGCGGAAGACTAAACTAAGCTTTACTTGAAACATCTCGAGCATAGCTCCGCTTGTAAATCAAACCTGCAAAAGAAACCTGAAAAGCAACAACAATAGTGGGGTGAGATAACAACATCTCAGTGGGTTCCCTATCTTAGAGTTCTCTCGGCTCTAAGGGTTCTATCAAACCTAACTCAAGTCTTTGGCAAGGAAAACGACCTTGAGTTCATATGTCTCGCACTCCTTGGAACCACATCCAAGAGTTCTACAAATCCTACTAATACTAGCTAGGATATTCCTTATGCCTCTCAACTAGGAACCAAATCAAGATGGAACACACTCCATACAATGCTCACACCACTAAACAAGTGAAATATCTACCTTAAGTCTTTACGAATGCTTCCCGTGGGACTCAATGAAATACCCACCTCAAGACTTACTCAAGACCATACGGAGGAGTCGATATAACGCTCTACTCAAACCATTACGGATGCTTCTCGTGGGACTCAGTGTAATACCCACCTCAAGACTTACACTCGCTTCCCGTGGGACTCAATGTAATACCCACCTCAAGCTTCCTCTCACTTCCCGTGGGACTCAATGTAATACCCACCTCAAGCTCCTTCTCGCTTCCCGTGGGACTCAGTGTAATACCCACCTCAAGACTTGTCAATTGCTTCCCGTGAGACTCAGTGTAATACCCACCTCAAGACTTGTCAATTGCTTCCCGTGGGACTCAGTGTAATACCCATCTCAAGACTTATCAATTGCTTCCCGTGGGACTCAGTGTAATACCCACCTCAAGACTTGTCAATTGCTTTCTGTGGGACTCAGTGTAATACCCACCTCAAGACTTATCATAACAGACGGTACCTCAAGCCTTTACGGATGCTTCCCGTGGGACTCAATGTAATATCCACCTCAAGACTTACTCAAGACTTTTCGGAGGATACTGCGTATAATGCATTAGGATTCACAACGACCTAGGATGAACCTAAGCATATTACAAGTCATACCATCTAACAATTTCTAGTTACAAAACTAGGCCACACTATTGGTTTATGGTAAGATTTCCTATATCTCTCTCCATTCTTGATACTTTCAATTTTTATAGTTTCCGAACATATAGTTCTAACATTTTAGTTTAATCATTACTATTAACAATCCTCACCATAAACTCACTGTCTTTTCTTCCGTTTGATTCTCACAATGATCTCACTCCTCAATTCTCAATCGAGCCTCAAAGGCTAATACCCAAATTCCTCAATTTTACATAATTATAGTTTATCGGAAAAGTCGGGTATAATTAACATTTTTCAGCTTTATTAGTTAGCAAATGTTTTCAGCTTTACAACGATATGCGAAACGCAATAATCGGACCGACGGATCACAACTTATGAATTAAACACCAAAAACTCAACCTACAGGTCTCGCTGAGCGAAAATCTTCCTGGAACTCTCGCTGAGCGAGGGACAGTTTGCTGAGCAAGCTATACCAGTCCAGGAAATTCCAGCTTACGGGAAAATCCCTTCTCCATGCCAAAACCATTCAAAACATCAACAATTCCAGCAAAACATAATCAAACATATTTATATTCATAGTGTGGGTGTTTTAGTCGAGTTTTAATCGAGTTTTAACCATTTAATCTTTCAATTTCCAAGATTTCTACAAAACCCTAAAACTCAATATCTCTACCAAAACTCAAAAGAAAAGTTTCTAACTAAGAACCCACCTTGCAATCGACGAGGAGGTTGGTGAAGATGAAGATTTGACGAAGAAATGGCGATGATCAGAGCATTTTCCTCTCTTAGGGTTTCTTCCCCTTCTTCTCTTCTCTTATCCCTTTCTTTCTCTTCTTTTTCCTTCTTTCTCTTTTTCTTACCAACTTTCTTTCCTTTCTTTTCTTTTTATAATACATAACTTGTTTCTCTTTCTCTTAAAAACCAAACAATGTATATCATACCAATACACGGTAGTTAGTATACTAACGGGTCCAAATTTGAGAATATTCTGAAAATATCTCTGAGTCAGATAATACTTAATTAATCCTAATTAATATTATCCAGGGCGTTTAATTAAATACAGGGTATTACATCCTCCCCTCCTTGAATTGAAATTCGTCCTCGAATTTCCTTTACTAATCCACAACGACAATTACAACATTATCTTAGATTCATTCTCATCCTTAATTATCTTAAATATCCAAACATGTTCAAATCCAAGTTGACTTCGCGACTCAAAGATCCTCGTTTCACAATAAAATCAAACCTCACGTCCTTACTCATACGCTTGTTTCCAATATCGGGTTAACTTTCAATTTATTATTTCCGCAACTTATCTGTTGTTTCATGCAAACCACTAAGTCTTATTTCTCCCTCAGAGAAACACACCATGCAAATTCTTCTCATTGCATCACAATACAAAACATAACACTACGACTTACCTCGACAAGGTTCCACAAGGTATCTTGGCGAGATCCTTTCCTTGTACAATTCCCAACAAAAGCATCCTATTAAGATCCTCCAATCACTAACACTATAACAAAAGTTGTCAAAGACTCCCTCACCAATTTCCCATAGTCTTACGCCTAAACAATAACCATTCGCATCGAGCGTTTCATTCCTTCGGTATCTTACCATAGACAATCCACTTAGAATAAAATTCTCTTACTTCGGAACTTATAAATAAATCTCTTCAAATTCTCATAATCTGACTGAACTCTTTTATTTGTCTCCCCCACTATGCTTCCAAAGCCTAACATTGGAGAATACCATGAATTCTCAAGCAATACCAAATAGTTGGTAGTCTGCGGAGAACTCTCGTATCCATTGGAGCTCTCACCAACCAATCGAATAAAAACTTGCAAACCTGTAACGATAGAACAATTCACTTGTCTACTACACAATGACAACATTGGTCTAAACCCCCCAATAACAAGGATGCAGGGTTGTACTGCTGCAAACGCAACCAATACCATTCCAATTCCATTCGAAACTCAAAACCATCTATCCAATTAGACTTAACCAATCAGACCATGATTACAATGCTTCATATCAATTCTCTTTACAAAATTCCATTCAATTAAGATTTCTGCTGACACAAGGGCTCCATCAATAACAATGCAGCCACGCCACAGAACTTACAATAACTAGTGAGTCACCAATACCAAACTCAAATCATCCTTAGTACACTTGTGGGTTTCCATAACACTTACCTTTTTCATACAATATTCTACTTACTCACCTTTTAGGATCACCCAAAACCTATCATTCAAATCCACCTCTCTTAAAGGTCTTGTTTCTTAAACAATCCAATTACATGCTTAACTTTGGGACATTCACCTTTCACTCTTACCTAGAAGGTAACTTAAGGATCCATATCCTTGAGTACGACTCAACTGTGCATATCTGGTATTACTCTCATGGAGTCTATAACTGATGTTAATGATACTAAAACTGACCAATTGTTCATCTCTGATCCACTCAAAATTCAGATCATTTACTGTCCACCAAAAATCATGCTCAAAAGAAAAGTCCAACACTTTGTCCACTGACACTTGGTACGGAAACCAAAACGGACTTACAGCTCAGAAAGTATGATTCTCTAATGTTCCCACCAATATCATGTTGTCGCTCCCGACAAGTGACACCGGGTCAGATGAAGGTACAGACGCGAACGGTCGGCGAAGGGAACAGTGAGAACACACAGCCGTGAACTCACTGGAGATGAAAAGAGTCGCCAGCTAGGCATTTTTATCCCGGAGGAAAGGCAATGCTGCATAAGCCTAGAAAAAGATGGATAAGACGGTTTGCGAACCAGAGAGACTGAGAAAGGGGGTTGGTTACAACCTGGGAAGGTATTAGCACCCAGATTGTCCGTCGTACTCGACGGGATCCACGCTTAAAAGATTTGTGTTTTAAAGGGGTAGTGTCAGTGCAATCTGTGTATGAAATAGTTGGAAAGAGAATGTACAGGTGTCAGTGTAAAGTGTATAAGTGATGTGAAGTATGAAAGTGTCAGTGTAAGGACAGGAGTAAAATGCTCAAGATCATGAGGCTAAAGAATGAAGCTGGAAGAGGGGGAATGAACAGAGACTTTTGTTCGATAACTGTTAAGTTATGCCTACGTATCCTCTCGTGCAATGAGGAAGTCAGAACACCGTAGTTCGACCCAAAGAGACTGAAAGATGAATTGACTGATGAACTGCTTGCTTGTCTATGCTCAAGTGTATGACCTGTCTGGCTCAGGTGCTAACTGTCTTGCATTAGACGGAAGAAGCGAGTTCTCGTTTGTGAGTGAGGATGATGAGAAAAGAATCCCGGAGGAGACGATTATTGTTTGTTTTTGAGTTTTCAGTCTTTTATTGCTTTTTGAAGTTTGTCATAAGTTAATGAGCTTAAGCCTACACCAATGGATTTAGTAAACTCATCACATCTTCCCTCTGATTAGGGGTAATGAGAATACCTTAAGTGTGAAGTCAGCATCTCACACTTAATCACCATGGTGCAGGATTAAGATCATTAACCTACTTGTGATTATTTAGATGTTTTTGGTGTTTTTGTTTAGTGTTAAGTAATGAGATTAAGCCATAATCAAGGATTAAACAGACTCATTACACCATCCTAATAGAAGGATAATAGATGAGAATGTTTAAGCTGAGGAAAGCTCCTCAACTTAATCCATGATTAGGGATTAAACCCATGACAAAACAAGCCTTTGATTAAGTGGATTTTATTTAATGGTATGATGATGAAGTGTTTTTTATGGTTTGTAAGACAACTTGAGGGGGACTTGTCCATTAACACTAGGGTCAGTCCTTCTTAACCACTTAAGGAAGAATTAGGACCCTAATGCAAGGCCCAAGTTACAAGTGTAATGTCTTGATATTTATTAGATGAATTGATTAAGAGATTTAAACACCTTAAGGGTTTAATACTTAGGATTAAAGTTATACACTCCATCCTAAGAGAAGGATGCAGGCATAACCTTAAGCACAAAGTCTTAAAGCCTTTAGGGTTTAGTCCCTGATTATGAGATGAGAAGAGGAGACTCAAAGAGAGACACAAAGGTAAAACTATGGGGGGACTAATCAAAACCCTAATTCATTGTCATGCTTGGATGATCCTGAGGTTTGTGAGGTTTTCAAGAACAATCTTCAAAGGAGCCACCAGGAAGCAGATGAACAGGATCAAGAGAAGCAAAATGACTTGCTTCATTCAAGAAGTCAAGTCACTTGAAGAAAGAAAGTGGGGAGGAGAAGAATGAGCAAGCTCAAACTCAAACACAAATAAGAATGCAGCAATGGATGCAAGAGAGATGAAAAGAAAAGGTATGAGAAGTGAAGGCAAATCCACTTCTCAAGTTTACTTACCACCTGCAATGTTAGAAAGAAAATGCAATGCAATGCAAGATGAGATGAAATGATATGATGCTAAGCAAAACCAGAAGCATGTTGATGATGATTATGATGTTATGAGGTGCTGCAAACATGAGGCAAGACAATGGGGATGTTCATACAAGATCATGAATGCAAATGATGCAAATTAAGGAGCATGAACAAGCATGAAAAGTTATGAATCATACAAGACAAATGACATGGAAAATATGTAATGCAATGATCAAAGATGCTTTATACATGTCTTAAGATGTCAAATGAATCATAAGAATGCACAAAATGCAAAGACAAGTCATGTTATGCAAGGAAATGCAAGAAGGATGCAAAAGAAAACCCAAATTAGGGTTCATGGATCAAACATCAAACACAAACCAAAAACAGAAGCAAAACCCTAAAGTAAAAATGGAAAATGGTACCCAAAGAAACCCTAGACCCATAACAAGCCACTGCCCAAAGGGGAACTCTCAACTCTCAACCAATCTTGAGTTATGAATTTTCTAAGTTATTAGGGTTTTTTAGGGTTCTTAACAAAACAAATGCCAAACAATTTGAAAATGCAAGAACAATTCATGGCCTTTTTATCCTTGAAAATACATGCTAAACACAAAACAATGCAAGAAGAACCAATGTCTCAACCTTCTTCAAAAGGCAGAAATGAATTTTCAAACCTATGATCAAAATAATGCATAAAAAATGATTTAAATCAATGAAAAATTCTTAAAGTGCATCAAGATCAAAAAAGAAATTTGGTTTGAAAGTTGGACAATGTTTCTAAATGTCTTAGAACATTTCATGAATTTTTTTGTAATTTTTAAATACCTAAAAGTATTTTTAATTAATTAATTTTCATTAATCAATTAAAAATAATCTTTTAAACATTTAAAAATACTTTTTTAATGATGAAAAATAAAATGAAAATATTTTTGGGTCTTAAAAATTATTGAAACTTATGAGAAAAAGTTTCATAATTTTTAGACATTTTTTACTAATTTAAATAAATGGTGCAAATAAAATGAAAAGAAATTAAAATAAATTGAGAAAAATGGGAAGTATGCACAATGTAAGGTTGGGATTGATCCTAGGTTTGAACACGTTGACCGCGCGCGCTTTTAAAAGGCCAGGATTGCTTCTGAGTAAATTAAGTTTTATAAATTGATTAAATGGATTAATTAGACCTAATGGTGATTAGGGCACAGTGGACCCATCTGAACCATTCACTCACGCGCGAAGTCAACGCCAGTCAGCTGATCCAACGCTCAAGATTTAAATCCCATTTAATTACAAGATTAGGGCTAAGTGCTTTCAGGTGACCGGAGAGAAGCTCCGGTCATCTTCTCCGGTGACCACCAAACCCTAGAATACGATTCAGGCAACCATTCTTCAAATTAAAACCAGGGAAACACTCCTCTACTCAAACCTCACTCAAATCAACTCCCAAAATGAATTTCTCAAGCTTAAACTAAGGGAATCGAAGCCATGAAGTTTTACGGGCAAAATTTCAGAGCCCTGGTAAATCCTCATTTTTCACTCATTTTTAATTCTAAACCCATCCCCATGACCAGCAAGACACACACAGTCAATTTATAACTTAAAATGCAAGCTTTGAGAGAAAAAGTTCATGATCATACCTGAGCTGGAAAACTTCAAAACTGAGCTTCCAGAGCTTTCCTTGCGTGCAAATGGACTCCCTTGTATCCCCTGATGCTAATGGAAGGCTTCAAAGCTCTTGTGGATGGCTGATTTGTGAGAACCAGTTCTGGTGTAGCAGGAAATGAGCTTTGTGTACAGGCTGTTTCAGTTCAAAGTAAAGGGTGGTTTTGACTCCTTGTGGTATGCTTGACTTGTTGGTGAAGAAAGATGAGGTGTTTGATGGCTGGATAGTGAGATTCGAAGAGAACTGGTTTGGAAGGTGAAGAATGGTGAAGCTCAGGTCAGGCTTGTTTCAGGCTTGAGCTTTGGTGGTTTGAGGTCTATGAAATGTGTTGAGTTGGATGGTGAAGTTAGCTTGAGTGTTTGATGGCTGTGTGAGCAGATTCGATAGAAAATGCAATGTGTGATGATTTTGTGAATGTTATGTTTTTGTATGTTTCAGCCTTGCCTCTCTTATGTTTTGGCCAGCATTTGGATAGTATAAACAATTGCAAGTGGCTGGGAGATGTGACATGTCCTGCTGTGATTGGGATGTCTACTTTTGCATAAAGTCCACCTTTTGTGTAAGTGAGGCATGGCTCAAAGTCTAGGCAAGTACAAGGTTGGTTCTGGTGCAGCATGGTGAGAGAGAGGTCTAGCAAAGCTCAGTACTCAAGGCTGCAAGTTGGTGAGAGGTGATCATGAGTTTTTGCAACTTGTTGCTTTTTTGAACTTTCATGAGAAAAGTCAAGTTACATGAACTATAACCATGGGCATTCTTGGTTCAATTCTGAATTTTATGACTTGTAGAATGTTGGCACATTGGTTAGAGGTGAACTTGAGGCTGCAAAAGTCATTGATCCATGATTTTGCAAAATTCTCATTTAGGGCATGCCTTGAAAATAAGTGATTCTAGCCAACTTTGCATTGCCATAACTTTTAATCCATGAAGAGTTTGATCATGTTCTTGTACTTTTTGAAAAGGGAAAGATGAGATCTACAACTTTCATGACCAAAGTTTTTTTCATTTGAAGCATTTTTGGATCAAGAATCATGGCTTGAAAAATGACATAAAATGATGCATTCTTGAAAAGTCAACTATGCCCAAAAAGTCAACATTTGCAAAAACCCTAAATTCTTGATTTTTATGAACTTCAACCTTCTTCCATGATCAAATAAAGATCATATACACTCAAAATGATGAAGATCACCCATTGGTTGGGTCATTGGGGGCCTCAGATGCCCTGATTTTGCACTGACTTGTCTGAAAAGTCAACCCTTGATCAGATGACTTCCCCATGGAATTTCTTCATGAAAATTGATATGCATACTCCCTATACCATATAGAGATCATTGGAAACAAGAATGACCAAAAAATTTGGGGTTATGGCCTCTGAAACCAAAACCCTAATTTTAGGTCAACTGTGCAGTCAAACTTGGCTCTGCATCCATACCAATCCCAGTTCTTGTGATTCTTTGGCATTCTTGACTTTGAGAGGATGTAATATGATATAAGAACACTCATGGATCCCTTTGAAGTGATTGATGGCCTTTTGGGAGTGGCTCAAGAGGCTCTTGGATTGCTCAGATCACAAACCCCAAGTGCAGATGACTTAGAAACTATGCAGTGAATCAAAAATGAGATATGAGATGATGTGGTTGTGTTTATGCATATGAAATGATCACAAGCCATGGTGTGAATGGGTGAGGGCAAATTTGGGGTGTTTACAGCTGCCCCTATTCAAACATGAGTTAGCTGTGCAGGTTGTAAGCGACGGATTAACAGGCCAAACAAGATAACTTGTGGTTGAATACCAAAGACAGTCCAAAATTTGCACTCACAGAATGAAAAAGAAAAGGGATATAGATTGTAAGAGCAAAACAAAGTATATTGTAAAGTATGGGCGACGGAGGACGACCGTCGAGCAGAGGACGACTGCTGGGTAAGGTGGTATGTGAAGCAAAGCGATGACGGGGACGGCCGACATGCTGGTAAAGTGTATAAAGCAATGACGGGGACGGCCGACATGCTGGGGATAAAAGGTAAAGCTAAGACGGGGACGGCCGACTAGCTGGGGAAAATAAAATATCATGATGGGGACGGCCATCAAGATAAAGCTGCAAAATTCTGAGGATTAATGAAACATGACGGGGACGGCCATCAAGTTCATAAAGGTAAAGTAACCAACGATGGGGACGGCCATCGGGCTAAAAAAGGAAAAGGGACCACGACGGGGACGGCCATCGGGTTAAAGAATGAATGAAATAAACAGATGATGGGGTACGGCCATCAAAGGTGAAGGACGATCACCTAGCAGGGGACGGCTGCTCTGTTGGGTATAAAAGAAATATGATGGGGACGGCCATCAAAGGTGGAGGACGACCACCTGGCAGGGTACGGCTGCCGAAAATATCAACGATGGGGACGGCCATCGGATAGAAAAGGTCAACGATGGGGACGGCCATCGGACGAGCAAGATGGAGGACGACCATCAAGAAGTGGAGGATGACCACTCAGCAGGGGATGGCTGCTCTCGAGGTTTATCATAACACAGGACGAGTGTTAGATAACCAAAATCAACAATGGGGACGGCCATTGGATAAAGTGATGAAGGACGATCATCAAAAGGTGGAGGACGACCACCTAGCAGGGGACGGCTGCTAAAATCAACGATGGGGACGGCCATCGGATGAGCATGATGGAGGACGACCATCAAGAAGTGGAGGACGACCACTCAGCAGGGTACGGCTGCTCTCAAAGGTATCATAACACAGGACGAGTGTTAGATAAAAAGAAAATTTGTTGGCAATCTACTGGGGAGATAGTAAACACGGACGAGCGCTTACATCCAAGAAATAAAAGGTATAAGTGTTTGGTATTGTGTATAGATTAAAGATGCGGACGAGCACCCTTAAGACTATGATACGGACGAGTATCATGTAGAAACAAACTGACACATGCTCAGAGATGATGACACGGACGAGTATCAACTGGTTAACTAAGAACACGGACAAGTGTTGCATCTGAAAGGATTCTTCTGGGGAGTAATAGACACGGACGAGTATCTATATTCAAGAAGACAAAGGTGTTTGACACGGTGTATGGATTAAAGATGCGGACGAGCATCCTTAAGACTATGATACGGACGAGTATCATGTAGAAACAAACACTAGACGCAATGTTCTGAGATGGTGGTACGGACGAATACCAACTGGCTAACAAAGAACAAGGACTACTGCCGAATCTGCGGGGATATGAGTGGTGACGTATACAAGATACGGACGAGTATCTGTATAAGCGTACCTTGAGTGGTGAGTATTGTATTGATGATGAGTGTTTATCTGCTGGGGAGAGTGACACGGACGAGTGTCAAAAGGAGAAAAGTATAATATTAACAAGTGTATGGGTGATGAAGGTGTACGCGACTGCGCTGGGGATATGACACGTACGGGTGTCAAAAAGGGGTGCATATAAGGTATGTGAGTGCAAAAAGGATGTCTTTGGCTTTCTGCTGGGAGTTATGACACGGACGGGTGCCAGAATGTATCCGTAATGAGGGTGATTTGTTTGTAAAGGGTGTTCAGGCGACTTTACTGGGGAAAGATGACACGGACGGGTGCCAAAAGGTGTATATACGGGTGTTTGTGAATATGAGGCAACTGCTTTTGCTGGGACTCTGATGGGGATTCTGGGGGAAAGTAATCTGTATCCTGATGAATGGTTACTAGTCACAAGTGTTCAATTCACAACATGACTTATGATTATGCTATGTATTTGATTTTTGCCGTAATGCTCCGTATTAGACGGAATGCTACGCTCTGGGGGGGGTGAATATGATGCGGATGCCATGATTATGCAAAGGGGCACAGATCCGGGATTCGGATCCCGTTGCTGTGAAAATCCCGGGTTGATCTGCTTGAAGTGGACGTCCCAGCTGGGGGTGAGATCATTGGTAGATCTAATGATGTATCTGCTTGGGGATATATGTCACCGGTTGGCATATCCTTGTAAATGAGAGACCCAGCTGGGGTTTGTAGAAGCTTTATGTACTCCGTTGTGACTTCTCCGTGCGTTGCTCTTCTGAATAAAGGCTTGAAGCTCTGTGGGGAGATGATTCCCTGATTTCTGTATTCTGTTGAGGAAGAATGGCAACTCGGTTGGGGAATTGTGAGAGGCAACTCAGCTGGGGAGAGCAACAAGAGGCAACTCAGCTGGGGATATAGCATTTCGGATGCTGAGATTGAGTGCATGCTGATTTGGCAGCTCCGCTGGGGAAATGGGCACCTTCTAGTGCCATGTGGAAGATAGACCGAGTTGATAATGATTCGCCTACTTGCTGAGACGTAACCTGCATGCCCCTGGTTGCGTTCTGGATACCTGCAATCCTGCAAAGATAATGGAACGTACAAAAGGTCCCGAGGTATCCCTTACCGGATTCCGTCATAGGAGTTAAGTACTTTCGAGAATAATCACATTCCCTGTAAGCATGTGTTTTCATCTTTAGAGAAATGCATCTGTACTTATGCAATTGTATTTTTAGAGATATCAGACGACTCTTTGCAAAACGTAAGTGTAAAAAACGAAACATGACTGAAAATCTGATTTTATTAATTCATGTGCCCTGAATTGGCAAAGATACAGTCAAAGAGACATATCTCCTGAAATGAGGAGATTGTTACAAATTGAGAAAACAAATGCTGGCGGTGTCTACGACGCTTTCAAGGAGCTTCCTCTTCTGCTATGACTCGTATGACAATGACGTTCTTCTCGTCTTGCTTTCTGGAGAGAGTTGATTCTGATTGAAGCTTGATCCTTTGAAGCTTACCAAGTTGTAGGTGATACAGACGAATTCAGAATGCAGTTGTTCGCTTATTCCCTTATTTTGCATGGATCGCCCTTTCGGGTTTTCAATCCATCGGGATACCCATTTTTGCCTGAGCTGTCCAATGAGGCTTTTCAACTCAGCGGGTGTACATTTTTTCATTTATTTCCCTTACTTTTGCCCGAGTCTTTTATTCTGTTTTTGACTCGCCGGGATGCCCTATTTTTGCCTGGACTTACATTCTGTTTTTATGTCCAGCGGGTCATTTTATGCGAAGTATTTTTTAACTGCATCTGAATTCACAGGGGACGGGAAGTCTTCACCATCCATGGTGCTGAGCATCAGTGCTCCACCAGAGAAAACTTTCTTTACAACGAATGGTCCTTCATAATTCGGAGTCCATTTGCCCCTGTGGTCTGTATGAGGAGGGAGGATTCTTTTCAGCACAAGATCTCCCACTTGGTACTCTCGGTGCCTGACTTTCTGATCGAAGGCTTTCTTCATTCTTTTCTGATATAGCTGCCCATGACAGATTGCAGCCAATCTTTTCTCTTCGATCAGACTCAGTTGCTCGTATCGGGACCGAACCCATTCTGCTTCGCTTAGTTTAACATCCATTAATACCCGTAACGAGGGTAATTCAACTTCAACAGGTAGGACCGCTTCCATACCATACACAAGCTGATACGGTGTTGCCCCAGTGGACGTTCTGATTGATGTGCGATACCCATGCAAGGCAAATGGTAGCATTTCATGCCAGTCTTTGTAGGTGACTACCATCTTCTGCACAATCTTCTTGATATTCTTATTTGCTGCCTCAACAGCGCCGTTCATCTTTGGCCTGTAAGGAGAAGAATTGTGATGTTGGATTTTGAAGTCCCGGCACAGTTCTGCCATCATTTTGTTGTTTAGATTGGAACCATTATCAGTAATGATTCGCTCGGGCACTCCATATCGACAGATGATATCTCTCTTCAGAAATCTGGCTACCACTTGTCTTGTAACATTTGCATATGAGGCTGCTTCAACCCACTTGGTGAAATAGTCGATGGCGACCAGGATGAATCTGTGGCCGTTTGAAGCAGTTGGCTCAATCTTGCCAATCATGTCAATACCCCACATAGCAAAGGGCCATGGTGAAGACATGATGTTCAAAGGATTGGGAGGCACATGCACCCTATCTGCGTAGATCTGGCATTTATGGCATTTCCTGGCGTAAGCACAACAGTCTGCATCCATTGTGATCCAGTAATAGCCTGATCTTAACAACTTCTTAGCCATGGCATGCCCTCCAGCATGGGTACCAAAAGATCCTTCATGTACTTCGTGCATCAGCAAATCTGCTTCCGTCTTGTCAACACATCTGAGGAGTACCATGTCAAAGTTCCTCTTGTACAAAGACCCATCAGCGTTCAGAAAGAAACTACCAGCAAGCCTTCTCAAAGTCTTCTTATCATTGGAAGATGCTCCAGGTGGGTATGTCTGATCCTCCAAGAAGCACTTAATGTCGTGGAACCAAGGCTTATCATCTTTGACAACATCTGCTGCGAATACATATGCTGGTCTGTCAAGTCTCGATACTGAAATCTGAGGTACAAAGTTAACAGCTTGAACTTTGATCATGGACGAAATGGTAGCAAGAGCATCTGCAAACTGATTCTCGTCTCGAGGGATATACTCAAGCTTGACTGTTGTGAAGAAAGTCAGTAACCTTCTCGTATAATCCCTGTAAGGTATCAGATGATCTTGGTGGGTGTACCATTTCCCGTTGGTTTGATTGACTACCAAAGCTGAATCTCCGAATACGGTCAATGTCTTGATCCTGAGGTCAATGGCTTCCTCAAGTCCCATAATGCAAGCTTCGTATTCAGCTTCGTTGTTAGTGCAGTTGAAAGTGAGTTTTGCCGAGAAAGGCATGTGAACTCCTTTAGGTGTAATGAGTACTGCACCAACACCACGGCCATTCATGTTAACAGCCCCATCAAACATCATAGTCCATTCTTCTTCCGGGTCAGGCCCTTCAGTGTGAATAGGCTCTTCATGATCTTTTGCTTTAATGAACATGATGTCTTCATCAGGGAAGTCAAACCTCATAGGCTGGTAGTCATCAATGGGTTGCTCAGCAAGATATTCAGATAGTACACTGCCCTTGATGGCTTTCTGAGAGGTGTACTGTATGTCGTATTCTGTGAGAATCATCTGCCATCTTGCAACCCGTCCGGTAAGAGCCGGCTTCTCAAATATGTACTTGACTGGATCCATTTTTGAGATTAATAAGGTAGTGTGGGTCAACATATACTGTCTCAGTCGGCGAGCAGCCCACGCTAAAGCACAGCAAGTTTTCTCGAGCAGTGAATAACGCTGTTCACAGTCGGTAAACTTTTTGCTTAGGTAGTATATTGCATACTCTTTTCGACCAGACTCGTCATGCTGACCTAGTACACACCCCATTGACCCTTCTAATACTGTCAAGTACATGATCAGAGGTCTTCCTTCAACTGGCGGCATGAGGATTGGAGGTTCTTGTAAGTATTCTTTGATCTTGTCAAAAGCCTTCTGGCAATCTTCGTTCCACCTGACCGTTTGTTCCTTCCTTAATAGCTTGAACAAGGGTTCACAGGTTGCTGTGAGGTGAGATATGAACCTTGAAATGTAGTTCAATCGACCCAAGAACCCTCGAACTTCTTTCTCAGTTTTCGGTGCAGGCATTTCTTGTATAGCCTTGACTTTATCAGGGTCAACCTCAATCCCTTTCTCGCTTACAATAAAGCCCAGCAGCTTACCGGATCGCACCCCGAATGTGCATTTGTTGGGGTTCAGCTTCAACTGGTACTTCCTCAGACGCTTGAATAATTTGAGCAGATTCACCAGGTGGTCTTCCTCTGTAAGGGACTTGGCGATCATATCATCCACATAACACTCTATTTCCTTATGGATCATATCATGGAATAATGTCACCATAGCCCGTTGATATGTGGCACCAGCATTCTTCAGTCCGAATGGCATCACTTTGTAACAGAACGTGCCCCAAGGTGTAATGAATGTTGTCTTCTCCATGTCTTCAGGTGACATCTTGATCTGATTATATCCCGAAAATCCATCCATGAAGGAGAATACCGAGAACTGAGCCGTGTTATCTACCAATACGTCAATGTGAGGTAATGGGAAATCATCCTTCGGGCTGGCTCTGTTCAGATCCCGGTAGTCAACACACATTCTTACTTTGCCGTCCTTCTTAGGCACAGGTACTATATTAGCAACCCACGGCGGATAGCTAGTCACAGCAGGGAACCCGGCGTCCCATTGCTTTTGTACCTCTTCCTTGATTTTCATAGCCATGTCTGGGCGAGTTCGGCGCAGCTTCTGTTTGACTGGCGGGCATTCTTCCCTCAGAGGCAGCTTGTGCACAACTATATCGGTATCCAACCCTGGCATATCTTGATACGACCAAGCAAACACATCAACATACTCTTGAAGCAGACCTGTCAGTTGTCTCTTCACCGAGTCTTGCAGGCAGGCCCCGATTTTAACCTCTTTCACGTCTTCGTCAGTACCAAGATTAATCACTTCAATCTCCTCCTGGTGAGGAGTAATAACCTTTTCCTCTTGTCTCAACAACCTGGCTAGCTCTTCAGGAAGCTCATATTCTTCGTCAACCCCTTCATCAGCTTGATTGATTGGATTGTCAAAGTCATACGATGTCATAGCCGTGCTGTTGTCGGTGCTGTCAGGAAGGCACTCTCTGCAAGGGTTAAGTTGGTTCATTTTAGTGATTGATTTTAATCTTGCTTTAGAAAAGAGTGAAATGAAGTTATCATTTTGAAAACACCGCCATTTATTTTTGTACAAAAAGAAAAATGGAAAAACAGTGAGCATAAAAGAAAAGGACTCGTTTGCAAAAAGACGTCTGATATTTCATTAATTTAATCTTGTTTGCACAAAAGTACAGATGGCCCTGGTTACAAAATGAGTCTTGTCATCTTGGGCAAGATGCAAGACTTGGATGCATGCTATAAAAAATACAGGAAATAATAATTACTCTGCATGAGTAACTCTTATAATTTCCTGGGAAGACCAGTTCGAGACACTGCTCCCCGGGATCTTCGGACGAATCCAATTCTCCAGATTGCGCTCCTCTTCCAGCTCGTCTTCCAAACAGTTGATAGCATCAGGGGTAAGCATCCCCCCACTGACAAAACCAAGCTCTGCAGCAGCCTTTGCTTGATGTTGAGTTGGTTTGTAACCCAACCCAAATTTGTCCTTCTTCTCCTCCACAGCTAAGACCTTGCCCCAGCCAAGGGCAGTTCCTTCTTCAACAACCTTCCGGGCTTGTTGGTAAGATGACATTGGAGTACCAGATACAGCAGATGCTTCATTGACATTCAAGGCCTCAAAACCTTGGCTCATTGTTTCATGGATCTCTCCATCCATCTCAATGTATTTATAAGTAGCCAGGTGGCTAACAAAAATGTCCTCCTCTCCACAGATTGTGACAACTTGGCCTTCCCACTCAAATTTTAACTTTTGGTGAAGGGTAGACGTTATTGCGCCGGCGGCGTGAATCCAGGGTCTACCCAACAAACAGTTGTAGGCGGGCTGAATGTCCATCACATAAAAGATAGTTTTAAAGGTCTGCGGGCCAATTGTCACGGGCAGCTCAATCTCTCCCAGCACCGATCTCTTAGAACCATCAAAGGCTCTTACTACCAGGTTGCTGGGTCTCAATGCCAATCCATCATATTCAAGTTTCACCAGAGCCTTCTTTGGTAAGACATTCAGGGAAGAACCTGTGTCCACCAGCACATGAGAAAGGACAGCTCCTTTGCATTCCATGGTTATGTGCAAGGCTTTGTTGTGGTTGCGGCCATCCGCTGTCAAGTCAGAATTGGTAAACCCTAGCCCATTGCTAGCAGTAACATTTCCAACCACGGTTTCCAATTGGTTGACAGTAATCTCCTCAGGCACGTAAGCTGCGTGCAGGACTTTAAGTAGTGCATTCCGATGGGCTTCGGAGCACATAAGCAGTGAGAGGATAGAGATTTTGGATGGCGTCTGGTGAAGCTGATCCACAATTTTATAATCACTCTTTTTGATGATGCGCATAAACTCATCAACTTCCTGATCAAATGGAGTTTTCAGGGCTTCTTTGGCAGCTGGATCTTCCTGCACCGGGCCCTTTCCTTTTGCCTTGGCAGCAGCTTCTGCTTCGGCAGTAGGTTTTTGAACTTGTGAAGCAAAGAGACGTCCGCTTCGAGTGAAGCCTCCGCCTCCCCCCACATTATCTATTTGTGGTGCAGGTGCTGTTGTTTCCAGAGTGATTCTTTTTCCTTCGCAATACAAGTCAGAGCCATAGTGCCAAGGGATGGCCCTATTGCTTTCATATGGTACTGGTCCAGGCACCGTGACAGTGACTGGACTGATTGCTGCTGCTGAAGGGACTGTTATTGTTTGTGGATCATAGAAGATTGTAACTGGTGCTCTGGTGGGAGCAGCACCTTCTGAATGGTAAGCGGAGTTATTTTCAGGATCATAGAATATGGTAACAGTAGAGACATCTTCGTGATTGATTGCTGGTGTTGTAGGAGGTTCCGTTGGAAGGACTGTTGTTGTTGCTGATGGAGAGTCGAAATGGAATGAAGCTGAAGTTGTAGCAGGAGAAACTGTTGAAAACTGATCATTTGGGAGGACAGGTGAAGTACTTGTTGATGGTGCTGATGAATTGTCGGGAACAATAGTTGCTGTATTTGTAGGAGTGTCTGAAACCGTTGTTGATGAAGTTGCCGGATTTGTCGGAAATGATGTAGTGATCTGTAGCAAGCCACTCTGAATAAGGCCGTCAATGCCATTCCTTAAATCTTCACACCCATTCCATGAAATATTGCAGTATGGGCACCCTAGTTCACACCCCGGAAATATATTGTTTTCACGGAGTTGAGCTTTGATTTCCACCAATGGTGTCCGGATCTGATCCACACTTGTTATTAAATAAGACGGTTGGTCTTCTTCAATAGCGTTAATTCGAGGACCACCATGGTTTGGCATTGGGTTTTTATTGACATTGGGCGGAGGTGCAAAATTCAGAGCCTTGGAGTCTACCAAGTCTTGTACCTTCATATGCAGAGCCCTGCATTTTTCTGTACTGTGACCAGGTGCGTTTGAATGGAAAGCACACCTAGCATTAGAGTCATAGTTTCTTGGTAGACTGTTGGGATCCGGAGGTGCCAACGTTCTTAGCTCAACTAGGTTGAGTTTCAGAAGTTGTGGCAGCAAAGCAGCATACGGCATTGGGATCGGGTCGATCACTCGGTTAGCTTGGGATGGCCTTTGTTGGAATGGCCTCTGTTGATTGTTGTTGTTGGAGTTGTTGTTGAAGTTCCTTGGAGGATACTGATTCTGATGATACTGGGGTTGTTGTTGGAAGTTTTGTTGAGGAGGTTGATAGACTGGCTGAGGATGAGCTGGAGCAGGGATAGTGACTGCTGCTATTGACCTTTGAACATATTGGGGCCTACCCCTGTTGGTGTGGATGGCATTGGTCTCGCCAGTTCTTCTAGGGCCTGCAAAAGGCTTTCTTGTACCACTGGACGGACTGGCACCATTATCGGAAATTTTGCCCATTTTCAACAGGCTTTCAATTCTCTCCCCAGCTATGATAACATCCGCAAAGCTAGTGGAAGAGAAAGCAGCCAACCTGTCAATATAGGTTCCCTGAAGAGTGTTCATAAACATGTCTGCCATTTCTCTCTCAGACATTGGCGGTTGAACAGCAGCAGCCAGTTGCCTCCATCTTTGAGCATATTCTCTGAAGCTCTCTCTCGAAGACTGTGACATTCCCATCAGGAGAGTCCTGTTGGGTGCCATGTCTAGATTATACTGATACTGTCTGATGAAGGCTTCTGCCAGGTCCTTCCAGCACCTAATTGTTGCCCTTGTCAAGTGAGAGTACCATTCTCTTGATGCTCCAGTCAAGCTATCTTCAAAATAGAACATCCACAGTTTCTCATCCATTGTATAGGCTTTCAGCCTTCCCAGAAATGATTGCAAATGAGTCCGGGGGCATGAAGTCCCATTATACTTTTCGAAACAAGGAGGCTTGAACTTGTGGGGAATCCTGACCCCTTCTACTAAACCCATGTCCATGACGTCAAACCCCAAAGAGTTTTGAGATTCTAAGGACCTCAACTTCTCAGCTATTTCTTCCAATCGTCTATCATAAGTTTCCTCTCCGGCACCCATTACTGTATACTGGTCCTCCTGAGGATCTTCTTGAAGTACTCTGGCTGCAGTGGCTGTTCCTTGAACATTTGCAGGAACGTTAATCTCAGGATGTAGATGTGGGCCAAACACAGGGGGGGTAACATGTGGTTGCACCCTTTCATTATTACTGGTGCCTGCAGTTCCTACATGAGGCTCCTCTTGATTTTGCCTCTCCACCATGGCCCTCAGTCTCTCCTGGCTCTGAGCCATGTTGTTCATAACTTCCATGAACTGCGTCATCTGCGTTCTCATCTCTAACCTTTCGTTTGCCATCTGGTTTCTGACCTCCGTAAGGTCTTGTTGCATCTGATCCATCTGAATTCCCGGAAGGTTGTTTCTAGTTGGGTACCTGTGTGGCCTGTTGAGAGGAAATACCCGGCGGCGAGCAATAATTCCTGAGTATCACAACAGAGGTTAGCAACAACAAAGCAAAACCCTACAAAACAAATAAAAGGTTAGCATGCAATGCAGTTATGCTTATTTGTTCTCAAGGTATCCGGTTTGGCCTTCAGTTTTGACCCTTCCAGACCCTTGAAGATGATGCTGTTGAAGTTGCTTTTGATGTGAACCCCAACACAAATATATTACAAAGGTGAAATAATACAATTTGTTCATTTTACAACACAAACCCTCAAAGGGGCCAAAATACATCACAAAAAGCAAAAGTACATGGAAAAGGAACAACAACAAGCAAATGATCAAACTCCAAGGCCAAACTCATCCTCACGAACTTCCTTAAGAAGTGCTTCGGTCACAGGATCAGCCGGATGCTCCGTGAGACTTCTGATGAGAAGGTTTCTTGTTGCAACAGCTGCAGTCAATTTCCTGCTCTGACTTTGGTCCTTCGACCTCTTCAATCCTGCTTTGATTTTCAGCTCTGATATCTCCTCCTGGGCTGCTGCCAGGGCTTTTTCCATCTGCTCCATCTTGTTCTGAACTCTCTTGTCTTCTAGAGTACGGGCCTCAGTGATCCGGACCCACCTGGCCTGACTTTCTTTCAAATACAAGTCTGTTCTTGCTCTTTGGAACTGGGCTTCTTTACAAGCGTTCTTCAGAATCTGTTCACCAGCTTTAGACTTGTTGATATAATCTCCAGATTTCTCAATCTTAGTCAAGTGTTCCACCCTCAATTTCTCCAATCTCTCAATCTCCCTTACACCTTCACTCCTCTCCCTGAGGGTCTTCTGCAAAGCCTGGGTTAACTTCTCATTTCTTTCCTTTAAGCTTTCAAACTCCTCCAAACTGATAGTGGCAGGGGGTGGTGCTGAAGATGACTCAGGCATGTCTTCTATGGTAAAGGGCATTCCAGAGAATTGGGCCCTAGCATGGGACCACTCATAATATTGGACTGATGCCACATTATTGCACTTCCCCAGAATGGTGATTCCCTTAGTCTGAACATGACCCCAGGCCCAGGCAGCCTGCCTAACAGTTGCCAGACTAATCTTGTTCTCACAGTAGAGGGTCTCCACCAAATCTTGTTCCCTAGGAGTATGGACCAGTGCATAGCCTAATTGCCTTCTGAACAGCAGAGGGTTGTAGTTGATACTTCCCTTAACTCCTATCAAAGGCACATTGGGAAAGTGCCCACAGCTGGTGATCATGTCTCTGCCCTTGGTGCTCTGAGTACACCATCTGATATCTGCTGAAGTTAGGACAGTGAGTCTCTTAGCCCAGTTGCTTTGCTGATGAGGATTGAGAAATGCATCTGTCCTGGGTAGATGCCTGAGAAGCCAAACATGGAATAATGGAGCACAAATCCTTACTAATCTGCCCCTCTGCTTCTCATTTCTCTGATGGACTGAGTAATAAAGATCACCCAGTAAAGTTGGCACTGGGTTCTTCAGGATGAACAAATGGATTGCATTCTTGCTAATGAATCGAGGCTCATCTGCAAACAATACAATTCCATATACACTCAAGGCCAATAGAGCACAAACAGCTTTCCACTCCCCCGCGGAGGCCTTCAGACTAGCTTGAGAAATCAGGAAGTCCAGATGAAATCCAGGGATCCCAGCTTTAGAGGTCATATGCTGTTCGATCAAAACAGGCTCCAGATACAAAGCTTTTGCTACCTCTCCATTGCTAGGAAAGACCATTTCAGGGTTGAATGGGACTTCTCTCTTGATAGGCAAACCAACCAAATATGAGTATTCTTCCCAAAGAGGACCCAACTGAAAGTCTTGAAAGGTGAAACATCTCAATGGGGGATCATAAAACTGAATGCAGGTGTGGATGAGGCTCCTCTGTGAAGGGTCCAGATCCATAACCATGTCCAGTATATCTCCATAACTCCCCCTGAACAAGGGTATGTGATCTGGAGTGATCAGGGTTTGGATCCTCCTGATGTCTGATAAGTCTGGTTGGAAGAAATGATAGGTGATGTTGCTTTTCTTTGGAGCCATGATGCTGAAGACTGAGTAGAGTGCTGATGAAGATGCTGAAAGAATGAGCCACTGATTGGCTGGTGCAAGTAACTGAAGTATATGGCTGACAAGCTGAAGCAAGTGCTGGTGGAGCTAGGTCAATACTGCAGATGGGGTCAAAACCAAAACCAGAGATGAAGGTGGATACCCTGAAACACAAATAAGCACATGTTAATATGATGCAATGAGTATGTATGCAAATGATATGCAGGGGTTTGTGACTGAGCTGGATCTGATTAACTGCCTTGGTATAGATCCATGTGTGTTCAAGAATTCCAGATGGAGGTCTATAAATCCAGTAACCAGGGTGGGGGGACTCAAATAAAGAGCCACATGTCCAGGGTTTTAGAATCACAAGAACTGTCCAACATGGAGTACTCTTAACAAAGTCAAAGTAACAGGGTATTCTGAGGTCAAGGTACCTGCAAACCTGTAAACAGCCCAACCCCCTCACAGGTAGTGATCTAGAACAAGGATCCTCAGACTTGGATCAGTTATGAGAAGTGTAAACACTTCTAACCCGGAGGTACAGTGTTTACAATAACCATAACAATTCCTCCTCTAATTCACCTCAGTTTCTGAAGGTCAGTACTAAAAGGTCATCCAGACTTAGCAGGCTTCCTAGATGGCCCTAGCATTGCAGGAAATCTGCAACACAGAGTTCTCAAGAAGAAACCCATATCTGAACCGTGTTTCATATTCCCGCACCAGACCGAAATGGAATGGGAAAGAATATGATTCACTCTAGCCTAGGTGTCACTCAGGTCCCAGGTATAGGACCTTAACTCTCAATGGAACACCCACCCACCAAAGAAAAACCAGATCCAGCCAGCACAGTATGACAGTATGAAAAATATAAAGCTATAAAGAAAGCAATAAATCAACTGTACATAAAGCAATAAACAAAACAGATATACAAGCACAGATAGCACATAACACCCCAGTAAACACAAATCAAACAAGCGCTAGGAGGAACCCACAAAAAGAACCAGAAGCCCTGGTTGCAGTGTAAGATTCCCCAGCAGAGTCGCCAAGCTGTCGCTCCCGACAAGTGACACCGGGTCAGATGAAGGTACAGACGCGAACGGTCGGCGAAGGGAACAGTGAGAACACACAGCCGTGAACTCACTGGAGATGAAAAGAGTCGCCAGCTAGGCATTTTTATCCCGGAGGAAAGGCAATGCTGCATAAGCCTAGAAAAAGATGGATAAGACGGTTTGCGAACCAGAGAGACTGAGAAAGGGGGTTGGTTACAACCTGGGAAGGTATTAGCACCCAGATTGTCCGTCGTACTCGACGGGATCCACGCTTAAAAGATTTGTGTTTTAAAGGGGTAGTGTCAGTGCAATCTGTGTATGAAATAGCTGGAAAGAGAATGTACAGGTGTCAGTGTAAAGTGTATAAGTGATGTGAAGTATGAAAGTGTCAGTGTAAGGACAGGAGTAAAATGCTCAAGATCATGAGGCTAAAGAATGAAGCTGGAAGAGGGGGAATGAACAGAGACTTTTGTTCGATAACTGTTAAGTTATGCCTACGTATCCTCTCGTGCAATGAGGAAGTCAGAACACCGTAGTTCGACCCAAAGAGACTGAAAGATGAATTGACTGATGAACTGCTTGCTTGTCTATGCTCAAGTGTATGACCTGTCTGGCTCAGGTGCTAACTGTCTTGCATTAGACGGAAGAAGCGAGTTCTCGTTTGTGAGTGAGGATGATGAGAAAAGAATCCCGGAGGAGACGATTATTGTTTGTTTTTGAGTTTTCAGTCTTTTATTGCTTTTTGAAGTTTGTCATAAGTTAATGAGCTTAAGCCTACACCAATGGATTTAGTAAACTCATCACATCTTCCCTCTGATTAGGGGTAATGAGAATACCTTAAGTGTGAAGTCAGCATCTCACACTTAATCACCATGGTGCAGGATTAAGATCATTAACCTACTTGTGATTATTTAGATGTTTTTGGTGTTTTTGTTTAGTGTTAAGTAATGAGATTAAGCCATAATCAAGGATTAAACAGACTCATTACACCATCCTAATAGAAGGATAATAGATGAGAATGTTTAAGCTGAGGAAAGCTCCTCAACTTAATCCATGATTAGGGATTAAACCCATGACAAAACAAGCCTTTGATTAAGTGGATTTTATTTAATGGTATGATGATGAAGTGTTTTTTATGGTTTGTAAGACAACTTGAGGGGGACTTGTCCATTAACACTAGGGTCAGTCCTTCTTAACCACTTAAGGAAGAATTAGGACCCTAATGCAAGGCCCAAGTTACAAGTGTAATGTCTTGATATTTATTAGATGAATTGATTAAGAGATTTAAACACCTTAAGGGTTTAATACTTAGGATTAAAGTTATACACTCCATCCTAAGAGAAGGATGCAGGCATAACCTTAAGCACAAAGTCTTAAAGCCTTTAGGGTTTAGTCCCTGATTATGAGATGAGAAGAGGAGACTCAAAGAGAGACACAAAGGTAAAACTATGGGGGGACTAATCAAAACCCTAATTCATTGTCATGCTTGGATGATCCTGAGGTTTGTGAGGTTTTCAAGAACAATCTTCAAAGGAGCCACCAGGAAGCAGATGAACAGGATCAAGAGAAGCAAAATGACTTGCTTCATTCAAGAAGTCAAGTCACTTGAAGAAAGAAAGTGGGGAGGAGAAGAATGAGCAAGCTCAAACTCAAACACAAATAAGAATGCAGCAATGGATGCAAGAGAGATGAAAAGAAAAGGTATGAGAAGTGAAGGCAAATCCACTTCTCAAGTTTACTTACCACCTGCAATGTTAGAAAGAAAATGCAATGCAATGCAAGATGAGATGAAATGATATGATGCTAAGCAAAACCAGAAGCATGTTGATGATGATTATGATGTTATGAGGTGCTGCAAACATGAGGCAAGACAATGGGGATGTTCATACAAGATCATGAATGCAAATGATGCAAATTAAGGAGCATGAACAAGCATGAAAAGTTATGAATCATACAAGACAAATGACATGGCAAATATGTAATGCAATGATCAAAGATGCTTTATACATGTCTTAAGATGTCAAATGAATCATAAGAATGCACAAAATGCAAAGACAAGTCATGTTATGCAAGGAAATGCAAGAAGGATGCAAAAGAAAACCCAAATTAGGGTTCATGGATCAAACATCAAACACAAACCAAAAACAGAAGCAAAACCCTAAAGTAAAAATGGAAAATGGTACCCAAAGAAACCCTAGACCCATAACAAGCCACTGCCCAAAGGGGAACTCTCAACTCTCAACCAATCTTGAGTTATGAATTTTCTAAGTTATTAGGGTTTTTTAGGGTTCTTAACAAAACAAATGACAAACAATTTGAAAATGCAAGAACAATTCATGGCCTTTTTATCCTTGAAAATACATGCTAAACACAAAACAATGCAAGAAGAACCAATGTCTCAACCTTCTTCAAAAGGCAGAAATGAATTTTCAAACCTATGATCAAAATAATGCATAAAAAATGATTTAAATCAATGAAAAATTCTTAAAGTGCATCAAGATCAAAAAAGAAATTTGGTTTGAAAGTTGGACAATGTTTCTAAATGTCTTAGAACATTTCATGAATTTTTTTGTAATTTTTAAATACCTAAAAGTATTTTTAATTAATTAATTTTCATTAATCAATTAAAAATAATCTTTTAAACATTTAAAAATACTTTTTTAATGATGAAAAATAAAATGAAAATATTTTTGGGTCTTAAAAATTATTGAAACTTATGAGAAAAAGTTTCATAATTTTTAGACATTTTTTACTAATTTAAATAAATGGTGCAAATAAAATGAAAAGAAATTAAAATAAATTGAGAAAAATGGGAAGTATGCACAATGTAAGGTTGGGATTGATCCTAGGTTTGAACACGTTGACCGCGCGCGCTTTTAAAAGGCCAGGATTGCTTCTGAGTAAATTAAGTTTTATAAATTGATTAAATGGATTAATTAGACCTAATGGTGATTAGGGCACAGTGGACCCATCTGAACCATTCACTCACGCGCGAAGTCAACGCCAGTCAGCTGATCCAACGCTCAAGATTTAAATCCCATTTAATTACAAGATTAGGGCTAAGTGCTTTCAGGTGACCGGAGAGAAGCTCCGGTCATCTTCTCCGGTGACCACCAAACCCTAGAATACGATTCAGGCAACCATTCTTCAAATTAAAACCAGGGAAACACTCCTCTACTCAAACCTCACTCAAATCAACTCCCAAAATGAATTTCTCAAGCTTAAACTAAGGGAATCGAAGCCATGAAGTTTTACGGGCAAAATTTCAGAGCCCTGGTAAATCCTCATTTTTCACTCATTTTTAATTCTAAACCCATCCCCATGACCAGCAAGACACACACAGTCAATTTATAACTTAAAATGCAAGCTTTGAGAGAAAAAGTTCATGATCATACCTGAGCTGGAAAACTTCAAAACTGAGCTTCCAGAGCTTTCCTTGCGTGCAAATGGACTCCCTTGTATCCCCTGATGCTAATGGAAGGCTTCAAAGCTCTTGTGGATGGTTGATTTGTGAGAACCAGTTCTGGTGTAGCAGGAAATGAGCTTTGTGTACAGGCTGTTTCAGTTCAAAGTAAAGGGTGGTTTTGACTCCTTGTGGTATGCTTGACTTGTTGGTGAAGAAAGATGAGGTGTTTGATGGCTGGATAGTGAGATTCGAAGAGAACTGGTTTGGAAGGTGAAGAATGGTGAAGCTCAGGTCAGGCTTGTTTCAGGCTTGAGCTTTGGTGGTTTGAGGTCTATGAAATGTGTTGAGTTGGATGGTGAAGTTAGCTTGAGTGTTTGATGGCTGTGTGAGCAGATTCGATAGAAAATGCAATGTGTGATGATTTTGTGAATGTTATGTTTTTGTATGTTTCAGCCTTGCCTCTCTTATGTTTTGGCCAGCATTTGGATAGTATAAACAATTGCAAGTGGCTGGGAGATGTGACATGTCCTGCTGTGATTGGGATGTCTACTTTTGCATAAAGTCCACCTTTTGTGTAAGTGAGGCATGGCTCAAAGTCTAGGCAAGTACAAGGTTGGTTCTGGTGCAGCATGGTGAGAGAGAGGTCTAGCAAAGCTCAGTACTCAAGGCTGCAAGTTGGTGAGAGGTGATCATGAGTTTTTGCAACTTGTTGCTTTTTTGAACTTTCATGAGAAAAGTCAAGTTACATGAACTATAACCATGGGCATTCTTGGTTCAATTCTGAATTTTATGACTTGTAGAATGTTGGCACATTGGTTAGAGGTGAACTTGAGGCTGCAAAAGTCATTGATCCATGATTTTGCAAAATTCTCATTTAGGGCATGCCTTGAAAATAAGTGATTCTAGCCAACTTTGCATTGCCATAACTTTTAATCCATGAAGAGTTTGATCATGTTCTTGTACTTTTTGAAAAGGGAAAGATGAGATCTACAACTTTCATGACCAAAGTTTTTTTCATTTGAAGCATTTTTGGATCAAGAATCATGGCTTGAAAAATGACATAAAATGATGCATTCTTGAAAAGTCAACTATGCCCAAAAAGTCAACATTTGCAAAAACCCTAAATTCTTGATTTTTATGAACTTCAACCTTCTTCCATGATCAAATAAAGATCATATACACTCAAAATGATGAAGATCACCCATTGGTTGGGTCATTGGGGGCCTCAGATGCCCTGATTTTGCACTGACTTGTCTGAAAAGTCAACCCTTGATCAGATGACTTCCCCATGGAATTTCTTCATGAAAATTGATATGCATACTCCCTATACCATATAGAGATCATTGGAAACAAGAATGACCAAAAAATTTGGGGTTATGGCCTCTGAAACCAAAACCCTAATTTTAGGTCAACTGTGCAGTCAAACTTGGCTCTGCATCCATACCAATCCCAGTTCTTGTGATTCTTTGGCATTCTTGACTTTGAGAGGATGTAATATGATATAAGAACACTCATGGATCCCTTTGAAGTGATTGATGGCCTTTGGGAGTGGCTCAAGAGGCTCTTGGATTGCTCAGATCACAAACCCCAAGTGCAGATGACTTAGAAACTATGCAGTGAATCAAAAATGAGATATGAGATGATGTGGTTGTGTTTATGCATATGAAATGATCACAAGCCATGGTGTGAATGGGTGAGGGCAAATTTGGGGTGTTTACACATGTGTCTACCAATTAACTATTCAAGGTTAAAAGATCAAACACAACTAAACTTGTTTTTCTTGCTAGCAAACAATCCAGCTCGAATTTACCAATCCAAACCACACTAAATTGCAATATGATTTTCACTCTCGACGTCCCGTCATGAGCACAAACGCTCGCTGTTCGCAACTCGAGATAACATAAAATGGGCACAACATAGAGATCACAACTCCAACAAGCAGTGAAGTATATCTACCATTTCGTTACTGTCACATCACGAATACTCAACTAAATAATCTGATCCCAAACTTACAAGGACATTATTAGGGAAACAACAAGGACAACATCAAAGGTTTTAGCTACAAGCTAATGCTTGGTTCATCCATAAACAAAACCAACACTTAATCTTTATCGGATAAAACAAAGCAAAACAAATGACATCTTATCTCCTGTATACAACCTTGTCCCCTTTCTCTCTAATTCCTTGCAAGGATTAGTATTGATAACAACATTCATAGTCTCACCGGGGCATAATCCCATTACTCCAATTATTCAAAAACATAACAAAGATAATCGATCACTACCAGGAGGTAGTTGATTTCTCAATACGACTTTACGACTCTAGTAGCTGAAAGAGATTTAGAAACACAATTCTGTAACCGGGTACTATCCGGAGAATAATCCGATTACTCAACGCAGAAGCAAACTTATGGTCTTCATTGTTACTTAAGTTTCCCAATTCATTCCAACCGCAGCCAAAAGTCACAACCATCACCAGCAGATGATTCCAACCGACTGATGCTGAAAGAAAGACAGCGGTGAGTTGTGGTTAGCGGGCCCCTCTTCATCAATCCAAGCAATAGGTTTCTACAAACCAGATTACAAATTCATCTAATACATGAGCAAAGGTCCAGTGCAAGGTGATGACCATTTGACTCGACCTCCACAACTCTTTTTTTACATCAAAATCTTTCTTAACCAAGTCAATAACATCCCTAGGAAATCCCTTCCATCCACCATTCTCGTAGACCAATAAACTCGTTCAGGACGTTCACTTCTTCTGAAAAATTCATATAATACCGAATTAACGACTGTCCAAAACAAGGCTCTGAATTCGTAGGCTTGCCTTATACTTATTCAATCTCATTCGTTGACAATCTTGTCCTTGATGATACAAGTGATGTCCATAGAGGTAACACTAATCGTAGAGTTCCATTTGGACATGTAGCATATTCAGAAGTACGTTCTGCAGTAACCTTATCATTTTCAAACATAATCCAATTTATTCTTACTAGAGATTCTTCCAAATTCAACGTGCTTATTTTAACACTTATCACTACATTACCAAGTCCGCACTTATCACACCTCATGTTACTAAATAGAGCTTATTCTTCCTCCGACACTATACATTATACCATTTCTTAGGTCACTACACGATTCCAAATTAATCTCTTACTAAAATATAACACCTTTATGCATTACTCTAGACCATGTCTCCTTAATCATAATCGAACACATAATCACAATCTTCTACCCATCCGTGAGGTGTTATACGAATACACTCCTTGAAGTACACTCGCACATCCAAGATGTCACTACGACCTTAGAACTGAGACACTAATAATCAACTCATTCCCTAACTTACGTCATATGTCCCATAAAGCACCCTCTCTCTTTGCGAAATGAGATTTCTCAGCATTTGTCCATACTAGTGACTATTACTGATCCACTAACGACTTTACTTATTCCTTGATACACCGACCTTTCATCCTGGAGATATCTTTACCCTTCAGATCCTATCCATTCCAAAGGATTCCTCAAATCACACACTTCTCTGCAATCCCACGTTACAGGAAATAAAATTCTTAGGAAGACTCCAACCGAACTGACCAAAGCTCTCCTCTGCTAGTTCTTAGCTTGAGTCCATTCTCACAGCACAGGCTGCAACAACACTTCAGAGTCCTCATGGTCGCACAACCATGATCCTACCTACCACATACATAGTACTAGGCTGATCAGACCCATTACTACATAATATGATATTAAGAATCATGTCGTCCAGATACACTTATGAGGCAGGAAAGATTTACTTATGATGTTTCAAGGCTAGGTCGAGGATACGACCTGCTCTGATACCAACTGTAACACCCATATAATATATATCTAGAATAATATCATACAGAGTTATTTTTTGGTACTGACACCATCATAAATTCCTACTAGTACAATTCACATTCTTGTCCAATTCAAAAACAATATAAACTAAGGCATAAGACATGGAAATCATACTAAAAAAATAAAAGCTAAGAACAATACAATATCCATTATTATACAAAGATAAGGAAATACACAGAGGAAGACTAAACTAAGCTCCACTTGAAACATCTTGAGCATAGCTCCGCTTGTAAATCAAACCTGTAAAAGAAACCTGAAAAGCAACAACAATAGTGGGGTGAGATAACAACATCTCAGTGGGTTCCCTATCTTAGAGTTCTCTCGGCTCTAAGGGTTCTATCAAACCTAACTCAAGTCTTTGGCAAGGAAAACGACCTTGAGTTCATACGTCTCGCACTCCTTGGAACCACATCCAAGAGTTCTACAAATCCTACTAATACTAGCTAGGATATTCCTTATGCCTCTCAACTAGGAACCAAAGCAAGATGGAATACACTCCATACAATGCTCACACCACTAAACAAATGAAATATCTACCTCAAGTATTTACGAATGCTTCCCATGGGACTCAATGAAATACCCACCTCAATACTTACTCAAGACCTTACGGAGGAGTCGATATAACGCTCTACTCAAACCATTACGGATGCTTCTCGTGGGACTCAGTGTAATACCCACCTCAAGACTTACACTCGCTTCCCGTGGGACTCAATGTAATACCCACCTCAAGCTTCCTCTCGCTTCCCGTGGGACTCAATGTAATACCCACCTCAAGCTCCCTCTCGCTTCCCGTGGGACTCAGTGTAATACCCACCTCAATACTTATCAATTGCTTCCCGTGGGACTTAGTGTAATACCCACCTCAAGACTTATCAATTACTTCCCATGGGACTCAGTGTAATACCCAACTCAAGACTTATCAATTGCTTCCCGTGGGACTCAATATAATACCCACCTCAAGACTTATCAATTGCTTCCCGTGGGACTCCGTGTAATACCCACCTCAAGACTTATCATAACAGACGGTACCTCAAGCCTTTACGGATGCTTCCCGTGGGACTCAATGTAATACCCACCTCAAGACTTACTCAAGACTTTCCGGAGGATACCGCGTATAATGCGTTAGGATTCACAACGACCTAGGATGAACCTAAGCATCTCACAAGTCATACCATCTAACAATTTCTAGTTACAAAACTAGGCCACACTATTGGTTTATGGTAAGATTTCCTATCTCTCTCTCCATTCTTGATACTTTCAATTTTTATAGTTTCCAAACATATAGTTCTAACATTTTAGTTTAATCATTACTATTAAACAATCCTCACTATACACTCATTGTCTTTTCTTCTGTTTGATTCTCACAATGATCTCACGCCTCAATTCTCAATCGAGCCTCAAAGGCTAATACCCAAATTCCTCAATTTTACATAATTATGGTTTATCGGAAAAGTCAGGTAAAAGTCGGGTATAATTAACATTTTTCGGCTTTATTAGTTAGCAAATGTTTTTAGCTTTACAACGATATGCGGAACGCAATAATCGGACCGACGGATCACAACTTATGAATTAAACACCAAAAACTCAACATACAGGTCTCGCTGAGCGAAAATCTTCCTAGAACTCTCGCTGAGCGAGGGACAGCTTGTTGAGCGAGCTATACCAGTCCAGGAAATTCCAGCTTACGGGAAAATCCCTTCTCCATGCCAAAACCATTCAAAACATCAACAATTCCAGCAAAACATAATCAAACATGTTTATATTCATAGTGTGGGTGTTTTAGTCGAGTTTTAATCGAGTTTTAACCGTTTAATCTTTCAATTTCCAAGATTTCTACAAAACCCTAAAACTCAATATCTCTACCAAAACTCAAAAGAAAAGTTTCTAACTAAGAACCCACCTTGCAATCGACGAGGAGGTTGGTGAAGATGAAGATTTGACGAAGAAATGACGATGATCTGAGCATTTTCCTCTCTTAGGGTTTCTTCCCCTTCTTCTCTTGTCTTATCCCTTTCTTTCTCTTCTTTTTCCTTCTTTCTCTTTTTCTTACCAACTTTCTTTCCTTTCTTTTCTTTTTATAATACATAACTTGTTTCTCTTTCTCTTAAAAACCAAACAATGTATATCATACCAATACACGATAGTTAGTATACTAACGGGTCCAAATTTGAGAATATTCTGAAAATATCTCTGAGTCAGATAATACTTAATTAATCCTAATTAATATTATCCAGGGTGTTTAATTAAATACGGGGTATTGCAGTACTTGCCTATTCAGGGCACAAAAATAAATAAAATCAGAATTTTCAGTCACACTCTGTTTTGTACATTTTTGTTTCGTTTGCAAAATGTCCAAAGTTCATAATACAACACTTGGATGAAAACATATAAGCCATTTTAAATATATGCTTGCAGGAAATATGCACTCTTGAGTAAATCTAACACCTATGACAGAATCCAGTTGAGGATACCTCGGGACACTTGTACTTTTCCTTTTTAACAGGTTGCAGGTACTCAAGACAGACAATCTCACAACATGGGGTATATCAAGCCTCGTATCCCCAGCCAAGTCAGTAATCAACAAGGTTACTTGACAGAGTTTTCCCTACGAAGTTGTCATCCCCTCAGAGGATCTTTCAAGAAACTCATTAATCCCTGGCATGTCGCTTGGACGAAGGAGTTACAATAGATTACTTCCCAGAAGTTCTCTTCTCCCCAAGCATGATCTCCCGAGTAATGCCTGAACTGCTCTTTCCCAACGGAGTTGCCGAAGCCTCCTCATCCCCAGCATGAGTCTCTTCAATAGAAGCTTATCCAACCGAGATCCCCATAGAGTTCCCTAGGAAGACCATTCGGAGATCCTCTCTCCCCACAGATCGGCCAATGATCTCTTTCCCCAGCAGAGTTCTCCCTCCAGACAGATCGCCCAGAGATCTTTCTCCCCGCAGGATCCGGATCTCGGATCAGTTCTCTCATTTGCATAATCATAGCATTCACATCATTTTTTCCCACGCAGAGCGTAGCATTCCGTCTAATACGGAGCATTATGGCAAAAATCAAACATTTGCATGATCATAAGCCAAGTTCGGATCATATCGCCCGCAAACATCAAATCACTTCACCAACAATATACAAAACTTATCCTCCGTAGACAAAGCCAGAATATTTTTTGCACTCTTAATACAGATACTTGTTCATACTTGTACATTTTCTTTTGACACTCGTCTATGTCTTGCACATACTTCCCCAGCAAGTCAAGCACTCGTCCGTGTCCCTTGCTCAAATTTTTGACACTCGTTCGTGTCTTGCACATATTTCCTCAGCAGGTCAAGCACTTGTACATACTTATACGCAATCCTCTGATACTCTTCCGTATCTTGTATATATCATCTCCTCAGCAGATCAACACTCGTCCGTGTTCCTTGCTTAACCGATTGATACTCGTCCGTATCAACACGCGTCAGCGTTTGTTTCTACCGATACCCGTCTGTATCGTGGTCCTAAGGATGCTCGTTCGCATCTTTAGTCTATACACACTATCAAACACTTATACCGTTTATTTTAAAGCGTAAGCACTCGTCCGTGCTCACCATTCCCTAGTAAAGTCACCAACAAAACTACTTTCAATTTGGCATTCGTCCTATGTCGTGATATTTTCGGCAGCCGTCCCCTTCCAGGTGATCATCCTTCACCTTTTGATGACCGTCCCTCATCAATTATCTGATGGTTGTCCCCATCGTTGATCTTTTTATCTAGCATTCTTCCTATGTCGCGATATTTTCGGCAGCCGTCCCCTGCCAGGTGATCGTCCTTCACCTTTGGATGACCGTCCCTCATCCTTTCCCTAGTGGAATCCCCATTGTTGGAACTTTCTATCCAAAATTCTTCCTATGTCGCGACATCTTTTTAGCAGCTGTCCCCTGCTAGGTGATCGTCCTTCACCTTATGATGACCGTCCCTCATCATTTATCCGATGGCCGTCCCCATCGTCGACCTTTGTTATCCGGCATTCGTCCTATGTCGAGATAATCCCCAAGAGCATCCGTACCCTTCTAGGTGATCATCCTTCACCTCTTGATGATCGTCCTTCATCATGCTTATCCGATGGTCGTCCCCATCGTTGATCTTTTCTATTCGGCATTCGTCCTATGTCGTGATATTTTTAGCAGCCGTCCCCTGCTAGATGATCGTCCTTATCTTTTTATGACTGTCCCTCATCATTATTTCATTTATTCTTTTACCCGATGGCCGTCCCCATCGTGGTTTATTTACCCTTTAGCCTGATGGCCATCCCCGTCAGTGCTTTCCTCATTTCCTTAATCCCCAGAGAGTTTTATTTCTTTACCCGATGGCCGTCCCCATCACAGTATCTTTATTTCCCAGCATGATGGTTGTCCCCTGTCATTGCTTTACTTACCGTTTTTCATCCCCAGCAGTCTTCCTCTGCTCGATGGTCGTCCTCCATCGCTTTCATTTGATACTCATACTATACTGCCTCTTACAATTTATATCCCTTTTCTTCTTCTCCCCAGTGAGTGCAAATTTCGGACTGTCTTGGTATTCAACCACAAGTTATCTTGTTTGCCTGTTAAGCAAGGCAATTACACCCTGCACAGCTAACTCATGCTTGAATAGGGGAAGCTGTAAACACCCCAAATTTTCCCTCACCTTTTCTCATACCATGGCTTGTGATCTTTCATATTGCATTGCATAAGCATATCATCTCACATTGCATAGTTTATTTCACTGCATAAGTTGCATAGCTAGGGTTTGTGATTAGATGAATCCAAGAAGTGATCTGAGCCATCTCAAAGCCCTTGAAGCTTGTCAAGAGGGTCCATGTGTGTTCTATGATCATAATATGCTCCCCAAAGTTCTTAAAAGTCAAGAAACCACAAATATGTTGAGATTTAGAGATAGAGTATGTATTCCAGATATTTCAGAGATGAAAAAGAGTATTCTCAAGGAAGAGCATCAAAATGGACTGAGTATCCATCTGTGTGCTACAAAGATGTATCAGGATTTGTGAAGATTGTTTTGGTGGTCGGGTATGAAGAAAGAGATTGTTGAATTTGTTTATGCTTGTTTAACGTGTCAGAAATCAAAGATTGAACATCAGAAACCTTCAGGTATGTTGCAACCATTGAACATTACGGAGTGGAAATGGGATAGTATTTCTATGGATTTTGTATCGGGACTGCCGAGAACGACAAAGGGGAATGATTCTATTTGGGTGATTGTGGATATATTAACTAAGTCGACTCACTTTTTACCGATTAAGATTAATCACTCCATGCAGAAGTTGGCTGAATTATACATTGAGGAAGTTGTAAGATTACATGGTATACCTTCTAGTATAGTGTTGTCGCTCTCGCTAAAAGACACCAAGGTCAGATAGGGTACAGATGCGAACGGTCGGCGAAAGGAGGAATGAAGGTGAAGATGAAAAGAGTCGCCAGCTAGGCATTTTTATCCCAAAGGAAAGGTAATGCTGCATAAACCTAGGAAAAGATGGATAAGACGGTTGCGAAACAGAGAAACTGAGAAAGGGGGTTGGTTACAACCTGGGAAGGTATTAGCACCCAGATTGTCCGCCGTACTCGACGGGATCCACGCTTGAAAGTTTGTGTTTAAAGGGGTAGTGTCTATGTTGTCTGTGTGCAAAAGCTGGAAAAGAATATACAGGTGTCAGTGCAAGAAGGTGAAGTGAAATGCTCAGGAATGAGGCTTAAAAAGAATGCTGGAAGAGGGGGAAAGAGATAGAGACTTTTGTTCGATAACAGTTAAGTTATGCCTACGTATCCTCTCGTGCAATGAGGAAGTCAGAACACCGTAGTTCGAATCAAAGAGACTGGAAGGTAAATTGACTGATGAACTGCTTGCTTGTCTATGCTCAAGTGTATGACTCGTCTGGCTTGAGTGCTAATTGTCTTGCATTAGACGGAAGAAGCAAGTTCCCGTTTATGAGTGAAGATGATGAGAAAAGAATCTCAGAGGAGACGATTATTGTTTGTTTTTGTGTTTTCAATATTTTATTTGTTTTTTTTGTTTTTGCATAAGTTAATGAGCTTAAGCCTAAACCAAGGGTTAGTAAACTCATCATATCCTCCCTTTGATTAGGGATAATGAGAATACCTTAAGTATGAGATAAACATCTCAACTTAATTACCATGATGATGTAGGATTAAGATCATTAACCTACTTGTGATTATTAATATGTTTTTGAGTTTTTGTTTAGTGTTAAGTAATGAGTTTAAGCCATAATCAAGGATTAGTGATCTCATTACACCATCCTAATAGAAGGATAATAGATGCGCACACTTAAGCTGAGGAAGATACCTCAACTTAATCCAAGATTAGGGATTAACCTCATGACAAAACAAACCTTTATTAAAATGGATTTTAATTAAGGGTAAGATTAAGAAGTGAATTTTATGGTTTGTAAGACAACTTGAGGGGGACTTGTCCATTAACACTAGGGTTAGTCCTTATTAACCAATAAAGGAAGAATTAGAACCCTAATGCAAGGCCCAAGTTATAAGCTATTGTCTTAGTGATTATTAAGATGGATTAATTAAGAGGTTTAAACAAATTAAGGGTTTAATACTTAGGATTAAAGTTATACACTCCATCCTAAGAGAAGGATGCCGGCATAACCCTAATCACAAAGTCTTAAAACCTTAAAGGTTTAGTCTCTAATGATGAGGTGAGAAGAGATACACAAAGAAGACACAAAGGTAAAAGCTAAAGGGGGACTAGTCACAACCCTAATTATTGTCATGCTTGGATGTTCCTATGGTTTGTATGGCTTAAGAAGGATCTTTAGAGAAGCCACCAATGGAAGAAGCAAATGAAAGGAGGAGCTGCAGAAGAAACGAATTACTTACTTCACTGAAGAAGATAAGTAACTTGGAGAAAGAAAGTGAAAGATGAACATGAATGAGCAAGCTCATTCTAAAGCAAAGAAAAATGCAGCAAGGATGCATAAGAAAAAGATGAAGAGAAATGAGAAGTGAAGGCAAATTCACTTCTCAAGTTACTTACCACCTGAAAAGGTTAACACAAAGGAAAGAAATGAAATGAAAATGAAAAATATGCAAAGGTAAAACCAAAACCAGAAGCAAACACATGATGCAAATGATGCTATGAAATGATGCAGAGTCATACCAAGGGCTATGAATGTTCATACAAGAGATTGGATGCAAATGAGGCATGCTTTGAAGTATGAAAACACATGTATGTTTATGGAATGAAATGAATGCAAAGCATAGCAAATGTATGAAGAAATGATCAAGCAATGTCCTAAGATGTCTAAGATGGCATACAAATGCTTAGAATATCATGGCAAGTTCACATGTTCATGCAATGCAATGTAAGATGCAAGTATGGATGCAATATTAGGTTTACATGAAAGGATGAGATGCAAATGTCAAAAACAGAAGCAAATCACAAGATAAAAATATGCAAATGAACTAAAAGGAACCCTAACCCCATATTATATCACACCCCAAAGGAGAAGGTCTAACTCTTAACCTAAAGAAAGTTGTGATTTTTCTAAGTTAACTTGGGTTTTTGGGTACCTTAAGAGGGAAAATTCAAATCAAATGGAAAATGCAAGATAAATTTGTGACAAAAATATGCTAGATACTACATGCTATATGAAGAACAATACAAAAAGAACCAATGTCAAACCCTTCATGGTTAGGCAGAAAGGAATTTTCAAAGTTAGGGTTCCAAAAAGGGATTTTTATGAACCCTAAATTCAAGAAAAATGTCAAAATGAGTTCAAAACCAAAAATAAATTTGTATGAATGGTTTGAAAATGTTTCTAAATGTCCTATGATGCAATGTGAAATTTTTTGGAATTTTTAGAAACCTAAATGGTATTTTAATTAATTAATTTTCATTAATTAATTAAAATAAACATTTAAATATTTTAAAAACGAATTTTTAATGCAAAAAATAAAAATAAATTTTTTTTTGGGTGAAGAAAAATATTTGAAATCAAAATGCAGAAGAAAAATATTTTTGGAATTTTCTAAGTATTTTAAATAAAATGTACAAAATAAATGCAATAAAATGAAATAAAAATTGAAATAAAAGAAAGTATGTTGATCTGATGGACAAGATTTGAATTGGGGAAGTTTGCTTTGACTACGCGCGCATCTTAATGGCCAAGAATTAATCTGAGCTTTAATTAGATTTTATAATTAATTAATCCAGTTTAATCTTAATGAGCTAATCTGAGCCATCCACTGCCTAACCCTAATCCTCATTCAATGGCCCAAATTTAAACTTAGCCCTAAACGCGTCATTAACCCTAATCAGTTTCAGGTGGCCGGAGAAGACTTCCGGTCGTCTTCTCCGGGGAGACCAAATTGTCAACTTCTTCCCCAGGTCATTTCCAGAGCTCTAAAGCTCCAAATCACTTCCCCACACCTCCCCAAACATGAATCAAGCATCAAAACACATTTCTAATTCACCATTTTTAAGATTCGAAGAAAACAAGTTTTACGGGCAAAATTTCAGAGCAAGCATACATGGTCATTTCTCACTCATTTTCAAAATAAATTAGATCATGATGATCAGCAAAGCATAAGGAACAATTTAGAAACTTAAAATCATGCTTCTGGAAAAAATGTTCTTGAGGTTACCTGAGCTTGAGCTTTCTCAGTTTGGGGCTTTTGGACCTCCTCCCTTGTACAAAACCACTCCTCTTGACCTCCTGATGAAGTTGCAATGCTTGGAAGGAGCTTAGAATGGCTGTAATGAAGGCTTGCAACTCAACTGGCCAGAAATCGTGTTTCAGTTTTGGGTGCTTTTAGGCTGTAATGAAGGGTGGTTTATGTTCTAATGATGATGGTGAGTTACGTGGTGAAGTTTGTTTGTGATTTTTGTGGCTGAGCAGAGTGTTTCGAAAGCTTTTGCTTTTGGGGTGATTTTGAGAAACTTGGTGATTCTGAGGTTCCAGGCTTGTGTGTTGTATGTTATGAGTTGCTTTTGATCCACATAACAATGTTTGATAGGTCAGAAAGTGGGTGGTGGACTGTGGTGATTGGTATGGGCAAGTTGCCAAATTGTCAACATAACTTGTACTTGAGGTATGGGCTTATGTTGCAGCTGGCTTAGGGCATGTCTTGGCTCAGCAAAGATCAAGGAGAACCATGGAAAGTGTTTTGTGGCGATTCAGCAAGTGTGTGAGAAGTTTCATGCTCTTTTGCAAATTTGAAGAAGTTTGAAAAACTTTCCCAAAATGGAAAGTTTCCATTACAAGTCATTTCCATTTTTGGCAACTTTTGGTTTAGCTCAATTTTCTTCAATTTTGTGAACTTCAAAGCACTTCAATGATCAAATAAAGATCATATAACTTCAATTTGATGAAAAATCCACTTTGGTTCCATTGTTGGGGGCCTCAGATGCCCTGATTTTGTCTTTACTTGCTCAAGAAGTTACCCAGTGAACAAATGACTTCCACAATGAATTTCTTCATCAAACTTGGTACACATGATCCTTATAACATATTGAGACTATTAGAAACAAGAATGACCAAAAAATTTGGAGTTATGGCCTCTGAAACCAAAACCCTAATTTTAGGTCATCTGTGCAGTGGAACCCTAACTCTGCTTCCTTGCTTTGCCAGTTCTTGTGATTTTTTGACTTCCTTGATCTTTGAGGGATATAATATGATGATAGAATATACATGGGCCCTCTTGGAATGATTGGAGCCTTTTGTAGTGGCTCAGATGGATCCTTGGTTTGCTCAGATCACAAACCCTAGATGCAGATTGTAACAGCCCGGGCCCCTCACAAGGCAATCTCGGCACTGCCACCTCACAATCTTCTCTACTCCCCTCACTAATAGAGTTTTTGCCTTCCGTGGGAATCGAACCATGTACCCTGGGGTTCAAGTACATGTTCATTCCATTCCCACTACCAATTGAGCTACTAGCTCAAGTGGTAGTGGGAATGGAATGAACATGTACTTGAACCCCAGGGTACATGGTTCGATTCCCACGGAAGGCAAAAACTCTATTAGTGAGGGGAGTAGAGAAGATCGTGAGGTGGCAGTGCCGAGATTGCCTTGCGAGGGGCCCGGGCTGTTACAAAAAAAGGCGCCTTTTTATGTAACAGCCCGGGCCCCTCGCAAGGCAATCTCGGCACTGCCACCTCACGATCTTCTCTACTCCCCTCACTAATAGAGTTTTTTCCTTCCGTGGGAATCAAACCATGTACCCTGGGGTTCAAGTACATGTTCATTCCATTCCCACTACCAATTGAGCTTTGTAACAGCCCGGGCCCCTCGCAAGGAAATCCCGGCACTGCCACCTCACGATCTTCTCTACTCCCCTCACTAGTAGAGTTTTTGCCTTCCGTGGGAATCGAACCCTGTACCCTGGGGTTCAAGTACATGCTCAATCCATTCCCACTACCACTTGAGATACTAGCTCAATTGGTAGTGGGAATGGATTGAGCATGTACTTGAACCCCAGGGTACAGGGTTTGATTCCCACGGAAGGCAAAAACTCTACTAGTGAGGGGAGTAGAGAAGATCGTGAGGTGGCAGTGTCGGGATTGCCTTGCGAGGGGCCCGGGCTGTTACACAGATGAACTTGAACTATGCAGATGAAACAAAAATGTAGTATGAGATGATATGCTTAAACTAATGCAAATATGAAAGATCACAAGCCATGGTGTGAAATTGGTGAGGGAAAATTTGGGGTGTTTACAGCTGCCCCTATTCAAACATGAGTTAGCTGTGCAAGATGTAAGCGCATGGCTTAACAGACAAACAAGATAACTTGTGGTTGAATACCAAAGACAGTCCAAAATTTGCACTCACTGGGGAGAAGAAGAAAAGGGATATAAATTGTAAAAGGTAGTATAACATGAATATCAAATGAAGGCGATGGAGGACGACCATCGAGCAGAGGACGACTGCTGGGGATAAAGCAATGATGGGGACGGCCGACAAGCTGGGGAAATAAGAAATCATGATGGGGACGGACATCAAGTAAAGTAACAAAGTTCTCTGGGGATCAACGGTAAAGGCAACGATGGGGACGACCATCAAGTTTGTAAAGCAAGGTAAGCAACGATGGGTACGACCATCGGTTCAAAGAATAAATGAAAATAAATGATGAGGGACGGTCATCAAAGGTGAAGGACGATTACCTAGCAGGGGACGGATGCTCTTTATCGCGACATAGGACGAATGTCAGATAGAAAAAGGTCGACGATGGGGACGGCCATCGGATAAGTATGATGAAGGACAATAATCAAGAGGTGAAGGACGATCACCTAGCAGGGTACGACTGCTCTCGGGGTTTATCATGACATAGGACGAATGTCAGATAACAAGATCAACGATGGGGACGGCCATCTGATAAAATGATGAAGGACGGTCATCAAAAGGTGAAGGACGATCACCTAGCAGGGGACGATTGCTAAAAATCGCGACATAGGACGAATGTCGGTTAGAAAAGGGTTCCAATAATGTAGACTCCGCTGGGGAAAGGGATGAGGGACGGTCATCCGAAGGTGAAGGACGATCACCTGGCAGGGTACGACTGCCGAAAACATCACGACATAGGACGAATGTTGGATAGAAGAAAAGTTGTTTTGTTGGCGATTTGCTGGGGAATGGTAAACACGGATGAGTGCTTATGCTCAAGAATAAAAGTATAAGTGTTTTGACGCTGTGTATAGATTAAATATGCGGACCAGCATCCTTAAGACCATGATACGGACGAGTATCGGTAGAAATGAACGCTGACGCGTGTTCAGAGATGATCATACAGACAAGTACAAACTGGTTAACAAAGAACACAGACGAGTGTCGAATCTGTAGGGAATGATATATATGAGATACGGGCGAGTATCTGTATAAGTATGAACAAGTATTATGAAGTATGAGCAAGACACGAACAAGTGTTCAACTTGCTGGGGAAGAGTATGACACGGACGAGTGTCAGAATAGAAAGTGTATAATTTATGAACTTATGAGTGTAAAAGGTGTTCCGGCGTCCTGCGGGGATAGGATGACACGGACGAGTGTCGAAAGGAGAGTGTTTATAAAAGTACTTGGTTTGTAATAAGTGTTTAGGCAACTGTGCTGGGGAAAGGTGACACGGGCGGGTGTCAAAGGAGTATATATGTATTTGTATTCACAGAGGATATTTGTGGCTTATATCTGCAGGGGAATAAAATGACACGGACGAGTGTCAGAAAGGTATATATGAACATGTATCTGTTGGAGAGTGAAAAGGAGACGCTTTGGCTTTTATCTACAAGGGATGTGAGTTTTTATATATATTGCCGACGAGGTACTGTTGGTATTTATAGGTGACTAGTTCGAACCTGACTTGCGATCATGAAAATGTTTGACTTTTACCGTAATGCTCCGTATTAGACGGAATGCTACGCTTTGTGGGGGAGAAAATGATGCGAATGCTATGATTATGCAAAAGAAAACCAGTCCGGGATTCGGATCCCGCTAATGTGAAGATCTCTAGCCGATCTGCTTGAAGGAGGATCCCAACTGGGGAAGATCATTGGTAGATCTATTAGAATATATGGCTTTGCTTGGGGAAATAGATCACGGGTAGATCTATCCGGTAAGGAGAAAACCCAGCTGGGGATGAGGAAGCTTCTGTCACTTTGTTGTGTGAGAATTTCAGGCATTGCTCTTCTGGATAGAGTCTGGAACTCTGCGGGGAGATGGCTCTTCTGTCTTTGAGAGACCTGGCACTCTGTTTGGGGAAGGAAAGATCACTGAACGATCTTCCTAGAGGACTCTGTGGGGATCCCGGCTGGGGATGCTCTTGCTGAATAAACTTATGCTGGGTATGGGGAGGCTTTGACAACTCTGTCGGGGAAAAAGCATTTTCAGATGCTGCTTGGAGAAGATGTGTTGGGGAAAGGTGCTTGGTGTGTCCCATGTTGCGTATTTGAATGCCTGCAGCCTATTAAGACAAAGAAACGCACAAGTGTCCCGAGGTATCCCTTACCGGATTCTGTCATATGAGTTAGATATTCCTGAGAGTAAATACATTTCCTGCAAGCATTTAATTAGAAAGGCACATCTGTTTTATGCAATTATTATATCATGGATATTGGACATTTTGCAAACGAAACAAAAATGTACGAAGCGAGGTGTGACTGAAAATCTGATTTCATTAATCTGGGTGCCTTGAATTGGCAAATACAGTCAAAGAAACAGATCCCCTGGAATGAGGAGATTGTTACAAATTGAAAAAGTAAAAGTGCTGGCAATGTTGATGATACTTCGGTGAGCTTCCTTTGCTATGACCTGTATGACCTTGACGTTCTTCTTATCTTGCTTTCTGAAGAAGGTTGATTCTGACCGATGCTTTAATCTTTCGAAGCTGGCCATGTTGTAAGTGATACAGACGAATTCAGAATGCAGTTGTTGGCTTATTCCCTCATTTTGCGTGGATCGCCCTTTCGGGTTTTCAATCCACCGGGATACCCATTTTTGCCTGAGCTGTCCAATGCAGCTTTTCAACTCAACGGGTGTACATTTTTTTTTATTTTCCCTTATTTTTGCCCGAGTCTTTTATTCTGTTTTTAACTCGCCGGGATGCCCTATTTTTGCCTGGACTTACATTCTGTTTTTATGTCCAGCGGGTCATGTTATGCGAAGTATTTTTTAACCGCATCTGAATTCACAGGGGATAAGAAATCTTCACCGTCCATAGTAGTGAGCATCAGTGCTCCACCAGAGAAAACCTTCTTTACTATGAACGGACCGTCGTAGTTTGGAGTCCACTTGCCCCTGTGGTCTGTATGAGGAGGAAGAAGTCTTTTCAGCACAAGATCTCCCACTTGGTATTCTCGAAGCCTGACTTTCTGATCGAAGGCTTTCTTCATCCTTTTCTGATATAACTGCCCATGACAGATAACAGCTAATCTCTTCTCTGTAAGTATATGAGTGCGCCTAAGAGGGGGGGGGGGTGAATTAGGTTCTTAGAAATTTTTCGATCATTTTTCTTTAATGGATGGATTTTTCTTTATACGGTTTATGTAATGAAAACGGTAAAGCAGGAAAGTAAAAATGACACAGAGGTTTATCCGGGTTCCCTTCACAATTAGAAGGTACATCCAGTCCCCTTTCAAAATGAAAGAGATTTCCACTAGTTTTTATAGAACAGTACAACCTATCACACCTTCAATGGTGAGGCCTACTTTCTAACAAACTAAACAATCAAATGTGCAAGAACAATCCTCTTGCCACACAAACCCTTATGTCCAAACAATCCTTGGAACATAAGTCACAAATAGAAAACAATTTCTATAATTTGTTGAAGTGAGTAATACAATGATTGATATCAATATAAATTGATCTTCTCTTTCTTTAACAATTATTCACAATCATAAAATATTAGATAGCTCAAGAATTTTTCAGTTATGTGATACGAAAAATGTAGAAATATTCTTGTCAAAAGTTCAAGAGTTTTTTGAATATTTTATGAAAATTATTTTTGAATGAGGTGACAAATGATTTGAAATTTTTTGGATTTTATATGCACATAACACCCTTATGAAACAGTGTAATTAATAGTAAAAATTCATGAACAAATGCCAATGCATTATGAAAAGGTTTCATGAAAGGTTACATGAAGAGGTGTTATGAAAAATACTGATTTTTCAAAATTGTACAGACTGCAATCGATTGCACTATAATGCAAATCAATTGCACATGCATACGTTGCCCAATTTTTCAAAATTTTGAAACATACAATCGATTGCATGAAAGTGCAAATTGATTGCACCAAGTTAAAATTGTCAAAAAACTTAAAACAAACAGATGCAAATCGATTGCAAGAAAGTGCAAATCGATTTACATATGTTTAACTTTGAAAAATGCAATTTTAAATGATGCTGAAGTTAAAAGATGATTATGCCAAGACATAGGTATTTAATTGAGCATCTAAGATTTTAATCTTTGTGTATAATTGCTAAAATACCTTCATGAAGCTTCTTCTTGCGGAAATAAGTCTTTGAAGCATGATGCATTAAACTTGAATATCATTTTTGCCTTCTTTATCACATTGTAGCTAAGAGATGTGTCTTCATCAAAACAAGTGTTGACCATGGAGAAGCTTGACTTCACATTCTCTTCGATCAAATTCAGCTGATTGTATCGGGATCGGACCCATTCTGCTTCATTCAGCTTTACATCCATCAGTACCCGTAAGGAGGGTAATTCAACTTCAACAGGTAGGACAACTTCCATACCATACACAAGTTGATAAGGTGTTGCCCCAGTGGACGTTCTGATTGAGGTTCGATACCCATGCAAGGCAAATGGTAGCATTTCATGCCAGTATTTGTAAGTAACCACCATCTTCTGCACAATCTTCTTAATGTTTTTGTTAGCTCCCTCAACAGCGCCATTCATCTTTGGCCTGTAAGGAGAAGAATTGTGATGTCGGATTTTGAAGTCCCGGCACAGTTCTGTCATCATTTTGTTTTTCAAATTGGAACCATTATCCGTAATGATTCGCTCAGGCACTCCATATCGACAGATGATGTCTCTTTTCAGGAATCTGGCTACCACTTGTCTGGTGACGTTTGCATACGAAGTCGCTTCAACCCATTTGGTGAAGTAATCGATGGCTACCAGGATGAATCTGTGGCCATTTGAAGCAGTCGGCTCAATCTTTCCAATCATGTCAATGCCCCACATGGCAAAGGGCCAAGGTGAAGACATCACATTCAAAGGATTCAGAGGCACATGCACTTTGTCTGCATAAATCTGGAATTTATGACACTTCCTGGCATAAACACAACAGTCTGCATCCATTGTGATCCAGTAGTAACCTGATCTTAACAACTTCTTAGCCATCGCATGTCCTCCAGCATGGGTACCGAAAGATCCTTCATGAACCTCGTGCATCAGCAAGTCTGCTTCTTTCTTATCAACACATCTGAGAAGTACCATGTCAAAGTTTCTCTTGTATAATGAACCATCAACTTTCAGGAAGAAACTACCAGCCCGCCTTCTTAATGTTTTCTTATCATTGGACGATGCCCCAGGTGGGTATGTTTGATCCTCTAAGAAACATTTGATGTCATGGAACCAAGACTTGTCATCTTTAGTAATGTCCATGGAGAATACGTATGTTGGTCGGTCTAGTCTGGATACCGAAATCCGAGGCACATAATTGGCCGTTTGGACCTTAATCATGGAGGAAATGGTAGCCAAAGCATCTGCGAACTGATTTTCATCTCGAGGGATATACTCAAGTTTAACTGTTGTGAAGAAGGTCAATAATCTCCTCGTATAGTCACGGTATGGAATCAGATGCTCTTGGTGAGTGTACCATTTGTCGTTGGTCTGATTGATTACCAGAGCCGAATCTCTGAATACAGTTAAAGTCTTGATCCTGAGGTCAATGGCCTCCTCAAGACCCATGATACAGGCTTCGTATTCAGCTTCGTTGTTAGTGCATGCAAAGGTGAGCTTTGCCGAGAAAGGCATATGAACTCCTTTAGGTGTAATGAGTACTGCACCAACTCCACGACCATTCATGTTAACAACCCCATCAAACATCATTGTCCATTCTTCTTCTGGGTCAGGCCCTTCAGTGTGAACATGCTCTTCATGATATTTAGCTTTCAGAAACATGATGTCTTTATCAAGGAAGTCAAACCTCATCGGTTGGTAATCATCAATGGGTTGCTCAGCTAGATAGTCAGACAGTACACTACCCTTGATGGCCTTTTGAGATGTGTACTGAATGCCATACTCTATAAGAATCATTTGCCATCTTGCAACCCTTCCGGTAAGTGTTGGCTTCTCAAATATGTACTTGACGGGGTCCATCTTTGAGATCAACAAGGTAGTGTGAGTCAACATATACTGTCTTAGTCGGCGAGCAGCCCACGCTAAAGCACAACAAGTTTTCTCGAGCAGTGAATAATGTTGTTCACAGTCGGTAAACTTTTTGCTTAGGTAGTATATTGCATACTCTTTTCGACCAGACTCGTCATGCTGGCCCATCACACAACCCATTGATCTTTCTAATACTGTCAGGTACATTATTAGAGGTCTTCCTTCAACTGGAGGCATAAGAATCGGAGGTTCTTATAGGTACTCCTTGATTTTTTCAAAAGCCTTCGGACAATCTTCGTTCCACCTGACCGTTTGTTCCTTTCTTAACAACTTGAACAGGGGCTCACAGGTTGCAGTAAGATGAGATATGCAATTTGATATGTAGTTCAATCTACCTAAGAAACCCAGAACTTCCTTTTCAGTTCTAGGTGCAGGCATTTCCTGAATGGCTTTGACTTTGTAAGGATCAACTTCAATTCCTTTTTCACTTACGATAAATCCCAGCAGTTTACTGGAACGTACCCCGAATGCGCATTTGTTGGGGTTTAACTTCAGTTGATACTTTCTCAGACGCTTGAACAACTTCAGCAGATTTACCAGATGGTCTTCTTCAGTGAGGGACTTGGCAATCATGTCATCCACGTAGCATTCAATTTCTTTATGGATCATATCGTGGAATAACGTTACCATAGCCCGTTGATAAGTAGCACCGACATTCTTCAGTCCAAAAGGCATTACCTTGTAACAAAACGTGCCCCAAGGTGTGATGAAGGTAGTCTTCTCCATATCTTCAGGTGACATTCTGATCTAATTATACCCTGAAAAACCATCCATGAAGGAAAACACCGAGAACTGAGTTGTGTTGTCGACCAATACATCAATGTGAGGTAATGGGAAATCATCCTTCGGGCTAGCTCTGTTCAAATCCCGATAATCCACACACATCCGTACTTTGGCATCCTTCTTAGGCACTGGTACAATGTTAGCGACCCACGGCGGGTAACTAGTTACAGCAAGGAAACTGGCGTCCCACTATTTTGTACCTCTTCCTTAATCTTCATGGCCATATCCGGGCGAGTACGGCGTAGCTTTTGTTTCACTGGAGGGCAATCTTCTTTCAAAGGCAGCTTGTGCATAACAATGTCCATATCTAGACCTGGCATGTCTTGATAGGACCAAGCAAAGACGTCGACGTATTCTCGAAGCATGTCAATAAGTTGTTCCTTCACTGAATCTTGCAGACTAGCCCCGATCTTCACTTCTTTCAAGTCCTCTTCGGTACCAAGATTAACTGTTTCAACCTCCTCCTGATGAGGAGTGATCACTTTCTCTTCCTGCCTCAACAACCTGGCTAACTCTTCAGGTAACTCATAGTCTTCTTCAACCCCTTCATCAGCTTGATTAATCGGATTGTCAAAGTCATACAAGGTCAAAGCAGTGTCGTTGTCGGTGCAATCTGGAGGATAATCTCTGCAAGGTTTGAGATTGGTTCATTTTAGTGACCAATTTTAATCTTGTTTTAGAAAAAAGTGAAAATGAAGTTATTTATTTTGAAAACATTGCCATTTTATTGTTTTGTACAAAAGTGAAAAATGAAAAGACAGTGAGCGAAAAAGGGACTCGTTTGCAAAAGATTTCCGATATTCATTGATTAATCATTTGCACAAAATTACAATATGGCCCTATTACAAAATGAGTCCTGACACCTTGGGCAAGATGCAGGACTTGATGCATGCTAAAAAAGAAAGGAAATAATAATTACTCTGTAGGAGTAACCCTTATAATTTCCTGGGAAGACCAGTTAAGGACTTGGTTCCCCGGGATCCTTGGACGTATCCAGCTATAAACACCCCAAATTTGCCCTCACCCATTCACACCATGGATTGTGATCATTCTCATATGCATAAACACAATCATATCATCTCATATCACATTTTGATTCACTGCATAGTTTCTAAGTCATCTGCACCTAGGGTTTGTGATCTGAGCAATCCAAGAGCCTCTTGAGCCATTCCAAAGGCTACCAATCACTTCAAAGGGGTCCATGTGTGTTCTTATATCATATTACACCCTCTCAAAGTCAAAAATGCCAAAGAATCACAAGAACTGGGATTGGTATGGAAGCAGAGCCAGGTTTGACTGCACAGATGACCTAAAATTAGGGTTTTGGTTTCAGAGGCCATAACTCCAAATTTTCTGGTCATTCTTGTTTCTATTGGTCTCTATATGGTATAGGGAGTATGCATATCAATTTTCATGAAGAAATTCCATGGGGAAGTCATCTGATCAAAGGTTGACTTTCTGGACAAGTCAGTGCAAAATCAGGGCATCTGAGGCCCCCAATGACCCAACCAAGGGGTGATCTTCATCATTTTGAGTGTATATGATCTTTATTTGATCATGGAAGAAGGTTTAAGTTCACAAAATTCAAGAATTTGGAGTTTTTGCAAATGTTGACTTTTTGGGCATAGTTGACTTTTCAAGAATGTGTCATTTTAGGTCATTTTTCAAGCCTTGATTCTTGATCCAAAAATGCTTCAAATGGAAAAACTTTGGTCATGAAAGTTGTAGAATACATTTTTCCCTTTTCAAAAAGTACAAGAACATGATCAAATTCCTCTTGGATCAAAAGTTATGGTGTGACAAAGTTGGCAAAAATCATTGATTTTCAAGATGTGCACCAAATGAGAAATTTGCAAGATCATGAACCAAGGCTGTTTGTAACTTCTAGTTGACATCAAACCAATGTACAAACATCACATAGGCCCTAAAAATCAGAATTGAACCAAAAGATCACATGTGTATGGTTTGTGTAACAAGACTTTTTCATGAAGTTCCAAAAGTAACCAAGTTGCAAAACCATCATGATGCTTCTCACCACTTGCTGCATTGGCCTTTGAACCACTCTAGCCTTCCATACACACCATGCTGCGCCAGCCCTAGCCATGGTACCAAGCTAGAACTCAAGCCATACCTCTCTTACAAAAAAGTTGACTTTTGGCAAAAGCAAACATCCCAATCACAGCAGGCCATGTCACATCCTCTGGCCACTTGGAATTGTTTATACTATCCTTTGGCAAGCAAAACATAAGACCAAGCCAAGCTGAAACACACCACAACATCACATACACAAAACTCACCCCATTTTGCAAAACCATTCGAATCTGCCTCCACATCTCACAAACACAAAATCAAGTCTCACCATCATCCTCACCTGGTCACACTGAACCTAAACCAATAAGGGAGCAAGCCAGAAGCACACTAGAACACCACATTACCATTCTCACTCCAACCTGAATTTTCATTCGAACCATCTTCCACAGCCACAAAACAGCCAAACTCTTTTCACCAACAAATCAAGCACATCAAAAGGAGTCAAAACCACCCTTCACATTGATCTGGAGCAGTCTATACACAGAGCTCATTTTCTGCTATATCAGACTGGAACCTCTCAGAATAGCTTGCTTAAGCTCATTCCAAGCCTGCCATTAGCACCAGGAGGATCAATGGAGTAAGTTGGCACCAAGAAGCAGTCCAGAAAGCCCAGAAATAGAAGCTTCCATCTCAGGTATGACCATGGAAACTTTTCTCTCAAAGCTTGATTTTTAAGTTATAAATTGATTATGTATGCTCTACTGGTCATGGGGATGGTTTCAGAATCAAAAATAAGTGAGAAATGAGTTTGTATGACCCCTCTGAAATTTTTCCCGTGGATTTTGTTTCCTTCGATTCGCTTGATTCATGGTGTTTAAATGTTGTTTGAGGGTAGATTCATGTCCTAGGATGATAGAGGATCACTTAGATGTGTTTAATTTGTGAAATGGTTTCCTGAATCATGTTTTAGGGTTTTGGGGTCGCCGGGGAAGATGACCGGAGCTCCCCTCCGGTCACCTGAGTTTGATTAACCCTAATTACAGTAATTAATTCCATTTGAATTTCGTGCGTTGGATGGCTTGACTTGTTTGACTTGTCGCGCGAATAGAAGGCCTGGATCCACTTGTTTAGCCCTAATCCACTTAATTAATTTAATTAATCATAATTAAACTAATTAACTCAGAAGCAACCATAGCCCTTGGATAGCGCGCGCGGTCAAACATTTCAAATCCAGACTCAATCTCAGCCACTCTTTCTGTTGACTTCATTTAAAATTCATTTTTATTTCTTTTTCTTTCATTTAATTTGCCTAATTTATTTAAAATAGTAAAACTTGTTTAAAAATTATGAAATTTTTTATCCTGAGTTTCATTAATTTTTCAAACACAAAAATATTTTCATTTTTATTTTTATCATTAAAAAAGTATTTTTAAATATTTAAAAGATTATTTTTAATTGATTAATGAGAATTAATTTATTAAAAATACTTTTAGGTATTTAAAAATCACCAAAAAATTCATGAAATGTTCTAAGACATTTAGAAACATTATCCAACCTTCAAACCAAATTTCTTTTTTGATCTTGATGCATTTTGAGAATTTTTCATTGAATTAAAATCATTTTTATGCATTAATTTGATCCAAAGTTCAAAAAATCATTTCTGCCTATTCATGAGGAGTTGGACATTGATTCTTCTTGCATTGCATTGTGTTTAGCATGTAGTTTGTAAGGTTAAATGGCCATGATTTTATCTTTCATTTTCAATTTGTTTGTTAATTTTCTTGTTTAGAACCCTAGAATCTTGTAAAAATCATATCTTGAACTTGGTTAGGAGTTGAGACTTCTCCTTTGGGCAGTGGTTTGGTATAGGATTAGGGGTTCTTTGAGTAGCATTTTCCATTTTTTATCTTAGGGTTTTGCTTCTGTTTTTGGTTCTTGTTTGATGTATGATTCATAAACCCTAATTTGTGCTTTCATATGCATCCATCTTGCATTCTCTTGCATAACATGACTTGCCATGACATTTCAAGCATCCATTTGATTCATTTGACATCATAAGACATATAGAAAGCATGCTTGATCATTGCATCATGTATTTGCCTTGTTGTATGCCATGTGCACTTCATAACTTTTCATGTATATCCATGCTCCTAAGCTTGCTTCATTTGCATTCATGAACTTGTATGATCATCTCCATGCCTTGTTTCATGTTTTGTATCACTTCATAGCATCATCAACATGCTTCTGGTTTTGTTTCTCATCATGTCATCTCATCCCATTTTTCATTGCATTGCATTTTCTTTTCTAACCTTTCAGGTGGTAAGTGATTCTGGGAAGTGAATTTGCCTTCACTTCTCACAACTTTTCTTTCCATCTCTCTTGCATCCATGCTGCATTTTTATATGTGTTTGAGTTTGAGCTTGCTCATTCTTCTTCTTCCCACTTTCTTTCTTCAAGTGACTTGACTTCTTGAATGAAGCAAGTCACTTTGCTTCTCTTGATCCTTTCATCTGCTTCCTGGTGGTTCCATTGAAGATTGTTCTTGAAAACCTCACAAACCTTAGGAACAACCAAGCATGACAATGATTAGGGTTTTGATTAGTCCCCCCCTCTTAGTTTCACCTTTGTGTCTCTCTTGAGTCTTCTCTCCTCATCTCATAATCAGGGACTAAACCCTAAAGGCTTTAAGGCTTTGTGATTAAGCTTATGCCTGCATCCTTCTATTAGGATGGAATGTATAACTTTAATCCTAAGTGTTAAACCCTTAATGTGTTTAAATCTCTTAATCAATTCACATAATAATCATCAAGACATCAAACTTGTAACTTGGGCCTTGCATTAGGGTTCTAATTCTTCCTTAAATGGTTAAGAAGGACTAACCCTAGTGTTAATGGACAAGTCCCCCTCAAGTTGTCTTACAAACCCTAAAAATCACTTCATCATCATATCAGTAAATAAAATCCACTTAATCAAAGGCATGTTTTGTCATGAGTTTAATCCCTAATCATGGATTAAGTTGAGGAGCTTTCCTCAGCTTAAACATTCTCATCTATTATCCTTCTATTAGGATGGTGTAATGAGTCTGTTTAATCCCTGATTATGGCTTAATCTCATTACTCAACACTAAACAAAAACCACCAAAACATCTAAATAATCACAAGTAGGTTAATGATCTTAATCCTACATCATGGTAATTAAGTGTGAGAAGCTGACTTCACACTTAAGGTATTCTCATTACCCCTAATCAGAGGGAAGATGTGATGAGTTTACTAAATCCATTGGTTTAGGCTTAAGCTCATTAACTTATGACAAACTTCAAAAGCAATAAAAGACTGAAAACACAAAAACAAACAATAATCGGCTCCTCCGGGATTCTTCTCTCATCTCATTCACTCACAACCGAGAACTTGCTTCTTCCGTCTAATGCAAGACAGTTTGCACCTGAGCCAGACAGGTCATACACTTGAGCATAGACAAGTAAGCAGTTCATCAGTCAATTTATCTTTCAGTCTCTTTGGGTCGAACTACGGTGTTCTGACTTCCTCATTGCACGAGAGGATACGTAGGCATAACTTAACGGTTATCGAACAAAAGTCTCTGTATATTCCCCCTCCTTCTAGCCTCATTCTTTAAGCCTCATTATCATGAGCATTTCACCCTTTTTCTCTTTTACACTGACACATCATTTACACACTTCACTTCACTTACACTGACACCTGTACATCCTTTTCCAGCTATTGTATACACAGATTGCACTGACACTACCCCTTTTAAACACAAATCTTTTAAGTGTGGATCCCGTCGAGTACGACGGACAATCTGGGTGCTAATACCTTCCCAGGTTGTAACCAACCCCCTTTCTCAGCCTCTCTGGTTCGCAACCGTCTTATCCATATCTTTCTAGGCCTATGCAGCATTGCCTTTCCTCCGGGATAAAAATGCCTAGCTGGCGACTCTATTCATCTCCAGTGAGTTCACGGCTGTGTGTTCTCATTGTCCCTCTCGCCGACCGTTCGCGCTTGTACCTGGATGCGAATCTTCGGGAGCGACAGCTTGGCGACTCTGCTGGGGAACCTTATACTGTAACCAGGGCTTCTGGTTCTTTTTGTGGGTTCCTCCTAGCGCTTGTTTGATTTGTGTTTACTGGGGTGTTATGTGCTTGTTTGTGTTTTTATATTTGTATTTATTTTTGCTTTATGTACAGTCGTTTACTGCTTTCTTTATAGCTTTGCATATTATCATACTGTATTACTGTACTGCTGGCTGGATCTGGTCTTTGTTTTGGTGGGTGGGTGATTCATTGAGAGTTAAGGCCCTATACCTGGGACCTGAGTGACACCTAGGCTAGAGTGAATCATATTCTTTCCCATTCCATCTCGGTCTGGTGCGGGAATATGAAACACGGTTCAGATATGGGTTTCTTCTTGAGAACTCTGTGTTGCAGATTTCCTGCAATACTAGGGCCATCTGGGAAGCCTGCTAAGTCTGGATGACCTTTTAGTATTGACCTTCAGAAACTGAGGTGAATTAGAGGAGGAACTTTTATGGTTATTGTAAACACTGTACCTCCGGGTTAGAAGTGTTTACACTTCTCATAACTGATCCAAGTCTGAGGATCCTTGTTTTAGAACACCACCTGTGAGGGGGTTGGGCTGTTTACAGGCTTGCAGGTACCTTGACCTCAGAATACCCTGTTACTTTGATTTTGATTAAGAATACTCCATGTTGGGACAGTTCTTGTGATTCTAAACCCTGGATATGTGGCTCTTTATTTGAGTCCCCCACCTTGGTTACTAGACTTATAGACCTCCATCTGGATTTCTTGCACACATGGACTTATATCAGAGCACTTAATCAGATCCAGCTCAGTCACAAACCCTTGCATATCATTTGCATGCATAATCATTGCATCATATTGACATTTGCTTATTTGTGTTTCAGGGTATCCATCCTCATTTGGTTTTGGTTTTGACCCCATCTTCAGTATTGACCTATCTTCATCAGCACTTGCTTCAGCTATCAGCTACCTACACCAGCCAGTCAGTGGCCCATTCTTCAGCATCATCATCAGCACTTGTCTCTACTCAGTCTCAACATCATGGCACCTAAAAAGAGCAACATCACCTACCACTTCTTCCAGCCAGAGTTAGCTGACATCAGGAGGATTCAAACCCTGATCACTCCAGACCATATACCACTGTTCAGGGAACACCATGGAGATATACTTGATATGGTTATGGATCTGGACCCCTCACAGAGAAGCCTGATCCACACTTGCCTTCAATTTTATGATCCCCCACTGAGATGTTTCACTTTTCAGGACTTTCAGTTGGGCCCCTTATTGGAGGAATACTCATCATTAGTTGGTATACCTATCAGGAGAGAAATTCCTTTCAACCCTGAGATGGTCTTTCCAAGTAATGAGGGGATAGCCAAGGCATTGCATCTGGAACCAGTCCTGATTGGGCAGCATATGACTTCTAAGGCTGGAATCCTTGGCCTGCATCTGGATTTCTTGATCTCTCAAGCTACCCTGAAAGCTTCTCTAGGAGAGTGGAAAGCAGTCTGTGCTTTGTTGGCCTTGAGCATATATGGGATCATATTATTTGCAGATGAGCCTCGATTTGTTAGTAAGAATGCAATTCATCTGTTCATTCTAAAGAACCCAGTGCCAACTTTATTGGGGGATCTCTACTATTCAGTGCATCAGAGGAATGAAAAGCAGAGAGGAAGACTAGTGAGGTGCTGTGCTCCTTTGTTTCATACTTGGCTTCTCAGGCATCTACCTAAGACAGATGCATTTTTGAACCCTCATCAACAGAAGAACTGGGCTGGAAGACTTACTACTCTAACTTCAGCTGATATCAGGTGGTGCACCCAAAGCACAAAAGGCAGGGACATCATCACCAGCTGTGGGCATTTTCCCAATGTACCCCTAATAGGAGTTAAGGGTAGTATTAATTACAACCCTTTGCTGTTCAAAAGACAACTGGGCTATGCACTGGTCCACACTCCTAGGGCACAGGACTTGGTGGAGACTCTTTATTGTGAGAACAAGATTAATCTGGCTATTGTTAGGCAGGCAGCCTGGGCCTGGGATAATGTTCAAACTAAGGGAGTAACCATCCTGGGAAAGTGTAACAATGTGGCATCAGCACAATACTATGATTGGTCCCATGCCAGAGCTCAACTCTCTGGGATGCCCTTTACTATAGAAGATATGCCCGGGCCTTCCACAGCACCACCTCCAGCAACTGTCAGCTTAGAGGAGTTTGAGAAGTTGAAAGAGAGAAATGAGAAGTTGACTCAAGCTTTGTAGAAGACCCTCTATGAGAGGAGTGATGGAAGACTGGATATTGAAAGGTTGGAGAAGTTGAAAGTGGAACACTTGGCTAGAATTGAGAAGTCTGAGGATTACATTAAGAAGTCTAGGGCTGGAGAACAAATCCTGAAGAATGCTTGCAAGGAAGCCCAATTCCAGAAAGCCAGGACAGACTTGTATTTGAAGGAGAGTCAGGCTAGGTGGGTCAGGATCACCGAGGCTCGTACTCTGGAGGACAAGAGGGTCCAAGACAAGATAGAGCAGATGGAAGCCAGTGCAAAAGAGCAACAAGAAGCCCTGGCAACAGCCCAGAGGGAGATATCAGAGCTGAAGATCAGAGCCGGAGTGAAGAGGTCAAAGGACCAAGGTCAACACAAGAAGCTAGCTGCAGCTGTTGCTACAAGGAACCTTCTTATCAGGAACCTCACGGAGCGTCCAGCTGATCCTGTGACCGAGGCACTTCTCAAGGAAGTTCGTGAGGATGAGTTTGGTCTTGGTGTTTGACCATTTGCTTGTTGTTGCTTTTATTCCATGTACTTTTATTTTCTTATGATGTATTTTGATCCCTTGGAGGGCTTGTGTTGCAAAAAGAACAAGTTGTATTATTTTACTTTCTGTAATATATATTTGTGTTGGTTTGCTCCATCTGAGTTTTCTTCCAGCAACTTCAACAGCATCTTCAAGGGTCTGGAAGGGTCAAAACTGAATGCCAAGCCGGATACCTTGAGAACAAATAAGCATACTGCATTGCATGCTAACCTTTTGTTTGTTTTGTAGGTTTTTGTTTTTGTTGTTGCTAACTCTGTTGTGATGTTCAGGAACTATTGCTCGACGCCGGGTATTTCCCCTCAACCGTCCACACAGATACCCTACCCGTAACAATCTTCCGGGCATACAGATGGATCAGATGCAGCAGGACCTTATAGAGGTCAGGAACCAAATGGCAAACGAAAGATTGGAAATGAGAACACAGATGACGCAGTTCATGGAAGTGATGAACAACATGGCTCAGAGCCAAGAAAGATTGAGAGCCATGGTGGAAAGGCAGAATCAAGAAGATCCCCATGTGGGGACTGCTGGCACAAGTAACAACGAGAGGGTCCAACCTCATGTCAATCCCCCAGTTTTTGGACCCCATCTCCATCCAGAGGCCAACATTCCTGTCAATATACAAGGGACTGCTACAGCAGGGAGGGTACTGCAAGAAGACCCTCAAGAAGACCAGTTCACAGTAATGGGAGCTGGGGAAGAAGCTTATGATAGAAGGTTGGATGAGATAGCTGAGAAGCTGAGATCCTTAGAGTCTCAAAACTCTTTGGGATTCGATGTTATGGATATGGGCTTGGTAGACGGGGTCAGGATTCCTCACAAGTTTAAGCCTCCATGCTTTGAGAAGTATAATGGGACTTCCTGTCCCCGAACCCATCTGCAATCTTTTCTCGGGAGATTAAAAGCTTATACCATGGACGAGAAATTGTGGATGTTCTACTTTGAGGATAGCTTGACTGGAGCTTCAAGGGAATGGTATTCCCATATGACAAGAGCAACTATTAGATGCTGGAAGGACCTGGCAGAGGCCTTCATCAGACAGTATCAGTATAATCTGGATATGGCACCCAACAGGACCCTCCTAATGGGAATGTCGCAGTCATCTAGAGAGAGCTTCCGAGAGTATGCTCAAAGATGGAGACAGCTTGCTGCTGCTGTCCAGCCACCTATGTCAGAAAGGGAAATGGCTGATATGTTCATGAACACCCTTCAGGGGACTTACATTGATAGGCTAGCTGCCTTCTCGTCTACCAGCTTTGCAGATGTTGTCATAGCCGGAGAGAGAATTGAAAGCCTATTGAAGATGGGAAAGATCTCAGACAATGGTGCAAGCTCATCCAGTAATGCGAGAAAGCCTTTTGCAGGCCCAAGAAGGACTGGTGAGACTAATGCCATCCACGCCAACAGGGGCAGGCCCCAATATGTTCACAGATCTGTGGCTGCAATCACTATCCCTGCTCCAGCTCATCCACAACCAACTTATCAACCTCCGCAACAAAACTATCAGCAACAACCTCAGTACCATCAACAAAATCAGTATCCTCCGAGAAATTACAACAACAGCAACACCAACAACAATAATCAGCAAAGGCCATTCCAACAAAGGCCTTCTCAAGCCAACAGGGTGATCGACCCGATCCCCATGCCATATGCTACATTGCTGCCACAACTCCTGAAGCTCAACCTAGTTGAGCTAAGGACGTTGGCACCTCCGGATCCCAACAGTTTACCCAGGAATTATGACTCCAATGCTAGGTGTGCTTTTCATTCAAACGCACCTGGCCATAGTACGGAAAAGTGCAGAGCCTTGCACATGAAGGTACAAGACCTGGTAGACTCGAAAGCTCTGAATTTCGCACCACCACCCAATGTCAACAAAAATCCTATGCCGCACCACGGTGGTCCCAGAATTAACGCTATTGAAGAAGACAAGCCGTCTTATTTAATAACCAGTGTGGGTCAGATCCGGACACCGTTGGTAGAAATTAAGGCTCAGCTCTTGGAATGTCAGATGTTCCCAGGGTGTGAGTTAGGGTGTGCTTACTGCAATATCTCAGTAAATGGGTGCGATAATCTGAGGAATGGCATAGAGGGCCTTATTCAGAGTGGCCAGCTCCAGATCACCACATCATTCCCGACGAATCCAACAATCTCACCAGCAACAGTTCATGTATCTCCTACAACTGCAGCAACCATTGTTCCTGACAATTCTTCGGCTTCATCAACAAGTACTTCATCTGTCTTCTCAAATAATCAGTTATCAATAAACTTTCCTGCTACAACTTCAGCACCACTCCAATTTGAATCTCCTACAACAACAACATCCATCCTTCCGACAATATCTCCTACAACGCCAGCAACAAATCATGAAGATGTCTCAACCATCACAATATTTTATGATCCTGAAAACAACTCTGCCTACAACTCAGAAAGTGCTGCTCCCATTAGAGCACCAGTCACAATTTATTACGATCCACGAACAATCACAGTCCCTTCCGCAGCAGCCATCAGTCCAGTCACTGTCACAGTGCCTGGACCAATACCTTATGAAAACAGTAGGGCCATCCCTTGGCACTACGGCTCTGACGTGTACTGCGAAGGACAAAGAATCACTCTTGATACATCAACACCTGCACCACAAATAGATAATGTGGGAGGAGGCGGAGGCTTCACTCGAAGCGGACGTCTCTTTGCTCCACCAATTCAAAAACCTACTGCCGAAGCAGAAGCTGCTGCCAAGGCAAAAGGAAAGAGCCCGGTGCAGGAAGATCAAGCTGTTAAGGAAGCTTTGAAAACACCATTTGATCAAGAAGTTGATGAGTTTATGAGAATCATCAAAAAGAGTGATTACAAAATTGTGGATCAGCTTCACCAGACGCCATCCAAGATCTCTATCCTCTCACTGCTTATGTGCTCCGAAGCCCATCGGAATGCACTACTCAAAGTCTTGCACGCAGCTTACGTGCCTGAAGAGATCACTGTCAATCAATTGGAAACCGTGGTTGGAAATGTTACTGCTAGCAATGGGCTAGGGTTCACCAATACTGACTTGACAACGGAAGGCCGCAACCACAACAAAGCCTTGCACACACCATGGAATGTAAAGGAGCAGTCCTTTCCCATGTGCTGGTAGACACAGGGTCATCCCTTAATGTCTTGCCAAAAAAGGCCCTGGTGAAGCTAGAGTACGAAGGATTAGCATTGAGACCCAGTAACCTAGTGGTAAGAGCCTTCGATGGTTCAAAGAGATCGGTTCTGGGGGAGATTGAGCTGCCAGTGACAATTGGCCCACAAACTTTTTCAACGATCTTCTATGTGATGGACATTCAGCCTGCCTACAGCTGTTTGTTGGGTAGACCTTGGATTCACGCCGCTGGCGCAGTAACGTCTACCCTTCACCAGAAGTTAAAATTTGAGTGGGAAGGCCAAGTTGTTACTATCTGTGGGGAAGAGGATATATTTGTTAGCCATCTGGCTACTTATAAGTATATTGAGATGGATGGGGAGATCCATGAAACAATGAGCCAAGGTTTTGAGGCCTTGAATGTCAATGAAGCATCTGTTGTATCTGGAATCTCCATGGCATCTTATCAACAGGCCCAGAAGGTTGTTGAAGAAGGAACTGCCCAAGGCTGGGGCAAGGTCGTATCTGTGGAGGAGAAGAAGGACAAATTTGGGTTGGGTTACAGACCAACTCAACAACATCAAGTGGAGGCTGCTGAGAAGCCCGGTTTTGTCAGTGGGGGGATGCTCACCCCTGATGCTATCAACAATTTGGAAGACGAGCTGGAAGAGGAGCGCAATCTGGAGAATTGGATTCGTCCAAAGATCCCGGGGAGCAGTATCTCAAACTGGTCTTCCCAGGAAATTATAAGAGTTACTCATGCAGAGTAATTATTATTTCCTGTATTTTTATAGCATGCATCAAAGTCTTGCATCTTGCCCAAGATGACAAGACTCATTTTGTAATCGGGCCATCTGTACTTTTTGTGCAAACAAGATTAATCAATGAAATATCAGACATCTTTTTGCAAATGAGTCTTTTTCCTTTTCGTTCACTGTTTTTCCATTTTTTCTTTTTGTACAAAAAAAATATAAATGGCGATGTTTTCAAAATGATAACTTTATTTCACTTTTCTAAGCAAGATTAAAATCAATCACTAAAATGAACAAACTGAACCCTTGCAGAGAGTGCCTTCCAGACAGCACCGACAACAGCACGGCTATGACTTCGTATGACTTTGACAATCCAATCAATCAAGCTGATGAAGGGGTTGAAGAAGAATATGAGCTTCCTGAAGAGCTAGCCAGGTTGTTGAGACAAGAGGAAAAGGTTATTACTCCTCACCAGGAGGAGGTTGAAGTGATTAATCTTGGTACCGATGAAGACGTGAAGGAAGTTAAAATCGGGGCCTGCCTGCAAGACTCAGTGAAGAGACAGCTGATTGATCTGCTTCAAGAATATGTGGACGTGTTTGCTTGGTCGTATCAAGACATGCCAGGGTTGGATACCGATATTGTTGTGCACAAGCTGCCTTTGAGAGAAGAGTGCCCACCGGTCAAACAGAAGTTGCGCCGTACCCGCCCAGACATGGCAATGAAGATCAAAGAAGAGGTACAAAAGCAGTGGGACGCTGGGTTCCTTGCTGTGACTAGCTACCCACCGTGGGTTGCTAACATAGTACCTGTGCCTAAGAAAGACGGCAAAGTAAGGATGTGTGTTGACTACCGGGACCTGAACAGAGCCAGTCCGAAAGATGACTTCCCTTTACCTCACATTGATGTATTGGTGGATAATACGGCTCAGTTCTCGGTTTTCTCCTTCATGGATGGATTTTCAGGATATAATCAGATCAAGATGTCGCCTGAAGACATGGAGAAGACAACATTCATTACACCTTGGGGCACGTTCTGTTACAAGGTGATGCCATTCGGACTGAAGAATGCTGGTGCCACATATCAACGGGCTATGGTGACATTATTCCACGATATGATCCATAAAGAAATAGAGTGTTATGTGGATGACATGATTGCCAAGTCCCTTACGGAGGAAGATCACTTGGTGAATCTCCTGAAGCTATTCAAGCGTCTGAGGAAGTACCAATTGAAGTTGAACCCCAACAAGTGCACATTCGGGGTACGATCCGGTAAGCTGTTGGGCTTTATTGTAAGCGAGAAAGGGATTGAAGTTGACCCTGATAAAGTCAAAGCCATTCAAGAGATGCCTGCACCGAAAACTGAGAAAGAAGTTCGAGGGTTCTTAGGTCGATTGAACTACATTTCACGGTTCATATCTCACCTTACAGCAACCTGTGAACCCTTGTTCAAGCTGTTAAGAAAAGAACAGACGGTCAGGTGGAACGAAGACTGCCAAAGGGCTTTTGACAAGATCAAGGAGTACTTACAAGAGCCTCCAATCCTTATGCCTCCAGTCGAAGGAAGACCTCTGATAATGTACTTAACAGTATTAGAAGAGTCAATGGGGTGTGTGCTGGGCCAGCATGACGAGTCTGGTCGAAAAGAGTATGCAATTTACTACCTGAGCAAAAAGTTTACCGACTGTGAACAACGTTATTCACTGCTCGAGAAAACTTGTTGTGCTTTAGCGTGGGCTGCTCGCCGACTGAGACAGTATATGTTGACCCACACTACTTTATTGATCTCAAAAATGGACCCGGTTAAGTACATTTTCGAGAAGCCAGCTCTTACCGGACGGGTTGCAAGATGGCAAATGATTCTCACTGAATATGACATCCAGTACACCTCTCAGAAAGCCATCAAGGGCAGTGTACTATCTGAATATCTTGCTGAGCAACCTATTGATGACTACCAGCCTATGAGATTTGACTTCCCTGATGAAGACATCATGTTCATAAAATCAAAAGATCATGGAGAGCCTATTCACACTGAAGGGCCTGACCCAGAAGAAGAATGGACTATGATGTTTGATGGGGCTGTTAACATGAATGGTCGTGGTGTTGGTGCAGTACTCATTACACCTAAAGGAGTTCACATGCCTTTCTCGGCAAAACTCACTTTCAACTGCACTAACAACGAAGCTGAATACGAAGCTTGCATTATGGGTCTTGAGGAAGCCATTGACCTCAGGATCAAGACATTGACTGTATTCGGAGATTCAGCTTTGGTAGTTAATCAAACTAACGGAAAATGGTACACCCACCAGGATCATCTGATACCTTACAGGGATTATACAAGGAGGTTATTGACTTTCTTCACAACAGTCAAGCTTGAGTATATCCCTCGGGACGAGAATCAGTTCGCAGATGCTCTTGCTACCATTTCATCCATGATCAAGGTTCAAGCTGCTAACTTTGTACCCCAGATATCAGTGTCCAGACTCGATAAACCAGCATATGTATTTGCAGCAGATGTTGTCAAAGACGATAAGCCTTGGTTCCATGACATTAAGTGCTTCTTAGAGGATCAAACATACCCACCTGGGGCATCTTCCAATGACAAGAAGACTTTGAGAAGGCTTGCTGGTAGTTTCTTTTTGAACACTGATGGGTCTTTATACAAAAGGAACTTTGATATGGTACTCCTCAGATGTGTTGATAAGACAGAAGCAGACTTGTTGATGCATGAAGTGCATGAAGGATCTTTTGGTACCCATGCAGGAGGGCATGCCATGGCCAAGAAATTGCTAAGATCGGGCTATTACTGGATCACAATGGATGCTGACTGTTGTGCCTACGCCAGGAAATGCCACAAGTGCCAGATCTACGCAGATAAGGTGCATGTGCCTCCCAATCCTTTGAACATCATGTCTTCACCATGGCCCTTCGCCATGTGGGGCATTGATATGATTGGCAAGATTGAGCCAACTGCTTCGAACGGCCACAGATTCATCCTGGTCGCCATTGACTATTTCACCAAGTGGGTCGAAGCAGCCTCCTATGCCAATGTTACAAGACAAGTGGTAGCCAGATTCCTGAAGAGAGACATCATCTGTCGGTATGGAGTGCCCGAGCGAATCATTACTGATAATGGTTCCAATCTAAACAACAAAATGATGGCAGAGCTGTGCCGGGACTTCAAGATCCAACATCACAATTCTTCTCCTTACAGGCCAAAGATGAATGGCGCTGTTGAGGCAGCAAATAAGAATATCAAGAAGATTGTGCAGAAGATGGTAGTCACTTACAAAGACTGGCACGAAATGTTACCATTTGCCTTGCATGGGTACCGCACGTCAATCAGAACATCCACTGGGGCAACACCGTATCAGCTTGTGTATGGTATGGAAGCAGTCCTACCTGTTGAAGTTGAATTACCCTCTTTACGAGTATTGATGGATGTTAAACTGAGTGAAGCAGAATGGGTTCGGGCCCGGTTCGAACAACTGAGTCTGATCGAAGAGAAAAGATTGGCTACAATCTGTCATGGGCAGTTATATCAGAAGAGAATGAAGAGAGCCTTCGATCAGAAAGTCAGGCACCGAGGGTACCAAGTGGGAGATCTTGTGTTGAAGAGAATCCTCCCTCCGCATACAGACCACAGGGGCAAATGGACTCCCAATTATGAAGGACCATTCGTGGTAAAGAAAGTTTTCTCTGGTGGAGCACTGATGCTCAGCACCATGGATGGTGAGGATTTCCCGTCCCCTGTGAATTCAGATGCAGTTAAAAAATACTTCGCATAAAATGACCCGCTGGACATAAAAACAGAATGTAAGTCCAGGCAAAATAGGGCATCCCGGCGAGTCAAAAACAGAATAAAAGACTCGGGCAAAAATGAGGGAAATAAATAAAAAATGTACACCCGCTGAGTTGAAAAGCCGCATTGGACAGCTCAGGCAAAAATGGGTATCCCGATGGATTGAAAACCCAAAAGGGCGATCCATGCAAAACAAGGGAATAAGCGAACAACTGCATTCTGAATTCGTCCGTATTATCCGCAACTTGGTAAGCTTCGAAAGGATCAAGCCTCGGTCAGAATCAACGTCCTCCAGAAAGCGAGACGAGAAGAACGTCAAAAGTCATACGAGTCATAGCGAAAGAGGAAGCTCCTTAAAGCGTCGTCAACATCGCCAGCACTTTGTTTCTCAATTTGTAACAATCTCTTCATTTTAGGAGATTTGTTTCCCTGACTGTATCTTGCCAATTCAGGGCACTTGAATTAATAAAATCAGATTTTTCAGTCATGTCTCGTCTTATACATTTCTATTTGCAAAGAATGTCTGATGTCTCTAAAAAACTGATCGCATAAGTACAGATGTTTTTCTCTAGAAAATAATAAAAAATACATGCTGGCAGGGAATATATTTACTCTCAAGAGTGCTTAACTCCTATGACGGAATCCAGTAAAGGATACCTCGGGACCATCTGTACGTTTCCTTATCTTTGCAGGATTGCAGGTATCCAGAATGCAACTTGGGGTATGAAAGCTTCACCCTTAGCAAGCTGGCAGATCATTATCAACTCGGTCTATCTTCCACGTGGCACTGGAAGGTGCCCATTTCCCCAGCGAAGTTGCCAAATCAGTACTCGCTCAGTCTTAGCACCTGAGTTGCTTCTTCCCCAGCTGAGTTGCCACCTATTACTTATCCCCATCAGAGTTGTCAGGCATCACGGAAGGCGCCCATATCCCCGGCTGAGTCAAGAATCCACCTCAACAGAATTTCTAGGGAGGTCTTTCAGTGATCTCTCTCTCTCCCCCAGCCGAGTTGTCATTTCATCCTCAGCAAGATACAGAAGTCAGGGAATCATCTCCCCACGGAATCCTCAGCCTCTATCCAGAAGAGCAACGCATAAAGAAGTCACAACAGAGCAACAAAAGCTTCTACAGACCCCAGCTGGGTCCTCATTACAAGGATATGTCAATCAGTGACCTATATCCCCCAAGCAGATACATTTCACCAGATCTATCAATGATCTCATCCCCAGCTGGGATACTCACTCCAAGCAGATCGACCAGAGATCTTTACAGCAATGGGACCCGAGTCCCGAGTCTGTACCCTCGCATAATCATGGCATTTGCATCATATTCACCCACAAAGCGTAGCATTCCGTCTAAATATGGAGCATTACGGCAAAAATCAAACATAGCATAATCATAAGTCATTATTGTGAATCGAACACTTGTGAATATTAACCATTCATCAACAATGAACAGAAATCCCTACCAGAGTTCCCCGGCAAGAGCAGTTGCCTCCCAATTCACGAACACCAGTATACACCTTTTGACACCCGTCAGTGTCACCACTCCCCAGTAAAATCGCCTGAACATCTTTGCAAACAAAACCCCCGTATTACAGATACTTCCTGACACCCGTCCATGTCAAAACTCCAGCAGAAAGCCAAAGACACCCTCTTTGCACTCACACATACCTATATATACATTTTCTTGACACCCGTCCGTGTCATATCCCCAACACAGTCGCTTACACTCCTACAACCCATATACTTGCTAATATTATACCTTTCTCTCTTGACACTCGTCCGTGTCACCCTCCCCAGCAGATAAACACTCATCTATACAATACTCATACTCATGTCACACTTATACAGATACTCGTCCGTATCTTGTATACACCATTTATATCCCCACAGATTCGACAATAGTCCTTGTTCTTTGTTAACCCGTTGGTACTCGTCCGTACCATCATCTCAGAACATTGCGTCTAGTGTTTGTTTCTACATGATACTCGTCCGTGTCATAGTCTTAAGGATGCTCGTCCGCATCTTTAATCCATACACTGTGTCAAACACTTATGTCTTTTTGAATATAGATGCTCGCCTGTATCTATTATTCCCCAGAAGAGTCCCTTCAGATGCAACACTCGTCCGTGTTCTTTGTTAACCCGTTGATACTCGTCCGTATCATCATCTTTGAGCATGTGTCGGTTTTTGTTTCTACCTGATACTCGTCCGTATCATAGTCTTAAGGATGCTCGTCCGCACCTTTAATCTATACACATCTAAACACTTATACCTTTTGTTTTCTTGAATATAAACACCCGTCCGTGTTTACTATATCCCCAGTAGATCACCAACAAAGCAAAACAAATTTTCTTTTTATCTAACACTCGTCCTGTGTTATGATAACCCTGAGAGCAGCCGTACCCTGCTAGGTGGTCGTCCTCCATCATGCTCATCCGATGGCCGTCCCCATCGTTGATTTTTAGCAGCCGTCCCCTGCTAGGTGGTCGTCCTCCACCTCTTGATGATCGTCCTTCATCATTTTATCCAATGGCCGTCCCCATTGTTGATCTTGGTTATCTGACATTCGTCCTATGTCATGATGAACCTTGAGAGCAGCCGTCCCCTGCTAGGTGGTCGTCCTCCACCTCTTGATGGTCGTCCTCCATCATGCTCGTCCGATGGCCGTCCCCATCGTTGACCTTTTATCCGGCATTCGTCCTATGTCGCGATATTTTCGGCAGCCGTACCCTGCCAGGCGGTCGTCCTCCACCTTAGATGACCGTCCCTCATCTTAACCCGACAGAGCAGCCGTCCCCTGCTAGGTGATCGTCCTTCGCCTTTGATGACCGTACCTCATCACCTGTTTAGTTCATTTATTCTTTAACCCGATGGCCGTCCCCGTCGTGGTCCCTTTTCTTTTTAGCCCGATGGCCGTCCCCATCGCCGGTTACTTTGCTTTTTGAACTTGATGGTCGTCCCCGTCATGTTTCATTTGATCCCCAGAGAATTTTACAGCTTTATCTTGATGGCCGTCCCCATCATATTTTCTTATTTTCCCAGCTAGTCGGCCGTCCCCGTCTTGGCTTTACCTTTTATCCCCAGCATGTCGGTCGTCCCCGTCATTGCTTCATTTCCTGCACCTTTCCCAGCATGTCGGCCGTCCCCGTCATTGCTCTTTCCCAGCAGTCGTCCTCTGCTCGACGGTCGTCCTCCGTCGCCCACACTTTACAATATACTTTATTTCCTTTTACAATCTATATCCCTTTTCTTCTTCATTTTGTGAGTGCAAATTTTGGATTGTCTTTGGTATTCAACCACAAGTTATCTTGTTTGCCTGTTAAGCCGTCGCTTACAACCTGCACAGCTAACTCATGTTTGAATAGGGGCAGCTGTAAACACCCCAAATTTGCCCTCACCCATTCACACCATGGCTTGTGATCATTATCATATGCATAAACACAATCATATCATCTCATATCACATTTTGATTCACTGCATAGTTTCTAAGTCATCTGCACCTAGGGTTTGTGATCTGAGCAATCCAAGAGCCTCTTGAGCCATTCCAAAGGCTACCAATCACTTCAAAGGGGTCCATGTGTGTTCTTATATCATATTACACCCTCTCAAAGTCAAAAATGCCAAAGAATCACAAGAACTGGGATTGGTATGGAAGCAGAGCCAGGTTTGACTGCACAGATGACCTAAAATTAGGGTTTTGGTTTCAGAGGCCATAACTCCAAATTTTCTGGTCATTCTTGTTTCTATTGGTCTCTATATGGTATAGGGAGTATGCATATCAATTTTCATGAAGAAATTCCATGGGGAAGTCATCTGATCAAAGGTTGACTTTCTGGACAAGTCAGTGCAAAATCAGGGCATCTGAGGCCCCCAATGACCCAACCAAGGGGTGATCTTCATCATTTTGAGTGTATATGATCTTTATTTGATCATGGAAGAAGGTTGAAGTTCACAAAATTCAAGAATTTGGAGTTTTTGCAAATGTTGACTTTTTGGGCATAGTTGACTTTTCAAGAATGTGTCATTTTAGGTCATTTTTCAAGCCTTGATTCTTGATCCAAAAATGCTTCAAATGGAAAAACTTTGGTCATGAAAGTTGTAGAATACATTTTTCCCTTTTCAAAAAGTACAAGAACATGATCAAATTCCTCTTGGATCAAAAGTTATGGTGTGACAAAGTTGGCAAAAATCATTGATTTTCAAGATGTGCACCAAATGAGAAATTTGCAAGATCATGAACCAAGGCTGTTTGTAACTTCTAGTTGACATCAAACCAATGTACAAACATCACATAGGCCCTAAAAATCAGAATTGAACTAAAAGATCACATGTGTATGGTTTGTGTAACAAGACTTTTTCATGAAGTTCCAAAAGTAACCAAGTTGCAAAACCATCATGATGCTTCTCACCACTTGCTGCATTGGCCTTTGAACCACTCTAGCCTTCCATACACACCATGCTGCGCCAGCCCTAGCCATGGTACCAAGCTAGAACTCAAGCCATACCTCTCTTACAAAAAAGTTGACTTTTGGCAAAAGCAAACATCCCAATCACAGCAGGCCATGTCACATCCTCTGGCCACTTGGAATTGTTTATACTATCCTTTGGCAAGCAAAACATAAGACCAAGCCAAGCTGAAACACACCACAACATCACATACACAAAACTCACCCCATTTTGCAAAACCATTCGAATCTGCCTCCACATCTCACAAACACAAAAGCAAGTCTCACCATCATCCTCACCTGGTCACACTGAACCTAAACCAACAAGGGAGCAAGCCAGAAGCACACTAGAACACCACATTACCATTCTCACTCCAACCTGCATTTTCATTCGAACCATCTTCCACAGCCACAAAACAGCCAAACTCTTTTCACCAACAAATCAAGCACATCAAAAGGAGTCAAAACCACCCTTCACATTGATCTGGAGCAGTCTATACACAGAGCTCATTTTCTGCTATATCAGACTAGAACCTCTCAGAATAGCTTGCTTAAGCTCATTCCAAGCCTGCCATTAGCACCAGGAGGATCAATGGAGTAAGTTGGCACCAAGAAGCAGTCCAGAAAGCCCAGAAATAGAAGCTTCCATCTCAGGTATGACCATGGAAACTTTTCTCTCAGAGCTTGATTTTTAAGTTATAAATTGATTATGTATGCTCTACTGGTCATGGGGATGGTTTCAGAATCAAAAATAAGTGAGAAATGAGTTTGTATGACCCCTCTGAAATTTTTCCCGTGGATTTTGTTTCCTTCGATTCGCTTGATTCATGGTGTTTAAATGTTGTTTGAGGGTAGATTCATGTCCTAGGATGATAGAGGATCACTTAGATGTGTTTAATTTGTGAAATGGTTGCCTGAATCATGTTTTAGGGTTTTGGGGTCGCCGGGGAAGATGACCGGAGCTCCCCTCCGGTCACCTGAGTTTGATTAACCCTAATTACAGTAATTAATTCCATTTGAATTTCGTGCGTTGGATGGCTTGACTTGTTTGACTTGCCGCGCGAATAGAAGGCCTGGATCCACTTGTTTAGCCCTAATCCACTTAATTAATTTAATTAATCATAATTAAACTAATTAACTCAGAAGCAACCATAGCCCTTGGATAGCGCGCGCGGTCAAACATTTCAAATCCAGACTCAATCTCAGCCATTCTTTCTGTTGACTTCATTTAAAATTCATTTTTATTTCTTTTTCTTTCATTTAATTTGCCTAATTTATTTAAAATAGTAAAACTTGTTTAAAAATTATGAAATTTTTTATCCTGAGTTTCATTAATTTTTCAAACACAAAAATATTTTCATTTTTATTTTTATCATTAAAAAAGTATTTTTAAATATTTAAAAGATTATTTTTAATTGATTAATGAGAATTAATTTATTAAAAATACTTTTAGGTATTTAAAAATCACCAAAAAATTCATGAAATGTTCTAAGACATTTAGAAACATTATCCAACCTTCAAACCAAATTTCTTTTTTGATCTTGATGCATTTTGAGAATTTTTCATTGAATTAAAATCATTTTTATGCATTAATTTGATCCAAAGTTCAAAAAATCATTTCTGCCTATTCATGAGGAGTTGGACATTGATTCTTCTTGCATTGCATTGTGTTTAGCATGTAGTTTGTAAGGTTAAATGGCCATGATTTGATATTTCATTTTCAATTTGTTTGTTAATTTTCTTGTTTAGAACCCTAAAAAACCCTAGAATCTTGTAAAAATCATATCTTGAACTTGGTTAGGAGTTGAGACTTCTCCTTTGGGCAGTGGTTTGGTATAGGATTAGGGGTTCTTTGAGTAGCATTTTCCATTTTTTATCTTAGGGTTTTGCTTCTGTTTTTGGTTCTTGTTTGATGTATGATTCATAAACCCTAATTTGTGCTTTCATATGCATCCATCTTGCATTCTCTTGCATAACATGACTTGCCATGACATTTCAAGCATCCATTTGATTCATTTGACATCATAAGACATATAGAAAGCATGCTTGATCATTGCATCATGTATTTGCCTTGTTGTATGCCATGTGCACTTCATAACTTTTCATGTATATCCATGCTCCTAAGCTTGCTTCATTTGCATTCATGAACTTGTATGATCATCTCCATGCCTTGTTTCATGTTTTGTATCACTTCATAGCATCATCAACATGCTTCTGGTTTTGTTTCTCATCATGTCATCTCATCCCATTTTGCATTGCATTGCATTTTCTTTTCTAACCTTTCAGGTGGTAAGTGATTCTGGGAAGTGAATTTGCCTTCACTTCTCACAACTTTTCTTTCCATCTCTCTTGCATCCATGCTGCATTTTTATATGTGTTTGAGTTTGAGCTTGCTCATTCTTCTTCTTCCCACTTTCTTTCTTCAAGTGACTTTACTTCTTGAATGAAGCAAGTCACTTTGCTTCTCTTGATCCTTTCATCTGCTTCCTGGTGGTTCCATTGAAGATTGTTCTTGAAAACCTCACAAACCTTAGGAACAACCAAGCATGACAATGATTAGGGTTTTGATTAGTCCCCCCCTCTTAGTTTCACCTTTGTGTCTCTCTTGAGTCTTCTCTCCTCATCTCATAATCAGGGACTAAACCCTAAAGGCTTTAAGGCTTTGTGATTAAGCTTATGCCTGCATCCTTCTATTAGGATGGAATGTATAACTTTAATCCTAAGTGTTAAACCCTTAATGTGTTTAAATCTCTTAATCAATTCACATAATAATCATCAAGACATCACACTTGTAACTTGGGCCTTGCATTAGGGTTCTAATTCTTCCTTAAATGGTTAAGAAGGACTAACCCTAGTGTTAATGGACAAGTCCCCCTCAAGTTGTCTTACAAACCCTAAAAATCACTTCATCATCATATCAGTAAATAAAATCCACTTAATCAAAGGCATGTTTTGTCATGAGTTTAATCCCTAATCATGGATTAAGTTGAGGAGATTTCCTCAGCTTAAACATTCTCATCTATTGTCCTTCTATTAGGATGGTGTAATGAGTCTGTTTAATCCCTGATTATGGCTTAATCTCATTACTCAACACTAAACAAAAACCACCAAAACATCTAAATAATCACAAGTAGGTTAATGATCTTAATCCTACATCATGGTAATTAAGTGTGAGAAGCTGACTTCACACTTAAGGTATTCCCATTACCCCTAATCAGAGGGAAGATGTGATGAGTTTACTAAATCCATTGGTTTAGGCTTAAGCTCATTAACTTATGACAAACTTCAAAAGCAATAAAAGACTGAAAACACAAAAACAAACAATAATCGGCTCCTCCGGGATTCTTCTCTCATCTCATTCACTCACAACCGAGAACTTGCTTCTTCCGTCTAATGCAAGACAGTTTGCACCTGAGCCAGACAGGTCATACACTTGAGCATAGACAAGTAAGCAGTTCATCAGTCAATTTATCTTTCAGTCTCTTTGGGTCGAACTACGGTGTTCTGACTTCCTCATTGCACGAGAGGATACGTAGGCATAACTTAACGGTTATCGAACAAAAGTCTCTGTATATTCCCCCTCCTTCTAGCCTCATTCTTTAAGCCTCATTATCATGAGCATTTCACCCTTTTTCTCTTTTACACTGACACATCATTTACACACTTCACTTCACTTACACTGACACCTGTACATCCTTTTCCAGCTATTGTATACACAGATTGCACTGACACTACCCCTTTTAAACACAAATCTTTTAAGCGTGGATCCCGTCGAGTACGACGGACAATCTGGGTGCTAATACCTTCCCAGGTTGTAACCAACCCCCTTTCTCAGCCTCTCTGGTTCGCAACCGTCTTATCCATATCTTTCTAGGCCTATGCAGCATTGCCTTTCCTCCGGGATAAAAATGCCTAGCTGGCGACTCTATTCATCTCTAGTGAGTTCACGGCTGTTTGTTCTCATTGTCCCTCTCGCCGACCGTTCGCGCTTGTACCTGGATGCGAATCTTCGGGAGCGACACCAGCTCTCCAGGTTGCGGTCGCTTTCCGCCTCGTCTTCCAGATTGTTAACAGCATTTGGGGTGAGCATCCCCTCACTAATGAACTTGGGCTCCTTCGCAACCTCGTCGGAATGGTCTGTAACCCAAACCGAATTTATCTTCCTTCTTTTCCACTGGCAGCAGCTTGCCCCAGCCTTGAGCATTACCTTCTTCAACAACCTTATGGGCTTGCTGATAGGAGACAATTGAAGTACACATCCTGTCCTCCTGGGATGCAGCAAATACTTCAGTAGCCTCATTGACATTTAGGGCCTCAAACCCTTGGCTCATTGTCTCATGGATTTCACCATCCATCTCAATATACTTGTATGTAGCCAGATGGCTAACAAATATGTCTTCCTCACCACAGATGGTGATAATCTGTCCTTCCCATTCATACTTCAGTTTCTGGTGAAGGGTCGACGTTACTGCGCCTGCGGCGTGAATCCAGGGTCGACCTAGCAAACAGCTGTAAGCAGGCTATATGTCCATCACATAGAAAATGGTCTTAAATACTTGTGGACCGATTATCACTGGAAGCTCCACCTCTCCGAGAACAGATCTTTTGGAGCCATCAAAAGCCCTGACTACAAGGTTACTTGGCCGGAGAGCTATCCTATCATATTCGAGCTGGACAAGAGCTTTCTTGGGTAAGACATTGAGTGAGGACCCAATGTCTACAAGAACATGAGATAGTACAGCTCCTTTGCACTCCAAGGTTATATGCAAAGCTTTATTGTGGAGACGTCCTTCTGTTGTCAAATCAACATCAATGAAACCTAGCCCATGGCTAGTATTGACATTTGACACCACTGTTTCCAACTGATTTACTGTGATCTCTTCTGGCACGTAAGCATCGTGCAAAACTTTGAGTAGTGCATCCCGATGGGCTTCGGAACACAACAATAGTGATAAGATCGAGATCTTTGAAGGGGTCTGGTGGAGCTGGTCCACAACTTTATAGTCACTTCTTTTAATAATCCTCATGAACTCATATGCATCTTGATCGAAGGATGATTTATGAGTTTCTTTCGGCGCAGATTCTTCCGATATCACACTCTTCCCTTTGGCTTTGGCAACAGCCTCTGCCTCAGTGTTGGTTCTAGGGACTTGTGATGCGAAGAGATGTCCGCTTTGGGTGAAGCCTCCGCCTCCCCCAACATTATCCACTTGGGGAGTGAGAACTGGAGAATCAAAAAGGACTTTCTCTCCGTTGCAGTATAGATCAGCACCATAATGCCATGGTATAGCACTGTCTTTATCATATGGGATTGGACCACGCACCGTGATAGTGACTGGGCTTACTGCAGCAGAAGTTGGGACTGTAATAGTATGTGGGTCATAGAAAATAGTAACAGGACCGCTGGTGGATGTTGGTAGAGATGAATTAAAGCTTGGTTGAAACTGTTGAGACTGTTGAAAGTTGTTGGAATTCGGGACCGTTGTCGGGTCATAATAAATTATGACAGTGGAAACGTCATTATCAGTAGTTGCTGAAGTTGTAGTAGCCGGTAAAAATGAATTGTTGTTTCTTGAAGTAACAGATGGAATGATTGCTGAAGTTGTAGCTGAATCAGTTGGAACAATGGTTGTTGCAATTGTAGAAGAATCACTAAAAAAGGTGGTTGTTGCATTTGTAGAAGATTCACTTGTTGTCGACAAAAGGGTTGCTGGTGTTGTAGAAGCTGTTATGGTGATTTGCAGAATGCCTTCTCTGATCAAGCCATTAATTCCACTCTTCAAGCTTTCACACCCATTCTCGGAAAGTTTGCATGATTCACAATAGGCCTCATAACCTGGGAACACTTGGCATTTTAAAAGCTGGGCTTTAATCTCTGCCAGAGGTGTTTGAATACATGCAATGTCTTCTATTAAGCTCATGGGTGAACCATCCTCTACAACATTAATCCTTGGCCCACTGTGGCTTGGCATAGGGTTCTTCATTACATTGGCAGGAGGTGCAAAGTTCAGGGCTTTTGAATCTACCAGATCCCGAACCTTCATATGCAGAGCACTGCATTTTTCCGTAGAGTGACTAGGTGCGTTGGAATGAAAAGCACACCTAACATTGACATCGTAGTTTCTTGGAAGGTTTTGAGGATCGGGTGGAGCCAATGTCCTCAACTCAACAAGATTGAGCTTTAGGAGTTGTGGCAGCAGTGTAGCATATGGCATTGGAATGGGGTCAATCACCCGGTTGACCTGAGATAGTCGTTGTTGAAACGGGCATTGTTGTTGATTGTTGTTGTTATTGTTTTATGATCTCTGTTGCGGAAACTGTTGTTGCAGAAAGTGTTGCGGTTGTTGAGTATACTGAGGAGGTGGAGCAGGGATAGTAACAACAACAACTGTTCTGGGCAAGTATTGGGGTCTCCCTCTTCCCATGTGCACAGAGTTATTCTCACCAGATCTACGGGGCCCAGCAAATGGTTTTCTTGTACTGCTTGAACTGGAACCGTTATCGGAGATCTTTCCCATCTTCAATAGGCTCTTTATTCTTTCCCCAGCTATCACCACATCTGTGAAGCTGGTAGAAGAAAAAGCAGTCATTCTGTCAATGTAGGTTCCTTGAAGAGTATTCATGAACATGTCTGCCATTTCCCTTTCAAACATGGGGGGTTGAACTGCAGTAGCAAGTTGCCTCCACCTTTGGGCATATTCCCTGAAGCTTTCACGGGAAGATTGAGACATTCCCATTAGGAGGGTCATGTTTGGAGCCATGTCCAGGTTATACTGATACTGACGGATGAAAGCTTCAGCCAAGTCTTTCCAGTTCCTTACTGTGGCTCTAGTCAAATGAGAATACCATTCTCGGGATGCCCCTGTCAGACTATCCTCGAAGTAAAACATCCACAACTTCTCGTCCATGGTGTATGCTTTTAACCTTCCCAAGAATGATTGAAGGTGGGTGCGTGGGCAGGATGTGCCATTACATCAAACCCTAGGGAATTCTGGGATTCAAGAGACCTCAGCTTCTCTGCAATTTCATCCAGCCTACGGTCGTAAACCTCATCTCCAGCCCCAACAACTGTAAACTGTTCTTCTTGAGGATCCTCTTGCAAGACCCTTCCTCCAGCAGTGTTACCCTGAGTATTCCTTATGGCATTGATTTCGGGGTTCAGATAAGGCCCAAACTCTGGTGGATCAGTGCGAGGTTGCACGTGATCGTTGTTACTGGTACCTCCTGTACCTGGATGGTGTTCTTCAGGAGTCTGCCTTTCCACCAACTCCCTTAGTCTTTCCTGGCTCTGAGCTAAGCCAGTCATTACAGTCATGAATTGGGTAATCTGATTCCTCATCTCAACCCTCTCATTGGCCATTTGGGTCCTTCATTCAAGTCTTACTGAACTTGATCCATCTGGAGTCCCGAAAGGTTGTTTCGCGTCGGGTACCGGTGTATTCTGTTGACAGGGGACACTCTTCTGCGAGCAATGTTTCCTGAAACCACAACAAAGTGAGAAACAACAATAAAACAAAGACCTACAAAACAAAGAAAGTGTTAGTATGCAATGCAATATGCCTATTTGTCTTCCAAGGGTATCCGGTTTGGTTCTTTGGTTTTGACCTTTCCAGACCTCGAGGAAATGCTGATGATGTTGCAGAGAGTGATAAAGCCCAACAATAATAACATGAACCACATATATTACAAAGAGTGAAAATACATAGTTTGATTACAATACATCCCCCTGGTGGGTCAAAATACAACAATAAAATCAAAAGTAGAACAAAAGAAGAGTACAAGCAAAAAGTCAAACATCTAATCCAAAGTCATCCTCTCTGACTTCCTTCAGGAGGGCCTCAGTCACTGGGCCTACTGGGTGCTCTGTAATAGTCCTGATGAGGAGGTTCCTGGTAGCAATGGCACTGGTTAACTTCTTATGCTTGTCCTGATCCTTTGACCTCTTCAACCCCGCCAGGAGTTTCAATTCAGATATCTCCTTCTGAGCTGCCAACAAGGCCTCCTGATGCTTCTTCTCACTAGCCTCCAACTGCTCTATCTTAGCCTGAGTCCTTTGGTCTTCCTGTGAACGGGCTTCAGTAATCCTGATCCACCTAGCCTGGCTCTCCTCTAGATAATGCTCTAACCTAGCCTTCTGAGTCTTTGCTTCCTTGCAAGCATTCTTCAGTACTAACTCCCATGCGCCTTCCTGATGTAGTCATCCGTCTTCTCAATCTTGGTCAAATGCTCAACCCTGAGCCTTTCCAATCTCTCATTATCTAGACGACTATCATTTCTCTCCCAGAGAGTCTTCTTCGAGGCTTCAGATAGCTGAGTATTCCTCTCTTTCAGCTTTTCAAACTCTTCCAAACTGATAGTAGTTGCAGGTTGTGTTGTAGAAGGTCCAGGTATATCTTCTAAGGTAAATGGAATCCGGGTGATCTGAACTCTGGTACGAGACCAATCTCAATACTATGCTGAAGCAATGTTGTTGTACTTGCCAAGGATGGCTGTTCCCTTGGTCTGAATGTTATCCCAAGCCCAGGCAGCTTGTCTGACAACAACAGAGTTAGGTTGGATTTCACAGTAAAGAGTTTCATCCAAATCTTGTCCTCTGGGAGGATGAACCAAGGCATACCCTAATTGTCTTTTAAACAGTAAAGGGTTATAGTTGATGCAACCTTTTACTCCTATCAAAGGCACATTAGGATATTGCCCACAACTAGTAATGATGTCCTTGCCCTTGGTGCTCTGAGTGAACCATCTAATGTCATCTGATGTCAAGACAATGAATCTCTTAGCCCAGTTCTTCTGCTGATGAGGGTTCAGGAAGGTATCTGACTTTGGAAAATGTGTTAGCAGCTAAGAGTAATAAAGAGGAGCACAGCATCTGACCAGTCTTCCTCTTTGCTTTTCATTCCTCTGGTATACTGAGTAGTAGAAGTCTACTAGCAATGTAGGAACTGGGTTCCTCAATAAGAACAGGTGAATGGCATTCTTGCTCACAAACTTGGGCTCGTCTGCAAACAAGATAAACCCATATATACTGAGGGCTAGAAGTGCACAGACAACCTTCCATTCCCCAACTGTAGCATGCAAGGTAGCTTGGGAGATCAAGAAGTCTAGGTGAAGGCCTGGAACCCCAGCCTTGGTTGTCATGTTCTGATCAATGAGGGCAGGCTCCAAATGCAATTCCCTGGCTATGTCTTCATTTCTGGGAGCAACCATCTCAGGGTTAGAAGGAATCCCTCTCCTGATAGGAACTCCTAACAACATGGAAAACTCTTCTAGCAAAGGTCCCAATTGGAAATCAGGGAATGTGAAACATTTGAGTGGAGGATCATAAAACTGCAAGCAAGTATGGATCATGCTCCTCTGAGATGCATATAGATCCACGAACATGTCCAATATGCCCCCATAATGCTCTCTGAATAGTGGGACATGATCAGGAGTAATGAGGGACTGGACCTGCCTGATGCCAGTCAGGGTGGGCTCAAAGAAGTGGTAAGTGATGTTGCTCTTTCTTGAAGTGTCCATGGGTGCTGGTGAAGAAGCTGAGAGCAACTGCTGATGAAGGTCATTGAATGAGATGCTGGAGATGAGTCTCTGATGAGGATAGCTAGAGGAGAATCACTGACAAACTGATGGAGATGCTGAAGAAGATAACTGAAGGAGTCTGAGCAGCAGAAGGGGTCAAAACCAAACCAAAGACAATATGATGGATACCCTATAAAACAAATAAGTAAATGTTAAATGATGCAAAAATGATGTATGCAAATGGTATGCAAAGGGTTTGTGGTCAAGTGCTGGATCTGTTTATCTGTCTTGGCAAAAATCCATGTATGTTCATAAGTCCGGATGGAGGCCTAGAAATCCAGTAACCAGGTGGGGGGACTCAAATAAAGAGTCACAAGTCCAGGGTAATCACAAGAACTGTCCAAATAATACAACCTTAACAAATCTAGTAACAAGGTATGATGAGGCCAAGGGTTCCTGCAAACCTGTAAACATCCCAACCCCCTCACATGTAATGTTCTAGAACAAGGATCCCCAGACTTGGATCAGTTATGAGAAGTGTAAACACTTCTAACCCGGAGGTACAGTGTTTACAATAACCATAAAAGATCCTCCTCTAATTCACCCCAGATGCTGAAGGTCATAAAAGGTCATCCAGACTTAGCAGGCTTCCCAGATAGCCCTAGTACTACAGGAAATATGTAGCACAGACTTCTCAAGAAGAAACCCATGTCTGAACCGTGTTTCATATTCCCGCACCAGACCGAAATGGAATGGGAAAGAATATGAATCCACTCTAGCCTATGTGTCACTCAGGTCCCAGGTATAGGACCTTAATCACTCAATGAACCCCACCCACCAAAACAGACAAGAGATCCAACACATGATAATGACAGTATGAAATGCATAAAACTGTAAATGAAAGCAGTAAATAAAGTTGTACATAAAGCAAACAAATAAGCACAAGTAGCACATAACACCCCCGTAAACACAAATCAAACAAGCGCTAGGAGGAACCCACAAAAAGAACCAGAAGCCCTGGTTGCAATATAAGAGTCCCCAGCAGAGTTGCCAAGCTGTCGCTCCCACTAAAAGACACCAAGGTCAGATATGGTACAAACGCGAACGGTCGGCGAAAGGAGGAATGAAGGTGAAGATGAAAAGAGTCTCCAACTAGGCATTTTTATCCCGAAGGAAAGGTAATGCTGCATAAACCTAGGAAAAGATGGATAAGACGGTTGCGAACCAGAGAAACTGAGAAAGGGGGTTGGTTACAACCTGGGAAGGTATTAGCACCCAGATTTTCCGTCGTACTCGACGGGATCCACGCTTGAAAGTTTGTGTTTAAAGGGGTAGTGTATGTGCTGTCTGTGTGCAAAAGATGGAAAAGAATATATAGGTGTCAGTGCAAGAAGGTGAAGTGAAATGCTCATGAATGAGGCTTAAAAAGAATGCTGAAAGAGGGGGAAAGAGACATAGACTTTTGTTCGATAACAGTTAAGTTATGCCTACGTATCCTCTCGTGCAATGAGGAAGTCAGAACACCGAAGCTCGACTCAAAGAGACTGGAAGGTAAATTGACTGATGAACTGCTTGCTTGTCTATGCTTAAGTGTATGACTCGTCTGGCTTGAGTGCTAACTGTCTTGCATTAGACGGAAGAAGCAAGTTCCCGTTTATGAGTGAAGATGATGAGAAAAGAATCCCGGAGGAGACGATTATTGTTTGTTTTTGTGTTTTCAATCTTTTATTTGTTTTTGGTGTTTTTGCATAAGTTAATGAGCTTAAGCCTAAACCAAGGGTTAGTAAACTCATTATATCCTCCCTTTGATTAGGGATAATGAGAATACCTTAAGTAAGAGATAAACATATCAACTTAATTACCATAATGATGTAGGATTAAGATTATTAACCTACTTGTGATTATTAAGATGTTTTTGAGTTTTTGTTTAGTGTTAAGTAATGAGTTAAAGCCATAATCAAGGATTAGTGAACTCATTACACCATCCTAATAGAAGGATAATAAATGAGCACACTTAAGCTAAGGAAGATACCTCAACTTAATCCATGATTAGGGATTAACCTCATGACAAAACAAACCTTTATTAAAATAGATTAATTAAGAGGTTTAAACAAATTAAGGGTTTAATACTTAGGATTAAAGTTATACACTCCAACCTAAGAGAAGGATGCAGGCATAACCCTAATCACAAAGTCTTAAAACCTTAAAGGTTTAGTCTCTAATGATGAGGTGAGAAGAGAGACACAAAGGTAAAAGCTAAAGTGGGACTAATCACAACCCTAATTATTGTCATGCTTGTATGTTCCTATGGTTTGTATGGCTTAAGAAGGATCTTCAGAGAAGCCACCAATGGAAGAAGCAGATGAAAGGAGGAGAAGCAGAAGAAACAAGTTACTTACTTCACTGAAGAAGATAAGTAACTTGGAGAAAGAAAGTGAAAGATGAACATGAATGAGCAAGCTCACTCTAAAGCAAAGAAAAATGCAGCAAGGATGCATAAGAAAAAGATGAAGAGAAATGAGAAGTGAAGGCAAATTCACTTCTCAAGTTACTTACCACCTGAAAAGGTTAACATAAAGGAAAGAAATGAAATGAAAATGAAACATATGCAAAGGTAAAACCAAAACCAGAAGCAAACACATGATGCAAATGATGCTATGAAATGATGCAGAGTCATACCAAGGGCTATGAATGTTCATACAAGAGATTGGATGCAAATGAGGCATGCTTTAAAGTATGAAAACACATGTATGTTTATGGAATGAAATGAATGAAAAGCATAAAAATTGTATGAAGAAATGATCAAGAAATGTCCTAAGATTTCTAAGATGGCATACAAATGCTTAGAATGTCATGTCAAGTTCACATGTTCATGCAATGCAATGTAAGATGCAAGTATGTATGCAATATTAGGGTTACATGAAAGGATGAGATGCAAATGTCAAAAACAGAAGCAAATCACAAGATAAAAATATGCAAATAAACTCAAAGGAACCCTAACCCCATATGATATCACACCCCAAAGGAGAAGGTCTAACTCTTAACCTAAAGAAAGTTGTGATTTTTCTAAGTTAACTAGGTTTTTGGGTACCTTAAGAGGGAAAATGCAAATCAAATGGAAAATGCAAGATAAATTTGTGACAAAAATATAATAGATACTATATTCTATATGAAGAACAATACAAAAAGAACCAATGTCAAACCCTTCATGGTTAGGCAGAAAGGAATTTTCAAAGTTAGGGTTCCAAAAAGGGATTTTTATGAACCCTAAATTCAAGAAAAATGTCAAAATGAGTTCAAAACCAAAAAGAAATTTGTATGAATGGTTTGATAATGTTCTAAATATCCTAAGATGAAATGTGAATTTTTTTGGAATTTTTAGAAACCTAAATGGTATTTTAATTAATTAATTAAAATAAACATTTAAATATTTTAAAAATGATTTTTTAATGCAAAAAATAAAAATAAAAATGTTTTTGGGTGAAGAAAAATATTTGAAATCAAAATGCAGAAGAAAAATATTTTTGGAATTTTCTAAGTATTTTAAATAAAATGTACAAAATAAATGCAATAAAATGAAATAAAAATTGAAATAAAAGAAAGTATGTTGATCTGACGGACAGGATTTGAACTGGGGAAGTTTGCTTTGACTACACGCACATCTCAATGGCCAGGAATTAATCTGAGCTTTAATTAGATTTTATAATTAATTAATCCAGTTTAATCTTAATGAGCTAATCTGAGCCATCCACTGCCTAACCCTAATCCTCATCCAACGGCCCAAATTCAAACTTAGCCCTAAACGCGTCATTAACCCTAATCAGTTTCAGGTGGCCGGAGAAGACTTCCGGTTGTCTTCTCCGGCGAGACCAAATTGTCAACTTCTTCCCCAGGTCATTTCTAGAGCTCTAAAGCTCCAGATCACTTCCCCACACCTCCCCAAACATGAATCAAGCATTAAAACACATTTCTCATTCACCATTTTTAAGATTCGAAGAAAACAAGTTTTACGGGCAAAATTTTAGAGCAAGCATACATGGTCATTTCTCACTCATTTTCAAAACAAATTAGATCATGATGATAAGCAAAGCATAAGGAACAATTTAGAAACTTAAAATCATGCTTCTGGAAAAAATGTTCTTGAGGTTACCTGAGCTTGAGCTTTCTCAGTTTGGGGCTTTTGGACCTCCTCCCTTGTACAAAACCACTCCTCTTGACCTCCTGATGAAGTTGCAATGCTTGGAAGGAGCTTAGAATGGCTGGAATGAAGGCTTGCAACTCAACTGGCCAGAAATCATGTTTCAGTTTTGGCTGCTTTTAGGCTGTAATAAAGGGTGGTTTATGTTCTAATGATGATGGTGAGTTAAATGGTGAAGTTTGTTTGTGATTTTTATGGCTGAGAAGAGTGTTTCGAAAGCTTTTGCTTTTGGGGTGATTTTGAGAAACTTGGTGATTCTGAGGTTCCAGGCTTGTGTGTTGTATGTTATGAGTTGCTTTTGATCCACATAACAATGTTTGATAGGTCAGAAAGTGGGTGGTGGACTGTGGTGATTGGTATGGGCAAGTTGCCAAAATGTCAACATAACTTGTACTTGAGGTATGGGCTCATGTTGCAGCTGGCTTAGGGCATGTCTTGGCTCAGCAAAGATCAAGGAGAACCATGGAAAGTGTTTTGTGGTGATTCAGCAAGTGTGTGAGAAGTTTCATGCTCTTTTGCAAATTTGAAGAAGTTTGGCCCCTTTTGAATTTCTTGAAGTTCAAGGCATGAAATGGCATGATTCTTTGGGAAATTTTGGTCACAAAGCATTGCATTAGGTTGGTATGATGTTTAGAGAGTGATTAGAGGTCACAAAATGACTTGGTTTGTGAAATTGCAAAAAATCCTCTTTGGTGTGAAAGTGAAAATTATGTGATTTTTGCCAACTTTGCAAGGCCATAACTTGAGTTGCATAATGAATTAGAACTTGTTGTTGTACTTTTTGAAAAGGGAATGATCCAATCTACAACTTTCATGACCAATACTTTTTCATTTGAAGCATTTTTGGTTGAGAAAGAGGAGGTTGAAAAACATTCCCAAAATGGAAAGTTTCCATTACAAGTCATTTCCATTTTTGGCAACTTTTGGTTTAGCTCAATTTTATTCAATTTTGTGAACTTCAAAGAACTTCAATGATCAAATAAAGATCATATAACTTCAATTTCATGAAAAATCGACTTTGGTTCCATTGTTGGGGGCCTCAGATGCCCTGATTTGTTCTTTACTTGCTCAAGAAGTTACCCAATGAACAGATGACTTCCACAATGAATTTCTTCATCAAACTTGGTACACATGATCCTTATAACATATTGAGACTATTAGAAACAAGAATGACCAAAAAATTTGGATTTATGGCCTCTAAAACCAAAACCTTAATTTTAGGTCATCCGTGAAGTGGAACCCTAGCTCTGCTTCCTTGCTTTGCCAGTTCTTGTGATTTTTTGACTTCCTTGATCTTTGAGGGATGTGATATGATGATAGAAAATACATGGGCCCTCTTGGAATGATTGGAGCCTTTTGGAGTGGCTCATATGGATCCTTGGTTTGCTCAGATCACAAACCCTAGATGCAGATGAAACAAAAATGCAGTATGAGATTATATGCTTAAACTAATGAAAATATGAAAGATCACAAGCCATGGTGTGAAATTGGTGAGGGCAAATTTGGGGTGTTTACAAGTGTCAGATAGAGATCCGAGATTCTGGAAAAGTTTGCAAGATGCTTTGGGTACTAAATTGAGGATGAGTTCTGGATACCATTCGCAGACGGACGATCAAATAGAGAGGACTATTCAATCCTTAGAAGATTTGTTGAGGGTATGTGTACTAGACCATGGAAGTGCATGGGATAGTCATGTGCCATTGATTGAGTTTACCTATAATAACAATTTTCATACTAGTATTGGAATGGCACCGTACGAAGTATTATATGGTAGGAGGTGTAGGACTCCACTGTGTTGGTATGAATCAGGTGAGAGTGTTGTACTCGGACCTGAAATTGTGGAAGAGACGACTGCAAAGATCAAAGTGATACAAGAAATAATGAGAGCTTCACAAAGTCGTCAAAAGAGTTATCATGATAAGAGAAGGAAGACGCTACAGTTTCAAGAAGGAGATCATGTGTTTCTAAGAGTTACTCCAATAACCGGTGTCGGGAGAGCTTTGAAGTCGAGAAAGCTCACCGTCGTTGCTTGCGAATCTGCATGATGTATTTCATGTGTCGCAGCTGAGAAAATATATAGCTGATTCGTCGCATGTTATTCAGATGGATGACATACAAGTGAGAGATAATTTGACTATTGAAGCATTTTCGGTAAGAATCGATGGACGAGAAATGAAGCAACTACGAGGCAAAGATATTGCCTTAGTGAAAGTACTTTGGGGTGGACCAGCTGGTGAAAGTTGGACTTGGGAACGGGAAGATCAAATGAGAGAGTCGTATCCGATCTTATTTGATTCAGGAAAATTTTAGAGGACGAAAATATTCTAAGTGGGGGAGATTTGTAACGCCCTATTTTCATTTAACTATTTATTTAATTTCGAAAAAATTGATTACTTGCTTTATTTGGAATTTCAGTGTGAATTATTGAGTTTGGCGACATGTCAGAAGGGTCTATTTGACGAAATATTGATATTTCAGAATTAATTGATTTTAGTGAATAAACCAAATTTGTTATAATTTAATCAATTAAATATATTAAGACAATTATAAATTAGGAGGAAATAAGGACAAGGTGGTCATTAGAAGATTAAGTAAGGGTATTTTAGGAATTTGATATTTAGGATATAAGGGTTACATGAGGGAGTTATAGAAAAGGGGCTCATTCTGTGTTTTTGTGGGAGAAGAAGAACCATGAGAGAAACCAAGAACGTGAAGTCGAAGAGAATTAGAAGAACGAGGAAACGATTCAATCGGAAAGCAATAAATTAAGATAAGGGGTGTTTAATCTTGATTATTATCATTGATTGGGAGCTGTTTATTTTGATATCAGTAGAAATTAGAGGACTGGAAGAGGGTTTGAGAGATTAGAGAGAGACTGATTCTTGTATTAAGTCTATGATTAATTCCTGAATATTTATGCAATTGAGATTGGATTAAGTGAAATCAGTGTGTTTTTGCTCGTGGAATTTCATTCCAGACAAGGGTGGCTTGCGCCACCCATCTTCTGTAACAGAAGTGGCGTACACCACTTAGGTAGTAATCAAAATAATTAAATATTGGTGATTAGAGTATATGAATATTAACATTAGTGAATATGTATATAAGAAAATAATTAAATAACCACCCAATTTCTTAGGAGTGGCATGCGCCACTGATGAGTGTGGCCTGTACCACTTAAAGTGTGGCCTGCGCCACATGTGAAAATATGAAGGGTGGTTATGCCACCCAGTGAGTTTTGGGGTGGCCAGTTCCATCCTCATGTAGCCCGTGCCACCCAGAAAAAAAATTAAATATTTGTTTACTGTTGTTTTCAGTTTCTGCAACTTTTACCCCGATTGATCCAAAAGTTATATTTTTTTTATAATCAAAGGCTGACTGTAAACAATAGAAAATAATATTTTATGGACTGAATATTGGAATTTAAAGGTAATAAAAGTAGGTATATAAGGTGTTAAATGTTTGTTGTCAAGGAAAAATAATATGAACTTTCCATTGTTTGTGAATGGTGCATGTGATATTCTGGTGCTGAAATAATATGAATTTCCACTATTTGCGAATCGCACATATGCTATTAATTGCGTCGTGATTAGGTGGTGTTATGAGATTTGTGAAATGTATGTAGTATCATTGGATGTTAATATGTGAAGGTAAATTGAGATATTTGATTGAATGATGATGCGTTTTGAGTAGTCGTGGTCGATTTTATTGTTGTGAGCATCATGCATTCATAGCATTAGTTAGGACGAATTGTCCAGTGATGTTTTGTAGGATGAAGATCCAGTGATGAATATCAGACAGTAATATCCAGTGATGTCCTTAATCCCATAGTGAGGATTAAGTGCAAATTTTGGTTTACTCTGGTTCCATATGGGAACCGATCCTATTGGTGGGGATCTTTGGAGATAACAATGACTAAGTCATCAGTGATGTTTCAGTACCGCATGCATAGAGTCTATGAATTGCATTCGCATTGTGTTTTGACGTTAATTATGCAACAAGTGTTGTTTGAATTCTATGATGATTTTGATGAGTTATATGACGTATATGAGAATGTTATTAATATCATTATTTGTGAAACTTTAACACTGTTAGTTTCCTAAATCTTTTATAATGATTATGATTACTCACCTTTTCTGCTTGGAATTGTTGCTTCTTTTGTGGGTAACTTGCAGGTAATCAGGATTAATGTCAGAAGCTTAGGAGTTGCTTCAGGGTGTGTCGGTTTACTTCATTGAAGTAAAGTGGGTCTTGCTCTAATACGTGACATCGGGGTTTCTTTTGGGAATTTGTCTGTTTAGAATATTCAGTGCTTTGTAATTTTGAAGTTTAAAGTGTTTTCGATGATTTTTCCTATTTTGAAATCTGGAGTTATGAACGTGAGATGTTTTGAACTATGAGATTTTCTAAGATATACCTTAGGGTATTATTTTTAATTAATAAATAAGTTTGAAACTTTAATCTGATGTGCTGGTTTTATTATTTGATTATGGATATGTCGTTAATTTATTGAGAGGATATTTTAAACCCGTGTTACGGAGCAGGAACATTTTTTTTAGAGTTAATTTACGATGTTGTGACATCCGTGATTCTTAATATGTGAAACTTATTTTTATTAAAATAAGTCGTTTTTATTTGGGGGTTTAGACGGGTGTTACATTAGTGGTATCAGAGCAGGTCGGTCTGTTCGGCCAATCTTGGTCAGTCGATAATCATGTGTATATTATCGATGTTTTGTTCTATCTAACCTTGTTTGTGGTACGCAGAATGGCTGGAAGAAATGATGCTGCCATGGCTGCCGCTTTGCAAGTTGTTGCTCAAGTTGTGTAATAGATACCCAATGTCATAGGGAATGAGGGCACACGTGTGCTTGAGGCGTTCCAGAGGAACAATCCAGAAGAATGAAACTTGACCACCTCTTCAGTATTCACAAGTTCCCTAACTTATGACACTTTCAAACCATTCAACCCAAAACTAATTACTCCTTCATCAACCAGGTCTTGCACCTGATGCATGAATGTTATACAATCATTGATATCATGTCCTTGAACTCCAGAATGAAATACACAGTAGGCATAAGGATTCCAACCTTGGGGAAGTTCACTAGTAGGAGGATATAGCCCGCGACTCTCAACCAATCCCATTTTGAGCAACTGTGGGCACAACTCAGCATACGACATGGGTACAAGATCAATAGCCCTTTCTTGCTTCTGTCGAGAATGGGTTGCTGCCACTGGGGGAGGTACACCTGACATCTTCTGAAATACTTCTCTGGGAAACCAAGGTGTAAGAGCTAAGGAAGGTCCTTGATACAGAAAGAAAGTGCTCACTTCTTTGGCAACAACTGACATAGAACCATTCACCTCTTGTGAAGCAAGCAAGGAGAGATTGATCTCTGTTCTGGGATCCTCTAGACGACCAATTGGTGAATGCTAGTGAGGAAGATCAAACTGTGGAGAAAGTCCACCGGACAACTCTTGGTTCAGTGGAAATCCCAAAGAGATGGGAGAAACGAGACCTTCTGGTGGAGAAGCAGACGCCTGACCATTTTCTTTCTTCAGCAAGGCATTCATGATCCCTGTCAGCAGCTTCATCTAAATTTTCATCACATCAAACTATTCTTTCAAGAATCTCTGGCCCTGTGATAAAGCCTGTACCTCTGCCCTGAAATTCCCCATCTAGGTCTTCACTTCAGCTACCTCCGCCCAGAGTTGTTCCAAGTCTGCATCTTGAGAGTTCTTATCCCCACTAGCCATTCTGAAGAAAGACCAAGTCAGGATAAGAAACTGTCTACGAACACCTGTCAGGAATGCAAGGATATATGCAAATGCCATGTTCAATTATTTCCCAGGACTCGATCTGTTTTAATTCATATTTTGATATACAAGAAAATTCAACAGCAAGGTCCGTATATGGGGTCCCCAGAAATAACTAAACATGCATGATGAAATGCTATGATATCATCGATGCAAATGGCACGTGATCAGGGACTGGCATCTGTCTGGATATATGACCAAGAACCAAGTGTCTGAAGCCCAAAAGATCCTCTGGATAATACTCCTTAGATAGGAAATCAAAACCAGATACTCGAGAACTCCAGAACCATAATAACCAGATCGTAACATAAGATCACACTACTGATAAAGGGTATGTTGAGGTCATGGGTTCCTGCAAACCTGTAAACCCCTCCCAATCTCACGGGTGTGCTCTGGGTCAAACATCACGGACTCTTAAAGCCGAATAGCAATAATACGTTCACCATTTCTGAGAAATGGCTCATGACCAGCTCAGAGAATCGGTTAAGCATTATGTACTACTCAAGGAGGTCTTAACTGGAGTCCGGGGAAACAAACATCCCTTATAAGTCCCCAGCTTCAAGCGCTGAAATCGAGAAATAATAGTACATTTAGCCCGTAAGATACAGTACTGTCGTCATACGACCAGATGCTTTGACTGAATTCGTATAAGAGAACCAGGCCATCCTATGCGAGTTTTAGGTGGGCCCTTGGGTGCAGATGGGTTTGCCACATAATGTAGTATGCCACTATCACCACTGAAGAGAGATGTTTGCATAAGGTTCTCATTGATCAGTCCCCAACCGCACATAACAGTCAAGGTCGTGTAATGAAGTAGAGAAGACCCCTATATCAAGACACTTCCAAGACGATCGGGAATCTGGGTGTGAACGCACTACTACCCCCATGACAAGATACCATGGGGCCAAAGTGATTGCTCAAACCAAGTTCTATGGTGCACTCAAGTCGGGTATCTAGCTTATCTCACAGTAACAGTATCACCCAAGTCCCACCAAACAAAAAACCAATCCAGGCAATCCAGTATAATATATGACACATGAAAATAAATACTAAAAACTATAAATAAAGCTGTAAATAAACAAAAGTGAAATAAACACACAACATCAAGCAATCAAACACACAATGAAACAGAAACATGCAAGCTCTAGGAGAGACTCTCAAAGGGAAACCAGATATTTTGGGTTCGGTTCCCATGAGAGTCGCGAGCTATCGCTCCCTAGATTTCCATCCTGGTACAAACACGAAAGTGGCGCGAAAGAAAGGTAGAGTTGCCAGCCAGTCATTTTTATCCCGAAGGAACGATAATGGTAATGCTGCACAAACCAGAGAAAGAAAATGAAGGACAAAGGTCCTGCGAACCAAAGAATTGGGTTCATGAGTCAGTTATGACCTGGTAAGGTATTAGCACCCCAGATCGTCCGCCGTACCCGACGGGATCCACGCTTGCAAAGAAACTGTTTCAAAAGGTGTAGAATGAAAGCTGCTGCAAAACTGAGACTGAAACTGAAATGAGAAAGGGAACTGAAAAAAAGAAATCGAAGAGGAAAAATGTAGGGAAAATAACGATTGTGCTTGGACGGGCCCTACCTTGCTACCTATGTACCTTATCTGGACATGAGGATCAGAGTCGTCGTAGTTCCCCTAACTAAGGGTGGAAAGATTGCTTGTATGTTAAGGCTTGAACTACGTATGTCAATGCTTAGGTGTTGTAGGCTTGACTGGCACGAGTGCATTACCATCTTACAGAGAGACAAGTCTTAGCAAGTCCTGACAATGAGGGAAGGTGATGAGAAAAGAAGTCCCGAAGGAGAGACATTTATTCTTTGTTTGAGGTCTTTTAAAGAAGTTTTTTAGGAATGTGACACAAGAAAGTGAAAGCAAATCCTTTTCTAGAGAATGTGTCCTTATCACCACATTCCTAGATAGAATGAGTAATAAGCACACCAAGAATGAAGAAGACCCTCAAAATTGCTTCCAAAGATTAGAGTTTGAATTCACTAACTTGTTGAAGTTATTAAGTGTTTTTATGAATTAAATGAAGAAGTGTTTTTTATGGTTTTCTTTGTGAAAATAGTCTTATGATTGAACCTGTGAATCATGCTAGACAAGATTGTACCACCACCAAAATGGGAAGAGTACAAGTGCCCCATGGAATAAGGCTATGCATCAAAGACTACTTCAACCTTTTATTAAAGTATTTTTTAGTTTTTTGTATGAAGATGAGAAAGACAAGAACCAAAAGGATCTTAAAGGTAAAACAACTATAGGGAAAGATTAATCCTATTTTTATCATGCATAAATGAATCTAGGTTAGTGTGGTTTGAAGTCTATCCTAATGAAGAATAAGGAAAGAAGAAAAGAAGAGAAGAGAAAGAAAGGAGGTGGAAAATCAACTTACTTCTCTTAAAGAAGTTAAGTTGTTATCCAAAGGGAATGTAAAGAAGTTGAACAAATGATGGCCTAAGCACATCTCAAAGAAAAATATGAAAGCATTAAAGAGAAGAGAAAGAGGTTTGAAATGTGGATATGCCATCCACACTTCCCACTTACCATTGCACCTACAAGGTTAGAAGAATTCACAAGAGATAAGCTAAGATCAACTAAGTTCAAATGAAGTAAGAACAGGAAAAGGATTAATGCAAATCATCACAACTATAACTCAAAGATCACACCAAAGTGATAAGATCAATCACAAAACATCAGGCAAAGAAGAAAGCAAGCAGTCACAAGTAACTAGTAAGGACATGTGATAGAAGTGAGATGAAGATATGAAATTAGGGTGAGAAAACAAGCTAAACATCAACAAGTAAAATCAAAGTCAAAATCCTAATATGTTAAATAAGTGCCTAAGAATGAAATTCACACATCAATTAGGACCTATAAGCTCAAACTATGTCAAATGGGAGAAGCATGGGGAAGTTAGAAGTATGGTGAAGCATACTTGTGAATGTGAGAAATAATGAACAAGTAACATCAATCAAGTACAGGCAAAGCATCCATAAAAAATACAGGGGTCTAGCAACATGTTAGCAAGCACAAAAACAATCCCTAAGAGGTGGCACAAGTGCCCTCCTATCCAAACAATCAAGCATTGATCACATAAGCATCAAACTAGGGCATGCTAAGAACAAAATCCCAAACAAATATCAAACACGTCTTAAAAATTAATCCATTAATCACAAAGACATTTCAATCATGCATAAACAACATACCAAGATCACAAGGCAAAAATCAGAAGCTAACAACATCAAACAATTGCTCAAAAGTCACTTAGGGTTTCACTAACTTCTACACAAAGCAACAAGGTAAAATGTGTCCAAACAGGCCCTAAAAATCATGTTAAAAATCTCCAACATACTACAACGTGTTATCAAAGCAAAGCAAAAAGAATCAACTTCATACCCATTACTAAACTCAAGATAGAAATTGGACAAGGCGGGTTGTTCGTGGAAGAAATAAAATAAGAGGAAATTAATGGCAAAATTAATTCAGAAGTGGAAAAATAGAGAAAAATAGAAAATAAAAATATAGAAAAATAAATCAAACTCTAAAAAGTGTTCATGAATACTTTCAGGATTTTTCAATGTCTTTTTCTATTTTTAAAAATAAAATATGAAACAATTTAAAGAAAAGAAAAGAAAAATTGAAATAAAGTGGGGGAGGTACAAAAAGCAAGGTAGATCAATTCATTTAGCTTGGGCTTTTAAACAAGGAGGTGCGAATAACATTGCAAGACCAATCCAATCCAGCACATTACACAAAAATGACCATGGAATTCACTAATGTTCAAAAACAATCAAGACCATTAGATTCATCCTACACATGTGATGAAGTCAATTAACCAAGCAAGGTCAAGAAGATCATTGGTCCACAAACGCGCGCATGATAAGCTATTATGGACTAACACACAACAACAAAAATTATGAAATAAAATGTCATGTGCCTGGAACACAACATTTTAATGCGTTGTTACAAATCCAACCATTCATTTCATAAGAACAACGACCACGATTCTTTCTTCTTCCTTCAGCATGCATTCCAAATATTTCCAGAATCTGGTAACCGGAGCAAGGGCTCCGGCACCGGAAAATTCATGCTATGAAAAAACAACAACAAAAATCAATATGAAGCTCCAGATCCATAGATTTTAGCACGCTGAACATGAATATGCACTTAGAATCACCAAACAACAACAAACACGCACAAATCGAAGCAAAGAAGATTCCTCATCAAACTTTCAAATCAAGCATACACATTAAAATCTTACTCATTTTCAAAACTAAGCACATCATGATGATCAATGAAGCAAGGAAATCCACTTACACAAGAAAATCAAGATTTAAATCCACGAATTCAGAACCATACCTGAGCTTGAAGAACTTGAAATAGGCCAAGAACGCCTTCTTAAAGCTGCAGATCAACTAGCTTTGGCCTCTCCTTGCAAAATAAATGCAAGAGAGCTTGTAAAAGCTTGAATATTGAGATTCGAAAGCTTATGCCTCTGAATGGTACTATGCATAATCCTTTCTTAGAGCTACAATCAGTGATGTATTTGTACTCTTTAGACCTTATAAATCATGAATATGAGAAGAAAAATAGCAATGTATGGGAGAGAGAAGAAATTAGAAGGCTATTGATAACATTCAAGATAAATTGAAAGTGGAGAATGATAGAGGCTGAGATTCTAGAATTCGTGTCAATTCCTTATATACGGTGAGTTTTTAACACTGATTAGGGTTTATGTGTGAGTGGGAGCATGAAATGTGTGATTGGAATCAATTTGCAAGTTTGCATGAAAAGTGTGATGGAGTCATTCATGCATGCAATCCCCTCCCCGTGTGCACAATCAGATTCAAATTGGGTCATTTATCACCCTTGGATCAATCTTGAGGCTTAGTATCCCTTAAATCATGCTTTGTGTGATGTTTTGCAAAAATGCAACTTGTGAATTTCATCCCTTTCAAGTCACTAATTTTTGAGATTCTTTGATAAAAATCAATTGCTTTGGATTGTATTTGAGTTAAATGATAACAATTGGTATGTTAGAAGCCTTAGAAATGAGATATGTGTGTTTTGGCATTTGGTGTAACTTGAAAAATATGGTAAAACCCTAAAATACAACCAACTTCAAATGGCCATAAATTTCAAACCACAAAGGCTATGATCAAGTTCTTGGACTTTTTGGAAAGGGGGGAGGATGCTATACAAGTTTCATGTTTGAGGAAAATCTATTTGGAGTCATATTGGCCATGAAAGAATCCTTTGAAAATTAGGGCAAAACTATCCAAAAATAGAAACTCCCATTACAAATCACTTTCTAATTTTGTCAAGTTCCTTACAAACTCTTGATTCTTAATTCTTGTGATCACCAAATCCATTATTTTCCCTCAAGAGGATCCATAAGCTTGGAAAACGTGATTGGAGCCCTTGAAAACAATTGGTTGACTTTTATTTGGCTCAGTTGACTTCTTTCTTCATTTGCAAGTAACTGATCAAATACTTGGCTTCCTCAATGAATCTTTGCATCAAACTTCACCCATAGGCCTTGTATATCATATAAAAGCCTTTGACCATAAGAATTGGTCGAATCCATGAGAATTCCTTGATCTGAAGTAAAACCCTAATTAGGATTTATCTGTGTAAGAGCATGTTGCACCTCTGAGTTTCTGATGATGTTTCACCCTTCTAGGGTTTTGTGGATGACCTTGAGCTTGTATAATATGTAAGTAGACCTTGTGAGCTTCTTGCAAGATCACTTGGCTTTTGACTTGACTTTGGAGAATCAATACTTGCTAGATGATTGATCACATGCCCTATGCTCCTAAACATGGATGCCGTGCTTTATTTTTCAATGACAAATGCTAGGATATGCAAGCTACATGTTATGCTTATGATATGCAAATGAGATGACACAAAGAGGGAAAATACAAGGTGTTACACCTTGAGCTGATCATACTGAGGACCGTAGAACCCTTAACTCATCTAAGCCAATTTAGGAACGTAGTGCGAAAGCTATCCAGGTGTAGACATGGTTGTCACGTGATATTACATTCGGACGAGGTATTTCTTAAGAATATAATTGGTTGGGGATTATTCCAACGTATCGATAATATTCTAAAGATGGCTTCTAACTTCGGGAACCTCTGTTAGAACCCTTTTGATTTTCTGCAGGTACAATGAAGACAAACCTTAGTACATGCCTTTGTGAGTTGTTGTTTCTTATTCGTTGACTCCATGCTCATGATCCGAACCTTTGAACTTGTGTGCTTTGCATGATATTGTTTGTGGTTGATGCATCCATGCATTCATCATGATCATCATCACAACTATTTCTCAAGGAAAACAATTCAGATTATTGCAAATATTGGACAAAGTAGATATTCCCTTTTGCCAAGATTTTTCGTGACTGTATTCTCGATGTTGACCATGTTTATGTTAATCGAGCTGTTTCTCGAGAAAATTGAAGTGAACATTGCATATCATTTCATTCTCACATATTCTTGCATTCATCCAAGTTATGTGGGAACTCATCCCGGTTGCTTCCTTCTTCAGTTGTCTGTCATCCGTCAAGCTGTTTCCTCAACACAAATACAGAACTAGAGCTGTTATCAGATTGAGAATGGAAAACCAAGAACAACATAACATGGAAGTCATAATGGAAATTGACGAGTTGAAGGCCAGTATAACCAGGATCACTGAAATGATGCAAGTTCTAATAGCTCGAGGTGAACCACCTCAGAGGACTATGATTTCTGAAGTTCAACTACTATTGTTGACCCTCCTGTGTCGCTCCCGAAGATTCGCATCCCGGTACAAGAGCGAACGGTCGGTGAAAGGAGAATGGAGGTGAACTGAATAGAGTCGCCAACTAGGCATTTTTATCCCAAAGGAAAGGTAATGCTGCATAAACCTGGAAAGATATGGATAAGACGGTTGCGAACCAGAGAAACTGAGAAAGGGGGTTGGTTACAACCTGGGAAGGTATTAGCACCCAGATCGTCCGCCGTACTCGACAAGATCCACGCTTAAACGATTTGTGTTTAAAGGGGTAGGTGTTTGTGCTATCTGTGTGCAAAAGCTGGAAAAGGATGTACAAGTGTCAGTGCAAGAAAGTGAAGTGAAATGCTCAGGAATGAGGCTTAAAAAAAGAATGCTGAAGGAGGGGGAATACACAGAGACTTTTTTTCGATAACAATTAAGTTATGCCTACGTATCCTCTCGTGCAATGACAAAGTCAGAACACCGTAGTTCGACTCAAAGAGACTGAGAGATAAATTGACTGTTGAACTGCTTGCTTGTCTATGCTCAAGTGTATGACTCGTCTGGCTCGAGTGCTAACTGTCTTGCATTAGACGGAAGAAGCAAGTTCTCGTTTATGAGTGAAGATGATGAGAAAAGAATCCTGAAGGAAACAATTATTGTTTGTTTTTGGTGTTTTCAGTTTTTTTATTGTTTTTGGTGTTTGTCATAAGTTAATGAGCTTAAGCCTAAACCAAGGGCTAGTAAACTCATCATATCCTCCCTTTTATTAGGGCTAATGAGAATACCTTAAGTATGAGATAAACATCTCAACTTAATTACCATGATGATGTAGGATTAAGATCATTAACCTACTTGTGATTATTTAGATGTTTTTTTTTTAGTTTTTGTTTAGTGTTATGTAATGAGTTTAAGCCATAATCAAGGATTAGTAAACCCATTACACCATCCTAATAGAAGGACAATAGATGAGCACACTTAAGCTGAGGAAGATACCTCAACTTAATCCATGATTAGGGATTAACCTCATGACAAAAAAAACCTTTATTAAAGTGGATTTTAATTAAGGGTAAGATTAAGAAGTGAATTTTATGGTTTGTAAGACAACTTGAGGAGGACTTGTCCATTAACACTAGGGTTAGTCCTTCTTAACCAATAAAGGAAGAATTAGAACCCTAATGCAAGGCCCAAGTTATAAGTTAATGTCTTAGTGATTATTAAGATGGATTGATTAAGAGGTTTAAACAAATTAAGGGTTTAACACTTAGGATTAAAGTTATACACTCCATCCTAAGAGAAGGATGCAGGCATAACCCTAATCACAAAGTCTTAAAATCTTAAAGGTTTAGTCTCTAATGATGAGGTGAGAAGAGAGACACAAAGAAGACATAACGGTAAAAGATAAAGGGGAACTAATCACAACCCTAATTAGTGTCATGCTTGGATGTTCCTATGGTTTGCAAGGCATGAGAAAGGGATCTTCAAAGAAGCCACCAATGGAAGAAGCAGATGAGAGAAGGAGAAGCAGAAGAAACAAGTTACTTACTTCACTGAAGAAGATAAGTAACTTGGAGAAAGAAAGTGAATGATGAACATGAATGAGCAAGCTCACTCTAAAGCAAAGAGAAATGAAGCAATGATGCATATGAAGAATGAGAAGAGAAATGAGAAGTGAAGGCAAATTCACTTCTCAGGTTACTTACCACCTGAAAATGTTAGTATAAGATACATAAAGAAAGGAATGATGTGAAATGATGCATATGAATGGGCCAATGCCAAAACCAGAAGAAATAACATGATGCAAATGATGCTATAAGATGATTCAAAAGCATACCAAGTGCTATTAATGTTCATACAAAGAGAAAGAATGCAAATGAAGCATGTAGGAAGCATGAAAACACATGGATGTTTATGAAATGAAAAGGATGCAAAGCATAGAAAATGTATGAATAAATGACCAAGAAATGTTCAAGAAATGTATTATTATGTCTAAGATGGCATACAAGTGCTTAGAATGTCATGGCAAGTTCACATGTTTATGCAATGCAGTGTAAGATGTAAGTATGGATGCAAGATTAGGGTTACATGAAAGGATGAGATGCAAATGTCAAAAACAGAAGCAAATCACAAGATAAAAAATTGCACATGAACTCAAATGAACCCTAACCCCATATGATATCACACTCCAAAGGAAAAGGTCTAACTCTTAACCTAAAAGAAGTTGTGAATTTTCTAAGTTAACTAGGGTTTTAAGGTACCTTAAGAGGAAAAATGCAAATCAAATGGAAAATGAAAGATAAATTCATGACAAAAATATCCTAGAAACTACATGCTATGTGGAGAACAATTCAAAAATAATCATTGTAAAACCCTTCATGGTTAGGCAGAAAAGAAATTTCAAAGTTAGGGTTCCAAAAAGGCAATTTTATGAACCCTAAATTCAAGAAAAATGTCAAAGTTGAATCAAAACCAAAAAGAAATTTGTATGAATGGTTTGACAATGTTTCTAAATGTCCTAAGATGGAATGTGAATTTTTTTGGAATTTTTAGAAACATAAATGGTAATTTTTAGAAACATAAATGGTGAAGTTTGTTTTGAAGTTTGATGGTTGGACAGAAAGTTTCGAAGGTTTTTGCTTGAAGGTGATTTTTGTGAAGCTTGGTGTATCTGAGGTTTTAGGCTTGTGTGATGTTGTGTTATGAGTTGCTTTTGGTCCACATAACATGTCTCTATTGGTCAGAGAGTTGTTGTGGCTGCAGATGATTGGTATGGGCTCTCTTGCAAAAAGTCAACAAAATGTGTACTTGAGGTATGGGCTCATATTGCAGCTGTTCTTTGGCATGTCTTGGCTCAGCAAGGATCAAGGAGAACCATGGAAAGTGTTTTGGGGTGATGCAGCAAGTGTATGAGAAGTTTCATCCCCTTTTGCAAATTTGAAGAATTTTGGCCCCTTTTGAATTACTTGAAGTTCAAGGCATGAAATGGAATGATTCTTTGGGAAATTTTGGTCACAATGCATTGTGTTATGTGTGTATGATGTTTAGAAGTCAATTAGAGGTCACTTAGAAGCTTGGCAAGTAAATTTGCAAAAATCCCTCTTTGGCATGAATGTGGAAATTATGTGATTTTTGCCAACTTTGAAAGGCCATAACTTGAGTTCCATAATGAATTAGAACTTGTTCTTGTACTTTTTGAAAAGGGAATGATCCAATCTACAACTTTCATGACCAACAATTTTTCATTTGAAGCATTTTTTGTTGAGAAAGAGGAGGTTGAAAAACTTTCCCAAAATGGAAAGTTTCCATTACAAGTCATTTCCATTTTTGGCAACTTTTGGTTTAGCTCAAGTTTCTTCAATTTTGTGAACTCCCAAGCACTTCAATGATCAAATAAAGATTATATAACTTCAATTTGATGAAAATACCCCTTTGGTTCCATTGTTGGGGGCCTCAGATGCCCTGATTTTGCTCTGACTTGCTCAAGAAGTTACCCAGTGAACAGATGACTTCCACAATGAATTTCTTCATCAAACTTGGTACACATGATCCTTATAACATATTGAGACTATTAGAAACAAGAATGACCAAAAAAATTGGAGTTGTGGCCTCTAAAACCAAAACCCTAATTTCAGGTCATCTGTGTAGTGAAACCCTAGCTCTGCTTCCATGCCTTCCAAGCTCTTGTGATTTCTTGACTTCCTTGATCTTTGAGAGATATAATATGATGATGGAACACACATGGACCCTCTTGGAATTATTGGAGACCTTTGGAGTGGCTCAGATGGATCCTTGGATTGCTCAGATCACAAACCCTAGATGCAGATGAACTTGAACTATGCAAATGAAACAAAAATGCAATATGAGATGGTATGCTTATGCTAATGAAAATATGGAAGATCACAAGCCATGGTGTTAACTTAGTAAGGGAAATTTTGGGGTGTTTACATCCTGTGATTTAGCAACCAATTTCTACTTGGCCATAATTTGGGTTACCTCCGGATTACGTGTCAATCTCTGCAACTACTCAAATGGTTGGTCCATCTGTTATGCCAGTCTTTGGTACTTATCATAATTCTCCTTTTGTGTACCATTTTGTTGGTTCACAAGCTGCAAGTTAGGGTGAACCTGGGTATATGGATGAAGTTAGAGAGAAATGTTTGAATCTTGAAAATATGGTTAGAGGTTTAGAAGGAAAATATGTCTTTGGTGCTGCTGCAATAGACACATGTTTGGTTTCTGACTTAGTTTTGCCTGATAAGCTCAAAGTTCTTGATTTTGAGAAATACAAAGGGCATACTTTTCCTAAGATCCATCTGCTGATGTATTGTCGTAAAATGGCTATACATTCCAAGAATGTCAAGCTTCTTATTCACTGTTTCAAGATGTTCTGAGTGGTGCTTCTATGAAATGGTATACAGGACTTGAGAAGAACCATATACAGAGCTGGAAGGATTTATATGATGCTTTTGTAAAGCAGTATAAGTAGAATCTGGACATGGTACATGATCATCGTCAAATCTAAAACATGTCACAGAAAGAAAGAGAATCATTCAAAGAGTACGCTCAATGCTGGAGAGAGTTAGCTGCTCAAGTGGAGCCACATTTAGCCGAAAAGGAATAAACTGGATTGTTCATGGATACTCTTCAATTGTTCTTTTGGGAGAAAATGGTAGGAATTTTTTCATCTGGTTTTGCTAACCTAGTCATTGTTGTAGAAAAACTAGAAGAAGGTATCAAGAAGGGTATGATTACCAGTGTTGAAGCTTCTAATGCGGCAAGAAAGTCTCATGAGAACTTTCAAAAGAGAAGAGATGGTGATACTTATGATGTTTCAAATGAAAGGAAACCTTATTTCTAGCAACAACGATATGTTCAACCATATGTAGTTGCAGTTTCTCCTATTTTTAAGGCTCAACCATCTCAAGTTGAAGCTCAAGCTCAGGTTCCTCATCCTGCAGCTAGACCAAATCAGTATCGTAATAGGACATATTATGATCTTATCCCGATGACTTAAACTGAATTGTATCCTTCCTTGGTATGATTACTACTAGGCCTCCGCCTCCTGTTCCAGATCCTCTTCCAGCTGGATATAAAGCGGATCTTCATTGTCAGTTTCATCAAGGTGGAACTGGTCATGACTTAGAACACTGCTTTGCATTAAAGGCTAGAGTGCAAGAGCTTATCAGGAATAACATCCTTTCCTTTCATGATACAAATTCTAATATTGTCGACAATACTTTGCCGAAGCATGAGAAGTGAATCTTTTAGACAACTTCAACAGTCAGATTATTTTCAAGGCCAGAATTTCAGACAGGACAGCTCATCCTTGTTACTGATGGATCACTAGACCATTATTTTTTATGTTTGCAATTTTTCTGTAATTGTATTGTCTTGTTTGCTTTTAAACTTTGTTTGTACTTTCATGTTGTTTTTAATGAAATGAGCATTGCTTTATTTTGATTCAATTTCATTCACTATTTTCATCTTTATGCTTTATATTTCAAGTTCATTTTTCTTTCTCAAGCTTTTACAATGACTGGAGGGAGAATGATGAAAATGAGATACCCATAACTGTTGTTGGTATGCTTTTAATTGAGACTTGGCTGATTATATACATGCATTGTTTAAACTCCTAAACACTGGGGATATAAGGAAGTTAATCCCTTGTCAACCCCTTTGAGCCTTAAAGTTGGAATTTCTTTCTATTCGAAAAAACCCGCAATTTTAACATGGGGATGGGTAGTTATTATAATACCTCAAAATTTTCCCTCTCATTTCCTTAACATGTTACATAGCATTTAACATACATATATTCATGAAATAACCAACAACATTGCATCATGTGTATCATAGCTGAGGCATAGGTATGTGATCAATGATTGGAGCAATTGAAGGCTATACAAAGGCAACCAAGGGGCCAAAAAGATTCTCAACCTTGTGCAAAGGGTTTACAACATCCCACAAGTCCTCACTTGAAGCCACAAGCCATAGAAATATTTGAATTGATCAGAGGAGGCAAGCAGTGCAACATCTCCTGATGAAAAAGGCCAAATTAGGGTTTCACTTCTACTGGGCTTCTCCATGATATTTTGCTTCAAAGTGGATTCCATTGTCTTACATATGATGTCAAGTACCTAGGGTTCAAATTTCATCCATAGAAACATTTTGGAAGAGGTTCAATTGGCCAGATGACTGAAAATCAGGGATTTGGGGAAAAGTCAACCATGCTGAAGAAAAAGTCAACTCCTGACTTTTTGAGATCAAAATCATGAAATTAGGGCTACAAGGATATTATGTTTCAAATAGGATCAAGAAATGATGGAGGAATCAAGAGAAATCAAGAAAACCAAAACTTACCATTTTTGGAAAATTAGGGGTTTCCAAAAGTGGCAAGTTTTGGCCCTTTTTGCAGCATCTTTGAGAGAGGCCTTATCCCAAAATATGAGGGTTATCAAAATTCTACCTTGAGCCAATTAAAGAGGGTATCTTGAGATTCAAATCCATAGATGGAACTAACTCATAGCATTACAATTGAGAGAGATATGATCTTGACAAGTTTGAGTAATTCAAGGCCCAAGGCAAGTCATGGGTGAGGCAAGTTGCAGACCAGCGCACGCGCCACGCATGGCAATTCATCAAACAGGTGGTGGTCAGAATGTCAAGCCATTTTTCTTTGCAATAAAGACTTCAAATGATTTTTTTGTGAACTACAAAGTTGTTCCTTGATATAATCCCTACAATATTGGTGTTCAAAGTTTTTTCATTGGAGCAAGTCTTCTTGAGCTTATTGAGGGTCAAAGTGGGAAGTTCATAACTGGTTAGCCGTAGGCCCATTGACACAAGGCAAGCCAAATTCGTGTAGGCCAATAAGCAGTCTTGTGGCATGATTTTCATAGGATCATTTGAATGACTTAAAGACATTATTCCATTATGGTCCAAACATCAAACTTGTTCTATGATCTTTCCACTTCAAGTTGAGCACAAACTTCCCTTGAATTACTTGCTTGAGCTAGAAGAAATCTTCTATTGAAGATCATCAAAGCCAATTGTGTTGCTTGGTTGACAAGTCATTGCATCAAGGTTCAAATCAGTTCCTCTCATTGACATCAATCCACAAAGTATGATCAAAATGCATTGCTTTGAAGTGGATATGATCTCATGGCTGCCTCTCCACACCATTTCCATGCACCTCACACCAGTCAAGCCAAATTTATCTAACATGGCTACATCATTCAATCTCAATCACACTGCATTCCACCATGAGGATCATGATCACATGTGTACTGAATTTGAATGAAGCTGATCAATAAAATCATTGCACAATTGAGTTGCCATCAAGTGTGTGCAAGATCATATGGATTATTATGCACCTCATGACTAAGTAAGCAAAAGGGACTGATTTCAAACTGCATTCATTGATCAACTAAGCAATTTCCATCATCTAATCCCTACCATAAGTTTCATGAAGCTTTCATAGAAGATCCAGCTCGAATGTGGAGGATTCTAGAATGTCCAGCTGACATAACTGCCATAACTGCCTCACTCACTTAACCTCACTCACTCAGTTAACTCAGGGCATGTTAACCATGGTTAAGGGCCCTATAAAGTAAGGTCACCACATCAGTTTGAGGGTTCAACTTCATTTCATAAAAAACCACCAAAGTTCTCAAGTTTTCTCTCTGAATTTTCACACTGCAATTTGGCTCGAGCTAGCTTTGTTATCACTGATCTTGATCCATTCTTCCTCCATTGATCATCTCCATCACCTCAAGCACAATCAACATGGATTGCACAGTGTGAAACTTCAAGATCAAGCATTGCACATTGAGGATCTTCATTGCATTTTGGATTGAAACTTCTCAAATTGCAACAATCTGGCTTTATTCATCTTCAATCCATCATCAGCATCATCTCAAGCATAGGATCCATGGAAGTCACAGCTTGAAATCTCAAGAATTCAACACTGCATAGCATTGATCTTCACTGCACTTTCATGAACAACTCGTGATTCATAGCTTCCAGAGTGTTTATTTCACTTCCATTGATCAATATCAAGATCAAGCAAGCTAAGGATCCTCCTTTATGGCCTTCTAGCAACAATTTGATATCTCTGCAATTCAGGTATGTCCTAAAATTACACTTGCTCGAATTGTATGTTTTCCATGGGTTTTATGTTGATTGAAGCTTGATATAAGCTATTGGATATTTGGCTAGTTGATAGGCATGGTAGATGCTTAGATTCAATTTTTCAGGTTGAGCTTCTTGCTTTTGATTCATGAGATTTAGGAACCCTAAATGATTTATGAGGCTATATTTGTGATCAATGAAGAGAGACGAATCCATTGATGGTCTTAGTTTTCATTTTAGTAGTGATCTAAGTTTGCCCTACCAGAGCATTGAACGAAGAAGATGACCGGAATTCATCTCCAGTCATCTGAACAGTGCCCTAATCTTTGCCCAACTTTAAAACACATCCATTGATCTTTCTTCATTTAACGTCCATAAGCTTGACAACACATTAATGAAAGTGTGCCACATGTGCCTTATCAGTTGACCTTGACTTCTTATCCACACCCCCATGCGCAAATGACTAGGCCCATTCATGTTGTTTCTGTTGCTTCCAGCACCCCCAAGGCCCAATGCATTATTGTTTCTTTTATTTTCTTTTTTCTCTTTTATCCAATTTTGTTTCCTTTTATAAAAAATAGCAAATTGCATCAAAAAATTCCAAATAAATTCATGAGCACTCTTCTCATTTTTCTCTAATTTTCCATATTTTTAGATTTTTTATTTCTTTTTTATTTTTGAATTCAGAATTAATTTTCCATTTAATTGTTTCATAATTTCTTCATTTTTAACCAATCAATTTGTCCATTTTTGTTCTCCTAAGCTAAAAATGATAAATCCCCCATTCTTTTTGCATTCTCCTAATAATTCATCATACTTCTTCAAAACATTTTTCTCTGGATTTTTAGGTCATGTTTAAGTCATTTTGAGTCCATTCTTTCACATAGGTCCATATAAACCCTAAATGCATTCTAGTATTCATTTGACCACTCAAAATTAGGAGTTTTGGTGAGATTTTTTGTACATAAGTCATCCTCTGGATTGTGATGTTCAATATTAAATTTCATAATTTTTCTAAGTAATTTGATAATTTTTTCAAGTTGCTTAGGCTCTAAGTCATTTTTGGTCCCTTTTATAAGCTTCCTTCAATCCATTTGAATAAGACATTCATGCCATTGTTCTAAGGTCTTGATTCTGAGCCTTTTAGATCATATTAGAGGTCCTTAAGTGTTGAGCACACTAATTAGGTCTTTGTCTTTTGATTTTAGGATTTTCTTGAGTCATAAGTCATCATTGTCTCCTTTTGCCCTAATTCTTCTTCATCTCCCATCTTAACCCCTCAAAACCAACTTTGTGACTATGTCATACTTGTTAAATCACTGTCATACTCCTCATAAGTGTTTCATACACATTTTAAAGTGTTCACTTCAAGTATTTGGTCTTTATGCTTCATGTATTATCATATGCCTCCTTAAGACTTCAAAGCTTCACATTTAGGTTCCTTAACCCTAATACCATTCACGTCATGACTCTTGTTACTAATTTTTGTGTTTAAACCACATTTTAACACTTCATCAAGATCTTGGTTTTCACATGAGAAATTCATATCTTCTTGACCATGTTTGATTTTATTCTAAGTATTTTCCTTCCTTGAAAGTTCAATATTCATTTCTTCTTAGTTTCACACCATTCCACATAAAGTTTGAATCTCTTTCACTTGAGTATATTTTCTCCCTTTTTGTTTTACATCTTAGGATACTTTAATTAAGTGTTAGTTCCTGGATTTTCTATTCACCTTTGATTTCACACAAGTTTAGCATACCTAACCATTTAGGTTTCCTCATGTAACTTCACCTTAACTCCTATTTAGGGTTTAGATTCCTTTTAGGGCATAGTTTGAAATTGTTCATTCCTATAGCTTTAGAATACTTAAGTTGGGCCTAGCTACTGACTTTTAAGTTTAACATTTTATGGGATGCCTTAGGCTTAGGTATTTGTCCTAGGAGTTCATTAACATCCTCCTTAGATAGTGTGAGTTGTTTGAAAGATTTGTCATGCTATAATTGCTCTTATTTCTCTATCATGCTAACATTTGTTTTGTAGGGGGGAGACATGGTAATCACTTCATTCCTCATCTCTTATGCATTTATTTGCTTTAGCACCTTGGTTCTTTGTTCATAGGTCCCATTTTGTTCCTTAGATTCAACTTAACTTCCTTAGGAAGTAAGTTGAATTCTAACTTGCTTTCCTTCCTTAGGTTAGAATGCCTCATTAACCATAGGACCATATTTTTTACATAATAAGGTAACTGTAGGGTTGTGTCTTAGTTGCCCATTAGCTCTGACCTTTGCCTTTTGAGGCTTCCTCTTCTCATCTTCAAATAAAAATCCAAAAAGACTTAATAAATGTATGAAAGGATCCCTTGTGTATGGCCTTATTCCATGGGGCACTTGCATTCATTCCATCTTGGAATAGTGTAGGCTTGTCTAGCATGATGTACAATTATTATCAAGGGGTTGTTTCTCAAAGAAAAATCTAAAAGATACTTCTTCACAAAAGCTACAAAAACATGTAATAAGCTCAACAAGCTAGTGAACTTAGACCTTAATCCTTGGAAACAAGTCTTGTATAAATTCTCCTTTCTTGGTGTGCTTGTTCTATTATTCCATCTTGGAATGTAGTAGTAAGTACACATTCCATGGAAAAGAGTTTGAATTCACTTCCTTGTGCCAAATTCACAAAAGCTCTCATAAAAAAGCAAACAACAAACAATAAGCGACTTTCCTGCGGGAACTTCTTTTCTCACCTCATTCATTCTCAACGCAAACTTGCGACGACTTGTCTCGCATGCAAGATGGTAAACACACTCGTACTAGACAAGCCTGCAACACCTGATCATAGACATACGCAGTTCCAGAGCATAAAAAACACAAACAAATAGTTCTCGCCTTAGTTAGGCGAACTACATCGACTTTGATCCTCATTTTCCCGAAGAGGTACGTAGGCAGCGGGGTAGTGCCCGTTCGAGCACATTCTTTATTTTCCCTACATTTCCCCTTATTTCCTTCCATTTTCTCTTCCAGTTATCTTTCTCATTCCATTCCAGTAGCAGTTCACTTGTTCAACAATACCTTTTTCTCACCATTTGAAACAAAACAAACAAAGCATGGATCCCATCGTTACGATGGACAATTTGGGGTGCTAACACCTTCCCAGGTCATAACCGACTCCCAAACCTAGATCTTTGGTTCGCGGGACCTTGTCCTTTCCTTCTTCCTCGGGTTTGTGCAATATTACCTTTCCTGTTCCATTCGGGATAAAAATGTCTGGCTGGTGACTCTACCTTTTCCGCGCCACTTTCGCGTTTGTACTAGGATGAAAATCCCGGGAGCGACAGCTGGCGACTCTGCTGGGGATCTAACCTAGAATCGTTGGTTTCCCTTTGTAGAGTCAATCCTAACGCTTGTTTGTTTTTGTTTTCTTTGGGTGTTTATATGAGTGTGTTGTGGTGTTTACTGTTTCTATTTATAGTTTATTTCACAGCTTTATTTACTGCTTTCAGTATTTATTTCACATGCATCATATGTTGGACTGTGTTGGTTTCATTTTTTCTGTGGGATGGGCTTTGTTACTGTGAGATGAGCTCGTAACCGGGGCTCGAGTGCACCTTAGGGCTTAGAGTGGTTCCACTTTGGCTTCATGGCATCTTGCTATGTTAGTAGTAGTGAGTTCCACACCTTGACTTGCGACCTTCTCGGAAATGTATTGATACCAGAATCTTTCTGGGGCAATACACAACCTTGATAGTTATGTGCAGTCAGATGATCGATCATTGAGAAACTTTGTGGAAACATCCCTCTCCTGTGATGATAGTGCCAGATCACATTTGTTGGCAAACCCACTCGCATTCGAGGGCCCACTGGGAACTTGCATAGGATGGCCTAGTTCTCTCATAGGAACCTAATTTAGGAAACTGTTTGTATGACGATAGTTTTGTACCCTTCAGGATGAATGTATTATTGCTTCTCGATTCAGTGCTTGAAGCTGGGGACTTATGAGGGATGCTTGTTTCCTTGGACTCAGCTGAGACCACCCTGAGTAGTACATAATGCCAAATCGATTCCCTGATTTGGTCATGAGCCATTTCTCGGAGATGGTGAACGTATTATCGCTATTCAACTTTGAGAGTTCGTGATGTTTGACCCGAGTAGCACACCTGTGAGATTGGGAGGGGTTTACATGATTGTAGGAGCCTTAGCCTTCAGCATACCCACTGTACCAACATACTTCAGTGATATGATCTTGTTCTATTATACATGGATTCTGAGATCTGAACCTCTGATCATAAAGATACTTGTGATAATGTTGTTACCTTGCACAGACACTTGATTACTTGATTCACTACATATACACATCACTGATCACATGCCTTGCCTTGCGTAAACATCATAACATCATTAATCATTTGTGTTCTTTTTATTCTCAGGGTCCATACTACTTCCTATTCTTGGTCATACTATTGCTACAAGATGGAGGTTCCCAGGAAAAGAAATGCCCATTATACTTTCCCATAACCAGAGGCAGATGGTATTCAGAGGTTGATTAGCTTGATGGGTGACAAAGTTCTTGATGATTTCAGAAATGATTTTGGAAAAATCTTGAATTATGTGAGTAAACCAACAATTGACCAGAGGGATAACTTGCATTCTCTGTGGCAGTTCTATGATCCACGACTGAGAGTCTTTGTTTTCTCAAATTACATCTTGGCACCTACATTGGACGGGATCTCTAGTATCCTGAATATTCCTATTAGAGAAGGTATGCCTTGCTATGCTTCAGAGAGGACCCCTCCTTATGAAGACATTACTACTGCCTATCATTTGAGTATGCTTAGATTCAAGATGGGATTAGAAGCCAGCCAGGGTAACGGGATTTCTTTGGAGTTTCTTATCACATAGGCTCATGTTATGGCATTGGGAAAGAAATGGGCAGACTTCAAAGCATTATTAGCCATGATAGTATATGGGATTAGTTTATTTCCAGGAGAAAAAGGATTAATCAGCATGGAGGCTATCACCATCTTTGTCAAAAGAAACCTTGTGCCTATATTACTAGGTGACTTCTACTATGGGGTTCACCACAGGAATGAAAAGAGGAACGGACATGTGAATTTTTGTGCTCCCTTGTTTGCTGACTGGTTTGTAAGGCAACTCCCTAAATCAGGGCCTTTCCATAATTTGAAACAATCTTGGAAGTGGTCTAAAAGATTGATGGGCTTAACCTCAGTTGACATTTCTTGGGGATGCAATAGGGATCTTGTAGGCAAAGAGATCTTGGTCAGTTATGGGAGTTTCCCAAATGTGCCCTTGATAGGAAGGAAAGGTAGGATCAACTACAATCCTATCTTATCCAGGAAACAATTTGGCTATCCTTTAAGAACTGTACCTTTGATTGGAGAGATGAATGAGTCACTATACTTTCCAGCAGAAGGTAACCTGAAGATGAGCTTGATAGCATCCCAAGCTTGGGAGGTTAGAGTGATGAAAGGGAAGAAAGACTTTGGGAGAGTAGATCCCAAGACTTATGATCCTTTTACCACCTGGTTGAAAGATCGTGTAAAGACTTTGTTGCTCCCATTCTCTAAGGAACCACCTCTCTACCCTAAAGAGGTAGCACCCACAACTTCAGTTCCTCTTCAGGAGTATAAAAAATTGGAAGCCTTGGTTAAGCAACTCAGGTTGGAGAATCAAGAAGCCAACAATTCATGCCAGAAGTTGAAAATGCAAAACCAGAAATTGGAAGAAATGGCTCACAAAGCTGAAGAAATGGTCAGGCTCAAGCAACAAGACTTTCAAGAGAGGGAGCTCTATTTCAAGAAAAAGGGATTAGCTGAAACTCACAAGGCTGTCCAGCACCGGAAAGATAAGAAAGAGTTGAATGAAGCTAATGAAGCTATCACCTTATGGAAAGAGAAATGGGAAGACAACTTAAAGAGGAAGAAAGAGCTGGAAGTCAAGTACAAGTTAGAGATCAAAGGCCTTCAGGATTCTTTAGTTGAGCGGGGAAAGCTCCTTCAAAAGGCCTATCACCAGGAGGAGAGCCACCTTCAAGATATAGCAAAGAGTCAGCAAGCAGTGGAGGAAGCTCAGAAAGAGATAGAAGAGTTGAAGCTGAGAGTTGATGTCAAGAAGACCAAGACTGATTCCCTCATAGGCCAGGAAAGTGAATAGGTGTTCCTACAACAAATTGAGGAATTGCATGCCTCCTTTGACCTTAGTGATATCCTGATTTAAAAGCTCATATAGGAACCTACACATCCAGATATAGCTCAGCTGCTGCAAGGTGTCAAACGCCTTAGTTGGAGGTTGCAGGATGTAGATCTTCATAGGCTTTAGTATTGTATTCATGTGATTTGGATTACCCACAGGCTTGTTGTGGGAATCCCCTCTCTTGATGTACCTTTTTTCTCTCTGATGTGTGAACTTGTACCCCATGAGTGTTTTGCTATTCCAAGTTTTCTTTTGATTCACCTAAAGTCTCTGGTTGATTATCTGTTGCACGGACACAAGATATTGAATACTGCCACTTCACATCTGAATGTCACACAAAGTCTTCTTTTCTCAACACTGGAATGGGAAAGTAAACAAAACCTTGAGGATAAAAGGAACACATTGCATTGCATACATATCATTTTCATTTTTCTTTGTTTTTGCAGGTTTCTCCAGGTTACCTAACTTATCAACAATTCAGGCAAAGATTGCGAGAGCTGCTAAGACCCGACACCTCCGACAAAATATTTCTCATTATTATGCAACACACAACAACCAGAGGACCGTCATGGACGCTATGCAAACTAAGCTTAATGAACTCCGCACCTAGATGGGGGAGTTTATGGTTATGATGCAAGGGATGGCCCAAGGACAACAAGATTTGAGGAATGCTATTCAAGGACTCAACCCTACTCAGACTGATCCTCCTGTAGTCACTCCAGAAGTTCAAGTGAATCCTCCCAACACCAACAATGGAATAGGTGGACCTCCAGTTCCAGAGCCTGGCACAACAACCTTCATCCCTGTGCAAGACCGACATGAGGATCAGTTTCCTTCCTTTAACAATGATATGGGATTTGGTGTGGAAGGAAACTTTCAAGACTTTTTGCTGCTAGCTGAGAAGGTCAAGGCCCTATAGTGTAAAGACACTCTTGGGATAGACGTATCTAAAATGGGCTTAGTCCCAGGGGTGGTTATTCCTCACAAGTTCAGGCCACCTACTTTTGATAAGTACAATGGTAGCTCTTGTCCTAAAACTCATTTTCAGGCCTTCTACTGAAAGATTGTTGCCCATACTAGGGACGAGAAGCTCTTGATGTACTATTTCCAGGATAGTCTCTCCGGAGGATCCTTGGAATGGTATATGAAGTTGGAGAGAAGCTCTGTAAGAAGCTGGAAAGAGTTGGGAGAAGCTTTCCTGAAACAATATCAGTATAACATAGACATGGCGCTGTCGCTCCCGATAAATGGGAATAACCCAAATAAAGGTACAGACGCGAACGGTCGGCGAAAGAGGGTGTGAGAACACACAGGAGTGAACTCACAGGAAAAGAAAGAGTCGCCAGCTAGGCATTTTTATCCCGAAGGAAAGGTAATGCTGCATAAACCTGGGAAAGATACGGATAAGACGGTTGCGAACCAGAGAGACTGAGAAAGGGGGTTGGTTACAACCTGGGAAGGTATTAGCACCCAGATTGTCCGCCGTACTCGACGGGATCCACGCTTAAAAGATTTGTGTTTTAAAGGGAGAGTGTCAGTGCAATTTGTGTATAAAGAGCTGGAAAAGGATGTACAGGTGTCAGTGTAAAAGAAGTGTAGTGTATGTATGTACAGTGTCAGTGTAAGGACAAGAGTGGAATGCTCATGATAATGAGGCTAAGAAAATAATACTGAAAGAGGGGGAATATACAGAGACTTTTGTTCGATAACTGTTAAGTTATGCCTACGTATCCTCTCGTGCAATGAGGAAGTCAGAACACCGTAGTTCGACCCAAAGAGACTGAAAGATAAATTGACTTGTGAACTGCTTGCTTGTCTATGCTCAAGTGTATGACCTGTCTGGCTCAGGTGCAAACTGTCTTGCATTAGACGGAAGAAGCAAGTTCTCGGTTGTGAGTGAATGAGATGAGAAAAGAATCCCGAAGGAGACGATTATTGTTTTTTTTTTGAGTTTTCAATCTTTTATTGCTTTTTGAAGTTTGTCATAAGTTAATGAGCTTAAGCCTAAGCCAATGGGTTAGTAAACTCATCACATCTTCCCTCTGATTAGGGGTAATGAGAGTACATTAAGTGTGAAGTCAGTATCTCACACTTAATCACCATGATGTAGGATTAAGATCATTAACCTACTTGTGATTATTTAGATGTTTTTGTTGTTTTTGTTTAGTGTTAAGTAATGAGATTAAGCCATAATCAAGGATTAAACAGGCCCATTACACCATCCTAATAGAAGGATAATAGATGAGAATGTTTAAGCTGAGGAAAGCTCCTCAACTTAATCCACGATTAGGGATTAACCTCATGACAAAACAAAGCCTTTATTAAGTGGGTTTTAGTTAATGATGAGATGAAGAAGTGATTTTTATGGTTTGTAAGACAACTTGAGGGGGACTTGTCCATTAACACTAGGGTTAGTCCTTCTTGACCAATTAAGGAAGAATTAGAACCCTAATGCAAGGCCCAAGTTACAAGTGTGATGTCTTGATGATTATTATGTGGATTGATTAAAGGAGTTAAACACATTAAGGGTTTAACACTTAGGATTAAAGTTATACACTCCATCCTAATAGAAGGATGCAGGTATAAGCTTAATCACAAAGCCTTAAAACCTTTAGGGTTTAGTCCTTGATTATGAGATGAGAAGAGAAAACTCAAAGAGACACAAAGGTGAAAGCTAAGTGGGGGGACTAATCAAAACCCTAATCATTGTCATGCTTGGTTGTTCCTAGGGTTTGTGAGGTTTACAAGAAAGATCTTCAGAGAAACCACCAGGAAGGAGATGAAAGGAGCAAAGAGAAGCAAAGTAACTTGCTTCATTTAAGAAGACAAGTCACTTGAAGAAAGAAAGTAAGAATAAGAAGAAAGAGCAAGCTCAATCTCAAACACAAGACAAAATGCAGCAATGATTCATAAGAGGGATGATAAGAGATTGGGAGAAGTGAAGGCAAATTCACTTCTCAAAGTTACTTACCACCTGAAAAGTTAATGAAAGGAATGCAATGCAATGCAAGATGAGATGAAATGACATGATGCAAATCAAAACCAGAAGCATATATGAGATGATAATGATGTTATGAGATGGTGCAAACATGAAACAAGGCATGGGGATGATCATACAAACTCATGGATGCAAATGAAACAAGTTTAGAACCATGAACATACATGAAAAGTTATGAAAGGTAAATGGCATACAACATGACAAATGAAAGATGCAATGATCAAACATGAATCTAACCTGTCTTAAGATGTCTAATGAATCAAATGGATGCACAAAATGTCATGGAAAATCATGGTATGCAAGCAAATGGAAGATGAATGCAAAAGGAAGCCCAAATTAGGGTTTATGATCAATGCACCAAACAAAAACCAAAACCAGAAGCAAACATCAAGATAAAAAATTGAAAATGCATCAAAGGGAACCCTAAACCTACACCAACTCACTTCCCAAAGGAGGGGATTCAATTCTTAACCTAGTGAAAGTTATGAATTTCCTAAGAATGCTAGGGTTTTAAGGTACCTTGTCAAGAAAAATGTAAAACAAATTGAAAATGCAAGATCAATTCATGCCAATTTAATCCTATGAACTACATGATATGCAAGACACAATGCAAAAAGAATCAAAGTCCAACTCTCAATGGTTAGGCAGAAATGAATTTTGGAAGTTTGGGACAAAATATTGCCTTGAAATGATTTTAATTCCATGAAAAATTATCAAAAGTCATCAAGATCAAAAAAGAAATTTGGTTTGAGGGTTGGACAATGTTTCTAAATGATTTTAAAGGTTTCATGAATTTTTTGGTGATTTTTAAATACCTAAAAGTATTTTTAATTAATTAATTCTCATTAATTAATTAAAAATAAACTTTTAAATGATTTAAAAATATTTTTTAATGCAAAACATAAAAATAAAAATGTTTTTGGTTTCTGAAAATTAATAAAAGATTGTATAAAAATTTTCAGAATTTTTAAATGATTTTTACTATTTTAAATAAAATGAGCAAAACAAATGAATTAAAATAAAAATAAAATGGAATAAAAATGAAAGTATGCGCATCCAAGGGACAGGATTGGTTCTGGGGATATTCTGCTTGACTTCGCGCGCAATCTAACGGCCACAATTCAAACTGAGCTAATTTCCAATTAAATTTAATTAAACTAAATTAATTAGATTAATTATGAATTAGGGTTTCTAATGGTGCATCCTGTCCATCCAAAAGCGCGCCAGTCATCCTAGGTCAACTCATCCAACGCACCAGATTCAAACTTCACTTAATGACACAGATTAGGGCTAATCAACTTCAGGTGGCCGGAGAAGACTTTCGGTCGTCTTCTCCGGCGAACCAAAACCCTAGATTTTGCTATAGGTCACCAAACATGAAATTTCTTCCACAGAAATGATCTTGCCCCCCATCTAAACCTAACCCCTCTTTCAAAAATCATTTATTTTCATTAACAAGCTTGAATCGAAGGCAAATGTGAAACACGGGCAAACTTTCAGAGAGACATGAAATGGTCATCTCTTACTTATTTTCAAATCTAAATACATCCAGATGATCAGTGCAACATATAGATTCAATTTGTAACAAGAAAATGAAGTTCTGGAAAATTTGTTCTTGAGCTATACCTGAGATGGAGCTTTCTGGTTCTGAGCTTTCTGGGCTGTTTCTTGGTGCAAACTCACTCCTTTGAACCCTCTGATGATGAAATGAAGCTTAAGAAGCTTTGAGAATGGCTGGTTTTTGAAATAGAAGAAGTTCTGCTCAAGGGAGGGTGGTGATCGTGTTTTTGATTCAGTGACTTTCAGGCTATGGTGATGGGTGGTTTTTGATCAGTGAAGCATGCTGAGTTGATTTGTGAAGTTGGTTTGTGTGTTTGAGGCTTGTGCAATCAGTTTCGAAAGCTTTTGCAAATGGAGCATAAACTTGGAACTAGGGCTTGGGGGCAAGATCAGAGTGTGTTGTGTGTTGTGTTAGGCTGGGTTTTGTCCATGTATCAAAAGGGGATAGGTCAGAAAGTTGTTGGTGGCCTATGGTGATTGGTATGGGTCTTTGGCCAAAATGTCAACTTGATGTGTACTTGAAGCATGGGCTATGGTACAACTTGCTTTTTGGCATGCTTGGGCTCAGCTTGAATCAAGGAATGCTGTGAAAAAAGTTTAGAGGCAAGGCAGCAAGTGGTTTGTAACTTATGATGAGTTTTGCAAGTTGGTTCAAGTTTGGTTCCTTTGAGATTTCATGAGTTTCAATGCATCAAAGTGCAAAGTTCTTTGGCCCATTCTGAATTTTAGAGGTCATATGATCATGTTGTGAAGAAATGTTACACATTTGAGGCCCTTAGAACACTTGATCAAGTCATTTTGCAAAATGCCTCTTTGGTGGAAAACTTCAAATTTTGTGATTTTAGCCAACTTTGACAAGCCATAACTTTTGATCCAAAATGAATTAGGTCATGTTCTTGTACTTTTTGAAAAGGGAATGATCCATTCTATAACTTTCATGACCAAAGTTTTTCCATTTGAAGCATTTTTGAATCAAAAAGCAAGGGTTGAAAAAGTTTCCTAAAATGGCAATTTCATTAAAAGTCAAACTTTCCCAAAAAGTCAACTTTGCAAAAGACTTGAAATTCTTCAATTTTGTGAACTTCCAACTTCTTCTATGATCAAATAAAGATCATATACAATCAAAATGATGAAGAACACCCTTTGGTTGGGTCATTGGGGGCCTCAGATGCCCTGATTTTACATTGACTTGCTTGAAAAGTCAACTCTTGATCAGATGACTTCCCCATGGAATTTCTTCATGAAAATTGATATGCATGCTCCCTATACCATATAGAGACCAATAGAAACAACAATGACCAAAAAAATTGGAGTTATGGCCTCTGAAACCAAAACCCTAATTTTAGGTCATCTGTGTAGTCAAACCTGGCTCTGCTTCCATGCCATTCTCAGTTCTTGTGATTTTTTGACATCCTTGACTTTGAGAGGATATAATATGATGCTTGAACATACATGGACCCCTTTGAAGTGATTGATGACCTTTGGAGTGGCTCAAGAAGCTCTTGGATTGCTCAGATCACAAAACCTAGATGCAGATGACTTAGAAGCAATGCAGTGAATCAAAAATGTGGTATGAGATGGTATGATTGGATTTATGCATATGAAATGATCACAAGCCATGGAGTGAATGGGTGAGGGAAAATTTGGGGTGTTTACAGCTGCCCCTATTCAAACATGAGTTAGCTGTGCAGGATGTAAGCAGCGGCTTAGCAGGCTAACAAGATAACTTGTGGTTGAATACCAAAGACAATCCAAAATTTGCACTCACAGAATGAAGAAGAAAAGGGATATAGATTGTAAAGGAAAATAAAGTATATTATAAAGTGTGGGCAACGGAGGACGACCGTCGAGCAGAGGACGACTGCTGGGAAATAGCAATGACGGGGACGACCGACATGCTGGGAAAAGTGCGGGAAATAAAGCAATGACGGGGACGGCCGACATGCTGGGGATAAAAGGGTTTATGATGGGGACGGCCATCAAGTAAAGCTGTAAGATTCTCTGGGGAATATGTAAAAGTAAGTGATGAGGTACGGTCACCAGGTTCATAAAGTAATGCAAGCAACGACGGGGACGACCTTCGGGCTAAACTGATGAAGGACGATCATCAGGAAAAGGAAAAGGGACCACGACGGGGACGGCCATCGGGTTAAAGAATAAATGAAATAATGATGAGGGACGGTCATCCAAGGTGAAGGACGATCACCTAGCAGGGGACGGCTGCTCTGAGGGGATAAGATGAGGGACGGTCATCTAAGGTGAAGGACGATCACCTGGCAGGGTACGGCTGCCGAAAGTATCGCGACATAGGATGAATGCCGGATAAAAAAGTCAACGATGGGGACGGCCATCGGACGAGCATGATGAAGGACGATCATCAAGAGGTGAAGGACGATCACCTAACAGGGGACGACTGCTCTCAAGGTTTATCATGACGCAGGACGAACGCCAGATAACAAGATCAACGATGGGGACGGCCATCGGATAAAATGATGAAGGACGATCATCAAAAGGTGAAGGACGATCACCTGGCAGGGGACGGCTGCTAAAAATATCACGACATAGGACGAATGTCGGATAGAAAAGATCAACGATGGGGACGGCCATCGGATGAGCATGATGAAGGACGATCATCAAGAGGTGAAGGACGATCACCTAGCAGGGGACGGCTGCTCTCAAGGTTTATCATGACATAGGATGAATGTCAGATAGAAAAGAAAATTTGCTTTACTGGGGAGTAGTAAACACGGACGAGTGTCTACATCCAAGAAAATAAGAGGTATAAGTGTTTGGTATTGTGTATAGATTAAAGATGCGGACGAGCATCCTTAAGACTATGATACGGACGAGTATCGGGTAGAAATAAATACTGACACATGCTCAGAGATGATGATACGGACGAGTATCAACTGGTTAACAAGGAACACGGACGAGCGTTGAATCTGAGGGGACTCCTCTGGGGAATAGGGGACACAGACGAGCGTCCATATTCAAGAAGACAGGAGTGTTTGACACGTGTATGGATTAAAGATGCGGACGAGCATCCTTAAGACTATGATACGAACGAGTATCATGTAGAAACAAACACTTGACGCATACTCTGAGATGATGGTACGGACGAGTACCAACGGGTTAACAAAGAACACGGACGAGTGTCGAATCTGCGGGGATATAAATGGTGTATACAAGATACGGACGAGTATCTGTATAAGTAAAATAAGTATGAGTGGGGTATAGATGAGTGTTCAACTTGCTGGGAGAGTGACACGGACGAGTGTCAAGAGGGTTATATACAAGTATATGCTTTACAAAGTGTTTGAGTAAATATACTGGGGGAAGGTGACACGGACGAGTGTCAAGAAAGTTATATATATAAGTATCTGTGAGTGCAAAGGGGACGTTTTGGCTTTCTACTGGGGATATGACACGGACGGGTGTCAAGAAATATCTGTAATACGGATGGTCTGTTTGTAAAGAGTGCTCGGGCGACTTTACTGGGGAATGATGACACGGACGGGTGCCAAAAGGAGTGTGTATTCGTATTGGTGAGTGTGAGGCAACTGCTTTAGCTCTTTGCTGGGGAATCTGGGGAGTTTTCTGTACATTGTTGATGGATTGTCATTATTCACAAGTGTTTGATTCAGACCACGACTTATGATTATGCAACATGTTTGATTTTTGCCATAATGCTCCGTATTAGACGGAATGCTACGCTTTGTGGGGAATATGATGCGAATGCTATGATTATGCGAAAGATACCAATCCGGGATTCGGATCCTGTTGCTGTGAAGATCTCTGGCCGATCTGTTTGAAGTGAACATCCCAGCTGGGGATGAGATCATTGAGATGTATCTGCTTGGAGGAATAGGTCACTGATAGACCCATTCTTGGTGATAAGGGACCCAGCTGGGGTTTGCAGAAGCTTTCTTCACTTTGTTGTGATTCCTTCGTGCGTCGCGCTTCTGGTTAAAGGCTGAAGCTCTGCGGGGAGATGGTTTCCCGGTCTTACACCTGACTGTGGAGGAGGAATAAAAGGTAACTCGGCTGGGGAGAAATAACAAGTGGCAACTCAGCAGGGGAGAAAGCACTTTGGGTGCTAAGACTGAGTGAGTGTTGATTTGCCAGCCTGCTGGGAGTGAAGTTTTCATGCCCCATGTCGTGTTTTGAGTACCCACAATCCTGAAAAGATAGAGAAACGCACAAGTAATCCCGAGGTATCCCTTACCGGATTCCATCATAGGAGTTTAGACACTCCCGAGAGTAAATACATTTCCTGCAAGCACGCATTCTTTAGAAAGGAAACATCTGTGTTTATGCAATCAACATCTCTAAAGACATCAGACATTTTGCAAATGAAAATAAAATGTACGAGACGAGACATGACTGAAAATCTGATTTTATTAATTCGTATGCCCTGAATTAGCAAGATACAGTCAAAGAAACATATCCCCTGAAATGAGGAGATTGCTTATAAATTGAGAAACGAAATGTTGGCAATGTTGACGACGCTTCAAGGAGCTTCCCTTTTGTTATGACTCGTATGACTTTCGACACTCTTCTCGTCTTGCTTTCTGAAGAAGGCTGATTCTGAAAGAGGCTTGATCCCTTCGAAGCTTACCAAGTTGTAGGTGATACAGATGAATTCAGGATGCAGTTGTTCGCTTATTCCCTTATTTTGCATGGATCGCCCTTTCGGGTATTCAATCCATCGGGTTACCCATTTTTGCCTGAGTTGTCCAATGCAGCTTTTCAACTCAGCGGGTGTACATTTTTTTTATTTATTTCCCTTATTTTTGCCCAAGTCTTTTATTCTGTTTTTGACTTGCCGGGATGCCCTATTTTTGCCTGGACTTACATTCTGTTTTTATGTCCAGCGGGTCATTTTTATGCGAAGTATTTTTTAACTGCATCTGAATTCACAGGGGACGGGAAGTCTTCACCATCCATGGTGCTGAGCATCATTGCTCCACCGGAGAAAACTTTCTTTACCACGAATGGTCCTTCATAGTTCGGAGTCCACTTGCCCCTGTGGTCTGTATGGGGAGGGAGGATTCTTTTCAGCACAAGATCTCCTACTTGGTATTCTCGGTACCTGACTTTCTGATCGAAGGCTTTCTTCATTCTTTTCTGATACAACTGCCCGTGACAGATTGCAGCCAATCTTTTCTCTTCAATCAGACTCAGTTGCTCGTATCGGGATCGGACCCATTCTGCTTCGTTCAGCTTAACGTCCATCAGTACCCGTAGGGATGGTAGTTCAACTTCAACAGGTAGGACTGCCTCCATAACATACACAAGCTGATACGGTGTTGCCCCAGTGGATGTTCTGATTGACGTGCGGTACCCATGCAAGGCGAACGGTAGCATCTCGTTCCAGTCTTTGTAGGTGACTACCATCTTCTGCACAATCTTCTTGATATTCTTGTTAGCTGCCTCAACAGCGCCGTTCATCTTTGGCCTGTAAGGAGAAGAATTGTGGTGTTGGATTTTGAAGTCCCGGCATAGCTCGGCCATCATTTTGTTGTTCAAGTTGGAACCATTATCAGTAATGATTCGCTCGGGAACTCCGTAACGACAGATAATATCTCTCTTCAGAAATCTGGCTACCACTTGCCTTGTAACATTTGCATATGAAGCCGCTTCGACCCACTTGGTAAAATAGTCAATGGCTACCAAGATGAATCTGTGGCCGTTTGAAGCAGTCGGTTCAATCTTACCAATCATATCAATGCCCCACATAGAAAAGGGCCAAGGCGAAGACATCACATTCAGAGGATTGGGAGGCACATGCACCTTATCCGCATAAATCTGGCATTTATGGCATTTTCTGGCGTAGGCACAACAGTCGGCATCCATTGTGATCCAATAATAGCCTGATCTTAGCAATTTCTTAGCCATGGCATGCCCTCCTGCATGGGTACCAAAGGATCCTTCGTGCACCTCGTGCATCAACAAGTCTGCTTCTGCCCTATCAACGCATCTGAGGAGTACCATATCAAAGTTTCTCTTGTACAGGGAACCATCAGTATTCAGGAAGAAACTACCAGCGAGCCTTCTTAAAGTCTTCTTATCATTGGAAGATGCCCCAGGTGGGTATGTTTGATCCTCCAAGAAGCACTTAATGTCATGGAACCAAGGCTTATCATCTTTGACAACATCTGCTGCGAATACATATGCTGGTCTGTCGAGTCTGGATACTGAAATTTGAGGTACAAAGTTGGCATCTTGAACTTTGATCATGGAGGAAATGGTAGCCAGAGCGTCTGCAAACTGATTCTCGTCCCGAGGGATATACTCAAGCTTAACCGTCTTAAAGAAAGTCAATAACCTCCTTGTATAATCCCTGTAAGGTATCAGATGATCCTGGTGGGTGTACCATTTGCCGTTGGTTTGATTAACTACCAGAGCTGAATCTCTGAATACAGTTAATGTCTTGATCCTGAGGTCAATGGCTTCCTCAAGACCCATAATGCAAGCTTCGTATTCAGCTTCGTTGTTAGTGCAGTTAAAGATGAGCTTTGCCGAGAAAGGCATGTGAACTCCCTTAGGTGTAATGAGTACTGCACCAACACCACGACCATTCATATTAATAGCCCCATCAAACATCATAGTCCATCTTTCTTCCGGGTCAGGCCCTTCAGTGTGAATAGGCTCTTCGTGATCTTTTGCTTTTATGAACATGATGTCTTCATCAGGGAAGTCAAATCTCATAGGCTGGTAATCATCAATAGGTTGCTCAGCAAGATAATCAGACAATACACTACCCTTGATGGCTTTTTGAGATGTGTACTGGATGTCATATTCTGTGAGGATCATTTGCCATCTTGCAACCCGTCCGGTAAGAGCTGGCTTCTCGAAAATGTACTTAACTGGGTCCATTTTTGATATCAATAAAGTGGTGTGGGTCAACATATACTGTCTCAGTCGGCGAGCAGCCCACGCTAAAGCACAGCAAGTTTTCTCGAGCAGTGAATAACGTTGTTCATAGTCGGTAAACTTTTTGCTTAGGTAGTAAATTGCGTACTCTTTTCGACCAGACTCGTCATGTTGGCCCAGCACACACCCCATTGACTCTTCTAATACTGTTAAGTACATTATCAGAGGTCTTCCTTCAACTGGAGGCATAAGGATTGGTGGTTCTTGCAAGTATTCTTTAATCTTGTCAAAAGCCCTCTGGCAGTCTTCGTTCCACCTGACCGTTTGTTCTTTTCTTAACAGCTTGAACAAGGGTTCACAGGTTGCAGTAAGGTGAGATATGAACCTTGAAATGTAGTTCAATCTACCTAGAAACCCTCGAACTTCTTTTTCAGACTTTGGTGCAGGCATTTCTTGAATGGCTTTGACTTTATCAGGGTCAACCTCAATCCCTTTCTCGCTTACGATAAAACCCAGCAGCTTACCAGATCGCACCCCGAATGTGCACTTATTGGGGTTCAGCTTCAGTTGGTACTTCCTCAGGCGCTTGAATAACTTCAACAGATTTACCAGGTGGTCTTCTTCCGTGAGGGACTTGGCAATCATGTCATCCACATAACACTCGATTTCTTTATGGATCATATCGTGGAATAATGTTACCATAGCCCGTTGATATGTTGCACCTGCATTCTTCAGTCCGAATGGCATCACCTTGTAACAGAATGTGCCCCAGGGTGTGATGAAGGTTGTCTTCTCCATGTATTCAGGTGACATTTTGATCTGATTGTATCCTGAAAATCCGTCCATGAAGGAGAATACCGAGAACTGAGCCGTATTATCAACCAATACATCAATGTGAGGCAATGGGAAATCATCTTTCGGGCTGGCTCTGTTCAGATCCCGGTAGTCAACACACATTCTTACCTTGCCGTCTTTCTTTGGCATAGGTACAATATTAGCAACCCACGGTGGATAGCTAGTTACAGCAAGGAACCCGGCGTCCCACTGCTTTTGTACCTCCTCTTTGATTTTCATTGCCATGTCTGGGCGAGTACGACGCGGTTTCTATTTAACTGGTGGGCAATCTTCTCTTAAAGGCAGCTTGTGCATGACGATATCGGTGTCCAACCCCGGCATATCCTGATAAGACCAAGCAAACACATCCACATACTCCTGTAGCAGGTCGATCAGTTGTCTCTTCACTGGGTCTTGTAGGCAGGCCCCGATTTTAACCTCCTTCACATCTTCATCTGTACCAAGATTAATCGTTTCGACTTCCTCCTGATGATGAGTGATAACCTTCTCCTCTTGCCTTAACAACCTGGCTAGCTCTTCAGGAAGCTCGTATTCTTCTTCAACCCCTTCATCAGCTTGATTGAATGGATTGTCAAAGTCATACGAAGTCATAGCCGTGCTGTTGTCGGTGCGGTCTGGAAGGCACTCTCTGCAAGGGTTCAGTTTGTTCATTTTAGTGATTGATTTTAATCTTGTTTAAAAAGAGTGAAATGAAGTTATCATTTTGAAAACATTGCCATTTATTTTTGTACAAAAAGAAAAATGGAAAAACAGTGAGCGGAAAAGAAAAAGACTCATTTGCAAAAGATGTCTGATTATCATTGATTGATCTGTTTGCACAAAATTACAGATGGCCCGATTACAAAATGAGTCTTGTCATCTTGGGCAAGACGCGAGACTTGATGCATGCTTAAAATATACAGGAAATAATAATTACTCTGCAGGAGTAACCCTTATAATTTCCTGGGAAGACCAGTTTGAGATACAGCTCCCCGGGATCCTTGGACGTATCCAGCTCTCCAGGTTGCGCTCATCTTCTGACTCATCTTCCAGGTTGTTTACTGCATCGGGGGTGAGCATCCCCCCACTGACAAAATTGGGCTTCTTAGCAGCCTCTGCTTGATCTTGTTGAGTTGGTTTGTAACCCAACCCAAATCTGTCCTCTTTCTTTTCCACAGGCAACAGCTTGCCCCAGCCTTGAGCATTCCCCTCTTCAACAACCTTCCTGGCTTGCTGGTAGGATGTCATGGAAGTCCCAAGTACAGCAGATGCTTCATTGATGTTTAGGGCCTCAAATCCCTGACTCATGGTTTCATGGATCTCCCCATCCATCTCAATGTATTTGTATGTAGCCAGATGGCTAACAAAAATGTCCTTTTCTCCATAAATAGTAACGACTTGGCCCTCCCACTCGAATTTTAACTTCTGGTGAAGGGTTGATGTCACGGCGCCAGCGGCGTGTATCCATGGTCTACCCAATAGACAGCTGTAGGCAGGCTGTATATCCATCACGAAGAAGGTCGTTTTGAAAGTCTATGGGCCAATCGTTATAGGCAACTCAATTTCTCCCAGAACTGATCTCTTAGAACCATCAAAGGCTCTTACTACCAAGTTGCTGGGGCGTAATGCCAATCCTTCATACTCCAGCTTCACAAGGGCTTTCTTAGGTAGGACATTGAGGGATGACCCTGTGTCCACCAATACATGAGAAAGAACTGCACCCTTACACTCCAAGGTAATGTGCAAAGCCTTATTGTGATTGCGGCCCTCCGTTGTCAAATCAGTGTTGGTAAATCCTAGTCCATGACTAGCGTTAACATTTCCAACTACAGCTTCCAACTGATTGACGGTAATCTCCTCTGGCACATAAGCTGCGTGCAAGACTTTTAATAGTGCGTTCCGATGAGCCTCGGAGCACATTAGCAATGATAAAATGGAGATCTTGGAAGGCGTCTGGTGAAGCTGGTCCACTATCTTGTAATCACTTTTCTTGATGATTCTCATGAATTCATCAACCTCTTGATCAAAAGGGGTCTTTAAAGCTTCTTTAGCAACTTGTTCTTCTTGCACCATGCTCTTCCCTTTTGCCTTGGCAGCAGCTTCTGCTTCAGCAATGGGTCTTGGAATTTGTGGGGCAAAAAGACGTCCGCTTCGAGTGAAGCCTCCGCCTCCCCCCACATTGTCTATTTGTGGTGAAGAAGTTGATGATTCAAGAGTGATTTTATGTCCTTCGCAGTATAGATCTGAGTCGTAATGCCAAGGGATGGCATTACTACTTTCATATGGAACGGGCCTAGGTACCGTGATGGTAACCGGGCTGACTGCAGCAGAGGAGGGCGTTGCAATAGTATGTGGATCATAGTAGATAGTAACTGGTGATATGGCAGGGGATGCCACTGCTTCTCGTTGAAAATTGTTGTTCGGAGGAATACTTGACGGATCATAATAGATAGTGACCGCTGAGATATTTGTTGGTGTTGTAGGAGAAGATTCTGAATAGAGGGGTGCTAATGTTGTAGAAGTAATGTTTGTTGATAGGTGGCTTGTTGAAGTGATATTTGAAGCATTTGTTGATGAAACTGAAGAATTGTTTGGAATAATTGTTGTTGCAGTTGTAGGAGACTCTGGAACTGTTGTTGGAGAGATTGCCGGATTTGAAGGTATCGATGTTGTGATTTGAAGTAGACCATCCTGGATAAGACTGTCTATGCCGCTTCTCAAATTGTCACATCCATTTACCGAAATGTTGCAATAACTGCACCCGAGCTCACACCCAGGGAATATCTGGCATTCAAGGAGTTGAGCTTTAATCTCTACCAGGGGTGTCCGGATCTGCCCAACACTGGTTATCAAGTAAGACGGCTTATCTTCCTCAATAACATTAATTCTGGGCCCTCCATGGTTGGGCATAGGGTTCTTGTTAACATTTGGCGGTGGTGCAAAGTTTAGAGCTTTAGAATCTACCAGGTCTTGCACCTTCATCTGTAAAGCTCTGCACTTCTTTGTACTGTGGCCAGGTGCGTTGGAGTGAAAAGCGCATCTGGCGTTGGCGTCATAATTTCTTGGCAAACTGGAAGGATCTGGTGGTGCCAACGTCCTTAACTCAACCAAGTTGAGCTTCAGGAGCTGTGGCAGTAAAGCGGCATAAGGCATAGGGATTGGATCAATCACCTTATTGGCCTGAGACGGTCTCTGTTGAAATGGTCTTTGCTGATTGTTATTGTTGTTGTTGTTGTAGTTTCTCTGAGGAGGATACTGAGTTTGTTGCTGGTAATGGGGTTGTTGTTGTGGTTGATATGTTGGTTGCTAAGGAAGTGGAGAGGGAATGGTGACTGCTGCCACTGACCTATGATCATATTGTGGTCTGCCTCTGCTGGCCTGAATAGCATTAGTCTCACCGGTTCTTCTTGGACCTACAAAAGGTTTTTTGGGGTTGCTGGACGAGCTCGCACCGTTATCAGAAATTTTGCCCATCTTTAAAAGGCTCTCAATTCTTTCCCCAGCTATGACTACGTCAGCGAAGCTAGTGGAAGAAAAGGCAGCTAGCCTGTCAATGTATGTCCCTTGGAGGGTGTTCATAAACATATCGGCCATTTCCCTCTCCGACATGGGTGGTTGGACAGCAGCAGCAAGCTGTCTCCACCTCTGGGCGTACTCCCGGAAGCTCTCCCTGGATGATTGAGACATTCCCATCAGGAGGGTCCTGTTAGGAGCCATATCCAAGTTGTACTGGTATTGTCTGATAAAGGCCTCAGCTAGGTCCTTCCAGCATCTGATGGTTGCTCTAGTCAAGTGAGAGTACCATTCCCTTGAAGCTCCTGTTAAGCTATCTTCAAAATAAAACATCCATAGCTTTTCATCCATGGTATATTCCTTCAGCCTCCCCAGAAAAGATTGTAAATGGGTTCGGGGACAGGAAGTTCCGTTGTACTTCTCGAAGCACGGAGGTTTAAACTTGTGGGGAATCCTGACCCTGTCCACTAGTCCCATGTCCATAACATCAAAGCCCAAGGAATTCTGGGACTCCAAGGATCTCAGTTTTTCAGCAATCTCATCTAGCCTTCTGTCATAGGCTTCATCCCCAGCTCCCATCACAGTGAATTGATCCTCTTGGGGGTCTTCTTGTAGTACCCTTCCTGTAGTGGCATTCCCTTGCACATTAGCAGGGATGTTGATCTCTGGGTGAAGGTGAGGGCCATACACAGGTGGGTTGACATGAGGCTGAACCCTCTCATTATTGATTGTTCCCCCAGTCCCTAGATGGGGTTCCTCCTGGGTCTGCCTTTCTACTAATGCCCTTAATCTCTCTTGGCTCTGTGCCAATCCATTCATCACCTCCATAAACTGGGTCATCTGATTTCTCATTTCCAGTCTCTCATTGGCCATTTGAGTCCTGACCTCTGTAAGGTCCTGCTGTACTTGGTCCATTTGTATACCCGGAAGGTTGTTGCGGGTGGGATATCTGTGTGGACGGTTGAGTGGGAACACCCGTCGTCGAGCAATAGTTCCTGAATCACAACGGAGTTAGTAACAAAAACAAAACAAAACCTACAAAACAAAACAAGAGGTTAGTATGCAATGCAGTATGCTTATTTGTTTCCATGGTATCCGACTTGGCATTTGGTTTTGACCTTTCCAGACCCCGAGGAAGATGTTGTTTGATGTTGCTTAGGAGAGAGAGATTCAAGTGAAACAAACTAATGAATATATTACAAAAAGTGAATGATACATAGTTTGTTTTTTACAATACATGCCCTCTGAGGGGTCAAAATACAACATAAGAAAAAGAAAAGTACATGAAATGAAAGGAACAACAAGCAAAAGTCAGACATCAAGGCCAAACTCATCCTCCTGAACTTCCTTCAGAAGTGCTTCAGTCACAGGGTCAGCTGGATGCTCTGTGAGATTCCTGATGAGAAGATTCCTGGTGGCAATAGCTGCAGTTAGTTTCTTGTGTCTGCCCTGGTCCTTTGACCTCTTTACACCAGCCCTGATCTTCAACTCTGAGATCTCCCTCTGGGCTGCTAGCAAGGCTTCCTGTTGCTCCTTTGCATTAGCCTCCAACTGCTCAATCTTGTCCTGAGTCCTTTTATCCTCCTGTGTGCGAGCTTCGGTGATCCTGACCCACCTAGCTTGGCTCTCCTTTAGATAAAGATCAGTCCTAGCCTTTTGGAATTGGGCCTCTTTACAGGCATTCTTCAAAATCTGTTCTCCAGCCCTTGACTTCTTGATGTAGTCTTCTGACTTCTCAATCCTGGCTAGATGCTCCACCTTTAGCTTTTCTAACCTCTCAATGTCCAGACGACCATCACTCCTCTCCCAGAGGGTCTTCTGCAGAGCTTGAGTCAAATTCTCATTCCTCTCTTTCAGTTTCTCAAACTCTTCCAGGCTGACAGTTGCTGGAGGTGGTGCTGTGGATGGTCCAGGTACATCCTCAATGGTGAAGGGAATCCCAGAAATTTGAGCCCTGGCATGAGACCACTCATAGTACTGAGCTGAGGCCACATTGTTGCATCTCCCAAGAATAGCCATCCCTTTAGTCTGGACATTGTCCCAAGCCCAGGATGCTTGCCTGACAATAGCCAGATTAGGCTTGATCTCACAATAAAGGGTCTCAGCTAGATCTTGTACTCTAGGAGGGTGGACCAATGCATAGCCCAGTTGTCTTTTGAATAGCAGAGGGTTGTAGTTGATGCAACCCTTCACTCCTATCAGAGGTACATTGGGGAATTGCCCACAACTAGTAATGATGTCCCTGCCCTTGGTGCTCTGAGTGCACCACCTGATGTCAGCTGAGGTTAAAGCAATGAGTATTCTAGCCCAATTCTTTTGCTGGTGAGGATTCAAGAATGCATCAGTCTTGGGCAGGTGTTTGAGTAACCAGGTATGGAACAAAGGAGCACAGCATCTCACCAATCTTCCCCTTTGCTTTTCATTTCTTTGGTGGACAGAGTAGTAGAGATCTCCCAGTAAGGTGGGCACTAGGTTCCTCAGGATGAAAAGATGGATTGCATTCTTGCTAATAAACCTAGGCTCATCTGCAAATAATATTACCCCATATATTCTTAGGGCTAAAAATGCACAGACTGCCTTCCACTCTCCCAAGGAGGCCTTCAGAATAGCCTGAGAGGTCAAGAAACCCAAGTGTAGACCAGAGATTCCAGCCTTGGCTGTCATGTTCTGCTCAATCAGAACTGGTTCCAGATACAATGCCCTTGCCACCTCTTCATTACTAGGAAAGGCCATCTCAGGGTTGAAGGGCACTCCACCCCTGATGGGTACACCAATCAGTGATGAATACTCTTCCAACAAGGGTCCCAACTGAAAATCCTGGAAGGTGAAGCTCCTCAGAGGGGGATCATAGAACTGCAGGCAAGTATGGATCAAGCTCCTCTGGGAAGGGTCCAAATCCATAACCACATCAAGGATGCCTCCATAATGTTCTCTAAATAGTGGTATATGGTCTGGAATAATCAAGGCCTGGACCGTCCTGATGCCAGCCAGCTCAGGCTCAAAGAAATGGTAGGAGATGTTGCTCTTCTTGGGTGCCATGTTGCTGAAGAAAAGCTGAAACAGATGCTGATGATGACTGATACTAGAAGAAGGGCCACTGACAGGCTGAGACTGGTGATGCAGATGACTGAAGCAGGTAGCTGATGAGGATAGCTGAAGCAGGTACTGGTGAAAATAGGTCTATGCAGATGAATGGGTCAAAACCAAGCCAAAATATAATATGGATACCCTGAAAAACAAATAAACAAATGTTAAATGATGCAATGATGTTGTATGCAAATGGTATGCAAGGGTTTGTGATCAAGCTGGATCTGGTTACTGCCTTGGTATAAGTCCATGTATGTTCAAGAAGCCCAGATGGAGGTTCATAAGTCCAGTAACCAAGGTGGGGGACTCAAATAAAGAGTCACATGTCCAGGGTTAAAAATCACAAGAACTGTTCCAAAATGGAGTACTCTTAATCAAAACAAAGTAACAGGGTATGTTGAGGTCAAGGGTACCTGCAAACCTGTAAACAGCCCAACCCCCTCACAGGTGATGTTCTAAAACAAGGATCCTCAGACTTGGATCAGTTATGAGAAGTGTAAACACTTCTAACCTGGAGGTACAGTGTTTAAAATAACCATAAAAGATCCTCCTCTAATTCACCTCAGTTTCTGAAGGTCAATACTAAAGGTCATCCAGACTTAGCAGGCTTCCCAGATAGCCCTAGCACTACAGGAAATCTGTAGCACAGAGTTCTCAAGAAGAAACCCATATCTGAACCGTGTTTCATATTCCCGCACCAGACCGAAATGGAATGGGAAAGAACATGAACCACTCTAGCCTAGGTGTCACTCAGATCCCAGGTATAGGACCTCAACTCTCAATAGAACACCCACCCACCAAAGCAACAAAACCAGATCCAACCAGAACAGTATGACAGTATGATGTATATAAAGTTGTGAATAAAGCAGTAAACAAACTGTACATAAAGCAATAAACACAAATATAAAAACACAAGTAGCACATAACACCCCAGTAAACACAAATCAAACAAGCGCTAGGAGGAACCCACAAAAAGAACCAGAAGCCCTGGATACAGTATAAGGTTCCCCAACAGAGTCGCCAAGCTGTCGCTCCCGATAAATGGGAATAACCCAAATAAAGGTACAGACGCGAACGGTCGGCGAAAGAGGGTGTGAGAACACACAGGAGTGAACTCACAGGAAAAGAAAGAGTCGCCAGCTAGGCATTTTTATCCCGAAGGAAAGGTAATGCTGCATAAACCTGGGAAAGATACGGATAAGACGGTTGCGAACCAGAGAGACTGAGAAAGGGGGTTGGTTACAACCTGGGAAGGTATTAGCACTCAGATTGTCCGCCGTACTCGACGGGATCCACGCTTAAAAGATTTGTGTTTTAAAGGGGTAGTGTCAATGCAATTTGTGTATAAAGAGCTGGAAAAGGATGTACAGGTGTCAGTGTAAAAGAAGTGTAGTGTATGTATGTACAGTGTCAGTGTAAGGACAAGAGTGGAATGCTCATGATAATGAGGCTAAGAAAATAATACTGAAAGAGGGGGAATATACAGAGACTTTTGTTTGATAACTGTTAAGTTATGCCTACGTATCCTCTCGTGCAATGAGGAAGTCAGAACACCGTAGTTTGACCCAAAGAGACTAAAAGATAAATTGACTTGTGAACTGCTTGCTTGTCTATGCTCAAGTGTATGACCTGTCTGGCTCAGGTGCAAACTGTCTTGCATTAGACGGAAGAAGCAAGTTCTCGGTTGTGAGTGAATGAGATGAGAAAAGAATCCCGAAGGAGACGATTATTGTTTGTTTTTTGAGTTTTCAATCTTTTATTGCTTTTTGAAGTTTGTCATAAGTTAATGAGCTTAAGCCTAAGCCAATGGGTTAGTAAACTCATCACATCTTCCCTCTTATTAGGGGTAATGAGAGTACATTAAGTGTGAAGTCAGTATCTCACACTTAATCACCATGATGTAGGATTAAGATCATTAACCTACTTGTGATTATTTAGATGTTTTTGTTGTTTTTGTTTAGTGTTAAGTAATGAGATTAAGCCATAATCAAGGATTAAACAGGCCCATTACACCATCCTAATAGAAGGATAATAGATGAGAATGTTTAAGCTGAGGAAAGCTCCTCAACTTAATCCATGATTAGGGATTAACCTCATGACAAAACAAAGCCTTTATTAAGTGGATTTTAGTTAATGATGAGATGAAGAAGTGATTTTTATGGTTTTTAAGACAACTTGAGGGGGACTTGTCCATTAACACTAGGGTTAGTCCTTCTTGACCAATTAAGGAAGAATTAGAACCCTAATGCAAGGCCCAAGTTACAAGTGTGATGTCTTGATGATTATTATGTGGATTGATTAAAGGAGTTAAACACATTAAGGGTTTAACACTTAGGATTAAAGTTATACACTCCATCCTAATAGAAGGATGCAGGTATAAGCTTAATCACAAAGCCTTAAAACCTTTAGGGTTTAGTCCTTGATTATGAGATGAGAAGAAAAAACTCAAAGAGACACAAAGGTGAAAGCTAAGTGGGGGGACTAATCAAAACCCTAATCATTGTCATGCTTGGTTGTTCCTAGGGTTTGTGAGGTTTACAAGAAAGATCTTCAGAGAAACCACCAGGAAGCAGATGAAAGGAGCAAAGAGAAGCAAAGTAACTTGCTTCATTTAAGAAGACAAGTCACTTGAAGAAAGAAAGTAAGAAGAAGAAGAAAGAGCAAGCTCAATCTCAAACACAAGACAAAATGCAGCAATGATGCATAAGAGGGATGAAAAGAGATTGGGAGAAGTGAAGGCAAATTCACTTCTCAAAGTTACTTACCACCTGAAAAGTTAATGAAAGGAATGCAATGCAATGCAAGATGAGATGAAATGACATGATGCAAATCAAAACCAGAAGCATATATGAGATGATAATGATGTTATGAGATGGTGCAAACATGAAACAAGGCATGGGGATGATCATACAAACTCATGGATGCAAATAAAACAAGTTTAGAACCATGAACATACATGAAAAGTTATGAAAGGTAAATGGCATACAACATGACAAATGAAAGATGCAATGATCAAACATGAATCTAACCTGTCTTAAGATGTCTAATGAATCAAATGGATGCACAAAATGTCATGGCAAATCATGGTATGCAAGCAAATGGAAGATGAATGCAAAACGAAGCCCAAATTAGGGTTTATGATCAATGCACCATGTAAACACCCCAAATTTGCCCTCACCCATTCACACCATGGTTTGTGATCATCTCATATGCATAAACACAAACATATCATCTCATATCTCACTTTTGATTCACTGCATAGTTTCTAAGGCATCTGCACCTAGGGTTTGTGATCTGAGCAGTCCCAAAGCCTCTTGAGCCACTCCAAAGGCCACCAATAATTTCAAAGTGGTCCATGTGTTTTCTTATATCATATTACATCCTCACAAAGTCAAAAATGAAAAGGAATCACAAGAACTAGGGTTTGAGTGGATGCAGAGCCAGGTTGAACTGCACAGTTGGCTGAAAATTAGGGTTTTGGTTTCAGAGGCCATAACTCCAAATTTTTTGGTCATTCTTGTTTTCATTGGTCTCTATATGGTATAGAGAGTATGCATATCAATTTTCATGAAGAAATTCCATGGGGAAGTCATCTGATCAGGAGTTGACTTTTCAGACAAGTCAGTGCAAAATCAGGGCATCTGAGGCCCCCAATGACCCAACCAATGGGTGATCTTCATCATTTTGAGTGTATATGATCTTTATTTGATCATGGAAGAAGGTTGAAGTTCACAAAAATCAAGAATTTGGAGTTTTTGCAAATGTTGACTTTTTGGGCATAGTTGACTTTTCAAGAATGCTTCATTTTAGGTCATTTTTCAAGCCTTGATTCTTGATCCAAAAATGCTTCAAATGGAAAAACTTTGGTCATGAAAGTTGTAGATTACATCTTTCCCTTTTCAAAAAGTACAAGAACATGACCAAACTCTTCTTGGATCAAAAGTTATGGTGTGACAAAGTTGGCTAAAATCATTAATTTTCAAGGCATGCTTCAAATGGGAATTTTGCAAAACCATGAACCAAAGCCAAATGTGACTTCTAATTCACTTCAAACCAGTATGCAAACATTCAATATGTCCTAAAAGTCAGAATTGGACCAAGGTTTCACATGTTTATGGTTTGTGTAATGAGAGATTTTCATGAAAAGGCAAAAAGTAACCAAGTTGCAAAACACTCATCACATCTCACCAACTTGTAGCATTGGCCCTTGAACCAAGCTAGCCCTCTCACCTCATCTTGCTGCACCAGAACCATGCTTTGTACTAGCTATAGATCAAGCCATACTTGCCTTACACAAAAGTTGACCTTTTTGCAAAAGTAAACATCCCAATCACCACAGGCCATGTCACATCCTCTGGCCACTTGGATTAAAATATACTATCCATTTGCAAACCATTTCATGCACTAGGCAAGGCTGAAGCCATTCATACCAACACATTCACAAAATCACCTCATCTTGCAAGTTGCTTCGAATCTGCCTCCACAGCTTGCAAACACAAAAACCATCTTCACCATTCAACTCACCTTGCTCCATAGACCACAAAGCACCAAGAACACAAGCCTGAAACAACCAGAACACTCCATAGCCATTTCTCACCCCAAGCTGCAGTTTCTCTTGAATCTCTCACCATAGCTCACAAACATACAAACAAACACCACAGACCTTCTCCATTCACCCTCAGGATCACAAACAACCATTCACAATGACCTGAAGCTATCTATTTCACCATTGCCATTTCTGACCAAGCTTGAGCAGAAGCTTTCGAAACTCATTGTCCAGCCAACATAAACTCTTCTTGAGCATTCAAACATCATCTGGGGATCAAGTGGAGTGGATTGCACAAGGAAAAGTGGCCAGAAAGTCATCAAAGTGAAAGCTTCGAATCTCAGGTAGTTTGAAATTTATTTTTCCAGAAATCACTTTGCATGTTATAAACTTGTTCTATGTGCTTCACTGATCATCCTGATGTCATTGGTTTTTAAAATGGCTTTGAAATGAGCATTTAATTTCTCTCTGAAACCTGCGTGCCCTAGTTTTCATTTTCTTCGATTCAGCTCATTTAGGAAGAAGAAATTTGTTTTGAGAGAGGGGTTTGATTCGTGAGAGGTTGGAGAACATTTCCCAATTCTTAGATTTTGTTTTTGTTACGTTTTGAGGGGATTGGGAGTTTTTCAGGGGAGGTGTTCGCCGGAGAAGACGACCGGAAGTCTTCTCCGGCCACCTGAGAATGATTAAACCCTAATTGCATAATTAATGACCATTTGAATTTGGACCATTGGATGCGTTGAATTGTTTGACTCCCCGCGCGAATGGAAGGCTCAGATTCACTCATTTGCCCTAATCTTATTTAATTAAGATAATCATAATTAATTAACTCAGAAGCCATCTGGGCCCTTCATTTGCGCGCTGGTCAACAGATTCAAACCCTGGGCTCATCTCAGCCTTCCATTGGGTTTACTTTCCCTTTTATTTAATTTTTAATTCATTTTCTTTTCAATTAACTTGCATAATTAATTTAAAATAGCAAAAAATACATAAAAATTATGAAACTTTTTCCTCTGAGTTTTATTAATTTTTATGACACAAAAATATTTTTATTTTATTTTTTATCATTAAAAAAGTATTTTTAAATATTTAAAAGATTATTTTTAATTGATTAATGGCAATTAATTAATTAAAAATACTTTTAAGTATTTAAAAATCACCAAAAAATTCATGAAATGTTCTAAGACATTTAGAAACATTGTCCAACCTTCAAACCAAATTTCTTTTTTGATCTTGATGCATTCTAAGAATTTTTCATTGAATTAAATCATTTTTTTGTGCATTATTTTGATCATGAGTTCAAAAAATCATTTCTGCCTATTTGAGAAGAGTTGGACATGGATTCTTTTTGCTTTGTCTTGTGTTTAGCATGTAGTTTCTAGGATTAAATGGCCTTGATTTGTTTCCTCAATTTCAATTTGTTTGGCATTTCTTTTGTTACAAACCCTAAAAAACCCTAATAACTTAGAAAAATCATATCTTGAGATTGGTTAAGAGTTGAGACCTCCCCTTTGGATCTTGGTTTAGTATAGGTTTAAGGTTTCTTTGGGTAGCATTTTCCATTTTTTATCTTAGGGTTTGCTTCTGTTTTGGGTTTTTGTTTGTTGTTTGATCCATAAACCCTAATTTGGGCTTTCTCTTGCATCCTTCTTGCATTCTCTTGCATAACATGACTTGTCTTTACATTTTATGCATGCTTGTGATTCATTTGACATCTTAAGACATATAGGAAGCATCTTTGATCATTGCATCTCATATTTGCCATGTCATTTGTCTTGTATGTTTCATAACTTTTCATGTTCATTCATGCTCCTTAGCTTGCATCATTTGCATCCATGATCTTGTATGAACATCCCCATGCCTTGCCTCATGTTTGCAGCACCTCATAACATCATAATCATCATCAACATGCTTCTGGTTTTGCTTAGTATCATTCCATTTCATCTCATCTTGCATTGCATTGCATTTCTTTCTAACATTTCAGGTGGTAAGTAAACTTGAGAAGTGAATTTGCCTTCACTTCTCATAACTTTTCTTTTCATCTCTCTTGCATCCTTTGCTGCATTCCTATTTGTGTTTGAGATTGAGCTTGCTCATTCTTCTTCCTCCCACTTTCTTTCTTCAAGTGACTTGACTTCTTGAATGAAGCAAGTCACTTTGCTTCTCTTGATCTTGTTCATCTGCTTCCTGGTGGCTCCTTTGAAGACTTGCTCTTTCAAACCTCACAGACCTTAGGAACAACCAAGCATGACAATGAATTAGGGTTTTGATTAGTCTCCCCTCATAGTTTTACCTTTGTGTCTCCCTTTGAGTCTTCTCTTCTCATCTCAAAATCAGGGACTAAACCCTAAAGGCTTTAAGGCTTTGTGATTAAGCTTATGTCTGCATCCTTCTATTAGGATGGAGTGTATAACTTTAATCCTAAGTGTTAAACCCTTAATGTGTTTAAATCCTTTAATCAATTCATCTAATAATCATCAAGACATCAAGCTTGTAACTTGGGCCTTGCATTAGGGTTCTAATTCTTCCTTAATTGGTTAAGAAGGACTAACCCTAGTGTTAATGGACAAGTCCCCCTCAAGTTGTCTTACAAACCCTAAAAATCACTTCATCATCTTATCATTAATTAAAATCCACTTAATAAAGGTCTTGTTTTGTCATAAGTTTAATCCCTAATCATGGATTAAGTTGAGGAGCTTTCCTCAGCTTAAACATTCTCATCTATTATCCTTCTATTAGGATGGTGTAATGAGTCTGTTTAATCCCTGATTATGGCTTAGCCTCATTACTTAACACTAAACAAAAACACCAAAAACATCTAAATAATCACAAGTAGGTTAATGATCTTAACCCTATATCAAAGGTGATTAAGTGTGAGAATCTGACTTCACACTTAAGGTATTCTCATTACCCCTGATCAGAGGGAAGATGTGATGAGTTTACTAAATCCATTGGTTTAGGCTTAAGCTCATTAACTTATGACAAGCCTCCAAAAGCAATAAAAGATTGAAAACTCAAAAACAAACAATAATCGTCTCCTCCGGGATTCTTTTCTCATCTCATTCACTCACAACCGAGAACTGGCTTCTTCCGTCTAATGCAAGACAGTTTGCATCTGTGCCAGACAGATCATACACTTGAGCATAGGCAAGTAAGCAGTTCACAAGTCAATTCATCTTTCAGTCTCTTTGGGTCGAACTACGGTGTTCTGACTTCCTCATTGCACGAGAGGATACGTAGGCATAACTTAACGGTTATCGAACAAAAGTCTCTGTATATTCCCCCTCCTTCTAGCCTTATTCTTAAGCCTCATGATCTTGAGCATATTATTCTTGTTCTTACACTGACACCATATATTTATACACTTCACACTTCTTTTACACTGACACCTGTACATCTTTTTTCCAGCTCTTCATACACAAATTGCACTGACACTACCCCTTTTAAACACAAATCTTTCAAGCGTGGATCCCGTCGAGTACGACGGACAATCTGGGTGCTAATACCTTCCCAGGTTGTAACCAACCCCCTTTCTCAGTCTCTCTGGTTCGCAACCGTCTTATCCATCTTTTCTAGGTCTATGCAGCATTGCCTTTCCTCCGGGATAAAAATGCCTAGCTGGCGACTCTTTTCATCTCCAGTGAGTTCACGGCTGTGTGTTCTCATTGTCCCTCTCGCCGACCGTTCGCGTCTGTACCTTCATCTGAACCAGTTTTCATTTGTCGGGAGCGACAGCTTGGCGACTCTGCTGGGGAGCCTTATACTGCAACCAGGGCTTCTGGTTCCTTTTGTGGGTTCCTCCTAGCGCTTGTTTGATTTGTGTTTACTGGGGTGTTATGTGTTTTTTTATATTTGTATATGTGTATTTATTTTTGCTTTATGTACAGTTACTTTACTGCTTTCTTTATTGCATTTTTATATATATCATACTGTCATTGTTACTGGCTGGATCTGTTGTTTGCTTTGGTGGGTGGGTGATTCATTGAGAGTTTAGGTCCTATACCTGGGACCTGAGTGACACCTAGGCTAGAGTGAATCATATTCTTTCCCATTCCATTTCGGTCTGGTGCGGGAATATGAAACACGGTTCAGATATGGGTTTCTTCTTGAGAACTCTGTGTTGCAGATTTCCTGCAATGCTAGGGCTATCTGGGAAGCCTGCTAAGTCTGGATGACCTTTTTAGTATTGACCTTCAGAACCTGAGGTGAATTAGAGGAGGAATTGTTATGGTTATTGTAAACACTGTACCTCTGGGTTAGAAGTGTTTACACTTCTCATAACTGATCCAAGTCTGAGGATCCTTGTTCTAGATCACCACCTGTGAGGGGGTTGGGATGTTTACAGGTTTGCAGGTACCTTGACCTCAGAATACCCTGTTACTTTGATTTTGTTTAAGAGTACTCCATGTTGGATAGTTCTCGTGATTCTAAACCCTGGACATGTGGCTCTTTATTTGAGCCCCCTACCCTGGTTACTGGATTTATAGACCTCCATCTGGAATTTTTGAACACACATGGATCTATACTAAGGCAGTTAATCAGATCCAGCTCAGTCACAAACCCCTGCATTTCATTTGCATACATACTCATTGCATCATATTAACATTTGCTTATTTGTGTTTCAGGGTATCCACCTTCACCTGGTTTTGGTTTTGACCCCATCTGCAGTTTCGACCTGTCTCCACCAGCACTTGCTTCAGCTTGTCAGCCATATACTTCAGTTACTTGCACTAGCCAGCCAGTGGCCCACTTCTCAGCATCTTCATCAGCACTTATTCTACTCAGTCTCAGCACTTATGGCTCCAAAGAAAAGCAACATCACCTATCATTTCTTCCAACCAGACTTATCAGACATCAGGAGGATCCAAACCCTGATCACCCCAGATCACATACCTTTGTTCAGGGAGCACTATGGGGATATACTTGACTTGGTTATGGATATGGACCCATCACAGAGAAGCCTGATCCATACCTGTATTCAGTTTTATGACCCCCCATTGAGATGTTTCACCTTTCAAGACTTTCAGTTGGGTCCTCTCTTGGAAGAATACTCATCATTGATTGGTTTGCCTATCAAGAGAGAGATCCCTTTCAACCCTGAAATGGTCTTTCCCAACAATGGAGAGGTAGCAAAGGCTTTGCATCTGGAGCCCGTTTTGGTTGAGCAACATATGACCTCTAAAGCTGGGATCCCTGGTTTTCATCTGGACTTCCTAATTTCTCAAGCTAGTCTGAAGGCTTCTCTAGGAGAATGGGAAGCTGTTTGTGCTTTGTTGGCCTTAAGTGTATATGGAATTGTGTTGTTTGCAGATGAGCCTCGATTCATTAGCAAGAATGTAATCCATTTGTTCATCCTGAAGAACCCAGTGCCAACCTTGTTAGGAGATCTCTATTACTCAATACATCAGAGGAATGAGAAGCAGAGGGGTAAGTTAGTGAGGTGTTGTGCTCCATTATTCCATGCTTGGCTTCTCAGGCATCTACCCAGGACATATGCATTTCTAAATCCTCATCAGCAAAGCAACTGGGCTAAGAGACTCATTGTCCTAACTTCAGCAGATATCAGATGGTGCACCCAAAGCTCCAAGGGCAGAGATATAATCACCAGCTGTGGGCACTTCCCCAATGTGCCCTTAATAGGAGTTAAGGGAAGTATCAATTACAACCCTTTGCTGTTCAGGAGGCAATTGGGCTATGCACTGGCCCACACTCCTAGGGTACAGGACCTGGTTGAGACCCTCTACTGTGAGAACAAGATTAGTCTAGCAACTGTTAGGCAGGCTGCCTGGGCCTGGGATCATGTTCAAACTAAGGGAATCACCATTCTGGGGAAGTGCAATAATGTGGCATCAGCCCAATATCATGAGTGGTCCCTTGCCAGGGCCCAATTCTCTGGATTGCCCTTCACCATAGAAGACATGCCTGAGTCATCTTCAGCACCACCCCCTGCCACTATCAGTTTGGAGGAGTTTGAAAGCTTGAAGGAAAGAAATGAGAAGCTAACCCAGGCCTTGCAGAAGACCCTCCGGGAAAGGAGTGAAGGTGTGAGGGAGATTGAAAGATTGGAGAAGTTGAGAGTGGAACACCTGACTAAAATTGAGAAGTCTGGAGATTATATCAAAAAGTCTAAGGCTGGTGAACAAATTCTGAAGAATGCTTGCAAAGAAGCCCAGTTCCAGAGAGCAAGGACAGACTTGTATTTGAAGGAGAGTCAGGCCAGATGGGTCCGGATCACTGAGGCCCGTACTCTAGAAGACAAGAGAGTTCAAGACAAGATGGAACAGATGGAAGAAGCCCTGGCAGCAGCCCAAAGGGAAATATCAGAGTTAAAAATCAAAGCTGGAGTGAAGAGGTCCAAAGACCAAAGTCAGAACAAGAAGTTGGCTGCAGCTGTTGCAACAAGAAACCTTCTCATCAGGAATCTCACGGAGCGTCCGGCTGATCCTGTGACCGAAGCACTTCTCAAGGAAGTTCGTGAGGATGAGTTTGGCCTTGGAGTTTGATCATTTGCTTGTTGTTTTTCCTATTCCATGTACTTTTGTGTTTTGTGATGTATTTTGACCCCTTAGGGGGCTGGTGTTGTAAAATGAACAAGTTGTATTATTTCATTTTATGTATTATATTTGTGTCCATCTGGGTTTACTTCGAAAGAAACTTCAACAGCAGCATCTTCGAGGGTCTGGAAGGGTCAAAACTGAAGGCCAAACCGGATACCTTGAGGGCAAATAAGCATAACTGCATTGCATGCTAACCCTTTATTTGTTTTGTAGGTTTTTGTTTTGTTGTTGCTAACCTCTGTTGTGATATTCAGGAATTATTGCTCGCCGCCGGGTATTTCCCCTCAACAGGCCACACAGGTACCCAACTAGAAACAACCTTCCGGGAATTCAAATGGATCAGATGCAGCAGGACCTTACTGAGGTCAGAAACCAAATGGTCAACGAAAGGGTGGAGATGAGAACCCAGATAACACAGTTCATGGAAGTAATGAACAACCTAGCTCAAAGCCAGGAGAGGCTCAGAGCTCTGGTAGAAGGGAGAAACCAGGAAGATCATCAGCCTGGAACTGCTGGGACTAGCAACAACGAAAGGGTCCAACCACATGTCAATCCACCTGTCTTTGGTCCCCACCTTCATCCAGAGGCCAATATCCCTGCCAACATTCCAGGAACTGCTACAGCCGGGAGAGTACTGCAACAAGACCATCAAGAAGACCAGTTCACAGTAATGGGAGCCGGAGAAGAAGCTTATGATAGGCGATTGGATGAAATAGCTGAGAAGTTGAGATCACTGGAGTCTCAAAATTCTTTGGGCTTCGATGTCATGGACATGGGCTTGGTAGACGGGGTCAGGATCCCCCATAAGTTCAAGCCTCCTTGTTTCGAAAAGTATAATGGGACTTCATGCCCCCGGACTCATTTGCAATCATTTCTGGGAAGGCTGAAGGCCTATACAATGGATGAGAAGCTCTGGATGTTCTACTTCGAAGACAGCTTGACTGGAGCATCAAGGGAATGGTATTCCCATTTGACAAGGGCAACTGTGAGATGCTGGAAGGACCTGGCAGAGGCCTTCATTAGACAGTATCAATACAACTTAGACATGGCACCCAACAGGACTCTCCTAATGGGAATGTCACAGTCGTCAAGGGAAAGTTTCCGAGAATATGCCCAGAGATGGAGGCAATTGGCTGCTGCCGTTCAACCACCTATGTCTGAGAGAGAAATGGCAGACATGTTTATGAACACCCTCCAGGGAACGTATATTGACAGGTTGGCTGCTTTCTCCTCCACTAGCTTCGCAGATGTTGTCATAGCTGGGGAGAGAATTGAAAGCCTGTTAAAAATGGGTAAGATCTCCGATAATGGTGCCAGCTCGTCCAGTGGTACAAGAAAGCCTTTTGCAGGCCCGAGAAGAACTGGCGAGACTAATGCCATTCACACCAACAGGGGTAGGCCCCAATATGTTCAAAGGTCAATAGCAGCAGTCACTATCCCTGCTCCAGCTCATCCTCAGCCGGTCTATCAACCTCCGCAACAAAACTTCCAACAACAACCTCAGTATCAGCAGAATCAGTATCCTCCAAGGAACTACAACAACAACAACAACAATCAACAGAGGCCATTCCAACAAAGGCCATCTCAAGCTAACAGAGTGATCGACCCGATCCCAATGCCGTATGCTGCCTTGCTGCCACAACTTCTGAAACTCAACCTAGTTGAGCTAAGAACGTTGGCACCTCCGGATCCCAACAGTCTACCAAGGAACTATGACTCCAATGCTAGGTGTGCTTTTCACTCAAACGCACCTGGTCACAGTACAGAAAAATGCAGGGCTCTGCATATGAAGGTACAAGACTTGGTAGACTCCAAGGCTCTGAATTTTGCACCGCCGCCCAATGTCAATAAAAACCCTATGCCAAACCATGGTGGTCCCCGAATTAATGCTATTGAAGAAGACAGACCGTCTTATTTAATAACCAGTGTGGATCAGATCCGGACACCGTTGGTGGAAATCAAGGCTCAACTCCGTGAAAGCCAAATATTTCCAGGGTGTGAGCTAGGGTGTCCCTACTGCAATATTTCATGGAATGGGTGTGAGGACCTGAGGAATGGCATTGACAGCCTTATTCAGAGTGGCCTACTACAGATCACTACATCATTTCCGACAAATCCGACAACTTCATCAACAACGATTTCAGAACCTCCTACAACTGCAGCAACTACTGTTCCCGACAATTCTACGACAACATCAGCAAGTACTTCATCAATTTTCTCAAATGATCAGTTTTCAACAGTTTCTCCTGCTACAACTTCAGCTTCATTCCATTTCGAATCTCCATCAACAACATCAGTCCTTCCAACAGTACCTCCTACGACACCGGCAGTCAATCATGAAGATGTCTCCACTGTTACCATATTCTACGATCCTGAAAATAACTCCGCCTACCATTCAGAGAGTGCTGCTCCCATCAGAGCACCAGTTACAATCTTTTATGATCCACAAACAATTACAGTCCCTTCAGCAGCAGCAATCAGTCCAGTCACTGTCACGGTGCCTGGACCAGTACCATATGAAAGCAATAGGGCCATCCCTTGGCACTATGGCTCTGACGTGTACTGTGAAGGGAAAAGAATCACTCTTGAAACATCAACACCTGCACCACAAGTAGATAATGTGGGAGGAGGCGGAGGCTTCACCCGAAGCGGACGTCTCTTCGCTCCACCAATCCAAAGACTTACTGCCGAGGCAGAAGCTGCTGCCAAGGCAAAGGGAAAGAGCCCGGTGCAGGAAGATCAAGCTGCCAAAGAAGCCTTGAAGACTCCCTTCGATCAGGAAGTTGATGAGTTTATGAGAATCATCAAAAAGAGTGATTATAAAATTGTGGATCAGCTTCACCAGACGCCATCCAAGATCTCTATCCTCTCACTGCTTATGTGCTCCGAAGCTCATCGGAATGCACTACTTAAAGTCTTGCACGCAGCTTACGTGCCTGAGGAGATTACTGTCAACCAATTGGAAACCATGGTTGGAAATGTTACTGCTAGCAATGGGCTAGGGTTTACCAATTCTGACCTGACAGTGGATGGCCGCAACCACAACAAAGCCTTGCACATAACCATGGAATGCAAAGGAGTTGTCCTTTCTCATGTGTTGGTGGACACAGGTTCTTCCCTGAATGTCTTACCAAAGAAGGCTCTGGTGAAGTTAGAATATGATGGATTGGCATTGAAACCCAGCAACCTGGTGGTAAGAGCCTTTGATGGTTCGAAGAGATCGGTTCTGGGAGAGATTGAGCTGCCCGTGACAATTGGCCCGCAGACCTTTAAAACTATCTTTTATGTGATGGACATTCAGCCCGCCTACAGCTGTTTGTTGGGTAGACCCTGGATTCACGCCGCCGGCGCAATAACGTCTACCCTTCACCAAAAGTTAAAATTTGAGTGGGAAGGTCAAGTTGTTACAATCTGTGGGGAGGAGGATATATTTGTTAGCCACCTGGCTACTTATAAGTATATTGAGATGGATGGGGAGATCCATGAAACAATGAGCCAAGGTTTTGAGGCCTTGAATGTCAATGAAGCGTCTGCTGTATCGGGGATCTCCATGTCATCTTATCAACAAGCCCGGAAGGTTGTTGAGGAAGGAACTGCCCTAGGCTGGGGCAAGGTTTTAGCTGTGGAGGAAAAGAAGGACAAATTTGGGTTGGGTTACAGACCAACTCAACATCAAGCGAAGGCTGCTGCAGAGCCTGGTTTTGTCAGTGGGGGGATGCTTACCCCCGATGCTATCCACTGTCTGGAAGACGAGCTGGAAGAGGAGCGCAATCTGGAGAATTGGATTCGTCCAAAGATCCCGGGGAGCAGTATCTCGAACTGGTCTTCCCAGGAAATTATAAGAGTTACTCATGCAGAGTAATTATTATTTCCTGTATTTTTATAGCATGCATCAAAGTCTTGCATCTTGCCCAAGATGACAAGACTCATTTTGTAATCAGGGCCATCTGTACTTTTGTGCAAACAAGATTAAATCAATGAAATATCAGACATCTTTTTGCAAACGAGTCTTTTTCTTTTCTGCTCACTGTTTTTTCCATTTTTTCTTTTTTGTACAAAAATAAATGGCGGTGTTTTCAAAATGATAACTTCATTTCACTTTTTCTAAAAGCAAGATTAAAATCAATCACTAAAATGAACAACTTAACCCTTGCAGAGAGTGCCTTCCAGACAGCACCGACAACAGCACGGCTATGACATCGTATGACTTTGACAATCCAATCAATCAAGCTGATGAAGGGGTTGAGGAAGAGTATGAGCTTCCTGAAGAGCTAGCCAGGTTGTTGAGACAGGAGGAAAAGGTTATTACTCCTCACCAGGAGGAGATTGAAGTGATTAATCTTGGTACAGATGAAGACGTGAAAGAGGTTAAAATCGGGGCCTGCCTGCAAGACTCAGTGAAGAGACAACTGATTGATCTGCTTCAAGAACATGTTGATGTGTTTGCTTGGTCGTATCAAGACATGCCAGGGTTGGATACCGACATTGTTGTGCACAAGCTTCCTCTGAGAGAAGAATGCCCACCAGTTAAACAGAAACTGCGCCGTACTCGCCCAGACATGGCTATGAAAATCAAGGAAGAGGTACAAAAACAGTGGGACGCCGGGTTCCTTGCTGTAACTAGCTATCCGCCGTGGGTTGCTAACATAGTACCTGTACCTAAGAAGGACGGAAAAGTAAGAATGTGTGTTGACTACCGGGACCTGAATAGAGCCAGCCCGAAAGATGATTTTCCATTACCTCACATTGACGTATTGGTGGATAACACGGCTCAGTTCTCGGTATTCTCCTTCATGGATGGATTTTCAGGATATAATCAGATCAAGATGTCGCCTGAAGACATGGAGAAGACAACATTCATCACACCTTGGGGCACGTTCTGTTACAAAGTGATGCCATTCGGACTGAAGAATGCTGGCGCAAGATATCAACGGGCTATGGTGACATTGTTCCACGATATGATCCATAAAGAAATAGAATGCTATGTGGATGATATGATCGCCAAGTCCCTTACGAAGGAAGAACACCTGGTAAATCTGCTGAAGTTGTTCAAGCGTCTGAGGAAGTACCAACTGAAGCTGAACCCCAACAAATGCACATTCGGGGTAAGATCCGGTAAGCTGCTGGGCTTTATTGTAAGCGAGAAAGGGATTGAAGTTGACCCCGATAAAGTCAAAGCTATTCAAGAGATGCCTGCACCGAAAACTGAGAAAGAAGTTCGAGGGTTCTTAGGTAGATTGAACTACATTTCGCGGTTCATATCTCACCTTACAGCAACCTGTGAACCCTTGTTCAAGCTGTTAAGAAAAGAGCAGACGGTCAGGTGGAACGAAGACTGCCAAAGGGCTTTTGACAAGATCAAGGAATACTTGCAAGAACCTCCAATCCTTATGCCTCCAGTTGAAGGAAGACCTCTGATAATGTACTTGACAGTATTAGAAGAGTCGATGGGTTGTGTGCTGGGCCAACATGACGAGTCTGGTCGAAAAGAGTATGCAATATACTACCTAAGCAAAAAGTTTACCGACTGTGAACAACGTTATTCACTGCTCGAGAAAACTTGCTGTGCTTTAGCGTGGGCTGCTCGCCGACTGAGACAGTATATGTTGACCCACACTACTTTATTGATCTCAAAAATGGATCCAGTTAAGTACATTTTCGAGAAGCCAGCTCTTACCGGACGGGTTGCAAGATGGCAGATGATTCTCACTGAATACGACATACAGTACACATCTCAGAAAGCCATCAAGGGCAGTGTACTATCTGAATATCTTGCTGAGCAACCCATTGATGACTACCAGCCTATGAGATTTGACTTCCCTGATGAAGACATCATGTTCATTAAATCAAAAGATCATGAAGAGCCTGTTCACACTGAAGGGCCTGACCCAGAAGAAGAATGGACTATGATGTTTGACGGGGCTGTTAACATGAATGGTCGTGGTGTTGGTGCGGTACTCATTACGCCCAAAGGAGTTCACATGCCTTTCTCGGCAAAACTCACTTTCAACTGCACTAACAACGAAGCTGAATACGAAGCTTGCATTATGGGTCTTGAGGAAGCCATTGACCTCAGGATCAAGACTTTAACCGTATTCGGAGATTCAGCTTTGGTAGTCAATCAAACCAACGGAAAATGGTACACCCATCAGGATCATCTGATACCTTACAGGGATTATACAAGGAGGTTATTGACTTTCTTCACAACAGTCAAGCTTGAGTATATCCCTCGAGACGAGAATCAGTTTGCAGATGCTCTGGCTACCATTTCATCCATGATCAAAGTTCAAGCTGCTAACTTTGTACCCCGGATTTCAGTGTCTAGACTTGATAGACCAGCATATGTGTTCGCAGCAGAAGTTGTCAAAGATGATAAGCCTTGGTTCCATGACATTAAGTGCTTCTTGGAGGATCAAACATACCCACCTGGGGCATCTTCCAATGATAAGAAGACTTTAAGAAGGCTTGCTGGTAGTTTCTTTCTGAACACTGATGGATCTTTATACAAAAGGAACTTTGATATGGTGCTCCTCAGATGTGTTGATAAGACAGAAGCAGACTCGTTGATGCACGAAGTGCACGAAGGATCCTTTGGTACCCATGCCGGAGGGCATGCCATGGCTAAGAAGTTGTTAAGGTCAGGCTATTACTGGATCACAATGGATGCAGACTGTTGTGCCTATGCCAGAAAATGCCACAAATGCCAGATCTACGCAGATAAGGTGCATGTGCCTCCCAATCCTTTGAACATCATGTCTTCACCATGGCCCTTTGCCATGTGGGGCATTGATATGATCGGCAAGATTGAGCCAACTGCTTCGAACGGCCACAGATTCATCCTGGTCGCCATTGACTATTTCACTAAGTGGGTCGAAGCAGCCTCATATGCAAATGTTACAAGACAAGTGGTAGCCAGATTTCTGAAGAGAGACATCATCTGTCGATATGGAGTGCCCGAGCGAATCATTACTGATAATGGTTCCAATCTAAACAACAAAATGATGGCAGAGCTGTGCCGGGACTTCAAGATCCAACACCACAATTCTTCTCCTTACAGGCCAAAGATGAACGGCGCTGTTGAGGCGGCTAATAAGAATATCAAGAAGATTGTGCAAAAGATGGTAGTCACATACAAAGACTGGCATGAGATGCTACCATTTGCCTTGCATGGGTACTGCACGTCGATCAGAACATCCACCGGGGCAACACCGTATCAGCTTGTGTATGGTATGGAAGCAGTCCTACCTGTTGAAGTTGAATTACCCTCTCTGCGGGTACTAATGGATGTTAAACTGAGTGAAGCAGAATGGGTTCGGGCCCGATACGAACAACTGAGTCTGATCGAAGAGAAAAGATTGGCTGCAATCTGTCATGGGCAGTTATATCAGAAGAGAATGAAGAAAGCCTTCGATCAGAAAGTCAGGCACCGAGGGTACCAAGTAGGAGATCTTGTGCTGAAAAGAATCCTCCCTCCTCATACAGACCACAGGGGCAAATGGACTCCAAATTATGAAGGACCATTTGTGGTAAAGAAAGTTTTTTCCGGTGGAGCACTGATGCTCAGCACCATGGATGGTGAAGATTTCCTGTCCCCTGTGAATTCAGATGCAGTTAAAAAATACTTCGCATAAAAATGACCCGCTGGACACAAAAACAGAACGTAAGTCCAGGCAAAAATAGGGCATCCCGGCGAGTCAAAAACAGAATAAAAGGCTCGGGCAAAAATAAGGGAAATAAATAAAAAATGTACACCCGCTGAGTTGAAAAGCCGCATTGGACAACTCAGGAAAAAATGGGTATCTCGATGGATTGAAAACCCGAAAGGGCGATCCATGCAAAATAAGGGAATAAGCGAACAACTGCACTCTGAATTCGTCTGTATCGCCTACAACTCGGTAAGCCTCGAAAGGATCAAGCTTCAATCAGAATCAACATTCCTTCAGAAAGCAAGACGAGAAGAACGTCAAAAGTCATACGAGTCATAGCAAGAGGGGAGGCTCCTTTGAAAGCGTCATCAACATTGCCAGCATTTTGTTTCCCAATTTGTAGCAATTCCCTCATTCCAGGGGATTTGTTTCTTTGACTGTATATTGCCAATTCGGGGCACATGAATTAATAAAACCAGATTTTCAGTCACGTTTTGTCTCGTCCGTTTTATTTTCGTTTGCAAAATGTCTGATGTCTCTAAAAAACATGATTGCATAAATACAGATGCTTATCTCTAAAAAGTAAAGCGCGTGCTTACAGGGAATATACTTACTCTCAGAAGTGTCTAACTCCTATGACGGAATCCGGTAAGGGATACCTCGGGATTACTTGCACGTTTCTCTGTCTTTGCAGGATTGCAGGTATCCAGAGCGCAACTTGGGACATGCAAGCTGGCAGATCAACAAATAATCTCAGCATCCGAAATACTCTGTCCCCAGCTGAGTTGCCTCTCATTACCTCTCCCCAGCTGACTGACCAACAACCTCCCCCAGCCTCTGCTCAGAAGAACAACGCACGAAGAAGTCACAACAGAGTACAGAAAGCGCCTACAAACCCCAGCTGGGTCCCATATTAAGGATATGTCAATCAGTGACCTATATCCCCAAGCAGATACTTCATTAGATCTACCAATGATCTCATCCCCAGCTGGGATGTCCACTTCAGTAGATCAGCCAGAGATCTTCGCGGCAACGGGATCCGAATCTCGGATCTTTGCCTCTTTGCATAATCATAGCATTCGCATCATATTATCCCCCCAAAGCGTAGCATTCCGTCTAATACGGAGCATTACGGCAAAAATCAAATGCATAGCATAATCATAGGTCATGTTGCAAATTGAACACTTGTAAATAACGACAATCTGTCAGTATACAGAATACAATACACAAAAATCCCCCCACCAGAGTTCCCAGCAAAAGCAGTTGCCTCTCAAATCACAAATACCAATATATACACCCTGACACCCGTCCGTGTCACACCACCAGCAGAAAGCCAAAGACATCCTCTTTGCACTCACATATACTCTTATATATACACTTTCTTGACACCGTCCGTGTCGTATCCCCAGCGCAGTCGTTTACGCCTTTATCACCCATATACTTGTTTATATTTTACTTCTCTCCTTTTGACACTCGTCCGTGTCACTCTCCCCAGCAGTTAAAGTATCCATCTATACAATACTCACTACTCATGATATACTTATACAGATACTCGTCCGTATCTTGTATACACCATCACTCATATCCCCACAGATTCGACAGTGGTCCTTGTTCTTTGTTAACCAGTTGGTACTCGTCCGTACCATCATCTCAGAACATTGCGTCTAATGTTTGTTTCTACATGATACTCGTCCGTATCATAGTCTTAAGGATGCTCGTCCGCATCCTTAATCCATACACCATGTCAAACACTTGTGTCTTCTTGAATATAGATACTCGTCTGTGTCTACTATTCCTCAGAAGGATCCCTCCAGATTCAACACTCGTCCGTGTTCTCTGTTAACTAGTTGGTACTCGTCCGTATCATCATCTCTGAACATGTGTCAGCTTGTTTCTACTTGATACTCGTCCGTATCATAGTCTTAAGGATGCTCGTCCGCATCTTTAATCTATACACAACATACCAAACACTTATACCTTTTGTTTCTTGGATGTAAACGCTCGTCCGTGTTTACTATTCCCCAGTACATCGCCAACAAAGCAAATTTCCTTCTTATCTAACACTCGTCCTGTGTTATGATAACCTTGAGAGCAGTCGTACCCTGCTGAGTGGTCGTCCTCCACTTCTTGATGGTCGTCCTCCATCATGCTCATCCGATGGCCGTCCCCATCGTTGATATTTAGCAGCCGTCCCCTGCTAGGTGGTCGTCCTCCACCTCTTGATGATCGTCCTTCATCATTTTATCCAATGGCCGTCCCCATTGTTGATTTTGGTTACCTGACATTCGTCCTATGTCATGATAAACCTCGAGAGCAGCCGTCCCCTGCTGAGTGGTCGTCCTCCACTTCTTGATGGTCGTCCTCCATCATGCTCGTCCGATGGCCGTCCCCATCGTTGACCTTTTTTATCCGGCGTTCGTCCTATGTCGCGATATTTTCGGCAGCCGTACCCTGCCAGGTGGTCTTCCTCCACCTTTGATGGCCGTCCCCATCATATTTCTTTTATTCCCAACAGAGCAGCCGTCCCCTGCTAGGTGATCGTCCTTCACCTTTGATGGCCGTACCCCATCATCTGTTTATTTCATTTATTCTTTAACCCGATGGCCGTCCCCGTCGTGGCCCCTTTTCCTTTTAACCCGATGGCCGTCCCCATCGTTGGTTACTTTTACTATTATGAACTTGATGGCCGTCCCCGTCATGTTTCATTAATTCCCAGGGAGTTTTACAACTTTACCTTGATGGCCGTCCCCATCATAATATACTTTTCCCAGCTAGTCGGCCGTCCCCGTCTTAGCTTTACCTTTTATCCCCAGCATGTCGGCCGTCCCCGTCATTGCTTTATTTTCCGTACTTTTCCCAGCATGTCGGCCGTCCCCGTCACCGCTATTCACCCAGCAGTCGTCCTCTGCTCGACGGTCGCCCTCCGTCGCCCGTACTTTATAGTATACTTTACTTTCTTTTACAATCTATATCCCTTTTCTTCTTCATTTTGTAAGTGCAAATTTTGGACTGTCTTTGGTATTCAACCACAAGTTATCTTGTTTGCCTGTTAAGCCGTCGCTTACAACCTGCACAGCTAACTCATGATTGAATAGGGGCAGCTGTAAACACCCCAAATTTGCCCTCACCCATTCACACCATGGTTTGTGATCATCTCATATGCATAAACACAAACATATCATCTCATATCTCACTTTTGATTCACTGCATAGTTTCTAAGGCATCTGCACCTAGGGTTTGTGATCTGAGCAGTCCCAGAGCCTCTTGAGCCACTCCAAAGGCCACCAATCATTTCAAAGTGGTCCATGTGTTTTCTTATATCATATTACATCCTCACAAAGTCAAAAATGCAAAGGAATCACAAGAACTAGGGTTTGAGTGGATGCAGAGCCAGGTTGAACTGCACAGTTGGCTGAAAATTAGGGTTTTGGTTTCAGAGGCCATAACTCCAAATTTTTTGGTCATTCTTGTTTTCATTGGTCTCTATATGGTATAGAGAGTATGCATATCAATTTTCATGAAGAAATTCCATGGGGAAGTCATCTGATCAGGAGTTGACTTTTCAGACAAGTCAGTGCAAAATCAGGGCATCTGAGGCCCCCAATGACCCAACCAATGGGTGATCTTCATCATTTTGAGTGTATATGATCTTTATTTGATCATGGAAGAAGGTTGAAGTTCACAAAAATCAAGAATTTGGAGTTTTTGCAAATGTTGACTTTTTGGGCATAGTTGACTTTTCAAGAATGCTTCATTTTAGGTCATTTTTCAAGCCTTGATTCTTGATCCAAAAATGCTTCAAATGGAAAAACTTTGGTCATGAAAGTTGTAGATTACATCTTTCCCTTTTCAAAAAGTACAAGAACATGACCAAACTCTTCTTGGATCAAAAGTTATGGTGTGACAAAGTTGGCTAAAATCATTAATTTTCAAGGCATGCTTCAAATGGGAATTTTGCAAAACCATGAACCAAAGCCAAATGTGACTTCTAATTCACTTCAAACCAGTATGCAAACATTCAATATGTCCTAAAAGTCAGAATTGGACCAAGGTTTCACATGTTTATGGTTTGTGTAATGAGAGATTTTCATGAAAAGGCAAAAAGTAACCAAGTTGCAAAACACTCATCACATCTCACCAACTTGCAGCATTGGCCCTTGAACCAAGCTAGCCCTCTCACCTCATCTTGCTGCACCAGAACCATGCTTTGTACTAGCTATAGATCAAGCCATACTTGCCTTACACAAAAGTTGACCTTTTTGCAAAAGTAAACATCCCAATCACCACAGGCCATGTCACATCCTCTGGCCACTTGGATTAAAATATACTATCCATTTGCAAACCATTTCATGCACTAGGCAAGGCTGAAGCCATTCATACCAACACATTCACAAAATCACCTCATCTTGCAAGTTGCTTCGAATCTGCCTCCACAGCTTGCAAACACAAAAACCATCTTCACCATTCAACTCACCTTGCTCCATAGACCACAAAGCACCAAGAACACAAGCCTGAAACAACCAGAACACTCCATAGCCATTTCTCACCCCAAGCTGCAGTTTCTCTTGAATCTCTCACCATAGCTCACAAACATACAAACAAACACCACAGACCTTCTCCATTCACCCTCAGGATCACAAACAACCATTCACAATGACCTGAAGCTATCTATTTCACCATTGCCATTTCTGACCAAGCTTGAGCAGAAGCTTTCGAAACTCATTGTCCAGCCAACATAAACTCTTCTTGAGCATTCAAACATCATCTGGGGATCAAGTGGAGTGGATTGCACAAGGAAAAGTGGCCAGAAAGTCATCAAAGTGAAAGCTTCGAATCTCAGGTAGTTTGAAATTTATTTTTCCAGAAATCACTTTGCATGTTATAAACTTGTTCTATGTGCTTCACTGATCATCCTGATGTCATTGGTTTTTAAAATGGCTTTGAAATGAGCATTTAATTTCTCTCTGAAACCTGCGTGCCCTAGTTTTCATTTTCTTCGATTCAGCTCATTTAGGAAGAAGAAATTTGTTTTGAGAGAGGGGTTTGATTCGTGAGAGGTTGGAGAACATTTCCCAATTCTTAGATTTTGTTTTTGTTACGTTTTGAGGGGATTGGGAGTTTTTCAGGGGAGGTGTTCGCCGGAGAAGACGACCGGAAGTCTTCTCCGGCCACCTGAGAATGATTAAACCCTAATTGCATAATTAATGACCATTTGAATTTGGACCATTGGATGCGTTGAATTGTTTGACTCCCCGCGCGAATGGAAGGCTCAGATTCACTCATTTGCCCTAATCTTATTTAATTAAGATAATCATAATTAATTAACTCAGAAGCCATCTGGGCCCTTCATTTGCGCGCTGGTCAACAGATTCAAACCCTGGGCTCATCTCAGCCTTCCATTGGGTTTACTTTCCCTTTTATTTAATTTTTAATTCATTTTCTTTTCAATTAACTTGCATAATTAATTTAAAATAGCAAAAAATACATAAAAATTATGAAACTTTTTCCTCTGAGTTTTATTAATTTTTATGACACAAAAATATTTTTATTTTATTTTTTATCATTAAAAAAGTATTTTTAAATATTTAAAAGATTATTTTTAATTGATTAATGGAAATTAATTAATTAAAAATACTTTTAAGTATTTAAAAATCACCAAAAAATTCATGAAATGTTCTAAGACATTTAGAAACATTGTCCAACCTTCAAACCAAATTTCTTTTTTGATCTTGATGCATTCTAAGAATTTTTCATTGAATTAAATCATTTTTTTGTGCATTATTTTGATCATGAGTTCAAAAAATCATTTCTGCCTATTTGAGAGGAGTTGGACATGGATTCTTTTTGCTTTGTCTTGTGTTTAGCATGTAGTTTCTAGGATTAAATGGCCTTGATTTGTTTCCTCAATTTCAATTTGTTTGGCATTTCTTTTGTTACAAACCCTAAAAAACCCTAATAACTTAGAAAAATCATATCTTGAGATTGGTTAAGAGTTGAGACCTCCCCTTTGGATCTTGGTTTAGTATAGGTTTAAGGTTTCTTTGGGTAGCATTTTCCATTTTTTATCTTAGGGTTTGCTTCTGTTTTGGGTTTTTGTTTGTTGTTTGATCCATAAACCCTAATTTGGGCTTTCTCTTGCATCCTTCTTGCATTCTCTTGCATAACATGACTTGTCTTTGCATTTTATGCATGCTTGTGATTCATTTGACATCTTAAGACATATAGGAAGCATCTTTGATCATTGCATCTCATATTTGCCATGTCATTTGTCTTGTATGTTTCATAACTTTTCATGTTCATTCATGCTCCTTAGCTTGCATCATTTGCATCCATGATCTTGTATGAACATCCCCATGCCTTGCCTCATGTTTGCAGCACCTCATAACATCATAATCATCATCAACATGCTTCTGGTTTTGCTTAGTATCATTCCATTTCATCTCATCTTGCATTGCATTGCATTTCTTTCTAACATTTCAGGTGGTAAGTAAACTTGAGAAGTGAATTTGCCTTCACTTCTCATAACTTTTCTTTTCATCTCTCTTGCATCCTTTGCTGCATTCCTATTTGTGTTTGAGATTGAGCTTGCTCATTCTTCTTCCTCCCACTTTCTTTCTTCAAGTGACTTGACTTCTTGAATGAAGCAAGTCACTTTGCTTCTCTTGATCTTGTTCATCTGCTTCCTGGTGGCTCCTTTGAAGACTTGCTCTTTCAAACCTCACAGACCTTAGGAACAACCAAGCATGACAATGAATTAGGGTTTTGATTAGTCTCCCCTCATAGTTTTACCTTTGTGTCTCCCTTTGAGTCTTCTCTTCTCATCTCAAAATCAGGGACTAAACCCTAAAGGCTTTAAGGCTTTGTGATTAAGCTTATGTCTGCATCCTTCTATTAGGATGGAGTGTATAACTTTAATCCTAAGTGTTAAACCCTTAATGTGTTTAAATCCTTTAATCAATTCATCTAATAATCATCAAGACATCAAGCTTGTAACTTGGGCCTTGCATTAGGGTTCTAATTCTTCCTTAATTGGTTAAGAAGGACTAACCCTAGTGTTAATGGACAAGTCCCCCTCAAGTTGTCTTACAAACCCTAAAAATCACTTCATCATCTTATCATTAATTAAAATCCACTTAATAAAGGTCTTGTTTTGTCATAAGTTTAATCCCTAATCATGGATTAAGTTGAGGAGCTTTCCTCAGCTTAAACATTCTCATCTATTATCCTTCTATTAGGATGGTGTAATGAGTCTGTTTAATCCCTGATTATGGCTTAGCCTCATTACTTAACACTAAACAAAAACACCAAAAACATCTAAATAATCACAAGTAGGTTAATGATCTTAACCCTATATCAAAGGTGATTAAGTGTGAGAATCTGACTTCACACTTAAGGTATTCTCATTACCCCTGATCAGAGGGAAGATGTGATGAGTTTACTAAATCCATTGGTTTAGGCTTAAGCTCATTAACTTATGACAAGCCTCCAAAAGCAATAAAAGATTGAAAACTCAAAAACAAACAATAATCGTCTCCTCCGGGATTCTTTTCTCATCTCATTCACTCACAACCGAGAACTGGCTTCTTCCGTCTAATGCAAGACAGTTTGCATCTGTGCCAGACAGATCATACACTTGAGCATAGGCAAGTAAGCAGTTCACAAGTCAATTCATCTTTCAGTCTCTTTGGGTCGAACTACGGTGTTCTGACTTCCTCATTGCACGAGAGGATACGTAGGCATAACTTAACGGTTATCGAACAAAAGTCTCTGTATATTCCCCCTCCTTCTAGCCTTATTCTTAAGCCTCATGATCTTGAGCATCTTATTCTTGTTCTTACACTGACACCATATATTTATACACTTCACACTTCTTTTACACTGACACATGTACATCTTTTTTCCAGCTCTTCATACACAAATTGCACTGACACTACCCCTTTTAAACACAAATCTTTCAAGCGTGGATCCCGTCGAGTACGACGGACAATCTGGGTGCTAATACCTTCCCAGGTTGTAACCAACCCCCTTTCTCAGTCTCTCTGGTTCGCAACCGTCTTATCCATCTTTTCTAGGTCTATGCAGCATTGCCTTTCCTCCGGGATAAAAATGCCTAGCTGGCGACTCTTTTCATCTCCAGTGAGTTCACGGCTGTGTGTTCTCATTGTCCCTCTCGCCGACCGTTCGCGTCTGTACCTTCATCTGAACCAGTTTTCATTTGTCGGGAGCGACACACCAAACAAAAACCAAAACCAGAAGCAAACATCAAGATAAAAAATTGAAAATGCATCAAAGGGAACCCTAAACCTACACCAACTCACTACCCAAAGGAGGGGATTCAATTCTTTACCTAGTGAAAGTTATGAATTTCCTAAGAATGCTAGGGTTTTAAGGTACCTTGTCAAGAAAAATGTAAAACAAATTGAAAATGCAAGATCAATTCATGCCAATTTAATCCTATGAACTACATGATATGCAAGACACAATGCCAAAAGAATCAAAGTCCAACTCTCAATGGTTAGGCAGAAATGAATTTTGGAAGTTTGGGACAAAATATTGCCTTGAAATGATTTTAATTCCATGAAAAATTATCAAAAGTCATCAAGATCAAAAAAGAAATTTGGTTTGAGGGTTGGACAATGTTTCTAAATGATTTTAAAGGTTTCAAGAATTTTTTGGTGATTTTTAAATACCTAAAAGTATTTTTAATTAATTAATTCTCATTAATTAATTAAAAATAAACTTTTAAATGATTTAAAAATATTTTTTAATGCAAAAAATAAAAAAAAAATGTTTTGGTTTCTGAAAATTAATAAAAGATTGTATAAAAATTTTCAGAATTTTTAAATGATTTTTACTATTTTAAATAAAATGAGCAAAACAAATGAATTAAAATAAAAATAAAATGGAATAAAAATGAAAGTATGCGCATCCAAGGGACAGGATTGGTTCTGGGGATATTCTGCTTGACTTCGCGCGCAATCCAACGGCCACAATTCAAACTGAGCTAATTTCCAATTAAATTTAATTAAACTGAATTAATTAGATTAATTATGAATTAGGGTTTCTAATGGTGCATCCTGTCCATCCAAACGCGTGCCAGTCAGCCTAGGTCAACTCATCCAACGCACCAGATTCAAACTTCACTTAATGACACAGATTAGGGCTAATCAACTTCAGGTGGCCGGAGAAGACTTCCGGTCGTCTTCTCCGGCGAACCAAAACCCTAGATTTTGCTATAGGTCACCAAACATGAAATTTCTTCCACAGAAATGATCTTGCCCCCCATATAAACCTAACCCCTCTTTCAAAAATCATTTATTTTCATTAACAAGCTTGAATCGAAGGCAAATGTGAAACACGGGCAAACTTTCAGAGAGACATGAAATGGTCATCTCTTACTTATTTTCAAATCTAAATACATCCAGATGATCAGTGCAACATATAGATTCAATTTGTAACAAGAAAATGAAGTTCTGGAAAATTTGTTCTTGAGCTATACCTGAGATGGATCTTTCTGGTTCTGAGCTTTCTGGGCTGTTTCTTGGTGCAAACTCACTCCTTTGAACCCTCTGATGATGAAATGAAGCTTAAGAAGCTTTGAGAATTGTTGGTTTTTGGAATAGCAGAAGTTCTGCTCAAGGGAGGGTGGTGATCGTGTTTTTGATTCAGTGACTTTCAGGCTATGGTGATGGGTGGTTTTTGATTAGTGAAGCATGCTGAGTTGATTTGTGAAGTTGGTTTGTGTGTTTGAGGCTTGTGCAATCAATTTCGAAAGCTTTTGCAAATGGAGCATAAACTTGGAACTAGGGCTTGGGGGCAAGATCAGAGTGTGTTGTGTGTTGTGTTAGGCTGGGTTTTGTCCATGTATCAAAAGGGGATGGGTCAGAAAGTTGTTGGTGGCCTATGGTGATTGGTATGGGTCTTTGGCCAAAATGTCAACTTGATGTGTACTTGAAGCATGGGCTATGGTACAACTTGCTTTTTGGCATGCTTGGGCTCAGCTTGAATCAAGGAATGCTGTGAAAAAAGTTTAGAGGCAAGGCAGCAAGTGGTTTGTAACTTATGATGAGTTTTGCAAGTTGGTTCAAGTTTGGTTCCTTTGAGATTTCATGAGTTTCAATGCATCAAAGTGCAAAGTTCTTTGGCCCATTCTGAATTTTAGAGGTCATATGATCATGTTGTGAAGAAATGGTACACATTTGAGGCCCTTAGAACACTTGATCAAGTCATTTTGCAAAATGCCTCTTTGGTGGAAAACTTCAAATTTTGTGATTTTAGCCAACTTTGACAAGCCATAACTTTTGATCCAAAATGAATTAGGTCATGTTCTTGTACTTTTTGAAAATGGAATGATCCATTCTACAACTTTCATGACCAAAGTTTTTCCATTTGAAGCATTTTTGAATCAAAAAGCAAGGGTTGAAAAAGTTTCCTAAAATGGCAATTTCATTAAAAGTCAAACTTTCCCAAAAAGTCAACTTTGCAAAAGACTTGAAATTCTTCAATTTTGTGAACTTCCAACTTCTTCTATGATCAAATAAAGATCATATACAATCAAAATTATGAAGAACACCCTTTGGTTGGGTCATTGGGGGCCTCAGATGCCCTGATTTTACATTGACTTGCTTGAAAAGTCAACTCTTGATCAGATGACTTCCCCATGGAATTTCTTCATGAAAATTGATATGCATGCTCCCTATACCATATAGAGACCAATAGAAATAAGAATGACCAAAAAAAATGGAGTTATGGCCTCTGAAACCAAAACCCTAATTTTAGGTCATCTGTGCAGTCAAACCTGGCTCTGCTTCCATGCCATTCTCAGTTCTTGTGATTTTTTGACATCCTTGACTTTGAGAGGATATAATATGATGCTTGAACATACATGGACCCCTTTGAAGTGATTGATGACCTTTGGAGTGGCTCAAGAAGCTCTTGGATTGCTCAGATCACAAACCCTAGATGCAGATGACTTAGAAGCAATGCAGTGAATCAAAAATGTGGTATGAGATGGTATGATTGGATTTATGCATATGAAATGATCACAAGCCATGGAGTGAATGGGTGAGGGCAAATTTGGGGTGTTTACAGGCGCCTAGTCGCACTCAGCTCCAAAGTTTGACACATAAAGGTTCGGAGAGCTTCAAAGATTACGCACAGAGATGGCGTGAAGTGGCCGCCAGGGTGCAACCACCCTTGCTAGAAAGCGAAATGGTGGACATTTTCATGGATACCCTTCCCGGGCATTTCATGGAAAGGTTGGTTGGGTGTTCTTCAAGCGGTTTTTCAGATATTATCTTGACTGGCGAGAGGATAGAGAGCTGGATTAAGCAGGGAATGATTCAGAATGGTGGCGCTTCAACTTCCGGTATCAAGAAGCCTTTCTTGAAGAAGAGGGAAGGAAAGACTGGGGAAGTGTATGCACAGAGAAGCGGAGGTAATATAGGTGTTTATAAGTAAGTGGCTCCTGTCACTATCTCAACCCAACCTATTCAACATCAAGTCCAACAACCGCAACAGAAACGCCAACAAGGTTATCAACAGAGAGCTCCCCATCCCTATTATTCTCAGAAGACCAGAGAAAGGCAGTTTGAGACTCCACCCATGTCCTACTCATAACTATTGAAGAATCTTCTCCAGCTTCAAATGGTTCAGCTCAGAACTTTGCAACCTCCAAAGCCGGGGCAACTCCCCGAAGGTTATGATACAAATGCCCGATGCGAATTCCATTATGGAGCCCCCGGACATACCACATAAAACTGCAAAGCCTTGAAGTATGTAGTCCAAGACCTATTAGATTCCAAAAAGATTAACTTCGCCCTCACTCCGAATGTGATACAAAACCCCATGCCTCCTCACGGAAGTACAGTTGGGGCAATTGATGAAGGAGATAATCTGAATTTGGTGTGTGATGTCAATGAACTACAAACTCCGTTGGGTACTGTCAAAGCTTGCTTAGCCCAGAAGGGTATCTTTCCAGGTTGTGAAAATGATTTTCCAGAGTGTGCTGAAGCTCCCGATGGTTGTGAGCAGTGGAAAAGGGGGATACAAAGCATGATTGATGAAGGGATTCTACAGTTTGACAAGGTTGCAAAAGAAAAAGAAGTTTCTACAGTAACTATTTTCTATGATCCATCCCAAGTTCTTCCACAGGCCAGAGTAGCACCAGTAACTATCACTACTACAGGGCCAGTGATATACCAAAGTGATAAGGCCATCCCATGGCATTACGGAGGTGAAGTGTATTGTAACAGCCTCGTGGTCTAGACCTAACCTATTACACTTTCCTTACTCTCGTAACAAAAAGATTAATTTTATAATAAAAAGTCACAGCCAGAATTTTAAGTTCTTAATTATTTTTAGCCTAGAATTGATTTTACCGATTTAGTGTATTTTAATTACATACCGCCTAAAGTGTTTAGCTACTCATACTTGTTGTACCAGACAGATGCAGAAACAGAGGAATACAAATTAAAATATGCATTATACAATAATAATAAAAATAAATTCTTAACATTAATATAAATGCGAATTAATTAAAAACCTGAATAACAAATATAATGTCAAACTCCTTCTTCCACAATCTGGCAAGCTCGGAGTGCGGACCGGAATCGGAAATAAAATTACAAAAACGAAATGCTGAAGGCTTGAAAGAAATTAAATAATAACAATTTCCTAATGTTGGAAATTGTTATTTGATTTGGTTGGGATATAAAAAATTAAAACAAGAACAGAAACAATTGCTGGAAAAATAAATGAAATAAGGTGCGATGGAAATACGGCAGAGCTTCCGCAAGAAAAATTAAAAATAAAACTCTGTACTTTCTACTTTGAAATAAAGTTATTTATAGGAAACATAATTTGGGCTTGGCAGTTGGAATAATGTGTGGGCTTCGTAGTTGCTGAGAGAATCCAGGGAAAAGTTGTGTTACTGGATCTGCGGAAGAATAGGAAAAGTTATGACTTCACGTAGCACGTTCATGACCAATTCTTACCAAGTAAACCTATTTTTCCCTTGTCATGTTCGTGACAAGGGTGTCACGTTCGTTATCCTTTTATTTAGTGCGTCACGGTCGTGAGGGATTGGTGACGACCGTGACTGCTCCTTTTAGCATGTCACGGTCGTGACTATATGGTGACGGTCGTGACAATTGCAAATTATGCAGATTATGCATAATTCCTCTCTTCTTCTTCTTTTCATGTTGTTTTTGCTCATTTCACTTTTGGCTTATGATTTAGCTCTATAATTGTTATACCTGCAAAATGACAAAGAAAACTCGAGGAATCGGGTGTTAATACGATAAATGTGCGATAAAACGGCATTGAAACATAGTAATAAAACGATACTTTTTCTCGTTATCACTCTCACAGAAAATTTCTCTTGAACATCCTGAACAAAGCCTATGTACCTCAGGATATCTCGGTGAACCAATTGGAAACTGTGGTGTCCAGTGTCAAAACTAGTCATGGATTGGGTTTTATTGACATGGATCTAACGTCTGAGGGTCGTGCTCACAATCAGGCACTACATATCTCTTTGGAGTGTAAAGAAGCAATGTTTTCTCGTGTGTTGGTGGACACGGGATCATTTCTGAATGTTCTTCCCAAGAAGGCATTAATGAAGTTGGATTATGACGGAGTTATTCTGAAGCCCAATGAACTGGTGGTTTGAGCATTTGATAGATCGAGAAGATCAGTGTTTGGGGAAGTGGACTTGCCAATAAAAGTAGGTCCATAAATCTTCAATCCCATATTCTATGTAATGGACATACAACCTGCATATAATTGTTTACTGGGGAGGCCCTGGATACATTCGGCAGGGGCAGTATCGTCTACGCTCCATCAGAAATTGAAATTCGTCTGGGAAGGGTAAACCGTAACAGTCTGCAGAGAAGAGGATATCTTTATTAGTCATCTGGCTTCATTTAAATATGTAGAGATTGACGGTGAAATAGTTGAGATTCCGTGTCAGGTTTTCGAGCCCCTGAAGACTGAATTAGCATCTTTATCAGCAGCTTCTTCTGAAGAATCAAAGAAAGGGGTTTCCATAACCTCTTATAAACAAGCTCTGAAGGTAGTGGAATCAGGAATACGAGAAGGTTGGGGTAGCCTAGTGGAAGTATCAGAAAAGAAGGATATGTTTGGTGTTGGCTACCATCCTGGGCAGTCATCATCTGAACAAAGCGCTAGAAGTTGCCAAGGCCCGATTACCTTCACAAGTGCAGGAATGGTTGATTATGGGATTATCAGCGTAGTGCAAGATGACACAGTTGATAGTGATTATGACTTAGACGAGTGGATCAGACCTTGTGCTCTAGAGACATAGCATAGCAATTGGTCATCTGAAAGGCTCATTTTAGTCACTTCCTTTGAAGAGTAATGATTTTTGCTTTTGTTTTTCCTGTACTCAAGCCCTATGTCTTGCCCAGGGCATAGTAGTTTATTATAAGGATTCTTTTGTTCCTAGCACAATACATAATCATTAATAAAGTTGACATTTTTCATTCATCCATGTTGTTCCTTATCTTTCACTTTTTTCTTTTGTTTTCAAGAAAAGAAAGAAAAGTTTTAAAGTGGCAATGTTTCTCATTTTCTCGAACTCTTTCTAAAGCCTTGCATGAATCACCATTCATGCAGGTGCTCTTCACCGGACCTTATCAATGACAACCCTGCTATGGCTAAGTATGACTTTGACAATCCGATTTACCAAGGCGATGAGGAAGGTGAAGAAGATTGCGAAGTACCTGAAGAGTTAGCCAGATTATTGAAACAGGAAGAAAGATGATTCAGCCGCATGAAGAGGCCATCAAAGTGATAAACCTGGGTACCAAAGAGGACAAGAAAGAGGTCAAGATCGGGCCGAGTTAGAGGAATCTATCAAGACTCGTCTAATCGCCATGCTTCGAGAATATGTTGATGTCTTCGCCTGGTCTTACCAGGACATGCCTGGTTTAGACACTGATATTGTGGTACACAAGCTGCCTTTGAGAGAAGACTGCCCGCTAGTGAAGCAAAAGTTGAGGCGCACACACCCTGATATGGCAATCAAAATCAAAGCGGAAGTACAGAAGAAATTCGATGTTGGTTTCTTGGCTGTGATCAGTTACCCTCCCTGGGTTGTCAATATTGTGCCGGTCCCTTAAAAAGACAGTAAAGTCAGGATGTGTGTAGTTTACAGGGATTTAAACAGGGCCAGCCCCAAAGATGATTTCCCTCTGCCTCACATAGATATGCTTGTTGATAATACTTCTCAGTTTTCTGTGTTCTCTTTCATGGACGGGTTTTCAGGTTATAACCAAATTAAGATGTCTCCCGATGATATGGAAAAGACTACCTTCATCACGCCTTGGGGAACCTTCTGTTATAAGGTCATTCCGTTTGGTCTTAAGAACGCTGAAGCCACTTACCAACGGGAAATTGTGACGCTATTTCACGACATGATCCATCATGAGATTGAGGTCTATGTTGATGATATGATAGCAAAATCCCAAACAGAAGAAGAGAACCTAGTCAACCTAGCTAAGTTGTTTGACAGACTCCGGAAATTCAGATTGAGGTTGAATCCGAACAAATGCATTTTTGAGGTACGTTCCGATAGCTACTGGGTTTCATCATTAGTGAGCGGGGAATTAAGGTTGATCCAGCTAAAGTAAAAGCCATCCAGGAGATGCCTGAGCCAAAGACTGAAAAGGAAGTACGTGGTTTCTTAGGGAGACTAAACTACATTGCACGGTTTATCTCACACCTAACGGCTATGTGTGAGCCTATCTTCAAGCTTCTGATAAAAAATCAGGCTATCAAGTGGAATGACGACTGCCAGCAAGCCTTTGACCGAATCAAGGAGTACCTGCTAGAACCTCCAATTCTCATGCCTCTAGTGCCAGGGAGACCTTTGATTATGTATCTTAATGTGCTTGAAGAATTGATGGGATGTGTGTTGGGTCAGCAAGATGAGTCTAGTCGAAAAGAGCATGCCATTTATTACCTTAGAAAAAAGTTTACCTATTGTGAGACACGCTACTCACTACTCGAGAAAACTTGTTGCGCTTTGGCATGGGCTCTCGCCGACTAAGACAGTACATGATGACTCACACCACTCTCCTAATTTCCAAGAAGGATCATGTGAAATACATTTTCGAGAAGCCAGCTCTAACAGGAAGGGTAACCCGATGGCATATGATTCTAACGGAGTATGATATCCATTACACTTTGCAAAAATCAATAAAGTGGAGTGTATTGTCAGAATACCTGGCTCAGCAGCCAATTGACGATTATCAATCCATGAAATTCGAGTTTCCGGATGAGGACATCATGTTCCTCAAGGTGAAAGACTGTGAAGAACCACTTCCGGAGGAGGGGCCAGACCCTGAATCCAAATGGAAGTTGATGTTTGACGGAGCTGTGAACATGAACGGAAGCGGAGTAGGTGCTGTCATCATCTCACCAGAAGGGGTCCATACACCTTTAGCTGCTCGGTTGACTTTCAAATTCACTAACAATGAGGCAGAGTATGAAGCTTGCATCATGGGGATGGAAGAGGCAATCAATTTGCGAGTCAAGAACCTCGAGATCTTCGGAGATTATGCTCTGGTGGTGAACCAAGTCAATGGCAAATGGTTAGTTCATCAACCTCACTTGGTTCCTTACAGGGATTATACCAGGAGGTTGCTAACTTTCTTCACCAAAGTCAAGCTGAGTTATATTCCTCGAGATGAAAATCAGTTCGTTGATGCTCAAGCAACTTTGTCATCCATGATTAAAGTTTGTAAAGAGAATTTTATGCCTCGAATCATGGTCTCCCGTCTTGAAAGACTTGCCTATGTCTTTGTAGTTGACAATGGTGAAGATAACAAACCTTGGTATCATGATATCAAGCACTTCTCGAAGGCTCAAGAGTACCCGACTGGGGCATCTAGTAAAGACAAGAAAACTCTCAGAAGACTAGCAGGTGGATTCTTCTTGAATCAAGATGATGTGCTATATAAGCGAAACTTCGACATGGTTCTGCTCAGATGCGTGGATAGACACGAAGAAGACTTATTGATGCAAGAGGTTCATGAAGGCTCCTTCGGTACCCACACTGGAGGACATGCTATGGAAAAGAAATTATTGAGATCGGGGTATTATTGGATCACCATGGAATCTGATTGCTGTAAATATTTCCGCAAGTGTCACAAGTGCCAGTTTTATGCTGATAAGGTCCATGTACCTCCAAATCCATTGAGTGTCATGTCTTCACCTTGGCCATTCTCCATGTGGGGCATTGATATGATTGGCAAGATTGAGCCAACAGCTTCCAACGGTCACCGTTTCATCCTAGTTGCCATAGACTATTTCACGAAGTGGGTCGAAGCGACCTCTTATGCCAACGTTACAAAACAAGTGGTAGCCCGGTTTATCAAAAGAGATATTATTTGCTAGTATGGAATTCCCGAAAGAATCATTACTGATAATGGTTCTAACCTCAACAATAAGATGATGGTTGACTTGTGTCGGGATTTCAAAATAGAGCATCACAACTCTTCTCCGTATTACCCAAAGATGAATGACGCCGTCGAGGCGGCCAACAAGAACATCAAGAAAATTGTGCAGAAGGTGGTTGTGACATATAAAGACTGGCACGAGATGCTACCATTTGCGCTACATGGATACCGAATGTCTGTGCGTACCTCAACAGGGGAAACCCCGTTCTCATTGGTATATGGTATGGAGGCAGTCCTACCAGTTGAAGTGGAGATCCCCTCATTGAGGTTAATGATGGACATTAAGCTAGATGAAGCTGAGTGGCTCCGGTCTAGGTATAATCAACTGAGCCTCATTGAAGAGAAACTCCTAACAGCTGTATGCCATGGACAGTTGTATCAACAACGGATGAAACATGCTTTCGACAAGAAGGTACGACCTCAAAGGTATATACTAGGTGACCTGGTGCTGAAAAGGATTCTTCCTCCTCTCAATGATCACAGGGGAAAGTGGACACCCAATTATGAAGGCCCGTTCGTGGTTAAAAAGATCTTCTCAGGTGGAGCCTTGATGCTAACAACCATGGATGGAGAAGACTTCCATTCCCCTGTCAACGCAGACACAGTAAGAAAATACTTCGTGTAAAAAGACCCGCTGGATAAAAAAAAATAAGGATCCAGGAAAAAATGGGCATCCCGGCGAGCCAAAAACATAATAAAAGGCTCGGGCAAAAATTAGGGAAATACTGAAAAAATGTACACCCGCTGAGTTGAAAAGCCACATCGGACAACTCAGGCAAAAAAGGGTATCCCGATGGATTGAAAACCCGAAAGGGAGATCCACACAAAAGAGGGACTAACACGAACAACTGCGATCTGTGAAATTCATAATCCATCTGCAACTAAGGTTATTCTAAGGGTTGAAGACCAGTCCAATCACTTTTCTCAAGGGGCAGAGCAAGCAGATAGTCTTGAAGATATACGAGTCATAGCTGGGTCGAAACTTGATGAGATCCATTTTTCACATTGCCAATAGGATAGTTTATTTTCCTTTTGGCCTATTTCCTATTTCCAGGGAATTGCTTCCTATTATAATGCCTATTCATGGCCATGTTCCAAATCAATAAAATGTCAATTTCAGTCAACTTGTGACTAGTTGTTTTTGTTTTTGTTTTTCATCTGACATTGTTTGATTGCAAAAACGTTCAGCAAATTGTGATTTATATTGTGTTGCGAACATTCAAATGTTTTCTAACTCATGCAGGAGGACGGAAACATCTAATACAACTCTAAAAAGGGTGTTAAGTGGATGGGATGAAGGCTCATACCATAAGCCTGGGGCATACAGGTCCAAACTAACTCTCCATGTTGCAGGCACTATAAGTGGTGTTTACGCATGTGCAGGTACATGTGTTGCTAGCAGAGCTAAAGCGAACTTCTAGGAAGAAACTTTCAAAAACATACTTGAACAAGAACAAGTGCCTTACCGTGTGTCTCCTGTTGTCCCCAGTAGAAGTGAAGTTGAAGTTCTTCCCCAGCAGTAATGACAAAATATGTTTGTCCTCCCCAAGCAGAGGTTTTCTTTCAGTACAAGGGAAATCCCCAGCAATGTAAGGAGTTTCTTTCCTCCCCAGCAGGTTGCTTCCTCAGCAATGCCATACTTCTAGTTCCCAGCCAAGTCAGAAGGTTTTCACTTCCCCAACGGAGTTCAACAGGTAGCGTACCTAGCAATAAGAGTCCATCTACAACATGTTCTTGGCTCTCTAATCTCAAAGTCCAATTTATTTTTGGCAGTGGCGGCAATTCAGAGCCGACGTATCATTGAAACCATGCCTCGCAAAGTTGTTTCCTCCTCACCAGGACTAACCAGATCAATGCAATGATCATCAATTCTCCCCAGTCAAGCCATCTGGGATACTTGCAGTCTCCTTGCCAGGTGTCGCTCCCGATAAATGGGAAATGGCCCAAATAAAGGTACAGACGCGAACGGTCGGCGAAAGAGGGATGTGAGAACACACAGGAGTGAACTCACAGGGAATGAATAGAGTCGCCAGCTAGGCATTTTTATCCCGGAGGAAAGGCAATGCTGCATAGACCTAGAAAGATATGGATAAGACGGTTGCGAACCAGAGAGACTGAGAAAGGGGGTTGGTTACAACCTGGGAAGGTATTAGCACCCAGATTGTCCGTCGTACTCGACGGGATCCACGCTTAAAAGATTTGTGTTTTAAAGGGGTAGTGTCAGTGCAATCTGTGTATAAAAGCTGGAAAAATGTACAGGTGTCAGTGTAAATGAAATGTGAAGTGTAGAATGTACAGTGTCAGTGTAAGAATAGGAATAAGATGCTCAAGATCATGAGGCTTAAAGAATGATGCTAGAAAGAGGGGAATATACAGAGACTTTTGTTCGATAACTGTTAAGTTATGCCTACGTATCCTCTCGTGCAATGAGGAAGTCAGAACACCGTAGTTCGACCCAAAGAGACTGAAAGGTGAATTGACTTGTGAACTGCTTGCTTGTCAATGCTCAAGTGTATGACCTGTCTGGCTCAGGTGCAAACTGTCTTGCATTAGATGGAAGAAGCAAGTTCTCGTTTATGAGTGAAGGTGATGAGAAAAGAATCCCGGAGGAGACGATTATTGTTTGTTTTTTAAGTTTTCAGTCTTTTATTGCTTTTGAAAGTTTGTCATAAGTTAATGAGCTTAAGCCTAAACCAATGGGTTAGTAAACTCATCACATCTTCCCTCTGATTAGGGGTAATGAGAATACCTTAAGTGTGAAGTCAGCTTCTCACACTTAATCACCTTTGATGTAGGATTAAGATCATTAACCTACTTGTGATTATTTAGCTGTTTTTGGTGTTTTTGTTTAGTGTTAAGTAATGAGATTAAGCCATAATCAGGGATTAAACAGACTCATTACACCATCCTAATAGAAGGATAATAGATGAGAATGTTTAAGCTGAGGAAAGCTCCTCAACTTAATCCATGATTAGGGATTAAACTCATGACAAAACAAGCCTTTGATTAAGTGGATTTTATTTTAATGATATGATGATGAAGTGATTTTTAGGGTTTGTAAGACAACTTGAGGGGGACTTGTCCATTAACACTAGGGTTAGTCCTTCTTAACCAATTAAGGAAGAATTAGAACCCTAATGCAAGGCCCAAGTTACAAGTGTGATGTCTTGGTGATTATTATGTGAATTGATTAAAGGATTTTAAACACATTAAGGGTTTAACACTTAGGATTAAAGTTATACACTCCATCCTAATAGAAGGATGCAGGCATAAGCTTAATCACAAAGCCTTAAAGCCTTTAGGGTTCAGTCCCTGATTATGAGATGAGGAGAGAAGACTCAAAGAGACACAAAGGTAAAACTAAGTGGGGGACTAATCAAAACCCTAATTATTGTCATGCTTGGTTGTTCCTAAGGTTGGTGAAGTTTAAGAAAGAAATCTTCAGAGGAACCACCAGGAAGCAGATGAATGGAGCAAGGAGAAACAAAGTAACTTGCTTCATTCAAGAAGTCAAGTCACTTGAAGAAAGAAAGTAAGATGAAGAAGAATGAGCAAGCTCAATCTCAAACACAAAACAAAATGCAGCAATGATGCATAAGAGAGATTAAAAGAAATTGTGAGAAGTGAAGGCAAATTCACTTCTCAAAGTTACTTACCACCTGAAAAGTTAATGAAAAGAATGCAATGCAATGCAAAATGAGATGAAATGACATGGTACAAACCAAAACCAGAAGCATATACATGATGATAATGATGCTATGAGATGATGCAAACATGAAACAACACATGGGGATGATCATACAAACTTATGGATGCAAATGAAGCAAGTTTAGAACCATGATCATACATGAAATGTTATGAAATGCAAATGGCATACAACATGACAAATGAAAGATGCAATGATCAAACATGTTTACAATATGTCTTAAGATGTCAAATGAATCAAATGGATGCATAAAATGCTATGGCAAGTCATGGTATGCAAGCAAATGCAAGATGGAAGCATATGGAGGCCCAAATTAGGGTTTATGATCAATGCATCAAACAAAAACCAAAATCAGAAGCTAACATCAAGATAAAAAATTGAAAATGCATTCTAAGGAACCCTAACCCTATACTAACTCACTGCCCAAAGGAGAGGTTCCAACTCTTAACCTAATTAGGGTTATGAATTTCCTAAAATTTCTAGGGTTTTTGGATACCTTAACAAGAAAAATGCCAAACAAATGGAAAATGAAAGATCAAATCATGCCAATTTAATCTCACAAACTACATGCTAAACCAAATGCAATGCAAGAAGAATCAAAGTCCAACTCTCAATGGTTAGGCAGAAATGATTTTTTGAACCTTGGATCAAAATAATGCCTTGAAATGATTTTAATTCCATGAAAAATTCTCAAAAGACATCAAGATCAAAAAAGAAATTTGGTTTGAGGGTTGGACAATGCTTCTAAATGGTTTTAAATGTTTCATGAATTTTTTGGTGATTTTTAAATACCTAAAAGTATTTTTAATTAATTAATTCTCATTAATTAATTAAAAATAAACTTTTAAATGATTTAAAAATATTTTTTATGCAAAAAATAAAAATAAAAATGTTTTTGGTTTCTGAAATTAAATAAAAGTTTACATAAAAATTTTCAGAATTTTTGAAATTGTTTTGCTATTTTTAAATAAATGTACAAAATAAATATAAAACAAATGAATTAAAATTAAAGAAAATGAAAAGTAAACGCAATGGGAGGCCAGGATTGATTCTGGGAAAGGGCCAGTTGACTTGGCGCGTGATCCAATGGTCACAATTCAAATCTGGTTAATTAATTAATTAAACCTAATTAATTAAGTTAAGTGGAAATTATGAATTAATGACATGATCTGACCCTTTGGTCCATACGCGGGAAACAACATCCTAGGGTCCAGATTCAAAACACACTAATGACTCAGCTAAACCCTAATTAGGGCACACTAATCTCAGACGGCCGGAACAGTGGTTCCGGTCGTCTTCTCCGGCGGGTTGAAAACCCTAGAACATGCCACAGGCCACCATTCACCAAATTGAAACTAGGGAAATGATCCTCTATCTAAACCCCATTCAAATCACCCTTCAAACACCATTTATCATTCAAAAACAAAGAGAATCGAAGCCAACAAGATTCACGGGTGTAATTTCAGAGAGCAACAAAATACTCATTTCTTCACTATTTTTTATTCTAAAGGTACCATCATGATCAGCAAGACATGCACTATCAATTTGTAACATAAAATACAAGCTCTGAAAAGTTGGAGATTCGAAGCTACCTGAAGTGATGAACTATGGATATGAGCTCTCCAGACCTTGCTTTGATGCAGAATGCCTCCTCTGAACCCCCTGAAGCCAATGGAATGCTCACAATCCTTTGTTGGTGGCTAATTTGAGAGCTTGAGTTCTGATATGGCAGGTTTCACAGTTGTGATTTGTAGGGTTTCAAGCTGCTTCAATGGTGGATTCTGGTTCTCTTAAGTGTGTATGATTTGTTAGTGAAGAGAAAGTGAGTGTTTGATGGCTGTAGGGAGAGATTCGAAGAAGAGGAGTTTTTGACAGATTTTTGTGAAGGTTGTGTTGTGTGTTGTTTCAATGGCCAATGAGTTGCTATAACACTCCCATGATGTGTGAGTAGCCTGTGGAGCAGGTCAGTAGAGGTGGCTACTCACTGTTCCAAGAGTATGGGGGTTTTGGCCAAAAAGTCAAGTTGATTTGTACTTGCAGCATGGGCTATGGCAGCAGCAGTCTAAGGGCTTGTCTTGCTTCAGCTTGAGTCAAGGATGACCCTTGGATTGCTTGTGAATGTCTGCAGCATGTGGATCATGAAATGAGAGAGATTTTGCAACTTGCCCACTTGTGTTATTTCATGATTTTGTGTTATGTACATGAGATAATTCTTGCTGAATTTTGGTGTATGATACTTCATTTGGTCATGGCAATGCATAGAAACCAATTAGTGATCACATAACTCATGGGAGAATGATTTTGGCAAGAATTCCTCTTTGCATCTTTATGAAAATGGCTTATGGATTCTTGAAAATCAAGTCACAAAATGAGAAAATCCCTTGGGCCAATTCTGATTTTATGTCATCTGTAGCATTGGTATGATGATTAGAGGTCATTTTGAAGTCACATAAAGGCTTGCCATGAGAAATTGCAAGTTTTCCATTTGGTGCAAAAGTGAATTTTTAATGATTTTGCTCAACTTTGCAAGGCCATAGCTTTTGATCCAAAATGAATTAGGTCATGTTCTTGTACTTTTTGAAAAGGGAAAGATCTATTCTACAACTTTCATGACCAAAGTTTTTCCATTTGAAGCTTTTTTGAATCAAAAAGTAAGGGTTGAAAAAGTTGCCTAAAATGGCAATTTCATTAAAAGTCAAACTTGCCCAAAAAGTCAACTTTGCAAAAGACTTGAAATTCTTCAAATTTGTGAACTTCCAACCTCTTTTATGATCAAATAAAGATCATATACACTCAAAATGATGAAGAACACCCTTTGGTTAGGTCATTGGGGGTCTCAGATGCCCTGATTTTGCACTGGCTTGCTTGCAAAGTCAACTCTTGATCAGATGACTTCCCCATGGAATTTCTTCATGAAAATTGATATGCATACTCCCTATACCATATAGAGACCAATAGAAACAAGAATGACCAAAAAATTTGGAGTTATGGCCTCTGAAACCAAAACCCTAATTTTAGGTCATCTGTGCAGTCAAACCTGGCTCTGCTTCCATACCATCCTCAGTTCTTGTGATTTTTTGACATTCTTGACTTTGAGAGGATGTAATATGATACTTGAACACACATGAACCTCTTTGAAGTGATTGATGACCTTTGGAGTGGCTCAAGAAGCTCTTGGATTGCTCAGATCACAAACCCTAGATGCAGATGACTTTGAACCTATGCATTGAATCAAAAATGTGGTATGAGATGCTATGATTGAGTTTATGCTTATGAAATGATCACAAGAAATGGTGTGAATGGGTGAGGGCAAATTTGGGGTGTTTACACCAGGAGATCCTTTGCATTTGCCTATGCACACCTATCATTGCATTTGCATCCCCTAAAGCGTAGCATTTCCATCATCATGGAGCATTACGCCATAAATTCGAACAGATGCATGCCAGCATGGGCCAGTTTTGAGGTATATTACGTACGACCTATAACATCTTCTCAACCCAAAATACGCCCCACATGATACTTATACCATTTTCCAGGAACCTTTGTCTTTCCAAGTCAATGTTTGTCACCTTTGTCATGGCTTGATTCGCTTAGCATTCGCGTCGTTAGGCCCTGTTTCGCCAACAAGCACCCTTTCTGTGGCTTGATTCACTCAGCAGTCGCGTCGTTAAGCCTTGTTTCGCCAACAGGTACCCTTTGTGTGGCTTGATTCGCTCAGTAGTCACATTGTCGAGTTTCGTTTCGCTAATGGTCTCGTTTTTAAGCTCTGTTTCGCCAACAAGCATTTTCTCTGTGGCTTGATTCGCTCAGCAGTCACATTGTCAAGTTCCGTTTCGCTAATGGTCTCGTTTTTAAGTCCTGTTTCGCCAACAAGTATTTTCTCTGTGGCTTGATTCGCTCAGCAGTCACATTGTCGAGTACTGTTTTGCTAATGGTCTTGTTTTAAGCCTTGTTTCGCCAACATGCATCCTTTATGTGGCTCGATTCGCTCAACAGTCACATTGTCAAGTTCCGTTTCGCTAATGGTCTCGTTTTTAAGCCCTGTTTCGCCAACAGGCATTTTTTATGTTTGCAATATTTCTGCAATTGTATTGTCTTGTTTGCTTTTAAACTTTGTTTGTACTTTCATGTTGATTTTAATGAAATGAGCATTGCTTTATTTTGATTCAATTTCATTCACTATTTTCATCTTTATGCTTTATATTTCAAGTTCATTTTTCTTTCTCAAGCTTTTACAATGACTGGAGGGAGAATGATGAAAACGAGATACCCATAATTGTTGTAGGTATGCTTTCAATTGAGACTTGGCTGATGATATACATGCATTGTTTAAACTCCCAAACACTAGGGAAATAAGGAAGTTAATCCCTTGTCAACCCCTTTGAGCCTTAAAGTTTGAATTTCTTTTTATTCGAAAAAACCCACAATTTTAACCTGGGGATGGATAGTTCTTGTAATACCTCAAAATTTGCCCTCTCATTTCCTCAACATGTTGCATAGCATTTAGCATACATATATTCATGAATTAACCAACAACATTGCATCATGTGTAGCATAGCTGAGGCATAGGTATGTAATCAATGATTGGAGCAATTAAAGGCTATACAAAGGCAACCAAGGGGCCAAAAAGGTTCTCAACCTTGTGCAAAGGGTTTACAACATCCCACAAGTCCTCACTTGAAGCCACAAGCCATGGAAAGATTTGAATTGATCAGAGGAGGGAGTAGTGCAACATCTCCTAATGAAAAGGGCCAAATTAGGGTTTCACTTCTACTGGGCTTCTCCATGATATTTTGATTCAAAGCGGATTCCGTTGTCTTACATATGATGTCAAGTACCTAGGGTTCAAATTTCATCCATAGAAACATTTTGGAAGAGGTTCAATTGGCCAGATGACTGAAAATCAGGGATTTGGGGAAAAGTCAACCATGCTGAAGAAAAAGTCAACTCCTGACTTTTTGAGATCAAAATCATGAAATTAGGGTTACAAGGATCCTGTGTTTCAAATTGTATCAAGAAATGATGGAGGAATCAAGAGAAATCAAGAAAAACAAAACTTACCATTTTTGGAAAATTAGGGTTTCCAAAAGTCGCAAGTTTTGGCCAGTTTTGCAGGATCTTTGAGAGAGGCCTTCTCCCAAAATATGAGGGCTATCAAAATTCTACCTTGAGCCAATTATAGAGGGCATCTTGAGCTTCAGATCCATAGGTGGAACTCACTCATAGCATTAAAATTGAGAGAGATATGATCTTGACAAGTTTGAGCAATTCAAGACCCAAGGCAAGTCATGGGCGAGGCAAGTTGCAGGCCAGCGCGCGCCTTTTCTAGCAATTCATTAAACAGGTGGGGGTCAGAATATCAAGCCATTTTTCTTTTCCAAAAAGACTTCAAATTATTTTTTGGTGAACTACAAAGTTGTTCCTTGATATAATCCCTACAATATTGGTGTTCAAAGTTTTTTCATTGGAGCAAGTCTTCTTGAGCTTATTGAGGGTCAAAGTGGGAAGGTCACAACTAGTCAGCCTTAGGCCCATTAACACAAGGCAAGCCAAATTCGTGCAGACCAATATGCAGTCTTGTGGCATGATTTTCATGGGATCATTTGAGTGACTTAAAGACATTATTCCATTATGGTCCAAACATCAAACTTGTTCTATGATCTTTCCACTTCAAGTTGAGCACAAAATTCCCTTGAATTGCTTGCTTGAGCTAGAAGAAATATTCTATTGAAGATCATCAAAGCCAACTGTCTTGCTTGGTTGATAAGACATTGCATCAAGGTTCAAATTAGTTCCTCTCATTGGCATCAATCCACAAAGTATGATCAAAATGCATTGCTTTGAAGTGGATATGATCTCATGGCTGCCTCTCCACACCATTGCCATGCACCTCACACCAGTCAAGCCAAATTGATCTAACATGGTTGCATCATTCAATATCAATCACACTGCAATCCACCATGAGGAGCATGATCACATGTGTACTGAATTTGAATGAAGTTGATCAATAAAATCATTGCACAATTGAGCTGCCATCAAGTGTGTGCAAGATCACATGGATTATTATGCACCTCATGACTAAGTAAGTAAAAGGGACTGATTTCAAACTGCAATCATTGATCAGCTAAGCAATTTCCATCATCTAATCCCTACCATAAGTTTCATGAAGCTTGTATAGAAGATCCAGCTCGAATATGGAGGATTCTAGAATGTCCAGCTGACATAACTGCCATAACTGCCTCACTCACTTAACCTCACTCACTCAGTTAACTCAGGGCATGTTAACCATGGTTAAGGGCCCTATAAAGTAAGGTCACCAGTTCAGTTTGAGGGTTCAGCTTTATTTCATCAAAAATCACCAAAGTTCTAAAGTTTTCTCTCTGAATTTTCACACTGCAATTTGGCTCGAGCTAGCTTTGTTATCACTGATCTTGATCCATTCTTCCTCCATTGATCATCTCCATCACCTCAAGCACAATCACCATGGATTGCACATCCTGAAACTTCAAGATCAAGCATTGCACATTGTGGATCTTCATTTCATTTTGGATTCAAACTTCTCAAATTGCAACAATCTGGCTTTATTTATCTTCAATCCATCATCAGCATCATCTCAAGCATATGATCCATGGTAGTCACAACTTGAAATCTCAAGAATTCAACACTACATAGCATTGATCTTCACTGCACTTTCAGGAGCAACTCAGGATTCATAGCTCCCAGAGTGTTTATTTCACTTCCATTGATCAAGATCAAGATCAAGCAAGCTAAGGATCCTCCTTTCTGGCCTTCCAGCAACAATTTGATATCTCTGCAATTCAGGTATGTCCTGAAATTACACTTTCTCAAATTGTAAGTTTTCCATGGGTTTTATGTTGATTGAAGCTTGATAAAAGCTATTGGATATCTGGCTAGTTGATAGGCATGGTAGATGCTTAGATTCAATTTTTCAGGTTGAGCTTCTTGCTTTCGATTCATGAGATTTAGGAACCCTAAATGATTTGTGAGGTTATATTTGTGATCAGTGAAGAGAGACGAATCCATTGATGGTCTTAGTTTTCATTTTAGTAGTGATATGAGTTTGCCCTACCGGAGCATTGAACGGAGAAGATGATCGTAATTCATCTCCGGTCATCTGAACAGTGCCCTAATCTTTGCCCAACTTTAAAACACAACCATCGATCTTTCTTCATCTAACATCCATAAGCTTGACAACACATTAATGAAAGCGTGCCAAACATGTGCCTTATCAGTTGACCTTGACTTCTTATCCACACCCCCATGCGCAAATGACTAGGCCCATTCATGTTGTTTCTGTTGCTTCCAGCACCCCCAAGGCCCAATGCATTATTGTTTCTTTTATTTTCTTTTTTCTCTTTTATCCAATTTTGTTTCCTTTTATAAAAAATAGCAAATTGCATCAAAAAATTCCAAATAAATGCATAAGCACTCTTCTCATTTTTCTCTAATGTTCCATATTTTTAGATTTTATTTTATTTTATTTTTGAAGTCAAAATTAATTTTCCATTTAATTGTTTCATAATTTCTTCATTTTTAACCAATCAATTTGTCCATTTTTTTCTCCTAAGATAAAAATGATAAATCCCCCATTCTTTTTGCATTCTCCTAATAATTCATCATACTTCTTCAAACCATTTTTCTCTGGATTTTTAGGTCATGTTTAGGTCATTTTGAGTCCATTCTTTCACATAGGTCCATATAAACCCTAAATGCATTCTAGTATTTATTTGAGCACTCAAAATTAGGAGTTTTGGTGAGATTTTTTGTACATAAGTCATCCTCTGGATTTTGATGTTCAATATTAAATTTCATAATTTTTCTAAGTAATTTGATAATTTTTTCAAGTTGCTTAGGCTCTAAGTCATGTTTGGTCCCTTTTATAAGCTTCCTTCAATCCATTTGAATAAGGCATTCATGCCATTGTTCTAAGGTCTTAATTCTGAGCCTTTTAGGTCATATTATAGGTCCTTAAGTGTTGATCACACTCATTAGGTCTTTGTCTTTTTATTTTAGGGTTTTCTTGAGTCATAAGTCATCATTGTCTCCTTTTGCCCTAATTCTTCTTCATCTCCCATCTTAACCCCTCAAAACCAACTTTGTGATCATGTCATACTTGTTAAATAATTTCATACACCTCATAAGTGTTTCATACACATTTTTAAGTGTTCACTTCAAGTCTTTGGTCTTTGTGCTTCATGTATTATCATATGCCTCCTTAAGACTTCAAAGCTTCACATTTATGTTCCTTAACCCTAATACCATTCACTACATGTCTCTTGTTACTAATTTTTGTGTTTAAACCACATTTTAACACTTCATCAAGCTCCTGGTTTTCACATAGGAAATTCATATCTTCTTGATCATGTTTGATTTTATTCTAAGTATTTTCCTTCCTTGAAAGTTCAATATTCATTTCTTCTTAGTTTCACACCATTCCACATGAAGTTTGAATCTATTTCACTTGAGTCTCTTTTCTCCCATTTTGTTTTACATCTTAGGATACTTTAATTAAGTGTTAGTTCCTGGATTTTCTATTCACCTTTGATTTCACACAAGTTTAACATACCTAACCATTTAGGTTTCCTCATGTAACTTCACCTTAACTCCTATTTAAGGTTTAGATTCCTTTTAGGGCATAGTTTGAAATTGTTCATTCTTATAGCTTTAGAATACTTAAGTTGGGCCTAGCTACTTACTTTTTAAGTTTACCATTTTATGGGATGCCTTAGGCTTAGGTATTTGTCCTAGGAGTTCATTAACATCCTCCTTAGATAGTGTGAGTTTTTTGAAATATTTGCCATGCTATAATTGTTCTTATTTCTCTATCATGATAACATTTGTTTTGTAGGGGGAAGACATGGTAATCACCTCATTCCTCATTTCTTATGCATTTATTTGCTTTAGCACCTTGGTGCTTTGTTCATAGGTCCCCTTTTGTTCCTTAGATTCAACTTAACTTCCTTAGGAAGTAAGTTTAATTCTAACTTGATTTCCTTACTTAGGTTAGAATGCCTCATTAACCATAGGACCACATTTTGTACATAATAAGGTAACTGTAGGGTTGTGTCTTAGTCCCCCATTAACTCTGACCTTTGCCTTTTGAGTCTTCCTCTTTTCATCTTCAAATAAAAATCCAAAAAGACTTAATAAATGTATGAAAGGATCCATTGTGTATGGCCTTATTCCATGGGGAACTTGCATTCATTCCATCTTGGAATAGTGTAGGCTTGTCTAGAATGATGTACAAGTCTTATCAAGGGGTTGTTTCACAAAGAAAAATCTAAAAGATACTTCTTCACAAAAGCTACAAAAACACGTAATAAACTCAAAAAACTAGTGAACTTAGACCCTAATCCTTGGAAATAAGTCTTGGATAAATTCTCCTTGTTTAGTGTGCTTGTTCTATTATTCCATCTTGGAATGTAGTAGTAAGTACACATTCCATGGAAAAGAGTTTGAGTTCACTTCCTTGTGCCAAATTCACAAAAGCTCTCATAAAAAAAGCAAACAACAAACAATAAGCTACTTTCCTGCGGGAACTTCTTTTCTCACCTCATTCATTCTCAACGCAAACTTGCGACGACTTGTCTCGCATGCAAGATGGTAAACACACTCGTACTAGACAAGCCTGCAACACCTGATCATAGACATACTGCGTAGTGTCAATAGGTTTCGAACCTATTGCGTTTCCATTTCGATTATTTCTATTTTTATTCTTGGTGTCAGTTGGTCGCATTGAGCCGCTGCGCATTCACCTTGAATAAGCTTGTTGTCATTCTCAGTGACAGTTGGTCGCATCGAGCCGCTGTGCATTCACTTTGAATGTTTATTTTGTTGTGTTCTTAGTGTCAGTTGGTCGCATTGAGCCGCTGCGCATTCACTTTGAATATTATGGTTTTTATTTCCAGTGACAGTTGGTCGCATCGAGCCGCTGCGCATTCACTTTGAATTTTGTGGATTATTCGTAGTGTCAGTTGGTCGCATCGAGCCGCTGCGCATTCACTTCGAATATTTTTGTTGTTATTCATAGTGTCAGTCGGTCGCATCGAGCCGCTGCGCATTCACTTTGAATATTGTGTCGTTTCCATTTTCCAATGACAGTTGGTCGCATTGAGCCACTGCACTTTCTTTTTGAATATTTATTTTGTTATTCTTGGTGTCAGTTGGTCGCATCGAGCCGCTGCGCATTCACCTTGAATAAGCTGTTGGTCATTCCCAATGCTAGCCGGCCGCATTGAGCCACTGCACTTTCTTTTTGAATATTTATTTTGTTATTCGTAGTGTCAGTTGGTCGCATCGAGCCGCTGCGCATTCACTTCGAATATTTTTGTTGTTATTCATAGTGTCAGTCGGTCGCATCGAGCCGCTGCGCATTCACTTTGAATATTGTGTCGTTTCCATTTTCCAATGACAGTTGGTCGCATTGAGCCACTGCACTTTCTTTTTGAATATTTATTTTGTTATTCTTGGTGTCAGTTGGTCGCATCGAGCCGCTGCGCATTCACCTTGAATAAGCTGTTGGTCATTCCCAATGCTAGCCGGCCGCATTGAGCCACTGCACTTTCTTTTTGAATATTTATTTTGTTATTCTTGGTGTCAGTTGGTCGCATCGAGCCGCTGCGCATTCGCCTTGAATAAGCTGTTTGTCATCCCCAATGCTAGCTGGTCGCATCGAGCCACTGCGTATTCATTTTGATTATTTTTGTTGCATTCTTAGTGTCAGTTGGTCGCATCGAGCCGCTGCGCATTCACTTTGAATATTATGTTTTTCATTTCCAATGACAGTTGGTCGCATCGAGCTGCTGTGCATTCACCTTGAATAAGTTTGTCATTTCTATTCTTAGTGTCAGTTGGTCGCATTGAGCCGCTGCGCATTCACTTCGAATATGTTGTTGCTTTTTATTTCTCAAGTCATTTGGTCGCATAGAGCCATTGATCTACCATTTCGATTTATTTCCTTGTCTCGTTTGTATTCTTGGTGTCAGTTGGTCGCATCGAGCCGCTGTGCAGTCACTTTGGATTTCATTTTGTTTTGTCTGTGTTCGTTTGATCCAATGATTTGGATTTCTTTTTGTTCCCGTCTTTTGTTATTCTTAGTGTCAACAGTTACACTTGAACCTGTTGATTTGTCACTTTGAATATTTCCCGTTTTCGCTTCTTTATCCCCAGTGTCTGTCGTCCCCCAGTGCATGTCATCCCCAGTTGAGTCTTGGCTTGTGGTCGTCGACATTCTCATTCTCATCATTCATACCATAATCATCATCTCATTGCATAAGAGTCGCAGAGTTAGATAGTTTTGTAGTCCAGCATAACATTGCACTTAGGGGCAAAATTTTCGGTTATTTCTGTATTTAAATACCTTTCACCATGATCTCATGAGTGCCTATCGTCATTCACGCCATCTGGTAAAGTTATTTAAATAGGGGCAACTGTCTCACCCCAAATTTTACCCCTAATCGCTCATGTCATAATCATACATTCATCGCATTTAGCAGGGATTTTTCCCGATTTATTTTTTGTTACTTTCTTCTCATTTTTCTAGCTGTTTATAATTCTTAATTTCTTTTCACTTATAAGCTTCCATTTTAACTTAATTTCTACTTCTCATTTCTAACCTTTTAACTTATTTTCGCGTTTTAATTTTAATGTTAATTTTAATTTCTATCTATTTTATTCTCAAATTTTGCTAAATAAAAATGTAATTTTATTTCCAATTTCAAGGTTTTAAAAAAAAATATGTAATTCCATTTCTATTTTCGAAGTTTTTTATTTCTTAATGTGATTTCTAGTTTTAACTTTTATTTTTAATTCATTTTTTTTTAGTTAGTTTAGTTCCATTTCTAATTTAATTATAATCTCTAATTGTTTGTTTCTTTTAATCCATTTTAAGTTTTATCTCTAATGTAATTTCAATTTCTAACTTTTATTTTTAAGATTTCAATTTCAATTTAATTCCAATTTCTTTTTCTTATAATTAATTTTAATTCCAAGTTTATTTATTTAAGTTTATAAGTTATTTTCAATTTTCAATTTAATTCTTTTTTAATTCATTTCTAAGTTAAGTATTATATTTAGATTCTAATTTAAAACTCTTATTTCCAATATTAAATGTCAAGTGTAAATCAAAGCTTTAGTGTAAATATGCAAATTTATTCCATAATGTTGTTCATATTACAATTGCATAAAAAAGTGTACAAAAAATTCTGCACAAATACAACATAGCAGCCACAAAAATACAAAATGCAACAGCTCCAAATCTGCCCCAAGACAAGCATGCAGCCACCAACAGCTGCATTTTCCTGCTCCACTCCACTGCTACAAATTCAGCATTGGTTCCCTCTCTCAAAACACTCTTCACCTACAAGTAACAAGGACAAGAAATCAGCATAAAAACACTACCACACAGCCTTAAAAAATCACTACCAAACAGCTCTCTAGCAATACAAATCAGCCCTGTTACATTAGAAACAAAACTACACAATTTCAACTTAAACAGCTACAAAAATACAGCACCAAATATCACTACAAACAGCCCTTCAACTACACACAAAAACGGTTACAAAAACTACAAAAAAAATCCAGCCACATCCATACAAAACAGTCCCAAAGAGCACTGTCATATTCAAAAAAAATCAACCAGAAAACACCCAAAAAAATCACACAAACACACTCAAACAACTCTCACTAAGCTCACAAATTCAGCCCCAACCCAGCACTGTTACATCCCCAAAAACAGTCCCAAAAGTCCAGCCAAACTTAAATTCCAAAAAAGAGGAGAACAAAGAGAATAAGAGTTTCAGCAAAACAACAACAAAGAGTAGGAGACTTACTACTTGTGGATCTTCACCCCGATAACGTTCGGGTCGGTATATTTCTATTGCCTTCATCTCTTTTCGCATATTGTTCATGTTTCTTCTTTAAATTAATTTTGTTGCTCCTCATTCTGCATTCATAAAACAAAAACCTCATATTAAAACTTCACAAAAACAGCAGTCATAAAACACTAAAAAAAAAAAAGAGCCAACACATAACAAACTCATTCTCCTCACCTTCAAACCACTCCAAATCACAAAACAAAATCATCAAAATAACACCTTGCAATCTCCTTCATCCTTCCAAACAAAAAACGCAAAGAGCACGCAAAAAAACAGGATCTGTGAGAGAAGTTGAGAGGAACCACCAAAAACAAAACCAATCCAACTCTTCCAAACCGCCCTTCATCATTCAATTTCACCTTCTTCATAAACCTGCGAACCCTCTAATCACACTTCAAAGACGTCACTAACATAACAAAAACCTTCAAACTCCATCAAAACCATCACTATATGCACTTTCACAAAACTGATCTCAACAAATCACCCAACCATACCATGTCCACCTCACAAACACAGAACCGTCGCATAACTTACCGACGAAATCCATTACCCCCAAACCACCGAAAAAGCCACAAACCGAATCAAAAACCTTCAAACTCATACAACCCACCTTATCTTCTTCTCATTTCATCACTGTCTCATCAAAAACCATCCATAATACAAAGATAGAAAGAGAGTAAAAAGAGAACCAAGACCCAATCGTTCAAAAATACATAACCTTCATCAATCTCGCCAAACCTTTGACAACCTGAAACACGCAATACAAACCCATAAAAAAAAACAGAACTGATCCTAACTTCCATAAGCCATCGTCAAAACTCACACAGGAAAACACCGCAGATCCACTGAAGCATAACCAAATATCACAAAACCTCAAACTGAAACAGAACTCCAAACGAAACTCACCGAGGCCGTTACCCTTTCCGTCAACCGCTGGCCTTCGTCGCTCAACCCATAAGCCAAACACCAAGCCACAACCCGCCGGCCAAACCGAAAACCAGGTTCGCCGTTCACAACACCCACCACCGCCGTTGAAACCCTTTCATCATCAACAAACCAGCCACCACTACTTGAACACGGATAACAAACTTCAAACCACCGAACCTTGAAGTCACCAAACCCCGTGAATCCGCCGCGATTGAGAGCGAGAGAGGCTGAGAGCGAATGCGTTTGTGAATCGTGAGAGCGAGACTGACAGAGAGAGGGCGGCGATTGGGTGGGGGGACCTTCACCGGTGGCCATTGCGGTGAGCCCCTTTCAAGAGGGGTTTCTTGTTTTGCGATAACAGAGAGGAGAAGAGGAACTTTTTTTTTTATTTTTATTTTATAATAACCATATTTTAATGTTTATATTATATTCTGATTTCTTTTTCTCTTTTTTTGGTTTTTTTTTTAAAAGAAAAATTAAAATTAATTCGTTTATGTTATATTTTGATTTCTTTCTTCTCTTTTTGTTAAAAAAAATTTTAATTCTTTTCATTTTATGAGGAGATGGGTTTGGGCCTAGCCCAACAGGTTTACCATCAGTACCACCATATTCATTGACACCCTCCTCTCTTGTATTTATTTATGTATATTTGTTGTTATTTCATAGTTTTCTCTTTTAAAAATTTCTTTTAATAATTTTCAGCCATTTTTCTAGTATTCTTAGTTTATCATGTTTTTTTTGTTTTTTATTATTTTGTTTATGGTGTTTATTTCTTAGGTTGAAATCTTTCAAAATATTTAAATTTTCACTTGATTCTTATCCTTCGATAGGGCCAATGATATCATTAAGGGTTTATCGATATTCGATATTTGTAGTCGACGTTATCTAAACCTATATGAGGCCAAACTTTTCCATTTCCTTATTATTTATCGATTTCTCAATTTATTCAACTATTTAGGGCCTATGATAAGAACAGGCGGTTTATGGATATTTGACTTTGTCAATTTTTCTAAACCCATATGAGGCCATGCACTTTTTTTATTATTCCATTTAATTCATTATTTTTTCTATTTCATTTATTTATTTATTTTTATTCTATTCAATTTATTTTATTTAATTTATTATATTTCATACTTTATTTCATTTATTATTAATTATTTATTTCTCGCAAGTTTACACCATTTAATTTAATTTTCAAAATAATAATTCCTTGGTCCAACGCCAAGTGAACTTCACTTCACATTCGCTCACACACGTAAGTCGGTCGTTTACGATCGCCATCTGCACGGTTCCTTACACTTTACAGCTTTTTAACTTAAACAAATTGTCGCACTGCGTTTGTTTGCCACCCCAGCATTCTCGATCCATATATCGAGTCATAGCCCGGTTACTAAGCCTTTGTCTTTGCATTTCCTTTTACTTTATCCAATTCATTTTTGCAAGTAGCAACCTATGCCTTAGACTTAGGAGCTTGCACCCTCATTTGTTTACTTTATTTTTCGCATTTTAAATCCAAAAGGGAAAGACTCCTGCAGTTGACTCAATGTCATAGGAAGTTTAGCCATCCCTAGTTACCATTTTGACCTTAGCAATTAGGTCCCTTTCTTTTTCTTTGACCTTAGCAATTAGGTCCCTCATCCTTAGGTCCTTAGCCATTAGGTCCTTAGTATTTTATTTTACAACTTTTTGTGACTTTCTTAAAGTCACGTGAGTGTTTGCCATAACACTTACCTTCCCCCGCGAACCTTGAGCGTAACCAAGTGTTCGTTAATCCTTAGGAGAACTACGAGTGCTCTGATTCTATACCCGATACGTAGGCATCGATGCGATGTTGTGCGAGCACCATTAGAAATAAAACCTTAGGTTCCCATAATTTTAACAAGCAATAAACAACAATAACACAAATATTAACAAGAGGTTCCCGTAGGATACTGCGGATGCTTAGGATGCTAACACCTTCCCTAGGTATAATCAACCCCCGAACCTAGTTTCTCCTCATTTAGGGTTTTTACGATCTTTTTCCCTTTTCCTTTTGGATTAAATTAAAGTCGGTGGTGAACATAAAAGTTTTGCGATTCAAGCTCACTTAATAGCTTAGTATCCGATTCTCACCGCGACAGAAATGGCGACTTCACTGGGGACCCTATTTTTGAGGGTTAAGCCCACCTTGTATATTTGTATATTTGTTGTTGTATTGCTTGTTATTATTTTTGGATTTTTGGGTGTTCCATGTGTGGTGAGATAAGTCCTAACCCGGACTTGAGTGCAAATAAGTTAGGACGGTGGTATATTCAAGAAGGCTTGTAGGGAGTTGAGTCCCGACCAAGTTGACTTGAGACACCACCACTCAGCGGAGGCCTCCTCGGATGTAGTTTTGTTGATCGAGTTCAGTCGTGAAAACATTACTATATTCGACCTGAGAGCCATTAATGCTGAGGACCGTAGAACATTTACCCCCACTTGGCCTTTTTAGGGATGTAGTGCGATGACTATGAGGGTGCAAATCCAAAATAGTTGATACGCGATACTGCACTCGGATGAGACTCTCTTGAGAATATTGCTGATTACCAAGTCGAGTTGGGAAGTCGGTAATATCCGAAAGATGGGACAGTGATTCTGGGAACTTTTAGAACCCGTTGTACAGGTACAAAAAAACTCATAGTACATACCTTTTGGGAGGGTTGAACCTTTGACCTCATTCAAGCTTTGAACCTAAGTCTTGTTTGTGTTTGTTGCATTCACGCATCATGAAGCATCATTTTTACCATTTATTCAAGGAACTCAGAAACTCTGTTTTTGCAAATATCATAGGTATCATCATGGATTTTGGAAGAAGAAAGACTGTCAAGTACACGTTCAAAACTCCCAAACTTGAAGACCTAAGGAAATTAAGAGATTTGGTTCTGGATCAAGAAGCCTTCATGGAGAAGCATAGGAGACTTTTAGCTTTGCTTAAGACTGATTGGGATGGAAGGTTGCTCTCTGTGATGCTCCAGTTTTATGATCCTCTCTACCACTGTTTTACGTTCCCTGATTACCAATTGGCGCCTACTTTGGAAGAATATTCAGTTCTGGTGGGATCACGTGTTAAGGATGAGTTTCCTTTCCCTGTTCTAGAGAAGGACCCTGAAGAAGCGGAGATTGCAAAGGCGACATATTTGAGTGTTCCTGAGGTCAAGGCAAATATGACCTACAAAGGAAAGGTTTTTGGATTCCCTACAAAGTTTCTGATAGAAAAGGCCAAGAATTTTGTTGATGTGAAGGATATGAAAGCTTTTGAGGCGACTTTTATTCTGCTGATATATGGAGTGCTGCTTTTCCCAAACTTTGAAGACTTTGTCGACTTGAACGCCATCAAGATCTTTCTGAAGAAGAACCCGGTCCCTACTTTGCTCGGAGACACCTACCATTCCATCCATCTGAGGAATCACCATAAAGGAGGGATGATTACTTGTTGTGCATCATTGTTGTACGAGTGGTTTATTTCGCACTTGCCTAAGTCAGCTTCATTTTGGAATCTTAAGGATGGTTTGTGGTGGTCACAAAGGATCATGTCTCTTACCCACTCTGACATTAGTTGGTACAATCGTGTTTATGATGGAGCATTGATTATTGATAGCTGTGGTGATTTTGCTAATGTGCCTCTTCTTGGCACTAAGGGAGGAATCAGCTATAATCCAGTTTTGACTCGCCGCCAACTCGGGTATCCGTTGAAGGACAAACCTAGGAGTGTTGAGGTGGAAGGAATTTTCTTTAAGGATGACGAAGAACCAGAGCTCAAGAAACAGATTATGCAAGCTTGGAAGTACATCCATAGGAAGGGGAGGAGTAGCTTGGGAAAGCCGAATTGTGTTTCTATGGAACCCTATCTCCAATGGGTACGAGATAGGGCAATCATTCTGAAGATGCCTTACCCTCGCCAGGATCCTATGACCTTCAAGAAGCCCATTCTAATCTTTATGGACGATGCAGAGAAGCTGAAGATTGATTTGGAGAAAGAGCTTCGAGAGAAGAATGCATGGAAGAATCGACATCAGATCATCAGTAGTGAGAATGAAGAACTTAGAAGACAACTGAAGATGAAGGAAGAAGAAGAGCTCTCCCGCAAGAAAAGGAAAGCACAAGAGGATTTATTTTCCTCCAGCACTCAAGAGGACACTTCTTGGAAGTCGATCGTGGATCAACTTATGCTTGAAAGGGCTCAGATGAAGGCACAAATCGAGAAGCTCAACTTGAGGCTTTTAGGAGAATCTCCTTAGGACTTTGTCTTTGCCTTTATTAAACTTTGTTTGGGATTTTTGAAAGTGTACTCAAGACTTTGTATCACTTTTTGAATTTAATGAAATCACATCCTTTTGATTATTATGTGTTCCTTGGTATTTGCAAATTGTTTCTTAAGTTCCTTGAATAAAATTTATTTTTCGCATTGCATTCATACATTTGGCATTTCATTTGCATCTTTTTCATATAAAACTCATTCCCGTCATCTGCTCTCCAGCTTTCACACTGAGGCTCTCACGCAAATACTACACTCGAGCTCGAGCCAGAAAGATGATGGCTGAAAGAGACCTAGAGATGGACAGGGTTAACGAAGAGCTTACTGAGATTCGTGGAGATATGGGTCAGATGATGGAAATGTTGCAAGTCATTCGAGCGAAGATGGATACCCAACGGACTGTGGTGTCAGAAATTGTTGCTGCAACGACTGAAGTTGTCACTGCAACGACCCAGCCTACATCATCAGTCATTACCCCTGTGACCTGGCCTCCTTTTGGACTTCCTCATGGATTCGTCCCTCCTCCTCATGGTTTTGCTTCTCAAAGTTTTATTCCTTCTTCTTCAGGGTTTGCTACTCAAAGTTTTATACCTCCTTCACAAGGATTTGCTACTCAAGGTTTCTTTCCCTCTTCTCAAGGTCTGGCTACTCAGGGTTTCTTCCCTCCTTCTCAAGGTTTTGCTACTCAGAGTTTTATACCTCCTTCCCAAGGATTTGCTGCTCAGGGTTTCTTCCCTCCGTCCCAAGGCCTAGCTTCTCAAAGTTTCGCACCTCCCTCTCAGGGTATGGCATTTCCTTTCCAAGGTTCTGTGCCTCCTCCTCAGGGATTTGCTGCTCAACAAACTGTTCCTGTGACTAATGAAGAGAATCATGCCGTTGCTAATTTTACACAGGACATTGTGCACACCCGTGCCCAACCGTATTTTAATGACCATCAGGGGTATGAAGCGCCAGATATGTCTGAAAACGGAGATGAGAAACATGTGAAGATGCAGGAGAATTTTGATACCCTTGAAAAAAGGTTAAGAGCGATTGAAGGTGATCAGATCTTTGGGGCTGCTGCCAGAGAAATGTGTCTGGTGTCTGGGTTGGTAATACCTCCAAAGTTCAAGATACCCACCTTTGATATGTATGAGGGTGCAACTTGTCCTAAAAACCATCTTTTGATGTACTATCGGAGAATGGCTGCTCAGGTAGACAATGATAAGTTAATGATCCACTGCTTTCAAGACAGTCTAAAGGGAATCTCCTCCAAATGGTATTTGACGCTTGACCAGTCGAAGATCCGCAGTTTCCAAGACTTGGCAGATGCTTTCATCCAACAATACAAATACAACATGGACCTCGCTCCCGATAGGAGGCAATTGCTAAGCATGTCCCAGAAAGAGTCTGAATCCTTTAAAGAGTATGCCCAGAGGTGGAGAGGGACCGCTTCTCAAGTAGAGCCCCCATTGACTGAAAAAGAATTAGCTGACTGGTTTGTTGACACTGTGAGACCAGAATTCTATGAGAGAATGGTGGGGAGCATAACTGCTAGTTTCTCTGATTTAGTGGCTGTGGGAATCAAGGTAGAACTCGGTTTGAAAAGTGGAAAGATGAGTAGTGCGTCTGGCAGTTCTAACACTAGTAGTGGAAATATTGGCAAGAAATTTACCAGCAACTTCCACAAGAAGAAAGAGGGTGAGACAAATGCCATAATGACAAGTCAAAGAAGAAATCCGCTTTGGCAGAGACCTTCACCTATGGCTCAACAGCAGTATGCTCGTCAACAGCAGTATGCTCATCAACAACAGTATGCCCAACATCCTTATGTAGCGGCGGTTCAACCAGCATTTAATCCACAAGTCCCCATGTATCGGCCAGCTCAAGCAGCACCGATGTACCAACAAGCGGCTCCAATGATTCAACCTTATCAACCAATGCTCAACAATCCAGGCTATCAACAAGCACCCAATGCTTCAGCCTACCAGCAGAGGACTCCAGCTCCTCATTCAAATCCCAATTTTCAGAACAGAAGACCAGGTGGAAGGCCTCCTAATCCTCGAATCCCTATAACTTATACTGAGTTATATCCTTCACTGCTGAAGAAGGGTTTGGTTACTCCAAGGCCTTTGGGTCCCCCACCAAGTCCGCTCCCGCCAAATTACAACCCAAATGCTCACTGTTTATTCCATGAAGGTGCCCCGGGGCACGATTTGGAGGGTTGTTATGCTTTGAAGTACATCGTGAAAGATTTGATGGAGAAGAACATTCTGTCATTTGGGAATACTGGTCCAAATGTCAAAGATAATCCTTTACCCAAGCATGGGTCTATAAATGCTATTGTTGATGAGTCCGAAGAAGGTTTGATTTTCAATGCCACCGAGATCAAGACCCCGCTCAGAGACTTCCATGCGAAGTTAGTAGAGGCGGGTATACTAAAGAGTTGTCATCAGAGTTGTGAAGGTTGTGTTGATAGTCCAAAGGGATGTGAATCGGTCTTGAAAGATGTTCAAGATTTGATTGATGAAGGTGTCTTACAAGTGAGCAGTCATATGAAGAAGAATGAAGTGGCAGTAATTGAACCAATTTTCAACTTGCCGGAATCTAATTCTACTTGGGTGCCAGTGTTCAACCTGCCCGAATCTTCAGGAGTTCAACCTGTCTTCAATACCCCAGAATCTGTGGTGCCAATTTTCAATGTACCTGAGCCAAGATTTGAACAGAGGAGTAACCCTTTCCTTTATGAGGACACTAAAGCAGTTCCTTGGAAGTATGATACAGGGAAAGTTCATCAGAAGATTGATAGAGCTAATCAGAATGAAGTTTCAAAAGTTGCAAGTACTGATATAGCGGGGGCAGGTCGTTTGACCCGTAGTGGTCGTGTTTATACCCAGCAAGCCAATACGGCGCCACCTAAAGAAGTCATTCCAGTTGTTGCCAACAAAGATAAAGAAGTAGTCTTGGGAGAAGAGGATGCAGAGTTCCTCAGAATCATAAAGAAGAGTGATTATAAGGTAATTGATCAGCTGCATCAAACGCCTTCCAAAATATCTATCCTATCACTGCTTATGCATTCTCCGGCTCATCGAAGTGCGCTTCAGAAGTTGCTAGCTCAAGCACATGTTACGCATGATATAACAGTGAATCAGTTTGATGGAGTCATTGCCAATATCACTGCGTGTAACAACCTCAGTTTCAGCATGGAGGATCTTCCGAAGGAGGGCTTGGACCACAACCGTGCGCTCCACATATCAGTGAAATGTCAAGAGGATACTTTAGCAAGAGTTCTTGTAGATACAGGATCTTCACTGAATGTTTTTCCGAAAAGAACACTTGCAAAGTTATCTTATCAAGGGGCAGAGATGAGACCCAGCGCACTGATTGTGAAAGCATTTGATGGGTCAAGAAGAACTGTTATTGGAGAAGTAGACTTACCAATCTTGATTGGGCCACAGGTCTTCAAAATCACTTTCCAGGTTATGGACATCAATCCTAACTACAGTTGCTTGCTGGGAAGACCTTGGATCCATGCGGCTGGGGCAGTCACTTCTACCCTGCATCAAAAGATGAAGTTTGTGGTTGATAACAAGCTGGTAACCGTGTCTGGGGAAGAAGATCTCATGGTTAGCAACCTTTCTTCCTTTAGTTATATTGAGGCTGATGAAGATGCTTTGGAAACTTCTTTCCAAGCTCTTGAGATAGCCAATGCTGTCATTTTGGAAGTAGAGGAACCAAAAGGGAAGGGAATCCCATCTTTTGCATCGCTGAAGAGTACCATTTCCACCATTGAAGAAAGAAGCCATGAAGGTTGGGGTGATGTCATCGAAGTCAAGCAGAAGCTAGATCGTTGCGGGTTGGGTTACAAACCAACTCATGTGAAGGAAGGAGCATCAACCTCCGCTAAAGGCCGTCTGAAGACCATCCAAGAAGTGTTTTCTAGTGCTGGTTATCAGGTCAATGCAGTTGATGGAGTTTCTGAAGATGAAGATGTGAATCACTTGGTGTATCAGTGTGAAGGAGCCTTGGACAATTGGGAGGCAGTCGAGATCCCAGAATTTTTTCCATTGTCAAAGTAATTTGTTGTTTTTCAATGTTTTCAAAAGTTCCCTAGCTCCGCCCGAGGCTATGGGAGTATTTTGTAGGGCCCCTTCTCATTTTTAAAGTTATTATCAATGAAGGCATTTTGTTGAACTCTTATTTTTATCATTTACAGTTTTTCTCTCTTTTCACTTTTAAAAGAAAATGGCAATCTTTCAAAACCAATAAAAAGCTTTTTCTCTTGCATTTCTCTATTTTCCACTTTTAATAAAAGCAAATCATTATCATATGCAGAATAAACGAAAACCCTGTTGAATCCAATGACTCTACATTCTCTCCTAACTTTGATTCGCCCATCTACCAAGCGGAAGATGAAAGTGAGGAAGATTGTGACATTCCCGAAGAACTGGCAAGATTAGTTGAGAATGAGCACACAGATCTTCAGCCACATAAGGAGAAGGTAGAGACCATAAATCTTGGCACTGATGAAGACATGAAGGAAGTCAAGATTGGTACAACACTTGGGGCAGACATCAGAGAAAGATTGGTCAAGCTTCTCAAAGAGTATGTAGATGTGTTTGCATGGTCGTATCAAGATATGCCCGGTTTAGACACAGACATAGTAGTCCACAAGTTACCTCTTCGACCAGATTGTCTTCCTGTAAAGCAAAAGCTTCGAAGAACAAGACCAGACATGGCTCTGAAGATTCGAGAAGAGGTCAAAAGGCAGTTTGATGCTGGATTCCTTGCAGTTGCAAAGTACCCTGAGTGGGTAGCAAATATTGTGCCGGTCCCTAAAAAGGATGGCAAAGTCAGAATGTGTGTGGACTATAGGGATTTGAACAAAGCCAGTCCGAAGGACGATTTCCCTCTCCCGCATATTGATACTTTGGTTGACAACACTGCTAAATTTGCTGTTTTCTCCTTCATGGATGGGTTTTCAGGATACAACCAGATCAAAATGGATCCTGACGATATGGAAAAGACTACATTCATCACACCATGGGGCACTTATTGTTACAAAGTTATGCCATTCGGTCTCAGAAATGCAGGAGCCACTTATCAGAGGGCAATGGTCACCCTTTTCCATGATATGATGCATGAAGAGATAGAAGTTTATGTGGATGATATGATTGCCAAATCACAGAGTGAGGAGGATCATTTGAATCATCTCTTGAAGTTATTTGAGCGTCTCAGAAAGTTCCAACTGCGTCTAAATCCGGCTAAGTGTACTTTTGGTGTCCGATCAGGGAAGTTACTTGGTTTTATTGTTAGTCAGCAAGGTATTGAAGTAGATCCAGATAAGGTCAGAGCAATTCAAGAGATGCCAGCTCCCAAAACAGAGAAGCAAGTCAGGGGTTTCCTCGGAAGATTGAACTACATCTCCAGATTCATTTCCAACATGACTGCTACTTGTGAGCCTTTATTCAAGTTACTCCGGAAGAATCAAGCAATTGAGTGGAGTCCCGATTGTCAACTGGCATTTGAGAAGATTAAGGTTTATCTACAAGAGCCTCCTATCTTGATCCCACCTACTCCTGGGAAGCCTCTTTTCATGTATCTGACTGTGCTCGAGGGATCTATGGGTTGCGTGTTGGGCCAACAAGACGAAACTGGTCGTAAGGAGCACGCCATTTATTACCTAAGCAAGAAGTTCACAGACTGTGAGAGCAGATACTCACTTTTAGAGAAGACTTGTTGTGCCTTGGCATGGGCGGCCAGACGCCTCAGGCAGTACATGATTTGTCACACTACTTTGTTGATCTCGAAAATGGATCCAATAAAGTACATCTTTGAGAAGCCTGCTTTGACTGGAAGACTCGCCCGTTGGCACATGTTATTATCTGAATACGACATCCAATATGTAACCCAGAAGTCCATTAAAGGCAGTGTTCTATCTGAATACCTTGCTGATCATCCTGTCGAAGACTATGAACCTTTGAAATTCGATTTCCCGGACGAAGACATTATGTTGATAAAGGACTGCAAAGTTCCTGGTCCAGATGAAGGTCCCGAGCCAGGGTCTCGTTGGAAGATGATGTTTGATGGTTCCTCTAACTACATGGGGCATGGTGTGGGGGTTGTTTTGATGAACCCCGATGGCGGTTATACTCCTTTCACAGCCAGATTATGTTTCGAATGTACAAACAACATCGCTGAGTATGAAGCGTGTATTTTAGGTATCGAAGCTGCAATCGATACTAGAATCAAGATCCTTGAAGTATATGGAGACTCAGCTTTGGTAATATACCAAGTCAAAGGTGAATGGGAGACTCGTGATGAGAAGCTGATCCCATACCGTGCCCACATTGTGGAATTGATCAAATACTTTGATGAAGTCACTTTCCATCATGTCCCAAGGGCAGAGAATCAAATTGCAGATGCTTTGGCTATGTTGGCATCTATGTTTCAAGTCAAATTTCTTAATGAAGCTCCACTCATTACAATCGAGCGAAGAACTGCACCAGCCTACTGTCTACTGGTCGAAGAAGAAACTGATGAGAAACCGTGGTTCTATGACATCAAGAACTATTTGCAGAATCAAGAGTACCCAGCTGATGCAACAAATCTAGACAAGAAGACTCTGAGAAGATTGGCGTCCAAGTTTTTCCTCAGCAACAATGTGCTTTACAAGAGAAATCATGATATGGTTCTGCTCAGATGTGTGGACAGACGCGAAGCAGACTTATTGATCAGGGAAATCCATGAAGGATCATTTGGAACACATGCCAATGGACATGCCATGTCCAGGAAGATCTTGAGAGCTGGTTACTTCTGGTTGACCATGGAATCAGATTGCTTCAAGTATGCCAGGAAGTGTCATAAATGCCAGATTTATGCCGACAAGGTGCACGTACCTCCGACACTTTTGAATGTTCTGTCGTCGCCTTGGCCTTTCTCAATGTGGGGCATCGATATGATAGGGGCAATTGAGCCTAAAGCTTCCAATGGTCATCGGTTTATCTTGGTCGCAATTGATTATTTCACCAAATGGGTAGAAGCAGCTTCCTACGCCAATGTGACAAAGCAAGTGGTTGCCCGTTTCATCAAGAACCAAATTATCTGCCGTTATGGAATCCCAAGCCGAATCATCACAGATAATGGGACCAATTTGAACAACAAAACAATGAAAGAGTTGTGTGAGACATTCAAGATTGAACATCATAACTCTTCTCCGTATCGTCCGAAGATGAATGGAGCTGTTGAAGCTGCAAACAAGAACATCAAAAAGATTCTGCAGAAGATGGTAAAAACTTACAAAGATTGGCACGAGATGTTACCATATGCTTTACATGGATACAGAACATCAGTTCGCACTTCAACAGGGGCAACCCCTTTCTCTCTGGTGTATGGGATGGATGCAGTTCTCCCTATTGAAGTAGAGATACCATCTTTGAGAATCTTGATGGAAACCAAACTGGAGGAAGCTGAGTGGGTCCAGAGCAGGTTTGACCAACTGAACCTCATTGATGAGAAGAGAATGACCGCCATGTGTCACGGCCAGATGTACCAGAAGCGCATCAAGAGAGCATTTGACAAGAAAGTTCGTCTCCGAGAATTCAAAGAAGGAGATCTTGTACTCAAGAAAATCTTGCCAGTCCACAAAGACATGCGTGGAAAATGGAGTCCTAACTATGAAGGTCCATATGTTGTGAAGGTGGCATTCTCCGGAGGTTCCTTAATCCTTACAACTATGGATGGTGAACAGCTGAAGCACCCGGTGAATTCTGATGCAGTCAAAAAATATTATGCCTAAATAAAACCCGATAGGTCGAAAACCAGAAATGGCGACCTATGCAAAAATGGGTATCCCGGTGGATCAAAACCTATGAAGGAGATCCAGGCAAAAATTAGGGATAAAAATGAAAAAAATAAGAGCTCGCTAAGTTGAAAACCTGAAAGGGCGGCTTAGGCAAAAAAGAGCGTCCCGGTGGATTGAAAACCCGAAAGGGCGATCCAGGCAAAAGTTAGGGACAAAGGCATTTGACTGTGTCAGATGGTGTTTACCATTACTGAAGAATCATACTGGAAGATCGATCCAATTGCTCTCGTCGGAAGCAAGGTGTCGGGCAGTCTTAGTTATTAGGGATTGTAGTGGTCGTTGGATTCAATATAGACCCTTCCCCATTGCCATTTTCAAACTGTAATTTCCCATGGAGTTTTTGCCATTGGCAAGCTACCATTCTTGAATAAATACAAACTTTGCCTATGAATTTTATTGTTCAATCCCTTATTTTCTTTTGTTATGCAAAATGCCATCACTTGATTACAATTTAACTCTGAAAATGACAAGTTTTTAGAAAATGTTTTTGAAAGCACACTGGAAAACTTTTAAGTTTCTTTGACTTTGGAAAATTGAAAAAAAAGAAACTTCTGCTTCCCCAAGAAGTCCTGGTTTGCAACAACACCATTATACTATTGTTACAGAAATCTCCATAGCAGTTCAAAACTGATAACACTCTTGGATGGATCCTTGGACCAAGCATGATTTCCAAGTTCGAAGACATCTCCTCAGTGTTTTTCATGTTGCTCGTCTGAGTATTAGTGTTGAGAGCCTATTTCCTCTTTAAGTCCTGTCAGAACTCTTTGTCTCTTTTGAGTCAACATTTGCATATCATGATCATTCGCATCATGCTCAATCATGCGCATTTAACATTAGCATTTATCTTTCCCCAGTCGTCGTCTGTCTAACTCCAGGTCCAGATATCATTAGTGTTCAGTTTGAGAATTCATTGTTGTTGGTACCCGAAGTGGTTTACCATTTGTTTTTGTCCCCAGCAATTGCTGGTGTCCCCTGTGGACTTTTAATTGTGGTTGATATTTGTCTTTATGACCACCATGTCTCCTTGAAGTCCAATTGTCATTGGCACAAATCTTTTAAGCAGGTCGTGAACCTTTTGCTTAAAATCCAAGTCAATTTGATTTTGTACATACTTGTACCCTTTCTCCTGATGGTTCCTGAAGGAATTTCTAGAGGTTGGATATCTTATCTTATTTGAAAACTCCAACATAGTTTGCTGTTATTTTTTCGTGTTAGCCGGTCGCTTAGAGCCGTTGATTCATTTTTGGGTGATCTCCATTCTATCCCCAATGTTGGCTGGTCGCATAGAGCCGCTACTAAATCACTGTGATTTCCTTCCTTATCCTCAGTGTTAGCAGTTACATTTGAACCTGCTAATTTACCATTTTTGAATACTTTGACTACTTTACCTTTATCACCCTTAGTGTCAACCGGTTCTTTAACTTGTTGCGCATTCACTTTGAGTGTATTTTGGCTTTCTTTCGTAGTGTCAATAGGTTTCGAACCTATTGCGTTTCCATTTCGATTATTTCTATTTTTATTCTTGGTGTCAGTTGGTCGCATTGAGCCGCTGCGCATTCACCTTGAATAAGCTTGTTGTCATTCTCAGTGACAGTTGGTCGCATCGAGCCGCTGTGCATTCACTTTGAATGTTTATTTTGTTGTGTTCTTAGTGTCAGTTGGTCGCATTGAGCCGCTGCGCATTCACTTTGAATATTATGGTTTTTATTTCCAGTGACAGTTGGTCGCATCGAGCCGCTGCGCATTCACTTTGAATTTTGTGGATTATTCGTAGTGTCAGTTGGTCGCATCGAGCCGCTGCGCATTCACTTCGAATATTTTTGTTGTTATTCATAGTGTCAGTCGGTCGCATCGAGCCGCTGCGCATTCACTTTGAATATTGTGTCGTTTCCATTTTCCAATGACAGTTGGTCGCATTGAGCCACTGCACTTTCTTTTTGAATATTTATTTTGTTATTCTTGGTGTCAGTTGGTCGCATCGAGCCGCTGCGCATTCACCTTGAATAAGCTGTTGGTCATTCCCAATGCTAGCCGGCCGCATTGAGCCACTGCACTTTCTTTTTGAATATTTATTTTGTTATTCGTAGTGTCAGTTGGTCGCATCGAGCCGCTGCGCATTCACTTCGAATATTTTTGTTGTTATTCATAGTGTCAGTCGGTCGCATCGAGCCGCTGCGCATTCACTTTGAATATTGTGTCGTTTCCATTTTCCAATGACAGTTGGTCGCATTGAGCCACTGCACTTTCTTTTTGAATATTTATTTTGTTATTCTTGGTGTCAGTTGGTCGCATCGAGCCGCTGCGCATTCACCTTGAATAAGTTGTTGGTCATTCCCAATGCTAGCCGGCCGCATTGAGCCACTGCACTTTCTTTTTGAATATTTATTTTGTTATTCTTGGTGTCAGTTGGTCGCATCGAGCCGCTGCGCATTCGCCTTGAATAAGCTGTTTGTCATCCCCAATGCTAGCTGGTCGCATCGAGCCACTGCGTATTCATTTTGATTATTTTTGTTGCATTCTTAGTGTCAGTTGGTCGCATCGAGCCGCTGCGCATTCACTTTGAATATTATGTTTTTCATTTCCAATGACAGTTGGTCGCATCGAGCTGCTGTGCATTCACCTTGAATAAGTTTGTCATTTCTATTCTTAGTGTCAGTTGGTCGCATTGAGCCGCTGCGCATTCACTTCGAATATGTTGTTGCTTTTTATTTCTCAAGTCATTTGGTCGCATAGAGCCATTGATCTACCATTTCGATTTATTTCCTTGTCTCGTTTGTATTCTTGGTGTCAGTTGGTCGCATCGAGCCGCTGTGCAGTCACTTTGGATTTCATTTTGTTTTGTCTGTGTTCGTTTGATCCAATGATTTGGATTTCTTTTTGTTCCCGTCTTTTGTTATTCTTAGTGTCAACAGTTACACTTGAACCTGTTGATTTGTCACTTTGAATATTTCCCGTTTTCGCTTCTTTATCCCCAGTGTCTGTCGTCCCCCAGTGCATGTCATCCCCAGTTGAGTCTTGGCTTGTGGTCGTCGACATTCTCATTCTCATCATTCATACCATAATCATCATCTCATTGCATAAGAGTCGCAGAGTTAGATAGTTTTGTAGTCCAGCATAACATTGCACTTAGGGGCAAAATTTTCGGTTATTTCTGTATTTAAATACCTTTCACCATGATCTCATGAGTGCCTATCGTCATTCACGCCATCTGGTAAAGTTATTTAAATAGGGGCAACTGTCTCACCCCAAATTTTACCCCTAATCGCTCATGTCATAATCATACATTCATCGCATTTAGCAGGGATTTTTCCCGATTTATTTTTTGTTACTTTCTTCTCATTTTTCTAGCTGTTTATAATTCTTAATTTCTTTTCACTTATAAGCTTCCATTTTAACTTAATTTCTACTTCTCATTTCTAACCTTTTAACTTATTTTCGCGTTTTAATTTTAATGTTAATTTTAATTTCTATCTATTTTATTCTCAAATTTTGCTAAATAAAAATGTAATTTTATTTCTAATTTCAAGGTTTTAAAAAAAAATATGTAATTCCATTTCTATTTTCGAAGTTTTTTATTTCTTAATGTGATTTCTAGTTTTAACTTTTATTTTTAATTCATTTTTTTTAGTTAGTTTAGTTCCATTTCTAATTTAATTATAATCTCTAATTGTTTGTTTCTTTTAATCCATTTTAAGTTTTATCTCTAATGTAATTTCAATTTCTAACTTTTATTTTTAAGATTTCAATTTCAATTTAATTCCAATTTCTTTTTCTTATAATTAATTTTAATTCCAAGTTTATTTATTTAAGTTTATAAGTTATTTTCAATTTTAAATTTAATTCTTTTTTAATTCATTTCTAAGTTAAGTATTATATTTAGATTCTAATTTAAAACTCTTATTTCCAATATTAAATGTCAAGTGTAAATCAAAGCTTTAGTGTAAATATGCAAATTTATTCCATAATGTTGTTCATATTACAATTGCATAAAAAAGTGTACAAAAAATTCTGCACAAATACAACATAGCAGCCACAAAAATACAAAATGCAACAGCTCCAAATCTGCCCCAAGACAAGCATGCAGCCACCAACAGCTGCATTTTCCTGCTCCACTCCACTGCTACAAATTCAGCATTGGTTCCCTCTCTCAAAACACTCTTCACCTACAAGTAACAAGGACAAGAAATCAGCATAAAAACACTACCACACAGCCTTAAAAAATCACTACCAAACAGCTCTCTAGCAATACAAATCAGCCCTGTTACATTAGAAACAAAACTACACAATTTCAACTTAAACAGCTACAAAAATACAGCACCAAATATCACTACAAACAGCCCTTCAACTACACACAAAAACGGTTACAAAAACTACAAAAAAAATCCAGCCACATCCATACAAAACAGTCCCAAAGAGCACTGTCATATTCAAAAAAAATCAACCAGAAAACACCCAAAAAAATCACACAAACACACTCAAACAACTCTCACTAAGCTCACAAATTCAGCCCCAACCCAGCACTGTTACATCCCCAAAAACAGTCCCAAAAGTCCAGCCAAACTTAAATTCCAAAAAAGAGGAGAACAAAGAGAATAAGAGTTTCAGCAAAACAACAACAAAGAGTAGGAGACTTACTACTTGTGGATCTTCACCCCGATAACGTTCGGGTCGGTATATTTCTATTGCCTTCATCTCTTTTCGCATATTGTTCATGTTTCTTCTTTAAATTAATTTTGTTGCTCCTCATTCTGCATTCATAAAACAAAAACCTCATATTAAAACTTCACAAAAACAGCAGTCATAAAACACTAAAAAAAAAAAAGAGCCAACACATAACAAACTCATTCTCCTCACCTTCAAACCACTCCAAATCACAAAACAAAATCATCAAAATAACACCTTGCAATCTCCTTCATCCTTCCAAACAAAAAACGCAAAGAGCACGCAAAAAAACAGGATCTGTGAGAGAAGTTGAGAGGAACCACCAAAAACAAAACCAATCCAACTCTTCCAAACCGCCCTTCATCATTCAATTTCACCTTCTTCATAAACCTGCGAACCCTCTAATCACACTTCAAAGACGTCACTAACATAACAAAAACCTTCAAACTCCATCAAAACCATCACTATATGCACTTTCACAAAACTGATCTCAACAAATCACCCAACCATACCATGTCCACCTCACAAACACAGAACCGTCGCATAACTTACCGACGAAATCCATTACCCCCAAACCACCGAAAAAGCCACAAACCGAATCAAAAACCTTCAAACTCATACAACCCACCTTATCTTCTTCTCATTTCATCACTGTCTCATCAAAAACCATCCATAATACAAAGATAGAAAGAGAGTAAAAAGAGAACCAAGACCCAATCGTTCAAAAATACATAACCTTCATCAATCTCGCCAAACCTTTGACAACCTGAAACACGCAATACAAACCCATCAAAAAAAACAGAATTGATCCTAACTTCCATAAGCCATCGTCAAAACTCACACAGGAAAACACCGCAGATCCACTGAAGCATAACCAAATATCACAAAACCTTAAACTGAAACAGAACTCCAAACGAAACTCACCGAGGCCGTTACCCTTTCCGTCAACCGCTGGCCTTCGTCGCTCAACCCATAAGCCAAACACCAAGCCACAACCCGCCGGCCAAACCGAAAACCAGGTTCGCCGTTCACAACACCCACCACCGCCGTTGAAACCCTTTCATCATCAACAAACCAGCCACCACTACTTGAACACGGATAACAAACTTCAAACCACCGAACCTTGAAGTCACCAAACCCCGTGAATCCGCCGCGATTGAGAGCGAGAGAGGCTGAGAGCGAATGCGTTTGTGAATCGTGAGAGCGAGACTGACAGAGAGAGGGCGGCGATTGGGTGGGGGGACCTTCACCGGCGGCCATTGCGGTGAGCCCCTTTCAAGAGGGGTTTCTTGTTTTGCGATAACAGAGAGGAGAAGAGGAACTTTTTTATTTTATTTTTATTTTATAATAACCATATTTTAATGTTTATATTATATTCTGATTTCTTTTTCTCTTTTTTTGGTTTTTTTTTAAAAGAAAAATTAAAATTAATTCGTTTATGTTATATTTTGATTTCTTTCTTCTCTTTTTGTTAAAAAAAATTTTAATTCTTTTCATTTTATGAGGAGATGGGTTTGGGCCTAGCCCAACAGGTTTACCATCAGTACCACCATATTCATTGACACCCTCCTCTCTTGTATTTATTTATGTATATTTGTTGTTATTTCATAGTTTTCTCTTTTAAAAATTTCTTTTAATAATTTTCAGCCATTTTTCTAGTATTCTTAGTTTATCATGTTTTTTTTGTTTTTTATTATTTTGTTTATGGTGTTTATTTCTTAGGTTGAAATCTTTCAAAATATTTAAATTTTCACTTGATTCTTATCCTTCGATAGGGCCAATGATATCATTAAGGGTTTATCGATATTCGATATTTGTAGTCGACGTTATCTAAACCTATATGAGGCCAAACTTTTCCATTTCCTTATTATTTATCGATTTCTCAATTTATTCAACTATTTAGGGCCTATGATAAGAACAGGCGGTTTATGGATATTTGACTTTGTCAATTTTTCTAAACCCATATGAGGCCATGCACTTTTTTTATTATTCCATTTAATTCATTATTTTTTCTATTTCATTTATTTATTTATTTTTATTCTATTCAATTTATTTTATTTAATTTATTATATTTCATACTTTATTTCATTTATTATTAATTATTTATTTCTCGCAAGTTTACACCATTTAATTTAATTTTCAAAATAATAATTCCTTGGTCCAACGCCAAGTGAACTTCACTTCACATTCGCTCACACACGTAAGTCGGTCGTTTACGATCACCATCTGCACGGTTCCTTACACTTTACAGCTTTTTAACTTAAACAAATTGTCGCACTGCGTTTGTTTGCCACCCCAGCATTCTCGATCCATATATCGAGTCATAGCCCGGTTACTAAGCCTTTGTCTTTGCATTTCCTTTTACTTTATCCAATTCATTTTTGCAAGTAGCAACCTATGCCTTAGACTTAGGAGCTTGCACCCTCATTTGTTTACTTTATTTTTCGCATTTTAAATCCAAAAGGGAAAGACTCCTGCAGTTGACTCAATGTCATAGGAAGTTTAGCCATCCCTAGTTACCATTTTGACCTTAGCAATTAGGTCCCTTTCTTTTTCTTTGACCTTAGCAATTAGGTCCCTCATCCTTAGGTCCTTAGCCATTAGGTCCTTAGTATTTTATTTTACAACTTTTTGTGACTTTCTTAAAGTCACGTGAGTGTTTGCCATAACACTTACCTTCCCCCGCGAACCTTGAGCGTAACCAAGTGTTCGTTAATCCTTAGGAGAACTACGAGTGCTCTGATTCTATACCCGATACGTAGGCATCGATGCGATGTTGTGCGAGCACCATTAGAAATAAAACCTTAGGTTCCCATAATTTTAACAAGCAATAAACAACAATAACACAAATATTAACAAGAGGTTCCCGTAGGATACTGCGGATGCTTAGGATGCTAACACCTTCCCTAGGTATAATCAACCCCGAACCTAGTTTCTCCTCATTTAGGGTTTTTACGATCTTTTTCCCTTTTCCTTTTGGATTAAATTAAAGTCGGTGGTGAACATAAAAGTTTTGCGATTCAAGCTCACTTAATAGCTTAGTATCCGATTCTCACCGCGACAGATTCCATCGGGTACGACGGACGATCTAGGGTGCTAATCCCTTCCCAATTCGTAACCGACTCCCGAACCCAGATCTTTGGTTTACGAGACCTTGTCCTTTCCTTCTTCCTCAGGTTTGTGCAGCATTACCTTTCCTGTTCCATTCGGGATAAAACTTCCTGGCAGGCGACTCTACCTTTTCCGCGCCACTTTCGCGTTTGTACTAGGATGAAAATCTCGGGAGTGACAATTCTCAATTAATTCGAATATGCATTCAAAAAAAAAAGAATCATTCAAGATACCTTTCAATAAAGGTTTCAATCTCAAGCTTTCCTTCGCACACATTAAGAAGTGTCGAAGACGTCTCTCAATTCAAAAACCAATTATGGTTTGTGATCGGTGATTTCCAGTTACTATTTCAAGACATGTTAGTTATTGTTTTTCTATGTTTTTGTGCGTCTTCGAGTCTTATGTTTAGATTATTGTGTTATTTTGTTATGTGGCAAGGATGTTACATGTAATCTTTTATATCGTTGGTGCGTTTAATTTGGTTGTTTTTAGTGTATTTTCAGGCAGATATCAAGTTGGTGATCAGATACGAAGGAAACGGCGATTCGGGTGCAAAGAAACAGAGAAGAGGGGGTCCAAAAGCGTGACACGGGTGTCCTTGTCACCTGACACGGCCCGTGTCAGGAAGGCTATGCAAATTATGAGGAATCCAACAGTATGATACGGGTGCCCGTGTCACATGACATGACCCGTGTCATAGGTCCCCACTTGATAGCACGTGTGCAGGAGTCCAACAGCATGACACGGGTGCCCGTGTCACACGACACGTCCCGTGTCATGGCACCTGAATAGAAGATTTTTTTATTTGGTCTCTTATGCTGAGGGCATTTTGGACGTTTCACATGTAATTTTGTAATTTGAAACATTAGGGCGATCTGAACCAGAAAAATAGACTTTTGAATATTGGGAATTATCACGCAAAGGAAAACGAAGGATTTTAGAGGAGAAGTCGGATCGATCAAATGCGGAAGCAATTGACGATCCAATTAATCCTTTTTACATTGTAATGTTTCTTTTCCTTATGTATGTGATTTTCATTGTTTGGATTATGAGTGGCTAAACCCCCCAATGCTAGGGGGTGTCCCTGAGTTATTTGTAATGACATTGAACTTAATTTTATGAATTTCACTGTTTCTATCTTCATTGTTTTGATTGATTGATTTTATTATAAGAAAAATCAATATTGGAAAATTGGATTTTTAATCATCGGTTGACAGATTGTAGGAATGCACTGATAACGTTTTTCAATTAAAACTTTTTATCGTATATCACCAAGGAATTGGGATATCATATTTAACCGTAAAAACTTTCAATATACAAATGCTTGGTATTCATTCTATATGATCAAGGAATTGGAGTATAGTAGGAATACCAAAGGGTTTTCTTTAAAGGAATTTTGGAAAACTATTGTAATAAGGCGATAATGATTTAGTTACAGTGATATTTTAACGATTATAAACAAAAAGTCATTATAAGAATTTCTCATACACCCTCCCTAGCATAATTCTCATATTTGTCGTCCTTAGTATTATTTTCCTAGATTTTATGTTTACAAGTCTTTTGAGAAAATCTAAACAAACCCTTATAAACTTTTGTTCAACTTGAAATAGTAAATAATTTAATTTGATACACAGTCCTTGAGATCGATATTCGGGGAATTTCACTAAGATTACTACAGTGGGCAAATATAGTACACTTGCTATTTTCCCATCAAATTTTTGGCGCCGTTGCCGGGGACTGTAAAAAATTAAGTTAATTTTCTTATTTCAATTGAAATTTTGTTGCTCTGCGACTAAAATTTTATTGTATTCTCTGTTTATTATTTTAGTGTTATTGAAATTTTGTTATCTAACTTATGTCTAACTGTTTATGCGAGGTCAGACCTCAGCTAAGTTTTCCTTTGACGCAGAACCAGAAAGAGCTTTGCACGAGAGACGCCGCAAGGCAAGATTTGATAGACTGGCAGATACTGGTTCAAGTGTCCCGAATCAGGAAACGGAGGACGATATATCTGTGCACTCTGAGCATAGTGAGTCTGACTCTGACAGGGAGATAAATTCAGGATTTGATAACATGGCAGGAAACCAACCTCCTGTAGAAAGGCTGTTAGGTGATTATGGAGGGGCTAATGCCCAACCTAACCGGATGACTATTGTTAACCAACCGGTGAATGTTACTCACTTCCAGTTACATCCGTCCACCATTCGCCAGTTGGAGAGCAAACCTTTCGTTGGAAGAATCAATGAGGATGCCAACAAGCATCTTCAGAGATTCCTGACTACCACTACATCTTTGAAGATTGAAGGTCATTCTGAGGAAGCTAAAAGACTTGTGATGTTTCCTTTTACACTTACTAATGATGCAGAATAATGGTTCTACTCACTACCAGCTGCTAGTATCACGACTTGGCTAGAGATGGAAACAACATTCCTCAACGAATATTTTCCTGCTTCAGTTTTCATCCGGAAGAGATCCGATATTGTCAATTTTAAACAAAAAGAGGGTGAATCACTTGGAGATGCATATAAAAGATTCAAAAGGTGTTTGACCGCGTGTCCTACTCATAATATGGACGCGACCGAGCAGATGCAAAACTTTGTGAATGGGTTGCGACTCAAGACAAAATAGCTTATAGATATTGTTGTAGGTGGCTCAACAAACTTTTCAACAGCCACTGGTATCAAAAGAATCATAGAAGCAATTGCTGCTAATGAACATCTTGAATTGTATGATCGTACAGTGAGTCAACCAGATGGTAAGATTGATTTAAAGCTGACAGAGAAAGTTGTGAAAATGGAAGATCAAATTGCTGCAGAAGTTGAAAGAAGGCTGAAGAAGATGAATCTTGGCACACAGACAGTGGCTCAGGTGGAACCAGTTCAAGCAGTGATTTGTGAGATTTGTTGTGGACCAAACTTTGCCATGCATTGTTTGGCAACTCAAGAACAGGTTGAACAGATTAATATGTTGAGGCAGAACAATCCGTATGCCAACACGTATAATCCGGGGTGGAAAAATCATCCCAACATCTCTTGGAAAGATCAACAAGGGAACATTCAAAAATCGGTTCAAGACCAACAACAATATCAGCCCCAACAACAACAATACCAGCCACCAGTTCCAAGAAAGGCTGATTGGAAAATTGCCATTGAAAAGATGGCGGCTCATAATTCTCAATTCCAAGAAGAAACGAGGAGTAACTTCAAGAATACTGGAGCCTCTATCAAGAACCTTGAAGTGCAAATGAGCCAAATTGCCCAACATCTAGCTATTCCCCAAACTCCAGGGGCTCTTCCAAGTGCAACTGTAACAAATCCAAGAGATAATCACAAAGTCAATGCAGTCACAACACGAAGAGGTAAAGATACTGAAGAGGTGAAAGATAATTCTGAGAGTGAAAATCAAATGATCGAAGTGGAACTGGAAATAAAAGAGAATGAAGTTGTTGAAGAAGAGGAAGAAGTAACCCCAACACCGGAAATCAAAGAAAAAACGGTAGAACCAAAACCGGTGATCAAACTTTCTTATCCAACAAAAAACAAAAAGAAAGGACAACAAGAGAAGAATTTTGAGAAATTCCTAGAGTTGTTCAAGAAGCTGGAGCTGAATATTCCATTACTTGAAGCACTTGAGCAAATGCCCACCTATGCCAAATTCATGAAAGATATCATTGCTAAAAAGAGGACCATGGGAGCTGAACCTATTATTCTAACCGAAACTTGTAGTGCTATTTTGCAGGGACTAAAGATTCCGGTGAAGAAAAAAGATAGAGAAGTTGTCACTATTCCATGCACCATTGGTGACCAGTCATTCAAGAGAGCTCTCATTGATTTGGGAGCGAGCATTAGTTTAATGCCTCTATCCATCTACAAAAAGTTGGGTATTGGTGTTGTTCAAGATACTCGGATGACTCTCCAGTTTGCAGACCATTCTGTGAGGCGGCCATATGGAGTAGTCCATGATGTCCTGGTTAGAGTGGACAAGTTTGTGTTTCCGGTTGATTTTGTGATTCTTGAAATGCCTGAAGATGAAGAAATTCCATTAATTTTGGGTAGACCATTCTTAGAAACCGAGAGAGTTCTGATAGATATGGAAGGGGGAACACTCACTTTGAAAGTGTACGATGAAGAGTTAAAAATTGATGTTAGGAACACTTTGAAGTATAAAGATGATGTTGGCACTAGTAGTAACATACAAGTGTTAGAACAAGTGGAAGCTAGTGAACATTTAGAGAGTGTATCCCAATTGCCACTAGAAAGGGTACTGAGTATGTCTATTTTTGAAGATGATAAGGAAGTTGAAAGTAGTGATATGGAAGTGGTAGCAATGCTTGAAACTCAACCAATCCTGAAAAGAGTTAGAATTCATTGATGGGAAGAACTAAGACAACCTATAATGGTTGATGAAGGTGAAGACAAGCCGAAGATATCAGAATTGAAACAACTACCTGAAAATCTCAAATATGTCTTTCTCGACACTGAAGAAAAATGTCTCGCTATTATTAGCGCTAATTTGAAAAGTGTGCAAGAGGACAAGCTGATTGGCATTCTTAAGAAATTTAAGGGAGCAATTGGGTGGAAAATTGAAGACCTTAAAGGTATAGGTCCTACTGTGTGCATGCACAAAATACTCATGGAAGAGGATCACAGACCGGTTGTGCAGCCCCAAAGGAGATTGAACCCTATGATGAAGGAGGTTGTGAGAAAGGAAGTTGTTAAGCTATTGGATGCAGGATTGATCTATCCTATATCAGATAGTGCTTGGGTGAGCCCGGTCCATGTGGTGCCCAAAAAGGGAGGAACAACCGTAATAACTAATGAAAAAAATGAGTTGATTCCTACTAGAACTGTTACTGGATGGAGAGTTTGCATTGATTATAGAAGATTGAACTTGGCTACGAGAAAATATCATTTTCCATTGTCGTTCATTGACCAGATGTTGGAGAGACTAGCGGGACATGATTACTATTGTTTTTTGGATGGTTACTCCGGATACAATCAAATTGCAGTTGCACCGGAGGATCAAGAGAAGACGGCGTTTACATGTCTTTATGGCATTTTTGCATATAGGAGGATGCCATTCGGGCTATGTAATGCCCCCGCTACATTCCAAAGATGCATGACATCCATTTTTACTGATATGCTAGAGAAGCACATGGAAGTGTTCATGGATGATTTCTCCGTGTTTGGATCTTCATTTGATAACTGTTTAGCTAACCTTTCACTTGTTTTGCAGCGATGTCAAGAAAGTAATTTAATCCTTAACTGGGAAAAATGTCATTTCATGGTACGAGAAGGCATTGTTCTTGTTCACAAGATCTCACAAAAAGGGATCGAAGTTGATCAAGCAAAAGTGGAAGTAATCTCAAAGCTACCACCACCGATTAACGAGAAACGTATAAGAAGCTTCTTAGGACATGCGGGTTTTTATCGCAGGTTCATAAGAGACTTCTCAAAGATAGCGAAACCTTTAACTACTCTGTTGGTTAAAGATAAGGTTTTTGTGTTTGATAAGAAGTGCGCCAAAGCTTTTGAGACACTTAAAAAAGAATTAGTGTCGTCACCTATTGTTATTGCTCCCGATTGGTCCCTACCCTTTGAAATTATGTGCGATGCTAGTGATATTGCGGTTGGAGCTGTATTGGGGCAGCGTACGAATAAGTTGTTGCATGTTATTTATTATGCTAGTCACGTTTTGAACCCTGCACAGATTAATTACGCGACTACCGAAAAGGAGTTGTTAGCTGTGGTTTATGCCTTTGATAAATTCAGGCAATATCTGTTGGGTTCAAAAGTGATTATTTATACTGACCATGCTGCTTTGAAATATCTTTTTGCCAAACAGGATTCAAAACCTAGGCTTTTGAGGTGGATTCTACTCCTTCAAGAATTTTATGTTGAGATTCGTGATAAAAAAGGTTGTGAGAACACTGTAGCAGATCACTTGTCGCGGATGTCACCGATCGAAGAAAATAAGGATAAACGTCCTATAAAGGATGAGTTCGCAGACGAACACATCCTATATGTGATTGGTGTTCCATGGTTTGCGGATTATGCGAACTATCTGGTCGGTGGTATTATACCCGACGATTTTGACACTAACAGAAGAAAAAAGTTTGTTCATGATTGCAGGTTTTATCTGTGGGATGATCCTTATCTGTATAAAAGAGGAGTGGATGGTTTGGTCAGAAGGTGTGTACCCGAAGGAGAACAGAAAGATGTATTAAAAGCATGTCATGATTCCGAGTACGGAGGGCATTTTAGTGGTGACAGGACAGCAGGTAAAGTCCTTCAATCAGGGCTATATTGGCCTACCTTATTCAAAGATGCTCAGCAGTTGGTAAAGGATTGTGACAGATGTCAGAGGACCGAAAACATATCAAGAAGGAATCAAATTCCCCAAAACTCTATGCTTGAACTAGAGTTATTTGATGTGTGGGGGATAGACTTCATGGGACCGTTTCCTCAGTCATTCGGAAAGACATACATCTTGGTTGCGGTGGATTACGTGTCAAAGTGGGTTGAAGCGGTGGCATTTCCCACCAACGATGCAAAAGTGGTTACCAAATTCTTAAAGGATAATATATTCGCAAGATTTGGTGTACCAAGAGCTTTAATAAGTGATGGAGGAACTCATTTCCTAAATCACCTCATGGAGAGGCTTCTACAAAAGTATAACGTGAAACACCAGGTAGCAACTCCATACCGTCCGCAAACAAGTGGCAGAGTAGAGGTATTAAATAGACAATGTAAACAAATCCTGGAAAAGACAGTCAACACGTCTCTAAAGGATTGGTCTGTTAAGTTGGATGACGCTCTATGGGCATATCGAACGGCCTTTAAAACACCGATCGGCATGTCACCGTATCAGCTGGTTTATGGAAAGGCATGTCATTTACCGTTGGAACTTGAACACAAGGCTTTCTGGGCTACTAAGTATTTGAATATGGACCTAGCTAATGCCAGAAGATCTCGCATACTCCAACTGCATGAATTGGAGGAATTCCGGAACCGGGCATATGAGAATGCTAAGATGTACAAAGATCAAATAAAGAAATGGCATGACAAGAGAATTCAAACGAAAGAATTTTTCGAAGGACAACTTGTCTTACTATATAACTCAAGGCTGAAACTCTTTCCTGGGAAACTCAAATCTAAGTGTTCGGGACCGTTTGAGGTGCATCGAGTCTTCACGCATGGGGCAGTCGAGATAAAGAATCAAGCTAACGGAGATATCTTCAAAGTGAATGGGCAAAGGTTGAAGCCTTATTTTCAAGGACAACCTAGAGATCATGCCAATGTCATTCGTCTTATCCAGTAGGACGAATGACCGTCGAGCCATGCGACGTTAAACGCAGCGCTGCGTGGGAGGCAACCCACGATGGTTTCATTTAATCTTTATTTGTTCATTTTGTAGGTAGGCTGAAGCAACGTCCCACAGAGTCGGTAAAAGAAAGAAAAATGGTCCGAATGGTGAAAAACACTTTTTTTTCGAAATATCAGGGCCCTGACACGGGTGCCCGTGTCACATGACACGGCCCGTGTCAGCATGATATGAGGATTTGTGGTTGAGGACTTGAGGAAATACAGGGGTGCAACACGGGTGCCCGTGTTGTGCAACACGACCCGTGTTGCAGAGTCTGAACAATCCCTTCTTTCTAATGTTGTTTTTTGTCAATGCAGGGGCCTGACACGGGTGCCCGTGTTGTGCAACACGGCCCGTGTCAGGAGTGCGGGTCAATTGTTTTCAAATTTTTTTACACTTTTAATGAGTGGGGCCCACGATTTTTTATCACTAAACCACTCATTTACCCTTAATTGCATTTTTCAGTTTTATTTTTCACAAAACATTGCTTTCTTCTCCACTTTCTCCTCTTCTAAAACCCTAGCCTCCATTGTCACCACACTAAAGAACCTTCAATTTCTCCCACACCCATTCACCAAAACTCGATACTCTCTTCACAAAAAGTGTTCCCCTCATCTCCCTTGTCACTCCTACGATGATGTTTTCTCCTAATTCAAATTTCGAATTTTGTCTGTTCATTTTTGCAGGTAGTCAAGAATGCCTCCAAGAAGAGACAGTGAAAAGGCCGTAGTGGAGCCATCTCGCCCCCGGAAGAGGGCACATCGTATGGAAAATGCTCACGACATCTTGTTTGAGGAGCCGGAGCATCAACGGAAATACTCCGTATTGGTCAAGCGTAAGTTAATTCCCGCGAGGTATATCTATAATGACACGCTTGATAATTTAGGGCTGAGATTCGAAGTTCATAGGATGTTTCATACTTTAGGCATGCTTGAATTTATGCAATTTGAAGCGCCAACCTATGAGCACATAACTTTCGAATTTTTGAGTTCTTTGGAGTTCCAGTTGAAGCACAGGTGGACGGGTGCCGATGAGGAATATTTTGGAACATTAAGGTTCCGTCTGTTTAATACTACTCACTCATTATCCTTAGCGGAACTGGGAGAAGTCCTGAAGCTGCCTAGCTTCGGACCTGGAGCTCCCCCAACTAATTTTGCTGCAGGTGACTTCTGGAGAGCTATCACGGGAAATATCGAGTATGTCGCAAAGGCGGCAAAGGCATCGTGCATCCACAACCCTTGCTTCAGATATGCACAGAAAGGCTTGGCATACACTTTGTTTTGTAGAGGAGACAACACGGGTGTAGCAACTCAGAAAGAGTTATACCTGTTGTATGGCATGGCCAACAAAGAGCTGATCAATGTCGCGGCTTTTGCGGCTGACCATCTGAAAAAGAGTGGAAAATGCTAACTCGGGAGAGATATCAGTGGGAGGCATGATAACCCAAATTGCCGACCACTTTGGATATGGTGCTTTGTTGAGGGAAGAGCCTATTGTGACAGGTAAAATAAAAATCGACCTGGCCACCCTTACAACACAAGGTATGATAAAGGTCTTTAATGATTATTACTCTTTGGTTAGCCGTAACCATCATTTGTTGGCATTACCTGCGCCTGATTTCATAAGCATTGAAAATGAGGCTAATTGGATATACGAGAGTCCTGTACAGGACGACGATGTTGTTTTTGATGATGTTGCAGGTACAAATGAAGAAGAAGGTTATCAACTGGAGATGGCGCCTATGTCGCCAGTTGGTAACTCAGCCAATGCCAATCAAGGAACAGGTTCGTCGTGGAGCATGGGTGAGAAGGATTGGGAATGGATGCAAAACTAAATGTGCTTCCTCCGAAGTGAGCAAACTCGACAAGGAGAAGAGCAAACCCGACAGGGGAAAGAGCAAATCCGACAAGGCAAGCTTATCGGAGAAATGCACGAATGGTTGAAGCAGATGCATCTGCGTGACCAACCACCTCAGTAGGCTTCTGTGAGTCCCCTATTCGCACTAGTTCTCCATCAGTGGGGACATTGATGAGTTCTGGTGTGGGAGGGTTTATTTATTTTGTCGTTTTTTTATTTAGTTATTTTGTGTTATGTTTTTACCGTTTCGTTTATTTTAATTGAGAGTTTGTACTGCTTGAATGAATAATTGGAATTATTTGTGAAATCGTCCCCGAGCTGAAAAAATGATGATATTTTGTCTTGCGAGTGAGAGGAGGAAAAAGTGTAGAGGGTTAAGTGAAAAAGAATCGGGTGAAGAAATAGAAAAATCTTGATGTGAAAGTATAATGCAAACACACTGAATCCGATGAGTAAGTAACGAGTCCGACATGTAGATTTGTGCCATGGTACTTAAATCTGAGAAGTACCCCTTATTAGTTTATCATGACAATCAGGCTTCATTTATACTAGTTATTGTGCAAGGTTGATCGGAAAAAAAAGAAAGATAAAAGACACCGAAAAAAAAGAGATAAATAAACAATCGATCCTTCTAAGTTGGGTAACCCTCACCCGGTTATTCAGCCTAACGGCGGTTGAACCCAAAAGTCGGTGTCTCAAAAAATTGGTCAACCAACCTTGTGCATACAATGAAAAATCACAAAAGCCATAAAATGAGTGTCCAAATGAAAAGGGGGAAAATTGATAGGAAGACCTAAGCCCAAAGCATAGTCAGAGAGGTTACCGAAAAGAGGGTTGAGGTCCGTGGTGTGACCACGGTTCGGTGTTTGCAAGATATTTTCATTGAGAGAGAAGTACCAAAAGTATCCGCCCGATGATTTGGATCTTATCTGAAGCACGGATATCCTCATTTCATCTTGAAAGATGCAAGCTTTATGCTTGAGGACAAGCAAAAATTCAAGTTCGGGGGAGTTTGATCGGTGATTTCCAGTTATTATTTCAAGACATGTTAGTTATTGTTTTTCTATGTTTTTGTGCGTTTTCGAGTCTTATGTTTAGATTATTTTGTGTTATTTCGTTATGTGGCAAGGATGTTACATGTGATCTTTTATATCGTTGGTGCGTTTAATTTGGTTGTTTTTAGTGTATTTTCAGGCAGATATCAAGTCGGTCATCAGATACGGAGGAAACGACGATTCGGGTGCGAAGAAACGGAGAAAGAGGGGGTCCAGAAGCCTGACACGGGTGCCCGTGTCACCTGACATGGCCCGTGTCAGGAAGGCTATGCAAATTATAAGGAATCCAGTAGTATGACACGGGTGCCCATGTCACATGACACGGCCCGTGTCATAGGTCCCCACTTGATAGCACGTGTGCAGGAGTCCAACAGCATGACACGGGTGCCCGTGTCACACGACACGGCCCGTGTCATGGCACCTGAATGCAAGATTGTTTTATTTGGTCTCTTGTGCTGAGGGCATTTTGGACGTTTCGCATGTAATTTTGTAATTTGATACATTAGGGTGATCTGAACCAGAAAAATAAACTTTTGAATATTGGGAATTATCACGCAAAGGAAAACGAAGGATTTTAGAGGAAAAGTCGGATCGATCAAACGCAGAAGCAATTGACGATCCAATCAATCCTTTTTACATTGTAATGTTTCTTTTCCTTATGTATGTGATTTTCATTGTTTAGATTATGAGTGGCTAAACCCCCCAATGCTAGGGGGTGTCCCTGAGTTATTTGTAATGACATTGAACTTAATTTTATGAATTTCATTGTTTCTATCTTCATTGTTTTGATTGATTGATTTTATTGTAAGAAAAATCAATATTGGAAAATTGGATTTTTAATCATCGGTTGACAGATTGTAGGAATGCACTGTTAACGTTTTTCAATTAAAACTTTTTATCGTATATCACCAAGGAATTGGGATATCATATTTAACCGTAAAAACTTTCGATATACAAATGCTTGGTATTCATTCTATATGATCAAGGAATTGGAGTATAGTAGGATTACCAAAGGGTTTTCTTTAAAGGAATTTTGGAAAACTATTGTAATAAGGCGGTAATGATTTAGTTATAGTGATATTTTAACGATTATAAACAAAAAGTCATTATAAGAATTTCTCATACACCCTCCCTAGCATAATTCTCATATTTGTCATCCTTAGTATTATTTTCCTAGATTTTATGTTTACAAGTCTTTTGAGAAAATCTAAACAAACCCTTATAAACTTTTGTTCAACTTGAAATAGTAAATAACTTAATTTGATACGCAGTCCTTGAGATCGATATTTGGGGAATTTCCCTAAGATTACTATAGTGGGCAAATATAGTACACTTGCTATTTTCCCATCAGTTTTCTATAATCCTTAAGCCATGTAGTCATTATATTTAAAAAAAGAAGAAGGGTGATATTAAAAAAATGATGAAAAATCAAAACCCGCTAAGTCAAAACCTATGTAAAAGTCTTAGGCAAAAAAAACGGGGGCATCCCGCTGACTATAAATTCAAATAACAATAGTTTAGGCAAAAGTTAGGGATAATGAAAGAAAAATCAATCAAGAGGTCATCAAAATCCTCAACAAAAGCAAGATGAGTTGACCAAAGTCCTCACTAGAAATAACAAAAGGAAGAGGTGGCTGCTATCTCAAAAATCCTTTGGCTTACGAACCATCTTCATCTGTGCAATCCCAAATTTCTTAGAGCTTGAATGCATAAGCTGAATTAATTGAATGTAGGACTGGAGATCCTCACGAAGATGGGTTGGGTACAAATAACTTTGAGCTTATATCCTTTGTTTCATAAACCGTGAACCAGACCACATTAAAACCTTCAAAAGACCTAATTGAATCCAAGCTTCTTTTGAAAAGCATACTATAACAAGGTTGCGTAAACTAACTCCCAAGTTTGTTGCCAATCATTTGTTTCTTACCTTTGCTTTATCTTGCATTTTTGTCTCAACCGCCGTGTTTTTACAATGTTTTCATTTACTTTACCTCAATAAATTTCATTCCAAAAATGATTTTTGATTTCAAAATTTTGCAGGAACTTTGCATTAAAATTACCAGGTTTGTACAAACACTTTTTATTTGCAAACAAACTTTCCTCATCAAGGAATTTTCAAACGGTTGAGAAACTTGGTCAGTGATCCTATCAGAGGCAAATTCCTTCTAGATCCTATGGTTCAAGAGTTGTTGCTCAGTGCAAGTTATTCTCAGATTTGTTTAATCAAAAGATCTCTTTCAAGATTCATACTAGGTTTATCTTCTCAACCTTCATTTCAAGAACTGAAGCCATGATCAACTTATTCTATGACAATCATTTCAAAGATTTGATCAATTTTCCTCGAGAGTAGTCAAATCGAATTCATTATTAGTTTACCCTCATCAGTCATTGAATTTGGGGCAATTTTCTTCAAGAATCCCCAAGCAGTTTTTCATGACTTTTCTCAAAAGATTTTCAACTTAATACAGTTTACTGGTGTGATAGAGATATGTTCAATAATAGCATCACTAATATCATAGCAGAATGGAAGTGATCTCTGTGTTGAGGAATCAGTCTTCCAACTTTTCACTCCCCTAAGAGTCTAAACTGGTTGTCAAGCTTTTTCTTTCATATTATTTTCTTGGGTGTTTTAGTCCCTATTTTTGTATTCGTTTGTATCATGAATGTTTTAGTTCTCATATGCATTTCTCGAGGTCTTGTTGTGTTCAACGTCTTACCTTGTGATCAAAGTCCAACTTACTTGGCACCTACAAAAGTACTTGTCTATCTCTTCTTACCCAATGTTATTCCGGATATCCTTGTTTATTCTGATGTTTTCCCGGAACTTTTTTGTGCCTTTATGATGTTTGTCCAGATATACCCTTGTTCTAATGTCTCTCCAGAATCTTTTCTTACCAGATGATTTCTTCTCAGATATTACACCCTTTTATCTGAGGCTATTGTCGAATGTCCGTAATGGAATCGTCTGTGTTTTGATGTATTCTCTGGGACTTTTATCACTTCATTCAAGGCTACTATTGAATGTCGTGATTCTCTTTTGTCCAAGGCTACTGTTGGATGTTGTGTTTCTCTTTCATTCTAGGCTACTGTTGGATGTTGTGATTCACTTTCTTTCCGAGGAAACTATCGGATGTCTGTAGTGAAAGTATCATTGTTTGATGTACTTTCTGGGACTTTCTTCACATTGTTCAAGGGAACTATTGAATGTTGTGATTTTTCTTCTCTTCGAGGCTACTGTCGAATGTCCATAACGGGGTTATCATTGTTTTGATGAACTTTGCAGGACTTTTCTCACTTCTTTCAAGGCAACTGTTGAATGTTGTGATTTGCTCTTTTCTTTCCGAGGCAACTGTTAGATGTTTGTAGCATAATCATCATCCTTTTTGATGTGCTTTCCAGAACTTTTCTCTTTTCATTCAAGGCTACTGTTGAATGTTATGATCCTCTTTTTATCCGATGCCACTCTCGGATATTCCCAGTAAAGTCATTAATGTCATTCTTGGATACTTTTTATGAACTTTCAATAATTTTTCTCACCTCATTCAAAGCCACAATTGGATGTTGTGACTCTTTCTATCCAATGCCATTCTTGGACATCTTTACTTCAGTTGGGCCATGTTGTGGTCTCCCGTATGTTGCTTTTCCCCGTCAGAGTTCTATTCTCCATATACCCCAGCGTTTATTCTATTTCTTGTGTCGTTTTGTTCCTCACAAATGTCTCTGCATTTCATATGTTTTCATAACATTTTCATAACATTTCATATGCTGTCATATCATTTCATATCGTTTCATTTCATTTCATTCCAGTTTTATGGCCTCTTAGGGCCAAAAATTGGGTTTTTGATATTTAAGTATCTTCCATCTTGACGAAATGAAGATGTTAATCTTCATATCTATGGATTGAAGAAACTTAAATAGGGGCATCTTCCATACCCTAATTTTTTACCCTAATATTTTTCGCATCTCATCTGCATCTTGCATACAAACAAGATCACACAATGGCTCGTCTATCCTTTTTTGTTGCAGGTTTATACCTCACAGGGGACCACCATTGCTTTTATTTTATTTTAATTATGTATGTTTACTAACCTTTAATCAAAATCCAATTTTTTTTTCTTTTATTAACATTTTCAGGGGAAGAACAAGTCAAAAATACCAAATATAGCAGTCCCGCAGCTCGAATGAATTTCACAAGTAAACACCAAAATTGATCCACAATTAATTCAAATTTATCTGATCAAGGATTTCCCAATTTAATTGATTTATTCAAAGAATTCCAAGGTTCATGTGTTTATTTCCATATCTTCTTCGATGAGAAAAAGAATCGGGCCGAAACAATCAAGCAATCAAAATTAAACAAAATATTCAAAATTTGACTTGGTTAACCAGTTAAACAATGTGTTAACCGATTAACCAGTGCGAAATTTGAATTTTTTGTTCAATTTCATCACAGTTTAGCCATTGATCTCATTGGAATATTCTAGATTCATTTCCCTCTTAATTCTCTACATCACTTTGATCATTTCCCACCATAAACCCTCACTAATCACCACTCTTTTACATTTCCCTCCAAATTTGAATTTCCAAGCCTAATTTTTGAATTTCCAAAGCAAGATCCATTCCACCAAATTACCATACCTAAACTCTTTAAATAGAGGCATTTTCTCATTCAATTCTCAAGCTTTTGATAGCCAACAAATCTCTTGTAAAACATCCTTCCAAACCCCAAAATCACCAAAGCTCAATTTTCCCTCTTTTGAAAGTTATCAAGAATTCACCTTGTATTCTTGATCAACTTTGAGCTAAGCCTTCATCCTTTTCTCTTTTTCTCATCAATATCAGTAGATCAAGCTTGGTATTGGATCAATTTGAAGATTGTTCTTGGTAATTCACCTTCTTCCATGATTTTACCTTCATCATCAACATTCAAAATGTAAATCTTTGGTTACTTTGGTTGTTGATTCTTTGGATCATCAATTATTGTTTGATTGTAGGGATCTCACTGGTTTTTAACTTTAAAATTCATGCCAATTCAATTAATTATCATATGGTTTTTGGAAGTGTTTTTGAAAGAGGATCATACTGAATTTTGGCTATTTTTTGCTACTGGTTCAGTGTTAACCGGTTAGCCAACTTTAGTACAAAATGGTTAATCAGTTAACCAATGTTAATTTTGCGCCAGAATTTGAAAATCTGTCGTGTTAACTTATTAACTAATTGGTTAACCAATTAACACTGCTCCAAAAGCTATTTTTGGCTTGTTTTTTACTTGCTCTTGGTTCCTTTTGCTTCTTCTTCTTCCTCCTTCTTATTTTTACCTTGGGAGATATTTTTGGGACTGATTTCTTTTTAAATTCAATGGAATTTTGGTGTAGATTAGAGTGGTTAATATTCAAATCTACCTTTAAGTGAATTATTTAATTCACTTTAGGTACTTTGCATTAGTGAGATATTTTTATACTTGAATCCACCAAGATGAGTGATTGAACTTAAATATGAAATAATACCATAAGTGTAACTCAATTTGGTATTCATCTTTAGTTTCGTGCGACATTGCATTCGAATGGAGATTTATATATCGTTTATCTCGCATGCATTATTACAAATATCGTTCACCTTAATTGGTGTTGACTGACCTTATTTGTAGGGTAATTACTTCGTAAATTACTCGACGACTGCTTAACATAGACCTAGATGTGTCCCGAATTTGGAATAAAAATCCAATTGGATACTTGCACTTTCATGGACCGGACCTCGTGTTGGTCGTGTAACCTCAAAGTGATTGATCTTTTTGCATTAATATCCAAGACTTGTGAAGTTTGATGCATAATTGCTTTGGGTCTCCCAATCTTCTTTCAAACTTCATTGAATTTGGTTCTAATTGCCTCGATTAATAACTATAGTGTAAGATATTAAGCGGAACCGGTTGTCTTTCGATTTTGGCATTAAATGCCTTAGTTACTTTCTTTGGTTGCAGATGATTAAGTTCACCATCTCATTATTATATTAATATTATTATACTATTACTATACTAACATTTTAATTCCTTCTCACACCTTATTCCCTTTATTTTTAATCCTTGCTCCCTTATCTCTTTTATTATGCTTTTATTATGTTATATCATTCATCATATTGTTTATGTTTATATTGATATCCTTGTGCTTTTGTCTTTTGTCCATTTGGACACAAAAATACTAACAAAGGATTAAACATCTAAAAGACTTGTGACTTTAATCTTGGACTATGGCCATTATCCTTAGCACTGGACTTGGAGTTTTGGACCTAGATTTTAGAATCATTCCTTTTGCTTGAGTTATTATGGATTGAAGACCTTAGCCTCAATTTGGTTCACTTTTTTATGAAGATGAAGTCCTATTATTCTTCGAACAATGCTCGACATACGGTTCGATTGTTCTTACTTTAATTTTTACTTTAATTCTTAGGATAACCTCTTCATCTCTTCCCACTTCTTTAATTTTCAAAACTTCTCTCTCTTTTCGAAACCTTCTTTGTTTTCAAGCTTCAAACCGCTTTCATAATCAAACCTTGACTTAGGTCAAGAGGTTTTACTTTTTCATTTCATTTCTTAATAAATTCTAAACCACATAAGCATATCGAAACCTTTTCCAAAAACTTTAAAAAATGCAAAACTCATTCAATCCTTTTTTGTGCCCTCGCGCACTTTTCCTTTTAACCATTTTCACCTGTTTAGATATGATTCATTCTTTTTAGCGGAAGTATTCGCTAAAGAATGACGACTTATCTTTACATTTTGAAATCAATCCAACATATTAATTTTTCACTATTTGTACCACGAACTACGAGGTTTTGATCTCACATTGCACGTCATGGGTACATAGGCATGAGACAAATGTCTCGTCAAACACAAAAATCTAAAAAAAAAATTCTGTTCTCATCTCTTCAATCTCTTTTAAACAAACCTTTTTCAAACCAAAAGCAATAAATATTTCAAAGGTCTCCTGTGGAGTACCACATGCATTTTGGGTGCTTAAAACCTTCCCAATTTGTAACCTATCCCCTTACCCGTTATCTACTCGATTCTTTTAGCTTTTAGCTTTTAGATTCATTAGGATTTATTCGCTCTTTTTTCCTTTTCCATTTGGAATAAAATAAAGGCGTGTTGACGACTCTGATTACTTTGAGTTAAGTTAATTAATAACTTACACTCATGATTTTACTGCTACAATAACCAAGTAAAACTAAGTCGGAAAATGATAGCCTGACAGAAGACAAATATTTTTTACTTGAGGTTAACTAGAAGGGATAAATTTATACAACAGAAGAAAAAGGTACATAAACCTCCACTATGAACAACTAAAACTAAATGCATGGAAGCCACCAAGACTGCTAAAATAATACCTCTACATATTAATATACATCCATAGAGCATTTTTCCAACTATATATAAGAGAACATTAGACAGCTCCTTGATTTCACACTAGTATTAAGACTTGTGAATCTACATTAGCATTAAGATTGGAAATTAAAAAATTGAGCTTACACTCAAGGTTGAGAATTCATTTTCCATCAAGAATTTCTAAAAATACTGAGAGTCTTTCTGCATGCACCATTTTCATATGTTGATGCTATTAGATGGATACTAAATAAATAACTATTTAAGGATGAAGTTCATGAATATCTATATGATATGAAATTATTTTACCATTTCCTATATGGATAAAGTTGAACAACACATTGTGAGATCCATGAGAAAGCCAACTATGGCATGTAATGTCATGTTTGAGGCTAAAACTTTCAGCTTTCCTAACTGCAAGTGTCTTACTCCTGCATTGGTATCCTGAACTTTCATACAAAAACATGGAAGGGTTATGTAGATGGCATAACATAACAAACATTTCCTAAATAAAAAGTATGTATAATTTGGTTATATTAAATTAGATGCACGTTATAAAAAAATAAAGGCATTAACCATAAAGTTTAAAATGCAGTTTGGTTTTATGAAGTCCATTTGTAAAACACGTCACTTATACGTCCAAAATACTACTTTCCACCATGTACAAACTATTGAGCACAACAAATAAATTTCCCTTTCAAATGTTGGTTTCTATGTAAATTACAACTAATAAGGCTATTTGATTTGTTTGAACTATAATTTCTCTTTGATTTGACATAGCTTTATCCATATTTAGTTGCATCAAAGTATATACAACAACAATAACCAAGGGATATGCAATTTAAGAATAAAACTAAAAGTGTTTATAATAATTTTTAAGGGTAATTATATGAATTAGTAAGCAAATGTATTAGCTAAAAAGAATTGTTAGATATAGATCCACATTCAATGTAGTTTTGAATCCTTATGCAACATGGAGAATAAGATCAATAAATTTCATGGGATATAGATAGTTTGATAATTACTTCATTGAAATTTTATTTCACATTAATCCTGGTAGTCTTTTTGTTAAAGTTAAACATTATGTTAGGTGTTGTTTATAAAAGGAAATTTTGGAAAAATTAAGTTAAACAATCCAATACACACACAATTTTTCAATGACAGGTTTAATGTTAACTTTAATATGACTATCTATCAATATAGTACAAACAAATCTTCATCTCAACTCGATTGATGAATATTCAAATAGACGAGACGAATAAACTTGATTTATAAGCATCCAAATATCGTTCCATTGACACTCATAAGCTGAAAAAGAAGATAAGCATCGATGAATCATTCCATTTAAAAACTTAATGAATTCTGCCATAAAATCAACATCGACCATTGTTTTTTAGCCTCTTTGGATGTTCCATACAATCTAAATGTCACTTTTAAAGCCAACTCTTGAATTGAAAATCCCCTTTTAGAACATAATACATCAACTGATCTACAAAACCATAGCTTAGAAAATTAGATGAAGTAAGAAAAATAAACTCTAAATATCCCTCATAATTATTTCTTTTGTTAACGAAGAATAAAATCATTTGGAAATTGGAAACAATAGTAGATATAGATCTCAACTAAAATAATGTTCAAAATATCTATAAAAGTATCTAAACACACTTTGCATCATGATAAAGATCAGGGGAAAACTATAACAATAAAAGAAGAAGAAGTGAGTCATTATACTTTGACTTAAACATAGCAACTCCAAGCTTCGGTAGATTGTCTTCTTGAACAATCTTTGCATCATGATAAAGATTAGGGGAAAACCAACAATTTCATTTAGAAACATTATATGGGTCATAAAAAACATGCTCCATATTTCTATTGCACATAATGAACACAAACAAACTATGTTATTGTGTGATTTACACTACATAAACAGTAGTAAACACAAACCTTGTCAATATAAACACATCAAAACGAAAATGGAAAGTAACCTAAATCAAAACTAGAAAGTTACATAAATTTATATATGAACTGCATATGACCATAAATAGACAGTTAAAACCAAAATCATATATTTAGATGAAACCCAAAGGAAATACTTAACAAACACCAATCAAACAAGCAATACAATTTATCATAATAACACTTCCATCCATTTCGAACCTGGACCAGAAGATAAACATCAACAAGAATCACAACCCTAAACTTAGACAAAACCTATACAATACACAAAACATGAGCATCAATTCAAACATTTCCACATAAACAACACATGAAGCTGGTGAATAACTCAAATCGATGAGGACCCTCGTAGACTTGAGAGAGATATACTTCACAAAATGATTAGGAAAATGATATTTGAGGCGCAGAAGAAAAGAGGGGAAATTAGAGGAACACCGCAAAAAATCACGCTTGAAAGGATGATGTTGGCAGACGAACAAAGCGGTGGTGATTTGGGAAATTCCAAAGGTGGCAGAAGCGTTTAATTTGTTGAACTGATGTTTTCCAAGAGAGAGATACAAAGAAATGGAAAGACGGATCATGATTGATTATTGTAACAAAGCACTTAATTAAATTAAGTTTCTTATCTCAATTTTCAAATTTAGATCGGATGATATAGATTAAGACCTAAGTTTTTAAAGTTAAATGAACCACGGCCGTTAAATTGAAATCAGACAATCCAGATTTTGTCCGACATGTAGTTATGACTGCAGGAAATCTAAATCATTAAAAAATGAAAAATCTCATATTTTTTCTAGAGTATACTTATATTAATTAAATTATTAATTAAAAAGAAATAAGTTAGTAGTAGTACAATTAGGAAAAAAATAGGTATAATGATAAATAAACAAAAAGTGAAAAGTGAAGCGTTATTTTAACAAACCGACTTAATTTTCAATGAATTATGGCGGTTTTTAAAACCAACCAAATTAAACCGTCATAATTATGCGTTTATTTTTGTAGTGATATAGTGGTTTCTCTCAAAGAACTGAAAATATATGAAGTGTATACAAATTATGAAAATAATGCCGGAGAAGAAGAAAAGACTTTTTTTTTGTCCAGATTTCTTGTGTGTTATCAAATAAGTACAAGGCCTCTTTATATATTAGAGGAATCAATAAGATTCACAAAAAATAAAAAATTGGAAAAGACCTAAAACCGGTCCATAAGCAAGGTTATGATCAATTGTATTTAGAATTTTTTTGCTCAGATATTATCAATAATTGATTAAGCTCGGTCCATAATTGATTACTTAGTGATGTAAATGTCATAATTCATTATACTACATCCATAATCGATTATAGGTCGAAAAATACTTCATAATCAATAATGCTTATATATATATATATATATATATATATATATATATATATATATATATATATATATATATATATATTGACTTTTTTCAAAGAGTTTTTTGTTTAAGAAAGAGTTTGAAAAATATGAAGTTTGAAAAGTAGTTTTTAAAAGTGTATATATTTTAGTACTAAGAGAGTTACACATTATATTACTGTTATGATCCTAAATAAAGCAAAACACTCAAGCTTCAGATCAGATGTGTGCTTTAACAATCAAGTTTATTCCTTGACGGTGTTCATATTACTTGATCTTTGTTGTGTCAATCATCAGAGAGTTTATTTTACTTTTTAAATTCAGGTCCATTCTTTGATGATGTTCATGATATTTGATTTTGTTGAGTCAATCATCAAAACATGTTTTCACATAGAACTACAACTTAATATTTCATTGTTAAATGCCTAAAATCTAACGCTTTCGTAAGATTTGACTCCTTCAAGTTATGGTTGGAAAAAACTCAAGCTTTATTTTGGCAAAATATTCTTTATGTTAGTTGGATTTCTCATAATTGGATTTTAAAATCCTAACACATAAGCTCTTGAAACATAGGTTAGTATATTTAATGATCTAATTGACAAGAACAATATTTGTTGGAACCAATATGTAATTGACATGACTTTTCTCTCTTTATAAACTCTTTATATAGAGTAGCAATAACCCAAATACCCGTGTTAAATAGGAAGAAGAAGAAGATTACATCATGTGGATAATGATGGCAATTATATTATTAAACATGGTTAATATCAAACCAAAGAGTGGGATAGCGAAACCATATCAGGATGTTCTAACCCTAATCAGTTTAAGAGTTTTAGAGATAAAATGTGGAATTATAAAGTGACCTTTTGACAATATAGCCCAATATGTAGACTTATTCACAATATAATTCTAGTTAAATATAACCTAAATAAAGAGACACACAATGTCACACATTTTGTCCTAAATGTAATAATGCCAATGAAACAATTGAGCATTACTTCAACGAGAACTTTCAAATTATTGGTGTTGTTATTTGGAAGATGACGCAGTTTAACAACGCTATGATTGTTGAATTTCAAGCCCTCTCAACTGCCACTTAACTTGAGATTATATTTTCAAACTTATGATTTTCGAATTAGATTGTAAATGGTGGTGAATACAGTCAAATGAAGTGAAAATCCTATAAACATTTAGACGTCGATTCCTCGTGAAATAAAACAAACAAATCGTTTCAAAGATACTTTATTTATTTTTACCAATAGGACTAGTAATACGGAAAACATAAGTAGGCCATTATACACATATAAATAGTGATATGGTGGTGTAGATAGAAGAAATTCCTTACATTGTTTTAATCTAGTCAAATTTTGAATCCAACCTCGTATAATAGTAATTTCTTCATTATAGAAAACTAATCCATATAATAACTTAAAATGCTTATAAGAAATTAATCACCAAAAAAAATATTAAATTCGATGATTGTTTTCTAAATAACATGTTAAAAGAAACTTATTTTTATTTATTTATTTAAAACCAAAAATTCGATACCAAAAATCAGGGATATCTCAATTATTTATCTTTAAAAGGTTAAATTCAAACAAGTAAATTATATTCACCATTCAAAATTATTCTCTAAGCTTATCATATAATTGCATATAAATTTTTATGTGATTAATTAATAAATTTTTTTCGACCAAATTATGATTGGGAAGTGGATTCATTTGATAGGGACAAAGAAAGAGACCACCTTAAATTAACAACCTCAACAATGGGACAATGTGACACATATCCCTTTCCATCACTTCTCAAAATAGCATTTCAAAATAACCAAAACACTTAGATCCGATACCCTCTCTTCTCATTCTTCACTCTCCAAATCTCTCTTTCTTTCTTTCTTTCACAACCCAGTAAGTTTTTCATTTCTCTTCTCTTCTTATATTTCATAAAGTTTTCATTTTTTGATGGATCTATAACATTTCGCTATCTGGGTTTGTTTCAATTTTTACTATGTGTCGGTGCTCATTTTTATGTTATTTCATTTTGATTTTCTCTTCTTTCTTTGAGTTATGCTTGAATTGAATTGTTAGTAACACTAACTCCTCTTTATTAGATCTAGTAAAGTTGTTATTAATCACATTATGGATAACTGTTATCATTAATATCAGATTTTGTTCAAGATGACAAACTATTAATAGATTTGTGTGTTCCATTTGCTTGCAGGTTAATCCTTCAATCTGTTAGGTTTCTTAGAGAGTTTAATTCAATTGTGCTATTTAATTTGAAATATCGCGGTTTCTTGTTCATAAGGTGTTTTGGATGGTGAATTCGGTGCTTCATGTGTAACGAAACAAAGATCAATGCTGTGATCAGTTGTAGTGCATACCTGAGCAGTGAGAATTATATTTGGATTTGTCTTACTTTGAACAGATAAATGTCGAGGGGCAGATCTGATGAGTCGCCGAAGAAGCGTTTAGTTGCTTCTGTTTGTGGTGTGGTGGTATTTCTTGGTTTAGTATATGTGTTTCAAGGATCCATCTTTGGCTCTCAAAATAGTTCTACATCTGAATATGGAAAATCATTGAAAAGACTTGGGGCATCGTATTTGGGCACAGATGATGATGCAGATAGCAAGCAACAAGATGAATCTGGGAGTTTAGTGCTGGGAGATGATGATATTATACCGAAGAGTTTCCCTGTAAGATTTTGTTAGTTCTAAGCCGGCACTTTATGCTTCTTCTATTATATTTGATGAGTGTATTTGATTTTGAAAGCCTTGTTTTTGAAGGTATGCGATGATCATCATTCAGAGTTGATTCCATGCTTAGACAGACATCTTATCTATCAACTGAGACTGAAGTTGGATCTTAGTTTGATGGAACACTACGAGAGACATTGCCCTCCTGCAGAAAGACGGTTCAATTGCTTGATTCCTCCTCCCCCAGGGTACAAGGTAAAGAAATCCCGAGACTAGATGTTTATTTGTTAATCTTAAACTATAACATATCATCATCTTTGGTGTTTCAGGTCCCTATTAAATGGCCACAGAGCAGGGAGGAGGTGTGGAAAGTAAATATACCGCATACTCACCTTGCACAAGAGAAGTCCGACCAGAACTGGATGGTTGTGAAAGGTGAAAAGATTTTTTTCCCTGGAGGAGGGACTCATTTTCACAAAGGAGCTGATAAGTACATTGCAGCCATCGCAAATGTAAGGCTTGTTGCGCCTCACAATTGATTTTAGTGTCATCAAAATTGTGCTCTTGCAAATTTCTATCAGTGTCATGCAATGTTCATTCTAATGTTGCTAAATAGTGGATCTATAGCGTAGCGGAATTAGAACAACTTGGTATTGTTCTGTGATAAACTATTTAGTACAAAATATTGTTGCTCAGACGAATTTGAACAAACTTCTATTTTCCGCGATTTGTGGTTGACCACTTGTTCGTTCATTTCTATTGCCAGATGCTCAACTTTTCAAACAATAATCTTAACAACGAAGGAAGACTGCGAACTGTTCTTGATGTTGGCTGTGGTGTTGCAAGTTTTGGAGGTTATCTTCTGGCATCTGATATCATTGCAATGTCCTTGGCACCAAATGATGTGCATCAAAATCAAATTCAGTTTGCTTTAGAAAGAGGAATTCCTGCATATCTTGGTGTCTTGGGAACCAAGAGACTCCCTTACCCAAGTAGATCTTTTGAACTTGCACATTGTTCTCGTTGCCGGATTGATTGGCTTCAGAGAGATGGAATACTTCTTCTTGAGCTTGACCGGGTTCTTAGGCCGGGAGGTTATTTCGCGTACTCATCTCCAGAAGCATATGCTCAGGACGAAGAAGATTTGAGGATATGGAGAGAAATGAGTGCCCTTGTGGGACGCATGTGTTGGAGAATCGCTTCGAAGAAAAACCAAACAGTCATCTGGCAAAAACCTCTCACGAACGATTGCTATATGGAAAGAGAACCCGGTACTCGCCCTCCACTCTGCCAGTCTGACGAAGACCCTGATGCAGTCTGGGGAGTGAATATGGAAGTTTGCATAACGCCTTATTCCGACCGTAAGTACTTTTTCCTACTATGTTTATTTATTTAATTTTTTTGCATTTTATTTCACGCCTTCTAGTTTCCTTCACGTATTCCACGCGCCTGAGCATTTCTTTTTATCAGATGACCACAAAGCCCAGGGTAGTGAATTAGCTCCATGGCCTTCAAGATTGACCAGTCCTCCTCCTAGATTAGCTGACCTTGGCTACTCAAGTGAGATCTTCGAGAAGGACACGGTAACCGGAACTTGTGAATTTATCCTTTTCTGCAAAACGGCAAAAATAAAAAGGAGCGAAGCGAGTAATAACAAAGATACATGATAAATACTTAAACACACTACATGCTTAACTTCTGTTATATGGTACAGGAAGTATGGCAAAAAAGAGTTGAGAATTACTGGATTCTCATGGGATCGAAAATGTCATCAAACACCGTCAGAAACGTGATGGATATGAAAGCAAACATGGGTTCATTTGCCGCTGCTCTTAAAAACAAAGATGTTTGGGTGATGAATGTTGTACCTCATCAAGGACCAAGCACACTTAGAATTGTATTTGACAGAGGACTCATCGGGACTACTCACGACTGGTATTAAATTAACCCTTGTTTTCCTGAACCTAACTTTTTTCGATCTTCAATATATCACTACGCATTTGACAGAGTTCAACATCGTACATGATTAAAATTGTAATGTGATCATCGATTACAGGTGTGAAGCATTTTCAACGTACCCGCGTACTTACGATTTACTCCACGCATGGACTGTATTTTCTGATGTACTAGCGAAAGAGTGCAGTCCACAAGATCTATTACTCGAGATGGATCGTTTGGTGAGGCCGACTGGTTTCATAATCATACGAGATAAACAACCCGTGATCGATTTTGTTAAAAAGTACCTTACAGCATTGCATTGGGAAGAAGTTGCAACTGCAGATTCCAGTTCTGATTCTGACCAAGATGGCAATGAAGTTGTTTTCATCATCCAGAAGAAATTGTGGCTCACTTCTGAATCCCTTAGGGATGCAGCAGAATAGGACAAAAAATAACAACTACATGGTTTATTTAATTTTTTTTTCTTTTCATTTTCTATATCTTTGATATATTTTGTGCTGTTACAAGGAATTAACAGCATAGCATAGCTACAACTACATTTTGTAGCATTACATAATGTTGTTCACATTGTTAAATTTCCTTCTTTTGATTCTAAGTTCATTTTCATTCTTATGATGATAATGCAGGTTATTTATTAAGCCTTAGGCCTAATGAAAAGTTAGGATTTATCATTATGTATTATTTATACATTCATTTTTTTTGCTTGCTTGGATGTGGCTAAGATGTGTATCTATGCATTGAAGGAATGTACCTGATAATATATATACATGTATTTCTTTTTTGCATTTATCATTATGTGATTAACTATAATCTAAATTCTAATTTTGATGAACACATGTTCAAGCCATAAATTGCTTGATGTGAGACTTTTAAATAAAAGTTTTTTTCACCCACCACATCTATTGCTGGCTCTTAGTGAAACACACATCCTACTTGCATTATTATTGCTTGCTCTTAGTGAAGCACACCGCTTGAACATCTTGGTCAGAAGGATTTTCTTTATTAGGAGTCGTGGTCAAGCTAGACTTCGATAACATTGTTAAGTTATTGGGGAGTCCAGAAATGAGTTGGACACCCTATCTTAGTCCAAAACTTTAAAGAATTAGGTCTAAAGTGTTCATCATCTATTTTTCCATTAAATTTGAGACTCACATTCACACTTCATATACATTCATTAATTGGATGATAAAAACATAGAATAAAATCGTCTCTTTAAAAGTGAAATATTTTCTCATATCTGTTCCATTAATAGACAACCAACGAATCCAATTTTAAAGCACAATACTAAGTAAGCACAAAAGGGAGAAAAAACAAAAGGGGACTTTTTAGGATCTCGCAATCATGTGTCTACGTATTCTTTCATGCAATGGAAAAGTCAGAGCAATCGTAGTTTAGAGGACTACGAGCGAAAAAATGGAAGATTGCTCGCCAAGGATTGGGGCCCTTGTGTCTATGTATTCTCAACAAGAATGAGAAATCAGAGCATTTGTATTTCGTGGAATCACAAGTTGTTTAGAAATGAAGTTTTTAAGTCTTGGAGAGAATGTTGGGATATCATCTGTTAAAGAAAAGGAGTCTCATTTTTACAGTCTGTGTATGTGTGGAGAAGACCGTAGTTTATAAGCACTATCAATGAGGATAAATTAAGAAGAGAAATATTTGATAGGTAGAGATCGAGAGTACATAGAAAATTTTAGGCCAAACAATTAAAAGAGATTTGGATTTAATTGTCTATCACTATACATGGTTTTAAATAGGACATTATGGTGTTGAAGCTTTTCTCATATATGTTTATTGCATCGGGGATACAAGTATAAACTGCCCAGTATCAAATAATATTTCTTACTTTGTTTCAGTTAACAAGGGTACCATTTTATAACTTTTGAAGTTCTTATACTAAGACAAATTAACAAGAAATGTCATCAATATGTATATTTGCTTTAACCAATAATCCATGCTTTTGGATGCCTAATTATATCATACTGGCTATATCTCCAGCCAACCAAGTATTTTGCATTCAAAACTTGATGAAAAACAAGGTACTTTGCATTCAACTCGTGATTATACCCAATCTATTTATATTAGTGGGCAAAAATAATGGAAAGACTTAAAATAAGTAAGAGAGAGAGAGAGAGAGAGAGAGAGAGAGAGAGAGAAAATGTGATTAGCGCCTAATCTCTAGGATTGCGTCGACCTGAATAGCCCTTTGCGTCGACCTTAATAGCCCTTTGCGTCGACCTGTTGAAAGCTTTGAGTCAACCTAAATAATGCCCTCAATCAGTCTGTTGGGACCCATGAGTTACAAGAGTTTATTGCCTTCATTTGAATCGACCTAAATCATCAAATAAGTCGACTCAAATTTTCTTAACTGAATGAGTCGACTTGTTCAAGATGATGAGTCGACGCATTCATTTCAAATCAACAGAAAGCCACTTCTTTGATGTTTTGTCATACCAGAATCATATGATCCAATATGCCTTCCTGAAACACCCTAATTTTGACATCATTAAAACACCAAATACTCTCACAGTAATTTCTTTTTTGCTAAGTATTGTTTGAATTGAAAGTTGTACTCTTTGAGAAATAATTTTAATAAAACGAGCATGCATGTTTTTGGAATTCATCCATTTGTTTTCACTCTTTCTTATGGCATCATGGAAATAAAAAAATAAATCACACATTCTCTTTTCACTTCCCACCTATTGACAAACTTAGGAGAAGAATGCGGTAAATTAAAACAATCGAATTTGCTGACATATGCTTTTAATAGTAAGACTTGGCTGTCGATGTAAGACATTATTTCACTCCCTAAACACTGGAGAAATAAGGAGATAATCCATAGTAAACCCCTCGAGCCAGAAGTCGATGTTGTTTCTATTTAAAAAAACTTAATCTTAACCAGAGGCAAGATGTATTTTAATTAATTCAATAATGCGTCTTAATGTAAGAGAATCGACACATCTAATCAAACAAATAAATGTTTAAGCACATTCTTCCTCATATACATCACCAAAGGTCGAGGAAGCAATGCAGATAAAGCTCACCACATCTTCTTCCTCACACCATTCAACATTGAGGAATCAAAAGAGATAAAAGCTCATAATATCATGCATGGCAGTCACACCCTTTCTAAGTCAAAAGCAAACACTCATAAAGCTTGTTCCAAAAAAAAAAAGGAAAAAGAGACCGCTAAGTCAAGGACAAAAACCCTTGAAAGAAGTTTACTTAGGCAAAAGTTAGGGCATCCCGATGGACCACAAATTCAAAAGTATATGTCCAAGCAAAGATAATGGATTTTAAAAAGAAAAAAAATAGAACAATCTTATAAACGGGAGTGGGTGACTGTCACCTCAAAGATCTCATCCTTAAACCATTGCACCTCTTTCACAATCATTATCTATTTGTAACAACTCAAAATTTGCCCTCTGGTTTTTTTTCCGCATTCATTTGCATCCCCATTAGATCATACTTTAGGTCATATCATTTGCATAGGCTCCTGAGACATGGGATCGATATTTTCTGAGGATTAGGGTTTCACACCCTATGTTTGGTTATCAGAAGAATTCAAGGCTTTGGCTTGCAGTCATCTCTCCTTATTGCTTCTGTCATTCAATTAGGGTTTATTTCCCTGGTTTAGTGGTCTTCAGGAATTTCACGTCTACAAGGACTATTCACTATACATCTGGATCATCATCAGAATATTCTCTTCTTCATCAAGTCGCAAGGCTATTCCTCTTTTCTCACCATCTCAGACTATTATTCTTTCTCAATACCTCGAAAGCTCTGATTTTGGTTAAAGCGCGTTTGTTCAGTCGTGATCTAGTTCAAATGGATGTTTGACCTAATCTTGGTCAAACTATCAGGGTTTTGTGGACTATTTCTCAGTCAGTATGCGTCCAAAGTCAGTGTGGGTTCAATAATCAGGGCAATGTTTCAAGTTAATCCAGATGGCCGGCTTGTCAGAGGAGAATTGTTCAGTGGTTATGAAAGTTATTTTTTTAATCAGAGATTGTTGGAAGAAGCTCAAATGTGGTGTGTACGTCGGTGGCATTTATAATTGTTTCTATCCATTTTTCATTAACCATCTCTATCCATTTTCAAACTGAACCCATTAGACTTTTTTTTATAATTTTTTTTATCATCCATTAACCATTTCAAATTCTACTTCCATTTTTAGGCCCATTTCATTCTTCTTTTTTTTTTTTACTAAAAGAAAAAACTCATCTTCCTAAAACAATAATCCCAAGTCCACTTCAATTTACAATTCAAGAGCACATTACGTTTTAGCCCATTCGTAACTTATAACTACAAGACCATTTGGAATACAAAATTCAATATATTGTAAGAAAGTCCAATGTGATACAAAGAGAAAAAATTGATGAGAATACACGCACAACTCTAAGTTTCACAAGCCAATTTCCACAAGAGCTGCATGATGTGATTTTTTTAATGTAAATACCCCTATTTTCAAAAATATTCCCCAAATAACCTATTTTTCAAACATTTTCCCAATCTACCCCATTTTTAAACAAATTTAGAAGGAGAAGTCAATCCAATTGGCGACCATGTACAAAGTTAAAGAGCAATCGTCAAACCAATTGTCGACACCTCTTTAATTTTGTATATAGTCGCTAATTGGATTAACGACTCCTCTTAAATTGTCTAAAAATGGGATAGATTGGAAAATTGTTTAAAATATGAATTATTTGGGGAATATTTTTGAAAAATATGGATATTTACATTAAAAAAAATTGCACGATGTCACACCAAATACATTCCTTCAATTTGATGATACGGATTTTTAACTTTTTACAACAATTAAAAATTCACCCCTCACGTGGTCCATCAGTGCGGCAAAAAACTCCATACCACCCACACTCGCAATACACGCGGTTTTTCTTGCAAAGTAAAATATTCCATCCTACATCACGCACAATCCGCGACAAAACTTCATTTTTTTCGGCACAACCAAGACTGATTTTTCCTTCCACAACGCTTCGTTTTCCACTCTTCTGTTTGATGACTCCAAGCCTCCACACTCACACACAAAAAACCTCTCTCAACTAAAACTTGATTCAACCTTACTCTTTTCTCCGAACCTGCAAAACAATCGCCTTCCATAAACATTAACCCTCAGCTCTTTTTTCATCATCTTCTAACACACAACATGACTATCCTTCAAATTTTCTTCACTCACATAACTCCATCTTTCAATCTTCCAATCAACACAACAGACCTTTTAACAAACTTCCATCTTACATCTTTTGTTCCTCCAAAACAAGAGACAACAGAATTCAAAAATAAAAGAAAACAGAAGGAAGAAATTTCGTTTTCTCTTCACCAACAAACAACAAATCTGAACCAAACCTTCATCGGCCTTGAACACCAAAATTGAAACCCTTCTTCAGCCACACACCTTCAAACCACCATCTTCTAAAATTTCCTTAAAAATCATCATTAACCACTCTCCATATCTTCACAACTCACCATCAAATCTTAAACAAATTTGTTCATATCTGAACCAATGGAAATAAGAAGAGATTGAGATAACCGATTCAGACAGAGAGATTAGAGTGAGAGTTGAGAAACCGAAAACTTTACCATCATCATACACAATCTTAAACCGACACGCACCCATAAACACACAAGCCTTCGTCCCTTTTCGACCCTTTCCTCTGCATATCCTTCACACGAACCCATCATAAGCCTTCAATCCACCTTCACATTCCCCTGCTCTTTCGCTCTTCTTCGTGACTTACCCCCTTCATCACCCCCGTGCAACAACACGTCCTCGCCAACAAACAACCCAAAAATATAGAAAAAGAAGGAGATGAAGGACAAACCAGATCGAAGAGGGAGGACGCAGAGTGATGTTGACGATGAATGGCGGAGAAACTCCATAACTGAACCGATATTCACGCCGAGACGGAATAGCCGACCACAACCTCTCATGGTGGATTGCTTTTCTTTCGTGTCGGCGGTGTTAAGTGGATGAAGTTTCATCGATTTTCTGATGTTTCCGCAAATAGAAGAGGCCGCTTCCATTTTAACACTGATTGTGAAGACTTTACCATATACCCCACCATTAGACCTATACCCCCACACACAAAAATTGGACTAAAATACCCTCATATAAATAGTAATTTTTATTTCCATTTTTACTTTTCACTTTCCAAAAAGTCTTCCGGTTTGGAATTTTTTGTAATTAGTATACCGGAAGACATTGTCTAAGTCATCCGGTTTGGAAAATATTTGTGATGCATACCGGAAGACTTCCATTAAGTCTTACGGTTTGATTTTTTTTTTAATACGTACCGGAAGACTTGGAATAAGTCATCCGGTTTAGTATATGAAAACAGTGTACCGGAAGTCTTTTTACAAGTCTTCCGGTTTTCAACCTTTTTTTCAATTAATTTATTTTATTAATTACATCAATAAAAAATAAATATAACATGATATCAATTACATCAATAAATATATCATGATATCAATTACATCAATAAATAATAAATATAATATGATATCAATTACATCAATAAATATATCATGATATCAATTACATCAATAAAAAATATTATATTTATTGATGTAATTGATATCATGTTATATTTATTTTTTATTGATTCTACTATTTATAAATGTAATTGATATCATGTTATAAATTTTTTTATGTAGGGGTATAGGTCTAATTTGATATCATGTTATATTTATTTTTTATTGATGTTATATTTATTGATGTAATTAATATCATGTTATATCTATTTCTTTTTAGGTTAAAAGCAAAATATATTAGTATATAATAGTAATAGAAATTCATTCAATAAAAGTTATTTATAGTAATTTAAAAAATAAATATAACATAATATCAATTACATCACTAACTTAATAAAATTTTAAATATTGTATTTTATAAAAAATTAAATTGATAACACTGTAACTAATATTAATTTAAGATAGTATATTAGTTTTATTTATTTTCAAATAAAATTTAGTAATATTAAAAATTTATTTGTCAATATTAAAAATTTAGAAGTTTGGTGGAAATTGAATGTGAAGGGGTGTATCCTCCCATCTCTGCCTCGTGTGCGCACCACTGGAGAAAAAAAATTAATAAAAAAACTTTTTTTTAAAACAAAAATTAATAAAATAAATTAATTAAAAAAAAAGGTTGAAAACCGGAAGACTATATAAATAGTAATTTTTATTTTCATTTTTACAAGTCTTCCGGTTTTCAACCTTTTTTTTAATTAATTTATTTTATTAATTTTTGTTTTAAAAAAAAGTTTTTTTATTAATTTTTTTACAAGTCTTCCGGTACACTGTTTTCATATACTAAACCGGATGACTTATTCTAAGTTTTTTTATTAATTTTTTTCAATTAATTTGATAAAACTAATATATTATCTTAAATTAATATTAGTTACAGTGTTATCAATTTAATTTTTTATAAAATACAATATTTAAAATTTTATTAAGTTAGTGATGTAATTGATATTATGTTATATTTATTTTTTAAATTACTATAAATAACTTTTATTGAATGAATTTCTATTACTATTATATATTAATATATTTTGCTTTTAACCTAAAAAGAAATAGATATAACATGGTATTAATTACATCAATAAATATAACATCAATAAAAAATAAATATAACATGATATCAAATTAGACCTATACCCCTACATAAAAAAATTTATAACATGATATCAATTACATTTATAAATAGTAGAATCAATAAAAAATAAATATAACATGATATCAATTACATCAATAAATATAATATTTTTTATTGATGTAATTGATATCATGATATATTTATTGATGTAATTGATATCATATTATATTTATTATTTATTGATGTAATTGATATCATGATATATTTATTGATGTAATTGATATCATGTTATATTTATTTTTTATTGATGTAATTAATAAAATAAATTAATTGAAAAAAAGGTTGAAAACCGGAAGACTTGTAAAAAGACTTCCGGTACACTGTTTTCATATACTAAACCGGATGACTTATTCCAAGTCTTCCGGTACGTATTAAAAAAAAAAATCAAACCGGAAGACTTAATGGAAGTCTTCCGGTATGCATCACAAATATTTTCCAAACCGGATGACTTAGACAATGTCTTCCGGTATACTAATTACAAAAAATTCCAAACCGGAAGACTTTTTGGAAAGGAAAAGTAAAAATGGAAATAAAAATTACTATTTATATGAGGGTATTTTAGTCCAATTTTTGTGTGTGTGGGGGTATAGGTCTAATGGTGGGGGTATATGGTAAAGTCTTCCGATACATACTCTTCCTGGTTTCTCTTTTATTGTTCATGATTTAGGTTGGATCAAACAAGCCCATTAATCATTTGTTTTTCTATCAGCACTACTTAATCCAGCGATCACCCCTCTGTTTGTTTTCTTTTTATTTTTGATAGTATTTGTTAATTTTTTTTCATTATTAGCTTTGTTTAATTGATATTTCTTTCTAATTATAATTAGTTAATTTTTTTTTAGATTAGAATTTTGTTAATATGCTTTATATATTTAGCTTTAATTAATTTGATTTAATAGAATTTTATTTGATTTTGGTTTTAGTTTGGTTTGATGTTTTGTATGTTCATTGCTCGATTTTGATTATGGAGGATGTAGTGTGATGATGGCCTTGTGATTAATTATTTTCATGACCTTGGATGGACTAATGAGATCTCAAGATGTAGAGTACAATTAGGCTTTGATATCGTGCGGACTGATTTCTTGGTTTTAATTATGGTTCCCTTTGTTGGTCGTCTTGGATGCTGGATGCTTACATGTGATACCCTGATAATGGACATTTGTGTTTGACTGTTAAATCCGCCTACTGGTTCGAACTATTCTTGATCTCTCTTGCGCGTATTGAAGAGGCAACAGACCTTCTCCGTTAGGTACCACTGAAAGTCGACTTTATCTCTCTCACACCTTATTCTAGTCCTGATGCCATTTTATGAGCATGTTGCTGCATCTGAAGTCCTACTGGTGTAGACTTTGTTTCCGCATTATCTGATTACTTGATGTTGTTATTTCTTCACTTGAACACTTATTTCTTCCATATCTCAACTTGTGTTTGTGATGAGCTTAGACCATCAATGTTAAACTTCTTCTTCATCCCTCTCTAAGACCAACTTAACTTCCTTTAAGAAGTATGTTGAATCTTTTGTTCCTTTCTTCTCCTTCTCTTTTCTTTTCTTCTTTCCTTCTTCTTCTTTACGATAGTTGAAACCTCACTAACCTAGGATCATATTTTGCATGAGAACATTAGGTCTTGATTAGTCTTCCTTAGTTGTTTTACCCTTGCTCCTTTTGGTTCTTTCTCTTTCTCATCTTCAAACAAAAATTTAAAAAACACTTAATAATCTTTGAGGTGATCTCCTTTGTCACCCTCACAAAGAAAATCATAAAAAACACTTCTTCACCAAAAATACAAAAACATCTAATAACTTCAATGAGTTAGTGAGCTTAGACCCTTATCTCTGGAACCAAGTTTTGGGAATCTTCTCCTTAATTGGGTGTGCTTGTTCTATTATTTCATCTTGGAATGTAGTAGCAAGTACACATTCCATGGAAAAGGACTTGAGTTCACTTTCTTGTGCAAAACTCATAAAATCTCCTAAAAAACACTGAACAAAGAATAACCTTCTCTCCTTCGGGACTTCTTTTCTCATCACCTTCACTCCTTACGTACGAACTTGCTTCTACTTGTCACTTTGCAAGACGGTGACACACTCGTGGCAGACGAGCCTGCAACATATGAGCATTGACATAAGCAGTTCAAGTTGTTAAGACACAAGCAATCTTTCCACCCCTAGTTAGGGGAACTACGGAGACTCTGATCCTCATGTCCAGATGAGGTACGTAGGCATTGGGGTAGGACCCATCCGAGCACAATCTTTTTTTTCCTACATTTCCCCCCATTTCTTTTCTTTTCATATCCAGTTTCAGTCTTTCTTTTGCAGCAGCTTTCATTTCTTCACCCTTGGAAACAGTTTCTTTGCAAGCGTGGATCCCGTCAGGTACGACGGACGATCTGGGGTGCTAATACCTTCTTAGGTCATAACCGACTCCCGGACCCAGTTTCTTTGGTTCGTAGGACCTGTGTCCTTCATTTTATTTTCTTCTGGTTTGTGCAGCATTACAATTCCTGTTCCTTCGGGATAAAAATGCTTGGCTGACGACTCTACCCCTTTCCGTGCCACTTTCGCGTTTGTACCTGAATGGAAATCCAAGGAGCGACACTATCAAAATTCTCTTGCAAGGTGAACGCATATTTTGGATTATTTGGATTTAGGAATAGAGAACATCAAGGAGAATGAGGTGGGTTAAATTTCAAATTTTGTGCCTTGTATCCTTTGTTTCTTAAACCGTGAACCATGCCACGTTACAACATTTAAAAGTCCTAATTGAAGCTATAGGCACTATAAAAGCATACTCAGCAAAATTGTTGTTAACTGACTCTGAATGTTTGTTAAATCATCACTAATCACATTTACACACCTTCGTTTGTTCCAACCTCAAGGCCAAACATTATCCATTATACACACTATGTTTGTAACAATTCTCGATTTCAAGACTTGCATGAGCATTGAGTTAGAATTACTTTTCAAAGGGAATAATTTTACTCAAAAATCAATATACTTAGCATCGAAGGAATATCAACAAAGGTATGATCAGGGGAATTCCACTTCAAGACATTTATGAATAGGGGAAAATCTTTACAATCTTGGGCAGATAATTTAAAGATCCTACTTATTAGGGGAAAACATTGCAAGATTTTAAAATATCACCACGACTCTACTAATAAGGGGTAGACCTTTCAAGAGGCTCATACTAGGGGCATGCCACCTCAAGAGCACAGTGAAACCAACCACTTTAAGAGTCAATATGATCAAGGGAATAATTGTCAAAGGTTCAAACACTGGGACATACTTTTCAAGATTCATATATTAGGATAATCCTTATCAGGGTCATATCATAACATGATGGGATCCAAGTTCCTACTCATGCAAATACTCCAGACCTCAATGATCAGGGATATGTTTTTCAAATATTCAAATACTGGGGAAATTCATATCAAAGTCATACTACAACATTGTGGGATTCAAGTTCCTTTTCAGGCATACCTTTCAAAGCTCAATCAATCAAGGGCGATACTCTCTGAAGCATAACTAATTTTGGGGCAGACTACTGCAAGGTTTGATCAAAAGAAATTGCTTCAAAACAGGGGTTCATCTGGGGCATGTCATTCTAATGGTTAATTAGTAGAGGACGAATCTCTCCAAGGCTAATACAACGTCAAATTGTCTTAAAGGCATGGTATAATCAAGTTGCTTCAAAACATATATTAAGGCGGATCAATTCAAAGACCCAACAGACTGGGGCAACCATAAGATACTTTTGAGACGCACATACAAACCCTCTCCTACAATAGAAATCGTCAAGTTCAAAACGAGTATTGAGGGATTATGTTAGCTTAACATCCTACCATCATTTGACAAACAACCTTGTTATATAAGCAACCTCTCTAAGTCTTAACCATAGGGGCACTTGTTGAAATATTCAAATCATTGTCATGCATTAATCATGTCTCTATGATCTAGCATCTAATCATGCATATATAACATAACAACACATGCTTACATGAACATACATAACATAGGATTTGTGATCGCTTTTAGAGGTCCTACCCCCAGTTATACTGATACAATCCCCAATTATGGATACTTATTGGTTTTCACCAATAAGTAATTTTCCCATAAGTGTATTTTCAATAAAGGACTTCCTCATCAATCTCACCCACGATGAGTCTTCAAGGGATCTATCCAATAGTCAGTCATACTGAATGTGAGCAAGTCTTCACCTCTCACATCCTCAACTTAACAACCTATCCCTCATACAATATAAATTCTATCAATATCTAAGGTTTTTTTTAATCTAGGGTTCCAATAAGGGTTTAACAATGATTCAGTTAGAGGTTTCAATCATATATCTATTTGAGGGGTTTTTACCAGGGTTTTATCGATGGCTTCACTATGGTTTTCTATTAAGGAATTTTACCAGAGATTTATCAAAGGGATTCCACCAATATTTCATCTAAGGGGTTCATTTAAAGGATTCATATAAGGGTTTCATTTTAAGGGTTCACCTAAGGTTTCATTTAAAGGTTCATTTAAGGTTTCATCTAAGGGTTTTATTTAAGGTTTCATCTAAGGGTTTTATCGAGGGTTTATCAATGATTTTGTCAAGGGGTTTTATTAAGGGATTTTATCAAGGGATTGTTATCAATAGGGTTCAATCAAAAGGGGTTTCATTAAGGAATTTATCAAAAGGATTTCATCAGGAATTTTTTTTCAAAGGGTTTGATTCGAGATTTATAAAAAATGATGTTACCAAAGGGATTTTACCAAGAGATTTACCAAAGGGACTTCATCAGGGGTTTTATCAAAGGTTCATTAAGGATTGTCAAATAATTTTAAGGGATTTTATCAAAAGGATTTCATCAAATTGGTTCTATCAAGGGGTTTTCATCGGAGCATTATCCACCGAGGGTTCACTAGGGTTTTACCAAGAAATTTTAACAAAGTGGTATTATCAAAGGGTTCCATCGGGGATTTACCAAAGGGTTTCAACGAAATTTTATCAAAGATTCCATAGGTATTTTATAAAAAATATTTCATCTAGGGGTTCTATTTGGAGTTTCATCAATGGGTTCTATCCAAAAGGGGTTCTATCAAGGGTTTTATCCAAAAAGGGGTTCTATAAAGGGTTTTGTCCTAAAAAAAAGGGTTTCATCAGAATGTTTATCAAGGGGTTCTTCCGGATTTTATCCAAGGGATTCTATCATAGAATTTTCATCCAAAAAGGGTTTCATCAGGATTTTATCAAGGGCCCTACCAGAATTTTATCAAAAGGGTTCAAGGCATTTTCATCAAGGAGTTTCACCATAACTTTATCTAGGGGTTTCACCAGAGTTTTTAGCAAAGGTTTTTCATCCAAAGTAATAAGGGTATCACTAAAGTCCTACTTGATTCTAATAACATGACCGGAGGATCATAAGAATCATAGGAAAGTTCTACTCGGAAGGGTGGAAACTTATCATCAGGGGTTAATCAAAGAGTTCCATCAAGAATTTGTCAGATAGTTTCGTCAAAGTATTATCATCAAGGGTTAATCAAAGAGTTCCATTAAGGATTTGTCAGAAAACTTTGTCAGGGTTTTATCACCAAGGGTTCCATCAAAAGTTTTCATAGGGTTTTTATTGAAATTTCACCCATGATTGTTATCAAGGGGGTCCAACAGGGTTTATCAAATAACGACCAGAGGATTGTTAGGGTCTTTCCCGATTTCTGTGATTATGGGAATTTTATCAATAAGATATTTCTAGGGATATATCAAAGTGGGATACTAACAGAGCATTGAGGATTGTTCAATCCTCGCTCAATTCCGGGATTTATTCAACTTGCGGTCAAAATTCTAGTTCCTCTTTATATTTAATCATCTCCTCACCAAGATTCCGACTCAACGTCATCATCATCTCGTTTTGAAGTTGATTAAATAGAGGTAGTTGTCGTACCCCAAATTTTAACCACCCTTATATTCTTTTTTCGCTTTTTGTATTAAGGGGTTTATTTATTTTAATAGTAGGGGTAGAATAAATTATAATAGTTTTATCAGTTAAATGAGGTTAAATTACTATTTTTAATTTTTATATTAAGTTATATTATTATAATATAGGGATTACTTAGGGCTAAATTAATATTTAATCAAAATTATATCAGGGTTATAGTGTGGTTATTAGAGCATTAATATTAGTGTTAATATTATTACTAATATTAATATTATCATGAAATTATTATGAAAATTGTTATATACTTGCTAAGGCTATTCAATTATAAATAAATAGAATGACCTAGTTGGTACCAAAAGGGAGTATAAGAAGTTACAAGGGAGGAAGGTCGTGAGTTTGAAACCCACCTCCCTCACTTTTAAATGTTAAAGATAAAAAGATATATAGTATTATTTTTATTTTAATTTTTAATTTTCATATTTTTAAATAATGCATTCTTAAAAATATGATTTTTTTCATTAAAATCTTTATTTTATGGAAAAAATCTCAAAAAAATCATACAAATAAAAGGGATATACAAATTTTTTAGGACTTTGACCTAATTTCTATCTAATATAAATAGAAAATATTTTCTAACTTAAAGGCCACCACAATATACAAATTTATTCCCTAAAAGTTGTTGTTCTTCAAACTGAAGAACAAAAACACTAAAACCCTAAAAGCCTTCATCATCAGCAGATCAAGAAAGATCAAATGAAGAAAAAGGGAAGGAAGGACAACAACACTAAACGCAAAGGAGAAGAGAGAAGAGTACGAAAGGTCGAGGAAGAAAGGAGAAAAGCATAAAGGGAAAAGGGAAGAAAAATAGTAAGAACAACTTAAATTGGTCACAACACTTTAGGTTGGAAACCTGAATCTCGAATACGTGATCTATTTGTTTTGTATATATAATTCGAATACGTGATCTATTTGTTTTGCATGTATAATTTGACTACATGATTTTTTTTGTTTTGTATGTATAATTCGTTTGTGTTTGCATGCTCTAACCTTGCTTGAAGGATTTGTTTTTGTATGTATATATGTATTTGATTTTGATTTTCGTAAATAATCCATCAAATGGGTGTTTGTATTTAATCAAATTTTAAATTAAGTTTTAAAGTAATTAGGAGTTTTTTTTATTATAGACTTTTAGTTAAATTTTTCGAATAAAAAATAAAAACATTTCAAATTACAACAATAATTTAATTACTATATTCAATTTCAAAGAAAAAAATAATAATATATATCACCGGGTTTTCTATACTATCATCTTATAAATATTTTTCAAACTCATATCATAAAAACCTTTATTTAGGAAAAAAAACTAATACCTCGAACCTTTCATTAATTAGTATTATAAACCAATTTTTAAAGTTAATAATAAGCAACTTTTAAGTCAAGACAATATTTCTATAAGAATCTACAACAATAAAAATACAAAACAATAATAAAAAAATACAAAAATATTCATTTAATTAAGGGATTAATACACATCTAATTAGGATTAGAAATTTAATTAATTAATTAAAGCATTTTATTTCATAAATATAGTAATTAAGGGATTAATGAATATAATTAGGAGTAGAAAGTAGGATAATTACTTAAAATACTTTAATGGTTTAGGAAATTTATCAATAATTATAATTAAAGATTAATAATATCTGGGATTATGGAAGTAATATATTGATACATAAAATATTTCCTAAATTAATTAGGAAATAATTTAAGGGTAAAAATTACTTAATTGGAGTACTAATAATTTGGGGTTAATAAAAATATTTAGTTAAAATAGTTAGGGTTAATTTAATGATATTAAGTTATATACCTCAAACCTCGAACCGTACAGATAATGCCTCCAAATCTTTAATACAAAAACCACAGTTGCTAGTTCCAAATCATGGGTAAGATAATTCCTCTCATGAATTCTCATCTGTCTCGAAGCATACACCACCACTTGACCGTCTTGCATTAAAATTCCACCCAAACCCATCAAAGAAGCATCACAATAAACTACAAATGGTTCATTTGCTTTTAGTAAAGACAAAACTGGAGCAGAAGTCAACTTCTTCATTAGCTCAATGAAACTCTGCTCACACTGGGCATCCCACACAAACGCCTTATCCTTACAAGTTAATTGAGTCAACGGAAGTGCCAACTTCGAAAAACCTTCAATGAATCTTCGATAATAACCGGCTAATCCCAAGAAACTTCTAATTTGTGTCACAGACTTCGAAGTCTCCCATTGTAGAACTGCATCTACCTTGGATGGACCCAAAACAATCCCTTTTCCCGAAATCAGATGACCAAGAAAACTCACCTTTTTCAACCAAAACTCGCACTTCGATAACTAAGCATACAACTTCTTCTCTTTCAACACTTGCAGCACAATCCACAGATGTTCAGCGTGCTCTTCTTCTGACTTAGAGTAAATCAGAATATCATCTATAAAGACAAACACAAATTGATCGTGGATCATCGAAAATCTGGTTCATATATTCCATGAATACTCCAGGTGCATTAGTAACTTCAAATGGCATCACTACATACTCATAGTGTCCATACCGAGTCCTAAAAGCAGTTTTCTGCACATCTTCATCTTTTACTCTTATCTGATGGTAACCTGATCGCATATCGATCTTACTAAACACACAAGCACCAACCAACAGATCCATCAGATCATCTATCCTTGAAAATGGACACCTGTTCTTAATTTTCACCTTATTTAGTTTCCTGTAATTAATACATAATCTCATGCTACCGTCTTTCTTTTTCACCAACAATACTGGAGCTCCCGAAGGCGACACACTCACTCTCACAAACTTCTTTTCTAACAATTCCTCTAACTTCTTCAATTCAGATAACTCGGAAGCCGACATTCAATAAGGTGGCATCGAAATAGGTCTAGTTTCGGGCACAAGAACAATATTGAATTTCACCTCTCTCTCTGGCAGAACATCCACAATGTCATCTGGAAATACTTCCAGGAAATCTCTCACCACTAGAAATTCACTGATTTCCATTTCATTTTCCACCGATAAAGATGCAAACAATGCCAACACTTGTGCTTCTTCATTCAAAAGTTCTTTCAACTCTCGAGCAGATAAATAACCAGCTTCTTCTTCCTCTTCATCAGGAGTAAGAAATCGAACTGACTTGCTGAAATAATTAATGTGAACATAGTTGAACTCCAAGTAGTTCATTCCTAGAATCACATCTAAACCTCCCTATGACAAACAAATCAGATCCACACCAAAATCCTTACCATATAACGATAGAGGACAATTCAAACAAACGAGAGAAGTAGTTAACGACCCATCAACAAGAGTCTCGATAACCATTTATCCTTTCATAGGGGAAACAATAAGACATAGTTTTCTTACACAGTCAATAGAAATAAAATAGTGCGTAACGCCCGTGTCAATCATAGGAATCAAAAGCATATTATTAATAGAGCAAGTACCTCTGATCAAACGATCCTCACTGGAAGTCTGTGTCCCTGTCAAGGCAAACATCTTTCCTCTAGTTGCAGCTTTCATTGGCTTCTAACAATGAGTGCTGATATGACCTTGCTCCCCACATTTGTAGCAAGTAACTAGATTAGTCTTGCACTTTGCAATCAAATGTCCAGGCTGGTCATACTTGAAACATTTCTTCACGTCACTCGTACATTCATTGATACAATGACCCAATGCCCCACACATGTAACACTTCAGAGAAGCAGGAGCACCTCCCCCACTTGGACTTTTTCCCTCAACCTGTTTCTGCTTACCTTTATCAGCTGGAGCTGTATGAGGTTTCCCATGATGCATCTGTTGCTTTCCTCTTCTCTCAGCAAAAATCTTGAAGTGATCGAATTGAGCCTTGTTGTTTTCTTCAAAGATTCTACAGCAATCAACTAATTCCGGAAATCTTTGGATCCTCTAATAACCAATCGCCTGCTTGATCTCAGGCCTCAAACCCATCCTTGAACTTGATGCACTTCGAGAACTCAACAGTCACCTCACAATAGTGCAGATAAAACTTTTCCAGATCAGAAAACTTGGCAGCATACTCGGTAACTGACATACTTACTTGTTTCAGTTTCAAGAACTCGATCTCTTTCTTTCCCCGAACATCTTCAGGAAAGTACTTCCTCAAGAATTCCCTTCTAAATAGAGTCCAGGTAACTGCCTCACCAGACATCTCCAACCGCTGATGGGTGCCAACCCACAAGTCATCAGCTTCCCCCACCAACATGTGAGCACCCAACCGCACCTTACTTCCTTCAGAACAATCCATCACTCTGAAGTTCCTCTCGATCTCCTTGAGCCACTCTTGTGCTCCATTTGGATCATACTTTCCCTTGAATTTAGGTGGATCATTCTTCCAAAACTCATCACTCTCACGATCCCCAGCATTCATCGGGTTTTGCACATCCTGATCCATCGCCTTCATAGCGGCGAAAAATGCAACATCATTTCTGCCAGCCATTCTAAATCTGTCACACAACAACATCCAAACAAAGGTTAAGAACTCCACCAAAACACTCAACAACGACTCGACGACTCAACTACTTGGTCGGACGACCCGACATGCTCTAATACCACTTTGTAACACCCAAAATATTCCCACGTTTTTTCAATTAAAAATCAGAGTAAATAAAACACACCGTTCATTTTGAGTGTCACATTCACTACAAATACACGACTCAATGTGATACGTTTTATAAAATAGTTTTTACTTGCAGCGAAAAACTCTAAGAAAACAAAAAGTAAAATTCAATTACAAAATGTTTTTCCAAAATAAGTAAACAAAGAAATAGTCGTCGTCCCGACACCCCAAAGCACGTATCAAAGCCGACTCCTCTAAATGTGAAGTACACCGACTTCACCAACTACCACTCTATTAATCCTGATCACCTGCACGTTACCAACATAAGGGTAACAATCAAACAAAAGAGGTGAGATACTTAAACCAACAAAATAGAAAAATAATAAGAACAAAAGCAAGTATCATCAAATAGTCACCACTTCTCACCAAACAATAATTAAACCAATACACCGAAACCTACTACTGACATGATACACATAACAACTTATGCAATAAGACTCTATGAACTTTATGCATGCGGTACCATATATGGATCTCTATTTCAAGATCCAGTTCCCTTTGGAACTCTCGACCCCTCTTTCATGGTCCAGTATGATCCCTATTTCATGATCACACCCTCAACCCCTATTTCATGGTCATGTACAATCCCTATTTCATGACTGCACCAATATCACACGGATCCCCCTTGGGATTCGAATGGACATACCCTACCTTAGTATACCATTACTAACCATGCACATTGTAATACCCATATACAAAAGACATACATAAAGCATATTTTTCATATATAATATTAAAAATTTGGTACTGAAATACAAATAAGTTCTTAGCAACACATTGCATAAGTATAGCCACTACAACATAAAGTACTAAACAAGGCTATAAAATAATACAAGATGTTCAAACTACAAAAGATCTAAGAACTAGATCCGAAGATCTCAAAATCCACAGTTGAAGACAAAGCCATCAACTAGTAAGGATAATCAAGTCGCCTTATCCTTACCCTTAACGGAACCTGAAGTACCTGAAATAACAACATCAACATGGGGTGAGATAAAACATCTCAGTAGGTTCCTACCTTAGAATTTTCTCGGCTCTAAGGGTTAATCTCAAATGAAACTCGCACGCTATCACAAACCAACTCGCACAAGGACCAAAAACATAAGGGAACTAAGGTCCACACACGATCTCAAAGTACAAGAAGAGAAATGTCTACCTCAAGTCCTTACGGATGCTTCACGTGGGACTAAGGGTGTCGCTCCCGGGATTTTCATCCTAGTACAAACGCAAAAGTGGCGCGGAAAGGTTAGAGTCGCCAGCCAGACATTTTTATCCCGAATGAATGGGAAAGGTAATGTTGCACAAACCTGAGGAAGAAGGAAAGGACAAGGTCCTGCGAACCAAAGATCTGAGTTCGGGAGTCGATTACGAATTGAGAAGGTATTAGCACCCCAATCCGTCCGTCGTACTCGACGGGATCCACGCTTGCTTGCTTTGTTTCAAAGGGTGAGAAATAATATGATGTTTGAGTAAAGGAATGGCTATCTGGAATGAAATGGAAATGAGAAAAGAAATGAAATTGAAAAATGGGAATAAAGGGGGAAAATGTAGGGAAAAAGAAAGATTGTGCTCGAATGGGCCCTACCCCACTGCCTACGTACCTCATCGGGATAAATGAGGATCAGAGACGCCGTAGTTCGTCTAACTAAGGCTTACACTCGTTTGTGGTTTTTAGGATGACGTTGCCATAGTTCTAGCTCAGGTGTTACCGGCTCTGACTCGAGGGTGTTTACCGTGTCGCTGTTTGAACTGTCGAGACAAGTCATGTTCGTCCGTAAAGAGTATGAGATGAGAAAGAAGACGTGACTTCTTGGTTTGTTGTTTTTTAGAAGAAATGTTTTGAATTTGTGTTTATTGAATGTACAACACTAAAGACTATGACACAGGAGCGAATACTTTCCAAGATCGCCCCCAATGGAACGTTTGTAAAGCATCCTAGAAGAATGAAGGAGACCTCCACTAGTCATTTCCCGTGTAGCTTAAGGCTCGTGGCGCATTGTACACCTTTTCCTTTATTAAGTGTTTTTGATTTTCTTTTAAGATGAGAAGTGAGACTCAAGTTATAAAAGGAAAGCTTCTAAGGGGCAACTAGACTTACCCTAAGTTAGTTGAATTCATGGATAACCTATGGTTAGTGAGGTTTGCAATTAAATCTACCTAAGAGATATAAGACTAGACATGCAAGTAAAAGAAGTTAATGATGAGCAATAGGGTCCTCCTAAGTCATGGTGGGTAAACACGGTATGAAATGTAAATGGGATGAAACAATGGATCGGGTGGGTCGGTTGCGTGGTGCTAAGACGCACGACTTATGGTGTGAAACATACAAGGCTTGACTTTGGTTGAATGGAGTGGCACGATGGTGATCGAGGAACCCTAAAATAATATGAACTTTATTTATTTATTTGAAAATATACTCGACGTTGGATCGAATACTTTATTTGTTTTTGAAATTTTGGTTTTCTATCGATTCGTTTTATCTTTTCTATCCTACTTATGGAAACTATACAAGCATACAAGTATTACACTATTACATCATAAAGCATACAAAGTATAATTGAGGCATAAAAATGTCCAAGTCCATAAGCCAATCCTTGAAAACATACCTTGCACAAAAAAGAGAATAGTTAGTGAATGACATGAATCATGAATATGCATAATATGATGGAATGAATTAAAATGACAAAAAATATTAAGAGTCATGGAAAAAATGTGAAATTAAATCCCTAGGGTATCTAACCTGATTATAACACTATGTTAAAAGGTATCTTAAAAATTCTAATCCTAACTATGTCAAATGGTCACTTAATTCTATCAAAAGTTTAATCACAAATTTATACAATTCACACTACCAAAACAGTAGAAAAAATGCCCTAAAAAATACACAAAAAATATTCTAGGTACTTCTATTTGTCCTTTAATCATAGCAAAAAGAATGGGCAAAAAATGTTATGGGAAGTGGCAGAAATAAATTGTACAAATTTATGTATTCATATGAGAATTCAATACAAAAGCAATTAAATGAAAAAATCGAAATTAAATGGAAAAATGATTAAATTCAGAAAGTAAAAATTGGGAATGTTTCTAAATTGACTTAATATTCTAATGTAATTTTTAGGGATTTTTATTATGTATTTTAGTATTTATTCATGAATTAATCGAAAACTATGTAAAAATAGAAATTAAAAGAAAAGGAGATAAGAGAGGGGGTAGGAATAGCCATGCTTTTAAGTTAAACTGACATTGGGCTTTGCAAAAGAGGGTGCTAAAAGCAATCTGCTAGGCCCACACGTGCAGGTGGCCTGAGGGTACATGGGACTTATGGTGGATAGGTGGCGCGTGTGATTGGCATTTGGTGGTCCAACTGGACGGTGACACTTGTCACCGCCGGATTGGACCAGAGCAAAAAATCTCATCTACTAAAAATGGGCGGTGGAGTTTAAATGGATTCTTATGAATCTTAATGGCTTTTACTAACTTAATTATGCATTAAGGGGTTTTTGACCCTTTCAACTTTCCAATTTAAAACACAGTAATTTCTAATTAACATAAAAATTAAAGATTTAATATTTATAATTAAAACAAAGGAATCAGAACAATATTTCTTTCCCTCTCTCCCAATACACGCCCCCCATCCCTCTGGGTTCTTCTTCAATAGAAATCCCAACAGAAAAAACCCTAGTAGCCGCCGCCGCAGCAGCCGTCTCAGGTGGTCTATCTCCAAACTTCCAAACACAAACCTTAATCCTTTTCCCTTCTATATCTCCAATTTGGTCTCAGATTTCCCTAAAAACTAACCTAGCTATCGGATTGACGCATACAGCTTTCAAAATCAACACAAACAAACTTCGATCAATACCTGTACGTGATGATGAAAGGAGACGACGATGATGCCCTACGATTTCACACGGTGAAGGTGAAGTCGTGCGTTTGAAGGCGACGGCGATTCCGACACGGAAGATCGACGGTGAAAATTGGCGTTCTTGCGTCGGAGATTGGAGTTTGATAATCAATGTCGCAACTTGATGAAGGTTATGTTGTTCCCGTTGCCACGAAATTTGGTACGTTCTTCTCCTCACACTATTCTGGATTCTTGTTACCTGTTGCAGTTACAGTTCCATTTCATTGCGTCTTTGCGGTGTTGATGTTGAAGAGGTTGAAGCTGCGCTGATGAAAAGAAGCCGGGGAAGACGAATCAACAAGGATGAAGCTGTGTGAAACAGGTGGTGATGATGGCCGAAAGTGAAGATCCTGATGATGATGGATGTGGCGAAAATGATGTTTATTAATGTGAAGATGATGAGAATCTGTTGACGATTGCAGGGTTGGACTCTTGAGGCTTGAAAACTTGATGATGTTTGTATTGGTTGCAGGTACTATGGTGATGGTGAAGATGTATGAATCTGCATTTTTTTGTTGTGGCATCGAAATCAAGAGATCAAAACTCTCAGGTACCATTGATCCTCCCTGCATCTTCCTGTTTGATTCACTCTCTGCTGTTATTGAACGACATCAATTCTTCTGCTTATTGAATTTGCAATATTGAAGGATTTGTGACACCAAGAATATTCTTGACTTCTTTTGCAGGTTTAGCCTTGATGGTTGATGAGGGTTTCTGAAGGAAAGTTCGAAAATGCAAAGAGAAAAAAGGGTGATCATGAAGATGGCATTGAGTGTGTTTGAGGTTTGATGAAGATTTGAGAATCAGAATCCAGAAATCGAAGAAGAAGTTTGAAGTTATGGTGAGGTTGATGATTAAGAGGGAAGAAAAGTGCCAGCCCCTTCAGTTTGCAGCAAACCCCTTTTTTATATCAGTAGCACAGTGAGGGTGATTTTGTATTTTCACCCTGATTTTCAGTTAAGTTAGTTTTAGGTAGTTAGAATTTCTGTTATAGGTTTGTTAGAACAGTTATGACATCCTCTCTTTTTCTCTTCAATTTTTGTTGAACAACTGATTTTTGTATTATTTGTTCTTGCTATTAGTTTGTATAAGGGAACTACAACTGATTTTTCCTTATTTTTGTTCACATTTTCCTCTGATTTTTCTGCCTTTCTTGTTATGGTTATTTTGTTAACCATTATAGAGCCCTTTTGTACTTATGGCATATAGTTAATAAAAGTGTATTATTCATATTGAACTTTAATATGAATGTGGAGCATAATACGGTATGGATAGACTAATGGGTATCGATTAACAAATGGAAATCGATCTTTGATTAAATAAATGGACTTGGACATATAAACATAGGATGAATGGTCATTTGGATAATAGAAAACAAATTGGTGTTTATTACCACAAAACTATGAAGTTGGATGGAATTTAGTTCGATAAAAACTGTTAGGAGAATAGATGGTCTAGAATGGAAAACAAAAGAACTTTCCTAACAATTGGATATGGGCTTAACAATCATAGTTTTTTTTTATTTATAAAAATATGCATTTTATTAAATGAATTTGGATAGAAACTTAGAATGGATTGGAAGATGACAACAAATGGGCTCTAAAGAAAAATATATGGGCTTTATAGGTCTTATGGTATATATGAGGAAAAGTTTGGACAATGGATTAAAACGGATGTTAATGAGTGATTAATTGTGTTATTGGGTTTAAAAGAATAGTATACAAACAAACTTTGTGAACTCTTGAATTGAATTTAAATGAGTAAATGGAGTTGAAGTAGGTAATATGGTCTTAATATGGATAATGAACAAGGTTTATGGTTTGGGAAAAGAGATGGGCTTAAAATTCAGGTATAAGATGTGGGCTCGAGTATTAAGTAATTCAATTGTACACCTTAACCCTCGATCCACATGAAACTCTCATTCAAAAGTAAACTTGTATTCTCGATGAATCCTCAACTTCAATCTCAATTTCACACTAACCCGCAACATGCAATAAACAACTGAGATAACGACAATGTCCTGATTACCATGACCCAATACTTTGCAATTCAGTCCCTATATTTTTCTTTTATGACTAATGGTCTGTAGATGAATGAAGCATAAGCCAGTAGATGGTAATAAATTAGAGGGCAAATTTTGGGGTGTTACAGCTGCCCCTATTCAATCACTGTAGACGTGAATGGATGATAGTAGTTACTTTCAGACATTTGAAGTATGCAGGGATTGAATACCAGAAACAACCAGAAAATTTGCACTCTGTGGCGGAGAATCAGGGAAATAAACTCAACCGAATGTCCTCTGCCTGGATATAATTATGATGTGAAGAAAAAGTAAACGGGGGATGCCCTTTGAATGATGCCAGAAGGCTACTGGCTTGCCACACTGTGGGTGGACTTGTGATATGATGCCACCCTGAGGATGGACTTTCGCCAATCTGCGGTTGGACTTCAAAATACATTGCCACACTGCGGGTGGACTTTGAAAATGATGCCACCCTGAGGATGGACTTTCGCCAATCTGCGGTTGGACTTCAAAATACATTGCCACACTGCGGGTGGACTTTGGAAATTACCACGCTGTGGGTGGACTTGAGATATGATGCCACCCTGAGGATGGACTTTCGCCAATCTGCGGTTGGACTTCAAAAAACTTTGCCACACTGCGGGTGGATTGCTGGATAATTTGCCACACTGCGGTGGACTTTAAAGGTTTGCCACACTGCGGGTGGACTTTTGCTCGCTGCGGGAGGCTTTTGCTCACTACGGGAGGCTTTTGCCCACTGCGGGGGACTTTAGAGATTTTCCACACTGCGGGTGGACTTTTGCTCACTACGGGAGACTTTTGCTCACTACGGGAGACTTTTGCTCACTACGGGGGACTTTTGAAATTTGCCACACTGCGGGTGGACTTTTGCTCACTACGGGAGACTTTTGCTCACTACGGGAGACTTTTGAGATTTGCCACACTGCGGGTGGACTTTTGAAGCTTGCCACCCGAAGATGGACTTTGGCCAGTCTGCGGCTGGACTTTTGCTCACTACAGGAGACTTTTGCTCACTACGGGAGGCTTTTGCCCACTGCGGGGGACTTTGAAAATTTGCCACACTGCGGGTGGACTTTTGGAACTTGCCACCCGAAGATGGACTTTGGCCAGTCTGCGGCTGGACTTTTGCTCACTACGGGAGACTTTTGCTCACTACGGGAGGCTTTTGCCCACTGCGGGGGACTTTTGAAATTTGCCACACTGCGGGTGGACTTTTGCTCACTACGGGAGACTTTTGCTCACTACGGGAGGCTTTTGCCCACTGCGGGGGACTTTAGAGATTTGCCACACTGCGGGTGGACTTTTGGAACTTGCCACCCGAAGATGGACTTTGGCCAGTCTGCGGCTGGACTTTTGCTCACTACGGGAGACTTTTGCTCACTACGGGAGACTTTTGCTCACTACGGGAGGCTTTTGCCCACTGCGGGGGACTTTGGAGATTTGCCACACTGTGGGTGGACTTTTGGAACTTGCCACCCGAAGATGGACTTTGGCCAGTCTGCGGCTGGACTTTTGCTCACTACGGGAGACTTTTGCTCACTACGGGAGACTTTTGCTCACTACGGGAGGCTTTTGCTCACTACGGGAGACTTTTGCTCACTACGGGAGGCTTTTGCCCACTGCGGGGCACTTTAGAGATTTGCCACACTGCGGGTGGACTTTTTCTCACTACGGGAGACTTTTGCTCACTACGGGAGACTTTTGCTCACTACGGGAGACTTTTGCTCGCTACGGGAGACTTCAGAGATTTGCCACACTGCGGGTGGACTTTTGCTCACTACGGAAGACTTTTGAAATTTGCCACACTGTGGGTGGACTTTTGAGATTTGCCACACTGCGGGTGGACTTTTGCTCATTACGGGAGACTTTTGCTCACTATGGGAGGCTTTTGCCCACTGCGGGGGACTTTAGAGATTTGCCACACTGCGGGTGGACTTTTGAAGCTTGCCACCCGAAGATGGACTTTGGCCAGTCTGCGGCTGGACTTTGAAATTTGCCACCCGAAGATGGACTTTGGCCAGTCTGCGGCTGGACTTTGCATATGTTGAATTGCATGGTATGTTGCCCCATGACACTGGGGATATTATGTCTTGAGTATTGTTAATGAACTGGTGTGAATGTAAAAGAAATTCCTGACGCGGAAGTGATAAGTCTCTGCTGACTCTGTGGGGAAACACAATGATCGCGAATTCGATATCAAGTAGTCCCGTGGGGATAACATCTCTGTCGGAGAGGAGCGTGAATAATTCATTTGTCCCGAATTATCACCTTTGCCAAAAATAAATTGGACTTTTAGATTTGAGGGCCGCACCTGGGGATACCTCGACTATTGGGGATTATCCACTCTTATGGATCTGCTGGGGAGGAGAATGATTTATCTGAAATCTTCTAGGGGAATAAGAATTGCCTTAGATCTGTTGAGGAACCGAGATCAAGGAAACCATCTGAAGGAAAAAGTGCTGACTTTTATTTACTTGTTGGAGATGACAACACCGAGACACGTCCCGCTGAGGAGGAAAGATTTCAAATTGTCCCGTGTTGGGGATCAGCTGCTTCCGTATGGATTTTGCCTTAAGAGGATTTTACAAAAGACTTTGTGTCTTTAAACTCTTAGGCACCATAAAGACTGCATGATTCAGTGTAACAACCTTGCTGAGGAGGTAACCATTGCCAATGCAGATGAGTTTGTATCTGTCAGAAGTGTTGAACGAGATAATTGGCTTGACAAGTGACCACGGTATTCTAAACTCTGGGTAAATGCTTTCGATCGTCTGTCTTCAAGAAAGAATGAACTCTCGTACTATTGGGGTGACCTGCCCCGGTACGAGTATTGAATAGCATTGCGCCTGACTGACTGATCTTCGCTCTTGGAGAGATCTGAATCTCGAAGTAATTGCCCCAGTTTGACTGAAGTTTGAAGAGATTGCTTGACGTAACTGCCCCGGTTTGGCTCAGTAATTTAATTTTGAAGAGATTTGCTCGACGTGACTGCCCCGGATTGGCTAGCTCTTACCATGACTAATTGGGAAAGTTCTTGTTCAATGAAGCTTTTTCAGAAAAGTGCACCTTGATGTGACAGTCTTTCGGAAGTTTTAGACTTCTCAACTTGGCAAGCTTAAGCTTTTGGATTGAATTTCCGCATGTGAACCATTTATGATGCCAAACAAATGTATGCAAGCAAAAAATGTTTATTCGTAGAATGAAAATTCTAATGCAACACACATGTTAAACTTGAAGTTTTGAAAATGGATCGTTTAACCTTCGTGAGAGGATCACTGGTTAAGATACGACCTTATTTTAAATGAAAGTATGTACATGCAATACCAACAACTGTCTTTTTAGCATAACTCATAGGAGTCAGGAACGCGGTCTCGTAGTAGCACGCTCTCAAATTAACCCTGTTTCAGTTAGGACTTTTAAGGGTTGTATCGTGGCCTGGTTCACGGTTACAGAAACAAAGGATATAGGCTCGAAATTTATTTGTGCCCACCCACTCTTCGTGATGTTCTCCATTCCTACATTCAGCTAGTTTTCACAAGCATTCACCTTTCATGAAGGTTTCGTGTTGATTGAGGAACCATTGCTGCTATCAGTTCACGCACCAATCAGGTTATTGTTGAGAGTCAGTCACTCCTCTATCTTTCGTGTCTGTGCCATACGACTTTGCTCTTATTTGAGGATCTTTCTTGTGTAATCCTTTTTGTCTTTCGCTTTTGCGTTATTTTGTTTTATCCCTAACTTTTGCCTGGACTGATTCTTGTGAATCTTTGATTGTGGAGTCCAGCGGGATGCCCTAACTTTTGCCTAAGTCGCTTGTTTTCAAGTTTCGACTTAGCGGGCCTTTTCTTTCTCTTTTTTGCATTTTGAACAAGTCGCGTGACATTGTTTGTCTTGATTGCTTCGCGAGGGTTGTGACTGCCTCATTCTTTGGTCGACAAAGGATAACCATTGTGGTTTTCAATCTTTGGACCTTTTGACTTGGATAACCATTGCGGTTTTGGGTCTTTGGACCTCTTGATTAGCATAGTAGAATGCAACGGATCTTCAAATACACTTCTTTATGAAAGTCTGAACGCTTGGTCTGACTAGCTGACATCTACCCTGCCCCTGGGTTACATGTAAGGGTTTTTTTCATTTGAAAATAAGCTCCTACTTCAAGGCTCAAAGAGGTTAGCGAGGGTCTATCTTCCTTATATCTCAAGTGTTTAGGATTTGAAATAATGCATGTACATCGTCAACAGGGTCTTACTTGAAAGCACACAATTAGAGATTTTGCGTTTTTGTTTCGTCATTCTCCTTTCATAGAATTTAAGCATGACAATTGGTATTGCAATGTACTCATGCACAATTATAAGGGAATGCAAATGGATCTACTTCAAGAAAAACATGTGAGTTTTATTATTGCTAACATTCAAAAGCAAACAAATTTCATACATGTAGGCAAATGTTTAGCATATAAAAGAAACTACAAACGGAAATGCAGTAAAGAAACTGAATATTGCCGTAGTTGAGAAGGCTTGGCTCCGTCTGGACCTGTCAGTCTTGGATACTTTCAATGATCAATAGCTCTTTTCACAGACTTGTAATCTTCAATTTGCAGTTGCATGCCCAAACATGGCAGTAATGCTTCCTCTTCTAGCTATTCTGACTCTGACGCGAGACATCTGAAGGAAAGAGTGAAGCTGGGGAGTAAAGTTGCCCCATAAGGTTGCTCGGAAAGACCTGACGATCTTCTGCCTACGTATCTCTATTGACTGATGACCAATGAAGAATCAGAGCGACGTAGTTCCCCTCAATAGGGATGAAAATGAACAATGAATAAAGGCAAACACATAAATGCCATCACTGAGAGTATTTGAATACTGCTGGCTCTATTTGCTTCATGAATACCCTGGTGTCCTAGATGTTTAACTTGAAGACTTCAACTTAACATGGACCATTTGGTAGAATAACCGTGACACTGGTTCCGTCGTGATTAGGCATCAAACTCTGGAGTACCTTTGGATGAGGAGAAAAAACGATTGCCTTGGACTCAACTAGGTTTTGTACCTTGTTCTGAAAAGCCCAACATTTCTCAATACTGTGCCCCTGGGCACCTGAATGGAATTCGCACCTGGAGTGTGGATCAAAATTTGGTGGTAGATTATCGGCAGAAGGAGCTCTCATGGTACGGAGCTCGACCAGGTTCAGCTTCAGAAGTTCTGGAAGCAATACATCATATGGACATGGGATAGGATCAAGTCTGCGGTTCCTCGCTCTTGTTCTTTCCTGAAACAGTCTCTGTACCTGTTGTTGCTGACCCCGTGGTTGTGATTGAAAACTTTGTTGTTGACATTGCGTTGGACGCTTGACATGTCTCTGTACTCTCTTACTCATATTCGGCCGAGGAGTGAATGAAGATTGTTGATGTAGTCCCTTTGAAGACTTAGCCTGAGCAATGATTCTAGAAGAAGGAAAGTTGACCACTTCTTTTGTATTCCTGCATACTGAAGGAGGAGTTAGCTCGTGACTCTCAATCAACCCCATTTTGAAAAGTTGTGGACATAATTCAGCATAAGACACGGGTGTCGGATCAATAACCCTTTCTTGCTTCTGTTGATGACAGGTTGCTAGCGATGGAGGAGCTATAGCCGAAATCGGTTGAAGTATTTCTCCTGGAAACCAAGGCGTAGCAGCTGAGGAGGATCCCTGATAAGGAAAGAAAGTGCTCACTTCTTTGGTAACGATTGGTGTAGGATCATCCAGTTCACATGTGGAGTTGGTTCCTATCTGATGCTCTTCCTGACTGCCGAGTGGCGATTGCTGGTGAAGAGATTCGAACTGTAGAGGAAATCCATCTAAAGAACCCTGATTTATTGGACATCCCAAAGAGATGGGAGAAACATGACCTTCTGTTTGAAAAGTAGACACACAAATATTTTCCTTTTTCGACATAGCATTCATGATTCCTGAAAGCAGCTTTATCTGAGTCTTCATCAAGTTGAATTCTTCTCTCAGCAATTTCTGATCCTGGGACAACGCTCGAATGTCCACTACAACATGCCCTAGTTGGGCCTTCATCTCAGTCATCTCCGCTCGGAGTTGTTCCATGTGTAAACCTTGACAGTCGTGATTCAAATTAACCATTCTGGAGAGAAACCAGGTCAGGATAAGAATTTGTCTCTGAACACCTGTAAAAAATGCAAGGATGTATGCAAATGCCATGTTCGGTTATTTCCAAGGAATCCATCTGTTTTGATCCAAGTTTTAATGCAGAAGAAAATCCGCCATAGTTCAGATATGGGATCCTTAGAAGTAACTGAACATGTATGCTAAAATGCCATGATGTCATGTATGCAACTGGCATATGGTCAGCGGTCCGACGCTGGTGTGGATCAGATAACCAAGTGTTGGTGAAGATCATGATATCACTGTATCTGTGCATAAGTTCCCGAATTCTCAACCAAGTATCATATAGGACCGGATCATAACACGGAGTAATACTGGTAAAAGCGGGTATGTTGGAAGTTTTTAGGGTTCCTGCAAACCTGTAAACCCCTCCCAATCTCACGGGTGTGCTACTACGGGTCAACATCACGGACTCTCAAAGCCGAATAGCAATAATACGTTCACCATTTCCGAGAAATGGCTCATGACCAAATCAGGGAATCAGTTTGGCATTATGTACTACTCAGGGAGGCCTCAGCTGAATTCCGGAAAAACAAGCATCCCTCATAAGTTCCCGGCTTCAAGCGCTGAAGTCGAGAAACAATAGTACATTCATCCCGAAGGGTACAATACTACCGTCATACGACCAGTTGCTTTAACAAGGTTCTTATGAGAGAACAAGGTCATCCTATGCGATTTCCTAGTGGGCCCTCGGGTGCGAATGGGTTTGCCACGAAATGTGGTCTGCCACTGTCACCACTGGAGAGGGTTGTTTCCACTAAGGTCCTCGATGATCGGTTCCCAGTGTTAGCAGCTCAGGTGAGAACATTCTATGGTCTGCCTAGGCAGTATAGAACATATTCCAAGAGAGCCTGATCTGGGTGTGGGACTCGTGAAAACTACACGTGCTCAAGACCACGCAAGCCACACGACTGCCCACTCTAAATCCTATGTGTATACTCAAGCCGGGTATTTGGCTTATCTCACGATAATCCCATCCCGCCAAGGAAAACCAGAACAGCCAGTACAGTATATGCCAGTATATGCGACAATAAAGTAAAGTGCAGAAAGCTGTAAATAAAGCTGTAAAGGAAAGCGATAAACTGTAAACAAAACAGTAAAGCTAAACTAAAGCATAACAGCGAATGAATAAGCACCCAAAGAAAACAAAACAGACAAGCGCTAGGATTGACTCTCAAAGGGGAAATTAGAATTTCTAAAAGGTCCCCAACAGAGTCGCCAGCTGGTCGCTCCCGGGATTTTCATCCTAGTACAAACGCAAAAGTGGCGCGGAAAGGTTAGAGTCGCCAGCCAGACATTTTTATCCCGAATGAATGGGAAAGGTAATGTTGCACAAACCTGAGGAAGAAGGAAAGGACAAGGTCCTGCGAACCAAAGATCTGAGTTTGGGAGTCGGTTACGAATTGAGAAGGTATTAGCACCCCAATCCGTCCGTCGTACCCGACGGGATCCACGCTTGCTTGCTTTGTTTCAAAGGGTGAGAAATAATATGATGTTTGAGTAAAGGAATGGCTATCTGGAATGAAATGGAAATGAGAAAAGAAATGAAATTGAAAAATGGGAATAAAGGGGGAAAATGTAGGGAGAAAGAAAGATTGTGCTCGAATGGGCCCTACCCCACTGCCTACGTACCTCATCGGGATAAATGAGGATCAGAGACGCCGTAGTTCGTCTAACTAAGGCTTACACTCATTTATGGTTTTTAGGATGACGTTGCCATAGTTCTAGCTCAGGTGTTACCGGCTCTGACTCGAGGGTGTTTACCGTGTCGCTGTTTGAACTGTCGAGACAAGTCATGTTCGTCCGTAAAGAGTATGAGATGAGAAAGAAGACGTGACTTCTTGGTTTGTTGTTTTTTAGAAGAAATGTTTTGAATTTGTGTTTATTGAATGTACAACATTAAAGACTATGACACAGGAGCGAATACTTTCCAAGATCGCCCCCAATGGAACATTTGTAAAGCATCCTAGAAGAATGAAGGAGACCTCCACTAGTCATTTCCCGTGTAGCTTAAGGCTCGTGGCGCATTGTACACCTTTTCCTTTATTAAGTGTTTTTGATTTTCTTTTAAGATGAGAAGTGAGACTCAAGTTATAAAAGGAAAGCTTCTAAGGGGCAACTAGACTTACCCTAAGTTAGTTGAATTCATGGATAACCTATGGTTAGTGAGGTTTGCAATTAAATCTACCTAAGAGATATAAGACTAGACATGCAAGTAAAAGAAGTTAATGATGAGCAATAGGGTCCTCCTAAGTCATGGTGGGTAAACACGGTATGAAATGTAAATGGGATGAAACAATGGATCGGGTGGGTCGGTTGCGTGGTGCTAAGACGCACGACTTATGGTGTGAAACATACAAGGCTTGCCTTTGGTTGAATGGAGTGGCACGATGGTGATCGAGGAACCCTAAAATAATATGAACTTTATTTATTTATTTGAAAATATACTCGACGTTGGATCGAATACTTTATTTGTTTTTGAAATTTTGGTTTTCTATCGATTCGTTTTATCTTTTCTATCCTACTTATGGAAACTATACAAACATACAAGTATTACACTATTACATCACAAAGCATACAAAGTATAATTGAGGCATAAAAATGTCCAAGTCCATAAGCCAATCCTTGAAAACATACCTTGCACAAAAAAGAGAATAGTTAGTGAATGACATGAATCATGAATATGCATAATATGATGGAATGAATTAAAATGACAAAAAATATTAAGAGTCATGGAAAAAATGTGAAATTAAATCCCTAGGGTATCTAACCTGATTATAACACTATGTTAAAAGGTATCTTAAAAATTCTAATCCTAACTATGTCAAATAGTCACTTAATTCTATCAAAAGTTTAATCACAAATTTATACAATTCACACTACCAAAACAGTAGAAAAAATGCCCTAAAAAATACACAAAAAATATTCTAGGTACTTCTATTTGTCCTTTAATCATAGCAAAAAGAATGGGCAAAAAATGTTATGGGAAGTGGCAGAAATAAATTGTACAAATTTATGTATTCATATGAGAATTCAATACAAAAGCAATTAAATGAAAAAATCGAAATTAAATGGAAAAATGATTAAATTCAGAAAGTAAAAATTGGGAATGTTTCTAAATTGACTTAATATTCTAATGTAATTTTTAGGGATTTTTATTATGTATTTTAGTATTTATTCATGAATTAATCGAAAACTATGTAAAAATAGAAATTAAAAGAAAAGGAGATAAGAGAGGGGGTAGGAATAGCCATGCTTTTAAGTTAAACTGACATTGGGCTTTGCAAAAGAGGGTGCTAAAAGCAATCTGCTAGGCCCACACGTGCAGGTGGCCTGAGGGTACATGGGACTTATGGTGGATAGGTGGCGCGTGTGATTGGCATTTGGTGGTCCAACTGGACGGTGACACTTGTCACCGCCGGATTGGACCAGAGCAAAAAATCTCATCTACTAAAAATGGGCGGTGGAGTTTAAATGGATTCTTATGAATCTTAATGGCTTTTACTAACTTAATTATGCATTAAGGGGTTTTTGACCCTTTCAACTTTCCAATTTAAAACACAGTAATTTCTAATTAACATAAAAATTAAAGATTTAATATTTATAATTAAAACAAAGGAATCAGAACAATATTTCTTTCCCTCTCTCCCAATACACGCCCCCCCATCCCTCTGGGTTCTTCTTCAATAGAAATCCCAACAGAAAAAACCCTAGTAGCCGCCGCCGCAGCAGCCGTCTCAGGTGGTCTATCTCCAAACTTCCAAACACAAACCTTAATCCTTTTCCCTTCTATATCTCCAATTTGGTCTCAGATTTCCCTAAAAACTAACCTAGCTATCGGATTGACGCATACAGCTTTCAAAATCAACACAAACAAACTTCGATCAATACCTGTACGTGATGATGAAAGGAGACGACGATGATGCCCTACGATTTCACACGGTGAAGGTGAAGTCGCGCGTTTGAAGGCGACGGCGATTCCGACACGGAAGATCGACGGTGAAAATTGGCGTTCTTGCGTCGGAGATTGGAGTTTGATAATCAATGTCGCAACTTGATGAAGGTTATGTTGTTCCCGTTGCCACGAAATTTGGTACGTTCTTCTCCTCACACTATTCTGGATTCTTGTTACCTGTTGCAGTTACAGTTCCATTTCATTGCGTCTTTGCGGTGTTGATGTTGAAGAGGTTGAAGCTGCGCTGATGAAAAGAAGCCGGGGAAGACGAATCAACAAGGATGAAGCTGTGTGAAACAGGTGGTGATGATGGCCGAAAGTGAAGATCCTGATGATGATGGATGTGGCGAAAATGATGTTTATTAATGTGAAGATGATGAGAATCTGTTGACGATTGCAGGGTTGGACTCTTGAGGCTTGAAAACTTGATGATGTTTGTATTGGTTGCAGGTACTATGGTGATGGTGAAGATGTATGAATCTGCATTTTTTTGTTGTGGCATCGAAATCAAGAGATCAAAACTCTCAGGTACCATTGATCCTCCCTGCATCTTCCTGTTTGATTCACTCTCTGCTGTTATTGAACGACATCAATTCTTCTGCTTATTGAATTTGCAATATTGAAGGATTTGTGACACCAAGAATATTCTTGACTTCTTTTGCAGGTTTAGCCTTGATGGTTGATGAGGGTTTCTGAAGGAAAGTTCGAAAATGCAAAGAGAAAAAAGGGTGATCATGAAGATGGCATTGAGTGTGTTTGAGGTTTGATGAAGATTTGAGAATCAGAATCCAGAAATCGAAGAAGAAGTTTGAAGTTATGGTGAGGTTGATGATTAAGAGGGAAGAAAAGTGCCAGCCCCTTCAGTTTGCAGCAAACCCCTTTTTTATATCAGTAGCACAGTGAGGGTGATTTTGTATTTTCACCCTGATTTTCAGTTAAGTTAGTTTTAGGTAGTTAGAATTTCTGTTATAGGTTTGTTAGAACAGTTATGACATCCTCTCTTTTTCTCTTCAATTTTTGTTGAACAACTGATTTTTGTATTATTTGTTCTTGCTATTAGTTTGTATAAGGGAACTACAACTGATTTTTCCTTATTTTTGTTCACATTTTCCTCTGATTTTTCTGCCTTTCTTGTTATGGTTATTTTGTTAACCATTATAGAGCCCTTTTGTACTTATGGCATATAGTTAATAAAAGTGTATTATTCATATTGAACTTTAATATGAATGTGGAGCATAATACGGTATGGATAGACTAATGGGTATCGATTAACAAATGGAAATCGATCTTTGATTAAATAAATGGACTTGGACATATAAACATAGGATGAATGGTCATTTGGATAATAGAAAACAAATTGGTGTTTATTACCACAAAACTATGAAGTTGGATGGAATTTAGTTCGATAAAAACTGTTAGGAGAATAGATGGTCTAGAATGGAAAACAAAAGAACTTTCCTAACAATTGGATATGGGCTTAACAATCATAGTTTTTTTTTATTTATAAAAATATGCATTTTATTAAATGAATTTGGATAGAAACTTAGAATGGATTGGAAGATGACAACAAATGGGCTCTAAAGAAAAATATATGGGCTTTATAGGTCTTATGGTATATATGAGGAAAAGTTTGGACAATGGATTAAAACGGATGTTAATGAGTGATTAATTGTGTTATTGGGTTTAAAAGAATAGTATACAAACAAACTTTGTGAACTCTTGAATTGAATTTAAATGAGTAAATGGAGTTGAAGTAGGTAATATGGTCTTAATATGGATAATGAACAAGGTTTATGGTTTGGGAAAAGAGATGGGCTTAAAATTCAGGTATAAGATGTGGGCTCGAGTATTAAGTAATTCAATTGTACACCTTAACCCTCGATCCACATGAAACTCTCATTCAAAAGTAAACTTGTATTCTCGATGAATCCTCAACTTCAATCTCAATTTCACACTAACCCGCAACATGCAATAAACAACTGAGATAACGACAATGTCCTGATTACCATGACCCAATACTTTGCAATTCAGTCCCTATATTTTTCTTTTATGACTAATGGTCTGTAGATGAATGAAGCATAAGCCAGTAGATGGTAATAAATTAGAGGGCAAATTTTGGGGTGTTACAGCTGCCCCTATTCAATCACTGTAGACGTGAATGGATGATAGTAGTTACTTTCAGACATTTGAAGTATGCAGGGATTGAATACCAGAAACAACCAGAAAATTTGCACTCTGTGGCGGAGAATCAGGGAAATAAACTCAACCGAATGTCCTCTGCCTGGATATAATTATGATGTGAAGAAAAAGTAAACGGGGGATGCCCTTTGAATGATGCCAGAAGGCTACTGGCTTGCCACACTGTGGGTGGACTTGTGATATGATGCCACCCTGAGGATGGACTTTCGCCAATCTGCGGTTGGACTTCAAAATACATTGCCACACTGCGGGTGGACTTTGAAAATGATGCCACCCTGAGGATGGACTTTCGCCAATCTGCGGTTGGACTTCAAAATACATTGCCACACTGCGGGTGGACTTTGGAAATTACCACGCTGTGGGTGGACTTGAGATATGATGCCACCCTGAGGATGGACTTTCGCCAATCTGCGGTTGGACTTCAAAAAACTTTGCCACACTGCGGGTGGATTGCTGGATAATTTGCCACACTGCGGTGGACTTTAAAGGTTTGCCACACTGCGGGTGGACTTTTGCTCGCTGCGGGAGGCTTTTGCTCACTACGGGAGGCTTTTGCCCACTGCGGGGGACTTTAGAGATTTTCCACACTGCGGGTGGACTTTTGCTCACTACGGGAGACTTTTGCTCACTACGGGAGACTTTTGCTCACTACGGGGGACTTTTGAAATTTGCCACACTGCGGGTGGACTTTTGCTCACTACGGGAGACTTTTTCTCACTACGGGAGACTTTTGAGATTTGCCACACTGCGAGTGGACTTTTGAAGCTTGCCACCCGAAGATGGACTTTGGCCAGTCTGCGGTTGGACTTTTGCTCACTACGGGAGACTTTTGCTCACTACGGGAGGCTTTTGCCCACTGCGGGGGACTTTGAAAATTTGCCACACTGTGGGTGGACTTTTGGAACTTGCCACCCGAAGATGGACTTTGGCCAGTCTGCGGCTGGACTTCACCCGAAGATGGACTTTGGCCAGTCTGCGGCTGGACTTTGCATATGTTGAATTGCATGGTATGTTGCCCCATGACACTGGGGATATTATGTCTTGAGTATTGTTAATGAACTGGTGTGAATGTAAAAGAAATTCCTGACGCGGAAGTGATAAGTCTCTGCTGACTCTGTGGGGAAACACAATGATCGCGAATTCGATATCAAGTAGTCCCGTGGGGATAACATCTCTGTCGGAGAGGAGCGTGAATAATTCATTTGTCCCGAATTATCACCTTTGCCAAAAATAAATTGGACTTTTAGATTTGAGGGCCGCACCTGGGGATACCTCGACTATTGGGGATTATCCACTCTTATGGATCTGCTGGGGAGGAGAATGATTTATCTGAAATCTTCTAGGGGAATAAGAATTGCCTTAGATCTGTTGAGGAACCGAGATCAAGGAAACCATCTGAAGGAAAAAGTGCTGACTTTTATTTACTTGTTGGAGATGACAACACCGAGACACGTCCCGCTGAGGAGGAAAGATTTCAAATTGTCCCGTGTTGGGGATCAGCTGCTTCCGTATGGATTTTGCCTTAAGAGGATTTTACAAAAGACTTTGTGTCTTTAAACTCTTAGGCACCATAAAGACTGCATGATTCAGTGTAACAACCTTGCTGAGGAGGTAACCATTGCCAATGCAGATGAGTTTGTATCTGTCAGAAGTGTTGAACGAGATAATTGGCTTGACAAGTGACCACGGTATTCTAAACTCTGGGTAAATGCTTTCGATCGTCTGTCTTCAAGAAAGAATGAACTCTCGTACTATTGGGGTGGCCTGCCCCGGTACGAGTATTGAATAGCATTGCGCCTGACTGACTGATCTTCGCTCTTGGAGAGATCTGAATCTCGAAGTAATTGCCCCAGTTTGACTGAAGTTTGAAGAGATTGCTTGACGTAACTGCCCCGGTTTGGCTCAGTACTTTAATTTTGAAGAGATTTGCTCGACGTGACTGCCCCGGATTTGTAGATGAATGAAGCATAAGCCAGTAGATGGTAATAAATTAGAGGGCAAATTTTGGGGTGTTACAAAGGGTAACCCACCTCAAGGCTTACTCAAGACCCTTACGGAGGATTTAACATAACACGCTCTTCAATCTTTACGGATGCTTCCCGTGGGACTAAAGGTAACCCACCTCAAGACTTACTCAAGATTATCACATAATTAGTATAACAATTGCCTTAAGTCCTTACGGATGCTTCACGTGGGACTAAGGACAACCCACCTCAAGGCTTACTCAAGACCTTACGGAGGACTTATAGTCTACACGTCTCAAATCAACGCCCATGTATACACAACGGGTACCTCAAGTCCTTACAGATGCTCTAGTGGAACACATAGTAGCCACATTGAGACTTACACAAGACCTTACGGAGGATCCTAAAACAATACATAAATCATGATTCATTCGAGTTTAAGGGGAACCTAGATACCTCACAAGTCGTACCTTTCTCTATTTCCATTAACTCACACTTTCCATTTCATCAAAGTTTTGGTCATTTGAAAAAGTCGGGTAAAATTCGGCTCAAAATAATATTTCTTGGTCTCAAAAGATAGATTATGTCATTAGCTTCAAAACGATATATGGAACGCTAAAAACGGATACCCGGAATAGAAGTTACGAATTAAATACCAAAGTTGGAACCTACAGGTCTCGCTAAGCGAACTCCCTCTCGCTGAGCGAGGGCTGCTCCTTGAGCGAGCTATACCAGTTCAGGAAATTTCTAGGCTTACGGGAAATCCTTATTCCAACCCAATTTCAAATCCAATCATCAACCAAAGCAGAAAAACATAATCAAACATGTTCGTAGACAACATATAAGCATTTTAGTTGAGTTTTAATCGAGTTTTAACCGTTAACTTTAGATTTCTTATATTTTCCAAATAAACCCTAAACCACAAAATCTCTAAAACTTAACCAAAATCAAAGACAAAAGTTTCTAACTAAGAACCCACCTCGAGAGATGAAAATTGGCGGAAAGATCGAGTCGATTCGACGGACGGGTGATCGAGAATGAGGAAATGAAGCTTTTGGGATTTTTCTCTCTTCTTCTTCTCTTTTCCTCTTCTTTCTTCTTTTCTTTCCTTACTATATTTTTCTCCTTCTCATATTCTTTCTATATATATAAATATATAAACTTATATTTTTACCAATGGGTCAAAAATTAGAGAGTATCCAAAAATGTCTCTTAATCCGATATTTTATAGAAATGTCTGAGTCAACTAATATCAATTAATAGAATAATATTTCGTTGGTTACTCTATTTAGTTCCGTTAAAATTTCTTAGAGTAGTCCGGAATAATATTATTACCAATTAATATTATTCAGAGCTTTAAATAAAATACGGGGTATTACATCCTCCCCCCTTAAATAAAATTCGTCCACGAATTTAAAGGATTACCTAGGTGAGGATATGATTCTCGCATCTCTGATTCCAACTCCCACGTAGCATCTCCCGGATGTGTCTCATCCCATTGCACTTTAACAAGTGGTATCTCTTTATTTCTCAACACCTTGGTTTCTCTCCCAACAATACGGCTCGGTTGGGGTTCAAAAGTCAAATCCACTTCTATCTCTATAGAATCCGGTAGAATAGGATGAAAAGGATCGGGAACGAACCTACGAAGTTGAGATACATGGAAAACATCATGCATTTATTATAGAGAGGGTGGTAAGGCTAATCTATAGCAACTTAACCAATCCTTTCTAGGATCTGATACGGTCCTATGTATCTCAGAATCAGCTTGCGCGACATGAATGTTCCTTTCAATCTCAATCTCGGAGTGACTTTCAAGTATACATGATCGCCTTCATCGAATTCCAAAGGTCTCCTTCGATTGTCAGCATAACTCTTCTGACGATCTTGGGCTTGTTTAATCTTTTCTCGGATCATACGAATCTTTTCCGTAGTCTCTTGAATAATTTTCAGTCCTAAAATCCTGTCTTCACCCACTTCCGACCAACACAATGGTGTTCTACACTTTCTTCCGTACAAAGCTTCATACAAAGCCATACCGATGCTCGCGTGATAACTGTTATTGTAAGAGAACTCTATCAACGACAAAAGTTCCTTCCAACTTCCTTTAATTTCCAAAACACATGCTCTTAACATATCTTCCATCGTTTGAATCGTACATTCCGTCTGACCATCCGTTTGAGGATGATTAGAAGTACTCAAACGCAAATTCGTACCCATGGCTTGTTGGAACGTCTTCCAAAACCTCAAAGTGAACTTCGGATCTCTATCCAACACAATGCTAGACGGGACACCATGAAATCTCACAATTTCGACAATAAACAACCTTGCAAGCTGACTTGCCCTGTATGTAGTCTTACAGCTAAGAAATGCGCAGATTATGTTAGTCGGTCCACAATCACCCAAACAGAGTCATATCCACCTTGAGTACTTGGTAAACTTACCGCAAAGTCCATAAAGATACTATCCCATTTCCAAATTGGGATGTCCACAGGTTGTAGCAATCCACCTGGTCTTTGGTGCTCAATCTTCACTTGCTGACACACCGCACATTCTGACACAAATACCGCAATATCCTTTTTTATTTCGGACAACCAATACTCCCTCTTCAAGTATTGATACATCTTCGAAGAACCTGGATGTATCGTAAAAGAACCTTTATGTGCTTTTTCCATAATCTTTCTCTTTAACACATCATCATTCGGAATGCAAATTCTTTGATTGAATAGAATGATCCCATCTAATGCTCTCACGAAACCTAGTTGGAGTAACAATCCTTGCAACTTCTCATCTAAAACTTGCGCTTGTTGAATATCATTCCTCAAAGTAGAATTAATATTCAAGTTTCCCATGATTACACCATTCGGAGTCCAAACAAACTGAAGATTAAGATCCCAAAACTTTTCCAACAATGCATACTCCAACACCATCAATTCAACACTATGAATCACTTTTCTGCTTAAAGCATCTGCCATTTTATTCGCTTTTCCTGGATGATACTTCAACTCAAGGTCATAATCTTTCAAATACTCCATCCATCTCCTCTGCCTCATATTCAGTTCCTTTTGGTTAAAGAGGTACTTCAAACTCTTGTGATCACTAAACATCTCAAAACGCATACCATACAAAAAGTGTCGCCACACTTTCAAGGTAAACACCACAGCCGCAAATTCCAAATCATGCGTAGGATAATTCTTCTCATGAACTCTCAACTGTTTGGAAGCATACGCTACTACCTGACCTTCTTGCATGAGAACACCTCCTAAACCCATCTTCGAAGCATCGCAAAACACTTCATAAGATTTGTTAGGATCGGGAATAATCAAGACTGGAGCAGTCGTCAATTTCTCCTTCAACCACACGAAACTTTGCTCACAAATGGAATCCCATTCATAAGCGAAGTCCTTCCTAGTGAGTTTAGTTAACGGTAACGCCATCTGAGAAAAACCTTTAATAAATCTCATGTAGTAACCTGCCAAACCCAGGAAGCTTCTCACTTCGCTAACATTCTTCGATCTCTCCCAATTAATTACAGCTTCTATCTTTGACGGATCTACTGCTACACCTCCCCGTGATATAACATGTCCAAGGAACTTAACTTCTGACATCCAGTATTCACACTTACTAATCTTAGCAAAAAGTTTCTTTTCCTGTAGTATCAACAGGATAATTCTTAGATGTTCTCCGTGCTCTTGCGGAGTACGAGAATAGATAAGAATGTAATCGATAAAGATCACCACAAATTTATCCAAATAATTCTAAAATATCCGATTCATGTAGTCCATAAAAACAGCTGGAGCATTCATCACACCGAAAGGCATCACTAAGAATTCGTAATGACCGTAACGGGTTCTGAACGCAGTTTTCAGAACATCAGAACTCTCCACACGAATCTGGTGATAGCCCGATCTCAGATCAATCTTCGAGAACATGCAGACTCCTTTCAATTGATCTAAAAGATCGTCTATCCTCGGTAAGAGGTATTTATTCTTTATAGTAACCTTGTTCAACTTACGATAATCGATGCACAGACGCATACCACCATCCTTCTTCTTTACCAATAACATCGGAGCTCCCCACGGTGAAACACTAGGCCTTATAAAATTCTTTGCCATCAAATCCTCTAATTGATCCTTCAACTCTTTCAACTCGAGTGGCACCATCCGATAAGGAGAAACGGATATCGGAGCCATTCCTGGTATTAGGTCGACTGATGTCGCTCCCGGGATTTTCATCCTAGTACAAACGCGAAAGTGGCGCGGAAAAGGTAGAGTCGCCAGCCAGACATTTTTATCCCGAATGAATGGGAAAGGTAATGTTGCACAAACCTGAGGAAGAAGGAAAAGACAAGGTCATGCGAACCAAAGATCTGAGTTCGGGAGTCGGTTACGAACTGGGAAGGTATTAGCACCCCAGATCGTCCGTCGTACCCGACGGGATCCACGCTTGCTTGTTTGTTTCAAAGGGTGAGAAAAATATGAATGCTGCTGAACAAAACCGCTAACTGGAATGGAAATGAGAAATGAGAAGGGAATAAGAAAGGAGAATGAAAAGAAAGGGGGAAATGTAGGGAAAATAAAGATTGTGCTCGAACGGGCCCTACCCCGCTGCCTACGTACCTCATCGGGATAATGAGGATCAGAGTCGACGTAGTTCGCCTAACTAAGGCGGGAACTATTTGTTTGTGTTTTTTATGGCTGGAACTGCGTATGTCTATGCTCAGGTGTTGCAGGCTCGTCTGGTACGAGTGCGTTTACCGTCTTGCATGTGTGACAAGTCGTCGCGAGTTCGCGTTGTGAGTGAATGAGATGAGAAAGAGAAGTTCCCGCAGGATAGTCGCTTGTTATTTGTTCTTGTCTTTTATGAGAAGTGTTTTGAATTTGTTTGTGAACGGTCTTGTACTAAGACCTATCCATCGCGGGAAGTATTTACACCTCGCCCCGAAACAGGACGCGTATAAACACTCCGCAACAAAGTCTCGTGTCGTACAAGATTGTTCGGTTTTTATTAAGTGTTTTATTACTTTTCTTTTGAAGGGAGAAAGAATGACTCAAGTTGGAAAAGGAAAAATCTAAGGGACTAAGACTCAATCCTATTTTTGTTTATTTATTTACAAGTGATCCTAATGGTTAGTGAGGTTTTCTATTCCTAATGGAAACTTAAAACTACTAGAATTCAACTTACTTCTTAATGAAGTTAAGTTGGTTCTAAGAACAAATGGAAAACCTATACAAGTTATAAGATCAAGATAAAGCAAAAAATGAAATTAAACATAAGGAATAAAATTCTACAAATGCACTAGATGACATGACTTAAAAAATAGTCTATTTATTTATTCTGTATTCTAATGAAAAATGAAATTTTAATCCTAAGTTCTAAATCTAAGCTAAACCTAATACTCATTCCAAAAATTTAATTGAACTAACCTATGTTTAAATTAAATTCTATGACTAAACTTAAACTACACTATTATTTATATATTGAACTTATTTTCTTTTAATGGCCTAAACTAATGGGAATTATGCATAACTAGGCCTAAAACTAATATTCTAAAGAAATATTAAAACTCCTAGCAAAATTGTGAAAATTAAACTATAGGGTCCTAACATTATCTAAAATATTGTATTAAGGGGGATTCTAAAAATCTTATTTTTCCTATGCCTAACAAATAATTATTTCCAGCTAAGAATTAACTACTAATTCCTAAGGATTATATCACTAAAACCTAAGATAAAAGGTCCTAAAAAATCCATAAAAAATATCCTAAGAACTATTATGAGTTCTCTAATTACAGAAAAAAGAATGACTCAAAAAAAGGTGCTGGAAGTTACTTAAATAAAATGAACAAAATCCAGCATAATTAAAAGAAATACAAATGAAGCTAATTAAAAGAATAATTCAGAATTAAATAAAAAATAACAAAAATTCAGAAAATAAAAATATCACAAATTCCTAAAATGACTTATTAAGCTACTTAAATTTTTGGGGAATTTTATAGTGCTTTCTACTATTTTTATTGAATTTAATTTGAACTATATTAACTTAAAATAAAATCTTAAAGGAATAATGCAGGAGGGGTGAGTTAAGTAATTTTCTAAACTGTTTAATACTGGGCCTAAAATGAAGGGGTGCGAATATCAATATGAGAGAAGCCCATAATGCAGGAAACCTGGGGAGGTGTGGAAAGCTATATTTTTAGTAGTTTTTCTCACTGGGCTTACGTAGGGGGGGTGCTAATAAAAACGTAAAGCCCATATGGGATTTGTATTAAAATTAATGATCCCTATTATATTATTATTTACACTAAGATTAAATTAATCTTATTATAACATTTTTTCTAAAAATCTGAAATTAAGAAAAATGAGTTAAACTCACCTAAACTAATATTTTCTAAAAAAAAAAAATCTTAATTTAAGAAAATATTAAACTAATCTTATAAAAATAATTTTCTCTAAAACCTTAATTTAAAGAAAAATGAATTAAATTTAAATAAATCTTATGAACTAATATTTTCAAAAATCTTGATTTAAAGAAAAAAAAGAAAGAATTAACCTAAACTTAAAGTTAATATTTTTCCTGAAAATCTTAATTAAAACTAATATTAAACTATTTTTATGATTATATCAACTTAATATTTTAACTAAACTTATCAAGATATTTTTCTAAAATCTTAATTAAAATTATAATTTTATTAGAAATGAATTACCTTTATTCTAAAATGAATTAACTAATAGTTTTATATGAATTTAATGTTTTAACTTAAGAAAATGAAATTAAACAACTTATGATTAAAATTTCCTAAAGTCTTAATTTAAACTAATGAATTAACTAATCTTAATGTAATATCAATTAAAATCTTAATTTAACTATAACTTTTTATTACAATCAGACTTAAGAAAATACAAACAATAAAAAGAAAAATCAAAAATCCAAAACCAACATAACCCTAATCCCCTTCTCCTTCCCCTTGACGCTGCCGCCGCCAGCATCATCACCCTCATCTACCTCTCACCTCAGCCCGCCGCCAGCTTAACACAGTCCACTCTTCTTCTTCTTCAAATTCACGAATCAAACACCAGCCTTCCTAAATCGACCGCGACAAAGCTAACTCACCGAAACCCTAAACTACGACGCTCCTCTTCTCTTCCCCCGAATCCGTCTTCTTTCCTTCACCATCACCGTTCCAGTAACCCTTTCTAAACCTAATTCCTAATTCTCCAAGCCAACATCGAAACACTTCAAGACCTAAAATTCTTCATCTCGAACCCTAACATCTTTTGGAGCATCAACAACATAACAGCAAGGAAATAACGAACACTGACCGACACGGACGGAGCTCGTACCTGGAAACGATCGAAACCAATGGGTGATGAGAGCTTCGTTTGATGAAACGCGATAGAAGCTTTATGTAATGCTTCAGGTAAGCTTAACTTGGCCCTGCTCTGCGCGTTCTTGATGCGATGGCTTTCGTCTTCAAATCTCTTGATGATAATTGCTCAGAATTCTTGACGATTTTGACGATTTGATTCAATTACAGGTTGCCGGAAATGTCTGTGTCGTTACGGACGATGAAGGTTTGATGGAGGATTGGAAACTGAGGTCACAGATTGAAATTTATGAGAGGATTTGCTTTAGGTAAGAAAATTCTACCAGAATCAATCTTCCTCATCTTTTGCGTAATCCTGATCCATTAGGGCCTTTGCTTATGATTTGGTTTTGAATACCTGTTTCTCTGAATTCACAGGTTCATGAAGATGATGGCCAATCATCAAAAATGGTGATGAGTTGATGAAGATTGGAAGAGAAGAATGGAGAAAGAGAAGAAGATTCAGAGAGGTATGAGAGGCTCATGAATTGAAGAAGAAACCAAAGGGAGTGAGAATGCTCTGATTTATAGAGGCTTGAAGAGTGTGTGATGAAGAAGTTCAGGTGAAACTTCTGGAAGATTTCTGTTAGGAAGTTAGTTATTTTTTCAGTTAGAACCTGATTCTGTTATGCACTGTTGTGAATTCAGTTCATTATTGATTCTGCTATGCCTTTTTCACTGTGATTCTCTACTTCTAATTCTGTTACTAAGTTTCTCTTGATTTCTTCTTTTTCTTTTGTGAAATTCTGTTGGTAGTAAATCATAAGCTAACTGAAATTATGTGATAGCTTAAGTGAATAATTCATGAATTGTGGTTTTTGCTTGTCCTGAATTCTCCTCTTTTTGAGTGTAATTTTTTTTGCTCCTGAATTCAGATTCGTACCCTTGTGATCTCTATGTCATAGTGGTTTTTTTTTCTATTCCAATTTCTGCTTCAATATGGACCTGAATTTGAATGATGGTATTGGCTCTTATTTGCAGGCGTGGTTGTCGAAGGTTGATGTAGTTTGATTCCAAGTTGATGCGGATTGAAGTTGAACAATGGACAAAGAAAACTCTTTTTTTTGTGATGGCGTGAAGAGGGAATCATGAAATCAGTTGCTATAAATTTTTTCTCAATTTTTTTTGTTACTGTATTCTCCTTCTTTCTAATTTTTCTATAGAATTTTGTAACATGAATTATTACCAAGACTGTTATCATTTGAAAGTTATGTAATTAACCAAATTTGAAATAATATAAATTTTATTTGCTTGCTATTTCTATATTTCCTTTACAAGAGACTTAACAACCAAAAAATAACTTGACAGCATGTTATTATAGTAATGGGTCTTGACCTTTACTTTATTTTGTTTTGACAAATATGAGGCCCAAAGGAATAATTTAATAGAGTTAAAAAAATGATGGTAACAATATAATTAATCGGTATGGACCCTTGAACTTTCGAGAGAGGTTTATAGATTTATTTGAATGATTGGCCGAAAATGAATATGACTTGAAAAATTGAACAAAATGGGTGTAGAATTCAAACGGATATGAACCCTTGGAAACTAGACTAAACTAATGGAGATGCAGAGTGGAATTTAGGCTTAGGCTTGACTTATGTTTAATGCGAACAATGAACTACCACAAGGTATACGGGTGTAATCTGGATGTTGAACAAAATGTGAATAAAGGAAAGATTGTAGAAATCCCCATGACTTGCATAAACAATTTTAGGCCAACTAGAGAATCTAAATCCAACCACCAAATCCCAACCTCATTCATATTGCAACCACAATACCCTGATCACCATAAAGACCTGTACCTTGATCTCTTGTACCACCAACCAACAGTCCTGCCGTGAAACCCTGATTAGATCCGCAAGCAATAATAGAATTCCTCGAATCCATCTGATAGATGACTACCAGACCCTAATTCCATAATCCATGAAACCAAATCCATTGAAGTATAAAAAACCCCAAACTAGTGGAAAAAACTGATCTTTCAGGAGACACTGATCTCATGCCTTATGAAAACAATGAAATGCTATAGCATGCTATTTATGATTAGTGAGAAATGCAGATAAATGCAAAATGATATGCCCGTAGAGGGAATAAATATGAGGGAAAATTTTGAGGTATTACAGCTGCCACTATTCAATCATCTGCAAGCCTGAACGAATAATTGCAACGGCTTTTATACGTTCAAGGCAGGGAGTGATTGAATACTCGAATAAAACCTGAAAATTTGCACACTGAGGGTAATAGAAATGCCATCTACCCATTTATTTATTCATATATTTTTTTGATTTTGACCTCTGAATAGGTAGCGGAAAATAAAACCAGGTGGAGATATGTGCTGGGAAGAATGCCATCCTCGGATGGAGACACAAAAGTATACCAGCCTCGACTGATAACCAGACACAAAGAAAAGAAAATAGGAAAAGATGGAACGGGATCATTGTACTTAAATGATAACCCGAAACGTGACCGTTGTACTGAAACGGAGACACGAGGAAATGAGATTGTTGTACGGAAACAAAACTCAAAGACGAGACCATTGTACTTAAATGGAGACTCGAATGAAATGGGATCGTTGTACTTAAACGAGAGCCCGAGCAAACAGGATCATTGTACTTAAATGATAACCTGATACGCGACCGTTGTACTGAAACGGAGACGCGAAAGAATGAGACTGTTGTACTGAAACAAGACTCAAATACGAGACCATTGTACTTAAATGGAGACTCGGAAAGAACGGGATCGTTGTACTTAAACGAGAGCCCGAGATGCGACCGTTGTACTGAAACGGAGGCATGAGAAAATGAGATTGTTGTACCGAAACAATACTCAACTGGGGATACCAATAAGACTTGGTAGAAGCATCCACCCTGAGAAATAAAGTTGTATTCTGTGGGGAATATTTCAATCTGATGGGAAATATAACAGGTCTCGTGTAATATACCTCAAAACTGGCCCATGCTAGTATGCATATGTTTGGTTTTATGACGTAATGCTCCATAACGATGGAAATGCTATGCTTTGGAGGATGCAGACGCAATGATGATTATGCGAATGACAATGCAAAGAGATCTCCTGATAAGGAGACTGCAGGTATCCCGGATAACTTGGCTGGGATGAAACGATGATTACTGCATTGATCTGGTTCATCCTGATGAGGAGGAAACAACTCTGCGGGGAAAGTTGTTAATAATTCACTGGCTCTGAATAGCCGCCACTGCCAAAAATAAATTGGACTTTGAGATTGGAGCGCCAAGACCCTGCTGGAGGCGAAACCTTCTTGAACTCTGATGTGGAAGCGAGGACTTCCTGGGAACCAAAGGCGTGACACTGCTGAGGAAGCAACTGCTGGGGAGGCAAAACACTCCTTATACTGTCGAAAAGTGCCCCTGTCTGAAAGGAGACTTCTGCTTGGGGACGACACCCACTCTCTGCTATCTTGCTGGGTGAAATTTCAACTGGCACATGGATGTGGATGATTGGAAACACCCTGGGAGACATTTGTTTCTGCTCAAACAAAAAGGAACGCCCATCCTGGATAATAGCTGTGAGCTTTGCTAGCAACACCAGTACCTATACCTGCATGAACACAATCGATAGTACCTGCAACATAGAGAATTAGTTTGGGACCTGCTTGCCCCAGGCTCATAGCATGAATCATAGGTATCTCAACACCCTTTCTGAGTTATATTAAATGTTTCTATTATCCTGCACGAGTTAGAAAGCATTCAAATGTTCATAACATAATGCAAGTTACTATTTGCTAGACGTTTTCACAATCAATCAATGCTAGATGAAAAAGTAAAAACAAAGAAGCAAAACAGTCAATTGACTGAAGTTGAATTTCTATTGATTTGGAAAGGTGGCCCTGAATAGGCAATACAAAGGAAGCAATTCCCTGGAATGAGGGAACAACTAAAAGAAAAATAAACTACCCTATTGGCAATGTGAGAAATAAATCTCATCAATTTTCAACCCAGTTATGACTCGTATGTCTTCAAGACGCTCCGCTCGCTCTGCCTCTTGAGAAAAAGTAAATGAACTGATCTTCAACCCTTAGGATAGCCTTAACTGTATGTAGGTCATGGATCTCGTAGATCGCAGTCGTTCGTGTTAATCCCTCTTTTGCGTGGATCGCCCTTTCAGGTTTTCAATCCACCGGGATATCCTTTTTTGCCTGAGTTGTCCGATGTGGCTTTTCAACTCAGCGGGTGTACATTTTTTTTTTCAAAATTTCCCTAACTTTTGCCCGAGCCTTTTATTCTGTTTTTGGCTCGCCGGGATGCCCATTTTTGCCTGGATCTTTATTCTGTTTTTATCCAGCGGGTCCTTTTTACACGAAGTATTTTCTTACTGCGTCTGCGTTAACAGGGGATGGGAAGTCTTCTCCGTCCATGGTTGTCAGCATCAAGGCTCCGCCTGAGAAAACCTTTTTAACCACGAACGGTCCTTCATAGTTGGGTGTCCACTTGCCCCTGTGATCGTTGAGAGGAGGAAGAATCCTTTTCAGCACTAAATCTCCTGGCATGTACCTCTGTGGTCGCACCTTCTTGTCAAAAGCTTGCTTCATTCGTCGCTGATACAACTGTCCATGGCATACAGCTGCTAGACGCTTCTCTTCAATGAGGCTCAATTGATTATATCTGGATCGGAGCCATTCAGCTTCATCTAGCTTGATATCCATCATCAACCTCAATGAGGGGATTTCCACTTCGACTGGTAGAACTGCTTCCATACCATACACCAATGAGAATGGAGTTGCCCCAGTTGAAGTGCGCACTGATGTTCTATACCCATGCAACGCAAATGGTAACATCTCGTGCCAATCTTTGTATGTCACAACCATCTTCTGCACAATCTTTTTGATGTTTTTATTAGCTGCCTCGACGGTGCCATTCATCTTCGGACGATATGGAGAAGAGTTGTGGTGTTCTATTTTGAAGTCCCGACACAAGTCAGCCATCATCTTGTTGTTGAGATTAGAACCATTATCAGTAATGATTCTTTCAGGGACTCCATACCGGCAGATGATGTCCCGTTTAATAAATCGAGCGACCACTTGTTTAGTGACATTGGTGTAGGAAGCTGCTTCAACCCACTTCGTGAAATAATCAATAGCAACTAGGATGAAGCGATGCCCATTAGAAGCTGTTGGCTCAATCTTGCCAATCATATCGATGCCCCACATAGCGAACGGCCATGGTGAAGACATGACACTCAACGGATTCGGAGGCACATGGACCTTGTCGGCATAAATTTGACACTTATGGCATTTGCGGGAATATTTACAACAATCAGATTCCATGGTAATCCAATAGTATCCCGATCTCAATAATTTCTTGGCCATGGCATGTCCTCCAGCATGGGTACCAAAGGTGCCTTCGTGAACCTCCTGCATTAACAAGTCTGCCTCGTGTCTGTCCACACATCTGAGCAGCACCATGTTAAAGTTCCGTTTGTACAACACACCATCTTGGTTCAAGAAGAAACCCCCTGCCAGTCTTCTAAGAGTTTTCTTATCTTTACTGGATGCCCCGGCCGGGTATTCTTGAGCCTTCAGGAATTATTTGATGTCGTGGTACCAAGGCTTGTTATCTTCATCATCACCAACTGCAAAGACATAAGCAGGTCTTTCAAGCCTGGAGATCGAAATTCGAGGCACAAAATTTTCTCGACCAACTTTAATCATGGATGACAAAGTTGCGAGAGCATCGGCGAACTGGTTTTCGTCTCTGGGAACATAGCTCAGCTTTACTTTGGTAAAGAAGGTTAACAGCCTCCTGACGTAATCTCGGTAAGGAACCAAACGAGCTTGATGAACTAGCCATTTGCTATTGACTTGATTTACCACCAAAGCAGAATCTCCGAAGATCTCAAGGTTCTTGACTCGCAAGTCTATTGCTTCTTCAATCCCCATGATGCAAGCTTCATACTCTGCCTCGTTGTTAGTGCACTCGAAGGTCAACCGAGCGGCGAGAGGTGTGTGGACTCCTTCTGGTGAGATAATAACAGCACCTACTCCACTCCCATTCATGTTTACACCTCCGTCAAACATCAACTTCCATCTGGATTCAGGGTCGGGCCCCTCCTCCGGAAGTGGTTCTTCATGGTCTTTCGACTTGAGGAACATGATGTCCTCATCCGGAAACTCAAACCTCATGGGTTGATAATCATCAATCGGCTGCTGGGCCAAGTATTCTGACAACACACTCCCCTTGATAGCTTTTTGTGAAGTGTATTGTATGTCATACTCCGTGAGTATCATCTGCCAACGGGCCACTCTTCCTGTCAAAGCCGGCTTCTCAAAGATGTATTTTACAGGATCCATCTTGGAAATTAGGAGAGTAGTGTGAGTCAGCATGTACTGTCTTAGTCGGCGAGCAGCCCATGCCAAAGCGCAGCAAGTTTTCTCGAGTAGTGAGTATCGCGTCTCACAATCGGTAAACTTTTTGCTAAGGTAATAAATGGCGTGCTCTTTTCGACCAGACTCGTCCTGCTGACCCAGCACACATCCCATCGATCCTTCGAGCACAGTAAGATACATGATCAGAGGTCTCCCTGGCACTGGAGGCATAAGAATTGGTGGCTCCAACAAATATTCTTTGATTTGGTCGAAGGCTCGCTGACAGTCTTCATTCCATTTAATGGCCTGATTCTTCCTCAGAAGCTTGAAGATGGGCTCGCACGTGGCCCTTAGGTGAGAAATAAACCGTGCAATGTAGTTCAGTCTCCCTAAGAAGCCACGCACTTGCTTTTCAGTCTTCGGCTCAGGCATTTCCTGGATTGCTTTCACCTTGGCTGGATCAACCTCAATTCCTCATTCACTCACAATGAAGCCGAGTAACTTGCCAGAACGAACCCCGAAAGTACACTTATTCGGATTTAACCTCAATTTGAACTTTCGAAGCCTATCAAACAATTTTGCCAGGTTGACCAAGTGCTCTTCCTCAGTCTGGGATTTTGCTATCATGTCATCAACATAAACCTCAATTTCATGATGGATCATGTCGTGAAACAACGTCACCATTGCCCTTTGATAGGTAGCTCCTGCATTCTTTAAACCAAATGGCATGACCTTGTAACAAAAGGTGCCCCAAGGAGTGATGAAAGTTGTCTTTTCCATATCCTCGGGAGCCATCTTGATTTGATTATAGCCTGAGAATCCGTCCATGAAAGAGAACACGGAAAACTGAGCAGTATTATCGACAAGTACATCTATGTGAGGTAGAGGGAAATCATCTTTGGGGCTAGCCCTATTCAAATCCCTGTAGTCCATACACATTCTGACTTTGCCATCTTTCTTAGGAACCGACACAATGTTAGCAACCCATGGAGGATAACTGGTCACGGCCAAGAAACCAGCATCAAACTGCTTTTGCACTTCTTCTTTTATTTTAATTGCCATGTCTGGACGTGTACGCCTCAACTTCTGCTTTACCGGAAGACAACCTTCTCTGAGGGGTAGCTTGTGTACCACAATGTCAGTGTCTAAACCAGGCATATCTTTGTAGGACCAAGCGAAGACGTCAACGTATTCTCGAAGCATAGCCATCAAACGAGTCTTGACAGATTCTTCTAATGTAGCTCCGATCTTGACTTCTTTCTTGTCCTCTTCAGTACCCAGGTTTATCACTTCAACATCTTCCTCGTGCGGCTGAATCATCTTCTCCTCCTGTTTGAGCAGTCTGGCCAATTCTTCGGGTAAATCACAATCCTCTTCACCTTCCTCATCGGCTTGATAAATTGGATTGTCGAAGTCATACTTAGCCATAACAGGGTCGTCATTGATGAGATCCGGTGACGAGCACCTGCATGAATGATGATTCATGCAAGACTTTAGCAACAACTTGATAAAATGAGAAACATTGCCATTTTAAAACTTTTCTTTCTTTTTGAAAAACAAAAGTAAAAAAAAACGAAAGACAGAGAACAACATGAAATGAATGTGAAACTTCAATTTTATTTATGATTGTGTTAATGAACAAATGAACCCTTACACAGAGTCACTATGCCCCGGGCAAGACGTAGTGCTTTAATACAGGAAAACAGAAACAAAAAATCATTACTCTTCAAAAGATGTTACTGAAATGAGCCTTTCTGACGTCCAGTTGCTAAGCTGAGTTCCTGGGACGGCAGGCCTAATCCATTCATCTAAGTCACAGTCACTATCAACAGCTTCATCCTGCACTGCGCTGATATTTCCGTAGTCTACCACTCCCGCACTTGTGAAAGTGACCGGGCTCTGACAACCTTTTGCACTTGTTTCAGACGAGGATCCTCCAGGGTGATAGCCAATCCCAAACATGTCTTTCTTCTCTGGCAATTCGATTGGGCTGCCCCAGCCTTCTCGCACTCCAGATTCTACTAATTCACACGCTTGTTTATACGAGGCTATGGAAACCCCCTTCTTCGGTACTTCAGGAGAAGTTGCTACGGCGGACGCTTGCTCGGACTTCAAAGGCTCAAAAGCTTGACATGGGGTTTCGACTATTTCGCCATCCATCTCCACATATTTGAATGAGGCTAGATGACTGACGAAGATATCTTCTTCCCCGCTGACCGTCACAACTTGACCTTCCCAGACGAACTTTAATTTCTGATGGAGTGTAGAAGATACCGCTCCTGCCGAATGTATCCAGGGTCTTCCAAGTAAACAACTATATGCCGGCTGGATATCCATCACATAAAACGTGGTGTTGAAGATCTGTGGACCTACCTTGATGGGTAATTCCACCTCTCTAAATACCGATCTCCTTGACCCGTCAAATGCCCGAACTACTAGATCACTGGGTTTTAGCACCACTCCATCATAGTCCAGCTTCATCAATGCCTTCTTAGGCAAGACGTTCAGAGATGATCCAGTATCTACCAGCACATGGGAGAGTACCGCACCCTTATATTCCAGAGAGATATGCAATGCCCGATTGTGAGCACGCCCATCAGAAGTTAAGTCCAAGTCCGTGAAACCCAATCCATGACTGGCGTTAACGCTGGACACCACCGTTTCTAACTGGTTTACAGAAATATCCTGAGGCACGTATGCCTTGTTCAGAATATTTAAAAGGGCCTTCCTGTGAGAGTCCGAACACATGAGTAATGATAAGATGGAGATCTTTGACGGCGTCTGCTGCAAATGGTCTACAATCTTATAGTCACTCTTCTTGATGATCCTCAAGAATTCTTCGGCTTCTTTATCAAAGGTGAGATCTGGATCAGTTGATGGAGTTGGATCATTGGCAACTACTGGTTGCTTCCCCCCGGCTCTAGCTTGGGCTTCGGCAGTATCCCTGGGTGGTATCACATTGCTTCTCAGTGCTTCAGGCGCAAACAATCTTCCACTTCGAGTAAAACCCCCTACTCCAACATTTTCTACTTGAGTTGGGGTTATACTAGTCGTGGCCAACTCTTGCTTCTGGCCGTTGCAATACACTTCGCCACCATAATTCCAAGGAACTGCTCTGTCACTTTGGTACATTATGGGTCCAGCAGTGGTAATAGTTATTGGCGCCGCTCTGGCACGCGAAGGAACTTGGGATGGATCATAAAAGATAGTCACTGTAGATACTTCACTTTCTTTCACAATCTTGTCAAATTGCAGCACTCCTTCATCAATCATGCCTTGAATTCCGGCCTTCAATCGTTTGCAACCATTGGTAGCTTCAGTACACTCTGAACAATCATCCTCGCATCCAGGGAAAATGCCTTTCTTCAATAAGCAAACCTTGATAGCAACCAATGAAGTCTTCAAGTCATCTACATCGTCCACCAAATTCAAGTTCTCCCCTTCACCAATTGCACCAACCGTGCCTCTGTAATGAGGCATGGGATTTTGCAGCACATTAGGAGAGGGAGCGAAATTGATCTCTTTGGAATCCAAAAAATCCTGGACAACATGCTTCAATGCTTTACAATTCTCAGTACTATGGCCGGGAGCTCCAGAATGAAACTCGCATCTAGCATTCGAGTCATAACCTTCAGGAATTTGGCCTGGCTTCGGAGGTTGCAAGGTCCAGAGCTGAATCATTTGAAGCTGCAGGAGATTCTTCAAAAGTTGGGAGTAAGACATAGGTGGAGCTTCAATATGTCTATCCTTCACCCTCTGGGAGTAGTACGGACGAGGGGGCCTTGGCTGATACCCCTGTGAGCGTTGCGGCTGTGGAGGCTGGACCTGTTGTTGAACTGGAGGAGTTGAAATAGTGACGGGGGCCACTTGCTGATAATATCCTTGGTGCATCATTCCTCTCTGTGCGTATACTGCACCTGTTTCTCCTTCCCTCCTTTTCACAAAGGGTTTCTTGATACCAGACACCGAAGCGCTTCCATTTTGAATTTTCCCCTGTTTGAGCCAGCTTTCGATTCTTTCTCCAGTCAGGATAATGTCCGAAAAACCGCTTGAGGAACAACCAGCCAACCTTTCCATGAAATTCCCTGGGAGGGTATTTAGGAAAAGATCGACCATCTCTCTTTCCAATAAAGGTGGTTGCACTCGGGCGGCCACCTCACGCCACCTCTGTGCATAGTCTTTAAAGCTCTCCGAGCTCCTCTGTGTCAAGCTTTGAAGCTGAGTACGGCTAGGTGTCATGTCAATGTTGTATTGATATTGTCTGAGGAAGGCCTCTCCCAAATCCTTCCAACTTCTAATAGAGCTCCTTTCCAACTTCATGTACCACTCCAAGGACCCTCCAGAAAGGCTATCCTGGAAATAGTACATCCATAGTTTCTCGTCTCGCGTGTGGGCCGCAATCTTTCTGTAGAAGGCCTGTAGGTGAGTTTTTGGGCAAGAGCTGCCATTGTATTTATCAAATGCTGGTGGCCTGAACTTGTGTGGAATGACCACCCCAGGTACTAAACCCATGTCTGACACGTCAATCCCCAAAGTGTCTTTGCACTCTAAGGCCTTGACCTTCTCTGCAAGCACCAAGAAGTCATTGAGATTTCCGTCACCGCCGAAACCCATATCGTTGTTGAAGTACTGGAATTGGTCTTCTTGCCTGTCTTGCACAGGAACATACGTAGCCATAGCTGGATCTGGAACATGAGGTCCACCTGTACCGTTGTTGGTGTTGGGAGGACCCCCTAGTCCGCCGGAAGTAGTTGCCTGAGCATTAGTGTTAGGAGGAGTTAACCCTTGAATTGCATTTCTCAGCTCCTGCTGCCCCTGGGCCATCCCCTGCATCAGAGTCATAAATTCTGCCATCTTGGTACGGACTTCATTGAGTTCTGTCTGCATGGCGTCCATTGCTGTTCTTTGATTACTGCGGGTCGCGTACCGATGAGGAATATTTTGTCGAAGGTATCGGGTCTTGGCGGTCCTCGCAATCTTTGCCTGTTGAACACAGATAAATTAAACATCCCGAAGAAAAACCTGCAAAGACAAAGACAAAATGCAAATGATGTGTATGCAATGCAATGTGTTCCTTTTATTCCCGAGTATTTTACTGTGTCCGGTCCTGGCATTAAGAAGATAAGAATTGGGAAGAAGACCCAAGTAATATTCAAGTATAATGACTGCTGTGGAGAATTGGTGCTCATTACCCCGTGTCGGTGCAAACAAGAAATCTGGAACAAATCAATCATATAAACTGGAGTTTGAAAATACAACGTCCCTGAAGGGTACCAATCAAAATAACAACAAAAGTACATCACATATAAGGAATCCCACAACAAGCCTGTGGGTAATCCAAGTACAACAACATGAAATTAAACCCTAGGGAACTCTATATCTTTCAATCTCCAGCTAAGGCGTTGGACGCTCTGGAACAGCTGAACCACATCTGGATGACCGGGCTCCTGGATGAGCTTCTGAATGAGGAAGTCCCTCGTATCAGAAGAAGCGTGTAACTCCTCGATCTGCTGTAGAAATGCTGCTTCATTCTCCTTGCTTTGACTCGACTCGGCCTTCGACCTTTTCACATCAGCTTTCAACTTTAAGTCCTCAATCTCCTTTCGAGCTTCCTTCAGTGCCCGCTGGCTTTCTGTTACGCGCCGGATACGATCCTCCTCTTGATAATAAGCTTTCCTGAGAAGTTCTTTCTGCCCATTCAAAGAATCCTGAAGGCTTTTGACTTCCTGTTTGTGCTTGGCGTCCAACTCTTTTTGTTTCTTCAGATTTTCGTCCCATCTCTCCTGCCATAAAGTAACAGCTTCATTGGCTTCACTAAGATCTTTCTTCTCTCTTCGACGCTGGGCCGTCTTATGAGTCTCAGCTAAGCCTTTCTTTCGGAAGTAAAGCTCTCTATCCTCAAAGTCCTTCTGCTTGAGACGGACTATTTCCTCGGCTTGCCCAGCTCTATCTTTCAATTGACGGTTCTGGATCATCAGCGCTTGACAAGAATTAAGAGCCTCTTGATTTTCAACCCTCAACTGCTTAACCAAAGCTTCTAACTTCTGATATTCCTCCAGAGGCACCATAGTAGGTGGTGGTAATGGTGCAGAAAAAGGAATTAGAGTCACTTGGGCCTTTTCTCTTACCCATGCTTCGAACTCGGGAAACATTTGGTTGTTGCTCCTGCCCAAACGATCTATACCCTTCTTAATAACCGTTTTCCAAGCACCTGCAGCTTCCCGCACCAATGGGAGATTATCCTTCATAGGAAAATAGAAAGTCTGATCCAACTCTGAATCCTTGGGAACATTCTTCAAAGCGTACCCTAATTGTCTTCTCAAGAGTATAGGGTTGTAGTTAATGCAACCTGCTACTCCTAAGAGGGGAACATTAGGATACTTTCCACAACTGGAGATAAGCTCTTTCCCTTTTAACCTCAAAGTGAACCATCTGATGTCTTTGGCAGTCAACGTGTTGAGCTTCTGCGACCAGATTACATTGGGATCCTTAAACACTCCAGCAATAGGGATGTGCCTCATAAACCAAGTGTAGAACAACTGAGCACAACATCTAACCAAGCCACCTCGTCTCTTCTCATTCCTATAATGCACTGAATAATACAAGTCACCTAGGAGAACAGGTATCAGATTCTTCAACACAAACACATGAATTGCATTTATGTCTACAAACTTGTCCATATCAGCAAACAAAACTATCCCATATACAGACAATGCCAAGATGGCGCAAACTGCATCCCACTGCTTTTCCACGGCACACTCTTCAGCTTTTCTGACCAGAAACTCTAAGGGAAAACCAAGCACCCCGGCCTTGGTGGAAACCAGATTAGCAGATACTTCTGATGGGCTCAAATAAAGAGCCTTAGCAATGTCGGTGTGAGTTGGTCGTGTCATTTCTGAATTGAACGGAATCTGATCTTGAATCGGTAGTCTCAGAATCTCAACATACTCTTCTAGCAATGGACCTAGCTGGAAATCCGGAAATGTGAAACATCGGAGCCTAGGATCATAGTACTGTAGCAAAGTATGAATGACACTCTTTTGTGAACTATCCAAGCTGAAAACCATATCCAAAATATCACCATAATGCTGTTTGAAGAAATCCAAATGACCCGGGGTAATGAGAGACACCATCTGCTTGAGCAAGTCCACTTTGGTATCAAAAAACTTGTAGAAAATATTCTTCTTTCTAACGTCTTCCATTCTGAAGCAAAGATATGACCAGGAACCGGGAATAATGCAAACCCTGAGAATAAAAGAAACACAAATGATTAATGATGATATGATGTTTATGCAAGGCAAGGCATGTGATCAGTGAAGTGTCTGTGATGTGCCAATCATATAATCAGGTGTCGGTGCAAGGTCTCAAAATCCAGATATCACAATAATCATCCATCTGATCCGGGGTCCATAACTTAAGAACAGAAATCCAGATCACAAAACTGAACCAAAGGTAAAGTGGGTATGCTGAAGGTACCAGGGTTCCTGCAAACCTGTAAACCCCTCCCAATCTCACGGGTGTGCTACTCGGGTCAACATCACGGACTCTCAAAGCCGAATAGCAATAATACGTTCACCATCTCCGAGAAATGGCTCATGACCAAATCAGGGAATCGGTTTGGTATTATATACTACGCAGGGAGGTCTCAGTTGAGTCCGGAAAAAACAAGCATCCCTCACAAGTCTCCAGCTTCAAGCACTGAATCGAGAAACAATAGTACATTCATCCCGAAGGGTACAATACTATCGTCATACGAACAGTTTGCTTTAACTGAATTCCTATGAGAGAACCAGGCCATCCTATGCGAGTTCCCAATGGACCCTCGGATGCGAGTGGGTTTGCCAACAAATGTGGTCTGCCACTGTCATCATTGGAGAGGGGTGTTTCCATTAAGGTCCTCGAAGATCGGTCACCAGATGCACATAACTATCAAGGTCGTACCCTGAAGTGAGGTAATCCCCACACAGAATAGTTCCAAGACGGTCGCAATCTGGGTGTGGAACACATCGCCACCCATCATGGTGAGATACCATAAGAGTACAATGTCTGTCCACGCTAATCCTATGGTGCACTCAAGCCGGGTAGTTGGCTTATCTCACAGTAACTCCCAACCCACAGAAAAAATGAAAACCAGCACAGCCAGACAGTCCAGTATAATATGATGCATGGAAAATAAAATACTGAAAGCGGTAAATAAATGCGATAAAGTAAAGCTGTAAACAAAACTGTAAATAAAAACAGTAAAGCTAAACTAAAGCACACAATAGCAAACAAACACCCAAAGAAGCAAAACCAAACAGGCGCTAGGATTGACTCTACAAGGGAAACCGGAAGACTCAGGTTAGTCCCCAGCAGAGTCGCCAGCTGTCGCTCCCGGGATTTTCATCCTAGTACAAACGCGAAAGTGGCGCGGAAAAGGTAGAGTCGCCAGCCAGACATTTTTATCCCGAATGAATGGGAAAGGTAATGTTGCACAAACCTGAGGAAGAAGGAAAGGACAAGGTCATGCGAACCAAAGATCTGAGTTCGGGAGTTGGTTACGAACTGGGAAGGTATTAGCACCCCAGATCGTCCGTCGTACCCGACGTGATCCACGCTTGCTTGTTTGTTTCAAAGGGTGAGAAAAATATGAATGCTGCTGAACAAAACCGCTAACTGGAATGGAAATGAGAAATGAGAAGGGAATAAGAAAGGAGAATGAAAAGAAAGGGGGAAATGTAGGGAAAATAAAGATTGTGCTCGAACGGGCCCTACCCCGCTGCCTACGTACCTCATCGGGATAATGAGGATCAGAGTCGACGTAGTTCGCCTAACTAAGGCGGGAACTATTTGTTTGTGTTTTTTATGGCTGGAACTGCGTATGTCTATGCTCAGGTGTTGCAGGCTCGTCTGGTACGAGTGCGTTTACCGTCTTGCATGTGTGACAAGTCGTCGCGAGTTCGCGTTGTGAGTGAATGAGATGAGAAAGAGAAGTTCCCGCAGGATAGTCGCTTGTTATTTGTTCTTGTCTTTTATGAGAAGTGTTTTGAATTTGTTTGTGAACGGTCTTGTACTAAGACCTATCCATCGCGGGAAGTATTTACACCTCGCCCCGAAACAGGACGCGTATAAACACTCCGCAACAAAGTCTCGTGTCGTACAAGATTGTTCGGTTTTTATTAAGTGTTTTATTACTTTTCTTTTGAAGGGAGAAAGAATGACTCAAGTTGGAAAAGGAAAAATCTAAGGGACTAAGACTCAATCCTATTTTTGTTTATTTATTTACAAGTGATCCTAATGGTTAGTGAGGTTTTCTATTCCTAATGGAAACTTAAAACTACTAGAATTCAACTTACTTCTTAATGAAGTTAAGTTGGTTCTAAGAACAAATGGAAAACCTATACAAGTTATAAGATCAAGATAAAGCAAAAAATGAAATTAAACATAAGGAATAAAATTCTACAAATGCACTAGATGACATGACTTAAAAAATTGTCTATTTATTTATTCTGTATTCTAATGAAAAATGAAATTTTAATCCTAAGTTCTAAATCTAAGCTAAACCTAATACTCATTCCAAAAATTTAATTGAACTAACCTAAGTTTAAATTAAATTCTATGACTAAACTTAAACTACACTATTATTTATATATTGAACTTATTTTCTTTTAATGGCCTAAACTAATGGGAATTATGCATAACTAGGCCTAAAACTAATATTCTAAAGAAATATTAAAACTCCTAGCAAAATTGTGAAAATTAAACTATAGGGTCCTAACATTATCTAAAATATTGTATTAAGGGGGATTCTAAAAATCTTATTTTTCCTATGCCTAACAAATAATTATTTCCAGCTAAGAATTAACTACTAATTCCTAAGGATTATATCACTAAAACCTAAGATAAAAGGTCCTAAAAAATCCATAAAAAATATCCTAAGAACTATTATGAGTTCTCTAATTACAGAAAAAAGAATGGCTCAAAAAAAGGTGCTGGAAGTTACTTAAATAAAATGAACAAAATCCAGCATAATTAAAAGAAATACAAATGAAGCTAATTAAAAGAATAATTCAGAATTAAATCAAAAATAACAAAAATTCAGAAAATAAAAATATCACAAATTCCTAAAATGACTTATTAAGCTACTTAAATTTTTGGGGAATTTTATAGTGCTTTCTACTATTTTTATTGAATTTAATTTGAACTATATTAACTTAAAATAAAATCTTAAAGGAATAATGCAGGAGGGGTGAGTTAAGTAATTTTCTAAACTGTTTAATACTGGGCCTAAAATGAAGGGGTGCGAATATCAATATGAGAGAAGCCCAGAATGCAGGAAACCTGGGGAGGTGTGGAAAGCTATATTTTTAGTAGTTTTTCTCACTGGGCTTACGTAGGGGGGTGCTAATAAAAACGTAAAGCCCATATGGGATTTGTATTAAAATTAATGATCCCTATTATATTATTATTTACACTAAGATTAAATTAATCTTATTATAACATTTTTTCTAAAAATCTGAAATTAAGAAAAATGAGTTAAACTCACCTAAACTAATATTTTCTAAAAAAAAAAAAATCTTAATTTAAGAAAATATTAAACTAATCTTATAAAAATAATTTTCTCTAAAACCTTAATTTAAAGAAAAATGAATTAAATTTAAATAAATCTTATGAACTAATATTTTCAAAAATCTTGATTTAAAGAAAAAAAAGAAAGAATTAACCTAAACTTAAAGTTAATATTTTTTCCTGAAAATCTTAATTAAAACTAATATTAAACTATTTTTATGATTATATCAACTTAATATTTTAACTAAACTTATCAAGATATTTTTCTAAAATCTTAATTAAAATTATAATTTTATTAGAAATGAATTACCTTTATTCTAAAATGAATTAACTAATAGTTTTATATGAATTTAATGTTTTAACTTAAGAAAATGAAATTAAACAACTTATGATTAAAATTTCCTAAAGTCTTAATTTAAACTAATGAATTAACTAATCTTAATGTAATATCAATTAAAATCTTAATTTAACTATAACTTTTTATTACAATCAGACTTAAGAAAATACAAACAATAAAAAGAAAAATCAAAAATCCAAAACCAACATAACCCTAATCCCCTTCTCCTTCCCCTTGACGCCGCCGCCGCCAGCATCATCACCCTCATCTACCTCTCACCTCAGCCCGCCGCCAGCTTAACACAGTCCACTCTTCTTCTTCTTCAAATTCACGAATCAAACACCAGCCTTCCTAAATCGACCGCGATAAAGCTAACTCACCGAAACCCTAAACTACGACGCTCCTCTTCTCTTCCCCCGAATCCGTCTTCTTTCCTTCACCATCACCGTTCCAGTAACCCTTTCTAAACCTAATTCCTAATTCTCCAAGCCAACATCGAAACACTTCAAGACCTAAAATTCTTCATCTCGAACCCTAACATCTTTTGGAGCATCAACAACATAACACCAAGGAAATAACGAACACTGACCGACACGAACGAAGCTCGTACCTGGAAACGATTGAAACCAATGGGTGATGAGAGCTTCGTTTGATGAAACGCGATAGAAGCTTTATGTAATGCTTCAGGTAAGCTTAACTTGGCCCTGCTCTGCGCGTTCTTGATGCGATGGCTTTCGTCTTCAAATCTCTTGATGATAATTGCTCAGAATTCTTGACGATTTTGACGATTTGATTCAATTACAGGTTGCCGGAAATGTCTGTGTCGTTACGGACGATGAAGGTTTGATGGAGGATTGGAAACTGAGGTCACAGATTGAAATTTATGAGAGGATTTGCTTTAGGTAAGAAAATTCTACCAGAATCAATCTTCCTCATCTTTTGCGTAATCCTGATCCATTAGGGCCTTTGCTTATGATTTGGTTTTGAATACCTGTTTCTCTGAATTCACAGGTTCATGAAGATGATGGCCAATCATCAAAAATGGTGATGAGTTGATGAAGATTGGAAGAGAAGAATGGAGAAAGAGAAGAAGATTCAGAGAGGTATGGGAGGCTCATGAATTGAAGAAGAAACCAAAGGGAGTGAGAATGCTCTGATTTATAGAGGCTTGAAGAGTGTGTGATGAAGAAGTTCAGGTGAAACTTCTGGAAGATTTCTGTTAGGAAGTTAGTTATTTTTTCAGTTAGAACCTGATTCTGTTATGCACTGTTGTGAATTCAGTTCATTATTGATTCTGCTATGCCTTTTTCACTGTGATTCTCTGCTTCTAATTCTGTTACTAAGTTTCTCTTGATTTCTTCTTTTTCTTTTGTGAAATTCTGTTGGTAGTAAATCATAAGCTAACTGAAATTATGTGATAACTTAAGTGAATAATTCATGAATTGTGGTTTTTGCTTGTCCTGAATTCTCCTCTTTTGAGTGTAATTTTTTTTGCTCCTGAATTCAGATTCGTACCCTTGTGATCTCTATGTCATAGTGGTTTTTTTTTCTATTCCAATTTCTGCTTCAATATGGACCTGAATTTGAATGATGGTATTGGCTCTTATTTGCAGGCGTGGTTGTCGAAGGTTGATGTAGTTTGATTCCAAGTTGATGCAGATTGAAGTTGAACAATGGACAAAGAAAACTCTTTTTTTTGTGATGGCGTGAAGAGGGAATCATGAAATCAGTTGCTATAAATTTTTTCTCAATTTTTTTTGTTACTGTATTCTCCTTCTTTCTAATTTTTCTATAGAATTTTGTAACATGAATTATTACCAAGACTGTTATCATTTGAAAGTTATGTAATTAACCAAATTTGAGATAATAGAAATTTTATTTGCTTGCTATTTCTATATTTCCTTTACAAGAGACTTAACAACCAAAAAATAACTTGACAGCATGTTATTATAGTAATGGGTCTTGACCTTTACTTTATTTTGTTTTGACAAATATGAGGCCCAAAGGAATAATTTAATAGAGTTAAAAAAATGATGGTAACAATATAATTAATCGGTATGGACCCTTGAACTTTCGAGAGAGGTTTATAGATTTATTTGAATGATTGGCCGAAAATGAATATGACTTGAAAAATTGAACAAAATGGGTGTAGAATTCAAACGGATATGAACCCTTGGAAACTAGACTAAACTAATGGAGATGCAGAGTGGAATTTAGGCTTAGGCTTGACTTATGTTTAATGCGAACAATGAACTACCACAAGGTATACGGGTGTAATCTGGATGTTGAACAAAATGTGAATAAAGGAAAGATTGTAGAAATCCCCATGACTTGCATAAACAATTTTAGGCCAACTAGAGAATCTAAATCCAACCACCAAATCCCAACCTCATTCATATTGCAACCACAATACCCTGATCACCATAAAGACCTGTACCTTGATCTCTTGTACCACCAACCAACAGTCCTGCCGTGAAACCCTGATTATATCCGCAAGCAATAATAGAATTCCTCGAATCCATCTGATAGATGACTACCAGACCCTAATTCCATAATCCATGAAACCACATCCATTGAAGTATAAAAAACCCCAAACTAGTGGAAAAAACTGATCTTTCAGGAGACACTGATCTCATGCCTTATGAAAACAATGAAATGCTATAGCATGCTATTTATGATTAGTGAGAAATGCAGATAAATGCAAAATGATATGCCCGTAGAGGGAATAAATATGAGGGCAAATTTTGAGGTATTACAACTGAGAACTCAACTTCCCTCACCGGAGGTAAGGAAGTGACATCTTCAGGAAAAACATCGGGAAATTCACACACTATCGGAATGTTTAAAACTTGCTGGTCATTACTCTCCTCTTTAGTAAGGACAAACAAAACAATTTCTCTTGTTCAAACATAAAATTTACCATTCCAACCGTACCTTCTAAGATCGTTGTCAAAACATCCTTCAGAGGCACTTCAACAGAGGGAATGAGGATCAACTTTTCTTCACATCCAATAAACACAGAATTAGCAGACAACCAGTCCATTCCCAGAATAACATCAATTTTCTTAAGGGGCAAGCAAATGAGGTCAATCTGAAAGATTCTACCATCCACGGACAACGTACAGTTCTCACACTTAAGTGGCGTCTCGACAGTTTCATCCATAGCGGTAGTAACCACCATTGGAGGAGACAAAGGAAATAGTCGCAACCCAAGTTGCTTCGCGTAACTAGTAGATATAAAAGAACACGTAGCTCCACAATCAAATAAAACAAGACAAGGGTGGTTGTTAACAAGACAATTACCCACAATCAAGGAAGTATCACTCTTCGTCTTCCTAACGTCCATAGTATAAACTCTCCCTTAAGTCTGATTCTTTCTCTGAGGGCAATCCCTAGAAATGTGTCCTTCCTTCTGACAATGATAACAAATTACACCATTCTTCTCACATCTTCCAAATTGGTTCTTGTGACATCGGGAGCAAGAAGGAGGAGCACTGGATCTAGGACTCGACACCTGTTTCGAAGGGTTGAGGCCTCGACCTAAAAGATTGGCTAGCTCCCCCCTATCTCTTTGAACCGCTCTTCCAGCACTGGCTTCTATTTGCACTTTCTTAAGATTATGCTCGGCGGCATAGCATTGCCTCAACATTTCAGAATAGGTAGTAAATTCCCGTTGCGAAACACTATGTGATATATCGACCTTTAATCCAAACAAGAACTGGTCAATTTTACACCTTTCATCAGGGGCATACATAGCTTTCCTAGAGTAGGCTTCCATGTTCTCAAACTTCTCAGCATAACTGGCCACAGTCATGCTCCCTTGCCTCAGTTGTTGAAATTCGAACTCCTTTTGCGTCCTCAAGGAACTCGGGAAATACTTATCCATAAAAACTGTCTTAAATTCTTGCCACACTCTTGGAATCCCTTGCACCATCATCAAATTAGAAGCACTCTCCCACCACCTAGCAGCAGGACCCTTTAGTAAATGTGACGCGAAGGTCACCTTTTCTTCTTCACTATAAATCAAAATCTGGAGTATCCTCTCTATTCCAGTCACCCATTCATGAGCCTTAACCGGATCCAATCCGCCATGAAACTCCTGTGGGTTCATGCGGAAGAAGTCTCTAAATGTTCCACCTATAGCTCCAGGAGCAACCACGTGAGGGTGAAGGTCTCCACTCATCTGATGCATCATTTCTTGCATGAATTGGTGCTGCTGTTGCTGCATCTGCTGCATAAATTGGAACATAGGTGCATTCCCATTGCTACCTGCTTGATCGCTATCGGGAGGAGTGACACTGGGTCGAGCACGAGTTCCACGTCTACCAGCCATATCCCTAAATGTCATCAAAATAGGATTAAGTTGATCAGGCTCAATACCATAAACATAACATTTAGTCCTACCGCAAGTCAACGTGTATGAACAGAAGGAAACACTTATAATATTTCAATGCTAGGTCGAGGATACGACCTGCTCTGATACCAACTGTAATACCCATATACAAAAGACATACATAAAGCATATTTTTCATATATAATATTAAAAATATGGTATTGAAATACAAATAATTTCTTAGCAACACATTGCATAAGTATAGCCACTACAACATAAAGTACTAAACAAGGCTATAAAATAATACAAGATGTTCAAACTACAAAAGATCTAAGAACTAGATCCGAAGACCTCAAAATCCACAGCGGAAGACAAAGCCATCAACTAGTAAGGCTAATCAAGTCACCTTATCTTTATCCTTAACGGAACCTGAAGCCCCTGAAATAACAACATCAACATGGGGTGAGATAAAACATCTCAATGGGTTCCCTACCTTAGAATTCTCTCGGCTCTAAGGGTTAATCTCAAATGAAACTCGCACGTTATCACAAACCAACTCGCACAAGGACCAAAAACATAAGGGAGCTAAGGTCCACACACGATCTCAAAGTACAAGAAGAGAAATGTCCACCTCAAGTCCTTGCGGATGCTTCACGTGGGAATAAGGACAACCCACCTCAAGGTTTACTCAAGACCTTACGGAGGATTTAACATAGCACGCTCTTCAATTTATACGGATGCTTCCCGTGGGACTAAAGGCAACCCACCTCAAGACCTACTCAAGATTATCACATAATTAGTATAGCACTTGCCTCAGGTCCTTACGGATGCTTCACGTGGGACTAAGGACAACCTACCTCAAGGCTTACTCAAGACCTTACGGAGGACTTATAGTCTACACGTCTCAAATCAACGCCCATGTATACACAATGGGTACCTCAAGTCCTTACAGATGCTCTAGTGGAACACATAGTAGCCACATTGAAACTTACACAAGACCTTACGGAAGATCCTAAAAAAATACATAAATCATGATTCATTCGAGTTTAAGGGGAACCTAGATACCTCACAAGTCGTACCTTTCTCTATTTCCATTAACTCACACTTTCCATTTCATCAAAGTTTTGGTCATTTGAAAAAGTCGGGTAAAATTCGGCTCAAAATAATGTTTCTTGGTCTCAAAAGATAGATTATGTCATTAGCTTCAAAACAATATATGGAACGCTAAAAACAGATACCCAGAACAGAAGTTACGAATTAAATACCAAAGTTGGAACCTACAGGTCTCGCTGAGCGAAAAATCTCCTGGAACTCTTGTTGAGCGAGCTATACCAGTTCAGCAAATTTCTAGGCTTACAGGAAATCCTTATTCCAACCCAATTTCAACTCCAATCATCAACCAAAGCAGAAAAACATAATCAAACATGTTCATAGAATATAAGCATTTTAGTTGAGTTTTAATCGAGTTTTAACCGTTAACTTTAGATTTCTTAGATTTTCCAAATAAACTCTAAACCACAAAATCTCTAAAACTTAACCAAAATCGAAGTTAAAAGTTTCTAACTAAGAACCAACCTCGAGAGATGAAGATTGGTGGAAAGATCAAGTCGATTCAACGAACGGATGATCGAGAATGAGGAAATGAAGCTTTTGGGGTTTTTCTCTCTTCTTCTTCTCTTCTCCTCTTCTTTCTTCTTTTATTTCCTTACTATCTTTTTCTCCTTCTCATATTCTTTCTATATATATATAGAAATATATAAAACTTATATTTTTACCAATGGGTCAAAAATTAGAGAGTATCCAAAAATGTCTCTTAATCCGGATATTTTATAGAAATGCCTGAGTCAGCTAATATCAATTAATAGAATAATATTCCGTTGGTTACTCTATTTAGTTCCGTTAAAATTTCTCAGAGTAATCCGGAATAATATTATTACCAATTAATATTATTCAGAGCTTTAAATAAAATACGGGGTATTACACACATGCCATGCACCATCAATAACAATTATGCGTGTCTAGAAGAACTACTTCATGCAATCAACATCAACAACATGCATCTTCGAATACAACAACATATATCAACACCAGTTGTATATACCACCTTAAATCCCCTCAGATTCGACACTCGTCCGTGTTCTTTGTTAACCAGTTGGTACTCGTCCGTATCATCATCTATGAACATGCGTCAAGCGTTTGTTTCTACTGATACTCGTCCGTATCATAGTCTTAAGGATGCTCGTCCGCTTCTTTAATCTATACACCGTGTCAAACACTTATGTCTTCTTGAATTTAGACACTCGTCTGTGTCTACTATTCCCCAGAAGAGTCCCCAACGAATCTGGTTGAACTATTTCCTTCCATCTGGCATTCGTCCTATGTCATGATACCTTCCGGCAGCCGTACCCTGCCAGGTGATCGTCCTTCACCTTTTCGATGATCGTCCTTCATCACCCCCAGTGGAGTCTCTATCCATTAGAACCCCTTCTTATCCGACATTCGTCCTATGTCGTGATATTTTCAGCAGCCGTCCCCTGCTAGGTGATCGTCCTTCACCTTTTGATGATCGTCCTTTATCATTCTATCCGATGGTCCTCCCCATCGTTGATCTTGTTATCTGACATTCGTCCTATGTCATGATAAAGCCTGAGAGCAGCCGTACCCTGCTAGGTGATTGTCCTTCACCTCTTGATGATCGTCCTTCATCATGCTTATCCGATGGCCGTCCCCATCGTCGACCTTTTTATCCGGCATTCGTCCTATGTCGTGATACTTTTTGGCAACCATACCTTTCCAGGTGATCTTCCTTCACCTTAGATGACCGTCCCTCATCTTATCCCCAACAGAGCAGCCGTCCCCTGCTAGGTGATCATCCTTCACCTTTGATGACCGTACCTCATCATCTGTTTCATTCATTTCCTCAACCCGATGGCCGTCCCCATCGTTTATATTTATAATCCCCAGAAAGTCTTATAGCTTTACTTGATGGTCGTCCCCATCATAATCTCGTATATCCCTAGCATGTCGGTCGTCCCCGTCATTGCTTCATCCCCAGCAGTCGTCCTCTGCCCGACGGTCGTCCTCCGTCGCTCGCACTTTATAAATATACTTTATTTTCCTTTTACAATCTATATCCCTTTTCTTCTTCATTCTGTGAGTGCAAATTTTGGTCTGTCTTTGGTATTCAACCACAAGTTATCTTGTTTGCCTGTTAAGCCGTTGCTTACATCCTGCACAGCTAACTCATGCTTGAATAGGGGCAGCTGTAAACACCCCAAATTTTCCCTCACCCATTCACACCATGGCTTGTGATCTTTTCATATGCATAAATTCAACCATAGCATCTCATACCACATTTTTGCTTCACTGCATTGTTCTTAAGTCATCTGCATCTAGGGTTTGTGATCTGAGCTATCCCTGGGCCACTTAAGCCACTCCAAAGGTCTTCAATCACCTCCAAGGGGTCCATGTATGTTCAAGCATCATATTATATCCTCTTAAGATCAAAGGAGTCAAAGAATCATAAGAACTGAGAAAGGCATGGAAGCAGAGCCAGGCTTAACTGCACATATGACCTGAAATTAGGGTTTTGGTTTCAGAGGCCATAACTTCAAATTTTTTGGTCATTCTTGTTTCTATTGGTCTCTATATGATATGAGGATCATTCATACCAATTTTCATGAAGAAATTCAATGGGGAAGGCATCTGATCACAAGATGACTTCTTGAGCAAGTCAGTGTAAAATCAGGGCATCTGAGGCCCCCAATGATCCAACCAAAGGGTGTTCTTCATCATTTTGAATGTGTATGATCTTTATTTGATCATGGAAGATTTTAGAAGTTCACAAAATTGAAGAATCTCAAGCCATTTGCAAAATTGCCTTTTTGGGAAAATGACTTGTAATGTAAACTTGCCATTTTGGGAAAGTTTTTCAACCTCCTCAAAGTGTTTCAAAAATGCTTCAAATGAGAAAACTTTGGTCATGAAAGTTGTAGAATGGATCATTCCCTTTTCAAAAAGTACAAGAACTCACCTCATAAGCCAGCTAAGCCTGTAACATCTCATAAGCCAGCATTCTCAAAACTCACCTCTTATGCACTTTCCTTCGAATCTCAACACACAAGCATCAAACATCAAAACAAACTTCATAGAATCACTCAACATGTTCCTCTGATCATTTCCCTACCCTCATTTGTCCCTGAAACCACCTCAATCAGAAACACGATTCTCACCCTCACTGAACAGAACTTCATCAAACTCACAAACCAACCACTTTAAACTCCAACCAAGCTTCAAAGCTTCATCAAGGGGATCATTGAAGCCATTTTGAAGCAAAGAAGCAGGCAGAAAGCTCCTGGATTGAAAAGCTCAACCTCAGGTAACATGATGAACAAATTTTCCAGAACCCTGATTTCTTGTTAGAATATTGTTCTATGTGTTGCCCTGATCATGGGGATCTATTTATTTTTGAAAATGAGCCAGAAATGAGCATTTTGTGTTGCTCTGAAACTTTTGCCCTAGAATTTGTTTTCTTCGATTCTCACTGTATGGTTAATATAAATTGTTTTTGGCCCTGGATTCTTGTTACCCATTGTTGGGGGATTGATTCTGGAGATTTGGAGGTCTTGGGGATGTGTTTTGGGTGATTCAGGTGAGAGAGATGGTCGGAGAAGACGACCAGAGCTTATCTCCGGTCGCCTGAGTTTAATTAGGGCTAAGTGTGATTAATTAGCAACTTTAAATTTAGGCCCTTGGATCTGCCTTCCCGCGCGTGAATGAATGGGGTTGATCTTGTCATTTAGCCCTAATCAGTGTTTAATTAAATTAGTCCAGTTTAATTAATTATAAAACAAAAATTAGCCAGGTTTGAACTTGGGCCATTGGATGTGGCGCCAAGTCAACCTTTCCCAGCCCAGATTGCATCCTGGCTCTTCATTGTGCATACTTCTCATATTTTAATTTTTATTCCATTTTCTTTTCATTTATTTTGTGCGAATTTTTTTAAATAGCTAAAATCATTTAAAAATTATGAAAATTTTTGTCAAAGATTTCATTAATTTTTAGAACCCAAAAATATTTTTATTTTTATTTTTTTCATTAAAAATTATTTTTTAAATTATTTAAATGTTTATTTTTAATTAGTTAATGAAAATTAATTAATTAAAAATGCATTTAGGTATTTAAAAATCACAAAAAATTCACATTGCATTTAAAAACATTTAGTAACATTATCCAACTCTCAAAACAAATTTCTTTTTGGTTCTTGATGCCTTTTGATCATTTTCATTGGAATTAATTTCATTTTAAGGCAATATTTTTGTGCAAACTTTGAAAAATCCATTCTGCCTAACCATTGAGGGTTTGATGATGGTTCTTCTTGCATTGCATTCTTCATGGCATTTAGTTTATAGGATAAAATTTGTTTGATTTGATCTTCCATTTTCAATTTGTTTTGCATTTTTCTTGATAAGGTACCCCAAAACCCTAGCCAACCTAGGAAATTCACAACTTTCACTAGGTTAAGAGTTAGATCCTCTCCTTTGGGCAGTGAACTTGTATAGGTTTAGGGTATCTTTGATTGCATTTTCAATTTTTTATCATGTCATTTGCTTCTGGTTTTGGATTTTTGTATTGCATGATGCATGTAACCCTAATTTGTGACTTCCTTTGCATCCATTTCTCATTTGCTTGCATCCAATGACTTGTCATGACATTTTGTGCATCCACATGATTCATAATACATCTTAGGACATATTAGAATCATCTTTGATCATTGCATCTTTCATTTTCCATGTTATATGTCCATTGCATTTCATAACTTTTCATGTACATTCATGGTTCAAAGCATGTTTCATCTGCACCCATGTCTTTGTATGATCATTCTCATGTCTTGCCTCATGTTTGTATCATCTCTTAGCATCATTAACATCATGTGAATGCTTCTGACTTTGGTTTGCATCATGACATTTCATCTCATTTGCATTGCACTTCATTTCTTTTGGCTAACTTTTCAGGTGGTAAGTTGTTTTGAGAAGTGAATTTTCCTTCACTTCTTACAATCTCTTCTCATCTCTCTTGCATCTTTGCTGCATTTTATCTTGTGTATTGGATTGAGCTTGCTAATTCATGTTCATCTTACTTTCTTTCTTCAAGCAACTTGTCTTCTTAAGTGAAGCAAGTTGTTTTGCTTCTCTTTGCTTCTTGCTCCTTTCATCTGCTTCTTTCCTGGTGGTTTCTCTGAAGATATTCTTGCAAACCTCATAAACCCTAGGAACACCCAAGCATGATCACAATTAGGGTTTGATTAGTCCCCCATTTAGTTTTACCTTTGTTTCATCTTTGAGTCTTCTCTTCTCATCTCATAATCAGGGACTAAACCCTAAAGGCTTTAAGGCTTTGTGATTAAGCTTATGCCTGCATCCTTCTATTAGGATGGAGTGTATAACTTTAATCCTAAGTGTTAAACCCTTAATGTGTTTAAATCCTTTAATCAATCCACCTAATAATCACCAAGACATCAAGCTTGTAACTTGGGCCTTGCATTAGGGTTCTAATTCTTCCTTAATTGGTTAAGAAGGACTAACCCTAGTGTTAATGGACAAGTCCTCCTCAAGTTGTCTTACAAACCATAAAAATCACTTCTTAATCTTACCAGTAACTAAAATCCATTTAATAAAGGCTTTGTTTTGTCATGAGGTTAATCCCTAATCATGGATTAAGTTGAGGAGTCTTTCTCAGCTTAAATGTTCTCATCTATTATCCTTCTATTAGGATGGTGTAATGAGTCCATTAAATCCTTGATTATGGCTTAAACTCATTACTTAACACTAAACAAAAACAACAAAAACATCTAAATAAATACAAGTAGGTTAATAATCTTAATCCTACATCATGGTGTTTAAGTGTGAGGTGCTTACTTCACACTTAAGGTATTCTCATTACCCCTAATCAGAGGGAGGATGTGATGAGTTTATCAACCTTTGGTTTAGGCTTAAGCTCATTAACTTATGACAAACTTCAAAAAGCAATAAAAGATTGAAAACACAAAAACAAACAATAATCGTCTCCTCCGGGATTCTTTTCTCATCTCATTCATTCACAAACGAGAACTTGCTTCTTCCGTCTAATGCAAGACAGTTCTCACCTGAGCTAGACAGGTCATACACTTGAGCATAGACAAGTAAGCAGTTCATCAAGTCAAATCGTCTTTCAGTCTATTTGAGTCGAATTACGGTGTTCTGACTTCCTCATTGCACGAGAGGATACGTAGGCATAACTTAACAGTTATCGAACAAAAGTCTCTGTATATTCTCCCTTCCTTCCAGCATTATTCTTTAAGCCTCATAGTCTTAAGCATCTCATTCTTGTTCTTACACTGACACTTCTCTTATACACTTCTCACTTCTTTTACACTGACACTTGCATTCTTTCCAGCTTTGATACAAAAATTGCACTGACACTACCCCTTTAAAACACAAATCTTTTAAGCGTGGATCCCGTCGAGTACCACAGACAATCTGGGTGCTAATACCTTCCCAGGTTGTAACCAACCCCCTTTCTCAGTCTCTCTGGTTCGCAACCGTCTTATTCATATCTTTTCTAGGTCTATGCAGCATTACCTTTCCTCCTGGATAAAAATGCCTAGCTGGCGACTCTTGTCTTTCTGAGTTCACCCCTGTGTGTTCTCTCCTCTTTCGCCGACCGTTCGCGTCTGTACCCCTCTTGGCCCGGTGTCATTTGGTGGGAGCGACAGCTTGGCGACTCTGCTGGGGACCCTTATACTGTAACCAGGGCTTCTGGTTCTTTTTGTGGGTTCCTCCTAGCGCTTGTTTGATTTGTGTTTACTGGGGTGTTATGTGCTAATTGTGTTATATAGTTGCTTTATTTATTGCTTTATGTACAGCTTCATTTATTGCTTTCTTTACAGTTTTTCATATTTCATACTGTCATTATCATTGCTGGATCTGTTCTTCTGTCTTGGTGGGTGGGGTTTCATTGAGAGTTTAAGGCCCTATACCTGGGACCTGAGTGACACCTAGGCTAGAGTGGTTCATGTTCTTTCCCATTCCATTTCGGTCTGGTGCGGGAATATGAAACACGGTTCAGATGTGGGTTTCTTCTTGAGAAATCTGTGCTCCAGATTTCCTGTAGTGCTAGGGCTACCTGGGAAGCCTGCTAAGTCTGGATGACCTTTATTATGACCTTCAGAAGCTGAGGTGAATTAGAGGAGGATCTTTTATGGTTATTGTAAACATTGTACCTCCGGGTTAGAAGTGTTTACACTTCTCATAACTGATCCAAATCTGAGGATCCTTGTTTTAGAACACCACCTGTGAGGGGGTTGGGCTGTTTACAGGTTTGCAGGTACCCTCGGCCACATCATACCCTGTTATTTTGTTTAAGAGTACTCCACTTTGGACAATTCTTGTGATTTAACCCTGGACATGTGACTCTTTATTTGAGTCCCCCACCCTGGTTACTGGATTTCTGAACCTCCATCTGGACTTCTTGAACATACATGGGCTTTATATCAAGGCAGATAAATCAGATCCAGCTTGATCATAAACCCTTGCATATCATCTGCATACTCATCATTCGCATCATTTAACATTTGTTTATTTGTTTTTCAGGGTATCCACATTATATCTGGCTTGGTTTTGACCCCTTCATCTGCAGAGACCTCTGTTCATCAGTTATCTGCTTCAGCTATCTTCATCAGTTGTCTGCTTCAGCTATCTTCATCACCAGCATCAGCCTATCAGTGGCTCATCTCCAGTACCAGTCTTGATCTTCATCAACACTTGTCTTCAGCTCTTCATCAGCAGTCATGGCTCCTCCCAGGAAAAGCAACATTTCATATCATTTCTTCGAGCCTGTGTTGACTGGTATCATGCAGGTCCAGGCACTTATCACCCCTGACCATATCCCATTATTCAGAGAACATTATGGAGACATCCTTGATGTGGTTATGGACCTGAACCCTTCCCAGAGGAGTATGATTCATACCTGCTTACAGTTCTATGACCCTCCTTTGAGATGCTTCACTTTCTAAAACTTTCAGCTAGGACCTCTGCTGGAGGAATTTTCATCATTGATTGGAGTACCTGTCAGGGGTGGTGTCCCCTTCAACCCAGAGATGACTTCTCCCAGCAATGGAGAAGTGGCAAAAGCACTGTACCTGGAGCCTATTTTGATTGAGCAAAACATGACAACAAAGGCTGGGATCCCTGGTTTGCACTTAGACTTTTTGACTTCTCAGGCCATCCTGAAGGCCTCCTTGGGAGAATGGAGGGCAGTTTGTGCATTGTTAGCCCTCAGTATATATGGGGTTATACTATTTGCAAATGAGCCCAAGTTTATCAGCAAGAATGCCATTCATCTTTTCCTTCTGAGGAACCCAGTACCCACCTTGCTGGGAGATTTCTATTATTCCATTCATCAGAGGAATGAGAAGCAAAGAGGAAAGTTGGTGAGATGCTGTGCTCCTCTATTTCACACCTGGCTGCTTAAACACTTACCCAAGATAGATGCCTTCCTGAATCCTCACCAACAGAAGAATTGGGCTAAAAGACTTATTGCTTTGACTTTAGATGACATCAGATGGTGCACCCAGAGCACCAAGGGCAAGAACATCATCACTAGCTGTGGGCAATACCCAAATGTACCTCTGTTAGGAGTGAAGGGTTGCATCAACTACAATCCTTTGCTGTTTAAGAGACAACTAGGCTATGCTTTGGTCCACCCTCCTAGAATGCAGGACTTAGCTGAGTCCCTGTATTGTGAGATAAAACCTAACCTAGCTGTTGTCAGACAAGCATCCTGGGCTTGGGACAACATCCAGACAAAGGGGGTGGCTATTCTTGGGAAGTGTAATAATGTTGCTTCAGCCCAGTACTATGAATGGTCCCATGCCAGATCTCAGATCACTGGAATGCCCTTTACCATTGAGGACACACCTGGACCCTCCACAGTGCAGCAAACAGCCACTGTCAGCCTGGAAGAATTTGAGAAGCTGAAGGAAAGGAATGAGAATTGTCGCTCCCGATAAATGGGACTGAGCCCAAATAAAGGTACAGACGCGAACGGTCGGCGAAAGGGACAATGAGAACACACAGCCGTGAACTCACTGGGGGATGAAAAGAGTCGCCAGCTAGGCATTTTTATCCCGGAGGAAAGGTAATGCTGCATAGACCTAGAAAAAGATGGATAAGACGGTTGCGAACCAGAGAGACTGAGAAAGGGGGTTGGTTACAACCTGGGAAGGTATTAGCACCCAGATTGTCCGCCGTACTCGACGGGATCCACGCTTAAAAGATTTGTGTTTTAAAGGGGTAGTGTCAGTGCAATTTGTGTATAAAAGAGCTGGAAGAAAATGTACAGGTGTCAGTGTAAAAGAAAGTGGAGTGTATGAGTGAAGTGTCAGTGTAAGAATGAGAATGAATTTCTCATGATGATGAGGCTAAAGAATGGAGCTGGAAGGAGGGGGAATAAACAGAGACTTTTGTTCGATAACTGTTAAGTTATGCCTACGTATCCTCTCGTGCAATGAGGAAGTCAGAACACCGTAGTTCGACCCAGAGAGACTGAAGGATGAATTGACTTGTGAACTGCTTACTTGCCTATGCTCAAGTGTATGACCTGTCTGGCTCAGGTGCTAACTGTCTTGCATTAGACGGAAGAAGCAAGTTCTCGATTATGAGTGAATGAGATGAGAAAAGAATCCCGGAGGAGACGATTATTGTTTGTTTTTGTGTTTTCAGTTTTTTATTGCTTTTAAGAATTTGTCATAAGTTAATGAGCTTAAGCCTAATCCAATGAGCTAGTAAACTCATCACATCTTCCCTCTGATTAGGGGTAATGAGAATACCTTAAGTGCGAAGTCAGATTCTCACACTTAATCACCTTTGGTGTAGGATTAAGATCATTAACCTACTTGTGATTAATTAGATGTTTTTGGTGTTTTTGTTTAGTGTTAAGTAATGAGGTTAAGCCATAATCAAGGATTAAACAGACTCATTACACCATCCTAATAGAAGGATAATAGATGAGAATGTTTAAGCTGAGGAAAGCTCCTCAACTTAATCCATGATTAGGGATTAAACTCATGACAAAACAAGCCTTTGATTAAGTGGATTTTATTCAATGGTGAGATGATGAAGTGAATTTTATGATTTGCAAGACAACTTGAGAGGGACTTGTCCATTAACACTAGGGTTAGTCCTTCTTAGCCAATTAAGGAAGAATTAGAACCCTAATGCAAGGCCCAAGTTACAAGTGTGATGTCTTGATGATTATTAAGTGAATTGATTAAAGGAGTTAAACACATTAAGGGTTTAACACTTAGGATTAAAGTTATACACTCCATCCTAATAGAAGGATGCAGGCATAAGCTTAATCACAAAGCCTTAAAGCCTTTAGGGTTTAGTCCCTGATCATGAGATGAGAAGAGAAGACTCAAAAGAGACACAAAGGTAAAACTAAGAGGGGAGACTAATAAAAACCCTAATTATTTTCATGCTTGGTTGTTCCTAAGGTTTGTGAGGTTTTTCAAGAGAAGTCTTCAGAGGAACCACCAGGAAGCAGATGAAAGGATCAGGAGAAACAGAGTAACTTGCTTCATTCAAGAAGTCAAGTCACTTGAGGAAAGAAAGTGAGAAGAAGAAGGATGAGCAAACTCAATCTCAAACACATACAAGAATGCAGCAAGGGTGCATGAAAGGGATATGAGAAGAAAGTATGAGAAGTGAAGGCAAATTCACTTCTCAGGATAACTTACCACCTGAAAAGTTAGAAAAGAAATGCAATGCAATGCAAAATGAGATGAGATGACATGATGAGAAACAAGACCAGAAGTATACATGAGATGATAATGATGTTATGAGATGCTACAAACATGAGGCAGCACATGGAAATGTTCATACAAGCTCATGGATGCAAATGAAGCAAGTTAGGACACATGATCATACATGAAAGGTTATGAGGTGCATATGGCATACAACATTACAAATGCAAGGTGCAATGATCAAACATGCCTTCAACATGTCTTATGATGTTAAATGAATCAAATGGATGCTTGAAATGTCATGGTAAGTCATGTTATGCAAGAAAATGCAAGGTGAATGCATATGGAAGCCCAAATTAGGGTTTATGATCAAAGCAACAAACACAAACCAAAATCAGAAGCAAACAACATTATAAAAAATTGAAAAATGCACTCAAAGGATCCCTAATCCTATACTAACCCACTCCTCAAAGGAGAAGTTTCAACTCTTAACCAAACTCAAGATATGATTTTCCTAAGTTTCCTAGGGTTTTAGGGTTCCTTAACAAGAAAATTACCAAACAAATGGAAAATGAAAGATCAAATCATGGCCATTTAATATCACAAACTACATGCCAAACACAATGCAATGCAAGAAGAATCAAGGTCCAACTCTTCATGACTAGGCAGAAATGATTTTTTGAAGTCTGGATCAAAATAATGCATAAAAATGATTTTAATTCAATGAAAAACTCTCAAAATGCATCAAGATCAAAAAATAAATTTGGTTTGAAGGTTGGACAATGTTTCTAAATGTCTTAAAACATTTCATGAATTTTTTGGTGATTTTTAAATACTTAAAAGTATTTTTAATTAATTAATTCCCATTAATCAATTAAAAATAATCTTTTAAATATTTAAAAATACTTTTTTAATACTAAAAATGAAAATAAAAATATTTTTGTGCTTCTAAAATTAATGAAACTCAGGATAAAAAATTTCATAATTTTTAAAGCATTTTTGCTATTTTAAATAAATTAAGGAAGTTTAATGAAAGAAAATGAAAATAAAATAAATAAATGAAAAGGTAAGCTGATCTGATGGTGGAGATTTGAACTGGGTTTGAAATGGTTGACTAGCGCGTCATCCAAGGGCTGAGGTTGGTCCTAATTAAATTAATTTAATTATGATTAATTAAACTAACTAAAGGGGATTAGGGCAAAATGAGCGAATCTGGGCCATACGTGCGCGCGGGAAGTCAACAAAGTCAGGCAATCTAACGCACGAGATTCAAATGGATTTAATGACTGGGATTAGGGCTAATAACATTCAGGTGACCGGAGGGAAGCTCCGGTCACCTTCTCCGGCAACAACAAAACCCTAGATCATGATTCAGGCTTCTAAACATCAAATTAAACACAGCCAAGTGATCCTCTAACAACCTAGGATACGAATCCACCCTCAAACATCATTTAAACATCAAGAATCAAGCAAATCGAAGGAAACAAATTTCACAGGTGAAATTTCAGAGTAATAATACAAACTCATTTCTTACTCATTTTCGATTCTAAGAACATCCCCATGACCAGCAAGACATAAGCAATCAATTTATAACTTAAAATGTAAGCTCTGAGAAAAAAGAATCCATGGTCATACCTGAGCTGGAAAGCTTCAACACTGAGCTTTCTGATCTTCCTTTGTGTGCAAATGAACTTCTTTGACTCCTTTGAACTCAATGAGAAGCTTCAAAGTTCTTGTGGATGGCTGGTTTGAAGAGAAGTGTTCTGGTGTAGCAGGTTTCACAGTCAGGATTTGTGAAGTTTCAAGCTATTCCAATGGTGGATTCTTGCTCCTTTGAGTGTGTTTGACTTGTTGGTGAAGAGAAATGGGGTGTTTGATGGCGGGAAAATGAGATTCGAAAGTTCTGGCTTTGAGAATGAAAAATGCTGAAGCTCAGTTCTTGCTTGGTTCAGGCCTAGGTCTTGCTGGTTTTGGCTCAGTGAAGCAAGGTAAGTTGATCAGTGGAGTTGGTTTTTGTGTTTGTGAGTTGTGTGGAGAGATTCGAAGGGTTTTGCTTGAGGGAGTGAGTTTGTGAATATGTTGTTAGGGCTTTCTTCAGGCTTGCTTGATGTATGGAATGGCTAGCATTTGATCTACATAAAAAACTCTCATTGGTCAGATGATGTGACCTGCCCTTTATTGATTGGGATGGCCCCTTTTGCAAAATGTCAACTTTGGTGTAAGGAGGGCATGGGTCAAGTTCTAGGCCAGTACAAGTGTGTGGGCTGGTGTAGCATGGTGGGTGAGAGAGGCTAGAATGGTTCAGCATTGTAGGCAACAAGTGGATGAGGTGTGATGATGGTTTTTGCAAGTTGATCACTTTTGGTTCATATGAAACTTTCTTGTCCCACAAGCCATAAAACATGAGAAACTCTTGGTCCATTCTGAAATTTAGGGTACATGTGATGTTTGTGTGATGGTTAGACATGAATTAGAAGTCACAAATGCCTTGGTACAAAGTTTTTGCAAGTTTTCCATTTGGTGCATATTTTGAAAATTAGTGATTTTTGCTAACTTTGACACACCATAACTTTTGATCCAAAATGAATTAGGTCATGTTCTTGTACTTTTTGAAAAGGGAAAGATCTAATCTACAACTTTCATGACCAAAGTTTTTCCATTTGAAGCATTTTTGGATCAAAAAGTAAAGGTTGAAAAAGTTGCATAAAATGACATTTCATTAAAAGTCAACCATGCCCAAAAAAGTCAACTTTGCAAAAACTTGTAATTCTTGAATTTTGTGAACTTCAACCTTCTTTCATGATCAAATAAAGATCAAATACACTCAAAATGATAAAGATCACCCCTTGGTTGGGTCATTGGGGGCCTCAGATGCCCTGATTTTGCACTGACTTGTCTGAAAAGTCAACTCTTGATCAGATGACTTCCCCATGGAATTTCTTCATGAAAATTGATATGCATACCCCCTATACCATATAGAGACCAATAGAAACAAGAATGACCAAAAAAAATGGAGTTATGGCCTCTGAAACCAAAACCCTAATTTTAGGTCAACTGTGCAGTCAAGCCTGGCTCTGCTTCCACACCAATCCCAGTTCTTGTGATTCTTTGGAATTTTTGACTTTGAGAGGATATAATATGATATAAGAACACACATGGATCCCTTTGGAGTGATTGGTGACCTTTAGAGTGGCTCAAGAAGCCCTGGGATTGCTCAGATCACAAACCCTAGATGCAGATGACTTTGAATCTATGCAGTGAATCAAAATTGTGGTATGAGATGGCATGATTGTGTTTATGCATATGAAAATGATCACAAGCCATGGTGTGAATGGGTGAGGGCAAATTTGGGGTGTTTACAGCTTCCCCTATTCAAACATGAGTTAGTTGTGCAGGATGTAAGCAGCGGCTTAACAGGCAAACAAGATAACTTGTGGTTGAATACCAAAGACCGTCCAAAATTTGCACTCACAGAATGAAGAAGAAAAGGGATATAGATTGTAAAGGAAAATAAAGTATATTGTAAAGTGTGGGCGACGGAGGACGACCGTCGAGCAGAGGACGACTGCTGGGTAAAGAGCAATGACGGGGACGGCCGACATGTTGGGGGAAAGTGCGGGAAATAAAGCAATGACGGGGACGACCGACATGCTGGGGATAAAAGGGATTATGATGGGGAAGGCCATCAAGTAAAGCTGTAAGATTCTCTGGGAATTAATGAAACATGACGGGGACGGCCATCAAGTTCATAAAGCAAAGTAACCAACGATGGGGACGGCCATCGGGTTAAAAAGAAAAGGGACCACGACGGGGACGGCCATCGGGTTAAAGAATAAATGAAATAAACAGATGATGAGGTACGGTCATCAAAGGTGAAGGACGATCACCTAGCAGGGGACGGCTGCTCTGTTGGGTTAAGATGAGGGACGGTCATCTAAGGTGGAGGACGACCACCTGGCAGGTGTCGCTCCCGAGGATTTCCATCCTGGTACAAACGCGAAAGTGGCGCGGAAAAAGAAAAGAGTCGTCAGCCATGCATTTCTATCCCGAAGAAAGGGAATGGTAATGCTGCACAAACCAGAAGAAACGAAAAGGAAGGACACGGGTCCTGCGAACCAGAGAGACTGGGATCGGGAGTCGGTTATGACCTGGGAAGGTGTTAGCACCCCAGATCATCCGCCGTACCCGACGGGATCCACGCTTGCAAAAGAAACTGTTTCAAAAGGGTGAGGGTATGAAAGATGCAGCAAAAGAAATGAAACGGACTGGAAAATAAACTGAGAAAAGAACTGAAATAAGAAGCAAAGAGAAAAATGTAGGGAAAATAAAGATTGTGCTCGAACGGGCCCTACCCCGCTGCCTACGTACCTCATCGGGATAATGAGGATCAGAGACGCCGTAGTTCCCCTAACTAGGGGTACTAAAAGGAAATTGCTTGTGAATTAAGGCTTGAACCGCCTATGCCATTGCTCAGGTGTTGCAGGCTCGGACGACGAGTGCGTAACCGTCTTGCAAAATGACAAGTAGGAGCAAGTTCGCGTACGGAGCGAAGGAGATGAGAAAAGAATTCCCGAAGGAAAGACGTTTATTGTTTGTTTGAGTTTTTTATGAAGCTTTTATGAGTGTGTCACAAGGAAGTGAACTCAAGCTCTCATCAATGGAATGTGCACTTGTCACTACATTCCAAGATGGAATAATAGAACAAGCACACTCAAGTAAGGAGAAGATCCCCAAAACTTGAACCCAAAGATTAGGGCTTAGGCTCACTAACTCGCTTAATTATTAAGTGTTTTGATTATTTACATGAAGAAGTGTTTTTTAGGCTTTTCTTTTATGAAGAAGATACCTTGATCAGACTTGTGCATCACAAGGTAGACATGTACTATCCCAAGATGGGAAGACTACAAGCATACCTCATGGAATAAGGCTATGGATCAATGCATCGCTTCACATTTATTAAAGGTGTTTTTTAGAGTTAGGAGATGAGAAGAGAAAGAGAACCAAAAGGATCATAAAGGTAAAATGCTAAAGGGGACTAGAATAATCCTAAGTGTTAACATGCATGGATGGTCCTAGGTTTGTGAGGTCTACTATCCTAATGAAGAAGGAAGAAGAAGAACTTAGAAGAAGAGATGAGAAAGGCCTAAGCCCAACAACAAAGGGTTAGTTCAAATAACAAAAGAGGAAAGATGAAAAGTTGAAATGTGGATAAACATCCACACTTCTCTTACCATGAGCCCCTGAAATGTTAGCAAAATCCAGCAAATCAATCACCACAAACATGGAATTAAACATGCTCAAAGGTTCTTGTAAACAAGAATCGAACAACATGCCAAACATTGCGAATACACGACTTACGCGTCGAGAACATGAAAGCATACATCAACCAGCAAGCAAATCACCCTAAACATCATGTTTAATGATCATACAATGAGTCATGGCAATTAGCACAAGCAAAGGGATCAAACAAACTCAAAACAGCCCCAAAAAACCATTCTGCATCAGTGTTAACCGGTTAACCATATGCGTTAACCGGTTAACCAACTCAAACCTGCACAAAATACGCAGAAAAACAGGGCGTTAACCGGTTAACCATATGCGTTAACCGGTTAACACTGTAAAAACAGCAGCAAATTCCTGCAGAAACAGCATTTCAAAAACAGCTTATTCAAATAAGCTGCACCAGACCAGCACTCAATTACACATGGAAAAATAGATCAATGCACATCAATCCATAACATTATGCTCACGAACAATAACAATCGGATCCGGATACCAATCAACCAATCAATTCATGCAACACAATCAATTACACAAACACATGGTGGATCTAAAGCACAAGCAATGCAAATAAGCTAAAAACAGAGTCGGATCTGAAATCAACCAACCTACAAAGCGGAGGTATGCTTTGGTAATTGTTGATTATGCTGAAAATGATAGATCTCACGCGAAACTTCAAAGATCCGATGCTAAGCTCCACACTCTATGCAAAATAAATGCAAGATCAAGCTCTTGATGCAGAATTTTGGATCCAAAAGCACTTCTAGATCCCAAACCAGATCTGAATCACCAATTAAAACCAGCAAAAAGGTGCAATGAAGCTATGAATGGAGGTCTAGTTCCAAGATCTACACACCTCAATGCAAGGTTATGTGATCTTCAAAGAGGAACTTTGAGTAATTTGGAAAATTGGGAGAGAAAAGTGAGAGAATTGTGAGTGAGAGCAATGAAAATTCAGAAATGAGAGTGAAAAATGAGGGAGAGCTCCCTTGGTTTGGAGGGAAATGGAATATATATGGTTTAGGGTTGGGGCCCAAAATTTTGGTTTGGGATCCAAAAAATATGGCTTGGTAATGTGATTAGGTTTTAGGGTTGGAAAGAGGTTTGGATACATGCTCTAGATCCTTCTCAAATTCAAATGAAATTCAAGTGAATAAAAATCAGAAAATTGGAAAATGGAGCCAAAACCACATGCTGGAATTTGCTGCTGGAAATTCAAATTTCGCAGCTGTTAACCGGTTAACCATATGCGTTAACCGGTTAACGCATGCAAAATTTGAATTTCCCCCCTTTTGGTGGGAAACTTCAAAAATGATGCCGGCGCCCGCCGTTTCAAGCTGATTTTGATCCTTTCATCCTTTTTAAGCTTTGAACATGGTACCGAGCTTGTGCAGAGTGATCCTGTGAAATTTTTGCCTGGTCACCATGCTCTCGATTTTTATCTGCGGTGCTTCGAACTTTCCAGATGGTTGGTCATATGCCTTATGCTAGAACATGTGAGTGTTATGCCTCATTTTTCTATGCAAAATGCTAAAGACATGATATGTTATGATGACTATGATGCGATATGATGCTTAAAATGAAGAGGGCAAATTTGGGGTGTTACAGCTGCCCCTATTCAATCATCAGTTAATCCGAAAAAGACGATAGCAGCGAGCTATCGACCATTCAAGATAAACTGTGATTGAATACCAAGAAGACCAGAAATTTGCACTCTGACGAAGAATGCAACACCGGGAAATAAACCCGACCAGATGACGCTCTGGGGACTGCAGGGGAGAAAGAAGCGGACGAGCTTCTTCCAAGTTGGAAATGATATCTGAAATAAGAACAAATTGACAGACGAGTCTTCAAACAATCCTGTGACGCCAGGAGCTGGACAGACGAGTCCTCCACCACTTCAAGACAAAAATCTGAGGCAGACGAGTCTTCTAACAACCCTGTGACGCCAGGTGCAGAGAGCGGACGAGCCCTTAAAGAACTTCAAAGTAGCCTGAGATAGACGAATCTCCTTCACTAATCCTCACGCAGATAAGTGGAATAAGACGGACGAGTCTTCTTCGGATAACCCTTACGCAGGCTCCGGAAATGCATATAAGTCTGTGGGATAGACATGCAACCAAGGTGGACGAACCTTCTTCATATATTATCCGCGGATATATGGTACAAGACAGACGAGTCTTCTGAGCAAACCTGTTACGCCAGGTGCAGCCACCATAATTGGTGCTTGAGACAGACGAGCCTCCTTCGGATTTACCTGTTACGCCAGGACCGGTAACCATTTCGACATTAATTCCCACTGTCAGGATTCGAAACCTCTTCAATACAGACGAGTATTGGATGATCATCAGGATAACACAGACGAGTGCCCTAAGTCAATGATACAGACGAGTATCAGACGATGATCTGAGAAACACAGACGAGTGTTTCAGGCGATGATACAGACGAGTATCAGCCACTGGTATAGACGAATACCGGAAGTTCAAACACAAACGAGCATTTGAATTAGTCACAGAGATATCTTCACATTCAGGTGCAAGCTAGCACAGACGAGTGCCGAGGATGATACAGACGAGTATCCAGGCAAAGCAGACGAGCTTCAAAACACAAACGACTTTTGGGGAATAAAAGCAGACGAGCTTTAACCAAACACAGACGAGTGCTGGGTCGTTGCAGACGAGCAACAGCGGAGAATACATATCAAGGCACAGACGAGTGCAGCGAAGGATCCCATACCGAACACAGACGAGTGCTGGGAGGTTGCGGACGATGCTGGGGCCATCCCCAAGTACAGACGAGTGTTGAGGAGTTGCGGACGAGCAACAGATGAGCAACAGGCACGGACGGGCGCCGAGCAACCTTCAAAGGAGTAACAAGCACATATGAGTGCTAAAAGATGCGGTCGAGCATCAAATAAAGATGCGAGCACGGACGAGCACTGGGCACTTCTTAGGGAATACGCCTCAAATAAAGAGGAACGACATGCACGGGCGAGTGCTGCAGGGATGCGGACGAGCACCAAATGAAGATACGCGCCCCAACGAGTACAGGCAACTTCGCTGGGGAGAGAAAACTTCAAAGACTAACAAGCACGGACAAGTGCCGAGAGCTGCGAATGGTCATCAAACAAAGATGCTAGCACAGAAGATTGCTGGAGAGTACCTCAAATAAAGAGGAAACTGCTGGGGAAAAGGCACGGACGAGTGCTGAAAGAGGATGAGCATCAAATAAAGATGCGAGCACAGACGAGTGCTAGTTGATATAGACTCTACTGGGGAAAGCAAACGAGCAATACCACCGAGCTAACACATACGAGTGTTGAAAGATGCAAACGAGCAGCAATAAAACATGATACATTATTGCTGGGGATAACTCCGCTTAAAGACAACACATACAAGTGTTGAAGATTGCAGACGAGCAACAAACGGATGCCTGATCGGCAATACGACTCTGCGGGGTAATACAAGTCAAGAGGTCTGGATACACATTCTGACTGAGGTGATGAATACCTGGCTGCATCATCAAATACCCAAAGTACGGCAACTTTGCTGGGGACATATTTCACTGACGGAAGCGAAAATCAAATATGACCGCTGTGGGAACAGGAACATCCTCAGACTCGGCTGGGGAAGCTTCTTGGGCAAATACTCTGGCTGGGGAGAGCATTTGATGGCTCAAGACTCTGAGGGGATATCAGGCTTTCAGGTACCTGATAGGCATACTCTGATGGGGATAATGGACTACTAATTCCATCTCTGATGATGCCAGGCTTTCGGGCACCTGCTGGATATATTCCGCTGAGGAAGAATGAAATGTTACTTCACTGGGGAAGAAAAGCTTGCTTGGGCGGCTGTCAAGGCTTGCTTGGAGGAAAATCTCTGCTGGAGATGCCAGGCTTCAGATACCTGTTAGAGAAGAAATCTCTGCTTGGGGGATACCCTACTGGGGAAGTACTCGGCTGGGGAGGTACTCCGCCGGGGAATATTAAATCGCTTGAGAGAATGCGACGCCAACCTGCAACCTGCAACAACAGAAAACCCACGCGTGTCCCGGGGATTTGCATGGAATGATCGGTTCATCCATCGTCACCCGACGCTCAAAGAGGGTTACAGTTTCCCTGCATGTCAGTTTTCTTTTCAAAATTATCACCATGTTTAGATGCAATGCTATTTTTGCCAAAAATTCAGGACATTTTGTAAACAAAAATAAACACACACAGCTTTTTGACTGAATATTATTTTTATTGAATGGCCTCTGAATAGGCAAAGATTTACATCAGGAAGCAACCACCTGGAAAGAGGTAGCCACTATAAAAATTGAGAAAAGAAAATATCCTAATGGCAATGTACGCGGCATTCCAAGGAGTTCCATTTCTGCTATGACCTGCATGTCTTCAAGACTCTCCATTCTGTTTTGGCTTTCTGAGAGGACAAGGGGACTGCTTCCTATCCTTCCGGTATTGTCAAACTGTACAAAACGATGACGTGGTTCAGATAACTCGGATCACAGTTGTTCGCTTATTCCCTTATTTTGCGTGGATCGCCCTCTCGGGTTTTCAATCCACCGGGATACCCTTTTTTGCCTGAGCTGTCCAATGCGGCTTTTCAACTCAGCGGGTGTACACATTTTTTTTATTCATTTCCCTAATTTTTGCCCGAGCTTTTTATTCTGTTTTTAGCTCGCCGGGATGCCCTTTTCTTGCCTGGACTTACATTCTGTTTTTGTGTCCAGCGGGTCTCTTTATGCGAAGTATTTTTTAACTGCGTCCGAGTTAACAGGAGATGGGAAGTCTTCTCCATCCATAGTGGTGAGCATCAGTGCCCCTCCTGAGAATACTTTCTTCACTATGAATGGTCCTTCGTAGTTTGGGGTCCACTTGCCCCTGTTATCTGAACCTGGAGGAACGATCCTCTTCAACACAAGCTCTCCCACTCGATACTCTCGAGTACGTACTCGTTGATCGAATGCCCGCTTCATTCTCCTCTGATAAAGCTGACCATGACAGATAGCCGCTAATCTCTTTTCCTCAATTAGACATAGCTGATCGTAACGAGCACGCACCCATTCAGCCTCATCCAGTTTGACATCCATCATCACGCGAAGTGAAGGAATCTCCACTTCAACAGGCAGGACTGCTTCCATGCCATAGACCAGAGAGAAGGGAGTTGCCCCTGTTGACGTCCTGACCGACGTTCGGTACCCATGCAAAGCAAACGGTAACATCTCATGCCAATCCCTGTAGGTGACAACCATTTTCTGCACAATCTTCTTGATATTCTTGTTAGCTGCCTCTACCGCACCATTCATCTTTGGTCGGTAAGGAGAAGAATTGTGATGCTGTATTTTGAAGTCCCGACATAAGTCTGCCATCATCTTGTTGTTGAGATTAGAACCATTATCCGTAATGATCCTTTCGGGTACTCCATATCTGCATATGATATCTCTTTTCAGAAATCTTGCCACCACTTGACGAGTGACATTGGCATAAGACGCTGCTTCTACCCACTTGGTAAAGTAATCAATCGCGACCAGGATGAAGCGATGACCGTTCGAAGCAGTCGGTTCGATCTTCCCGATCATGTCAATGCCCCACATAGAGAAAGGCCAAGGAGATGACATGATGTTGAGCGGGTTAGGAGGAACATGCACTTTATCTGCATATATTTGGCACTTGTGGCATTTTCGAGCGAATGAACAACAGTCTGCATCCATTGTCATCCAGTAATACCCTGATCTCAGCAGTTTCTTTGCCATGGCGTGCCCTCCTGCATGGGTACCAAAAGATCCCTCGTGGACTTCCTGCATCAACAGGCTTGCTTCGTGTCTATCCACGCATCTGAGCAAGACCATGTCGAAGTTCCTCTTATACAAAACCCCGTCTGTGTTCAAGAAGAAACTAGCAGCAAGTCGTCTCAAGGTCTTTTTGTCTTTGGAAGATGCCCCTGTTGGGTATTCTTGCTTCTCCAGGAATAACTTGATATCGAAATACCAAGGTTTCTCGTCAGACACGGCGTCTACAGAGAAAGCATAAGCGGGAGAGTCAAGCCTGGAGATGTCAATTATGGGCACAAAGTTCCAACACATGACTTTAATCGACGAAGAGAGAGTAGCCAAAGCATCGGCAAATTGATTTTCGTCGCGTGGTATGTATTTGAGTTCAACTGTTGTGAAGAACGTCAACAGTTTTCTAGCATAATCCCTGTACGGAATCAGATGCTCTTGATGTGTATACCACTTGCCGGTAATTTGGTTAATGACGAGGGCTGAATCTCCGAATATATCGAGGTTCTTGATCCGAAGATCAATTGCCTCCTCTATTCCCATTATACACGCCTCGTACTCCGCTTCATTGTTGGTGCAGCCAAAAGTAATTCTGGCAGCGAAGGGTAAATGGACACCCTCAGGAGTAATAAGTACGGCACCAACTCCACGACCATTGATATTGACAGCCCCATCAAACATCAACTTCCATTTGGATTCAGGGTCAGGCCCCTCCTCCGGAAGTGGTTCCTCATAATCGTTTGTTTTGAGGCACACGATGTCCTCATCAGGGAAATCAAATCTCATTGGCTGATAGTCATCCTCAAGAGGTTGCTGGGCAAGGTATTCCGACAATACACTTCCTTTGATAGCTTTCTGAGAAGTGTACTGGATGTCGTATTCAGTTAAAATCATCTGCCATCTAGCAACCCTTCCGGTCAATGCTGGTTTCTCAAAGATGTACTTAACAGGATCCATCTTAGAAATGAGAAGTGTGGTATGGGTCAACATATACTGCCTCAGTCGGCGAGCAGCCCATACCAAAGCGCAGCAATTTTTCTCGAGCAGTGAGTATCGGGATTCACAGTCGGTAAACTTTTTGCTAAGGTAATAAATGGCATACTCTTTTCGACCAGACTCGTCATGTTGGCCGAGCACACACCCCATCGACCCTTCTAGCACGGTCAAGTACATGATTAATGGTCTCCCCTCCACTGGAGGCATCAGAATTGGAGGTTCCTGCAAATATTCCTTTATTTTGTCGAAAGCTCTTTGGCAATCATCATTCCACCTGACCGTCTGCTCTTTTCTTAGCAGTTTGAATATCGGTTCGCACGTGGCAGTTAGGTGAGATATGAACCGAGAGATATAGTTCAATCTACCTAAGAACCCGCGCACTTCTTTTTCTGTCTTTGGTGCAGGCATATCTTGAATAGCTTTCACTTTAGCAGGATCTACCTCAATTCCTCTTTGACTTACAATGAAACCCAGCAATTTTCCAGAACGCACTCCGAAGGTGCACTTGTTCGGATTCAACCTCAGTTTGTACTTGATCAATCTGTCAAACAGCTTCTTCAAATTAACCAAATGCTCCTCTTCGTCTTTGGACTTTGCAATCATATCATCCACATAACATTCTATCTCCTTGTGGATCATGTCATGGAACAACGTGACCATTGCCCGTTGATAAGTTGCCCCTGCGTTCTTCAGACCAAAGGGCATGACCTTATAGCAGAACGTTCCCCACGGGGTAATGAACGTTGTCTTCTCCATGTCCTTCGGCGCCATTTTTATCTGATTATAACCGGAGAATCCATCCATGAAGGAGAACACCGAGAATTGAGCAGTATTGTCGACCAACACGTCAATGTGTGGCAACGGAAAATCATCCTTCGGGCTTGCTCTGTTCAAATCTCGATAGTCAACGCACATCCGGACCTTGCCGTCCTTTTTAGGCACTGGCACAATGTTAGCTACCCAAGGTGGGTAACTAGTCACGGCAAGGAACCCGGCATCCCACTGTTTCTGTACCTCCTCTTTAATCTTCATCGCCATATCCGGGCGAGTTCTTCTCAACTTTTGCTTTACAGGAGGACAGTCTTCCCTCAGGGGTAGCTTATGCATCACGATGTCGGTATCCAATCCTGGCATATCCTGATATGACCAAGCAAAGATATCCACATACCCTCTCAGCATACTGATCAGTTCTTGTTTGACATCGGCCCGCAGATTGGCCCCTATCTTGATCTCTTTCTTTGCATCTTCACTGCCAATGTTGATGGTCTCAATCTCTTCTTGATGAGGCTGAATAACTCGTTCCTCTTGTTTCAACAATCTGACCAATTCTTCAGGGAGGTCACAGTCTTCCTCAACCCCTTCATCAGCTTGGTAGACTGGATTATCAAAGTCATGCATAGTCATAGCAGGAACGTTATCCATGGAATCCGGATGATCAGCACTGCACAAATGATGTGCTTATTCAGAATCTGCTTATTTTGAAAAGAGACGCTAACACAAAGCAAAAAAGAAAAACACATTGCCATTTTTATATTGTTTTTTGTGAAAAAGTTTAAAAACAAAGAAAGGGAACACAGTTTGTCTGAAAATATCCTTTTATTTCATAGCAAAATAACAATGCGAAACAAAACATGGTGGCCCAGTACAATGGATCCAAGCGTCTTGGGCAGAATGCTGGATTTGACAATGCAGTATGCTAATAAAAGGAAACAAAACAATTACTTTGAGAGCCAGGTGACTTGAACGATGTCCTCAGCAGACCAATTTCCTAGCTCCTCGCCGGGTGCACACGGGCGGATCCAATTGTTGTCCCAGTCTCGGTCACTGTCTCCGTCTTGACTTGCCATACAGATCCGATCGCGGTCGAGCAACCCAGCACTTGTGAATGAGATAGCCTTACCACTCTGAGCAGACCCTCCAGGTTGATACCCTAGGCCAAATTTGTCATCTTTCTTTTCCATTTCCAATAGCTTGCCCCAGCCCTGAGCATTGCCTGATTGGACGACCTCCTTTGCTTCCTGGTAAGAATGAATTGACGTGCCTTCGTTGTTTTTCTTCACCGGAGTCAAGATGCTGACATCTGCCTCAAAGGCTTGGCACAAAGTCTCGTGAATTTCTCCGTCCATTTCCACATATTTGAATGTCGACAGGTGACTGACGAATATATCTTCTTCCCCGCAAACTGTGATGACCTGACCGTCCACCACATACTTAAGCTTCTGGTGCAGGGTTGAGGTGACGGCTCCAGCTGCATGTATCCACGGTCTGCCCAACAAGCAACTATACGCAGGCTGGATGTCCATGACATAGAAGACACTCTTGAAGACTTGAGAGCCTATCTTGACAGGCAACTCAACCTCTCCGAAAACTGATCTTCTTGAACCATCGAAAGCTTTAACCACCAGATCACTCGGCGTCAGGATAACCCCATCAATGTCAAGCTTCATCAACGCCTTTTTCGGGAGCACGTTCAACGAAGAGCCTGTGTCCACCAGAACATGGGATAACACAGCGCCCCTGCATTCCATCGTGATATGCAGTGCTTTATTGTGATTTCTTCCCTCCAAAGTAAGATCTCTGTCAGTGAAGCCCAAGCCATGGCTAGCATTGACACTTCCGACAACAGCTTCAAGTTGATTGACCGTAATCTCTTGAGGAACGTAAGCCATTTGAAGTACTTTCAGCAAGGCTTCTCGGTGCGCGGGAGAACACATCAACAGTGACAAGATAGAAATCTTTGAAGGTGTCTGATTCAGTTGGTCAACCACCTTATAGTCACTCCTTTTGATGATCTTCATAAATTCCTCTACCTCTTTCTCAAACGTCCCCTGCCCAGCCACAGGAGTATTCGACTCATCATTCACAGTCTGCTTTCCTTTGTCTTTAGATGAAGCTTCGGCCTCGGGATCCTTTCTCAGTGCAGGAGGAGCAAACAAACGGCCACTTCGAGTAAAACCTCCAATACCTCCTACATTCTCAATGGTCAAATCAGCAACAGGTCTACTTTCCATCTTCTGTCCCGCCACATAGACATCAGAACCATAATGCCACGGAATGGCTCTATCATCGGTGTACGGCACTGGCCCAGGTACCGTTATAGTCACAGGACTAATCTGAGGAGCGTAAATGGTAACAGGCTCTTGTCGAACGGGCATGTCAGCCTCATTATAGAAGATAGTAATGGTTGACACATCATCAGCCTCTTCATTACTAATCTTGCTAAATTGCAGAGATCCATCATCAATCAACTCTTGCAAACCCGTCTTCAATTTCTCGCAGCCATTCACAGCACTTGCACAGTCTTCACAATCGAGAGAACAACCAGGAAACACTTGACCCTTCAACAATCTCTCTTTCACCACCCTCAACGGCGTCTTGACTTCACCAATACTTAGTACCAAACTCAACTTGTCATCACTCTCAACAGCGTTAACTCTTGCCCCTCCATGGTGAGGTATAGGGTTCGAGTGGACATTTGGTGGTGGCGCAAAGTTGATTGCCTTTGAATCCACGAGATCTTGAACTTTGTGATGTAGCGCCCTGCACTTCTCAGTTGAGTGCCCGGGTGCCCCTGAATGAAAAGCGCATCGCGCGTTGACATCATAACCAGCTGGAAGCTCTCCAGGAGGTGGTGGTGCCAAAGTCCTCAATTGAATAAGGTTCAAGTCCAGTAGTCTCGGCAACAAGGCAGCATATGTCATCGGAATAGCTTCAATCACCCTGTTAGCTGGGCGAGCCTGCCTCGGCTGATAAGGTCTTTGCTGGTAGTTGGCTCTAGGTTGTTGTTGTTGTTGTTGTTGTGGCGGAGATAACATTTGTTGCGCAGGAGCTGCGGGAATGGTGACAGCAGCCACATGCCCATAAGGTCTTCTGTAACCACGGCCCTGGCTTCGACCGAATACAGCATTGGTCTCACCTTCTCGCCTTCTCGGAGGTCCGCTAAAAGCTTTCCTCGCTCCACTTGAACTACTAGCACCTGGGTCTTGTATCTTCCCCATTTTCAACAGCGTTTCGACCCTTTCTCCCGCAATGACAATATCGTTGAACTTTGTAGCAGAACTTGACGCCAGCCTCTCAAGAAATACCCCCTGGAGGGTACCCATAAACATATCGGCCATTTCATTCTCTAACAGTGGTGGTTGCACCCTGGCAGCTAACTGACGCCACCTCTGAGCGTATTCCTTGAAGCCTTCTTTTGCTGTCTGAGCCATATGTTGCAACTGGGTGCGATTCGGAGCCATGTCCATGTTATACTGGTACTGCTTCACGAAGGCCTCGGCGAGATCTTTCCAGCTCTTGACATTGACCCTGCTGAGCTTCATGTACCACTCAAGGGAAGCTCCCACCAAACTGTCCTGAAAGTAATACATCCACAGTTTTTCATCGTCTGTATGCGCAGCAATTCTTCCAACATACGATTGCAGATGGGTCTTTGGGCAAGCAGTGCCGTTGTACTTCTCGAAAGTAGGAACTTTGAACTTATACGGAATTCTGACTCCCGGAACCAAGCCCAAGTCTGTTATATCGAATCCCAAAGAACTCTGGGACTGAATAGCCTTGATCTGCTCGGCCATCTCCTCAAACCTCTTGTTCATTTCGACCCCTTGACCCTCGGCTTCATCAAGTAAAGTGAACTGGTCCTCCTGGTGATCCACATGAATGTTATGCATCCCGTCATTGACTACAGTCGCCCCTGGTTGTATAACTTGAGGTCCAGCCTGTCGTGCGCCCGCACCGGCATGATTATCAGCATTAGCAGCAGCAGCAGCGTTTCTGTTCTGATTCTCCACCATCTCTCGCAGACGCTCTTGATTCTGCCCCATGCCGGCCATTAATGTCATGAAGTTATCCATTCTCTGCCTCAGATCTGCCAAATCTGCCTGCATTTGATCCATGGCTCTCTCTCTGTTAACCTTGGTTGGGTATCTGTGCACTGCTGGTCGTTCTCGAACCTTACGAGGAGCTATTGCGCCTGAAACACAAAACCCGTTAGTAATTGATGCAACACCTGCAAAACAGACAAACAGGTTATATGCAATGCAATGCAACTGTTCATGTTCCCAACTTTAAACATTTGGCATGCCCCAGTTCTGGCATCTATCTCGGCAATCACTTTTTATCTTTCAAACTTTCTCTTTGATAAGTGTTCAGATATTAGCAGTATCTAAACGAGTCTTGCACATTCAAAACGATAACTTGCACATTAATACTGAGTAGGGACAAACCACTATAGGCTAAAAGTCAGAATACATCCCAGAATATTCCCCGAAGGATTACAAACCAGTACATAAAGATAAAAGAAATAAAAGCAAGACTCCTACAACAAGCCTGTAGGTAGTCTGAAAAATAAACTAAGCTAAGGACCCCGGCTCTGCCACCTCCGCCTTGCTCTTCTTGACGCCCGCTCTCAGCTTGAGCTCTTCAATCTCTTTCCTGGCTTCCTCCAGAGCTAATTGACTTTGGACTAGCTGCTGGGTCCTCTCCCTCCGGATGGCGTGGGCTTGTTCCACTTCCTCTTTCTTGAAAGCCATCTGAATCTCAAAGAACTCTTCCTTCTCTTTGAATTTCTTTTGGTCTTCATCCCTTTGGCCTTTCAGCCAAACAATGGACTGTCGAGCGCTCTTGAGAGTCTTTAAAGTATCCTTGTGCTTGGCTTCTCTTTGCGCTTCCATCATACCCAATCGATGGAAATGGGCTTCTCTTCCGGCAAAATCTTTCTCTTTGTTTTCCAAGGAAGCTTGGAGCTTCTGCAGCTTGTCTTCGACTTCCTTCTTAGCTCTATTAGCCTGGTGGTATAAGCTTACCATCTCAACATTCTCTACTCTGACCGCTTGCAGCTGAGCTTCTAGCTTCTTGTACTCCTCCAAGGAAATCGTACTGCTCGGACTTGGTACCTCTCGAGGATAAAGCGGAGTTTCGACTGAAAAAGGCATGAGAACTGCCTCGATATGCCTTTGCAACCATTCAGCATATGGTGGATATGCCTTGGGATCAACTCGGCCGAAGTCCTTCTTCCCTTTCCTTTTCCTGTGATCCCAGGATTGAACTGCTTGTTGGACTAGCTCTCTGTTTCCATCAACAGGAAAATACAAAGATTCAGCAAACCTTTCCATCTGAGGAGGATCCTTCAAAGGGTAGCCAAACTGCCTTCTGGCTAATGTCGGGTAGTAACTGATGACACCTTTCCTTCCTAGCAAAGGTACTCCAGCAAACCTCCCGCAACTAACCATCAACTCCTTTCCTAGCAAATCCCTGTCATAACCCCAAGCAATGTCTTCTTCAGTCAATCCCATCAGCCTTCTGGACCATCTCCATTCGTCTCGCATATCCTTGAAGGCACCTGATTTAGGTAACTGTCTAGCGAACCATTCGGCAAACAAAGGAGCACAGCAGACCACTGGACCACCTCTACCCTTCTCGTTTCTGTAGTGGACACTAAAATAAAAGTCACCCAATAAAGTAGGCACTGGATTGCCTCTTGCAAAGATTGAGATCACTTCTAAGCTGACAAACTCTTTCTCTCCGGGAAACAAGCTAGACCCATATACCATCAATGCAAGCAAAGCTCCAAAGTCGTTCCACTTAGCTTCTGTAGCATATTTCTCAGCCTCTGGGATAAGCACGCTCCAGGGTAGACCTCTGCCTTTACTCTCCTGCAAAGCCTTTCTGACCGAAACAACTGGCAACCTACAAACCTTGGCTATGTCTTCATCTTTGAGCACAACCTCTGATCCGTAAAACGGCAACGTCTCTCTGATCGGAATACTCAACATGCTGGAGATCTCTTCCAATGTCGGAGCTAAGATGTAACCTGAAAGAATAAAGCAACGCAACAAGGGATCATAAAATTGCAACAAGGTATGCAAGCTGTCCTTTTGGTCTGTAGTAGGCTTGTCCACAAACTTCAGTATCTGGCCATATCTTTTCTTGAAGTTTCCTAAGACTTGATCGTTCATCAAACCTGCTAACCTCTGAACACTTTTAACTTCCGGCTGAAGAAAGGTATAATGCACATTCTTTTTTCTTGGATCTCTTTTGATTTCTGCCATGGAGATAAGAATACCAGAACTGGGAACAAATGCGAGCAATGCCCTGAAAAATGGGAAACATAAACAGTTAATGCAAAGAATGATGCAGATGCAATGCAATGCAAACATATGACCAACGGGGACCATCTGAACTGGCACACTGACAAAGCCCTCTGAATAACTGGCAATCTCAACAGTTCACTGAGTCACACCCTCTGATAATCACAACCCTCTGATCAGAATCACAGTATCAAGAAATCCAGAATTCCAGGACCATAACTTCGGAACCACAAATCTTATTCACCGGACCAAAGATCATAACTGAACAAATGAGTGTATGTTGAGGTCATGGGTTCCTGCACACCTGTAAACACCCCCCAATCTCACAGGTAAAAGGCTCCGGGTCAGACATCACGGACTCTCAAAGCCGAATAGCAATAATACTTTCACCATCTCCGAGAAATGGCTCATGACCAAATCAGGGAATCGGTTAGGCATTATGTACTACGCAGGGAGGCCTCAGCTGAGTCCGGGAAAAACAAGCATCCCTTATAAGTCCCCAGCTTCAAGTGCTGAAATCGAGAAACAATAGTACATTCAGCCCGTAGGATACAGTACTAATGTCATACGACCAGATGCTTTAACTGAGTTCTTATAAGAGAACCAGGCCATCCTATGCGAGTTCCCAGTGGACCCTCGGGTGCGAATGGGTTTGCCACAAAATGTGGTCTGCCACTGTCACCACTGGAGAGGGTTGTTTCCACAAAGGTTCTCAATGATCGGTCCCCAGCTGCACATAACTGTCAGGGTTATGTAATGAGAGAGGAAGATCCCCAAATCAAGACATTTCCAAGACAATCGCAACCTGGGTGTGGAACTCACTACTACCCCCATGACAAGATCTCATGAGGCCAAAGTGGAACCACTCTAAATCCTATGGTGCACTCGAGCCGGGTACTTGGCTCATATCTCTCAAGAACCAGTAACTCCCAACCCACCAAAGAAAACCAGTCCAGACAGTCCAGTATGATATATATGATGCGGAAAATAAATACTGAAAACTGTAAATAAAGCTGTAAAGAAAGCTGTAAACAAACAACAATAAAATACAATAAGCCACATCAAACAAACATCACCCAATGAAACAGAAACACACAAGCGCTAGGAGAGACTCTCAGGGGGACCAGAGATCATCTGGTGTGCAAGCTTCCCCAGCAGAGTCGCCAAGCTGTCGCTCCCGAGGATTTCCATCCTGGTACAAACGCGAAAGTGGCGCGGAAAAAGAAAAGAGTCGCCAGCCATGCATTTCTATCCCGAAGAAAGGGAATGGTAATGCTGCACAAACCAGAAGAAACGAAAAGGAAGGACACGGGTCCTGCGAACCAGAGAGACTGGGATCGGGAGTCGGTTATGACCTGGGAAGGTGTTAGCACCCCAGATCATCCGCCGTACCCGACGGGATCCACGCTTGCAAAAGAAACTGTTTCAAAAGGGTGAGGGTATGAAAGATGCAGCAAAAGAAATGAAACGGACTGGAAAATAAACTGAGAAAAGAACTGAAATAAGAAGCAAAGAGAAAAATGTAGGGAAAATAAAGATTGTGCTCGAACGGGCCCTACCCCGCTGCCTACGTACCTCATCGGGATAATGAGGATCAGAGACGCCGTAGTTCCCCTAACTAGGGGTACTAAAAGGAAATTGCTTGTGAATTAAGGCTTGAACCGCCTATGCCATTGCTCAGGTGTTGCAGGCTCGGACGACGAGTGCGTAACCGTCTTGCAAAATGACAAGTAGGAGCAAGTTCGCGTACGGAGCGAAGGAGATGAGAAAAGAATTCCCGAAGGAAAGACGTTTATTGTTTGTTTGAGTTTTTTATGAAGCTTTTATGAGTGTGTCACAAGGAAGTGAACTCAAGCTCTCATCAATGGAATGTGCACTTGTCACTACATTCCAAGATGGAATAATAGAACAAGCACACTCAAGTAAGGAGAAGATCCCCAAAACTTGAACCCAAAGATTAGGGCTTAGGCTCACTAACTCGCTTAATTATTAAGTGTTTTGATTATTTACATGAAGAAGTGTTTTTTAGGCTTTTCTTTTATGAAGAAGATACCTTGATCAGACTTGTGCATCACAAGGTAGACATGTACTATCCCAAGATGGGAAGACTACAAGCATACCTCATGGAATAAGGCTATGGATCAATGCATCGCTTCACATTTATTAAAGGTGTTTTTTAGAGTTAGGAGATGAGAAGAGAAAGAGAACCAAAAGGATCATAAAGGTAAAATGCTAAAGGGGACTAGAATAATCCTAAGTGTTAACATGCATGGATGGTCCTAGGTTTGTGAGGTCTACTATCCTAATGAAGAAGGAAGAAGAAGAACTTAGAAGAAGAGATGAGAAAGGCCTAAGCCCAACAACAAAGGGTTAGTTCAAATAACAAAAGAGGAAAGATGAAAAGTTGAAATGTGGATAAACATCCACACTTCTCTTACCATGAGCCCCTGAAATGTTAGCAAAATCCAGCAAATCAATCACCACAAACATGGAATTAAACATGCTCAAAGGTTCTTGTAAACAAGAATCGAACAACATGCCAAACATTGCGAATACACGACTTACGCGTCGAGAACATGAAAGCATACATCAACCAGCAAGCAAATCACCCTAAACATCATGTTTAATGATCATACAATGAGTCATGGCAATTAGCACAAGCAAAGGGATCAAACAAACTCAAAACAGCCCCAAAAAACCATTCTGCATCAGTGTTAACCGGTTAACCATATGCGTTAACCGGTTAACCAACTCAAACCTGCACAAAATACGCAGAAAAACAGGGCGTTAACCGGTTAACCATATGCGTTAACCGGTTAACACTGTAAAAACAGCAGCAAATTCCTGCAGAAACAGCATTTCAAAAACAGCTTATTCAAATAAGCTGCACCAGACCAGCACTCAATTACACATGGAAAAATAGATCAATGCACATCAATCCATAACATTATGCTCACGAACAATAACAATCGGATCCGGATACCAATCAACCAATCAATTCATGCAACACAATCAATTACACAAACACATGGTGGATCTAAAGCACAAGCAATGCAAATAAGCTAAAAACAGAGTCGGATCTGAAATCAACCAACCTACAAAGCGGAGGTATGCTTTGGTAATTGTTGATTATGCTGAAAATGATAGATCTCACGCGAAACTTCAAAGATCCGATGCTAAGCTCCACACTCTATGCAAAATAAATGCAAGATCAAGCTCTTGATGCAGAATTTTGGATCCAAAAGCACTTCTAGATCCCAAACCAGATCTGAATCACCAATTAAAACCAGCAAAAAGGTGCAATGAAGCTATGAATGGAGGTCTAGTTCCAAGATCTACACACCTCAATGCAAGGTTATGTGATCTTCAAAGAGGAACTTTGAGTAATTTGGAAAATTGGGAGAGAAAAGTGAGAGAATTGTGAGTGAGAGCAATGAAAATTCAGAAATGAGAGTGAAAAATGAGGGAGAGCTCCCTTGGTTTGGAGGGAAATGGAATATATATGGTTTAGGGTTGGGGCCCAAAATTTTGGTTTGGGATCCAAAAAATATGGCTTGGTAATGTGATTAGGTTTTAGGGTTGGAAAGAGGTTTGGATACATGCTCTAGATCCTTCTCAAATTCAAATGAAATTCAAGTGAATAAAAATCAGAAAATTGGAAAATGGAGCCAAAACCACATGCTGGAATTTGCTGCTGGAAATTCAAATTTCGCAGCTGTTAACCGGTTAACCATATGCGTTAACCGGTTAACGCATGCAAAATTTGAATTTCCCCCCTTTTGGTGGGAAACTTCAAAAATGATGCCGGCGCCCGCCGTTTCAAGCTGATTTTGATCCTTTCATCCTTTTTAAGCTTTGAACATGGTACCGAGCTTGTGCAGAGTGATCCTGTGAAATTTTTGCCTGGTCACCATGCTCTCGATTTTTATCTGCGGTGCTTCGAACTTTCCAGATGGTTGGTCATATGCCTTATGCTAGAACATGTGAGTGTTATGCCTCATTTTTCTATGCAAAATGCTAAAGACATGATATGTTATGATGACTATGATGCGATATGATGCTTAAAATGAAGAGGGCAAATTTGGGGTGTTACAGCAGGGTACGGCTGCCGAAAGTATCGCGACATAAGATGAATGCCGGATAAAAGGTCAACGATGGGGACGGCCATCGGATGAGCATGATGGAGGACGACCATCAAGAGGTGGAGGACGACCGCCTAGCAGGGGACGGCTGCTCTCGAGGTTTATCATGACGTAGGACGAACGCCAGATAACCAAAATCAATAATGGGGACAACCATTGGATAAAATGATGAAGGACGATCATCAAGAGGCGGAGGACGACCACCTAGCAGGGGACGGCTGCTAAAATATCAACGATGGGGACGGCCATCGGATGAGCATGATGGAGGATGACCATCAAGAGGTGGAGGACGACCACCTAGCAGGGTACGGCTGCCTTCAGGGTTTATCATGACATAGGACGAATGTCAGATACAAAGAAAATTGTTTTACTGGGGAATAGTAAACACGGACGAGTGTTTACATCCAAGAAATAAAAGGTATAAGTGTTTGGTATTGTGTATAGACTAAAGATGCGGACGAGCATCCTTAGGACCCGCGATACGGACGAGTATTGGGTAGAAACAAAAACTGACACGTGTTCCGAGTATCAACTGGTTAACAAGGAACACGGACGAGTGTTGAATCTGAAAGAACTCTTCTGGGGAATAGTAGACACAGACGAGTATTTATATTCAAGAAGACACAGTGTATGGATTAAAGATGCGGACGAGTATCCTTAAGACTATGATACGGACGAGTATCATGTAGAAACAAACGCTTGACGCATGTTCTGAGATGATGGTACGGACGAGCACCAACTGGTTAACAAAGAACACGGACGAGTGTTGAATCTGCGGGGATGTAAGTGGTGTATACAGGATACGGACGAGCATCTGTATAAGTATGGTTGGTGTATATAGGATACGGACGAGTATCTGTAAGTGAAATGAGAGCGAAAAGTACGAGTGATATGTATTTGAGTGTCCAACCTGCTGGAGAGAGTGACACAGACGAGTGTCAAAAAGGAGAAGAGTAAAGTATAAACAAATATCTGATATACAAAGTGTTTATGTTACTGTGCTGGGAAAATGACATGGACGGATGTCAAGGAAATGTATATATATATAAGTGTATGTGAGTGCAAAGAGGATGTCTTTGACTTTCTGCTGGGGGTATGACACGGACGGGTGTCAAGAAATACCTGTAATACAGATGATCTGTTTGTAAAGGGTGTTCGGGCGACTTTACTGGGGAATGATGACACGGACGGGTGCCAAAAGGAGTGTGTATATTGGTGTTTGTGAAGGTGAGGCAACTGCTTTTGCTGAGGACTCTGGTGGGGATATTTCCGTACGATGTTGATGAACGGTTATTATTCACAAGTGTTTGATTCAAAACATGGCTTATGATTATGCTATGCGTTTGATTTTTGCTGTAATGCTCCGTATTAGACGGAATGCTACGCTTTGTGGGTGAATATGATGCACAATGCCATGATTATGCAAAGATACGGATCCAGGTCCTGTTGCTGTGGAGACCTCTGTCTGATCTGGTTGAAATGGACATCCCAGCTGGGGATGAGATCATTGATAGATCTGATGAAATGATTCTGCTTGGGGATATAGGTCACCGATATCCTTGTGGTGAGGGACCCAGCTGGGGTTTGTAGAAGCTTTCGTCGCTCTGTTGTGATTTCTTCACGCGTTGCTCTTCTGAAAAGAGGCTGAAGCTCCGTGGGGGGAATGGTTCCCTGGTTTTGTATTTGGCAAATGGAAACTCGGCTGGGAATACGAAAGATCACTGGAAGATCTTCCTAGAAAATTCTGCTGAGGATGATTTTTTTTTGACAACTCAGCTGGGGATATGGGCATCCTTCTAATACTGCCCTATTGGAGAGGTGATGCCTGGTGAGGAAAACAACAAGTGGCAACTCAGAGTTATCGGTGGTAACTCAGCTGGGGAGGAAGCACCTCTGGTGCCAAGAATGAGTGTTGGTTTGCCAGCTTACTGGGATGAAGCCTACATGCCCCATGTTGCGCTTCGGATTCCTGCAATCCTGTAAAGATAGAAACGTACAAGTGATCCCGAGGTATCCCTTTCCGGATTCCGTCATAGGAGTTAGACACTTCTGAGAGTAAGTATATTTCCTGCAAGCACATGTTTTTTATTTTTGAAGATAAGCATCTGTACTTATGCAATCAGTTTTTTTTAGAGACATCGGACATTTTTGCAAATAAAAATATACAAGACGAAACATGACTGAAAATCTGATTTTATTGATTTATGTGCCCTGAATTGGCAAGATACAGTCAAAGAAACAAATCTCCTAAAATGAAGAGACTGTTACAAATTGAGAAACAAAGTGCTGGCGACGTTGATGACGCTTTAAGGAGCTTTCCTCTTTTGCTTATGACTCGTATGACTTTTAACGTTCTTCTCGTCCTGCTTTCTGGAGGAGGTTGATTCTGATTGAAACTTAATCCTTTTGAAGCTTACCAAGTTGTGAGTGATACAGACGAATTCAGAGTGCAGTTGTTCGCTTATTCCCTTGTTTTGCATGGATCGCCCTTTCGGGTTTTCAATCCATCGGGATACCCATTTTTGCCTGAGTTGTCCAATGCGGCTTTTCAACTCAGCGGGTGTACATTTTTTGTTTATTTTCCCTTATTTTTGCCCGAGTCTTTTATTCTGTTTTTGACCCGCCGGGATGCCCTATTTTTGCCTGGACTCACATTCTGTTTTTATGTCCAGCGGGTCATTTTATGCGAAGTATTTTTTAACTGCATCTGAATTCACAGGGGACGGGAAATCTTCACCATCCATGGTGCTGAGCATCAGTGCTCCACCAGAGAAAACTTTCTTTACCACGAATGGTCCTTCATAGTTCGGAGTCCATTTGCCCCTGTGGTCCGTATGAGGAGGGAGGATTCTCTTCAGCACAAGATCTCCCACTTGGTACTCTCGGTGCCTGACTTTCTGATCGAAGGATCTCTTCATTCTTTTCTGATATAGCTGTCCATGACAGATCGCAGCCAATCTTTTCTCTTCAATCAGACTCAGTTGTTCGTATCGGGATCTGACCCACTCTGCTTCGTTCAACTTAACATCCATCAATACCCGTAAGGAGGGTAATTCAACTTCAACAGGTAGGACTGCCTCCATACCATACACAAGCTGATACGGTGTTGCCCCAGTGGATGTCCTGATTGACGTGCGGTACCCATGCAAGGCAAATGGTAACATCTCATGCCAGTCTTTGTAGGTGACTACCATCTTCTGCACAATCTTCTTGATATTCTTATTAGCTGCCTCAACAGCGCCATTCATCTTTGGCCTGTAAGGAGAAGAATTGTGGTGTTGGATCTTGAAGTCCCGGCATAATTCAGCCATCATTTTGTTGTTTAAATTGGAACCATTATCAGTAATGATTCGCTCGGGAACTCCGTATCGACAGATGATATCTCTCTTCAGAAATCTGGCTACCACTTGTCTTGTAACATTTGCATACGAAGCTGCTTCAACCCACTTGGTGAAATAATCAATGGCGACCAGGATGAATCTGTGGCCATTTGAAGCAGTCGGTTCAATCTTGCCGATCATGTCAATGCCCCACATAGCAAAGGGCCACGGTGAAGACATTATATTCAAAGGATTGGGAGGCACATGCACCTTATCCGCATAAATCTGGCATTTATGGCATTTTCTGGCATAGGCACAACAGTCTGTATCCATTGTGATCCAGTAATAGCCTGATCGTAGCAACTTCTTAGCCATGGCATGCCCTCCTGCATGGGTACCAAAGGATCCTTCGTGCACTTCATGCATTAACAAATCTGCTTCTGCCTTGTCAACACATCTGAGGAGTACCATGTCAAAGTTCCTCTTGTATAAAGACCCATCAGTGTTCAGAAAGAAACTACCAGCAAGCCTTCTCAAAGTCTTCTTATCATTGGAAGATGCCCTAGATGGGTATGTTTGATCCTCCAAGAAGCATTTAATGTCGTGGAACCAAGGCTTATCATCTTTGACAACATCTGCTGCAAATACATATGCTGGTCTGTCAAGTCTGGACACTGAAATCTGAGGTACAAAGTTGGCAGCTTGAACTTTGATCATGGACGAAATGGTAGCCAGAGCATCTGCAAACTGATTCTCGTCCCGAGGGATATACTCAAGTTTGACCGTTGTAAAGAAAGTCAGTAACCTTCTTGTATAATCCCTGTAAGGTATCAGATGCTCCTGGTGTGTGTACCATTTGCCGTTGGTTTGATTTACTACCAAAGCTGAATCTCCGAATACGGTTAATGTCTTGATCCTGAGGTCAATGGCTTCCTCAAGACCCATAATGCAAGCTTCGTATTCAGCTTCGTTGTTAGTGCAGTTGAAGGTGAGTTTTGCCGAGAAAGGCATATGAACTCCCTTAGGTGTAATGAGTACTGCACCAACACCACGACCATTCATATTAACAGCCCCATCAAACATCATAGTCCATTCTTCTTCCGGGTCAGGCCCTTCAGTGTGAACAGGCTCTTCATGATCTTTCTCTTTTATGAACATGATGTCTTCATCAGGGAAGTCAAATCTCATAGGCTGGTAGTCATCAATGGGTTGCTCAGCAAGATATTCAGACAATACACTACCTTTGATGGCCTTCTGAGACGTGTACTGGATGTCATATTCTGTGAGAATCATTTGCCATCTTGCAACCCGTCCGGTAAGTGCTGGCTTCTCAAATATGTACTTAACTGGGTCCATCTTTGAAATCAATAAGGTAGTGTGGGTCAACATATACTGTCTCAGTCGGCGAGCAGCCCACGCTAAAGCACAGCAAGTTTTCTCGAGCAGTGAATAACGTTGTTCACAGTCGGTAAACTTTTTGCTCAGGTAGTATATTGCATACTCTTTTCGACCAGACTCGTCATGCTGGCCCAGCACACACCCCATTGACTCTTCTAATACTGTCAAGTACCTTATCAGAGGTCTTCCTTCCACTGGAGGCATAAGGATTGGAGGTTCTTGTAAGTATTCTTTGATCTTGTCAAAAGCCTTCTGGCAATCTTCGTTCCACCTGACCGTTTGTTCTTTTCTCAATAACTTGAACAAGGGTTCACAGGTAGCTGTAAGGTGAGATATGAACCGTGAGATGTAGTTCAATCGACCTAAGAACCCTCGAACTTCTTTCTCGGTCTTTGGTGCAGGCATTTCTTGAATGGCTTTGACTTTATCAGGGTCCACTTCAATCCCTTTCTCGCTCACAATAAAGCCCAGCAGCTTACCAGATCGCACCCCGAATGTGCACTTGTTGGGGTTCAGCTTCAGTTGGTACTTCCTCAGACACTTGAATAGTTTCAGCAGATTTACCAGGTGGTCTTCTTCTGTAAGGGACTTGGCAATCATGTCATCCACATAACACTCGATTTCCTTATGGATCATATCGTGGAGTAATGTTACCATAGCCCGTTGATATGTTGCACCTGCATTCTTCAATCCGAATGGCATCACCTTGTAACAGAACGTGCCCCAGGGTGTGATGAAAGTCGTCTTCTCCATGTCTTCAGGTGACATTTTGATCTGATTGTATCCTGAAAATCCGTCCATGAAGGAGAATACCGAGAACTGAGCCGTATTATCAACCAATACATCAATGTGAGGTAATGGGAAATCATCTTTCGGGCTGGCTCTGTTCAGATCCCGATAGTCAACACACATCCTCACTTTGCTGTCTTTCTTGGGCACAGGTACTATATTAGCAACCCACGGCGGATAGCTAGTTACAGCAAGGAATCCGGCGTCCCATTGCTTTTGTACCTCTTCCTTTATCTTCATTGCCATATCCGGGCGAGTACGGTGCAGCTTCTGTTTGACCGGCGGGCATTCTTCCCTCAAAGGCAGCTTGTGCACAACAATGTCGGTATCCAACCCTGGCATGTCTTGGTAAGACCAAGCGAACACATCCACATACTCTTGAAGCAGGTCAATCAGCTGTTTCTTCACTGAGTCTTGTAGGCCGGCCCCGATTTTAACTTCTTTCACATCTTCATCTGTACCAAGATTAATTGTTTCCACCTCCTCCTGATGAGGAGTGATAACCTTCTCCTCTTGTCTCAACAATCTGGCTAGCTCTTCAGGAAGCTCGTAATCTTCTTCAACCCCTTCATCAGCTTGATTGATCGGATTGTCAAAGTCATACGAAGTCATAGCCGCGCTGTTGTCGGTGCTGTCTGGAAGGCACTCTCTGCAAGGGTTCAGTTTGTTCATTTTAGTGATTGATTTTAATCTTGCTTAGAAAAGTGAAATAAAGTTGTCATTTTGAAAACATCGCCATTTATTTTTTGTACAAAAAGAAAAATGGAAAAATAGTGAGCGGTAAAGAAAAAAAAGACTCGTTTGCAAAAAGATGTCTGATATTTCATTGATTAATCTTGTTGCACAAAAAGTACAGATGGCCCGATTACAAAATGAGTCTTGTCATCTTGGGCAAGATGCAAGACTTTGATGCATGCTATAAAAATACAGGAAATAATAATTACTCTGCATGAGTAACTCTTATAATTTCCTGGGAAGACCAGTTTGAGATACTGCTCCCCGGGATCTTTGGACGTATCCAATTCTCCAGATTGCGTTCTTCTTCCAGCTCGTCTTCCAGATTGTTGATAGCATCAGGGGTGAGCATCCCCCCACTGACAAAACCGGGCTTCTCGGCAGCCTCTGCTTGATTTTGCTGAGTTGGTCTGTAACCCAACCCAGATTTGTCTTTCTTCTTCTCCACAGATAATACCTTGCCCCAGCCTTGGGCAGTTCCTTCCTCAACAACCTTCCGGGCTTGTTGATAAGATGACATGGAGATCCCAGGTACAGCAGACGCTTCATTCACATTCAGAGCCTCAAACCCTTGACTCATCGTCTCATGGATCTCCCCATCCATCTCAATATACTTATAAGTAGCCAGATGGCTAACAAATATATCCTCCTCTCCACAGATAGTAACGACTTGACCCTCCCACTCGAATTTTAACTTCTGGTGAAGGGTTGAGGTCACGGCGCCAGCGGCGTGAATCCATGGTCTACCCAATAAACAGCTGTAGGCAGGCTGTATATCCATCACGTAGAAGGTCGTTTTGAAAGTTTGTGGGCCAATCGTTACAGGCAACTCAATTTCTCCCAGAACCGATCTCTTAGAACCATCGAAGGCTCTCACTACCAAGTTGCTGGGGCGCAATGCCAATCCTTCATATTCTAGCTTCACAAGGGCCTTCTTAGGTAAGACATTAAGGGATGACCCTGTATCTACCAGCACATGGGAAAGGACTGCACCTTTACATTCCATGGTGATGTGCAAGGCCTTGTTATGATTGCGGCCTTCCGTAGTCAAATCAGTATTGGTGAACCCTAGTCCATTACTAGCATTGACATTTCCAACTACAGCTTCTAGCTGATTGACTGTGATCTCTTCCGGCACATAAGCAGCGTGCAAGACTTTGAGTAGTGCGTTCCGATGGGCCTCGGAGCACATAAGCAGTGATAGGATGGAGATCTTGGAAGGGGTGTTATGAAGCTGGTCCACTACTCTGTAATCACTTTTCTTGATGATTCTCATGAACTCATCGACCTCTTGATCAAAGGGTGTTTTCAAAGCTTCCTTAACAGCTGGGTCTTCCTGCACCAGGCTCTTTCCTTTTGCCTTGGCAGCAGCTTCTGCTTCGGCAGTGGGTCTTTGAATTTGTGGGGCAAAGAGACGTCCGCTTCGAGTGAAGCCTCCGCCTCCTCCCACATTGTCTATTTGTGGTGCAGGTGTTGATGATTCAAGAGTGATTTTCTGTCCTCCGCAGTATAAATCGGAGTCGTAATGCCAAGGGATGGCTTTACTGCTTTCATAAGGTACTGGTCCAGGCACTGTGATAGTGACTGGACTGATTGCAGCTGCGGAAGGAACTGTGATAGTCTGTGGATCGTAATATATCGTGACTGGTGCTCTGATGGGAGTAGCACTTTGTGAGTTGTAGGCTGAATTATTCTCTGGATCGTAATAGATTGTAATGGTTGAGACGTCTTCATTATTTGTTGCTGATGTTGTAGGAGACATTGTTGGAAGGATGGGTGTTGTTGTTGTAGAAGTTTCAAAATGGAGTGGTGCTGAAGTTGTAGAAGGAATGTTTGCTGATATCTGGTCAGTTGAAATAACAGATGAAAAATTTGTTGATGAAGCTGAAGAGTTGTCGGGAACAATGGTGGTTGTAGTTGTAGGAGGTCCTGGAATTGTTGCTGATGAGATTGCTGGATTTGTTGGAAATGATGTTGTAATTTGAAGCAGGCCACTCCGGATGAGACCATCTATGCCATCCCTCAAGTTATCACAACCATTCACTGAAATGTTGCAGTAAGCACACCCTAGCTCACATCCTGGGAACATTTGACATTCGAGGAGCTGAGCTTTGATTTCTACCAACGGTGTCCGAATCTGACCCACACTGGTTATTAAATAAGACGGCTTGTCTTCTTCAATAGCATTGATTATGGGACCTCCGTGGTGTGGCATAGGGTTCTTGTTGACATTCGGTGGTGGTGCAAAGTTCAGAGCCTTAGAGTCTACCAGGTCCTGTACCTTCATGTGCAAAGCTCTGCACTTCTCTGTACTATGGCCAGGTGCATTTGAATGGAAGGCACATCTGGTGTTGGAGTCGTAATTTCTGGGTAGACTGTTGGGATCTGGAGGTGCTAACGTCCTTAGCTCAACTAGGTTGAGTTTCAGGAGTTGTGGCAGTAGCGTTGCATAGGGCATAGGGATCGGATCGATCACCCTATTGGCCTGAGAGGGCCTTTGTTGGAATGGTCTCTGCTGATTGTTATTGTTGGTGTTGCTGTTGTTGTAATTTCTCGGAGGATACTGAGTTTGTTGCTGGTACTGAGGTTGTTGCTGATAATTTTGTTGCGGTGGTTGATAAGCTGATTGTGGGTGAGCTGGAGCGGGAATGGTGACTGCTGCCACGGACCTATGAACATATTGGGGCCTGCCCCTGTTGGTGTGGATAGCATTGGTCTCACCAGTTCTTCTTGGGCCTACAAAAGGCTTTCTTGGGTTACTGGATGAGCTAGCACCATTGTCAGAAATCTTGCCCATTTTTAACAGGCTCTCAATTCTCTCCCCGGCTATGACAACATCCGCAAAGCTGGTTGAGGAGAAGGCAGCTAGCCTATCAATGTAAGTCCCCTGGAGGGTGTTCATGAACATATCAGCCATCTCCCTCTCTGACATAGGTGGCTGGATAGCAGCAGCCAATTGCCTCCATCTCTGGGCATACTCTCGGAAACTTTCCCTGGATGATTGTGACATCCCCATCAGGAGGGTCCTGTTGGGTGCCATATCCAAGTTGTACTGGTACTGTCTAATGAAGGCCTCTGCCAAGTCCTTCCAGCACCTAATGGTTGCTCTTGTCAAGTGGGAGTACCATTCCCTTGAAGCCCCTGTTAAGCTCCTCGAAATAAAACATCCAAAGCTTCTCGTTCGTGGTATAGGCCTTCAGCCTCCCCAGAAATGATTGTAAATGGGTCCGGGGCATGAAGTCCCGTTGTATTTTTCAAAACATGGAGGCTTAAATTTGTGGGGAATCCTGACCCCGTCTACCAAACCCATGTCCATAACATCAAATCCCAAAGAATTCTGGGACTCTAAGGACCTTAGTTTCTCAGCTATCTCATCCAGCCTTCTATTATAAGCTTCCTCCCCAGCTCCCATCACTGTGAACTGATCTTCCTGGGGGTCTTCCTGCAGTACTCTTCCTGCTGTGGCAGTCCCTGGTATATTGACAGGGATGTTGACCTCAGGGTGAAGGTGGGGTCCAAAGACTGGGGGATTGACATGAGGTTGGACTCTTTCATTGTTGCTTGTCCCAGCAGTCCCTGGATGATGGTCTTCCTGATTCCTCCCTTCTACCAGTGCTCTCAACCTCTCTTGGCTTTGAGCCATATTGTTCATCACCTCCATAAATTGTGTCATTTGAGTTCTCATTTCCAACCTCTCGTTGGCCATTTGATTCCTAACCTCTGTAAGGTCCTGCTGTACCTGATCCATCTGTATTCCCGGAAGGTTGTTTCGGGTTGGATATCTATGTGGACGGTTGAGTGGGAACCCTCGTCGTCGAGCAATAATTCCTGAGATCACAACAGAGTTAGTAACAATAAAACAAAACCTACAAAACAAAACAAAAGGTTAGTATGCAATGCAGTGTGTCTATTTGTTCCCAAGGTATCCGGCTTGGCACTTGGTTTTGACCCTTCCAGAACCTTGAAGATGCTGTTGATGTTGCTTTGAAAGAAAACTCAGATAGAGCAAACTGATACATATATTACAAAAGATGAAAGATACATAGTTTGTTTACAAATCATGCCCCATGGGGGTCAAAAATACAACATAAGAAAAGTACAAAGAAATGAAAGCAACAACAAGCAAAAGGTCAGACTCCAAGACCAAACTCATCCTCCTGAACTTCCTTGAGAAGTGCTTCAGTCACAGGATCAGCTGGGCGCTCTGTGAGGCTCCTGATGAGAAGATTCCTGGTAGTCACAGCTGCAGTTAGCTTCTTGTGCTGACTCTGGTCCTTTGACCTCTTCACTCCAACTTTGATCTTCAGCTCTGATATCTCCCTTTGGGCTGCTGCCAGGGCTTCCTGTTGTTCTTTTGCATTAGCTTCCATCTGCTCCATCTTATCCTGGGTCCTTTTGTCCTCCTGAGTACGGGCTTCGGTGATCCTGACCCACCTAGCCTGGCTCTCCTTCAGGTACAAATCAGTCCTGGCCTTCTGGAACTGAGCTTCCTTGCAGGCATTCTTTAGAATCTGTTCTCCAGCCCTAGAATTTTTGATGTAATCTTCAGACTTCTCAATTCTAGCCAAATGCTCCACTTTCAGTTTTTCCAACCTTTCAATATCCAATCTACCATCACTCCTCTCCCAGAGGGTCTTCTATAGAGCCTGAGTCAACTTCTCATTTCTCTCTTTCAATTTCTCAAACTCCTCTAAACTGACAGTTGCTGGAGGCGGTGTTGTGGAAGGTCCAGGCATATCTTCAACAGTGAAGGGCATTCCTGTAATTTGAGCTCTGGTGTAGGACCACTCATAGTATTGGGCTGATGCCACATTGTTGCACTTCCCCAGGATGGTTACCCCCTTAGTCTGCACATTGTCCCAGGCCCAAGCTGCTTGCCTGACAACAGCCAGATTAGGCTTGATTTCAACATAAAGGGTCTCAGTCAGATCCTGTGCCCTAGGAGGATGGACTAATGCATAGCCCAGCTGTCTTTTGAATAGAAGGGGATTATAATTGATGCACCCTTTCACTCCAATCAGAGGTACATTGGGAAATTGCCCACAGCTTGTAATGATGTCTCTGCCCTTAGTACTCTGAGTACACCATCTGATATCATCTGAGGTTAGAGCAACAAGCCTCTTAGCCCAGTTTTTCTGCTGGTGAGGGTTCAGGAATGCATCAGTCTTTGGCAGATGTCTGAGCAACCAAGTATGGAACAAAGGAGCACAGCACCTCACTAATCTTCCCCTCTGTTTCTCATTCCTCTGGTGGGCTGAGTAATAAAGATCTCCCAGTAAAGTGGGCACTGGGTTTTGCAGGATGAAAAGATGGATTGCACTCTTGCTAACAAACCTAGGCTCATCTGCAAAAAGCAAGATCCCATATATGCTAAGGGCCAACAGAGCACAGACTGCTTTCCACTCCCCTAGGGAGGCTTTCAGACTAGCCTGAGAAGTCAAGAAACCTAGATGAAAACCAGAGATTCCAGCTTTAGATGTCAAATTCTGACCAATCAGAGCTGGTTCCAGATGTAAAGCTCTTGCTATCTCCTCATTACTTGGGAAAGTCATCTCAGGATTGAAGGGGATTCCACCCCTGATGGGTACACCAACCAATGATGAGTATTCCTCCAACAATGGTCCCAGCTGAAAATTCTGAAATGTGAAGCATCTTTGAGGAGGATCATAGAACTGTAGGCAGGTATGTATCAAGCTCCTCTGTGAAGGGTCCAAATCCATAACCACATCAAGGATTCCTCCATAATGCTCTCTAAAGAGTGGTATATGGTCTGGAGTAATCAGGGTCTGAATCCTCCTGATGTTAGCTAGCTCAGGCTCAAAGAAGTGATAGGAGATGTTACTCTTCTTAGGTGCCATGTTGCTGAAGACTGGGTGCTGATGATGATGACTGAGGACAACACTGAAGATGGACCACTGGTAGGCTGAGACTGAGGATGCAGGTGACAGATAACTGAAGCAAGTGTTGATGAAGATAAGTCCAAGCTGATGATGGGGTCAAAACCAAGCCAAAATGATAGGATGGATACCCTGAAAAACAAATAAACACATGTTAAAATGATGCAATGAGGATGTATGCAAATGATGTGCAAGGGTTTGTGACTGAGCTGGATCTGATCAAGTACTCTGATATAAGTCCATGTGTGTCAAGAAAACCAGATGGAGGTTCATAAGTCCAGTAACCTAGGTGGGGGACTCAAATAAAGAGTCACATGTCCAGGGTTTAGAATCACAAGAACTGTTCCAACATGGAGTACTCTTATCAAACAAAGTAACAGGGTATTCTGAGGTCAAGTGTACCTGCAAACCTGTAAACAGCCCAACCCTCCTCACAGGTGGTGTTCTAAAACAAGGATCCTCAGACTTGGATCAGTTATGAGAAGTGTAAACACTTCTAACCCGGAGGTACAGTGTTTACAATAACCATAAAAGTTCCTCCTCTAATTCACCTCAGTTTCTGAAGGTCGATACTAAAGGTCATCCAGACTTAGCAGGCTTCCCAGATAGCCCTAGCACTGCAGGAAATCTGCAACACAGAGTTCTCAAGAAGAAACCCATATCTGAACCGTGTTTCATATTCCCGCACCAGACCGAGATGGAATGGGAAAGAATATGAACCACTCTAGCCTAGGTGTCACTCAGGTCCCAGGTATAGGACCTTAACTCTCAATGGAACACCCACCCACCAAAGCAAACAAACAGATCCAGCCAGCAGCACAGTAGGGCAGTATGATGTATGCAAAACTATAAAGAAAGCAATAAAGTAACTCTACATAAAGCAAAAATAAATACAAATATACAAACACAATTAGCACATAACACCCCAATAAACACAAATCAATCAAGCGCTAGGAGGAACCCACAAAAAGAACCAGAAGCCCTGGTTACAGTATAAGGATTCCCCAGCAGAGTCGCCAAGCTGTCGCTCCCGATAAATGGGACTGAGCCCAAATAAAGGTACAGACGCGAACGGTCGGCGAAAGGGACAATGAGAACACACAGCCGTGAACTCACTGGGGGATGAAAAGAGTCGCCAGCTAGGCATTTTTATCCCGGAGGAAAGGCAATGCTGCATAGACCTAGAAAAAGATGGATAAGACGGTTGCGAACCAGAGAGACTGAGAAAGGGGGTTGGTTACAACCTGGGAAGGTATTAGCACCCAGATTGTCCGCCGTACTCGACGGGATCCACGCTTAAAAGATTTGTGTTTTAAAGGGGTAGTGTCAGTGCAATTTGTGTATAAAAGAGCTGGAAGAAAATGTACAGGTGTCAGTGTAAAAGAAAGTGGAGTGTATGAGTGAAGTGTCAGTGTAAGAATGAGAATGAATTGCTCATGATGATGAGGCTAAAGAATGGAGCTGGAAGGAGGGGGAATAAACAGAGACTTTTGTTCGATAACTGTTAAGTTATGCCTACGTATCCTCTCGTGCAATGAGGAAGTCAGAACACCGTAGTTCGACCCAGAGAGACTGAAGGATGAATTGACTTGTGAACTGCTTACTTGCCTATGCTCAAGTGTATGACCTGTCTGGCTCAGGTGCTAACTGTCTTGCATTAGACGGAAGAAGCAAGTTCTCGATTATGAGTGAATGAGATGAGAAAAGAATCTCGGAGGAGACGATTATTGTTTGTTTTTGTGTTTTCAGTTTTTTATTGCTTTTGAGAATTTGTCATAAGTTAATGAGCTTAAGCCTAATCCAATGGGCTAGTAAACTCATCACATCTTCCCTCTGATTAGGGGTAATGAGAATACCTTAAGTGCGAAGTCAGATTCTCACACTTAATCACCTTTGGTGTAGGATTAAGATCATTAACCTACTTGTGATTAATTAGATGTTTTTGGTGTTTTTGTTTAGTGTTAAGTAATGAGGTTAAGCCATAATCAAGGATTAAACAGACTCATTACACCATCCTAATAGAAGGATAATAGATGAGAATGTTTAAGCTGAGGAAAGCTCCTCAACTTAATCCATGATTAGGGATTAAACTCATGACAAAACAAGCCTTTGATTAAGTGGATTTTATTCAATGGTGAGATGATGAAGTGAATTTTATTATTTGCAAGACAACTTGAGAGGGACTTGTCCATTAACACTAGGGTTAGTCCTTCTTAGCCAATTAAGGAAGAATTAGAACCCTAATGCAAGGCCCAAGTTACAAGTGTGATGTCTTGATGATTATTAAGTGAATTGATTAAAGGAGTTAAACACATTAAGGGTTTAACACTTAGGATTAAAGTTATACACTCCATCCTAATAGAAGGATGCAGGCATAAGCTTAATCACAAAGCCTTAAAGCGTTTAGGGTTTAGTCCCTGATCATGAGATGAGAAGAGAAGACTCAAAAGAGACACAAAGGTAAAACTAAGAGGGGAGACTAATCAAAACCCTAATTATTGTCATGCTTGGTTGTTCCTAAGGTTTGTGAGGTTTTTCAAGAGAAGTCTTCAGAGGAACCACCAGGAAGCAGATGAAAGGATCAGGAGAAACAGAGTAACTTGCTTCATTCAAGAAGTCAAGTCACTTGAGGAAAGAAAGTGAGAAGAATAAGGATGAGCAAACTCAATCTCAAACACATACAAGAATGCAGCAAGGGTGCATGAAAGGGAGATGAGAAGAAAGTATGAGAAGTGAAGGCAAATTCACTTCTCAGGATAACTTACCACCTGAAAAGTTAGAAAAGAAATGCAATGCAATGCAAAATGAGATGAGATGACATGATGAGAAACAAGACCAGAAGAATACATGAGATGATAATGATGTTATGAGATGCTACAAACATGAGGCAGCACATGGAAATGTTCATACAAGCTCATGGATGCAAATGAAGCAAGTTAGGACACATGATCATACATGAAAGGTTATGAGGTGCATATGGCATACAACATGACAAATGCAAGGTGCAATGATCAAACATGCCTTCAACATGTCTTATGATGTTAAATGAATCAAATGGATGCTTGAAATGTCATGGTAAGTCATGTTATGCAAGAAAATGCAAGGTGAATGCATATGGAAGCCCAAATTAGGGTTTATGATCAAAGCAACAAACACAAACCAAAATCAGAAGCAAACAACATTATAAAAAATTGAAAAATGCACTCAAAGGATCCCTAATCCTATACTAACCCACTCCCCAAAGGAGAAGTTTCAACTCTTAACCAAACTCAAGATATGATTTTCCTAAGTTTCCTAGGGTTTTAGGGTTCCTTAACAAGAAAATTACCAAACAAATGGAAAATGAAAGATCAAATCATGGCCATTTAATCTCACAAACTACATGCCAAACACAATGCAATGCAAGAAGAATCAAGGTCCAACTCTTCATGACTAGGCAGAAATGATTTTTTGAAGTTTGGATCAAAATAATGCATAAAAATGATTTTAATTCAATGAAAAACTCTCAAAATGCATCAAGATCAAAAAATAAATTTGGTTTGAAGGTTGGACAATGTTTCTAAATGTCTTAAAACATTTCATGAATTTTTTGGTGATTTTTAAATACTTAAAAGTATTTTTAATTAATTAATTCCCATTAATCAATTAAAAATAATCTTTTAAATATTTAAAAATACTTTTTTAATACTAAAAATGAAAATAAAAATATTTTTGTGCTTCTAAAATTAATGAAACTCAGGATAAAAAATTTCATAATTTTTAAAGCATTTTTGCTATTTTAAATAAATTAAGGAAGTTTAATGAAAGAAAATGAAAATAAAATAAATAAATGAAAAGGTAAGCTGATCTGATGGTGGAGATTTGAACTGGGTTTGAAATGGTTGACTAGCGCGTCATCCAAGGGCTGAGGTTGGTCCTGATTAAATTAATTTAATTATGATTAATTAAACTAACTAAAAAGGATTAGGGCAAAATGAGCGAATCTGGGCCATACGTGCGCGCAGGAAGTCAACAAAGTCAGGCAATCTAACGCACGAGATTCAAATGGATTTAATGACTGGGATTAGGGCTAATAACATTCAGGTGACCGGAGGGAAGCTCCGGTCACCTTCTCCGGCAACAACAAAACCCTAGATCATGATTCAGGCTTCTAAACATCAAATTAAACACAGCCAAGTGATCCTCTAACAACCTAGGATACGAATCCACCCTCAAACATCATTTAAACATCAAGAATCAAGCAAATCGAAGGAAACAAATTTCACGGGTGAAATTTCAGAGTAACAATACAAACTCATTTCTTACTCATTTTCGATTCTAAGAACATCCCCATGACCAGCAAGACATAAGCAATCAATTTATAACTTAAAATGTAAGCTCTGAGAAAAAAGAATCCATGGTCATACCTGAGCTGGAAAGCTTCAACACTGAGCTTTCTGAGCTTCCTTTGTGTGCAAATGAACTTCTTTGACTCCTTTGAACTCAATGAGAAGCTTCAAAGTTCTTGTGGATGGCTGGTTTGAAGAGAAGTGTTCTGGTGTAGCAGGTTTCACAGTCAGGATTTGTGAAGTTTCAAGCTATTCCAATGGTGGATTCTTGCTCCTTTGAGTGTGTTTGACTTGTTGGTGAAGAGAAATGGGGTGTTTGATGGCTGGAAAATGAGATTCGAAAGTTCTGGCTTTGAGAATGAAAAATGGTGAAGCTCAGTTCTTGCTTGGTTCAGGCCTAGGTCTTGCTGGTTTTGGCTCAGTGAAGCAAGGTAAGTTGATCAGTGGAGTTGGTTTTTGTGTTTGTGAGTTGTGTGGAGAGATTCGAAGGGTTTTGCTTGAGGGAGTGAGTTTGTGAATGTGTTGTTAGGGCTTTCTTCAGGCTTGCTTGATGTATGGAATGGCTAGCATTTGATCTACATAAAAAACTCTCATTGGTCAGATGATGTGACCTGCCCTTTATTGATTGGGATGGCCCCTTTTGCAAAATGTCAACTTTGGTGTAAGGAGGGCATGGGTCAAGTTCTAGGCCAGTACAAGTGTGTGGGCTGGTGTAGCATGGTGGGTGAGAGAGGCTAGAATGGTTCAGCATTGTAGGCAACAAGTGGATGAGGTGTGATGATGGTTTTTGCAAGTTGATCACTTTTGGTTCATATGAAACTTTCTTGTCCCACAAGCCATAAAACATGAGAAACTCTTGGTCCATTCTGAAATTTAGGGTACATGTGATGTTTGTGTGATGGTTAGACATGAATTAGAAGTCACAAATGCCTTGGTACAAAGTTTTTGCAAGTTTTCCATTTGGTGCATATTTTGAAAATTAGTGATTTTTGCTAACTTTGACACACCATAACTTTTGATCCAAAATGAATTAGGTCATGTTCTTGTACTTTTTGAAAAGGGAAAGATCTAATCTACAACTTTCATGACCAAAGTTTTTCCATTTGAAGCATTTTTGGATCAAAAAGTAAAGGTTGAAAAAGTTGCATAAAATGACATTTCATTAAAAGTCAACCATGCCCAAAAAAATCAACTTTGCAAAAACTTGTAATTCTTGAATTTTGTGAACTTCAACCTTCTTTCATGATCAAATAAAGATCAAATACACTCAAAATGATGAAGATCACCCCTTGGTTGGGTCATTGGGGGCCTCAGATGCCCTGATTTTGCACTGACTTGTCTGAAAAGTCAACTCTTGATCAGATGACTTCCCCATGGAATTTCTTCATGAAAATTGATATGCATACCCCCTATACCATATAGAGACCAATAGAAACAAGAATGACAAAAAAAATGGAGTTATGGCCTCTGAAACCAAAACCCTAATTTTAGGTCAACTGTGCAGTCAAGCCTGGCTCTGCTTCCACACCAATCCCAGTTCTTGTGATTCTTTGGCATTTTTGACTTTGAGAGGATATAATATGATATAAGAACACACATGGATCCCTTTGGAGTGATTGGTGACCTTTGGAGTGGCTCAAGAAGCCCTGGGATTGCTCAGATCACAAACCCTAGATGCAGATGACTTTGAATCTATGCAGTGAATCAAAATTGTGGTATGAGATGGCATGATTGTGTTTATGCATATGAAAATGATCACAAGCCATGGTGTGAATGGGTGAGGGCAAATTTGGGGTGTTTACAAGAATCTGTCTCAAGCTCTGAAGAAGACCCTCTGGGAGAGGAGTGATGGTCGTCTGGATATTGAGAGGTTGGAAAAGCTTAATGTGGAGCATCTGGCCAAGATTGAGAAAACAGAGGACTACATCAAGAAGTCAAGAGCTGGGGAGAAAATATTGAAGAATGCCTGTAAGGAGGCCAAGCTTCAGAAAGATAGGACTGATCTCTATCTGCAAGAAAGTCAAGCTAGATAGGTCGGAATCACTGAAGCTCGTACTCAAGAGGATAAGAGAACTCAAGCCAGGATTGAGCAGTTAGAGGCCAATGAAAAGACACAACATGAAGCTTTGCTGGCAGCCCAGAAAGAGATTTCAGAGTTGAAGCTTAGGGCTGGTCTGAAGAGGTCAAAGGACCAAGATAGGCACAAGAAGCTGACCACGGCCATTACCACCAGAAACCTTCTCATCAGGACTATTACAGAGCATCCGGCTGGTCCTGTAACTGAAGCACTTTTGAAGGAGGTTAAGGAGGATGAGTTTGGACTAGATGTTTGACTTTTTGATTGTTGTTGTTTCCATTTGATGTACTTTTCTTTTATGTTGTACTTTGACCCTTCATGGGCATATGTTGTAAAAACAAGCTATGTATTATTCATCATTTGTAATATATTAGTTTGCTTTCATTTGGGTTTCTTTTCTCAACAACATCAAAGCATCTTCCTCGAGGTCTGGAAAGGTTAAAACCAAGAGCCAAGCCGGATACCTTGGGAGATAAATAAGCATACTGCATTGCATACTAACTTTTGTTTTGTTTTGTAGGTTTTGTTATTATTTTGTTTGTTTCTAACTCTGTTGTGGTTCAGGAAATATTGCTCGCAGAAGAGTGTTCCCCGTCAACCGTGCACACCGGTATCCTACTTGCAACAACCTTTCGGGTATTATAATGGAGCAAGTACAACAAAACCTGACCGAGGTCAGAACCCAGATGGCTAACGAAAGAGTGGAGATGAGAAACCAAATGGCCCAATTCATGATAGTAATGACTGGCTTGGCTCAGAGCCAAGAGAGGTTAAGGGCATTGGTAGAAAGATAGACCCCCGAGGAACCTCATCCTGGGACTGGAGGAACAAGTAATAATGAGAGGGGACAGCCTCATGTTAATCCACCTGTATTTGGACCTCATCTAGATCCAGAAGTCAATGTCCCGGGTAATGTGCAAGGAAATACTACTGGGGGGAGGATTTTACAAGAGGACCCCCAAGAGGAGCAATTTACTGTCATGGGAGCTGGTGATGAAGTCTATGATAGGAGGTTTGATGAAATTGCTGAGAAGTTGAGATCTCTGGAGTCTCAAAATTCCCTGGGTTTTGATGTAATGGATACGGGGTTAGTAGACGGGGTAAGAATTCCCCACAAGTTTAAACCCCCGTGCTTCGAGAAGTACAATGGAACTTCCTATCCACGAACTCACCTACAATCCTTTCTGGGGAGACTTAAGGCATACACCATGGATGAAAAACTGTGGATGTTTTACTTTGAAGACAGTTTGACTGGGGCTTCTAGGGAGTGGTATTCACACTTAACCAGAGCTACTATCAGATGCTGGAAGGACCTAGCTGAGGCCTTCATCAGACAATACCAATACAATCTGGACATGGCTCCTAACAGAACCCTTTTGATGGGAATGTCTCAATCCTCCAGAGAAAGCTTCAGGGAATATGCCCAAAGGTGGAGACAGCTTGCTGCTGCTGTCCAACCACCCATGTCGGAAAGAGAAATGGCCGACATGTTCATGAATACTCTGCAAGGAACATATATTGATAGGCTAGCTGCATTTTCTTCCACCAGTTTTGTCGACGTAGTTATAGCTGGAGAAAGAATTGAAAGTCTATTAAAAATGGGCAAAATTTCTGATAATGGTGCAAGTTCGTCCAGTAATCCCAGGAAGCCTTTTGTGGGACCTCGAAGGACCGGTGAGACAAATGCCATTCATGCTAGCAGGGGTAGACCTCAGTATGTCCACAGATCAGTAGCAGCTGTCACTATTCCAGCTCCGATTCCTCAGCAACCAGCATATCAACAACCACAACAACCACATTATCAGCAGCAAGTTCAGTATCCGCCACAAAGAGCCTATAACAACAACAATAACAATCAACAACAAAGACCCTTTCAACAAAGACCATCACAGGCAAATAGGGTGATTGACCCTATCCCTATTCCTTATACTGCTTTATTGCCACAACTCCTGAAGCTTAACGTGGTTGAGTTAAGGACATTGGCACCACCAGATCCCTCTAATCCCCCGAAGAATTATGATGTCAACGCCAGGTGTGCTTTCCACTCCAATGCACCAGGCCACAATACTGAGAAATGCAGGGCTTTGCAAATGAAAGTGCAAGATCTGGTGGATTCTAAGGCCCTCAACTTCGCACCTCCTCCAAATGTCAACAGAAATCCTATGCCTAACCATGGTGGGCCGAGGATTAATGCCATTGAGGAAGATAAGCCATCTACTTTGATCACCAGTGTTGCACAAATACGAACACCTCTGGTCGAAATTAAAGCTCAGCTTCTAGAGTGCCAGGTGTTCCCCGGGTGTGAGCTCGGTTGTGGGTATTGCAACGTTGCAGTCAACGGGTGTGATAATTTGAGAAGTGGCATAGATGGTCTTATCAAAGATGGTATCCTTCAGATCTCAACAACAGCACCTACGAATCCATCAATTCCTTTGACAACGATTCCTGATTCTCCTACAACTGCAGCAACAATCATTCCTACCGATTCATCAATATCATCAACAATGGCTCCATCCATCACTTCAACGAATCAAATATCAACAACCCTTTCTTCTATAACATCAGCATCCTTTTATTCAGCAGAATCTTCTACAACACCAGCAGAAATTAATGAAGATATCTCAGCAGTCACCATCTACTATGATCCATCAAATGTTCCTCCAAACAACAACTTTCAACAACAAACAGTGGCACCTCCTGCCAGGTCACCAGTCATAATTTACTACGATCCGCACACCGTTTCAGTACCCTCCTTCGCGACAGTCAGTCCAGTTACTATCACGGTGCCTGGACCAGTTCCCTATGAAAGCAGTAATTCCATACCTTGGCATTATGGCTCTGATCTTTACTGCAACGGGGAGAAAATCACTTTAGATTCTTCAACCTCTTCTCCACAAATTGATAATGTTGGGGGAGGCGGAGGCTTCACCAGAAGCGGACGCCTTTTTACCTCACAAACTCAAAGACCTAATGCCGAAGCAGAAGCTGCTGCCAAGGCAAAAGGAAAGAGTGTGGTATTTGAAGAGCCGGCTACCAAAGAAACTCAGAAGACATCTTTTGAACAAGATGTAGACGAGTTTATGAGAATCATAAAGAGAAGTGATTACAAGGTGGTGGATCAGCTTCACCAAACTCCCTCAAAGATCTCCATATTATCCCTGTTGATGTGTTCTGAAGCTCACAGGAATGCATTACTGAAAGTCTTGCACGCAGCATACGTGCCAGAGGAGATCACTGTTAATCAGCTAGAAACCGTGGTAGCAAATGTCAATACCAGTCATGGACTGGGCTTTACCAGTATTGACTTAACAACTGAGGGACGTAACCACAACAAGGCTTTACACATCACTCTAGAATGTAAGGGTGCTGTTCTATCTCATGTACTGGTGGACACTGGGTCATCACTCAATGTTCTACCAAAGAAAGCCTTAGTGAAGCTGGAATATGATGGCTTGGCATTGCGTCCGAGTAATTTGGTGGTGAGAGCATTTGATGGCTCTAAAAGATCAGTGCTTGGGGAGATTGATCTGTCGGTGATGATTGGCCCGCAGACTTTTAAGATTACCTTCTATGTGATGGACATTCAGCCGGCCTACAGCTGTTTGTTGGGTAGGCCCTGGATCCATGCCGCTGGCGCTGTTACGTCTACCCTTCACTAGAAGCTGAAATTCAAGTGGGAAGGCCAAATCATCACCATCTGTGGGGAAGAAGACATCTTTGTTAGCCATCTGGCTACGTACAAGTACATAGAAATGGATGGAGAAATCCATGAAACTATGAGCCAGGGGTTTGAGGCCCTGAACATCAATGAAGCATCTGCTGTACTGGGAACCTCCATGACGTCTTATCAGCAAGCCAGGAAGGTTGTTGAAGAGGGTACTGCCCAAGGCTGGGGCAAGCTGCTGCCCGTGGAAAAGAAGGAGGACAGATTTGGGTTGGGTTACAAACCAACTCAACAAGATCAATCAGAGGCTGCAAAAGAGCCCAACTTTGTCAGCGGGGGGATGCTCACCCCGGATGCTGTGAACAACTTGGAAGACGAGGAGGAAAGCGACTGCAACCTGGAGAGCTGGATACGTCCAAGGATCCCGGGGAGCCAAGTCCTTAACTGGTCTTCCCAGAAAATTATAAGGGTTACTCCTGCAGAGTAATTATTATTTCCTGTATTTTAAGCATGCATCAAGTCTTGCATCTTGCCCAAGATGTCAAGACTCATTTTGTAATCGGGCCATCTTGTAATTTTGTGCAAACAGATTAATCAATGAATATCAGACATCTTTTGCAAATGAGTCTTTTCCTTTTCCGCTCCCTTTTTTTCATTTTTCTTTTTGTACAAAAATAAAATGGAAATGTTTTCCAAAATGATAACTTCATTTCACTTTTTCTAAACAAGATTAAAATCGATCACTAAAATGAAGAATCTAAACCCTTGCAGAGAGTGCCTTTCAGACTGCACCGACAACAACACAGCTATGACTTCGTATGACTTTGACAATCCAATCAATCAAGCCGATGAAAGGGTTGAAGAAGATTATGAGCTTCCTGAAGAGCTAGCCAGGTTGTTAAGGCAAGAGGAGAAGGTTATCACTCCTCATCAGGAGGAGATTGAAACGATTAATCTTGGTACGGAAGAAGACGTGAAAGAGGTTAAGATCGGGGCCTGCCTACAAGATTCAGTAAAGGAACAACTGATTGACATGCTTCGAGAGTATGTGGATGTTTTTGCTTGGTCTTATCAAGATATGCCAGGGTTGGACACCAACATTGTCATGCACAAGCTACCTCTGAAAGAAGACTGCCCGCCAGTAAAACAGAAGTTGCGCCGTACTCGCCCAGATATGGCAATGAAGATAAAAGAAGAGGTACAAAAGCAGTGGGACGCCGGTTTCCTTGCTGTGACTAACTATCCGCCGTGGGTTGCTAATATTGTACCTGTGCCTAAGAAAGATGGCAAGGTGAAGATGTGTGTTGATTACCGAGATCTGAACAGAGCCAGCCCGAAAGATGACTTTCCTTTACCTCACATTGATGTATTGGTTGATAATACGGCTCAATTCTCGGTGTTCTCCTTCATGGACGGATTTTCGGGATACAACCAGATCAAGATGTCACCTGAAGACATGGAGAAGACAAATTTTATCACACCCTGGGGCACGTTCTGTTATAAGGTGATGCCATTCGGACTGAAGAATGCTGGTGCCACTTATCAACGGGCTATGGTAACATTATTTCATGACATGATCCATAAAGAAATTGAATGTTATGTGGATGACATGATTGCCAAGTCCCTCACAGAAGAAGACCACCTGGTAAATCTGTTGAAGCTATTCAAACGCCTGAGTAAGTACCAATTGAAGTTAAACCCCAACAAGTGCACATTAGGGGTGCGATCTGGTAAGCTGCTGGGATTTATTGTAAGTGAGAAAGGGATTGAGGTTGACCCTGATAAAGTCAAAGCCATTCAAGAAATGCCTGCACCGAAGTCAGAAAAAGAAGTTCGGGGGTTTCTAAGTAGATTGAACTACATTTCACGGTTCATATCTCACCTTACAGCAACCTGTGAACCTTTGTTCAAGCTGTTAAGAAAAGAACAAACGGTCAGGTGGAACGAAGACTGCCAGAGGGCTTTTGACAAAATCAAGGAGTACTTGCAAGAGCCTCTAATCCTTATGTCTCCAGTTGAAGGAAGACCTCTAATCATGTACTTGACAGTATTAGAAGAGTCAATGGGGTGTGTGTTGGGCCAACATGACGAGTCTGGTCGAAAAGAGTATGCAATATACTACCTAAGCAAAAAGTTTACCGACTGTGAACAACGTTATTCACTGCTCGAGAAAACTTGCTGTGCTTTAGCGTGGGCTGCTCGCCGACTAAGACAGTATATGTTGACCCACACTACCTTGTTAATCTAAAAGATGGATCCAGTTAAGTACATTTTTGAGAAGCCAACACTTACCGGACGGGTTGCAAGATGGCAGATGATTCTCACAGAATATGACATTCAGTACACATCTCAGAAAGCCATCAAGGGCAGTATATTGTCTGATTATCTTGCTGAGCAACCCATTGATGATTACCAGCCTATGAGATTTGACTTCCCTGATGAAGACATCATGTTCATAAAAGCAAAAGATCATGAAGAGCCTATACACACTGAAGGGCCTGACCCGAAAGAAGAATGGACTATGATGTTTGATGGGGCTGTTAATATGAATGGTCGTGGTGTTGGTGCAGTACGCATTACACCTAAGGGAGTTCACATGCCTTTCTCGGCAAAACTCGCCTTTAACTGCACTAACAACGAAGATGAATACGAAGCTTGTATTATGGTTCTTGAGGAAGCCATTGACCTCAGGATCAAGACTTTGACTGTGTTCGGAGATTCAACTTTGGTAATTAATCAAACCAACGACAAATGGTACACACAGCAAGATCATCTGATACCTTACAGGGATTATACAAGAAGGTTATTGACTTTCTTCACAACAGTTAAGCTTGAGTATATCCCTCGAGATGAAAATCAGTTTGCAGATGCTCTGGCTACCATTTAATCCATGATCAAAGTTCAAGCTGCCAACTTTGTGCCTCGAATTTCAGTGTCCAGACTTGACAGACCAACATATGTGTTCTCAGCAGATGTTGTTAAAGATGATAAGCCTTGGTTCCATGACATTAAATGCTTCTTGGAGGACCAAACATACCCACCTGGGGCATCTTCCAATGATAAGAAGACATTAAGAAGGCTAGCTGGTAGTTTCTTCCTGAATACTGACGGTTCCCTGTACAAGAAAAACTTTGATATGGTACTTCTCAGATGCGTTGACAGGACAGAGGCAGACTTATTGATGCACGAGGTGCATGAAGGATCCTTTGGTACCCATGCTGGAGGGCATGCCATGGCTAAAAAGTTGCTAAGATCAGGCTATTATTGGATCACAATGGATGCAGACTGTTGTGCTCATGCCAGAAAATGTCATAAATTCCAGATTTATGCGGATAAAGTGCATGTGCCTCCGAATCCTTTGAATGTGATGTCTTCACCATGGCCCTTTGCCACGTGGGGCATTGATATGATTGGCAAGATTGAACCGACTGCTTCAAACGGCCACAGATTCATCCTGGTTGCTATTGACTATTTCACCAAGTGGGTCGAAGCAGCTTCTTATGCAAATGTTACAAGGCAAGTGGTAGCCTGATTTCTGAAAAGAGACATCATCTGTCGGTATGGAGTGCCCGAGCGAATCATTACTGATAATGGTTCCAACTTGAACAACAAAATGATGGCAGAACTATGCCGGAACTTCAAGATCCAACACCACAATTCTTCTCCTTACAGGCCAAAGATGAATGGCGCTGTCGAGGCAACTAATAAGAATATCAAGAAGATTGTGTAGAAGATGGTGGTTACCTATAAAGACTGGCATGAAATGCTACCGTTTTCCTTGCATGGGTACCGTACCTCCATCAGAACATCCACTGGAGCAACACCGTATCAGCTTGTTTATGGTATGGAGGCAGTCCTACCTGTTGAAGTTGAATTACCCTCCCTGAGGGTATTGATGGATGTTAAACTGAATGAAGCAGAATGGGTCCGATCCCGATACGAGCAACTGAATCTGATTGGAGAAAAGAGATTAGCTGCAATCTGTCATGGGCAATTATATCAGAAGAGAATGAAGAAAGCCTTCGATCAGAAAGTCAGGCTCCGAGAGTACCAAGTAGGAGATCTTGTGCTGAAAAGACTCCTCCCTCCTCATACAGACCACAGGGGCAAGTGGACTCCGAACTATGAAGGACCATTCGTAGTAAAGAAAGTTTTCTCAGGTGGAGCACTGATGCTCAGTACTATGGATGGTGAAGACTTCCTTTCCCCTGTGAATTCAGATGCAGTTAAAAGATACTTCGCATAAAATGACCCGCTGGACATAAAAATAGAATGTAAGTCCAGGCAAAAATAGGGCATCCCGGCGAGTCAAAAACAGAATAAAAGACTCGGGCAAAAATAAGGGAAAATAAATAAAGATGTACACCCGCTGAGTTGAAAAGCCACAATGGACAGCTCAGGCAAAAAAGGGTATCCTGGTGGATTGAAAACCCGAAAGGGCGATCCGCGCAAAATAAAGGAATAAGCGAACAATTGCATTCTGAATTCATCTGTATCACTTACAACATGGCAAGTTCCAAACGGTTCGAGCGTCGGTCGGAATCAGCCTTCTTCAGAAAGCAAGACGAGAAGAATGTCAAATGTCATACGAGTCATAGCAAAGGGGAAGCTCCTTGAAGCGTCATCAACATTGCCAGCACCTTTTTGTCTTTCAATTTGTAACGATCTCCTCATTTCAGGGGATCTGTTTCTCTGACTATATCTTGCCAATTCAAGGCACATGAATTAATAAGATCAGATTTTCAGTCACGTCTCGTCTTGTACATTTCATTTTCGTTTGCAAAAATGTCCGATGTCTTTAAGATATTGATTCGCATAGATACAGATGTTTCCTTTCTAAAGAATGCGTGCTTACAGGAAATATACTTACTCCCGGGAGTGTCTAAACTCCTATGATGGAATCCAGTAAGGGATACCTAGGGATACTTGTACGTTTCTTTGTCTTTATAGGATTGCAGGTGTTCAGAGCACGACATGGGGCATGAAAGTTTCTCCCCATCAAGCTGTCTAACCATTATCTACTCAGTCTATCTTCTGATTAGCACCGGAGGTGCTTTCTCCCCAGTTAAGTTGCCAATCATCATTCCTCCTCAGCCAAGTGCAAAGACCGGGAACCATCTCCCCACAGAGTTTCAGCCTCTATCCAGAAGAGCAACGCCTGAAGATCTCACAACAGAGTGACAAAAGCTTCTACAAGCCCCAGCTGGGTCCCTTATTACTGAAAAAGATCTATTAGTGATCTACTTCCCCGAGAAGAGTCACATATGTCAGATCAACCAGTGATCTCATCCCCAGCTGGGAAGTCCACTTCAAGCAGATCAGCCAGAGATCTCCACGACAACGGGATCCGAATCCCGGATCGGTATCTTTTGCATAATCATAACATTCGCATCATATTTCCCACAGAGCGTAGCATTTCGTCTAATACTGAGCATTACGACAAAAATCAAACATATTGCCTAATCATAAGCCATGTGTCGAACAGAACACTTGTGAATACAGTATACAAAATATTTCCCCAATTCCTCACCAGAAAGACCGAACAGTTCCCTTTCAGATACATATACACACTCCCTTTGGCATTCGTCCGTGTCAACATTCCCCGGTAAAGTCGCCCAAGCATTCTTTACAAACAGACGACCCATATATTACCGTTGCTTCCCGACACCCGTCCATGTCATACCCCCAGCAGAAAGCCAAAGCATCCCCTTTGCACTCACAGATACATATATACACAATTCCTTGACGCCCGTCCGTGTCACCTTTCCTAGCATAGTTATCCAAACACCTTGGAAATCAAACACTTGTTCATAATACGTTTTTACCGACACTCGTCCGTGTCGCACTCTCCCCAGTAGGTTAAACACTCGTCCGTGTTTCACTCCTACTTGTTACTCATCACCTTTTTACTCATAACAGATACTCGTCCGTATCTTGTATATACCACCTTAAATCCCCTCAGATTCGACACTCGTCCGTGTTCTTTGTTAACCAGTTGGTACTCGTCCGTATCATCATCTCTGAACATGCATCAAGCGTTTGTTTCTACCGATACTCGTCCATATCATAGTCTTAAGGATGCTCGTCCGCGTCTTTAATCTATACACCGTGTCAAACACTTATGTCTTCTTGAATTTAGACACTCGTCTGTGTCTACTATTCCCCAGGAGAGTCCCCAACGAATCTGGTTGAACTATTTCCTTCCATCTGGCATTCGTCCTATGTCATGATACCTTTCGGCAGCCGTACCCTGCCAGGTGATCGTCCTTCACCTTTTCGATGATCGTCCTTCATCACCCCCAGTGGAGTCTCTATCCATTAGAACCCCTTCTTATCCGACATTCGTCCTATGTCATGATATTTTCAGCAGCCGTCCCCTGCTAGGTGATCGTCCTTCACCTTTTGATGATCGTCCTTCATCATTCTATCCGATGGTCGTCCCCATCGTTGATCTTGTTATCTGACATTCGTCCTATGTCATGATAAACCCTGAGAGCAGCCGTACCCTGCTAGGTGATTGTCCTTCACCTCTTGATGATCGTCCTTCATCATGCTTATCCGATGGCCGTCCCCATCGTCGACCTTTTTATCCGGCATTCGTCCTATGTCGTGATACTTTTTGGCAACCATACCTTGCCAGGTGATCTTCCTTCACCTTAGATGACCGTCCCTCATCTTATCCCCAACAGAGCAGCCGTCCCCTGCTAGGTGATCATCCTTCACCTTTGATGACCGTACCTCATCATCTATTTCATTCATTTCCTCAACCCGATGGCCGTCCCCATCGTTTATCTTTATAATCCCCAGAAAGTCTTATAGCTTTACTTGATGGCCTTCCCCATCATAATCTCGTATATCCCCAGCATGTCGGTCATCCCCGTCATTGCTTCATCCCCAGCAGTCGTCCTCTGCTCGACGGTCATCCTTCGTCGCTCGCACTTTATAAATATACTTTATTTTCCTTTTACAATCTATATCCCTTTTCTTCTTCATTCTGTGAGTGCAAATTTTGGACTGTCTTTGGAATTCAACCACAAGTTATCTTGTTTGCCTGTTAAGCCGTTGCTTACATCCTGCACAGCTAACTCATGCTTGAATAGGGGCAGATGTAAACACCCCAAATTTTCCCTCACCCATTCACACCATGGCTTGTGATCTTTTCATATGCATAAATTCAATCATAGCATCTCATACCACATTTTTGCTTCACTGCATTGTTCTTAAGTCATCTGCATCTAGGATTTGTGATCTGAGCTATCCCTGGGCCACTTAAGCCACTCCAAAGGTCTTTAATCACCTCCAAGGGGTCCATGTATGTTCAAGCATCATATTATATCCTCTCAAGATCAAAGGAGTCAAAGAATCACAAGAACTGAGAAAGGCATGGAAGCAGAGCCAGGCTTAACTGCACAGATGACCTGAAATTAGGGTTTTGGTTTCAGAGGCCATAACTTCAAATTTTTTGGTCATTCTTGTTTCTATTGGTCTCTATATGATATGAGGATCATGCATACCAATTTTCATGAAGAAATTCAATGGGGAAGGCATCTGATCACAAGATGACTTCTTGAGCAAGTCAGTGTAAAATCAGGGCATCTGAGGCCCCCAATGATCCAACCAAAGGGTGTTCTTCATCATTTTGAATGTTTATGATCTTTATTTGATCATGGAAGATGTTATAAGTTCACAAAATTGAAGAATCTCAAGCCATTTGCAAAATTGCCTTTTTGGGAAAATGACTTGTAATGTAAACTTGCCATTTTGGGAATGTTTTTCAACCTCCTCAAAGTGATTCAAAAATGCTTCAAATGAGAAAACTTTGGTCATGAAAGTTGTATAATGGATCATTCCCTTTTCAAAAAGTACAAGAACTCATTCTAATTCATTATTGATCAAAAGTTATGGCTTGTCAAAGTTGGGAAAAATCACATAATTTCAAGTCTTGCACCAAAGAGGCAAAGTTGCAAAACCCCTTGCCAAGGCAAAATGTGACTTCAAATGAACTTCTAACCTTTGCACAAACATAAACCAATACCTAAAAATCAGAATGCACCAAGGGTTTGTCCATTTTCATGCCTTATGTTTCAAGTAATCACAAAAGGGCCAAAAGATCACAAAGTTGCAAAACATCTCACAAACCCTAATCCACTTGCTAATTGGCCTCAAGACTGATTCTATGGCTCTCCTCAATCCTTGCAGCGCAGGACACCCCTTTGTCCTTGGCCTGCCATTGACCCATACCTCTCTTACACAAAACATTGACTTTATGCAAAATGGCCCATACCAATCAAGCTAGGCCACACCAACTCCTCAGACCTATCCAAGTGTGATACATGTACCAAATGAGACTCAACACATAGCACAACTAAGCCTGAAACATCTCATAAGCCAACATTCTCAAAACTCACCTCTTATGCACTTTCCTTCGAATCTCATCACACAAGCATCAAACATCAAAACAAACTTCATAGAATCACTCAACATGTTCCCCTGATCATTTCCCTACCCTCATTTGTCCCTGAAACCACCTCAATCAGAAACACGATTCTCACCCCTCACTGAACAGAACTTCATCAAACTCACAAACCAGCCACTTTAAACTCCAACCAAGCTTCAAAGCTTCATCAAGGGGATCATTGAAGCCATTTTGAAGCAAAGAAGCAGGCAGAAAGCTCCTGGATTGAAAAGCTCAACCTCAGGTAACATGATGAACAAATTTTCCAGAACCCTGATTTCTTGTTAGAATATTGTTCTATGTGTTGCCCTGATCACGAGGATCTATTTATTTTTGAAAATGAGCCAGAAATGAGCATTTTGTGTTGCTCTGAAATTTTGCCCTAGAATTTGTTTTCTTCGATTCTCACTGTGTGGTTCATATAAATTGTTTTTGGCCCTGGATTCTTATTACCCATTGTTGGGGGATTGATTCTGGAGATTTGGAGGTCTTGGGGATGTGTTTTGGGTGATTCAGGTGAGAGAGATAGCCGGAGAAGACGACCGGAGTTTATCTCCGGTCGCCTGAGTTTAATTAGGGCTAAGTGTGATTAATTAGCAACTTTAAATTTAGGCCCTTGGATCTGCCTTCCCGCGCGTGAATGAATGGGCTGGATCTTGTCATTTAGCCCTAATCAGTGTTTAATTAAATTAGTCCAGTTTAATTAATTATAAAACAAAAATTAGCCAGGTTTGAACTTGGGCCATTGGATGTGGCACCAAGTCAACCTTTCCCAGCCCAGATTGCATCCTGGCTCTTCATTGTGCATACTTCTCATATTTTAATTTTTATTCCATTTTCTTTTCATTTATTTTGTGCGAATTTTTTTAAATAGCTAAAATCATTTAAAAATTATGAAATTTTTTGTCAAAGATTTCATTAATTTTTAGAACCCAAAAATATTTTTATTTTTATTTTTTGCATTAAAAATTATTTTTTAAATTATTTAAATGTTTATTTTTAATTAATTAATGAAAATTAATTAATTAAAAATGCATTTAGGTATTTAAAAATCACAAAAAATTCACATTGCATTTAAAAACATTTAGAAACATTATCCAACTCTCAAAAAAAATTTCTTTTTGGTTCTTGATGCCTTTTGACCATTTTCATTGGAATTAATTTCATTTTAAGGCAATATTTTTGTGCAAACTTTGAAAAATCCATTCTGCCTAACCATTGAGGGTTTGATGATGGTTCTTCTTGCATTGAATTCTTCATGGCATGTAGTTTATAGGATAAAATTGGTTTGATTTGATCTTCCATTTTCAATTTGTTTTGCATTTTTCTTGATAAGGTACCCCAAAACCCTAGCCCACCTAGGAAATTCACAACTTTCACTAGGTTAAGAGTTAGATCCTCTCCTTTGGGCAGTGAACTTGTATAGGTTTAGGGTATCTTTGATTGCATTTTCAATTTTTTATCATGTCATTTGCTTCTGGTTTTGGATTTTTGTATTGCATGATGCATGTGACCCTAATTTGTGACTTCCTTTGCATCCATTTCTCATTTGCTTGCATCCAATGACTTGTCATGACATTTTGTGCATCCACATGATTCATAATACATCTTAGGACATATTAGAATCATGTTTGATCATTGCATCTTTCATTTGCCATGTTATATGTCCATTGCATTTCATAACTTTTCATGTACATTCATGGTTCAAAGCATGTTTCATCTGCACCCATGTCCTTGTATGATCATTCTCATGTCTTGCCTCATGTTTGTATCATCTCTTAGCATCATTAACATCATGTGAATGCTTCTGAATTTGGTTTGCATCATGACATTTCATCTCATTTGCATTGCACTTCATTTCTTTTGGCTAACTTTTCAGGTGGTAAGTTGTTTTGAGAAGTGAATTTGCCTTCACTTCTCACAATCTCTTCTCATCTCTCTTGCATCTTTGCTGCATTTTATCTTGTGTATTGGATTGATCTTGCTCATTCATGTTCATCTTACTTTCTTTCTTCAAGCAACTTGTCTTCTTAAGTGAAGCAAGTTGTTTTGCTTCTCTTTGCTTCTTGCTCCTTTCATCTGCTTCTTTCCTGGTGGTTTCTCTGAAGATCTTCTTGCAAACCTCATAAACCCTAGGAACACCCAAGAATGATCATAATTAGGGTTTTATTAGTCCCCCATTTAGTTTTACTTTTGTGTCATCTTTGTGTCTTCTCTTCTCATCTCATAATCAGGGACTAAACCCTAAAGGCTTTAAGGCTTTGTGATTAAGCTTATGCCTGCATCCTTCTATTAGGATGGAGTGTATAACTTTAATCCTAAGTGTTAAACCCTTAATGTGTTTAAATCCTTTAATCAATCCACCTAATAATCACTAAGACATCAAGCTTGTAACTTGGGCCTTGCATTAGGGTTCTAATTCTTCCTTAATTGGTTAAGAAGGACTAACCCTAGTGTTAATGGACAAGTCCTCCTCAAGTTGTCTTACAAACCATAAAAATAACTTCTTAATCTTACCAGTAACTAAAATCCATTTAATAAAGGCTTTGTTTTGTCATGAGGTTAATCCCTAATCATGGATTAAGTTGAGGAGTCTTTCTCAGCTTAAATGTTCTCATCTATTATCCTTCTATTAGGATGGTGTAATGAGTCCATTAAATCCTTGATTATGGCTTAAACTCATTACTTAACACTAAAAAAAACAACAAAAACATCTAAATAAATACAAGTAGGTTAATAATCTTAATCCTACATCATGGTGTTTAAGTGTGAGGTGCTTACTTCACACTTAAGGTATTCTCATTACCCCTAATCAGAGGGAGGATGTGATGAGTTTATCAACCTTTGGTTTAGGCTTAAGCTCATTAACTTATGACAAACTTCAAAAAGCAATAAAAGATTGAAAACACAAAACCAAACAATAATCGTCTCCTCCGGGATTCTTTTCTCATCTCATTCATTCACAAACGAGAACTTGCTTCTTCCGTCTAATGCAAGACAGTTCGCACCTGAGCCAGACAGGTCATACACTTGAGCATAGACAAGTAAGCAGTTCATCAAGTCAAATCGTCTTTCAGTCTCTTTGAGTCGAACTACGGTGTTCTGACTTCCTCATTGCACGAGAGGATACGTAGGCATAACTTAACAGTTATCGAACAAAAGTCTCTGTATATTCTCCCTTCCTTCCAGCATTATTCTTTAAGCCTCATAGTCTTGAGCATCTCATTCTTGTTCTTACACTGACACTTCTCTTATACACTTCTCACTTCTTTTACACTGACACTTGCATTCTTTCCAGCTTTGATACACAAATTGCACTGAAACTACCCCTTTAAAACACAAATCTTTTAAGCGTGGATCCCGTCGAGTACGACGGACAATCTGGGTGCTAATACCTTCCCAGGTTGTAACCAACCCCCTTTCTCAGTCTCTCTGGTTCACAACCGTCTTATTCATATCTCTTCTAGGTCTATGCAGCATTACCTTTCGCCGACCGTTCGCGTCTGTACCCCTCTTGGCCCGGTGTCATTTGGTGGGAGCGACAACATGAATCAATTATCAACCAAAATTAGCTTGACGTTAGATGGTCTACTCGATAAGAGATATACTCGTCAACACTCAGAATGAAGGACTTTTCTTCAAAGAAGGAGAAGATCACAAGACTATCAGAGGAGAAATTGTGCATGCTTGGAAACATGTACACAAGAAAGGAGTAGAATCTTTGGGAAAACCAAATTGTATCTCTTTGGATCCTTACCTCCAATGGGTACAAGTCATACCATTGAAACTGAAGATTCCTTATCCTCGACAAGGGGTGCTTCCACTGAAGGAAATTGTTCTCGACTTCATGAATGATACAGAGAAGCTTCAGATAGATTTCAACAAAATGCAGAGGGAGAGAGACTCCTGGAAAAACAAATATCAAATTCTTAGTCTAGAGAATGTCAAAATCCAGAGTCTCCTGAAAGAAAAGGGTGACCTTATTGAGGTACTTGAGTACCACATCACAGAGAAGGATGAACAACTAGTTGTTCAAGGCAACGCCGAAACCTTCTACATCTGGAAAAGAACTAAAGATCTGGAAGAAGTCCTGCTGAAGAGACAAAAAAAATATCATCAAGAAACTGAAGTCTCGACAAAGAGATATTATAGCTTTAAACTTTCTTTCCTGCATTTGAATAATGTACCGTGGATATAACTTGTTTCAGCTCAATAAAATTTTATGTATGATACTTTGCAACAGTTTGTTCAATCCGTTTTTTCTTTAAATAAAGGATAAAATTAACAAATATTATTTTTAATCATTGCATTATCATTCATCATTTGCATCATTTGCATTTTTTTTCATCGAGTGTTATTTCTGTACATCTTTTAGAAGTCAAACTGTCTCATTCGTATAATACTCGGGCCGATTGCCAGAAAATAATGGAAGACCTCGAGGAAGAGAATAGAGAGCTAAAAGAGGATCTATCTACTATGAATTCAACTATAGAAAGGCTCAAAGAAATAGTCAAAGCTCTGACTATAGCTCAAAATCTTCACCAAAGAACAATGATATCTGAAGCCGTGTCTGCACCGATTGAAGAGATATCGTATAACGATCTGAGGTATGAGATGCCAAAGGATAGTCCATGGGGCATGCCACCTGGTTTAATCCCGGAAGGAAATGATCCCCGAATAGATGAATAATTGAGGAACACCACAGGGCCGTCTTAGTTTGTAGGTTACAAACTTCGAACTCTTCAAGATGCACTAGCAAAGAATACCATACCAGGAGGTTACAAACTCCCGACATCTGAAGTTCCAACTGCAGTACAAGTTTTACCATCTCCACGGGTACACATTACCTTGGAAAATCGAAGGTACTCTCATGCTCCAAGTGAAGGGGGGGGGGGAATCAACGAAAGGATGGACGAAAGTTGTTTGGAAGCAACACATCAGATATATGCTTTGTCCCAAATGTTCAAATACAACACAAATTCAAAGTGTCAGATTTTGAGAAATACAAGGGTGATTATTTCCCTCAAAGTCATTTAACAATGTACACCTAGAAAATGTCCACTCAAATGGAAAATCCAAAGCTACTGATTCACTACTATCAGGATAGCTTAACTGGGCCAGCGCTTTGTTGGTACATGAAACTCAACCGTTCAAATGTCAACAACTTCCGAGATCCCGGGAATGCTTTCATAGAATAGTATAAATTCAATTTAGATATGGATCCCGATCGGGACCAGCTCAGAGCAATGTCTCAGAAGGGTAATGAAACCTTCAAAGAGTACGCGCAAAGATGGCGTGAAATTGCAACTCGAATTTCTCCTCCTCTCGGAGAGAAAGAAATGACAAAAATCTTCCTGAAGACATTAAGTTCATTCTATTATGAACGGATGGTTGCAAGCGCGCCCAATGATTTCACTGAGATGGTAAACATGTGAGTACGCTTAGAAGAGGCAATTAGAAAAGGACGTTTAGCAAAATACGTTGAACCTTCAAGTTCGAACAAAAGATATGTAAGTTCCTTTCCAAAGAAAAAGGAACAGGGCATCGGTAACATATCTCAGGGTAAAAAGCGACAAAGATTTTCACCCATCAACTGCGATAATATCTCATGTTATTACCTCAATAGTAGCTCTGACGTATCAACCTCAGATCACTCAAAACTCTCCTAATCAACAACAGTATCAGCAAAGGTAGTAACCTCTTCAACATGCTCGTCCATAATTTAACAAAAACGGGTATCCCAGGGCTCCAACAATTGACCCTATACCTACAACATATGTTGATTTATTTCCACAATTACTAAGTAAGGGCATATTCAGACAATGACTCTTGTTGTGATTCCTGCTTTTCCCCCTTCATGACATAAAATTGATTAATCCTATCCTTATTATCAAGGAGGGAAAGGGCATGACATTGAGAATTACCTATATTTTAAGTATGACGTCCAGAGACTTGTCAGGAACAGAGTTTTATCTTTCAGAGATACTAATCCAAATGATCAAAAAATTTGTTACCACAACATGAAAAACATTGGTCAACTGGATTCAAGATCAGGAAATCTGAGGAGTCAATTTACTTGTTGATCCACTAAAATTATTCAAAACTTTGACATCCAAGCAATGAATGCCAATCTGGTTGCAGTGCATTCTAGACAAACTCTATATCATAATTTTCCACGGCACGACTATCAAAGTTACTCCATCTGTTCAACAAATGATCAAGGGTGCTCCTTTGTACAAGAATCCCTTCAATGACAAATGGATTTAAGATGGATTCAAAATCACCATGAATAGGATGATCCTCAGATCAACATGGTTCAAATCTTCGACATTCACATAATGAATATCAGTTTAATGAAATTGCACTCCAAGCACATCAGACTTAGATTCTTATCAATGCACGATTATCGGAACTGCAGAGGTTGATTTAAAGGTAATTAAGGGCGTGCAACAATGCAAAGAGATATTCAGACCTTATTGGACCATTGGTGGCTTCCAATTTACATGGACGAAGAAACTAGTCAGATTAGTCTCAACAATGGTACTCCAGCTAGAAGACAAACTTTCAACGCTAGAATACAAGATTCAGACAGAGTTAAGATGCATCGTATACAAAGTGGATATAGTCATTTGCCACCTCATAGTTATGAAAATTGTGAGGTATGCTTAACGGATAAACAAGGATGTATCATAGTACGCATGGATCTCTGAGATAAAATGGAGCAAGGTGTCACTCGTCTCCAAGAGTCACAGCTCACCAACATGATATAGGAAGTTCCAGCAGTTGAACTTCTGGACTGTGAAACCGATGAAGAGATTCTCAATACAATCCCTTTGGTCGAAGAAAAGAAATGCTTGTAAGTTCCCTTTGACAATGGAAAGATTCCCAATCCAACACCGATAGAGGTTACTTTCGATGGCCGAAAGTCTCGTCTAACCCCTTTGGTCATCTACTTACCAGGCTCAGTGCCTTATGCTTCAGCGAAAGGAATTCCGTATAAGTACGGACCAACAATCATGGAAGGATGGAAAGAAGTACCCCTACCATCTCTTGTCAGTGTCGATGATATCGGTCGAGTCACTAGAAATGGACGAGTATTCAACTGAGGAGTTGAAAGAAATTGCAAAGGGAAATGATCCTCAATATATGGTCATCAACCCACTAGTGGGTCAGACATGTAATCCAGAGCCTGCAACAAAAGATAAGGATGAAATCCTTAGGCTCATCCAGAGAAGTGAGTATAATATTGTGGATCAATTACTACAAACTCCTTCGAGAATATCGGTGTTATCTCTTCTGCTCAGCTCAGAAGCTCACCGAGAAGAATTACAAAAGGTTTTGGAGCAAGCCTTCGTAGAACCAGACATAACCGTGAACCAATTCAACAATATTGTCTCCAACATCACTAATTTCAACAATTTGGGATTTAATGACGATGATTTTCCTGAAGAAGGCAGAAATCACAATATGGCATTAAACATTAATATCAACTACGGTGACGATGCTCTAGCCAACATACTCGTAGACACAAGTTCATCTTTGAACATAATGCCAAGGTCCACTCTCACAATACTGGCTATTCAAGGTTCTCCTATGAGAAAAAGTGAGGTCGTAGTCAAAGCATTTGACGGATCACGAAAAGCAGTTATCGGAAAAGTGGATCTTCCTATAACCATTGGACCTCACACCTTCCAAATTACATTTCAAGTCATGGACATCCGTGTGGTATACAGTTGTTTACTTGGCCGACCATGGATTCATGAAGCAGGGGCAGTGACCTTCACACTTTATCAAAAACTAAAATTTGTAATAATAACAAATTAGTAACAGTATTAAGGGAAAAAGCCCTAATTGTTAGAAAATTATCCTCATTCTCGTATTTGGAACCAAAAGATGTTGTTGGAACTAAGTTCCAAGCTATCTCTGTAAGCAACAAGGTTCAGTCAAAAATAGAAACGCCAAACACTTTCTACAAAGATGCTCTCCAAGCCCTGGAAAGAAACAATATCAAAGATTGGGGTAAAGTTGTCATTTTCGTCAGTAATGAATCCATAAAAGGTCTTGGTTGTTCTTTAATAGCAATTAAACCTACATCATCAAAGGACGAAAAATTTGGTCCTATTAAATTTTTTTCCATAGTGGAGGCTTCCTTCACCCAATCAGTCAGGAGGTTCATAACATCGAGGAAAACAATTCATAAGGCTCCAAAGATCCCGATGACGAGTGGAAAACATACTTCAATGAGGAAGGATACATTTATCAGGATGAAATGCACAAGCCATTTGACTTGTCAATCTCCACTTGAAAGTATTTTCCAGAGACAGAGGACAGAGAAATCTATGAAGTACCTCCTGCTCCTCACAACTCATTGGAAGACACTCCAATGCCAGAAAACTTTGATTATACATTTGAAGAATCAATGGACAATATACCCATATGGGAACCATATCGGGAAAATCTGGGAGACATGCAACATTATCTCAATGAATTTGCAAGGGCCGCAAGACAAGACTTCCTCAAATTTGCACTACTAGAAGTGAATGTCATTACTGAAGATGATTCATCAACTCCCACATAAATGTGGGACACCTTTGGATAACCAAGTGGGAAATAGGATTATCTCGTAAAGTACACTACTCCTGCAAGTTCTCTCATCAATATCAAAGACATCCAATCAAATGGATGGGAAGACTCTCTTGAGAGCATCAATGAAGAAACAATTGACAATTTCTCGCATGATCAAGTTGCATGTAAGGAAGACTCTGTGGATCCTCCTTCACCAGAAACTAATGTCATTACACAAGCTCCTCCATGAAGAAGAGTTTCATACTTCTGCATCTCCAACAGAGTTTGTTACAATTAGGTCTTTGTTAACGTCCAAAACATCGTTTACATTCCAAAGTAATTGCTTAGTTTTATTTTTACCTTTCATCTCGCCTGGATGACAAAGAATGTTTTATAGGGCTTACTTGATGTAAATGTCCTCTTAACTTAGCTCAAAGTGACAGAGTTTTGTTTTATAGGGTTGTGTATTTCAAGAATCGACAATCATAAATAAAATGTCATTCTGTATTTCCGCACTTGTTCTTGTTTTCTCTTTTCCCTTTTTCAGAAAATTGTAATCCCTATAAACAACCAAAAAAATAAAAACAAACGTTTTTCAAAACTAATCTACATAAACTTTCTTTTGCATTCTCTAAATGTGTTTTCTCGATATCATTATCGTGTAGATTAACTATTTTAAACCCCATTGAAACACGTGATCTAATGCCTTCTCCCAACTTTGAGTTCCCAGTATTCGAAGCTAAAGAGGAAGATGACGAAGAAATTTCAAAAGAGATCTCCAGACTGCTCAGACACGAGGAAAATTCCATTCAACCTTACAAAGAACCGTTGGAAATAATTAATTTGGGTTCAGAATAGGAAAGAAAGGAAGTCAAGATCGGTGCACTACTCAGTTGGGCTGAAAGGAAAAGCTTAATCTCATTACTCAAAGAATTTTCCGATGTATTTTCTTGGTCCTACCAGGACATGCCAGGGTTGAATATCAACATCGTGGAACATCATTTACCATTAAAGCCAGAATGCTTGCCAATTAAGAAAATATTGAGAAGAACTCATCTAGACATGGCTATTAAAATCAAGGAAGAGCTACAGAAGCAAATCTAAGTAGGATTTCTCGCCACTTCAGAATATCCTCAATGGTTGGAAAACATTGTACCAGTACCAAAGAAGGACGGAAAAGTCGGAATGTGTGTAGACTACATGGATATCAATAAAGCAAGTCCAAAGGATGACTTTCCCTTACCACATATCAACATGCTGGTAGACAGCACAACAATGTACAAAGTATTTTCCTTCATGGATGAATTTTCAGGCTACAACCAGATAAAAATGGCACCTGAAGACATGGAGAAAACATTTTTCATCACACTTTGGGGCACCTTCTGTTACAAAGTAATGTCATTTGGATTAAAGAACGTTGGTGCTACCTATCAAAGGGCAATGATAACTCTCTTTCATGACATGTGTAGAGGTAAATTCATGAGTGTAAGATATTGGTTACCTTAACTCAAAGTAAACAGAGTCGCCACCACGCTTTTATTTTATTCCAAAAGGAAAAGGAAAAAAAGCGAATAAATCCTAATGAATCTAAAAGCAAAAAGCTAAAGAAACAAGTAAGGGGATAGGTTAAAAAATAGGAAGGTTTTAAGCACCTAAAATATTTGTGGTACTCCACAGGAGCCCTTTGAAATTTTATTGCTTTTGGTTTGAAAATGGTTTGGTAAATAAGAGTGTAGGGATGAGAAAAGAATTAATTCTTAATGTTTTTGTGTTTGGAGAGGTTTACCACCTTATGCCTACGTGCCCATAATGTGAAATGTAAGATCAAAACCCCTTAGTTCATGGTACAAATAGTGAAAAAGGTTGGTTTTTACTGATTTTATTAAGTGAGGAGAATTTGTCATTTTAAAGTGGATAGCCTCACAAATCTACCATGAAAATGAGGGCATGGAATCATACATCATTATGGGGAGGGCGCCACCTCAGATAAAATCGACGAGTATGCCACTGAACCCCTACGAATGACAAGAGACTCAATTACATCAAACTACAACCATGGAGATTGAGAGAGCCACACCCAACTAGAGAAGAATGACTCATAGTATAAACTTGTAAAGAAAACAAACAAAGGTGCACAAAGGTGTAAACACCCCAAATTTGCCCTCACCCATTCACACCATGGCTTGTGATCATTTCATATGCATAAACTCAGTCATAGCATCTCATATCACATTTTTGATTCACTGCATAGATTCTAAGCCATCTGCACCTAGGGTTTGTGATCTGAGCAATCCAAGAGCTTCTTGAGCCACTACAAAGGCCATCAATCACTTCAAAGGGGTCCATGTATGTTCAAACATCATATTATATCCTCTCAATGTCAAGAATGTCAAAGGATCACAAGAACTGGGATTGGTATGGAAGCAGAGCCAGGCTTGACTGCACAGTTGACCTAAAATTAGGGTTTTGGTTTCAAAGGCCATAACTCCAAATTTTTTGGTCATTCTTGTTTCTATTGGTCTCTATATGGTATAGGGAGTATGCATATCAAGTTTCATGAAGAAATTCCATGGGGAAGTCATCTGATCAAGAGTTGACTTTTCAAGCAAGTCAGTGTAAAATCAGGGCATCTGAGGCCCCCAATGACCCAACCAAAGGGTGTTCTTCATCATTTTGATTGTGTATGATCTTTATTTGATCATGGAAGATGTTATAAGTTCACAAAATTGGAGGATTTCAAGTCTTTTGCAAAGTTGACTTTTTGGGCAAGTTTGACTTTTAATGAAAATGTCATTTTAGGCAACTTTTTCAACCTTTACTTTTTGATTCAAAAAAGCTTCAAATGGAAAAACTTTGGTCATGAAAGTTGTAGAATAGATCTTTCCCTTTTCAAAAAGTACAAGAACATGACCTAATTCATTTTGGATCAAAAGTTATGGCTTGTCAAAGTTGGCAAAAATCACAAAATCTCAAAGTTTCTACCAAATAGGCATTTTGCAAAATGACTTGATCAAGTGCTCTAAAGACCTCAAATGTGTACAATTTCTTTACAACATACACACATGACCTCTAAAGATCAGAATTGGCCCAAAGAACTTGACACTTTGATGCATTGAAATTCATGAAATCTCAAAGGAACCAAAAGTGAACCAAGTTGCAAAACTCATCATAGCATCTCATCCACTTGCTGGCTAGCTTGCTGATCAACCCTAGGCTTTTCCTCACCTCATGCTGCGCAGGATATGCCCTTTGTACTAGGCTAGCAAGTGGCCCATGCTTCTCTTACACAAAGTTGACATTTTTGCAAAAGTACCCATACCAATCAATAAAGCACACATCATGTCAGCTGACCAATCCCAATTGTTTATGTTAATCAAATGCAAGCTAAACATAACAAGAAGCAAGCCTGAAACACTCCACAACTCAGCATTCACAAAATCTCTCCAACTTGCATTTTCCTTCGAAACACTCTCCACAAGCCTCAAACACAAAAACAAACTTCACAAACAATCTCAACTCACTTCACTGATCACAAACCACCCACCACCATGGCCTGAAACCCCTTGAATAAAAAATACGATTTCCACATACACTTGACCTGAGCTTCTTCCAACTTTCTCTAGAGGCCACATAAACTCCAACTAAGGGTCAAAAGCTTCTAAGGAGGATCATTGGGACTTGTTTGAGCCAAAGAACCAGCCAGAAAGCTCCTGAATCGAAAGCTCAATCTCAGGTAGCTTCATGAACTTTTTTTTCCAGAACTTGCTTTTTAAGTTTCTAAATGATAAAGCATGCTTCCCTGAGTTCACTGAACTTGTCACTTTTGAAAAAGATTGAGAAATGAGGTTGTATTGTGTTTCTGAAATTTTGGCAGTTTTTGATGTTTGATTCGTATCTTGATTTTGTGTTGAAATAAATGATTTTTGTTGGCTGAATCTTGTTTAGAATGAGTTAAGGATTGATTCTGGAGAGTTTGGCATGATTTCATGGCGTATTGAGAGAGTTTGAGAGATGGCCTAGCCGGAGAAGACGACCGGAACAGTGTTTCGGTCGCCTGAAAGTCATTAGGGCACGAATTAGGGCTTAATCAGTTAATTAGTGAGTTTGAATACCAGCCCTTGGATATGGCGCCAAGTCAAACGCGCGCGCTGCCAGTTTAAACCTAGGCCCTTGGATCTGATTACCACCCATTTAATTCATTTTATTTTCTTTTTATTTCATTTAATTTCTCCATTTATTTTAAAATAGCAAAACTTATTCAAAAATTCTGAAATTTTTTATACAAACTTTCATTTAATATCAGAAACCAAAAACATTTTTATTTTTATTTTTTGCATTAAAAAATATTTTTTAAATCATTTAAAAGTTTATTTTTAATTAATTAATGAGAATTAATTAATTAAAAATACTTTTAGGTATTTAAAAATCACCAAAAAATTCATGAAATATTTAAAACCATTTAGAAACATTGTCCAACCCTCAAACCAAATTTATTTTTTGATCTTGATGCATTTTGATAATTTTTCATGGAATTAATTCATTTTCAAAGCATTATTTTGATCCAAACTTCCAAAAATCATTTCTGCCTAACTATTGAGGGTTGGACTTTGATTCTTTTTGCATTGTGTTTAGCATATCATGTAGTTTGTGAGATTAATTTAGCATGAATTGATATTTTATTTTCCATTTGTTTGGCATTTTTCTTGTTAAGGTACCCAAAAACCCTAGATAACTTAGGAAATTCATAACTTTTATTAGGTTAAGAGTTGGAACCTCTCCTTTGGGCAGTGAGTTAGTATAGGTTTAGGGATCCTTTGATTGCATTTTCAATTTTTTATCTTGATGTTTGCTTCTGATTTTGGTTTTTGTTTGATGCTTTGATCATAAACCCTAATTTGGGCTTCCATATGCATCCATCTTTCATTTGCATTCATACCTTGACTTGCCATAGTATTTTGTGCATCCATTTGGTTCATTTGACATCTTAAGACATATTGTAAGCATGTTTGATCATTTCATCTTGCATTTGCCATGTTGTATGCCATCTGCACTTCATAACTTTTCATGTATGATCATGGTTCTAAACTTACTTCATTTGCATCTATAAGTTTGTATGATCATCCCCATGTCTTGTTACATGTTTGTAGCATCTCATAGCATCATTATCATCTCATATTTGCTTCTGGTTTGGATTTACATCATACCATTTCATCTCATTTTGCATTGCATTGCATTCCTTTCACTAACTTTTCAGGTGGTAAGTAATTTTGAGAAGTGAATTTGCCTTCACTTCTCACATCTTCTTTTCATCTCTTTTATGCATCCATACTGCATTTTGTTATGTGTTTGAGATTGAGCTTGCTCATTCTTTTTCTTCTTACTTTCTTTCCTCAAGTGACTTGACTTCTTGAATGAAGCAAATTACTTTGCTTTCTCCTGATCCTTTCATCTGTTTCCTGGTGGTTCCATTGAAGACTTCTCTTGTAAACCTCACAAACCTTAGGAACAACAAAGCATGACAATGATTAGGGTTTTGATTAGTATCCCCACTTAGTTTTACCTTTGTGTCTCATTGAGTCTTCTCTTCTCATCTCAAAATCAGGAACTAAACCCTAAAGGCTTTAAGGCTTTGTGATTGAGCTTATGCCTGCATCCTTCTATTAGGATGGAGTGTATAACTTTAATCCTAAGTGTTAAACCCTTAATGTGTTTAACTCCTTTAATCAATTCACATAATAATCATCAAGACATCATACTTGTAACTTGGGCCTTGCATTAGGGTTCTAATTCTTCCTTAATTGGTTAAGAAGGACTAACCCTAGTGTTAATGGACAAGTCCTCCTCAAGTTGTCTTACAAATCATAAAACTCACTTCATCATCTTATCATTAAATAAAATCCACTTAATTAAAGGCATGTTTTGTCATGAGTTTAATCCCTAATCATGGATTAAGTTGAGGAGCTTTCCTCAGCTTAAACATTCTCATCTATTATCCTTCTATTAGGATGGTGTAATGAGTCTGTTTAATCCTTGATTATAGCTTAATCTCATTACTCAACACTAAACAAAAACACCAAAAACATCTAAATAATCACAAGTAGGTTAATGATCTTAATCCTGCATCAAAGGTGATTAAGTGTGAGAAGCTGACTTCACACTTAAGGTAATCTCATTACCCCTAATCAGAGGGAGGATGTGATGAGTCTACTAACCCATTGGTTTAGGCTTAAGCTCATTAATCTATGACAAACTTTCAAAAGCAATAAAAGACTGAAAACACAAAAACAAACAATAATCGTCTCCTCCGGGATTCTTTTCTCATCTCATTCACTCATAAACGAGAACTCGCTTCTTCCGTCTAATGCAAGACAGTTTGCACCTGAGCCAGACAGGTCTTACACTTGAGCATAGACAAGCAAGCAGTTCATCAAGTCAATTCACCTTTCAGTCTCTTTGGGTCGAACTACGGTGTTCTGACTTCCTCATTGCACGAGAGGATACGTAGGCATAACTTAACAGTTATCGAACAAAAGTCTCTGTATATTCCCCCTCCTTCTAGCATTATTCTTTAGCCTCATTATTATGAGCATTTCATCTTTGTTCTTACACTGACACTTTCATTTACACACTTCATTTCTCTTACACTGACACCTGTACATCCTTTTCCAGCTCTTTATACACAAATTGCACTGACACTACCCCTTTAAAACACAAATCTTTTAAGCGTGGATCCCGTCGAGTACGACGGACAATCTGGGTGCTAATACCTTCCCAGGTTGTAACCAACCCCATTTCTCAGTCTCTCTGGTTCGCAACCGTCTTATCCATATCTTTCTAGGTCTATGCAGCATTGCCTTTCCTCCGGGATAAAAATGCCTAGCTGGCGACTCTATTCATTCCCTGTGAGTTCACTTCTGTGTGTTCTCACATCCTCCTTTCGCCGACCGTTCACGTCTTTACCTTTATCTGGGCCATTTCCCATTTATCGGGAGCGACAAAAGGCACAAAACAACTTGAATGAGTTTGGTTATTTTTATTTTTTTTGAATTGAAGTCAAGATGATTAAATTCATTGACATTTATTAAAAGAAAAGAAGTAGTAAAAGCAACTTGACAAAAAGTCAAGGTTTTATTTATTAAAGAGGTGATGGTTTTTAAAACAAGAATCCTTTGAAAAGGAAATGAAGTTTTGAAAATTGAAGAAGGGGAAGAGATGAAGAGGATATCCTAGTGCACAAAATAAAATCTAGGGAAAAGGGAGATCTAACCAAAATGAAGCCACTTCAAAGTATTAATAAGAATTTCATCCTTAAGCATTCAAAAGCCAAGATAAACAATGTCAAATGAAGGCAAGTCTTCAACAATTAACACTCCATGCAAAGGGATAAAAAGTCCTAATTCTAGGTCTATAAGTCTCATCAACACTTCAAAGGTAGTCCATAAGGAAATTGTAACATCCCGATTTTAGTAATTATTCATTTATTTATATTAATTACGTAATTGTGTGCCTAATTGAATTATTTGATCTAATTGACTTATTGCATTTATTTGAATTAATTAATTTAATTTAATTATGTGATTTAATTAAATTAAATTAAATTATTTAATTTATTTGAAATAATTGATATAATTGAATTAATTGATTTATTTGATTTATTGGAATTAATTGATTTAATTGATTTATTTTATTTGGTGAAATAAAATAGATTATAGTAAGATAGATTGATTGGGCCTAGATGAGTGAGTGATTAGTAAGTAAGTAAGTGAGTTAGTAAGCCCAATAAGAATTAGAGTTGTTATGAGTTAAATGTTAGGGTTTCGAAAAGAGTAGAGGAGTTAGAGAAAAGATAGAAAGAGGAAGAGGAGAAGAAGAGAGGAGCTCAAGAACAAAAGTTAGAAAATTTAAGAAATCCAAGGTAAGGGTGGGTTTTCATAAAATTATTTGGGATTATTGGATAATATAGAATGGGTAGAAATATGGTTAGGATGAAACCCCAATTTTTCCATGATTTTAGAATTTGTAGGTTTTACTAAAAATCTTAGAATTGATTTGTGTTATTTGATTATGTTTGGAATTGATGTTATTGTATATTATAGAGACCCATTTATAATTGGAAGAAAACTAATTAATGATGAATTTATATTTGGATTGAATAGTAGCGCAAACCCCTTTTTCATAGTTGGGTAATTTGACAACACCGTGGCACTTCATTGGTTGAGATGATTACACATACTGTATGAGTTTAATGTCACTCCTACTGTCATAATAGTCTTAATTGAAAATGGATTTTTAAGATATCTTAATTAATAATTACAAGCCGCATGGGATTAGGGGTAGTATTGCTAGCACCTGCATTAAATAAGCAAAGTGAGAACATGATATTATATTGTGAGCTAAGCTAAAAAGTTGAAGTAGCATTTAGTAAAAGAAACAGTTATACATTTGTGTCTAATCTCTTATTAAAGTAATGTTTTATATATACCATATGACATATTAGATTTCTATTTGATGATCTAAATAGAATGTTCAATCTTTGTACCCATATGCTTCTAGTCACCAACATAATAAAGCTAAGTTCATACTACAAAAGTGTTATGTGAAACTAAACAAAACAAATCATGATATTTGTGTAGTCTTGTACCGTTGCTAGCCCACAAAGGTGATAAAAATGGTTTAATTTGTAGACCCTGTAGCTATATTAAGAGTAGTGACTTAATATTAATTATAAATATTTAATATTTGATCATTTATTTAGTGATTAATTTGGATATTATTTTAGTGATTAATTTGGATATTATTTTAGTAATTAATTTGAAGATTAATTTGATGATTATTTTGGTGATTAATTTGAAGATTAAATTTATGATTATTTTGGTGATTAAATTAGTGATTAATTTGATGATTAATTTGATGATTATTTTGGTGATTAATTTGGAGATTAAATTTGTGATTATTTTGGTGATTAAATTAGTGATTAATTTGGTGATTAATTTGATGATTATTTTGGTGATTAATTTGGAGATTAAATTTATAATTATTTTGGTGATTAGTTTGGTGATTATTTTAGTGATTAATTTGATGATTAATTTGGTGATTAATTTGGTGATTAATTTGGAGATTAAATTTATGATTATTTTGGTGATTATGTTAGTGATTAATTTGGTGATTAATTTGATGATTAATTTTGGTGATTAATTTGGATATTAAATTTATGGTTATTTTGGTGATTATATTAGTGATTAATTTGGTAATTAATTTGGTGATTAATTTGATGATTAATTTGGTGAGTAATTTGGTGAGTAATTTGATGATTAATTTATTGATAATTTTTGTGTGTATGGAATATTGAATATTTATTGGACATTGAATTAATCACTGAGAATGGATTAATTAGTCAATATTTGACCGGTATCGTATGTTTTACGAATTGAGATTGAATTGTGTTGATACTTTATGTATTATATAATAAATGTGGTGATCATATTGGAATGATGGATATGGAATTGAAAATATGTTTGTATGTGCAATTATGTGATAATTCGATTGTGATGAATTATTGAGATATGCATGAATATTGAGATTAGAGAACGGTCTTAATTGCATATTGTTATAGTAATTGCACATGCATCATTTGTTATCCAGAGACAATGTTTGCTAGTTCCGTGGGAGCTAGTGACTTATTCCAAACCTAGATGACGAGTTTGAAAGCTTAGAGGACGGGCTTTTGATGTGTTATCGATCTAGAGGACGAACCTGGTTTAAATGTAAAAACCGAAAAATGATAACGAGTGATTGGTACCACATGCATAAGATGCATTTGAGTCGTGCATCGAGTCTCATTATGTCTATGGTTGCAATATGAGATTATGTGTATTATCTGATTTGTTGAATTGGTGAAATCGTGGTGGTGAGTATATACTTGAAAATAATATGACTACTTGAGTGTAATTTTGTTGATGAAACTTTTGAAGTGTGAGAATAATTGTGATTATGCTTGTATGCCTTGAATTATATATTATCTTATGATTTCGATAATTATATGAATTATCACCCTTTTGTTGGAATGATATTTTATACGACATCGCTCAAGTATTGAAGATTAGAGTTGCTTCTAGCGCGAGGTAGCTGTTGGAGTAACTGTTTTAGTTCTTTATTTATTTTGGGTCATGTCGTGCTCTGATTGTGTAACACTGGGAAATGTTTCGATTCATGCTTTGAGAGATACTTTATGTACTCTACTTTATTTTGCTGTTGTTATTTGAATTACATGAAATATTGGCTTTTATGCCTAAGTGATGATTATGAAATGAGTTTATAATGAGATTTTCATTAAGTCTATTGTGACTGAAGTATATCCGCTGTTACATGCTAATGTGAAAGTATAAGAAAAAATGGATTTATTTTAAGTGTTATTGAGCATGACAGGTGTATGTATGAGGTTTTGAAAAAGTTTGACACTCTTGTTTGAGATGCATGATAATTTACTCTAGTTATATATATATATATATATATATATATATATATATATATATATATATATATATATATATATATATATATATATATATATATATATATATATATATATATATATATATTCTGCAGGGTTTAGAAGGGTGTTACATAAATCACTCCAAGGCATAGGCTAGTAACTAATAGTCCAAGATCAAGAGAACTATTTTTTTTATGGTTTAAGCCTTTATTAATATTTTTATGTCCAAATGGAGAAAGGAAAAAGAAACACAAGGATATATTAACATGAATATAAACATGATAATGGATGATAAAACATAATAAAAGCATAATAAAAGTAAAGTAGATAAAGGAGCAAGAAGGAAATAAAAGCGAAATAAAATGCAAGAGGAACATTAAAATAGTAATATAGTAATAGTAATAATAATATGTACATAATAATGGTATGGTGAACTTAATCATCCACAACCAAAAGAGTAACCGATTCCGCTTAGTATCTTACACTATAGTGATTAATCGAGGCGATTAGATCCAAATTCAATGAAAATTGAAAGAAGATTGGGATACTCAAAACAACTACGCATCAAGCTTCAAAAGTCGTGAATCTAATGCAAATGACTAACCACTTTGGGATTACACGACAAACACGAGGTTCGATCCACGAAAGTGCAAGTATCCAATTGGATTTTTATTTAGAAATAGAGACACATTTAGGTCTATGTTAAGTAATCGCCGAGTAATTTACGAAGTAATTACCCTACAAATGAGGCCGACCAATACCAATTAAGGTAAACGATATTTGTGTTAATACATGTTAGAGAGATGATATAATGAATCATCCTCCGAAAACATGTCACACGAAAAGAAAAGGTTGTAAGGATCTAATATTAATCGATATTTCACATTTATTTATCATAGGCAACCTATCACGATTCCAAAGTATGGAGAATGATCCAAATGATCATTCATCCATAGATTTGAAATAATGAAGATTAAACATCTTTAAAAATCAATAATCGTCGAATCGGAGATCTCATCGACCAAAAGAAAAATAAGATGAAGAGAAAAAAGGATCTAAAATTATGAACCTCAAATCGATTAAACCATCATCAATATCAATCATCTATCTTGGTGGATAAAATCGACACTCAAAATACATTGATATTGATGAAATAAATCAAAATCGACACTCAATCATCTTATAAAACAAATAAAAAAGTAAAAAATAAAAAAATAACATAAAATAAAAATCACCTTCTTCTTCGTGTGAAAACGCAAGCCGCGACACCATTCTAGCTCCAACTTTTCAATTTTGGAGCTCCGTCAAATCGGAGCGATGGAGCTCCGATGTGGTATCGTTGCGATCGGGACAAAATAAGAAATTTGAATATGTGATTGATTTAAACAAACAATGAAAGAACCAGACGAATTAGAGTCGCAAAGAACCGACGGAATTTGTCAAACTACCTTCAAATCAGTATGCAAGACTTTAATTCTTCTTCTATAGCACTTTTCTTGTTGTTGTGTGATGAATTTGATTTGTAGAAGTAGTATTAGATGAAGATTGGAGAATTTTATGAAGCTTTTGTAATGGAGTTTTAATGGAGGATTGAAGAGGTTGAAGTTTTTTTTTGCAGGGATTCAAGAGGCTTTCAAAGCTTGCTTTGTGAATGAGGAGAGGCTCTTATTTATAGAATTAAAGTATGAATTTCTGAATTTGGTGATGCCGTTTTTGAATATTTCTGTTTCGAAATAATGAAGATTAAACATATTTAAAAATCAATAATTGTCGAATCGAATATCTCATCGACCAAAAGAAAAATAAGATAAAGAGAAAAATGGATCTAAAATTATGAACCTCAAATCGATTAAACCATCATCAATATCAATCATCTCTCTTGGTGGATAACATCGACACTCAAAATCCATTAATATTGATGAAATAAATCAAAATCGACATTCAATCATCTTATAAAACAAATAAAAGAAGTAAAAAAATAACAAAAAAACATAAAATAAAATCTTCTTCTTCTTCGTGTGAAAATGCAAGCCGCGACACCACTGTAGCTCCAAATTTTCAATTTCGGAGCTTCGTCAAATCAGAGCGATGGAGCTCCGATGTGGTATCATTGTGTTCGGGAAAAAACAAGAAATTCAAATATGTGATTGATTTCAACAAACAATGCAAGAACCAGACGAATCGGAGTCGTAAAGAACCGACGTAATTTGTCAAACTACCTCCAAATCAGTATGCAAGACTTTAATTCTTCTTCTCTAGCACTCTTCTTGTTGTTATGTGATGAATTTAACTTGTAGAAGTAGTATTTGATGAAGATTGGAGAATTTTATGAAGCTTTTGAAATGTATTTTTAATGGAGGATTGAAGAGGTTGAAGTGTTTTTTTTGCAGGGATTCAAGAGGCTTTCAAAGCTTGCTTTATGAATGAGGAGAGGCTCTTATTTATAGAATTGAAGAATGAATTTCTGAATTTGGTGATGTCTTTTTTGAATATTTTTGTGCATTTTGGATTCACGCTTTTTCATGCTTTGTGTGTGTTGATGTTGCAGTCTTGTATGCGTGATTATGTGTTTACGTTGCTGCATTTTATTCACAAGTTTTTGCGTGCTTACTATGTTGTATTGTGGCTTCATGATGTATGTCGTTTCGTTCAAATTGTATGCGTTTTGCTGAAGCTGTTTGCTGTTGGCATGATGTATATTTACGGTTGGCTTGGAAGTGTTTGGTGTTGGCGTGTGTGTGAGTTGATACATGGAGTCTTGGAAAAGGTGGGGTCACGTGGGTTCTTGGCTTGAGCTTCTCTTACTCAATTTTATTTTTTCTTTTGCAACTTGTTTCCTTTCTTTTTTTTTTATGTAAAATGATGGACTCAATATGAAATAATTTGAAAAAGAATTAGAAATTAAAATTGGATTTTGGGAATTAATATGAAATTTGGAGAATTAAAAACGGAATATGAATAATTTGGATATTGGATTAGAATTAAAAATATGGAAATTAAAAAATGGTGATAGATATAGAATTTCTAGAAAAATGAATAATGAAAATTGGAAAGAATCAGATATTGGATAGTAAGTGAAAAATGTGAATGGATTTAAATGATATTTGGAAATTGGATAATCGAAATGTGGACATTGGTTTTGAAATTAAAATATGGATGGATGATTGGAAATAAAAATGGATTAGAATATGGAAATTGATTTTAAATGGATATGGAATAACAATGGTTTAGAGGATAATTTGGTGAAAATGTGGATATGGATATGGTTTTATGAGAATGAAGCGGTGATTTTTATTCTTAGCCCAAAGCCAATCAAGCCTCTGATAAAATCAACACAACCATCACTGAATAAATTGCAACTGAAACAACGACCATTAAATTTTAATTTTCTGAATCTTTTCAAATTTGTCTGAATCGATCTCTGGAAAGTAAATCCACAGATGAATCACTGATGAACACTCAATCAAGACAATTTATTCCTAAACTTCTTATGAATCACAACTTGATAATCTGAAGAAGTCTGTACAACACTACTTGACTTTGAATACACATTTTCTGAGAAATAAATCACTGACACAAATACTTGCAGTTGAAACAATCTTTTGATAGTTTGACCAAGATTAGGTCAAACTTCCATCTGAATCGAATCATAACTGAACAACCACATCTGAAGTGAAATCACTGCCATGTTTTTGACAACCCTACAACACCTGAACACACAGAGTGAAGAAGTGAACTACAACATATTTTTGGTATTTTGGTTAGAGGTTATTAAACATAAACAAATAAAAGAACAATAACAATGGTGATCCCCTGTGAGGCATAAACCTGCAACCGAGATGGACCAAGGAATCAGTGTGTGATCTTGTTTGTATGCAAGAATGATGAAAATGCAAAACACAATCTTCGGGGAAACAATTAGGGTGTTACAACATGATGCATAAAGAGATCGAAGTATACGTCGACGACATGATCACCAAGTCGGAGACTAAAGAGGAACACGTTGAATATCTACCGAAGTTGTTTCAACGTCCGAGAAAGTATAAACTATGACTGAATCCTACCAAATGCACCTTTGGTGTTCGAGCAGGAAAGCTCCTGGGATTTATCGTCAGCCAGAAAGGAATCAAAGTAGATATTAACAAAGTCAAGGCTATTCAAGAAATGACTGCTCCAAAAACAGAGAAACAAGTATGAGGATTCCTGGGACGTCTCAATTACATCTCAAGGTTCACACTCCTCATGACTGTGACATGCGCACCAATATTCAAAATTCTTCAGAAGAATCAAAGTCATGACTGGATAAAAGACTTCTAGGAAGCTTTTGAAAAGATTAAAGAATACTTGTTGAAGCCACCAATTTTGTCTCCTCCTGTTGAAGGAAGACCATTGATCATGTACCTCACCATTTTGGAAGACTCTATGGGATGTGTACTTGGCCAACAAGAAGAAACGAAACGAAAAGAATATGTTATTTACTACCTGAGCAAGTAATTCACTGATTGTGAAACTCGGTACATAATGCTCAAGAAAACTTGCTGCATTCTAGCTTGGGAAGCTAAATGTCTTCGTCAGTATATGATCTGTCATACTACTTGGCTCATCTCGAAAATGGATCCGATCAAATATGTGTTTGAAAATACTGCATTAACGGGGAGAATCGCTCGTTGGAAAATGTTGTTATCAAAATACGACCTTGAGTATCACACACAAAAATCTGTCAAAGGAAGTATTCTAGCTGAACATTTGGCTCATCAACCCATTAGTAATAAGGATCCAATCACATTTGACTTCCCAGACGAAGACGTCATGTATCTTAAGATGAAAGATTGTGTTGAACCACTACCAGACGAAGGACCTGAACCGGGATCCCTTTGGGGACTCATCTTCGATAGAGAAATTAATTCTTATGAAAACGGGATTGGGGCAATCATTGTTACTCCAAACGGAACCCACATTCCATTCACTTCCATATTGGCATTCAAATGTACAAACAAAGAGGCTGAGTATGAAGCTTGCATCATGTGTCTCAAAGAAGAAATTGATCTCAGGATCAAGAATTTACACGTGCATGGAGATTCTTCCTTAGTGATAAATCAAATAAAAGGAGAATGGAAAACACGATAGCAAGGTTTCATCCCTTACCAAGATTACGCAAGGAGATTACTGCCATTCTTCAACAAAATTGAATTCCATCACATCCCTCACGAGGAAAAACACATGGCTGACGCACTTGCTACTCTCTTCCATGATCACAGTTGATTGATGGAACGACATCCCAAGAATTGACATTATGCGCTTAGATAGGCCAACATACCTTTTTGCAATAGAAACTGCTGCTGATGGCAAACCTTGGTATTGTGACATTCAATAATTCCTATAGAAAATGAAATACCCATTTGGATCGTCAAGAAAAGATAGGAAGACCCTCCGAAGACTGGCAGGTAACTTCTTCCTCAACCAAGATATACTTTACAAGAGAAACGTCGACATAGTTATACTCAGATGTGTAGACGAGCGCGAAGTAGAAATTCCTAGAAAGATATTCATGAAGGATCTTTTGGTACTCATACCAATAGACATAAGATGGCAAGAAAAATAGTCCGAGTATGATATTACTGGCTCACAATGGAGGCAAATTACTGCAAACATGCAAGGAGATGTCATAAATGTCAAATTTATGCTGATAAGTATATTACACCTTCAACACTTCTCAAGGCTCTCTCTTCACCATGGCCATTTTCAATATGGAGAATCGACATGATTGGAATTATCGAACCCAAAGCTTCAAACGGACACCGGTTCATTCTGATAGCTATTGATTACTTCACAAAATGGGTTGAAGCAATATCATACGCCAATGTAACCCAACAAGTGGTCATTCGGTTTATCAAAAACAATATCATATGCCGCTACGGTATTCCAAGCTAACTCATTATTGATAATGGGTCCAGCTTGAACAACAAAATGATGAAGGAATTATGCGCAAAGTTCAAAATTAAACACCGTAATTCTTCTCCTTATCGGCCAAAGATGAACGATGTAACGCCCTAAATTTTATTTAATTATTTTATTCGGATTATTGCGTGTTGTTGTGTTTAAAATAATAGATTATCGAATATAATTGTGATTGAGAATTATATTGTGGTGGATAATGTATTATTGTGTGATAAATAAATTAAATGGAATAAAATATGAGGTGAGAACAAGGTGGTCAATTAGTAAAAGTAGTAAGGGTAAAAGTGGAAGATCATAAGTTGGGTCTTAGGGGTTATGTTGGAAATAAGGAAAAAGGGAAAACATAATCGTATTTGGGAGAGAACGTGAAACGATCGTGAAAATTGTGAAGAGGAGAAGAAGAGGAAATGGCTTAATTTTGAAGAAGAGTTCGCGAAGAAGAAATTCTCAACAAAACCTAAGGTAAGGGTGGGATTCTTCCATCTCTAAGGGTTTTATAATGGGAATTGGGTAAGTTGAGGATTAGGGATTGATGTTGTGATGAATTGGGAAGAAAGCATGTTGATTAGTTGATAATGTTGTGAATTAGGTGATTAGATGACATATTCTATGATTATCTGGCTGATATTGGTGGTTTCTAGTGTAAATTTCGTAGCAGGTTGGAATGTTGAGCGCAAAGTGCAATCTGCGAAATCGCAAAGCTCACTTAACGAGCAGAGTCAATGAGTTCGTCTCTTAGCGAGCAGTGACCCTCGCTTAGCGAGCCCTGTAGCGTGAAAAATTAGTTTTTAAATTCCGAAAAATTCCTGAAAAATTATTTAATTACTTAGTAATGTCTAGGAATTGATGTGGTATAGTTGGAGGTAGTGATAGGAGAGTTATACACATAATTGTAGAGATAATTAGTGTAATTTGAACTTAAACATAATTGATGGTGTTCGTTAACGTTGTTGTTGTTGTTGTTATTGTGATGAGTAATTATGGTGATGTCGTGTTTCATAAGCTTGTGAATGATATATAAGTATGTGATATGTTGTAGTGTAGGCTGTGTTGCGTTGTCGTAGTATGAGTTGAATTATGTGATTATATGTTAAAAATGCATGATAATCTTGATGGTAATTGTAGATGTTTAGAATTGGCAGAATTTTTGACCAACAAGAAATGTTGAATTCAGTTCAGGATGTCCTATCAGATGTTGGGACATTATCAAACAGAGTATAAGTAAATGAACTTAATTCAGGATGTCACACCAGATGTTGGGACATTGTATCAGTTAATGAAATAAGTTCAGTTTACAGGATGTCATATCAGATGTTGTGACATTGTATTAGTAAATGAAGTAAGTTCAGTTTTTCAGGATGTCCCAACAGATGTTGTGACATCTCAAACCTACTACCAGAATTAATTAATGACTAACAGAACTAAGTAAATTAAGGAAAGTTATCTGGAATTAATTATGGATGGATAAAACAGAATAAGGCGCATCTGTAGGGAGTGTTGTTATTTGTCTTCAGCATAATCAGAAGAACTGAATCACCTAGAATCTAGGAAGTAACAAACCCTAATTCAAGGTGGAAGCAACATGCGTTTCAGGATTGGATAAACCTACAGAAAGCCCAAAATCCAAACACCTATTTAAGAAACAGAAACTCTCAGAATAGAGTACGAATTTCAGAAGACAAAATAGGGTGTTTTGTGTTTTAATAGCAGGTTGTTTTTATTGTACCACTTTATGAGCTTTTAAGCAAAAATGTATTTGTGTCTTGATTGAAACTGTGAAGTAAGATCAAGCTGTTTGTGTTTGAAGTATGACTTCAATTTTATTAAACTTGTAAACAAGATCACTGTGTGATTAAGGGGGAGTGAGTTGGTACTCATATCTATGTTGTGTCTTAGGTAGAAATTGCATTGGGTAGATATTAAGTGAAAGATTAAACTGGGTGGTTTAAGTCTAGAATTAATATTACTTATAGTGGATTTCCTCCTGGCTTGGTAGCCTCCAGATGTAAGTGTGGTTATACACTGAACTGGGTTAACAAATTCCTGTGTTGTTTAATTTTCTTGCACTTTAAGTTTTAGTTAAGTCTTCAAGTGTTTAAACATCTCATTCGACATCTCATACCTAATCACAGAATTTCAATTGGCATCAGAGCAGGCACCCTGCCTGTTTATAATGGGTGAGATCTAGGGACTGCAAATTCTGGAAATATGGACAGAGATGTAGGATCAGTAAATAGACCACCTATATTGGATGGATCTAATTATGACTACTGGAAGCCAAGAATGGTTGCATTCTTAAGGTCACTTGACAATAGGGTCTGGAAGGCAGTCAACAATGGATGGGAGCACCCTGTCCAAGACACCAAAGATGGAGCAAAAGTGTTGAAACCTGAAGAAGAATGGAGTAAGGAGGAAGAAGATTCAGCACTTGGCAACTCCAAGGCCCTAAATGCTTTATTCAATGGCATTGATAGGAACATCTTTAGACTTGTGCATCATTGTGAGTTGGCCAAAGATGTTTGGGACACTCTTAAAACAACTCATGAAGGAACATCAAAGGTAAAGATGTCAAGACTTCAACTTCTCACCACCAAGTTTGAAAACTTGAGAATGAAGGAAGATGAGACAATTCATGAATTCTACATGAACATCTTAGAAATAGCCAATACTTCTGGAGCTTTGGGAGAAAAGATGACTGATGAAAAGCTTGTAAGAAAGATTCTCAGATCTTTGCCAAAAAGATTTGACATGAAGGTCACAGCAATAGAAGAAGCTCAAGACATATGCACAATGAAAGTTGAAGAGCTCATTGGTTCCCTTCAAACATTTGAGATAGGAATGAATGACACAATTGTAAAGAAGAACAAAAGCATAACCTTAGTGTCAAATACTGATAAAGAAGAAGAAAATGATGAATCAGAAACTGAAGAAAATTTATCAGAAAACATTGCTATGCTTGGAAGACAATTCAAAAAGATTCTCAGAAAGATGGAAGACAAGTCCAGACCAAGTGGAAGATACACAAACTCTTCTGAGAACAAAAGACCTTATGATGCTAATAGAAGGTCAAATTATGATGAAAAAACCAGTAAAGAAAAAGGGATTAAATGCCATGGATGTGAAGGATATGGACACATCAGAAATGAATGTCCTACCTATTTAAAAAGGCAAAAGAAAGGTCTCTCTGTAACCTGGTCTGATGAAGACTCAGGATGTAATTCAGAAGAAGAATCAGCTAAACATATCACAGCTCTAGCTGGATTATGTGAATCTGAAAGTGAATCCAGTGATGGGGAGCTTACTTTTGAAGAGCTTGAGCAATCATACAGAGAACTGGTTAAAAGGAGCACTGAAGTATGCATGGAGAATATAAAGCAGAAGAAGCAGATTAAGGCACTAAAGGATGAAAAAACAAGTGATCTAGAGATCATTGACACCTTGAAAAGTGAAGTAAGCCTTCTCAATTCCAAGTTGGAGCATATGTCTAAATCTGTTAGAATGCTGAACAGTAGCTCAAACACACTGGATGTTATTCTCAACAACAATAAACATTCAGGGGATAGAAGTGGACTGGGATTTAACAAAGCTTATAAGGCTGAAGCTAGCACCAACAAACCTACTTCAAATTCCATACAGTCAAACAAGATGTCCCAACAGATGCTTCAACATCATGAAAAGAACACAAAGTCAAACAAAATGTTCCAACAGATGTCTCAACATCATGAAAAGAACATAATGAAGAAGAAGTATCAAAGATGGAGATGTCATCATTGTGGAAGGTTTGGACACATCAAACCTCATTGTTACAAGTTGCATGGATATCCAAATCAGATGTACCAGCAACCCCCTAAACAGAAGATAGAGGACATCAAGAAAGTATGGGTTCCTAAAGCTAGTCTTCATGCTGATCAAAGCTACATGTCCAAGAACAAGTTCAACAAACAACCTGGGAGCTCTTCTAATGGACACTACACAGGGCAGAGGCATCAAAAGAAACCTCAATACAAATGGTCAAAGAAGAATGTTGCATATATAGCTCATACATCTCTAAGAGTATCAGCTAAAGAAGACTGGTACTTTGACAGTGGATGTTCAAGACACATGACTAGATTGAAAAATCTGCTAGTAGACTTAAAGTCATATTCATCCAGATATGTAACATTTGGAGATGGAGCTAAAGGAGAAATCAAGGGTGTTGGGACCTTGGACTGTCCAGATGTACCAAGACTGGATGATGTGCTGCTAGTAAAAGGATTGACTGCTAACTTGATCAGCATAAGTCAATTATGTGATCAAGGTTACAGTGTAAACTTTACCAAAACTGAATGCATAGTGTCAAATAAAGAACAGGAGGTTGTCATGAGAGGATCCAGATCTAAAGACAACTGTTATATGTGGGAACCTCAAAATTTCAGTCCCACTTCAACTTGTTCTTTAGCCAAAGAAGAAGAAATGAAACTATGGCACCAAAGACTGGGTCACCTTCACTTCAGAGGCATAAAGAAAATCATATCTATGGAAGCTGTGAGAGGTATTCCTAAACTGAAGATTGATGATGGCAAAATATGTGGTGAATGTCAAATAGGCAAGCAAACCAAGATGTCCCATCCAAAGCTTCAACATCTGACAACTTCCAAAGTTTTGGAATTATTGCATATGGATCTTATGGGACCTATGCAGGTTGAGAGCCTTGGTGGTAAGAGGTATGCCTATGTGGTGGTTGATGACTTTTCAAGGTATACATGGATAAATTTTATCAAAGAGAAGTCTGATGTATTTGATGTATTCAAAGAATTATGCCAAAGAATACAAAGAGAAAAAGCCAGCTATGTGGTCAGAATAAGAAGTGACCATGGAAAGGAGTTTGAGAATAAAAAATTCTTAGATTTCTGTTCTTCAGAAGGAATAAATCATGAATACTCTTCACCAATCACTCCTCAACAAAATGGTATTGTTGAAAGAAAGAATAGAACTATTCAAGAATCAGCAAGAGCTATGATCCATGCTAAAAAGTTACCTTTGTACTTCTGGGCTGAAGCTATGAACACAGCTTGTTACATCCATAATAGAGTCACTCTAAGGAAAGGAACTTTTACCACAATCTATGAAGTCTGGAAGGGCAGAAAACCCACAGTTAAGTATTTCCATGTGTTTGGAAGTAATTGCTATATTCTTGCTGATAGGGAACAAAGAAGAAAAATGGATCCTAAAAGTGATGAAGGGATTTTTCTTGGATACTCCATAAACAGCAGAGCCTATAGAGTATTTAAATCTAGAACCAAAGTTATCATGGAATCCATAAATGAGATAATTGATGATGCTCCTGCAGATGTTACAGAAGATGTTGGAACATCTGCTGACAGTCAAACTAAAGCTGAAGAAAAGAATGATCATTCTGATTTCACTCAAACTAATGCAAGGACAGAACCATCCAGCAAACCTCCCTCCATAAGAATCCAGAAGGATCATCCCAAAGATTTGATAATTGGGGATCCCAACAGAGGTGTAAGCACTAGATCAAGAGAGGTGATTTCAGGTTCCTGTTTTGTCTCAAAAATAGAACCTAAAAACATCAAGGAAGCTCTTACTGATGAGTACTGGATTTGTGCAATGCAAGAAGAATTAGGTCAATTTACAAGGAATGAAGTGTGGGATCTTGTTCCTAGACCTGATGACATAAATGTGATTGGCACTAAATGGGTGTATAAGAACAAGTCAAATGAGCAAGGAGTTGTTACAAAGAACAAAGCTAGACTTGTAGCTCAAGGATACACACAAATTGAGGGAGTAGACTTTGATGAAACCTTTGCACCAGTAGCAAGGCTTGAATCAATCAGACTACTGTTAGGAATTGCTTGTATCTTGAAGTTCAAGCTATTTCAAATGGATGTGAAAAGTGCCTTTCTAAATGGATATCTTAATGAAGAAGTATATGTAGAAAAGCCTAAAGGATTTGTTGATCCAAGCTGTCCAAATCATGTGTACAAACTAAGGAAAGCTCTTTATGGACTGAAGCAAGCCCCAAGAGCATGGTATGAAAGGCTGACTACTTTTCTTATCAAGCAAGGGTACAGGAAAGGTGGAATAGACAAAACCTTGTTTGTGAAGGATGATGAAGGTAATGTCATGATTGCTCAAATATATGTAGATGACATTGTCTTTGGTGGGATGTCAGACAGGATGGTTAAACATTTTGTCACTCAAATGGAATCTGAATTTGAGATGAGCCTAGTAGGAGAACTAACCTACTTCCTTGGATTGCAAATAAAGCAAATGGAGGATTCCATGTTCATTTCCCAAAGCAAGTATGCTAAGAACATGGTCAAGAAATTTGGGATGGACAATGCTACTCATAAAAGAACTCCTGCCCCCACACATTTAAAGCTGACTAAAGATGACAAGGGTGAGAATGTAGATCAAAGTCTATACAGAAGTATGATTGGAAGCTTATTATATCTGACTGCTAGCAGACCAGACATATCCTTTGCAGTAGGTGTTTGTGCAAGATATCAAGCTGATCCAAAAGTCAGTCATCTAAACCAAGTCAAGAGAATTCTGAAATATGTCAATGGTACTTGTGACTATGGCATAATGTAATTTCATGGATGCAAACCAATTCTCATTGGCTTCTGTGATGCTGATTGGGCTGGAAGTGCTGATGACAGAAAAAACACTTCAGGAGGATGCTTCTTTTTAGGAAACAATTTGATTTCTTGGTTCAGTAAGAAACAAAATTGTGTATCCTTATCTACTGCTGAAGCTGAATATATTGCAGCTGGAAGCAGTTGCTCACAATTGGTTTGGATGAAGCAAATGCTCACTGAGTACAATGTCCCACAAGATGTTATGACATTGTACTGTGACAACTTAAGTGCTATTAACATATCAAAGAATCCTATCCAACATAGCAGGACCAAGCATATTGATATCAGACATCACTTCATCCGAGATCTTGTGGAAGAGAAAGTGATTTCATTGGAACATGTAGCTACAAATCTGCAGTTGGCTGATATATTTACTAAAGCCTTGGATGCTACCCAATTTGAAAACCTAAGGGGTAAATTGGGAATCTGTTTATGTGAAATTTAGCAGTTATGGAGATGTGCCAACATGTCATATGACATCGTGTGGCATGATCACCAGATGGCAACACCAGTCTGGTCAAGCACCTTGTGTATTCCACTCCTAGAAATTCTCCAAGTAACGACTCTTATAAGAATATCAGCTCACTTTCAGCTATTCATCTTCTCATTATTCTCTCACAACAACTTGCTTGCTATAGCTAACTTTCAGAGATCATCAAACTCAACCAATCTCAATCTCTTTCTTCACCACATTCGAAAATGGCTCATCACCAAAACCCTAACATATCTGAAGAAATCCTCAACAAGAAAGATGTGGTGCATGCAACCCCCATCTCTGTGGTACCCATGGATTCAACTCCAATGGACGAAATCAGAGGAAGTGTTCCTCTTGCTCAAAAGCCAAGAACCCCTACTGTGAAAAGGGCAAAGGATCCTGTATTCAGCAAGGCCAAAGGCATGCCTTCATCATCAAACACCACTCCAAAAGCTTCTGTATATGTGGATGATTCCATAAAGGAGCTGGTAAATAGGATCTTATCTGAGCAAAGAGTGGTAAGTGGCATATCTATCCCTCTGAACACCATGCCAGCTCCACAAGAAGATCAACAAACTCAGGCTGAAAAGGACACTCCTGCTCAACAGGATGTCCCAATAGATGTTGAAACATCTGAAGACCAGCAAAAGGTCTCATCTGATACTGCTGATGATACATCTGAGGACCAGAAAAAGGCCTCCACTGATAGTGATGAAGAAACATCTGAGGACCAGCACAAGGCCTCCACTGAAGATCAAACCTCTGTTGATCCACCAGCTGAAGAGGAGACTGCTCAACCTCCTCCTGTTGTGAACATAGAGCATGATTCTGATATAGAAATCATTGCTTCTGTCAACCCTAGCATAGCCAAAAGGCTTAGAACTAGGAAGGAAAAGAAGAATGCAGGACATGCAACTCCTGAGAAGAAGCAAGCTACACCAAAGAAGGACAAAGCTAAAGTTGTCTTTGGTCCTACAAAACAATGGAGCAAGGTGCAAACACAAAAGAGGAAAGCTGTCACTCCTCCAGATTCAGATGTTGAAGAGGATGTCCCAACATCTCCACCAAAGAAGAAACCAGCACCCTCAAGGTCATCAACTGCTGTTCCAGAAGCTCCTCTGGACAACATCTCCTTCCATCATGTTTCAAGTGTGAATAGATGGAAGTTTGTTTATCAAAGAAGGGTAGCACTTGAAAGAGAGCTGAGTAGTAATGCACTTGAGTGCACAGAGGTAATTGATCTCATCTCTTCTGCTGGCCTTTTCAAAACTGTCTCCAACTTCTCTCCTTGCTATGAGCTGCTAGTCAAGGAATTCATAGTCAACCTCCAAGAAGATTGTGCTGATGGTAAGTCTGCTGACTTTAGAAAAGTATATGTAAGAGGGAGGTGTGTAGAATTCTCTCCTAGGGTTATCAACCACTACCTTGGAAGAGAATCTGATGGTCCAAATGAGTTAGGGAAGACTGATAACCAGGTCTGCAAGGTTATCACTGCTAATCAGGTCAAGACTTGGCCAGTCAAGGGGAAGCTATATGTTAGCATGCTGACAAGGAAGTATGCCATGCTGCATAGGATTGGCACTGCAAACTGGGTCCCTACCAACCATACCTCCTCAATAGCAACTGGATTGGGCAGGTTCATATATGCTGTGGGCACCCAAATAAAGCTGGATTATGGGGCTTATATATTTGATCAGACATTGAAGCATGCTGGATCATCTGCAACTAAGCTGCCAATTGCCTTCCCTTCCCTGCTGTGTGGAATTATGCTTAGTCAATATCCAGGTATCCTCACTGAGAAGGACTCCATTTGAAAAAGAGAAAGCCCTCTGGCCTTCCACTACAAGCTGTTCTTGAGTCATCATGCAGCTGATGTTGAAGCTCCCTCTGGGACATCTGCTGGTCCTTCAAAGGCAAAGTCTCCAATCTCCAAAGCTGCCTTGATTGCTGAGCTGAAGATCACTTGCAAAGAACTGGATGCAAGGAAGCAGAAGCTTGAAGAGATTATCCAAAGGCCGGAGATTGAATAAAATGCTCAGAAAACCACTACTTCTGATGAGGAGACTGAGGAAGAGGAAGAAACTGATTATGAGGAGTCTGAGTGAAACCTGTATGTGAGGAATATGTAATGATTGCTTCTGCATTGTAATTTTGAATTAGTAACTTTGGCCCCAAATTTATGTCTAACAAGGGGGAGAACTGAACAACAACAACAATGTATGATGCTGATTACTGATTAATGAAAAACTTTTGTTTACTTCTGAACTAAAATTGTGATTTTAATGAAAAATTTCTGTTGCAACAAGTCTGAAAAAATGTAGAATTGAGGGGGAGTAAACTCTCACATGACTCAACAGAAAAGAACTTCTGCTGCACTCTGATAACCAGAAAAGTATGTTAGCCAAAAATTAGCCAAAGGGGGAGTTTGTAGATGTTTAGAATTGGCAGAATTTTTGACCAACAAGAAATGTTGAATTCAGTTCAGGATGTCCTATCAGATGTTGGGACATTATCAAACAGAGTATAAGTAAATGAACTTAATTCAGGATGTCACACCAGATGTTGGGACATTGTATCAGTTAATGAAATAAGTTCAGTTTACAGGATGTCACATCAGATGTTGTGACATTGTATCAGTAAATGAAGTAAGTTCAGTTTTTCAGGATGTCCCAACAGATGTTGTGACATCTCAAACCTGCTACCAGAATTAATTAATGACTAACAGAACTGAGTAAATTAAGGAAAGTTATCTGGAATTAATTATGGATGGATAAAACAGAATAAGGCGCATCTGTAGGGAGTGTTGTTATTTGTCTTCAGCATAATCAGAAGAACTGAATCACCTAGAATCTAGGAAGTAACAAACCCTAATTCAAGGTGGAAGCAGCATGCGTTTCAGGATTGGATAAACCTACAGAAAGCCCAAAATCCAAACACCTATTTAAGCAACAGAAACTCTCAGAATAGAGTACGAATTTCAGAAGACAAAATAGGGTGTTTTGTGTTTTAATAGCAGATTGTTTTTATTGTACCACTTTATGAGCTTTTAAACAAAAGTGTATTTGTGTCTTGATTGAAACTGTGAAGTAAGATCAAGCTGTTTGTGTTTGAAGTATGACTTCAATTTTATTAAACTTGTAAACAAGATCACTGTGTGATTAAGGGGGAGTGAGTTGGTACTCATATCTAAGTTGTGTCTTAGGTAGAAATTGCATTGGGTAGATATTAAGTGAAAGATTAAACTGGGTGGTTTAAGTCTAGAATTAATATTACTTATAGTGGATTTCCTCCTGGCTTGGTAGCCTCCAGATGTAAGTGTGGTTATACACTGAACTGGGTTAACAAATTCCTGTGTTGTTTAATTTTCTTGCACTTTAAGTTTTAGTTAAGTCTTCAAGTGTTTAAACATCTCATTCGACATCTCATACCTGATCACAGAATTTCAGTAATGACTAGTAGTATGTTGATCGAGGTTGTGGTAAGTGGTTGTTGTTGTTGATGTTGTATGATGTAGTCATTGTGAGTATGCATGTATATCATTGATGTTGCATGACATGTTACATAGTTGAATAACATACCAAGGTGGGGTATGTCGTTGTTGTGATGTTGGTGCGATCATGAAATAGGGATCGTACGTGACCATGAGATAGGGGTCGAGGGTGTGATCATGAAATTGGGATCATACTGGATCATGAAAGAGGGGCTGAGAGTTCCGACGAGAATTGGATCTTGAAATAGAGATCGTATATGGTACCACATGCATAGAGTCAAGTAGAGTATCATTGCATGATTGTTTTTGTTGTTGCATATAATTTGGTGGTAGTATATAACGTTGTTGTATATATGTTGTTGTTGTATGTGAGGTTGTTAAGGTGTGTGATAGTTGTCGTTGTAGGTGATGTTGTTGAATAGTAGTTGTTTAGAAGTGGTGCATTAGTTCTAATACTTGCTTGATTCTTATTATATTACTCCCTGTGATGTAAGTATCTTACCCCTTTTGTTTGAATGTTACCCTTTGTCGCTCCCAACAAATGACACCTAGGTCAAATGGGGTACAAACGCGGACGGTCGGCGAAAGAGAAGAGAATGAATAGAGTCGCCAGCTAGGCATTTTTATCCCGAAGGAAAGGTAATGCTGCATAAACCTGAGAAAAGATATGGATAAGACGGTTGCGAACCAAAGAGACTGAGGAAGGGGGTTGGTTACAACCTGAGAAGGTATTAGCACCCAGGTTGTCCGTCGTACTCGACGGGATCCATGCTTAAAAGATTTGTGTTTTAAAGGGGTAGTGTCAGTGCAATTTGTGTATCAAAGCTGGAAAGAATGCAAGTGTCAGTGTAAAAGAAGTGTGAAGTCTATAAGTGAAGTGTCAGTGTAATAACAAGAGTATGAAGCTCAAGACTATGAGGCTTAAAGAATAATGCTGGAATGAGGGGGAATATACAGAGACTTTTGTTCGATAACTGTTAAGTTATGCCTACGTATCCTCTCGTGCAATGAGGAAGTCAGAACACCGTAGTTCGACCCAAAGAGACTGAAAGATAAATTGACTTGATGAACTGCTTACTTGCCTAGGCTCAAGTGTATGACCTGTCTGGCTCAGGTGCAAACTGTCTTGCATTAGACGGAGGAAGCAAGTTCTCGTTTGTGAGTGAATGAGATGAGAAAAGAATCCCGGAGGAGACGATTATTGTTTGTTTTCTGTATTTTCAGTCTTTTATTGCTTTTGAAAGTTTGTCATAAGAAAATGAGCTTAAGCCTAAACCAATGGATTTAGTAAACTCATCACATCCTCCCTCCGATTAGGGGTAATGAGGATACCTTAAGTGTGAAGTCAGCATCTCACACTTAATTACCATGGTGTAGGATTAAGATCATTAACCTACTTGTGATTATTTAGATGTTTTTGTTGTTTTTGTTTAGTGTTAAGTAATGAGTTTAAGCCATAATCAGGGATTTAATGGACTCATTACACACTCCTAATAGAAGGATAATAGATGAGAACATTTAAGATGAGAAATACTCCTCAACTTAATCCATGATTAGGGATTAACCTCATGACAAAACAAAGCCTTTATTAAATGGATTTTTAGTTAATGGTAAGATTAAGAAGTGGATTTTATGATTTGTAAGACAACTTGAGGGGGACTTGTCCATTAACACTAGGGTTAGTCCTTCTTAACCAATTAAGGAAGAATTAGAACCCTAATGCAAGGCCCAAGTTACAAGCTTGATGTCTTGATGATTATTAAGTGGATTTATTAAAGGAGTTAAACACATTAAGGGTTTAACACTTAGGATTAAAGTTATACACTCCATCCTAATAGAAGGATGCAGGCATAAGCTTAATCACAAAGCCTTAAAGCCTTTAGGGTTTAGTCCCTGATTATGAGATGAGAAGAGAAGACTCAAAGATGACACAAAGGTAAAAACTAATGGGGGACTAATCAAACCCTAATTGTTATCATGCTTGGGGGTCCTAGGGTTTGTGAGGTTTGCAAGAAGATCTTCAGAGGAACCACCAGGAAGGAAACAAATGAGAGGAGGAAGAAACAAAGAGAAGCAAGACAACTTGCTTCACTTAAGAAGACAAGTTGCTTGAAGAAAGAAAGTAAGATGAACAAGAATGAGCAAGCTCAATCCAAAACACATACAAAATACAACAAGGGAAGTGTGAAAGAGATGAAAAGATATTATGAGAAGTGAAGGCAAATTCACTTCCCAAACAACTTACCACCTGAAATATTAGCATAAGAAATGAAATGCAATGCAAATGAGATGAAATGTGATGATGCAAACCAAAACCAGGAGCAAGAACATGAAGTCAATGATGTTAAGAGGTGATACAAACATGAGACAAGGCATGGGGATGATCAAACAAACATAAGAATGCAAATGAGGCATGCATTGAACCATGGAAACACATGAAAAGTTATGAAATGTAATGAACATGCAACATGGCAAATGAAAGATGCAATGATCAAACATGGTTCTAATATGTCCTAAAATGTATTATGAATCATGTTGATGCACAAAATGTCATGGCAATTCATGGTATGCAAGCAAATGGAAGATGAATGCAAAGGAAAGCATAAATTAGGGTTTATGATCAACACACAAGGCAAAATCCAAAACCAGAAGCAAATGACATGATAAAAATTTGAAAATGCAATCAAAGATACCCTACACCTATACAAACTCACTGCCCAAAGGAGAGGATCCAACTCTTAACCTATTGAATGTTGTGAATTTCCTAAGATTGCTAGGGTTTTAAGGTACCTTGTCAAGAAAAATGTCAAACAAATTGAAAATGCAAGATCAATTCAAACCAATTTTATTATATAAACTACATGCTATACAAGATGCAATGCAAAAAGAATCATCATCCAACTCTCAATGGTTAGGCAGCAATGATTTTTTGAAGTTTGAAACAAAATATTGCCTTGAAATGAAATTAATTCCAATGAAAATGATCAAAAGGCATCAAGAACAAAAAAGAAATTTGGTTTGAGAGTTGGACAATGTTTCTAAATGTTCCTAAATGCAACATGAATTTTTTTTGTGATTTTTAAATACCTAAATGTATTTTTAATTAATTAATTCTCATTAACTAATTAAAAATAATCATTTAAATGATTTAAAAATAATTTTTAATGCAAAAAATAAAAATAAAAATATTTTTGAAATGAGAAAATTATTTAAGTCAGCATGCAAAAAATGAGATTTTTGTGATTTGTTTTACTATTTTTAATAAAATGAGAAAGAAAATGCAAGAAAATGAAATTAAAATGAAAATAAATGAAAGTCAACAGATCCAGTGGCTGAGGTTTGAATGGGACGCGCGGGAGTTGACTGGCGCCAGATCTTGTGGCTGAGATTCAAACTGGCAGGATTAATTTATAAACTTAATTAATTAACTAATGGCGTGGATTAGGGCTTTAATGAGACGATCCAGACCATCAAAACGCGCGGGAGTCAAACAAAGTCAGCCAAATCAAGGGTCCACATTCAAACTTTGCCCTAAACGCATTTAAGTCACTAATCACTTTCAGGTGGCCGGAAAAGACCTCCGGTCGTCTTCTCCGGCCACACCTCCCCTGAGCAAAACCAAAACCTCACTTCTAGGTTATTTCTGGAGCTCTAAAGCTCCAGATCAACTCTCTTCATCCCCCTGAACCTAAATCTAACCTCAAAACGCATTTCTTTTTGCTCAAAACCATGATTCGAATCAAAAACGTAAAAATGGCCAAACTTTCAGAGATGCAATACATACTCAATACTCAATCATTTTCAAAACTACAAAGTGCAAAACAATCAGGGGAACATGTAGATCATTTCAGTAGCTTAAAACAAGGTTTCTGGAAAAAATAATTTTCGAAGCTACCTGAAGTGAAGCTTTCAGTTTGGAGCTTTCAGCTTGCTTCTTTGCTTCCAATCAACTCTAATGACTCTCCTCAGATGTTTGCAAGGCTTGTTTGGAGTTTATTTGGGCTAGTTTGAGAGATTGATGGGGTTCTGATCAGAGAAGGGAGGAAATCGTGTTTTGATTTCAGGGAGTTTCAGGGCAAGGTGAAGGGTTAGGGATGATCAGTGAGAGATGCTGAGATGTTCTATGAAGTTTGTTTTTATGTTTGATGCTTGTGTTGTGTGATTCGAAACAAAATGCATAAGAGGCATAAAATTGGAGCTATGGCTTGGGGAGTGTTTCAGCATGAGTTGTGTGGTGTGTTATGATGCATTTGGTCCACTTATCAATCTTGGGTAGGTCAGAAGAGTGGTTGTGCCCTATTGTGATTGGTATGGGTCTTTATGCAAAAAGTCAAGCTTTGTGTAAGAGAGGTATGGGCCAATGGTAGGTCAATTACAAGAGGGGTGTCCTGCGCAGCAAGGAATGAGGAGGACCATGGGACCAGTTTTGAAGCCAGCCAGCAAATGGATTAGGGTTTGTATGATGTTTTGCAACTTTGTTCATCTTTGGCCCTTTTGAAGTTTCTTGATCCATAAGTTATGAAAATGGCCAAACCTTTGATGCAATCTTACTTTTAGACATTGGTTCATGTTTGTGTAAAGTTTAGAAGTCACTTTGAAGTCTCAATTTGCCTTGGCAAGTGGTTTTGCAACTTTGCCTCTTTGGTACATAACTTGAAATTATGTGATTTTTCCCAACTTTGACAAGCCATAACTTTTGATCCAAAATGAATTAGAATGAGTTCTTGTACGTTTTGAAAAGGGAATGATCCATTCTACAACTTTCATGACCAAAGTTTTCTCATTTGAGGCATTTTTGAATCAAAAATCAAAGGTTGAAAAAGTTTCCCAAAATGGCAAGTTTCCATTACAAGTCATTTTCCCAAAAAGTCAACTTTGCAAATGGCTTGAAATTCTTCAATTTTGTGAACTTACAACATCTTCTATGATCAAATAAAGATCATACACAACAAAATGATGAAGAACACCCCTTGGTTGGGTCATTGGGGGCCTCAGATGCCCTGATTTTGCACTGCCTTGCTCAAGAAGTCAACTCTTGATCAGATGCCTTCCCCATGGAATTTCTTCATGAAAATTGATATGAATGATCCCTATACCATATAGAGACCAATACAAACAAGAATGACCAAAAAATTTGGAGTTATGGCCTCTGAAACCAAAACCCTAATTCTAGGTCATCTGTGCAGTTAAACCTGGCTTTGCTTCCATGCCATTCTCAGTTCTTGTGATTCTTTGGCTTCTTTGACCTTGTGGGGATATGATATGATGTTTGAACATACATGGACCCTTTTGAAGTGATTTATGACCTTTGGAGTGGCTCAAATAGCTCTTGGATTGCTCAGATCACAAACCCTAGATGCAGATGACTTGGGAACAATGCAGTGAATTAAAAATGTGGTATGAGATGCTATGATTGAATTTATGCTTATGAAAAGATCACAAGCCATGGTGTGAATGGGTGAGGGCAAATTTGGGGTGTTTACATCTGCCCCTATTCAAACATGAGTTAGCTGTGCAGGATGTAAGCAACGGCTTAACAGGAAAACAAGATAACTTGTGGTTGAATACCAAAGACAGTCCAAAATTTGCACTCACAGAATGAAGAAGAAAAGGGATATAGATTGTAAAAGAAAATAAAGCATGTATATACAGTGCGGGCGACGGAGGACGACCGTCGAGCAGAGGACGGCTGCTAGGGAAGGAGCAATGACGGGGACGGCCGACATGCTGGGGATATAAGAGGTTATGATGGGGACGGCCGACAAGCTGGGGATAATAAGAGATTGTGATGGGGACGGCCATCAGGTGAAGATATAAGACTCTCTGGGGATTATAGGTACGAATGAAATAAATGATGAGGTACGGTCATCAAAGGTGAAGGACAATCACCTAGCAGGGGACGACTGCTTTGTTGGGGATAAGATGAGGGACGGTCATCTACGGTGAAGGACGATCACCGGGCAAGGTACGGTTGCCAAAAGTATCGCGACATAGGACGAACGCCGGATAGGAAAGTCAGCGATGGGAACGGCCATCGGATAAGCATGATGAAGGACGATCATCAAGAGGTGAAGGACGATCACCTAGCAGGGTACGGCTGCTCTGGGTTTATCATGACATAGGACGAATGTCAGATAACCAGATCAATGATGGGGACGGCCATCGGATAAAATGATGAAGGACGATCATCAAGAGGTGAAGGACGACCACCTTAGCAGGGGACGGCTGCTAAATATCACGACATAGGACGAATGCCGGATAGGAAAGGGTTCCAATAATGGAGACTCCGCTGGGGACAGGGTGAGGGACGGTCATCCAAAGTTGAAGGACGATCACCTGGCAGGGTACGGCTGCCGAAAGGGTATCATGACATAGGACGGATGTCAGATAGAAAGGAAATAGTTCACTGGGATTTGCTGGGACAAGTAAACACGTACGAGTGTCTACATCCAAGAAATGAGAGGTATAAGTGTTTGGGTACTGCGTATAGATTAGAGATGCGGACGAGCATCCTTAAGACTACAATACGGACGAGTATCAGGTGGAAACAAATGCTGACACATGTTCGGAGATGATGATACAGACGAGTACCAACTGGGTAACAAGGAACACGGACGGGTATTGATTTTGCGGGGACTCTTCTGGGGAATGGTAGACACAGACGAGTGTCTAAATTCAAGAAGACATAAGTGTTTGACACGGTGTATAGATTAAAGATGCGGACGAGCATCTTTAAGACTTACGATATGGACAAGTATCAGGTAGAAACAAACGCTTGACGCATGTTCAGAGATGATGATACGGACGAGTACCAACTGGTTAACAAAGAACACAGACGAGTGTCGAATCTGAGGGGATTAAGTGGTGTACACAAGATACGGACGAGTATCTATGTGAGTAGAAAGTGATGAGTGAGACACAGACAAGTGTTTAACTTGCTGGGGAGAGTGCGACACGGACGGGTGTCGGAAAAAGTGTATTATAAACAAGTATTTGATTTACAAAGTGTTTAGGCGACTATGCAGGGGAGGGTGACACGGACGGGTGCCAGGGAATTTGTATAGATATATGTATCTGTGAGTGCAAAGAGGACGCTTTGGCTTTCTGCTGGGATATGACACGGACGGGTGTCAGGAAGTTTCTGTATTTTCAGGGAAAGTGCCTTGGCTCTCTGCCGGGGAATCCGGAGAGTTCTCTGTATATTGCTGACGGATTGTCAGTATTCTCAAGTGTTTGATTCAGAACACGGCTTATGATTATGCAATATGTTTGATTTTTGCCGTAATGCTCTGTATTAGACGAAATGCTACGCTCTGCGGGGAGAATATGATGTGAATGCTATGATTATGCAAAGATAATGATCCGGGATTCGGATCCCGTTGCTGCGAAGATCTCTGGTTGATCTGCTTGAAGTGGACATCCCAGCTGGGGATGAGATCATTGACATATGGGACTCTGCTTGGGGATATAGGTCACTGATAGACCTATCTTGATAATGAGGAACCCAGTTGGGGGTTTGTAGAAGCTTTCTTCACCCTGTTGTGAGATCTCCAGGTGTTGCTCTTCTGGATAGAGGCCGAAACTCTGTGGGGAGATGGTTCCCTGGCTTTTGTACTTGGCTGAGGAGGAAATGACAAATGGTAACTCAGCTGTGGGGAAAACAACCCCCGGTGCTAAGACTGAGTAAATAATGATTTTCCAGCTTGTTGGGATGAAGTTTTCATGCCCCATGTTGTGCTTTAAATACCCGCAATCCTGAAAAGACAGAGAAACGTACAAGTAATCCCGAGGTATCCCTTACCGGATTCCATCATAGGAGTTTAGACACTCCCGGGAGTGAGCATATTTCCTGCAAGCACGTATTTTTTTAGAAGAGAAGCATCTGTATTTATGCAATCAGTATCCTAAAGACATCGGACATTCTTTGCAAATGAAAATAAATGTACGAAACATGACTGAAAATCTGATTTTATTAATTCGTGTGCCCGGAATTGGCAAGATACAGTCAAGGAAACAAATCCCCTAAAATGAGGAGATTGTTACAAATTGAGAAACAAAAGATGTTGGCAATGTTGATGACGCTTCAAGGAGCTTCCCTTTGTTATGACTCGTATGACATTTGACGTTCTTCTTATCTTTGCTTTCTGAAGAAGGTTGATTCTGAATTGAAGCTTGAACCTTTCGGAGCCTACCATGTTGTAAGCGATACAGACGAATTCAGAGTGCAGTTGTTCGCTTATTCCCTTATTTTGCATGGATCGCCCTCTCGGGTTTTCAATCCACCGGGATACCCATTTTTGCCTGAGTTGTCCAATGCGGCTTCTCAACTTAGCGGGTGTACATTTTTTTATTATTTATTTCCCTTATTTTTGCCCGAGTCTTTCATTCTGTTTTTGACTCGCCGGGATGCCCTATTTTTCCTGGACTTACATTCTGTTTTTATGTCCAGCGGGTCATTTTTATGCGAAGTATTTTTTAACTGCATCTGAATTCACAGGGGACGAGAAGTCTTCACCATCCATAGTGCTGAGCATCAGTGCTCCACCGGAGAAAACGTTCTTTACTACGAATGGACCGTCATAATTCAGAGTCCACTTGCCCCTGTGGTCTGTATGAGGAGGGAGGAGTCTTTTCAGCATAAGATCTCCTACTTGGTATTCTCGGAGCCTGACTTTCTGATCGAAGGCTTTCTTCATTCTTTTCTGATACAACTGCCCATGACAGATTGCAGCCAATCTCTTCTCTTCAATCAGACTCAGTTGCTCGTATCGGGACCGGACCCATTCTGCTTCGTTCAACTTAACATCCATCAGTACCCGTAGGGAGGGTAATTCAACTTCAACAGGTAGGACTGCCTCCATGCCATACACAAGCTGATACGGTGTTGCTCCAGTGGATGTTCTGATTGATGTACGGTACCCATGTAAGGCAAATGGTAGCATTTCATGCCAATCTTTATAGGTAACTACCATCTTTTGCACAATCTTCTTGATATTCTTGTTAGCTGCCTCAACAGCACCATTCATCTTTGGCCTGTAAGGAGAAGAATTGTGGTGTTGGATCTTGAAGTCCTGGCACAGCTCTGCCATCATTTTATTGTTCAAATTGGAACCATTATCAGTAATGATTCGCTCGGGCAATCCATACCGGCAGATGATGTCTCTTTTCAAAAATCGGGCTACCACTTGCCTTGTAACATTTGCATAAGAAGCTGCTTCAACCCACTTGGTAAAACAGTCGGTTCAATCTTGCCAATCATGTCAATGCCCCACATGGCAAAGGGCCAGGGTGAAGACATTACATTCAAAGGATTCGGAGGCACATGCACCTTATCAGCATAAATCTGGCATTTATGGCATTTTCTGGCATAGGCACAACAGTCGGCATCCATTGTGATCCAGTAATAACCTGATCTTAGCAACTTCTTGGCCATGGCATGCCCTCCTGCATGGGTACCAAAGGATCCTTCGTGCACTTCGTGCATCAACAAGTCTGCTTCTGTTCTATCGACGCATCTGAGGAGTACCATATCAAAGTTTCTCTTGTACAGGGAACCATCAGTATTCAGGAAGAAACTACCAGCAAGCCTTCTCAAAGTCTTCTTATCATTGGAAGATGCCCCAGGTGGGTAAGTTTGATCCTCCAAGAAGCACTTAATGTCATGGAACCAAGGCTTATTGTCTTTAACAACATCTGCTGAGAATACATATGCTGGTCTGTCAAGTCTGGATACTGAAATCCGAGGTACAAAGTTGGCAGCTTGAACTTTGATCATGGATGAAATGGTAGCCAGAGCATCTGCAAACTGATTCTCGTCCCGAGGGATATACTCAAGCTTGACTGTTGTGAAGAAAGTCAATAACCTTCTTGTATAATCCCTGTAAGGTATCAGATGATCCTGGTGGGTGTACCATTTTCCGTTGGTTTGATTAACTACCAGAGCTGAATCTCCGAACACAGTCAAAGTCTTGATCCTGAGGTCAATAGCTTCCTCAAGACCCATAATGCAAGCTTCGTATTCAGCTTCGTTGTTAGTGCCGTTAAAGGTGAGTTTTGCCGAGAAAGGCATGTGAACTCCTTTAGGTGTAATGAGTACTGCACCAACACCACGACCATTCATGTTAACAGCCCCATCAAACATCATAGTCCATTCTTCTTCTGGGTCAGGCCCTTCAATGTGAACAGGCTCTTCATGATCTTTTGCCTTAATGAACATGATATCTTCATCAGGGAAGTCAAATCTCATAGGCTGGTAATCATCAATGGGTTGCTCAGCAAGATAATCAGACAATACACTGCCCTTGATGGCTTTCTGAGAGGTGTACTGAATGTCATATTCTTTGAGGATCATTTGCCATCTCGCAACCCGTCCGGTAAGTGCTGGCTTCTCAAAAATGTACTTAACTGGGTCCATCTTTGATATCAATAAAGTAGTGTGGGTCAACATATACTGCCTCAGTCGGCGAGCAGCCCACGCTAAAGCACAGCAAGTTTTCTCGAGCAGTGAATAACGTTGTTCACAGTCGGTAAACTTTTTGCTTAGGTAGTATATTGCATACTCTTTTCGACCAGACTCGTCATGCTGGCCCAGCACACACCCCATTGACTCTTCTAATACCGTTAAGTACATTATCATAGGTCTTCCTTCAACTGGTGGCATAAGGATTGGAGGCTCTTGTAAGTATTCCTTGATTTTGTCAAAAGCCCTTTGGCAGTCTTCGTTCCACCTGACCGTTTGCTCTTTTCTTAACAGCTTGAACAAAGGCTCACAGGTTGCCATAAGGTGAGATATGAACCGTGAAATGTAGTTCAATCTACCTAGAAAACCCCGAACTTCTTTTTCTGTCTTCGGCGCAGGCATTTCTTGAATGGCTTTAACTTTATCAGGGTCAACTTCAATCCCTTTCTCACTTACAATAAATCCTAGCAACTTACCGGATCGCACCCCGAATGTGCATTTGTTGGGGTTTAACTTCAATTGGTATTTCCTCAGACGCTTGAATAGCTTCAGCAGATTTACCAGGTGGTCTTCTTCTGTGAGGGACTTGGCAATCATGTCATCTACATAACATTCAATTTCTTTATGGATCATGTCATGGAATAATGTTACCATAGCCCGTTGATACGTTGCACCAACATTCTTCAGTCCGAATGGCATCACCTTATAACAGAACGTGCCCCAGGGTGTGATAAAAGTTGTCTTCTCCATGTCTTCAGGTGACATCTTGATCTGATTGTATCCTGAAAATCCATCCATGAAGGAGAATACCGAGAACTGAGCCGTATTATCAACCAATACATCAATGTGAGGTAAAGGGAAGTCATCTTTCGGGCTGGCTCTGTTCAGATCCCGGTAATCCACACACATCCTCACCTTGCCGTCTTTCTTAGGCACAGGTACAATATTAGCAACCCACGGAGGATAGCTAGTCACAGCAAGGAATCCGGCGTCCCACTGCTTTTGTACTTCTTCTTTTATCTTCATTGCCATATCTGGGCGAGTACGGCGCAACTTCTGTTTCACAGGCGGGCAGTCTTCTTTTAAGGGGAGTTTGTGCATGACAAATATCAGTATCCAACCCTGGCATATCCTGATAAGACCAAGCAAACACATCCACATACTCCCGAAGCATATCAATCAGTTGTTCCTTTACTAAATCTTGTAAGCCGGCTCCGATCTTAACCTCTTTCACATCTTCTTCCGTACCAAGATTAACCGTTTCGACCTCCTCCTGATGAGGAGTGATAACCTTCTCCTCTTGCCTTAACAACCTGGATAGCTCTTCAGGTAGCTCATAATCTTCTTCAACCCCTTCATCAGTTTGATTGATTGGATTGTCAAAGTCATACGAAGTCATAGCAGTGTTGTTGTCGGTGCAGTCTGAAAGGCACTCTCTGCAAGGTTTTAGATTGTTCATTTTAGTGATCAATTTTAATCTTGTTTAGAAAAAAGTGAAATGAAGTTTTCATTTTGGAAAACATTGCCATTTTATTTTTGTACAAAAAGAAAAATGAAAAACAGTGAGCGGAAAAGAAAAAGACTCATTTGCAAAAGATGTCTGATATTCATTGATTGATCTGTTTGCACAAAATTACAAGATGGCCCGATTACAAAATGAGTCTTGTCATCTTGGGCAAGATGCAAGACTTGATGCATGCTTAAAAATACAGGAAATAATAATTACTCTGCAGGAGTAACCCTTATAATTTCCTGGGAAGACCAGTTAAGGACTTGGCTCCCCGGGATCCTTGGACGTATCCAGCTCTCCAGGTTGCGGTCGCTTTCATCCTCGTCTTCCAAGTTGTTCACTGCATCCGGGGTGAGCATTCCCCCGCTGACAAAATTGGGCTTCTTGGCAGCCTCTGATTTATCTTGTTGAGTTGGTTTGTAACCCAACCCAAATCTGTCCTCCTTCTTCTCCATGGGCAGCAGCTTGCCCCAGCCTTGGGCAGTACCCTCTTCAACAACCTTCCTGGCTTGCTAATAAGATGTCATGGAGGTTCCCAGTACAGCAGATGCTTCATTTATGTTCAGGGCCTCAAACCCCTGGCTCATAGTTTCATGGATCTCTCCATCCATCTCAATGTACTTGTACGTAGCCAGATGGCTAACAAAGATGTCTTCTTCACCACAGATGGTGATGATCTGGCCTTCCCACTCGAATTTCAGCTTCTGGTGAAGGGTAGACGTAACAGCGCCAGCGGCATGGATCCAGGGTCTACCCAACAAACAGCTGTAGGCCGGCTGAATGTCCATCACATAGAAGGTAATTTTAAAAGTCCGCGGGCCAATCATCACAGGCAGATCAATCTCCCCAAGCACCGATCTTTTTGAGCCATCAAATGCTCTTACCACTAGATTACTTGGACGCAGTGCCAAGTGTAAACACCCCAAATTTGCCCTCACCCATTCACCCCATGGCTTGTGGTCTTTTCATATGCATAATTTCAATCATAGCATCCCATATTGTATTTTTGATTCACTGCATTGGTTCAAAGTCATCTGCATCTAGGGTTTGTGATCTGAGCAATCCAAGAGCCACTTGAGCCACTCCAAAGGTCATCAATCACTTCAAATGGGTCCATGTATGGTCAAGCATCATATTATATCTCTACAAAGTCAAGGAAGTCAAAAATCACAAGAACTGGGATTGGCATGAAAGCAGAGCCAGGTTTAACTGCACAAATGACCTAGAATTAGGGTTTTGGTTTCAAAGGCCATAACTCCAAATTTTTTGGTCATTCTTGTTTCTATTGATCTCTATATGGTATAGGGATCATGCATATCAATTTTCATGAAGAAATTCCATGGGGAAGTCATCTGATCAAGAGTTGACTTTTTGAGCAAGTCAGTGCAAAATCAGGGCATCTGAGGCCCTCAATGACCCAACCAAAGGGTGTTCTTCATCATTTTAATTGTGTATGATCTTTATTTGATCATAGAAGATGTTGGAAGTTCACAAAATTGAAGAATTTCAAGCCATTTGCAAAGTTGACTTTTTGGGAAGATGACTTATAATGGAAACTTGCCATTTTGGGAAACTTTTTCAACCCTTGCTTTTTGATTCAAAAATGCTTCAAATGGGAAAACTTTGGTCATGAAAGTTGTAGAATGGATCATTCCCTTTTCAAAAAGTACAAGAACTTGTCCTAATTCATTTTGGATCAAGAGTTATGGCTTGTCAAAGTTGGCCAAAATCACATAATTTGAAGTTTTCTACCAAAGAGGCATTTTGCAAAATGGTATGATCAAGTGTTCTAAAGGCTTCAAATGTGTACAAATTCCTCACAACATGATCACATGACCTCTAAAGATCAGAATTGGCCCAAGAATATTGCATTTTGATGCCTTGAATCTCATGAATTTTCAAAGTGGCCAATCTTTGGGAAATTTGCAAAACATCTCATAAACTTAATGCAACTTGCTGAATCATCTCAAATCAAATTCCATGGTTCTCCCTAAACTCAGCTGAGCCAATCCATGCCCCTATCTCAGCCTGCCACTTGCCCATACCTCCAAGTACAACTTGCTTGACTTTTTGCAACTTGAGCCATACCAATCACAACAGTCCACACCAACTCCTCTGACCTCTCTAGTTGTGATAAGTGGACCAAAGCCAGCATATCACACCACACACACAAGCCTGAATCAGATCATAAGCCATAGTTCCAAGTTTATGCCTCATATGCAACTTCCTTCGAAACACACAACACAAGCATCAAACATTCAAACAAAACATCTCAGCACACTCTCCTGATCATTTCCCTGCTCTCACTTTGCCCTAAAACCTCCTGAAATCAAAACACGATTTCCTCCCTTCACTGAACAGAACCTGCTCAATCTCACAAACCAGCCATTTTAAACTCCAACCAAGCATTGCAAGCTTCTTAGGAGGTTCATTGGAGTTGATTGGAAGCAAGGAACTTGTCCAGAAGCTCTTGGGTTGAAAGCTTCGATTCAGGTAGCCATGGAAATTCATTTTTCCAGAACTCTTATTTCTTGTTTCTAAAATGATCTATATGTTTCCCTGAGTGCACTGAACCTTTTATTTTTGAAAATGATTGAGTTTTGAGGTTGTATGCTTGTTCTGAAACTTTGCCCGTGAATTGATTTTTGCTTTGATTCTTATGATTCAGTGAAAATAAATGGATTTTGGGGTGGGGTTTAGGTTTAATGATGTTTAATGGGTGATTCTGGAGAGATTTATGAAGTTTCATGGCGTATTGAGAGAGATTGAATGAGGAGCCTGCCGGAGAAGATGACCGGAACACTGTTCCGGTCACCTGAAAATGTTTAGGGTTCAGATTAGGGTTAATGACTTAATTAGCGTAGTTTGAATGTGAGCCGTCCAGATGCGCGCGCTGGTCAATTCCCTCCCTTTTTATTTGAACCTCAGCCATCAGATTGGCTGACTTTCTTATTTTTCATTTAAAATTCATTTTATTTTCATTTGTTTTCATTTAATTTGTACGAATTATTAAAAATAGCAAAATACCTTTAAAAGTTCTGAAATTTTTTGTCAAAGGTTCAATTAATTTTCAGAACACAAAAATATTTTTATTTTTATTTTTTGCATTAAAATTTATTTTTAAATCATTTAAAAGTTTATTTCTAATTAATTAATGAAAATTAATTAGTTAAAAATACTTTTAGGTATTTAAAAATCACAAAAAAATTCATGTAACCTTTAAAAACATTTAGAAACATTGTTCAACTCTCAAACCAAATTTCTTTTTTGATCTTGATCCCTTTTGATAATTTTCAATGGAATTAAATTCATTTTGAGGCAATATTTTGTGACAAACTTCAATAATTCATTTCTGCCTAACCATTGAGAGTTGGACAATGGTTCTTTTTGAATTGCATCTTGCATAACATTTAGTTTATAGGATAAAATTGGCATGATTTGATCTTGCATTTTCATTTTGTTTTGCATTTTTCTTGACAAGGTACCTTAAAACCCTAGCAATCTTAGAAAATTCATAACTCTCACTAGGATAAGAGTTGGATCCCCTCCTTTGGGCAGTGAGTTTATATAGGTCTAGGGTATCTTTGGTTGCATTTTCAATTTTTCATCATGGTGTTTGCTTCTGATTTTGAATTTTGTTTTGTGTGTTGATCATAAACCCTAATTTGTGCTTCCTTTGCATCCATCTTCCATTTGCTTGCATACCATGACTTGCCATGACATTTTGTGCATTCATTTGATTCATAATACATCTTAGGACATATTAGAATCATGTTTGATCATTGCATCTTTCATTTGCCATGTTGTATGTCCTTTGCATTTCATAACTTTTCATGTACATCCATGGTCCAAAGCATGCTTCTCTTGCATCCATATGTTTGTATGATCATTCTAATGCCTTGCCTCATGTTTGCATCATCTCTTAGCATAATTAACATCATACTCATGCTTCTGGTTTTGATTTGCATCATCACATTCCATCTCATTTTCATTGCATTTCATTTCTTATGCTAACCTTTCAGGTGGTAAGGTGTTTTGAGAAGTGAATTTGCCTTCACTTCTCGCATTCTCTTTTCATCTTTTTCATAATTCATTTGCTGCTTTTTTGTATGTGTTTGGATTGAGCTTGCTCATTCTTGTTCATCTCACTTTCTTTCTTCAAGCAACTTGTCTTCTTAAGTGAAGCAAGTTGTTTTGCTTCCCTTTGCTCCTTTCATCTGCTTCCTGGTGGTTTCTCTGAAGATCCTCTTGCAAACCTCACAAACCCTAGGACTTCCAAGCATGATAACAATTAGGGTTGATTAGTCCCCCCACTTAGCTTTTACCTTTGTGTCTCTTTGAGTCTTCTATTCTCATCTCATAATCAGGGACTAAACCCTAAAGGCTTTAAGGCTTTGTGATTAAGCTTATGCCTGCATCCTTCTATTAGGATGGAGTGTATAACTTTAATCCTAAGTGTTAAACCCTTAATGTGTTTAACTCCTTTAATCAAACCACTTAATAATCATCAAGACATCAAGCTTGTAACTTGGGCCTTGCATTAGGGTTCTAATTCTTCCTTAATTGGTTAAGAAGGACTAACCCTAGTGTTAATGGACAAGTCCCCCTCAAGTTGTCTTACAAACCATACAAATCACTTCTTCATCTTATCATTAACTAAAATCCACTTAATAAAGGCCTTGTTTTGTCATGAGGTTAATCCCTAATCATGGATTAAGTTGAGGAGCTTTCCTCAGCTTAAACATTTTCATCTATTATCCTTCTATTAGGATGGTGTAATGAGTCTGTTTAATCCCTGATTATGGGTTAATCTCATTACTTAACACTAAACAAAAACAACAAAAACATCTAAATAATCACAAGTAGGTTAATGATCTTAATCCTACATCAGGGTGATTAAGTGTGAGAAGCTGACTTCACACTTAAGGTATTCTCATTACCCCTAATCAGAGGGAGGATGTGATGAGTTTACTAACCCATTGGTTTAGGCTTAAGCTCATTAACTTATGACAAACTTCAAAAAGCAATAAAAGACTGAAAATAAAAAGACAAACAATAATCGTCTCCTTCGGGATTCTTTTCTCATCTTATTCATTCATAAACGAGAACTCGCTTCTTCCGTCTAATGCAAGACAGTTAGCACCTGAGCCAGACAGGTCATACACTTGAGCATAGACAAGCAAGAAGTTCACAAGTCAATTCATCTTTCAGTCTCTTTGGGTCGAACTACGGTGTTCTGACTTCCTCATTGCACGAGAGGATACATAGGCATAACTTAACAGTTATCGAACAAAAGTCTCTGTACATTCCCCCTCTTTCCAGCATCATTCTTTTAGCCTCATATTCTTGAGCATTTCACTATTGTTCTTACACTGACACTTCTTTATTTCACTTCACTTCTCTTACACTGACACATGTACACCCTTTTCCAGCTCTTTTATACACAGATTGCACTCACACTACCCCTTTAAAACACAAATCTTTTAAGCGTGGATCCCGTCGAGTACGACGAACAATCTGGGTGCTAATACCTTCCCAGGTTGTAACCAACCCCCTTTCTCAATCTCTCTTGTTCGCAACCGTCTTATCCATATCCTTTCTAGGTCTATGCAGCATTACCTTTCCTCCGGGATAAAAATGCCTAGCTGGCGACTCTTTCTTTTCTCTTGAGTTCACCCCTGTGTGTTCTCATTCCCTCTTTCGCCGACCGTTCGCGTCTGTACCCCTTCTGACCTTGAGGTGTCATTTTGGTGGGAGCGACAACTTGGCGACTCTGCTGGGGACCCTTATACTGTAACCAGGGCTTCTGGTTCCTTTTGTGGGTTCCTCCTAGCGCTTGTCTGATTTGTGTTTACTGGGGTGTTATGTGCTATTTGTGTTTGTATATTTGCTTTATTTACTGCTTTATGTACAGTTGTTTCTTGCTTTCTTTACAGCTTTATATACATCATACTGTCATACTGTTATCTGGCTGGATCTGGTTTTGTTGCTTTGGTGGGTGGGGTTCACTGAGAGTTTAAGGTCCTATACCTGGGACCTGAGTGACACCTAGGCTAGAGTGGTTCATGTTCTTTCCCATTCCATTTCGGTCTGGTGCGGGAATGTGAAACACGGTTCAGATATGGGTTTCTTCTTGAGAACTCTGTGCTACAGATCTCCTGTAGTGCTAGGGCTATCTAGGAAGCCTGCTAAGTCTGGATGACCTTTACTATGACCTTCAGAAACTGAGGTGAATTAGAGGAGGATCTTTTATGGTTATTATAAACACTGTACCTCCGGGTTAGAAGTGTTTACACTTCTCATAACTGATCCAAGTCTGAGGATCCTTGTTTTAAAACATCACCTGTGAGGGGGTTGGGCTGTTTACAGGTTTGCAGGAACCCTTGGCCACATCATACCCTGGTACTTGTTTTTAAGAATGCTTCACTTTGGACAGTTCTTGTGATTTAACCCAGGACATGTGACTCTTTATTTGAGTCCCCCACCTTGGTTACTGGACTTTTGAACCTCCATCTGGACTTCTTGAACATACATGGACTTATATCAAGGCAGTAATCAGATCCAGCTTGATCACAAACCCTTGCATATCATTTGCATACTCATCATTTGCATCATTTAACATTTGCTTATTTGTTTTTCAGGGTATCCATGTCATATCTGGCTTGGTTTTGACCCCTTCATCTGTATAGACCTCTGTTCATCAGCTACCTGCTTCAGTTACCTCCATCACCAGCCTCAGCCTATCAGTGGCTCATCTTCAGTATCAGTCTTCATCATCAGTACTTGTTCTCAGCTCTTCATCAGCAGTCATGGCACCCAAGAAGAGCAACATTTCATACCACTTCTTTGAGCCTGTGCTGACTGGCATCAGGCAGGTCCAGGTACTTATCACTCCAGACCATATCCCATTATTCAGAGAGCATTATGGAGGCATCCTTGATATGGTTATGGACTTGGACCCTTCTCAGAGGAGTTTGATCCACACTTGCCTACAGTTCTATGATCCTCCTTTGAGATGCTTCACTTTCCAGAACTTTCAGCCTGGACCTCTGCTGGAGGAGTTTTCATCACTGATTGGAGTACCTGTCAGGGGTGGTATCCCCTTCAACCCAGAGATGGCTTCTCCCAGCAATGAAGAAGTGGCAAAGGCACTGTATTTGGAACCTATTCTGATTGAGCAGAACATGACTACAAAGGCTGGAATTCCTGGCCTACATTTAGAATTTCTGACTTCTCAGGCTATCCTGAAGGCCTCCTTGGGAGAATGGAGGGCAGTCTGTGCATTGTTAGCCCTCAGTATATATGGGGTTATACTTTTTGCAGATGAGCCCAAGTTTATCAGCAAGAATGCTATTCATCTCTTCCTTTTGAGGAACCCAGTACCTACCTTGCTGGGAGATTTCTATTATTCTGTTCACTAAAGGAATGAGAAGCAGAGAGGGAGGTTGGTAAGGTGCTGTGCTCCTCTATTTCATACCTGGCTGCTTAAACACTTACCCAAGACTGATGCCTTCTTGAATCCTCACCAACAGAAGAATTGGGCTAGAAGACTTACTGCTTTGACCTCAGATGACATCAGGTGGTGCACCCAGAGCACCAAAGGCAGGGACATAATTACTAGCTGTGGACAGTTCCCCAATGTACCTCTGATAGGAGTGAAGGGTTGCATCAACTACAATCCTTTGCTGTTCAAGAGACAGTTAGGCTATGCTTTGGTTCACCCTCCTAGAGTGAAAGACCTGGCTGAAACCCTGTATTGTGAGATAAAACCTAATCTAGTTGTTGTCAGACAAACATCCTGGGCTTGGGACAACACCCAGACCAAAGGGATGGCCATCCTTGGGAGATGCAACAATGTGGCTTCAGCTCAGTATTATGAATGGTCTCATGCTAGGGCTCTGATTTCTGGGATGCCTTTCACCATTGAGGATACACCTGGACCATCCACAACACCACCTCCAGCCACTGTCAGCTTGGAAGAATTTGAGAAGCTGAAGGAGAGGAATGAGAATCTGTCTCAAGCTCTAAAGAGGACCCTCTGGGAGAGGAGTGATGGTCGTCTAGACATTGAGAGGTTAGAAAAGCTTAAGGTGGAGCATCTAGCCAGGATTGAGAAAGCAGAGGACTACATCAAGAAATCAAGAGCTGGAGAACAGATTTTGAAGAATGCCTGTAAAGAGGCCCAGTTTCAGAAGGCTAGGACTGATCTCTATCTGAAAGAAAGTCAGGCTAGGTGGGTCAGGATCACTGAAGCTCGCACTCAAGAAGATAAAAGAACTCAGGACAGGATTGAGCAGTTAGAGGCCAACGAAAAGAAACAACAGGAGGCTCTACTAGCAGCCCAGAAGGAGATTTCAGAGTTGAAGCTTAGGGCTGGTGTGAAGAGGTCAAAGGACCAAGACAGACACAAGAAGCTGACCACTGCTATCGCCACCAGGAACCTTCTTATCAGAAGCATTACAGAGCATCCGGCTGGTCCTGTAACTGAAGCACTTTTGAAGGAGGTTAAGGAGGATGAGTTTGGCTTAGATATCTGACTTCTTTGCTTGTTGCCATTTCCATTTCATGTACTTTTCTTTTTATGTTGTATTTTGACCCTTCAGGGGCATGTGTTGTAAAAACAAACTATGTATTATTCACTGTTTGTAATATATTTGTCAGTTTGTTTCATTATGTCTCTCTCTCTCAAGCAACAACAAAGCATCTTCCTCAGGGTCTAGAAAGGTCAAAACCAAGTGCCAAGCCGGATACCTTGGAAACAAATAAGCATACTGCATTGCATACTAACCCTTGTTTTGTTTTGTAGGTTTTTGTCTTGTTTATTACTAACTCTATTGTGGTTCAGGAATTATTGCTTGCCGTCGGGTGTTCCCTCTCAACCGTCCACACAGATATCCTACTCGCAACAACCTTCCTGGTATCCAGATGGACCAAGTACAGCAAGAGCTGACAGAGGTCAGAACCCAGATGGTTAACGAAAGGCTGGAGATGAGAAACCAAATGACCCAGTTCATGGAAGTAATGAATGGCTTGGCTCAAAGTCAAGAGAGATTGAGGGCATTGGTGGAAAGACAGACCCTGGAGGAACCTCCTCTGGGAACTGGGGGAACAAGTAACAATGAGAGGGGTCAGCCTCATATTAACCCACCAGTATATGGGCCTCATCTACATCCGGAAGTTAACATCCCGGGTATTATGCAAGGAAATACTACTAGAGGAAGAGTCTTACAAGAAGACCCCCAAGAAGAGCAGTTTACTGTGATGGGAGCTGGGGATGAAGTTTATGATAGGAGGCTTGATGAAATTGCTGAGAAGTTGAGATCTCTGGAGTCTCAAAATTCCTTGGGTTTTGATGTTATGGATATGGGGTTAGTGGACGGGGTAAGAATTCCCCACAAGTTTAAACCCCCGTGCTTCGAGAAGTACAATGGAACTTCCTGTCCACGAACTCACTTGCAGTCTTTTCTGGGGAGACTCAAGGCATACACCATGGATGAAAAACTGTGGATGTTTTACTTTGAAGATAGTTTGACTGGGGCTTCAAGGGAATGGTACTCTCACTTGACCAGGGCTACTATCAGGTGCTGGAAAGACCTAGCTGAAGCTTTCATCAGGCAGTACCAATACAACCTGGACATGGCTCCTAACAGAACCCTTCTGATGGGAATGTCTCAATCCTCCAGAGAAAGCTTCAGGGAATATGCCCAGAGGTGGAGACAGCTTGCTGCTGCTGTCCAGCCACCCATGTCGGAAAGATAAATGGCCGACATGTTCATGAATACTCTGCAAGGAACATATATTGATAGGCTAGCTGCCTTTTCTTCCACCAGTTTTGCTGACGTAGTTATAGCTGGAGAAAGAATTGAAAGCCTTCTAAAGATGGGTAAGATTTCTGATAATGGTGCAAGTTCGTCCAGTAATCCCAGGAAGCCTTTTGTGGGACCTAGAAGAACCGGTGAGACAAATGCCATCCATGCCACCAGGGGCAGACCTCAGTATGTTCACAGATCAGTAGCAGTTGTCACTATTCCAGCGACAATTCCTCAGCAACCAGCATATCAACCACAACAACAACCACATTATCAGCAACAAGTTCAGTATCCGCTACAAAGAAACTACAACAACAACAACAGCAAACAACAAAGACCCTTTCAACGAAGACCATCACAGGCAAATAGGGTGATCGACCCTATCCCTATGCCTTATGCCGCCTTATTGCCACAACTCCTGAAGCTCAACCTGGTTGAGTTAAGGACATTGGCACCGCCAGATCCCTCTAGTCTGTCAAGAAACTACGATGTCAACGCCAGGTGTGCTTTCCACTCCAATGCACCTGGCCACAATACAGAGAAATGCAGGGCTTTACAAATGAAAGTACAAGACCTGGTGGATTCTAAAGCCCTCAACTTTGCACCCCCGCCAAATGTCAACAAGAATCCCATGCCCAATCATGGAGGACCAAGAATCAATGCCATTGAGGAAGACAAGCCATCTTTCTTAATCACCAGTGTTGGGAAGATTCGGACACCTCTGGTAGAAATTAAAGCTCAGCTCCTAGAATGCCAGATGTTCCCCGGGTGTGAGCTCGGTTGTGGGTATTGCAACATTTCGGTTAACGGGTGTGATAATCTGAGAAGTGGCATAGATGGTCTTATCAAAAGTGGTATACTTCAGATCACAACATCAGCACCTACAAATCCAGCAATCCCTTTGACAACAATTCCTGACTCTTTTACAACTGCAACAACAATCATTCCGAACAATTCATCAATATCATCAACAATGGCTCCGTCCATCACTTCAGCAAACCAGATGTCAACAACCATTTCTTCTACAACATCAGCACCCATTTATTCAACAGAATCTTCTACAACGCCAACAGATATCTCAGCAGTCACCATTTATTATGATCCATCAAGTGTTCCTCCAAACAACAACTTTCAGCAACAAACAGTGGCATCTCCTGTCAGGTCACCGGTCACCATTTACTACGATCCGCACACCATTTAAGTACCCTCCTCTGCTGCAGTCAGTCCAGTTACCATCACGGTGCCTGGACCAGTTCCATACGAAAGCAGTAACGCCATCCCTTGGCATTATGGCTCTGACCTCTACTGCAATGGGGAGAAAATCACTTTGGACTCTTCAACTTCTTCTCCACAGATTGATAATGTTGGGGGAGGCGGAGGCTTCACCAGAAGCGGACGCCTGTTTGCCTCACAAGTGCAAAGACCTAGTGCCGAAGCAGAAGCCGCTGCCAAAGCCAAAGGAAAGAGTGTGGTATCTGAAGAGCCAATCCTCAAAGAAACTCAGAAGACATCTTTTGAGCAAGACGTAGACGAGTTTATGAGGATTATAAAGAGAAGTGATTACAAGGTGGTGGATCAGCTTCACCAAACTCCCTCAAAGATCTCCATATTATCCCTGCTGATGTGTTCTGAAGCTCACAGGAATGCATTACTGAAAGTCCTGCACGCAACATATGTGCCAGAAGAGATCACTGTTAATCAGTTGGAAACCGTGGTAGCAAATGTCAACACCAGTCATGGGCTGGGCTTTACCAATGCTGATTTAACAACTGAGGGATGTAACCACAACAAGGCTTTACACATCACTCTGGAATGCAAGGGTGTTGTTCTATCCCATGTACTGGTGGACACTGGGTCTTCACTCAATGTTCTACCAAAGAAAGCCTTGGTGAAGCTGGAGTATGATGGCTTGGCACTGCGTCCGAGTAATTTGGTGGTAAGAGCATTTGATGGCTCTAAGAGATCAGTGCTTGGGGAGATTGATCTGCCTATGATGATTGGCCCGCAGACCTTCAAAATTACCTTCTATGTGATGGACATTCAGCCGGCCTACAGCTTTTTGTTGGGTAGACCTTGGATCCATGCCGCTGGCGCAGTTACGTCTACCCTTCACCAGAAGCTGAAATTCGAGTGGGAAGGCCAGATCATCACCATCTGTGGTGAAGAAGATATCTTTGTTAGCCATCTGGCTACGTACAAGTACATAGAAATGGATGGAGAAATCCATGAAACTATGAGCCAGGGATTTGAGGCCCTGAACATAAATGAAGCATCTGCTGTACTTGGAACCTCCATGACATCTTATCAGCAAGCCAGGAAGGTTGTTGAAGAGGGTACTACCCAAGGCTGGGGAAAGCTGCTACCCGTGGAGAAGAAGGAGGACAGATTTGGGTTGGGTTACAAACCAACTCAACAAGATCAATCAGAGGCTGCCAAGAAGCCCAACTTTGTCAGCGGGGGACTGCTCACCCCGGATGCAGTGAACAACTTGGAAGATGAGTCGGAAGATGAGCGCAACCTGGAGAGCTGGATACGTCCAAGGATCCCGGGGAGCCGTATCTCAAACTGGTCTTCCCAGGAAATTATAAGGGTTACTCCTGCAGAGTAATTATTATTTCCTGTATATTTTAAGCATGCATCAAGTCTTGCATCTTGCCCAAGATGACAAGACTCATTTTGTAATCGGGCCATCTTGTAATTTTGTGCAAACAGATCAATCAATGAACATCGAACATCTTTTGCAAATGAGTCTTTTTCTTTTTCGCTCACTGTTTTTCCATTTTTCTTTTTGTACAAAAATAAAATGGCAATGTTTTCAAAATGATAACTTTACTTCACTTTTTCTAAACAAAGATTAAAATCGATCACTAAAATGAACAATCTAAACCCTTGCAGAGAGTGCCTTTCAGACTGCACCGACAACAGCACAGCTATGGCTTCGTATGACTTTGACAATCCAATCAATCAAGCTGATGAAGGGGTTGAAGAAGATTATGAGCTTCCTGAAGAGCTAGCCAGGTTGTTAAGGCAAGAGGAAAGGTTTATCACTCCTCATCAGGAGGAGATTGAAACGGTTAATCTTGGTATGGAAGAGGAAGTGAAAGAGGTTAAGATCGGGGCCTGCCTACAAGACTCAATGAAGGAACGACTGATTGACCTGCTTCGTGAGTATGTGGATGTCTTTGCTTGGTCTTATCAGGATATGCCAGGGTTGGATACCAATATTGTTATGCACAAGCTGCCTTTAAGAGAAGATTGCCCACCGGTTAAACAGAAACTGCGCCGCACTCGCCCAGACATGGCAATGAAGATTAAAGAAGAGGTACAAAAGCAGTGGGACGTCGGATTCCTTGCTGTGACTAGCTATCCACTGTGGGTTGCTAATATTGTACCTGTGCCTAAGAAAGACGGCAAGGTGAGGATGTGTGTAGACTACCGGGATCTGAACAGAGCCAGCCCGAAAGATGATTTCCCTTTACCTCACATTGATGTATTGGTTGATAATACGGCTCAATTCTCGGTGTTCTCCTTCATGGACGGATTTTCAGGATACAATCAGATCAAGATGTCACCTGAAGACATGGAGAAGAAAACTTTCATCACACCCTGGTGTCGCTCTCGACAAATGAAACAGGGGTCATATGAAGGTACAGACGCGAACGGTCGGCGAGGGGAACAGTGAGAACACACAGCCGTGAACTCACTGGAGATGAATAGAGTCGCCAGCTAGGCATTTTTATCCCGGAGGAAAGGCAATGCTGCATAGGCCTAGAAAAAGATGGATAAGACGGTTTGCGAACCAGAGAGACTGAGAAAGGGGGTTGGTTACAACCTGGGAAGGTATTAGCACCCAGATTGTCCGTCGTACTCGACGGGATCCACGCTTAAAAGATTTGTGCTATAAAGGGGTAGTGTCAGTGCAATCTGTGCATAAAAGAGCTGGAAAAGGATGTACAGGTGTCAGTGTAAAAGAGAGTGAAGTGTGATAATGATGTGAAGTATGAAAGTGTCAGTGTAAGAACAGAGTGAAATGCTCAAGATCATGAGGCTAAAGAATGAAGCTAGAAGGAGGGGGGATATACAGAGACTTTTGTTCGATAACTGTTAAGTTATGCCTACGTATCCTCTCGTGCAATGAGGAAGTCAGAACACCGTAGTTCGACCTAAAGAGACTGAAAGATGAATTGACTGATGAACTGCTTGCTTATCTATGCTCAAGTGTATGACCTGTCTGGCTCAGGTGCTAACTGTCTTGCATTAGACGGAAGAAGCAAGTTCTCGATTGTGAGTGAGGATGATGAGAAAAGAATCCCGGAGGAGACGATTATTGTTTGTTTTTGTGTTTTCAGTCTTTTATTGCTTTTTGGAGTTTGTCATAAGATAATGAGCTTAAGCCCAAACCAATGGATTTAGTAAACTCATCACATCTTCCCTCTGATCAGGGGTAATGAGAGTACCTTAAGTGTGAAGTCAGATTCTCACACTTAATCACCTTTGGTGTAAGATTAAGATCATTAACCTACTTGTGATTATTTAGATGTTTTTGTGATTTTTGTTTAGTGTTGAGTAATGAGGTTAAGCCATAATCAAGGATTAAACAGACTCATTACACCATCCTAAAAGAAGGATAATAGATGAGAATGTTTAAGTTGAGAAAAACTCCTCAACTTAATCCATGATTAGGGATTAAACCCATGACAAAACAAGCCTTTGATTAGGTGGATTTTATTTAATGGTATGATGATGAAGTGTTTTTTATGGTTTGTAAGACAACTTGAGGGGGACTTGTCCATTAACACTAGGGTTAGTCCTTCTTAACCAATTAAGGAAGAATTAGAACCCTAATGCAAGGCCCAAGTTACAAGTGTGATGTCTTGATATTTATTAGATGAATTGATTAAGAGATTTAAACACCTTAAGGGTTTAATACTTAGGATTAAAGTTATACACTCCATCCTAAGAGAAGGATGCAGGCATAACCCTAATCACAAAGTCTTAAAGCCTTTAGGGTTTAGTCTCTGATTATGAGGTGAGAAGAGAGGACTCAAAGAGAGACACAAAGGTAAAAACTATGAGGGGAAACTAATCAAAACCCTAATTCATTGTCATGCTTGGTTGTTCCTAAGGTTTGTGAGGTTTCACCAAGAAGATCTTCAAAGGAACCACCAGGAAGCAGATGAATAAGATCAAGAGAAGCAAAATGACTTGCTTCATTCAAGAAGTCAAGTCACTTGAAGAAAGAAAGTGGGAGGAAGAAGAATGAGCAAGCTCAAACTCAAACACAAATAAGAATGCAGCAATGGATGCAAGAGAGATGAAAAGAAAAGGTATGAGAAGTGAAGGCAAATCCACTTCTCAAGTTTACTTACCACCTGCAATGTTAGAAAGAAAATGCAATGCAATGCAGGATGAGATGAAATGATATGATGCTAAGCAAAACCAGAAGCATGTTGATGATGATTATGATGTTATGAGGTGCTGCAAACATGAGGCAAGACAATGGGGATGTTCATACAAGATCATGAATGCAAATGATGCAAGCTAAGGAGCATGAACAAGCATGAAAAGTCATGAACCATACAAGACAAATGACATGGCAAATATGTAATGCAATGATCAAAGATGCTTTATACATGTCTTAAGATGTCAAATGAATCACAAGAATGCACAAAATGCAATGACAAGTCATGTTATGCAAGGAAATGCAAGAGGGATGCAAATAAAAGCCCAAATTAGGGTTTATGGATCAAACATCAAACACAAACCAAAAACAGAAGCAAAACCCTAAAGTAAAAATGGAAAATGATACCCAAGGAAACCCTAGACCTATAATAAACCACTGCCCAAAGGGGAGCTCTCAACTCTCAATCAAACTCAAGTTATGATTTTTGCAAGTTATTTGGGTTTTTAGGGGTTCCTAACAAAACAAATGCCAATCAATTTGAAAATGCAAGAACAATTCATGGCCTTTTTATCCTTGAAACTACATGCAAAACAAAAGGCAATGCAAGAAGAAACAATGTCTCAACCTTCACCAATAGGCAGAAATGATTTTTGGAACTTATGATCAAAATAATGCACAAAAAATGATTTAATTCAATGACAAATTCTCAAAATGCATCAAGATCAAAAAAGAAATTTGGTTTGAAGGTTGGACAATGTTTCTAAATGTCTTAGAACATTTCATGAATTTTTTGGTGATTTTTAAATACCTAAAAGTATTTTTAATTAATTAATTCCCATTAATCAATTAAAAATAATCTTTTAAATATTTAAAAATACTTTTTAATGATAAAAAAATAAAATAAAAATATTTTTGGGTCTTAAAAATTAATAAAACTTTAAAGAAAAAGTTTCATAATTTTTAAGAATTTTTTGCTATTTTTAAATAATTATGCAAAACAAAAGAAAAATAAAAGAAAATAAATGAATTAAATCTGATTTAATGAAAAGTATTTAAATCCTAGGGTCCAGATTTGAAACTGCCTGCGCGCGAATTGACTCCCCGCCACATCTCACGGTCCAAATTCAAACTTGCTAATTAATGCTTAAAACCTTAACCCTGCCGTTAATTACAATCAGGCGACCGGAACAGTGTCCCGGTCGTCTTCTCCGGCCATCCCCAAAATCAATCTCTCTCCCTAGGCCATTTTAGAAGCTCTAACTCTCCAGAAATCATCTACTAACTACCCTAAGCACGAATCCAGCATCAAATCACATTTAAACTCACAAACAAACAAGAATCGAAGCCATGAAATTTTTAGGTCAAACTTTCAGAACAGCATTACATACTCATTTCTGGCTCATTTTCAAAAGTAAAGAGATCCCAATGATCAGTGTAACATGCACAACAAGATTTTAACAAGAGAAATGAGTTCTGGGAAAAAAGTTCATGGTGTCACCTGAGATGGAGCTCTTGATTCAGGAGCTCTTTGGATGATTCTTTGGCTCAATCTGGTCCCAATGGTCCACCTTTGAAGCTTTGGATGCTTAGCTGGAGTTTAAACAACCTCCTGAGTGAGTTTGCAGCAGCTCTGACCAAGGGAGGATGAAAATCGTATTTGAGATATAGGGTGTTTCAGGCCAAAACAAAGGGTGGTTTCTGGTCAGTGAGGTGAGTGGAGATTGTTGGTGGAGTTTGTTTAAGTGTTCATGGCTTGTGGAGAGAGATTCGATAGAAAATGCAAGCTGAGGTGAAGAATGGCAATGGGGGATTCTTGCTGTTTCAGGCTTGATCCTTGGTTGCTGGGTGGTCTATGGAGCAAGGTAAGATGATTGGTGAAGTTGGCTTGAGTGTTTGTATGCTGGACAGAGAGAATCGAAGGAACTTGCAACTTGGTAGGTTTTTGTGTATGTTGTGAATGAGGAAACTTCAGCCTTGTGTCTTCATATGTTTAGCTTGCAAACTGTCCATATATTTCTCTCTCATTGGTCAGTTGACAAGACATGCCCTTTATTGATTGGTAAGGCAACTTTTGCAAAAAGTCCACTTCTTGTAAGAGAGGGCATGGGCTAAACTCTAGCTAAGTACAATGAGCATGGGGCTGCGCAGCATGATGTGTGTATGGATCTAGTTTGGTTCAGCAGCCAATGCATCAAGTTGGTGAGATGTGATCATGAGTTTTGCAACTTGGCTTCCTTTGTTCACATGGAAAGATTTTGCTCCAAAGGCCATACAAACATGTGATTCCTTTGGTTCAAATCTGATTTTGGGACTTAGGGAATGTTTATGCAATGGTTTGAAATGAATTAGAGGTCACATGATGCATTGGTTCAAGGTTTTGCAAAATTTCCATTTGGTGCATAACTTGAATTTTAGTGATTTTTGCCAACTTTAACAAAACATAACTTTTGATCCAAGATGAATTAGATCATGTTCTTGTACTTTTTGGAAAGGGAAAGATGAGATCTACAACTTTCATGACCAAAGTTTTTCCATTTGAAGCATTTTTGGATCCAAAATCATGGCTTGAAAATTTACCTAAAATGATGCATTCTTGAAAAGTCAACTATGCCCAAAAAGTCAACCTTTGCAAAAACCCTAAATTCTTGATTTTCATGAACCTCAATCTTATTCCATGATCAAATAAAGACCATATACACTCAAAATGATGAAGATCACCCATTGGTTGGGTCATTGGGGGCCTCAGATGCCCTGATTATGCACTGACTTGTCTAGAAAGTCAACTCTTGATCAGATGACTTCCCCATGGAATTTCTTCATGAAAATTGGTATGCATACTCCCTATACCCTATAGAGATCAATGGAAACAAGAATGACCAAAAAAATTGGAGTTATGGCCTCTGAAACCAAAACCCTAATTTTCAGTCAACTGTGTAGTTCAAGCTGGCCCTGCATCCACTCAAACCCTAGCTCTTGTGATTCCTCTGCATTTTTGACTTTGAGGAGATGAAATATGATATAAGAACACACATGGACCCCTTTGAGTTGATTGGTGACCTTTGGAATGGCTCAAGATGCTCTGAGGTTGCTCAGATCACAAACCCTAGGTGCAGATGCCTTAGAAACTATCCAGTGAATCAAAAAAATGAGATGTGAAATGATATGATTGTGTTTATGCATATGAGGATGATCACAAGCCATGGTGTGAATGGGTGAGGGCAAATTTGGGGTGTTTACAGCTGCCCCTATTCAAACATGAGTTAGCTGTGCAGGATGTAAGCGACGGCTTAACAGGCCAAACAAGATAACTTGTGGTTGAATACCAAAGACAGTCCAAAATTTGCACTCACAGAAATGAAGAAGAAAAGGGATATAGATTGTAAAAGCAAAATAAAGTATATTGTAAAGTATGGGCGACGGAGGACGACCGTCGAGCAGAGAAAGACTGCTGGGTAAAGTGGTATGTGAAGCAAAGCGATGACGGGGACGGCCGACATGCTGGGGATAAAAAGTAAAGCTAAAACGGGGACGGCCGACTAGCTAGGGAAAAACAAGTAAAGCTAAGACGGGGACGGCCGACTAGCTGGGAAAAATAGGATATTATGATGGGGACGGCCATCAAGATAAAGCTGCGAAGTTCTCTGGGGATTAATGAAACATGACGGGGACGGCCATCAAGTTCATAAAGGTCAAGTAACCAACGATGGGGACGGCCATCGGGCTAAAAAGGAAAAGGGACCACGACGGGGACGGCCATCGGGTTAAAGAATAAATGAAATAAACAGATGATGGGGTACGGCCATCAAAGGTGAAGGACGATCACCTAGCAGGGGACGGCTGCTCTGTTGGGAATAAAAGAAATATGATGGGGACGGCCATCAAAGGTGGAGGACGACCACCTGGCAGGGTACGGCTGCCGAAAATATCAACGATGGGGACGGCCATCGGATAGAAAAGGTCAACGATGGGGACGGCCATCGGATGAGCATGATGGAGGACGACCATCAAGAAGTGGAGGACGACCACTCAGCAGGGGACGGCTGCTCTCGAGGTTTATCATAACACAGGACGAGTGTTAGATAACCAAAATCAACAATGGGGACGGCCATTGGATAAAATGATGAAGGACGATCATCAAGAGGTGGAGGACGACCACCTAGCAGGGGACGGCTGCTAAAATCAACGATGGGGACGGCCATCGGATGAGCATGATGGAGGACGACCATCAAGAAGTGGAGGACGACCACTCAGCAGGGTACGGCTGCTCTCACAGGACGAGTGTTAGATAAAAAGAAAATTTGTTGGCAATCTACTGGGGAGATAGTAAACACGGACGAGCGTTTACATCCAAGAAACAAAAGGTATAAGTGTTTGGTATTGTGTATAGATTAAAGATGCGGACGAGTATCCTTAAGACTATGATACGGACGAGTATCATGTGGAAACAAACTGACACAAGTTCAGAGATGATGATACGGACGAGTATCAACTGGTTAACTAAGAACACGGACAAGTGTTGCATCTGAAAGGATTCTTCTAGGGAGAGTGACACGGACGAGTGTCAAAAGAGAAAAGTATAATATTAACAAGTGTATGGGTGATGAAGGTGTACGCGACTACGCTGGGGATATGACACGGACGGGTGTCAAAAAGGGGTGCATATAAGGTATGTGAGTGCAAAAAGGATGTCTTTGGCTTTCTGCTGGGAGTTATGACACGGACGGGCGCCAGAATGTATCTGTAGTACGGGTGATTTTGTTTGTAGAGTGTATTCAGGCGACCTGTTTGGGGAAAGATGACACGGACGGGTGCCAAAAGGTGTATATACGGGTGTTTGTGAATACGAGGCAACTGCTTTTTTTTGCTGGAACTCTGGTGGGGACTCTTGGGGGAAGGTAATCTGTATTCACAAGCGTTTAATTCACAACATGACTTATGATTATGCTATGCGTTTGATTTTTTTGCCGTATGCTCCGTATTAGACGGAATGCTACGCTCTGGGGGAGGTGAATATGATGCGGATGCCATGATTATGCAAAGGGGCACAGATCCGGGATTCGGATCCCGTTGCCGCGAAGATCTCTGGTCGATCTGCTTGAAATGGACATCCCAGCCGGGTATGAGATCACTGGTAGATCCAATGATGTATCTGCTCGGGGATATATGTCACTGGTTGACATAACCTTGAAAGTACGGGACCCAGCTGGGGTTTGTAGAAGCTTCTTGTACTCTGTTGTGATCCTTCATGCGTTGCTCTTCTGGATAAAGGCTTGAAGCTCTGTGGGGAGATGATTCCCTGATTTCTGTATTCTGTTGAGGAAGAATGGCCACTCGGCTGGGGAATTGAGAGGCAACTCAGCTGGGGAAAGCAATGGGGAGCAACTCAGCTGGGGATAGAGCATCTCGGATGCTGAGATTGAGTGTATGCTGATTTGGCAGCTCCGCTGGGGAAATGGGCACCTTCTAGTACCGAGTTGATAATGATTCGCCTGCTTGCTGAGACGTAACCTGCATGCCCCTGGTTGCGTTCTGGATACCTGCAATCCTGCAAAGATAAGGGAACGTACAAAAGGTCCTGAGGTATCCCTTACCGGATTCCGTCATAGGAGTTAAGTACTTTCGAGAATAATCACATTCCCTGTAAGCATGTGTTTTCATCTTTAGAGAAATGCATCTGTACTTATGCAATTGTATTTTTAAAGATATCAGACGACTCTTTGCAAAACGTAAATGTAAAACGAAACATGACTGAAAATCTGATTTTATTAATTCATGTGCCCTGAATTGGCAAAGATACAGTCAAAGAAACACATCTCCTGAAATGAGGAGATTGTTACAAATTGAGAAATAAGGTGCTGGCGGTGTTGACGACGCTTTCAAGGAGCTTCCTCTTCTGCTATGACTCGTATGACAATGACGTTCTTCTCGTCTTGTTTTCCGGAGAGAGTTGATTCTGATTGAAGCTTGATCCTTTGAAGCTTACCAAGTTGTAGGTGATACAGACGAATTCAGAATGCAGTTGTTCGCTTATTCCCTTATTTTGCATGGATCGCCCTTTCGGGTTTTCAATCCATCGGGATACCCATTTTTGCCTGAGCTGTCCAATGCGGCTTTTCAACTCAGCGGGTGTACATTTTTTTTCATTTATTTCCCTTACTTTTGCCCGAGTCTTTTATTCTGTTTTTGACTCGCCGGGATGCCCTATTTTTGCCTGGACTTACATTCTGTTTTTATGTCCAGCGGGTCATTTTATGCGAAGTATTTTTTAACTGCATCTGAATTCACAGGGGACGGGAAATCTTCACCATCCATGGTGCTGAGCATCAGTGCTCCACCAGAGAAAACTTTCTTTACAACGAATGGTCCTTCATAATTCGGAGTCCATTTGCCCCTGTGGTCTGTATGAGGAGGGAGGATTCTTTTCAGCACAAGATCCCCTACTTGGTACTCTCGGTGCCTGACTTTCTGATCGAAGGCTCTCTTCATTCTCTTCTGATATAGCTGTCCATGACAGATTGCAGCCAATCTTTTCTCTTCGATCAGACTCAGTTGTTCAAATCGGGTCCTAACCCATTCTGCTTCACTCAGTTTAACATCCATTAATACCCGTAACGAGGGTAATTCAACTTCAACAGGTAGGACTGCTTCCATACCATACACAAGCTGATACGGTGTTGCCCCAGTGGACGTTCTGATTGACGTGCGGTACCCATGCAAGGCAAACGGTAGCATTTCATGCCAGTCTTTGTATGTGATTACCATCTTTTGCACAATCTTCTTGATATTCTTATTTGCCGCCTCGACAGCGCCGTTCATCTTTGGCCTGTAAGGAGAAGAATTGTGATGTTGGATCTTGAAGTCCCGGCACAGTTCTGCCATCATCTTGTTATTTAGATTGGAACCATTATCAGTAATGATCCGCTCGGGAACTCCGTATCGACAGATGATATCTCTCTTCAGAAATCTGGCTACCACTTGTCTTGTAACGTTGGCATAGGAAGCTGCTTCGACCCACTTGGTGAAATAATCAATGGCAACCAGGATGAATCTGTGGCCGTTTGAAGCAGTTGGCTCAATCTTGCCGATCATATCAATGCCCCACATGGCAAAGGGCCATGGTGAAGACATGATGTTCAAAGGGTTGGGAGGCACATGCACCTTATCTGCGTAGATCTGGCATTTATGGCATTTTCTGGCGTAAGCACAACAGTCTGCATCCATCGTGATCCAGTAATAGCCTGATCTTAACAACTTCTTAGCCATGGCATGCCCTCCTGCATGGGTACCAAAAGAGCCTTCGTGCACTTCATGCATCAACAGATCTGCTTCCGTCTTGTCAACACATCTGAGGAGTACCATGTCAAAGTTCCTCTTGTATAAAGACCCATCAGTATTCAGAAAGAAACTACCAGCAAGCCTTCTCAAAGTCTTCTTATCACCGGGAGATGCCCCAGGTGGGTATGTCTGGTCCTCCAAGAAGCACTTAATGTCGTGGAACCAAGGCTTATCATCTTTTATAACATCTGCTGCAAATACATATGCTGGTCTATTGAGTCTGGACACTGAAATCTGAGGTATAAAGTTAGCGGCTTGAACTTTGATCATGGATGAAATGGTAGCAAGAGCATCTGCAAACTGATTCTCGTCCCGAGGGATATACTCAAGCTTGACTGTTGTGAAGAAAGTCAGTAACCTCCTTGTATAATCCCTGTAAGGTATCAGATGATCTTGGTGGGTGTACCATTTCCCGTTGGTTTGATTGACTACCAAAGCTGAATCTCCGAATACGGTCAATGTCTTGATCCTGAGGTCAATGGCTTCCTCAAGACCCATAATGCAAGCTTCGTATTCAGCTTCGTTGTTGGTGCAGTTGAAAGTGAGTTTTGCCGAGAAAGGCATGTGAACTCCTTTTGGTGTAATGAGTACTGCACCAACACCACGGCCATTCATGTTAACAGCCCCGTCAAACATCATAGTCCATTCTTCCCCCGGGTCAGGCCCTTCAATGTGAATAGGCTCTTCGTGATCTTTTGCTTTAATGAACATGATGTCTTCATCAGGGAAGTCAAATCTCATAGGCTGGTAGTCATCGATGGGTTGCTCAGCAAGATATTCAGATAGTACACTGCCCTTGATGGCTTTCTGAGAAGTGTACTGTATGTCGTATTCTGTGAGAATCATCTGCCATCTTGCAACCCGTCCGGTAAGAGCTGGCTTCTCGAAAATGTACTTAACTGGATCCATTTTTGAGATTAATAAGGTAGTGTGGGTCAACATATACTGTCTCAGTCGGCGAGCAGCCCACGCTAAAGCACAGCAAGTTTTCTCGAGCAGTGAATAACGCTGTTCACAGTCGGTAAACTTTTTGCTTAGGTAGTATATTGCATACTCTTTTCGACCAGACTCGTCATGTTGGCCCAGCACACACCCCATCGACTCTTCTAATACTGTCAAGTACATAATCAGAGGTCTTCCTTCAACTGGAGGCATAAGGATTGGAGGTTCTTGCAGATACTCCTTGACCTTGTCAAAAGCCCTCTGGCAATCTTCATTCCACCTGACCGTCTGTTCCTTTCTTAATAGCTTGAACAAGGGTTCACAGGTTGCTGTGAGGTGAGATATGAACCTTGAAATGTAGTTCAATCGACCTAAGAACCCTCGAACTTCTTTCTCAGTTTTCGGTGCAGGCATTTCTTGAATAGCTTTGACTTTATCAGGGTCAACCTCAATCCCCTTCTCGCTTACAATAAAGCCCAGCAGCTTACCGGATCGCACCCCGAATGTGCATTTGTTGGGGTTCAGCTTCAATTGGTATTTCCTCAGACGCTTGAACAACTTGAGCAGATTTACCAGGTGATCTTCCTCTGTAAGGGACTTGGCGATCATATCATCCACATAGCATTCTATTTCCTTGTGGATCATATCGTGGAATAATGTCACCATAGCCCGTTGATATGTTGCACCAGCATTCTTCAGTCCGAATGGCATTACTTTGTAACAGAAAGTGCCCCAAGGTGTAATGAATGTTGTCTTCTCCATGTCTTCAGGTGACATCTTGATCTGATTATATCCTGAAAATCCATCCATGAAGGAGAATACCGAGAACTGAGCCGTGTTATCCACCAATACGTCAATGTGAGGTAATGGGAAGTCATTTTCGGGCTGGCTCTGTTCAGATCCCGGTAGTCAACACACATTCTTACTTTGCCATCTTTCTTAGGCACAGGTACTATGTTAGCAACCCACGGTGGATAGCTAGTTACAGCAAGGAACCCGGCGTCCCATTGCTTCTGTACCTCTTCCTTGATTTTCATAGCCATGTCTGGGCGAGTTCGGCGCAGCTTCTGTTTAACTGGCGGGCATTCTTCTCTCAAAGGCAGCTTGTGCACGACAATATCGGTATCCAACCCTGGCATGTCTTGGTAAGACCAAGCAAACACATCAACATACTCTTGAAGCAGATCTATCAGTTGTCTCTTCACTGAGTCTTGCAGGCAGGCCCCGATTTTAACCTCTTTCACGTCTTCGTCTGTACCAAGATTAATCACTTCAATCTCCTCCTGGTGAGGAGTAATAACCTTTTCCTCCTGTCTTAACAACCTGGCTAGCTCTTCAGGAAGCTCATATTCTTCATCAACCCCTTCATCAGCTTGATTGATTGGATTGTCAAAGTCATACGATGTCATAGCCGTGCTGTTGTCGGTGCAGTCAGGAAGGCACTCTCTGCAAGGGTTAAGTTTGTTCATTTTAGTGATTGATTTTAATCTTGCTTTAGAAAAAAGTGAAATGAAGTTATCATTTTGAAAACACCGCCATTTATTTTTGTACAAAAAGAAAAATGGAAAAACAGTGAGCAGAAAAGAAAAAGACTCGTTTGCAAAAAGACGTCTGATATTTCATTAATTTAATCTTGTTTGCACAAAAGTACAGATGGCCCTGGTTACAAAATGAGTCTTGTCATCTTGGGCAAAATGCAAGACTTGGATGCATGCTATATAAAAATACAGGAAATAATAATTACTCTGCTCGAGTAACGCTTATAATTTCCTGGGAAGACCAGTTCGAGACACTGCTCCCCGGGATCTTCGGACGAATCCAATTCTCCAGATTGCGCTCCTCTTCCAACTCGTCTTCCAAACAGTTGATAGCATCAGGGGTAAGCATCCCCCCACTGACAAAACCAGGCTCTCCAGCAGCCTTTGCTTGATGTTGAGTTGGTTTGTAACCCAACCCAAACTTGTCCTTCTTCTCCTCCACAGCTAAGACCTTGCCCCAGCCTAGGGCAGTTCCTTCTTCAACAACCTTCCGGGCTTGTTGGTAAGATGACATTGGAGTACCAGATACAGCAGATGCTTCATTCACATTCAAGGCTTCAAAACCTTGGCTCATTGTCTCATGGATCTCCCCATCCATCTCAATGTATTTGTAAGTAGCCAGAAGGCTAACAAAGATATCCTCCTCCCCACAGATTGTGACAACTTGACCTTCCCACTCAAATTTTAACTTTTGGTGAAGGGTAGACGTTATTGCGCCGGCGGCGTGAATCCAGGGTCTACCCAACAAACAGCTGTAGGCGGGCTGAATGTCCATCACATAAAAGATAGTTTTAAAGGTCTGCGGGCCAATTGTCACGGGCAGCTCAATCTCTCCCAGAACCGATCTCTTAGAACCATCAAAGGCTCTTACTACCAGGTTGCTGGGTCTCAATGCCAGTCCATCATATTCAAGTTTCACCAGGGCCTTCTTTGGTAAGACATTCAGGGAAGAACCTGTGTCCACCAGCACATGAGAAAGGACAGCTCCTTTGCATTCCAGGGTTATGTGCAAGGCTTTGTTGTGGTTGCGGCCATCCGCTGTCAAGTCAGAATTGGTAAACCCTAGCCCGTTGCTAGCAGTAACGTTTCCAACCACGGTTTCCAATTGGTTGACAGTAATCTCCTCAGGCACGTAAGCTGCGTGCAGGACTTTAAGTAGTGCATTCCGATGGGCTTCGGAGCACATAAGCAGTGAGAGGATGGAGATTTTGGATGGCGTCTGGTGAAGTTGATCCACAATTTTATAATCACTCTTTTTGATGATCCGCATAAACTCATCAACTTCCTGATCAAATGAAGTCTTCAGGGCTTCTTTGGCAGCTGGATCTTCCTGCACCGGGCCTTTACCCTTTGCCTTGGCAGCAGCTTCTGCTTCGGCTGTAGGTCTTTGAACTTGTGAGGCGAAGAGACGTCCGCTTCGAGTGAAGCCTCCGCCTCCCCCCACATTATCTACTTGTGGTGCAGGTGCCGTTGTTTCCAGAGTGATTCTTTTTCCTTCGCAGTATATGTCAGAGCCATAGTGCCAAGGGATGGCCCTATTGCTTTCATATGGTACTGGTCCAGGCACCGTGACAGTGACTGGACTGATTGCTGCTGCTGAAGGGACTGTTATTGTTTGTGGATCATAGAAGATTGTAACTGGTGCTCTGGTGGGAGCAGCATCTTCTGAATGGTAAGCGGAGTTATTTTCAGGATCATAGAATATGGTGACGGTAGAGACATCTTCATGATTGATTGCTGGAGTTGTAGGAGGTATTGTTGGAAGGACTGTTGTTGTTGTTGATGGAGATTCGAAATGGACTGAAGCTGAAGTTGTAGCAGGAGAAACTATTGAAAACTGATCGTTCGGGAGAACTGATGAAGTACTTGTTGATGCTGCTGATGAATTGTCGGGAACAATAGTTGTTGCATTTGTAGGAGGGTCTGAAACCGTTGTTGATGAAGTTGCCGGATTTGCTGGGAATGATGTAGTGATCTGTAGCAAGCCACTCTGAATAAGGCTGTTAATGCCATTCCTCAAGTCCTCACACCCATTCCATGAAATATTGCAGTATGGACATCCTAGTTCACACCCCGGAAATATATTGCTTTCACGGAGTTGAGCTTTGATTTCCACCAATGGTGTCCTGATCTGATCCACACTGGTTATTAAATAAGACGGTTGGTCTTCTTCAATAGCATTAATTCGGGGACCACCATGGTTTGGCATTGGGTTTTTATTGACATTGGGCGGAGGTGCAAAATTCAGAGCCTTGGAGTCTACCAAGTCTTGTACCTTCATATGCAGAGCTCTGCATTTTTCTGTACTGTGACCAGGTGCGTTGGAATGAAAAGCACACCTAGCATTGGAGTCATAGTTCCTTGGCAGACTGTTGGGATCCGGAGGTGCCAACGTTCTTAGCTCAACTAGGTTGAGTTTCAGAAGTTGTGGCAGCAAAGCAGCATACGGCATTGGGATCGGGTCGATCACTCTGTTAGCTTGAGATGGCCTCTGTTGGAATGGCCTCTGTTGATTGTTGTTGTTGGAGTTGTTGTTGAAGTTCCTTGGAGGATACTGATTCTGATGATACTGGGGTTGTTGTTGGAAGTTTTGTTGAGGAGGTTGATAGACTGGCTGTGGATGAGCTGGAGCAGGGATAGTGACTGCTGCTATTGACCTCTGAGCATATTGGGGCCTACCCCTGTTGGTGTGAATGGCATTGGTTTCGCCAGTTCTTCTCGGGCCTGTAAAAGGCTTTCTTGTACCACTGGACGAGCTTGCACCATTGTCTGAGATCTTACCCATCTTTAACAGGCTTTCAATTCTCTCCCCAGCTATAACAACATCTGCGAAGCTAGTGGAAGAGAAAGCAGCCAACCTGTCAATATAGGTTCCCTGAAGAGTGTTCATGAACATATCTGCCATTTCTCTCTCAGACATTGGTGGTTGAACAGCAGCAGCCAGTTGCCTCCATCTTTGAGCATATTCTCTGAAGCTCTCCCTAGATGACTGTGACATTCCCATTAGGAGGGTCCTGTTGGGTGCCATATCTAGATTATACTGATACTGTCTGATGAAGGCCTCTGCCAGGTCCTTCCAGCATCTAATTGTTGCTCTTGTCAGATGGGAATACCACTCCCTCGAAGCTCCAGTCAAGCTATCTTCAAAATAGAACATCCACAATTTCTCATCCATTGTATAGGCCTTCAGCCTTCCTAGAAATGATTGCAAATGAGTCCGGGGGCATGAAGTCCCATTATACTTTTCGAAGCATGGAGGCTTGAACTTGTGGGGAATCCTGACCCCTTCTACTAAACCCATGTCCATGACGTCGAACCCCAAAGAGTTCTGAGACTCCAGTGATCTCAACTTCTCAGCTATTTCTTCCAACCGTCTATCATAAGTTTCCTCTCCGGCACCCATTACTGTATACTGGTCCTCCTGAGGATCTTCTTGAAGTACTCTGGCTGCTGTGGCTGTCCCTTGTATATTGACAGGGATGTTGGCCTCTGGATGGAGATGGGGTCCAAAAACTGGGGGATTGACATGAGGTTGGACCCTCTCGTTGTTACTTGTGCCAGCAGTTCCCACATGGGGCTCCTCTTGATTCCTTCCTTCTACCAAAACTCTGAGCCTCTCCTGGCTTTGAGCTAAATTGTTCATCACTTCCATGAATTGTGTTATCTGAGTTCTCATCTCCAACCTTTCGTTGGCCATCTGGTTTCTGACCTCTGTAAGGTCCTGCTGCATCTGATCCATCTGGATTCCCGGAAGGTTGTTTCTAGTTGGGTACCTGTGTGGCCTGTTGAGAGGAAATACCCGGCGGCGAGCAATAATTCCTGAACATCACAACAGAGGTTAGCAACAACAAAACAAAAACCTACAAAACAAACAAAAGGGTTAGCATGCAATGCAGTTATGCTTATTTGTTCTCAAGGTATCCGGTTTGGCCTTCAGTTTTGACCCTTCCAGACCCTTGAAGATGATGCTGTTGAAGGTGCTTTTGATGTGAACCCAGATAGAAAACAACACAAATATATTACAAAGGTGAAATAATACAATTTGTTCATTTTACAACACCGGCCCCCTAAGGGGTCAAAATACATCAAAAAAACAAAAGTACATGGAAAAGGAACAACAACAAGCAAATGATCAAACTCCAAGGCCAAACTCATCCTCACGAACTTCCTTGAGAAGTGCTTCGGTCACAGGATCAGCCGGATGCTCCGTAAGATTTCTGATGAGAAGGTTTCTTGTTGCAACTGCTGTAGCCAATTTCTTATTCTGATTTTGGTCCTTTGACCTCTTCAATCCTGCTTTGATTTTCAGCTCTGATATTTCTTCCTGGGCTGCTGCCAGGGCTTTTTCCATCTGCTCCATCTTGTCCTGAACTCTCTTGTCTTCTAGAGTACGGGCCTCAGTGATCCGGACCCACCTGGCCTGACTCTCTTTCAAATACAAGTCTGTTCTTGCTCTTTGGAACTGGGCTTCTTTACAAGCATTCTTCAGAATCTGCTCACCAGCTTTAGACTTGTTGATATACTCCCCAGACTTCTCAATCTTAGTCAAGTGTTCTACCCTCAATTTCTCCAATCTCTCAATCTCCCTCACACCTTCACTCCTCTCTCTGAGGGTCTTCTGCAAGGCTTGAGTTAACTTCTCATTTCTTTCCTTCAAGCTTTCAAACTCTTCCAAACTGATAGTGGCAGGGGGTGGTGCTGAAGATGACTCAGGCATGTCTTCTATAGTAAAGGGCATTCCAGAGAATCGGGCCCTAGCATGGGACCACTCATAATATTGGACTGATGCCACATTATTGCACTTCCCTAAAATGGTGATTCCCTTGGTTTGAACATGATCCCAGGCCCAGGCAGCCTGCCTAACAACAGTCAAACTAATCTTGTTCTCACAGTAGAGGGTCTCAACCAGGTCTTGTTCCCTTGGAGTATGAACCAGTGCATAGCCTAATTGTCTCCTGAACAGCAGAGGGTTGTAGTTGATACTTCCCTTAACTCCTATTAAGGGCACATTGGGAAAGTGCCCACAGCTTGTGATCATATCTCTGCCTTTGGTGCTCTGAGTACACCATCTGATGTCTGCTGAAGTTAGGACAGTGAGTCTCTTAGCCCAGTTGCTTTGCTGATGAGGATTGAGAAATGCATCTGTCCTGGGTAGATGCCTGAGAAGCCAAGCATGAAATAATGGAGCACAAATCCTTACTAGTCTTCCCCTCTGCTTCTCATTTCTCTGATGGACTGAGTAATAGAGATCACCCAGTAAAGTTGGCACTGGGTTCTTCAGGATGAACAAGTGGATTGCATTCTTGCTGATGAAACGAGGCTCATCTGCAAACAACACAACTCCATATACACTTAAGGCCAACAGAGCACAAACAGCTTTCCACTCTCCCAGGGAGGCTTTCAAACTAGCTTGAGAAATCAGGAAGTCCAGATGAAATCCAGGGATCCCAGCCTTAGAGGTCATATGCTGTTCAATCAAAACAGGCTCCAGGTGCAAAGCTTTTGCTACCTCTCCATTGCTGGGAAAGACCATTTCAGGGTTGAATGGGACTTCTCTCTTGATAGGCAAACCAACCAAATATGAGTATTCTTCCAAAAGAGGACCCAACTGAAAGTCTTGAAAGGTGAAACATCTCAATGGGGGATCATAAAACTGAATGCAGGTGTGGATGAGGCTCCTCTGTGAAGGGTCCAGATCCATAACCATGTCCAGTATATCCCCATGACTCTCCCTGAACAAGGGTATGTGATCTGGAGTGATCAGGGTTTGGATCCTCCTGATGTCTGATAAGTCTGGTTGGAAGAAATGATAGGTGATGTTGCTTTTCTTTGGAGCCATGATGCTGAAGACTGAGTAGAGTGCTGATGAAGATGCTGAGGAGTGGGCCACTGGCTGGCTAGTGCAAGTAACTGAAGTATATGGCTGACAAACTGATGCAAGTGTTGGTGGAGATAGGTCAAAACTGCAGATGGGGTCAAAACCAAAACCAGATGAATATGGATACCCTGAAACACAAATAAGCACATGTTAATATGATGCAATGAGTATGTATGCAAATGATATGCAGGGGTTTGTGACTGAGCTGGATCTGATTAACTGCCTTGGTATAGATCCATGTGTGTTCAAGAATTCCAGAGGGAGGTCTAAAAATCCAGTAACCAGGGTGGGGGACTCAAATAAAGAGCCACAAGTCCAGGGTTTTAGAATCACAAGAACTGTCCAACATGGAGTATTCTTAACAAAGTCAAAGTAACAGGGTATTCTGAGGTCAAGGTACCTGCAAACCTGTAAACAACCCAACCCCCTCACAGGTGGTGATCTAGAACAAGGATCCTCAGACTTGGATCAGTTATGAGAAGTGTAAACACTTCTAACCCGGAGGTACAGTGTTTACAATAACCATAAAAGTTCCTCCTCTAATTCACCTCAGTTTCTGAAGGTCAGTACTAAAAGGTCATCCAGACTTAGCAGGCTTCCCAGATAGCCCTAGCATTGCAGGAAATCTGCAACACAGAGTTCTCAAGAAGAAACCCATATCTGAACCGTGTTTCATATTCCCGCACCAGACCGAAATGGAATGGGAAAGAATATGATTCACTCTAGCCTAGGTGTCACTCAGGTCCCAGGTATAGGACCTTAACTCTCAATGAAATACCCACCCACCAAAGAAAAACCAGATCCAGCCAGCACAGTATGACAGTATGAAAAATATAAAGCTATAAAGAAAGCAATAAATCAACTGTACATAAAGCAATAAACAAAAATAAATACAAGCACACACAAGCACATAACACCCCAGTAAACACAAATCAGACAAGCGCTAGGAGGAACCCACAAAAAGAACCAGAAGCCCTGGTTGCAATATAAGGTCCCCAGCAGAGTCGCCAAGCTGTCGCTCCCGACAAATGAAACAGGGGTCATATGAAGGTACAGACGCGAACGGTCGGCGAGGGGAACAGTGAGAACACACAGCCGTGAACTCACTGGAGATGAATAGAGTCGCCAGCTAGGCATTTTTATCCCGGAGGAAAGGCAATGCTGCATAGGCCTAGAAAAAGATGGAGTAAGACGGTTTGCGAACCAGAGAGACTGAGAAAGGGGGTTGGTTACAACCTGGGAAGGTATTAGCACCCAGATTGTCCGTCGTACTCGACGGGATCCACGCTTAAAAGATTTGTGCTATAAAGGGGTAGTGTCAGTGCAATCTGTGCATAAAAGAGCTGGAAAAGGATGTACAGGTGTCAGTGTAAAAGAGAGTGAAGTGTGATAATGATGTGAAGTATGAAAGTGTCAGTGTAAGAACAGAGTGAAATGCTCAAGATCATGAGGCTAAAGAATGAAGCTAGAAGGAGGGGGGATATACAGAGACTTTTGTTCGATAACTGTTAAGTTATGCCTACGTATCCTCTCGTGCAATGAGGAAGTCAGAACACCGTAGTTCGACCTAAAGAGACTGAAAGATGAATTGACTGATGAACTGCTTGCTTATCTATGCTCAAGTGTATGACCTGTCTGGCTCAGGTGCTAACTGTCTTGCATTAGACGGAAGAAGCAAGTTCTCGATTGTGAGTGAGGATGATGAGAAAAGAATCCCGGAGGAGACGATTATTGTTTGTTTTTGTGTTTTCAGTCTTTTATTGCTTTTTGGAGTTTGTCATAAGATAATGAGCTTAAGCCCAAACCAATGGATTTAGTAAACTCATCACATCTTCCCTCTGATCAGGGGTAATGAGAGTACCTTAAGTGTGAAGTCAGATTCTCACACTTAATCACCTTTGGTGTAAGATTAAGATCATTAACCTACTTGTGATTATTTAGATGTTTTTGTGATTTTTGTTTAGTGTTGAGTAATGAGGTTAAGCCATAATCAAGGATTAAACAGACTCATTACACCATCCTAAAAGAAGGATAATAGATGAGAATGTTTAAGTTGAGAAAAACTCCTCAACTTAATCCATGATTAGGGATTAAACCCATGACAAAACAAGCCTTTGATTAGGTGGATTTTATTTAATGGTATGATGATGAAGTGTTTTTTATGGTTTGTAAGACAACTTGAGGGGGACTTGTCCATTAACACTAGGGTTAGTCCTTCTTAACCAATTAAGGAAGAATTAGAACCCTAATGCAAGGCCCAAGTTACAAGTGTGATGTCTTGATATTTATTAGATGAATTGATTAAGAGATTTAAACACCTTAAGGGTTTAATACTTAGGATTAAAGTTATACACTCCATCCTAAGAGAAGGATGCAGGCATAACCCTAATCACAAAGTCTTAAAGCCTTTAGGGTTTAGTCTCTGATTATGAGGTGAGAAGAGAGGACTCAAAGAGAGACACAAAGGTAAAAACTATGAGGGGAAACTAATCAAAACCCTAATTCATTGTCATGCTTGGTTGTTCCTAAGGTTTGTGAGGTTTCACCAAGAAGATCTTCAAAGGAACCACCAGGAAGCAGATGAATAAGATCAAGAGAAGCAAAATGACTTGCTTCATTCAAGAAGTCAAGTCACTTGAAGAAAGAAAGTGGGAGGAAGAAGAATGAGCAAGCTCAAACTCAAACACAAATAAGAATGCAGCAATGGATGCAAGAGAGATGAAAAGAAAAGGTATGAGAAGTGAAGGCAAATCCACTTCTCAAGTTTACTTACCACCTGCAATGTTAGAAAGAAAATGCAATGCAATGCAGGATGAGATGAAATGATATGATGCTAAGCAAAACCAGAAGCATGTTGATGATGATTATGATGTTATGAGGTGCTGCAAACATGAGGCAAGACAATGGGGATGTTCATACAAGATCATGAATGCAAATGATGCAAGCTAAGGAGCATGAACAAGCATGAAAAGTCATGAACCATACAAGACAAATGACATGGCAAATATGTAATGCAATGATCAAAGATGCTTTATACATGTCTTAAGATGTCAAATGAATCACAAGAATGCACAAAATGCAATGACAAGTCATGTTATGCAAGGAAATGCAAGAGGGATGCAAATAAAAGCCCAAATTAGGGTTTATGGATCAAACATCAAACACAAACCAAAAACAGAAGCAAAACCCTAAAGTAAAAATGGAAAATGATACCCAAGGAAACCCTAGACCTATAATAAACCACTGCCCAAAGGGGAGCTCTCAACTCTCAATCAAACTCAAGTTATGATTTTTGCAAGTTATTTGGGTTTTTAGGGGTTCCTAACAAAACAAATGCCAATCAATTTGAAAATGCAAGAACAATTCATGGCCTTTTTATCCTTGAAACTACATGCAAAACAAAAGGCAATGCAAGAAGAAACAATGTCTCAACCTTCACCAATAGGCAGAAATGATTTTTGGAACTTATGATCAAAATAATGCACAAAAAATGATTTAATTCAATGACAAATTCTCAAAATGCATCAAGATCAAAAAAGAAATTTGGTTTGAAGGTTGGACAATGTTTCTAAATGTCTTAGAACATTTCATGAATTTTTTGGTGATTTTTAAATACCTAAAAGTATTTTTAATTAATTAATTCCCATTAATCAATTAAAAATAATCTTTTAAATATTTAAAAATACTTTTTAATGATAAAAAAATAAAATAAAAATATTTTTGGGTCTTAAAAATTAATAAAACTTTAAATAAAAAGTTTCATAATTTTTAAGAATTTTTTGCTATTTTTAAATAATTATGCAAAACAAAAGAAAAATAAAAGAAAATAAATGAATTAAATCTGATTTAATGAAAAGTATTTAAATCCTAGGGTCCAGATTTGAAACTGCCTGCGCGCGAATTGACTCCCCGCCACATCTCACGGTCCAAATTCAAACTTGCTAATTAATGCTTAAAACCCTAACCCTGCCGTTAATTACAATCAGGCGACCGGAACAGTGTCCCGGTCGTCTTCTCCGGCCATCCCCAAAATCAATCTCTCTCCCTAGGCCATTTTAGAAGCTCTAACTCTCCAGAAATCATCTACTAACTACCCTAAGCACGAATCCAGCATCAAATCACATTTAAACTCACAAACAAACAAGAATCGAAGCCATGAAATTTTTAGGTCAAACTTTCAGAACAGCATTACATACTCATTTCTGGCTCATTTTCAAAAGTAAAGAGATCCCAATGATCAGTGTAACATGCACAACAAGATTTTAACAAGAGAAATGAGTTCTGGGAAAAAAGTTCATGGTGTCACCTGAGATGGAGCTCTTGATTCAGGAGCTCTTTGGATGATTCTTTGGCTCAATCTGGTCCCAATGGTCCACCTTTGAAGCTTTGGATGCTTAGCTGGAGTTTAAACAACCTCCTGAGTGAGTTTGCAGCAGCTCTGACCAAGGGAGGATGAAAATCGTATTTGAGATATAGGGTGTTTCAGGCCAAAACAAAGGGTGGTTTCTGGTCAGTGAGGTGAGTGGAGATTGTTGGTGGAGTTTGTTTAAGTGTTCATGGCTTGTGGAGAGAGATTCGATAGAAAATGCAAGCTGAGGTGAAGAATGGCAATGGGGGATTCTTGCTGTTTCAGGCTTGATCCTTGGTTGCTGGGTGGTCTATGGAGCAAGGTAAGATGATTGGTGAAGTTGGCTTGAGTGTTTGTATGCTGGACAGAGAGAATCGAAGGAACTTGCAACTTGGTAGGTTTTTGTGTATGTTGTGAATGAGGAAACTTCAGCCTTGTGTCTTCATATGTTTAGCTTGCAAACTGTCCATATATTTCTCTCTCATTGGTCAGTTGACAAGACATGCCCTTTATTGATTGGTAAGGCAACTTTTGCAAAAAGTCCACTTCTTGTAAGAGAGGGCATGGGCTAAACTCTAGCTAAGTACAATGAGCATGGGGCTGCGCAACATGATGTGTGTATGGAGCTAGTTTGGTTCAGCAGCCAATGCATCAAGTTGGTGAGATGTGATCATGAGTTTTGCAACTTGGCTTCCTTTGTTCACATGGAAAGATTTTGCTCCAAAGGCCATACAAACATGTGATTCCTTTGGTTCAAATCTGATTTTGGGACTTAGGGAATGTTTATGCAATGGTTTGAAATGAATTAGAGGTCACATGATGCATTGGTTCAAGGTTTTGCAAAATTTCCATTTGGTGCATAACTTGAATTTTAGTGATTTTTGCCAACTTTAACAAAACATAACTTTTGATCCAAGATGAATTAGATCATGTTCTTGTACTTTTTGGAAAGGGAAAGATGAGATCTACAACTTTCATGACCAAAGTTTTTCCATTTGAAGCATTTTTGGATCCAAAATCATGGCTTGAAAATTTACCTAAAATGATGCATTCTTGAAAAGTCAACTATGCCCAAAAAGTCAACCTTTGCAAAAACCCTAAATTCTTGATTTTCATGAACCTCAATCTTCTTCCATGATCAAATAAAGACCATATACACTCAAAATGATGAAGATCACCCATTGGTTGGGTCATTGGGGGCCTCAGATGCCCTGATTATGCACTGACTTGTCTAGAAAGTCAACTCTTGATCAGATGACTTCCCCATGGAATTTCTTCATGAAAATTGGTATGCATACTCCCTATACCCTATAGAGATCAATGGAAACAAGAATGACCAAAAAAATTGGAGTTATGGCCTCTGAAACCAAAACCCTAATTTTCAGTCAACTGTGTAGTTCAAGCTGGCCCTGCATCCACTCAAACCCTAGCTCTTGTGATTCCTCTGCATTTTTGACTTTGAGGAGATGAAATATGATATAAGAACACACATGGACCCCTTTGAGTTGATTGGTGACCTTTGGAATGGCTCAAGATGCTCTGAGGTTGCTCAGATCACAAACCCTAGGTGCAGATGCCTTAGAAACTATCCAGTGAATCAAAAAAATGAGATGTGAAATGATATGATTGTGTTTATGCATATGAGGATGATCACAAGCCATGGTGTGAATGGGTGAGGGCAAATTTGGGGTATTTACACCTGGGGCACGTTTTGTTACAAGGTGATGCCATTCGGACTGAAGAATGCTGGTGCAACGTATCAACGGGCTATGGTAACATTATTCCACGACATGATCCATAAAGAAATTGAATGTTATGTGGATGACATGATTGCCAAGTCCCTCACAGAAGAAGACCACCTGGTGAATCTGTTGAAGTTATTCAAGCGTCTGAGGAAATACCAACTGAAGTTAAACCCCAACAAGTGCACATTCGGGGTGCGGTCCGGTAAACTGCTGGGATTTATCGTAAGTGAGAAAGGGATTGAAGTTGACCCTGATAAAGTCAAAGCCATTCAAGAAATGCCTGCACCAAAGACTGAGAAAGAAGTTTGGGGGTTCTTAGGTAGATTGAACTACATTTCACGGTTCATATCTCACCTTACAGCAACCTGTGAACCTTTGTTCAAGCTGTTAAGAAAAGAACAAACGGTCAGGTGGAACGAAGACTGCCAAAGGGCTTTTGACAAGATCAAGGAATACTTACAAGAGCCTCCAATCCTTATGCCTCCAGTTGAAGAAAAACCTCTGATAATGTACTTGACAGTATTAGAAGAGTCGATGGGGTGTGTGTTGGGCCAGCATGACGAGTCTGGTCGAAAAGAGTATGCAATATACTACCTGAGCAAAAAGTTTACCGACTATGAACAACGTTATTCACTGCTCGAGAAAACTTGATATGCTTTAGCGTGGGCTGCTCGCCGACTAAGGCAGTATATGTTGACCCACACCACTTTATTGATATCAAAAATGGATCCAGTTAAGTACATTTTTGAGAAGCCAGCACTTACCGGACGGGTTGCAAGATGGAAAATGATCCTCACAGAATATGACATCCAGTACACATCTCAGAAAGCCATCAAGGGCAGTATATTGTCTGATTATCTTGCTGAGCAACCTATTGATGATTACCAGCCTATGAGATTTGACTTCCCTGATGAAGACATCATGTTCATCAAAGCAAAAGATCATGAAGAGCCTGTTCACACTGAAAGGCCTGACCCGGAAGAAAAATGGACTATGATGTTTGATGGGGCTGTTAACATGAATGGTCGTGGTGTTGGTGCAGTACTCATTACACCTAAGGGGGTTCACATGCCTTTCTCGGCAAAGCTCACCTTTAACTGCACTAACAACGAAGCTGAATACGAAGCTTGCATTATGGGTCTTGAGGAAGCCATTGACCTCAGGATCAAGACTTTGACTGTGTTCGGAGATTCAGCTTTGGTAATCAATCAAACCAACAACAAATGGTACACACACCAAGATCATCTGATACCTTACAGGGACTATACAAGGAGGTTATTGGCTTTCTTTACAACGGTTAAGCTTGAGTATATCCCTCGGGACGAGAATCAATTTGCAGATGCTCTGGCCACCATTTCATCCATGATCAAAGTTCAAGCTGCCAACTTTGTACCTCGGATTTCAGTGTCCAGACTTGACAAACCAGCGTATGTATTTGCAGCAGATGTTGTTAAGGACGATAAGCCTTGGTTCCACGACATCAAATGCTTCTTGGAGGATCAGACATACCCACCTGGGGCATCTTCCAATGATAAGAAGACATTGAGAAGGCTTGCTGGCAGTTTCTTCCTGAATACTGATGGTTCCCTGTACAAGAGAAACTTTGATATGGTACTCCTCAGATGCGTTGATAGAACAGAAGCAGACTTGTTAATGCACGAGGTGCACGAAGGATCCTTTGGTACCCATGCAGGAGGGCATGCCATGGCAAAGAAATTGTTAAGATCAGGCTATTACTGGATCACAATGGATGCCGACTGTTGTTCCTATGCCAGAAAATGCCATAAATGCCAGATTTATGCGGATAAAGTGCATGTGCCTCCCAATCCTTTGAATGTGATGTCTTCACCCTGGCCCTTTGCCATGTGGGGCATTGACATGATTGGCAAGATTGAACTGACTGCTTCAAATGGCCACAGGTTCATCCTGGTAGCCATTGACTACTTTACCAAGTGGGTTGAAGCAGCTTCCTATGAAAATGTTACAAGGCAAGTGGTAGCCCGATTTCTGAAGAGAGATATCATTTGTCGGTATGGAGTGCCCGAGTGAATCATTACTGATAATGGTTCCAACTTGAACAACAAAATGATGGCAGAGCTATGCCGGGATTTCAAGATCCAACACCACAATTCTTCTCCTTACAGGCCAAAGATGAATGGCGCTGTTGAGGCAGCTAATAAGAATATCAAGAAAATTGTGCAGAAGATGGTAGTCACTTACAAAGACTGGCATGAAATGTTACCATTTGCCTTGCATGGGTACCGAACGTCAATCAGAACATCTACTGGGGCAATACCGTATCAGCTTGTGTATGGTATGGAGGCAGTCCTACCTGTTGAAGTTGAACTACCCTCTCTGCGGGTATTGATGGATGTTAAGCTGAACGAAGCAGAATGGGTCCGATCCCGATACGAACAATTGAGTCTGATCGAAGAGAAAAGATTGGTTGCAATTTGTCATGGGCAGTTGTATCAGAAAAGAATGAAGAAAGCCTTCGATCAGAAAGTCAGGCTCCGAGAGTACCAAGTAGGAGATCTTGTGCTGAAAAGACTCCTCCCTCCTCATACAGACCACAGGGGCAAGTGGACTCCAAACTATGAAGGGCCATTCGTGGTAAAGAAAGTTTTCTCTGGCAGAGCACTCATGCTCAGCACTATGGATGGTGAAGACTTCCCGTCCCCTGTGAATTCAGATGCAGTTAAAAAATACTTCGCATAAGAATGACCTGCTGGACATAAAAACAGAATGTAAGTCCAGGCAAAAATAGGGCATCCCGGCAAGTCAAAAACAGAATAAGAGACTCGGGCAAAAATAAGGGAAAATGAACAAAAAAATGTACACCCGCTGAGTTGAAAAGCCACATCGGACAACTCAGGCAAAAAAGGGTATCTCGATGGATTGAAAACCCGAAAGGGCGATCCATGCAAAATAAGGGAATAAGCGAACAACTGCATTCTGAATTCGTCTGTATCACCCACAACTTGGTAAGCTTCGAAAGGTTCAAGCTTCGTTCAGAATCAGCCTTCTTCAGAAAACAAGACGAGAAGAACGTCAAATGTCATACGAGTCATAGCAAAAGGGAAGCTCCTTGAAGCGTCATCAACATTGCCGACATCTTTTGTTTCTCAATTTATAACAATCTCCTCATTTCAGGGAATTTGTTTCTTTGACTGTATTTTCCAATTCAGGGCACATGAATCAATAAAATCAGATTTTCAGTCACGTCTCGTCTCGTATATTTTATTTTCGTTTGCAAAAATGTCCGATGTCTTTAAGATACTGATTGCTTAAATACAAATGTTTCTCTTCTAAAAAATACGTGCTTGCAGGAAATATATTTACTCCCGGGGGTGTCTGAACTCCTATGATGGAATCCGGTAAGGGATACCTCGGGATTACCTGTGCGCTTGTCTATCTTTTCAGGATTGCAGGTATTCAAAGCACGACATGGGGCATGAAAGCTTCACCCCAGCAAGCTGGCAAATCATTATCTACTCAGTCTATCTCCCAATTAGCACCGGAGATGGTTTTCCCCAGCTGAGTTGTCAAGTATCATCCTCAGCAGGACCCCTACAGAAATCTCCAGGAAGACCTTCCTATGGTCTTTCTTCTTCCCCAGCCAAGTTGCCATTCATCATTCCTCCCCAGCCAGGTGTCAAGCCAGGGAACCATCTCCCCACAGAATTCCAGCCTCTATCCAGAAGAGCAACGCCTGAAGATCTCACAACAGAGTGAAGAAAGCTTCTACAAACCCCAGCTGGGTCCCCCATTACAAGGATATGTCTATCAATGACCTATCCCCCCAAGCAGATACACCTTATCAGATCTACCAATGATCTCACACCCAGCTGAGATGTTCACTTCAAGCAGATCGGCCAGAGATCTTCGCAGCAACAGGATCCGAATCCCGGATGGTTACCTCTTGCATAATCATAACATTCGCATCATTATTCTCCCCACAGAGCGTAGCATTCCGTCTAATACGGAGCATTACAGCAAAAATCAAACATATTGCATAATCGTAAGCCATGGTCTGAATCAAACACTTGTAAATACTGACAATCCATCGAAGATATACAGAGAAACTCTCCAAACTCCCCACCAGAAAGCCAAAAGCACTTCCTTTACACTCACAAATACAAATACACACTCCTTTTGGCACTCGTCCGTGTCATCATTCCCCCAGTAAAGTCGCCCGAGCTTTCTTTACAAACAGACACTTATATTACAGATACTTCTTGGCACCCATCCGTGTCATATCCCCAGTAGAAAGCCAAAGCGTCCCCTTTGCACTCACAGATACATACATATATACAATTCCTTGGCACCCGTCCGTGTCACCTCCCCAGCATAGTCACCCAAACACTTTGGAAACCATACACTTGTTTGTAATACACTTTCTTCGACACTCGTCCGTGTCACTCATCCTCTTTTTACTCATACAGATACTCGTCCGTATCTTGTATATACCACTCATATCTCCTCAGATTCGACACTCGTCCGTGTACTTTGTTAACCAGTTGGTACTCGTCCGTATCATCATCTCAGAACATGCGTCAAGCGTTTGTTTCTACCTGATACTCGTCCGTATCATAGTCTTAAGGATGCTCGTCCGCATCTTTAATCCATACACGTGTCAAACACTTATGTCTTCTTGAATTTAGGCACTCGTCTGTGTCTACCGTTCCCCAGAAGTCCCCGCAGAATCAATACTCGTCTGTGTTCTTTGTTAACCAGTTGATACTCGTCCGTATCATCATCTCTGAACATGCGTCAGCGTTTGTTTCTACTGATACTCGTCCGTATCACGGTCTTAAGGATGCTCGTCCGCATCTTTAATCTATACACAGCGTCAAAACACTTATACCTTTTATTTCTTGGATGTAAACACTCGTCCGTGTTTACTATTCCCCAGTAGGTCGCTGTAACACGGTGGGAGAACTGACTTTAGTTATGTTGCGGATAACAAGAGTCGCCACCGACTTTTATTTTATCCAAAGGAAAGGCATAAAAGAACAGGAAAGATCTTTTAAAAGATTTTTGGGTCCGGGGGGTAGGTTATGTAAAGGGAAGGTATTAGCACCCTTTACATCCATGGTTATCCATGGGCTCTTAGTTACTTAGCTCACTTTAAAATGTTTTTGAAATGTGAAGTGTGTGAATAGAATTTTTTTTAAGAGTTTCATAATGATCCATGTACGGATGCGTAAAAAACCTTTGTTTTGAAAATTGTTTGAAATGTGTGAAGTGTTTGAAATGTTTTTGAAAAGTGAGCAAGTATCTAAGAGGAACCTACCCTAAGTTTAAGTCTTTTCTGTTCTTGAATCCTTTGAATGGTAAGACTATCCCTATTATTAAGGAATATGTAGTAATTACCTTGGATGTGAGGGACAAGTGAAGGGTCATCTGTTATTGAGGCAACTGTGGGGTGTATAAGCAATTCGAAGGGACTTATCATCTTTATTCGGAAGGTACAAGATCATTACGAAGGCAACATTCGAAGGGACTTGATCTTTTATCTGTTAAGGGACTAGATGATGTGAGATGAGGGACTTTTGCTTTATACACCCTACTTGACCTTTTTGTAATAGGCAACATGAGAGGTATCCTTAAGGAAGTGAGATGGCGATCAAAGACCGACTTACGTGTGTGAGTGTACAATTTTAATATTTATCTTTTAAATTAAATGAGCTATATTAATTTTAAACATACAAACATGTTACACTCCCTATTTTTACTAACCATAACATAAAATAAATATTTAAACATTACTACTAAATATTACATCAAAGGAACAATTACATGATAATAACAATTAAAGCAAATTAAATAAATAAGCAAAATAATAAATAATAATAATTGGGTTAGTAGAAAATAATAACAAAAATAATACAAAGTTAAATGGGGTTAGTAATAATAAAATATCATAAGAAAATAAACATAATAGATAATATAAACAAAAACATTATTAAAAGATCAAATTTTTATATAAACAATTATTTAAGATTAATAAGAAAATATGAACAATTATATTAATTATTATAAAGTTTTAAATTATTTACACATTATAAAAATTAAGTTAATTATAAACATATTATGAAAATAAAATTATAATTACAAAATTAAATTAACAATTTTTAACTATTTTTAAACATATAATAAAAATTAGTTACATACAAACAATTTATGTCATATTATTATATTAACAAAATTAAATTAAGAATTTTAATTTTAAGCATATTTATATTAAATTATGAACATAATATATATACATGATAGAAAATTATAATAGAATTAAATAAATAGAAGAAAATTAGGGTTTTGTGAAAATTATTAGGGTTTATAAAAAATTAATTAGGTTTTTACAAAATATTTTAGGTTTTAGAAAATTAGGGTTTATATACATATTTTTAGAATAATAAAAGAACTATATATAATTTAATAATTTACAAAAAATAAATAAGTTTTTCTTATAAAATTAAAATGAGTTTAAAATAATATGGACATCCTATTTATTATTTGAATTTATTTAAGATAGAAAATTAACTAAATAATCAAAAATTAAAGAAAAGGATGAAAAAATAAAAAACCTGCTTGGGCTGGGATTTGAACCCAGTCCCTAAGCTTGCAACCTCCAAGACTAGCCTTCCATCCACTGGGCCACGCGCGTGCTGGCGTTAGAAGCAAGGGACTAATCCCTTTTGTTCACAACCTGAAAAAAACATGAAAAAAGAAAGCAACACAAAAGGCCTGGGGGGGATCGAACCCAGGACCTTTAAACAATACGCATGCATACTTTCCATCCAGCCGGGAGGGCGCTTCTGATAATATAGTGACTATAATCAATTATATTTTAAAACTAACCATTAAACAGAAAAATAAGAAAAATTGGCTGAGCCCAGGATTCGATCCCTGGACCTTAGCATCATACGCGCATCCCTTTACCACCAGACCAACTACACGTTGGTGATACAAAACAGAAACAAATACAAAAAATATAATATCAAATATTTAAATTTCCAGACGCGCCAAAAGATCATCTTCTTCAAATTTCCTGCGAAATCAGCTGTGCTTTTTCCTGCGAATTTACCTACGAACCTGGTTTCGTAGGATTTCTTAGCTTTGCTCAAAGATCATCAACTCTGTAAAATTTTAACAAAATAGGGGTACCATTGTACTCCCCATAACCAGTCCAGTTCAATTATGTACTTATAATTTATTTATATTTGCTAAATTAGGAAGCCCTAATTTGGAACACAAAACCCTAACAATGGCAGGTTTGGTTATAGGCTGTATTTCTTCATGAAAATGTCCAGAATCCATCTACCAATCATGATTAACACAAATCAAACAACAAAATCAGTTAATATTAGCTAAATAACCGAAATCGAAAAATTTAAATTTAAAGACAAGAGAGATTCGGTTTATGCAATGTGAGATGTTTTGGATGCTTATGATGATTGAATTGTGTTCAGTGATGTTCAAGCAAGCTAATGCCACCTTCAAAAAGCTTTGAAAACGCCTCTAAGTTGTAAACCGAATTGGAGATTTTGTGATGAATTTTGAAAGTTGCAACTTACTCTTGGAGGCCAGAATTTCGTGCCTTTGCATTAGGTTTGTGTTGTATACTTATAGTACAATGGATTTAGGTCAAAAGAATGGATCATTGTGTGGAAAATTTGATTGAAAAAGATTGAAAAAGATTAAGTCTTAAACTTCAAATATTTGTGAATTAGACCTTTCTATTTCAAGCCAATCATCATAATTTTTGTATCAATTTGATCCAAGCAACCTTTATGACTTTCTAGAAGCACAATCTCATTTAAATATTTGATTTTTCTATTTTATTTTAATTTAAAATGATTTTAAATGAATAAAATCAAAATAAATAAAATAAAATGATAAAAAATCTGAATAATTGAGATTTGGGTCGTGCATGAAGTATTGGTATGGATTGGATCATCATATGGCAAGCCCATTTAGAAAAAATTGGTTTTAAACCTCCATTTTCTTTATAAACCAACCAAAAATTTCCCAACTTTGCAAGGGCACACATCCTTCAATTTTAATGCTATGAGGGTGTTCTTGGACATTTTGGAAATATTGAAGAGTCCTCTAACCAACCCCACTGGTTTCATGTCCATATCATTTACCATTCTCAAGTTATGCCCTTTTGAAGTTGTTGACTTTTTGTTGACTTTCAAAAGGACCTATAATGTCTTAGCTCATACCTTCCAAATGAAGCATTTTTGGGCTTGGCTTGTGAGACACAAAGTTGTAGAGAATTCAATTTCCTTCAAAATGAGCTTTGTATGGAAAATTGGTGATGAAGCATGTGAAAGTTATGGCTGGTCAAAGTTCAGTTGACTTTTCCTGAGGAAACCCTAATTTAGAAACCCCTGATTCTTGATGATCTGAAATCTCCTTGATGAATCATGATCAACCCTTGATCAAATGATGAATTTTACTTCATATACTTGATGTTGGCAAAAAATCATGAAGTTTGACTTTGGTTTGACCACAGTTTGACCTTTTAACTGCTTTGACTGATTTTGACTTATCTGATCATCTGACTGAGCAAACCTTTGAGAAAAGTCTTGAAACTTGTCATGGGGATTCTTAGACACATATAAGATGTTATGAAGCTCACTTGAAGTCTTGGAAGTCCATTTAGCCTGATTAAAGGCAAAACCCTAGTTTTTGATGCACTGCTTAGGAGAATGCCTTGTCTGAGGGAATTGTCAAACTTTCTGACTATTTGTGAACTTTGTGAACCTCATGGGAGGTCTTGTGAACCTTGTGAACCTCATAAAGTGTCTTGTAGACTTCATGAACCTCATGAAAGGTCTTATAAGTATTGTGAACCTTGTGAACCTCATAAAGTGTCTTGTAAACTTCATGAACCTCATGAAAGGTCTTGTGAACCTTGTGAACCTCTTAGTACACAAAGCCTTGTATTGTGAGGGCAAATTTTGGGGTGCAACAGCTGCCCCTGTTCAATTTTCTGAAACCTGAAGGGTTAGATTGGTATATGTGCCAGTCGTGACCTGGAAGGTTGAAGGGGATTGAACACAAAAGCCCAAAAATTTGCACTCACCGGTGCGTAGAGTGATACTGATGACTAGTTGAATATGCTTGAGTGGGCTTAAAGATGCCACTTGGAGAAACATTCTTCAGATACAATTTCTTGGAGGATAAAGCAGTCCAAAATATGAAGATATAATGATAGCTTTCAGGAGGATAAACGACATCCTGAGGTAATGGTGATAGCTTTCAGGAAGATAAACAACGTCCCGAGGAAATAATGCTTTCAGAAGGATGAACAATGTTCTGAGGTATAAGTATAACTTTTGGGAGGATAAACAACGACCCAAATTCATGATATGCTTTCAGGAGGATAAACAACGTCCTGAGGGAATGATAGCTTTCAGGAGGATAAACAACATCCTGAGGCGATGATATAACCTTTGGGAAGATAAACAACGGCCCAAGGTAATGATATGCTTTCAGGAGGATAAACAACGTCCTGAGGAAATGATGTAACCTTTGGGAAGATAAACAACGGCCCCAGGTAATGATATGCTTTCAGATGGATGAACAACGTTCTGAGGTATAAGAAGCTTTCAGGAAGATAAACAACGTCCTGAGGAAATGATGTAACCTTTGGGAAGATAAACAACGACCCAAAGTCATGATAGCTTTCAGGAAGATAAACAACGTCCCGAGGAAATGATATACCTTCAGAAGGATAAACAACGTTCTGAGGAAATGATATGCTTTCAGGAGGATAAACAACGTCCCGAGGTATAATGATGTAACCTTTGGGAAGATAAACAACGGCCCAAGGTCACAATTTGTTGATGAAATTTGTCTGCTGGAGAATTAACCTGAAAACAAGGTAGCATTCTGTATGATAATATTAGTTTATGCATTATGTATGTATGTATAATATGATGCACTTAAATAATGTATTATGTATTTTATGGATATGTATGTTATGGTATGATGTAAATGATGTATGTATGCATTATGCAGCCTGAAGCGTCTGGATATCTTCGTATAACAACTGCTGGCCAGGGAAAATAAATCCCGATTTGTTGCTGGAGAATATGAGGAACTCGTTCCCGTCTTGTCAGATAGTATATATAACCTCCCGTCTTCGTTCGATAGTAGAGTATACATAATCTCCCGTCTTCGTTCGTCGTACTCCTATTGGAAGAGTAAATTCCCGACTATCCGTATGAGGATAAAAGAGATGGATATAAATTCCAGGGGAGATGTGACTTGAAGTATTTATGAAGATGGACTCGTCCTACTGGGGGAACTTGTAGCTGTCTTGTGAAGATGAACCGGCGAAGCTTCGTTGAATTCCTTCCCTCGTTCGTCCTTAGTAAATACTATTACTGCATTTTCATGCATTTCTGGTAAACATCAATCATATTAAGCATTTATGCATTTCTGGTAAACATCAATCATATTCAAAAGCATACATACATTCAAACACAACCAATGGATGTTTCGCTTATGTAAATAGGGTAAAAGTAAATCAGGACTCGAAGATGGAACTTTATTTATATCAAAAAGTGACCTATACATAGGTAGGTTTGTACAAGGAGACAGAAATTCTAGTAAGAGGAATTTGTCATAAAGTTTTACAAAACAAAGGAAATTAGCTATGTGAGAAATAATCCTATTGAGTTTCAATTCTACTATTGCCATTATCTTCAAGTATCTCATCTTCTGCTGTTGAGACAGAAACAATTGGATTGAGCTTTATCTGTTCAAACTTGAGTAAGTAACACAACTGGTTGCAGTTTCATGGGTGATCCAAACGAGGCATAGTCATACGCTTTAATCCCTAACTTTTGCCTGGATTGCCCTTTCAGGTTTTCAATCCACCGGGATACCCTTTTTTGCCCAAGCCGCCCTTTCAGGTTTTCGACTTGCCGGGTGTACATCTTTTTTATATATATATCCCTAATTTTTGCCCAAACCCTTTTGGTTTGCCGGGATGCCCTTATTTTTTCCTAGGCCAGTCAACCTAGCGGGTCTCTTTTTATGCGTAGTATTTTTTAACTATGTCTGCGTTTACAGGCTGTGGGAAGTCTTCACCATCCATAGTAGTAAGTATCATGGCACCTCCCGAAAATACTGTCTTGACTACAAATGGTCCTTCATATGTAGGAGTCCATTTGCCCCTAGGATCACCCTGTGGTAATATGATACGCTTGATTACCAAGTCACCAGCCTGATATACCTTTGGCTTAACCTTCTTGTTAAAAGCTTTGATCATTCGCTTCTGGTACATCTGGCCATGACAAACTGCTGCTAGCCTCTTCTCATCAATCAAATTTATCTGGTCAAGTCGAGTCTGAATCCACTCATCTTCATCCAAGCCTGCATCCTTCATAATTCTCAAGGAGGGAATCTGAACTTCAATGGGCAGAACTGCTTCCATACCATAGACTAAGGAGAATGGAGTTGCCCCTGTTGAAGTACGTATTGTAGTACGATAACCATGAAGAGAAAATGGTAACATCTCATGCCAATCCTTGTAAGTAACAGTCATCTTCTGTACAATCTTCTTAATGTTCTTATTAGCAGCTTCAACTGCCCCATTCATTTTTGGACGATACGGAGAAGAGTTGTGATGCTTAATCTTGAACTGCGTGCAGAGATCAGTAATCATAGTGTTGTTTAGATTAGAGCCATTGTCAGTAATAATCCTTTCAGGGATGCCATACCTACATACAAGATTATTCCTAATGAATCGAGCCACAACATTCTTGGTAACAGATGCAAATGAAGCTGCCTCCACCCACTTTGTAAAGTAATCAATAGCAACCAGGATGAAACGATGCCCATTAGAAGCAGTAGGTTTCATCTCACCAATCATATCAATGCCCCACATGGCAAAAGGCCAAGGAGCAGTCAACACATTCAATGGTGATGGAGGTATGTGGACTTTATCAGCATAGATTTGACACTTGTGACACGTTCTGGAGTGTTGATAACAATCAGCTTCCATGGTAGACTAATAGTAACCTGCTCTCAATATCTTCTTTGCCATAGTATGATCACTAGAATGAGTGCCAAAGATCCCATCATGCATATCTTCCATAATCTCTGTTGCTTCCTTCTTATCCACACAACGAAGCATAGTTGAATCATGATTGCGCTTGTACAGAATCCCATTACTTAAAAAGAACTTAGCAGAAAACCTTCTCAGAAACTTCCTATCTTTGACAGATGCCCCTTCAGGGAACTCCTGAACTTCAAGATATCTCTTCACTTCATAGAACCAAGGCTTCTCCTCTGCCCCTTCAGTGTCAATCTCATTGCAGTATGCAGGCTTTTCAAATCTATCAATAGTAATCTTGGGAGCTTCATCATCCCAGCTGATCTCAAACATGGATGCCATGGTGGCTAGTGCATCTGCCAACTGATTCTCTCTTCGTGGAATATGTCCAAAGGTGATCTCTTTGAAATGTGGGATCAAAGACAACACATGCTCTCTGTAAGGAATGAGGTTATCATGTTTGGTATCCCAATCTCCTTTGATCTGACTTACTACCAGGGCTGAATCTCCATACACGTCTAGGAACTGAATCTTCATATCAATGGCAGCTTTGATACCCAGGATACATGCCTCATATTCATCCATGTTATTGGTACAATAGAAACAAAGTCTGACAGTAATCGGGGTATGACAACCTTCAGGGGAAATAATCACAACACCAACACCATTACCAAGAGCATTAGAAGCTCCATCAAAAACCATAGTCCATCGGGATCCTTGTTCAGGTCCGTCATATTGTCCAGGTTCTTTGGTAATAATCATAATATCTTCATCGGGGAACTCAAAACTCATTGACTGGTAATCATCCACTGCTTGATGAGCCAAATGATCAGCTACAACACTTCCCTTAATGGCCTTCTGAGTAGTATACTGTATGTCATATTCTGTCAATATCATTTGCCATCTTGCAATTCTTCCGGAGAGAGCAGGTTTCTCAAATATGTACTTGATTGGATCCATCTTCGAAATCAACAAGGTAGTATGGGTCAACATATACTGTCTTAGCCGGCGAGCAGCCCATGCCAAAGCGCAGCAAGTTTTCTCGAGCAGTGAGTATCTTGTTTCACAATCGGTAAACTTTTTGCTAAGGTAGTATAATGCCTGCTCTTTTCGACCAGACTCGTCATGTTGCCCCAATACACATCCCATTGAGTTATCTAACACTGTTAAGTACATAATCAAGGGTCTTCCATCAACTGGTGGCATCAAAATTGGAGGTTCTAGCAGATACTTCTTGATTTCATCAAAGGCAGTCTGGCACTCATCATTCCACTCCATTACCTGATCTTTCTTCAATAGCTTGAAGATTGGCTCACAGGTAGCTGTTAATTGGGAAATAAATCTTGCAATGTAATTCAAACGTCCCAAGAAACCTCTAACTTCCTTCTCAGTACGGGGAGCTGGCATCTCTCGTATAGCTTTCACTTCTGCAGGATCCACTTCAATACCTTTTCCACTGACTATGAAACCCAGGAGCTTACCAGATCTAACTCCAAAAGTACACTTGTTTGGGTTCAATCTCAACTTGTATTTCTCCAACCTCTCAAACAACTTATGCAGATGATCAAGATGTTGTTCTTCATTCTGGGACCTGGCTATCATATCATCTACATATACCTCTATCTCATGATGAATCATATCATGAAACAAAGCCACCATAGCACGCTGATATGTTGCCCCTGCATTCTTCAAACCAAATGGCATCACCTTATAACAAAAAGTGCCCAACTGTGTAACAAATGTTGTCTTCTCCATATCTTCAGGTGCCATCTTGATCTGATTGTAACCAGAGAAACCATCCATAAAAGAGAATACCTTATGCTGAGCAGTGTTGTCTACCAGAACATCAATATGAGGAAGTGGAAAGTCATCCTTGGGGCTGGCCTTGTTCAAATCTCTGTAGTCTACACACATACGTACCTTACCATCTTTCTTAGGTACCGGCACCACATTTGCAACCCACTGAGGATAAGAAGTCACTGCTAAGAACCCTGCATCAAACTGTTTCATTACCTCTGCTTTGATCTTTTCTGACATTTCAGGACGCATGCGACGAACCTTCTGCTTCTTTGGACGACAATCTTCTTTTACTGGTAAACGGTGAACCACAATGTCTGTATCCAACCCTGGCATATCTTCATAAGACCAAGCAAAGATCTCTACATAGTCACGTAACATCTGAATCAGCCTGCTCTTGACACTATCCTCTAATTCAGCCCCTATCTTGACTTCTTTCCAGTTTTCTTCAGTTCCCAGATTCACAACTTCGACTGGCTCTTCATGTGGTTGTATAGCTTTCTCTTCTTATTGTAACAACCTAGCAAGCTCTACAGGTACTTTACAATCGTCCTCATTTCCGTCTTCAGTTTGATAGATCGGATTCTCGAAATTATAATTGGCAATAGTAGAACTGTTATCAACAGGATCCAGAGTGGATGAGGATCTGCATTTTAGTGATGTGGGTGTGTGTAAGAACACATAGCTGATAAAACAAAAATAAAAGAAAAGAAAGACAAGGAACACAATATTTACGAAAACGAAACGTCCACTGATTTTTATTGAATGAAGTATGCAAATGAAATGACAGCCCGTAACAAGCACACCATTATGCCCCGGGTAAGACACAAGGCTTGAAAGTTTTAATTGTTCAAGAAATTACAAACTTAAAAGCAACAACACAGTAATAGTATTTACTCCTGACTAAAGGAGATAGGAATAACATCTTCAGCTCTCCAGTTATTGAGCCCAGCACCCACAGTAGGAAAAATCCAAGCATCCAGGTTGTATTCTTTATCATAGTCACCCACGACATTGATCTGGTTCTTCATAATCCCCTGATTGGTGATACGAACAACACGAGCACGACGAACAGCCTTCTGAGACGCTGCAGAGAAACCCAAACCAAATTTGTCAGACTTGTATAGAATATCAGGAAGCTGACCCCAAATAGTACAACCACCTTCATCCACTACAGCTCTAGCATCTTTGAGGGAGGCCATTGTTGGAGGTACTCTGGTGACCACAGGAATTTTCTTGACAACAGGAGGAGCTTCATAATCATTAACAATCCAAGGAACCACTTCAAATGTCTAACACGGAGTTTCAACATATTCACCCTCCACTTCAAGATACTTAAAGGTGTTCACATGGCTAACCACATATCCTTCCTCTCCGTAAACAGTAACAACTTTTCCTTCCACCGGATATCTCAGCTTCTGATGTAATGTAGAGGTTACAGCACCTGCCCCATGGATCCAGGGACGCCCAAGCAAACAAGAATATGACGGACGAATATCCATGACATAAAAGGTAGCATTGAAAACCTGAGAACCAACTTTGATTGGGAGATCAATTTCTCCATGCAACACCCTTCTCGAACCATCAAAAGCCTTCACCACTATATTACTGGGCTTCAACACAGCATCTTCAGGACTCAGCTTATTCAGGACTTCTTTGGGCAACACATTCAGAGAGGAACCATTGTCTATCAATACATGTGACAGGGTAGTGCCCCTGCATTCAATTGAGATATGCAGAGCCCTGTTATGATCCCTCTTGGCAGGAGTCAAATCAGCATCGGAGAAACCTAACCCATTATCATAGGTCAAGTGTGCAACACAATTTTCAAACTGGTCAACAGAAATCTCATTGGGTACATGAGCAGTCTTCAGAAACTTGATCAGAGCTTTGGCATGAGCCTCAGAACATAACAACAAAGACAGCATAGAAATCTTGGAGGGAGTATGCCCCAACTGATCAACAATGTCATAATCACTCTTACGAATGATCTTCAATACTTCTTCCATCTGCTTAGCAAGATCATCAGCAGCTGGCACATCAGTAGGTATAGGTTCAATAACAGGACCTTTGCCCCGAGCATCTGTGGTGGAGGTAGCAACTGGAGTAACTGCATTCTTAGAGGTAACTGGAGGAGAGAAGACTCGTCCGCTTCGTGTGATCTTACTAGACCCAGCAATATTATCAACATCAACAGGCATATCAGCTAAGGGTTCCTGCTTAACACCATGGATATAAACATCAGACCCATAATGCCAAGGCACAGCTTTGTCAGACGTATACGGAATAGGACCAGGAGTGGTAATGACCATAGGAGCCACTCTAGCTTCAGCAACAATCTTCACAGGGCCTTCAGCAGTAATCTTAATTGGACCCTTATGAGTGATTTTGACAGGACCTTTGGAAGTGATCCTCACCGACACTTTATCAACCATATCCACCTCTTCAATCTTCTTACCTTTAGTAATATGATCTACCATACTCTCCACAGAAGATTGAGTCCTCTCAAACACTATGGTATATTTATCCATGAGACGTTGAATTCCATCTCTCAACCTCCAGCAACTATCTGGCTTATAGGTACAATACAAACAATCTTCACGACATCCTGGAAAGAACCCAGCTTGTACTAACTTCTTCTTAATGACAGACAATGGTGTGGTCAACTCTGCAACTGAATAAATATGTGAATCTTCATCAATTGCATTGACAGTCTTCTCATGATTTGGCATGGGAGCAGTAATCACATTTGGAGTACCCGGAGGGTCAAACTCAATCTCTCCAGCCTCAATCATATCTTGAATTTTGTTCTTCAGTACCCAACAACTATTGGTATCATGTCCCTGACAGTTCGAATGATATGCACATCGTGCATTAGGATTGTACCTGGGAGAGGTAACATTAGGATTCTGAGGAGCATCTTTCAGAGTGATAAGTTCAGCCTTCAACAAGTGTTGCAATGCTTGGGCCATTGACATGTTGATCTTAGTGAACTGCCTTCTAGCCCTCTGTTGGTTGCCCTGTGGCTGCTCTGGTGTTGTAGGAGTTGGATTTGAGATATGAACTGCACTCACAGACTGATGTCTTCTATTACGATCAGGTTGACCATAAACAGCATTTGACTCTTTCTTCCCAATGGGAGGCTTCCTTGCAGCACCTGATGAAGAAGCACCCACTTGAATCTTGCCACTCCTGATACCACTTTCAACACGCTCTCCTGTCATTATCAACTCAGTGAAGCCAGATGATGAGCTTCCAATGAGATAACTGTAAAAGGGACCATTCAACGTACACATGAACATATCAACTAACTCCCTGTCAGTTAAAGGGGGTTGCACTCTTCCATCCAAATCTCTCCACTTTTGAGCATACTCCTTGAAACTTTCTTTAGCACCCATGGACATGCTCTGAAGTTGCATGCGAGTAGGAGCTAAGTCAGCATTGTATTGATACTGCTTATAGAAGGCTTCAGCAAGATCATTCCAATCCCGGATGTTGACACTTTCCAAATGGTAGTACCATTCCAATTGAGCTCCAGATAAGCTCTCTTGGAAGAAATGGATCCACAACTTTTTATCAGCAGTATGGGTTTGGATTCTCCTGACATAGGACCTCATATGCAGCTTAGGACAAGAGACACCATCATAAACAACAAAAGTAGGAACCTTGAAACCAATGGGTATAACCACCCCAGATATCAAACTTAGATCTTCAAAATCCAGCCCAGAAGACTTTTGCAACTCCATAGCATCCATTCTATCCACCAGCATCTTGAACTTGTCCTCATTAGGCTCATGATAGTAATTAGCCTCAGAATCAGAGTCCCCCATTGTATTATGGAGACTGCCTCCCTCTTTTTCAGACTCTTCAGACTCATAGTCTTCAACCTGTTCTTTGGTCTTGACAGGACCTCTGAACCTTCTTCCCATGTTGATCAGGCCACCTGACCTTCTAGTCTTCTTAGTCTTCTTGGCCAAAAAATCATGAAGTTTGACTTTGGTTTGACCACAGTTTGACCTTTTAACTGCTTTGACTGATTTTGACTTATCTGATCATCTGACTGAGCAAACCTTTGAGAAAAGTCTTGAAACTTGTCATGGGGATTCTTAGACACATATAAGATGTTATGAAGCTCACTTGAAGTCTTGGAAGTCCATTTAGCCTGATTAAAGTCAAAACCCTAGTTTTTGATGCACTGCTTAGGAGAATGCCTTGTCTGAGGGAATTGTCAAACTTTCTGACTATTTGTGAACTTTGTGAACCTCATGGGAGGTCTTGTGAACCTTGTGAACCTCATAAAGTGTCTTGTAGACTTCATGAACCTCATGAAAGGTCTTATAAGTATTGTGAACCTTGTGAACCTCATAAAGTGTCTTGTAAACTTCATGAACCTCATGAAAGGTCTTGTGAACCTTGTGAACCTCTTAGTACACAAAGCCTTGTATTGTGAGGGCAAATTTTGGGGTGCAACAGCTGCCCCTGTTCAATTTTCTGAAACCTGAAGGGTTAGATTGGTATATGTGCCAGTCGTGACCTGGAAGGTTGAAGGGGATTGAACACAAAAGCCCAAAAATTTGCACTCACCGGTGCGTAGAGTGATACTGATGACTAGTTGAATATGCTTGAGTGGGCTTAAAGATGCCACTTGGAGAAACATTCTTCAGATACAATTTCTTGGAGGATAAAGCAGTCCAAAATATGAAGATATAATGATAGCTTTCAGGAGGATAAACGACATCCTGAGGTAATGGTGATAGCTTTCAGGAAGATAAACAACGTCCCGAGGAAATAATGCTTTCAGAAGGATGAACAATGTTCTGAGGTATAAGTATAACTTTTGGGAGGATAAACAACGGCCCAAATTCATGATATGCTTTCAGGAGGATAAACAACGTCCTGAGGGAATGATAGCTTTCAGGAGGATAAACAACATCCTGAGGCGATGATATAACCTTTGGGAAGATAAACAACGGCCCAAGGTAATGATATGCTTTCAGGAGGATAAACAACGTCCTGAGGAAATGATGTAACCTTTGGGAAGATAAACAACGGCCCCAGGTAATGATATGCTTTCAGATGGATGAACAACGTTCTGAGGTATAAGAAGCTTTCAGGAAGATAAACAACGTCCTGAGGAAATGATGTAACCTTTGGGAAGATAAACAACGACCCAAAGTCATGATAGCTTTCAGGAAGATAAACAACGTCCCGAGGAAATGATATACCTTCAGAAGGATAAACAACGTTCTGAGGAAATGATATGCTTTCAGGAGGATAAACAACGTCCCGAGGTATAATGATGTAACCTTTGGGAAGATAAACAACGGCCCAAGGTCACAATTTGTTGATGAAATTTGTCTGCTGGAGAATTAACCTGAAAACAAGGTAGCATTCTGTATGATAATATTAGTTTATGCATTATGTATGTATGTATAATATGATGCACTTAAATAATGTATTATGTATTTTATGGATATGTATGTTATGGTATGATGTAAATGATGTATGTATGCATTATGCAGCCTGAAGCGTCTGGATATCTTCGTATAACAACTGCTGGCCAGGGAAAATAAATCCCGATTTGTTGCTGGAGAATATGAGGAACTCGTTCCCGTCTTGTCAGATAGTATATATAACCTCCCGTCTTCGTTCGATAGTAGAGTATACATAATCTCCCGTCGTCGTTCGTCGTACTCCTATTGGAAGAGTAAATTCCCGACTATCCGTATGAGGATAAAAGAGATGGATATAAATTCCAGGGGAGATGTGACTTGAAGTATTTATGAAGATGGACTCGTCCTACTGGGGGAACTTGTAGCTATCTTATGAAGATGAACCGGCGAAGCTTCGTTGAATTCCTTCCCTCGTTCGTCCTTAGTAAATACTATTACTGCATTTTCATGCATTTCTGGTAAACATCAATCATATTAAGCATTTATGCATTTCTGGTAAACATCAATCATATTCAAAAGCATACATACATTCAAACACAACCAATGGATGTTTCGCTTATGTAAATAGGGTAAAAGTAAATCAGGACTCGAAGATGGAACTTTATTTATATCAAAAAGTGACCTATACATAGGTAGGTTTGTACAAGGAGACAGAAATTCTAGTAAGAGGAATTTGTCATAAAGTTTTACAAAACAAAGGAAATTAGCTATGTGAGAAATAATCCTATTGAGTTTCAATTCTACTATTGCCATTATCTTCAAGTATCTCATCTTCTGCTGTTGAGACGGAAACAATTGGATTGAGCTTTATCTGTTCAAACTTGAGTAAGTAACACAACTGGTTGCAGTTTCATGGGTGATCCAAACGAGGCATAGTCATACGCTTTAATCCCTAACTTTTGCCTGGATTGCCCTTTCAGGTTTTCAATCCACCGGGATACCCTTTTTTTCCCAAGCCGCCCTTTCAGGTTTTTGACTTGCCGGGTGTACATATTTTTTATATATATATCCCTAATTTTTGCCCAAACCCTTTTGGTTTGCCGGGATGCCCTTATTTTTTCCTAGGCCAGTCAACCTAGCGGGTCTCTTTTTATGCGTAGTATTTTTGAACTATGTCTGCGTTTACAGGTTGTGGGAAGTCTTCACCATCCATAGTAGTAAGTATCATGGCACCTCCCGAAAATACTGTCTTGACTACAAATGGTCCTTCATATGTAGGAGTCCATTTGCCCCTAGGATCACCCTGTGGTAATATGATACGCTTGATTACCAAGTCACCAGCCTGATATACCTTTGGCTTAACCTTCTTGTTAAAAGCTTTGATCATTCGCTTCTGGTACATCTGGCCATGACAAACTGCTGCTAGCCTCTTTTCATCAATCAAATTTATCTGGTCAAGTCGAGTCTGAATCCACTCATCTTCATCCAAGCCTGCATCCTTCATAATTCTCAAGGAGGGAATCTGAACTTCAATGGGCAGAACTGCTTCCATACCATAGACTAAGGAGAATGGAGTTGCCCCTGTTGAAGTACGTATTGTAGTACGATAACCATGAAGAGAAAATGGTAACATCTCATGCCAATCCTTGTAAGTAACAGTCATCTTCTGTACAATCTTCTTAATGTTCTTATTAGCAGCTTCAACTGCCCCATTCATTTTTGGACGATACGGAGAAGAGTTGTGATGCTTAATCTTGAACTGCGTGCAGAGATCAGTAATCATAGTGTTGTTTAGATTAGAGCCATTGTCAGTAATAATCCTTTCAGGGATGCCATACCTACATACAAGATTATTCCTAATGAATCGAGCCACAACATTCTTGGTAACAGATGCAAATGAAGCTGCCTCCACCCACTTTGTAAAGTAATCAATAGCAACCAGGATGAAACGATGCCCATTAGAAGCAGTAGGTTTGATCTCACCAATCATATCAATGCCCCACATGGCAAAAGGCCAAGGAGCAGTCAACACATTCAATGGTGATGGAGGTATATGGACTTTATCAGCATAGATTTGACACTTGTGACACGTTCTGGAGTGTTGATAACAATCAGCTTCCATGGTAGACTAATAGTAACCTACTCTCAATATCTTCTTTGCCATAGTATGACCACTAGAATGAGTGCCAAAGATCCCATCATGCATATCTTCCATAATCTCTGTTGCTTCCTTCTTATCCACACAACGAAGCATAGTTGAATCATGATTGCGCTTGTACAGAATCCCATTACTTAAAAAGAACTTAGCAGAAAACCTTCTCAGAAACTTCCTATCTTTGACAGATGCCCCTTCAGGGAACTCCTGAACTTCAAGATATCTCTTCACTTCATAGAACCAAGGCTTCTCCTCTGCCCCTTCAGTGTCAATCTCATTGCAGTATGCAGGCTTTTCAAATCTATCAATAGTAATCTTGGGAGCTTCATCATCCCAGTTGATCTCAAACATGGATGCCATGGTGGCTAGTGCATCTGCCAACTGATTCTCTCTTCATGGAATATGTCCAAAGGTGATCTCTTTGAAATGTGGGATCAAAGACAACACATGCTCTCTGTAAGGAATGAGGTTATCATGTTTGGTATCCCAATCTCCTTTGATCTGACTTACTACCAGGGCTGAATCTCCATACACGTCTAGGAACTGAATCTTCATATCAATGGCAGCTTTGATACCCAGGATACATGCCTCATATTCAGCCATGTTATTGGTACAATAGAAACAAAGTCTGACAGTAATCGGGGTATGACAACCTTCAGGGGAAATAATCACAACACCAACACCATTACCAAGAGCATTAGAAGCTCCATCAAAAACCATAGTCCATCGGGATCCTTGTTCAGGTCCGTCATATTGTCCAGGTTCTTTGGTAATAATCATAATATCTTCATCGGGGAACTCAAAACTCATTGACTGGTAATCATCCACTGCTTGATGAGCCAAATGATCAGCTACAACACTTCCCTTAATGGCCTTCTGAGTAGTATACTGTATGTCATATTCTGTCAATATCATTTGCCATCTTGCAATTCTTCCGGAGAGAGCAGGTTTCTCAAATATGTACTTGATTGGATCCATCTTCGAAATCAACAAGGTAGTATGGGTCAACATATACTGTCTTAGCCGGCGAGCAGCCCATGCCAAAGCGCAGCAAGTTTTCTCGAGCAGTGAGTATCTTGTTTCACAATCGGTAAACTTTTTGCTAAGGTAGTATATTGCCTGCTCTTTTCGACCAGACTCGTCATGTTGCCCCAATACACATCCCATTGAGTTATCTAACACTGTTAAGTACATAATCAAGGGTCTTCCATCAACTGGTGGCATCAAAATTGGAGGTTCTAGCAGATACTTCTTGATTTCATCAAAGGCAGTCTGGCACTCATCATTCCACTCCATTACCTGATCTTTCTTCAATAGCTTGAAGATTGGCTCACAGGTAGCTGTTAATTGGGAAATAAATCTTGCAATGTAATTCAAACGTCCCAAGAAACCTCTAACTTCCTTCTCAGTACGGGGAGCTGGCATCTCTCGTATAGCTTTCACTTTTGCAGGATCCACTTCAATACCTTTTCCACTGACTATGAAACCCAGGAGCTTACCAGATCTAACTCCAAAAGTACACTTGTTTGGGTTCAATCTCAACTTGTATTTCTTCAACCTCTCAAACAACTTATGCAGATGATCAAGATGTTGTTCTTCATTCTGGGACCTGGCTATCATATCATCTACATATACCTCTATCTCATGATGAATCATATCATGAAACAAAGCCACCATAGCACGCTGATATGTTGCCCCTGCATTCTTCAAACCAAATGGCATCACCTTATAACAAAAAGTGCCCAACCGTGTAACAAATGTTGTCTTCTCCATATCTTCAGGTGCCATCTTGATCTGATTGTAACCAGAGAAACCATCCATAAAAGAGAATACCTTATGCTGAGCAGTGTTGTCTACCAGAACATCAATATGAGGAAGTGGAAAGTCATCCTTGGGGCTGGCCTTGTTCAAATCTCTGTAATCTACACACATACGTACCTTACCATCTTTCTTAGGTACCGGCACCACATTTGCAACCCACTGAGGATAAGAAGTCACTGCTAAGAACCCTGCATCAAACTGTTTCATTACCTCTGCTTTGATCTTTTCTAACATTTCAGGACGCATGCGACGAACCTTCTGCTTCTTTGGACGACAGTCTTCTTTTACTGGTAAACGGTGAACCACAATGTCTGTATCCAACCCTGGCATATCTTCATAAGACCAAGCAAAGATCTCTACATAGTCACGTAACATCTGAATCAGCCTGCTCTTGACACTATCCTCTAATTCAGCCCCTATCTTGACTTCTTTCCGGTTTTCTTCAGTTCCCAGATTCACAACTTCGACTGGCTCTTCATGTGGTTGTATAGCTTTCTCTTCTTATTGTAACAACCTAGCAAGCTCTACAGGTACTTTACAATCGTCCTCATTTCCGTCTTCAGTTTGATAGATCGGATTCTCGAAATTATAATTGGCAATAGTAGAACTGTTATCAACAGGATCCAGAGTGGATGAGGATCTGCATTTTAGTGATGTGGGTGTGTGTAAGAACACATAGCTGATAAAACAAAAATAAAAGAAAAGAAAGACAAGGAACACAATATTTACGAAAACGAAACGTCCACTGATTTTTATTGAATGAAGTATGCAAATGAAATGACAGCCCGTAACAAGCACACCATTATGCCCCGGGTAAGACACAAGGCTTGAAAGTTTTAATTGTTCAAGAAATTACAAACTTAAAAGCAACAACACAGTAATAGTATTTACTCCTGACTAAAGGAGATAGGAATAACATCTTCAGCTCTCCAGTTATTGAGCCCAGCACCCACAGTAGGAAAAATCCAAGCATCCAGGTTGTATTCTTTATCATAGTCACCCACGGCATTGATCTGGTTCTTCATAATCCCCTGATTGGTGATACAAACAACACGAGCACGACGAACAGCCTTCTGAGACGCTGCAGAGAAACCCAAACCAAATTTGTCAGACTTGTATAGAATATCAGGAAGCTGACCCCAAATAGTACAACCACCTTCATCCACTACAACTCTAGCATCTTTGAGGGAGGCCATTGTTGGAGGTACTCTGGTGACCACAGGAATTTTCTTGACAACAGGAGGAGCTTCATAATCATTAACAATCCAAGGAACCACTTCAAATGTCTAACACGGAGTTTCAACATATTCACCCTCCACTTCAAGATACTTAAAGGTGTTCACATGGCTAACCACATATCCTTCCTCTCCGTAGACAGTAACAACTTTTCCTTCCACCGGATATCTCAGCTTCTGATGTAATGTAGAGGTTACAGCACCTGCCCCATGGATCCAGGGACGCCCAAGCAAACAAGAATATGACGGACGAATATCCATGACATAAAAGGTAGCATTGAAAACCTGAGAACCAACTTTGATTGGGAGATCAATTTCTCCATGCAACACCCTTCTCGAACCATCAAAAGCCTTCACCACTATATTACTGGGCTTCAACACAGCATCTTCAGGACTCAGCTTATTCAGGACTTCTTTGGGCAACACATTCAGAGAGGAACCATTGTCTATCAATACATGTGACAGGGTAGTGCCCCTGCATTCAATTGAGATATGCAGAGCCCTGTTATGATCCCTCTTGGCAGGAGTCAAATCAGCATCAGAGAAACCTAACCCATTATCATAGGTCAAGTGTGCAACACAATTTTCAAACTGGTCAACAGAAATCTCATTGGGTACATGAGCAGTCTTCAGAAACTTGATCAGAGCTTTGGCATGAGCCTCAGAACATAACAACAAAGACAGCATAGAAATCTTGGAGGGAGTATGCCCCAACTGATCAACAATGTCATAATCACTCTTACGAATGATCTTCAATACTTCTTCCATCTGCTTAGCAAGATCATCAGCAGCTGGCACATCAGTAGGTATAGGTTCAATAACAGGACCTTTGCCCCGAGCATCTGTGGTGGAGGTAGCAACTGGAGTAACTGCATTCTTAGAGGTAACTGGAGGAGAGAAGACTCGTCCGCTTCGTGTGATCTTACTAGACCCAGCAATATTATCAACATCAACAGGCATATCAGCTAAGGGTTCCTGCTTAACACCATGGATATAAACATCAGACCCATAATGCCAAGGCACAGCTTTGTCAGACGTATACGGAATAGGACCAGGAGTGGTAATGACCATAGGAGCCACTCTAGCTTCAGCAACAATCTTCACAGGGCCTTCAGCAGTAATCTTAATTGGACCCTTATGAGTGATTTTGACAGGACCTTTGGAAGTGATCCTCACCGACACTTTATCAACCATATCCACCTCTTCAATCTTCTTACCTTTAGTAATATGATCTACCATACTCTCTACAGAAGATTGAGTCCTCTCAAACACTATGGCATATTTATCCATGAGACGTTGAATTCCATCTCTCAACCTCCAGCAACTATATGGCTTATAGGTACAATACAAACAATATTCACGACATCCTGGAAAGAACCCAGCTTGTACTAACTTCTTCTTAATGACAGACAATGGTGTGGTCAACTCTGCAACTGAATAAATATGTGAATCTTCATCAATTGCATTGACAGTCTTCTCATGATTTGGCATGGGAGCAGTAATCACATTTGGAGTACCCGGAGGGTCAAACTCAATCTCTCCAGCCTCAATCATATCTTGAATTTTGTTCTTCAGTACCCAACAACTATTGGTATCATGTCCCTGACAGTTCGAATGATATGCACATCGTGCATTAGGATTGTACCTGGGAGAGGTAACATTAGGATTCTGAGGAGCATCTTTCAGAGTGATAAGTTCAGCCTTCAACAAGTGTTGCAATGCTTGGGCCATTGACATGTTGATCTTAGTGAACTGCCTTCTAGCCCTCTGTTGGTTGCCCTGTGGCTGCTCTGGTGTTGTAGGAGTTGGATTTGAGATATGAACTGCACTCACAGACTGATGTCTTCTATTACGATCAGGTTGACCATAAACAGCATTTGACTCTTTCTTCCCAATGGGAGGCTTCCTTGCAGCACCTGATGAAGAAGCACCCACTTGAATCTTGCCACTCCTGATACCACTTTCAACACGCTCTCCTGTCATTATCAACTCAGTGAAGCCAGATGATGAGCTTCCAATGAGATAACTGTAAAAGGGACCATTCAACGTACACATGAACATATCAACTAACTCCCTGTCAGTTAAAGGGGGTTGCACTCTTCCATCCAAATCTCTCCACTTTTGAGCATACTCCTTGAAACTTTCTTTAGCACCCATGGACATGCTCTGAAGTTGCATGCGAGTAGGAGCTAAGTCAGCATTGTATTGATACTGCTTATAGAAGGCTTCAGCAAGATCATTCCAATCCCGGATGTTGACACTTTCCAAATGGTAGTACCATTCCAATTGAGCTCCAGATAAGCTCTCTTGGAAGAAATGGATCCACAACTTTTTATCAGCAGTATGGGGTTGGATTCTCCTGACATAGGACCTCAGATGCAGCTTGGGACAAGAGACACCATCATAAACAACAAAAGTAGGAACCTTGAAACCAATGGGTATAACCACCCCAGATATCAAACTTAGATCTTCAAAATCCAGCCCAGAAGACTTTTGCAACCCCATAGCATCCATTCTATCCACCAGCATCTTGAACTTGTCCTCATTAGGCTCATGATAGTAATTAGCCTCAGAATCAGAGTCCCCCATTGTATTATGGAGACTGCCTCCCTCTTTTTCAGACTCTTCAGACTCATAGTCTTCAACCTGTTCTTTGGTCTTGACAGGACCTCTGAACCTTCTTCCCATGTTGATCAGGCCACCTGACCTTCTAGTCTTCTTAGTCTTCTTGGCCAGCAGTGTCTTCAATTCATCCTGCCCCTTGGACAAGTTCAGGATCAGCTCTTGGAACTGTGCATTCTGTGCCTGGAGATCCTTAACTGTTTGTTCAAGAGCCATTGCTGAAATAAACAGCGAGAAGATAAGAAACCTGTGCACAATAAACCTGTGATGCAATGATATGGAATGTAAATGCGTATGCAATGTTTTCAAGGACCGCAGGATTTAAATTTGCTTAAACAAACAAGAAGGTAAACTTTTATTAGTAATAAACTTGTTTTGCCTCTTGGGCTTACAGAAAATGAAATGCAATAAATACAAGAGATGGGGTTTTAAGTCTCCCATGGACGTTTCCTCTTTGTGTTGAGGTATGAGTTGAGATTCCGCTCTTCGTGAAGTTGCTTTGTCAGTTCCAGGATTCTTGGCTTGTTTTGTAATGAGCCTCGAAAGTATCCCTTTGCTCCTTCAACTGGATCCAGGATCTCTGTAAGTCTTCCATGTCAGTAGGCATGTCTGGGTGAAGGATAGTATAAGAAGTGTCCCCTTCAGCAACAGGTTCCATGGTAACTAGAAGGATAGCAGGATATGGCATCATGAGAGTCTGAGCACGAGATCGCACCCATCTGAGATAAGCCTCCATAGGAATGTGTACTTAGGCTCCAGAGTCTTGTTGTCAACCTTGTTCACTTTTCCCCATGCTCGTATGAACCTTTGACGGTAACCTTGCAGATCGTTGTCGTAGTCAAATACAATGCCCTGAATTAGCATGTCATGTGGACATCACTCCAAGCGTAACCAAACTATCGTAAAGCTAGAGAAGGGTTGTAAGTAATGCCTCCTCTTATGCCTAGAAGTGGCACATTAGGAAACTCCCCACAACGGTCAATGATTGTAACATTCTCCATAGATCTGGAGCACCAATGAATATCTGAATGCGAGAGTGACATGATCCTCTTGGACCACCTGAACCCTTGTTCATTCTTCATTACTGAACGAGGAAGGTGAGAAATAAACCACCTAGATAGCAAAGGTATGCAACACATCAGAGTTCCTCTTGCCTTGGTAGTACGAGTATGGAGAGAGTGCAGGATGTCTCCAAGCAATGTAGGCACTGGATTGTGACTCAAGAATATGTTGATGGCATGCACGTCTATGAACTGATCAGGATTGGGGAACAACACTAAGCCATAAATCAACAAGGCTAAGATCTCCTCAAAAGCATCATAGCTCATAGCTTTCAAGAACACTTGAGCCTTCTCTATCAACACCTTAGCAAGAATACCCTTAACTCCGCTTCTCGTTTCTAGAACAATGTCAGACTTCTTCAGATGTAGAGCTGGAGCAATAACCTCAGGTTTAGGCTCTTTTTCCAAGCCTGTGAATGGTTTCTGATCAAGAACAGGTATACCCAGAAGTTTAGAGAATTCCTCCATGGTGGGAACCAGCTGGTAGTCGGGGAATGTGAAGCAATGGTGCTTAGGATCAAAGAACTGAAACAAAACACTCATCATGTCTTCATTGAATCCTGAAGTGACTAGATCCAGCAGGTGACCATGTCTCTTGATGAACTGGGAGTGTTCAGACACTTGAGAAACCAACTCTTTAAGCTTAGCAGGTATCCCTACAAAGTTGATCCTGATAGTGTTTCTACGAGCAGAAGCCATGACCTGCAACAAAGAACAAAGATAAATCCTTTGGTCCTTGAAATGGTTAGTGAAAATGCTATGCTTATGATGCATGATGATGTCATGATGTTATGCTCAATCACAATCATGTGGCACACACAAACAAGTCACACAATAGCCCTAGGTTTAAAGGCTTGCATGAGGTTCAAAGGTAAGTACCCTCCCCTGAAGTTAGTTAGTTCATCCTGTCCTACAAAGTAACCGGGTTCTAAGGGATCTCAATATCATTGATCCTTCACAAGGGTGGTTGTTCAGTAGGCAACTTACTTGCCTACCAAAACCCTCCAAGTTTAGAATCTCAATGAGCGTAGTATCGAGTATCAACCAACTTCAGTCTTCACCAAAGCCGGCTATCTCACTACTTTCTAAAGGCCAAGATGGGATAACTAGGGTTCTAAAAGTTAGTTAGTGCATTGACAACATATGGCAGCCTCATATTATCCTCAACTTGACTTAAGAAACATAAGCACCAACCAAGAAGTCACACTAACTATGGCCACCAGATCAACCATATCGGTATACGCCGTACAGTTTCCTTGGTCTATTGCCATTTACCTAAGGTACACTAGATCTGGGTTAGGATCTTTCACACATAAGAGCACCCCAACAGATAAGTATAAAGCGAACAAAGCAAACAATTTTAAAGTGATCTAATTCCTAAGGGTACCCCTCTTTAATTTAAATCCCCAGCAGAGTCGCCAGTTCTGTAACACGGTGGGAGAACTGACTTTAGTTATGTTGCGGATAGCAAGAGTCGCCAACGACTTTTATTTTTTCCAAAGGAAAGGCATAAAAGAACAGGAAAGACCTTTTAAAAGATTTTTGGGTCCGGGGGGTAGGTTATGTAAAGGGAAGGTATTAGCACCCTTTACATCCATGGTTATCTATGGGCTCTTAGTTACATAGCTCACTTTAAAATGTTTTTGAAATGTGAAGTGTGTGAATAAAAATTTTTTTAAGAGTTTCATAATGATCCATGTACGGATGCGTAAAAAACCTTTGTTTTGAAAATTGTTTGAAATGTGTGAAGTGTTTGAAATGTTTTTGAAAAGTGAGCAAGTATCTAAGAGGAACCTACCCTAAGTTTAAGTCTTTTCTGTTCTTGAATCCTTTGGATGGTAAGACTATCCCTATTATTAAGGAATAGGTAGTCATTACCTTGGATGTGAGGGACAAGTGAAGGGTCATCTGTTATTGAGGCAACTGTGGGGTGTATAAGCAATTCGAAGGGACTTATCATCTTTATTCGGAAGGGACAAGATCATTACGAAGGCAACATTCGAAGGGACTTGATCTTTTATCTGTTAAGGGACTAGATGATGTGAGATGAGAGACTTTTGCTTTATACACCCTACTTGACCTTTTTGTAATAGGCAACATGAGAGGTATCCTTAAGGAAGTGAGATGGCGATCAAAGACCGACTTACGTGTGTGAGTGTACAATTTTAATATTTATCTTTTAAATTAAATGAGCTATATTAATTTTAAACATACAAACATGTTACACTCCCTATTTTTACTAACCATAGCATAAAATAAATATTTAAACATTACTACTAAATATTACATCAAAGGAACAATTACATGATAATAACAATTAAAGCAAATTAAATAAATAAGCAAAATAATAAATAATAATAATTGGGTTAGTAGAAAATAATAACAAAAATAATACAAAGTTAAATGGGGTTAGTAATAATAAAATATCATAAGAAAATAAACATAATAGATAATATAAACAAAAACATTATTAAAAGATCAAATTTTTATATAAACAATTATTTAAGATTAATAAGAAAATATGAACAATTATATTAATTATTATAAAGTTTTAAATTATTTACACATTATAAAAATTAAGTTAATTATAAACATATTATGAAAATAAAATTATAATTACAAAATTAAATTAACAATTTTTAACTATTTTTAAACATATAATAAAAATTAGTTACATACAAACAATTTATGTCATATTATTATATTAACAAAATTAAATTAAGAATTTTAATTTTAAGCATATTTATATTAAATTATGAACATAATATATATACATGATAGAAAATTATAATAGAATTAAATAAATAGAAGAAAATTAGGGTTTTGTGAAAATTATTAGGGTTTATAAAAAATTAATTAGGTTTTTACAAAATATTTTAGGTTTTAGAAAATTAGGGTTTATATACATATTTTTAGAATAATAAAAGAACTATATATAATTTAATAATTTACAAAAAATAAATAAGTTTTTCTTATAAAATTAAAATGAGTTTAAAATAATATGGACATCCTATTTATTATTTGAATTTATTTAAGATAGAAAATTAACTAAATAATCAAAAATTAAAGAAAAGGATGAAAAAATAAAAAACCTGCTTGGGCTGGGATTTGAACCCAGTCCCTAAGCTTGCAACCTCCAAGACTAGCCTTCCATCCACTGGGCCACGCGCGTGCTGGCGTTAGAAGCAAGGGACTAATCCCTTTTGTTCACAACCTGAAAAAAACATGAAAAAAGAAAGCAACACAAAAGGCCTGGGGGGGATCGAACCCAGGACCTTTAAACAATACGCATGCATACTTTCCATCCAGCCGGGAGGGCGCTTCTGATAATATAGTGACTATAATCAATTATATTTTAAAACTAACCATTAAACAGAAAAATAAGAAAAATTGGCTGAGCCCAGGATTCGATCCCTGGACCTTAGCATCATACGCGCATCCCTTTACCACCAGACCAACTGCACGTTGGTGATACAAAACAGAAACAAATACAAAAAATATAATATCAAATATTTAAATTTCCAGACGCGCCAAAAGATCATCTTCTTCAAATTTCCTGCGAAATCAGCTGTGCTTTTTCCTGCAAATTTACCTACGAACCTGGTTTCGTAGGATTTCTTAGCTTTGCTCAAAGATCATCAACTCTGTAAAATTTTAACAAAATAGGGGTACCATTGTACTCCCCATAACCAGTCCAGTTCAATTATGTACTTATAATTTATTTATATTTGCTAAATTAGGAAGCCCTAATTTGGAACACAAAACCCTAACAATGGCAGGTTTGGTTATAGGCTGTATTTCTTCATGAAAATGTCCAGAATCCATCTACCAATCATGATTAACACAAATCAAACAACAAAATCAGTTAATATTAGCTAAATAACCGAAATCGAAAAATTTAAATTTAAAGACAAGAGAGATTCGGTTTATGCAATGTGAGATGTTTTGGATGCTTATGATGATTGAATTGTGTTCAGTGATGTTCAAGCAAGCTAATGCCACCTTCAAAAAGCTTTGAAAACGCCTCTAAGTTGTAAACCGAATTGGAGATTTTGTGATGAATTTTGAAAGTTGCAACTTACTCTTGGAGGCCAGAATTTCGTGCCTTGGCATTAGGTTTGTGTTGTATACTTATAGTACAATGGATTTAGGTCAAAAGAATGGATCATTGTGTGGAAAATTTGATTGAAAAAGATTGAAAAAGATTAAGTCTTAAACTTCAAATATTTGTGAATTAGACCTTTCTATTTCAAGCCAATCATCATAATTTTTGTATCAATTTGATCCAAGCAACCTTTATGACTTTCTAGAAGCACAATCTCATTTAAATATTTGATTTTTCTATTTTATTTTAATTTAAAATGATTTTAAATGAATAAAATCAAAATAAATAAAATAAAATGATAAAAAATCTGAATAATTGAGATTTGGGTCGTGCATGAAGTATTGGTATGGATTGGATCATCATATGGCAAGCCCATTTAGAAAAAATTGGTTTTAAACCTCCATTTTCTTTATAAACCAACCAAAAATTTCCCAACTTTGCAAGGGCACACATCCTTCAATTTTAATGCTATGAGGGTGTTCTTGGACATTTTGGAAAGATTGAAGAGTCCTCTAACCAACCCCACTGGTTTCATGTCCATATCATTTACCATTCTCAAGTTATGCCCTTTTGAAGTTGTTGACTTTTTGTTGACTTTCAAAAGGACCTATAATGTCTTAGCTCATACCTTCCAAATGAAGCATTTTTGGGCTTGGCTTGTGAGACACAAAGTTGTAGAGAATTCAATTTCCTTCAAAATGAGCTTTGGATGGAAAATTGGTGATGAAGCATGTGAAAGTTATGGCTGGTCAAAGTTCAGTTGACTTTTCCTGAGGAAACCCTAATTTAGAAACCCCTGATTCTTGATGATCTGAAATCTCCTTGATGAATCATGATCAACCCTTGATCAAATGATGAATTTTACTTCATATACTTGATGTTGGCAAAAAATCATGAAGTTTGACTTTGGTTTGACCACAGTTGACCTCAGTTTGACCTTTTAACTGCTTTGACTGATTTTGACTTATCTGATCATCTGACTGAGCAAACCTTTGAGAAAAGTCTTGAAACTTGTCATGGGGATTCTTAGACACATATAAGATGTTATGAAGCTCACTTGAAGTCTTGGAAGTCCATTTAGCCTGATTAAAGTCAAAACCCTAGTTTTGGATGCACTGCTTAGGAGAATGCCTTGTCTGAGGGAATTGTCAAACTTTCTGACTATTTGTGAACTTTGTGAACCTCATGGGAGGTCTTGTGAACCTTGTGAACCTCATAAAGTGTCTTGTAGACTTCATGAACCTCATGAAAGGTCTTATAAGTATTGTGAACCTTGTGAACCTCATAAAGTGTCTTGTAAACTTCATGAACCTCATGAAAGGTCTTGTGAACCTTGTGAACCTCTTAGTACACAAAGCCTTGTATTGTGAGGGCAAATTTTGGGGTGCAACAGTCGCCAGCAAAGCAACCTTTTTCTATCTGACATTCGTCCTATGTCATGACACTTCCGACAGCCGTACCCTGCCAGGTGATCGTCCTTCACCTTTGGATGATCGTCCCTCATCCTTTCCCCAGCGGAGTCTCTATTCATTAGTACCCCTTTTGTATCCGGCATTCGTCCTATGTCGTGATTTTTAGCAGCCGTACCCTGCTAGGTGATCGCCCTTCACCTTTTGATGATCGTCCTTCATCATTTTATCCGATGGCCGTCCCCATCGTTGATCTTGTTATCTGACATTCGTCCTATGTCATGATAAACCTTGAGAGCAGCCGTCCCCTGCTAGGTGATCGTCCTTCACCTATTGATGATCGTCCTTCATCATGCTCATCCTATGGCCGTCCCCACCGTCGACCTTTTATCCGGCATTCGTCCTATGTCGCGATACTTTCGGCAGCCGTACCCTGCCAGGTGATCATCCTTCACCTTAGATGACCGTCCCTCATCTTATCCCCATCAGAGCAGTCGTCCCCTTCTAGGTGATCGTCCTTCACCTTTGATGACCGTCCCTCATCATTATTTCATTTATTCTTTAACCCGATGGTCGTCCCCGTCGTGGTCCCTTTTCCTTTTCCTGATGATCGTCCTTCATCAGTTTAGCCCGATGGTCGTCCCCATCGTTGTTTACATTACTTTATGAACTTGATGACCGTACCTCATCATTTACCTCTAATCCCCAGAGAGCTTTATATCCCCAGCTAGTCGGCCGTCCCCGTCTTTTCTTTATTTCCCGCATCTTCCCCAGCTAGTCGGCCGTCCCCGTCTTTGCTTTATTTCCCGCATCTTCCCCAGCTAGTCGGCCGTCCCCGTCTTTGCTTTATTTCCCGCATCTTCCCCAGCTTGTCGGCCGTCCCCGTCATTGCTTTATTTCCCGCATTTTCCCCCAGCATGTCGGTCGTCCCCGTCATTGCTTTATCCCCAGCAGTCGTCCTCTGCTCGACGGTCGTCCTCCGTCGCCCGCACTTTATAATATACTTACTTTCTTTTACAATCTATATCCCTTTTCTTCTTCATTCTGTGAGTGCAAATTTTGGACTGTCTTTGGTATTCAACCACAAGTTATCTTGTTTGCTTGTTAAGCTGTTGCTTACATCCTGCACAGCTAACTCATGTTTGAATAGGGGCAGCTGTAAACACCCCAAATTTGCCCTCACCCATTCACCCCATGGCTTGTGGTCTTTTCATATGCATAATTTCAATCATAGCATCCCATATTGTATTTTTGATTCACTGCATTGGTTCAAAGTCATCTGCATCTAGGGTTTGTGATCTGAGCAATCCAAGAGCCACTTGAGCCTCTCCAAAGGTCATCAATCACTTCAAAGGGGTCCATGTATGGTCAAGCATCATATTATATCTCCACAAAGTCAAGGAAGTCAAAAATCACAAGAACTAGGATTGACATGGAAGCAGAGCCAAGTTTAATTGCACAGATGACCTAGAATTAGGGTTTTGGTTTCAAAGGCCATAACTCCAAATTTTTTGGTCATTCTTGTTTCTATTGATCTCTATATGGTATAGGGATCATTCATATCAATTTTCATGAAGAAATTCCATGGGGAAGTCATCTGATCAAGAGTTGACTTTTTGAGCAAGTCAGTGCAAAATCAGGGCATCTGAGGCCCTCAATGACCCAACCAAAGGGTGTTCTTCATCATTTTGATTGTGTATGATCTTTATTTGATCATAGAAGATGTTGGAAGTTCACAAAATTGAAGAATTTCAAGCCATTTGCAAAGTTGACTTTTTGGGAAGATGACTTATAATGGAAACTTGCCATTTTGGGAAACTTTTTCAACCCTTGCTTTTTGATTCAAAAATGCTTCAAATGGGAAAACTTTGGTCATGAAAGTTGTAGAATGGATCATTCCCTTTTCAAAAAGTACAAGAACTTGTCCTAATTCATTTTGGATCAAGAGTTATGGCTTGTCAAAGTTGGCCAAAATCACATAATTTGAAGTTTTCTACCAAAGAGGCATTTTGCAAAATGGTATGATCAAGTGTTCTAAAGGCTTCAAATGTGTACAAATTCTTCACAACATGATCACATGACCTCTAAAGATCAGAATTGGCCCAAGAATATTGCATTTTGATGCCTTGAATCTCATGAATTTTCAAAGTGGCCAATCTTTGGGAAATTTGCAAAACATCTCATAAACTTCATGCAACTTGCTGAATCATCTCAAATCAAATTCCATGGTTCTCCATAAAATCAGCTGAGCCAAGCCATGCCCCTATCTCAGCCTGCCACTTGCCCATACCTCCAAGTACAACTTGCTTGACTTTTTGCAACTTGAGCCATACCAATCACAACAGTCCACACCAACTCCTTTGACCTCTCTAGTTGTGATAAGTGGACCAAAGCCAGCATAACACACCACACACACAAGCCTGAATCATATCATAAGCCATAGTTCCAAGTTTATGCCTCATATGCAACTTCCTTCGAAACACACAACACAAGCATCAAACATTCAAACAAACTTCACAAAACATCTCAGCACACTCTCCTGATCATTTCCCTGCTCTCACTTTGCCCTAAAACCTCCTGAAATCAAAACACGATTTCCTCCCTTCACTGAACAGAACCTGCTCAATCTCACAAACCAGCCATTTTAAACTCTAACCAAGCATTGCAAGCTTCTCAGGAGGTTCATTGGAGTTGATTGGAAGCAAGGAACTTGTCCAGAAGCTCTTGGGTTGAAAGCTTCGATTCAGGTAGCCATGGAAATTCATTTTTCCAGAACTCTTATTTCTTGTTTCTAAAATGATCTACATGTTTCCCTGAGTGCACTGAACCTTTTATTTTTGAAAATGATTGAGTTTTGAGGTTGTATGCTTGTTCTGAAACTTTGCCCGTGAATTGATTTTTGCTTTGATTCTTATGATTCAGTGAAAATAAATGGATTTTGGGGTGGGGTTTAGGTTTAATGATGTATAATGGGTGATTCTGGAGAGATTTGTGAAGTTTCATGGCGTATTGAGAGAGATTGAATGAGGAGCCTATCGGAGAAGATGACCGGAACACTGTTCCGGTCACCTGAAAATGTTTAGGGTTCAGATTAGGGTTAATGACTTAATTAGCGTAGTTTGAATGTGAGCCGTCCAGATGCGTGCGCTGGTCAATTCCCTCCCTTTTTATTTGAACCTCAGCCATCAGATTGGCTGACTTTCTTATTTTTCATTTAAAATTTGTTTTATTTTCATTTGTTTTCATTTAATTTGTACGAATTATTAAAAATAGCAAAATACCTTTAAAAATTCTGAAATTTTTTGTCAAAGGTTCAATTAATTTTCAGAACACAAAAATATTTTTATTTTTATTTTTTGCATTAAAATTTATTTTTAAATCATTTAAAAGTTTATTTCTAATTAATTAATGAAAATTAATTAGTTAAAAATACTTTTAGGTATTTAAAAATCACAAAAAAATTCATGTAACCTTTAAAAACATTTAGAAACATTGTCCAACTCTCAAACCAAATTTGTTTTTTGATCTTGATCCCTTTTAATAATTTTCAATGGAATTAAATTCATTTTGAGGCAATATTTTGTGACAAACTTCAATAATTCATTTATGCCTAACCATTGAGAGTTGGATAATGGTTCTTTTTGCATTGCATCTTGCATAACATGTAGTTTATAGGATAAAATTGGCATGATTTGATCTTGCATTTTCATTTTGTTTTGCATTTTTCTTGACAAGGTACCTTAAAACCCTAGCAATCTTAGAAAATTCATAACTCTCACTAGGATAAGAGTTGGATCCCTTCCTTTGGGCAGTGAGTTTGTATAGGTCTAGGGTATCTTTGATTGCATTTTCAATTTTTCATCATGGTGTTTGCTTCTGATTTTGAATTTTGTTTTGTGTGTTGATCATAAACCCTAATTTGTGCTTCCTTTGCATCCATCTTCCATTTGCTTGCATACCATGACTTGCCATGACATTTTGTGCATTCATTTGATTCATAATACATCTTAGGACATATTAGAATCATGTTTGATCATTGCATCTTTCATTTGCCATGTTTATGTCCTTTGCATTTCATAATTTTTCATGTACATCCATGGTCCAAAGCATGCTTCTCTTGCATCCATATGTTTGTATGATCATTCTAATGCCTTGCCTCATGTTTGCATCATCTCTTAGCATCATTAACATCATACTCATGCTTCTGGTTTTGATTTGCATCATCACATTCCATCTCATTTGCATTGCATTTCATTTCTTATGCTAACCTTTCAGGTGGTAAGTTGTTTTGAGAAGTGAATTTGCCTTCACTTCTCGCATTCTCTTTTCATCTTTTTCATAATTCATTTGCTGCTTTTTTGTATGTGTTTGGATTGAGCTTGCTCATTCTTGTTCATCTCACTTTCTTTCTTCAAGCAACTTGTCTTCTTAAGTGAAGCAAGTTGTTTTGCTTCCCTTTGCTCCTTTCATCTGCTTCCTGGTGGTTTCTCTGAAGATCCTCTTGCAAACCTCACAAACCCTAGGACTTCCAAGCATGATAACAATTAGGGTTGATTAGTCCCCCCACTTAGCTTTTACCTTTGTGTCTCTTTGAGTCTTCTATTCTCATCTCATAATCAGGGACTAAACCCTAAAGGCTTTAAGGCTTTGTGATTAAGCTTATGCCTGCATCCTTCTATTAGGATGGAGTGTATAACTTTAATCCTAAGTGTTAAACCCTTAATGTGTTTAACTCCTTTAATCAAACCACTTAATAATCATCAAGACATCAAGCTTGTAACTTGGGCCTTGCATTAGGGTTCTAATTCTTCCTTAATTGGTTAAGAAGGACTAACCCTAGTGTTAATGGACAAGTCCCCCTCAAGTTGTCTTACAAACCATAAAAATCACTTCTTCATCTTATCATTAACTAAAATCCACTTAATAAAGGCCTTGTTTTGTCATGAGGTTAATCCCTAATCATGGATTAAGTTGAGGAGCTTTCCTCAGCTTAAACATTTTCATCTATTATCCTTCTATTAGGATGGTGTAATGAGTCTGTTTAATCCCTGATTATGGCTTAATCTCATTACTTAACACTAAACAAAAACAACAAAAACATCTAAATAATCACAAGTAGGTTAATGATCTTAATCCTACATCAGGGTGATTAAGTGTGAGAAGCTGACTTCACACTTAAGGTATTCTCATTACCCCTAATCAGAGGGAGGATGTGATGAGTTTACTAACCCATTGGTTTAGGCTTAAGCTCATTAACTTATGACAAACTTCAAAAAGAAATAAAAGACTGAAAATACAAAGACAAACAATAATCGTCTCCTTCAGGATTCTTTTCTCATCTCATTCATTCATAAACGAGAACTCGCTTCTTCCGTCTAATGCAAGACAGTTAGCACCTGAGCCAGACAGGTCATACACTTGAGCATAGACAAGCAAGAAGTTCACAAGTCAATTCATCTTTCAGTCTCTTTGGGTCGAACTACGGTGTTCTGACTTCCTCATTGCACGAGAGGATACGTAGGCATAACTTAACAGTTATCGAACAAAAGTCTCTGTACATTCCCCCTCTTTCCAGCATCATTCTTTTAGCCTCATATTCTTGAGCATTTCACTCTTGTTCTTACACTGACACTTCTTTATTACACTTCACTTCTCTTACACTGACACCTGTACACCCTTTTCCAGCTCTTTTATACACAGATTGCACTGACACTACCCCTTTAAAACACAGATCTTTTAAGCGTGGATCCCGTCGAGTACGACGGACAATCTGGGTGCTAATACCTTCCCAGGTTGTAACCAACCCCCTTTCTCAGTCTCTCTGGTTCGCAACCGTCTTATCCATATCCTTTCTAGGTCTATGCAGCATTACCTTTCCTCCGGGATAAAAATGCCTAGCTGGCGACTCTTTCTTTTCTCTTGAGTTCACCCCTGTGTGTTCTCATTCCCTCTTTCGCCGACCGTTCGCGTCTGTACCCCTTATGACCTTGAGGTGTCATTTTGGTGGGAGCGACACCAAGCCATCGTACTCCAGCTTCACCAAGGCTTTCTTTGGTAGAACATTGAGTGATGACCCAGTGTCCACCAGCACATGAGATAGAACAACACCCTTACATTCTAGAGTGATGTGTAAAGCCTTGTTGTGGTTACGTCCCTTAGTTGTTAAGTCAGCATTGGTGAAGCCCAACCCATGGCTGGTGTTGACATTTGCCACCACAGTCTCTAGCTGATTAACAGTGATCTCCTCTGGCACGTATGCTGCGTGCAGGACTTTCAGTAATGCATTCCTATGAGCTTCAGAACACATCAACAGGGATAATATGGAGATCTTTGAGGGAGTTTGGTGAAGCTGATCCACCACCTTGTAATCACTTCTCTTTATGATTCTCATAAACTCGTCTACATCTTGTTCAAAAGATGTCTTCTGAGTTTCTTTGACAGCCGGTTCTTCAAATACCACACTCTTTCCCTTTGCTTTAGCAGCAGCTTCTGCTTCGGCATTAGGTTTTTGCAATTGTGAGGCAAAAAGGCGTCCGCTTCTGGTGAAGCCTCCGCCTCCCCCAACATTATCAATCTGTGGGGAAGAGGTTGAAGAATCCAAAGTGATTTTCTCCCCGTTGCAGTAGAGATCAGAGCCATAATGCCAAGGTATGGCATTACTGCTTTCATATGGGACGGGTCCAGGCACCGTGATAGTAACTGGACTGACTGCAGCAGAGGAGGGTACTGAAATGGTGTGCGGATCGTAGTAAATGGTGACTGGTGACCTGGCAGGAGGTGCCACTGTTTGTTGTTGAAAGTTGTTGTTTGGAGGAACATTTGATGGATCGTAGTAGATGGTGACTGCTGAGATATCTTCATTAATTTTTGTTGGCGTTGTAGAAGATTCTGCTGAATAAATGGATGTTGATGTTGTAGAAGAAATGGTTGTTGACATCTGATTTGTAGAAGTGATGGATGAAGCCATTGTTGATGATATTGATGAATCGGTTGGAATGATTGTTGTTGCAGTTGTAGGAGAATCAGGAATTGTTGTCAAAGGATTTGCTGGATTTGTAGGCATCGTTGTTGTGATCTGGAGTATACCACTTTTAATAAGACTATCTATGCCGCTCCTCAAGTTATCACACCCGTTGACCGAAATGTTGCAATAACCACAACCGAGCTCACACCCGGGGAACATCTGGCATTCTAGGAGCTGAGCTTTAATTTCGACCTGAGGTGTCCGAATCTGTCCAACACTGGTGATTAAGAAAGATGGCTTGTCTTCCTCAATGGCATTAATTCTTGGTCCTCCATGATTGGGCATGGGATTCTTGGTGACACTTGGAGGGGGTGCAAAGTTGAGGGCTTTGGAATCCACCAGATCTTGTACTTTCATTTGTAAAGCCCTGTATTTCTCAGTATTGTGGCCAGGTGCATTGGAGTGGAAAGCACATCCAGCGTTGACATCATAATTCCTTGGCAGATTGGAGGGATCTGGTGGTGCCAATGTCCTTAGCTCAACTAAGTTAAGGAGTTGTGGCAATAAAGCGGCATAAGGCATAGGGATTGGATCAATCACCCTATTTGCCTGTGATGGTCTTTGCTGAAAAGGTCTTTGTTGTTGATTGTTGTTATTGTTGTTGTAGGTCCTCTGTGGCGGATACTGAACTTGTTGTTGGTAATGCGGTTGTTGTGGTTGATATGTTGGTTGCTGAGGAATCGGAGTTGGAATAGTGACAGCTGCTACTGATCTGTGGACATACTGAGGTCTGCCCCTGCCGGCATGAATGGCATTTGTCTCACCGGTTCTTCTAGGTCCCACAAAAGGCTTCTTGGAGTTACTGGAAGAACTTGCACCATTATCAGAAATCTTACCCATCTTCAGAAGGCTCTCAATTCTTTCTCCAGCTATAACTACGTCCGCGAAACTGGTGGAAGAAAAGGCAGCTAGCCTATCAATATATGTTCCTTGCAGAGTGTTCATAAACATGTCGGCCATTTCTCTTTCCGACATGGGTGGCTGGACAGCAGCAGCAAGCTGTCTCCACCTCTGGGCATACTCCCTGAAGCTTTCTCTGGAGGATTGAGACATTCCCATCAGAAGGGTCCTATTAGGAGCCATGTCCAGATTGTATTGGTACTGTCTAATGAAGGCTTCAGCTAGGTCCTTCCAGCATCTGATAGTAGCTCTGGTCAAGTGAGAGTACCACTCCCTTGAAGCTCCAGTTAAGCTATCTTCAAAGTAAAACATCCATAGTTTCTCATCCATAGTATATGCTTTAAGTCTTCCCAGGAAGGACTGCAAGTGGGTTCGTGGACAGGAAGTTCCATTGTACTTCTCGAAGCATGGGGATTTGAACTTGTGGGGAATTCTTACCCCATCCACTAACCCCATATCCATGACATCAAAACCTAGGGAATTTTGAGACTCCAGAGATCTCAATTTCTCAGCAATTTCATCAAACCTCCTATCATAAACTTCATCCCCAGCTCCCATCACAGTAAACTGCTCTTCCTGGGGGTCTTCCTGTAAGATCCTGCCTGCAGTAGTATTCCCTTGCACATTACCCGTGATGTTGACTTCCGGATGTAGATGAGGCCCATATACTGGTGGATTAACATGAGGCTGACCCCTTTCGTTGTTACTTGTTCCTCCAGTTCCAAAATGGGGTTCTTCCGGGGTCTGTCTTTCTACCAATGCCCTCAACCTTTCTTGACTTTGGGCCAAGCCATTCATTACTTCCATGAATTGGGTCATTTGGTTTCTCATCTCCAGCCTTTCATTAGCCATCTGAGTTCTGACCTCTGTTAGATCTTGCTGTACTTGATCCATTTGGATACCAGGAAGATTGTTGCGAGTAGGATACCGGTGTGGACGGTTGAGAGGGAACACCCGGCGGCGAGCAATAATTCCTGAGTCACAACAGAGTTAGTAACAAACAATACAAAAAACCTACAAAACAAAACAAAAGTTAGTATGCAATGTAGTATGCTTATTTATTTTCCAAGGTATCTGGCTTAGCTCTTGGTTTTGACCTTTCCAGACCCTGAGGAAGATGCTTTGATGTTGCTTGAGAAAAGAAACTCAATGAAACAAAACTAACAAATGTATTACAAATGGTGGATCATACATAGTTTGTTTTTACAACATATGCCCCTGAGGGGTCAAAATACAACATAAAAGAAAATTACATGAAATGGAAATAACAACAAGCAAAGAAGTCAAACATCTAATCCAAACTCATCCTCCTTAACCTCCTTCAGAAGTGCTTCAGTTACAGGACCAGCCGGATGCTCTGTAATGTTTCTGATAAGAAGATTTCTAGTGGCAATAGCAGTGGTCAGCTTCTTGTGCCTGTCCTGGTCCTTTGACCTCTTCAAACCAGCCCTAAGCTTCAATTCTGAAATTTCCTTCTGGGCTAACAGCAAAGCCTCCTGTTGCTTCTTCTCATTGGCCTCTAACTGCTCAATCCTGTCTTGAGCCCTCTTATCTTCTTGAGTACGAGCTTCAGTGATCCTGACCCACCTAGCTTGACTTTCCTTCAGATAGAGATCAGTCCTAGCCTTCTGAAACTGGGCCTCTTTACAGGCATTCTTCAAAATTTGCTCCCCAGCTCTTGATTTCTTGATATAATCCTCTGCTTTCTCGATCTTGGCTAGATGCTCCACCCTAAGCTTTTCCAACCTCTCAATGTCTAGACGACCATCACTCCTCTCCCAGAGGGTCTTCTTCAGAGCTTGAGACAGATTCTCATTCCTTTCCTTCAGCTTCTCAAATTCTTCCAGGCTGACAGTGGCTGGAGGTGGTACTATGGAAGGTCCAGGAGCATCCTCAATAGTGAAGGGCATCCCAGAAATTTGAGCCCTAGCATGAGACCATTCATAATACTGAGCTGAAGCCACATTATTGCATCTCCCCAGAATGGCCATCCCCTTGGTCTGGATGTTGTCCCAAGCCCAGGATGCTTGTCTGACAACCGCTAGATTAGGTTTTATCTCACAATACAGGGTTTCAGCCAAGTCTTGCACTTTAGGAGGGTGAACCAAAGCATAGCCCAATTGTCTTTTAAACAGCAAAGGGTTGTAGTTGATGCAGCCCTTCACTCCTATTAGAGGTACATTGGGGAACTGTCCACAACTAGTAATTATGTCCCTGCCGTTGGTGCTCTGGGTGCACCATCTGATGTCATCTGAAGTCAAAGCAATAAGTCTCTTAGCCCAATTCTTTTGTTGGTGAGGATTCAGGAAGGCATCAGTCCTAGGTAAGTGTTTGAGTAGCCAAGTGTGAAATAGAGGAGCACAACATCTCACCAACCTCCCTCTCTACTTCTCATTTCTTTGGTGAACAGAATAATAGAAATCCCCCAGCAATGTGGGTACTGGGTTCCTCAAAAGGAAAAGATGAATGGAATTCTTGCTGATAAACTTGGGCTCATCTGCAAAAAGTATAACCCCATATATACTGAGGGCTAACAATGCACAAACTGCCTTCCATTCTCCCAAGGAGGCCTTCAGGATGGCTTGAGAAGTCAGAAAATCTAAGTGTAGACCTGGGATCCCAGCCTTTATGGTCATGTTCTGCTCAATCAAAATAGGTTCCAGGTACAGTGCTTTTGCCACTTCTTCATTACTGGGAGAAGCCATCTCTGGGTTGAAGGGGATACCACCCCTGACAGGTACTCCAATCAATGATGAAAACTCCTCCAACAGAGGTCCCAACTAAAAATTCTGGAAAGTGAAGCATCTCAAAGGAGGATCATAGAACTGTAGGCAAGTGTGGATCAAGCTCCTCTGAGAAGGGTCTAGGTCCATAAACATATCAAGGATGCCTCCATAATGCTCTCTGAATAATGGGATGTGGTCTGGAGTGAGAAGTGCCTGGACCTGTCTGATGCCAGTCAGCACAGGCTCAAAGAAATGGTATGAAGTGTTGCTCTTCTTGGGTGCCATGACTGCTGATGAAGAGCTGAAACAGATGCTGATGATGAAGACTGATACTGGAGATGAGCCACTGATAGGCTGAGGATGATGATGAAGGTAACTGAAGCAGGCATCTGATGAAGATAGTTGAAGCAGATAACTGATGAACAAGGGTCTATGCAGATGAAGGGGTCAAAACCAAGCCAGATGTAATGTGGATACCCTGAAAAATAAATAAGCAAATGTTAAATGATGCAAATGATGAGTATGCAAATGATATGCAAGGGTTTGTGATCAAGCTGGATCTGATTATTGTCTTGATATAAGGCCCATGTATGTTCAAGAAGTCCAGATGGAGGTTCAAAAGTTCAGTAACCAAGGTAGGGGGACTCAAATAAAGAATCACATGTCCATGGTTTGAATCACAAGAACTGTCCAAAATGAGGTACTCTTAAACCAAATAGTAACAGGGTATGATGTGGCCAAGGGTACCTGCAAACCTGTAAACAGCCCAACCCCCTCACAGGTGGTGTTCTAAAACAAGGATCCCCAGACTTGGATCAGTTATGAGAAGTGTAAACACTTCTAACCCGGAGGTACAATGTTTACAATAACCATAAAAGATCCTCCTCTAATTCACCTCAGTTTCTGAAGGTCATAATAAAGGTCATCCAGACTTAGCAGGCTTCCCAGATAGCCCTAGCACTACAGGAAATCTGTAGCACAGAGTTCTCAAGAAGAAACCCACATCTGAACCGTGTTTCATATTCCCGCACCAGACCGAAATGGAATGGGAAAGAACATGAACCACTCTAGCCTAGGTGTCACTCAGGTCCCAGGTATAGGACCTTAAACTCTCAATAGAACCCCACCCACCAAAACAAAAACCAGATCCAGCCAGATGACAATATGACAGTATGATGTATAAAGCTGTAAAGAAAGCAATAAATAACTGTACATAAAGCAGTAAGTAAAGCAAATATATAAACACAATTAGCACATAACACCCCAGTAAACACAAATCAAACAAGCGCTAGGAGGAACCCACAAAAAGAACCAGAAGCCCTGGTTACAGTATAAGGGTCCCCAGCAGAGTCGCCAAGCTGTCGCTCCCAACAAATGACACCTAGGTCAAATGGGGTACAGACGCGGACGGTCGGCGAAAGAGAAGAGAATGAATAGAGTCGCCAGCTAGGCATTTTTATCCCGAAGGAAAGGTAATGCTGCATAAACCTGAGAAAAGATATGGATAAGACGGTTGCGAACCAAAGAGACTGAGGAAGGGGGTTGGTTACAACCTGGGAAGGTATTAGCACCCAGGTTGTCTGTCGTACTCGATGGGATCCAAGCTTAAAAGATTTGTGTTTTAAAGGGGTAGTGTCAGTGCAATTTGTGTATCAAAGCTGGAAAGAATGCAAGTGTCAGTGTAAAAGAAGTGTGAAGTGTATAAGTGAAGTGTCAGTGTAAGAACAAGAGTATGAAGCTCAAGACTATGAGGCTTAAAGAATAATGCTGGAATGAGGGGGAATATACAGAGACTTTTGTTCGATAACTGTTAAGTTATGCCTACGTATCCTCTCGTGCAATGAGGAAGTCAGAACACCGTAGTTCGACCCAAAGAGACTGAAAGATAAATTGACTTGATGAACTGCTTACTTGCCTAGGCTCAAGTGTATGACCTGTCTGGCTCAGGTTCAAACTGTCTTGCATTAGACGGAGGAAACAAGTTCTCGTTTGTGAGTTAATGAGATGAGAAAAGAATCCCGGAGGAGACGATTATTGTTTGTTTTCTGTATTTTCAGTCTTTTATTGCTTTTGAAAGTTTGTCATAAGAAAATGAGCTTAAGCCTAAACCAATGGATTTAGTAAACTCATCACATCCTCCCTCTGATTAGGGGTAATGAGGATACCTTAAGTGTGAAGTCAGCATCTCACACTTAATTACCATGGTGTAGGATTAAGATCATTAACCTACTTGTGATTATTTAGATGTTTTTGTTGTTTTTGTTTAGTGTTAAGTAATGAGTTTAAGCCATAATCAGGGATTTAATGGACTCATTACACCATCCTAATAGAAGGATAATAGATGAGAACATTTAAGATGAGAAAGACTCCTCAACTTAATCCATGATTAGGGATTAACCTCATGACAAAACAAAGCCTTTATTAAATGGATTTTTAGTTAAGGGTAAGATTAAGAAGTGGATTTTATGATTTGTAAGACAACTTGAGGGGGACTTGTCCATTAACACTAGGGTTAGTCCTTCTTAACCAATTAAGGAAGAATTAGAACCCTAATGCAAGGCCCAAGTTACAAGCTTGATGTCTTGATGATTATTAAGTGGATTTATTAAAGGAGTTAAACACATTAAGGGTTTAACACTTAGGATTAAATTTATACACTCCATCCTAATAGAAGGATGCAGGCATAAGCTTAATCACAAAGCCTTAAAGCCTTTAGGGTTTAGTCCCTGATTATGAGATGAGAAGAGAAGACTCAAAGATGACACAAAGGTAAAAACTAATGGGGGACTAATAAAACCCTAATTGTTATCATGCTTGGGGGTCCTAGGGTTTGTGAGGTTTGCAAGAAGATCTTCAGAGGAACCACCAGGAAGGAAACAAATGAGAGGAGGAAGAAACAAAGAGAAGCAAGACAACTTGCTTCACTTAAGAAGACAAGTTGCTTGAAGAAAGAAAGTAAGATGAACAAGAATGAGCAAGCTCAATCCAAAACACATACAAAATACATCAAGGGAAGTGTGAAAGAGATGAAAAGAGATTATGAGAAGTGAAGGCAAATTCACTTCCCAAACAACTTACCACCTGAAATATTAGCATAAGAAATGAAATGCAATGCAAATGAGATGAAATGTGATGATGCAAACCAAAACCAGGAGCAAGAACATAAAGTCAATGATGTTAAGAGGTGATACAAACATGAGACAAGGCATGGGGATGATCAAACAAACATAAGGATGCAAATGAGGCATGCATTGAACCATGGAAACACATGAAAAGTTATGAAATGTAATGAACATGCAACATGGCAAATGAAAGATGCAATGATCAAACATGGTTCTAATATGTCCTAAGATGTATTATGAATCATGTTGATGCACAAAATGTCATGGAAATTCATGGTATGCAAGCAAATGGAAGATGGATGCAAAGGAAAGCATAAATTAGGGTTTATGATTAACACACAAGGCAAAATCCAAAACCAGAAGCAAATGACATGATAAAAATTTGAAAATGCAATCAAAGATACCCTACACCTATACAAACTCACTGCCCAAAGGAGAGGATCCAACTCTTAACCTATTGAAAGTTGTGAATTTCCTAAGATTGCTAGGGTTTTAAGGTACCTTGTCAAGAAAAATGTCAAACAAATTGAAAATGCAAGATCAATTCAAACCAATTTTATCCTATAAACTACATGCTATACAAGATGCAATGCAAAAAGAATCATCATCCAACTCTCAATGGTTAGGCAGCAATGATTTTTTGAAGTTTGAAACAAAATATTGCCTTGAAATGAAATTAATTCCAATGAAAATGATCAAAAGACATCAAGAACAAAAAAGAAATTTGGTTTGAGAGTTGGACAATGTTTCTAAATGTTCCTAAATGCAACATGAATTTTTTTTGTGATTTTTAAATACCTAAATGTATTTTTAATTAATTAATTCTCATTCACTAATTAAAAATAATCATTTAAATGATTTAAAAATAATTTTTAATGCAAAAAATAAAAATAAAAATATTTTTGAAATGAGAAAAATATTTTAAGTCAGCATGCAAAAAATGAGATTTTTGTGATTTGTTTTACTATTTTTAATAAAATGAGAAAGAAAATGCAAGAAAAATGAAATTAAAATGAAAATAAATGAAAGTCAACAGATCCAGTGGCTGAGGTTTGAATGGGACGCGCGGGAGTTGACTGGCGCCAGATCTTGTGGCTGAGATTCAAACTGGCAGGATTAATTTATAAACTTAATTAATTAACTAATGGCGTGGATTAGGGCTTTAATGAGACGATCCAGACCATCAAAACGCGCGGGAGTCAAACAAAGTCAGCCAAATCAAGGGTCCACATTCAAACTTTGCCCTAAATGCATTTAAGTCACTAATCACTTTCAGGTGGCCGGAAAAGACCTTCGGTCGTCTTCTCCGGCCACACCTCCCCTGAGCAAAACCAAAACCTCACTTCTAGGTTATTTCTGGAGCTCTAAAGCTCCATATCAACTCTCTTCATCCCCCTGAACCTGAATCTAACCTCAAAACTCATTTCTTTTTGCTCAAAACCATGATTCGAATCAAAAACGTAAAAATGGCCAAACTTTCAGAGATGCAATACATACTCAATACTCAATCATTTTCAAAACTACAAAGTGCAAAACAATCAGGGGAACATGTAGATCATTTCAGTAGCTTAAAACAAGGTTTCTGGAAAAAATAATTTTCGAAGCTACCTGAAGTGAAGCTTTCAGTTTGGAGCTTTCAGCTTGCTTCTTTGCTTCCAATCAACTCTAATGACTCTCCTCAGATGTTTGCAAGGCTTGTTTGGAGTTTATTTGGGCTAGTTTGAGAGATTGATGGGGTTCTGATCAGAGAAGGGAGGAAATCATGTTTTGATTTCAGGGAGTTTTAGGGCAAGGTGAAGGGTTAGGGATGATCAGTGAGAGATGCTGAGATGTTCTATGAAGTTTGTTTTTATGTTTGTTGCTTGTGTTGTGTGATTCGAAACAAAATGCATAAGAGGCATAAACTTGGAGCTATGGCTTGGGGAGTGTTTCAGCATGAGTTGTGTGGTGTGTTATGATGCATTTGGTCCACTTATCAATCTTGGGTAGGTCAGAAGAGTGGTTGTGCCCTATTGTGATTGGTATGGGTCTTTATGCAAAAAGTCAAGCTTTGTGTAAGAGAGGTATGGGCCAATGGTAGGTCAAGTACAAGAGGGGTGTCCTGCGCAGCAAGGAATGAGGAGGACCATGGGATCAGTTTTGAAGCCAGCCAGCAAATGGATTAGGGTTTGTATGATGTTTTGCAACTTTGTTCATCTTTGGCCCTTTTGAAGTTTCTTGATCCATAAGTTATGAAAATGGCCAAACCTTTGATGAAATCTGAGTTTTAGACATTGGTTCATGTTTGTGTAAAGTTTAGAAGTCACTTTGAGGTCTCAATTTGCCTTGGCAAGTGGTTTTGCAACTTTGCCTCTTTGGTACATAACTTGAAATTATGTGATTTTTCCCAACTTTGACAAGCCATAACTTTTGATCCAAAATGAATTAGAATGAGTTCTTGTACTTTTTGAAAAGGGAATGATCCATTCTACAACTTTCATGACCAAAGTTTTCTCATTTGAGGCATTTTTGAATCAAAAATCAAAGGTTGAAAAAGTTTCCCAAAATGGCAAGTTTCCATTACAAGTCATTTTCCCAAAAAGTCAACTTTGCAAATGGCTTGAAATTCTTCAATTTTGTGAACTTCCAACATCTTCTATGATCAAATAAAGATCATACACAACAAAATGATGAAGAACACCCCTTGGTTGGGTCATTGGGGGCCTCAGATGCCCTGATTTTGCACTGCCTTGCTCAAGAAGTCAACTCTTGATCAGATGCCTTCCCCATGGAATTTCTTCATGAAAATTGATATGCATGATCCCTATACCATATAGAGACCAATACAAACAATAATGACCAAAAAATTTGGAGTTATGGCCTCTGAAACCAAAACCCTAATTCTAGGTCATCTGTGCAGTTAAACCTGGCTCTGCTTCCATGCCATTCTCAGTTCTTGTGATTCTTTGGCTTCTTTGACCTTGTGGGGATATGATATGATGTTTTAACATACATGGACCCTTTTGAAGTGATTGATGACCTTTGGAGTGGCTCAAATAGCTCTTGGATTGCTCAGATCACAAACCCTAGATGCAGATGACTTGGGAACAATGCAGTGAATTAAAAATGTGGTATGAGATGCTATGATTGAATTTATGCATATGAAAAGATCACAAGCCATGGTGTGAATGGGTGAGGGCAAATTTGGGGTGTTTACACCCTTATGTTGGTAACATGCAGGTGAGCAGGATAAGTCGAGCGGTGGTCAGTGAAGTCGGTGTACTTTACGTCTTTAGGGTGTCGGCTCTGATACGTCACTTTAGGAGTAGGGACGATGTAGTTGTTACTTGTTATAACTTTTAGAAATCAATTTTTGTAATTGAAGTTGATTTTAAAATCATTTCCACTGCATGTTGAATGTTTATTTTTGAAAACGTATTATTGAGCCGAGTTTGTGCATGTTGAATTGTAGCACTAAATTGTTTTTTAAATGAAATTTTACTCTGATAATTATAAATAATTTCGTGGGGTAAATTGGGTGTTACAAAATGGTATCAGAGCAGGTCGGTTCGTCCGACCAAGTAGTTGAGTCGTCGAGTCATAGAGTCATTGAGTTGTTGTGTTGTTGTTAGGTTTTGAGCATCGTTGATGCGTTGTTGTTGTGTTGATGTTGTTGTTGTCGATTCTAAATCGTTGTTGGATTATGTTGTGTGGGTGATTTAAAATGGCTGGGAGGAATGATGTTGCAATTGCCGCTGCAATGCAAGCGATGTCACATATGGTGCAAAATTCGTTGAATGCTAGGAATTGTGAGAGCGACGAATTCAGGAAGAATGATCTGCCAACATTTAAGGGGAAGTATGATCCTGATGGAGCACATGATTGGCTCAAGGAGATTGAAAGGATCTTCAGAGATATGGAGTGTTTAGAGGGAAGCAAGGTGCGATTGGGTGCACACAGACTGATATCGGAGGCTGGTGATTGGTGGGTTGACACTCTCCAACGATTGGATGCATCTGGTGAGGCAGTCACCTGGGTTGCATACAAGAGAGAATTCTTGAGGAAGTATTTTCTTGAATATGTTCGGGGAAAGAAGAAAATCGAGTTTTTAGAGCTGAAGAAGGGTAGCATGTCTGTGACTGAGTACGCTTTGAAGTTCACTGATTTGGCAAAGTTTTATCTGTATTATAGTGAAGCAACTGCTGATTTTTCGAAGTGTGTTAAATTTGAGAATGGTTTGAGGCCTAAGATTAAGCAGACGATTGGCTATCAGAGAATCCGTAGGTTTCCGAATTTGGTGGATTGTTATAGAATCTTCAAAGAAGATAGTAAGGCTTGATCTGAGCACTTCAATGGTTTAGCTTAGAGAAGAAGTAAGCAACAAGGGAATCGTGGAAAACCTTATGTAGCTCCTGTTGATAAGGGTAAACAGAAGCATTCATTTTAGTGATCTGGGCTCCGAGCCATGGGTTTCAATCATCTAAGCTCTCCAGATGAATTTTTCAAGGGAAAAGGAGCCAAGGCCTCCATACATCATCAAGAAAGGATTACATGACTTTGACAAGTCATTTACAAGTACAAAAGGTGCAGAGATCAAGGATTCCAAGATTAGGGTTTCATAGTGCCCATATTAGTATTTCTTACTAATCGAGGATCCCAAGGCCAAGATTTTCATGTGGAAAAGAGCCTATACCATAGGGAATGGTTTAAATAGATCATTTACACCATGGAAGTCCATTCATAAGGTCAAAATACCTTAGAGGATGTCCAGTCAAAAAATAAAAAAACCAGGGTATCTAGTGTAATTTCCACCTGGACAAAAAGTCAAAGTTTGACTTTTTCACACAAAATGATCCTCATGACCTATATTATAAGAATATATGGTCCATGAATTCATTTGATCACAAAAAATCAGAAATTTTAAGATAACTTGTAAAATGGGCAATCTTTGAAACTTAGAAATTTTTCTAAGTTATGGAAAAAAGTGTTCAAGTACCCAATTCCAAGCATCATAACTTGTGATCCAAGCATCAGATTTTGGTGAACCAAAGATAGAAATTTTAAGATAACTTATAAAATGGGCAATCTTTGAAACTTAGAAATTTTTCTAAGTTATGGAAAAAAGTGTTCAAGTACCCAATTCCAAGCATCATAACTTGTGATCCAAGCATCAGATTTTGGTGAACCAAAGATCAAATGAAAGATCTCATCATAATCTACAAATTATTCAACTACAAGAAACTCCAATTCTTTGTGGATTTTAAATTATGATTGGATAAAAATCAAGAAAAATGCTAATTTTCAACACTTAGACAAAATGTGTCTAAGTACAAAATTAGCAAAACACCAAAACTTGGAAGGATTTTTCACCAAGTTCCAAGCTGATTCAAATCCTTCTCAAAACACCAATGTTGTTACAAATGTTGTCAACAATTCAAAGAAGAAATTGGCATGAAAAGATCTTGCTTGTACATGAAGAATCATGGACCAAAGTGACCATCCAAAACTGTTTTGTAAAAAACATATTTTCACAAACTTTTGAAATCTAATTTTTTGAGTCAAAGGATAATGTCAAGTGGTCTTAAGAATCTTAGCAATCATTACAAACCTGATCAAATCTGCAAATTCATGTTTGCTCCAAGGAATTCCCATAAATGGCATTTATGAATTTCAACACTTATGCATTTTAATCCAAGGGTCACCAAGCTCCAAAATGGCATACTCTTGGATCTCTTGTTCAACAAGCAATAGGTGGAAACAATCTAAACATAAAAATTCTTAGGAATATGAATTTTGTTGCTGCAATTGCTGAGCTATTTGAGAAGTTCATCAATTCATGTGTAAGTGATATTTTCACAAAGAATGACTCACAATTGTGACCCCATCCAAGACTTAAAGACTAAGTAATCTCAACATCTTTGCCTATAAATACAGACATCATATGATCATAAAAATTACACCAAAGACTCTGATCTCCAAGCTTTATCTCTTTTGCTCCTAAAGAATCAAAACTTGATATTTTGAGCAATCACTACTGGTTGTGAGTTGTGGCCACTATCAACTCAAACCAATTGCTCAAACACATCAAATATGATATTTATGAAGTGTTCAAACACTTAGATCACCTCTGAAACACCTCCTACACAAAATCACTCTTCAAAACCTCAAAGAAATTTTATTTCTACAACTTGAAGATCAGAATTTGATCCAACCATTTGCAATTAAGTCCAAGTGTTCAAACACACTCCATATGGTGTAGGGAAGCTTTCTAGATCATCACAACATCTCTGGAACACCTCCAACTCGAAATCACATCTCCAACTGCAAGCTCAAGTTCAGGTAAGCCTCAAACTTGGCTAAATCATAATCCATGCATATTTCCTCACACTATCTTTTTGCCATATGTGCGTAATCATATTCTAAGTAATTTCCCTCAATCAATTTCACAAAATCATCATCATGTGGAATTCATGAGGCTCAGGACAAATTAGAGTTCTTTAATGTTCTTCATTGATTTTTCACACTACACTAAAAATAAATGAAATTAATTTCTACTATGCTCGTGAGTTAAAAACGAGCAAGATTGATGTTTATTTCATTTCATTACATATTCAGTGAGATATGGGGGTTTTTGCAAAATCCCCATTTCTGGGCAACATGAAGAACACAAGTGTGTTCTTGCCATGTTCTTAACGCCCTTTTTTGAAAATTCAAATATTTGAATTTTGTGATTTTATTTAATTCAATCTAAAATTAATTTCTCTCTGATTATTTTGAGTTTTAAAATGATTCTTTTCTCATTAACTCTAAAAAATGTTTAAATATTTTATTCCATGAAAAAATCTCTAAAAAAATATAGTTTTTAATAAATTTAATATTTTCATAAAGAATTAATTTTATTTGTTTCTAAACATTTTAAAATTCATTTCTTTCACTTGATTTTTCAAACATAAATGATATTCAAGTTGTCTCATGGATAAAACATAATTTTTCAAACATTGATCCAAGGTTTCAACTTATTTTTCAATTATGTTTGAAATTTATCAAAGATTTAAAATATTTTAATATTTAAAATATCAAAAACTAGGGTTTTGATTTTAATCACCCTCAAATTGATTTTTATCACTCTTGGGCCTCTATTAGCGTGTAAGACTCGTCCCTTTTTGAAAAATGAACCATTCGAGTTCATCTGATCCATTTTCAAAAACTCGGCGCGATCACCTTTTTCACCGCATTAAGTTTTTATCTATGAATCTTTTTCTGTGAATGTCTTTACACATAACCATTTATTTTCTAAAATGAATTTTCAAAATCTGTCATGCGGAATCCTTTGTGTTTAGGACTCATTTCTTCTGTTTTAAACTTTCTCTGGTCTGTTTTAAAACTCATCCAGGCTTCCGTATAAGTCCTGAATCCTCCAACTAAGAGTTTTTAATCTCCTAAACAGAGATTCATGAGCATTTATTTACAAATCTCATCTCCTTTTATTTTTTCCATCTTTATGACTAAAGATTTAATACACCAGCAACTAGACTGAGCTTCACTCCAGTGAACTGCTTTCTAAGTTGTAGGCAGCATTTCAGCATCCAAGTCCTATTCTGTGTATAAAATCATCAGATAATTAATCAACAAAAAAATCCATAGGCATCCTTATGTTTAAGCCCTATTGTTGGCTTATGAGCCATCTCCCCTCTTTCTAACTTCTCGATATTTTCTTAAACTGTTGTTGATTGTTTAGAATAGGATTGTTTGCCAAAATTATCTTTCTTCACCTCATACTAAAGCAAAGATATTAAAATACTTCTTAATGACAAAGAGAATACAATGTAAAACACATTTGTAATCTTTATCCCTCGGGATTTTGGGCCTCTGCTTCCCAGTGTAACTCCCAACATCATTCTTAAATAAAACATTTAAGAATATGCAAACCATAGAAAAGGAATATTAAAAACTGTCAAACACATTCACTTACACCTTTTATCTGTCTATATGCATCTTTACTGTATATATATTTGCATCTCTGCTAAAATTTAAGCAATCAGGTTACTATCACCAGACCCAACCTTTGAACAAACACAACCTCCTATTGGGATTCATTCAACGACCATCAGGCCTCTTAAAGGTACCTTCTCTCAGGCTTAGATGTTACTCAGCCTTCCCCAGCCTCCTCTTGGGCTTTGTTCAAGGACCCATGGGCTTTACAGGCAACCTAGCCTCCTTTTTGGCTTAAACAGAAGGACCCTCAAAGGCTTCCTAAAAGCATAGGAACATACATTAGAATCAAACACATACAATATTATCCCTCTCCCTGATAGATAACCAAGCTAGCCTCCTCTTGGGCTTTGTACAATTGAACCTCTCCAGACAAAGGAAAGTCTGATGACCAAATCTCTTATAAATTTCCAACAGACCAAACACTCTTCATATAGAGTTAGTCTCCTAACAAATTTTTCAGCCTCCCATCTTAGGCTTCATATAAGATACAGATAATCAAGAGTCAGTATCTTACAAATAAGCTTCACACTTGGGCTTCCAAATCAGGATACAAACAAAATTTTCCCACAGAGTCAGTTTTCTTTGTTTTGCTTCAACCTTGGGCTTCAATCAATGCATAAATAAAACAAATCTTCCCTCTTTAGAGACGAAAAAATCTCTCTACTAAGTACCTTTTAGCTTCAATCTTGGGCTTCAATCAAGGCACAAACAGTCAAAATACTTTACAGTCACTCAACAAAACAATCATAGTGTTTGACTTTAAATAAGCTAACAACATCAACACAATCATAGTCTTGGACTCTAACTAAGCTAATTTCAAACAGTCATAGTCTTGGACTCTAACTAAGCTAAACATCCAGCCTTTCTTGAGCTATGAAAATCAATATAACCCATTCAGTTGTCCTGAGCTATGCAATTTAGGTCAACCATTCAGTCCTCCTTGAGCTATGCAATTCAGGGTACCCATTCATCCTTTCTTGAGCTATGCAAATCAAGATACCATTCAGCTTATGCCTTGAGCTATGCAATTCAAGCAAGCAACCAACCAATTACAAACAATTGTTATTTTAGCTTCAATCCTGGGCTTTGATCAGGAAACAAATAGACTTTTCAACTTCAATCTTGGGCTTTAATCAAGACACAAATCGAACAATTTGAGCCTCAACATCCTATGCTTTAACTAGGATACAAATCAAACATTTCCTCCTAGCTCTATCCTTTTAGGAGTAACTACGATGCTCTGATCCCTCAACTCTCTTTTTGGGGGTACATAGGAAAAAGGTCGTAAGATCTTTGCGAGCACACCAAACAAAAACAACAATTAGGTTCTCAGACCTAAGAAAAAATATTAGAAAATTATGATAATACAGAAACACAAAAACATCAACATCACCCTATCAACCAACACTCACATCATACCCAGACCCAAATAAAAGAAACCCCCATCAATATAAAAAAGAACAAATTTTGCAGAAATCCAAAGGTGAAATAAGCCAAAGAAGAACCAAAAACCATGCGGGCATCTGTTAAATAAAATTATGCAAAACGGGGTGAGTTTAATAAATCTTTTCCCTTCCTTAACCAGCTTCATCAAGAAAAAATAAGAAATCAGAAAGTAGCAAAAATACAATAGTGATTAAAGACCACAAAAATCGAGCTACACTCTGCTTTGGGAGTTAATGATTTTTATCGCGTTTCTCATTGTGAGACCACCAAAGTTATGTGGGATGCATTAGACATTTCCCGTGAGGTTACTAATGATGTCTAATAATCTAGGGTCAACACATTAAATCAAGAGTTTGAGATGTTCTGTATTAAGTATGATGGAACCATTACAAAAATGCTGAAAAGGTTCTCTCATCTCATAAATCAATTAAATTCACTTGGTAATCTTGTGTCCAATGAACTTGCAAGTAGAAAAGTGTTGAGATGCCTTAGTAGGGAATGGAAACCAAAGGTCGCCGCTATTAAAGAAGCAAATGATCTTATGACACTTGATCCTACAACTTTGTTTGGTAAATTGGATGAGCATAAACAAGAGCTTACGAATTTAGTAAAATTCAAAAAGGAACATGAAAAGAGAAAGAAAGAAAAAGGGAAAGAAATAGATGAAAGGAAGATGTCCATTGCTATAAATACTTCTACTGAAGGCTCATTCAAGAATATCAAAAGGACAGTGAATCTAAAAATGAAAAAGAATCTAATGACGAAGATATGGGATTGTTCATAAAGAAAGTCCATAAATACATGTCAAAGCATGATGACAAATATCCCAACAAGCATTGTGATAAGTCTAGAAGATTTTCAAACTCCTCAAGAGAAGAAGATGAAAGAAAAAAGGGGAAGTCAAAGAGTACACATTACAATTGTGGTAAACTCAGTCACTTTAACCAGAGTGTCCAAAAACCAAAAATGAAAAGAGTCGTCACAAATTGTCTAGAAAATCTAGAAGAGCATATGCCGCTTGGGGAACAAGAGTGATTCGTCAAGCAATGATAATTCTATCTCAAGTGATGAGTCAGTGAAGCTTTGATATGTGGAAAACAAAGGAAAGAAAAGGTTATAAGTCATTCAAAAACTCAAACTTCTCAAGACTTAGTTTTTTCTCAACTTCAACAATCCTTCGAGAGTCTACAAAGACAATTATCTCTAATTTGGGAAGCCAAAATTACTCAAAATGAGGAAGTTATGGAAGTGCTAAAGAAGACGATGTCGAACATTCTAAAGCAACAAAAAGAGGATCCTAGATCGGTGTGGAACTTTGGTTGTTATACATGTGACATTTGGCAAAAAAGAGTCAAAGATTCTTAAAAATAAACTTAGTAAGGCATTGCAACCCAAGATGACTTTTGTTGTAGATACGTCCAAACATAACTTACCATCCCACAATCTGTATCAGAGGTATAGTTACATTGAAAAGGAACCAAATGGTAAAAGGTCTTCTTCAAATTTATATTGTCATTATTGTTGAACAAGTGACATACTATTACAAAATGCAGAGTTAGGAAACTCTTAGTTACTAATGGAATTTCTCAATGGATGCCTAAGTTAACCAAGGTTTTACTAACCCCCAAGGACCCAATGAAAATTGGGTACCTAACATAACTTGTTAATCATGTAGGAAAAGTGTCTTGACTCAAATGAATAGAGAATGGGATCTCGTCATGGAGCATTAATGCATAACACAGTTACATGTCCTTACTGTTTTAATCTTTGTAACTAACAAGGCGGATTTTGTTGTCAATCAGGTTAACTCTTTTTTGTTTGTTGTTAAGTGGTAAAAGTATGTGATTAATTACTAATGTTTATTCGAGAAGTTCCTGAAAGGTATTTTTGTTCTATTATGCAGATTATATGTGACTTAACATGCTCAAGTACATCAAACTATGAGTGATCAACCTAAGATGATGTTGTATGAGAAGAAGCAAAATTGTCTTCAAAATCGAGCAAACAATCATCAAATGATGTTTTAGGATATGTTACTAATATCACATGTCAAATATTTGTACATAAATGAAGTGGTAAGATTATTTCAATCTGTTTTTTGCATTTTATGGCACATAATGCATTCAACTAAAACTATCATTCGAAAGTTTATCAAGGAATGTGTGTGTTTTCTCTGTCTTGTGCACAGTGAGGTAATATCGTTTCAAACCTAATTCTTATTATGTACATATGTATTTATTTTATCTTTTATGTCAAGTATGACTGTCATATGATGAAGTGTGAACATGTGTAATATTTGCGATATGTGTTTCCTTTCAAAAATATCAAGTGTGACTATTATATGTTGCATTTTCTATATGTTCATGGTAGATATACATAAATATTATTGTTATGCAATCCTTAGCCTTCACCTATTCATGCTTATTTTTTTCTTCATATTATCAAGCAACCAAATCGTCAAACCACATTTCATTCATGTGTCAATACCTGCTAATAAGAGTCTATAGGTCGACTCACAAATAGGATAGGTCAGCCTATATCCCTTGAATTATTTGGCATCATTAAGCGTTATAGTATAGGCCAACCTAACCGTGTATATGTCAACCTATGCGAACTTCAAAATGCATTGTCACTCATCACTTGCAGTACAGGTCGGCCTATTCTATTGTAGAGGTCGGCTTATGTCAGTAAGTGCATGAATTATGACACTCTTGACCAAAATTCTTCATATTCCTGTATTTATGGTCAGTTCATGAATTTGTGTCCATTGAAATACATTTCTTAGTCAAACAATACATCTTCTCATTACGACATTAATTTTCCACAAATATCATTCATTCATATTATTAATTCATCCTTCCAAATTATTGTAACTTGCATTAGTTTTGTGTCTATATAATGCTTGGTCTTCTGTTTTGAGTCTATAATCACAAACTTATAAAAAAATTACCTTATAAATCAAATGGCTCCCAAGAATGAAAAAAGCAAGAACAACATGGCTTCAGGATCATCATTATCAAGCATCCTGAAACCATATCTTCCTTGATTTCTGATAGCTGCATTGCAGATTTTAAAGAAAAATTTATACATCACTTAAACATGAAAATCAATGTTTGGAAACCGTCAGTTGTAGGATGTATGGATATTCCTGCGGTAACCATACTTGTAGGACATCAACATATCAACTCCTTATTGCAGCTATATCAAGACTACAACAAGGTTTTCATTCGGTGTTTTACTCTGGATTACATGATCAGGTTGGGTCTTCTTTCAAATTAACCTTTGGAAAAAAAGTGTATCAAGTTACATATGACACTTGGAAAAAGTATTTTGAGATTACTATCATTGATCCGAATTTTGTTGAGGAATATGATCTCGTGGTAACAGATGCGTCTCTTCATAAGGAGTTTGAATGGATTAATCATCTGAATGAAATGCCGAAGGCTCCAAGGAAATAAAATAGTAGTGAGGGTGTTGTTGTCCGTTAATTTAAAATGGTCCCAAGGATTCTTCTCTGGCTCGTCTCTCATATTTTACGTCTTAAGTAAGGCGGGTACCCTCGAGTGGATAACACATAGATACATCTTGTGTACATTCTTATGCATAAGATACATATCAATTGGCCATATTACTGTGTGTCCAGGATGGTCACCATCAAGAACAAAGGAATACCTCTTTGTTATCCATCCATGATAACAATGATTTTAAAATCTTTTGACATTGGTACACCAAACATGCCTCTAATCTCACCTGAACCATCCAAGAATTCTCTCAATAAACTCTAACAAATATGGGATATTTTTGGGATGAAGAACGACAAGCCTACTACCTTTGCTTAGGAAAATATGGTCGCAAAGTATACAACTTTGATGATCCTGCTGCATTTGTTGAAAATGCTACCGAACAACACACTGGAGATGATGAAACTATGCATGATGTGGATCAAGTAATTATTGAGGAAGGTGGAAATGTTGTCATCAATGAATCATCCATTAATTCTCTTCTCAAAAATATGCTACACAACCAAAATGCTCAAATGACAAAGCTCCAAAATATGCAAGAACATATGAGGTCTCAAGATGCAAATTTTGAGACATTTGCATCTTTTGTCACTGAAAAGCTAGTGCATTTGAAGGAAGAAATGGATTCCAACACAGACTCCATATTTGCAAGAATTAATCATATGATTGCAGCCTAGAATGATGATCATCAGCACTATACAATTCTATCAAGAAATGTGATCCTTCTTAGATCAACAATTTAGAATCATGGTCAAGGATTGTTCCAAGAAACAAGACCTGGAGGTCGTGGAAGGGAGTGATGATTCATGACCTCAAGCATCTTAGTTGTTTGTGTTAAGTGTTTTCATTTGCATTTTGTGTTTTTCGCTTAGCTACTCTTTGCATTTCCATTTTCCCCTTTGCATTTAATTTGATGTTTTTCTATTTGAATTATGTAAGAATTTTATGCATGTAACTTGATTAATCAATTAATATATGAGCATAATTGGTTTGTTTATTAAACGTGTGTTCTTATCTTTGTGAAAGTGCTTTTTTTTTGCAATTACCTATGTGTGATATGTTATACTTGTGTGATGTGCATATACGTGATGCTTCTAACAAAATATTCTTTCTTTATTTTTGATGTTGTCAAAGGGGGAGAAGAATATGAAGAGAAAATAAGCAAGTTATGATTGAAAGCTCTCAAGAACAATACAATGCATACATTGAGGGGGAGCTATTGTATGAAAGAAAAAAACTCAACAAGCTATATCTACACCGCCTATGGTTGACATCATCAAAAAGGGGGAGTATGTGAGTACTACCTACAAATTAAACTAATTAATTGTTGGTCTTATTGTTTTTGAATGATGCCAACAAGATTGGTCAAATAAGGTGGTTAAGTAGTGTTTTCGTTTATATTGGATGATGCCAACTCGCCCCTACATGGTCACTTGTTTTCGTAGCCTTAGGGTGCATAAAAAGAGTCTTAATCATATTATAAAGGCATTGGGTGTGTCATACATCTTGAAAAATCTTTTTATGTGACAAAAATAGTGCAAAATATGACCTATACTTATACAGGACGACCTATACGATGCCATTGCTTCAGTACAAGCCGACACACAAATACTACAGGTCGTCTCCTACCGAGCAGTTTTGAAGCCTTTAGCTTCTTCCCACAGGCTGCAATTCAGTCTGCCTTACAGGTCGACCTATTAACATGGACATGCCGACATATTGCCTTCACAGGCTGACCTATGCATTTTGTCTTCCAATTTTATTTTTGAATTCTATTTCTCATAATTCCTTTTTGCCTTTGTCCATACACACATATAAATACTCATACATGCGTCTCATTTTTTTCAAGGGTTTTTTCTAAGAGTAAAAACCTAAAGAAACACATTCACAAAATAAGTTACTCATCATCTTCAACCTTTCTTTTATGCATACACACAATTGAACTACATATAATCAGTTTTCGATTGAATGACCATCTAGAGTAGGGTTGATAACGTCCAATTAGGTTTGGTGTAACCAAGAATATTGGGTTAAGAACTTTTTGAGTTTCAAATTAGAAAACCACGGTGGTGTTTTCCTTCAATATCGAGAATTGATTTGAATGTTTTTGGCAAGATCACATTAACACAGATTCGACCGAGTGAAGGAATTGGGACATGTGGGATCCTTGCAAGGGAGTAGCGCGAGATGGTGAATTGGTTCAGGAATCTTAGGTTCCAACATTAGTGGTTTTGGTACAATCGATGGATTGGAGACACATTTTTGGTCACTTGATCAAGCTTTTATCAAGGGTTTGGAGGTGGAAGAATCAATACAAAACAATAAGTTTTTTGGGTTTGTGTTCTTCATCTCTTTTATAAACTTTTTTCAAAGAAAAAGGTTAATTGCATTATCTCAAATCTATTTGGAATTGAGGGCAGGCATACCCATAGCGAGACCGATTGGGGAACTACCTAAACAAATATTGGTCTCTCTCTCACTCACTCACTCTTTTATCTCATTATTACTTTTGTCATTGTTTATGCAATTTATCGAATTCATTATTGTTTAATCATTTCGATTGGAAATTGTTGTTCAATTATCTTCTAAAAATGTTTTTTTTATATAATCATAATCACTTTGATTGTGATTGGCTTTTAAAATCAACAAAATTAATTTAACTTCAAATAGATATCGATTGCATTCCAAGTGTTCAATAAATAGTTTGTACTAGTTTTATTTGTGTTTTGGTTCATTGGATACACAAACTATGAGTAGCATAAAATTTAATTAATTAGTGACTTGATTGTGTTTGAAGAACTACTTTCATTATCATTCCATATTGGTTTTCATTACGCATAGTGCTTTTCAATAGTAGGCTCGAATAGACGACTCGATTCGGGTAGTTATTTCGCTGCACTACTTTTTAATAACAAAATTTTAGCCAAACTTATGGTTTTTGCCCCCTCTAGATCGAAGTCTATCATCTAACAGCCATGACGGGGTGACAGTCAACCTTGTGTTGACTGAATATGAATTGTTTGACTCAATTATTAGCATTGATTTTGATTCTTTGGTTTATTTCATGCTGTTAAGTGATAATTGTTGATAAAAAAAGTCATGTTTTTTATGATCAATTTGATTGATAGCCACCTTGTGAGTATGTGATGTTGAATATTGATGGTTTAGGTTTAAGGTGAACAAATATTAGCCCTAGCCGACATTGTTGATATGTTTAGGTTCAAGATGAACCAGTGTTAGTCTTACCGGGAAGTGTTAATATGTGACATAGGAGGTTTGGATAGAGAATTGCATTTATTTGTGACATCATGCATCATGTATATTGGAGTAAGTTAATACGATGGGTATTCATGGGTATAAATACTAGTCCCCTGTTACACATTCCATTTAGTAAATATGATACATGTACCCACACCATACATGTGCGAGTCTCCATGAATTTTTCGATATCCACAGGTATTTACGGATATCTATATATACTATCATTTAAATTTTTCTGTTTAAAATATATATAATTAACTAATTTTTTTATATCATTTAAAAAAAACTTAATACATAATAATAATAATAATAATAATAATAAAAAAATCACATTCATTTTATTTCCTTTTCTCAAATAATTATACTATAATTGACAAAATAATAATAATAATAATAATAATAATAATTTTAGATTACACAAATTAATATTTAAGTAATTTTTCTAATTACTAACGAATATGAATACCTGCGGGTTCGGGTACCATCAAATCTACATTCGTGCCTGTAAGGAAACGACAAACTAAATATCTGTTTATTTTACCTGTGGATACCCATTAAGTTATCTGTTTGTTTTCTTTCTGTTTTATGTTTTCATTGGACCTTTGTCAGCTATTAGTATTTTAATTTTGCTCCGATATTGTAACACCGGGTTGGAATACTTTGCTATGCCTTATGATTTTTTTTAAACTGGATTATTATGTTATGTTTTTGATTTAAATTCCACCTTGAAATAAGATGTTGAATGTTTTGTCAATGTGACACCCTTATTTCATGTTAATATTTTCCGCAATGTTAAATACATTTTTATCGGGGTTTAGGGTGTTACATTTTCCACCTTCTTCGTGAGGTGCTTTATAAGTTTTCTCTTCACCTTCTCCTATCTTACTCTAGAACATTAGGAACAATGTCCAGTTTAAGTTTGATGTGAAGCATTTCCCTTTTTCTTTTACTGCTTAATATGTGATTTTGAGTCATTTTAAAATTTAGGCATGAAAGGCTTGGGTTTAGGAGTCTAGAAAAAATCGATAAAATATGTATTGTTCGAACACATAATTCCCCAAAAAGATATCAATTTGACTCATTTTATGCCATAGTCTCCGATTTTTGAGAAATATTTTTTATTAGTTCTATAAAAATAGTCTAACATACTATAGATTTTCAAGTTATACTTAGTTAGTTGAGGAATAAATGACGTTAAAAGGCAACTGCACCTATTAAGTTGGGTAACTCTCACCTGGTTACTTAACCAACAATGGTCGAACCCTAATGTCGGACCCGAAAAGGGAAAAATAGTTTAAAATACATTTGTGTGTAGAATCATATGAAAATAAAGTAACTAGTTTGCTCATGTGTTGTAAGTAAAAAGATAAATCCTCAATTAGCTTTGTATATTTTGCGATGATTATCCATATTTCATTGCCTTAATTTGATTGTTAAAAGAACGAAAAAAAGAAGAAAACCGGACTTAGGTACAAAACAATAGTGAGAAAGGTATTTAATTAGGGAAAGTTTTGGTATGCGTTTACATGGTTCGTGTCCTTACAATGCCTATAATGTTGATCTAGTATAAGGGGAATTGATTGAAAGCTAATCAGAACTAATTTCACATATGAGTGTTATTCATTTCAAATTTATAAATTGTGCATGCTTCATTTCCTTATTCTCTTTTTCTGTTTGTGAGCTGAGTTGCTTGAGGACAGACAACGATTCTAGTTTGGGGGAGTTGTATACACTACTACGGAAAAGTCATACCACAACGGTTGGAAAAGGGATACCACATACTTGACCATCCATTCTAAGGTAAGGGTTGATTGTATGTCTGGTGCTTTCTACCATAGTCACGAGACCATGATAGTAAGCAGGACGTGCACTACCTACCACAATGATTACTAACATCAACTGTTGTGGTATATACATTTATGAAAATAAGATTTCATCACGGTTTAAATAAATAACAATTGTTAATAAGTACCTAGAGTTTATTATAATATATGTAAATTTATTGTTTTTCAATAAACCTCATTACAACATACAACCATTCAAATTGATGAAGAAGTATATAATATGAAAATTATACTATTCTTGAAAACCAACTTAAACAAACCAGTATTTTCCAAATTGCATGCATCTCATCATTCATTTCCCACTATTTAACATATAGAATATGGTTCAACGGTCTAAGTCCTTCATGATATCAATTCCTTTTAGTCTAGTTTAATTTGAATAATATTAATAAATTGATGTTATTCAAATTAAACTATAAAAAAGAGAAGATATGGGTGTGATGGAGGAATCAGGTCATCGAACCACATCCTATATGTTAAACAATGTGAGATGAATGATAGGACATATGCAATTAGGAATACATTGATTCATATAAGTTGGTTTTCAAATACAACTTAATTTAAGATTATAAGTTTCTATGTCAATTTAAATGAAATGTATTTTCAGTGCAGAGTTAGTGAAACAAACAATCTACATAGCATATAATAAACTCAACTTCATCTACATAGCATATAAGAATTTAAAGAACAAAATATTTCTAAGTCACAAGAAGCTTCTTTCTTGTGACTTAGCAATATTTTGTTCTTGTTCTGAGAACATTATTCAAAAACAACAACATACAACAACACACGATATTATTTAATGTTTCAAGAACGCAATTTTTTCTTAAAAATAATTGTGGATCTTGAACAAATTATGATTTTCATCTAGTTTATGAAGCTATGAAGAAGTACAAGGTGAATGAAGTTTACACTATAGTTTCATACTTCTTGTTTTTTTTTCATATTTACATAAATCATATGTATCATTGCCCAAGTATGCGCTTTGTTAAGGTGGTGAAGAAGAATCTGAAAAACTGAGAACATTCACCAAATGAAAAATAAATGAGAATCCATCTTTAACAAGAAACGTAAAAGAAACCAAATCATAAGTTTAATGAACGAACCTAAAGTTAGAGATTGGTGAAGACGAATATGAAGGTTGAAGCATGTTTAAAGAGTGACATGAATGTTAGGATTATGTTATGAGAGAGAATATTGAAATGTGTTAGGGTTTTCTTTTGAGAGAAACGTCTGTTATGTACTGAACGGTAGATACTTTCGATTATATACTAAAAAAATATCAATTTTCATCACGGTTGGAAAGAAAAACTGTGATTTTACAACGGTTGTAGTGTAAAATCATGGTTAAATAACTTTCAAATATTTATTTATTTATGAATGCAATGGCGAGAGAGTTTTTAATTATTGTTATTTATTATTATTCTTCATTACTATTGTTATTGTTGTTGTTATTTTTGTTTCTTGTACTATTTTTTTAAAGAGGAAAGAGTATTTAAAACAAAAATAAATAAGTTCATTAAGAGGCCCAAAATGGAAGAGTACATAATTTTTCATTACATATTTATTTAAAGATTGGAACAATATCCCTAAGAACTAAAGTAATCTTCATAATCTATGACTCGCTCCTTACTACCCTCATTAGAATCATAGTAAAAAATATGCCTTGACACCTTCTTATTCTTCTTCTTCTTGGCCTTCCTCACCCTTAGTGTATCTTTGACAGCCTACGATCTAGATAGATAGACCTCCTCAGTTGACTGCTGATCATGATGTTGTATTGTGGGGACTTCAGTTGAGATATTTATGTTATCTTTCTCAAATGGAGAACTCATATTGCAATAGGAAGCTAAGAAGAATAGTTTGAAGAAGTGGAAATTCATTATATGAAACTGTGCAATTATAGAAGAGGTTGAAGATGAAACATTTGATTATTTAATGCTTGCAATGATTACTTTTAATGGTTGATATTCTTGAATGACCTGTGATTGTCTTGAGAAATGAAGAAAATTTTAAATCATCATTTTAGTCATTTCTCTCTTTTGAGAGGAGTGTTTCTCTCTTTTGGGAAGTGCAAAGGTTGTACAGATCATATTACAATGGTTGAATATTAAAACCTGATTAAGTAATAGGAAAAATGGAAAAAATGAAGTTACCAGAATTCGAAGCTTATACCACCCACTTTATCACCACAATTATTTATCTCAAGTGAGATTAAATAAATTTCAAAAAATAAATAAACATTAGGCACATCCAGTTTAAGATAATACAATGGTGGAAGTCATAACCATAATAATATTATGTTACCGAAGGTGTATTTTGTAATAGTGATAAGTGGTATTTATACTAGTTATTATGTGTCTTTATGCGCTTTTGTTATGCTTTCTTTCTTTGTTTTATTTCTCTTATATGTACTTCTGGTGAGTTCTTATTATTTATGGGCAATAAGGGAATCTTGGACTGAACTGAACAAAAAAAGCAAGAATCATGCAAAAAGGAAATACTCTCAAATACAAAACTCGAGGCCAACACGGCTGGTCTGTGTTAGGTGACACACGTTGTATTGGTTGAAACCACCTCGCCCATATATCAGATCCTGGGACAACACATGTTGATCGTGTTCATAATATGATCCATAAGGTTTCCATACTTCCCCCATATATTTTAAGAGAATAACACAGGTAGACAATATTTCTTGACACTTCCCGTTTTAAGCCTAGCGCCAATTACAAAATCTTGAATTTTTGGATGTCTTGTGACCTTGGGTGCCTTCAAATTGTTCCAATTCGAATACTTAATGACCTTAAGTGACATTTAGACGAATTTAGGGACTTGAATATGTTTAGTGGATATAAATAGGACTTGAATCATTTTTAACAATCATCTTGTGTTAGCTTCACACTACTTTAAGAATATTTTCTACCTTTAAAGTTTTTGTTCTAAGCTTTTGTATGTTATCTTGTTGCAATTTTGCACTTCACTGTAAGATCATTCAAGAAATTTTGGATTTCTTTATTATAATTAAAAGCATTGTATTCATTAAGGTTTATTCTTTCCATTTATATTGATTTGATATTATATGTTTGTTCTGTCTCTACATTGTTAAATTGCGATAAATCTCACCATGAATGAGTAGTCCAATAAGGATAAGGGATCGTAAGGCCTATCTCATGCAAATGCCAATTGAATCATTCATATATGAATAACGAGAAAATATAAGCAAAGTGTTATTTTAGAATCTGAGAGCTTAAACATATTTGTGTCTGTTGCAAAAGTAAAGGCAACTAAAATATTGATCATGTAATGAAAGGTAATGATTCAGTATCCGAGAATTACTAAATAAATGAGTTCAAGGAGCCACTGACATTTTTTACCTCGAAAGTGAGATGAACTCCAAGAATCTTCCATCACATGAAGGAATTATAGATGAAGTACCCAAGAAGAATAACACTTGAATGGTTTAGGTCCTCGATTCAAGTGGTTTTCGCTAAGTGAGATTGATCAATGATCTGATAATTTTATGTTTCCTGCAAGTTTCCAATTGAGACTCCATTTTTCTACTAGCCCTTTAGAGACCATAAAATGATCCAATCTACTCATAGATGTCCTAGTTATGTTGAACCAAGTTAACTTACTCCCCACTACTGGAAGGTCGATCAATTATATATCTTCAATGAACTTGCAAAAATCAGCCATTTTAGAGTTACATTGATAAACATTATTCCCCCCTTTCACCAGGTCTCATTATGGCGTTGAAATCACCTATAATACACCAATATCCACCAAGAAAAAAAGATTTGAATCTTAAAAGATCCTCCTACAATTCCCTTTTCTTGATGGTGTTACACCCATAATAAACATTAATTACATAAATTAAACAATCTTTCCATACTACCTGGACCCCCACAATCCCCCACCTTCAAAGCTAAAAAGATATTTAAACTCTCCAGCCTTCCACATAATCAAGATTTTTCCTGTTCTTTATAATGCCTTATTTACAATTCGATGAACCTTCATCCCTCCCCTTAAAGATTTCACCAAAAACTCCTATCCATATTACATCTTCGTCTCTTGCAACAGGCAAATGTTTATCCCATCTAAATTCAATTGCTTTCTTAACCAATCTTGATTGATATAACTTCATATCCCCCTGATATTGTAAGACAACACATTCATTTTGCACCCAATTTTGTAGCATCCTTCAGTGAGATCCTTTATTGATGCATATGTTCCAAACGTTTGATCTCTGTCACATAAGTGCAATCATCATATTCACCTCTAATTCCCAAATTTGATATTTTTTCCTAACCTTGGTAGAAACAACTTCATCTTCTTTCTTCTAAAATATTTCATTTCCTTTGATAACATCCTGTAACACCCTAAAATTTTTCCTCTCAATTTCATACATTGCATTAAAATCAAAATAAAAGAAAGCATACATTCATTGGTTAAGGCCTAGGGTGTGTGATCAGTTGATTTGCAAAGTTATGGCCATTCAAAGTCAAGGAATATGAGCCAATTTCTACCCTCAAGCCTTAAAGATATTTTGTGGTCCACAGGATCTTAATTCAATCCTCAAGTTATCAGAAGAAGTGGATTGATCAAGAAGTTGAAGCAGTGCAACATCTCCTAATAAAAGGGGCCAAAATTAGGGGTTCTGATTCAAAGGGCTTCCTAATGAAATTTTGGTTCAAACTTGATTTCAACATTTTCCACATGATGTCAAGTATATAGAGATGTAATATTGTCTATTGAATCATTTCAAAAGGTATTCAATTGATCAGTTACTTGAAAATCAAGAAATTGGGGAAAAGTCAATTGTGCAGAGGAAAATGTCAACTCCTGACTTTCTAAGGTCAAAATCATTATCCACCCATTAAATATGTTCAATGGTTGAAATTTGATCAAGAAAAGTAAAGAGATTCATCGAAAAATCAAGAAATCACAAACATGCCTAAAATAGAAACTTAGGGTTTCTATTCATGGCAAGTTTAGGCCATTGTTGCACCTATTTGCAAGCCCTCTTTCTCCATGATAAAAGCTTCAAACTTTAGGCCTAAGTTGAGCCAATTAAAGAGCACATCTTGAGCTTCAAATCCATATCAAGAACATCTTCATTGGATCAAAATTAAGTGAGATATGATCAATCAAAGTTTGACAAAAGTAGGGAAACTTTACCTAGAAGCCAAGTCATGGGCATGCTAGAGGCCAAACAATTCATCAAACAGGTGGTGTGCCAAATGTCCAGCCAGTTTTATCCATCAAGAAGGCTCCAAATTAAAAAAGGTTGAACATCAAAGTTGTTCATTTCCATGTTCTCTACAACTTTCATGTTGGAAAAAAAATTCAGTGGATTAAAGGTTGAAAATGTATGAGGCTTCAAAGGGGGAACCATGAGACTGAATTGGCCTTGGGCATCCTGCCAGGCCTGCGCGCCCATTTTTCTATCCCATAGGCAGATACATGTGATCATTTTCATTGTCATTTTGGAAGCATCTCAAGGTTTCAATTCCATTTAGAGTGAGCATCAAACTTGCTCCATGATGTATCAACTTTCAATTGCATACTAGAGCTCATCATTTGATGCCTTGGACATGAAGCATTCCTCCATTGAAGATCACATGTTGCATCTAGTTTTCTTAAGAACCAAGGTATTTCTTTATAGGATGATTTTGCTTGATTCATTCATACATACATAAAACACTTCATATAATCCTCATACATTGCCATTTCAGGTTAAACATGATCCCTACACACGCATACACATATAACACCTCATGCACCCAAAAGTGAAAAAGATCCAAATGAAGAAACTTGCATCATAAGCGAAGCTGCTACAACCTTATTGTATCAACACCATCCAATTCTTAAAACCTCATCATAGTCTTCTTAAGTGTCCATACACCTGATCACAACATGGCCACGAGCTACATTACAAGTTAGTGAGCTTCACATGTCCAAGTCTCACTTCACCTCAAATTCTCATCACACCTCACTTAACCCTAGTTCTAATTGTTAACCAATGTGGTTAATAGTTAACCATAGGTATATAGGTGCATACTAACAGAATTTGGAGGGAGATCTCATCATTATCACCTTTTTCATATTTTTCACAAAAGTTCTCTCAAGCTTTTCTCTCTAAATTGCACGTGTTCTTCTTCATTGTTCATCAAAATCTTCATCAAATCATCATCATCAATGGAGTGAGATCAAGATTCAGCAAGCATTGATCCATTTTTCATGAGAAGATCATAGAGTGCAGCTTGTATTTCTTTCTGGTTTAGCAAGAATCAAGGATTACATAGCCTTTATTTGGCTCAGATCAAGTGCATCAAGCTTAGGAAACTCTCCTTTGGCCTTCTTTCAACTCTGAAAGGCTCTAAATTGCAGGTTTCAATCCAAAATTTTAGTGCATGATTTCATCATTTTTAAGCTTGTTTTATGTTGATTAAAGCTCAATGGGAGCAATGTGATGGTTGGCTTATTGATAGGCACTATAAGTGCTTAGATCAGAATTTTAGGGCATTTTGTTTCTCTTTGATTCTATTTGATCTTGCATGTTATGGTGATTTCACCCATGGATTTGGAATGTATGTGAGCTGAGGATTCGAACGGTGTAGATTTTATGCATTTCTGGAGATTTTATTATTGGCTTGACCGGAGGTTCACCAGAGAATATGACTGAAATCTCTCCGGTGACCTGAAAATGCATAGGTGTATAAAACCTAATTTTCCCTTAGATTAAGTCATGGCCCTTGGATCTTTAAGAATCAACTCCTTCAGATGTGCCCACACATTAATGACCCACCATCCCCCTCACGTGCCTCTGAGTCTCACTTTGGTTGACCTTGACCTGACCAATACACGCATGCTCATCATAATGATCGTACATATTCACTTGCATCCATTGGATTAACTTACTTTTAGGATCCCATCTCATTGACTTAATCCCAGGGCTCTCAGAGAGTCAACTTGTTTGTCTAGGGTACATTGTAGTATCATAGGACTCAGTGCATATGGACTGGGCTCAAATTCCTTTTCCCACCCCATTTATCTGAGCCCAAGGCATTTTGAACTGAACATTTGCTAGTGTAGCACCCCCAGGTCCATTTCTTCACAATTTTCATTTTATTTTACATATTTTGCATTTTAATTTTTTAAAACCATCTCCAAGCATCTAAAATTCATAAAACAAATCATGGATCATATTAGGACATTAAAATAATTTTGCATATTGTTTGGTTCTGATTTTTGTGCATTTTTCATATTAAATCACAATTTCCTTTTATTTTCCTTCCAAATTGTTTTCATTTTAACACATCAAGTTCAAAGATTTATTTTGCAATGATCATTAAACATTTTTAAATGGTTATTTTTGAATTCATTCCATAACTAATTAAACCTCATTAAAAGTATTTTTTCATATTTTTAAACTCTTTCTAATTGCATTTTGGTCCCCCATTTTTGCATACATGTTCATAGATCCTTACTTGAACTTCAAGGCATCCCTTGACTTAGTTCCATTGTGAATTTTTGCATGAGTTGTTAGCATATGTTTAGCCTCTAATTTAGGACCCTAGGGTTTTAATTTGAGAATTTTTTAATGTTGGTTGATGCATGTTTGATTACTTGTCAGTGAAGTAACTTTTTCATGAACTTCCTTAATCATTTCTAACCCTAATTGGTTGTGGGAATTTATGTCATCATTATAGGTCACTTGTAAGTTTTTTCCATGTTTTATTAGGATATTATAAGTCTTGTATGATCAATTATAGGTCCATTAGACTTAGAATTTCCTTTTGGGTTTGTATGATGCACCTTTGTACCATTTGCCTCATTCTTCCACATCCTTCATGTCATGCTTCTTATGATAACTTGTTTTCTTCCAATATGTTCATAACAATCATCTCATTTGCATTATACATCATGAATGCCTTTGACTTCATGCAAAATCATTCATACTTGCATGATATGTTGCATCATAGGTCATTCATTTCAAGTATGACATACATTTGCATTAGGTGACAATTTGTGCATCTTTTTGTAACTTGTTTGAACATGTTTGACATGTGAACCTAGATTGATTGCATGGGCAACTTTACCATGTCATCCTCAGCATATGTTACTGACTTCCATCATGTTAGGATCCTTTAAGGTCATTTGACTTGCATCTTAACTTGTGTTCATGCTTACATGGTTGTATGCTTACTTCATTTTCATCTTAATCCCTCAATAACTTGGATGCTTCATCACATGGCTTGTATGTTCATTCATAAATATTTTAGGAAACTAATAAGTGATGTATGCCACTGACTTTTAGCATTTCATATCATTCATTCATGTTTGACTCTTACTTTTTCCTCACTTGTTTAATCTCTTATGAACATGTGAATGCTTTCTTCTCTTCATCTCTCACTCTACCATGAACTAACACATGAAGTTTGGTATGATAATTTAAGATAACACTAGGAATCCTAATTTGACATTACATTCTGACTTTGTTTTTTTATATACATTCATCCCTGTTTGTGCACTTATGCATCTTCACTTCTTCATTTGCAAGTCCTTAGAACTTCTTTACTTCTTTAGGCTTCTTTGAGCTTGTTTGGTATGGTTTGGGTACTTTGAATTCTTTAAGTTAATTTAGGATTAGGTTCTGACTTGTGAGGTTTGTGAACTTAAGAGGCATTCATCTTGTTCCCATTATGTGTGTAGCTTTCATTTTATGTCTTATGATATGTTATGAACTTTCATGATTCTTTTACTAACCTTGTAGGGGCTTAGGTAAGTTGAAGGGATGTGGATGTGCTTCCGCATTCCTTTTCTCTTTTAATTTTCAATCTTGTGTTTATTTAAGCATCTAAGATGCTTTGATTTACATAATAGTACACTCCCCCTTTAGAAGCAACTTAACTTCTATTTGGGAAGTAAGTTGTTTTCTAATCCTTTCTCCTTTCTTCTTCTTCTTTCTTCTTATTTTCTCTTCCTTCTTCTTCATTAGGATAGAGATCTTAAAATATCACTAATATAGGATATCCAAGCATGAAAACTTACTTAGGGTGGTTTAGTCTCCCTTAGATATTTTTCCTTTTGAGATCCTTTTGGTGCCTTCTCTCCCTCTCATCTCAAAACAACTCAAAAATACCTAATAAAGGTTGAAGTGACTTCTTGTGTCAAAGACTTATTCCATGGGCATTTGCATTTATCCCATCTTGGGGTAATATGAGCTTGTCTAGCATGATGTAGAAGTCTAAACTTGAAGTCATTATCACAAAGAAAAGCTTACAAAGCACTTCTTCATTTTAAAATACAAAAACACTTAATAAATACAATGGGTTAGTGTACTTAAGCCCTGATTTTGGAACCAAGTCATGGGGATATTCTCCTTACTTGGTGGTACTCCTTCCTCATTCCATCTTGGAGTGATGTAAGAAGTACATACTCCATGGAAAGGGACTTGAATACATTCTCCTATGCAAATTCAAATAAAAAGCTTCTAAAATCTACAAACCAACAATAAACGTATTTCCTGTGGGAATTCTCTTCTCATCTCCTTCACTCCAAACAAAAGAACTCGCTTCGACTTGTCTCTTTGCAAAATGATAAATGCACTCATTCCAGGCGAGCCTATGACACCTGAGCATAAACATAAGCAATTTAAGCTTAAAAAACACAAATAAGTAGTTTTCTTCCCTAGTTAGGGGAACTACGTCGACTCTGATTCTCATTCCTGATGAGATACATATGCAGTGGGGTAGGGCCCATTCGAGTACACTTCTTTATTTTCCCTATATTTTTTCTCATTCCTTCCTTATTTCCAGTTCAGCAGCAGTTTATTCTTACCCTTTTAAACAGTTCAAGCAAGCGTGTATCATGTCAGGTACGACGGACGATCTGGGGTGCTAATACCTTCCCATTTTATAACCGACTCCCTTACCCAATCTCTTTGGTTTGCAAGACCTTGTTCTTTCCTTTCCTTCGGTTTATTCAGCATTACCTTTCCCTTTCCTTGGGATAAAATATGTCTGGATGGCGACTCTGTTTCTTTTCCGCACCACTTTCGTGTTTGTACTAGGATGAAAATCCCAGGAGCGACAATTAGCGACTCTGATGGGAACTTCCCAACTAGTTTCTCTGGTTCCATATGCGAGTCAATCCTATCGCTTGTCTGGTTTGTTTCTTTGGGCGTTTATCTCTTTGTTGTTGTATGCTTAGTTTACTGTTTTTATTTACAGTCTTACTTCACAGCTTTTTTTACTGCTTTCAGTATTTACTTATCATGCATCATTATTATACGGTCTGGACTATTTGGTTTTCTTGGTGGGATGGGAGTTACTGTGAGATGAGCCCAATACTAAGGCTCTAGTGCACCCTAGACGTTTAGTGTGGACAGTCACTTTGCTTTCATGATGTCTTGTCATGCGAGTAGTAGTGAGTTCCACACCAATATTGTGATCGTCTTGGAAATGTTCTGATATAGGGGTCTTCCCTACTTCAGGATACGACTTTGATAGTTATGTGCATCTGAGGACCGATCATTGAGGACTTTTGTGGAAACATCCCTCTCTAGTTGTGACAGTGGCAAACCATATTTGTTGGAAAACCCACTCGCACCTGAGGGCCCACTAGGAACTCACATAGGATGGCCTGGTTCTCTCATAAGAACTTAGTTAAAGAAATATTTGTATGAAGATAGTATTGTACCCTTCGGGATGAATGTACTATTGTTTCTCGATCTCAGTGTTTGAAGCTGGGAACTTATGAGGGATGTTTGTTTTTCAGGACTCAGCTGAGACCTCCTCTTTTAGTGTATAATGCCAAACTGGAAACGATGAACGTATTATCGCTACTCGACCCGAGAGTCCGTGATGTTGACCTGTAGTAGCACACTTGTGAGATGGGGGTTGTTTACAGTGTTGTTTAAATGATGTGATACAGTTCTATGTGGTTCTTTGGTTCTTCATTTTGGGGTTCTACACAAAGATAATATTATTATTATTATTATGACTCTCCATAGACACTTGGCTCACTGCTCAACACCAACACAGACACACATCACTAATCACATGCCTTGCATTTCATTGCATCATATCATCATTAATGCATTGCATTTTCTCATTTCTCAGGTTGTCTGTATTCCATGTTGTGGCTCCCTGGATTTCCATCCTGGTACAAACGCGAAAGTAGCGCGAAAGAGGTAGAGTCGCCAGCCAGGCATTTTTATCCCGAAGGATCGGGAATGGTAATGCTGCACAAACCAGAGGAAAAGAAAAGGAAGGACACGGGTCTGCGAACCAAAGAGACTGGTTTCGGGAGTCGGTTACGACCTGGGAAGGTATTAGCACCCCAGATCGTCCGTTGTACTCGACGGGATCCACGCTTGCAAAGAAAACCGTTTCAAAGGGTGAAGAAATGAAAGTTGCTGCAAAACTGAAACTGAAACTGGATAAGAAAGAAAAGAAAGGGGAAAATGTAGGGAAAATAAAAGAATGTGCTCGAACAGGCCCTACCCCGCTGCCTACGTACCTCACTGGACATGAGGATCAGAATCGCCGTAGTTCCCCTAACTAGGGGTGGAAACGATTGCTTGTGTCTTAAGGCTTGAACTGCCTATGTCAATGCTCAGGTGTTGCAGGCTCGTACGGTGAGTGTGTTACCGTCTTGAAAAAGGACAAGTAGGAGCAAGTTCCCACGTAAAGAGTGAAGGTGATGAGAAGAGAAGTCCCGAAGGAGACGCTTGTTGTTTGTCCAGTGTTTTTTAGAAGTCATTTAGGAGTGTGGCACAAGGAAGTGAACTCAAACTCTTTTCCATGGAATGTGTACTTGCTACTATATTCCAAGATGGAATAATAGAACAGGAACACCGTGTAAGGAGAATTTATCCAAGACTCGTTTCCAAGGGCAAGGGCCTAAGCTCACTAACTTGCTGAAGTTATTAAGTGTTTTAGTGATTAAAATGAAGAAGTATTTTTTTAGGATTTTCTTTATGAAGATGACTTCATGATTAGACTCGTGCATATTGCTAGACAAGTGTACTATTCCAATATGGAATGAATACATATGCCTCATGGAATAAGGCTATTGCACAAGAAGTCACTTCTTTCTTTATTAATGTTTTTTAGCTTTTTCGTTTTGAGATGAGAAGAGAAAGAACCAAAGGAGCAAAAGGTAAAGTCTAATGGGAAAGACTAAACCTAAAGTTATCATGCAAAGGTGGTCCTAAGGTTAATGTGATTTGAAGTCTATCCTAATGAAGAAGAAGGAAAGAAGAAGAGAGGAAGAAAGTTAGATAACAACTTACTCCTCTAAAGGAGATAAGTTTCTTCTAAAGGGGAAAGATGAGAAGTTGAATCACATGATGGCATAAGGCACATCAACAACCCAAAATAAAAAGAAAAGTAAAAGAGGAGATGAAGTATTGAAATGTGGATAACATCCACACTTCACTTACCATTGCACCTACAAATGTTAGCAAAATTTCCAGCACATATTCAACACATCAATCAAATGCTATCATATCAACACAATTCATGGAATTAACATGTTCAAGTTTTCAAGAAAACAAAGTCACCAAACATGTCAAGCTTTGAAAATACATGAATCCACGTGTCAAGAAAATGAAAGTATGCATTAACCAGCAAGAAAATCACCCTAAATAAGCATACAAAATGATCATACAATGATCCATGATGATTATAGCAAGTATGAGAAGCAAACAAACTCTAAACAGCCAAAAAATGTCACTCTGCTTCAGTGTTAACCGATTAACCAATTCGTTAACCGGTTAACCAATTTGTTAACCGGTTAACCAACCTAAACCTGCAGCAAATAACCCAGAAAACAGACGTGTTAACCAGATAACCAAAGCATTAACCGGTTAACACTGTGCGACCAACAATAAAACCTGCAGAAAAATCAGTCCAAACCAGCTTATTTCAAATAATCCACCAACAATCCAGCAATCAATTATGCATGAAATAGTAAGATCAATTCACATTAGTCAAAGACAGTTAGGCTCATGAACATTATCACATAGATCCAATCACAAATCAACCAAACAATTCAAGCAAGACAAGCAAATACACAAGCACATGGTGGATCTAAGCACAAGCATGCAAATAAGCTAAAAACAGAGATAGATCTGAACTTAATCAACCTACAAAGCTAAGATATGCTTTGGTAAATTTTGTTCGAGTTGGAAATGAGGAATCTCGCGGAAAACTTCGAAGATCTGGTGCTATTCTTCCCACGCAATGCAAAATAAATGCAAGCAAAAAATCTTGATGTAAGAACTTGGCTCCAAAAGCACTTCTAACCACCAAATCAGATCTGAACCAAGTAGTGAAACCAGAAAATTGATGCAAAGAAGCTATGGATGAAGGCCTAGTTCCAAGATCAACAAACTTTAATGCAAAGTTTTTTGATCTTCAAAGAGGGACTTTGAGTGATTTGGAAATTGGGAGAGAAAAAATGAGAGAATGGTGAGAGAGTAGTCATAATTCAGAAAATAAGAAGTGTCAATTATGAGAGAGTTTTTTTTTCTGGTTTGGAGGGAAATGGGATAAATAGCAACTAGGTTTGGGGCCCAAAAATTTGGTTTGGAGTCCAAAAAATGGTTTGGGATTGTCGCTCCCCGGATTTTCATCCTGGTACAAACGCGAAAGTGGCGCGGAAAAAGAATAGAGTCGCCAGCCAGGCATTTTTATCCCGAAGGAACAGGAATGGTAATGCTGCACAAACCAGAAGGAAGAAGAGGAAGGACACAGGTCCTGCGAACCAAAGAGACTGGGTTCGGGAGTCGGTTACGACCTGGGAAGGTATTAACACCCCAGACCGTCCGCCGTACCCGACGGGATCCACGCTTGCAAAAGAAACTATTTCAAAGGGTGAGGGTATGAAAGCTGCAGCAAAAGAATGGAAAATGAAAAGAAACTGGAACTGGAATAGAAATGAATAAGAGAACAAAGGGAAAAAATGTAGGGAAAATAAAGATTGTGCTCGAACGGGCCCTACCCCGCTGCCTACGTACCTCATCAGGACAATGAGGATCAGAGACGCCGTAGTTCCCCTAACTAGGGGTGGAAAAGATTACTTCTGAATTAAGACTTGAACTGCCTATGTCAATGCTCAGGTGTTGCAGACTCGGACGACGAGTGCGTAACCGTCTTGCAAAGTGACAAGTAGGAGCAAGTTCGCGTACGGAGCGAATGAGGTGAGAAAAGAATTCCCGAAGGAAAGACGCTTATTGTTTGTTTGGTGTTTTTTAGAAGCTTTTATGAGTGAAGGTTTGCATAGGCAAGTGTACCTAAGCTCTCTTCAATGGAATGTGCATTTGTCACTACATTCCAAGATGGAATAATAGAACAAGCACACTCAAGTAAGGAGAAGATTCCCAAAACTTGAACCCAAAGACTAGGGCTTAGGCTCACTAACTTGTTTACTTATTAGGTGTTTTGATTATTTACAGATGAAGAAGTATTTTTTATGCTTTTCTTTTATGAAGAAGATACCTTGATCAGACTTGTGCATCACAAGGTAAACTTGTACTATCCCAAGATGGGAAGACTACAAGCATACCTCATGGGATAAGGCTATGGATCAATGCATCACTTCAAACTTATTAAAGTGTTTTTTAGAGTTATGAGATGAGAAGAGAAGAAGAACCAAAAGGATCATAAAGGAAAAATTCTAAAGGGGGACTAAAATAATCCTAAGTGTTAACATGCATGGATGTCCTAAGGGTTAGTGAAGTTTCTATCCTAATGAAGAAGGAAAGAAGAAGAGAAGAAGATAGAAGAAGGGATGAGAAAGGCCTAGGCCCAACAACAAAGAGTTAGTGCACATAAACATAAGAGGAGAAGATGAGAACTGGAGATGTGGAACTCAATTCCCACACCTCACACTTACCGAGCCCCTGTAAGGTTAGTATGCATACAAGTGAAATGAAAATATTTACGCAAGTCAAAAGATGACAATTACAAGCCAAACCAAACAAAAAGTCAGTACCTAACCCTATAGGTGACCTAAAACAAAGACCCATAAATCCTAATAGGATGACATAAATGCCTTCCTTAAACTATGTTAGAAAGAGGGAATAAGGAGGCACGAAACACTACCTAAGAGACGAGACTCCAAAAAAATACCAAATGACGTGAGAAAATTATGAAATTAAATTTCTAAAGTCAACAACCAGCAACTAACAATGCATCAAAATATCTCACAAAAATTCACAAAGAAACTCCACTAAATAATCGCACGAAATCACTTAAGGACAAGTAACGGAAACGCACAAATACGACTTACAAAACTATGGCTAAAATGGAATTAAAAATATGAGAAAAATGCTTTTATGTACTTTTATGAGTCTATAAAATAATGCAAAAAGAACGGAGTTAATATAATGAACGAGGTGAAAGAAATAAATTTTACAAGATGAATCTCTAATTATGGAAACTAAATGAAAAAGAAATTAAAAGAAAATCGAAATAAATGAAAATTAATAAAAATCAGGAAATGAAAAATATGACAAAGTTCTAAAATGGATTATGAGATTAAAACTATTTTTTTGTGAAATTTTCTAATGAGTTTTACTATTTTAAAAGAATTAAAACTAAACTATGAAAAAAAAAAGAAATTAAAATCTAAAAAGAAGAGGAGGTGCATCAACAAGAAAAAACAGTTAAAAAAAAGAATGGGCCAGGAGGGGGTGGCGAAAGCAATGGATCCCTAGGCCCACCGCAAAAAAAAGTCTGAAGGTCTATGAGTGGTCACGCGGTCAACGTTGACTGGATGGATGAGCGTCGGATCTGGAGACTTTCCCAGGTAATTGCATCAAGCAGCTGGAAATGCAAGTGCATGGTGCTTACAGTAGAACATCTAACACAGAATGGCAATGGAGGTATCCTACCGGACGGTGACAAGTGTCACCGCTGGTAGGGAGGAAATCACAAAATCTGCCAGCATCTCTATCTTCTTATCACCTTGGTTTCCATGTTTTCCTTTATCAAATACTATTAAAAACTCTTATTATCTCTTAATATCTTCTCTATGAAACAAAAGAAATTCTTAACAAATTAAAAAATAAAAGCAACACAAACACAAAGAGCAAACACGCCCTTCCCTCTCTCTGCATCACGTCTTCCTTCATCTTCCTTCTTCTTCGCTCTCACCAACCGCCGACACCTCTTCTTCTTCAACCTTGCATCGCCGACGCTGCCGTTTCTCCGATCAACAAAACTCAACACAACACCTCATCCAACCCTCATCCTCATCCTCACACTCGCTCGGCCTCACCGCCACGGTTCGCTTTCTTCGTCAACCTAAGCCGCCGCACACTTCTTCGGCTGACCACTTCAAAATCCCACAAACCGAACACCAACCTAAACATATTCTTTGCGCTCAACTCAAATCCGAAAACAAAACTATTAACCGCTCACTCAGAACATTGGATCGAAGCAAGCAGAAGCAAGAACACACAACAATAATCCAATTAAAAAACTCAGATATGTGCACCTTTCGATTGAAGACTCGAAATTATGGTAAGATCCGATCACCTTATCTCTGACTCTTCTTCCTTCTTTTTCGCACGCCTACGGATTCATCATTGTTGTTGAGCCTCGCTTCAATATTTGAATTGCAATTTGTCCGCTCCGAGCTAATATGAACTGCTTTGTTGAATCACTTTGCAGGTTATTGTTGATAATGTTAAACTCATATGAATTATGATCACTGTTGATGTTGATTCAAGAGGCTTAAAGAATCATCCGATTGAAGAAGTTGATGAAGATTGACGATGAATCCGTGAGGATGATGACTTTGATTGCGCTATGGAATTCGGTTTGGTGACGAAAAAAGTGTTGATTCGGTTTTGTCAAGAGTGATGTAAATAAGCTGCTAGAGGATTCCGGATGAACGAGTGATGAAGATTGTGATTCAGTTCTGATTCAATGGAAGAAGATGAGGTTCGTTTTCTGTTTTTCGAACTATGACTGATGAAGCTTTTATGATGATTTCGATCCAAGGATTTATGAAGACTGTGAGAAAGATTGGAGGCTGAATTTACGGTTGTGGTGGTTCCCCGAAGGACGATTGAATTCGTGCAACTCGGTTTCGATTTGGTGATGAAGAATTCGGTTGGTTTTTGATGAAGGAGTGAAATCTGTTTTTGGTTGTTGATGAAAAAGGAGAAGTTATTGGTGATGAATGAAATTGATGAAGAATATTTTTGAGTTTTTTTCTATGATGGTGAGAAGTGTGATCCTTCTTCTGTAACAAACTTTTTTCTTTTTCTCTTCAGTTCTGTTACCCTCTTTCTTTCCCCATTCTGTTATTCCTATTCTTGCTTTGGCTGTGATTTTCTTATGTGTATGTTGTGCGTGTAGGCCTTGCGGAATGCGTGTGACTCTTTTTCTGTGTGCATAATGTGTGATTCTTTTTCCCTTGCGTTTCAAGCTGGTCTTATTCTGCGTCTGATGCGTTTTTCTTTTAGGGGAAATTGGGGCAATATGGGGTCCATGTGAATGTTGCAAGACTAATTTATTTAGTGTTCAATAAAATTGATTGATGAGTTTATGAAAGAACCAAAAAAAAAGAAAGAAAAATGAAATAAAACAAATGTCTCCAAATATGATCTATGATATGAAAAAAAAAGAAAAAAAAAAAAGAATAAAGAACAAAGAAATTGACATTGAGTTAATTGACATATGGATATTGGTTTTGAATAGAATATGGCCTTGGAAATTAAAAATGTATTTGCTTGGATGAATGAGAACACGAATAAGGAAGTAATGGATATTAAAAATAATTGGAATTGAAAAATGGACGAATATGGAAATAATGACACTAGAAAGAAAAAAACGAAATTGGTTTGGAAAGAACAAAATGATTTATGAATCATTTTCGTGAAATGAAACAACTACCACCACATGCACACAGTCATGAACTTCACTTTTCAGCTCAAAACTGCCCTGCTTGCACAAAGACCGCTGATTATTTATGAGTCCTTGATCAGATGTTCTAAATCACTTTTAAAATTCAACTGAAATAGTCATCTGGAGAACAAATCACAACACATCTTAACTCTGAATGCCCAATGCTTGATATATAAGTCACTAACAAACGTAACTTGCATTTGAAGAAATCTCATGAAGGTTTGACCACGACCAGGTCAAACGTCCATGGAATCGCGGGCTGAGCAACCACACCTGGAGGAAATCCATGCCAGCCTTATGCTATGCTGTGGATGATATGCTTCATTTTTCTATGCAAATGTAATGCAAGGTATGTGAGATGATATGCTAAATGATGAATATGATGTGATATGATGCTTAAAATGAAAGGGCAAATTTGGGGTGTTACAGCTGCCCCTATTCAATCACCAGTTAATCTGAAAAGGACGATAGTACAGGCTATCAACCATTCAAGATAAACTGTGGTTGAATACCAAGAAGACCAAAAATTTGCACTCTAACGAAGAATGCAACGCTGGGAAATAAACCCAACCAGAGGACGCTCTGGGGACTGCGGAGGAGAAAGAAGCAGGCGAGCTTCTTCCAAATTGAAACTGATATAAGAACATGTTGACAGACGAGTCTTCAAACCATCCTGTGATTCCTGGAGCTGGACATACGAGTCCTCAAAACACTGCAATGCAACAATCTGAGACAGACGAGTCTTCAAACACTGCATATAGCATGAGACAGACGAGTCTCCTTCGGATTTACCTGTTACGCCAGGACCGGAAATGCACTAAAGTCTGTGGGATAGACATGCAAACAAGGTAGACGAACCTTCTTCATATATTATCCGCGGATATATGGTATAAGACAGACGAGTCTTCTGAGCAAACCTGTGACGCCAGGTGCAGCAACCATAATTGGTGCCTGAGACAGACGAGCCTCCTTCAGATTTACCTGTTACGCCAGGACCGGTAACCATTTTGACATTAATTCCCACTGTCAGGATTTGAAACCTCTTCAATACAGACGAGTATTGGATGATCATCAAGATAACACAGACGAGTGCCAATAGTCAATGATACAGACGAGTATCAGACGATGATCTGAGAAACACAGACGAGCGTTTCAAGCAATGATACAGACGAGTATCGGCAACTGGTATAGACGAATACCAGAAATTCAAACACAGATGAGCATTTGAAGTAGTCACAGAAATACCAGGATAAACAGCAGACCCTCACAATACAGATATAGCTAGCACAGACGAGTGTTGGGGATGATACAGACGAGTATCCAAGCAAAGCAGACGAGCTTTAGAACACATACGACTTATGGGGGATAGAAGCAGACGAGCTTCAAACAAACACAGACGAGTGCTGGACAGTTGCAGACGAGCAACAGCAGAGAACACATGTCAAGTCACGGACAAGTGCAGCAAAGGGTCCGATACCAAACACAGACGAGTGTTGGGAGGTTGCAGACGAGCAACAGCAAATATCATATCAGATCACAGACGATTGTTGAGGAGTTGCAGACGAGCAACAACAACTATCATAACCAAACACAGACGAGTGTTGGAAAATTGCAGACGAGCAATAGTCAAATGCCTGACTGGCCACAAGAGTTACAACTCTGCAGGGGAAATAAGTCAAGAGGTCTGGACACCTAACTCTGACTGAGGTGATAAATACCTGCTCGTATCATCACATTGACCTAAAAGTAAGGCAACTTCGCTGGGGAATATTTCACTGATTGGAAGAGAAAATCCAATCCAATATGAACTCTGTGGGGAATATCATCTAATGATATCTTGCATTTTCCGGACTAATTGACTGCTTGAAGTTCAACCTAAGAGGATTTTACAGAAGACCTGACACCCAAAATGTCCAAGTCTTCAAACTCTTTAGAGATTCGTCGAATCTTGACATAATTGCCCCAGACTGCATGGATTGTGGAAGAATTTGTCTCGCGACGATTCCTGAAAAATCTCGTATCACTGCGAAATACCGTGCTCTGTAAGCACAAAGATATGCACACCTTCCCCGGGCATAAACGAATCCAGTGGTTGAACTTTGATGTTGTGATTTTGAATTTCCTTTTATGACAGATTCACTGGGTATCAACTCAAGGGTTGAAGAAGTGAAGACTATGATATCGACTCAAGGGTCGTAAGAAACGGAAATATCGACCCAAGGGTCGAGGAGAACACAACAACATCAACTCGAGGGTTGAGGAATAAGGCGACAACAACATCGACTCGAGGGTCGAGGTAACGAAAGCAACAATATCGACTCAAGGGTCGAGGATAACAAAGCAACATCAACTCGAGGGTTGAGGAATAAAATAGCAACATCGACTCGAGGGTCGAGGAAAACAAAACAACAGCAACTCGAGGATTGAGGAAACACGATGACAATACCAACTCGAGGGTCGAGGAAAACAAAACAACATCAACTCGAGGGTTGAGAAAACAGAAGCGATGATATCGACTCGAGGGTCGAAGAAAACCAGAGTGAAGATTGCCATACTCAGCTGAAGTGAGAGGCTGAACGCGTATAGATGCCAACACGTCATAGTTGAGGAGATGCCAACAAAGACCGGACTTTAACCTTGAAGATGCCAATGACTATTGGACTTTAGCCGTGTATGATGAAGAAACCATAACGACTGAGGATAAATTCTCTGACTAGGGAAGCACCCTACTGGGATAAATCATCAGACATTCATTCTGGGAACGGCCTTGCATACCACAATATTGTCTCAAGAGGATTTTATAGAAAACCTAGCATCTGAAATGCTTTAGCATTTTCAAACTCTTGAATATCTCGAAGTAACCGCCTCAAACTGTATGGTCCATGAAGGAAATTTCCCCAAGATCTTACATTATCATGGGTTGTTCTGTCCCAGTATTCTGGACCTTGGGTAAGTGCCTCTGATTAGTCGTCTTCCGGAGATGACTTTTAGTGATTCTAGGGTGACCTTCCCCAGTACGAGCCTTGCTTTGGAGAAAACACCCATGCTAACTACTCTGTGAGAGATTTAAATCTCTAAGTGATTGCCCCAGTTTGGCTGAATTTTGAAGAGATTCATCGACGTGATGGCCACTGATTGGTTGCATTTAACCCAACTGGTTGGAAAAGTCCTCATTCAACGAAATTTCTTGGAAAAAGGTCCATTGGCATGAATGTCCTTCCGAAGTTTCTGCCTTCTCAACTTGGCAAGACTAAACTTCTAGACTAAGGTTCCATATGTGAACTTCTTTGATGCCAAACAAATGTATGCAAGCAGAAAAATGTCTTATTCCGAGAATGAAAATTCTAATGCAACACATGTTAATCTCGAAGTTCTTATTGAAAAAATGTCGCAAACCTTTGTGAGCAACTCACTGGTTAAGATATGACATGTATTATTTATGAAATAAACATGCATATGCAATACCAACGAGGGTCTTTTAGCACAATTCGTAGGAGTCAGGAACGCTATCTCATGGTGGCACGCTCTCGAATTAACCCTGCTTCAATTAGGACTTTTAAGGGTTGTATTGTGGCCTGGTTCACGGTTATAGAAACAAAGATATAGGCTCACAGCTTATTTGTGCCCCACCCCTCTTCGTGATGTCCATCTATTCCTATGTTCAACTAGTTTTCGCAAACACTCACCTTTCCTAAGGGCTTATGCTGATTGAGGAACAATTACTCTAACAGTTTAAGCACCATTGAGGTTATTGTTGGGTATAACAGCCACCCTTATTGTCTTTTGTGTCCGTATCACACGATTTGCTTTTGCTCAAGGATCTTTCTTTCGCTTTTCATTCTTTTTCTTATCCCTAACTTTTGCCTGGACTTAATCTTGTAAATCTTTTGCAATTGGAGTCCAGCGGGATGCCTTAATTTTTTCCTAAGTCATTTGTTTTCAAGTTTCGACTTAGCGGGCTATTTATTTCTTCTCTTTTTTTTTTGAACAAATCGTGTGACACTGTTGAAGGTGGCAAAACACAAGGAAGGGGGGTTGGAATTGGGTTTTCTGTATAATTAAAAATAACTTCTAATGACAAGTTTACTTTATCCTGGTTCGTTTGAACTCAAACTACATCCAGTCCACCCGCCAAGGTGATTTTGCCTCTACTGAGGTCTTAATCCACTATTCAAAAGGAATACACACAGAGACCTATAGTCAATGTCTTCTTGAGTCTTCTGACTAAACTTAGTCACTCAAGGAATAAAATAACTGTTACAATAATAATAAGAACGTAACTAAGAGTGCTTCTAAATAAGCAGATATCACTAAGTGAAAGTTACAAAGATAAGCACAAGATAAATGATTTGCTTGAATATATGAAGTACGTTGTAAAGCAATGTGTCATTGATTTCTTCAAATGATGTCCTTTATATATATCTTGATAAAGTAGCCGTTGACGACATCTTGAGCCAAATTTGGATATACTTTAATACCTTAATTTCTTTCCATAAGTAGAGATACTTGTCTTTGTATATTAAAGAAAATATTCTTTAATTAAAGTCTTTTAAGGATACCAGCATCTTCTAAGCGGAGATCAGAGATATTAAATAAAAGATGCGCAGCCAATAAATGTGCCATTTAATGCTGGATTCTTCTTCGAGAGTATCTTCTATAAGGTTTCTTTTTAGCTCATACGGATTACTTAAACAAGATTTCCTTCTACACAAGAATAAATAAATTCATTAGAACTTCTAATATAAAAGACTTTGTTATCATCAAAACACTTAGAGGATCAGAACCATATTTGTTCTAACAATCTCCCCCTTTTTGATGATGACAAAACATTTTAATTTAACTAGAATAGAGTTTAATGAATTTAAGTGAACTCCCTTTGATTAGAAGAAAAAAAAACTTCTTTCAGATGTTCTATGATCCTTAGCTCCCCCTGAGTTGATTACTTGACCTGTTTCTTTTCATGATAACAACTCAAATAATTTTATCAGAATATGTAAAAGGCAGATTATGGTAAAGTGCTATGGATCAGAATCATTTACGTTTCTCCCCCTTTTTGTCATAATCAAAAAGTAGAAGAGCAAGAGAGACACACAAAGAAATTATAAACTGAAACCAATAGAATTAAAATGCTAGAAGCAAACGCAAAAACAGTAGAAGTTCAAGGAGTTAAGCAGAAACAGAAGTTAAAAATAACAAAACAAAGTAATGTAGAAGATAAGAAAATCATGGGTTCATCTTAGTGACTAAAGTCTCCAGCAAAGATTTGATGTCTGAAGAAGATTCCACTTGCTTGGTGAGTAGAGTCTTCATTTCAGCAGTTGTTTCTTCTTGCTTGTCTAGACGTTCCTTCACTAGTTGATTTTCCTTCTTCAATTCTTGTAGAGTTTGTAACACAAAATTTGTTGCTAGTGGTTCTTCAGTTTCTGGGGCAGCTCGAGTATCCGGATCATCAGCATTTTCTTCTACAGAAGATACAACAACCATCTGAAGTGCTGAGAGTTCTTCCAGAAGTTCTGATTCTTTCCAGGGCTTGTTGTCCAGCAGAAGTGGTTTAGTTTGTGCAATATTTGAGACTACTGCTTGAAGGTACTCACAGAAGTTCTGATGAGCAACATCATAGCAGATGTCCTTGAGTCTTTTGGACTCAGCATTAAACCATTTTCTGAGGTCAGCCCATAGAAAATCAGACGCAGCAGGATCAGTAAGCTCAGCACAAGCAGTCTTCAGATCTTCTAACTTTAATTTCAAAACTGTTTCGAAGGCCAGCAGTAAAGTAGAAATGTCTGATTTGGATGGTTTAGGTTTTGGAACGTGTATTGCTCTTTTGTTGGACATAGAGGACAGTTTTTGGAGTGCTTCAAAATCAATTGTAGTTCGAAGGGGATTTTCATTGTCAGTCAAAGTTTCTTCGGGTGAATCAGGAATGTTTATGATGGAAGGTGAATTTTGTGGTGTTGAAATGTGATGAGAAATTGAGGCAGCATCTGAATCTTGATAGTGTTCAAGATCAAGATCAAGAACAGCTCGCAAGGCAGATTGTGTTTCATTTGTAGGGGAACGATCAATATCAGAAAGTGGGGTGTCATCAATTGGTATGTCAAAGTCAGAGATAACTTGAGGTTGATGGGTTTCTGTTTCTGGTTCTGTTTCTGGTGGATATAAAGAGGATAGGACGGATGCTACAGCAGCAGTTACAGGAACTTCAGTTTGAATGGAAGTAATATTTTGTGGTGGTCCAGAATCAAGAGTTTGTTCAGATGGAATATTGGCAGAGGATGGTTGGCTAGGATGTAAGGTGCTAGAAGGTTGTTCAGACACTTCTGCAGTTACAGCTTCTACTACAGTAATGGAATCAAGGTTAGAGGCAGAAGACTTACCTGTTGTTCTAGATGATTTTTGCATCTTCTGAGAAGGGTCTTCAGCAGTCTTCCTTTTCCTTAATCTGAGAGAGGCAACATCTGGAATTTGTTGTTGGAGTTCTTTTGGGTTGAAGTCAGGTACCGTTCCTTGAAGCTTGCAGATGTCCATATAGTTGAGGACAACATCTGCTGGTGTATCAGCAGAAAAGAGAGGAAAGCCTTCCAAAGGGATCCTTCTGGTGCTGATAACTTCTCTAGATTGAAGAGTGGGTTCTTGCTGAATAGATGTGATGAACTTCATCTTCTTCAGGTTTTTAGCATTCAAGGGTTTTCCGACGTCTGTTTCCAAAAGATCAGTTTGTTTTAATTCTGCTAGGAAGTCCACTAGCTTGTTCTGGCAAAGAATATCAGAAATTAATCGTCCAAAAGGAATCCAATCCCTTTTGGTCTTCTCACCATCCCTTGTTTCTTTCACAGCGACTCTAAGATTCTGAAAGAGTGTGTGGGCAAGATTGATTTTCTTCTTTTTGGAGATGAAGTAAAGGAGGAATTGTTGATCCAGATTGATGTAGTCTGGAGAATTTGTAGGTTTCCTGTGACAAATTGTCCCAAGAATAATTTTTGCCCAAATACGCAGATGAGTCTTTAGGTCTTTGATCTTATTTGATGGTTTTCCAGCGGTGAAGATTTCTTTAGCAATCACAGCAGTGTCAGATACTTTGTCCATATCGCTACATTTGATGCCATTGCCATCAGTTTCAAAAAGTTTGACAAAGTGGTCTTCAGATATAATAACCTGTTTGCCAAGCACATACGAGGTAACCTGTGCATCATTTGAATAAGCATACACCCAAAATTCTTTAACCAATTTAGGAAAAACTGGTCCCATTAGCCTGTCAAAATACTTCTCCCAGCCTTGAGCTTCAACATGCGGGAGGAGGTCAAAACCATTTTCCTTTAAACTTGAGAAATCCACAAACAGTTCACACAGTACTTCCAATTTTTCAGTGGGAATGGAGAGAGTCTTTGAGGGTTCAACATAGGACGCATCCGAATAATCTTTGCTTTGAGATGATGAAGCCATTTAGGACTAAGATGAACTGTTAGGGTTTAGGGTTTTTTTAAAAAAATTTGAGAGAAAATAAGAGACAGAAAAGGTTAAGAGAGAGTAAAATGCGGGTAAAATTTGAAAGTGGGAAAAACACTTGATATAAATAGAAAGAAAATTAAAGCAATTAATCAGTTGAAAAGTTAGTGGGAAAAAAATTAAGTTTGAAAACATAATGATTAATTACATTAAATGCGCTGACATGGGAAAATGCGTAAACGATTCTGGAACAGTTACCCAAGAGATTTTCTTGCCTTTTTGGTGTCAAACCAAGCCGTATCAGATTCCATAATCTCAATCGTTATCCTTCTGAGCGAACAGTTGCTAAGGCATGTTCTGTCACTCTTTAGAATGTGGACACGTGTTTTGATTCTGATGAAAGTCCTTAGAGCTTTGTTGACAATTTGTTGATTTGAAGATCTGCAAGTCAGTCTCTCGTAGATATTAAAATCTTCTAGCTGATTTTTCATCCAGAGCATCTGAGTACTGCATCCAGCTGCTGCAATGTATTCAGCTTCTGCAGTTGATAATGCTATGGTTGGTTGTCTTTTGCTAGACCAAGAGATTAGATTGTCTCCTAGAAATTGACAACTTCCAGAAGTACTCTTTCTTTCTGTTCTATCTCCAGCAAAATCAGCGTCACAATATCCTACAAGTTTATACTTTTCTGATCTTCTGTAATACAGACCAAGATTAGTAGTACCTTTCAGATATCTAAAGATTCTCTTAACTGCTGTTAAATGAGTTTCTCTAGGATCTGATTGGAATCTAGCACATAAACATACACTGTATAGAATATCTGGTCTAGAAGCAGTAAGATAGAGAAGAGATCCAATCATACCTCTGTAGAGCTTCTGATCTACTTTCTTACTTACCTCTTCTTTCTCCAAGATACACGTAGGATGCATAGGAGTTTTGGATATAGAGCTTTCTAATAAATCAAATTTCTTCAGAAGTTCTTTTACATATTTGCTTTGATGGATATATGTTCCTTCTGATGTTTGATTTATTTGAATTCCCAGAAAGAACTTTAATTCTCCCATCATGCTCATTTCAAATTCTGCCTGCATTGACTTAGCAAATTCCTTTCCCAAGGCACTTTTAGTAGAACCAAAAATTATATCATCTACATAAATTTGACATATCAGAAGATCCTTTTTAATGTTTTTACTGAAAAGAGTTGTATCCACTTTCCCTCTAATGAACTTATTTTCCAGAAGAAAATTACTTAGTCTTTCATACCAAGCTCTGGGAGCTTGTTTCAAACCATATAATGATTTTTTGAGTTTGTAAACATGTTCTGGAAATTTTGTATTTTCAAAACCAGGGGGTTGGTGTACATACACTTCTTCATCAATATAACCATTTAAAAAAGCACTTTTGACATCCATTTGATATAGAATGATATTATGATTTACAGCAAATGATATTAGAAGTCTAATTGATTCTAACCTGGCGACTGGTGCATAGGTTTCTGTATAGTCAATTCCTTCTTGTTGACTATAACCTTGTGCAACCAGTCTTGCTTTGTTTCTGACAACTTCTCCTTTCTCATTTAGTTTGTTTCTGAATACCCACTTGGTGACAATGATGTTGAATCCTCTGGGTCTAGGAACTAGATCCCACACATCATTTCTGGTGAATTGATTAAGTTCTTCTTGCATAGCCAGAATCCAATCATTTTCTGATAAAGCTTCTTCTACAGAAGATGGTTCAATCAGTGAGACAAGTCCCAGTAACGTTTCTTCAGAATTTTTGAATGATGATCTTGTTCTGATTGGTTCATCTTTCTTCCCCAAGATTTTATCTTCTGGGTGATTAATATTGCTTCTGGACAGCTTCTTCTGGATGGGTTCTTCAGGTGTTGACGGAGCAGTTGTATTGTTTTGACTTTTAGATGATTGATCTTTAGCATTTCTGTTTGTAGAGATTTCTACTTCTATATCTGCAGTAAATTCATTCTGCTTTGGCTTTTCATAACCAAGCTTATCATCAAGTCTGACATGAATAGATTCTATCACAATACGTGTTTCTGTATTGTATACTCTGTATCCCTTAGAACGTTCAGAGTATCCTAACATATAACACTTTTGTGCTTTAGAATCAAATTTATTCAGAGTATCAAGAGTATTTAACATAAAGCAAATACATCCAAAAGGATGGAAATAAGAAATGTTGGGCTTTCTGTTCTTCCACAATTCATAAGGAGTCTTTTCAAGAATAGGTCTTATAGAGATTCTATTCTGAATATAGCATGCTGTATTTACTGCTTCTGCCCAAAAATGTTTAGCCATATTAGTCTCATTAATCATGGTTCTGGCCATCTCTTGTAAAGTTCTATTTTTACGTTCTACAACCCCATTTTGTTGTGGAGTTCTAGGACAAGAGAAATCATGAGAGATGCCATTTTCATTGAAGAATGATTCTAATTGTTTATTTTCAAATTCACCACCATGATCACTTCTGACTTTAATGATTTTTGATTCTTTTTCATTTTGAACTTGTTTACAGAAGTTAGAAAATACAGCAATTGACTCATCCTTGTGTCTAAGAAACTTTACCCATGTCCATCTGCTGAAGTCATCTACGATCACCAATCCATACTTTTTGCCATTGACAGAAGCAGTTTTCACTGGTCCAAATAAGTCAATGTGCAAAAGTTCTAATGGTCTAGAGGAAGATACAACATTTTTAGCTTTAAAACCTGTTTTTGAAAATTTGCCTTTTTGACATGCTTCACACAGAGCTTCTGAGTTGAACTTCAAATTTGGAAGTCCTCTGACTAGATTAAGTTTGTTAAGTTGAGATAATCTTCTCATATTAATATGTCCCAATCTTCTGTGCCAGACCCATTGCTCAGTTTCCACAGACATTAGACATTTTACATTTTGATTTTTTAATTCTGAAAGTTTTATTTTATAAATGTTGTTCTTTCTCTTTCCACTAAAAAGGATTGTTCCATCTTTCTGACTAACAGCTTTACAGAACTTTTGATTAAAGATTATGTCATAGCCATTATCACTTAATTGACTTATGGATAATAAATTATGCATTAATCCTTCTACGAGTAGAACATTTGATATAGAGGGAAGATTTCCATTACCAATAGTTCCGGAGCCAATAATTCTTCCTTTTTGATTGCCTCCAAAACCTACGTGGCCTCCATCTTTTAATTCAAGACTTTGGAACATATGCTTTCTTCCCGTCATGTGACGTGAGCATCCAGAGTCCAGGTACCATGATTGGTGTTTCAGTTTTACTGTTAAAGACATCTGCAACATACACAATTTTATCCTTGGGTACCCATATTCTTCTGGGTCCTTGTTTGTTAGATTTTACAAACTTCTGATTTATTTTAGGTTTTAAATCAGAACTTGTAGAGCACGATGACTCACTAGTGTATATGAGATCATGATTATGGCCATAGGTGAAATGAGAGCTTAAAGGAGTATTAGTGTTTATAACAATGTCATCAATATTTTTTAACTTCAGAGTTTCTTTATTTTTCACATAGCCTATGCCTCTTCTTTCATTTCTGCTAACACCATAGATCATAGAAGCAATCTTACTTCTATCTATGCTTTTAGTAAGAAATTGTTGAAAACTATAATCATATTGTTTTATGATATTATCAGAGTTGATTAGATCTTCTAATTCAGATTTCTTTTGAGCCTTAAGTTTCTCAAAAGAATTTTTGCATTCAAAGAGGTTTTCTTTCAGCTCAGAGTTTTCTGTTTTTAGTTTTCTAACATCTTCTGATTCAGATACTAGACTTTGTTTAATGTCTTTGTATTTGAATTGAAGCTTCTGATATTTTTCAAGAATTTCTGTGAGGCTATCTTCTAGCTGAGATCTAGAAAATTTAGAAAATACCTCTTCTGAGTCTGATTCTAACTCTGATTCTGATAATTGATCATCTTCTAGTATGTTTGCCATTAATGCAACATTAGCTTGTTCATCTTCAGAATCTGACTCTGCTTCAGATGATTCAGAATCATCCCATGTTGCCATGAGACTTTTTTTCTTTTCTCTGCTGAATTTGTTTCTGGGTTTTTCTTTCTGAAGTTTTGGACATTCACTTTTGTAGTGTCCTGGTTCTTTGCATTCGTAGCACACAACTTCTTTGCCTCTGGGTTTCTTGTGACTAGATGTTGATTCAGAATGATTGTTTGATCTTCTGGTGTTTCTGAACTTCTTCTGACGATGCTTCCAGAGTTGTTGAACTCTTCTTGATAGAAGAGATAATTCATCTTCTTCTGATGAGCATCCAGAGCTTTCTTCTTCTTCTGCCTGTAAAGCTTTAGAAACATGTTTGTTAGATTTAAGAGCTACAGACTTACCTTTCTTCTGGGGCTCATCTTCTTCTAACTCAATCTCATGACTTCTCAAGGAGCTGATCAGTTCTTCTAAGGAAATCTCATTCAGATTTTTTGATAACTTTAAAGCAGTAACCATGGGTCTCCAAGCTTTTGGTAAACTTCTGATGATTTTCTTAACATGATCTGCTGTTGAGTAGCCTTTGTCCAGAACTTTTAGTCCAGCTACCAGAATTTGGAACCTTGAAAACATTTTTTCAATGGTTTCATCTTCTTCCATCTTGAACGCTTCATACTTCTGGATGAGAGCTAGAGCTTTGGTCTCCTTGACTTGAGAGTTGCCTTCATGAGTCATCCTTAGAGAATCAAACATGTGTTTGGCTGAATCCCTGTTTGTGATCTTCTCATATTCTGTGTACGAGATGGCACTTAGAAGTATGGTCCTAGCTTTGTGATGATTTCTGAATTCCTTCTTCTGTTGCACTGTCATATTTTTTCTTTCAATCTTCTGACCATCTTCTCCAACAGGATGAATGTATCCATCTGTCACCATGTCCCAGAGATCTCCATCTAGAGCTAGAAAGAAACTCTCCAGAACATCCTTCCAGTAGTCAAAGTTGTCACCATTGAACATTGGAGGTTTAGCATTGATCTTGTCATTCTGATAGTCATTGTTAATTCCAGTCTCTGCCATGTGTTTATCTTCTGGATCTTTTACTGACACGGTTAAGTGTAATACTCAGAACCTAGCGCTCTGATGCCAATTGAAGGTGGCAAAACACAAGGAAGGGGGGTTGGAATTGGGTTTTCTGTATAATTAAAAATAACTTCTAATGACAAGTTTACTTTATCCTGGTTCGTTTGAACTCAAACTACATCCAGTCCACCCGCCAAGGTGATTTTGCCTCTACTGAGGTCTTAATCCACTATTCAAAAGGAATACACACAGAGACCTATAGTCAATGTCTTCTTGAGTCTTCTGACTAAACTTAGTCACTCAAGGAATAAAATAACTGTTACAATAATAATAAGAACGTAACTAAGAGTGCTTCTAAATAAGCAGATATCACTAAGTGAAAGTTACAAAGATAAGCACAAGATAAATGATTTGCTTGAATATATGAAGTACGTTGTAAAGCAATGTGTCATTGATTTCTTCAAATGATGTCCTTTATATATATCTTGATAAAGTAGCCGTTGACGACATCTTGAGCCAAATTTGGATATACTTTAATACCTTAATTTCTTTCCATAAGTAGAGATACTTGTCTTTGTATATTAAAGAAAATATTCTTTAATTAAAGTCTTTTAAGGATACCAGCATCTTCTAAGCGGAGATCAGAGATATTAAATAAAAGATGCGCAGCCAATAAATGTGCCATTTAATGCTGGATTCTTCTTCGAGAGTATCTTCTATAAGGTTTCTTTTTAGCTCATACGGATTACTTAAACAAGATTTCCTTCTACACAAGAATAAATAAATTCATTAGAACTTCTAATATAAAAGACTTTGTTATCATCAAAACACTTAGAGGATCAGAACCATATTTGTTCTAACAACTGTTTGTCTTGACTGTTTTGTAAGGGTTGCGACTGTCTCACTTTTTGTTTGATGAAGAATAACCATGGTGGTTTTCGGTCTTTGGACCTCTTGATTTGGTACAATGAAATGTTAAGATTCCTCAGATACACTCCTTTATGAAAGCATGAACTCCTGGTCCAACTAGCTGACACCTACCCTGCCCCGGGTTAAATGTGAGGGTTTTTTCATGTGAAAAGAAACTCCTACTTCAAGGCTCAAAGGGGTTAACAAAGGTTTATCTCCCTTATATCTCCGGTGTTTGGGGATTTGAAACAAAGCCTGTACATCGTCAACAAGGTCTTATTCAAGAGCACACAATTAAAGATTTTTGCGTTTTTATTTCGTCATCCTCCATCACAGAGTTTAAGAACAACAGTTGGTATTGCAATGCACACACAAAATTATAAGTAAAAGTACGAATTAATTACTTCAAGAAAAACATGTGCATTTCATTAGTTAACATTCAAAACAAGCAAGTTTCATGCAAGCATACAAATGTTCAAACAAACATATAAATGCTACATATGAAAATGCAATAAAGAAACTGAGCAATGCAATTGTTGAGGAGACTTGACTCCGTCTGGACCGGTTGATCTCGAGTACTTTCAGTAGTCAGCAGCTTTTCCTGATAAGATCTGCAATCTTCAATCCACCGGCAACATGTCAACATCATACTTCATTCCCAATTATTCTGACCTGAGGCTTTCGACGTTCAAACATTCACACAAGACGTCTGAAGAAAAGTAACATTGAGACGAAATTGCCACATAAGTTTGACACCTAAGGTTGCTTGGAAAGACCTGACGATCTTCTGCCTACGTATCTCCATTGACCCAAAGACCAATGGAGAATCAGAGCGATGTAGTTCCCCTCAATAGGGATCAAAATGAGGTACATAGCCGCTCATCAGAATCAAACTGAGAATCACCTTCACATATATCTTCAATAAATTCCTCCATAACATGAGCTGACGAACCTACATGACCAACGAAGACTTGTTAACTTGAATGCCTTGAGGCGTCACTGAAATCAACCCAGACTCAATCAAATCTTGAACCTTATCCCTGAGAGGCTTGCATTCTTCAGCTGAATGTCCTGGTGCATTGCCATGGAATCCACATTGAACATTGGGGTCAAAACTTGGTGGGTATGGACAAGGCACTGGACCCGGCTTCTTCGGCACTATCAATCCACAACCGATCACGCCTGGGAGTATTTGACTGTATGGCACTGGCAATGGATCAAAATACCTCTTGGATCTCTTAGTGTAGTAACGACGCCTTTGCGGAGTATGCTGAGGTTGGCATGGTCGCTATTGATACTGAAGAGGTTCATTGTTAACTGATATCTGACATACGTCTTCAGAATGTTGCTGACTCTGAGTAGTTGAGATGCGCGAGTACTGTGGATAAGTCAATGGAGTTGGAGGATCTTCCCAGATTGCATCAATCACATCCTTATCTTGGGAACTGACAAAAGATTCATTCTCTTCAACTGAGCTATCTGAAATGCCTTGGATCTTTCCCATCTTGATAAAACTCTCAATGCGTTCTCCAACTATCACCAAGTCTGAGAAACTCGAAGTTCCACTGCCACTCAACCTCTCCAAGTACAGGCCCTGTAAGGTTTATATGAAAAGAGCAACCAATTCTCTATCTGATAGCGGGGGTTGCACTCGAGCAACTACTTCTCTCCACCTCTGGGCATACTCTCTGAAAGACTCACCACCTCCCTGGGATAAAACTTACAAATCCATGCGGCTAAGAGCCTTGTCAAGATTGTAGTTATACTGCTTCACAAATGCATTGGCTAGGTCTGACCATGACTGGATACAACTGCTATCTAACTACATGTACCAACTCGATGATGCCTCACTCAGACTGTATTGGAAACAATGAATCATCAATTTGTCATTATGCTCATGTGAGGCCATCCTTCTGCAAAATTTTACCAAATGCTGCCTTGGACAACTATCCCCTTTGTACTTTTCAAACTTCGGTACTTTGAACTTTGGAGGTATTACAAGGCCACGTACCAGGCACATGCTTGCAGCACTTAGATCAATGACATTACGACTTTGAAGGGCTTTGATCTCTTCCTCCAACACACGGAATCTTTCCTCCCTTCCCACAACTCGTGGATCTTGGATTCTCACGACAGGGATTGCCTCTTGAGGATCCGGCATAGTGAAAGCAAAATTGTGATAATTTGCAGCATCAACGGAAGAAGAATGCCCACTTCGGGCGACTTGACGCCCTCGAACATCTGGATGCTCAATAGGGATCTGTGCAGGCTGATCTTGAACGGAATTACGACCATCCTGCCTTGCCAAAGTCATCATAGCCTCTAAAAATTGGTCCCACTGATCTCTTGTCAACCCAACACTTGCAGACCGGCTTTTCTCTTCGGGGTCCATGATCTTCTCAAAAGTTGCTTCAAGTTTGATACGAGAACCGGAGTCTCAACTGCGGATGGTGAACAAAGAACGGATGAGCCCTGCCTGCTGAACAGAAATGCAATGCAAATGCTATGAGATGCTGATAACGAGAAAAAGTATCGGTTATATTGCTATGTTTCAATACCGTTTTATCGCATAATTGTCGTTTTAACACTCGATTCCTCGAGTTTTCTTTGCCATTTTGCAGGTACATCATATACAAAGCTAAATCATGAGCCACAAGTGAAATGAGCAAAATCAACCATTAAAAGATGAAGAAAGGAGGAATTCTGCATAAACCTGCATTTTTTGTAACACTCACGGTCGTCACCTAGGAGTCACGACCGTGACACGCTAAAAGGAGCAGTCACGGTCGTCACAAGTCCCTCACGACCGTGACGCGCATCAAACACGGATGACGAACGTGACACCCTTGTCACGACCGTGACAAGGGGAAATTAGGGTATTATGCTGAGACTTGGTCCTGAACGTGTACGCTAACGTGAAGTCAACATGCCTATGTTCCCGCAGACCAAGTATTCCAACGTTTCCTTGGATTCTCTCAACACCTACGAGGCCCAAGCACCAATTCCAACTGCCAGCCTAATTTGCTTTCTATAAATAGCTTAACTTCAAGAAACAATTTACGGAGAGTTTTAATTTCAATTTTCTTGCGGAAGCTCTGCCGATTTTATTTGCACCCTTTATTTTTCCAGCATTAGTTTTCTTGCTTTAATTTTCTGTATCCCAACCAACCATATAACAATTTCCAACATTAGGAAATTGTTATAATTTAATTTGTTTCAAAGCCTTCAGATTCTTTTAGAAAATTTATTTCCGATTCCGGTCAGAACTCCGAGCTTTCCAGCCTATGGAAGAAGGAGTCTACTACTTTTATTGTTATCCAGGTTTATATTTAAATTGCATTTATATTAATGTTGAGTATTTATTTTTCTGCCATGCATATTTTATTTTATATTTCTCTGCCTTTGTCTGGTTCAACAATAATGAGTAGCTAAACACCTTAGGGCGGTATGTAATTAAAACAAACTAAATCGGTAAAATCAACTCTAGGCTTAAAATAATTAAGAGCTTAAAATTCTGGCTGAGACTTTTTATTATAAAATCAACCTTTTTGTTACGAGAGTAAGGAAAGTGTAATAGGTTAGGTCAAGACCACGAGAGTGTGAGATTTTAACCAGATAGCTAAAGTTAGGCATTTAATTTAAACACAGCGAGGGCGCTTTAAAATGAATTAGAATTACTAAGTTTCCAAAAATTATCTCTAAACACCTATGGGCTAGCGAGAGCAGGCATAGGGCTTTAGGGGTAAGATCTGAGATAAGACCACGAGAGTGTGAGTTAAAGATATTTAAACTGGTAACCTCTACATAATAGATTAAGTGAACCATCTTTATAAGCCTATGGTAGATTGACCCGCCTAAGTTAACATAATTACATACCGACCGCCTTAGTATTATTTTATTAAACTTAAATTTAATTCCCGCCTTTAATCTTTAAAAACAACCAAAACAATTGTGACAACCCTTCACCTTAGCTAAACTAGAAATTCCTCTAGCACTAAGTAACCATAGAGTCCCTGTGGATCGATAATCTTAAATATTACTTCGATAGGCTGTGCACTTGCAGTTAAGATACCGCTAGACACATAATTAGAGTACGTCTTTAGCCCATCAAGTTTTTGGCGCCGTTGCCGGGGACCTTAATTTAGTTACTAGTGCACTTTAGGGTAGCATTGTCTAGACTAAGGTAACAACTATTTTCTGTTTACTTTCTAAATTCGCGAGTGTATGCCAAGTACTCGCTCTCAAGGCGAAGACTTGCAACCTCTAATCCCAGAATCGGAACGCTTCTTACACGTAAGAAGACGGATATTCGATTACGAACAAAATTACAACATTCCAGATCTTCAAATAGATCCACCTAAACCAGTCGTAACATCAAAGGACGCAAAGATGACTGAAGAACAGAATCACCCACTCAAATATTACGCTAGTCCTTCGCAAACTGAACCACATTCCAGCATTGCCGCACCGGCTATCAACCGAAACGATTTCGAACTAAAACCTTCGCTGATATTAGCCGTGCAACAAAATCAATTCGCCGGAAATCCTACCGAGGATCCGAATCTTCATCTTTCGATCTTTGTGCAATACGCAGATACCGTAAAAGCCAATGGAGTTACCCAAGAAGCTATTAGACTACGTCTGTTTCCTTTTTCACTTCGAGACAGAGCGAGAGCCTGGCTTCAATCTCTGCCTTCGAATTCAGTAACTACGTGGGAGGAACTAAAGAGAGTTTTCTTGACCAGATATTTCCCACCTAGCAAGACAGCTATGCTGAGAGCTCAGATCAACGGATTTAAGCAAAAGGAAAACGAATCACTTTTCGAAGCTTGGGAATGCTATAAGGATATGCTGAGACTTTGTCCACATCACGGATTAGTAGAATGGATGGTCATCCATACCTTCTACAATGGACTCTTGTACAATACAAGAATGACAATTGACGCTGCCGCAGGCGGTGCACTAATGGACAAAGAATATAACGATGCTTATGCCCTTATCGGGAGTATGGCTCAAAACCATTACCAATGGGGAAGCGAGAGAGTCGCAACTGAGAAACCAACAAAAGGAGGTATGTACGAAGTGAGTAGTATGGACCAAGTCAATGCAAAGTTTGACCAACTAAACCAAAAGATCGACAACTTGGCCATAACACCAACAACCACCGTGGCTGCAGTAACACCTAACTGTGAGTTATGTGGAGTTCCAGGACATGAAGTTCCTGATTGTCAACTATTAACAGGAATTCCCACAGATCAAGTGAATTATGCTCAAGGAAACCCATACTCAAACACATACAACCCAGGTTGGAAGAATCATCCAAACTTCTCCTATAAGAATAACAATGCTTTATACGCACCAGGTCAAGCACCAGCTACACCACCAGGATATCAAAAGACTGCTCCTAATGTCCCTAGAGAATCGAACCTTGAATTGATGATGGAGAACTTTATAGCTAACCAATCTCAAACAAACAAGGACTTCTTAAACCAAAACATACACACTAGTGAGCAGATTAAGCAATTAGTGAGCAAGGTAGATGCATTAGCTACGCATAACAAAATGCTTGAAACCCAGATTTCACAAGTAGCTCAACAACAAGCACCTACCGTTGCACCAGCTGGAGTATTTCCTGGACAACCTCAACCTAATCCAAAAGGACAGGCCAATGCTGTGATATTAAGAAGTGGCAAGGAACTTGACGGACCTACCGATCCAAGACTTGACAATCCAGCCATGTACCAAAAACCGGATAAACCGACTGAAATGGTGAATGATCCAGAAGAAAAGGAAGATGATAATCAAGAGGCAGTGGAGAAAGAAAAACCTTATGTGCCTCCTGTCGCTCCCAAAGATTTGCATCCAGGTACAAGCGCGAACGGTCGGCGAAGGGAACAGTGAGAACACACAGCCGTGGACTCACTGGAGATGAATAGAGTCGCCAGCTAGGCATTTTTATCCCGGAGGAAAGGTAATGCTGCATAGACCTAGGAAAAGATGGATAAGACGGTTTGCGAACCAGAGAGACTGAGAAAGGGGGTTGGTTACAACCTGGGAAGGTGTTAGCACCCAGATTGTCCGTCGTACTCGACGGGATCCACGCTTAAAGGATTTGTGTTTTAAAGGGGTAGTGTCAGTGCAATTTGTGTATAGAAGAGCTGGAAAAGGATGTACAGGTGTCAGTGTAAAGTGTATAAGTGATGTGAAGTATGGAAGTGTCAGTGAAAGAAAGAGGTGAAATGCTCAAGATCATGAGGCTAAAGAATGAAGCTAGAAAGAGGGGGAATATACAGAGACTTTTGTTCGATAACCGTTAAGTTATGCCTACGTATCCTCTCGTGCAATGAGGAAGTCAGAACACCGTAGTTCGACCCAAAGAGACTGAAAGATGAATTGACTTGATGAACTGCTTGCTTGTCAATGCTCAAGTGTATGACCTGTCTGGCTCAGGTGCTTACTGTCTTGCATTAGACGGAAGAAGCGAGTTCTCGCTCGTGAGTGAAGATGATGAGAAAAGAATCCCGAAGGAGACGATTATTGTTTGTTTTGAGTTTTCAGTCTTTTATTGCTTTTTTGAAGATTTGTCATAAGATAATGAGCTTAAGTCTAAACCAATGGATTTAGTAAACTCATCACATCTTCCCTCTGATTAGGGGTAATAAGAATACCTTAAGTGTGAAGTCAGATTCTCACACTTAATCACCTTCGGTGTAGGATTAAGATCATTAACCTACTTGTGATTATTTAGATGTTTTTGGTTTTTTTTGTTTAGTGTTGAGTAATGAGGTTAAGCCATAATCAAGGATTAAACAGACTCATTACACCATCCTAAAAGAAGGATAATAGATGAGAATGTTTAAGCTGAGGAAGACTCCTCAACTTAATCCATGATTAGGGATTAAACCCATGACAAAACAAGCCTTTATTAAGTGGATTTTAGTTAATGGTATGATGATGAAGTGAATTTTATGGTTTGTAAGACAACTTGAGGGGGACTTGTCCATTAACACTAGGGTTAGTCCTTCTTAACCACTTAAGGAAGAATTAGAACCCTAATGCAAGGCCCAAGTTACAAGTGTGATGTCTTGATATTTATTAGATGAATTGATTAAGAGATTTAAACACCTTAAGGGTTCAAGACTTAGGATTAAAGTTATACACTCCATCCTAAGAGAAGGATGCAGGCATAAGCTTAATCACAAAGTCTTAAAGCCTTTAGGGTTTAGTCCCTGATTATGAGATGAGAAGAGAAGACTCAAAGAGAGACACAAAGGTAAAACTATGAGGGGATACTAATCAAAACCCTAATTCATTGTCATGCTTGGTTGATCCTAAGGTTTGTGAGGTTTTCAAGAACAATCTTCAATGGAACCACCAGGAAGCAGATGAACAGGATCAAGAGAAACAAAGTGACTTGCTTCATTCAAGAAGTCAAGTCACTTGAAGAAAGAAAGTGGGAGAAGCAAGAATGAGCAAGCTCAAACTCAAACACATATAAGAATGCAGCAATGGATGCAAGAGAGATGAAAATAAAAGTTATGAGAAGTGAAGGCAAATCCACTTCTCAAGTTTACTTACCACCTGAAATGTTAGAAAGAAATGCAATGCAATGCAAGATGAGATGAAATGATATGATGCTAAGCAAAACCAGAAGCATCTTGATGATGATTATGATGTTATAAGGTGCTGCAAACATGAGGCAAGACAATGGGGATGTTCATACAAGATCATGAATGCAAATGATGCAAGCTAAGGAGCATGAACAAACATGAAAAGTTATGAATCATACAAGACAAATGACATGGCAAATATGGGATGCAATGACCAAAGATACTTCCTACATGTCTTAAGATGTCAAATGAATCATAAGCATGCACAAAATGCAAAGACAAGTCATGTTATGCAAGGAAATGCAAGAAGGATGCAAAAGAAAGCCCAAATTAGGGTTCATGGATCAAACATCAAACACAAACCAAAAACAGAAGCAAACCCTAAGATAAAAAATGGAAAATGGCACCCAAAGAAACCCTAGGCCTATGATGGACCACTGCCCAAAGGGGAGCTCTCAACTCTCAACCAAACTCAAGATATGAATTTTCTAAGTTATTAGGATTTTTTTAGGGTTCTTAACAAAACAAATGCCAATCAATTAGAAAATGCAAGAACAATTCATGGCCTTTTTATCCTTGAAAACACATGCTAAACAAAAGACAATGCAAGAAGAATCAATGTCTCAACCTTCACCAATAGGCAGAAATGAATTTTTGAATCCATGATCAAAATAATGCATAAAAAATGATTTAATTCAATGAAAAATTCTTAAAATGCATCAAGATCAAAAAAGAAATTTGGTTTGAAGGTTAGACAATGTTTCTAAATGTCTTAGAACATTTCATGAATTTTTTTGTAATTTTTAAATACCTAAAAGTATTTTTACTTAATTAATTCTCATTAATCAATTAAAAATAATCTTTTGAATATTTAAAAATACTTTTTTAATGATAAAAAATAAAATAAAAATATTTTTGTGTCATAAAAATTATTAAAACTTTAAGGAAAAAATTTCATAATTTTTATGAATTTTTTGCCATTTTAAAATAATTATGCAAAACAAATGAATTAAAATGAATTAAAAATGAAATTAAACTGAAATAAACAAAAGTCAAGTGATCTGATGGTGGAGATTCAAATGGAAACACGCGCGCGTTGACCTGGCGCCAAATCCAAAGGCCAGAATTCAAATTTCGCTAATCAATGCTTATGCCCTAATCTCGCCGTTAAACACACTCAGATGACCGGAACCGTGTTCCGGTCATCTTCTCCGTTCAACCAAAATCCCTAACTCACTCCATACGCATCTAAAATGAATTCTAAGAACCCAAAAATGATTCCCACAAGCTCACGAATCAAAACCCCCAATCAAAACAAATTTATTCTTCATCAATCGCATGAATCGAAGGCAAACATTTTTAGGGCAAACCAGTTTCAGAGTCAAATTAAATGTTCAAATCACAACCATTTCAAAAACTAAAAGCACCAGGATGATCAGGACAACACAAAGAACAAGTTTGTAACAAGAAAAGCAACTTCTGGAAAAATAAATTTCAGGTTACCTGAGATTCGAAGCTTTCAGTTTAGGAACTTTCTGGCCACCTTTCTTTGTGCAAGCTGCTCCACTTGGTCCCCAGAAGATGTTTGAATGCTCAAATGGAGTTTAAGTTGGCTTGATGATGAGTTTCGAAAGCTCCTGCTTCAGTTCAGTCAAAAATGGCAGTGGAGATTCTGGCACTTTCAGGTCATGGTGAATGAAGGTTTGAGGTCCTGATGATGAATGGAGAAGGTTTGTGGTGTTTGTTTGTGTGTTTGTGAGCTAGGATGAGAGTTTCGAATGAAACTGCAAAATGGAGTGAGAAATGGCTATGGAGTAATCTGGTTGTTTCAGGCTTGTGCTTTGGGTGGTTTCTACTCAGTGATACATGGTGAGTTGAATGGAGGAAAAAGTTTGAGTGTTTTGTGGCTGTGGAGAGGAATTCGAAGCAAGTTGCAAGATGGTGAGTTTTTGTGTATGTGATGAATGTTCTGGTTTCAGCCTTGCTTGCCTTTATGTTTTGTTTGCAAATTGTCCACATAACTCTCTCTCATTGGTCAGTTGATTTGACATGTGCTTTTTGGATAGGTGAGGCAACTTTTGCAATTTGTCAACTCTTGTGTAAGAGAAAGTATGGTGAGGTGCTAGGCAAGGACATGGGCTGGTTCTGGCGCAGCAAAGTGAAGGGAAAGGCTAGGCTTGGTCCAGCATTCAAGGCAGCAAGTTGGTAAAGCATGATCATGAGTTTTTGCAAGTTGTGACATTTTGGTTCACATGTGATTCTTTTGCCTAACCAAACATAAAACCATGGCATTCTTAGTTCAAATCTGATTTTTAGGACTTAGAGAATGTTTGTGTAATGGTTTGAAATGAATTAGAGGTCACATGGTGCATTGGTTCAAGGTTTTGCAAAATTTCCAAATGAGGCATGCCTTGAAAATTAATGATTTTAGCCAATTTTGCATTGCCATAACTTTTGATCCAAGAAGAGTTTGATCATGTTCTTGTACTTTTTGAAAAGGGAAAGATGAGATCTACAACTCTCATGACCAAAGTTTTTTCATTTGAAGCCTTTTTGGATCATGAATCAAGGCTTGAAAAATGACCTAAAATGATGCATTCTTGAAAAGTCAACTATGCCCAAAAAGTCAACATTTGCAAAAACCCTAAATTCTTGATTTCTATGAACTTCAAACTTCTTCCATGATCAAATAAAGATCATATACACTCAAAATGATGAAGATCACCCATTGGTTGAGTCATTGGGGGCCTCAGATGCCCTGATTTTACACTGACTTGTCTGAAAAGTCAACTCTCGATCAGATGACTTCCCCATGGAATTTCTTCATGAAAATTGATGTGCATACTCCCTATACCATATAGAGACCAATGGAAACAAGAATGACCAAAAAATTTGGGGTTATGGCCTCTGAAACCAAAACCCTAATTTTCAGTCAACTGTGCAGTTCAAACTGGCTCTGCATCCACTCAAACCCTAGCTCTTGTGATTCCTCTGCAACTTTGACTTTGAGGAGATGAAATATGATATAGGAACACACATGGACCCTTTTGAGTTGATTGGTGGCCTTTGGAATGGCTCAAGAGGCTTTGGGATTGCTCAGATCACAAACCCTAGGTGCAGATGCCTTGAAAGCTATGCAGTGAATCAAAAAGTGAGATGTGAGGTGATATGATTGTGTTTATGCATATGAGAATGATCACAAGCCATGGTGTGAATGAGTGAGGGAAAATTTGGGGTGTTTACAGCTGCCCCTATTCAAACATGAGTTAGCTGTGCAGGTTGTAAGCGACGGCTTAACAGGCAAACAAGATAACTTGTGGTTGAATACCAAAGACAGTCCAAAATTTGCGCTCACAGAATGAAGAAGAAAAGGGATATAGATTATAACAGAAAAGTAAAGTATATTGTAAAGTATAGGCGACGGAGGACGACCGTCGAGCAGAGGACGACTGCTGGGTAAAGAGCAATGACGGGGACGGCCGACATGCTGGTAAAGTGCAGGAAATAAAGCAATGACGGGGACGGCCGACATGCTGGGGATAAAAAGTACAGCTAAGACGGGGACGGCCGACTAGCTGGGGAAAAACAAATAAAGCTAAGACGGGGACGGCCGACTAGCTGGGGAAAAACAAGTAAAGCTAAGACGGGGACGGCCGACTAGCTGGGGAAAATAAAATCATGATGGGGACGGCCATCAAGTTCATAAAGGTCAAGTAACCAACGATGGGGACGGCCATCGGGCTAAAAAGGAAAAGGGACCACGACGGGGACGGCCATCGGGTTAAAGAATAAATGAAATAAACAGATGATGGGGTACGGCCATCAAAGGTGAAGGACGATCACCTAGCAGGGGACGGCTGCTCTGTTGGGAATAAAAGAAAAATGATGGGGACGGCCATCAAAGGTGGAGGACGATCACCTGGCAGGGTACGGCTGCCAAAAATATCAACGATGGGGACGGCCATCGGATAGAAAAGGTCAACGATGGGGACGGCCATCGGACGAGCATGATGGAGGACGACCATCAAGAAGTGGAGGACGACCACTCAGCAGGGGACGGCTGCTCTCGAGGTTTGTCATAACACAGGACGAGTGTTAGATAACCAAAATCAACAATGGGGACGGCCATTGGATAAAGTGATGAAGGACGATCATCAAAAGGTGGAGGACGACCACCTAGCAGGGGACGGCTGCTAAAAACAACGATGGGGACGGCCATCGGATGAGCATGATGGAGGACGACCATCAAGAAGTGGAGGACGACCACTTAGCAGGGTACGGCTGCTCTCAAAGGTATCATAACACAGGACGAGTGTTAGATAAAAAAGAAAAAAATGTTTTGCTGGCGATCTACTGGGGAGATAGTAAACACGGACGAGCGTTTACATCCAAGAAGCAAAAGGTATAAGTGTTTGGTATTGTGTATAGATTAAAGATGCGGACGAGCATCCCTAAGACTATGATACGGACGAGTATCATGTAGAAACAAACTGACACATGTTCAGAGATGATGATACGGACGAGTATCAACTGGTTAACAAAGAACACGGACGAGTGTTGCATCTGAAAGAATCCTTCTGGGGAATAATAGACACGGACGAGTATCTATATTCAAGAAGACATAAGTGTTTGACACGGTGTATGGATTAAAGATGCGGACGAGCATCCTTAAGACTATGATACGGACGAGTATCATGTAGAAACAAACACTAGACGCAATGTTCTGAGATGATGGTACGGACGAGTACCAACTGGTTAACAAAGAACAAGGACTACTGCCGAATCTGTGGGGTTATGAGTGATGACGTATACAAGATACGGACGAGTATCTGTATAAGCGTACCATGAGTAGTGAGTATTGTATTAATGAGTATTTTGACTGCTGGGGAGAGTGACACGGACGAGTGTCAAGAGAGAAAAGTATAATATGAACAAGTATCTGCTATACAAAGTCTAGGCGACTGCGCTGAGGATATGACACGGACGGGTGTCAAAAAGGGTGTATATACAAGTACATGTGAGTGCAAAGAGGAACTCTTTGGCTTTCTGCTGGGATATGACACGGACGGGTGTCAGGACGTATCTGTAATGAGGGTGATTTGTTTGTAAAGGGTGTTCAGGCGGCTTTACTGGGGAAAGATGACACGGACGGGTGCCAAAAGGTGTATATACCGGTGTTTGTGATTTGTGAGGCAACTGCTTTTGCTGGGACTCTGATGGGGACTCTTGGGGAAAGTAATCTGTATTCTGATAAATGGTTACTAATCACAAGCGTTCAATTCACAACATGACTTATGATTATGCTATGTATTTGATTTTTGCCGTAATACTCCGTATTAGACGGAATGCTACGCTCTGGGGGGTGAATATGATGCGGATGCCATGATTATGCAAAGGGGCACAGATTCGGGATTCGGATCCCATCACTGCGAAGATCTCTGGATGATCTGCTTGAAGTGAACGTCCCAGCTGGGGATGAGATCATTGGTAGATCTAATGATGTATCTGTTTGGGGATATAGGTCACTGATTGACATATCCTTATAATACGGGACCCAGCTGGGGTTTGTAGAAGCTTTCTTCACTCTGTTGTGATCTCTTCGTGCGTTGCTCTTCTGGATAGAGGCTGGAACTCTGTGGGGAGATGGTTCCCTGACTTCTGTATTCAGCTGAGGATGACATGGCAGCTCGGCTGGGGAATTGTGAGAGGCAACTCAGCTGGCGAGAGCAACAAAAGGCAACTCAGCTGGGGATAGAGCATTTCCGATGCGGAGATTGAGCGCATGTTGATTTGGCAACTTTGCTGGGGAAAGCAATGGGGAGCTACTCAGCTGGGGATAGAGCATCTCGGATGCTGATATCTTTTGTTGATTTGCCAGCTTGCTGGGATGCAACTTGCATGTCCCAGGTTGCGTTCCGGATACCTGCAAACCTGCAAAGGTAAGGAAACGTACAAAAGGTCCCGAGGTATCCCTTACCGGATTCCGTCATAGGAGTTAAGTACTTTCGAGAATAATCAGATTCCCTGTAAGCATGTGTTTTTATTTTTAGAGAAAGGCATTTGTACTTATGCGATTGTATTTTTAGAGATATCAGACAACTCTTTGCAAAACATAAATGTAAAAACGAAACATGACCGAAAATCTGATTTTATTAATTCATGTGCCCTGAATTGGCAGGATACAGTCAAAGAAACATATCTCCTGGAATGAGGAGATTATTACAAATTGAGAAACAAAATGCTGGCGATGCTGACGACGCTTTCAAGGAGCTTCCTCTTCTGCTATGACTCGTATGACAATGACGTTCTTCTCGTCTTGCTTTCTGGAGAGAGTTGATTCTGATTGAAGCTTGATCCTTCGAAGCTTTCTAAGTTGTAAGCGATACAGACGAATTCAGAGTGCAGTTGTTCGCTCATTCCCTTATTTTGCATGGATCGCCCTTTCGGGTTTTCAACCCATCGGGATACCCATTTTTGCCTGAGTTGTCCAATGTGGCTTTTCAACTCAGCGGGTGTACATTTTTTATTTATTTCCCTTACTTTTTCCCGAGTCTTTTATTCTGTTTTTGACTCGCCGGGATGCCCTATTTTTGCCTGGACTTACATTCTGTTTTTATGTCCAGCGGGTCATTTTATGCAAAGTATTTTTTAACTGCATCTGAATTCACAGGGGACGAGTAATCTTCACCATCCATGGTGCTGAGCATCAGTGCTCCACCAGAGAAAACTTTCTTCACAACAAATGGTCCTTCATAATTTGGAGTCCATTTGCCCCTGTGGTCTGTATGAGGAGGGAGGATTCTTTTCAACACAAGATCCCCTACTTGGTACTCTCGGTGCCTGACTTTCTGATCGAAGGCCCTCTTCATTCTCTTCTGATATAGCTGTCCATGGCAGATCGCAGCCAATCTCTTCTCTTCGATCAGACTCAGTTGTTCGAATCGGGACCGAACCCATTCTGCTTCACTCAGTTTAACATCCATTAAAACTCGTAGAGAGGGTAATTCAACTTCAACAGGTAGGACCGCTTCCATACCATATACAAGTTGATACGGTGTTGCCCCAGTGGATGTTCTGATTGATGTGCGGTACCCATGCAAGGCAAATGGTAGCATTTCATGCCAGTCCTTGTATGTGACTACCATCTTCTGCACAATCTTCTTAATATTCTTATTCGCTGCCTCAACAGCGCCGTTCATCTTTGGCCTGTAAGGAGAAGAATTGTGATGTTGGATCTTGAAGTCCCGGCACAGCTCTGCCATCATTTTGTTGTTTAAGTTGGAACCATTATCAGTAATGATTCGCTCGGGCACTCCATACCGACAGATGATATCTCTTTTCAGAAATCTGGCTACCACTTGCCTTGTAACATTTGCATATGAGGCTGCTTCAACCCACTTAGTGAAATAGTCAATGGCGACCAGGATGAATCTGTGACCATTTGAAGCAGTTGGCTCAATCTTGCCAATCATATCAATGCCCCACATAGCAAAGGGCCATGGTGAAGACATGATGTTCAAAGGATTGGGAGGCACATGCACCTTATCTGCGTAGATCTGGCATTTGTGGCATTTTCTGGCGTAAGCACAACAGTCTGCATCCATTATGACCCAATAATAGCCTGATCTTAACAATTTCTTAGCCATGGCATGCCCTCCAGCATGGGTACCAAAAGATCCTTCATGCACTTCATGCATCAGTAAATCTGCTTCCGTCTTATCAACACATCTGAGGAGTACCATGTCAAAGTTCCTTTTGTATAAAGACCCATCAGTGTTCAGAAAGAAACTACCAGCAAGCCTTCTCAAGGTCTTCTTATCATTGGAAGATGCCCCAGGTGGGTATGTCTGATCCTCCAAGAAGCACTTAATGTCATGGAACCAAGGCTTATCATCTTTTACAACATCCGCTGCAAATACATATGCTGGTCTATCAAGTCTAGACACTGAAATCTGAGGTACGAAGTTGGCCGTTTGAACTTTGATCATGGATGAAATGGTAGCAAGAGCATCCGCAAACTGATTCTCGTCTCGAGGGATATACTCAAGCTTGACTGTTGTGAAGAAAGTCAATAACCTTCTTGTATAATCCCTATAAGGTATCAGATGATCCTGGTGGGTGTACCATTTTCCGTTGGTTTGATTGACTACCAAAGCTGAATCTCCGAATACAGTCAAAGTTTTGACCCTGAGGTCGATGGCTTCCTCAAGACCCATAATGCAAGCTTCGTATTCAGCTTCGTTGTTAGTGCAGTTGAAAGTGAGTTTTGCCGAGAAAGGCATGTGAACTCCTTTGGGTGTAATGAGTACTGCACCAACACCACGGCCATTCATGTTGACAGCCCCATCAAACATCATAGTCCATTCTTCCTCCGGGTCGGGCCCTTCAGTGTGAATAGGCTCTTCGTGATCTTTTGCTTTACTGAACATGATGTCTTCATCAGGGAAGTCAAACCTCATAGGCTGGTAGTCATCAATGGGTTGCTCAGCAAGATATTCAGATAGTACACTGCCCTTGATGGCTTTCTGAGATGTGTACTGTATGTCGTATTCTGTGAGAATCATCTGCCATCTTGCAACCCGTCCGGTAAGAGCTGGCTTCTCAAATATGTACTTGACTGGATCCATTTTTGAGATTAATAAGGTAGTGTGGGTCAACATATACTGTCTCAGTCGGCGAGCAGCCCACGCTAAAGCACAGCAAGTTTTCTCGAGCAGTGAATAACGTTGTTCACAGTCGGTAAACTTTTTGCTTAGGTAGTATATTGCATACTCTTTTCGACCAGACTCGTCATGCTGGCCCAGCACACACCCCATCGACTCTTCTAATACTGTTAAGTACATTATCAGAGGTCTTCCTTCAACTGGAGGCATAAGGATTGGAGGTTCTTGCAGATACTCCTTGATCTTGTCAAAGGCCTTCTGGCAATCGTCGTTCCACCTGACCGTTTGTTCTTTTCTTAATAGCTTGAACAAGGGCTCACAGGTTGCTGTGAGGTGAGATATGAACCGGGAAATATAGTTCAATCGACCTAAGAACCCTCGAACTTCTTTCTCAGTCTTCGGTGCAGGCATTTCTTGAATAGCTTTGACTTTATCAGGGTCAACTTCAATCCCCTTCTCGCTCACAATAAAACCCAGCAGCTTACCGGATCGCACCCCGAATGTGCATTTGTTGGGGTTCAGCTTTAGTTGATACTTCCTCAGGCGCTTGAACAACTTCAGCAGATTCACCAGGTGATCTTCCTCTGTAAGGGACTTGGCGATCATATCATCCACATAACACTCGATTTCCTTATGGATCATATCGTGGAATAATGTCACCATAGCCCGTTGATATGTGGCACCAGCATTCTTCAGTCCGAATGGCATCACTTTGTAACAGAACGTGCCCCAAGGTGTGATGAATGTTGTCTTCTCCATGTCTTCAGGTGACATCTTGATCTGATTATATCCTGAAAATCCGTCCATGAAGGAGAATACCGAGAACTGAGCCGTGTTATCTACCAATACATCAATGTGAGGTAATGGGAAGTCATCTTTCGGGCTGGCTCTGTTCAGGTCCCGGTAGTCAACACACATTCTTACTTTGCCATCCTTCTTAGGCACAGGTACTATGTTAGCAACCCACGGCGGATAGCTAGTCACAGCAAGGAACCCGGCGTCCCATTGCTTTTGTACCTCTTCCTTAATTTTCATAGCCATGTCTGGGCGAGTCCGACGCAGCTTCTGTTTGACTGGAGGGCATTCTTCTCTCAAAGGCAGCTTGTGCACAACAATGTCGGTATCCAACCCTGGCATATCTTGATACGACCAAGCAAACACATCAACATACTCTTGAAGCAGATCTATCAGTTGTCTCTTCACTGAGTCTTGCAGGCAGGCCCCGATTTTAACCTCTTTCACGTCTTCGTCTGTACCAAGATTAATCACTTCAATCTCCTCCTGATGAGGAGTAATAACCTTTTCCTCTTGTCTTAACAACCTGGCTAGCTCTTCAGGAAGCTCATATTCTTCGTCAACCCCTTCATCAGCTTGATTGATTGGATTGTCAAAGTCATACGATGTCATAGCCGTGCTGTTGTTGGTGCAGTCTGGAAGGCACTCTCTGCAAGGGTTAAGTTTGTTCATTTTAGTGATTGATTTTAATCTTGCTATAGAAAAAAGTGAAATGAAGTTATCATTTTGAAAACACCGCCATTTATTTTTGTACAAAAAGAAAAATGGAAAAACAGTGAGCATAAAAGAAAAGGACTCGTTTGCAAAAAGATGTCTGATATTTCATTAATTTAATCTTGTTTGCACAAAAGTACAGATGGCCCTGGTTACAAAATGAGTCTTGTCATCTTGGGCAAGATGCAAGACTTGGATGCATGCTATAAAAAATACAGGAAATAATAATTACTCTGCATGAGTAACTCTTATAATTTCCTGGGAAGACCAGTTCGAGACACTGCTCCCCGGGATCTTCGGACGAATCCAATTCTCCAGATTGCGCTCCTCTTCCAGCTCGTCTTCCAAATAGTTGATAGCATCGGGGGTGAGCATCCCCCCACTGACAAAACCAGGCTCTGCAGCAGCCTTTGCTTGATGTTGAGTTGGTCTGTAACCCAACCCAAATTTGTCCTTCTTCTCCTCCACAGCTAAGACCTTGCCCCAGCCTAGGGCAGTTCCTTCTTCAACAACCTTCCGGGCTTGTTGGTAAGACGACATTGGGGTACCAGATACAGCAGATGCTTCATTGACGTTCAAGGCTTCAAAACCTTGGCTCATTGTTTCATGGACCTCTCCATCCATCTCAATGTATTTATAAGTAGCCAGATGGCTAACAAAAATGTCCTCCTCTCCACAGATTGTGACAACTTGGCCTTCCCACTCAAATTTTAACTTTTGGTGAAGGGTAGACGTTATTGCGCCAGCGGCGTGAATCCAGGGTCTACCCAACAAACAGCTGTAGGCGGGCTGAATGTCCATCACATAAAAGATAGTTTTAAAGGTCTGTGGGCCAATTGTCACAGGCAGCTCAATCTCTCCCAGAACCGATCTCCTAGAACCATCAAAGGCTCTTACTACCAGGTTGCTGGGTCTCAATGCCAATCCATCATATTCAAGCTTCACCAGAGCCTTCTTCGGTAAGACATTCAGGGAAGAACCTGTGTCCACCAGCACATGAGAAAGGACAGCTCCTTTGCATTCCATGGTTATGTGCAAGGCTTTGTTGTGGTTGCGGCCATCCGCTGTCAAGTCAGAATTGGTAAACCCTAGCCCATTGCTAGCAGTAACATTTCCAACCACGGTTTCCAATTGGTTGACAGTAATCTCCTCAGGCACGTAAGCTGCGTGCAAGACTTTAAGTAGTGCATTCCGATGGGCTTCGGAGCACATAAGCAGTGAGAGGATAGAGATTTTGGATGGCGTCTGGTGAAGCTGATCCACAATTTTGTAATCACTCTTTTTGATGATTCGCATAAACTCATCAACTTCCTGATCAAATGGAGTCCTCAGGGCTTCTTTGGCAGCTGGATCTTCCTGCACCGGGCCTTTTCCTTTTGCCTTGGCAGCAGCTTCTGCTTCGGCAGTATGTCTTTGAACTTGTGAAGCAAAGAGACGTCCGCTTCGAGTGAAGCCTCCGCCTCCCCCCACATTATCTACTTGTGGTGCAGGTGTTGATGTTTCAAGAGTGATTCTTTTCCCTTCACAGTACACGTCAGAGCCATAGTGCCAAGGGATGGCCCTATTGCTTTCATATGGTACTGGTCCAGGCACCGTGACAGTGACCGGACTGATTGCTGCTGCTGAAGGGACTGTAATTGTTTGTGGATCATAAAAGATTGTAACTGGTGCTCTGGTGGGAGCAGCACCTTCTGAATGGTAAGCGGAATTATTTTCAGGATCGTAGAATATGGTAACAGTGGAGACATCTTCATGATTGATTGCTGGTGTTGTAGGAGGTATTGTTGGAAGGACCGTGTTGTTGTTGATGGAGATTCGAAATGGAATGAAGCTGAAGTTGTAGCAGGAGAAACTGTTGAAAACTGATCATTTGGGAGGACAGGTGAAGTACTTGTTGATGGTGCTGATGAATTGTCGGGAACAATAGTTGCTGCAGTTGTAGGAGGTTCTGAAACCGTTGTTGATGAAGTTGCCAGATTTGTTGGGAATGATGTAGTGATCTGTAGTAGGCCACTCTGAATAAGGCTGTCAATGCCATTCCTTAAATCTTCACACCCATTCCATGAAATATTGCAGTATGGGCACCCTAGTTCACATCCCGGAAATATTTGGTTTTCACGGAGTTGAGCTTTGATTTCCACCAATGGCGTCCGGATCTGATCCACACTTGTTATTAAATAAGACGGTTGGTCTTCTTCAATAGCGTTAATTCGGGGACCACCATGATTTGGCATTGGGTTTTTATTGACATTGGGCGGAGGTGCAAAATTCAGAGCCTTGGAGTCTACCAAGTCTTGTACCTTCATATGCAGAGCCCTGCATTTTTCTGTACTGTGACCAGGTGCGTTGGAATGAAAAGCACACCTAGCATTGGAGTCATAGTTCCTTGGTAGACTGTTGGGATCCGGAGGTGCCAACGTTCTTAGCTCAACTAGGTTGAGTTTCAGAAGTTGTGGCAGCAAGGCAGCATACGGCATTGGGATCGGGTCGATCACTCTGTTAGCTTGAGATGGCCTTTGTTGGAATGGCCTCTGTTGATTGTTGTTGTTGGTGTTGTTGTTGAAGTTCCTTGGGGGATACTGATTCTGCTGATACTGAGGTTGTTGTTGGAAGTTTTGTTGAGGAGGTTGGTAGACTGGCTGAGGATGAGCTGGAGCAGGGATAGTGACTGCTGCTATTGTCCTTTGAACATATTGGGGCCTACCCCTGTTGGTGTGAATGGCATTGGTCTCGCCAGTTCTTCTCGGGCCTGTAAAAGGCTTTCTTGTACTACTGGACGAGCTTGCACCGTTGTCTGAGATCTTTCCCATTTTTAACAGGCTTTCAATTCTCTCCCCAGCTATGACAACATCTGCGAAGCTGGTGGAAGAGAAAGCAGCTAACCTGTCAATATACGTTCCCTGAAGAGTGTTCATAAACATGTCTGCCATTTCTCTCTCAGACATTGGTGGTTGAACAGCAGCAGCCAATTGCCTCCACCTTTGGGCATACTCTCGGAAACTCTCCCTCGAAGACTGTGACATTCCCATTAGGAGGGTCCTGTTGGGTGCCATATCTAGATTATACTGATACTGTCTGATGAAGGCTTCTGCCAGGTCCTTCCAGCATCTTATAGTTGCTCTTGTCAGATGGGAATACCATTCCCTTGATGCTCCAGTCAAGCTATCTTCAAAATAGAACATCCACAATTTCTCATCCATTGTATAGGCCTTCAGCCTTCCCAGAAATGATTGCAAATGAGTTCGGGGGCATGAAGTCCCATTATACTTTTCGAAGCAAGGAGGCTTGAACTTATGGGGGATCCTGACCCCGTCTACCAGCCCCATGTCCATGACGTCGAAACCCAAAGAATTTTGAGATTCTAAGGACCTTAACTTCTCAGCTATCTCTTCCAATCGTCTATCATATGTTTCCTCTCCAGCACCCATTACTGTATACTGGTCCTCCTGAGGATCTTCTTGAAGTACTCTGGCTGCTGTGGCCGTCCCTTGAATGTTGACAGGGATGTTGGCCTCTGGATGGAGATGGGGTCCAAAAACTGGGGGATTGACATGAGGTTGGACCCTCTCGTTGTTACTTGTGCCAGCAGTCCCCACATGGGGCTCCTCTTGATTCCTCCCTTCTACCAAAGTTCTGAGCCTCTCCTGGCTTTGAGCTAGATTGTTCATCACTTCCATGAACTGTGTTATCTGAGTTCTCATCTCCAACCTTTCGTTGGCCATCTGGTTTCTGACCTCCGTAAGGTCTTGCTGCATCTGATCCATCTGAATTCCCGGAAGGTTGTTTCTAGTTGGGTACCTGTGTGGCCTGTTGAGGGGAAATACCCGGCGGCGAGCAATAATTCCTGAGATTCACAACAGAGGTTAGCAACAACAAAACAAAAACCTACAAAACAAACAAAAAGGTTAGCATGCAATGCAGTTATGCTTATTTGTTCTCAAGGTATCCGGTTTGGCCTTCAGTTTTGACCCTTCCAGACCCTTGAAGATGCTGCTGTTGAAGTTGCTTTTGATGTGAACCCAGATAGAAACTAACACAAATATATTACAAAGGTGGAATGATACAACTTGTTCATTTTACAACACAAGCCCTCAAAGGGGTCAGAATACATCACAAAAAGCAAAAGTACATGGAAAAGGAACAACAACAAGCAAATGATCAAACTCCAAGGCCAAACTCATCCTCACGAACTTCCTTGAGAAGTGCTTCGGTCACAGGATCAGCCGGATGCTCCGTGAGACTTCTGATGAGAAGGTTTCTTGTTGCAACAGCTGCAGTCAACTTCTTATTCTGACTTTGGTCCCTTGACCTCTTCAATCCTGCTTTGATTTTCAGCTCTGATATTTCCTCCTGGGCTGCTGCCAGGGCTTTTTCCATCTGCTCCATCTTGTCCTGAACTCTCTTGTCTTCTAGAGTACGGGCCTCAGTGATCCGGACCCACCTGGCCTGACTCTCTTTCAAATACAAGTCTGTCCTTGCTCTCTGAAACTGGGCTTCCTTACAAGCGTTCTTCAGAATCTGCTCACCAGCTTTGGACTTGTTGATATAATCTCCAGACTTCTCAATCTTAGTCAAGTGTTCTACCCTCAATTTCTCCAATCTCTCAATCTCCCTCACACCTTCACTCCTCTCCCGGAGGGTCTTCTGCAAGGCTTGAGTTAACTTCTCATTTCTTTCCTTCAAGCTTTCAAACTCTTCCAAACTGATAGTGGCAGGGGGTGGTGCTGAAGATGACTCAGGCATGTCTTCTATGGTAAAGGGCATTCCAGAGAACTGGGCCCTAGCATGGGACCACTCATAATATTGGACTGATGCCACATTATTGCACTTCCCCAGAATGGTGATTCCCTTGGTTTGAACATGATCCCAGGCCCAGGCAGCCTGCCTAACAACAGCCAAACTAATCTTGTTCTCACAGTAGAGGGTCTCCACCAAATCTTGTTCCCTAGGAGTGTGGACCAGTGCATAGCCCAATTGTCTCCTGAACAGCAGAGGGTTGTAATTGATACTCCCCTTAACTCCTATTAAGGGCACATTGGGAAAGTGCCCACAGCTGGTGATTATATCTCTGCCCTTGGTGCTCTGAGTACACCATCTGATATCTGCTGAAGTTAGGACAGTGAGTCTCTTAGCCCAGTTGCTTTGCTGATGAGGATTTAGAAATGCATCTGTCCTGGGTAGATGCCTGAGAAGCCAAGCATGGAATAATGGAGCACAAATCCTCACTAATCTTCCCCTCTGCTTCTCATTTCTCTGATGGACTGAGTAATAGAGATCACCCAGTAAAGTTGGCACATGGTTCTTCAGGATGAACAAATGGATTGCATTCTTGCTGATGAATCGAGGCTCATCTGCAAACAACACAATTCCATATACACTCAAGGCCAATAGAGCACAAACAACTTTCCACTCCCCCGAGGAGGCCTTCAGACTAGCTTGAGAAATCAGGAAGTCCAGATGAAATCCAGGGATCCCAGCTTTAGAGGTCATATGCTGTTCAATCAAAACAGGCTCCAGATACAAAGCTTTTGCTATCTCTCCATTGCTAGGAAAGACCATTTCAGGGTTGAATGGGATTTCTCTCCTGATAGGCAAACCAATCAAAGATGAGTATTCTTCTAATAGAGGCCCCAACTGAAAGTCTTGAAAGGTGAAACATCTCAATGGAGGATCATAAAACTGAATGCAGGTGTGGATCAGGCTCCTCTGAGATGGGTCCAAATCCATAACCATGTCCAGTATATCTCCATAACTCTCCCTGAACAAGGGTATGTGATCTGGAGTGATCAGGGTTTGGATCCTTCTGATGTCTGATAAGTCTGGTTGGAAGAAATGATAGGTGATGTTGCTTTTCTTTGGAGCCATGATGTTGAGACTGAGTAGGATGAGTGCTGATGAAGATGCTGAGGAGTGGGCCACTGGCTGGCTAGTGCAAGTAACTGAAGTATGGCTGACAAACTGAAGCAAGTGCTGGTGGAGATAGGTCAATATAGCAGATGGGGTCAAAACCAAAACCACATGAAAATGGATACCCTGAAACACAAATAAGCAAATGTTAATATGATGCAATGAGTATGTATGCAAATGATATGCAAGGGTTTGTGACTGAGCTGGATCTGATCAAAATGCCCTGATATAGGTCCAAGTGTGTTCAAGAATTCCAGTTGGAGGTCTATAAATCCAGTAACCAAGGTGGGGGACTCAAATAAAGAGCCACATGTCCAGGGTTTTAGAATCACAAGAACTGTCCAACATGGAGCATTCTTAACAAAGTCAAAGTAACAGGGTATTCTGAGGTCAAGGTACCTGCAAACCTGTAAACAGCCCAACCCCCCTCACAGGTGATGATCTAGAACAAGGATCCTCAGACTTGGATCAATTATGAGAAGTGTAAACACTTCTAACCCGGAGGTACAGTGTTTACAATAACCATAACAATTCCTCCTCTAATTCACCTCAGTTTCTGAAGGTCAATACTAAAAGGTCATCCAGACTTAGCAGGCTTCCCAGATAGCCCTAGTATTGCAGGAAATCTGCAACACAGAGTTCTCAAGAAGAAACCCATATCTGAACCGTGTTTCATATTCCCGCACCAGACCGAAATGGAATGGGAAAGAATATGATTCACTCTAGCCTAGGTGTCACTCAGGTCCCAGGTATAGGACCTTAACTCTCAATGAAATACCCACCCACCAAAGAAAAACCAGATCCAGCCAGCACAGTATGACAGTATGAAAAATATAAAGCATAAAGAAAGCAATAAATCAACTGTACATAAAGCAATAAACAAAAATAAATACAAGCACATACAAGCACATAACACCCCAGTAAACACAAATCAAACAAGCGCTAGGAAAAACCCACAAAAAGAACCAGAAGCCCTGGTTGCAGTATAAGGGTCCCCAGCAGAGTCGCCAAGCTGTCGCTCCCAAAGATTTGCATCCAGGTACAAGCGCGAACGGTCGGCGAAGGGAACAGTGAGAACACACAGCCGTGGACTCACTGGAGATGAATAGAGTCGCCAGCTAGGCATTTTTATCCCGGAGGAAAGGTAATGCTGCATAGACCTAGGAAAAGATGGATAAGACGGTTTGCGAACCAGAGAGACTGAGAAAGGGGGTTGGTTACAACCTGGGAAGGTGTTAGCACCCAGATTGTCCGTCGTACTCGACGGGATCCACGCTTAAAGGATTTGTGTTTTAAAGGGGTAGTGTCAGTGCAATTTGTGTATAGAAGAGCTGGAAAAGGATGTACAGGTGTCAGTGTAAAGTGTATAAGTGATGTGAAGTATGGAAGTGTCAGTGAAAGAAAGAGGTGAAATGCTCAAGATCATGAGGCTAAAGAATGAAGCTAGAAAGAGGGGGAATATACAGAGACTTTTGTTCGATAACCGTTAAGTTATGCCTACGTATCCTCTCGTGCAATGAGGAAGTCAGAACACCGTAGTTCGACCCAAAGAGACTGAAAGATGAATTGACTTGATGAACTGCTTGCTTGTCAATGCTCAAGTGTATGACCTGTCTGGCTCAGGTGCTTACTGTCTTGCATTAGACGGAAGAAGCGAGTTCTCGCTCGTGAGTGAAGATGATGAGAAAAGAATCCCGAAGGAGACGATTATTGTTTGTTTTGAGTTTTCAGTCTTTTATTGCTTTTTTGAAGATTTGTCATAAGATAATGAGCTTAAGTCTAAACCAATGGATTTAGTAAACTCATCACATCTTCCCTCTGATTAGGGGTAATGAGAATACCTTAAGTGTGAAGTCAGATTCTCACACTTAATCACCTTCGGTGTAGGATTAAGATCATTAACCTACTTGTGATTATTTAGATGTTTTTGGTTTTTTTTGTTTAGTGTTGAGTAATGAGGTTAAGCCATAATCAAGGATTAAACAGACTCATTACACCATCCTAAAAGAAGGATAATAGATGAGAATGTTTAAGCTGAGGAAGACTCCTCAACTTAATCCATGATTAGGGATTAAACCCATGACAAAACAAGCCTTTATTAAGTGGATTTTAGTTAATGGTATGATGATGAAGTGAATTTTATGGTTTGTAAGACAACTTGAGGGGGACTTGTCCATTAACACTAGGGTTAGTCCTTCTTAACCACTTAAGGAAGAATTAGAACCCTAATGCAAGGCCCAAGTTACAAGTGTGATGTCTTGATATTTATTAGATGAATTGATTAAGAGATTTAAACACCTTAAGGGTTCAAGACTTAGGATTAAAGTTATACACTCCATCCTAAGAGAAGGATGCAGGCATAAGCTTAATCACAAAGTCTTAAAGCCTTTAGGGTTTAGTCCCTGATTATGAGATGAGAAGAGAAGACTCAAAGAGAGACACAAAGGTAAAACTATGAGGGGATACTAATCAAAACCCTAATTCATTGTCATGCTTGGTTGATCCTAAGGTTTGTGAGGTTTTCAAGAACAATCTTCAATGGAACCACCAGGAAGCAGATGAACAGGATCAAGAGAAACAAAGTGACTTGCTTCATTCAAGAAGTCAAGTCACTTGAAGAAAGAAAGTGGGAGAAGCAAGAATGAGCAAGCTCAAACTCAAACACATATAAGAATGCAGCAATGGATGCAAGAGAGATGAAAATAAAAGTTATGAGAAGTGAAGGCAAATCCACTTCTCAAGTTTACTTACCACCTGAAATGTTAGAAAGAAATGCAATGCAATGCAAGATGAGATGAAATGATATGATGCTAAGCAAAACCAGAAGCATCTTGATGATGATTATGATGTTATGAGGTGCTGCAAACATGAGGCAAGACAATGGGGATGTTCATACAAGATCATGAATGCAAATGATGCAAGCTAAGGAGCATGAACAAACATGAAAAGTTATGAATCATACAAGACAAATGACATGGCAAATATGGGATGCAATGACCAAAGATACTTCCTACATGTCTTAAGATGTCAAATGAATCATAAGCATGCACAAAATGCAAAGACAAGTCATGTTATGCAAGGAAATGCAAGAAGGATGCAAAAGAAAGCCCAAATTAGGGTTCATGGATCAAACATCAAACACAAACCAAAAACAGAAGCAAACCCTAAGATAAAAAATGGAAAATGGCACCCAAAGAAACCCTAGGCCTATGATGGACCACTGCCCAAAGGGGAGCTCTCAACTCTCAACCAAACTCAAGATATGAATTTTCTAAGTTATTAGGATTTTTTTAGGGTTCTTAACAAAACAAATGCCAATCAATTAGAAAATGCAAGAACAATTCATGGCCTTTTTATCCTTGAAAACACATGCTAAACAAAAGACAATGCAAGAAGAATCAATGTCTCAACCTTCACCAATAGGCAGAAATGAATTTTTGAATCCATGATCAAAATAATGCATAAAAAATGATTTAATTCAATGAAAAATTCTTAAAATGCATCAAGATCAAAAAAGAAATTTGGTTTGAAGGTTAGACAATGTTTCTAAATGTCTTAGAACATTTCATGAATTTTTTTGTAATTTTTAAATACCTAAAAGTATTTTTACTTAATTAATTCTCATTAATCAATTAAAAATAATCTTTTGAATATTTAAAAATACTTTTTTAATGATAAAAAATAAAATAAAAATATTTTTGTGTCATAAAAATTATTAAAACTTTAAGGAAAAAATTTCATAATTTTTATGAATTTTTTGCCATTTTAAAATAATTATGCAAAACAAATGAATTAAAATGAATTAAAAATGAAATTAAACTGAAATAAACAAAAGTCAAGTGATCTGATGGTGGAGATTCAAATGGAAACACGCGCGCGTTGACCTGGCGCCAAATCCAAAGGCCAGAATTCAAATTTCGCTAATCAATGCTTATGCCCTAATCTCGCCGTTAAACACACTCAGATGACCGGAACCGTGTTCCGGTCATCTTCTCCGTTCAACCAAAATCCCTAACTCACTCCATACGCATCTAAAATGAATTCTAAGAACCCAAAAATGATTCCCACAAGCTCACGAATCAAAACCCCCAATCAAAACAAATTTATTCTTCATCAATCGCATGAATCGAAGGCAAACATTTTTAGGGCAAACCAGTTTCAGAGTCAAATTAAATGTTCAAATCACAACCATTTCAAAAACTAAAAGCACCAGGATGATCAGGACAACACAAAGAACAAGTTTGTAACAAGAAAAGCAACTTCTGGAAAAATAAATTTCAGGTTACCTGAGATTCGAAGCTTTCAGTTTAGGAACTTTCTGGCCACCTTTCTTTGTGCAAGCTGCTCCACTTGGTCCCCAGAAGATGTTTGAATGCTCAAATGGAGTTTAAGTTGGCTTGATGATGAGTTTCGAAAGCTCCTGCTTCAGTTCAGTCAAAAATGGCAGTGGAGATTCTGGCACTTTCAGGTCATGGTGAATGAAGGTTTGAGGTCCTGATGATGAATGGAGAAGGTTTGTGGTGTTTGTTTGTGTGTTTGTGAGCTAGGATGAGAGTTTCGAATGAAACTGCAAAATGGAGTGAGAAATGGCTATGGAGTAATCTGGCTGTTTCAGGCTTGTGCTTTGGGTGGTTTCTACTCAGTGATACATGGTGAGTTGAATGGAGGAAAAAGTTTGAGTGTTTTGTGGCTGTGGAGAGGAATTCGAAGCAAGTTGCAAGATGGTGAGTTTTTGTGTATGTGATGAATGTTCTGGTTTCAGCCTTGCTTGCCTTTATGTTTTGTTTGCAAATTGTCCACATAACTCTCTCTCATTGGTCAGTTGATTTGACATGTGCTTTTTGGATAGGTGAGGCAACTTTTGCAATTTGTCAACTCTTGTGTAAGAGAAAGTATGGTGAGGTGCTAGGCAAGGACATGGGCTGGTTCTGGCGCAGCAAAGTGAAGGGAAAGGCTAGGCTTGGTCCAGCATTCAAGGCAGCAAGTTGGTAAAGCATGATCATGAGTTTTTGCAAGTTGTGACATTTTGGTTCACATGTGATTCTTTTGCCTAACCAAACATAAAACCATGGCATTCTTAGTTCAAATCTGATTTTTAGGACTTAGAGAATGTTTGTGTAATGGTTTGAAATGAATTAGAGGTCACATGGTGCATTGGTTCAAGGTTTTGCAAAATTTCCAAATGAGGCATGCCTTGAAAATTAATGATTTTAGCCAACTTTGCATTGCCATAACTTTTGATCCAAGAAGAGTTTGATCATGTTCTTGTACTTTTTGAAAAGGGAAAGATGAGATCTACAACTCTCATGACCAAAGTTTTTTCATTTGAAGCCTTTTTGGATCATGAATCAAGGCTTGAAAAATGACCTAAAATGATGCATTCTTGAAAAGTCAACTATGCCCAAAAAGTCAACATTTGCAAAAACCCTAAATTCTTGATTTCTATGAACTTCAAACTTCTTCCATGATCAAATAAAGATCATATACACTCAAAATGATGAAGATCACCCATTGGTTGAGTCATTGGGGGCCTCAGATGCCCTGATTTTACACTGACTTGTCTGAAAAGTCAACTCTCGATCAGATGACTTCCCCATGGAATTTCTTCATGAAAATTGATGTGCATACTCCCTATACCATATAGAGACCAATGGAAACAAGAATGACCAAAAAATTTGGGGTTATGGCCTCTGAAACCAAAACCCTAATTTTCAGTCAACTGTGCAGTTCAAACTGGCTCTGCATCCACTCAAACCCTAGCTCTTGTGATTCCTCTGCAACTTTGACTTTGAGGAGATGAAATATGATATAGGAACACACATGGACCCTTTTGAGTTGATTGGTGGCCTTTGGAATGGCTCAAGAGGCTTTGGGATTGCTCAGATCACAAACCCTAGGTGCAGATGCCTTGAAAGCTATGCAGTGAATCAAAAAGTGAGATGTGAGGTGATATGATTGTGTTTATGCATATGAGAATGATCACAAGCCATGGTGTGAATGAGTGAGGGCAAATTTGGGGTGTTTACACCTCCACCACCCTATAAACCACCAATTCTGTACCCTCAGAGATTAACCAATTCCAAGACGATGGGCCAGTTTAAGAAATTTGTCGAACTTCTGAAACAGTTGAATATTACTATTCCGTTTACAAAAGCTATCACTCAAATGCCCTCGTATGCTAAGTTTTTAAAAGAAATCTTGTCCAATAATAAAAACATAGAGGATAACGGAACCGTTACACTTACTGCTGAGTGTAGCGCCATAATTCAGAATAATATGCCTCCTAAGCTAAAAGATCCTGAAAGTTTCTCTATACCCTGTGTAATAGGAAAATTCGTCATTGACAAAGCTCTATGCGATTTAGGAGCCAATATCAGTGTTATGCCCTTAACGATTTGCAAAAGGCTAGACATGGGAGACCTAAGACCAACTAAAATGTCTGTTCAACTAGCCGATCGCTCTGTTAAATATCCTGTAGGCATACTAGAAAACGTCCCAGTACATATAGGACAATTCTACATCCCTACTGATTTCATAATCATGGACATCTCTGAAGACTCCACTACACCTATCATACTAGGAAGACCATTCTTAGCTACCGCCGGAGCTATAATAGACGTAAAGAAAGGAAAGCTAACCTTTGATGTAGGTGAAAAGAAAGTTGAATTTATTTTAACACAATTCTTACAATCACCAGCTATAGAGGATACATGCTATCTATTGGACGTAATTGACGAATGTGTAAGAGAAATGGAAATGAAAGAAATTACCTATTCTGAAATTATGAAAATTCAAATCCCTCCGATTTTCGAAGATGATAATTAGCGTAAACCATATCAGGATGATAGTCTAAGCGAAAGTTTAGCACTTACACCGGATCCTATGCCAAGTAAGGATAAACCTACATTAGGATTAAAAACTTTACCTAATAACCTAAGATACGAATTCTTAGACATTGAATGTACAAGACCAGTTATAATAAATTCCAGTTTAGGAACAATCGAAACAAAGAAACTTTTAGATGTCTTAAAGAAATATCCAACTGCGTTAGGATATAACATATATGATCTCAAAGGAATATGCCCTTCAATCTGTATGCATCGTATTCTGCTAGAAGAAGATTGCAAAACCTTCAGAGAATCTCAAAGAAGAATTAACCCAATCCTTAGCACTGTAGTAAAGGAAGAAGTTAAGAAACTACTAGATGCCGGAATAATATATCCAAACTCTGATAGTAAATGGGTTAGTCCAGTACATGTAGTACCAAAGAAAGGAGGTATCACTGTTGTGAAAACGCTAAAGGCGAATCGATATCACAAAGAGTAGTGACGGGACATAGAGTGTGCATCGATTATCGTAAACTAAACAAAGCCACTCGAAAAGATCATTTCCCGCTACCTTTTATAGATCAAATGTTAGAACGATTAGCCAAGCATTCTTATTTCTGTTATCTTGATGGTTACTCAGGATTTTTCCAAATCCCTATCCACCCAGATGATCAAGAGAAGACTACATTCACATGCCCTTATGGAACGTTCGCTTATAGACGAATGCCCTTTGGGTTATGCAACGCTCCTGCAACCTTTCAAAGATGTATGATGTCAATCTTCGCAGATTTTATAGACAACATCATGGAAGTGTTCATGGACGACTTCTCTGTATGCGGGCAAAGTTTTGAAGGATGCCTATCAAATTTAGAAATGGTGTTAGAAAGATGTGTAAAAGTAAACCTCGTGCTTAACTGGGAGAAATGTCATTTTATGGTCAGAGAAGGAATCGTATTAGGACACGTTATATCCGACAAGGGAATTGAAGTTGATAAAGCTAAGATAGAAGTCATAAAAGATCTTCAACCCCCTAAAACCGTTCGAGAAATACGGAGCTTTTTAGGACACGTCGGTTTCTACCGACGATTCATCAAAGATTTCTCGAAAATCACTAAACCTTTTACCGGTTTATTAATAAAAGACGCTGAGTTCATATTCAATGAAGATTGTCTTAAAGAATTCGAAACTCTAAAAACAGCCCTCATCACCGCACCAATCATGCAACCCCCTGACTGGAGATTACCTTTCGAAATCATGTGCGATGCGAGTGACTATGCTGTAGGTGCAGTTCTAGGCCAGAGGAAGGACAAGAAACTTCATGCGATTTACTATGCCAGTAGAACCTTAGATTCTGCTCAGATGAACTACGCCACTACTGAAAAAGAATTGTTAGCAGTTGTCTTTGCGCTTGACAAATTCCGTTCTTGCCTAGTAGGAGCGAAAATAATCGTTTACACAGACCACGCTGCTATCAGATATCTATTGACTAAGAAAGATGCTAAACCAAGACTCTTGAGATGGATTTTACTCTTACAAGAGTTTGATCTCGAAATAAAAGATAAGAAAGGTACTGAAAATGTCGTAGCGGACCATTTATCTAGAATAGAAGGTATTAAACCCGAACAAGTGCCGATTAACAATGACTTTCCGTATGAACAGGTGATAGCACAAATAGGAAGCGACCCAGTTCAGTTAGACGTAGATGAACCAGAACCCGTGGAAACAATCCAAACGACTGTAGGACTGCCATGGTACGCTGACATTGTTAACTACCTAGCAGCAGGAGCTCTTCCACCTGATTTAACCTATCAGCAGAAAAAGAAATTCTTTCACAATCTCAAACATTACTATTGGGATGAAACATTATTGTTCAAAAGAGGACCCGATGGAATCTTTCGTCGGTGTATTCCCGAAGAAGAAATAGAAGATGTCATTGCTCATTGCCATTCATCTCCTTATGGTGGACATGCAAGCACTTCCAAGACTTGTGCAAAAATCTTACAAGCCGGCCTATTCTGGCCCAATCTATGGAAAGATGTCCACATCGCTGTTATAAATTGCGATCGGTGTCAACGCACCGGTAATATTTCAAGAAGAGATGAAATGCCTCAAAAAGGAGTATTAGAAGTAGAAATCTTTGACGTCTGGGGAATAGATTTCATGGGACCATTCCCATCATCTTTCGGTAATAATTACATACTCGTAGCTGTTGATTATGTTTCAAAGTGGATTGAAGCTATAGCTTCTCCTACAAATGACACACGAGTAGTAATAAAGCTTTTCAAAAATATAATCTTTCCCAGATTTGGTGTGCCTAGACTCGTCATAAGTGACGGTGGCTCACACTTCATTTCAAAAATCTTTGACAAATTACTATCTAAGTATGGAGTAAGGCACCGTGTGGCAACACCATATCATCCACAAACAAGTGGACAAGTCGAAGTCTCCAACAGAGAAATCAAACAAATCTTAGAAAAGACTATCGCCGTATCTCGGAAAGATTGGTCATCTAAGCTTAATGAAGCTTTATGGGCTTATAGGACAGCTTACAAGACACCCATAGGAACTACACCTTTCAAATTAGTTTATGGAAAATCTTGTCTTCTCCCGGTAGAACTAGAACACAAAGCTTATTGGGCGATCAAAACTCTCAATATAAACTATAATGCTGCAGGAGAAAAGCGAATCCTAGATATTAACGAATTAGAAGAGTTAAGGTTAGATGCTTATGAGAATGCTAAGATATATAAAGAAAGAACTAAGCGATGGCATGATAAACGCCTATCTAGGAAAGAATTTAGTGTGGGAGACGTTGTACTCCTCTTTAATTCAAGACTTAGGCTCTTTCCTGGAAAACTAAAATCTAGTTGGTCAGGACCCTTTGAAATAACTAGAGTATTCCCAAGTGGAGCGATAGAAATTAAGGGTAGGAATAGTGAACCATTCACAGTAAACAGACAACATTTAAAACATTATCATAAAGTTGAAAATAGAGATTATGCAAATAGTCTAAGGCTTTTAGAGTTGTCCACTAATTTCCCTGATTAATCTAACCTAACCAGTAAGTCAGGCTTTTGACGATAAAAACAGCGCTTAGTGGGAGGCAACCCATTTAATCATTTAAATCATTTTGATCATTTTATTATTTTGTCATTTATCATTTTATTATTCGTTTATTTGTTTTGTCATTTTATTATAGTTTTTATTTCATTATTACTATTATTGCTTTTATTTATGCATTTTATTTTCTTATTTTTTCCTTATTTTAATTTTAAATCACTTTTACAGGTTTTCTAAAGTCTTTTCCACTTTCCTTCTCCCCCTGATTTGTTTCCTCCGTATTTACACTAACTATGGCTAACCAACCGATAAACCTCATGGAAACCAAATTTAGAGGTAGGAACCAAAGAATGAAATTTGAAGAGTTATCACAGAGACCAATGGATTTGACTCTGTACCCGATTGATCTGACTATGGAAACCTTAGGTATACATGATAGCATCCTATACTTGTTTAACAGACTTGGATGGGAGAATGCACTGATTCAACAAAAGTTTGTAACTTACCGCGAGCTCACCCTTGAGTTCCTCAGCTCCTTAGTTTACCTACCCGAGCGCGGTTTTGAATTCAGGAAAGGATTTATCAGTTTCCGCCTATTTGGAATAGAATATGACTTTAACCATAGAGAACTAGCTGACTTATTAGGATTCCCTAGTGGACCTTTGCTTTTACTACCACACAGGTAGAATTGATGGACATTGAGCTGGATTTCTTTTGGGGAACTTTAACCGGAAATTACCATCCTGAACCAAATAACATGAACAATGATGAGATACATAACCCTGCTATCCGTTACTTCCATAAGATCCTTGCCCACACCTTCTTTGGAAAAGAAGAAAACCTTACTGGAGTATCTAAAGATGAGATATTCATTATGTCATGTTTGACTAATGGACAACCAGTCAATGGTGTGCCTTTCATGATGCAAACCTTCACCCGAATCCAAGAAGAACCTGATCTACCCATATTAGTAGGAGGTCTTGTAACCATGATTGCTGATGCCTTAGGACTTAGATACCAATTACATAGGTGTAACCGTTTAGGTACCATCCGTCCTATGAATCTTAACTTTTGCTTTAACCTCCATATCATAAGGAATTTAGGACATCCACCTTTCGAGTACCTAATCAGGAATGAAGTAGTAACCCTGTTCACACTACCAAACAATGCTAGAGTGAGTGTTCACAATAAGGATAATTGGCTTTATGAGCTTACCCCTCCTAACTATCCATCTACTCCTGAAACACCTCAATCTTACAAGATAAAGGATGATATAATGACCGATGTAGAAAGTGACCCTGAGACACCTCCTGGTTACCATGACATTGACCACACTGACGAAGTGATTGAACCCCCTGAAGTGAATCAAGTAGAATATGCTGACAACTTAAAGAAAATCATGAACACCCTTGAAGCTTACCAAGCCGATATAAATACTGTTAAGGATGAGATTAAGAGCATGCGATTGGACATTATAGGTTTAACTGACATAACATGTGAGCAATTCTACCACCTGAACTCTGCAATCGAAGATTTGAAGAAGCACTTTTGAAAATGCTGTAGTGATCTAGCTTATTTTACTTATTGTTTTCGTTTCTAGTTAGTTTAACATTTCGCAAACATTTTCGTACCGTATTTTCATTAATGTAATTTCACTTCAATTATCAAAAGCAAAGCACTTCTAGTTTACAAATTTTTCCAATTTAATCAATTTCTATGCTTTCAATTTATTTACTGTTATGTTTAAATTGATTAATGTTTTATATAATCTCTCGTGTGATGCAATTTACAAGTACTATGTTGGTATTATATATTATATATTGTTTGTGTTTAAAATAAGTGAAAAGTGATCATAAAAAATATTTATAAATTATATTGAGCGTGAGAGAGATAATGCATTCTGGCAATATTCTAAGTTTTTAATCCCTCACGGTCATCATCACCTTCTAACGATCGTGACAAGCTAATTAGCGCGTCACGACCGTCATCCCCCCATCACGACCGTGACGACCCCAGTTCTAGGAATCGTGAGAAACAGAACTGTTCTTCTTCGAAACCTCTTCCTCTTTCAACTTCCATAACTTTCAAAAAACCCCATTATCTCTTCCAACTCCCGTAACCTCCCATTACCCAAATTAAACTCCATTAACCTCTCCATTTACTCCACACCTATCACATTCTCACCTTGCATTATTAATCCGAACCAATTTCCTCTCATTTTACACTTTTCTCACAAACCTCAAAAACCTCTTATCTCCCACTCTTGTTCTTGCATGCAATGGAAGCAATTCAGTTTAGAGATAGTGAGCATGGAGAAAATTAGAGACATAGGTTCATCAGATTCCAGAACCGTGGTGTTCAACCCACGCGATATGTCGACACTGAATGTTTGAGAGAGTTGGGAATGCTCAACAGTGTCAAGAACCTGCTTCAGAAGGTTGGCTTGTGGGATCTATGCAGTCAGCCCCAACCCACATTCGAGCTTCTGACATTGGAATTTCTAAGCTCATTTCATTACATCACTACTACCGGTTCACAGAGTCAACTCACCGGCGTTGCTAAGTTCAGATTGCTCGGCCGGGAGTTCGAAGTTACGCAAACAAGGATCGTGGAGCTGCTAGGTTTCGATCACGGGAATGAAGCTCACCTCCGCGTGCCGGACAACTTCAGTGAAACCGCTTTCACCTTATGGCACGACATCACTAACACCCATGCCTCAGCCTTTCAGAGCCTGAATGCTACACATATCCACAACCCGGCGATCAAATACTTTCATCGCATCATCTGCAACACCATCTTTGCAAGAGAGAGCAACCACAAGCTTAACTCCAAGGAGCTCTTGTTCTTGCACTGCGCCTTAAATGACGAGCCCATTAATGCTGCCCCATTCATGCTGTCCCATATCCAGTCCATAGCGCAAAGAGGCGCAACCCCCTTTTACATAGGCGGCATTGTCACTACCCTCGCCATTCAGTTGGAGCTTGGTGACTTGGTCATCAATTTGCCTAGCAGAGCCGCAGAGTTCCTAACGAAGAATTATTGCAGGTCCGCTCACTTGATTGCTCAGAGAGAGGATGGCAGGTTCAGCCCTGTTATCCAAGGCACTGTTTATCACCACATCATCTTGCCATGTCGTGACCGCATCGATCCGTCTACCGAGCCAACTGGCTATTTGCTTTACCGGATGCTGCCAGCCACGCCCCCATTCCTGATGAGCAGGCCGATCCCCCAGAGGACGAGATGCAAGACACCATGGATGCAGCTGAGCCTGTCCAGGACATTCCTGAGTCATCCACCCGACAGCCTCCTGCACAAGAATTCACACTTGAAGACGTCCTCCGTGCGATTCATCAGCAAAATCAGATGAATGCCGCACTAGAACGAAGGCAGAAGGAGCAACATGATGCATTACTACAAGTTGTTGCCACCAACCAGAGGACTACTGATGAGAAGCTCGGAGAGATCTTTAGCGAGCTAGAGGCTTTGCGCATTGATATCACTGCTATCACCGGTACCGGTTCTGATCCTGAAGCGACTCCGACCAGACGCTCCCGCACCAGAAGCCGAGGCCGTGGTCATCAGCATCCTTAGTTTTAGTTTTTGTTTATGTTTTTTCCATTTCCGTTGTTTGTATTGTACTTTAACCGCTATTATATCACAACATTGAGGACAATGTCTGATATAGTGTGGGAGAGGTACCTTTCATTTTCCGCATTTTCCCTTTCCGCACTTTTCCATTCCGCTGTATTTCCTTTTCGTAAGTTAATGAAACAGAGCAATTTTTGTGCTATTTTCTTTAGTTTCGAACTTTCCCCGTTTATTTAGCCATACCGAAAAAAATCTTTAATTAATTCTTCGCATTACCAGACTTACCTACGAAATCATAATTAGGAAGTTGAGAACGATTCAACAAGATCAATACAGTCTTGACACCTTAGACTTCCCACTTAAGCAATTCCGTTCCGATAATTGTTACGAATACACCTTAAGTTTCAGTTCAAAAGTAACCCCTAGTAGTTTATACTAGCAGTCAGCACCGTCTGAACACAAACCACGTGGGGAGCCGATGAATATAAGTGTTTGATGCCTAATCTATAATGATCCTTCATATCTCGATGCAAATGAAAAAGAAATTGCACCAAAGTGCACGGTCGCATATAAGAAACGAGAAATATGAGAAGGAGTCCGTTGCGGGTTGGTTCAGAGGTACTGGTTCTGAACTTGGTAGGGCGTGCTACGGCTCGATCCCCCACAACCTCCAAATTGGATAATGAATGAAGGGTTACCACATTCGTGTACCAGACCACGTGCTTATAAAGGATCAAAGTCGCTAACCGGCTACTCCACTACGTGCGTGCTAAAGCAAAGGGCTTAATGTGATTGCGCTAGAATGAAACCGGGCGAAATAAGATCGAAAGACTCTAGGTGGAATTGTAACGCAATTACCGAATGTTTCGTTTAACGGGAAGTCGACGACTTAGCTTGTTGCTTGTGTCATTAGTGTATCGTTAGTGTTTTATCAAAGTACCGGTTTATCTGACAAACGATCCTTCGTACGGTTTTGTTATGTGTGTGCGTCGATAAAAACTTGTCCGACAATTTTCAACCGACTATTTGCTTGAGGACAAGCAAAGGTTTAAGTTTGGGGAAGTTTGATAACGAGAAAAAGTATCGGTTATATTGCTATGTTTCAATACCGTTTTATCGCATAATTGTCGTTTTAACACCCGATTCCTCGAGTTTTCTTTTCGATTTTGCAGGTACATCATATACAGAGCTAAATCATGAGCCACAAGTGAAATGAGAAAAATCAACCATTAAAAGATGAAGAAAGGAGGAATTCTGCATAAACCTGCATTTTTTGTAACACTCACAGTCGTCACCTAGGAGTCACGACCGTGACACGCTAAAAGGAGCAGTCACGGTCGTCACAAGTCCCTCACGACCGTGATGCGCATCAAACACGGATGATGAACGTGACACCCTTGTCACGACCGCGACAAGGGGAAATTAGGGTATTATGCTGAGACTTGGTCCTGAACGTGTACGCCAACGTGAAGTCAACATGCCTATGTTCCCGCAGACCAAGTATTCCAACGTTTCCCTGGATTCTCTCAACACCTACGAGGCCCAAGCACCAATTCCAACTGCCAGCCCAATTTGCTTTCTATAAATAGCTTAACTTCAAGAAACAATTTACGGAGAGTTTTAATTTCAATTTTCTTGCGGAAGCTCTGCCGATTTTATTTGCACCCTTTATTTTTCCAGCATTAGTTTTCTTGCTTTAATTTTCTGTATCCCAACCAACCATATAACAATTTCCAACATTAGGAAATTGTTATAATTTAATTTGTTTCAAAGCCTTCAGATTCTTTTAGAAAATTTATTTCCGATTCCGGTCAGAACTCCGAGCTTTCCAGCCTGTGGAAGAAGGAGTCTACTACTTTTATTGTTATCCAGGTTTATATTTAAATTGCATTTATATTAATGTTGAGTATTTATTTTTCTGCCATGCATATTTTATTTTATATTTCTCTGCCTCTGTCTGGTTCAACAATAATGAGTAGCTAAACACCTTAGGGCGGTATGTAATTAAAACAAACTAAATCGATAAAATCAACTCTAGGCTTAAAATAATTAAGAGCTTAAAATTCTGGCTGAGACTTTTTATTATAAAATCAACCTTTTTGTTACGAGAGTAAGGAAAGTGTAATAGGTTAGGTCAAGACCACGAGAGTGTGAGATTTTAACCAGATAGCTAAAGTTAGGCATTTAATTTAAACACAGCGAGAGCGCTTTAAAATGAATTAGAATTACTAAGTTTCCAAAAATTATTTCTAAACACCTATGGGCTAGCGAGAGCAGGCATAGGGCTTTAGGGGTAAGATCTGAGATAAGACCACGAGAGTGTGAGTTAAAGATATTTAAACTGGTAACCTCTACAGAATAGATTAAGTGAACCATCTTTATAAGCCTAGGGTAGATTGACCCGCCTAAGTTAACATAATTACATACCGACTGCCTTAGTATTATTTTATTAAACTTAAATTTAATTCTCGCCTTTAATCTTTAAAAACAACCAAAACAATCGTGACAACCCTTCACCTTAGCTAAACTAGAAATTCCTCTAGCACTAAGTAACCATAGAGTCCCTGTGGATCGATAATCTTAAATATTACTTCGATAGGCTGTGCACTTGCAATTAAGATACCGCTAGACACATAATTAGAGAACGTCTTTAGCCCATCAGATGCCATGTTCAGTTACTTCCAAAGAACCTATCTGCTTTGATTCATATTTTGATAAAATCCCACAACATAATTCAGATATGAGATCCTCATAAATAACTGAACATGTATGCTAGAATGCTATGATGGCATGTATGCAGTTGGCAAATGATCGAGAACTGGTGTCTGTCTGGATACGGAACACTGAGCTGAGAACCGAGTATCTGATGATATATCTCCTCTGAATAATAACCATCTGATAAGAACTCAAAACCAAGGATCAAGAACTCCAGGATTATACTAACCAGACCGAAACATAAGATCACACTGATGATGAAGGGTATGTTGAGGTCAAGGGTTCCTGCAAACCTGTAAACCTATCCCAATCTCACGGGTGTGCTCCGGGTCAAACATCACGGACTCTCAAAGCCGAATAGTAATAATACTTTCACCATTTCCGAGAAATGTCTCATGACCAAATCAGGGAATCGGTTAGGCATTATGTACTACGCAGGGAGGCCTCAGCTGAGTCCGGGAAAAACACGCATCCCTTATAAGTCCCCAGCTTCGAGCACTGAAATCGAGAAACAATAGTACATTCAGCCCGTAGGATACAGTACTATTTTCATACGACCAGATGCTCTGACTGAGTTCCTATAAGAGAACCAGGCCATCCTATGCGAGTCCCCAATGGACCCTCGGGTGCGAATGGGTTTGCCACAAAATGTGGACTGCCACTGCCACCACTAGAGAGGGTTGTTTCCACAAAGGTTCTCAATGATCGGTCCCCAGATGCACATAACTATCAAGGTCATATCCCGAAGTGGAGGAAATCCCCACACAAGATATTTCCAAGATGGTCGCAATCTGGGCGTGAAACACATCGCCACTCATCATGTCACATGCGAGTACAATATGTCCACTCTAATCCTAGGGTGCACTCAAGCCGGGTACTTGGCTTATCTCTCCGAAATAGTATCCCCCAAGCCCACCAAACAGAAAACCAGTCCAGACAGTCCAGTATGATATATATGATGCAGAAAATAAATACTGAAAACTATAAATAAAGCTGTAAATAAAGCTGTAAACAACAACAATAAAATACAACAAGCCACAGCAAACAAACATCACCCAAAGAAACAGCAACACACAAGCGCTAGGAGAGACTCACAGGGGAACCAGAGACTCTGGGTTCGGTCCCCAGCAGAGTCGCCAGTTGTCGCTCCCCAGATTTTCATCCTGGTACAAACGCGAAAGTGGCGCGGAAAATGAATAGAGTCGCCAGCCAGGCATTTTTATCCCGAAGGAACGGGAATGGTAATGATGCACAAACCAGGAGGAAGAAGAGGAAGGACACGGGTCCTGCGAACCAAAGAGACTGGGTTCGGGAGTCGGTTACAACCTGGGAAGGTATTAGCACCCCAGACCGTCCGCCGTACCCGACGGGATCCACGCTTGCAAAAGAAACTATTTCAAAGGGTGAGGGTATGAAAGCTGCAGCAAAAGAATGGAAAATGAAAAGAAACTGGAACTGGAATAGAAATGAATAAGAGAACAAAGGGAAAAAATGTAGGGAAAATAAAGATTGTGCTCGAACGGGCCCTACCCCGCTGCCTACGTACCTCATCAGGACAATGAGGATCAGAGACGCCGTAGTTCCCCTAACTAGGGGTGGAAAAGATTACTTGTGAATTAAGACTTGAACTGCCTATGTCAATGCTCAGGTGTTGCAGACTCGGACGACGAGTGCGTAACCGTCTTGCAAAGTGACAAGTAGGAGCAAGTTCGCGTACGGAGCGAATGAGGTGAGAAAAGAATTCCCGAAGGAAAGACGCTTATTGTTTGTTTGGTGTTTTTTAGAAGCTTTTATGAGTGAAGGTTTGCATAGGCAAGTGTACCTAAGCTCTCTTCAATGGAATGTGCATTTGTCACTACATTCCAAGATGGAATAATAGAACAAGCACACTCAAGTAAGGAGAAGATCCCCAAAACTTGAACCCAAAGACTAGGGCTTAGGCTCACTAACTTGTTTACTTATTAGGTGTTTTGATTATTTACAGATGAAGAAGTATTTTTTATGCTTTTCTTTTATGAAGAAGATACCTTGATCAGACTTGTGCATCACAAGGTAAACTTGTACTATCCCAAGATGGGAAGACTACAAGCATACCTCATGGTATAAGGCTATGGATCAATGCATCACTTCAAACTTATTAAAGTGTTTTTTAGAGTTATGAGATGAGAAGAGAAGAAGAACCAAAAGGATCACAAAGGAAAAAATCTAAAGGGGGACTAAAATAATCCTAAGTGTTAACATGCATGGATGTCCAAAGGGTTAGTGAAGTTTCTATCCTAATGAAGAAGGAAAGAAGAAGACAAGAAGATAGAAGAAGGGATGAGAAAGGCCTAGGACCAACAACAAAGAGTTAGTGCACATAAACATAAGAGGAGAAGATGAGAACTGGAGATGTGGAACTCAATTCCCACACCTAACACTTACCGAGCCCCTGTAAGGTTAGTATGCATACAAGTGAAATGAAAATATTTGCGCAAGTTAAAAGATGACAATTACAAGCCAAACCAAACAAAAAGTCAGTACCTAACCCTATAGGTGACCTAAAACAAAGACCCACAAATCCTAATAGGATGACATAAATGCCTTCCTCAAACTATGTTAGAAAGAGGGAATAAGGAGGCACGAAACACTACCTAAGAGACGAGACTCCAAACAAATACCAAATGACGTGAGAAAATTATGAAATTAAATTTCTAAAGTCAACAACTAGCAACTAACAATGCATCAAAATATCTCACAAAAATTCACAAAGAAACTCCACTAAATAATCGCACGAAATCTCTTAAGGACAAGTAACGGAAACGCACAAATACGACTTACAAAACTATGGCTAAAATGGAATTAAAAATATGAGAAAAATTCTTTTATGTACTTTTATGAGTCTATGAAATAATGCAAAAAGAACGAAGTTAAAATAATGAACGAGGTGAAAGAAATAAATTTTACAAGATGAATCTCTAATTATGGAAACTAAATGAAAAAGAAATTAAAAGGAAATCGAAATAAATGAAAATTAATAAAAATCAGGAAATGAAAAATATAACAAAGTTCTAAAATGGATTATGAGATTAAAACTATTTTTTTGTGAAATTTTCTAATGAGTTTTACTATTTTAAAAGAATTAAAACTAAACTATGAAAAAAAAAGAAATTAAAATCTAAAAAGAAGAGGAGGTGCATCAGCAAGAAAAAACAGTTAAAAAAAAGAATGGGCCAGGAGGGGGTGGCGAAAGCAATGGATCCCTAGGCCCACCGCAAAAAAAAGTCTGAAGGTCTATGAGTGGTCACGCGGTCAACGTTGACTGGATGGATGAGCGTCGGATCTGGAGACTTTCCCAGGTAATTGCATCAAGCGGCTGGAAATGCAAGTGCATGGTGCTTACAGTAGAACATCTAACACAGAATGGCAATGGAGGTATCCTACCGGACGGTGACAAGTGTCACCGCCGGTAGGGAGGAAATCACAAAATCTGTCAGCATCTCTATCTTCTTATCACCTTAGTTTCCACGTTTTCCTTTATCAAATACTATTAAAAACTCTTATTATCTCTTAATATCTTCTCTATGAAACAAAAGAAATTCTTAACAAATTAAAAAATAAAAGCAACACAAACACAAAGAGCAAACACGCCCTTCCCTCTCTCTGTATCACGTCTTCCTTCATCTTCCTTCTTCTTTGCTCTCACCAACCGCCGACACCTCTTCTTCTTCAACCTTGCATCGCCGACGCTGCCGTTTCTCTGATCAACAAAACTCAACACAACACCTCATCCAACCCTCATCCTCATCCTCACACTCGCTCGGCCTCACCGCCACGGTTCGCTTTCTTCGTCAACCTAAGCCTCCGCACACTTCTTCGGCTGACCACTTCCAAATCCCACAAACCGAACACCAACCTAAACCTATTCTTTGCGCTCAACTCAAATCCGAAAACAAAACTATTAACCGCTCACTCAGAACATTGGATCGAAGCAAGCAGAAGCAAGAACACACAACAATAATCCAATTAAAAAACTCAGATATGTGCACCTTTCGATTGAAGACTCGAAATCGTGGTAAGATTCGGTCACCTTATCTCTGACTCTTCTTCCTTCTTTTTCGCACGCCTACGGATTCATCATTGTTGTTGAGCCTCGCTTCAATATTTGAATTGCAATTTGTGCGCTCCGAGCTAATATGAACTGCTTTGTTGAATCACTTTGCAGGTTATTGTTGATGATGTTAAACTCATATGAATTATGATGACTATTGATGTTGATTCAAGAGGCTTAAAGAATCATCCGATTGAAGAAGTTGATGAAGATTGACGACGAATCCGTGAGGATGATGAAGATGAGGATGATGACTTTGATTGCGCTATGGAATTCGGTTTGGTGACGAAAAAAGTGTTGATTCGGTTTTGTCAAGAGTGATGCAAATAAGCTGCTAGAGGATTCCGGATGAACGAGTGATGAAGATTGTGATTCAGTTCTGATTCAATGGAAGAAGATGAGGTTCGTTTTCTGTTTTTCGAACTGTGACTGATGAAGCTTTTATGATGATTTCGATCCAAGGATTTATGAAGACTGTGAGAAAGGTTGGAGGCTGAATTTACGGTTGTGGTGGTTCGCCGAAGGACGATTGAATTCGTGCAGCTCGGTTTCGATTTGGTGATGAAGAATTCGGTTGGTTTTTTATGAAGGAGTGAAATCTGTTTTTGGTTGTTGATGAAAAAGGAGAAGTTATTGGTGATGAATGAAATTGATGAAGAATATTTTTGAGTTTTTTTCTATGATGGTGAGAAGTGTGATCCTTCTTCTGTAACAAATTTTTTTCTTTTTCTCTTCAGTTCTGTTACCCTCTTTCTTTCCCCATTATATTATTCCTATTCTTGCTTTGGCTGTGATTTTCTTATGTGTATGTTGTGCGTGTAGGCCTTGCGGAATGCGTGTGACTCTTTTTCTGTGTGCATAATGTGTGATTCTTTTTCCCTTGCGTTTCAAGCTGGTCTTATTCGGCGTCTGATGCGTTTTGCTTTTAGGGGAAATTGGGGCAGCATGGGGTCCATGTGAATGTTGCAGGACCACTTTATTTAGTGTTCAATAAAATTGATTGATGAGTTTATGAAAGAACCAAAAAAAAAGAAAGAAAAATGAAATAAAACAAATGTCTCCAAATATGATCTATGATATGAAAAAAAAAGAAAAAAAAGAATAAAGAACAAAGAAATTGACATTGAGTTAATTGACATATGGATATTGGTTTTGAATAGAATATGGCCTTGGAAATTAAAAATGTATTTGCTTGGATGAATGAGAACACGAATAAGGAAGTAATGGATATTAAAAATAATTGGAATTGAAAAATGGACGAATATGGAAATAATGACACTAGAAAGAAAAAAACGAAATTGGTTTGGAAAGAACAAAATGATTTATGAATCATTTTCGTGAAATGAAACAACTACCACCACATGCACACAGCCATGAACTTCACTTTTCAGCTCAAAACTGCCCTGCTTCCACAAAGACCGCTGATTATTTTATGAGTCCTTGATCAGATGTTCTAAATCACTTTTAAAATTCAACTGAAATAGTCATCTGGAGAACAAAGCACAACACATCTTAACTCTGAATGCCCAATGCTTGATATATAAGTCACTAACAAAAGTAACTTGCATTTGAAAAAATCTCATGAAGGTTTGACCATGACCAGGTCAAACGTCCATGGAATCGCGGGCTGAGCAACCACACCTGGAGGAAATCCATGCCAGCCTTATGCTATGCTGTGGATGCTATGCTTCATTTTTCTATGCAAATGTAATGCAAGGTATGTGAGATGATATGCTAAATGATGAATATGATGTGATATGATGCTTAAAATGAAAGGGCAAATTTGAGGTGTTACAGGGATTAGCTCAGAAAGGTGGTTAGGATCTAGCTTTGGAATTAGGCTTGGTAAACCCTCTAGATCCTTCTCCATAATTCCCAATTAATTCAAAATGAATAAAATCAGAAATAATGAAAAAATGGAGCCAAAACATATGCTGAACCTGCTGCTGGAATTCAAAATTCGCAGCCGTTAACCGGTTAACCAAAGCTTTAACCGGTTAATGCAGGAAAATTTTGAAGTTTCCCTCATTTTGGTGGCAAACTCCAAGACTACATATGCACCAACCATTCCAATCTGATCTTGACTCTTAATCCTTTTAGGGCTTTGACCATGATATAGAGCTTGTATAAAAGGCCCTGTGAGCTTTTTGCCATGTCGTCTGGCTCTTGACTTTGTAAAAAACGTGAGTTCCCAGATGATTGATCATATGCCTTATGCTGAAATGTGAATGTTATGTTATGCTTATGATGCTTATGATATGATGATGATGCTAGAAAGAAGAGGGCAAATTTGGGATGTTACAGCTGCCCCTATTCAAGCAACTGTTAATCTGAAAAGGTCGATAGCATGGGCTGTCGACTGCTCAAGATAAACTGTGGTTGAATACCAAGAAGACCTTAAATTTGCACTCTGATGGAGAATGCAGAAATGGGAAATAAACCCAACCAAATAACGCTTTGGGTAATTGAAGAGAAGACAAAGCAGACGAGCTCCTTCCAAATTGAATTGTTACGCCGGATAAGGAAAACTTAGACAGACGAGTCTTCTTCAAGCAAACCTGTTACGCCAGGAACTGGACATACGAGCCCTCTTTAAGTAAACATGTTTCGCCAGGAATGGACAGCCGAGCCCTCTTCATACATTCTACAAAAATATATGACTCGAGACAGACGAACCTCCTTCGGATAACCCGTTACGCCAGGACTGGTGATGCATTTAAATCTGTGAGATAGACATGCATAATCAGGATAGTCAAACCCTCTTCATATATCCTATGTAGATATATGGTCTAAGACAAACGAGTCTTCTTCGAGCAAACCTGTTACGCCAGGTGCGACATTAGGATTGGACGAACCCTCTTCAACAATCTTGCGTAGATAAGCGGTCTAAGACAAACGAGTCTTCTTCGAGCAAACCTATTACGCCAGGTGCAACATTAGGATTGGACGAACCCTCTTCACAAATCTTGCGTAGATAAGCGGTATATAAGACAGACGAGCCTTCCTCGGATAAACCTGTTACGCCAGGACCGGTAACCATTTCGACGTTTAATCCCACCGTCAGGACTTCAAACCTCTTCAACACAGACGAGCATTGGATGATCATCAGGAGAACACATACGAGTGCCATAAGTCAATGATACAAACGAATATCAGACGATGATCTAAGAAACACAGACGAACACTTTAGGCGATGATACAAACGATTATCAACCACTGATACAGACGAATACCAAAAATCCAACACATACGAGCACTTGGAGTAGCAATACAGACGAGTACTAGAAATCCAACACAGACAAGCATTTGGAGTAGCAATACAGACGAGTACCAGAAATCCAACACAGACGAGCATTTGGAGTAGCAATACAGACGAGTACTAGAAATCCAACACAGACGAGCATTTGGAGTAGCAATACAAAAGACAGACGAGCGTTGAGAAGTACAGACGAAAAACAAGCAAAGTGCCCTGATTGGTAGTAAGAATCACGACTCTGCAGGGGAGAACCAGGTCAAGAGGCGTTGATACTTAACTATGGCTGAGGAGATGAATAATTGTGTGTATCATCACACCGGCCAAAAATAAATTGGCAACTTCTCTGGGGAATACTTCAATGATAGGAGTATATCCCAACCATGACCTCTGTGGGGAAATCAGGCGTTCAGCTGCCTGTCGGGAACACTTCACTTGTGGAAAGATAAATCGCTTGGGGATAAGAACACTTCAATTAGCTTTGAAGTTCTGTTGGGGATTCCACTTGCTCTAATTTAGTTGGGGAATGTTCTCTGCTTAGGTAGATATGACACCATCCTTCCAAACCTACAACAACAGTATACACACACGTGCCCCGGGGATTTGCATGGTATGATTTGTTCATCCATTGTCACCCGACACTCAAAGATGGTTTTAAATGTTTCCCTGCAACGTCATTATTTAGAAAAATCACCATGTTTCGAATGCAATGTTCTTTTTGCCAAAATTCCAGGACATTTTTGCAAACAAAGTAAAGAAACACAACACAGCTTTTGATTGAATATTCATTCATTGAGAAAGCCTCTGAATAGGAAAAGTTTTACATCAGGAAGCAACTACCTGGAAAGAGGTAGCTACCATAAAATTGATAAAAAGAAACTATCCTAATGGCAATGTACACGACATTCCAATGAGTTTCCTTGCTATGACCAACATGTTTTCAAAACTTTCCGTTCTTGCCTTTGCTTTCTGAAGAAGATAAGGGGACTGATTCCTACCCTTCTGATATTATCAGACTGCATGAAACGATGATTTGGTTAAGATTTCCCGGATCGTAGTCATTCGCTTATTCCCTTGTTTGCGTGGATCGTCCTTTCGGGTTTTCAATCCACCGGGATACCTTTTTTTGCCTGAGCTGTCCGATGTGGCTTTTCAACTCAGCGGGTGTACACATTTTTTTTATTTATTTTCCCTTACTTTTGCCCGATCTTTTCATTCTGTTTTTAGCTCGCCGGGATGCCCTTTTCTTTCCTGGACTTTAATTATGTTTTTGTGTCCAGCGGGTCGTTTTACACGAAGTATTTTTTAACTGCATCCAAGTTAACATGGGATTGGAAATATTCTCCATCCATAGTAGTGAGCATCAACGCCCCTCCTGAGAAAACTTTATTTACTATGAATGGGCCTTCGTAGTTTGGGGTCCACTTGCCCCTATGATCTGAACTTGGAGGAATGATCCTCTTGAGTACAAGCTCGCCTACTTGATACTCTCGAGTACGTACTCGTTGGTCGAATGCTCGCTTCATTCTCCTCTGATAAATCTGACCATGACAGATAGCCGCTAATCTCTTTTCCTCAATTAGACACAACTGGTTATATCGAGCATGTACCCATTCAGCCTCATCAAGCTTCACATCCATCATCACACGTAAAGAAGGAATTTCTACCTCAACAGGTAAGACTACCTCCATACCATACACCAGGGAGAATGGAGTTGCCCCGGTTGACGTCCTGACTGATGTTCGGTACCCATGCAGTGCGAATGATAACATCTTATGCCAATCTCTGTAAGTGACAACCATCTTCTACACAATCTTCTTAATATTCTTGTTAGTTGCCTTTACCGTGCCATTCATCTTTGGCCGGTAAGGAGAAGAATTGTGATGTTGAATCTTGAAGTCCCGGCACAGTTCTGCCATCATCTTGTTATTCAAATTGGAACCATTATCAGTAATTATTCGCTCGGGCACTCCGTATCTGCAAATGATGTCTCTCTTCAGAAACCTGGCTACCACTTGGCGAGTGACATTAGCATAAAATGCTGCTTCAACCCATTTGGTAAAGTAATCGATCGCGACCAAGATGAAGCGATGACCATTTGAAGCAGTAGGCTCTATCTTCTTGATCATGTCAATGCCCCACATAGAAAAGGGCCAAGGAGATGACATGACGTTGAGAGGGCTAGGAGGTACATGCACCTTGTCTGCATATATATGGCATTTGTGGCACTTACGGGCGTATGAACAACAATATGCATCCATTATTAGCCAACAGTACCCTGATCTCAATAACTTCTTAGCCATTGAATGTCCTCCTGCATGAGTACCGAAGGATCCCTCATGGACTTCCTGCATTAACAGGTCTGCTTCGTGTCTATCCACGCATCTGAGCAAAACCCTGCCAAAGTTCCTCTTATACAGAACTCTGTCTGCATTCAAGAAGAAGCTAGCAGCAAGTCGTCTCAAGGTTTTCTTGTCATTGGATGATGCCCCAGTTGGGTATTCTTGTTTTTCCAGGAAAAGCTTGATATCAAAGTACCAAGGTTTCTCATCAGACACTGCATCTACAGAAAAAGCATAAGCTGGTGCGTCAAGCCTGGAAATGTCAACCCTGGGCACATAGTTCTTACACAAAACTTTAATGGACGAAGAAAGAGTAGCCAATGCATCGGCAAATTGATTCTCATTCTCGTGGTATATATTGAAGCTTAACTATTGTGAAGAACGTCAATAGTCTTCTGGCATAATCCCTATAAGGAATTAAGTGTTCTTGATGTGTATACCACTTGCCGGTAATCTGGTTGATAACGAGGGCTGAATCTCCGAATATATCGAGGGTCTTAATCTGAAGATTAATAGCCTCCTGTATTCCCATCATGCACGCCTCGTATTCTGCTTCATTGTTGGTGCAGCCAAAAGTAATTCTGGCAACGAAGGGAAAGTGAACACCTTCGGGAATGATAATAACAACACCAACTCCGCGTCCATTGATATTGACTGCCCCATCAAACATCAACTTCCATTTGGGTTCAGGGTCAGGCCCCTCCTCCGGAAGTGGTTTTTCGCAGTCTCTTGCCTTGAGGTACATGATGTCCTCATCAGGGAAATCAAACTTCATTGGCCGGTAATCGTCCTCAAGCGGTTGCTGTGTAAGATAATCTGACAATACACTTCCTTTGATGGCTTTCTGGGAAGTATATTGTATGTCATACTCTGTTAATATCATTTTCCACCTTGCAACCCTTCCGGTTAATGTTGGTTTCTCAAAAATATACTTGACATGGTCCATTTTTGAGATTAGAAGTGTGGTGTGGGTCAACATGTACTGTCTTAGTCGGCGAGCAGCCCATGCCAAAGCGCAACAAGTTTTCTTGAGCAGTGAGTAACGGGATTCACAGTCGGTAAACTTTTTGCTAAGGTAATAAATAGCATGCTCTTTTCGATTAGACTCGTCATGTTGGCCTAGCACACACCCCATCGACTCTTCTAACACTGTCAAGTACATGATAAGTGGCCGTCTTGGAACTGGAGGCATTATAATCGGAGGCTCCTACAAATATTCTTTTATCTTTTCAAAGGCTCTTTGACAATCTTCATTCTACCTAACCGTTTGTTCTTTTCTTAACAATTTGAAGATTGGCTCGCATGTGGCAGTTAGATGAGATATAAACCGTGAAATGTAGTTCAATCTCCCTAAAAACCCACACACTTCTTTTTCTGTTTTCGGTGCAGGCATGTCTTGTATTGCTTTTACTTTTGCAGGATCTACCTCGATCCCCCTCTGGCTAACAATAAAACCCAGAAATTTACTGGAACACACTCCGAAAGTGCACTTGTTTGGATTCAACCTCAGTCTATACTCTATCAACCTGTCAAACAGCTTTTTGAGATTGACCAGGTGTTCTTCTTTGTCCCAAGACTTGGGAATCATATCATCCACATAGCACTCAATTTCCTTGTGTATCATATCATGGAATAAAGTTACCATAGCCCGTTGATACGTTGCCCCGACATTCTTCAACCCAAAGGGCATAACCTTATAACAGAATGTACCCCACGGGGTAATGAACGTCATTTTCTCCATGTCTTCCGGTGCCATCTTAATCTGATTGTACCCGGAGAAGCAATCCATGAAAGAAAATACCGAGAACTGAGCGGTGTTATCTACCAGCACATCAATGTGAGGTAATGGAAAGGCATCCTTTGGACTTGCTCTGTTTAGATCCCGATAATCGACGCACATTCGGACCTTGCCATCTTTCTTTGGTACAGGCACAATGTTAGCTACCCAAGGTGGGTAACTAGTTACAGCAAGGAACCCGACATCCCACTACTTTTGAACATCCTCCTTGATATTCATTGCCATATCAGGGCGAGTTCTTCTAAGCTTTTGCTTTACAGGAGGACAATCTTCCTTTAGTGGTAGCTTGTGTACAATAATGTCAGTATCCAACCCCGGCATATCTTGATACGACCAGGCGAAGATATCCACATATTCACGTAGCATACCAATCAACTCTTTCTTTACCTCGGTCTGCAGACTGGCCCCAATCTTTATCTCTTTCTTTACATCCTCAGGCCCGATGTTGATGATCTATATTTCTTCCTGATGAGGCTGAATGACCCTTTCCTCTTGTTTCAACAACCTAGCCAATTCTTCCGGGAGTTCACAGTCTTCCTCAACCCCTTCATCAGCTTGGTAGATAGGATTGTCGAAGTCATGCATAATCATAGCAGGAACGTTATCACAGGAATCCGAATGATCAACACTGCACAAATGATGTGCTTATTTCAGAATTTGTTTTTTTCTTAAGAGACGCAAACACACAAAAACACTGAAAAAAGAAAACATTGCCATTTTATTAGTTTTTTGTGAAAAATTTTAAAACGAAAGAAAGAGAACACAATTTGCTTGAAAAAAATGTCCTTTATTTATGGTGAAAACAAAATCATTAAAAGCATGGTGTCCCTACAGATGGATCCATGCACCTTGTGCAGAGTGTAGGATTTGACATACAGTATGATAAAAATGGAAACAAGAAAATTACTTTGACTGCCAAGTAACTTGAAAAAAATCTTCAGCAGACCAGTTCCGAAGCTCCTCCCCAGGTGCACATGGGTGAATCCAGTTATCCAAGTCGCAGTCACTATCCCCTTCTTCATTTGTTGCGCAAATATTGTTGTAGTCGAGCATTCCAGCACTAGTGAACATTATGGACTTATTGCCCTGAGACCAGCTAGACCCACCAGGTTGATATCCGAGACCGAACTTGTCATCCTTCTTTTCCACTTCTAACAACTTGCCCCATCCTTGGGCATTTTCGGATTGGACTACTTCCTTATCTTGCTTGTAGGAGTAGATAGGAGTCCCTTCCTTCTCATGGCTTTGAATTGCAACAACCGGAGACAAAGTACTAACATTGATTGTCTCAAAAGCCTGGCAAAGTGTTTCGTGGATCTCCCCGTCCATTTCCACATACTTGAAGGTCGACAGATGACTTACGAAAATATCCTCTTCTCCTCATACAGTAACAACTTGGCCGTCTACCACATACTTTAACTTTTGATGCAACGTGGATGTTACTGCGCTAGCAGCATGAATCCAGGGGCGCATGAGCAGACAATTATAAGCGGGCTGGATATCCATAACATAGAATATACCCTTGAATACCTGAGACCCAATCTTTACTGATAGCTCTACCTCCCCAAACACAGACCTCTGTGACCCATCAAAGGCTTTGACAATCAAATCATTGGGTCGCAAAACAATGCCATCAACATCCAGCTTCATGAGGGCCTTCTTAGGGAGCACATTGAGAGAAGAACTTGTATCTACCAAGACATGTGATAGAACAACACCCTTACACTCCATGGTGATGTGTAAGGCCTTGTTGTGATTACGTCCCTCGGAAGTGAGATCTCTATCTGTGAATTCCAACCCATGGCTGGCGTTCACACTGGCTACCACAGCCTCCAACTGGTTAACAGTTATCTCTTGTGGTACATATGCCATTTGCAAAACCTTTAGCAAATCCTCCCGGTTAGCCTAGGAACACATTAACAACGACAAAATGGATATCTTGGACGGGGTGTGATTCAGCTGTTCAACCACCTTATAGTCACTTTTCTTAATTATTCTCATGAATTCCTCAACTTCCTTTTCAAAAGTGCCCTGACTAGTAGCAGGAGTTGTCACCTCTTCAGTCACTATTTTTTTACCCTCAGCCTTTGCAGCAGCTTCAGCTTCGGGATCACCTCTAAGAGTTTGAGGAGCAAAGAGACACCCACTCTGAGTAAACCCACCAACTCCTCTGACATTCACAACAGTCGGGTCAATTGTCACTGCTTTACTTTCCACCTTCTGACCTTCTACGTACACGTCTGAGCCATAGTGCAAAGAATGGCCTTGTCATCAACATAGGGAACTGGTCCCGAAACAATAATGGTAACTGGACTCACTTCTGGAACATAGATAGTCACCGGCTCTCTCCGGGCAGGAATTTCAGCAGGATCAAAATAAATTGTTACTGTAGACACACAATCACTTCTATTGTCAACCCTGTCAAACTGTAGAGACCCATCATCAATCAAACATTGCAACCCTGCCTTCAAATCCCCGCAACCATTAACTGAATTCATGCAACCCTCACATTCAAAATCACAACCTGGAAAAACCTGCCCTTTCAACAATCTGTCCTTCACCACTAACAAAGAAGTTTTCACTTCATCCACATTCAAAATCATGTTTAACCTCTCACCACCATCAACAACATTTATCCTGGCCCCTCCATGATTTGGAATGGGGTTTGACGTAACATTTGGAGGCGGTGCGAAGTTAATTGCTTTTGAGTCAATCAAGTCTTGGACCTTATGTTGTAATGCCCTACACTTCTCTGGAAGCTCTCCAGGTGGTGGTGGTGCTAATGTCCTCAACTGAACCAAATTCAAATCTAACAATCTCTGGAGTAGTGTTGTGTATGTCATCGGGATGGCCTCAAGCACCCTGTTAGCTGGACGAGCTTGTCTCTGCTGATAGGATATTTGCTGATAGTTATTGCGTTGTGGCTGTTGTTGTGGTTGCACGGGACTTGTTGGAATGGTGACAGCTGCCACCTGCTCGTATGATCCCCTGTATCCACGCCCCGGGCCTCGGCCATACACAACGTTAGTTTCTCCCTCCCTTCTTATTTGAGGTCCATTAAAAGCTTTTCTAACACAACTTGAGCTACCTGCATCATTGTCTTGGATCTTCCCCATTTTCAACAGAGTTTCAACCATTTCTCCAGCTATCACAATATCATTAAAATTTGTTGCTGAACAAGACGCCAGTCTCTCAATAAACACCCCCTGTAATGTTCCCATAAACATGTCTGCCATTTCATTTTCTAACAAGGGAGGTTGTACTCGAGCAGCAAGCCGACGCCATCTCTGGGCATACTCTTTGAACCCTTCTTTGGCACTCTGAGACATTATCTGCATCTGGGTACGATTTGGAACCATATCCAAATTATACTGATACTGCTTCACAAACGCCTCAGCTAAATCCTTCCAACTTCGAATATTGACCCGGCTCAGCTTCATGTACCATTCCAAGGAAGCCCCTACAAGACTATCCTGGAAGTAATACATCCACAACTTTTCATTATTTGTATGCGCAACAATCCTTGCCACAAAAGAATGAAGGTGAGTTTTTGGGCAAGCCGTGCCGTTGTACTTATCAAAAGTAGGGACCTTGAACTTGTAGGTAATTCTCACCCCTAGCACTAAGCCCAGATCAGTGATATCAAACCCTAGAGAACTCTGAGATTGAATGGCACGAATTTGCTCAGCCATTTCTTCAAACCTCCTATTCATGTCAATTCCCTGGCCTTCCGCCTAATCCAGCAAAGTGATTTGTTCATCCTGCCCATCCATCTGCATGTTATGCACTCCATCATTGATAATAGTGACCCCTGGTTGCACCACAAGGATTTTAATGTGACGGGCGCCAGCCCCATTGCGATTACCTCCATCTGATGTCCCATTGTTCCTGGCTTGATTATTCTCCACCATTTCGCGCAAGCGCTCTTGAGTTTGACCTATCCCAGCCATGAGGGTCATGAATTTGTCCATTCTTGTCCTTAAGTCAGCCATATCTGCTTGCATCTGATCCATTGCTCTCTCTGTTTACCTTTGTAGGGTATCTGTGTATAGTTGGCTGTCTCTGAACCTTCTTGGGAGCTATAGTGCCTGAAAGTGACATAAACGTCAGAAAACTGATGAATTACCTGCAAAACAACAAACATGTTATATGCATGCAATGTAACTATTCATGTTTCCATGTCTAGGCATTAATATGCCCCAGTTCTGGTGTTTTTGACAGAAAATACTCCAGAGGTCCTTTTTGGAAACTACCTTTTCAAACTCCTTTGAGGAGCATTCAGACCCTGATGGCTTCAAACAAACAACTTTGCTCATTCAGAAACGGTAACATGGAAATTATCATCGTATAACATGAACAAACTACCAACAACCAGAGTCATAGACATAAACAGAATTCCCAAAGGGCTACAATCCAATACAAAAAAAAAGATAAAGCAATACTCCTACAACAAGTCTGTAGGTAGTCTGGATACAAACAACAATAAACTAAAACTTTAGGCTAAAGGAAGATTCAGGCTCCTCATCTGCAGTCACCACCCCTGTCCAGTTCTTCTTGACGCCTGCTCTCAACTTAAGATCTACAATCTCATTCATTGCTTTCTCCAATGCTAGCTGGCTCTGTACCAATTGCTGAGTCTTTTCCCTTCGTATTTTGTGAACTTATTCTACTTCTTCTTTCTTGAATGCCATCTGCGCCTCAAAGAACTCTTACTTTTCTTTGTACTTTTTCTGCTCCTGTTCTCTTTGGCCCTGTAACCAAGTAATGGATTGACGAGCTTCTCTGAGAGTCTTCAATGTCTTTTTACGCTCCGCTTCTCTTTTTGACTCTGTTAAACCCATTCTCTGAAAATGAGCTTCTCTCCCAGCAAACTCCTTTTCTTTAGCTTCTAAGGTAGCCTGCATCCTCTGTAGTTTTTCTTCTACTTCTTTTTTAGCATGATTGGCACGGTGATACAAGCTATCCATTTCAGAATTCTCTACCCGAACCTCGTGCAACTGATCTTCCAACTTCTTGTAATCTTCAAGAGAAACAGTGGTTTGTACCAATACTTCTTTTGGATATAGAGGAGCCTCAACTGAAAACGGAAGGAAGAATGTGTCAACCCTACCTTGTATCTAAGCAGCAAAATGGGGATAAGTCTTAGGGTCCATCTTTCCAAATTCTTTCTTACCCTCCCTAACCTTTGTTTCCCAAGCTTGAGATACTTGAATGATTATCTGCTCATTATCTTCAGCTGGAAAATACAGAGCCTTAGCTATTTCTTCATCTGATGGAGGATCCTTCAGTGGATAGCCAAATTGTTTTCTAGACACACATGGTTATAACTTATCAATCCTTTCCTACCTAACAAAGGCACATAGGGAAATTCACCACACCTTGTAATAAACTCCTTCCCCACTAAGTTTCTGCTACATCCCTAAGCTATATCATCAGATGTTAACCCCATCAATCTTCTATCCCACTTCCAATCTTGCTTAAGATCTTTGAACGGTCCTGACTTTGGAAGCTTCTTAGCAAACCACTCATCAAACAATGGAGCACAACAATTTACGTACCTTTTCTTTTTTTCATTTCTGTGATGTACACCAAAGTAAAAGTCTCCCAACAACGTAGGCACTGGGTTTTCTTTTATGAAAATGGTGATAGCCTCCAAGCTTACCCATCCTTTCTCTCTTGGGAATAGACTTATCCCATATACCATTAATGCTAACAGTGCACTGAATTCTAACCAGTTCCCTCCCAAAGCAAACACATGAGCTTCTGTGATAAGAAAATCCAGGGTAAATCCCTTCCCCTTACTAGCTTCCAACTCCATCTTTACTCTAATCATACTCAAATGACAAGCACATGCAATGTCCTTGCATGGGGGACACTTCTCTGCAGCATAATAGGGAACACCATTCCTAATGGGAATCTTCAGGATGTCAGAAATCTCTTCCATAGTAGGAGCCAAGACATAGTCAGGAAATACAAAAATTCACAACTGAGGATCATAAAACTGCAACAAAGAATGAAGAATATCTCTCTGATCAACAGTAGGCTTGTTCATGTAACCCAAGATCTTCCCATACCGACTTATGAAATCATCTGAAACCTTGTCACTCATCAAGCCCACCAGTTTCTGAATACTATCAATTTCTGGTTGCGGGAAAGTGTAATGAGCATTCATTTTTCTGGGTATCTATTGGACTTCTGTCATCTGGAGAAATAAGGAATACCATAACTGGGTACAATGGATAAATGATAACCTGAAATGGAAACACAAATAGTTAATGCAAGTATGATGCGATTTAAATGCAATGCAGGCATATGATCAACATCTGGGACTGTCTGGACATGGAATCCTGGACCCATGTGACCAAGAACCAAGATCCTCTGAATAAAGCCCCATGAACAAGAATTCAGTCTCAAATAAGCCCCAAATCAGATATCAAATGACTTAAGAACTCCAAAATCCATGTAGCCATATCAAATCATAGAACTGTACTAGTAATGAGGTATGATGAGGTCAAGAGTTCCTGCAAACCTGTAAACCCCTCCCAATCTCATAGGTGTGCTCCGGGTCAAACATCACGGACTCTCAAAGTCGAATAGCAATAATACGTTCACCATTTCCGAGAAATGGCTCATGACCAAATCAGGGAATCGGTTTGGCATTATGTACTACTCAGGGAGGTCTCAGTGTGAGTCCGGGAAAACAAGAATCCCTTATAAGTCCCCAGCTTCAAGCGCTGAAATCGAGAAACAATAGTACATTCATCTTGAAGGGTACAATACTATCGTCATACGACCAGATGCTTTGACTGAGTTCCTATAAGAGAACCAGTCCATCCTATGCAAGTTCCCAGTGGGCCCTCGGGTGCGAGTGGGTTTGCCACAAAATGTGGTCTGCCACTGTCACCACTGGAGAGGGATGTTTCCACAAAGGTCCTCAATGATTGGTCCCCAAATTCACATAACTATTGAGGTCATGTAATGATCCAAGAAAGATTCCTGCATCAAAACATTTCCAAGACGGTCGCAAGTCTGGGTGTGGAAATCACTACTACCAACATAGCAAGATGCCTTGAAGCCAAAGTGACTATCCACGCTAATCCCTAGGGTGCACTCGAGCCCCGGTTACGAGCTCATCTCACAGTAACAGTTCCCAATCCCACCAAACAGAAAACTAGCAGCCAGACAGTCCAATAATAATATATGATGCATGAATATAAATACTGAAAACTGTAAATAAAACTGTAAATAGAGAAGTAAAAATAAACACGCAACAACAAACAATCAAACACGCAAAGAAACAGAAACACGCAAGCTCTAGGAGAGACTCTCAAGGGGAAACCAGAGATTCTGGGTTCGGTCCCCAGCATAGTCGCCAGCTGTCGCTCCCTGGATTTCCATCCTGGTACAAATGCGAAAGTGGCGCGGAAGAGGTAGAGTTACCAGCCAGGCATTTTTATCCCGAAGGAACGGGAATGGTAATGCTGCACAAACCAGAGGAAAAGAAAAGGAAGGACACGGGTCCTACAAACCAAAGAGACTGGGTTCGGGAGTCGGTTACGACCTGGGAAGGTATTAGCACCCCAGATCGTCTGCCGTACCCGACGGGATCCATGCTTGCAAAGAAAACCGTTTCAAAGGGTGAAGAAATGAAAGCTGCTGCAAAGGGGGAAAATGTAGGGAAAATAAAAGAGTATGCTCGAACGGGCCCTACCCCGCTGCCTACGTACCTCATTGTACATGAGAATCAGAGTCACCATAGTTCCCCTAACTAGGGGTGGAAAAGATTGCTTGTGTCTTAAGGCTTGAATTGCCTATGTCAATGCTCAGGTGTTGCAGGCTCAGACGATGAGTGTGTTATCGTCTTGAAAAATGACAAGTAGGAGCAAGCTCTTATGTAAATAGTGAAGGTGATGAGAAGAGAAGTCCCGAAGGAGACGCTTGTTGTTTGTCCAGTGTTTTTTAGAAGTCTTTTAGGAGTATGGCACAAGGAAGTGAACTCAAACTCTTTTCCATGGAATGTGTACTTGCTACTACATTCCAAGATGGAATAATAGAACAGGCACACCGAGTAAGGAGAATTTATCCAAGACTCGTTTCCAAGGTCAAGGGCCTAAGCTCACTAACTTGCACAAGTTATTAAGTGTTTTAGTGATTAAAATGAAGAAGTATTTTTTTAGGATTTTCTTTATGAAGATGACTTCATGATCAGACTCGTGCATCATGCTAGACAAGTGTAGTATTCTAAGATGGAATGAATACATATGCCTCATGGAATAAGGCTATTGCACAAGAAGCCTCATGGAAGAAGGAAAGAAGAAGAGAGGAAGAAAGTTAGAGAACAACTTACTCCTCTAAAGGAGATAAGTTGCTTCTAAAGGGGAAAGATGAGAAGTTGAATCACATGATGGCATAAGGCACATCAACAACCCAAAATAAAAAAGCAAAGTAAAAGAGGAGGTGAAGAATTGAAATGTGGATAACATCCACATTTCACTTACCATTGCACCTACAAATGTAAGCAAAATTTCCAGCACATATTCAACACATCAATCAAATGCTATCATATCAACACAATTCATGGAATTAACATGTTCAAATTTTCAAGAAAACAAAGTCACCAAACATGTCAAGCTTTGAAAATACATGAATCCACGTGTCAAGAAAATGAAAGCATGCATCAACCAGCAAGCAAATCACCCTAAACAAGCATACAAAATGATCATACAATGATCTATGAATATTATGGCAAGTATGAGAAGCAAACAAACTCAAAACAACCCAAAAATGTCACTCTGCTTCAGTTTTAACCGGTTAACCAATGCGTTAACCGGTTAACCAACCTAAACCTGCAGCAAATAACCAGAAAATAGAAGTGTTAACCGGTTAACCAAAGCGTTAACCGGTTAACACTGTGCGAACAACAATAAAACCTGTAGAAAAATCAGTCCAAACCAGCTTATTTCAAATAATCCACCAACAGTCCAGCAATCAATTATGCATGAAATAGTAAGATCAATTCACATTCGTCAAACATAATTAGGCTCATGAACATTAACACACAGATCCAATCACAAATCAACCAAACAATTCAAGCAAGACATGCAAATACACAAGCACATGGTGGATCTAAGCACAAGCATGCAAGTAAGCTAAAAACAGAGATAGATCTGAACTTAATCAACCTACAAAGCTGAGATATGCTTTGGTAAATGTTGTTCGAGCTGGAAATGAGGAATCTCGCGGAAAACTTCGAAGATCTGGTGCTATTCTTCCCACACAATGCAAAATAAATGCAAGCAAAGAATCTTGATGTAAGAACTTGGCTCCAAAAGCACTTCTAACCACCAATTCAGATCTGAAGCAACTAGTGAAACCAGAAAATTGATGCAAAGAAGCTATTGATGAAGGTCTAGTTCCAAGATTAACAAACTTTAATGCAAAGTTTTGTGATCTTCAAAGAGGAACTTTGAGTGATTTGGAAATTGGGAGAGAAAAAAATGAGAGAATGGTGAGAGAGTAGTCAAAATTCAGAAAATGAGAAGTGTCAATTATGAGAGTTTTTTTTCTGGTTTGGAGGGAAATAGGATAAATAGCATCTAGGTTTGGGGCCCAAAAATTTGGTTTGGAGTCCAAAAAATGGTTTGGGATTAGCTTAGAAAGGTGGTTAGGATCTAGCTTTGGAATTAGGCTTGGTAAGCCCTCTAGATCCTTCTCCATAATTCCCAATTAATTCAAAATTAATAAAATCAGAAATAATGAAAAAATGGAGCCAAAACACATGTTGAACCGTCTGCTGGAATTCAAAATTCGCAGTCGTTAACCGGTTAACATAGGAAAATTTTGAATTTTCCCTCCTTTTGGTGGGAAACTCCAAGACTACATTTGCACCAACCATTCCAATCTGATCTTGAATCTTAATCTTTTTAGGGCTTTGACCATGATACAAAGCTTGTATAAAAGGCCCTGTGAGCTTTCTGCCATGTCGCCTGGCTCTTAACTTTGTAAAAAACGTGAGTTCCCAGATGATTGATCATATGCCTTATGCTGAAATGTGAATGTTATGCTATGCTTATGATGCTTTTGATATGATGATGATGCTAGAAATAAGAGGGAAAATTTGGGGTGTTACAGCTGTTCTGGTGGTTCTATACATTCTCATTCAGATGGCTTAAGATATTTCTCGCAAGAACAACGTGCATTACACCTTCTCCAGGCCAGGGACTGAAAAAATCCAAGAGTTAGTCAGATTGATGAATGACAAGGTATTAGATGACTTTAGGGCCCAATATGGGCTGATTTTAAGTTACTTGGACAAGCCCACTCTAAAGCAACAAGATGGCCTCCACACTCTTCTCCAGTTCTATGACCCCTAATTACGGTGCTTTGTTTCCCCCGATTATGTTATGGTACCCACCTTGGAGGAGATTTCCAGTATCCTAAGGATTTCGATTAAGGACAATCCTTCATTCTATAACTTAGATTGGGTTCTTCGAAATGAGGATATCGCTAAAGTTACCTACTTGAAGCTGCCTTTAGTTATTGAGAACCTCAAAGAGAAGAAAGAGAGCAACGAATTTCATGTGGCATTCCTGATTGTTGAAGCCAGAAAATGTGCTGAAGTGCAAACGTGGATGGATTTCAATGCATTTTTAGCTTTGATCATGTATGGGATCAGTTTGTTTCCAGGTGAGAAATAATTTGCAAGCATGGACGCAATAGTCATCTTCATCAAGACGAATCCTGTACGCACCTTGTTATGAGATTTCTACTACTCCGTTCACTACAAGAATGAGAGAAAGAGGGGAGGATTGGTACTTTGTTGTTCACCATTGTTCTATATGTAACACCCAAATACACCCATGGTAATAATGATATAATCAGAGCTAATTTTCAATAAAAATGTTTGAGTGTCACAATTCAACTAAAACATCGTAATAAATTCAATGATACGTTTTTAAATGAAACCGTTTAACTTGCAGCAAAAAATAACATAATTGAAATTCTAGTCTCGTAAGACAGTACACAATGTTGCTTAAATAAAATAGACGAAACAAGATCGCCCGACACCCCCAAAGTTACGTATCAGAGCTGACATCCTAATGACTTGACTCGTCCTGCTCACCTGCATATTACCCACAATTTAAACAGAAGGTGTGAGATAACTTACATCACAAGGGATAATATAATAAGGATTGATAAGCATCAAATAATAAAACATCACCCAACAACAACGATACCACTTCATTATATACACAACAATCTAATACATACTTATCAACAACATGCTTGTAACGACAAACATTATGCAATAAGAATCGACTATATGCATGTGGTACCGAATCCGATCTCTATTTCAATATCCAGTTCCCTCGGAACTCTCGACCCCTCTTTCGTGGTCCAGTATGACCCCTATTTCATGGTCACACCCTCGGCCCCTATTTCATGGCCACATACGATCCCTATTTCATGACCGTACCAACATCACAGCAACAATATACTCCACTGTAGTATGTTAATCATCATGCAACATGTCACTCAACACTAATGACATACATACATTAATAGGCACAACAATTACATATCACACCACAACATCACTAGCTATTATCAACATCATGCATGTCTTAGCATATAACAACATCAATCTACTTTAATCATCACACGCAACAACAACATATCATATATGAACATAAGCCATCAACAATTATATATCTATATACATATATATCATCACATCAACAACAAAACTATTAGCATAATACTCATGTTTAGATTCAAGTTATATTATCGACCCCTTACATTATATATGCAACTTCTCTATTAATAACATCAGTTATAAAATCATTACGGATCGTCAAAATCATCAAAAACCACAAAAACAGAGGGCTGACACGGGCTCCCGTGTCACATGACGCGGCTTGTGTCATAGACAGACGCCCAAGGCTCATTAAACCCAACTAAAAATCCACCCACAATGATCTAACACGGCTGCCTGTGTCACCTGACACGACCCGTGTCAGGCCCACTGTAACCAAAAAATGTTTTCCTTCATCCAGGGAGCTGACACGGCCACCTTTGTCCCAGGACATGGCCCGTGTCAGGCTACGGCCAAAAACCCCTTTTCTTTCTACCACTTCCTGCTGCGATTTTGTGTTCAAAAACCCATAATTCAGTCATTTAAAAGGAAAACTTGCATCAAAATGATCAAATAACATCCATGTTTCAACACATAATCATTATAGTCATTCTAATTCCTCACTTTATCTATTCTAATTCACTATATATGATTATTATCTCATTCTTCAATCTCTAATCATCAACCTACCCAAACCCCATTATAAAACCCTTAAGACAGAAGAAATCCCACCCTTACCTTGGAATTGACGAATAATCTTCTTCCTCGTGAGTTCTCCTTCACACTCTAACCTTTACCTTATTCTTCTCTCAACTTCTCCCGATCGTTCTTTGTTCCCTTTTCACGATTCCTCTTTTTCTCTCTTTTTCCTTATTCCCACTTAACCCTCAATACCCAACCTATTAACTTCCTCCTTTACCCTCACCAATTTTACCAAATGACCATCTTACCCCTTAATCTCTTAATATACCAATTATTTAATTTACTAGTAATAATAACATTATCCATCATGATATAATCCCTCAAATCAATAATATAGTCAATCACATGCTATTCTTTCACACACCAATATGATAATTCAATTAAAATAATTAAAAATATATTTTGGGGTGTTACAACTTTCCCCCACTAAAAAGGTTTACGTCCTTGAAAAATCACCTCAAGTAAAGAGATTCGGGTAAGACTCTCGTATCTTGCTTTCCAATTCCCAAGTCGTGTGCCCACCGGCAGCTCCTCCCCAAACTAGACAATCCATCAATTCGGGTAAAACTCACCTCGCAACTGTTTTACCTCCCAATCCTCAATTCGTCCTGGTAAAGTTTCAACTGTAAGATTATCTCTTACCTCCACCACATCCATCAGTATCACATGCGACGGATCCGAAACATACTTCCGAAGCTGTGAAACATGAAATACATCATGCAAATTAGACAATCTTGGTGGCAACGCCACTCTATAAGCAACAGGTCCAACTCTTGCCGAAATCCGGTACGGTCCGATAAACTTATGATTAAGCTTCCTGGACTTCAAAGCACTTCCTACACTGGTCACTGGATTAACCCTAAAAAATACATGGTCTCCTTCTTGAAATTCAAGATCTTTCCTTCTCTTATCATAGTAACTCTTTTGTCTACTCTGTGAAGTCTTCATCTTATCTCGAATCAACTTCACCATTTCAGTAGTCTGTTTCACAATCTCAGGTCCAAGCACCACGCTCTCCCCTAATTCATGCCAACACAAAGGTGTCCTACATCTTCGACCATACAAAACTTTAAACGGTGTCATCCCGATACTGGAATGATAACTATTATTATAAGTAAATTCAATCAATGGCAAGTGACTATCCCAAGCAACTCCTTGTTCAAGTACACAAGCCCTCAACAAGTCCTCCAAGGATTGTATCATCCTCTCTGTCCGTCAGTCTGAGGATGATAAGTTGAACTCAACTTTAGTTTCGAACCCAATGCCTCCTGCAAACTCTCCCAAAACCTCGAAGTGAACCTCAAATCTCTATCCAATACAATATTCAAAGGTATTCCATGCAACTTCACAATTACACCAACATATATTTCTGCCAACTTCTACAAAGAACAGGTAATACCAATTGGTATAAAATATGCTGACTTTGTCAACCTATCAACGATCACCCAAATATCATCATGTCCTCTTGGAGTAGTAGGCAACCCCGTAACAAAATCCATTGAAATACTATCCCATTTCCACTCGGGAATATTCAACGGTTGCATTAAACCAACAGGTTTTTGATGTTCCACTTTCGACTTCTGACAAGTCAAGCACGCATACACAAACTGAGCCACATCATGCTTCATACCAGGCCACCAAAATATCTTCTTTAAATCCTGATACATTTTCGTCGCTCCTAAATGAATACTCAAACCACTTTTATGCTTCTTCCAGAATCATTCTCTTCAGGTCAAGATCACAGGGATACAAATAAGATTCCAAAATCTAAGTACTCCCTGTTCGTCAACTCGAAACTCATTATTTCCAACTCTCTCATCACTAAACATCAGGTCTACCAATTTCACATCCGACTTCTGACCCTCTCGGATACGATCAAGAAAATCATTATTAACCTTCAGCATACCCAACATCACACTATGAGGTGTTTGTTCACAAACCAAACTCATATCCCGAAATTGTTCAATCAAATCCAACTCTCTCGCCATCATAGCTGACATATTCAATGTCTTTCGACTCAAGGCATCCGCTACCACATTAGCCTTACCTGGGTGGTAATTCAAACTAAAATTGCAATCCTTCAAAAATTCCAACCAGCGTCTCTGTCTCATATTCAGCTATTTTTTATCAAATAAATATTTTAAACTCTTATGATCACTATATACTTTGAACCTCGAACCATACAAATAGTGTCTCCAACTCTTTAACACAAAAACGACGGCTGTCAACTCTAAATCATGCGTAGGATAATGCCGCTCATGAATCCTCAACTGGCACAAAGCATACGCCACAACCTGACCATTTTGCATCCATACCACACCTAAGCCCATCAAAGAAGCATCACAATAGACTACAAACGTTTCATCTATTTTTGGCAAAATCAAAACCGGCGCAGTAGTCAACTTCTTCTTCAGCTCAATAAAACTCTTCTCGTATTGAGAATCCCACACAAACGCTTTATTCTTACAAGTCAAATGGGTCAATGGAAGCGCTAACTTCGAGAATCCCTCAATAAATCTTCGATAATAACCCGTTAATCCCAAGAAACTTCTAATTTTTGTCACTGACTTTGGAGCCTCCCACTAAAGCACTGCATCTACCTTGGATGGATCCACAACAATACCTTTTTCCGAAATTACATGACCAAGGAAACTCACCTCTTTCAACCAGAATTCACACTTTGACAATTTAGCATACAATTTCTTCTCTTTCAATACCTGCAACACTATCCACAAATGTTCACCGTGTACTTCTTCTGACTTAGAGTAAATCAGAATGTCATCTATAAAAACAACAAAAAAATGGTCCAGATATTCATGGAATATTCGATTCATATACTCCATGAATACACCAGGTGCATTACTAACTCCAAATGGCATCACTACATATTCATAGTGTCCATATTGAGTCCTAAAGGCAGTCTTCTGAATATCTTCTTCTTTCACTCTTATTTGATGATAACCTGATCTCAAATCAATTTTACTAAATACGCGAGCACCAACCAACTGATCCATCAGATCATCTATCCTTGGAAGCGGATACTTATTCTTGATTGTAACCTTATTCAATTGCCTATAGTCAATACACGGTCTCATACTACCATCCTTCTTCCTTACTAGTAATATCGGTGCTCCCAACGGTGATACACTCGGTCTCACAAATTTCTTTTCTAACAGTTCCTCTAACTGTTTCTTCAAATCAGATAATTTGGAAGCCGACATACGATAAGGTGCCATTGAAATAGGTCTTGTTCCTGGCACAAGATCGATACTGAATTCCACCTCTCTTTCTGGCGGCATATTTATAACATCATCTGGAAACACTTCCAGAAAATCTCACACCACTTGCATTTCACTAATTGCCATATTATTCTCCACCGACAACGAAGCAAACAGCGCCAGAACTTGCGCCTCATCGTCCATAAGCTCTTTCAGCTCTCGAGCGGACATATAACCAGCTTCTTCTTCCTCTTCACCAGGAGTAAGAATCCGAACCGACTTATTGAAGCAATTAATATGAACATGGTTGTACTCCAACCAATTCATACCTAAAATCACATTCATTCCCTTTAACGGCAAACAAACCAAATCCACACCAAAGTCCTTACCATAAATAGATAACGGACAATTCAGACATACGAGGGAAGTAGTTAACGACCCATCAGCAGGAGTCTCAATAATTATCTCTCTGTTCATTGGAGAAACAATAAGTCCTAGTCGCCTCGCACAATCAATTGAACTAAAATTGTACGTTGCACCAGTGTCAATCATAGCAATCAAAGGAACATTATTAATATGACAAATACCTCTGATCAAACGGTCTTCACTGGAAATCTGTGTCCCTGTCAGAGCGAACAACTTTCCTCTTATTGCAGCTTTCTTGGGTTTCTGACAATGCTTACTGATGTGACCTTGCTCTCCACAGTTGTAGCAAGTAACCACATTTGTCTTGCATTCACCAATCAAGTGTCCATGTTGGCCACACTTGAAACATTTTTTCACGTCGCTCGTGCACTCACTAACACGATGACCCACCTCACCACACCTATAGCACTTAAGTGAAACAGGGGCACCTCCCCCACTTGGCCTTTTACCTTCTTTTTGTTTCTGCTTACCCTTATCAGCAAGAGCTACATAAGGGTTTCCATGATGCATTGGTTGTTTCCCTCTCCTCTCAGCTAGACCTCTGAAATGCTCAGATCGAGCCTTACTGTCTTCCTCGAAGATTCTGCAACAATCCACCAAATCTGGAAACCTTCGGATCCTTTGATAGCGAATCGTCTGCTTAATCTCAGGCCTTAAACCATTTTCGAACTTGACACACTTCGAGAATTCAGCATTTGCCTCGCTATAATGAGGATAGAACTTTTCCAGATCAGTAAACTTAGCAGCATACTTTGTCACTCACATACTGCCTTGTTTCATCTCCGAACATCTTCAGGAAAATACTTTCTCAGAGATTCCCTCTTAAACACAGCCCATGCGACTGCTTCACCAACCGCATCCATTCATTGACGAGTGCCAACCAACCAATCGTTGGCCTCAGCTACCAGTTTGTGAGCACTCAGCCGCACCTTGCTTCCTTCTGAACACTCCATGACTCTGAAGATTCTCTCAATCTCTTTGAGCCAATCATGTGCTCCATCGGGATCATACCTCCCCTTGAACATTGGCGGATCATTCTTCCTGAACTCGCCATTTTCACGATCCCCAGCATTCCTTGGATTTTGCACAGCTTGTGCCATCGCTTGCATAGCAGCGGAAAGTGCAACATCGATTCTTCCAGCCATTCTAAATTTGGCATACAACAATAATCCAATGATGATTTAGATTCAATAACAACAATCACAATGTTCACACTCATAGCGGCATTACAACTCACTACTCAAAGACTCAACGACTCAACTACTTGGTCGGACGGACCGACCTGCTTTGATACCACTTTTGTAACACCCAAATACACCCACGGTAATAATCATAAAATCAAAGCAAATTTTCAATAAAAATGTTTGAGTGTCACAATTCAACTAAAACATCATAATAAGCTCAATGATACGTTTTTAAATGAAACCGTATAACTTGCAACGGAAAATAACATAATTGAAATTCTAGTCTCGTAAGACAGTACACAATGTTGCTTAAATAAAATAGATGACACAAGATCCCCCTAACACTCCCAAAGTTACGTATCAGAGCTGACATCCTAATGACGCGAAGCACAACGACTTCACTGACCACCACTCGACTCATCCTGCTCACCTGCACATTACCCACAAGGGGTAACATTTAAACAGAAGGGGTGAGATAACTTACATCACAAAGGATAATATAATAAGGATTGAGAAGCATCAAATAATAAGACATCACCCAATAACAACGATACCACTTCATCATATACACAATAATATAATACATACTTATCAACAACATGCTCGCAGCGACAAACATTATGCAATAAAAATTGACTCTATGCATGTGGTACCGACTCCGATCTCTATTTCAAGATCCAGTTCCCGTCGAAACTCTCGACCTATCTTTCGTGGTCCAGTATGACCCCTATTTCATGGTCACACCCTCGGCCCCTATTTCATGGCCACGTACGATCCCTATTTCATGATTGTACCAACATCACAGCAATGACATACTCCACTGTAGTATGTTAATCATCATGCAACATGTTACTCAACACTAATGACATACATACATTAATACGCACAACAACTACATCTCACACCAAAACATCACTAGCTATTATCAACATCATGCATGTCTTAGCATATAACAACATCAATCCACATTAATCATCACACGCAACAACAACATATCATATATGAACATAAGCCATCAATAATTATATATCTATATACATATATCTCGTCACATCAACAACCAAAATATTAGCATAATCCTCATGTTTAGATTCAAGTTATATTATCGACCCCTTACATTATATATACAGCTTCTCTATTAATAACATCGATTATAAAATAATCAAAAACCACAAAAACCACAAAAACAGAGGGCTGACACGGGCTCCCGTGTCACAGGACATGGCTTGTGTCATAGACAGACGCCCAAGGGTCCTTAAACCCAACTAAAAAGCCACCCACAGTGATCTGGCACAGCCGCCCGTGTCGCCTGACACAACCCGTGTCAGGCCCACTGTAACCAAAAAATGTTTTCCTTCACCCAGGGAGCTGACACGGCCCATGTCAGGCTACGACCAAAAACTCATTTTCTTTCTACCACTTCCTGCTGTGATTTTGTGTTCAAAAACCCATAATTCAGTCATTTAAAAGGAAAACTTGCATCAAAATGATCAAATAACATCCATATTTCAACACATAATCATTATAGTCATTCTAATTCCTCACTTTATCTATTCTAATTCATTGTATATGATTATTATCTCATTCTTCAATCTCTAATCATCAACCTACCCAATCCCCATTATAAAACCCTTAAGACAGAAGAAATCCCGCCCTTAACTCGGAATTGACGAATAATCTTCTTCATCGCGAGTTCTCCTTCATGCTCTAACCTTTACCTTCTTCTTCTCTCAACCTCTCTGGATCTTTCTTTGTTCCCTTTTCACGATTCCCCTTTTTCTCTCTTTTTCCTTATTCCCACTTAACCATCAGTACCCAACCTATTAACTTCCTCCTTTACCCTCACCAATTTCACCAAATGACCATCTTACCCCTTAACCTCTTAATATACCAATTATTTAATTTACTCGTAATAATAACATTATCCATCATAATATAATCCCTCAAATTAATAATATAGTCAATCACATGCTATTCTTTCACACACCAATATTATAATTCAATTAAAATAATTAAAAATATAATTTGGGGCATTACACTATACCTAGTTTGCTTGATATCTTCCCAAGTCAGGGCCTTTCGTGAAACTCAAAGGAGATGTTTAATGGTCCAAGAGGCTAATGGGCCTAACTTCTGACGACATCACTTGGTGTTATAACAAGAACTTAGTTGGAAAAGAGTTGATCACCAATTGTGGCAACTTCCCAAATGTTCCCTTGCTTGGACGAAAAGGGGGAAATAATTACAACCTGATGTTAGCTATCAGACTGTTTGGTTATCCATTGAAGACTTCTCCTAAAGACGAAGCCATTTCAAAATCCTTATACTTTTCGGCTTCTAGAAATGAAGATTTATCAATCCAAGTTTCTAATGCTTGGACTGTTAAGGTCAAGAAGGGGAAAGAAGGAGTTTGGGAGAGTGGATCCCAAGGCTTATGCACCATACATTGATTGGCTGAAACATCTTGTTGAAGTTAGACTTCTCCCATTTTCTATGGAACTTCCTCTGTATCCCAAGGTAGTCAAGTCTCAAGCCACTGTACCTTTGGAGGAGTTTCAAAAGTTAGAAGCTCTGGAAAACCAGCTTAGCTTAGAGAATGACAAGATTCATGGTTTGTATAAAGAGATGGTGCGCTCTAATAAGAAGCTAGAAGAAAAGGTTCAGAGGGCTGAGAGAATGGTGAAAATCAAGAAGACAGGCTTTGAAGACAGAGAGCTCTACTTTAAGAAAAAGGGCTTGGCTGAGATCAGCAATGTGAATGAGCGTCGAAGGATGAAGGAGTCTCTGGTTGAGGCCAATGAAGCTATAACTCTCTGGCAAGAACTATGGGAGACAAATCAGAAGAAGCAGGGGGAAGTTGAAGCCGAATACAAGCAAACGATTGAAGACCTTCAGGTACAACTGAATAGCCGGAAAGAAGAACTTCAGTTAGCCCACAAGCATCGTAGGGGTTACATCCAGAAGCTAGAACAAGGTCAGAAAGCAATGGAGGATGTTCAAAAAGAAGTAGAAGAGCTCAAAGTCTGTGCAAAGATTAAAGGGCCAGGTCTGAGCCAGGTTCCAGCAGGGAGAATGAAGAGGTCTTCTTACAACAAATCAGTGAGCTCCATGCTTCCTTTGACCAAAGGGATTTTCTCATTCAAAATCTCATAGAAGATCCAAGTCATCCAGATGTCTCCTAATTGTTAGAGGTTATCAAGCTTCTTAGCTGAAGGCTGAAGGATATGGAGATTCATAGGGCCTAGTTTCTTTTGTTTGTGCGGGATTAACCACAGGCTTGTTATGGGAGTCCTTTATACTCTGGCTATTTGTCCTTATTGTAAGAACTTGCAACCCTTCGGGGAAATCTTTTGTTACTCTCAGATTTCATTTGATTTTATCTAATATGGTTCAAATTTCTGAGCTTTGTATGACATCGCGTTCTAGACATCGCTTCATCTAAGTATCTTATCTGATCTTTGTATGAGATTTTTCTTCTCAAAAATCAAAGTCTTAAAGGCCATCTGGATTTTCATATTTTTAAATATCGGAATGGTGATATAAACGACTTTGAGAGTGAGAGAACACATCATTTTCATATCATTCATATCATGTTTGCATTTATTTGCAGGTTGACCAGGTTTCCTAACTTATTTGTTTATTTAGGAAGGATTGCGGATCATCATCTTCACAGGTATGTCACTCTCCAGAATCAACGAAACGTCATGGATGTTATTCAAACTGAATTAGCTGAGCTCCGTACACACATGAATGAGTTCATGAACATGATGCAAGGGGTTTCCCTGGGGTACATATGGAGACTCCAAGTGTCGGAATCAATGTAGATGCACAAGGTAATCCTGTTAACGCCATTGGTGTACTAGTAGGAGTTTAAAGGCCTCCTACCCCTATGGGTATTCCTGTTCTAGTTCATCACGTGGAAGAAAATCAAGATGACCAGTTATCTATGCTGAATGAGGACTTGGGATTCGGTGTTGGGGGTAATCATTGTGACTTCCAGATGTTGGCTGAAAAGGTCCGGGCTCTCGAATGCAAGGATACCTTGGGAATTGACATCTCAGACATGGGATTTGTTCAGGGGTTGGTGATCCCATCAAAGTTCAAGGCTCCTGGTTTTAATAAGTACAACAGAAGTTCCTGTCCTAAGACCCACCTTTAAGCTTACTACCATAAGATTGCTGCTTACACTAAGGATGAAGAAGCTCTAGATGTATTTCTTCCAAGATATCTTGTCCGGAGGATCCCTCAAATGGTACATGAAGTTGGAGCGAACTTCTGTCGTAATTGGAAGGAACTTGGAAAGGCATTCCTAAAACAATACTAGTACAACATTGATATAACCCCTAGCAGGACTCAGTTACAAAGTTTGTCATAGAAGAATTCTGAGAGCTTTAAGGAGTATGCACAAAGGTGGCGCGAGCTAGCTGCAAGAGTGCAATCGCCTCTACTCGAGAGAGAGAGAGAGAGAGAGAGAGAGAGAGAGAGAGATGGTGGACTTTTTCATGGATACCCTTCCGGGGCATTTCATGGAATGCCTCGTAGGGTGTTCATCAAGTGGTTTCTCTGCCATCATACTGACAAGAGAGCGGGTCGAGAACTGGATGAAGCAAGGTAAAATACAGAACAACAGTGCTTCTACATCTGGAACCAAGAATCCGTTTTCGAACGGACAAAAAAGAAGGGATGGGGAAGCAGGGGCAGTATACACCTAAAGAAAGAGAGGGAATTAGAATCCTTACTACCAAGCTGCAACCGTCACTATTCACCAAGACCAAAAGATAGACACATTGAAACACCGTCAATGTCATATTCACACGTGTTGCATAATCTTTCACAATTACAGATGGTCCAGCTCCGAACTTTACAACCGCCAATGCCTGGATAGATCCCAGAAGGTTATGACGTCAATGCCCACTGTGAGTTTCATTCTAGAGCTCCAAGTCACACCACAAAGAACTACAAAGACCTTAAACACCTGATCCAGGATATGTTAGATTCGAAAGCTATCAATTTTTCTCCCACTACGAATGTTCTGCAAAATCCTATGCCTCAGGATGGGAAGTCAGTAAGGGCAGTGGAAGAAGGTGACAAATTGAAAATAGTATGTGTAACGCCCCGATTCGATTATTTCATTTTTGTTGAGTCTTTTATTTAAAATGAGTGATAATTGTTTTAATTATGAAATTGGTGTGTTTATGTGATATGTTGATATGTTATATTATTTTACTGTTTTGAGAATTTAAGGGTAAAATTAGATTGGGGGTATTTTAGACATTTACTAATTAATGTTAAGTTAGAAATTATATAGAATTATAATTTTGAGAGAAAATGATATTTAGTAGAAAATAGAAATAGAAATAGAAATAGATATAAAGATATAAGAGTAGAAAGAGAAGAAAAAGAGAGATAGAAAGAAATAGAAAGGAAAGAAAAGGAGAAGAGAAAAGAGAAGGAAAAGAGGGAAAGCTTGGAAATTCTTCAAGATAGCTCCTAGGAATCGAAACAATCGAGTAAGGGTGTGAAATATTGTTATCTTATCATTGTGTATGATTATGTATGTGTTAGATTGATTGGGTTTTTGTTTTGGAGAAGTTTAGAGAATATGAGGGTTTAGGGTTTTTGATGAAAATCTAAGAAATTTGTAGATTAATCGGTTGAAACTTGATATAATCGAAGTATGATAGTTAATACATGTTAATGATCATGTTTGTTGAGGTTTGGTGGGGTTTTGGAACCCTTTGGTATGACTGTTATGCGACTGAGTTGTTGCTGAAATCACAGTGTTCGCTCAGCGAGCTATCCAGAAACATTTTCGCTCAGTGAGCACGCTCCTCGCTCAGCGAGACCTGGAAGTTAGAATTTTGTGTTTTAATTCATAACTTTTGATTTGAGTATCTGTTTTAAACGTTCCACATATCGATTCGAAGCTAAAAACATGTACAAACGAATGATACTAAAAGATGTAATTTTTAGCCGACTTTTACCCTACTTTTCCGATAAAACGTAATTATGTTAGTTAAGGAATTGTGAGATTGATTGTGGTATAGTGGTTGTTTGGAAAATAAATTCATTTTGTGAAGTGAATATGAATGCATGTTGATAGTGAAAGAATTTGTTTCCATTTGGCGTAATTGATGCGAATGTGTATAGTTTGTTTGTGATTATATGAGATGAATGCATAATTATATTATGAATATGTATGCATTTTCAAGAATGTTGTGGGTCATTTTGCATGTGAAGCATAATGTATTCATTCTTGTATTGTGGGATTCTATGTGAATCCGTTGTAATATCGTGTGCCCATGTGGGGTGTGAGCGACGATTGCAGTATGATTGTGTGCCCGTGTGAGGTGTGAGCAATCGGATTGTATGTCCGTGTGGGGTGTGAGCAATCCATAAACATTGTGTGCCCATGTGGGGTGTGAGGAATGGGTGATTTAATCACGAACGATTGTGTGCCCATGTGGGGTGTGAGAAATCAGATTGTGTGCCCGTGTGGGGTGTGAGCAATCTATAAACATTGTGTGCCCATGTGGGGTGTGAGAAATGGGTGAACATCATATGCCCGACGGGGAATTAGTTTAGGTAACGAGCGATGGTTCCAATAAGTTCCTGAGTGAACTTGAGATGATTGAGTCGGTACCGCGTTGCATTTGCATAGAGTCGTGAGTCGGTCTCTATGATTTGCATTTATCATCTATAATTGAAAATTGGTGAATAAACATGAATAATGTATGTTTATGCAGATTGATAGATATTGGTGAATAAACATGAATGTATATGTTTATGTAGAATGATGTGAAATGGTGAAATTGTGCATGATGAATATGCTTCGTTTGTATATATACATTGTGATGTATATGTGTGATGAGTGATGAATTGTGGTAAGAATATGTATATGTGTATTTTTATGTTAAGATATATAATTATATGCATTGTTATTATGATAATATTTCTCACCCTTCTGCTGTTTTATGATGCTCTATGAGGCATTGCAGAGTAGGTTTGCTGGAGGTCTTTTTGTGAAGCGTGTCTTCATTCTTTTGGTCGGTCGGCTCTGATATGTAGCACCGAGTATCTAGGGTTGGCTTGATGCCTTTTTGTGATGCATTTGTATATGTATCTTGGTGATGAATGTTTATGTAAACATGAATTATGTGGTGGATCAAACTTGATGATATATATAAGTATATATGTTTGATGTTGATTAATGTTTAGTTTCTGTTGTTATTTTAATGTTGAGGTATGGGTGTAAGGATTAAATCCCTCTGTTGCAAGTTACCCCATTGTTGCATATCGTTAAATGAGCAGGTGTTGGATGTTTTAATTTCATGTATAATGTGACATGCCTCTTTTATACTATGTTTTAATTATACTCTGATGGAATTTTTAATTTGTGCCTAAATGATTAATTGATTGTTTAGGGGTATAGAAAGGGGGTGTTACAATATGTGATGTTAATTCTCTTAAAACCCCTTTGATAGCAGTGAAGAATCGTTTGGCAAAGAAGGGTCTCTTCCTGGGTTGCGGGGAGATTTGTCTAGAGTGTGTAGAATCTACTAACGGGTGTGATAGATTGAGGACGGGAATTCAAAAATTGATTGATGGTGGAGGTATCTAATTTGATCGAATCATTAATGAATAAGACGATATCTCTACGGTGACTATCTACTTCACCCCAGTTGAAATACTAGTGGCATCAATATCAGCACCAGTAACGTTTACTACTCTAGAGCCTATGCCATACCAGAGTGAAAGAGTTGTCCCATGGAATTACGGGGCAGAAGATTATTGCAATGGCCAAAGGAAAGATGTAACTACCTCCGGGACAACACAACATCAGATTGAGAATGTAGGGGTTGGAGGATTTACAAGAAGTGGAAGGTTGTTCGCACCACAAACATTGAGGAATAGTGGGGAGCCCTCGAATGATGGTGCAGAAGCTCAAGCTAAGGCTGAGGGCAAGCAAGTTGTGACTGATGACGTCCCTACTCCTGATCCGGACATTATTTTTTATAAAGAAGATGAGGAATTCTTAAGGATCATCAAGAAAAGTGACTACAAGATAGTCGACCACCTTGAATAGACTCCTTCCAAGATCTCCATTCTATCCTTATTGATGTGCTCAGAATCCCACAGAAAGTCTTTGTTGAGAATCTTAAATAACGCATATGTTCCGCAAGAGATATATGTGAATCAGCTTGAGACTATCGTTGCCAGCATAAATGTCAGTCATGGGTTGGGATTTATAGATTTTGATCTGACTACAGAAGGGCGCAATCACAACAGGGCTCTGCACATTTCAATGGAGTGTAAAGGGGTTGTACTTTCCCATGTACCCGTTGATACGGGATCCTTATTAAACGTGCTCCCGAAAAAGGCCTTGATTAAACTAGATTATGATGGAGTAGTGCTCCGGCCTAGGGATTTGGTAGTCAGGGGTTCGATGGTTCAAAAAGGTCCCTTTTGGATAGTTAGAATTACCAATCAAGGTGGGTCCCCAAGTTTTCAACACGACCTTCTACGTCATGGATATTCAGCCCGCCTAAAGTTTCCTGCTGGGACGTCCTTAGATTCATGCGTTTGGGGCAGTATCTTCTACTCTACATCAAAAATTGAAGTTCGTCATGGGTGGACAGTTCATCACGGTAGGTGGAGAGGAAGACATCTTAATAAGCCATCTCTCTTCCTTCAAGTACGTGGAGATGGATGGTGAGATATATGAAACTCCATGACAAGCTTTCGAGCCACTCAAAACTGAAATAGTGTCATCATCAACATCCATTTCTGAGGAGAAGAAGAAGGGTGTATCTATTGCATCCTACAAACAAGCTCTCAAGGTGATCGAGTCAGGAAACAATGAAGGTTGGGTCAAGATGGTCGAGGTCCCCAAAAAGGAAGATATGTTTGGAATTGGTTACAATCCTGCTCAAGCAACATCAACACAACATGCCAGAGGTCGTAAATTCCCAATTACTTTCTCCAGTTCTAGATTGGTGGATCACAACCGTATATGCACTATTCAAAAGGACGTAATTGGTAGCGACTGTGAAATAGACGAGTGGATCAAGCCGAGTGTCCTAGGAGTAGAGCTCAACAACTGGTCGTCTGAAGAGATAATCATTGTTATGCAATATCAAGAGTAACTGTCTTCTGTTCTTATTTTTGTGTGAAAGCGCTACGTCTCGCCCAAGGCGTAGTAGCTCATTATAAGGTCTTCTTTGTTTCAATTTCCAATGTTTAATCATTAATAAAATGGAAGATTTTTGCATTCATTCATGGTGTTCCGTGTCTTTCATTTTAATTTTCTTACAATGAATGGCAATGTACATTTTTTCATTTTTCATTTTTCCTCATGCTCTTTCTAAGCATGAATCATCATTCATGCAGATGCACCCCATTGGGTCTTATCAATGACAATCTTGCTATGACTTGCTATAACTTTGATAATCCGATTTACCAAGCCGACGAGGAAGGTGAAGAAGATTGTGAATTGCCTATAAAGTTAGCCAGGTTGTTAAAGTAGGAGAAAAGGGTGATTCAGCCACATGAAGAAATTATTGAGATCGTAAATCTGGGTATCGAAGAGGCAAATAAAGAGGTTAAGATCGGGGCCGCATTAGAAGAATATGTGAAGAGGCGATTGATTACCATGCTTCGAGAGTACATTGATATCTTTGTCTAGTCTTACCAAGACATGTCAGGACTTGACACCAATATTGTAGTACACAGGCTTCCGCTCCGAGAAGACTGTCTGCCAGTGAAACAAAAACTGCGTAGACCTCGACCTAATATGGCAATAAAGATCAAGGAAGAGGTTCAGAAACACTTCAATGCTGGGTTTTTGGACATTATGAGTTATCCAACATGGGTTTCCAACATTGTGCCGGTACAAAAGAAGGATGGCAAGGTTCGAATGTGTGTTGACTACTGAGATTTGAATAGAGCTAGTCCTAAGGAAGATTTCACGTTGCCTCATATTGATGTGTTGGTCGAAAACACAGCTAAACACTCGGTGTTTTCCTTCATGGATGGCTTTTCAGGCTAGAACCAAATCAAAATGTCGCCAGATGATATGGAGAAAACTACATTCATCACCCCTTGGGGAACTTTCTGTTATAAAGTGATGTCGTTTGGTCTAAAGAATGTTGGGGAAACTTACCAACGGGAAATGGTGACTCTCTTTCATGATATGATTCATCATGAGATTGAAGTCTATGTTGATGACATGATTGCAAAGTTGCAAAAAGAGGAAGAAGTTCACAGACTATGAGTCAAGCTGTTTGATAGGCTGCAAAAGTTCAAATTAAGGTTGAATCCAAACAAATGTACCTTCAGAGTGCACTTCGGTAAACTGTTGGGGTTCATAGTAAGCGAAAAGGGGATTGAGGTTGATCATGCAAATGTGAAAGCTTTTCAAGAAATGCCTGAGCCTAAAACTAGAAAAGAAGTGTGTGGATTCTTAGGAATATTGAACTACATTGCACAGTTCATATCTCACCTAACAGCTATGTGCGGACCAATATTCAAGCTCTTGAGAAAAATCAGGCTGTCAGGGGGAACGATGACTGTCAAATAGCTTTCGACAGAATAAAAGAGTATTTACAAGAACCTCTAATCCTCATGCCTCCGGTTCCATGGAGGACTTTGATTATGTATCTTACAGTACTTGAAGGGTCAATGGGTTGCATTCTCGGTCAAGATGACGAAACAGGTAGGAAATAGCATGTCATCTACTACCTGAGCAAGAAGTTCACAAACTGTGAGTCCAGGTACTCAATGCTTGAGAAGACATGTTATGCACTAGCATGGGCTGCTAAGAGATTAAGGAAATACATGCTTACTCACACGACCTTATTGATTTCCAAGATGGATCATGTCAAGTACATCTTCAAGAAACCAGCACTAACCGGAAGGGTTGCCCATTGGCAGATGATCTTGACTGAATTCGACATCCAATATACTTCCTAAAAAGCAATCAAGGGAAGCGTATTGTCAGACTACCTGGCCTAAAAACCAATTGATGACTATCAACCAATGAAGTTTGAGTTCCCTGATGAAGACATCATGTTCCTCAAATTGAAAGATTGCGAAGAATCACTCTCGGAGAACGGGCCAGACCCTGAATTCAAATGGAGTATGATGTTTGATGGGGCTGTTAACATGAATGGCAGCGGAGTTGGTATCTTCATTATCACATCGGAAGGGGTTCACATGCCCTTCACTTCCCAGTTGAAGTTTGAATGCACCAAGAATGAGGCTGAGTACGAAGCTTGCATAATGGGAATTGAGTAGGCGATTAATTTACGAATTAAGACCCTCGATATCTTTGGTGATTCAGCTTTGGTCATAAATCAAGTTTATGGAAAGTGACTTGTCCATCAACCACATTTGGTTCCATACAGGGAATACACCAGGAGGTTGTTGACATTCTTCATGACGGTAAAGCTTCATTATGTACCTCGTGATGAGAATCAGTTTGTTGATTCCCTAGAAACCTTGTCCTCTATGATTAAAGTCCAACAATGGAACTATGGGCCCAAAATTGTGGTGTCTCGTCTCGAAAGACCCACTTATGTGTTTGCAACCGATGTTAGCAATGATGACAAGCCATGGTACTATGATATCAAACGTTTCCTGAAATGTCAGGAATACCCGACAAGGGCATCCAGCAAAGATAAGAAGACCTTGAGGAGGTTGGCAGGAGGGTTCTTCTTAAATCAGGATGATGTGCTATACAAAAGGAACTTCGACATGGTTCTGCTCAAATGTGTGGATAGACACGAAGCAGACCTGTTAATGCAAGAAGTTCACGAGGGATCATTCGGTACCCATGCTGGAGGATATGCCATGGCGAAGAAACTTTTGAGGTCGGGGTATTATTGGATAACCATGGAATTTGATAGCTGCAAATACTCCCGTAAATGCCATAAATGTAAAATCTATGTTGATAAGGTGCATGTGCTTCCTAATCCGTTGAGTGTCATGTCCTCTCCTTGGACCTTTGCCATGTCGACATCGACATGATCATAAAGATCAAGCCTACCTCTTCTAACGGTCATCACTTCATTCAGGTTGCCATTGACTACTTCACCAAGTGGGTGGAAGCAGCGTCTTATGCTAATGTCACCAATCAGGTTGTAGCCCGATTCATAAAGAATGACATCATTTATCGATATGGAATACCCAAGAGAATCATTAATGATAATGATTCCAATCTCAATAACAAGATAATGGCATATCTATGTCGGGATTTCAAAATCAAACATCACAACTCTTCTCCGTACCGCCCGAAGATGAATGGCGCAGTCGAGGCGCCAACAAGAACATCAAGAATATAGTACAAAAGATGGTTGTAACATATAAATATTGGCATGAGATGTTGCTATTCGCATTGCATGGGTACCGGACATCCGTATGCACGTCGACCAGGAAAACACCGTTCTCACTAGTATATGGTTTGGAGGCAGTCCTACCAGCTGAAGTTGAGATTCCCTCCTTGAGGATAATGATGGATGTTAAGCTTGATGAAGCTGAATGGCTCCAGTCCAAATTCAACCAGTTAAAAAGTTAGGGAAATAGAAAAAAAAATGTACACCTACTGAGTTGAAAAGCCACATTAGACAACTCATGCAAAAAAGGGTATCCCAGTGGATTGAAAACCCAAAAGGGCAATCCACGCAAAAGAGGGATTGAAACGAAAAACTACGATTTGTACGATTTGTGATTCTTCATCTACAGCCATGGATAATCTGAAGGTTAAGAATCACTCTAATCACCTTCCTAAAAAAGCGAAGTATACGAAGAGTCTCGAGGACATGCGGGTCATAGTCGGGTTGGAACTTGATGAGATCCAATTTCACATTGCCATTAAAATAGTTTATTTTCCTTTTGTGCAATTTTCTCTTTCTAGGGATTTCTTCCTGGTGTAACGCCTATTGACGGCCACTTTTGAATTAATAAAATGCATTTTCATTCAAATAAGCTCTCAGTTGTTTTTGTTTTCATCTACCATTGTTGATTGCAAAAACGTCCAAAAATTATGATAGATATTGCATTGTGAATACATTGATGCTTTATAATACACGCTTAAGAGTAAAACATTTGACATACATCTTAATTGTTAAGTAACAAGGTGGTGAATTCAGACCATGAACCTGGGGCATGCAAGTTTGTTTAATTTTCTCTTTTGCAGGAGCTGTTAGTTGTGTTCACTAATCTGCATATACGAAATAAAACAAAGCTATTGTCAGCATGAGGCATCCAAGAGCTTCTTCCTCAGCGGGCTTCATTGATCATGATTCCTTAGCAGGTCCCATCGGATTACCTTCCTCCAACAGGGAAATAAGAAGGGTTGTTACTTCCTTGGTAGAGGATATCATTAGCAAGAGAGGCTTTATATCTATCATCCCCAGCTAGAGAGGCTCTATATCTCTTATCCCTAGTAAGATGCGACTTAAAACTCTTATCTTCAGCAGGAAGCTTTCTCATTGATATTCTCCATCATCCCCAGTTGAGTCGGAGATTGAGATCTTCCCTAAAAAGGCAACAGAAGATTGATATCCCCAAGCAGAGAGTCTTCCTTCAATAGAGAGGTATTCTTCACAAGAGTCTTCTTATCCCCCCAGCAATACGCGAGGAGTCCTTATTCCTCAGCATAATTTTCCTTCAGTAGAGTATCGGTAAATCCTCTTCCTCAGCCAGGTCAGAAGGTTATTACTTCCCCAATGGATTTCTACGAGTGGCGTACCTCCCAATCAAGTTCAGGCCATTTAGGGCTTTCCCAGCAAGGTCTTCATTCTCCAATTTCTCAAGGTCCAATTTATTTTTGGAAATGGTGGAAGCTCAGAGCCAGTATCATTAGTATCCTAACCAGATGAGATGTTATTCCCTATAGGGAGTCATAAAATCAGATCAATGATTATTCTTCCCCAGTAAATTCGCCAGGGTTACCTGTTACCTCCTTGTCAGGAGGTCACCTTTGCATTTGCATTCAATAATCATCATTACATTTGCATCCTATAAAGCATAGCATTTCCATCATTTTGGAGCATTACACCATGGAAAAATTCAAACATATGCATACAAAGCATAAGCTAGTTGTGGTACCTCACATAAAATCCCAAAACATTATTTCCTCAATCAGACCGAAGTATCCTCACAAAGAATGCCAAGCTCATTCCTCATCATTGTTATTATGTCCAGTCAATACTTGTTGTCCCTAGTAGAGTTATCATCTAAATACAATGGTATCTTTTCAAGCTCACTCACGATGTGTCTTGTTCGCTTTATCTCCCAAGTGTGATAAATGCTCCGTGATTCTGCCTTAGTCCAGTTTTGTTTATTTTAAGTTATCATCTAAGTATGATGGTCTCTTTTTAAGCTCACTCACGATGTGTCTTGTTCTCTTTATCTCCCAAGTGTGGTAAATGATTTGTGATTCCGTCCATGTCTGGTTTCATTTCTGTGGAGTTATCATCTGAGTATGATGGTCTTTTTTCAAGATCACTCACGGTGTGTCTTGTTTGCTTTACCACCCAAGTGTGGTAAATACCTTTCGATTCCATCCAAGTCTGGTTTCATTTATTTTGAGTTACCGTCTAAGTACGATGGTCTCTTTTCAATCTCACTCACGGTTTGTCTTGTTCGCTTTATATCCCAAGTGTGATAAATTCTTCGCGATTCCACCAAAGTCTGGTTTCATTTCTTTTGAGTTATCATCTAAGTACGATGGTCTCTTTTCATGCTCACTCACGGTGTGTCTTGTTCGCTTTATCTCCCAAGTGTGGTAAATGCTTTGCGATTCCGTCCAAGTCGGGTTTCATTTCTTTTTAGTTATCATCTGAGTACGATTGTCTCTTTTCAAGTTGTTTACCCCCAAAATTGGTAAACAACTACTGGTCCTCTGAAGATACCAAAAATACCCTCAGTTACTTGCAGGATCGACCAGATTAATCCTAGGACATGTTCTAAGTAAAAAGGGATTGTGATTTTGATATATCACGTTTTTGGGAAAAAGGTCATGTATCTTTCAACAAGATTCAGAATTTAGTTTTAAAGAAAAGATAAAGTAAAGGTCAAAAACTTTTAAAATAAATCAAAGTAAAGACAAGGCTTGGAATTTTAAAGGAAAATAAAGGCAAGGCTAAAAGTTTAAATGAAATTTAAAGGCAATGCTTGAAGTTTAAATGAAACTTAAAGGCAAGGCTTGAAGTTTAAATGAAACTTAAAGGCAAGGCAAGGAATGTTAAACTGCTGGAAAAGTAAAGAGGCCAAAATTGTAAAATAAAACGCAATAAATTGCTGGAAGGATAAATGACTTTGAAATGTAAATTGCTTTAAAAATAAAGGCTTGTAAAGATAAATGGCTTCAAAATTAAATAACTTGAAGATAAATTTGACATTAAAGGTAAATTGGTGGTGTTTTAATCACGTACATTCTCACTGCACTCGTTTCTCTACACGCGGATACTTTGGGTATACAGAGTTACTAGTACATATAATTTCCACACACTTATTCTAACACTAGACTAAGCTATTTATATACATTACAAAATAACCGCTCTTGACGATTTCTCCTATAACTATCTGTCGCTCCCGATAAAATGACACCAGGTCAGATAAGGGTACAGACGCGAACGGTCGGCGAGAGGGACAATGAGAACACACAGTCGTGAACTCACTGGAGGATGAATAGAGTCGCCAGCTAGGCATTTTTATCCCGGAGGAAAGGCAATGCTGCATAGACCTAGGAAAAGATGGATAAGACGGTTGCGAACCAGAGAGACTGAGAAAGGGGGTTGGTTACAACCTGGGAAGGTATTAGCACCCAGATTGTCCGTCGTACTCGACGGGATCCACGCTTAAAAGATTTGTGTTTTAAAGGGGTAGTGTCAGTGCAATTTGTGTGTAAAATAGCTGGAAAAGATGTACAGGTGTCAGTGTAAAAGAAGTGAAGTGTGATATATACAGTGTCAGTGTGAGATCAGGAATGAAATGCTCATGATAATGAGGCTAAAGAATGAAGCTAGAAAAAGGGGGAATATACAGAGACTTTTGTTCGATAACTGTTAAGTTATGCCTACGTATCCTCTCGTGCAATGAGGAAGTCAGAACACCGTAGTTCGACCCAAAGAGACTGAAAGATGAATTGACTTGTGAACTGCTTGCTTGTCTATGCTCAAGTGTATGACCTGTCTGGCACAGATGCAAACTGTCTTGCATTAGACGGAAGAAGCAGGTTCTCGTTTGTGAGTGAAGATGATGAGAAAAGAATCCCGGAGGAGACGATTATTGTTTGTTTTTGAGTATTTTCAGTCTTTTATTGCTTTTTGAATTTGTCATAAGTTAATGAGCTTAAGCCTAAACCAATGGGTTAGTAAACTCATCACATCTTCCCTCTGATTAGGGGTAATGAGAGTACCTTAAGTGTGAAGTCAGATTCTCACACTTAATCACCTTTGGTGTAGGATTAAGATCATTAACCTACTTGTGATTATTTAGATGTTTTTGGTGTTTTTGTTTAGTGTTAAGTAATGAGGTTAAGCCATAATCAGGGATTAAACAAACCCATTACACTATCCTAATAGAAGGATAATAGATGAGAATGTTTAAGCTGAGGAAAGCTCCTCAACTTAATCCATGATTAGGGATTAAACTCATGACAAAACAAAGCCTTTGATTAAGTGGATTTTATTTAATGATATGATGATGAAGTGATTTTTATGATTTGTAAGACAACTTGAGGGGGACTTGTCCATTAACACTAGGGTTAGTCCTTCTTAACCACTTAAGGAAGAATTAGAACCCTAATGCAAGGCCCAAGTTACAAGTGTGATGCCTTGATACTTATTAAGTGAATTGGTTAAGAGATTTAAACACATTAAGGGTTTAACACTTAGGATTAAAGTTATACACTCCATCCTAAAAGAAGGGTGCAGGCATAAGCTTAATCACAAAGTCTTAAAGCCTTTAGGGTTTGGTCCCTGATTATGAGATGAGAAGAGAAGACTCAAAGAGAGACACAAAGGTAAAAACTAAGTGGGGAGACTAATCAAAACCCTAATTCATTGTCATGCTTGGTTGATCCTAAGGTTTGTGAGGTTTTCAAGAACAATCTTCAGAGGAGCCACCAGGAAGCAGATGAACAAGATCAAGAGAAGCAAAGTGACTTGCTTCATTCAAGAAGTCAAGTCACTTGAAGAAAGAAAGTTGGAGGAACAAGAATGAGCAAGCTCAATCTCAAACACAAATAGAAATGCAGCAATGGATGCAAGAGAGATGAAAAGAAAAGTTATGAGAAGTGAAGGCAAATTCACTTCCCAAGTTTACTTACCACCTGAAATGTTAGAAAGAAATGCAATGCAATGCAAGATGAGATGAAATGGTATGATGCAAAGCAAAACCATAAGCATGTTGATGATGATTATGATGTTATGAAGTGCTGCAAACATGAGGCAAGACATGGGGATGTTCATACAAGATCATGGATGCAAATGATGCAAGTTAAGGAGCATGAACAAGCATGGAAAGTTATGAAGCATACAAGACAAATGACATGGCAAATATGTAATGCAATGATCAAACATGCTTCCTACATGTCTTATGGTGTCAAATGAATCACATGGATGCTTGAAATGTCATGGCAAATCATATTATGCAAGAGAATGCAAGATGGATGCATATGGAAGCCCAAATTAGGGTTTATGATCAATGCAACAAACAAAAAACCAAAACCAGAGGCAAACAACATTATAAAAAATTGAAAATGCCACTCAAAGGACCCCTAATCCTATACTAAACCAATTCCCAAAGGAGAAGCTTCAACTCCTAACCAAGCTCAAGTTAAGATTTTTACAAGTTTTCTAGGGTTTTTTAGGGTTCTTAACAAAAGAAATGTCAAACAATTAGAAAATGCAAGATCAAATCATGGCCATTATACCCTAGAAACTACATGCTAAACATAACACAATGCAAGAAGAATCAATGTCTCAACCTTCTCCAATAGGCAGAAATGAATTTTTGAACTTATGATCAAAATAATGCATAAAAAATGATTTAATTCCATGAAAAATTCTTAAAATGCATCAAGATCAAAAAAGAAATTTGGTTTGAAGGTTGGACAATGTTTCTAAATGCCTTAGAACATTTCATGAATTTTTTTGTAATTTTTAAATACCTAAAAGTATTTTTAATTAATTAATTTCCATTAATCAATTAAAAATAATCTTTTAAATATTTAAAAATACTTTTTCAATGATAAAAAATAAAATAAAAATGTTTTTGGGTCATAAAAATTATTAAAACTCAGAGGAAAAAGTTTCATAATTTTTATGTATTTTTTACTATTTTTAATAAATCATGCAATTAAATTGAAAAGAAATGAAATAAAAAATGAAAAAGACTGAAGTAATCAGGAAGGACGGCTGAGATTCATTCTGGATTCAAAGGGGTTGACTGCGCGCGTTTTTGAATGGCCAAGATTGCTTCTGAGTTAATTACAATTAATTAAAACTAATAAAAGAATTAGGGCTAATCAAAGTGATCTGAGCCCTTCCCTTGCGCGCGAAGTCAACAAGTCAATGGCAATCAATGGTCCAAATTCAAACTAGCATTAATTACGTGATTAGGGCACAAATGACTCTCAGGTGGCCGGAGAAGACTTCCGGTCGTCTTCTCCGGCCAGCACCTCACCTGAAAACTCCCCAAATCCCTCAAATCGTAACGAAAATGAAAACTAAGCACATAGAAATGATCCCCATGACCCCCTGAGCTAAAACCCTAAGTCCAAACAAATTTATTCTTCCTAAACAAGCTGAATCGAACAGAACAAGTTCTAGGGCAAACCAGTTTCAGAGTCAAATTAAATGCTTATTTCACCACCATTTCAAAAACTAAAGACATATTCATGACCAGGACAACACAAAGAACAAGTTTGTAACAAGAAAAATGATTTCTGGAAAAATAATTTTCGAGCTACCTGAGATTTGGAGCTTTCAGTTTGAGGACTTTCTGGCCACTTCCTTCAGTGCAAACCACTTCACTTGATCCCCAGAAGATGTTTGAATGCTTAAAAGAAGTTTGTGTTGGCTGGATAATGAGATTCGACAGCTTCTGCTCAAGCTTGATCAGAAATGGCAATGGTGAAATAGAGAGCTTCAGGTCATGGTGAATGGTGGTTTGTGATCCTGAGGATGAAGGGAGAAGGTCTGTGGTGTTTGTTTGTGTGTTTGCAAGCTAGGATGAGAGTTTCGAATGAAACTGCAAAATGAAGTGAGAGATGGCAGTGGGATGCTCAGGCTGTTTCAGGCTTGTGTTCTTGGTGCTGGATGGTCTATGGAGCAAGGTGAGTTGAATGGTGAAAATGGTTGAAGTGTTTTCAGGCTGTGGAGAGGAATTCGAAAGCTTATGCAATGTGGTGTGTTTTTTGTGTATGTTGTGAATGAGAGAGCTTCAGCCTTGCTTAGTACATCAAATGGCTTGCAAATTGATATATTATTTTAATCCAAGTGGCCAGAAGATGTGACATGGCCTGTGGTGATAGGTAAGTTTACTTTTGCATAAAGTCCACCTTTTGTGTAAGTGAGGTATGGTGAAGTGCTAGCTTGGTACAAAGCCTAGGGGCTGCGCAGCATGGGATGGTGAGTGAGCTAACAAGGTCAGCATCCAAGGTCACAAGTTGTAGGAAGCATGATGAGTGGTTTTGCAAGTTGTTGTACTTTGGTTCACATGTGAGAAATTCTTGTTACACAAACCAAACCATGGGGAAACTTGGTCCAATTCTGATTTTTGTGACTTAGAGAATGCTTGTGTAATGGTTTCAACTGAATTAGAGGTCACATAATGCATTGGTTCATGACTTTGCAAAATTTCCATTTGAAGCATGCCTTGAAAATCAATGATTTTTGCCAACTTTGTCACACCATAACTTTTGATCCAAAAAGAGTTTGATCATGTTCTTGTACTTTTTGAAAAGGGAAAGATATGATCTACAACTTTCATGACCAAAGTTTTTTCATTTGAAGCCTTGTTGGATCAAGAATCAAGGCTTGAAAAATGACCTAAAATGATGCATTCTTGAAAAGTCAACTATGCCCAAAAAGTCAACATTTGCAAAAACCCTAAATTCTTGATTTTTATGAACTTCAACCTTCTTCCATGATCAAATAAAGATCATATACACTCAAAATGATGAAGATCACCCATTGGTTGGGTCATTGGGGGCCTCAGATGCCCTGATTTTGCACTGACTTGTCTGAAAAGTCAACTCTTGATCAGATGACTTCCCCATGGAATTTCTTCATGAAAATTGATATGCATACTCCCTATACCATATAGAGACCAATGGAAACAAGAATGACCAAAAAATTTGGGGTTATGGCCTCTGAAACCAAAACCCTAATTTTAGGTCAACTGTGCAGTCTAACCTGGCTCTGCATCCACTCAAACCCTAGTTCTTGTGGTTCCTCTGCAATTTTGACTTTGAGGAGGTGGAATATGATACAAGAACACACATGGACCCCTTTGAGATGATTGGTGGCCTTTGGAATGGCTCAAGATGCTTTGGGATTGCTCAGATCACAAACCCTGGGTGCAGATGCCTTAGAAACTATGCAGTGAAACAAAAGTGAGATATGAGATGATATGTTTGTGTTTATGCATATGAGATGATCACAAGCCATGGTGTGAATGGGTGAGGGCAAATTTGGGGTGTTTACAGCTGCCCCTATTCAAACATGAGTTAGCTGTGCAGGATGTAAGCGACGGCTTAACAGGCAAACAAGATAACTTGTGGTTGAATACCAAAGACAGTCCAAAATTTGCACTCACGGAATGAAGAAGAAAAGGGATATAGATTGTAAAAGCAAATAAAGTATATTGTAAAGTGTAGGCGACGGAGGACGACCGTCGGGCAGAGGACGACTGCTGGGTAAATAGCAATGACGGGGACGGCCGACATGTTGGGGGAAAGTGCAGAAAATAAAGCAATGACGGGGACGGCCGACATGCTGGGGATAAAAAGTAAAGCCAAGACGGGGACGGCCGACTAGCTGGGGAAAGTGATAATATGATGGGGACGGCCATCAAGATAAAGCTGTAAAATTCTCTGGGGATTAATGGAACATGACGGGGACGGCCATCAAGTTCATAAAGCAAAGTAACCAACGATGGGGACGGCCATCGGGCTAAAAAAGGAAAAGGGACCACGACGGGGACGGCCATCGGGTTAAAGAATAAATGAAAAGAACAGATGATGGGGTACGGCCATCAAAGGTGAAGGACGATCACCTAGCAGGGGACGGCTGCTCTGTTGGGGACAAAAGAAATATGATGGGGACGGCCATCAAAGGTGGAGGACGACCACCTGGCAGGGTACGGCTGCCGAAAATATCAACGATGGGGACGGCCATCGGATAGAAAAGGTCAACGATGGGGACGGCCATCGGACGAGCATGATGGAGGACGACCATCAAGAAGTGGAGGACGACCACTCAGCAGGGTACGGCTGCTCTCGAGGTTTCTCATGACATAGGACGAATGCCAGATAACCAAAATCAGCAATGGGGACGGCCATTGGATAAAGTTGATGAAGGACGATCATCAAGAGGTGGAGGACGACCACCTAGCAGGGGACGGCTGCTAAAAAAAAAAAAAAAAAAAAAAAAAAAAAAAAAAAAAAAAAAAAAAAATCAACGATGGGGACGGCCATCGGATGAGCATGATGGAGGACGACCATCAAGAAGTGGAGGACGACCACTCAGCAGGGTACGGCTGCTCTCAAAGGTATCATAACACAGGACGAGTGTTAGATAAAAAGAAAATTTGTTGGTGATCTACTGGGGATAATGTAAACACGGACGAGCGTTTACAACTAAGAAAAGAAAGTATAAGTGTTTAGATGTTGTGTATAGATTAAAGATGCGGACGAGCATCCCTAAGACTACGATACGGACGAGTATCGGGTAGAAACAAACTGACACGTGCTCAGAGACGATGATACGGACGAGTATCAACTGGTTAACAAGGAACACGGACGAGTGTTGATTCTGAAAGGACTCTTCTGGGGAATAGTAGACACAGAAGAGTATCTATATTCAAGAAGACATAAGTGTTTGACACAGTGTATGGATTAAAGATGCGGACGAGCATCCTTAAGACTATGATACGGACGAGTATCATGTAGAAACAAACATTAGACGCAATGTTCTGAGATGATGGTACGGACGAGTACCAACTAGTTAACAAAGAACAAGGACTATTGTCGAATCTGTGGGGATATGAGTGATGATGTATACAAGATACGGACGAGTATCTGTATAAGTGTACCATGAGTAGTGAATATTGTATATAAGCGTTTATCTGCTGGGGAGGGTGACACGGACGAGTGTCAAAAGGGAAAAGTATAATAATAACAAGTATATGGGTGATGAAGGTGTAAGCGACTGCGCTGGGGACATGACACGGACGGGTGTCAAGAAAGTGTATATATATAAGTATATGTGAGTGCAAAGAGGATGTCTTTGGCTTTCTGCTGGTGATCTGACACGGACGGGTGTCAGGAAATACCTGTAGTACGGGTGATTTTGTTTGTAAAGTGTATTCAGGCAACTTTACTGGGGAGTGACGACACGGACGGGTGCCAAAAGGTGTATATACTGGTGTTTGTGATTTGAGAGGCAACTGCTTTTGCTGGGACTCCGGTGAGGATTTCTGTACAATGATGATGAACGGTTATTATTCACAAGCGCTAATTCATAACATGGCTTATGATTATGCTATATGTTTGATTTTTTGCCGTAATGCTCCGTATTAGACGGAATGCTACGCTCTGGGGGGTGAATATGATGCGGATGCCATGATTATGCAAAGGGGCACAGATCCAGGATTCGGATCCCGTTGCTGCGAAGATCTCTGGTTGATCTGCTTGAAGGGAACATCCCAGCTGGGGATGAGATCACTGGTAGATCTAATAAGATGCATTTGCTTGGGGATATATGTCACTGATTGACATATCCTTATAATATGGGATCCAGCTGGGGTTTGTAGAAGCTCTCTTCACTCTGTTGTGCTCTTCATGCGTTGCTCTTCTGGATAGAGGCTGAAGATTCTGTGGGGATATGATCCCCTGACTTATGCATTCTGTTGAGGAAGAATGGCAACTCGGCTGGGGAATTGTGAGAGGCAACTCAGCTGGGGAGAGCAACAAGAGGCAACTCAGCTGGGGAGAGCAACAAGAGGCAACTCAGCTGGGGAGAGCAACAAGTGGCAACTCAGCTGGGGATAGAGCATTTCGGATGCCGAGATTGAGTGTATGTTGATTTGGCAACTTTGCTGGGGAAGTGGGCACTCTCCAGTGCCACGTGGAAGATAGACCGAGTTGATAATGATTCGCCAACTTGCTGAGACGTAACCTGCATGCTCCAGGTTGCGTTCTGGATACCTGCAAACCTGCAAAGGTAAGGAAACGTACAAAAGGTCCCGAGGTATCCCTTACCGGATTCAGTCATAGGAGTTAAGTACTTTCGAGAATAATCACATTCCCTGTAAGCATGTGTTTTTATTTTTAGAGAAAGGCATCTGTACTTATGCAATTGTATTTTTAGAGATATCAGACAACTCTTTGCAAAACATAAATGTAAAAAACGAGACATGACTGAAAATCTGATTTTATTAATTCATGTGCCCTGAATTGGCAAGATACAGTCACAGAAACATATCTCCTGAAATGAGGAGATTGTTACAAGTTGAGAAACAAAGTGTTGGCGATGCTGACGACGCTTTCAGGGAGCTTCCTCCTCTGCTATGACTCGTATGACAATGACGTTCTTCTCGTCTTGCTTTCTGAAGAAAGTTGGTTCTGATTGAAGTTTGATCCTTTGTAGCTTACCAAGTTGCAGATAATGCAGACGAATTCAGAATGCAGTTGTTCGCTTATTCCCTTATTTTGCATGGATCGCCCTTTCGGGTTTTCAATCCATCGGGATACCCATTTTTGCCTGAGCTGTCCAATGCGGCTTTTCAACTCAGCGGGTGTACATTTTTTGTTTATTTCCCTTATTTTTGCCCGAGTCTTTTATTCTGTTTTTGACTCGCCGGGATGCCCTATTTTTGCCTGGACTTACATTCTGTTTTTATGTCCAGCGGGTCATTTTATGCGAAGTATTTTTTAACTGCATCTGAATTCACAGGGGACGGGAAATCTTCACCATCCATGGTGCTGAGCATCAGTGCTCCACCAGAGAAAACTTTCTTTACAACGAATGGTCCTTCATAATTTGGAGTCCATTTGCCCCTATGGTCTGTATGAGGAGGGAGGATTCTTTTCAGCACAAGATCTCCTACTCGGTACTCTCGGTGCCTGACTTTCTGATCGAAGGCTTTCTTCATTCTTTTCTGATACAACTGCCCGTGGCAGATTGCAGCCAATCTTTTCTCTTCGATCAGACTCAGTTGTTCGAATCGGGACCGAACCCATTCTGCTTCACTCAGTTTAACATCCATTAATACCCGTAGAGAGGGCAGTTCAACTTCAACAGGTAGGACTGCTTCCATACCATATACAAGCTGATACGGTGTTGCCCCAGTGGATGTTCTGATTGACGTGCGGTACCCATGCAAGGCAAACGGTAGCATTTCATGCCAGTCTTTGTATGTGATTACCATCTTCTGCACAATCTTCTTAATATTCTTATTCGCTGCCTCAACAGCGCCATTCATCTTTGGCCTGTAAGGAGAAGAATTGTGATGTTGGATCTTGAAGTCCCGGCACAGCTCTGCCATCATTTTGTTGTTTAAATTGGAACCATTATCAGTAATGATTCGCTCGGGCACTCCATACCGACAGATGATATCTCTCTTCAGAAATCGGGCTACCACTTGTCTTGTAACGTTTGCATAAGAGGCTGCTTCGACCCACTTGGTGAAATAGTCGATGGCGACCAGGATGAATCTGTGGCCATTCGAAGCAGTTGGCTCAATCTTGCCGATCATATCAATGCCCCACATAGCAAAGGGCCATGGTGAAGACATGATGTTCAAGGGATTGGGAGGCACATGCACCTTGTCTGCGTAGATCTGGCATTTGTGACATTTCCTGGCGTAAGCACAACAGTCCGCATCCATTGTGATCCAGTAATAGCCTGATCTTAACAACTTTTTAGCCATGGCATGCCCTCCAGCGTGGGTACCAAAAGAGCCTTCATGCACTTCATGCATCAACAAATCTGCTTCCGTCTTGTCAACACATCTGAGGAGTACCATATCAAAGTTTCTTTTGTATAAAGATCCATCAGTGTTCAGGAAGAAACTACCAGCAAGCCTTCTCAAAGTCTTCTTATCATTGGGAGATGCCCCAGGTGGGTATGTTTGATCCTCCAAGAAGCTTTTAATGTCATGGAACCAAGGCTTATCATCTTTTACAACATCCGCTGCAAATACGTATGCTGGTCTATCAAGTCTAGACACTGAAATCTGGGGTACAAAGTTAGCCGTTTGAACTTTGATCATGGACGAAATGGTAGCAAGAGCATCTGCAAACTGATTCTCGTCTCGAGGGATATACTCAAGCTTGACTGTTGTGAAGAAAGTCAATAGCCTCCTTGTATAATCCCTGTAAGGTATCAGATGATCTTGGTGGGTGTACCATTTCCCATTGGTTTGATTGACTACCAAAGCTGAATCTCCGAATACGGTCAATGTCTTGATCCTGAGGTCAATGGCTTCCTCAAGACCCATAATGCAAGCTTCGTATTCAGCTTCGTTGTTAGTGCAGTTGAAAGTGAGTTTTGCCGAGAAAGGCATGTGAACTCCTTTAGGTGTAATGAGTACTGCACCAACACCACGACCGCTCATGTTAACAGCCCCATCAAACATCATAGTCCATTCTTCCTCCGGGTCAGGCCCTTCGGTATGAATAGGCTCCTCGTGGTCTCTTGCTTTAATGAACATGATGTCTTCATCAGGGAAGTCAAACCTCATAGGCTGGTAATCATCAATGGGTTGCTCAGCAAGGTACTCAGATAGTACACTGCCCTTGATGGCTTTCTGAGATGTGTACTGTATGTCGTATTCTGTAAGAATCATCTGCCATCTTGCAACCCGTCCGGTAAGAGCTGGCTTCTCGAAAATGTACTTAACTGGATCCATTTTTGAGATTAATAAGGTAGTGTGGGTCAACATATACTGTCTCAGTCGGCGAGCAGCCCACGCTAAAGCACAGCAAGTTTTCTCGAGCAGTGAATAACGCTGTTCACAGTCGGTAAACTTTTTGCTTAGGTAGTATATTGCATACTCTTTTCGACCAGACTCGTCATGCTGGCCCAGCACACACCCCATCGACTCTTCTAACACTGTCAAGTACATAATCAGAGGTCTTCCTTCTACTGGAGGCATGAGGATTGGAGGTTCTTGTAAGTACTCTTTGATCTTGTCAAAAGCCTTCTGGCAATCTTCGTTCCACCTGACCGTCTGCTCTTTTCTTAACAGCTTGAACAAAGGTTCACAGGTTGCTGTGAGGTGAGATATGAACCGCGAAATGTAGTTCAATCGACCTAAGAACCCTCGAACTTCTTTCTCAGTTTTCGGTGCAGGCATCTCTTGGATGGCTTTGACTTTATCAGGGTCAACTTCAATCCCTTTCTCGCTTACAATAAAGCCCAGCAGCTTACCGGATCGCACCCCGAACGTACATTTGTTGGGGTTCAACTTCAGTTGATACTTCCTCAGACGCTTGAACAACTTCAGCAGATTCACCAGGTGATCTTCTTCTGTAAGGGACTTGGCGATCATATCATCCACATAACATTCTATTTCCTTGTGGATCATATCGTGGAATAATGTCACCATAGCCCGTTGATATGTTGCACCAGCATTCTTCAGTCCGAATGGCATCACTTTGTAACAGAACGTGCCCCAAGGTGTAATGAATGTTGTCTTCTCCATGTCTTCAGGTGACATCTTGATCTGATTATATCCTGAAAATCCGTCCATGAAGGAGAATACCGAGAACTGAGCCGTGTTATCCACCAATACATCAATGTGAGGTAATGGGAAATCATCTTTCGGGCTGGCTCTGTTCAGATCCCGGTAGTCAACACACATTCTTACTTTGCCGTCTTTCTTAGGCACAGGTACTATGTTAGCAACCCACGGCGGATAGCTAGTTACAGCAAGGAACCCGGCGTCCCACTGCTTTTGTACCTCTTCTTTGATTTTCATAGCCATGTCTGGGCGAGTCCGGCGCAACTTCTGTTTAACTGGTGGGCATTCTTCCCTCAAAGGCAGCTTGTGCACAACTATATCGGTGTCCAACCCTGGCATGTCTTGATACGACCAAGCAAACACATCAACATACTCTTGAAGCAGATCTATCAGTTGTCTCTTCACTGAGTCTTGCAGGCAGGCCCCGATTTTAACCTCTTTCACGTCTTCCTCCGTACCAAGATTGATCACTTCAACCTCCTCCTGGTGAGGGGTAATAACCTTTTCCTCTTGTCTCAACAACCTGGCTAGCTCTTCAGGAAGCTCATATTCTTCATCAACCCCTTCATCAGCTTGATTGATTGGATTGTCAAAGTCATACGAAGTCATAGCCGTGCTGTTGTCGGTGCTGTCTGGAAGGCACTCTCTGCAAGGGTTAAGCTTGTTCATTTTAGTGATTGGTTTTAATCTTGCTTTAGAAAAAAGTGAAATGAAGTTATCATTTTGAAAACACCGCCATTTATTTTTGTACAAAAAGAAAAATGGAAAAACAGTGAGCAGAAAAGAAAAAGACTCGTTTGCAAAAAGATGTCTGATATTTCATTAATTTAATCTTGTTTGCACAAAAGTACAGATGGCCCTGGTTACAAAATGAGTCTTGTCATCTTGGGCAAGATGCAAGACTTGGATGCATGCTATGAAAATACAGGAAATAATAATTACTCTGCATGAGTAACTCTTATAATTTCCTGGGAAGACCAGTTCGAGACACTGCCCCCCGGGATCTTTGGACGAATCCAATTCTCCAGATTGCGCTCCTCTTCCAGCTCGTCTTCCAAACAGTTGATAGCACCGGGGGTAAGCATCCCCCCACTGACAAAACCAGGCTCTCCAGCAGCCTTCGCTTGATGTTGAGTTGGTCTGTAACCCAACCCAAATTTGTCCTTCTTCTCTTCCACAGCTAAGACCTTGCCCCAGCCTAGGGCAGTTCCTTCTTCAACAACCTTCCGGGCTTGTTGGTATGATGACATTGGAGTACCAGATACAGCAGATGCCTCATGCACATTCAAAGCTTCAAACCCCTGGCTCATTGTTTCATGGATCTCCCCATCCATTTCAATGTATTTATACGTAGCCAGATGGCTAACAAAGATATCCTCTTCTCCACAGATTGTGACAACTTGGCCTTCCCACTCAAATTTTAACTTTTGGTGAAGGGTAGACGTTATTGCGCCGGCGGCGTGAATCCAGGGTCTACCCAACAAACAGCTGTAGGCGGGCTGAATGTCCATCACATAAAAGATAGTTTTAAAGGTCTGTGGGCCAATTGTCACAGGTAGCTCAATCTCTCCCAGAACCGATCTCTTAGAGCCATCAAAGGCTCTTACCACCAGGTTGCTGGGTCTCAATGCCAATCCATCATATTTTAACTTCACCAGAGCCTTCTTTGGTAAGACATTCAGGGAAGAACCTGTGTCCACCAGCACATGAGAAAGGACAGCTCCTTTGCATTCCATGGTTATGTGCAAGGCTTTGTTGTGGTTGCGGCCATCCGCTGTCAAGTCAGAATTGGTAAACCCTAGCCCATTGCTAGCAGTAACATTACCAACCACGGTTTCCAATTGGTTGACAGTAATCTCCTCAGGCACGTAAGCTGCGTGCAGGACTTTAAGTAGTGCATTCCGATGGGCTTCGGAGCACATAAGCAGTGAGAGGATAGAGATTTTGGATGGCGTCTGGTGAAGTTGATCCACAATTTTATAATCACTCTTTTTGATGATTCGCATAAACTCATCAACTTCCTGATCGAACGGTGTCTTCAAGGCTTCTTTAACAGTTTGATCTTCCTGCACAGGGCTCTTTCCTTTTGCCTTGGCAGCAGCTTCTGCTTCGGCAGTAGGTCTTTGAACTTGTGAAGCAAAGAGACGTCCGCTTCGAGTGAAGCCTCCGCCTCCCCCCACATTATCTACTTGTGGTGCAGGTGTTGATGTTTCAAGAGTGATTCTTTTCCCTTCACAGTACACGTCAGAGCCATAGTGCCAAGGGATGGCCCTATTGCTTTCATATGGTACTGGTCCAGGCACCGTGACAGTGACTGGACTGATTGCTGCTGCTGAAGGGACTGTAATTGTTTGTGGATCATAAAAGATTGTAGCTGGTGCTCTGGTGGGAGCAGCACCTTCTGAATGGTAGGCGGAATTATTTTCAGGATCGTAGAATATGGTAACAGTAGAGACATCTTCATGATTGATTGCTGGTGTTGTAGGAGGTACTGTTGAAAGGACTGTTGTTGTTGTTGATGGAGATTCGAAATGGAATGAAGCTGAAGTTGTAGCAGGAGAAACTGTTGAAAACTAATCATTTGGGAGGACAGACGAAGTACTTGTTGATGTTGCTGGTGAATTGTCGGGAACAATAGTTGCTGCATTTGTAGGAGGTTCTGGAACCGTTGTTGATGAAGTTGCCGGATTTGTCGGAAACGATGTGGTGATCTGTAGCAGGCCACTCTGAATAAGGCTGTCAATGCCATTCCTCAGGTCCTCACACCCATTCCATGAAATATTGCAATAGGGACACCCTAGTTCACACCCCGGAAATATTTGGTTTTCGCGGAGTTGAGCTTTGATTTCCACCAATGGTGTCCTGATCTGATCCACACTAGTTATTAAATAAGACGGTTGGTCTTCTTCAATAGCATTAATTCGGGGACCACCATGGTTTGGCATTGGGTTTTTATTGACATTGGGCGGAGGTGCAAAATTCAGAGCCTTGGAATCTACCAAGTCTTGTACCTTCATATGCAGAGCCCTGCATTTTTCTGTACTGTGACCAGGTGCGTTTGAATGAAAAGCACACCTAGCATTGGAGTCATAGTTCCTTGGTAGACTGTTGGGATCCGGAGGTGCCAACGTTCTTAGCTCAACTAGGTTGAGTTTCAGAAGTTGTGGCAGCAAGGCAGCATACGGCATTGGGATCGGGTCGATCACTCTGTTAGCTTGGGATGGCCTTTGTTGGAATGGCCTCTGTTGATTGTTGTTGTTGGTGTTGTTGTTGTAGTTTCTTGGAGGGTATTGATTCTGCTGATACTGAGGTTGTTGTTGGAAGTTTGGTTGCGGAGGTTGATAGACTGGCTGTGGATGAGCTGGAGCAGGAATGGTGACTGCTGCTATTGTCCTTTGAACATATTGGGGCCTACTCCTGTTGGTGTGAATGGCATTGGTCTCGCCAGTTCTTCTCGGGCCTGCAAAAGGCTTTCTTGTACTACTGGACGAGCTGGCACCATTATCGGAGATCTTACCCATTTTTAACAGGCTTTCAATTCTCTCCCCAGCTATAACAACATCTGCGAAGCTAGTGGAAGAGAAAGCAGCCAACCTGTCAATATATGTTCCCTGGAGAGTGTTCATAAACATGTCTGCCATTTCTCTCTCAGACATTGGTGGTTGAACGGCAGCAGCCAATTGCCTCCATCTCTGGGCATATTCTCGGAAACTTTCCCTTGACGACTGTGACATTCCCATTAGGAGAGTCCTGTTGGGTGCCATGTCTAGATTATACTGATACTGTCTGATGAAGGCCTCTGCCAGGTCCTTCCAGCATCTAATAGTTGCTCTTGTCAGATGGGAATACCACTCCCTTGATGCTCCAGTCAAGCTGTCTTCGAAGTAGAACATCCAAAGTTTCTCATCCATTGTATAGGCCTTCAGCCTTCCCAGAAATGATTGCAAATGAGTCCGGGGGCATGAAGTCCCATTATACTTTTCGAAACAAGGAGGCTTGAACTTATGGGGGATCCTGACCCCGTCTACCAAACCCATGTCCATGACGTCGAATCCCAAAGAATTTTGAGACTCCAGTGATCTCAACTTCTCAGCTATTTCATCCAATCGCCTATCATAGGCTTCCTCTCCAGCACCCATTACTGTAAATTGGTCCTCCTGAGGATCTTCTTGAAGTACTCTGGCTGCGGTGGCTGTCCCTTGAATGTTTGCAGGAATATTAACTTCAGGATGGAGATGTGGGCCAAACACAGGGGGGTTAACATGAGGTTGGACCCTCTCGTTGTTACTTGTGCCAGCAGTCCCCACATGGGGCTCCTCTTGGTTCCTCCCTTCTACCAAAGCCCTGAGCCTCTCCTGGCTTTGAGCTAAGTTGTTCATCACTTCCATGAATTGTGTTATCTGAGTTCTCATCTCCAACCTTTCGTTGGCCATCTGGTTTCTGACCTCCGTAAGGTCTTGCTGCATCTGGTCCATTTGAATTCCCGGAAGGTTGTTTCTAGTTGGGTACCTGTGTGGCCTGTTGAGAGGAAATACCCGGCGGCGAGCAATAATTCCTGAGCATCACAACAGAGGTTAGCAACAACAAAACAAAAACCTACAAAACAAACAAAAGGGTTAGCATGCAATGCAGTTATGCTTATTTGCTCTCAAGGTATCCGGTTTGGCATTCAGTTTTGACCCTTCCAGACCCTTGAAGATGATGCTGTTGAAGTTGCTTTTGAAGTGAACTCAGGTGGAAACCAACAAATATATTACAAAGGTGAAATAATACAATTTGTTCAAATTACAACACAAGCCCTTAAAGGGGTCAAAATACATCACAAAAAGGTAAAAGTACATAGAATAGGAACAACAACAAGCAAATGATCAAACTCCAAGGCCAAACTCATCCTCACGAACTTCCTTAAGAAGTGCTTCGGTCACAGGATCAGCCGGACGCTCCGTGAGACCTCTAATGAGAAGGTTTCTTGTTGCAACAGCTGCAATCAACTTCTTGTTCTGACTTTGGTCCTTAGACCTCTTCACTCCAGCTCTGATTTCTAGCTCTGATATTTCCTTCTGGGCTGCTGCCAGGGCTTTTTCCATCTGCTCCATCCTGTCCTGAACTCTCTTGTCTTCTAGAGTACGGGCCTCAGTGATCCGGACCCACCTGGCCTGACTCTCTTTCAGGTACAAGTCTGTTCTTGCTCTCTGGAACTGGGCTTCTTTACAAGCATTCTTCAGAATCTGTTCACCAGCTTTGGACTTGTTGATATAATCTCCAGACTTCTCAATTTTAGTCAAGTGTTCCACTCTCAATTTCTCCAATCTCTCAATCTCCCTCACACCTTCACTCCTCTCCCTGAGGGTCTTCTGCAAAGCCTGGGTTAACTTCTCATTTCTTTCCTTCAAGCTCTCAAACTCCTCCAGACTGATAGTGGCAGGGGGTGGTGCTGAAGATGACTCAGGCATGTCTTCTATGGTAAAGGGCATCCCAGAGAAATGGGCCCTGGCACGGGACCACTCATAATATTGTGCTGATGCCACATTATTGCACTTCCCCAGAATGGTGATTCCCTTGGTTTGAACATGATCCCAGGCCCAGGCAGCCTGTCTAACAGTTGCCAGACTAATCTTGTTCTCACAGTAGAGGGTCTCAACCAAGTCTTGCTCCCTAGGAGTATGGACCAGTGCATAGCCCAGTTGCCTCCTGAACAGCAGAGGGTTGTAATTGATACTTCCCTTAACTCCTATTAAGGGCACATTGGGAAAGTGCCCACAGCTTGTAATGATATCTCTGCCCTTGGTGCTTTGAGTACACCATCTGATATCAGCTGAAGTGAGAATAGTGAGCCTCTTAGCCCAGTTGCTTTGCTGATGAGGGTTGAGAAATGCATCTGTTCTGGGTAGATGCTTGAGAAGCCAAGTATGAAATAATGGAGCACAAATCCTCACTAATCTCCCCCTCTGCTTCTCATTCCTCTGATGTACTGAGTAATAGAGATCTCCTAGCAAGGTTGGCACTGGGTTCTTCAGGATGAACAAATGGATTGCATTCTTGCTGATGAATCGAGGCTCATCTGCAAACAACACAATTCCATATATACTTAAGGCCAACAGAGCACAAACAGCTTTCCACTCCCCCAAGGAGGCCTTCAGACTAGCTTGGGAAATTAAGAAGTCCAGATGAAATCCAGGGATCCCAGCTTTAGAGGTCATGTGTTGCTCAATCAAAGCAGGCTCCAGGTGCAAAGCTTTTGCTACCTCTCCATTGCTGGGAAAGACCATTTCAGGGTTGAAAGGGATTTCCCTCTTGATAGGCAGACCAATCAATGATGAGTATTCTTCCAGAAGAGGGCCCAACTGAAAGTCTTGAAAGGTGAAACATCTCAATGGGGGGTCATAGAACTGAATACAGGTATGGATCAGGCTTCTCTGAGATGGGTCCAGATCCATGACCAAGTCAAGTATATCCCCATAATGCTCCCTGAACAAAGGTATGTGATCTGGAGTGATCAGGGTTTGGATCCTCCTGATGTCTGATAAGTCTGGTTGGAAGAAATGATAGGTGATGTTGCTTTTCTTTGGAGCCATGATGCTGAGACTGAGTAGAATAAGTGCTGATGAAGATGCTGAGGAGTGGGCCACTGGCTGGCTAGTGCAAGTAACTGAAGTATATGGCTGACAGGCTGAAGCAAGTGCTGGTGGAGATAGGTCAATAATGCAGATGGGGTCAAAACCAAAACCAGATGAGAATGGATACCCTGAAACACAAATAAGCAAATGTTAATATGATGCAATGAGTATGTATGCAAATGAAATGCAAGGGTTTGTGACTGAGCTGGATTTGATCAAAATGCCCTGATATAGGTCCAAGTGTGTTCAAGAATTCCAGATGGAGGTCTATAAATCCAGTAACCAGGGTGGGGGACTCAAATAAAGAGCCACAAGTCCAGGGTTTTAGAATCACAAGAACTATCCAACATGGAGTATTCTTAACAAAGTCAAAGTAACAGGGTATTCTGAGGTCAAGGTACCTGTAAACAGCCCAACCCCCCTCACAGGTGGTGATCTAGAACAAGGATCCTCAGACTTGGATCCGTTATGAGAAGTGTAAACACTTCTAACCCGGAGGTACAGTGTTTACAATAACCATAACAATTCCTCCTCTAATTCACCTCAGTTTCTGAAGGTCAATACTAACAGGTCATCCAGACTTAGCAGGCTTCCCAGATAGCCCTAGCATTGCAGGAAATCTGCAACACAGAGTTCTCAAGAAGAAACCCATATCTGAACCGTGTTTCATATTCCCGCACCAGACCGAAATGGAATGGGAAAGAATATGATTCACTCTAGCCTAGGTGTCACTCAGGTCCCAGGTGTAGGACCTTAACTCTCAATGAAACACCCACCCACCAAAGCAAACAGATCCAGCCAGCAACAATGACAGTATGATATATATACAAATGCAATAAAGAAAGCAGTAAAGCAACTGTACATAAAGCAATAAACAAAAATAAATACAAGCACAAACAAGCACATAACACCCCAGTAAACACACATCAATCAAGCGCTAGGAGGAACCCACAAAAAGAACCAGAAGCCCTGGTTGCAATATAAGGAATCCCCAGCAGAGTCGCCAAGCTGTCGCTCCCGATAAAATGACACTAGGTCAGATAAGGGTACAGACGCGAACGGTCGGCGAGAGGGACAATGAGAACACACAGCCGTGAACTCACTGGAGGATGAATAGAGTCGCCAGCTAGGCATTTTTATCCCGGAGGAAAGGCAATGCTGCATAGACCTAGGAAAAGATGGATAAGACGGTTGCGAACCAGAGAGACTGAGAAAGGGGGTTGGTTACAACCTGGGAAGGTATTAGCACCCAGATTGTCCGTCGTACTCGACGGGATCCACGCTTAAAAGATTTGTGTTTTAAAGGGGTAGTGTCAGTGCAATTTGTGTGTAAAATAGCTGGAAAAGATGTACAGGTGTCAGTGTAAAAGAAGTGAAGTGTGATATATACAGTGTCAGTGTGAGATCAGGAATGAAATGCTCATGATAATGAGGCTAAAGAATGAAGCTAGAAAAAGGGGGAATATACAGAGACTTTTGTTCGATAACTGTTAAGTTATGCCTACGTATCCTCTCGTGCAATGAGGAAGTCAGAACACCGTAGTTCGACCCAAAGAGACTGAAAGATGAATTGACTTGTGAACTGCTTGCTTGTCTATGCTCAAGTGTATGACCTGTCTGGCACAGATGCAAACTGTCTTGCATTAGACGGAAGAAGCAGGTTCTCGTTTGTGAGTGAAGATGATGAGAAAAGAATCCCGGAGGAGACGATTATTGTTTGTTTTTGAGTATTTTCAGTCTTTTATTGCTTTTTGAATTTGTCATAAGTTAATGAGCTTAAGCCTAAACCAATGGGTTAGTAAACTCATCACATCTTCCCTCTGATTAGGGGTAATGAGAGTACCTTAAGTGTGAAGTCAGATTCTCACACTTAATCACCTTTGGTGTAGGATTAAGATCATTAACCTACTTGTGATTATTTAGATGTTTTTGGTGTTTTTGTTTAGTGTTAAGTAATGAGGTTAAGCCATAATCAGGGATTAAACAAACCCATTACACTATCCTAATAGAAGGATAATAGATGAGAATGTTTAAGCTGAGGAAAGCTCCTCAACTTAATCCATGATTAGGGATTAAACTCATGACAAAACAAAGCCTTTGATTAAGTGGATTTTATTTAATGATATGATGATGAAGTGATTTTTATGATTTGTAAGACAACTTGAGGGGGGACTTGTCCATTAACACTAGGGTTAGTCCTTCTTAACCACTTAAGGAAGAATTAGAACCCTAATGCAAGGCCCAAGTTACAAGTGTGATGCCTTGATACTTATTAAGTGAATTGGTTAAGAGATTTAAACACATTAAGGGTTTAACACTTAGGATTAAAGTTATACACTCCATCCTAAAAGAAGGGTGCAGGCATAAGCTTAATCACAAAGTCTTAAAGCCTTTAGGGTTTGGTCCCTGATTATGAGATGAGAAGAGAAGACTCAAAGAGAGACACAAAGGTAAAAACTAAGTGGGGAGACTAATCAAAACCCTAATTCATTGTCATGCTTGGTTGATCCTAAGGTTTGTGAGGTTTTCAAGAACAATCTTCAGAGGAGCCACCAGGAAGCAGATGAACAAGATCAAGAGAAGCAAAGTGACTTGCTTCATTCAAGAAGTCAAGTCACTTGAAGAAAGAAAGTGGGAGGAACAAGAATGAGCAAGCTCAATCTCAAACACAAATAGAAATGCAGCAATGGATGCAAGAGAGATGAAAAGAAAAGTTATGAGAAGTGAAGGCAAATTCACTTCCCAAGTTTACTTACCACCTGAAATGTTAGAAAGAAATGCAATGCAATGCAAGATGAGATGAAATGGTATGATGCAAAGCAAAACCAGAAGCATGTTGATGATGATTATGATGTTATGAAGTGCTGCAAACATGAGGCAAGACATGGGGATGTTCATACAAGATCATGGATGCAAATGATGCAAGTTAAGGAGCATGAACAAGCATGGAAAGTTATGAAGCATACAAGACAAATGACATGGCAAATATGTAATGCAATGATCAAACATGCTTCCTACATGTCTTATGGTGTCAAATGAATCACATGGATGCTTGAAATGTCATGGCAAATCATATTATGCAAGAGAATGCAAGATGGATGCATATGGAAGCCCAAATTAGGGTTTATGATCAATGCAACAAACAAAAAACCAAAACCAGAGGCAAACAACATTATAAAAAATTGAAAATGCCACTCAAAGGACCCCTAATCCTATACTAAACCAATGCCCAAAGGAGAAGCTTCAACTCCTAACCAAGCTCAAGTTAAGATTTTTACAAGTTTTCTAGGGTTTTTTAGGGTTCTTAACAAAAGAAATGTCAAACAATTAGAAAATGCAAGATCAAATCATGGCCATTTTACCCTAGAAACTACATGCTAAACATAACACAATGCAAGAAGAATCAATGTCTCAACCTTCTCCAATAGGCAGAAATGAATTTTTGAACTTATGATCAAAATAATGCATAAAAAATGATTTAATTCCATGAAAAATTCTTAAAATGCATCAAGATCAAAAAAGAAATTTGGTTTGAAGGTTGGACAATGTTTCTAAATGCCTTAGAACATTTCATGAATTTTTTTGTAATTTTTAAATACCTAAAAGTATTTTTAATTAATTAATTTCCATTAATCAATTAAAAATAATCTTTTAAATATTTAAAAATACTTTTTCAATGATAAAAAATAAAATAAAAATGTTTTTGGGTCATAAAAATTATTAAAACTCAGAGGAAAAAGTTTCATAATTTTTATGTATTTTTTACTATTTTTAATAAATCATGCAATTAAATTGAAAAGAAATGAAATAAAAAATGAAAAAGACTGAAGTAATCAGGAAGGACGGCTGAGATTCATTCTGGATTCAAAGGGGTTGACTGCGCGCGTTTTTGAATGGCCAAGATTGCTTCTGAGTTAATTACAATTAATTAAAACTAATAAAAGAATTAGGGCTAATCAAAGTGATCTGAGCCCTTCCCTTGCGCGCGAAGTCAACAAGTCAATGGCAATCAATGGTCCAAATTCAAACTAGCATTAATTACGTGATTAGGGCACAAATGACTCTCAGGTGGCCGGAGAAGACTTCCGGTCGTCTTCTCCGGCCAGCACCTCACCTGAAAACTCCCCAAATCCCTCAAATCGTAACGAAAATGGAAACTAAGCACATAGAAATGATCCCCATGACCCCCTGAGCTAAAACCCTAAGTCCAAACAAATTTATTCTTCCTAAACAAGCTGAATCGAACAGAACAAGTTCTAGGGCAAACCAGTTTCAGAGTCAAATTAAATGCTTATTTCACCACCATTTCAAAAACTAAAGACATATTCATGACCAGGACAACACAAAGAACAAGTTTGTAACAAGAAAAATGATTTCTGGAAAAATAATTTTCGAGCTACCTGAGATTTGGAGCTTTCAGTTTGAGGACTTTCTGGCCACTTCCTTCAGTGCAAACCACTTCACTTGATCCCCAGAAGATGTTTGAATGCTTAAAAGAAGTTTGTGTTGGCTGGATAATGAGATTCGACAGCTTCTGCTCAAGCTTGATCAGAAATGGCAATGGTAAAATAGAGAGCTTCAGGTCATGGTGAATGGTGGTTTGTGATCCTGAGGATGAAGGGAGAAGGTCTGTGGTGTTTGTTTGTGTGTTTGCAAGCTAGGATGAGAGTTTCGAATGAAACTGCAAAATGAAGTGAGAGATGGCAGTGGGATGCTCAGGCTGTTTCAGGCTTGTGTTCTTGGTGCTGGATGGTCTATGGAGCAAGGTGAGTTGAATGGTGAAAATGGTTGAAGTGTTTTCAGGCTGTGGAGAGGAATTCGAAAGCTTATGCAATGTGGTGTGTTTTTTGTGTATGTTGTGAATGAGAGAGCTTCAGCCTTGCTTAGTACATCAAATGGCTTGCAAATTGATATATTATTTTAATCCAAGTGGCCAGAAGATGTGACATGGCCTGTGGTGATAGGTAAGTTTACTTTTGCATAAAGTCCACCTTTTGTGTAAGTGAGGTATGGTGAAGTGCTAGCTTGGTACAAAGCCTAGGGGCTGCGCAGCATGGGATGGTGAGTGAGCTAACAAGGTCAGCATCCAAGGTCACAAGTTGTAGGAAGCATGATGAGTGGTTTTGCAAGTTGTTGTACTTTGGTTCACATGTGAGAAATTCTTGTTACACAAACCAAACCATGGGGAAACTTGGTCCAATTCTGATTTTTGTGACTTAGAGAATGCTTGTGTAATGGTTTCAACTGAATTAGAGGTCACATAATGCATTGGTTCATGACTTTGCAAAATTTCCATTTGAAGCATGCCTTGAAAATCAATGATTTTTGCCAACTTTGTCACACCATAACTTTTGATCCAAAAAGAGTTTGATCATGTTCTTGTACTTTTTGAAAAGGGAAAGATAATATCTACAACTTTCATGACCAAAGTTTTTTCATTTGAAGCCTTGTTGGATCAAGAATCAAGGCTTGAAAAATGACCTAAAATGATGCATTCTTGAAAAGTCAACTATGCCCAAAAAGTCAACATTTGCAAAAACCCTAAATTATTGATTTTTATGAACTTCAACCTTCTTCCATGATCAAATAAAGATCATATACACTCAAAATGATGAAGATCACCCATTGGTTGGGTCATTGGGGGCCTCAGATGCCCTGATTTTGCACTGACTTGTCTGAAAAGTCAACTCTTGATCAGATGACTTCCCCATGGAATTTCTTCATGAAAATTGATATGCATACTCCCTATACCATATAGAGACCAATTGAAACAAGAATGACCAAAAAATTTGGGGTTATGGCCTCTGAAACCAAAACCCTAATTTTAGGTCAACTGTGCAGTCTAACCTGGCTCTGCATCCACTCAAACCCTAGTTCTTGTGGTTCCTCTGCAATTTTGACTTTGAGGAGGTGGAATATGATACAAGAACACACATGGACCCCTTTGAGATGATTGGTGGCCTTTGGAATGGCTCAAGATGCTTTGGGATTGCTCAGATCACAAACCCTGGGTGCAGATGCCTTAGAAACTATGCAGTGAAACAAAAGTGAGATATGAGATGATATGTTTGTGTTTATGCATATGAGATGATCACAAGCCATGGTGTGAATGGGTGAGGGCAAATTTGGGGTGTTTACACTATCCTAAGATGGTGACACTTGTCCCACTATATACTGAAGAAGCTTCAACTTGCGCCACTTGTCCCTGTCTTTGAATTGAAAACTCCATATTTTCCCTACAAGATTTAACGTGCAAGACTATTGGTAACTGTCACCTTCGTCGAACATAAACTTGGTCGAATCCCCTCAACACTTAGAAAATATTCCAAACTTAGAATTTCACTAAGTATGAAACATGTAGGTAGGTTACTTCAACTCTCATCCTTTAATCGGTTAGGTCGAAACCTCACCTTTGGCTTATCACAAGAAAAGTCTTTTACTAAGCCAATATAACCTCATTAATTTCTAGCGTCGAAATTTAGGGATAACAAATTGCCCCCCCAAAAATGTTCTTTTCGACCATTTTGATGAAAAGATCATTTTATGATATTCATCTTTTCGACGCCAACTTAGGTCAGACAAAAGTATGGCTGAAACCACCTACCCCATGTTCTAAAACTGTTGTGATTCTTCACCCATGTGCATGATGTCATGTCATTATGGCAAAAATTCCAAAAGTCCTATCAGTCGTTTCTACGGATTTCTGATCATGAATTTTTCCTTGAAACAATGCACTAAAGTCTTTTCCATTAACTGCTTCCTCAACGCGTCAGATCCGAAGTGCCACATGCCCCACCACTTTACGTCTCCATCAAGTGGCTAGGCTTTACAACTTCTCATTGCCTACGCCTATAAATACTCTCTTCATCAAACAAAGAAAACTTTCCAAACACTTTGCGAATTCATCTCCTTCTTGCTAAAGTCTCCTCTTTTCTTTCCAAGAACCCTAGAAAACCTCCATTCTCTTTATCAACAATGGCGTCCTCTAAAACCAACATCTCTCAGAAGAAAGGTCAGAAAGCCAAAACTTTCCATTTTGAACAGACTCTTCCACCATTCAACAACATTTATGAACCAAAAACCATCAAAAATCCTCAGTTCGCACCCGAACCTTTGAACAACGGGACAAGGAGCATGTACCAGTCTCAGGTAATGATTCCATTTCTTGTAAATGATTGTCCTTTTTTTGTATCTGGTCCATTGGCTATTGTACATAGCACAGATGAAAAACTGAAAGAGTTTTTCCCTTGCTACCGAAAAACTCATCCTTTAGGGCATAAGCACCTCCCTAAATCTGGCGATTCTTCTTCTGACCCACCTCCTCTTAATGAACTGGATGTGAAGTACCTCTATGATGGTACCAGGTTAGTCAGAGCTGTCAGCCAGTTGGCTGAGTTTGATTTATGGTTGGCTGGGTTAGAGAAGACTAAGGCTGACCACTGGAAAAGCATAGGGATATATGATCTTTTAATGCTGACAAAGACGCATATACCCTACTGCTTAAACCTCTTGGCTTCCTCATTGTATTTCTTGGATTGTATCCATTATACCTTTCATCTTCCTTGTGGGATGGTTACCCCCACTCTTTTTGACATAGTCGCTATCATAGGGCTTCGACCTGATGGTCCTGCTTATGACCCCACCATTGATGCCGAAGACACTATCGGCTTCAATACATCCAAACTAACATACACTCTCTTCCTCACGCATCATTCCAAACCAAATGAAAAGTTAGTTTCTAATTAGGAACATATTGCTTTCCTTACATTCTGGCTGTCTAGATATGTCTTCTGCACCAAGTCTCTACAGGTGGCAAAGAAGTATCTACCCTTAGCAAACCATATTCACAACAACATGAAGGTTTGCTTAAGTGAGCTCATCCTGGCCAGTCTCTATGAGTCTCTCAGTGAGGGAGTGACTCGACTGAGGGATCCATACCACAATTATGGTTCTATGAGTCTCACTGGCCCTCTTTGGCTTCTTCAACTTTGGTTGAATGCTACCTTTGAGCCTGTGCTTCCCAGGAAAGGAAAAGTTGATGAGAGTCAGAGGTGATCAGGATAAGGAGTACTGAGGGCATTCGACAAGCCAAGCTTACTCCCAATGATGAAGGCGAAACCCTAAAAGGGTATTTCTCTAGTTTTGTGATGATGTTTGCACATCAGTATGATTTTGCACCATACTTGGCTCCCTTTACTGGTAGGAAGTATGGTCCTAGTCGGTTTACTAGGGCCTTCCCTAACTCCCTACAAGGAAGCTTCATATGGACTCTGTTGGAATTTGGGAAGCCTTTTTAATTCCCAGATTCTTTGTTTATAGGCTGAATGGTGGGAAACCTGATACAAGCCTTATTGCTTACCAACCCAATTTGGTTTCTAGTAAATTTGGGTTGAGTCAGAGCTTCCCCAAATGTATTTATGATAGAAAGAGACAGGTTATTCTTTACAATAATGTTTTCGACGAGGATGATGTTGCTAACATCTTCTCTATATGGGAATCCCCGAAGGAAGTCCTGTCCCCCTTCTTCTTTCGACCTTCAACCCAACACACCCATCTTTTTAATGATTAGTGGCGCAAGTCTTACAGTGAGAACTTTCTCACTGCTATTGAATTTTCTTCTCAACTTGACATTGCTTTTATTAATGTGCAGGAGAAGGTCAAGAAAAGTAAGTTTAGTCACATCCAAGAGATACAAGCTTTCCAAAAATACTTTGAAACTGTCTATCGACCAGATGATCTTAGTCGAACCGTTCGTGAGGCTATTGTCACTTTGAAGGAGAAATTTTTACAAAAGATGGATAAGTTAAAAATACCCCCAAACATTCCTCGTGAGAGGCGGTATGAGGAGGCTTTTCGAATTTTTTCTCCCAAATTCCCTCGACTTCCTACTGCTAATTTTGGAGTAGCGATGGCTCCTCCATTTCCAGACTGGTTCACTGTGGGGATTCAATTAAAATCCTTCGAAAACAGTCTCAGCCGAAAGCTTAAAGAGTGGTTGCGACTAAGCACACACTGGATAGTTTCAAAGGGCACCTTCATATAGGGCTTGAAGACGTTAGCGTCGAATCTAAAATATATGAAGGTCTGGAGTCTTTATTTCCCCTTACTGAGTAATCAATTATTAACTTGTGACAATTGTTTTTGGCACTTCCAGCAATCACCAGAAGAACCACTGCCAATAAAGTCATGGTAATACAGACGGAAAACAAAGAAGGCACTAAGGTATCTTATCATCCTTAATTTATATAACCTCTCATATGTATGTATTCTAATATCTGGTTTTTCTGCTAGACAACCAAAAAGCCTTATGTGTCTCCAAGAAAGGGGAAAAAGACCTCCAACATTGTCATCGCTGCAGATGATGATGAATCCCCTGAGGATATGCCCCTCAAAAGGAAGAGGAAGACTGCACAGTCTCCCAGTGCTGTTGGTCAACCTTCCTCTAAGGTGGCCAAAATTTTGAACAAAGCACCCATTAAGGGTGTTGTCGAGGATAAACTTCCCACTCATGTGGCGAAGCCTACTGCTGGCGCTCTTGAGAGTGCCAACTCAAGTCCCGGAGACGAAGAGAATCATGTATTTAAATTAATATTTGACCCTTTTTGATCTCTTCTTATAGCCTCGACTTAACTTCTTCTCTTGTCGACATGCTGGTGCAGGTGTTGCCTTGCAACCTTCGACTGCCCCTCCTTCGCCTACAGTTCTTATAAACAGCCAAGGTGAGCCTACTTATCATCCAACTTCTGATTTTGGCTCTGATTATAGCTCTTTGGATGAAATTAACCAACCCATAAATGTGGCAGCTATCCCTCTCCTAACTGTCGAAGTTGCACCAAACTCTCCTGCTAAGACCACTACTCAGCAGTCTCACACTGATGATTTGGAGAGTGAGTACGAGAATGTGACTGACAAGGACTTTGCTGGAAAGACCAATAGGCTTGCTAAGGAGATGGATGTAGCCTTTGTTGTTGACGAAGAAGAACAAGATAAAGAAACTGAAGAACCTGCCCCTTCCAGCCCCAAAGGAAAAGAGCCAGAGACCGCGGATGACCCCCAAGCTGATGCTCAAAATGATGTCTTGAATGATCCTTAGCAAGAGGAATGAAGAGGAGGAGGAGGAAGAGGATGATGACCAGGACAAGGATGAGGCTGAATAAGAAATAGGGCATGCAAAGACTCAATCCTCCTTGCCTGAAGGAGATTCCCAACAAACTTCTGTCGTCCAACTTCCAACTCCTGCAGCTGGGGACCCAATGTCAGCGTTGAAATAGTTGAACCCTAGGGAGTATGCTAGGCTAAAGCTTAGAAAGAGTCTTGGCTTTTCTGAAAGCAGCTCCTCGACAGCTCTTGGGGCCTCTACTCCTGGTGATTCTTCTGGTTCAATCCTCGAGAAAATAAAGAATAAATTTTTCAAGAGGGACATCTGTACTACTTTGGGCGCAGACCCTACTGCTCGCCTTTTTCTGAAAGACGCATTGCAATAGCTAAACCTCTCGACGTTTGATCCCAAGATCTCCTAGGACTTCATGGAGCTAAGTACTCTGGTGAACCAGATATCTGATGATCTTAAGCTGGATCCAAAGGTTGAAGATATCATTCAGAAGACTGAGGTCAGGAGTGGTAATGCTTGGGATCTAGCCAGGGAAGCTGAGAATGAAGTTGAAAGGGTGGAGGGCATCAAGGCTAAGAGGGACAGACAAATAGCTGCCAAAAACTTATCCCTTGAAGTTTGGGAGAACGAGCTTGAAGAACTTCAGAAGATAATTACAGAGGCTAAGCAGAGCAACCTCGAGCTTAGTCAGTTCGACGATGCTGCACTGAGTACTGAGTTGAAGCGCACCCTCGAACTCATTGATACTGGTGAGGTGCTCGACAAGGAGCTTGTTGTTGCTAAACATGACAAGCCTTTCTGTGAAAACCACCTTCTAATCAGCCAGCACAATTTTCTTCAATTGCAATCTAAACTGTCCTTCTAATCTTCGACGACCTTTGTCATGTCTCAGGACTTTGCGTTTCTCCTTTTTTTTATGTAATCTTGTTTTTTGGCCCTGTTGTGGCCCTTATGTAATGTCAATTTTAGGGCCTCGTTGCCCCAATTAATTTATGCATTTTTATCATCTTCGACTCATGTCTCCTTTCTCCGCATATATAATGTGTTCGTATTTTTTTTGGCCGTTTAACATAACTTTTAAGTTAGTCAGAGAAACTCTAACTTAACCTTGGGTCAAAGCGTTATTGCTCTACCCTTTAATTATGGCGGTGGCGTTTCAGCTTTCAATTCCTCATACTTATGTGGCATAAGTTCCCAACTACATATTGAAGCTCAGACGCCTTTTTATGATGTTATTTCCCAAGAAAGACTTACGTGCTTTCTGGCTGCCTTTCATCTGGCCAATCAGCACGTAGGCCCTTCATCTATAAATAACCCATATTCAGTCCATCTTTCCTTCACAACAACATGGAGAATTCTACAAATAAAGTAGATGGCACTGTTTCCTGTGATCAGGGGAAGAACACGAAAAAGGAAAAGAAACCTTATCCTCGTGCAAGGGTCGTCACTTGTTCCCAAACAAAGGGGAATAAGATGGCCTCTCCGGCCACGGAGCCTCCTAAGAATGAGCAACCACCTGATGAAGAAGCTGATGAAGACTGAATGGATTACCTTAACTGAATCACTTGGGAGGATCTTCAAGACTAGGTTTTCTTTTGTTTTGTTTTGTTCAGCCATGTTCCTAGACTCTTGTAATTGCAGGCCTTTCATGGCCCCCTTAATTATTAATGAAATTGTTATTTCTAATATGAATCTCTTGAAGCATAAGTCTATATCTTTTTAAATATTTCCCATTTACTTTAAAGACTCTCAAATCATCTCCAATCTCATGAATCTCATACGCATTGTTACTGAAAAAATTTGTAACTTGGAAAGGGCCATCCCATTTGGGTGACCATTTCCCTAAGGATCTAATCTTTCAATTCATAGGTAATATGATTTTCCATTCTAATTCACCAACTAAAAAGGTTTTCAATTTAACCTTTTTGTTGTAGGATTTATCTATCCTCTTCTTCTGCCTTTCTAATAACTCTAAAGCATGAAGTCTTTCCCCGTCTAAGTCAAGTAATTCATCTAACATCATGACCCAATAAGTTTCAGCTGGGATCTCATGATGCCTTTGAATTCTTGCAGACTGAAGATAAATTTCAAGAGGCAGAACTGCGTCATGCCCATATGTAAGTCGAAACGGGGTAGTATCGGTTGCTTCTTTGGGTGAAGTTCGACATTCCCAAAGGATTTGGTCTAATGTTTTGTTCCAATTCCTTGGCTTCTTACCCACATGCTTTTTTATCAAAGTAATGATTATCTTATTCGCTGCTTTGACCTGGCCATTAACCTGGGCATAATAGGGTGTCGATGTCAAAAGTTTAAAACACATTTATGTGGCGAACTCTTGCATCTTTCGACCACTAAATACAGATCCTTGAACCGTAGTGATTGTTTCTGGGATGCCATATTTGTATATGATATGTTTCTGAATAAATTCAATTACATCCTCTTGGTCTACATTTGGTAATGGGATCGCTTCGACCCATTTGGAGAAATAATACCTCCCTACCAAAATGTACTTGTGATTATTTGAAGATGCTGGTCGAATTTCTCCAACCAAATCCAAAGCCCATCCTCTGAATTTCCAAGGTTTTATTATGGAGTGTATTGTACTTGCAGGAACATGTTGGATGCCAGCGTGTACTTGACATTCTTAACATCCTTTGGCAAATTCTATGCAGTCTTTCAGCATAGCAAGCCAGTACACACCTTGTCGAAACAAAATCCACTTCATTTTGTGGCCTAATTGATGTGTTCCACATGCCCCAATGTGGACTGTCAAAAAAGCTAAATATGCTTCATCCTCACTAAGGCATTTAAGTAATAGTCCTTCAGCAGTCTTTTTAAATAATTTGTTCCCCAAAAGAATATAGCTTAAGGCTTGGTATTTGACTTTCCTTTCCGTCGAAGTTGTTAGATTTTCTAAGTAGTCCATTTAGGGCTTCCTCCAATCTTTGTCACTTATACTATCGGCCATCAGTATTTCAAAGTTTTCTTCATCAACATACCCAAGCTTAGTTCTTCTAAGTCCGATGGGGCTAAACCTAATGACACAAGCTTTCCTCTAACTTCAATTACAATTTATAATTTTTCTTTTGAAACTTTATACCCTGATGCAATTTGCGCTAAGTCATTTGAGACTTGATTTTGTAATCTGGGGATATGTCGAAAGGTGACTGATTAAAATTTTTTCAACAGCCTATTTACTACTACAAAGTGCATAATTAAATTTTCTTTTATGCATTTGTATTCTTTGGTGACTTGTTTTATTACCAACTCAGAATCTTCCATTATTTCGACATGAGTTGCCCCTAATTCCAACAATACCTCAAGTCCAGCTATTAAAGCCTCATATTCAGCTTCATTGTTAGAACAATGACCCTCAATTTTGTACTCGAGTGTTGTTGGAATTTTATTAGGAGAAATAACAAGCACTCCAATTCCGGTCCCATCTTTATGACTAGACCCATCGAAGTATAATTTCCATGGCTCAATCTCAAGATGATTCAAGGGACTCTCATTTATAGAATGGTCGACTATAAAGTCTGCGACCACTTGCCCTTTAATAGCTTTTAAGGGTTTATAAGTTAAAGAATACTCAGTCAATGACAGTTCCCATTTTCCAATTAGACTATGCAAAATAGGTTTAGACAACATATGTTTAATAACATCAAATCGAGAAGATACATGAACTGGTTTTATATATTGTTTCAATTTAGTTTAAGGTTAATACAAACATATGCATAATTTTTCTATTATACTATATCTAGTTTCTGCATCATTTAGAACTCTACTAAGGTAATAAATGGCTCTTCCGACGCCATCATCATCCTTTTGGGCTAACATACTCCCTAAAGTTCTATCTGAAGCAGCTATGTACAATCTGATACTTTTCTTTCTACAAGGTGGAGAAAGAATTGGAGGATGACTCAAGTACTCTTTGATCTTGTCAAAGGCTTCCTGTTGAGCTTGCCCCCACTAAAATCCTTCTTTGCCCATACGCAGCAAAGATGAGAAAGATTGAGTCTTCCCACTCAGGTTTGATATGAACCTTCTTAAGAAGTTGATCTTGCCCAAGTGTGATTGGAGCTCCTTCTTTGTCGAAGGCGCTTTAGTCTCCATGATAGCTTTGATCTTATTCTGATTGATTTCGATCCCCTTTTTGTGGACCACAAATCCCAGAAAGTCCCCTGCCTGCACACAGAAAGCACATTTAAGAGGATTCATTTTAAGACCATATTTTCTCATTCTTTCAAAGGAACGTCTAAGGTGATCGACATGGTCAAGTCCTGAAATAGATTTTAGAACTATGTCATCAATGTAAATATTCATAAACGTATCTATGAAATAATGAAAAACTGAATTCATTGATCTTTGATAAGTTGCCCCTGAATTTTTCAAACCAAAAGGAATGACTACCCATTCATAGGTGCCTAAGGATCCTGGGCATCGAAAAGCAGTTTTAGGGACATCTTCCTCAGCAATGAACATCTGATTGTATCCTAAGTAGCCATATTGCATGCTTAGATACTCAAGTCCCACTGAAGAATCAATCAACATTTCTACCACAGGCATCAAATATTCATCTTTAGGGGTTGCTGAATTTAGATCTCTAAAATCTATGCACACCCTCAAAGAACCATTCTTTTTAATTACTGGCATAATCTTTGCTAACCACTCGACATACCTAGTTGTACGAATGAACTTGCATCAAAGCAGCCTTTCAATCTCCTCCTTGATTTTCGTGAGGATTGTTGGGGAGAACCGTCTTGGGTTTTGTTTGATAGGCTTCTTCCTAGGTTTGATTGGTAGCTTGTGTTCAACGATCTCTCTTTCCAAACCAGGCATTTCATTGTAGTCCCATGCAAAGCAATATTTGAATTCTTTCATCAGGTGGACCACTTCGACCTTAAGTTCTGGGTCGAGGTTGGCACTGATGTATGTAGGCCTTTTCAACTCCCCTTCTCCCAAGTCTATTTCTTCGAAAGGATCCTGAGCCAGCATTTTGGTACATTCTGACAAAGGATCTTTTTCAAATCCCAAAGAATCATTATCATAAATGGAATCGAGCATATGGTTTGAATATTCTTGAGCCTTCTCTGAGGGCTCTTGTTTGAAATCCCTCACAATTTCATAACATTTTTCATACCATTCTCATACATTGCATTGCATTGCATTAAAATCAAAAGAAAAGAAAGCATACATTCATTAGTTGAGGCATAGGGTGTGCGATTAGTTGATTTGAAAATTTATGGCCATTCAAAGTCATGGAATAAGATCCAAGTGTCTCCCCTCAAGCATTAAATGTCTTTTGTGGTCCACATGATCTCAATTGAATCCCCAAGTCATCAAAAGAAGTGGATTGATCAAGAAGTTGAGGCAGTGCAACATCTCCTAACAAAATGGGCCAAAATTAGGGTTTCTGATTCAAAGGGCTTCTTAATTAAATTTTGGTTCAAACTTCATTTCAATGTTTTCCACATGATGTTAAGTATCTAGGGATGGAATATTGTCCATTGAATCATTTCAGAAGGTCTCCAATTGATCAGTTACTTGAAAATCAAGAAATTGGGAAAAAGTCAATTGTGCAGAGGAAAAAGTCAACTCCTGACTTTCTAAGGTAAAAATCATGATCCACACATTAAATATGTTCAATTGTTCAAATTTGATCAAGAAAAGTCAAGATATTCATGGAAAAATCAAGAAATCACAAACCTGCCTAAAATAGAAACTTAGGGTTTTTATTTATGGAAAATTTAGCCCATTTTTGCACCTATTTGCAAGCCCTCTTTCTCCATGATAAAAAAAAACTTCAAACTTCAGGCCTAAGTTGAGCCAATTAAAGAGCACTTCTTGAGCTTCAAATCCATAGCAAGAACATATTCATTGGATCAAAATTGAGTGAGATATAATCAATCAAAGTTTGACAAAAGTAGGGCAACTTTGCCTAGAAGCTAAGTCATGGGCGTGCCAGAGGCCAGACAATTCATCAAACATGTGGTGTGCCAAATGTCCATCCAGTTTTCACCATCAAGAAGGCTCCAGATGAAAAAATGTTTAACATCAAAGTTGTTCATTTCCATGTTCTCTACAACTTTCATGTTGGCCAAATATTTATTTGATCAAAGGTTGAAAAGGTATGAGGCATCAAAGAGGGAACCATGAGACTGAATTGGCTTTGGGCATCCTGCTAGGCATGCGCTCCCATTTCGCTATCCCATAGGAAGATACATGTGATCATGTTCATTGTCACTTTGGAAGCATCTCAAGGATTCAATTCCATTTGGAGTGAACATCAAACTTGCTCCATAAAGTATCATCTTTCAATTGCACACTAGAACTCTTCATTTGATGCCTTGCACATGAAGCATTCCCCCATTGAAGATCACAAGTTATATTTGGGTTTCTTGAGAACCAAGGCATTGCTTCATAGGCTGATTTTTCTTAATTCATTCATACATACAACACTTCATACAATCCTCATACATTGCCATTTCAGGTTAAACATGATCCTTACACATGCATACACACATAACACCTCATGCACCCAAATTGAAAAATATCCAAATGAATAAAGTTGCATCATAAGACATGATGATACAACCTTAGTGTATCACCACCATCCATTCTCAAAACCTTATCATAGTCATCTTAAGTGTCCATGCACCTGATCACAACATGGCCACGAGCTACATTACAAGTTAGTGAGCTTCACATGTCCAAGTCTCACTTTACCTCAAATTCTCATCACACCTTACTTAACCCTGGTTCTAACTGTTAACCAAGGTGGTTAACAGTTAACTAGAGGTATATAGGTGCATCCTAACAAAATTTGAAGGGGACTCTCATTATTATAACCTTTTTCACATTTTGCATAAAAGTTCTCTTAAGCTTTTCTCTCTGAATTGCATGTGTTCTTCTTCATTGTTCATCAAAATCTTCATAAAATCATCATTATCAATGGAGTGAGATCAAGATTCAGCAAGCATTGATCAATTTTTCATGAGAAGAGCATAGAGTGCAGCTTGGATTTCTTTCTGGTTTAGCAAGAATCAAGGATTGCATAGCCTTTATTTGGCTCAGATTAAGTGCATCAAGCTTAGAAACCTCACCTTTGGCCTTCTTTCAACTCTGAAAGGCTTCAAATTGCAGGTTTCAATCCAAATTTTTAGTGCACAATTTCATCATTTTTAAGCTTGTTTTATGTTGATTAAAGCTCAATGGGAGCAATGTGATGGTTAGCTAGTTGATATGAACTCTAAGTGCTTAGATCAGAATTTTAGGGCATTTTGTTTCTCTTTGATTCTCTTTGATCTTGAATGTTATGGTGATTTCATTCATGGATTTGGAGTGTGTGTGTGTGTGTGTATGTGTGTGTGTGTGAGCTGAGGCATCGAACAATATAGATTTTATGCATTTCTGGAGATTTTGTTCTTGGTTTGAACGGAGGTTCACCAGAGAAGATGACTGGAATCTTCTCTGGTGACCTGAAAATGCATAGGTGTATAAAACCTAATTTTCCCTCAGATTAAGTCATGTCCCTTGGATATTTAAGAATCAATGCCTTCAAATGTGTCAACATAATAATGATCCACCATCCCCCTCACGTGCCTCTGAGTCTCACTTTGGTTAACCTTGACCTGACCAGTACACGCGCGCTCATCATAATGATCATACACATTCACTTGCATCCATGAGATTAGCATACTTTTAGGATCACATCTCATTAACTAGATCATAGGGCTCTCAGAGAGTCAACTTGTTTGACTAGGGTACATTGTAGTATCATAGGACTCAGCTCATATGGACTAGGCTCAGATTCCGTTTCCCACCCCCTTTATCTGAGCCCAAGGCATTTTGAACTGAACATTTGCTAGTGTAGCACCCCCAGGTCTATTTCTTCATAATTTTCATTTTATTTTACATATTTTTAATTTTTAAAACCATCTCCAAGCATCTAATATTCATAAAAAAAAAATCATGGATCATATTAGGACATTAAAATAATTTTGCATATTTTTTGTTTCTGATTTTTGTGCATTTTTCATATTAAATCACAATTTCCTTTCATTTTCCTTCCAAATTGTTTTCATGTTAACACATCAAGTTCAAATATTTATTTTTCAATGCTCATTAAACATTTTTAAATGGTTCTTTTTGCATTCATTCCATAATTCATTGGACCTCATTAAAAGTATTTTTGCATATTTTTAAACTCTTTCTAATTTCATTTTGGTCCCCCATTTTTGCATACTAGTTCATAGATCCTTACTTGAACTTCAAGGCATCCCTTGACTTAGTTCCATTGTAAATTTTTGCATGAGCATTTAGCATCTGATTTAGGACCCTAGGGTTTTAATTTGACAATTTGTGAATGTTGGTTCATGCATGTTTGATTACTTGTCAATGAAGTAACTTTTTCATGAACTTCCTTAATCACTTCTAACCCTAATTGGTTGTGGGCATTTATGCCATCATTATAGGTCACTTGTAAGTATTTTAAATGTTTTATTAGGATATTATAAGTCTTGTATGATCAACTATAGGTCTATTAGACTTAGGATTTCCTTTTGGGTTTGTATGATGCACCTTTGTACCATTTGACCTAATTCTTCCACACCCTTCATGTCATGCTTCATATGCTAACTTGTTTGCTTCCAATATGTTCATACCAATCATCTCATTTGCATTATATATCATGTATGCGTCTGAATTCATGCATAATTATTCATACTTGTATGATATGTTGCATCATAGGCCATTCATTTCAAGTATGACATACCTTTGCATTAGGTGACAATTTGTGCATCTTTTTGTAACTTGTTTGACATGTTAACCTAGCCTGATTTCATGGGTACCTTTACCATGTCATCCTCATTATATGTTACTGACTTCCATCATCTTAGGATCCTTTAAGGTCATTTTACTTGCATATTAACTTGTGTTCATGCTTACATGGTTGTATGCTTACTTCATCTTCATCTTAATCCCTCAATCACTTGGATGCTTCATCACATGGCTTGTATGTTCATTCATAAACATTTTAGGACACTAATAAGTGATGTATGCTACTTACTTTTATCATTTCATATCATTCATTCATGTTTGACTCTTACTTTTTCCTCACTTGTTTAATCTCTTATGAACATGTGAATGCTTTCTTCTCTTCATCTCTCACTCTACCATGAACTAACACGTGAAGTTTGGTATGATCATTTAGGATAACATTAGGCATACTAATTTTACATTACATTCTGACTTTGATTTTTTTTCATATCCCTTCATCCATGTTTGTGCACTTATGCATCTTCACTTCTTCATTTGCAAGTCCTTAGAACTTCTTTAACTCTCCAGGCTTCTTTGAGCTTGTTTGGTATGGTTTAGGTACTTTAAACTCTTTAAGTTCATTTAGGATTAGGTTTTGACTTGTGAGGCTTTCATTTTATGCCTTATGATATGTTATGAACTTTCATGCTTCTTTTACTAACCTTGTAGGGGCTTAGGTAAGTTGAAGGGATGCGGATGTGCTTCCACATTCCAACTTCTCCTTTCTCTTTTAATTTTCAATCTTGTGTTTGTTTAAGCATCTAAGATGCTTTGATTTACATAATAGTATATTTCCCCTTTAGAAGCAACTTAACTTCCATCTGGGAAGTAAGTTGTTTTCTAATCCTATTTCCTTTCTTATTCTTCTTTCTTCTTTTTTTCTCTTCCTTCTTCTTCATTAGGATAGAGATCTTTAAACCTTAATAACTTAGGATATCGAAGCATGACAACTCACTTAGGATGGTTTAGTTTCCCTTATATTTTTTTGCCTTTTGAGATCTTTTTGGTTCCTTCTCTCTCATCTCAAAACAACTCAAAAATACCTAATAAAGGTTAAAGTGACTTCTTGTGTCAAAATTCCATGGGGAATTTGCATCTATCCCATCTTGGGGCAATGTGAGATTGTCTAGCATGATGTACAAGTCTAAACTTGAAGTCATTCTCACAAAGAAAAGCTTAAAAAGCACTTCTTCATTTTAAAATACAAAAACACTTAATAAGTACAATGGGTTAGTGTACTTAAATCCTAATATTTGGAACCAAGTCTTGGGGATCTTCTCCTTGATTGGGTGTGCTCCTTCCTCATTCCATATTGGAGTAATGTAAGAAGTACATACTCCATGGAAAGTGAATTGAATATACTCTCCTATGCAAATTCAAATAAAAAGCTTTTAAAAGCTACAAACCAACAATAAACGTCTTTCCTACGTGAATTCTCTTCTCATCTCCTTCACTCTAAACGAAAGAATTCACTTCGACTTGTCTCTTTGCAAGACGGTAAACGCACTCGTTCCAGGCGAGCCTGCAACACCTGAGCATAGACATAGGCAGTTCAAGCTTAAGAAATACAAACAAACAGTTTTCCTCCCTAGTTAGGGGAACTACGTCGAATCTGATTCTCATTCCTGATGAGATACATAGGCAGTGGGGTACGGTTCATTCGAGCATACTTCTTTATTTTCCCTACATTTGTTTCTCATTCCTTCCTTATTTCCAGTTCTGTAGCAGATTATTCTTACCCTTTGAAACAGTTCAAGCAAGCGTGGATCTCGTCGGGTACGACGAACGATCTGGGGGGCTAATGCATTCCCAATTTGTAACCGACTCCCTTACCCAGTCTCTTTAGTTCACAAGACCTTGTTATTTCCTTTCCTTCGGTTTGTGCAACATTACCTTTTCCTTTCCTTAGGATAAAAATTCCTGGCTGGTGACTCTATTTCTTTTCCGCGCCACTTTCGCGTTTGTACTAAGATGAAAATCCCGGGAGCGACACATCCCTATATAAAGTAGATTCACAACAAATAGCCATCCCCTTAATATTTATCAATTGAGTGCTTAGATGCTTGTGCATGATTAAATTTGTTACGAATGGTGATTTTTGGAGGGATTATGGAGGGAAAGCATGAAGGCTAAGCAATAGAAAAAGCTTTGTGTATCCGCGGAATGGAAGAAGGAGCATCTAGATGCTTCTCAATTGGATCCCCAGTGTTCCCTAAGTTTTTTACATACCTTTTAGGTTAGGCCACTAATGTAGGAAAACTCATAGGCCCATTTGTCACAGATTAGAGTCCTTTTCCAATTTGAGATCCCACAAGATTTAAGTTTTCCAATGGCATAATTTATTTTCTATGTGGATTCCCCAGGAGCATTGACTTCAGGATTACACTTTTTCCACGTATCAAGGATTCACTATGCGGGGGAGTTAGGTCATTAGATTGATTTTACCTAAGATTATTCTCATTCTCCTCACTAATATGACATCTTTGTTTCCTAGTGTCAAAACCCTCCTTATCTTAAGACACGTCGCCATCACCATTTTTGAAAACTACCTAATCTTAATTTTTGCCATCTAATTTGACATCCTGACACCAGCGATGTTCACGTATGGGAAACCAAGATCATCACCCTTCATTGTTGATGCAACCTCTTATTTCTTCTTCTTACCATTCACCATGAAAGTCTCTTGAATAATCACTTGACTCATCTGACACACCTGGAGCTGGCATTTGAATTCTCCACGACCCTTATAAATCTTCAACAAGCTTGACATTAAAGGAATTACCATTGATCTGAGCTTATACATTCTCAATTAGTACCTTAGCATGTTTGGTTCTAACTAGAAGATGAGCTACATCCATTCTAGTTAAAGGTCTTGTGTTATCATTCACACAAAGGTATTCCCCCAAATGATCTGTCAACTTTTCAAAGAACTCAGGTTTCCATGCATGGCTGTCGGTGTCATATCACCTAATACATGTATCTCTCTCATCATCAACATTTGTGAGCTTCCATGGACGCACTTCTTTGAACCATTGCTTAAACCAATCTCTCCCATCTGTCATAAGAGCTTGCATTTCTCCTTGCACTCGATCCTCCAACAAACAAGCATTTACTCCTAGTAGGGTAGCTTGGATATAGAAATAACCTTTCATGTTGAACGCTTATTTTATTTTATATGTTATCCCTGAAATTTCAACAAAGCCCACAAAATCCTTTTTGAATGGGATAACTATTCTTCTATTTAGAACTTAACCCTACGTCTGATATTGTTCTTAGAAGAACGAACCTCAACCTTTAACACCTCAACATAAGAGTTCCCAACATTCGATCTTGAGGCTTCATTGAAGACCCTAGGTTTTTAGTTCTGAAATGCAGGTTGCTTACCCCCATTCCTTTCTCCTCCCCAGTTCACTCAATTTAAAAGATTTATTTCCTTGGAACCTGGGCACATTGATAAAGATCTTCCTTCGACCAATGAAGATGTTATCCGGCTTCACAACTAGTAAATCTTTATTTGTGACATAAAAAAAAACTAACAAAGCCAATTGCCTCTTATATCCCTTTTGGATGGAATGACCACTTCATCAATGTCTCCATAATTTTGGAACTTTTCGTACACCTATTATGCACCTAACTCATATGAGAACGAAGTAAAAAAATAACGAGGTGCTATGTGTGGAATCCTTCTCTCATTTAAAATGTTGTCTTCCATTATTGTCCCACCGTGTCTTAACTACGAAGGGATTCCTTCAGCGTCTTTTTACATGTTATCACTCTTCCTCGTCTCTTTTATCTATCGTTGACTTCATTGATCCTTTTAGTTAGGGTTTTAAAACACATGTTAGAATGATGAAAAAAAGAAGAAGAAAAAAATCAAAATGTTAGAGAAATTGAGGAGTTTATCTCTCTAAAATTCTATTTTTACGAATAATAATGTGTTAATTAATATGCGAGTTGTTAAATCAATAATATAAACAACATATGTATCCTATTATAATAATGTGTTAATTAATATGTGAGATATTAAATCAATAACATAAACAACACATGCATCCTATTATATCGTAAACTTTGTAAATATTAAAATAATTTAGAGTTCCTTTATTTTTTATTCAATCTTAAATATTAGTTCAACTTTCTATACAAATTCATTGTTGAGAAAGAATTTCACATGACTATGTCATTCTTCCTCTATTTGATAATGAGTAATTTAATAAAAATAATATATATATATATATATATATATATATATATATATATATATATATATATATATATATATATATATATATATATATATATATATATATATATATATATATATATTTATAATTTATATGAAAAATCAACTGAATCACTCTGAAACGAGAAAAAGAGTATTGAATTGTGGATTTTACAATATTACTTATATGGAAAAATTGCACTACCATGGCCAGAGATTTTAGATCGACACATATAGTCAATTATTTCATATTTGATACTATAAAATAATAATTTTAATAATATAAACTACTCTATTGGTGGTTAAGTTAATACTTTTGCAGTCAATGATTTGATGATTGAGAAGAAAAGATATTCTATAGGGATTAGCACTTTGAAAAAAGTAACCAAATATAAGATGATAGATTGATTTGGTTACAAACCCTACTTAGATGATAGATATACATACATACATCATCATCATAACTGTGCATGTAAGAAGGTAAAGTTGGACAGGAAAGGATAAAAAGGTAATTTAAAGAAAGGAGTTGTCAATCAAGAGAAAAGAGAGAAGCAGGAAAATGATATTATTCTTTTGATATAAATATATTTACCAAAACACTTTATACTGTCTGCATCAGTCATGTTTCAGTGTCACTATCAACCTATTTTCATTTCCACAAAAGCCCTAAAGGCCAAAACAATGTTTCTTTCACTTCTCAATTACACCCCTCTCTTTTCTCTATTTGCTCAATCACTGAGATACACATTCATTCAAACTCACTTGCTTCCCTTTTTCCGGAAATTATTTCTGCCATATTCCTAAATTTTTTTTCTTTTTTTTAAGAAAATAAATATCTTTCTTTTTTAGTTTAACTCTTAGTATTATTAAAGAAAAAGAGGCACTAATAGTCCAAAATTTTACTTAAATAAAAATGTATAATCAAGGAAATTCTAACACTTAACCAAAATCATATCATCTAATTTAATATTTTACTAATGATGTTCTTAAAAAAAATTATTTATTTATAAATATCAAATAATTATATTAATACATAAATATAAATAAATATTATTAAGAATTAAATCTAAGATAAATTATTTATATTTATTCAACTAAACTATCACATATTAATTTAGCTATCACATTCATTCTCTTTCAAAGTGTTGTCCTTGATTGAATTCTAAATTAATAGTTTGCACATATTTGACTAAACTAATACATATTAACTGAACCACCTCCATCACATTTTTTTTTATCAATAATTATTTTAGTTAAATTAAAAATTATATTATTTTAAACACATGTTTTTCCATTAGTTGTTTTCTTGTATCCTTTTGTATTAGATTTGAATTTTTTTTTTTTTACTCAATTATCTAATATATTTAATTGTTATTCAAAAAATATTTTACTAAATAATGTCTTACTCAATTATCTAATAAATTTAATTGTTATTCAAAAAATATAATATTATCATAAATAATTTTTTTAAACTAAAAATACTTGGATGAGATACGATAAATATCTTTTAGAGTTCTAATTCATCTGGTTTTAGAAATGAATTCATATTAAATTTCTTTTGAAATTGATCATTTTAACTTCAAGGATAAATCTCTCCAAAATATATATTCAATTCATTGAAAAAAACCTTAAGTATCATTCATTATTAAGGTGAATCACATTGTTAAATCACCTTAATAAAGATCCAAAGTTAACAAAAACCTTAATTACCATTCATTATTCAAGGAGTTAACAAAAACCAAAGTTATTCATAGAAACATCTAAAGAAAATGCTTATAATCTTCCACTGTTCTTTTACCCTACCTTTCTTCCCTCATCTCTCTCTAACTTCGTTTCATTCACCTATAACATCATCATCATCTTCCTTCAAATCTTCAAAACCACTCTTCATCTCTCTCTCTCTCTCAAAACCTCTTGAAGCATTTACATACTTTAATTTTTTTTTCAACTACTATAACCTACCTTTTCAAAAATAATCAAACCCTATTTTTTACTTTCACAAACCTCACTAAAGATCCAATCTAGCTATAGATCAGAAAAAAAACAGTAAACTAATGATGAATTCTCTTCAAGAATTTGAATCTTCATCAAACAATAAAGACATGATCAACACCAACCCTATGAGCATAATAGCATCCTCATCCTCATCATCATCATCCATGATGACAATATCATCAACTACATCAGCATCATCATCTACCACAACAACAACATCACCATCTTCACCATCAACAACCACAACAACACCAAGTAGATACGAGAATCAAAAGAGAAGAGATTGGAACACTTTTGGACAATACCTAAGAAACCATAGACCACCACTCTCACTCTCACGTTGCAGTGGTGCTCATGTCCTTGAATTCTTGCGCTATCTTGACCAGTTTGGCAAAACAAAAGTTCACACACAGATTTGTCCGTTTTTTGGTCATCCAAATCCACCTGCACCTTGTCCTTGTCCTCTACGCCAAGCCTGGGGGAGTCTTGATGCACTCATAGGAAGACTTAGAGCTGCTTTTGAAGAGAATGGTGGTAAACCAGAAGCTAATCCTTTTGGTGCTCGTGCTGTTAGACTTTACCTTCGTGAAGTTAGGGATTCACAGGCTAAAGCTAGAGGTATTAGTTATGAGAAAAAGAAGAGAAAGCGTCCGCCGCAGCCGCCGCCACCGCCGCCACTACCTCCCAATGCAACTGGAACTGATCAATCTTGATCATAGTGTGTAGGTAATTTACTACAACCAACGTACTCCATTCAATCTTCTTAAGTAACTATATATATATATACACGCGTGTGTCATGAACCAAATATATTTCTATTCTATTCACAATATTGGGATCAAATTATTCTAAATCATAAGGCTATTTTATATGAATTAGCAGATTATACAGAAATAACATGCAAACGAACGTGCCTCTACTCCTTTATATACAAGTAGTAGAATGTTGTAGTAAGGATTTAACTCTAAGTTTGTTCAAAGAAATCAACTACTAGTTGATCCTATAGACTCACTAAGGAGTTTCATGATTCAAACCTAGATTAAAATTACTCACAGAACACTATAATAACTAACAAGTTCTTATAATGAAAGAGTTTAAGCTTAGTTAGTTAGGTTTAGTTTTTAAATATAAAAAAAAAATGTAAATTATATATACTAATACACAAACAAAGGTTTAAATAGAGTTTGACTAGATGCAACCTTTGCGATTTTTGATATTGTAGAGAATTGTAGTCAAATACTATTGAGATGTGATCTAATTACAATTGAATTTCTATAGTGATTCAGTATTTTCCTCATTTTTTAATAGGTAAACATTAGTGTTTTTTTTTGTTAAGAACTACTTTGAACCTTGTCCGTAGACGATTTGATAATAATACGTAGAAACTCACGCACAACGGTGAATACTAGGGTTTCTTGAAACCCTGGTGATGATGTTCAACTAAGCAATATTGGATTCTGTTGAGCTAGGATTTGCGGACTCTTTCGAAGTTTTAACTCATACAACATTGCATACATTAATTGCATACCCTAAAATATATATCCATATACATGTAGGAATAATTTTTCTTCATTGTTTTACTTTGTTTATAATTATTATGATGCAGAAGTTGTGATTTTTGCAGTGTGAGATATGCAATGGAATTGAGGAAACTGCAGTTGAAGGTGGGAAGTAGCAGGAGCAGTGTGATAGAGAGCAATTAATTTGAAGTAGCTGTTAGTGGTAGCAGCAGTAACTAAAGTCTAAAGGCTTATGTTGTGTTTGTGTGACCAATTATTCACGGTCCAATTTGTAATAAATATGTGTGTGTACTTGAAGGGGACTCATTTATGACTCAGTAATGGATTTGCAGATCATGTTCCATGTCTTCTTTAATTGTGGTAAATTCAAATTACTTATCTTCTTTTTTCACTTTTTCCTACTATACACATACAATCTCGGTTCGAGATTGTCTCTATTCATCATAAACACGTAACTACACGCAATCAACTACGTCTAGATTATCAAAAACAAATGTAGTTGATAGCGTGTTGTTACGCCTGTATGGTGATGACAAACAATCTCGACAAGTTCTTAATCTTAAGATTAAGAAAGAAACAAAGAAAAATAATATATATATATATATATATATATATATATATATATATATATATATATATATATGGCAATTAATGATCCAGTGGATTTTAGGTAGCAATATATATTGATATATATTCTCTTATTTCTTTTTCTGTTTCATCATTTCATGTGAATGAGTTATCAGATCTCAGGGGGGGCCTTCTGGTAGCTTTATTTGATATGTCGAAAGTTGAGTTCAGGGAATTCATGTAGCTAGAGTTAGTACTCTTTCATTCACTTTCATTCAGGATAATAAATATATCAACTGTAGTGAGAATTTGACAGTGCTTGAAACTGATGGGTAATTGGTAGCATTATAGTAGATAAATATTTCTTTGGAGTTTGTGCAATCTCTTTCTTTTTGCTGATTCTGATAGATAACTTCTCCCACTTCCCCGGGAGTTAATCAGTCATGACTCAACTGAACTTGGTGGACAATTTAGGCATGCCATTAGGTTTCTTATGTTAGTTTGAAGTTAGTACATAAAATGGTTTATAACAAGAGAGATACTGGTTTGCAGATAGTAGACTTGGTAGAATGGAAAAGTCTATTGGAAATAAGAGATAGCTATATATAGCACTCACAAGTCAAAAGTTTCTATATAGAAAAAAAAAAGTTTTTTTTTTGAAGTATAGAATTAGCATGGTAAAATATTTAGGTACTGCCATTTTCTTTTGGATGGTTTGAGAATTCATTTCTAAATGAGTCATATCTATAGTTATTATGGTTATGACAATTATAAATATGATTACTTATTATTTATTATTAATACAATGGTAAGAAGTGAGTAAGCAATCTTTGTGAGAAAGAAATGATATAAATTTTTAAGATTATATTCATGAGGTTTGACAGTTTCTTTTTTTTGGTTTATAAAAGGGATTTGAGTTATATTTGATTTTTATATCAAGAGTTTCACAAATTGTGAAATATTTGGGGATAAAAGATATGGATTGTTCATGGGAACTTTAAAGAATATTTTCTTGTAATACATATTGTAATTTTTTCTAATAAATTTTGTGGATTTTTTAATACATTCTTTGTATTATTTAGACACCGCGTGAAATTTCATTTATGTTCCCTGATTCCGGATGTGCAAATCAGGACTCACCACTGTGTTTTTTCTTAAACTTTCTTCCGGATGTGCATATCTGGAAGGTCTCCGTATATGCATGATCACTCCCCCATTCTATCTATTCTCAACATTTCTTCTTCCACACTCACCCTCACCAACCTAAAACAAACCGTACTTCATCAATACCATTTCTCACTCAAAAACTCAAACTTTTTTATGCAACAAATCAAAGGAAGTAAGAGAAGATTGAATTTCAGGTAAATATTCAACTTCATCTACTACATTCCTCACATTATCAATCAAGTTTTGCTGAAAATGAAGTTACGCGACTCTCAGATGTGCACATCCGATAGCTCTTTTTGATGAACATTTCCGGATGTGTACATCTGAAAGAATGTCTGATAGTATTTAATTTTAATTTTCAGAATTTATTATTTGGATCTAGTTATGTATATTTATTGTATTGTTTATTAATAGATATGTTGCACCCTGATAACGTGTCAAAAGAAATGTTTCGACGATTTCTCCGAAAGTTGATGAGATTATTGTAAAGTCAGTTGATGTCGGCGATGACTTTAATAACAAGCAAGAGTTTGACGATCATGAAAGTATGCTTGCATATATTCGTAGGATGGCTATTGGCCTTGGTTTCGATGTGAATATCGGAAGATCGGATAACGGTTCAGATAGAAGAAATGATTTTGGAATTTTTGAGTATGAAAGAAACGGAAAATATCAAGTTCCTCTATGAAAGTTAAAAAAAGATGACACCGGTAGTAGAAAATGTGAGTGCCCTTTTAAGATTTGTTGTTACGCTGTAGCTTCAAAAAAATGGAGATTTAGTGTTGTTTGTGATATTCATAATCACAAATTGTCCTCAAAGTGTCAAGGTCATCCAAGTGTATTTCAGCTCAATTTGGAAGAAAAGACATGTATTGCCGACATTATTTTGAATCTTGTCCAACCGAAAAATATACATGCCACGTGAAATGGAAGGAACCCGGCAATGTACCAAACATAAAGCAAGTGTATAACATTCAGTGTCAGGCGAACAAAGTAATTAGGGGAGATAGAAGTGAGATGCAACAACTATTGAAACTTCTAGAGGATAACAATTATGTGTCTCGATATAAATATCGTGATGATGGAGCTACAGTCCGAGATATTTTTTGGACACATCCAGATTCCGTAAAGGTGTTCAACACTTTCTCGACAATGCTAATTCTTGATTGTACCTACAAGACCAACAAGTATTGACTTCCGCTATTTGAGATGGTTGGTGTTACGTCTATGGACAAGACATATGTCATTGGTTTTGCATTTTTGGAGTGCGAGAAAGAGGACAATTATACATGGGTATTGGAGATGTGTCAGTCTCTTTTGAAGAAACATATTTCAATGCCTAAAGTGATTGTTACGGACCGCGATACCGCTTTGATGAATGTGGTTGCAAAGGTATTTCCTTCTTCTAATTCATTACTTTGTTGATATCACATAACAAAGAATGTGAGAAGTCGGGTTAAACCTGCGGTTGGTGTAAGACCCTTTTTACCCCACAACAAATTCAAACATAATATTTACGAATAATCAGAGTTAAACATAAAGGGCATCACATTTTCAACATAATCAACAAATAAACATCATGTATGTGCCATGTCCCGTAACACAGGTTGCAACTTATGTCATAAATAAAGCAAAACCTAAATTCATGGCAGCAGATCAATATTCAACATCTTAAATCATCATAAAATGAAGGGTACAACTATAATCCAAAACATCATCATCAAGTGTTAAAATTAAACCAAAAGCAACAAAGTAAACCAAGCATTCCTCAATGTTACACAACACAGAGTAGGACACCACCTAGACTCTATAAACAACGAGAGACGTACTCTAAGCTACTTCCGAATCACCGAACTATTCTTGTGAATTTGCAAGATGACATAATAGACCATCACGAAAGTCAGGCAAGGTGAGTAATTCACATTCAATATACATAATATAAAGACGGAATTATAAGACAGCATACATCATATATCATTTACTTCAAATCTCACCCATATACAACAACAACAAGTCACATCGTCATAAAACAAATGCAATCATGTTATGTCACATAGAATGAAATGCAACTTCATAAATGCACGTGGTACTGATTTTCATCATGTGATGGACACTGACCATCAACCATCTGTAGCGGTAAAATCATGAGTGTAAGCTATTAGTTAACTTAACTCAAAGTAAACAGAGTCGTCACCGCGCTTTTATTTTATTCCAAACGGAAAAGGAAAAAAGAACGAATAAAATCCTAATGAATCTTAAAGCAAAAAACTAAAATAATCAAGCAGAGAACGGGTAAGGGGATAGGTTACAAATTGGGAAGGTTTTACGCACCCAAAATGTTCGTGGTACTCCACGGGAGCCCTTTGAAATATTTATTTCTTTTTTAGTTTGAAAATGGTCTGTTTTAAAAGAGATTGAAGAGATGAGAAGAGAAATGTTTTTTAAGATTTTTTTTTGTGTTTGAAGTTTGAAAACAAAGAAGGTTTTTGAAATAGGAAGAAAATTTGAAAATTTAAGAAGGGGAGGAGATGAAGTGACTATCCTAAGACTTTAAAGTAAATGTTAAGGGAAGAACGATCAAACCGTATGATGAACATTCTTTGAAACAATAGGACTTTCATCTTCAAAAAAAAATAAGTGAATCAAATCTGCTAAGGTCTTCAATCCATAATAACTCAAGCAAAGGGCAAGATCCTAAAATCTAAGTCCAAAACTCCAAGTCCAATGCTAAGGATGATGGCCATAGTCCAAAATTAAAGTCACAAGTCTTTTAGAAATTTAATCCTTTATTAATGTTTTTGTGTCCAAATGGACAAAAGGAAAATCAACATAACAAAAAAAAGAGCAAATAATAAACATGATAATGGATGAATAAAGCATAGTAAAGCAAACTAAAATAAAAGCAAATAAAAGTGCAGGAATTTAAATGTTAGTAGCAAAAGAAATTAAAGTGAAAGAATCTAAAATAGTAATAGTAGTAATAGTATAATAATATTTACATAATAATGGTATGGTGAACTTAATCAACCACGACCAAAAGAGTGCAACCGAAATCGAAAGGCAACCGGATCCACTTAGCATCTTACACTATAGCGATTAATCAAGGCAAACCGAACCGAATTCAATGAAATTTGAAAGGCGATTGGGAGACCCAAAGCACTTACGCATCAAAAATTCATAAGTCTCGATTCTTAATTCAATATGATTAACCACTTTGGGATTACGCGATCAACTAGAGATCCGGTCCACGAAAGTGCAAGTACCCAATTAGATTTTTATTCCAAATTTAGGGACAAATTTAAATCTATGTTAAGCAATCGCCGAGTAATTTACGAAGTAATTACCCTACAAATGAGGCCGACCACCACCAATTAAGGTGCATAATGTTAGTGCTAATGCATGCGAGATAAACGATATGTAAATCGTTATCCGGACGCGATACCGCACAAAACTAAAGGAGAATACCAAATTGAGCCGCATTCATGGTATTCTTCCATCCTTAAGTTCAATCACTCATCTCGGTGGATTCAAGCATTATTATCACTAACACAAAGTACCTTAAATGAATTGAATAATCCACTAAAAGGTAGTTTTGAATTAATGAACATTAACTACTCTAATCTACACCCAAAGTTCATTGAAATTAAGGAGAAATCACTCCCAAAAGTGCTTCCCAAGGTAAAAATAAAAAGGAGGAAGAAGAAGAAGAAAGAGGAACCAAAAAAGGAGCTTGAAATAAGCCAAGAATACTTTGTTAATACAACATAATTCATTTTTTAGTTACTACAACATAATTTCAAACACATATTATACTTAACACACTTGTTAATACTTTGTTTCACAAAAATTCATAACACTTAGTTTCTTTACAAATTCACATCACTACATGATTTTCTATTTACACATACTACAACTTTTTTTTACTAACACCTATACACTTGTTTCTATAATAGTGAACCATATTCAATCCAAGAATGTTCCAACTCAACTATTCCAACAAAGTGATAACAAGAAACTTGCCCTAACAGAAGCTTTCCCTAACAAAAACACTCACTCCAACTATTTTAACTTCATATTCATTTTAGCAACAACAAACCAAAAAAAGAAAAAGATGAAACTTGCCCTAGCTAACAGAGAAAGGTGAAACTTACCGAACAAAGACGGTGTACGGTGGAGGAAGGAGTACAACGACAAGTTGTGGTTGGAAGGAGCACGACGACAAGACGGTGGAGGAATGAGCATGGTGGAGATAGCAGCTTCTTAGGTCTCAGTCGTCGTTCGCAGAAAGGGAAAGAAAAGATATGAAAATAGAATACTGAGTATTCTAATATTTTCATTTAATTAGACCTTAGATAGCGCTTTTGAGGAAAACGTTGTTTAAGGGAGCCCTTTAAAAGCACTGGCTAAGATCAACCTTAGACAACGCTTTTGATTTTTTTAATGAAATTATAAGACCTTAGACAGTGTTTTTGAGAAAAGCGTTGTCTAAGATATTCCTTTAAAAGCGCTTTCAGAAAGCGCTGGCTAATGTCTACCTTAGACAACGCTTTTCTAAAAGCGTTGTCTAAGGTAGGACTTTTAGTAGCGCTTTTACTATTTTTCTTGAACAGTTTCCGTATTTTTTTTACTTATAGCTGCGCTTTCTAAATAAAGCATTGTCTAAGGTGCGCTATTAAACGTCAATTTTGGCGTAGTGTATAAGTTGGTTTTTAAATACAACTTAATTTTCAGAGTATAAGTTTATATGTAAATTTAAATGAAATTTATTTTCAGTGAAGGTTTAGTGAAACAAATAATCTACATATCATATAATAAACTCAACTTCATATAACAACATACAACAACACAAGATATTATGTAATTTTTTAAGAATTTAAAGAACAAAACATTGTTAGGCCACAAGAAGCTTATTTCTAGTGACTTAGAAATGTTTTGTTTTTGTTCATAAAACATTAATCAACAACAACAACATACAATAACATTTATCAACAATACAACAATAAACAACAACAACAACATACAATAGCATACAACATCACAAGATATTATGTAATATTTAAATAACTCACCTTTTTTATCGTGGATCTGGAACAAATTATGAATTTCATATAGTTTATGAAGCTATGAGAAGAAGAAGTACATGGTGAATGAAGTTAAGATAATAGCTTCATACTTCTTATATTTTTCTTCATAGCTACACAAATCATATGTATCATATTCAATGTATACGCTTGTGGTGAAGACAAATCTGAAATAATAAGAACATCCAACAAATAAAAAAATTAGAACTCATTTTAAATAAGAAATGTAAACGAAATCGAAGCATAAGTTTAATGAATGAACCTGAAATACGATTAAAGAGTATCACAATGATTGGTGAAGATAAATTTAAAGGTTGAAGTATGTTTAAAGAGTGACGTGAATGTTAGGTTTATGCAAACGAAATCGAAGCATAAATTGTTGAATTGGTTCATGTTCCACTCTCATAATGATATGTAACTGTATAGTACTTGAATTTCTTCAAAATCTACATCACTTCCTCGAGCTCCTTTAGAGATGTATTATCTCTAGAGGAATACCTCAGTTCTAGCTACAAAACAATTTTCTCCTACAAATATATTATAGAATATGTGTATATTATTTTCATTGTGACACATCCATAAATACATCTCCATTAGATTGTAATAAATTTATTTTATAAACTTTTCAACTCATATTATCATAAAGACAAACTAGATACTCTTACCTCAATATCAAATACAATGTATCTACGACAATTTTAAATAAAATTGGATATAGATAAGAATAATTGTATGCAATTTTTTATTTTATTTTTTATGTTTAGTTTTAGTCTCGACACTCCTTGTACTTTGGGAGATTCTTTATTGTATTTTGATATTTTCACCTTATTAATATTCTTATTTGTCATTTCATATTTTCTAAAAAAAGCTTTCTAATTTCTTAGTATTAATACCTATTTCAATTGTCGTTTTCATATTTTCTATTAATACATAATATTGACGTTGTCTAGGGTGCGAGTAGCTTTTTTCTTTATCAAATATTTAACAGGGTTTTCTGCACATTTCAATGTTTTTTTCTTCTAAATTTTAATCCATACAATATATTTTGTCGTTATTTTGCGGAGTTTATGTTTACCGGAGGTTAATAACCCCCTAAATTGTTAAAAAATATATATAAAAAAACATGTCTCTTATTGTAAGATACCTTTTAAAGTCTCTCACACTTGTCATAGCCCATAACACTTCACTTAGGTATAACAATTATCTTGTGTCAATTAGAGATGTATTTCCCTTAATCATCTTTTGACATTATGATTCACTTAATTCTTCATCTAGTTGGGGAGATTATATATTGTGGTACACTTTATTTTAGGTGGATGTATTCGATATAATGATACATGATTATTTTTAAAGGTTATATGAAAAATCATCATTGTCCATAAGTTTTGATCATTGAACGATGCATTACAGAAGAAGTTATTGACTTTTTTTCTTCAAATTATTTGTTAGAATCAAACTCTATCAAAATTATCAAGTCTCGTCATGATGAAAGATATGAAGGTAGAGGTACTCAAGGTTTAAATGTTAAGACAATGGATTTTAGATGTAGTTCTTCAAACGCATTTGTATATTTTGAATAACGGTTATGAAGTTCAACCTTACTTGTCCGCTCACAAAAGTCTTATCAAGGAAAAATTCCCCCGGATGAGTGAAAAGTTGATGTTGATAGAGCATAACAAAATTTTCATAAATTGTATTGAGGAAAGGGTTTCTAAAGATATTAGTGCATCCGAGACAATTAAATGGATGTCATTGAAGTTGCATGTTTCTTCTACCTTAACATTTATAGTTTTGTTGTCTATCTCTTAAGCTTTTGGATTGTAGTTTCATATCATTGAGTCTTCTCATTAGTTGTGCATCTCTGGATTGGGGTTTAAATATGTTTTTAGAATGCATTAATCAAAGTCTTTGATTATAGTATAAACGACATTCGAGCCGACCCATTTGGGGGCATGTTCTAATTTTTTTTTAAATTATGATTTTACACCTGTTTTTAAAAAACATATGTAATATTGGTTTTGAAACAAATTATGATTTTACACTTTTGTTTTTAAAAATAGTTGTAAAATGTATTGCTTTAGTAATTAAAAAATAGGTGGGCCCCTAGAATTTGGGGCCAGCATTGTAGCGCAGACTCCACTTGCAAATGAGCAGCCTTGAGCGACATGCTTTAAAATAATTTGTCGAGTTTTTTGAATCGAGAACTATATTTGAGTTTGTAACACCCCAAATTTTCCTTCTTCATTTTAAGCATCATATCACATCATATTCATCATAAACATACCATATTCATAGCATCCTAGCATAGAAAGATGAGGCATAACATTTCTCATGTCCTAGCATTAGGCATATGATCATCTGTGGAGGTTCTTGAAGCATCACAAGCCATTACAAGGGGCCCAATGGTTTTGTACAAGTCCTATAAGGGGTCTACATTGTATTTACAAGGTCAAGTTCATTTGCAAAAGCTCAGAAGGTTGGAAGATCATCAAGGATTCCAAGCTAGGGCAAAGCTCCTACACAATGGTCCTAAACTAGGGTTTGAGATTCAAGCTTGAGAACCTTAAAACTTTGACCATTTCATTTGGGCAAAGTCTTTTATATGTCAAGAGGATCTTAGGTACCAATTTTGGTGAGAAAATTCCTTGTGGAAGTCAAGCATTTCCTCAGTTGCTTGCAGATGAAGTAATTGGTCAACTGTGCCTCAAAAAAGTCAACTGTGTGATTTCAAGGGGTCCAACCCATTTTTTCTAGCCAAGGGATGTTCTTAAAATGTTATAAGAGGTTTGTCAAGTTAAAAGATCAAGAATTATGAAGTTTTGAGGGTTTTTGCAAAATTGGTACAAAGTTGGTTTTAAGGAAATTCCATTTTTGGCAACTTTTGCCCTAAAATTCAAGTGACCTTAACTTAATCAAAAATTCTTCAAATGGACCAAAGTCAAACATGAAAGTTGGAGATTAAGGCCTCCCATTTTCAAAAAGTACAAGTAATTTTTCATATCATGTGTGGATTGGAATCTAAGCCCCTCGAAAATTTGGCTAGAATTAGGGCAAATGTTGATTTTCATGCATGCACCAAGAGCCAATTGTCATGAAACTTCATTTTGAGTGTTGGTATGGATCCAATATGTTTACAATATTAAAATACATTGCAAATGGATCACTTTTCTCAAGAGAATGCACAAAATTCGTGCAAGACAAGAATTTCATTCAACAAATTTAAATTTTGCATATTCATGAGAAAAGTGTGACAACTTAATCTAAGGGCCAAGATCTTTTGGATTCAAATCAAGGGCTGGATTTAGAGTGCACATGGGGCTGAAGGCAAGAGAAGGCATGAGTGTTTAATGCTCTCATCACAAATTTCAAAATTTGCAAAATCACCAAAACTTGTGATTCCCACGTGCAAACTTCTTCATTTTTTCAGCATTGGCTCATGAGAGGATATATAACAAATTAGGGTTTCAGCTTGCCTCAGTTCTCTCTCATTCTTCAGCTTCCAAGTTTGTGCACAAATTTCATTTTCTCTTGAATCTCATCACACAATAGCTCTCTCCAAAAACAAATTGTAAATCCTTGATCCTTGGAAGCTCAGGATCATTAATCACACACTTGTTCAAGTTATCTCTCAAGATCAAGAACCTTGCCATTTCAGGGCAGTTGCTTGCAAAGATCAAGATCCAGCAAGATTCAAGGCTCTAGTTGCATTTATTTTGCAACTAGAGAGCATTTGGAGTGATTTTGCTTCATCATCTGGACTTCTAGCAAGCATTTCCAAGCTCTGCAAACTCAGGTAAGCTTCTGATTCTTCACATCTGGAAATGAAAATGTTGGTGTGTATCTTGATCTTTGATGTTCACTGATCACTCTGCTGGTATTGGTTTTTAATTTGGTGCATTGTAGAGTTTGTATTTTGAATTTGAAGTTTCATGGACACAACTGTTTCTCTTCGATCCAGAGAATCCACCGATCTATTGCTTTTTTCATGGTCATTTTTGAAATCAGGGCACATCAATTAGTCAATATGGAGTTTCTTATTAATTATTGTTGAGATTTGTTCATCTGGTGTGATTTCCGGTACCGGAGCCCTAACTCCGGTCACCGGAATCTGGAAAATGTCATCTAGGGTTTTATAAGGTTGAAGATGAACCTTCAACCATTAGATCTTGCCTCCTATTCACCAGATCTTGCCACGTCCATTAAAAATCCCTCATCTCTCTCACGTGCCATGTGTTTCTGTTTTAATTCTTCATGTTGTTCACCACACAATAACAATCATGCACCTCAGCCTCTAAGCCAACCAATTGGACACATCATTTAATGAGGCTCTTCTCAGTGTGCGTTGGATCCATCTCATGGCCATGTTATTTTCTTTTATTTTCCTCTGAATTTCCACATTATCCAAGTGTTCATGCGCAGACCAATGGGCCATAAATGATATTCGCACCCCACCTTGTTGTGAGCCCAATTGATTTCAACTAAAATCCTGACTATTCACACCTCCAGTCCATTTTCCTCATTTTAATTCTTTTTTTTATTTCTTTTATTTCCTTTTTGCTTTTCAATTATTAAAAATACCTCCAAGTGTCTAAAAATTCCAAATTAATTCTTGAATGTTCATTTGAGTTTTCTTTATTTTTCCATATTTTTATTTCCTATTTATTTTCATCAGCCACGTGTCAATTAATTTCCTCTCTTAATTAATTCTTTTCAATTCCTTTTGGTGCAAGCTGCCTTGTACAATTTCCATAGTGTTCATTATTTTGAGTTTTGTGATGATTCTTTTTGCTCTTGATTCTAAGATGATGTACTTCATGTGTGATTTTTGTCCTGATTCTTAGAAATTTGTTCATTGGGTTTTGGCCTTTGCCTTGTGATGGAAGTTTCTTAACCCTAGTTCATGTTTAAGCCCTCATTTGACCTATCTAGCTTCTGAATTTCTCCCAATCCTTTTGGTGTCTTGTTATATCATGTTTGAGGATCATTTGTCCTAAGTTGTGGAATTTTAGATGCATTGTTGACTTGATGTGAATTTTTGTTCTTACCTAGTCCCATTTTGTTTCCTTTTGATCATAAGGTCTCTAATTAGCTTAGAAGGGAACTTGTGCCAACTTCTTCTTCTCATTTGGGGTCTCTTTGGGGTATGGGTATCATTCTGATCTTGGTTTAGGGTTTGTATCTTAGGAATTTTGTGTTTGGCTTACATTGTTGAGTTCTTCCTTTTCTTATGTGCTTTCATCTCATCTCCTTACTTCTTTCATCCCATATTGTGATTGTATAGTGTTGTGCTTCTCTTCTCTTCATCTCCCTTGCTTCTAAAGCACTTCTTTAACTTTATTTGGTTCTGGTTGTGTGCCTTGAGTCCATGTTTGTGCATTTTTGCTTTGCATCTCATTAAGTTTGCATTTGTTTGCCATGTGATTCATTATGCTTCATATTTGACTTGCATGCTTCTTTCTCATTCTTGTAACTTGCATATCCATTGAGCATTTGTATATATGACTTCATTTCTGTTTGTATGATGTTGGCATGTCTTTTTGTTCATCTTGTTACACTTGTATGCTTATGTTGCTAACCTTTTTAGGGGCTATGGTAAGTGTGAGGTGTGGATGTGAGTTCCACGTCTCCAAATCTCATTTCTTTATTGTGCTAACCCTTTGCTTGTTGGGCTTAGGCCTTACTCATATTCTTCTTTCTTCTTCTTCTCTTCTTCTTTCTTTCTTCTTTAAGTTAGAAAACCACAATAACCTTAGGATATCCATGCATGACAACACTTAGGATTCTTTAGTCCCCCATTAGACTTTTACCTTTGTGATCCTTTTGGTTCCTCTTCTCTTCTCATCTCATAACCTTAAAGAAGACACCTAATAAAGTTTGAAGTGATACCTTGAGCAATAGCCTTATCCCATGAGGTACTTGTAGTTTTCCCATCTTGGGATAGTACAAGATTACCTTGTGATGCACAAGTCTGATCAAAGTATCTTCTTCACAAAGAAAAGCATAAAAAACACTTCTTCATTGTAAATGCCAAAAACACTTAATAATTTAATGAGTTAGTGAGCTTAGGCCCTAATCTCTGGGTTCAAGTTTTGGGGATCTTCTCCTTACTTGAGTGTGCTTGTTCTATTATTCCATCTTGGAATGTAGTGACAAGTGCACATTTCATGGAAAAGAGCTTGAGTTCACTTCCTTGTGACACACTCATAAAAAGCTTCATAAAAAACACAAACAAACAATAAGCGCCTTTCCTTCGGGAATTCTTTTCTCATCTCCTTCGCTCCGTACGCGAACTTGCTCCTACTTGTCACTTTGCAAGACGGTTACGCACTCGTCGTCCGAGTCTGCAACACCTGAGCAACGGCATAGGCAGTTCAAGCCTTAATTCACAAGAAATTCCTTTTCTACCCCTAGTTAGGGGAACTACGGCGTCTCTAATCCTCATTGTCTTGATAAGGTACGTAGGCAGCGGGGTAGGGCCCGTTCGAGCACAATCTTTATTTTCCCTACATTTTCCTTTTCATTTCCTATTCCAGTTTCTTTCTCAGTTCTCTTATCCGGTTCATTTTACTTTCTTTTGCAACAACTTTCATACCCTCACCCTTTGAAACAGTTTCTTTGCAAGCGTGGATCACGTCGGGTACGACGGACGATCTGGGTGCTAATACCTTCCCAGGTCGTAACCGACTCCCGAACTCAGTCTCTTTGGTTCGCAGGACCCGTGTCCTTCCTCTTCTTTCTTCTGGTTTGTGCAGCATTACCATTCCCGTTCCTTCGGGATAAAAATGCCTGGCTGGCGACTCTATTCTTTTTTCCGCGCCACTTTCGCGTTTGTACCAGGATGGAAATCCGGGGAGCGACAGCTGGCGACTCTTCTGGGGAACGAACCCAGAATCTCTGGTTCCCCTATGAGTCTCTCCTAGCGCTTGTTTGTTTCTGTTTCTTTGGGTGATGTGTGCTTGCTGTTGTGTGTTGTATTTTACTGTTGTTTATTTACAATTTTATTTACATCTTTATTTACAGTTTTCAGTATTTATTTTCTGCATCATATTATTACTAGACTGTCTGGACTGGATTTTCTGTTTGGTGGGTTAGGTGATACTGTTTCTGAGAGATGAGCTCATTACCACGGCTCGAGTGCACCTTTGGACTTAGAGTGGTTCCACTTTGGCCTCATGAGATCTTGTCATGGGGGTAGTAGTGAGTTCCATGCCCAAATCTGCGACCGTCTTGGAAATGTCTTGATTTGGGGATCTTCCTCTCTCATTTCATAACTTTGACAGTTATGTGCGGCTGTGGACCGATCATTGAGAACCTTGTGGAAACATCCCTCTTTAGTGATGACAGTGGCAAACCACATTGTGTGGCAAACCCATTCGCATCCGAGGGCCCACCTGGGACTCACATAGGATGACCTTGTTTCCCGGACTCAGCTGAGGCCTCCCTGCGTAGTATATAATGCCAAACCGATTCCCTGATTTGGTCATGAGCCATTTCTCGGAGATGGTGAAAGTATTATTGCTATTCGGCTTTGAGAGTCCATGATGTCTGACCTGGAGCCAACCAGTGAGATTGGGAGGGGTTTACAGGTTTGTAGGAACCCTTGGCTTCTACATACCCTCATTATTCAGTGGTCCTTATTATGATTTCTGGTCTTATGGTCCTATGGTTCTGGTGTTCTGGTTTTCTTGGTACTGTGATTCTGAGATCTTCTATCAGAGAGTTGTGATTCAGAGGACTTTTGGTTTACAGTTGATCAGAGGGTCCTTGTGTTCAGTGTCCAGTATCCAGATGGTCCCAGCTGATCATATGCCTGCATTGCATTTGCATTTGCATCATTCTTGCATTAACTGTTTATGTTTCCATTTTTCAGGTCATTGTTCATAGTCAGCTCCCAGTTCTGGTAAATCTTATCTCCAGATGGCAGAAATCAGAAGAGTTACAAGGAAAAAGAATGTTCATTATACTTTTCTTCAACCTGAAGTCAGAAGTGTTCAGAAATTAGCAGGTCTGATGAATGACCAAGTCTTGGACAATTTCAGGAAAAGATATGGCCAGATACTGAAGTATGTGGACAAGCCCACTGCAGACCAGAAGGACAGTTTGCATACCTTGTTACAGTTTTATGATCCCCTGCTGCATTGCTTTGTGTTTCCAGGTTACATCTTAGCTCCCACGTTGGAAGAGATTGCCAGCATTCTGAATGTTCCAGTCAGAGAGACATTTCCTTTCTATGGGTCTGAGGTGGTGCTTAAAGAAGAAGACGTAGCCAAAGTTTGTCGTTTGCCAGCTGCTATAGTCAAGAAGGCTCTGAAAGATAGTGAGGGCAAAGGACTCCCTTGGAGTGTACTCATACTAGAGACTGAGAGATATGCTAAAGAGGGTAGTTGGGGTGACTTTGGTGTTGTGCTTGCTTTTATGGTGTACGCGTCCAGCTTGTTCCCTAGAGAGAAAGAATTTGTAAGCTTGGAAGTGATCTCTATCTTTGCCAAAGGCAATCCTATGCCAACTCTGTTGGGTGACTTCTATTACAGTGTTCATTACAGGAATGAGAAGGGCAGAGGGGGACCAGTAGTCTGTTGTGCTTCATTGTTTGTTGAGTGGTTTGCCAGACAACTGCCAAAATTAGGTGCCTTCAAGGAGATGAGGGATGAGTGGAGATGGTCAAGAAGGTTGATGGGGCTAACTACTGATGATATTTCCTGGGGATATGATAGAGATCTGCTAGGTAAAGAAGTGCTGGTCAGTTGTGGAAGATTTTCTGGAGTGCCTTTGCTGGGAAGGAAAGGTGTGATCAGTTATTATCCAACATTAGCCAGGAAGCAGTTTGGCTACCCTTTGAGAGATCCACCACAGATGGAAGAGTTTGCTGAGTCTTTGTATTTTCCTGTGGAAGGAAACAAGGAGTTAGTTCTACAAGCCTCCCAAGCATGGGCTCACAGGATAAGGAAGGGTAAGAAAGACTTTGGCAGAGTAGATCCCAAGACGTATCCACCTTTTGCTGCATGGTTGCAAAAGCATGTAGAAGAAGTTCTCATGCCTTTCTCAATAGAAGCTCCACTTTATCCCAGAGAAGTTCCAAGCCAGAGTAGTACTGTCTCCCTTGAAGAGTACAAGAAATTGGAAGCTCAGCTGCATGAAGTTCGAGTGGAGAATGCTGAAATGGTAAGCCTGTACCATCTTGCCAACAGGGCCAAGAATGAAGCAGAAGGTAAACTACAGAAGATCCAAGCCTCCTTGGAAGCTAAAGAGAAGGACTTTGCTGGAAGGGAAGCTCACTTTCACAGGTTGGGTCTGATGGAGGCAAAAAGAGAAGCTGAACGCAAGAAGACTTTGAAGACTCTCAAGGAAGCTCGCCAATCCATTGTTTGGTTGCAAGGCCAAAGGGAGGAAGAGAAAAAGAAGTTCAAAGAGAAAGAAGAGTTCTTTGAGGTGCAAATGGCCTATAAGAAGGAAGCGGTGGAGCAAGTCCACAACATTCGGAGGGAAAAGACTCAGCAGCTAGTACAAAGCCAGCTAGCCTTGGAGGAGGCACGGAAGGAGATTGAAGAGCTCAAGCTGAGAGCGGGTGTCAAGAAGACTAGAGCAGAGGTGGTAGAGCCTGGGTCCTTAGCTTAGTTTATTTTTCAGACTACCTACAAACTTGTTGTAGGAGTCTTGCTTTATTTGTTTTGTCTTTTATTCATGTAATGGCTTGTAACCCTTCGGGGAATATTTCTGTTTGTGCTCTAACTTTTGGCCGGCAGTGGGTTGTCCATGATATACAATGTTAATGTGCAAATTATCTTTTCTGAATGTGTAAGACTCGTTTGTCTGATAATGCTAATATCTGAACATTCTTCAAAGAGAAAGTTTGAAAGTTAATACTTAAAGTGACTGTCTGGAGTAGATGCCAGAACTGGGGCATGCAAATGCTTAAAACTTGGGAACATGAGCAGTTACATTGCATTGCATATGACGTGTTTGTTTGTTTTGCAGGTAGTGCTTCAGTTTCTAATGTCTTTTGTGTTTCAGGCACTATAGCTCCCCGGAAAGTTCGGGAACAGCCAGTTACACACAGATATCCAACAAAGGTCAACAGAGAGAGAATCATGGATCAGATGCAAGCTGACTTAGCTGATTTGAGACTAAAGATGGACAACTTTATGACCTTGATGGCAGGCATGGGTCAGAATCAAGAATGTCTGAGGGAGTTGATAGAAAATGGACAAGCTAGAAACAATGGTAATGCTGAGGGAGGTAATCGTAACGGTGCGGGCGCATGTCAGGTTGAAATCCCTGTAACACAGCCAGGGGTTACCATAATCAATGATGGACTGAACAATGCTCAAATGGACGGACAGGACGAACAGTTCACTCTGCTGGACGAAGCTGAAGGTCAGGGGGCTGAGATGAACAGGAAGTTTGAGGAAATGGCAGAACAGATCAGGGCTATTCAATCCCAGAATTCTTTGGGATTTGAGATTACTGACTTGGGCTTGGTTCCAGGGGTTAGAATCCCTTACAAGTTCAAGGTTCCAACTTTTGAGAAATAAAATGGTACAGCATGCCCAAAGACTCATCTTCAGTCCTTTGTAGGGAGGATTGTTGCTCACACTGATGATGAAAAGCTATGGATGTACTATTTCTAGGACAGCCTGGTTGGGGCCTCCTTGGAATGGTATATGAAGCTAAGCAGAGTCAACATTAAAAGCTGGAAGGACCTGGCAGAAGTTTTTGTGAGACAATACTAGTATAATTTGGACATGGCTCCAAATCGCACTCAATTGCAACACATGTCTCAAACTGCTAAGGAGGGTTTTAAAGAATATGCTCAAAGGTGGCGTCAACTTGCTGCCAGAGTGCAACCACCACTGCTGGAGAATGAGATGGCCGATATGTTTATGGGGACATTGCAAGGTGTGTTTATTGAAATATTGACGTCTTATTCGGCTACCAAGTTCAAAGACATAGTAATTGCTGGAGAGAGGGTAGAGACCTTGTTGAAAATGGGAAAGATCCAAGATACAAGTGCGAGCAGTTCTAATGGTGCAAGAAAAGCTTTCAGCGGACCTCCTAGAAGAAGGGAAGGCGAGACCAATGCTGTGTTTGGCCGAGGACGGGGCCGAGGATATAGAAGACCATATGAGCATGTGTCAGCAGTCACAATTCCTTCTAGTCTTGTGCAGCAGGTGCAACCTCAACAACAACAACAACAACAACAACCACAACGTAGCAACTATCAACAGAGACCTTATCAGCCAAGGCAGACTCGCCCGGCTAATAGGGTGCTTGAAGCTATCCCCATAACATATGCTGCTTTGCTACCAAGATTGTTGGACCTGAATTTGATTCAATTGAGAACTTTGGCACCACCACCACCTGGAGAGCTTCCAGTGGGGTACGATTTCAATGCAAGATTCTCTTTCCATTCAGGGGCACCCGGGCACTCAACTGAGAAGTGTAGGGCGCTACAGCATAAAGTTCAAGACCTGATAGACTCCAAGGAGATTAACTTCGCACCACCGCCAAATGTTACTTCGAATCCTATTCTGAATCATGGAGGGGTTAGGATACATGTTGTTGATAGTGGTGAGAATTTAAGTTTGATGCTGAGCATAGAAGAAGTGAAGACTCCGTTATTGGTAGTGAAAGAGAGGTTGCTGAAAGGTCAAGTGTTTCCTGGATGCAGTCTTGATTGTGAGAAGTGTATGAATTCAGAGAACGGATGTGAAGACCTGAGGATGGGGTTGCAGAGTATGATTGATGAAGGATCCTTGCAGTTTAACAAAGTTGGTGATGAGATTGATGATGTGTCCACCATAACCATTTTCTATGATGAAACTGAGATGCCTGCTAGAAGAGAGCCTATAACCATTTATGCTCCTGAAGTTAGTCCTGTGACTATCACCGTGCCTGGGCCTGTTCCTTATACAGACGATAGAGCCATTCCATGGCATTGCGGCTCAGATGTGTACGTGGCTGGACAGAAAGTTGAGAGTAAGTCAGTAGCTTTTGACCCGACTGTAGTGAACGTCGGAGGAGTTGGAGGCTTTACAAGAAGTGGTCGTCTGTTTTCTCCCCCAGTTCTGAGAGGGGATCCTGAGGCCGAGGCTTCGGCAAAGGCTAAGGTAAAGCAAGCTGTGACTGAAGAGACAACAACTCATGTGGCTGGGCAGGGTACCTTCGAGAAGGAGGTCGAGGAATTTATGCGGATCATTAAAATGAGTGATTATAAGGTGGTCGAGCAGTTGAACCAGACACCTTCCAAGATATCCATTCTATCGTTGCTGATGTGTTCTCCTGCACACAGAAAAGCTTTGTTGAAGGTGCTGCAGATGACTTATGTTCCTCAAGAAATAACTGTCAACCAACTTGAAGTTGTAGTGGGCAGTGTGAATGCAAGCCACGGGCTGGGCTTTACAGACAAAGACCTCACGTCAGAGGGCCGAAAACATAACAAAGCACTACATATTACTATGGAGTGAAAGGGTGTTGTGTTGTTACATGTCCTTGTAGACACATGCTCTTCTCTTAATGTACTTCCGAAGAAAGCATTAATGAAGCTCAATGTTGATGGTATCGTCCTGAGGCCCAGTGATTTGATTGTCAAAGCTTTTGATGGGTCCAAAAGATCAGTGTTTGGGGAAGTTGAGTTACTCGTGAAAATAGGTTCTCAAGTATTCAAAAGTATCTTCTACGTCATGGACATTCAGCCCGCGTACAGCTGCTTGTTGGGACGCCTGTGGATTCATCCTGTCGGAGCTGTTACTTCAACTCTGCATCAAAAGCTCAAATATGTGGTTGATGGCCAGGTAATCACAGTATGCAGAGAGGAAGACATCTTTGTGAGTCACTTATCAATGTTCAAGTATGTGGAGATGGATGGAGAGATCCATGAGACTCTGTGTCAAGCCTTCGAAGCAGTTAACGTCAGCATCTTGACTCATGTAGAGAAGAGCAGCGAGAAAGAAGGTACCTCCTGATGGGCTAAAGACGTATCTAATTATGTGTCTAGCGGTATCTTAACTGCAAGTGCACAGCCTATCGAAGTAATATTTAAGATTATCGATCCACAGGGACTCTATGGTTACTTAGTGCTAGAGGAATTTCTAGTTTAGCTAAGGTGAAGGGTTGTCACGATTTTTGGTTATTTTTAAAGATTAAAGGCGGGAATTAAATTTAAGTTTAATAAATATTACTAAGGCGGTCGGTATGTAATTATGTTAACTTAGGCGGGTCAATCTAACCTAGGCTTATAAAGATGGTTCACTTAATCTATTCTGTAGAGGTTACCAGTTTAAATATCTTTAACTCACACTCCCGTGGTCTTATCTCAGATCTTACCCCTAAAGCCCTATGCATGCTCTTGCTAGCCCATAAGTGTTTAGAAATAATTTTTTGGAAACTTAGTAATTCTAATTCATTTTAAAGCGCTCTCGCTGTGTTTAAATTAAATGCCTAACTTTAGCTATCTGGTTAAAATCTCACACTCTCGTGGTCTTTACCTAACCTAATACACTTTCCTTACTCTCGTAACAAAAAGGTTGATTTTATAATAAAAAGTCTCAGCCAGAATTTTAAGCTCTTATTTATTTTAAGCCTAGAGTTGATTTTACCGATTTAGTTTGTTTTAATTACATACCGCCCTAAGGTATTTAGCTACTCATTATTGTTGAACCAGACAGAGGCAGAGAAATATAAAATAAAATATGCATGGCAGAAAAATAAATATTCAACATTAATATAAATGCAATTTAAATATAAACCTGGATAACAATAAAAGTAGTAGACTCCTTCTTCCACAGGCTGGAAAGCTCGGAGTATGACCGGACTCGGAAATAAAAATTCTAAAAGAATCTGAAGGCTTTGAAACAAATTAATTTATAACAATTTCCTGATGTTGGAAATTGTTATAAGGTTGGTTGGGATACAAGAAAATTAAAGCAAGGAAATTAATGCTGGAAAAATAAAGGGTGCAAAATAAAATCGGCAGAGCTTCCGCAAGAAAATTAAAAACTAAAACTCTGTGTCAATTGTTCATTGAAACAAATCTATTTATAGAAAGCTAAATGGGCTTGGCAGTTGGAATTTATGCTTGGGCCTCGTAGGAAATGAGAGAATCCAGGGAACGTGGGAATACTTGGTCTGCTGGAAAATAGGCACGTTGGATTTCATGTAGCGTAACGTTCATGACCAAGTCTTCAGTCAAATACCCTAGTTTTCCCTTGTCACGGTCGTGACAAGGGTGTCACGTTCGTCTTCCTTGTTTGATATGCGTCACGGTCGTGAGGGACTTGTCACGGTCGTGACTGCTCCTTTTAGCGTGTCACGGTCGTGACTCCTAGGTGACGACCGTGAGTGTAACAAAAAATGCAGGTTATGCAGAATTCTCTTTTTCTTCATCTTTTAATGGTTGTTTTTGCTCATTTCACTTGTGGCTCTTGATTTAGCTCTGTATATGATGTACCTGCAAAATGGCAAAGAAAACTCGAGGAATCGGGTATTAAAACGATAATTATGCGATAAAACGGTATTGAAACATAGCAATATAATCGATACTTTTTCTCGTTATCAAACTTCCCCAAACTTAAACCTTTGCTTGTCCTCAAGCAAATAGTCGGTTGAAAATTGTCGGACAAGTTTTTATCGACGCACACACATAACAAACCGTACGAAGGAACCATTTTGTCAGATAAACCGGTACTTTGATAAAACACTAACGATACACTAATGACACAAGCAACAAGCTAAGTCGTCGACTTCCCGTTAAACGAAACATTCGGTAATTGCGTTACGATTCCACCTAGAGTCTTTCGATCTTATTTCGCCCGGTTTCATTCTAGCGCAATCACATTAAGCCCTTTGCCTTAGCACGCACGTAGTGGAGTAGCCGGTTAGCGACTTTGATCCTTTATAAGCACGGGGTATGGTACACGAATGTGGTAACCCTACATACATTATCCAATTTGGAGGTTGTGGGGGATCGAGCCGTAGCACGCCCTACCAAGTTCAGAACCAGTACCTCTGAACCAACCCGCAATGGACTCCTTCTCATATTTCTCGTTTCTTATATGCGACTGTGTACTTTGGTGCAATTTCTTTTCATTTGCATCGAGATATGAAGGATCATTATAGATTAGGCATCAAACACTTATATTCATCGGCTCCCCACGTGGTTTGTGTTCAGACGGTGCTGACTACTAGTATAAACTACTAGGGGTTACTTTTGAACTGAAACTTAAGGTGTAGTCGTAACAATCATCGGAACGGAATTGCTTAAGTGGGAAGTCTAAGGTGTCAAGACTGTATTGATCTTGTTGAATCGTTCTCAGCTTCCTAATTATGATTTCGTAGGTAAGTCGGGTAATGCGAAGAATTAATTAAAGATTTTTTTCGGTATGGCTAAATAAACGGAGAAAGTTCGAAACTAAAGAAAATAGCACAAAAATTGCTCTGTTTCATTAATTTACGAAAAGGAAATACAACGGAATGGAAAAGTGCGGAAAGGGAAAATGCGGAAAATGAAAGGTACCTCTCCCACACTATATCAGACATTGTCCTCAATGTTGTGATATAATAGTGGTTAAAGTACAATACAACAACGAAATGGAAAAACATAAACAAAAACTAAAACTAAGGCTGCTGATGACCACGGCCTCGGCTTCTGGTGCGGGAGCGTCTGGTCGGAGTCGCTTCAGGATCAGAACCGGTACCGGTGATAACAGTGATATCAATGCGCAAAGCCTCTAGCTCGCTAAAGATCTCTCCGAGCTTCTCATCAGTAGACCTCTGGTTGGTGGCAACAACTAGGAGTAATGCATCATGTTGCTCCTTCTGCCTTCGCTCCAGTGCGGCATTCATCTGATTTTGCTGATGAATCGCACAGAGGACGTCCTCAAGTGTGAATTCTTGTGCAGGAGGCTGTCGGGTGGATGCCTCAGGAATGTCCTGGACAGGCTCAACTGCATCCATGGTGTCTTGCATCTCATCCGTTGGTGGATCGGCCTGCTCATCAGGAATGGGGGCGTGGCCGGCAGCATCCGGTATAGCAAATAGCCAGTTGGCTCGGCTAGACGGATCGATGCGGTCACGGCACGGAAAAATGATGTGGTGATAAACAGTGCCTTGGATAACAGGGCTAAACCTGCCATCCTCTCTCTGAGCAATCAAGTGGGCGGACCTGCAATAATTTTTCGTTAGGAACTCTGCGGCTCTGCTAGGCAAATTGACGACCAAGTCACCAAGCTCCAGCTGAATGGCGAGGGTAGTGACAATGCCGCCTATGTAAAAGGGAGTTGCGCCTCTTTGCGCTATGGACTGGATATGGGACAGCATGAACGGGGCAGCATTAATGGGCTCGTCATTTAAGGCGCAGTGCAAGAACAAGAGCTCCTTGGAGTTGAGCTTGTGGTTGCTCTCTCTTGCAAAGATGGTGTTGCAGATGATGCGATGAAAGTATCTGATCGCCGGGTTGTGGATATGCGTAGCATTCAGGCTCTGAAAGGCTGAGGCACGGGTGTTGGTGATGTCGTGCCATAGGGTGAAAGCGGTTTCACTGAAATTGTCCGGCACGCGGAGGTGAGCTTCATTCCCGTGATCGAAGCCTAGCAGCTCGGCGATCCTTGTTTGCATAACTTCGAACTCCCGGCCAAGCAATCTGAACCTAGCAACGCCGGTGAGTTGACTCTGAGAACCGGTAGGAGTGATGTAATGAAATGAGCTTAGGAATTCCAATGTCAGAAGCTCGAATGTGGGTTGGGGCTGACTGCAAAGATCCCACAGACCAACCTTCTAGAGCAGGCTCTTGACACTGTTGAGCATTCCCAACTCTCTCAAACAGACAGTGTCGACATATCGCGTGGGTTGAACACCACGGTTCTGGAATCTGATGAACCTCTATCTCTGATTTTCTCCATGCTCACCATCTCTAAACTGAATTGCTTCCATTGCATGCAAGAACAAGAGTGGGAGATAAGAGGTTTTTGAGGTTTGTGAGAAAAGTGATAAAATGAGAGGAAATTGGTTCGGATTAATAATGCAAGGTGAGAATGTGATAGGTGTGGTGTAAATGGAGAGGTTAATGGAGTTTAATTTGGGTAATGGGAGGTTACGGGAGTTGGAAAAGATAATGGGGGAATTTGAAAGTTATGGAAGTTGAAAGAGGAAGAGGTTTCGAAGAAGAACAGTTCTGTTTCTCACGATTCCTATAACTAAGGTCGTCACGATCGTGATGGAGGGATGACGGTCGTGACGCGCTAATTAGCTTGTCACGATCGTTAGAGGGTGATGACGACCGTGAGGGCTTAAAACTTAGAATATTTTCCAGAATGCATTATCTCTCTCACGCTCAATATAATTTATAAATATTTTTTATGATCACTTCTCACTTATTTTAAACACAAACAATATATAATATATAATACCAACATAGCACTTGTAAATTGCATCACACGAGAGATTATATAAAACATTAATCAATTTAAACATAACAGTAAATAAATTGAAAGCATAGAAATTGATTAAATTGGAAAAATTTGTAAACTAGAAGTGCTTTGCTTTTGATAATTGAAGTGAAATTACATTAATAAAAATACGGTACGAAAATGTTTGCGAAATGTTAAACTAACTAGAAACGAAAACAATAAGTAAAATAAGCTAGATCACTACAACATTTTCAAAAGTGCTTCTTCAAATCTTCGATTGCAGAGTTCAGGTGGTAGAATTGCTCACATGTTATGTCAGTTAAACCTATAATGTCCAATCGCATGCTCTTAATCTCATCCTTAACAGTATTTATATCGGCTTGGTAAGCTTCAAGAGTGTTCATGATTTTCTTTAAGTTGTCAGCATATTCTACTTGATTCACTTCAGGGGTTTCAATCACTTCGTCAGTGTGGTCAATGTCATGGTAACCAGGAGGTGTCTCAGGGTCACTTTCTACATCGGTCATTATATCATCCTTTATCTTGTAAGATTGAGGTGTTTCAGGAGTAGATGGATAGTCAGGAGGGGTTAACTCATAAAGCCAATTATCCTTATTGTGAACACTTACTCTAGCATGGTTTGGTAGTGTGAACAGGGTTACTACTTCATTCCTGATTAGATACTCGAAAGGTGGATGTCCTAAATTCCTTATGATATGTCGATTAAAGCAAAAGTTAAGATTCATAGGACGGATGGTACCTAAACGGTTACACCTGTGCAATTGGTATCTAAGTCCTAAGGCATCAGCAATCATGGTTACAAGACCTCCTACTAATATGGGTAAATCAGGTTCTTCTTGGATTCGGGTGAAGGTTTGCATCATGAAAGGCACACCATTGACTGGCTGTCCATTAGTGAAACATGACATAATGAATATCTCATCTTTAGATACTCCAGTAAGGTTTTCTTCTTTTCCAAAGAAGGTGTGGGCTAGGATCTTATGGAAGTAACGGATAGCAGGGTTATGTATCTCATCATTGTTCATTCTTTTCCAAAGAAGGTGTGGGCTAGGATCTTATGGAAGTAACGGATAGCAGGGTTATGTATCTCATCATTGTTCATGTTATTTGGTTCAGGATGGTAATTTCCGGTTAAGGTTCCCCAAAAGAAATCCAGCTCAATGTCCATCAATTCTACCTGTGTGGTAGTAAAAGCAAAGGGTCCACTAGGGAATCCTAATAGGTCAGCTAGTTCTCTATGGTTAAAGTCATATTCTATTCCAAATAGGCGGAAACTGATAAATCCTTTCCTGAATCCAAAACCGCGCTCGGGTAGGTAAACTAAGGAGCTGAGGAACTCAAGGGTGAGCTCGCGGTAAGTCACAAACTTTTGTTGAATCAGTGCATTCTCCCATCCAAGTCGGTTAAACAAGTATAGGATGCTATCATGTATACCTAAGGTTTCCATAGTCAGATCATCCGGGTACAGAGTCAAATCCATTGGTCTCTGTGATAACTCTTCAAATTTCATTCTTTGGTTCCTACCTCTAAATTTGGTTTCCATAAGGTTTATCGGTTGGTTAGCCATAGTTAGTGTAAATACGGAGGAAACAAATCAGGGGGAGAAGGAAAGTGGAAAAGACTTTAGAAAATCTGTAAAAGTGATTTAAAATTAAAATAAGGAAAAATAAGAAAATAAAATGCATAAATTAAAAGCAATAATAGTAATAATGAAATAACACTATAAAATGGCAAAACAAATAAACGAATAATAAAATGACAAAATAATAAAATGATCAAAATGATTTAAATGATTAAATGATTAAATGGGTTGCCTCCCACTAAGCGCTGTTTTTATCGTCTAAAGCCTGACGTAATGCTTAGGTTAGATTAATCAGGGAAATTAGTGGACAACTCTAAAAGCCTTAGACTATTTGCATAATCTCTATTTTCAACTTTATGATAATGTTTTAAACGTTGTCCGTTTACTGTGAATGGTTCATTATTCCTACCCTTAATTTCTATCGCTCCGCTCGGGAACACTCTAGTTATTTCAAAGGGTCCTGACCATCTAGATTTTAGTTTTCCAGGAAAGAGCCTAAGTCTTGAATTAAAGATGAGTACAACGTCTCCCACACTAAATTCTTTCCTAGATAGGCGTTTATCATGCCATCGCTTAGTTCTTTCTTTATATATCTTAGCATTCTCATAAGCATATAGCCTTAACTCTTCTAATTCGTTAATATCTAGGATTCGCTTTTCTCCCGCAGCATTATAGTTTATATTGAGAGTTTTGATCGCCCAATAAGCTTTGTGTTCTAGTTCTACCGGGAGGTGACAAGATTTTCCATAAACAAATTTGAAAGGTGTAGTTCCTATGGGTGTCTTGTAAGCTGTCCTATAAGCCCATAAAGCTTCATTAAGTTTAGATGACCAATCTTTCCGAGATATGGCGACAGTCTTTTCTAAGATTTGTTTGATTTCTCTGTTCGAGACTTCGACTTGTCCACTTGTTTGTGGATGATATGGTGTTGCCACACGGTGTCTTACTCCATACTTAGATAGTAATTTGTCAAAGATTTTTGAAATGAAGTGCGAGCCACCGTCACTTATGACGAGTCTAGGCACACCAAATCTGGGAAAGATTATATTTTTGAAAAGCTTTATTACTACTTGTGTGTCATTTGTAGGAGAAGCTATAGCTTCAATCCACTTTGAAACATAATCAACCGCTACGAGTATGTAATTATTACCGAAAGATGATGGGAATGGTCCCATGAAATCTATTCCCCAGACGTCAAAGATTTCTACTTCCAATATTCCTTTTTGAGGCATTTCATCTCTTCTTGAAATATTACCGGTGCGTTGACACCGATCGCAATTTATAACAGCGATGTGGACATCTTTCCATAGATTAGGCCAGAATAGGCCGGCTTGCAAGATTTTTGCACAAGTCTTGGAAGTGCTTGCATGTCCACCATAAGGAGATGAATGGCAATGAGCAATGACATCTTCTATTTCTTCTTCGGGAATACATCGACGAAAGATTCCATCGGGTCCTCTTTTGAACAATAATGGTTCATCCCAATAGTAATGTTTGAGATTGTGAAAGAATTTCTTTTTCTGCTGATAAGTTAAATCAGGTGGAAGAGCTCCTGCAGCTAGGTAGTTAACAATGTCAGCGTACCATGGTAGTCCTACAGTCGTTTGGATTGTTTCCACGGGTTCTGGTTCATCTAAGTCTAACTGAACTGGGTCGCTTCCTATTTGTGCTATCAGCTGTTCATACAGAAAATCATCGTTAATCGGCACTTGTTCAGGTTTAATACCTTCTATTCTAGATAAATGGTCTGCTACGACGTTTTCAGTACCTTTCTTATCTTTTATTTCGAGATCAAACTCTTGTAAGAGTAAAATCCATCTCAAGAGTCTTGGTTTAGCATCTTTCTTAGTCAATAGATATCTGATAGCAGCGTGGTCTGTGTAAATGATTATTTTTGCTCCTACTAGGTAAGAACGGAATTTGTCAAACGCAAAGACAACTGCTAACAATTCTTTTTCAGTAGTGGCGTCGTTCATCTGAGCGGAATCTAAGGTTCTACTGGCATAGTAAATCGCATGAAGTTTCGTTTCCTTCCTCTGGCCTAGAACTGCGCCTACAGCATAGTCACTCGCATCGCACATGATTTCGAAAGGTAATCTCCAGTCAGGGGGTTGCTTGATTGGTGCGGTGATGAGGGCTGTTTTTAGAGTTTCGAATGCTTTAAGACAATCTTCATTGAATATGAACTCAGCGTCTTTCATTAATAAACCCGTAAGAGGTTTAGTGATTTTCGAGAAATCTTTGATGAATCGTCGGTAGAAACCGGCGTGTCCTAAAAAGCTTCGTATTTCTCGAACGGTTTTAGGGGGTTGAAGATCTTTTATGACTTCTATCTTAGCTCTATCAACTTCAATTCCCTTGTCGGATATAACGTGTCCTAATACGATTCCTTCTCTGACCATAAAATGACATTTCTCCCAGTTAAGCACGAGGTTTACTTTTACACATCTTTCTAACACCATTTCTAAATTTGATAGGCATCCTTCAAAACTTTGCCCGCATACAGAGAAGTCGTCCATGAACACTTCCATGATGTTGTCTATAAAATCTGCGAAGATTGACATCATACATCTTTGGAAGGTTGCAGGAGCGTTGCATAATCCAAAGGGCATTCGTCTATAAGCGAACGTTCCATAAGGGCATGTGAATGTAGTCTTTTCTTGATCATCTGGGTGGATAGGGATTTGGAAAAATCCTGAGTAACCATCAAGATAACAGAAATAAGAATGCTTGGCTAATCGTTCTAACATTTGATCTATAAAAGGTAGTGGGAAATGATCTTTTCGAGTGGCTTTGTTTAGTTTACGATAATCGATGCACACTCTATGTCCCGTCACTACTCTTTGTGATATCGATTCGCCTTTAGCGTTTTTCACAACAGTGGTACCTCCTTTCTTTGGTACTACATGTACTGGACTAACCCATTTACTATCAGAGATTGGATATATTATTCCGGCATCTAGTAGTTTCTTAACTTCTTCCTTTACTACAGTGCTAAGGATTGGGTTAATTCTTCTTTGAGATTCTCTAGAGGTTTTGCAATCTTCTTCTAGCAGAATACGATGCATACAGATTGAAGGGCATATTCCTTTGAGATCAGATATGTTATATCCTAACGCAGTTGGATATTTCTTTAAGACATCTAAAAGTTTCTTTGTTTCGATTGTTCCTAAACTGGAATTTATTATAACTGGTCTTTTACATTCAATGTCTAAGAATTCGTATCTTAGGTTCTTAGGTAAAGTTTTTAATCCTAATGTAGGTTTATCCTTACTTGGCATGGGATCCGGTGTAAGTGCTAAACTTTCGCTTAGACTATCATCCTGATACGGTTTACGCCAATTATCATCTTCGAAAATCGGAGGGATTTGAATTTTCATAATTTCAGAATAGGTAGTTTCTTTCATTTCCATTTCTCTTACACATTCGTCAATTACGTCCAATAGATAGCATGTATCCTCTATAGCTGGTGATTGTAAGAATTGTGTTAAAATAAATTCAACTTTCTCTTCACCTACTTCAAAGGTTAGCTTTCCTTTCTTTACGTCTATTATAGCTCCGGCGGTAGCTAAGAATGGTCTTCCTAGTATGATAGGTGTAGTGGAGTCTTCAGAGATGTCCATGATTATGAAATCAGTAGGGATGTAGAATTGTCCTATACGTACTGGGACGTTTTCTAGTATGCCTACAGGATATTTAACAGAGCGATCAGCTAGTTGAATAGACATTTTAGTTGGTCTTAGGTCTCCCATGTCTAGCCTTTTGCAAATCGTTAAGGGCATAACACTGATACTGGCTCCTAAATCGCATAGAGCTTTGTCAATGACGAATTTTACTATTACATAGGGTATAGAGAAACTTCCTGGATCTTTTAGCTTAGGAGGCATATTATTCTGAATTATGGCGCTACACTCAGCAGTAAGCGTAACGGTTCCGTTATCCTCTATCTTTTTCTTATTGGATAAGATTTCTTTTAAAAACTTAGCATACGAGGGCATATGAGTGATAGCTTCTGTAAACGGAATAGTAATATTCAACTGTTTCAGAAGTTCGACAAATTTCTTAAACTGGCCCATCGTCTTGGAATTGGTTAATCTCTGAGGGTATGGAATTGGTGGTTTATAGGGTGGTGGAGGCACATAAGGCTTTTCTTTCTCCACTGCCTCTTGATTATCATCTTCCTTTTCTTCTGGATCATTCACCATTTCAGTCGGTTTATCTGGTTTTTGGTACATGGCTGGATTGTCAAGTCTTGGATCGGTAGGTCCGTCAAGTTCCTTGCCACTTCTTAATATCACAGCATTGGCCTGTCCTTTTGGATTAGGTTGAGGTTGTCCAGGAAATACTCCAGCTGGTGCAGCGGTAGGTGCTTGTTGTTGAGCTACTTGTGAAATCTGAGTTTCAAGCATTTTGTTATGTGTAGCTAATGCATCTACTTTGCTTACTAATTGCTTAATCTGCTCACTAGTGTGTATGTTTTGGTTTAAGAAGTCCTTGTTTGTTTGAGATTGGTTAGCTATAAAGTTCTCCATCATCAATTCAAGGTTTGATTTTCTAGGGACGTTAGGAGCAGTCTTTTGATATCCTGGTGGTGTAGCTGGTGCTTGACTTGGTGCGTATAAAGCATTGTTATTCTTATAGGAGAAGTTCGGATGATTCTTCCAACCTGGGTTGTATGTGTTTGATTATGGGTTTCCTTGAGCATAATTCACTTGATCTGTGGGAATTCCTGTTAATAGTTGACAATAAGGAACTTCATGTCCTGGAACTCCACATAACTCACAGTTAGGTGTTACTGCAGCCACGGTGGCTGTTGGTGTTATGGTCAAGTTGTCGATCTTTTGGTTTAGTTGGTCAAACTTTGCATTGACTTGGTCCATACTACTCACTTCGTACATACCTCCTTTTGTTGGTTTCTCAGTTGCGACTCTCTCGCTTCCCCATTGGTAATGGTTTTGAGCCATACTTTCGATAAGCGCATAAGCATCGTTATATTCTTTGTCCATTAGTGCACCGCCTGCGGCAACGTCAATTGTCATTCTTGTATTGTACAAGAGTCCATTATAGAAGGTATGGATGACCATCCATTCTACTAATCCGTGATGTGGACAAAGTCTCAGCATATCTTTATAGCGTTCCCAAGCTTCGAAAAGTGATTTGTTTTCCCTTTGCTTAAATCCGTTGATCTGAGCTCTCAGCATAGCTGTCTTGTTAGGTGGGAAATATCTGGTCAAGAAAACTCTCTTTAGTTCCTCCCACGTAGTTACTGAATTCGAAGGCAGAGATTGAAGCCAGGCTCTTGCTCTATCTCGAAGTGAAAAAGGAAACAGACGTAGTCTAATAGCTTCTTGGGTAACTCCATTGGCTTTTACGGTATCTGCGTATTGCACAAAGATCGAAAGATGAAGATTCGGATCCTCGGTAGGATTTCCGGCGAATTGATTTTGTTGCACGACTGATATCAGCGAAGGTTTTAGTTCGAAATCGTTTCGGTTGATAGCCGGCGCGACAATGCTGGAATGCGGTTCAGCTTACGAAGGACTAGCGTAATATTTGAGTGGGTGATTCTGTTCTTCAGTCATCTCTGCGTCCTTTGATGTTACGACTGGTTTAGGTGGATCTAATTGAAGATCTGGAATATTGTAATTTTGTTCGTAATCGAATATCCGTCTTCTTACGTGTAAGAAGCGTTCCGATTCTGGGATTAGAGGTTGCAAGTCTTCGCCTTGAGAGCGAGTACTTGGCATACACTCGGGAATTTAAATTAAGAAAAGAAAATAGTTGTTACCTTAGTCTAGACAATGCTACCCTAAAGTGCACTAGTAACTAAATTAAGGTCCCCGGCAACGGCGCCAAAAACTTGATGGGCTAAAGACGTATCTAATTATGTGTCTAGCGGTATCTTAACTGCAAGTGCACAGCCTATCGAAGTAATATTTAAGATTATCGATCCACAGGGACTCTATGGTTACCTAGTGCTAGAGGAATTTCTAGTTTAGCTAAGGTGAAGGGTTGTCACGATTTTTGGTTATTTTTAAAGATTAAAGGCGGGAATTAAATTTAAGTTTAATAAATATTACTAAGGCGGTCGGTATGTAATTATGTTAACTTAGGCGGGTCAATCTAACCTAGGCTTATAAAGATGGTTCACTTAATCTATTCTGTAGAGGTTACCAGTTTAAATATCTTTAACTCACACTCTCGTGGTCTTATCTCAGATCTTACCCCTAAAGCCCTATGCCTGCTCTCGCTAGCCCATAAGTGTTTAGAAATAATTTTTTGGAAACTTAGTAATTCTAATTCATTTTAAAGCGCTCTCGCTGTGTTTAAATTAAATGCCTAACTTTAGCTATCTGGTTAAAATCTCACACTCTCGTGGTCTTGACCTAACCTAATACACTTTCCTTACTCTCGTAACAAAAAGGTTGATTTTATAATAAAAAGTCTCAGCCAGAATTTTAAGCTCTTATTTATTTTAAGCCTAGAGTTGATTTTACCGATTTAGTTTGTTTTAATTACATACCGCCCTAAGGTATTTAGCTACTCATTATTGTTGAACCAGACAGAGGCAGAGAAATATAAAATAAAATATGCATGGCAGAAAAATAAATATTCAACATTAATATAAATGCAATTTAAATATAAACCTGGATAACAATAAAAGTAGTAGACTCCTTCTTCCACAGGCTGGAAAGCTCGGAGTATGACCGGACTCGGAAATAAAAATTCTAAAAGAATCTGAAGGCTTTGAAACAAATTAATTTATAACAATTTCCTGATGTTGGAAATTGTTATAAGGTTGGTCGGGATACAAGAAAATTAAAGCAAGGAAATTAATGCTGGAAAAATAAAGGGTGCAAAATAAAATCAGCAGAGCTTCCGCAAGAAAATTAAAAACTAAAACTCTGTGTCAATTGTTCATTGAAACAAATCTATTTATAGAAAGCTAAATGGGCTTGGCAGTTGGAATTTATGTTTGGGCCTCGTAGGAAATGAGAGAATCCAGGGAACGTGGGAATACTTGGTCTGCTGGAAAATAGGCACGTTGGATTTCATGTAGCGTAACGTTCATGACCAAGTCTTCAGTCAAATACCCTAGTTTTCCCTTATCACAGTCGTGACAAGGGTGTCACGTTCGTCTTCCTTGTTTGATATGCGTTACGGTCGTGAGGGACTTGTCACGGTCGTGACTGCTCCTTTTAGCGTGTCACGGTCGTGACTCCTAGGTGACGACCGTGAGTGTAACAAAAAATGCAGGTTATGCAGAATTCTCTTTTTCTTCATCTTTTAATGGTTGTTTTTGCTCATTTCACTTGTGGCTCTTGATTTAGCTCTGTATATGATGTACCTGCAAAATGGCAAAGAAAACTCGAGGAATCGGGTGTTAAAACGTCAATTATGCGATAAAACGGTATTGAAACATAGCAATATAATCGATACTTTTTCTCGTTATCACCTCCATCCATTCCTACAAGCAGGCAAAGGAGGTGGTTCAGTCAGGAAGCGCCCAAGAATGGGGAAAATTGCTGGAATTGGAAAAGAAAGACGACAAGTTTGGTTTGGGTTATCAACCTGGTGGATCTACTCCAAGTGGTAAGGCCATTACCTTTACAAGCCCTGGGATGCTCGACCGCAACCAAATCTGTGTGACAAGCCAAGATGGAGACAGTGATGGTGACTGGTGTAACACGGTGGGAGAACTGACTTTAGTTATGTTGCGGATAGAAAGAGTCGCCACCGACTTTTATTTTATCCAAAGGAAAGGCATAAAAGAACAAGAAAGACCTTTTAAAAGATTTTTGGGTCGGGGGGTAGGTTATGTAAAGGGAAGGTATTAGCACCCTTTACATCCATGGTTATCCATGGGCTCTTAGTTACTTAGCTCACTTTAAAATGTTTTTGAAAATGTGAAGTGTGTGAATAGAAATTTTCTTAAGAGTTTGATAATGATCCATGTACGGATGCGTAAAAAACCTTTGTTTGAAAAATTTGTTTGAAATTGTGAAGTGTTTGAAAAGTTTTGAAGAATGAGCAAGTAACTATGAGGAACCTACCCTAAGTTTAAGTCTTTTCTGTTCTTGAATCCTTTAAATGGTAAGACTATCCCTATTATTAAGGAATAGGTAGTCATTACCTTGGATGTGAGGGACAAGTAAGGGTCATCTGTTTAATGTAGGCAACTGTGGGGTGTATTAAGCAATTTTGGAGGGACTGTCATCTTTATTTGAAAGGGACAAGATCATTACGAAGGCAACATTCGAAAGGGACTTGATCTTTTATTTGTTAAGGGACTAGATGACTTTATTTTGAGGGACTTTTGCTTTATACACCCTACTTGACCTTTTGATTTGGCAACAATGAGAGGTATCCCTAAGGAAGTGAGATGGCGATCAAAGATCGACTTACGTGTGTGAGTGTACAATTTTAATATTTATCTTTTATTTTAAATGATCTAAATTAATTTTAAATAAACATATTTTTTTACACTCCCTATTTACTAACCATAGCATAAAATATAAATAATAAACATTATAAATAAATATTACACCAAGGAGCAATTACATAATAATGATAAAAGCATTTTAAATAAATAAGCAAAATATTAATAAGCAAAATAAATAGGTAATTATAATTGGGTTAGTGAAATAATAATAATAAAAATAATACCAAATTAAATGGGTTAGTAACAAATAAATATCACAAGAATATAATTAATAATAATAATGAAATAAGCAAAAAATATTATAATAAAAAAAAATTCAATTTTATAAATAATTATTATTTAATATTAAAATATAAACAATTATATTAATCATTATAAAATTTTTAAGTTATGTATAAATTATATAAAAAAATTAATTATGAACATAATATGAAAATAGAATTATAATTATAAGAATTAATTTGGCAATTTTTAATTATTTCTAAACATATTATTAAAATTTATTTACATATAAAATTTAAATTATAAACAATTTATGGGATATATGCATATTATGAAAATAAGATTAATTATAACAAAATTTTAATTATTTTAAACAAGATTATAAACAAATTATAAAAAATATGTACATGATTAAATAAAAATAAGATTAAGTTATGAATAAAGAAGATTAGGGTTTGATTTAAAAATATTAAGATTTATTTATTAATAAAAATATAAGCAAGAATTACAATTAGGTTTTAAAAAAAAAATATCTTTGATTTTATAAAATTAGGATTGATATATTATACTAGAAACAACATACATTATTATTTTTTAACATTTTATATTTTATTAAATTAAATAAACAAATAAGAATAAGAATTAAATAAAACAAGAAGAAATATGAATAAAAAAAACTTACCTGGCTGGGAATTAAACCCAGCACCTCTTGCTTTCAAACACTCAAACCAGCAACAACAACCACTGGGCCAGCCTGCGCGCAGGTAGTAAAGGAGGAGGTCCAATTGCTTTTGTGCTTTGTTCCTGGAAATATTATGAAAAATAAATAAAAAAACACAAAAGGCCTGGGGGAATCGAACCCAGGACCTTCACAATACACACAAACACCTTAACCAATCCAGTTGGGAGAGCGCACCTGCTGAAGTGGTGACTATAATAAATAATATATGATACATAATAATTAAACTGAAAAACAAGCAAAAGTTGGGAAACCATGATTCGAACACAGGTCATCTGGCTACACACACGCTCTTCATACCACTGGGCCAAGCACCATGCTTGTGAAACAAACAGAAAACAAAACATAAAATATTAAAACAAATTTCAAATTCCAGAATGCGCGCGCAGGGCCTTCATCTTCTTCATGGTACCTGTGGAAATTGATACGATTTTTCCTGCGAAATTTCATGCGAATCCTCACTTTCAAGAACCTGCGAAAATCGTATCTCTCACAATGTGTAAAATTTCATCAAATTAAACATACAAACATGATCCTTGCAAGGAATACAATCCAGCCATGGTTTTATTAGTCATTTATATTAGGTATTTCGTGAATCCCTAATTTGAAAGCTCTAACCCTAGCCATGGTAATTTTCGATTCAGGCCATGAAACTTTGAGTTAAACGTCCAGAAACATTCCTTGTATCATAACAAACACAAAACAACAGTCAAATATGATTAATCATGAGTAAATATGTAAAATCGAAAAATTGTTAAATGAGCATGAACATGGATTCGGTTTGCATGAATGAGGATGTTTCAGGTGTTGTTTATGATCCAAATATGTTCAATGATCATCATAGAACATGTTGCAATGCTTAAAACTCATTGAAACTCCCTCTACCTTGAAATCCGAATGTGAGTTTTTGATGAATTTTATGAAGTTTGAAACTAGTTTTGGAGGCTGTCAAATTCGTCCCTAGTGCTTGCAGTGTCTTCAAGTATTTATAATGATTGAATTAGGTCAAAAAGAATGGATCTTGTATCATGAAAATTGATTACTTGATTACGAAGAAATCTCTCATCCAAAAATATCAAAAAAATCCAATATATTCTTACTATTTTGGCATAGCACGAATTTGGATGTTGATAATTGGTCTTGAATGGTGTTTATGACTTTCTAGAAGAAGAATCACCCTTAAATATTGATTTTTTGATTTTATTTTGATTTAATATGTATTTAAATGAATAAAATTCAAATAAATATTAAATAAAATAAAAAAAATCAGAAATTACATGGGTGGGTCGTGCTTGGTGTTATATTAAAGTTTGGATCACAAGATTGCAAGCCCATTTGGAAGAAATTGATTTTAAAGTCCTATTTTCTTCATACACCACTCAAAAATTTCCCAACTTTGCAAGGGCACATATCCTTCAATTTTAATGCTATGAGGGTGTTCTTGGATATTTTGGAAAGATTGAAGAGTCCTCTAACCAACCCCACTGGTTTCATATCCATATCATTTACCATTCTCAAGTTATGCCCTTTTGAAGTTGTTGACTTTTTGTTGACTTTCAAAAGGACCTATAATGTCTTAGCTCATACCTTCCAAATGAAGCATTTTTAGGTTTGGCTTGTGAGACACAAAGTTGTAGAGAATTAAATTTCATTCAAAATGAGCTTTGGATGGAGACTTGGTGATGAAGCATGTGGAAGTTATGGCTGGTCAAAGTTCAGTTGACTTTTACTAAGGAAACCCTAATTTAGAAACCTCTGATTCTTGATGATCTGAAATCTCCTTGATGAATCATGATCAACCCTTGATCAAATGATGAACTTTACTTCATATACTTGATGTTGGCAAAAAATCATGAAGTTTGACTTTGGTTTGACCACAGTTGACCTCAGTTTGACTTTTTAACTACTTTGACTGATTTTGACTTATCTGATCATCTGACTGAGCAAACCTTTGAGAAAAGTCTTGAAACTTGTCATGGGGATTCTTATACACATATAAGATGTTATGAAGCTCACTTGATGTCTTGGAAGTCCATTTAGCCTGATTAAAGTCAAAACCCTAGTTTTGGATGCACTGCTTAGGAGGTGCATTGTCTGAGGGAATTGTCAACTCTTCTGACTATTTGTGAACTTTGTGAACCTTGTGAACCATCATAAAATGTCTTGTAAATATTGTGAACCTCATGGGAGGTCTTGTGAACCTTGTGAACCTCATAAAGTGTCTTGTGAGTATTGTGAATCTTGTGAACCTTGTGAACCTCATGAAGTGACTTGTAGACTTCATGAACCTCATGAAAGGTATTGTAAGTATTGTGAATCTTGTGAACCTTGTGAACCTTCTTAGCACACAAAGTCTTGTATTGTGAGGGCAAATTTTGGGGTGCAACAGCTGCCCCTGTTCAATTTTCTGAAACCTGAGGGGTTAGATTGGTATGTTTGCCAGTCGTGACCTGGAAGGTTGAAGGGGATTGAACACAAAAGCCCAAAAATTTGCACTCACCGGTGCGTAAAGTGATACTAATGATTGGTTGAGTATGCTTGAGTGGGCTTAAAGATGCAACTTGGAGAAAAATTCTTCAGGTACATTTCTTGGAAGATAAAGCAGTCCAAAATATGAAGATATAATGATAGCTTTCAGGAGGATAAAGCAGTCCTGAGATAATAGTATGCTTTCAGGAGGATAAAGCAGTCCTGAGGTAATAATATACTTTCAGGAGGATACAGCAGTCCTGAGGTAGGGTGATAGCTTTCAGGAAGATAACAACGTCCTAAGGAAGTGGTAATCTTTGGGAAGATAAGTAACGGCCCAAGGTAATACTATGCTTTCAGGAGTATAAACAACATCCTGAGGAAGTGGAGATATGCTTTCAGGAAGATACACAACGTCCCGAGGAGATAATATGCTTTCAGAAAGATGAACAACGTTCTGAGGTATAAGAAGCTTTCAGGAGGATAAAGCAGTCCTGAGGGAGTAAGCTTTCAGGAGGATAAACAACGTCCCGAGGTGATCATATGCTTTCAGGAAGATAAACAACGTCCCGAGGTGATGATATGCTTTCAGAAGGATGAACAACGTTCTGAGGTATAATATGCTTTCAGGAGGATAAAGCAGTCCTGAGAAAGTGGTAACCTTTGGGAAGATAAACAACGGCCCAAGGTAATAATATGCTTTCAGGAGGATAAAGCAGTCCTGAGGTAATGATATAACCTTTGGGAAGATAAACAACGACCCAAGGTAATAATATGCTTTCAGGAGGATAAAGCAGTCCTGAGGGATTGATAGCTTTCAGGAGGATAACAACATCCTGAGGAAGTGATGATAGCTTTCAGAAAGATGAACAACGTTCTGAGGTATAATATGCTTTCAGGAGGATAAAGCAGTCCTGAGGAAGTGGTAACCTTTGGGAAGATAAACAACGGCCCAAGGTAATGATATGCTTTCAGGAGGATAAAGCAGTCCTGAGGTAATGATATAACCTTTGGGAAGATAAACAACGACCCAAGGTAATAATATGCTTTCAGGAGGATAAAGCAGTCCTGGGGGATTGATAGCTTTCAGGAGGATAACAACATCCTGAGGAAGTGATGATAGCTTTCAGAAAGATGAACAATGTTCTGAGGTATAATATGCTTTCAGGAGGATAAAGCAGTCCTGAGGAAGTGGTAACCTTTGGGAAGATAAACAACGGCCCAAGGTAATGATATGCTTTCAGGAGGATAAAGCAGTCCTGAGGTAATGATATAACCTTTGGGAAGATAAACAACGGCCCAAGGTAATAATATGCTTTCAGGAGGATAAAGCAGTCCTGAGGGATTGATAGCTTTCAGGAGGATAACAACATCCTGAGGAAGTGATGATAGCTTTCAGAAAGATGAACAACGTTCTGAGGTATAATATGCTTTCAGGAGAATAAAGCAGTCCTGAGGAAGTGGTAACCTTTGGGAAGATAAACAACGGCCCAATAGTCACGATTTGTTGATGAAATTTATCTGCTGGAGAATTAACCTGAAAATAAGGTAGCATCCTGTATGGTAATATTAGTTTATGCATTATGTATGCATGTATGATATGATGCACTTATGTATCTGTATGTTATGGTATGATATAAATGATGTATGTATGATATGATGCTGCCTGAAGCGTCTGGATATCTTCGTATAACAACTGCTGGCCAGGGAAAATAAATTCCAATTTGTTGCTGAAGAATATGAGGAACTTGTTCCCGTTTGATAATATAGTATATACAACCTCCCTTCTGCTGGGGATAGTAAGGTATACATAACCTCCCGTCTGTTGGGGATAGTAAGGTATACATAACCTTCCGTCTTCGTTTGATAGTAGGATATACACAACCTCCCGTCTTCGTTCGTCGTACTCCTATTGGAAAGTAAATTCCCGACTATCCGTATGAGGATAAAAGAGATGGATATAAATTCCAGGGGAGATGTGACTTAAAGTACTTATGAAGATGGATTTGCCCTACTGGGGATTTGTAACGGTCTTGTAAAGATGAACCGATGAAGCTTTGTTGAAATCCTTCCCTCGTTCGTCCTTAGTAAATACTATTACTGCATTTGCATGTATTTCTGGTAAACATCAATCATATTAAGCATTTATGCATTTCTGGTAAACATCAATCATATTCAAAAGCATACCAATGGACATTCCGCTTAGGGTAAAAGTAAATCTGGATTCAGAGGGAAAAGTAAAGCTGAACTTGAAAACAGAATCGTTTCAACTTCGAGAGTGTACAACCAATTGGATTTGGAGCTCCTGAAATATTTAACTTTCCTGAATACCTTCCCAGAAATCCTCATAGCTGGATCTGAAGACATGATACTGACACCATCTGATACTATTGGCGTAGACAATCAATTTCCATCATGGTTTCAGCTGAGAATCCAATATCAAGGTAATACAATGAGAGGAATGTGTCTTCAAATTGTGATGGACCATATACGCTCCGGGTATTAGATTTGAAGAGAAAGCATTGCCCCTTGGTTGGGGATGAATTGTCCCATAATGGAAGTATCTGTAATGAGCTACCTCAAGAGAAACAAGCAGAATGCCCCATAAGCATATGCCCCTGGCATTGTGAACTCTGTAATGTCACCTTTGGTAATTCAACTATGTGAGGAAAAATGCCCCTGGCTATTAAGCACGGTTGAGTCTGGACCTAATTGCCCCAAATGAATTGAACAGTAACTTGGTATGCCACTTGACTGGGAAACAGTGACTATGCCCCTGGCATTATGAACTTTGTAATGTTACCCTTGGCACTTTAGATAGATGAGGAGATCTGCCTCTGGCTGCTTAAACATAGTTGAATCTTGTCCTGATTGCCCCAAATGAGTTAGGAAGTATCATGGCCTGCCCCCTTGATTGGGAGATAATGACTATGCCCCTTTGTATACATGGACTTTGATCCAGGAAGCAACTTTGTTTATCGGAAGGACTTTGGTTCATTGAACGTTCATCCTGTAAATTTCTCCATTTGTCAAACACTCAGGTATATGCAAACAAATATATTCAAAAATGCAATGCTTATGTCTGTCTTGAAGTTTTGAAACAAGTTATTTTAGAAAAACTGTTTTTTTTTTTGTTGAGAAAACTGTGATATTAACTCAAGTTTTATAATAAGCCCTAAAGGAGTCAGGATACCTTTTTGTAGCAGTACGCTTTCGAACTAACCATGCTTCAGTTAGGACTTTTAAAGGGTTATAACGTGGCCTGGTTCATGGTTTAAGAAACAAAGGATATAGGCTCAAATTTTATTTGTACCCAACCCAATCTCCATGATGTTCTTCAGTCCTATGCTCAGTTAACTTATGCATTGAAATTCCAAAGAAGTTTGGTATTGTAACACTGATATTTGTGATGGTTCAGAAACCCAAAATTTATTTGAATATTCAGTCATCTTTCTTTGTTGAGGATTCATACTGACCCTTTTTTTTTCTTTTAACTTTGTTATCCCCTTCTTTTTGCCTGAAATGTTTATTTTAAGGTTACAGTCAGCGGGATGTCTTAATTTTTATTAAGTCTCCTTCATAGGTTTTGACTTAGTGAGCTTTCCTTTTGCTGGATATTGACTGTCAGGTTTAATGATTACAGAGAACCATCATTAGTTGTGTACAACACAAACAATTGGCATATTTGAGTTAACTGAGTAACTACCCTGCCCCAGGTTATGAATAAGGGTTTTGATTTGTGCGAGAATAAAAACTCCTACTTCATAGGCTCAAAAGGGTTGACTAGGGATTAACTTCCTTATATCTCCACTATTTAGGAATTGAAACAATGCCTGTACATCGTCATCATAGTCTGTTCAAAAGCATACTGCCTAATATTATGGTATTGTTTTCGTCATCCTCCCTCTACAGGCTTATAGCTTTATCAGGAGTTAAATATCACAGGATAGAAATAAGAAGCATAATTCAAAATATAGTGGAACGAATGGATTAATTCAAGACAAACATATGCAATGCATTAATGAAAACAAAAGTTTAACATAATAGTAAGTGTTCAAACAAATAAAAGAAATTACAAATGAAAATTCAAATGTTGTCCCATCCAGTTGGCTGAATGTCCTCAATTGCAATCTGTGAACTTTGAGGAGCAATATACTTCACCATGAAATCAAATTTACCACTTGGATGTCCCAAGGTGCCCCATATCTCAACAGGAATAGGTAGGCTTCCTTTCTTGCTATATTGGGCAACTTGTCTTGCAGCTTCGGTGTTTGATGGGTGATAGTAGAATTCAACTTGACCTTCTGGAGTAACCTCTAGGATTCCTTCGTCAATCAAGTCTTGGATCTTTTTCTTCAATGTCCAACAACTATTAGTATCATGTCCAGGACAGTTGGAGTGATACCCACACCTTGCCTTGGGATTATAGCGAGGAGAGGAAGTTTTAGGATTTTGAGGAGAATTTTTCAAGGAAATTAGTTTCATCTCCAACAAGCATTGCAGAATTTGTGACATTGGCGTGCTGAATTTGCTAAACTGTCTTCTACATCCCTTGTGTTGAGGTGGATTAACTTTACCAGGTCCTTTTTCCTTAACTGAAGAACAATCAGTGGCAACCGGTTTCTTACCTTCTTTTATCCTCATCTTCCTTTCAACCAGATCAGCTTGTTTTAATGGAGGTTGATTGACAATTAGATTCCTGAATCCATTACTTTGAAGTTTTTGGACAAAGGTTCTCAGCTCTTCTTGCCCCTGAGCTAAACTTTGGATAAGAGCCACTTGGCCATTCATCTGGATCCCCATTTCTGTTATCTCAGCTTGCAATTGTTCCAACTGACCATCCTTGTTGTCCTCAGGACTCTTCTTCTTAGCCAGCAGTGTCTTCAACTCATCTTGTCCCTTGGACAAGTTCAGAATCAACTCTTGGAATTGGGCATTCTGAGCCTGGAGATCTTTGACTGTCTGTTCAAGATCCATTTCTGCTGAAATAAACAGCAAGAAGATAAGATACCTGTACACAATAAACCTGTGATGCAATGATATGATGTATAGATGTATATGCAATGTTTTCAAGGACCGCAGGATTTAAATTTGCTTAGACAGCCAAAAAGTAAACTTTTATTAGTAATAAATTTGTTTGCCCCTTGGGTTTACAAAGAATGAAATGAAATAAATACAAGAGATGGGGTTTTAAGTCTCCCATGGACGCTTCCTCTTTGTGTTGAGGTATGAGTTGAGATTCCTTTCCTCGTGAAGTTGCTTTGTTAGTTCTAAGATTCTTTCTTGGCTTGCTTTGTAATGAGCCTCGAAAGTATCCCTTTGCTCCTTCAACTGAATCCAAGATCTCTGTAAATCTTCCGTATCAGTAGGCATGTCTGGGTGAAGGATAGTATAAGAAGTATCTCCTTCAGCAACAGGTTCCATGGTAACTGGCAGGATAGCCGGATATGGCATCATGAGAGTCTGAGCGCGAGATCGCACCCATCTGAGATAAGCCTCCATAGGAATAGTGTACTTAGGCTCCAGAGTCTTGTTGTCAACCTTGTTCACTTTTCCCCATGCTCGTATGAATCTCTGACGGTAACTTTGATGATCGTTGTCGTAGTCAAATATAATGCCCTGAATCAACATGTCATGAGGACTATCACTCCGAGCGTAACCAAACTGTCGTAAAGCTAAGGAAGGGTTGTAAGTAATGCCTCCTCTTATGCCTAGAAGTGGCACATTAGGAAACTCCCCACAATGGTCAATGATAGTGACATTCTCCATAGATCTGGAGCACCAATGAATATCTGAATGCGAGAGTGACATGATCCTCTTGGACCACCTGAACCCTTGTTCATTCTTCATCACTGCACGAGAAAGGTGAGAAATAAACCACCTAGACAACAAAGGTATGCAACACATCAAAGTTCCTCGTGCCTTTGTAGTACGAGTATGAAGAGAGTGCAGGATGTCTCCAAGTAATGTAGGCACTGGATTGTGACTCAGGAATATGTTGATGGCATGAACATCTATGAACTGATCTGGATTGGGGAATAATACTAAGCCATAAATCAGCAAGGCTAAGATATCCTCAAAAGCATCATAGCTCATGGCCTTCAAGAACATTTGAGCCTTCTCTATCAACACCTTGGAAAGAATACCTTTAACTCCGCTTCTCGTTTCTAGAACAATGTCAGCCTTCTTCAGATGTAGAGCTGCAGCAATAACCTCGGATTTAGGCTCCTTCTCCAAGCCTGTGAATGGTTTCTGATCAAGAACAGGTATACCTAGAAGTTTAGAGAACTCTTCCATGGTTGGAACCAGCTGGTAGTCGGGGAATGTGAAGCAATGGTGCTTAGGATCAAAGAACTGAAACAGAACACTCATCATGTCTTCATTGAACCCTGAGGTGACTAGATCCAATAGGTGACCATGTCTCTTGATGAACTGGGAATGATCAGACACCTGAGAAACCAACTCTTTAAGCTTAGCAGGTATGCCCACAAAGTTGATCCTGATGGTGTTTCTACGAGCAGAAGCCATGACCTGTAACAAAGAACAAAGATAAATCCCTTGGTCCTTGAAATGGTTAGGGAAAATGCTATGCTTATGATGCATGATGATGTCATGATGTTATGCTCAATCACAAACATGTGGCACACACAAACAAGTTACACAATAACCTTAGGTTTAAAGGCTTGCATGAGGTTTAAAGGTAAGTACCCTCCCCTGAAGTTTAGTTGGTTCATCCTGTCCTACAAAAGTAACCAGGTTCTAAGGGATCTCAATATCATTGATCCTTCACAAGGGTGGTTGTTCAGTAGGCAACTTAATTGCCGACCAAAACCCTCCAAGTTTAAGATCTCAATGAGCGTAGTATCGAGTATCAACCAACTTCAGTCTGCACCAAAGCCGGTTATCTCACTACTTTCTAAAGGCCAAGATGGGATAAATAGGGTTCTAAAAGTTAGTTAGTGCATTGACAACATATGGCAGCCTCATATTATCCTCAACTTGACTTAAGGAACATAAGCACCAACCAAGAAGTCACACTAACTATGGCAACCAGATCAACCATATCGGTATACGCCGTACAGTTTCCTTGGTCTATTGCCATTTACCTAAGGTACACTAGATCCGGGTTAGGATCTTTCACACATAAAGCCCAACAAGTAATATAAAGCAAACAAGGCAAACAATTTAAAGTGATCTAATTCCTAAGGGTACCCCTCTTTTATTAAATCCCCAGCAAAGTCGCCAGTTCTGTAACACGGTGGGAGAACTGACTTTAGTTATGTTGCGGATAGCAAGAGTCGCCACCGACTTTTATTTTATCCAAAGGAAAGGCATAAAAGAACAGGAAAGACCTTTTAAAAGATTTTTGGGTTCGGGGGGTAGGTTATGTAAAGGGAAGGTATTAGCACCCTTTACATCCATGGTTATCCATGGGCTCTTAGTTACTTAGCTCACTTTAAAATGTTTTTGAAAATGTGAAGTGTGTGAATAGAAATTTTCTTAAGAGTTTGATAATGATCCATGTACGGATGCGTAAAAAACCTTTGTTTGAAAAATTTGTTTGAAATTGTGAAGTGTTTGAAAAGTTTTGAAGAATGAGCAAGTAACTATGAGGAACCTACCCTAAGTTTAAGTCTTTTCTGTTCTTGAATCCTTTAAATGGTAAGACTATCCCTATTATTAAGGAATAGGTAGTCATTACCTTGGATGTGAGGGACAAGTAAGGGTCATCTGTTTAATGTAGGCAACTGTGGGGTGTATTAAGCAATTTTGGAGGGACTGTCATCTTTATTTGAAAGGGACAAGATCATTACGAAGGCAACATTCGAAAGGGACTTGATCTTTTATTTGTTAAGGGACTAGATGACTTTATTTTGAGGGACTTTTGCTTTATACACCCTACTTGACCTTTTGATTTGGCAACAATGAGAGGTATCCCTAAGGAAGTGAGATGGCGATCAAAGATCGACTTACGTGTGTGAGTGTACAATTTTAATATTTATCTTTTATTTTAAATGATCTAAATTAATTTTAAATAAACATATTTTTTTACACTCCCTATTTACTAACCATAGCATAAAATATAAATAATAAACATTATAAATAAATATTACACCAAGGAGCAATTACATAATAATGATAAAAGCATTTTAAATAAATAAGCAAAATAAATAGGTAATTATAATTGGGTTAGTGAAATAATAATAATAAAAATAATACCAAATTAAATGGGTTAGTAACAAATAAATATCACAAGAATATAATTAATAATAATAATGAAATAAGCAAAAAATATTATAATAAAAAAAAATTCAATTTTATAAATAATTATTATTTAATATTAAAATATAAACAATTATATTAATCATTATAAAATTTTTAAGTTATGTATAAATTATATAAAAAAATTAATTATGAACATAATATGAAAATAGAATTATAATTATAAGAATTAATTTGGCAATTTTTAATTATTTCTAAACATATTATTAAAATTTATTTACATATAAAATTTAAATTATAAACAATTTATGGGATATATGCATATTATGAAAATAAGATTAATTATAACAAAATTTTAATTATTTTAAACAACATTATAAACAAATTATAAAAAATATGTACATGATTAAATAAAAATAAGATTAAGTTATGAATAAAGAAGATTAGGGTTTGATTTAAAAATATTAAGATTTATTTATTAATAAAAATATAAGCAAGAATTACAATTAGGTTTTAAAAAAAAATATCTTTGATTTTATAAAATTAGGATTGATATATTATACTAGAAACAACATACATTATTATTTTTTAACATTTTATATTTTATTAAATTAAATAAACAAATAAGAATAAGAATTAAATAAAACAAGAAGAAATAGGAATAAAAAAAACTTACCTGGCTGGGAATTAAACCCAGCACCTCTTGCTTTCAAACACTCAAACCAGCAACAACAACCACTGGGCCAGCCTGCGCGCAGGTAGTAAAGGAGGAGGTCCAATTGCTTTTGTGCTTTGTTCCTGGAAATATTATGAAAAATAAATAAAAAAACACAAAAGGCCTGGGGGAATCGAACCCAGGACCTTCACAATACACACAAACACCTTAACCAATCCAGCTGGGAGAGCGCACCTGCTGAAGTGGTGACTATAATAAATAATATATGATACATAATAATTAAACTGAAAAACAAGCAAAAGTTGGGAAACCATGATTCGAACACAGGTCATCTGGCTACACACACGCTCTTCATACCACTGGACCAAGCACCATGCTTGTGAAACAAACAGAAAACAAAACATAAAATATTAAAACAAATTTCAAATTCCAGAATGCGCGCGCAGGGCCTTCATCTTCTTCATGGTACCTGTGGAAATTGATACGATTTTTCCTGCAAAATTTCATGCGAATCCTCACTTTCAAGAACCTGCGAAAATCGTATCTCTCACAATGTGTAAAATTTCATCAAATTAAACATACAAACATGATCCTTGCAAGGAATACAATCCAGCCATGGTTTTATTAGTCATTTATATTAGGTATTTCGTGAATCCCTAATTTGAAAGCTCTAACCCTAGCCATGGTAATTTTCGATTCAGGCCATGAAACTTTGAGTTAAACGTCCAGAAACATTCCTTGTATCATAACAAACACAAAACAACAGTCAAATATGATTAATCATGAGTAAATATGTAAAATCGAAAAATTGTTAAATGAGCATGAACATGGATTCGGTTTGCATGAATGAGGATGTTTCAGGTGTTGTTTATGATCCAAATATGTTCAATGATCATCATAGAACATGTTGCAATGCTTAAAACTCATTGAAACTCCCTCTACCTTGAAATCCGAATGTGAGTTTTTGATGAATTTTATGAAGTTTGAAACTAGTTTTGGAGGCTGTCAAATTCGTCCCTAGTGCTTGCAGTGTCTTCAAGTATTTATAATGATTGAATTAGGTCAAAAAGAATGGATCTTGTATCATGAAAATTGATTACTTGATTATGAAGAAATCTCTCATCCAAAAATATCAAAAAAATCCAATATATTCTTACTATTTTGGCATAGCACGAATTTGGATGTTGATAATTGGTCTTGAATGGTGTTTATGACTTTCTAGAAGAAGAATCACCCTTAAATATTGATTTTTTGATTTTATTTTGATTTAATATGTATTAAATGAATAAAATTCAAATAAATATTAAATAAAATAAAAAAAATCAGAAATTACATGGGTGGGTCGTGCTTGGTGTTATATTAAAGTTTGGATCACAAGATTGCAAGCCCATTTGGAAGAAATTGATTTTAAAGTCCTATTTTCTTCATACACCACTCAAAAATTTCCCAACTTTGCAAGGGCACATATCCTTCAATTTTAATGCTATGAGGGTGTTCTTGGACATTTTGGAAATATTGAAGAGTCCTCTAACCAACCCCACTGGTTTCATATCCATATCATTTAACATTCTCAAGTTATGCCCTTTTGAAGTTGTTGACTTTTTGTTGACTTTCTAAAGGACCTATAATGTCTTAGCTCATACCTTCCAAATGAAGCATTTTTAGGCTTAGCTTGTGAGACACAAAGTTGTAGAGAATTAAATTTCCTTCAAAATGAGCTTTGGATGGAGACTTGGTGATGAAGCATGTGGAAGTTATGGCTGGTCAAAGTTCAGTTGACTTTTACTAAGGAAACCCTAATTTAGAAACCTCTGATTCTTGATGATCTGAAATCTCCTTGATGAATCATGATCAACCCTTGATCAAATGATGAACTTTACTTCATATACTTGATGTTGGCAAAAAATCATGAAGTTTGACTTTGGTTTGACCACAGTTGACCTCAGTTTGACTTTTTAACTGCTTTGACTGATTTTGACTTATCTGATCATCTGACTGAGCAAACCTTTGAGAAAAGTCTTGAAACTTGTCATGGGGATTCTTATACACATATAAGATGTTATGAAGCTCACTTGAAGTCTTGGAAGTCCATTTAGCCTGATTAAAGTCAAAACCCTAGTTTTGGATGCACTGCTTAGGAGGTGCATTGTATGAGGGAATTGTCAACTCTTCTGACTATTTGTGAACTTTGTGAACCTTGTGAACCATCATAAAATGTCTTGTAAATATTGTGAACCTCATGGGAGGTCTTGTGAACCTTGTGAACCTCATAAAGTGTCTTGTGAGTATTGTGAATCTTGTGAACCTTGTGAACCTCATGAAGTGACTTGTAGACTTCATGAACCTCATGAAAGGTATTGTAAGTATTGTGAATCTTGTGAACCTTCTTAGCACACAAATTCTTGTATTGTGAGGGCAAATTTTGGGGTGCAACAACTGGGACAACTGGATTCATCCGTGTGCGCCCGGAGAGGAGCTAAAGAACTGGTCTGCTGAAGACATTGTCCAAGTTACCTGGCACTCAGAGTAATTTATTTGTTTCCTTTTCTTATCATACTGCATTGTCAAATCCATCATTCTGCCCAAGATGCTAGGATCCATTGTATTGGGCCACCATGTTTGTTATGCACTTATTTTACCATGAAATAAAGGACATTTTCAGACAAATTGTGTTCTATTTCTTTATTTTTAAATTTTTCACAAAAACTATAAAAATGGCAATGTGTTTTTCCTTCTTTTTTTTGTGTTAGCGTCTCTTTTGCAAATAAGCAAATTCTGAAATAAGCACATCATCTGTGCAGTGTTGATCATCCGGATTCCATTGATAACATTCCTGTTATGACCACGCATGACTTTGATAATCCTGTCTACCAAGCTGATGAAGGGGTTGAGGAAGACTGTGAACTCCCTGAAGAATTGGTCAGATTGTTGAAACAGGAGGAACGGGTTATTCAGCCTCATCAGGAAGAAATTGAGATCATCAACATCGGCAGTGAAGATGTGAAGAAAGAGATCAAAATTGGGGCCAGTTTGCAGGCCGAAGTCAAGAAAGAGCTGATAAGTATGCTGCGTGAGTATGTGGATATCTTTGCTTGGTCATATCAAGATATGCCAAGATTGGATACCGACATCGTTGTGCATAAGTTACCATTGAGAGAAGATTGTCCTCCTGTGAAATAGAAGTTGAGAAGAACTCGTCCTGACATGGCGATGAAGATCAAAGAGGAGGTTCAGAAGCAGTGGGATGCCGGTTTCCTTGCTGTGACTAGTTATCCACCTTGGGTAGCTAACATTGTACTTGTACCAAAGAAGGACGGCAAGGTCCGGATGTGCGTTGACTACCGGGATTTAAATAGAGCGAGCCCAAAAGATGACTTTCTGTTACCACACATTGATGTGTTGATAGAAAACACTGCTCAATTCTCGGTATTTTCCTTCATTGATGGCTTCTTTGGATATAATCAGATTAAGATGGCGCCGGAAGACATGGAGAAAACAACGTTCATTACCCCGTGGGGTACATTTTGCTATAAGGCCATGCCCTTTGGTTTGAAGAACGCCGAGGCAACTTATCAACGGGCAATGGTCACATTGTTCCACGATATGATACACAAGGAGATAGAGTATTATGTGGACGATATGATTGTTAAGTCCCGAGACGAAGAAGAGCATCTGGTCAATCTCAAGAAGTTGTTTGATAGACTGATAAAATACAAGCTGAGGTTGAATCCAAACAAGTGTACTTTCGGAGTGCGTTCCGGCAAACTCCTGGGTTTCATTGTTAGTCAGAAAGGAATTGAGGTAGATCCTGCAAAAGTAAAAGCAATTCAAGATATGCCTGCACCGAGAACAGAAAAAGAAGTGCGCGGGTTTTTAGGGAGGTTGAACTACATTTCACGGTTCATATCTCATCTAACTGCCACGTGCGAACCAATATTCAAATTGCTAAGAAAAGAGCAAACGGTCAGGTGGAATGAAGACTACCAAAGAGCTTTTGACAAGATAAAATAATATTTGCAGGAGCCTCCAATTCTAATGCCTCCAGTTGAAGGAAGACCTTTGATCATGTACTTGACCGTGCTAGAAGGGTCAATGGGGTGTGTTCTAGGCCAACATGACGAGTCTGGTCGAAAAAAGTACGCTATTTATTACCTTAGCAAAAAGTTTACCAACTGTGAATCCCGTTACTCACTGCTCGAGAAAACTTGCTGCGCTTTGGTATGGGCTGCTCGTCGACTGAGACAGTACATGTTGACTCATACCACACTGCTAATTTCCAAAATGGATCCTGTCAAGTACATCTTTGAGAAACCAGCATTAACCGGAAGGGTTGCTAGGTGTCAAATGATTTTAACTAAATATGACATCCAGTATACTTCTCAGAAAGCCATCAAGGGAAGTGTATTGTCGGATTACCTTGCACAATAACCTCTTGAATATGATTATCAGCCAATGAAGTTTGATTTCCCTGATGAGGACATCATGTACCTCAAAGCAAACGATTGCGAGGAACCACTTCCAGAGGAGGGGCCAGACCCTGAGTCCAAATGGAAGTTGATGTTTGATGGGGCAGTCAATATCAATGGACGTGGAGTTGGTGCCGTTCTTATTACTCCCGAAGGTGTTCACTTTCCCTTCGCTGCCAGAATTACTTTTGGCTGCACCAACAATGGAGCGGAATACGAGGCATGTATAATGGGAATAGAGGAGGCTATTAATCTTCGGATTAAGAACCTCGATATATTCGGAGATTCAGCCTTCGTCATTAACCAAGTTACCGGCAAGTGGTATACGCATCAAGAGCATCTAATTCCATACAGGGATTATGCTAGAAAACTGTTGACGTTCTTCACAACAGTTAAGCTTCAGTACATACCACGTGATGAAAATTAATTTGCCGACGCATTGGCCACTCTTTCTTCGTCTATCAAAGTCTTGTGTTGGAATTATGTGCCCAGAATTGACATCTCCAGGCTTGACGCTCCAGCTCATGCTTTCTCTGTAGACGCAGTGTCTGACGAGAAACCTTGGTATTTTGATATCAAGTTATTCCTGGAAAAGCAAGAATACCCAGCAGGGGCATCATCCAATTACAAGAAGACCTTAAGGCGGCTTGCTGCTAGCTTCTTCTTGAACACAGACGGGGTTTTGTACAAGAGAAACTTTGACATGGTCTTGCTCAGATGCGTGGATAGACACGAAGTAAGCCTGTTAATGCAAGAAGTCCACGAAGGATCTTTCGGTACCCATGCAGGAGGGCATGCTACGGCTAAGAAATTGCTGAGATCGAGGTATTACTGGATGACAATGGATGCAGACTGTTGTTCATTCGCTCGCAAGTGCCACAAGTGCCAAATATATGCAGACAAAGTGAATGTTCCTCCTAGCCCTCTCAACGTCATGTCATCTCCTTGGCCCTTTTCTATGTGGGGCATTGACATGATCAGAAAGATAGAGCCTACTGCTTCAAATGGTCATCGCTTCATCTTGGTCGCGATTGATTACTTCATGAAATGGGTGGAAGCAGCATCTTATGCCAATGTCACTCGTCAAGTGGTTGCCAGATTTTTGAAAAGGGATATCATATGCAGATACGGAGTGCCCGAAAGGATCATTACCGACAATGGTTCTAATCTCAACAACAAGATGATGGCAGAGAGTTGTGCCGGGACTTCAAAATTCAGCATCACAATTCTTCTCCTTACCGACCAAAGATGAATGGTGAGATAGAGGCAGCAAACAAGAATATCAAGAAGATTGTGCAAAAAATGGTTGTCACTTACAAAGAATGGTATGAGATGTTACCATTCGCGCTGCATGGGTACCGAACGCCAGTCAGGACGTCAACTGGGGCAACTCCCTTCTCTCTGGTATATGGTATGGAGGCAGTCTTGCCTGTTGAAGTAGAGATTCCTTCATTGCGTGTGATGATGGATGTGAAGCTTGATGAGGCTGAATGGGTGCGTGCTCGTTACAATCAGCTATGTCTAATTGAGGAAAAGAGATTAGCGGTTATCTGTCATGGTCAGCTTTATCAAAGGAGAATGAAGCGGACATTCGACCAACGAGTACGTACACGGGAGTATCAAGTAGGAGAGCTTGTGCTCAAAAGGATCATTCCTCCAGGTTCAGATCACAGGGGCAAGTGGACCTCAAACTATGAAGGACCATTCATAGTGAAGAAAGTCTTCTCAGGAGGAGCACTGATGCTTACCACTATGGATGGAGAAGACTTCCAGTCCCCTATTAACTCGGACGCAGTTAAAAAATACTTTGCATAAAGAGACCCGCTGGACACAAAAACAGAATTAAAGTCCAGGCAAGAAAAGGGGCATCCCGGCGAGCTAAAAACAGAATAAAAAGCTCGGGCAAAAGTTAGGGAAAATGAAGGAAAAAAAATGTACACCCGCTGAGTTGAAAAGCTACATCGGACAGCTCAGGCAAAAAGGGTATCCCGGTGGATTGAAAACCCGAAAGGGCGATCCACGCAAAATAAGGGAATAAGCGAACAACTGTGATTCGAGTAATCTGAACCACATCATCGTTTCGTACAACTTGACAATATCAGAAGGATAGGAATTAGTCCCCTCATCTTCTCAGAAAGCAAAGGCAAGAATGGAGTGTCTTAAAGATATGCTGGTCATAGCAGAAATGGAACTCATTGGGATGCCGTGCCCATTTCCATTAGGATAGTTTCTTTTCTCAATTTTATAGTGGCTACCTCTTTCTAGGTGGTTGCTTCCTGATGTAAATCTTTTCCTGTTCAGAAGCTTTTCAATAAAAAGAATATTCAGTCAAAAAGCTGTGTTGTGTCGTGTTTATTTTTGTTTGCAAAATGTCCTGAATTTTTGGCAAAAATAGCATTGCATTTAAAACATGGTGATAATTTGAAAGAAAATGACATGCAGGGAAACATTTGAAACCCTCTTTGAGTGTCAGGTGATGATGGATGAACAGATCATACCATGCAAATCCCTGGGGCACACTTGTGTTTTCTGTTGTTGCAGGTTGCAGGATGGCGTCACATTCTCCCAAGCAGGAATTTCCCCAGCTAAGTCTTGGCAGGCAGCCCAAGCAGTTTATTATTCCCCAGTGGAGTATGCCCAACAGGAAGCTGAATGCCTGATGTATCTACAGAGCTTAGAATTAGCAAAATTCTCTCCCTAGCTAGAGCATTGTTGAAGCATCTTTCCCAGCCAAGTCTGAAGATGATTCTTCCCCACAGAGTTCATATTTGATTTTCACTTCCATCAGTGAAATAGTCCCCAGCAAAGTTGCCATTCTTTTGGTCAATATGATGATACAGTCAGGCATTTGTTGGTTGCTCGTCTGCACTTCTCCAGCGCTCGTCTATGTTCATGCTTTATTGCTGCTCGTCTGCATCTTTCAACACTCGTATGTGTTATCACTGTGGTTTTGCTTGTTTGCTTTCCTCAGCAGTGGCCCATTATTACTTTGTTGTTGCTCGTCTGCAATTTTCAACACTCGTCTGTGTTTGATCTCTGTTTATTTCTCGTCTGCAATTTTCAACACTCGTCTGTGTTTGATCTTTGTTTATTGCTCGTCTGCAATTTCCAACACTCGTTTGTGTTTGATATGTAACCTCTGCTGTTTGCTCGTCTGCAAATTCCAACACTCGTCTCTGTTTGACATTTGATAGTGCTCGTCTGCACTCCTCAACACTCGTTTGTGTTTTGAAATGTAATATCTGATGATTTCCAGCACTCGTCTGTGTTTGATAGTTATATTGCTCTTCTGCAATTTCCGGCACTCGTCTGTGTGTTATCTGTTTGAAGCTGTCTGCTTTGTTTGGATACTCGTCTGTATCATCCCAAATACTCGTCTGTGTTAGCTTATATATTTGTATGCGTGGATTTGCTGATTATCCTGGTACTCTTCTGTATTGTTACTCCGAATGCTCGTCTGTGTTTGAATTTCTGGTATTCGTCTATACCATTGGCTGATACTCGTCTGTATCATTGCTTGAAGCGCTCGTCTGTGTTTCTTAGATCATTGTCTGATACTCGTCTGTATCATTGACTGTTGGCACTCGTCTGTGTTATCTTGATGATCATCCAATACTCGTCTGTATTGAAGAGGTTTAAAATCCCGACTGTGGGAATAAACGCCAAAATGGTTACTGGTCCTGGCGTAACAGGTTTATCCGAAGGAGGCTCGTCTGTCTCAGGCACCAATTATGATTGTTGCACCTGGCGTAACAGGTTTGCTCGTAGAAGACTCATCTATCTTATACCATATATCCACGGATAATATATGAAGAAGGTTCGTCTACCTTGATTATGCATGTCTATCCTACAGACTTAAGTGCATCCCGATCCTGGCGTAGCAGGTATATCCGAAGGAGATTCGTCTGTCTCAGGTCTTATGTTCTTGCAAAGTATATGAGGACTCGTATGTCCAGCTCCTGGCGTAACAGGATTGTTTGAAGAAGACTCGTCTGTCAAAGTATTCTTAACAGGTTCAACTTGGAAGAAGCTCGTCTGCTTTCTTCTCCCCTGCAGTCACCAAAGCGTCATTTGGTTGGGTTTATTTCCCAGTTTCTGCATTCTTCGTCAGAGTGCAAATTTCTGGTCTTCTTGGTATTCAACCACAGTTTATCTTGAACGGTCGATAGCCCGTGCTACCGTCCTTTTCAGATTAACAGTTGTTTGAATAGGGGCAGCTGTAACACCCCAAATTTGCCTTCTTCATTTTAAGCATCATATCACATCATATTCATCATAAACATACCATATTCTTAGCATCCTAGCATAGATAGATGAGGCATAACATTTCTCATGTCCTAGCATTAGGCATATGATCATCTGTGGAGGTTCTTGAAGTATCACAAGCCATGACAAGGGGCCCAATGGTTTTGTACAAGTCCTATAAGGGGTCTACATTGTATTTACAAGCTCAAGTTCATTTTTAAAAGCTCAGAAGGTTGGAAGATCATCAAGGATTCCAGGCTAGGGCAAAGCTCCTACACATTGGTCCTAAACTAGGGTTTGAGATTCAAGCTTGAGAACCTTAAAACTTTGGCCATTTCATTTGGGCAAAGTCTTTTATATGTCAAGAGGATCCTAGGTACCAATTTTGGTGAGAAAATTCTTGTGGAAGTCAAGCATTTCCTCAGTTGCTTACAGATGAAGTAATTGGTCAACTGTGCCTCAAAAAAGTCAATTGTGTGATTTCAAGGGGTCCAACCCATTTTTCTAGCCAAGGGATATTCTTACAATGTTATAAGAGGTTTGGCAAGTTCAAAGATCAAGAATCATGAAGTTTTGAGGGTTTTTGCAAAATTGGTACAAAGTTGGTTTTAAGGAAATTCCATTTTTTGCAACTTTTGCCCTAAAATTCAAGTGACCTTAACTTAATCAAAAATTCTTCAAATGGACCAAAGTCAAACATGAAAGTTGGAGATTAAGGCCTCCCATTTTCAAAAAGTACAAGTACTTTTTCATAGCATGTGTGGTTTGGAATCTAAGCCCCTCGAAAATTTGGCTAGAATTAGGGCAAATGTTGATTTTCATGCATGCATCAAGAGCCAATTGTCATGAAACTTCATTTTGAGTGTTGGTATGGATCCAATATATTTAAAATATTAAAATACATTTCAAATGGATCACTTTGCTCAAGAGAATGCACCAAATTCGTGCAAGACAAGAATTTCATTCAACAAATGCAAATTTTGCATATTCATGAGAAAAGTGTGACAACTTAATCTAAGGGCCAAGATCTTTTGGATTCAAATCAAGGGCTAGATTTAGAGTGCACATGGGGATGAAGGCAAGATAAGGAATGAGTGTTTCATGCTCTGATCACAAATTGCAAAATTTGCAAAATCACCAAAACTTGTGATTCCCACGTGTAAACTTCTTCATTTTTTCAACATTGGCTCATGAGAGGATATATAACAAATTAGGGTTTCAGCTTGCCTCAGTTCTCTCTCATTCTTCAGCTTCCAAGTTTGTGCACAAATTGCATTTTCTCTTGAATCTCATCACACAATAGCTCTCTCCAAAAACAAATTGTAGATCCTTGATCCTTGGAAGCTCATGATCATTAATCACACACTTGTTCAAGTTATCTCTCAAGATCAAGAACCTTGCCATTTCAGGGCAGTTGCTTGCAAAGCTCAAGATCCATCAAGATTCAAGGCTCTAGTTGCATTTATTTTGCAACTAGAGAGCATTTGGAGTGATTTTGCTTCATCATCTGGACTTCTAGCAAGCATTTTCAAGCTCTGCAAACTCAGGTAAGCTTCTGATTCTTCACATCTGGAAATGAAAATGTTGGTGTGTATCTTGATCTTTGATGTTCACTGATCACTCTGCTGGTATTGGTTTTGAATTTGGTGCATTGTAGAGTTTGTATTTTGAATTTGAAGTTTCATGGACACAACTGTTTCTCTTCGATCCAGAGAATCCATTGATCTATTGCTTTTTTCATGGTCATTTTTGAAATCAGGGCACATCAATTAGTCAATCTAGAGTTTCTTATTAATTATTGTTGAGATTTGTTCATCTGGTGTGGTTTCCGGTGCCGGAGCCCTAACTCCGGTCACCGGAATCTGGAAAATGTCATATAGGGTTTTATAAGGTTGCAGATGAACCTTCAACCATTAGATCTTGCCTCCCATTCACCAGATCTTGCCACGTCCATTAAAAATCCCTCATCTCTCTCACGTGCCATGTGTTTCTGTTTTAATTCTTCATGTTGTTCACCACACAATAACAATCATGCACCTCAGCCTCTAAGCCAACCAATTGGACACGTCATTTAATGAGGCTCTTTTCAGTGTGCGTTGGATCCATCTCATGGCCATGTTATTTTCTTTTATTTTCCTCTGAATTTCCACATTATCCAAGTGTTCCTGCGCAGACCAATGGGCCATAAATGATATTCGCACCCCACCTTGTTGTGAGCCCAATTGATTTCAACTAAAATCCTGACTATTCACACCTCCAGTCCATTTTCCTCATTTTAATTCTTTTTTTATTTCTTTTATTTCCTTTTTGCTTTTCAATTATTAAAAATACCTCCAAGTGTCTAAAAATTCCAAATTAATTCTTGAATGTTCATTTGAGTTTTCTTTATTTTTTCATATTTTTATTTCCTATTTATTTTCATCAGCCACGTGTCAATTAATTTCCTCTCTTAATTAATTCTTTTTAATTCCTTTTGGTGCAAGCCGCCTTGTCCAATTTCCATAGTGTTCATTATTTTGAGTTTTGTGATGATTCTTTTTGCTATGGATTCCTAAGATGATGTACTTCATGTGTGATTTTTGTCCTGATTTTTAGAAATATGTTCATTGGGTTTTGGCCTTTTCCTTGTGATGGAAGTTTCTTAACCCTAGTTCATGTTTAAGCCATCATTTGACCTATCTAGCTTCTGAATTTCTACCAATCCTTTTGGTGTCTTGTTATATAATGTTTTAGGATCATTTTTCCTAAGTTGTGGAATTTTTATATGCATTGTTGACTTGATGTGAATTTTTGTTCTTACCTAGTCCCATTTTGTTTCCTTTTGATCATAAGGTCTCTAATTAGCTTAGAAGGGCACTTGTGCCAACTTCTTCTTCTCATTTGGGGTCTCTTTGGGGTAATGGTATCATTCTGATCTTGGTTTAGGGTTTGTGTCTTAGGAATTTTGTGTTTGGCTTACATTGTTGAGTTCTTCCTTTTCTTATGTGCTTTCATCTCATCTCCTTACTTCTTTCATCTCATATTGTGATTGTATAGTGTTGTGCTTCTCTTCTCTTCATCTCCCTTGCTTATAAAGCACTTATTTAACTTTAATTGGTTCTGGTTGTGTGCCTTGAGTCCATGTTTGTGCATTTTTGCTTTGCATCTCATTAAGTTTGCATTTGTTTGCCATGTGATTCATTATGCTTCATATTTGACTTGCATGCTTCTTTCTCATTCTTGTAACTTGCATATCCATTGAGCATTTGTATATATGACTTCATTTCTGTTTGTATGATGTTGGCATGTATTTTTGTTCATCTTGTTACACTTGTATGCTTATGCTGCTAACCTTTTCAGGGGCTATGGTAAGTGTGAGGTGTGGATGTGAGTTCCACATCTCCAAATCTCATTTCTTCTTCTCATTTATTTATTGTGCTAACCCTTTGCTTGTTGGGATTAGGACTTACTCATATTCTTCTTTCTTCTTCTTCTTCTCTTCTTCTTTCTTTCTTCTTTAAGTTAGAAAACCACACTAACCTTAGGATATCCATGCATGACAACACTTAGGATTCTTTAGTCCCCCATTAGACGTTTACCTTTGTGATCCTTTTGGTTCCCCTTCTCTTCTCATCTCATAACCTTAAAGAAGACACCTAATAAAGTTTGAAGTGATACCTTGAGCAATAGCCTTATCCAATGAGGTACTTGTAGTTTTCCCATCTTGGGTTAGTACAAGCTTACCTTGTGATGCACAAGTCTGATCAAGGTATCTTCTTCACAAAGAAAAGCATAAAAAACACTTCTTCATTGTAAATGCCAAAAACACTTAATAATTTAATGAGTTAGTGAGCTTAGGCCCTAATCTATGGGTTCAAGTTTTGGGGATCTTCTCCTTACTTGAGTGTGCTTGTTCTATTATTCCATCTTGGAATATAGTGACAAGTGCACATTTCATGGAAAAGAGCTTGAGTTCACTTCCTTGTGACACACTCATAAAAAGCTTCATAAAAAACACAAACAAACAATAAGCGTCTTTCCTTTGGGAATTCTTTTCTCATCTCCTTCGCTCCGTACGCGAACTTGCTCCTACTTGTCACTTTGCAAGACGGTTACGCACTTGTCGTCCGAGTCTGCAACACCTGAGCAACGGCATAGGCAGTTCAAGCCTTAATTCACAAGCAATTCCTTTTCTACCCCTAGTTAGGGGAACTACGACGTCTCTGATCCTCATTGTCCTGATGAGGTACGTAGGCAGCGGGGTAGGGCCCGTTCGAGCACAATCTTTATTTTCCCTACATTTTTCCTTTTCATTTCCTATTCCAGTTTCTTTCTCAGTTCTTTTATCCGGTTCATTTTACTTTCTTTTGCAGCAGTTTTCATACCCTCACCCTTTGAAACAGTTTCTTTGCAAGCGTGGATCCCGTCGGGTACGGCGGACGATCTGGGTGCTAATACCTTCCCAGGTCGTAACCGACTCCCGAACTCAGTCTCTTTGGTTCGCAGGACCCGTGTCCTTCCTCTTCTTTCTTCTGGTTTGTGCAGCATTACCATTCCCGTTCCTTCGGGATAAAAATGCCTGGCTGGCGACTCTATTCTTTTTTCCGCGCCACTTTCGCGTTTGTACCAGGATGGAAATCCGGGGAGCGACAGAGTTTGGTTTAAGTCATGACATTGGTAGAATCTCAAAACTTCTTCAAAATTACAAAAAAATGAGATTCTAAGTGTGTGATTCGAATCACATGTTCTATGGCTCGAAACAACTGAAACAATGCAAGATTTACTGAAAGTTGTCATGATTTGAATCTTAGCTTGTACTTAATTCAAATCATAGTACGATTTGATAGAATCATGAGTTACACTTGATTCAAATCATGAAGGAATACACACTACTACGAAAAAGCCATATAATCAATGTTGGAAAAGGGATACCACAATGTCTGACCATCCGTTGTGAGGTAAGGGGTGATTGTATGTTAGGTGCTTTCTACCACGGTCGCGAGAGCATGAGAGTAAAGCAAGAAGCATGATACCTACCACAACGAATAACAGTCTCAACCATTGTGGTATATACCTATATGAAAATATGATTTAATCATGGTTAAAATGAATAAATGTTATTGAAAGTATCAGTGTTTATTATAAAATATGTAGATTGTATTCTTTTCCAATAAACCTCATAAAAACATACAACCATTCAAATTGATGAAATATATAATCTGAAAAATTAAATTAATCGTGAAAACCAACTTACACAAACCATTATTTTCCAAATTGCATTCATCTCATCATTCATCCCACGTTTTTTTCTAGTTTAATTTGAATAATATCAATAAATTGTTGTTATTCAAATTAAACTATAAAAGAAGATATGAATGTGATGAATGAATCAGGTCATTGAACCACATTCTATATGTAAAAGAATGTGAGATGAATGATAAGACGGTTTCAATTCGGAAAATATTGATTGATATAAATTGGTTTTCAAATACAACTTAATTTTCAGATTATAGGTTTATATGTCAAGTTAAATGAAATGTATTTTCAGTGAAGGTTTAGTGAAACAAATAATCTACATATCATATAATAAACTTTACTTCATACAACAACATACAACAACACAAGATATTATATAATGTTTTAAGAATTTTAAAAACAAACATTGCTAAGTCACAAAAAGTTTCTTTATAGTTAAATAATAATGTTTGTTCTTATTCTTAAAACATTAATCAACAACAACAACATACAACAACATTTATCAACAATACAACAATAAACAACAACATACAACAACAACAATAACAACAACATACAATAGCATACAACAACACAAGATATTGTGTAATGTTTAAAGAACACACCTTTTTTTGTCGTGAATCTGGAACAAATTATGTATTTCATCTAGTTTATGAAGCTATGAGAAGAAGAAGTACAAGATGAATAAAGTTAAGACAATAGCTTCATACTTTTTGTATTTTTCTTCATAGCTACACAAATCATATGTATCATAGTCAATTTATGCGTTTTTGGTGAAGAAAAATCTGGAAAAAATGAGAACATCCAACAAATAAAAAAATTAGAACTCGTTTTTAACAAGAAATGTAAACGAAATCGAAACATAAGTGTAATGAACGAACATGAAATACGATTAAAGAGTATCATATCGATTAGTGAAGATGAATCTGAAGGTTGAAGTGTGTTTAAAGAGTGACATGGATGTTAGATTTATGTAAACGAAATCGAAGCATAATTTAATTGTTGAATTGGTTCATATTTCATTCTCAAAATGATATGTAATTGTATGGTACTTGAATTTCTTCAAATTCTACATCACTTCCACGAGCTCCTTTAGAGATATATTGTCTCTAGAGGAATACTTCAGTTCTAGCTACAAAACAATTTTTTCTACAAATGTATTATAGAATATGTGTATATTATTTCATTGGGACATGTCCATAAATACATTTCCATTAGATTGTGATAAAGTTTATTGAATAAACTTTTCAACCCATATATAATAAAGATAAATTAGATACTCTTACCTCGTTATCAAATACAATGTATCAACGGTAATTTTAAATAAAAATCAATATAGATAAGAATAATTGTATGCAAAACTTTTTTTTTGTGTTTTTGTTGTAGTCTCGGTCGACACTCCTTGTATTTGGGGACATTCTTTATTGTATTTTTATATTTTCACTTTATTAATATTCTTATTTGTTATTTCATATTTTCTAAAAAAACAACTTTTTAATTTCTTAATATTAGTACCTATTTCAATTGTCATTTCCATATTTTCTATCAATACATAATATTGATGTTGTCTAGGGTACGATACCTTCATAGGTCTCTCCCTATGAGTAATTTTTTTTTTCGTTTTCAAATATTTAATAGGGTTTTCTTGCACATTTCAATGTTTATAAATTTTTTTCTCTAAATTTTAATCCAATAATATATATTGTAGTTATTTTTGCGAAGTTCATATTTACCTAGGTTAATAAACCCCTAAATTGTTAAAATAAAATTAAAAAAAAAAACATGTCCCTTATCGTAAGAGACCTTTTAAAGCTATAGCCCATAACACTTCACTTAGGCATAACAATATCTCTAATAGCTGTGTAGATTTTCCTGGTTTAAAAAAAGATTCATTATAAAAACAAAAAAAAAAAAGTAAAAAAAAAAAATTTGATTTAAATAACTAAATGTATAAAACTTTTTGTATGGATTAAATTTTTTTTTATAGAGACTAAAATTTGAAAAATGAGATATTTACTAAAAAAAAATATTTAACCCAAATAATTAATATCTACCTTCAGCTCACTCTCAATTTAACACTTTAAAATCTTCAATTAAAAAACTCTAAAATATTTATTTAGAAAGAAAAACTTTTTTCTAAAAAAAGACAAACGAGCCGTATTAGAACCGATTATTTGATAAGTGCTTTTTTACACACTCGTGGAAGAATCTGCATAAGCGTGGTGTATTGGAAGCTGAAACTTGGTGTAATAAGATAAGCTTAGCAGCCATGGCCGCTCGGTGTTCCTTCTTCTCTCCCACTTCCTCCGACACTGCTCTCTTTTCTCACTCTCTCACACCATCACTCTCATTTCAAACAACAACAACAACCAAAACAAGAACTTTCCTGAAGAGAAGAACCGGGTCATCGTCAGTGAGGCCTCTCGTTTGTGCCGCCACCAACAATCCTCTGCAATACCGGAAACTCGGTGACTCTGACCTCAACATCAGTGAAATTACTCTTGGTACTGTAAGTTTACTCTCACGTTTATCTATTTCATGATTTGAGTATTCTGGGATGTTGTTGATTGATTGGTGCGACGTTTCAGATGACATTTGGGGAACAAAACTCAGAGAAAGAATCTCATGACATCCTTAGTTATGCATTTGAACATGGTATTAATGCTCTCGATACTGCGGAGGCTGTAAGTTCTTCAAATCTTAATCTGCATTTGATGAAATTCAAGTATTTGGATGTGTTTTTGATATTGTTTTCTGTGATTATAATTACTGTTCTTGTTGCTTTCATTATCTTTGGTTTGAATTGTCAAACTACTTTTGTATAATTCATAATGTTGAAAATGCAACTACAAAAAGATATTCTATTGCTTTTTAGTTTAAACGGATTTGATAGATTAAAGTAAGTGTAGCATAGATGATGTTGTTGCGTTGGATGTGTGGTAAGACTAGACAAGATAAGATTAGAAATGACAATATTCGAAACTGGGGGGTAACACCTATTGTAGAAAAGATGGTGAAAAAGAGAGTAGACTTAGGTGGTTTGAGCATGTAGAGAGAAGACCTATAGATTTTGTGCTAAGTGGTGTTTTCAAATAGCGGCGCTATGGCTGTTTTTGGGCTCGCCACAATAGCAAATGTCGGCCGATATTGCGGGTTTTTTCACCATAATCCACTATAGTGGAACCGCAAAGCGGCCAATATAGCGGGATTCTGGCTCTCCGCCATGGACCGCCATCCGCAATCAACAACATTGGTGGTAAGGAGAGTAGATCAGATGGAGAGAAGTCAAGCAACTAGAACTAGAGGAAGACCTAGAAAGACTATAAAAGAAGTTACGAAGAAAGATTTTGAAATTAATGATTTGGATAGAAGTATGGTCTTGGATAGAACATTATGACAAAAATTGATCCATGTATCTGACCCCACTTAGTGAGATAAGGCTCGGTTGTTGTTGTTGTAGTACTGATTTATTCTCTTCACCTAATTATGTTCTTGCAATTGCTTTTTTTGTTGCTAAATCACGGTATCTCTGCACACACCTCTTGCAATCTACTTCACTTTTATCTTGTGCTGCTACCGCGTGCTTCACATGCCATATGAAGAATAACTGGTGAGGTTTATGTTTCTGATCAAATTAGTATTGTTTTGCACTTAGTACCCAATTCCAATGACGAAAGAAACTCAAGGAAAAACTGATCTCTATGTTGGTAGCTGGTTGAAATCTCAATCTCGTGACAAGGTATTAGTTTTCAGTTTACAACTCAGTCTATTCTTAATTTTTCATGTGCTTTTATGACATAGACTGTTAAAATTAAAATCATTTCTATAGGCCTATGGAACATTCAATATGCTGTTTTTGAATTGAGTGGAAGTACAAATTAAATTGATTTAATTTGGCAAATTTTGCTAAAGATAACAAGCTAACCCTGAAGTAAGATTGAGATTTGGCTTTCAGTCATTTCGGAAGATTTTTTAATGACAGCATGCTTTGTTGAGCTAACAGTTTGAATTTACTTGTGTACCCTCTTTGTGGATAGATTATTGTAGCGACAAAAGTGTGCGGTTATTCTGAGAGATCGAGTTACTTACGCGACAATGCAGACATTTTGAGGGTTGATTCTGCAAATATCAAAGAAAGTGTGGAGAAAAGCCTTAAACGTCTTGGGACTGATTATATTGATTTGTTGCAAATTCACTGGTGAGTTTACTGCATGTAAGCATTGATGTGATGCTTATTATTTCTTTTTACTTTATTGGCAGTGCATGTGCATCCGATTGAGCACATGTAAATATTATTTTCTAAACATAAAGAGCATGCATAGTTAAAACTTAGGATTTTTATTGTGTTAGGAATATTATGTTAGAGATAATGAACCAGAAAGCCAAACTAGCTTTTGAACTATGAATTTATGAAAATATGATTTTCTGTTTTGTTGTAGGCCAGATCGCTATGTTGCATTGTTTGGTGAATATTCCTACGATCCTTCAAAATGGAGGCCTAGTGTGCCGTTTGTCGAACAGTTGCAAGCTTTTCAAGAGCTTATCAATGAAGGAAAGGTGACTAATTCCTAATATGCTTAATCTTTTCTATATTCATTGAGTAGTTTTAATAATTTATTTTATTTGCCTTTGAGAAGCTGATCACTTCTTTGTACGTGCTATGTATTTGCAATGGTTTTGGGATTCCATTTCATAGAAATTTTTTCATTCATCAGGTGCGTTACATAGGTGTTTCAAACGAGACTTCATATGGAGTGATGGAGTTTGTCCACGCAGCTAAAGTTGAGGGACTTCCAAAGATTGTTAGTATCCAAAACAGCTATAGCTTGCTTGTAAGAAGTCGTTTTGAAAGTAAGTACAATTCTGACATCGATCAGATCTCATTCATTTATCACTCACTGCTTGTAAGAAGTCATTTTGTCAACTTTGTATAACCAACCACTTTTCTTCCATAATTTTGAGGCTCATATGTGATATATCAACTTATAATTTGTTATGTCACTTGTTTTATTTTTTAAAAACGATATATTTTTATTGGCAAAGTATCATACGATTCATAATAAGATTCAATATTCAATTCATGATTCCGAACAAAGGTCTTTTGATTCACCATCTAAATCACTATTTGATAACCATGAATTACACACTTTCTAAAGTTTAAGGACTGTGTTGTCCCCATGACCCTAAGTTAGAGTGCGTAAAGCGTAGTTTCCCCTTCTTTTAAGGTTCTTCACATTCTTAGTTGATTAAATGTTTTTGCAGCTGATCTTGTGGAAGTTTGCCATCCAAAGAATTACAACATTGGCTTGTTATCCTATTCTCCACTTGGAGGTGGAACACTCACAGGAAAATATATAGATACAAATTCTGAAGCTGCAAAAAGTGGAAGATTAAATCTTTTCCCTGGCTACATGGAAAGATATAACAAATCAATTTCGCGGGTACTAAATAATTATAGCTCTTGTATTTAGTATTTTGACCAATGTTTTAAAAATCAAACCGGTGAGACTTCTAGGCCTTGGGTCAATTGTGTTAAACTGCATGAATTAGGACAAAACTGCGATTGAATCGCACTCAAATAATGGAATTCTAAACATGTTCGTGCCAGTTCATGCAGTTTGGTTTTTAAAACATTGGTTTACTTTAGACTATACTATAAACCATGATTAACAAGATAACCAATTAAGTATTTTTCATGTTTGAATTTCAGGAAGCAACTATTAAGTATCTTGAATTGGCCGAGAAACATGGTCTAACTCCTGTTCAGCTTGCGCTTGGTTTTGCAAGAGATCGTCCATTCATGACGAGTTCAATCATCGGTGCAACTTCTGTGAGCCAACTTAAAGAAAACATTGATGCTTTTACAACAACAGAACGGCCTTTACCAGCAGAAGTCATGACAGACATTGAAGCTATCTTCAAAAGATACAAAGATCCTACCATTTTCTGAAGACTATACCTTTTATTTTATTTTTGGGTTATTAAATCTCTTCAATTGATTTATTCAGTCCCACCTTTCTTTCTATTGTTATGATTAAAATTAGAGGATGAGTACATATTAAACATTATGAAATATATCAAAGCTACATCAATGTCTCATTTTTCTTTAGTTGCAGCTAATACACCATAACTACTTGTGAGGTGTACAAGGGTTGATGTGTTTTATCTTTTGTATAATCATATTCAAACTACACATGATGCATTATTCTTATAACTATTTTTGTTATCATTCAACTTCTCTCTCGGAAAACTTTTTCCCTTGCCATCTCTCTAACCTTTGCGACTCTCTTCTCCTCAAATCCAAACCACCTGTCAGTGATGTAGTATCCAACTTTAGTGATAAAAGTCTCTATGGACGCGCCACCATTAACTTTCGCCGGAGTTGGAAAGCTGTTGGTGTTGTGCCGGCAGTCTCTTTGTAAACCCCTTTCTATTCAGACGATTTCACTGTTCTTTGGTAAGGCTAAGTCCAACAATGGTGATTCTGTGTGTGTTTTGTTTTGTCTCGTTGACAATTGGGTTCCAGTGACGGTTGTTTAGACCGATTCTTAAACGTCTATTGGTGTGGGCAGTTCAACTACCAGTATCATTCATCGTCGCGATGGTCCTTTCATTGTAAATAAACACGTGTTATATCAATGGCTATGCATGGAAGACGATTGTGGTTATGGATTGGATATTGGATTGGATATGAACCATTTTGGTTTGGTTTCAAAATGTTTCAAGTCTGGTTTTGTTTAGTCTGAATTTGTTGTTACCATGCTCGCTGAATCGTTCAACGATTCGTGTTGTTTTTCAAGTCGTTAGGGCACCTAACTGAGACGAGTTGACAATTTCTTCTTCATCTTCAGTTTTCATGCCTCGGCTTGTTTGATTAGAAATGGTTATGAATTTATGATTGTTTATTGTAGTTTATCGGTGATTTGTTGGTTAATGAATTTGTTACAGAGTTTATTCGTCAAATTCAAAAGAAAATTTTACTCTTCCCACTCTTTTGGAAGAAAAATAACATATTATACTAGTTTTCACTCAAAATGCAATGTTTTCGGAAAAAAAATTTGATTTTTGGTACAAAGATGCCGTCTATTCAATGGGCGGCAGAATGTATTGTCCATTCAATGGGTGGATGGTCCATTCAATGGACGGTAGAATGTAATTTTAAAAGATACCTCCCATTCAATGGTAGTGTTTAATTTTTTTTTTGAATTTTTATTTATTTAATTAAATGAATAAATAACAATTATGTGTTAAATAAATAATATTACAAATAATAGTTATAAAATTATAAATTATTTAATTATTTAATTAAGTAATTAAAACAATATATAATAATTGAAATAAATATTTATTTATTTATGAAAAAAAGTACATTAAATAACTAAATAAAAATATTTATTTCAATTATTATTTATTTATTTCATAAATAAATAAATTTTTATATTTTTTTTATAATTGTTTTTCATTATATATATTTTTAATTATTATTCATTTATTTCATAAATATTTACTTCAATTATTATTTATTTTATTTATTAATTATATATAATTTTAATTATATTATTAAATAACTAAATTATTTATAATTTTATGATTATTATTTATATATTTTATTAATTAACACTTAATTATCTAAATAAATAATTAAGTGAAGGTTTTTTCTTTTTTCATATGTTCTGTATTAGAAGTTTGGAGATGGTTGAAGTGTTTTGGGTTTGTTTTCTAGTGGGTTGTTTTGAACGAAAAATGGTATTGTGATATGAAGGTAGATATATGGTTGTGCATGTTGTTGTGTTCTTTTCAAAATGTTAACGTGAGGGAGTGAAGAATGAATGTGGGTTTATAGTTTATTCAGAAATTCGAGAGAGTTTCAAAGGTTTTGTGTTCTTCTTCCCTTTTCCCTTGTTATGCGCCGCTTCCTTTTTTCAAAGAAAATTCAAAAGGTTTTTTTGTGATTCCTTTTTATGTGCAGAGGTCTATTGTTCCATTTAGATAATTAAGTGTTAATTAATAAAATAAATAAATAATAATTATTATAAATAATAATCATAAATTATAAATAATTTAGTTATTTAATAATATAATTAAAATTATATATAATTAATTAATTAAATAAATAATAATTGAAGTAAATATTTAAGAAATAAATATTTATGAAATAAATGAATAATAATTAAAACTATATATAATGAAAAAAAATATAAAAAATTATAAATATTTATTTATTTATGAAATAAATAAATAATAATTGAAATAAATATTTTTATTTAGTTCTTTAATGTACTTTTTTCATAAATAAATAAATAAGTATTTATTTTAATTATTATTTATTTATTAATTATATATAGTTTTAATTACATAATTAAATAATTTATAATTTTATAACTATTATTTATAATTATTATTTATAATATTATTTATTTATTTATTTAACACATAATTATTATTTATTCATTTAATTAAATAAATAAATAAATAAAATTAAAAAAAAATAGACAGTGCCACCCATTGAATGAGAGATACCTTTTGAAAATACACTCTGCCGTCCATTGTCAAAATATCCCATAAAAAGCAACCCAACAAAAATGTGTATGTACATTAATTTTTTGGCACGCAAAAGGGGAATGACTCACTAAAATAATGTGTGGAAAAAAACATAACAAATGTGCCACACAAAATATAGTAGAATGAAATATTGACCTATTAAAAATTGACAAATATGCACCAAAATCCCTAAAAAGGTATTAAACTTAAAAAAAAACACAACTTGAGTTTTAAAAATGCTATGAAAGTCTTGTACTTTTTGGAAAGGGAAAATCAAGATCTACAATTTTCATGCTCATGGAAAAATCATTTGGAGCTTTTTTGAACATGAAATAATGGGTTGAAGGTTTTGGGCAAAGATTTCCAAAAATAGAAACTCACATGAAAAATTCCAAATTTAGCAACTTCTTGTAAACCCCCGATTCCTGAAAATTGAGACTAACCATGTTATTCCTTGACCAAATAAAGGTTCATGAAGTTGATGATCATGATTGAAACCCTAAAAATTCATTGTTTGACTTTTCTTCTGGACAATTGACTTCTTTCTTCAAATACAAGTAACTGAACCAATGCCTGACTTCCTCAGTGAGTTTTTGCATCAAATATCATCCTTAGGCCTTGTATACCATATGAAAGCCTTTGACCACAATAATTGGTCAAAGCTATGAGGATATACTGCTCTGAAGCAAAACCCTAATTAGGGTTTCCTTGTGTAGGAGAGTGTTGCACTGATGAACTTCTGATGAATCACACCCTTCCGGGGCTTTGAGGATGAGTTTGAGCATATATGAGAATACCTTATTGTCTTCTTGCAAGACTTCTTGGCTCTTATGTTGGCTTTGAAGAATCATAGCTTGATAGATGACTGATCACATGCCCTATGCTTCTAACTATGGATGTTATGCCTCATCTTTCTCTGCAAAGATGTTGGGCTATGTATGTTATATGCTATGCTATATGATATGAAATGAGAGGGAAAATTTGGGGTGTTACAGCTGCCCCTATTCAAACATTTGTTAATCTGAAAAGGACGAGAGCGTCGGCTGTTCGAGATGAACTGTGATTGAATACAAAAATAACCAGAAAATTTGCACTCCGCCGAAGAAGAAAAATGATATAAACCCAACCAAATAAAACACTTCTTGAAAACCTTAGTGTCGTGAATAGTAATCCATAATAATGGAGAAATGTCTTTTATAATGAACCAGATGACTACTGGCCTGCCACGGACGTGGGCCTTTTTAAAGTGTTAACAACCAACTAAAATACACCAGGAAATGGTATCCAGAGATCCATACTCCGGGACATGAGCTCGTAACATCATAGGATTTACGAATCACACAAGTGTCTTTTATGATGAACCAGATGAATACTGGCCTGCCACAGATGTGGGCCTTGAAATGGTATTGCAGTATCGGAGGACCTACAAACCAACCATGAGAACGTAATATCATAGGATTTACGACTCAGAAAACTGTCTTTTATAATGAACCAGATGACTACTGCTCTGCCACAGGTGTGGGTCTTAGCAACAAAGCCTGTAAAAAAACAAGTGTTGAACAAGATGCATTGTGAAATCCTCTTCTTGAAAAGTGCAATCTATCAAACAAATATGCGTCTCAAGGTCTAATCCATCAAAACTGGATATTATACTATATAATGAACCAGGGGACCACTGCCCTGCCATAGAGATGTGGGCCTTAAAGAAGTATTTTATATGAAACAGAACTAAGTGGTCTTCCACAAGGATGTAGGCCTTGAAAAAGTCTTTCGATATGAACCAGGACTAACTGGTCTACCAATGTTGTGGGCCTTGAAAAAGTCTTTCGATATGAACCAGGACTAACTGGTCTGCCACTACTATGGACCTTCATAATGATGTCTTTTGTAATGAGCCAGGAGACTACTGACCTGCCACGAAGATGTGGGCCTTGAAAACGGTGTTGTAATATCATATGATTTACAACCCACACATAAAGTAATTAGGTATGGTATCGTAGGATCCATAACCAGGAAGATGAGAACATAATATCATAGGATTTACGACTCGAAGAAGTGTCTTTTATGAGGAACCAGGAGATTAATGGCATGCCACATAGATGTGGGCCTTGAAGAGTTGAGAAGATAAAGTCCTATAGGAAACTACTTATGCAGGAGAGAATACCATTTGTAACTCCGTTGGGGAATGAGAACGCTCTGACCAACATTCTACTGAGGAATGAAATCAAGATATTCTGACAATACTTGACTTTGCTGAGAAATGTGAGCAAATGTCTGCATCCAATTATCACACTGGCCAATAAATTGACGACTTCTCTAGGGAATACTTCAATGATGAGTGAATCCCGATCATGAACTCTGTAGGAAATGACCATCTTCAGACTTGGATGGGGAGATGCTTGGTCAAACTCTTGTTGAGGATAGAATTCTGAAAATTCTAACTTTGTGGGGAAACAGAGGTTTCAGCTGCCTGCTGGGAAAATTTCACCGTGACAAATCTGCTCGGGGATGAGAACTGTTCAACTGATCTTGAAGTTCTGCTGGGAATCTACCATCCTTCTCTGACTCAGTTGGGGAAGGTTCATTCCTGAACTCTACTGGGGATGTTGGGGATCACCCTCTATTGGAGATAAGAGTTGTGAGTCATCCCTCGCTGGGGAGAAGACTCTGCTTGGGGAATGTCATCCGGTGACATCTTTTCTCTTCATGCCTGCAAAGCCTACAACAACAAAGTTTGTACATGTATGCCCCGTGGAATTATGTGGTACGAGTCAACCATCCGGTGTTACCTATCATTAAAAGTGATTTTAAATGTTTTCCCCTTTCCACATGTTATTCGTAAATCCACCTCGTTTAGATGCAATGTTCTTTTATAAAAAATTCAGGACATTTTTGCAAACAAAACATGTAAAAATAAAAAACAAGGACAAAGCTTTTTGACTGAATAATTCTTTTATTGATGAGCTTGTGAATAGGCAAAGATACATCAAGAAGCAACCACCTGGAAAGAGGTGATGACTGTAAATTGAGAAAAGAAATTATCCTAATGGCAATGTGAATGATATTCCACTGACTTTCAATTCTACTATGACCGATATATCTTCAATATTTTTCCATTTCTGATCTTGCTTTATGAAGGTTGAACTGATTCTTATCCCTTAGAGATTTCCATGTTGAGTGAGACAACGATGTAGTACAGATAACTCAGATCACAATCAGTCGCTTATTCCCTCTTTTGCGTGGACCTCCCTTTCGGGTTTTATCGGGATACCCTTTTTCACCTGAGCTGTCCAATGAGGATTTTCAACTCATCGGGTGTACATTTTTTTTATATTTATATCCCTAACTTTTGCCCGATCCTTTTATTTTGTTTTTGGATTGCCAGGATGCCCCTTTTTTTGCCTGGACTTTTTATTTTGTTTTTGTCCAGCGGGTCTCTTTATGCGAAGTATTTCTTAACTGCGTTCGAGTTGACAGGAGACTGGAAGTCTTCACCATCCATGGTTGTAAGCATTAAAGCTCCGCATGAGAAAACTTTCTTAACCACGAATGGACCTTCATAGTTCAGAGTCCACTTTCCCTTGTGATCTGTACCTGGAGGAAGGATTCTCTTGAGCACAAGTTCACCAACTTGGTACTCCTGAGGATGTACTCTCTGATAAAATGCCTTCTTCATTCGTCTCTAGTATAACTGATGATGGCAGACAACGGCAAGCCTTTTCTCTTTGATCTGACACAAATGATTGTATTAGGAACGTACCCACTCAGACTCATCAAGCTTGACATCCAACATCACACTCAAGGAAGGGATCTCAACTTCAACAAGTAGGACAACTTCCATACTATACACAAGTGATAATGGTGTTTCCCCAATAGACGTCCCGACTGACGTTCGATACCCATGAAAGGAAAATGGTAGCATCTTATGCCAATCTTTATAAGTGAAGACCATTTTTTGCACAATCTTCTAGATATTCTTATTAGCTGCTTCGACCGCGCCATTCATCTTTGGTCGGTAAGGAGAAGAATTGTGATGTTGTATTTTGAAGTCCCGACACAACTCAACTATCATCTTGTTGTTCATATTAGAACCATTATCAGTAATGATTATTTCGGGCACTCCGTATCTGCAAATAATATCTTTTCAGAAATCTGGCCACCACCTACTTGGTGATGTTGGCATAAGATGCTACTTCGGCCAATTTGGTGAAATAATCAATTGCGACCAATATGAAACGATGGCCATTCGAAGCAGTAGGCTCGATCTTCCCGATCATGTCAATTCCCCACATAGAAAAGGGCCAAGGAGATGACATGATGTTCAACGGGCTTGGATGTACATGCACTTTATCTGAATAAATCTGGCACTTGTGACACTTCCGGGAGTATGAACAACAATCTCAATCCATTGTTAACTAGTAATACCCCGATCTCAATAATTTCTTGGCCATTGCATGTCCTCCGACATGGGTACCAAATGATCCCTCGTGGAATTCCTATATCAACATGTCTGCTTCGTGTCTATCCACGTATCTGAGCAAGACCATGTCAAAGTTTCTCTTATACAACACATCGTCTGCATTTAAGAAGAAACTTGCAGCAAGTCGTCTCAAAGTCTTCTTATCGTTGGAAGATTCCCCAGTTGGGTATTCTTTATCCGTTAGGAAGCATTTGATGTCATGATACAATGGCTTATCATCAGATACTGCATCAACAACAAACACATATGCTGGTATATCAAGCTGTGCTATGTCAATCTTGGGGACATAGTTCCAACACAAAACCTTGATATTTGAAGAGAGTGTAGCCAACGCATCGGCGAACTGATTCTCGGCATGTGGTACATATTGGAGCTTTAATGTTGTGAAGAATTCAACAATCTTATCGCATAATCCCGGTACAAAATTAAGTGAGGTTAATGTGTAAACCACTCGCCGATAATCTAGTTAATTACGAGAGCTGAATCTCCAAATATATCGATGGTCTTAATCCTGAGATTAATAGCCTCCTCTATTCCCATGATACAAGCTTCGTATTCCGCTTCATTGTTGGTGCAGCCAAAAGTTATTCTGGCAGCGAAGGGAAAATGGACACCTTCAGGAGTAATAAATACAACACCAACTCCGCGTCCATTCATGTTGACGACCCCATAAAACATCATACTCCATTTGGATTCAGGGTCTGGCCCCTCCTCCGGGAGTGGTTCCTCGCAGTCTTTAGCTTTTAGGTACATGATATCCTTATAAGGGAAATCAAAACGCATGGGTGGATAATCCTCAAGAGGTTGTTGTGAAAGATAGTCTGATAAGACACTTCCTTTGATGGCTTTCTATGAAGTGTATTGAATGTCGTACTCGGTCATCACCATCTTCCAACGTGTAACCCTTTCGGTCAATGCTGGTTTCTCGAAGATATACTTGATATGATCCATCTTTGAAATGAGCAGGGTTGTGTGGGTCAACATATACTGTCTTAATCGACGAGCAGCCCATGCCAAAGCACAACAAGTTTTCTCGAGTAGTGAGAATCTTGTCTCACAGTCGGTAAACCTTTTGCTAAGGTAGTATATTGCATGCTCTTTTCGACCAAACTCGTCACGTTGGCCGAGAACACACCCCATAGATCCTTCAATCACTATTAAGTACATTATGAGCGGCCTCCCCGAAACCGGAGGCATTAAGATAGGAGGCTCTTGCAGATATTCTTTAATTTTCTCGAAAGCCTTTTGGTAATCGTCATTCCACCTGACCGCCTGTCCTTTTCTTAGCAGCTTGAAAATTGGTTCACAGGTAGTTGTGAGGTGAGATATAAACCGTGCAATGTAGTTCAATCTACCCAGGAAGCCACATACTTTTTTTTTGTTCACGGTGCAAGCATCTATTGTATAGCTTTTACTTTAGCAGGATCAACCTCTATCCCTCTTTGGCTCATGATGAAACCTGTAACACCCCAAATTTGATTATGAGTATTTGTTGCTTATTTGAGGATATATGAATGAATTGACAATTGGTGGTTATGTGACCCGATGCATGGTGGTGAAATTATTTTAATAATATTAATAATAAGAATAATCATGTAGTATTATTCGGATTATTGGTTATTATTTAAAATAATAGAAGTGGAAGTATGAATGTTATGTTGGTTATTTTGGAGTATAAGAGTAATTTATATAATAAGGATAAATAGTGTTTTATTATACTATTTTATTATTATTATTATTGAAATTATATTAAAGAAAAGGGTAAGGTGGTCTTTTTGTGACAATTATGAGGATAAAGTGGGAAAAGACATAACTGGGATAGTTTTGATCAAAAGGGATTATACGATCAAAATGCTCATTTTATCGTGTTTGATGAAGTGCTCTGAAGAAGAGGGAGAAAGAGGAAGCTCAGAGTCAGGAGGCTGTGGAGAACCTCAGAGAAGAGAGTCAATCGGAGAAATTCTCTAAGGTATGGGGAGTTTTCATAATCTATTATAATTATATAGGAATTGGTTTATGAATAGATTAGGTTTGTATGATTTTGAGGATTTTTAGGTTTGATGACATATATTGAGTTATAAGAGTATGAATTAGTGAATTAGGATTGATAAGATGATTTAGAATGGTGTGTTTGATGTTTGAATTGATATATTGTTGTTGTATATGATTAATTTTGATTGGTAAGAAGTTTTGGGTTGCATTGGAATGAATTCGTATGAAAAATTGAGGTATTTTGGGGTAGAATTCGTAAAAACAGCAGAAAACTGCTTATGTACAGGTGTTAACCGGCTAACGCTTTGGTTAACCGGTTAACCAGTGAAAAATATGCGTTTTGGGCGAAAAAATGAGGCGTTAACCGGTTAACGCTTTGGTTAACCGGTTAACACTATAGCAGTGGCACTTTTATTTTGAAAAATTCATAACTTTTGATCCGTAACTCCGATTTAGGTCCCGTTTGAAGCGTCAGAAAGCTAAAGAGAGGAACTTTAATTTGATGAAATAAAATGAGTGAAATGATACATTTTTAAATGATGAATATTTAGAAAAAGTTGAGTTGGTTTTATGATTATAAATAAGATTCTATTGTAAGTTGACGATTTGTTGTTGTTGATGAAGGAAGTCGTTTGCTTTGTTGTTAAAAATTGGTTTTATGATTATAAACATGATGTTATTGTGAATTGGCGTTTTGTTATGGTTGATAAGGGGATTTGTTTGGTTGTCTCGTTGATTCGAATAATTGTTTTGTGGTATGAATGATAAAAGAAGTATGGTTGATGTGTTGTCGTGATGAAATACATGATTTTATGATGATTATCTGTTGAACATAAACATGATGGGTTATGTCTTGATGAGTTGAGGTAGCTAATGAAATGAGGTTTTGACATGTTATTACGATGGAAATATATGATTAATTGAAGTTGAGTTGTTGATATGAAATGAATGATGCGCAATTGATTTCTCGATGAATTTTACGGTGTAACGCATCATTGCATTTCATGATATTCACGATGGGGCTTCAGCCTATTTAGTAGCTTCAATCCCATTGTGTGGATTGGAGTGTCTCGATGATTATGGTGTGCTCCCTTGTGGAGGGTTGATGGTCATGTATCCATCTCACGATGAAATTGGTACCACATACATAATTGCATATCATGATAGTTGGAATTGCATATGTCTGGATGAATTCATGATGGAGTTGTTGTTGCTGAAATTTTTATAATGTGTTCATAATGGTGTTGTTGTTGCTGAATTATATGGTTGAAGATGTTATGACATGCTTATGCTAATTTATTTATATTCCATATTCTAATATATTTATGATAAATTATGATTACTCACCCTGCCTGCTTGGAAATGTTGCCTCTTTCGTGGGTAACTTGCAGATGTCGAAGAATAGTCCTGCAGTGCAATAGGAGTAATGCATGAGTCTCGGAGCGTACTTTAGTGTCCCTTAGGAGTGGTTCTGGTTATGTGTCCTGCTCTGTGTCATGTAACACTGGGATGGGTTTCTTTTGTTAAACTGTTTTCAGTATGTTGTTATCTGGATAATGTTTTCCATTTTATGATGTTAAATTCAGGATGGTGAAAATTATGTTTATGAAATAAACTAATGAAGTTTTGAATTATGAAGTTTAAATTCCGCTGCGAAATGATTTATAATATTCTTGATGTTGATTAACCCGTGTTATAGAACATGACACTGTTTGTGTTTATTTATGATGAAAATGTGATACCCTTTTAGATGATTACTCTGATAATCTTTATATATTATGTTTTGGGTAGAAGGGTGTTACATTAGTGGTATCAGAGCAGGTCGGTCCGTCCGGCCAATGTTGTCTAGTGTTGTTAATCCCTTAGTATGCAACATGTGTGTGAAACACTGTTGGTACTTGTTGTTAGTTTTAGTCGTTGTCTGCAGGTGTTGGTTGGAATTAAGTGGGGGAGAAGCTTGACACCTGGACTGTTGTTGAAATGTCGAAGTTAGTTCAAAGTTGATGTTGATTACAAGAGTGCAAAGTTGTTCAAGAGATGTTGTTGTGGACCAGCGAGAGCATGGATTCATGAATTTGTATCGGTCGGGTTGAGAAGTGCGTGGATTTATGGATGGAGATTGTTTATGAAAGAAGGATTTATTCAAAATATAAAGACAAGTTGATGAATTAAGTTGAAGGATCAAGTCGGTAGATTGCTATGCCTTGAGTGTAGTTGGATTAAATTCGAGCAATTTTCGAAGTTGGATGTAGAGCAAAATTTTTTTTGGTAGAACATGGAAGTAAGATGGAGAGAGGTGGAAATTACATTCATCAATCTCAAAAATTATGGTTTTTGCAATCTTGGAGGAGCTGTCATGAGAAGTGGCATAACTTTTTAACCGTGATTCGGATTGAATCGGCTCTGGACTTTTTAGAAAGCTTACGAAATTCCCTACAGTTTGAATATAAGATTTGAATTTAGGAGGTTTATAATGAGGGAGATAAGTGCACTTTAATAGTTGGGTCTGCTGCTGATTTTTGGAAAATTCTGCATACGGGAATTGTCGACCAGCCTCATTGCAAGGAGGATAACTTTTTACTCGTAAGTCGGATTCGAGCGATTCTTAAAGTTCTGGAATCTTCACAAATTTATCTTCATGATAGAATATAATTTTGTGATTTGGAGGTCTGTATTGGAGAAGATAATTGCATTCGAAGTGGAGCGTGTGTTGCTGGAAATTTTAGAAAGATTAAAATGTTGGAAAAATAATAAGATGTTGGTATTAGAGGGAATGCATAAGTATTCGGAGAATGAATAAATATGTAATTAGAATGATTAAAGTGCTGATGTTAGATGGTAGTAATGTCGAGAGGAAGACAGATGTTTGAATTGTGCTGTTAAGAATTATAATTTGGATGAAAGTCATGATTGGAAGAGATAATTGTGTTCGAAGTTGAACGTCTATTGCTGAAAATTTAGAAAGATGAAAATGTTATTAAATAATAAAATGTTGGTATCGGAGAATGCATAGAGATACGATTTATGTCGAATGAGGGTAATTAAAGTGCCTATGCTATATGATGGTGATGTTGAGAAGAAGATGGATGTTTGATTGGAGTTGTTAAGAATCGTAACTTGGTTGGAAGTTATAATTGGAGCTAACCACTTTGAATGGTACTTGTTGTAGTGATTCCAATGTTAGAGGGATATTGAGAGTCGTGTGGTAATATGTGTGTACATAAGAGAATGTGTACGGGATTTTTGGACGTTTTGTATCATTGATGAAGTTGGAATTAAGGGGACTAAGAAGGAGTTGATAAGCCGTGGAGAGTTGGCGGAGCATTATGCTTACGGACTCTGGGTACAAGTTGAAGTACGCTATTGTGTTGGGTAATGATGATTTATGCCACCATTATGGTTGTCGGACGTCTATTGACAAATTGAGGAACTGATCACCCTTAATCTATTGTTGATAGCAGACGTAATCATAATTGATGGATAGATGTGTCATGCCAACTAGTATAGTATGTACGTCGAATTGGTTGAAGTCAAGTCGAGTGCTTGAGTATTGTTTGTTTTGTTGATGCAAGTTATTATATGAGAGTATTAGTTGGAATTTAAGAGGGAAGTATGAAGTTGCGCTTGGATTGAATTGTAATAAGAAAATTCATAGTTGAACTCTGAAGGATTTGAATGTTGTTTTGGTGATGAGTTAAGTGGCATAAGACGTGAAGCTTCCTTGAGATGATTAGAAGGGAAAATAGGTGCAAATGTAAAATGATGATTTGACAAGAATGTCAGACATAGTTAAGTTGCAAGTATTAGAAGTGAAATTATAAGTTGGTTTATTAAGGTGCGATTTTTGGTTGGATAATAGTTGGTTGGTTGTGTCTATTTGGATAAGAATCTATAAAAGGTTGTGTCGTTATGAGTAAGAATCGAGTATTCGGTAAGTTGAATTAGTTGGAAGCGAAGGGTATGAGTTATCTAATGGAGATTTGTTAGGCCCTTGTATCTTATGTTGGTGCAATGATGTTGTGTAGTTAAGATGATTTTTGCAAGGCGTGTTATTATAAGATGGTAAACTTGTAGTCGTGATGATGATAATTGGGAATTCATGGAAGTATATGAATAATTGTCCAAGATTTGGAAGTAGTCGCGATTGTAATTATGTTGAATGTTCGAAGTTGTTATCTTAGGGATCTAAGTGGAAGTATTCGGTAACTACAAGAGTAGAATACCTGTTGGAACGAAATTCAGAAGAGTTAAGTCAAAGGTGTTGTTGATGTGTTGGTATTGGTGATTAAAGAAGTTGGAAATACACTCGGTAGACATACTACCTTACAGGAAATCAGAGTGCACAGCGAACGCATGGCGTAGTGTTGTTGCTCATGTGTGAGTAACAATGATGTTGAGGTTGGTTGTATTAATATCGTGTTGGAGTTGTGTGTTCGTATGTTATGATGTTCGAATTCTTCAATCATTGAATTCTTGAGTTGGGTACTATCTTGTGTACGATGCTAGTCGTCAAGTGTATCACTTGTGTAGAATTCACATTGTTGTTGTCGTTGATGTTATGAGTTATGGTTTGTATTATATGTGGAGTTACCTTTATGATTCGAAAGTTGATTAGTTAGATGGATTAAGTAGTGGAAATAGTTGAATCGGATAAATTTTCGAGGACGCAAATTCTTTAAGTGGGGGAGAGTTGTAACACCCCAAATTTGATTATGAGTATTTGTTGCTTATTTGAGGATATATGAATGAATTGACAATTGGTGGTTATGTGACCCGATGCATGGTGGTGAAATTATTTTAATAATATTAATAATAAGAATAATCATGTAGTATTATTTGGATTATTGGTTATTATTTAAAATAATAGAAGTGGAAGTATGAATGTTATGTGGGTTATTTTGGAGTATAAGAGTAATTTATATAATAAGGATAAATAGTGTTTTATTATACTATTTTATTATTATTATTATTGAAATTATATTAAAGAAAAGGGTAAGGTGGTCTTTTTGTGACAATTATGAGGATAAAGTGGGAAAAGACATAACTGGGATAGTTTTGATCAAAAGGGATTATACGATCAAAATGCTCATTTTATCGTGTTTGATGAAGTGCTCTGAAGAAGAGGGAGAAAGAGGAAGCTTAGATTCAGGAGGCTGTGGAGAACCCCAGAGAAGAGAGTCAATCGGAGAAATTCTCTAAGGTATGGGGAGTTTTCATAATCTATTATAATTATATAGGAATTGGTTTATGAATAGATTAGGTTTGTATGATTTTGAGGATTTTTAGGTTTGATGACATATATTGAGTTATAAGAGTATGAATTGGTGAATTAGGATTGATAAGATGATTTAGAATGGTGTGTTTGATGTTTGAATTGATATATTGTTGTTGTATATGATTAATTTTGATTGGTAAGAAGTTTTGGGTTGCATTGGAATGAATTCGTATGAAAAATTGAGGTATTTTGGGGTAGAATTCGTAAAAACAGCAGAAAACTGCTTATGTACAGGTGTTAACCGGTTAACGCTTTAGTTAACCGGTTAACCAGTGAAAAATATGCGTTTTGGGCGAAAAAATGAGGCTTTAACCGGTTAACGCTTTGGTTAACCGGTTAACACTGTAGCAGTGGCACTTTTATTTTGAAAAATTCATAACTTTTGATCCGTAACTCCGATTTATGTCCCGTTTGAAGTGTCGGAAAGCTAGCGAGACGAACTTTAATTTGATGAAATAAAATGAGTGAAATGATAAATTTTTAAATGATGAATATTTAGAAAAAGTTGAGTTGGTTTTATGATTATAAATAAGATTCTATTGTAAGTTGACGATTTGTTGTTGTTGATGAAGGAAGTCGTTTGCTTTGTTGTTAAAAATTGGTTTTATGATTATAAACATGATGTTATTGTGAATTGGCGTTTTGTTATGGTTGATGAGGGGATTTGTTTGGTTGTCTCGTTGATTCGAATAATTGTTTTGTGGTATGAATGATAAAAGAAGTATGGTTGATGTGTTGTCGTGATGAAATACATGATTTTATGATGATTATCTGTTGAACATAAACATGATGGGTTATGTCTTGATGAGTTGAGGTAGCTAATGAAATGAGGTTTTGACGTGTTATTACGATGGAAATATATGATTAATTGATGTTGAGTTGTTGATATGAAATGAATGATGCGCAATTGATTTCTCGATGAATTTTACGGTGTAACGCATCATTGCATTTCATGATATTCACGATGGGGCTTCGGCCTATTTAGTAGCTTCAATCCCATTGTGTGGATTGGAGTGTCTCGATGATTATGGTGTGCTCCCTTGTGGAGGGTTGATGGTCATGTATCCATCTCACGATGAAATTGGTACCACATGCATAATTGCATATCATGATAGTTGGAATTGCATATGTCTGGATGAATTCACGATGGAGTTGTTGTTGCTGAAATTTTTATAATGTGTTCATGATGGTGTTGTTGCTGAATTATATGGTTGAAGATGTTATGACATGCTTATGCTAATTTATTTATATTCCATATTCTAATATATTTATGATAAATTATGATTACTCACCCTGCCTGCTTGGAAATGTTGCCTCTTTCGTGGGTAACTTGCAGATGTCGAAGAATAGTCCTGCAGTGCAATAGGAGTAATGCATGAGTCTCGGAGCGTGCTTTAGTGTCCCTTAGGAGTGGTTCTGGTTATGTGTCCTGCTCTGTGTCATGTAACACTGGGATGGGTTTCTTTTGTTAAACTGTTTTCAGTATGTTGTTATCTGGATAATGTTTTCCATTTTATGATGTTAAATTCAGGATGGTGAAAATTATGTTTATGAAATAAACTAATGAAGTTTTGAATTATGAAGTTTAAATTCCGCTGCGAAATGATTTATAATATTCTTGATGTTGATTAACCCATGTTACGGGACATGACACTGTTTGTGTTTATTTATGATGAAAATGTGATACCCTTTTAGATGATTACTCTGATAATATTTAAATATTATGTTTTGGGTAGAAGGGTGTTACAAAACCCAACTGTTTCCTGGAACACACTCCAAAAATGCACTTGTTCAAATTTAACCTCAGACGAAACTTCCTCAGCCTCTCAAACAACTTTTTGAGATTAACCAAATGTTCCTCTTCAGTTTGGAACTTGGCAATCATGTCATCCACGTATCACTCTATCTCCTTGTGAAACATGTCGTAAAATAACGTCACCATAGCCCGTTGATACGGTGCCCCAACATTCTTCAATCCGAAGGGCACCACTTTGTAGCAGAAAGTACCCCAAGGGGTAATGAACATTGTTTTCTCCATGTCTTCCGTAGCCATCTTTATCTGATTATACCCGGAGAAGCCATCCATGAAAGAAAATACCAAGAACCGAGCCATGTTGTCCACCAATACGTCAATGTGAGGTAATGGGAAATCGTCTTTCGGGCTTGCTCTATTTAAGTCTCGGTAGTCAACGCACATCCGAACCTTGCCATCCTTCTTAGGCACTGGTACAATGTTAACTACTCAAGGTGGGTAACTAGTCATGACAAGGAACCCGACATCTCACTGCTTCTGAACTTCCTCTTTGATTTCATTGCCATGTCAGGACAAGTTCTTCGAAGCTTCTGCTTCACTGGAGGGCAATCCTCTCTCAATGGTAGCCTATGCATCACAATGTCAGTATCTAAACCTGACATATCCTGATATGACCAAGCAAAGATGTCCACATATTCATGTAGCATACCAATCAACTCCTTTAACACTGGCTTGCAGCCTAACCCCAATCTTGATCTCTTTTTTCACGTCCTCGGACCCAAGGTTGATAACTTCAATATCCTCCTGATGAGGCTGAATAACCCTTTCCTCTTGTTATCAAAGGAATCCGGGTGATTAATTCTGCACAAGTGATGTGCTTATTTCAGAGTTCAGTTTTACGAAAATGATAAAAACTAGATAAAACATTTCCATTTTATTGTTTTTGTGAAAAAGTTTAAAAAGAAAGAAAGTGAACACAATTTTGAATGAAAAATGCCATTTATTCACGGTAAAATAACATTGCAAACAATGCAAGGTGGCCCTACAAATGGATTCGTGCACCTTGGGAAGAGTGCAAGATATGACATGCATATGACATGAAGAAAAAAAAGAAAATTACTCTAGCTGGAAAGTAACTTGGACGATATCTTCCGTGAACCAGTTCTTCAGCTCTTCCCCAGGGATACACGGACGCACCCAGTTAATCAAATCACAGTCATTGTCGGCGTCTTCTCCAGTAGCAGCACAAATTTGATTTGGATCAATAACACCCCCACTTGAGAAGCTTATCGATCCTCTGCTCTTCAAAACCTCTGGTTGGCCTGGTAGATAACCTATTCCAAACTTATCTTCCTTACTGTCAACTTCAACAACTTTTCCCCAACCATGGGCATTTCCAGCTTGCACCACCTCCAAAGCTTGTCTGTATGAAGTTATGGATGTACCAAATTTTTCAATGCTCTTGCCCCTTGGGCTAGAAGAAGCTTCATGAATATTGACAGTCTCAAATGCCTGACACAAGGTCTCGTGGATCTCCCCTTCCATCTCAACATATTTGAAGGTTGACAAGTGGCTTATGAAGATGTATTCCTCCATGCACACGGTAAAAACTTGTCCGTCAACTACGTACTTCAACTTCTGGTGAAACGTGGATGTCACAACACCAACAACATGAATCCAAGGCCTACCAAGAAGATAGTTGTAAGAAGGTTGTATATCCATGACATAAAAAGTACTTTTGAATACCTGGGACCCAATCTTTACGGGCAACTCCACCTCTCCGAACACTGACCTCTTAGAGCCATCAAACGCTCTCACCACTAAGTCATTTGGTCGTAATACAATCCTGTCCACATCAAGCTTCATCAAAGCCTTCTTAGGTAGCACATTCAGGGAATATCTGGTGTCCACCAACACATGAGATAATACAACTCCCTTACACTCCATGTTGATATGTAAGGCTTTGTTGTGGTTCCGTCCTTCAGAGGTCAAATCTTTGTCAGTGAAACCCAGTCCATGATTGGCGTTCACATTAGCAACCACTGCCTCCAATTGGTTCACTGTAATCTCTTGAGGTAAGTATGCCATCTGCAGGACATGCAGGAGTGCCTCCCTATGTGCCTGGGAACACATCAACAAGGATAAGATCAAGATCTTTGAAGGTGTCTGATTTTAATGATCTACCACCTTATAGTCACTTTTCTTTATAATACGCATGAACTCTTCCACTTCCTTCTCGAAAATGCTCTGTTCTATGGCGAGAGTCACCACCTCCTTGACCGCCACCTGTTTTCCTTTTTCATGGGTTGTTGCTTCAACCTTTGTATTAGCTCTCAATGTCTAGGGAGAAAAAAGCCGCCCACTTCTGGTAAATCCTCCAAGGCCTCCTATATTGTCAATACTATAACCAATCTCCATCTGTGATTTCTCTTCAACTCTCTGACCTTATACATATACATCTACAATGTAGTGTCACGGAACGACCTTCTTAGTCTCGTAAGGAATAGGGCCAGGAACGGTGATCGTCACAGGACTCACTTCCTGAGAGATATAAATAGTGACAAGTTTCGGTCTGGGTGGCACCGAAATGTCAACTGGGGTGAAATATATGGTGATTGTTGAAACCATGTCGGTTTCATTGTTTACTTTGTCAAATTGGCAGGAGCCTTTGTCAATCAAACTTTGAATACCCACCTTCAATCTGTTGCAACCATTCATACAACTCAAGCAATCTTCACAATCATCATCACAACCCGGGAACAAATGTCCCTTCAGTAAAAGACTCTTCACGATCATCAATGGTGTCTGGACTTCATTCACGTCTGTTACCAAATTCAACTCTCTTCCATCTTCTAATGCATTTACCTTTGCACCACCAGTGTGATTCGACATATGGTTGTTGGTAACATTTGGAGGTGGTGAAAAGTTGATAGCGTTAGAATCAATTAGATCTTGCACATTCATCTGTAAAGCCCTCCACTTTTCTGTTGAATGTCCCGGCGCACCCGAGTAGAACACACAACGAGTGTTAACATCATATCCGGGAGGAGGATTACCAACTGGTGGCGCCAATGTTCTGAGTTGTACCATATTCAGTTCCAACAGTCTTTATAATTATTATTTATAATATTATTTATTTATTTATTTAACACATAATTATTATTTATTCATTTAATTAAATAAATAAATAACATTAAAAAAAATAGGCACTGCCACCCATTGAATGGGAGGTACCTTTTGAAAATACACTATGTCGTCCATTGAATGGGCAACACCTTTGTACTAAAAATCAATTTTTTTTTAAAACATGACATTTTGGTATTTTGGGTGAAAACTAGTATAATATGGTATTTTTCTTCCAAAAGAGTGGCAGGACAGTAAAATTTTCAATTCAAAATTTGAGTGCGATGCTCGTCAACACTTATTTTGGCATTTGGTTTCCCGCCCCTACGTGGTTCGCTAGAGTAGGATTTGTAGCTTCCCCCCTGTCGCTCCCGATAAGTGGGACTGGCCCAAATAAAGGTACAGACGCGAACGGTCGGCGAGAGGGACAATGAGAACACACAGCCGTTGACTCACTGGAGATGAATAGAGTCGCCAGCTAGGCATTTTTATCCCGGAGGAAAGGTAATGCTGCATAAACCTAGAAAGAGATGGATAAGACGGTTGCGAACCAGAGAGACTGAGAAAGGGGGTTGGTTACAACCTGGGAAGGTATTAGCACCCAGATTGTCCGCCGTACTCGACGGGATCCACGCTTAAAAGATTTGTGTTTTAAAGGGGTAGTGTCAGTGCAATTTGTGTATAAAAGAGCTGGAACAGGATGTACAGGTGTCAGTGCTAAAAGAAGTGTGAAGTGTGATATATACAGTGTCAGTGTAAGGACATGAGTGAAATGCTCAAGAGTATGAGGCTTAAAGAATAATGCTGGAAGGAGGGGGAATATACAGAGACTTTTGTTCGATAACTGTTAAGTTATGCCTACGTATCCTCTCGTGCAATGAGGAAGTCAGAACACCGTAGTTCGACCCAAAGAGACTGAAAGGTGAATTGACTTGTGAACTGCTTACTTGTCTATGCTCAAGTGTATGACCTGTCTGGCTCAGGTGCAGACTGTCTTGCGTTAGACGGAAGAAGCAAGTTCTCGCTTGTGAGTGAAGGTGATGAGAAAAGAATCCCGGAGGAGACGATTATTGTTTGTTTTTGTGTTTTCAGTCTTTTATTGCCTTTGGAAGTTTGTCATAAGTTAATGAGCTTAAGTCTAAACCAATGGATTTAGTAAACTCATCACATCTTCCCTCTGATTAGGGGTAATGAGAGTACCTTAAGTGTGAAGTCAGATTCTCACACTTAATCACCTATGGTGTAGGATTAAGATCATTAACCTACTTGTGATTAATTAGATGTTTTTGGTGTTTTTGTTTAGTGTTAAGTAATGAGGTTAAGCCATAATCAGGGATTAAACAGACTCATTACACCATCCTAATAGAAGGATAATAGATGAGAATGTTTAAGCTGAGGAAAGCTCCTCAACTTAATCCATGATTAGGGATTAAACTCATGACAAAACAAGCCTCTGATTAAGTGGATTTTATTTAATGGTAAGATGATGAAGTGATTTTTAGGGTTTGTAAGACAACTTGAGGGGGACTTGTCCATTAACACTGGGGTTAGTCCTTCTTAACCAATTAAGGAAGAATTAGAACCCTAATGCAAGGCCCAAGTTACAAGTGTGATGTCTTGATGATTTATTAAGTGAATTGATTAAGAGATTTAAACACATTAAGGGTTTAACACTTAGGATTAAAGTTATACACTCCATCCTAAGAGAAGGATGCAGGCATAAGCTTAATCACAAAGCCTTAAAGCCTTTAGGGTTTAGTCCCTGATTATGAGGTGAGAAGAGAAGACTCAAAGAGACACAAAGGTAAAACTAAGTGGGGAGACTAATCAAGACCCTAATCATTGTCATGCTTGGTTGTTCCTAAGGTTTGTGAGGTTTTCAAAAGAAGATCTTCAGAGGAACCACCAGGAAGCAGATGAAAGGATCAGGAGAAGCAAAGTAACTTGCTTCATTCAAGAAGTCAAGTCACTTGAAGAAAGAAAGTGGGAAGAAGAAGAATGAGCAAGCTCAATCTCAAACACATACAAAAATGCAGCATGGATGCAAGAGAGAGATGAGAAAAGTTATGAGAAGTGAAGGCAAATTCACTTCTCAAGTCACTTACCACCTGAAAAGGTTAGAAAAGAAATGCAATGCAATGCCAAATGGGATGAGATGACATGATGATAAACAAAACCAGAAGCATGTACATGATGATAATGATGTTATGAGATGCTACAAGCATGAGGCAAGGCATGGAGATGTTCATACAAGATCATGGATGCAAATGATGCAAGTTAAGGAGCATGAACTTACATGAAAAGTTATGAAACATACATGGCAAACAAAATGGCAAATATGGGATGCAATGATCAAGCATGCTTTCTACATGTCTTAAGATGTCAAATGAATCAAATGAATACTTGAAATGTCATGGCAAGTCATGTTATGCAAGAGAATGCAAGAAGGATGCAAATGGAAGCCCAAATTAGGGTTTATGAACCAAGCATCAAACAAAAACCAAAAACAGAAGCAAACCCTAAGATAAAAAATGGAAAATGCCACTCAAAGAAACCCTAAACCTATAATAAACCAATGTCCAAAGGGGCGGTCTCAACTCTTAACCAATCTCAAGTTATGATTTTTCTAAGTTATTAGGGTTTTTAGGGCTCCTAAACAAACGAAATGCCAAACAAATTAAAAATGAGGAATCAAATCATGGCCATTTTATCCTAGAAACTACATGCTAAACACAATGCAATGCAAAAAGAATCAAAGTCCAACTCTTCATGGATAGGCAGAAGTGATTTTTTGAACTTTGGATCAAAATAATGCACAAAAATGATTTTAATTCAATGAAAAATTCTCAAAATGCATCAAGATCAAAAAATAAATTTGGTTTGAAGGTTGGACAATGTTTCTAAATGTCTTAGAACATTTCATGAATTTTTTGGTGATTTTTAGAGACCTAAAAGTATTTTTAATAAATTAATTTGCATTAATCAATTAAAAATAATCTTTTAAATATTTAAAAATACTTTTTAAATGATAAAAATAAAAACAAAAATATTTTTGTGTCATAAAAATTATTAAAACCCATGAGAAAAAGTTTCATAATTTTTACACATTTTTTACTATTTTAAAATAATTATGCAAATAAAAGGAAAAGAAATGAAATAAAAATAAAGAAAATGGAAAAGTAAACAGAATGGATGGTTGAGATTGAGACTGGGTTTGAATTGGTTGACCAGCGCGCATCTGGACGGCTGGGGTTGCATCTGAGTTAATCCCAATTAATTAAATAAATAATGAAGATTAGGGCTAAGCAAAGTGATCTGGGCCTTCCACTCACGCGCGAAGTCAACTGGTCAAAGGCATCCTACGGTCCAAATTCAAATGGGAGTTAATTACAGGATTAGGGCACAAATGACTTTCAGGTGGCCGGAGAAGACTTCCGGTCGTCTTCTCCGGCCAGCATCCCCCCTGAGAATCCCCAAAACTCCAAAAACCTAACTAAAACGAAATCTAAAAACTGGGAAATGATCCCCACTCACTCACGAACCAAAACCCCTAATCAAAACAAATTTATATTTCCTAACAAGGCTGGATCGAAACAAATAAGAACTAGGGCACAAAAATTTCAGAGAGCAATTACATTCTCATTTCATCACCATTTCAAAAACTAAAAGCATATTCATGATCAGGAAGACATAAAGAACAAGTTTAGAACTTAAAAATCCATTTCTGGAAAAAAAGTTCTTGAGCTACCTGAGATTCGAAGCTTTCACTCCAGCAACTTTCTAACCACTTCCTTCAGTGCAATCCACTCTATTTGGTCCCCAGATGATTCTTGAATGCTTAGGAAGAGTTTATGTTGGCTGGATAAGGAGTTTGACAAGCTTCTGCTCCAGCTCAGTTGGAAATGGCAATGGTGATTCAGGCAGTTTCAGGTCAATGTAGGTGGTTGTTTGTGGTCCAGATGATGAGTGGAGATGGTCTATGGAGTTTGTTTTGATGTTTGTGAGCTGTGGAGAGAGATTCGAAGCAAACTGCAAAAGGGAGTGAAAATGGTGAAGTGAGGTTACAGCTTGTTTCAGGCCTGGCTCTTGGTTGCTTTTGGCTCAATGAAGCATGATGATTTGGTTGGTGAAAATGGTTTGAATGTTTTATGGCTGGGCAGAGAGATTCGAAGCAATTTGCAAAAGGGAGTTTTTTTGTGTATATGGTGCTTGAGAGAGTTTCAGCCTTGCTTCATGTATGAAATGTCTTGCTCTTTGTCCACATAAACCTCTCTCATTGGTCAGATGACATGACATGTGCTTTATTGATTGGTATGGCCACTTTTGCAATTTGTCAACTTTTGTGTAAGAGAAAGTATGGCTTGGTGCTAGGCTAGTACAAGGCATGGTTCTGGTGCAGCAAGATGAGGTGAGAGGGCTAGCAAGGTGCAGCATCCAATGCATCAAGTTGGTGGAGTGTGATGAGTGTTTTTGCAAGTTGTCACTTTTTGAAACTTTATGAAAAATGCCTTGTTACACAAACCATAAACATGTAATCTTTGGTCCAATTCTGACTTTTAGGACATGTTGAATGTTTGCATACTGGTTTGAAGTGAATTAGAAGTTACAATTGGCTTTGGTTCATGATTTTGCAAAATTCTCATTTGAAGCATGCCTTGAAAATCAATGATTTTTGCCAACTTTGTCACACCATAACTTTTGATCCAAGAAGAGTTTGATCATGTTCTTGTACTTTTTGAAAAGGGAAAGATGTAATCTACAACTTTCATGACCAAAGTTTTTCCATTTGAAGCATTTTTGGATCAAGAATCAAGGCTTGAAAAATGACCTAAAATGAAGCATTCTTGAAAAGTCAACTATGCCCAAAAAGTCAACATTTGCAAAAACTCCAAATTCTTGATTTTTGTGAACTTCAACCTTCTTCCATGATCAAATAAAGATCATATACACTCAAAATGATGAAGAATGCCCATTGGTTGGGTCATTGGGGGCCTCAGATGCCCTGATTTTGCACTGACTTGTCCAGAAAGTCAACCCTTGATCAGATGACTTCCCCATGGAATTTCTTCATGAAAATTGATATGCATACTCCTTATACCATATAGAGACCAATGGAAACAAGAATGACCAAAAAATTGGGTGTTATGGCCTCTGAAACCAAAACCCTAATTTTAGGTCAACTGTGCAGTCAAACCTGGCTCTGCATCCATTCAAACCCTAGTTCTTGTGATTCTTTTGAAATCTTGACCTTGAGAGGATGTAATATGATAGATGAACACACATGGATCCCCTTGAAGTTATTGGTGGCCTTTGGAGTGGCTCAAGAAGCTCTTGGATTGCTCAGATCACAAATTCTAGGTGCAGATGACTTTGAATCTATGCAGTGAATCAAAAGTGAGATATGAGATGGTATGATTGAATCTATGCACATGAAATGATCACAAGCCATGGTGTGAATGGGTGAGGGCAAATTTGGGGTGTTTACAGCTGCCCCTATTCAAACATGAGTTAGCTGTGCAGGATGTAAGCGACGACTTAACAGGCAAACAAGATAACTTGTGGTTGAATACCAAAGACAGTCCAAAATTTGCACTCACAGAATGAAGAAGAAAAGGGATATAGATTGTAAAAGGAAAATAAAGTATGTTGTAAAAGTGCGGAAAACAAAGCAATGACGGGGACGGCCGACATGCTGGGGATAAAAGGTAAAACTAAGACGGGGACGGCCGACTAGCTGGGGAAAATCAAATTATGATGGGGACGGCCATCAAGATAAAGTAAGATTCTCTGGGAATTAATGAAATATGACGGGGACGGCCATCAAGTTCACAAAGCAAGGTAACCAACGATGGGGACGGCCATCGGGCTAAAAAGGAAAAGGGACCACGACGGGGACGGCCATCGGGTTAAAGAATAAATGAAATAAACAGATGATGGGGTACGGCCATCAAAGGTGAAGGACGATCACCTAGCAGGGGACGGCTGCTCTGTTGGGAATAAAAGAAATATGATGGGGACGGCCATCAAAGGTGGAGGACGACCACCTGGCAGGGTACGGCTTCCGAAAATATCGCGACATAGGACGAATGCCGGATAAAAGGTCAACGATGGGGACGGCCATCGGACGAGCATGATGGAGGACGACCATCAAGAGGTGGAGGACGACCATCAAGAGGTGGAGGACGACCACCTAGCAGGGTACGGCTGCTCTCAGGGCTTATCATGACATAGGACGAATGTCAGATAACCAAAATCAACAATGGGGACGGCCATTGGATAGAATGATGAAGAACGATCATCAAAGGGGTGGAGGACGACCACCTAGCAGGGGACGGCTGCTAAAATCAACGATGGGGACGGCCATCGGATGAGCATGATGGAGGACGACCATCAAGAAGTGGAGGACGACCACTCAGCAGGGTACGGCTGCTCTCAGGTTTATCATGACACAGGACGAGTGTCAGATAAAAAGGAAAATTTGTTTGCGATCTACTGGGGAATAGTAAACACGGACGAGTGTTCACATCCAAGAAACAAAGGGTATGAGTGTTTAGATGTTGTGTATAGATTAAAGATGCAGACGAGCATCCTTAAGACTACGATACGGACGAGTATCGGGTAGAAACAAACTGACACATGTTCAGAGATGATGATACGGACGAGTATCAACTGGTTAACAGAGAATACTGACGAGTGTTGAATTCTGAAAGAACCCTTCTGGGGAATAGTAGATACAGGCGAGTATCTATATCCAAGAAGACACAAGTGTTTGACACGGTGTATGGATTAAAGATGCGGACGAGCATCCTTAAGACTATGATACGGACGAGTATCATGTAGAAACAAACACTAGACGCAATGTTCTGAGATGATGGTACGGACGAGTACCAACTGGTTAACAAAGAACAAAGACTACTGTTGAATCTGTGGGTATATAACAGGTATATACAAGATACGAACGAGTATCTGTATAAGAGCGAGTGGTGTATAGATGAGTGTTCATCCGCTGGGGAGGGTGACACGGACGAGTGTCAAAAGGAGAAGAGTGTAATATAAACAAGTATCTGATATACAAAGTCTAGACGACTGCGCTGGGGATATGACACGAACGAGTGTCAAGAAAGTGTATATATAGGTATATGTGAGTGCAAAAGGGATGTCTTTGGCTTTCTGCTGGGGTATAACACGGGCGGGTGTCAGGAAGTATCTGTAATACGGGTGATTTTGTTGTAAGAGTGTTCAGACGACTTTACTGGGGAGTGATGACACGGGCGGGTGTTAAAATGAGTATATACCGGTGTTGTTGATTTGTGAGGCAACTGCTTTTGCTGGGGATCCTGGTGGGGATTTTTCTTCTGTATGTTGATGACCTGTAATCATTCACAGGTGTTGATTCATAACATGGCTTATGATTATGCTATATGTTTGATTTTTGCCGTAATGCTCCGTGTTAAAACGGAATGCTACACTTTGGGGGTGAATATGATGCAAATGCCATGATTATGCAAAGATACCGATCCGGGATTCGGGTCCCGATGCTGTGAAGATCTCTGATCGATCTGTACGGAGCGGACATCCCAGCTGGGGGGTGAAATTATTGACAGATCTGATGAGATGCATCTGCTTGGGGATCTAGGTCACTGATTGACATATCCTTGTAATATGGGACCCAGCTGGGGTTTGTAGAAGCCTTCCGTACTCTGTTGTGACTCCTTCATTTGTTGCTCTTCTGAATAGAGGCTGAGGATTCTGTGGGGAGATGGTTTCCTGACTTTGCACTCGGCTGAGGGCGAGACGGCAACTCGGCTGGGGAGAAAGAGAGATCCTTGACTCAGTCGGGGATGTAGGCGCCTTCCGCGATGCCTAGCAACTCTGATGGAGATAGGTAGTAAATGGCAACTCCATTGGGGAAGCTATTAGAGGCAACTCAGCTGGGGAGAGAGCATTTTGGGTGCTAAAATTGAGTGTTGATTTGCCAGCTTGCTGGGATGAAGCTTATATGCCCCAAGTTGCGCTCTGGATACCTGCAATCCTGAAAAAGATAGAGAAACACACAAGAGGTCCCGAGGTATCCTTTACTGGATTCCGTCATAGGAGTTAAGCATTCTCAAGAGTAAGTATATTCCCTGCAAGCATGTGCCTCTATTTTTAGTGAAAAACATCTGTACTTATGCAATTAGTTTTAGAGACATCAGACATTCTTTGCAAACGAAATATGTACAAGACGAAACATGACTGAAAAATCTGATTTTATTAATTCTTGTGCCCTGAATTGGCAAGATACAGTCAAGGAAACAAATCTCCTAAAATAAAGAGATTGTTACAAATTGAGAAACAAAGTGCTGGCGATGTTGACGACGCTTTCAAAGGAGCTTCCTCTTCTGCTATGACTCGTATGACAATGACGTTCTTCTCGCCTTGCTTTCTGAAGAAGGCTGATTCTGATTGAAGCTTGATCCTTTTGAAGCTTTCCAAGTTGCAAGTGATACAGACGAATTCAGAATGCAGTTGTTCGCTTATTCCCTTATTTTGCATGGATCGCCCTTTCGGGTTTTCAATCCATCGGGATACCCATTTTTGCCTGAGTTGTCCAATGCGGCTTTTCAACTCAGCGGGTGTACATTTTTATTTATTTTCCCTTATTTTTGCCCGAGTCTTTTATTCTGTTTTTGACTCGCCGGGATGCCCTATTTTTGCCTGGACTTACATTCTGTTTTTACGTCCAGCGGGTCATTTTTATGCGAAGTATTTTTTAACTGCATCTGAATTCACAGGGGACGGGAAATCTTCACCATCCATGGTGCTGAGCATCAGTGCTCCACCAGAGAAAACTTTCTTTACCACAAATGGTCCTTCATAGTTTGGAGTCCACTTGCCCCTGTGGTCTGTATGAGGAGGGAGGATTCTTTTCAGCACAAGATCTCCTACTTGGTACTCTCGATGCCTGACTTTCTGATCGAAGGCCTTCTTCATTCTTTTCTGATATAACTGCCCATGACAGATTGCAGCCAATCTCTTCTCTTCAATCAGACTCAGTTGTTCGTATCGGGACCTAACCCATTCTGCTTCACTCAGTTTAACATCCATTAATACCCGTAGGGAGGGTAATTCAACTTCGACTGGTAGGACTGCCTCCATACCATACACAAGCTGATACGGTGTTGCCCCAGTGGATGTTCTGATTGACGTGCGGTACCCATGCAAGGCGAATGGTAACATCTCGTGCCAATCCTTGTAAGTGACAACCATCTTCTGCACAATCTTCTTAATATTCTTGTTAGCTGCCTCAACAGCGCCATTCATCTTCGGCCTGTAAGGAGAAGAATTGTGATGTTGGATCTTGAAGTCCCGGCATAATTCAGCCATCATTTTGTTGTTTAAGTTGGAACCATTATCAGTAATGATTCGCTCGGGAACTCCATATCGACAGATGATATCTCTCTTCAGAAATCTGGCTACCACTTGTCTTGTAACATTTGCATATGAGGCGGCTTCGACCCACTTAGTGAAATAGTCAATGGCGACCAGGATGAATCTGTGGCCATTTGAAGCAGTCGGCTCAATCTTGCCAATCATGTCAATGCCCCACATAGCAAAGGGCCAGGGTGAAGACATCACGTTTAAAGGATTGGGAGGTACATGCACCTTATCTGCATAAATCTGGCATTTATGGCATTTCCTGGCGTAGGCACAACAATCAGCATCCATTGTGATCCAGTAATAGCCTGATCTCAGCAACTTCTTGGCCATGGCATGCCCTCCCGCATGGGTACCAAAAGAGCCCTCGTGCACTTCATGCATCAACAAATCTGCTTCCGCCTTGTCAACACATCTGAGGAGTACCATGTCAAAGTTCCTTTTGTATAAAGACCCATCAGTGTTCAGAAAGAAACTTCCAGCAAGCCTTCTCAAAGTCTTCTTATCATTGGAAGATGCCCCAGGTGGGTATGTTTGATCCTCCAAGAAGCATTTAATGTCATGGAACCAAGGCTTATCATCTTTGACAACATCTGCTGCGAACACATATGCTGGCCTGTCGAGTCTGGACACTGAAATCTGAGGTACAAAGTTAGCAGCTTGAACTTTGATCATGGATGAAATGGTAGCAAGAGCATCTGCAAACTGATTCTCGTCCCGAGGGATATACTCAAGCTTGACTGTTGTGAAGAAAGTCAATAACCTCCTTGTATAATCCCTGTAAGGTATCAGATGATCCTGGTGGGTGTACCATTTTCCGTTGGTTTGATTGACTACCAAAGCTGAATCTCCGAATACGGTCAATGTCTTGATCCTGAGGTCAATGGCTTCCTCAAGACCCATAATGCAAGCTTCGTATTCAGCTTCGTTGTTAGTGCAGTTAAAAGTGAGTTTTGCCGAGAAAGGCATGTGAACTCCTTTAGGTGTAATGAGTACTGCTCCAACACCACGACCATTCATGTTAACAGCCCCATCAAACATCATAGTCCATTCTTCTTCCGGGTCAGGCCCTTCAGTGTGAACAGGCTCCTCATGATCTTTTGATTTAATGAACATGATGTCTTCATCAGGGAAGTCAAATCTCATAGGCTGGTAGTCATCAATGGGTTGCTCAGCAAGATATTCAGATAGTACACTGCCCTTGATGGCTTTCTGAGATGTGTACTGTATGTCGTATTCTGTGAGAATCATTTGCCATCTTGCAACCCGTCCGGTAAGAGCTGGCTTCTCGAAAATGTACTTAACTGGGTCCATTTTTGATATCAACAAAGTAGTGTGGGTCAACATATACTGTCTCAGTCAGCGAGCAGCCCACGCTAAAGCACATCAAGTTTTCTCGAGCAGTGAATAACGTTGTTCACAGTCGGTAAACTTTTTGCTTAGGTAGTATATCGCATACTCTTTTCGACCAGACTCGTCATGCTGGCCCAGCACACACCCCATTGACTCTTCTAATACTGTCAAGTACATAATCAGAGGTCTTCCTTCAACTGGAGGCATAAGGATTGGAGGTTCTTGCAGATATTCTTTGATCTTGTCAAAAGCCTTTTGGCAGTCTTCATTCCACCTGACCGTTTGCTCTCTCCTTTACAGCTTGAACAAAGGTTCGCAGGTTGCTGTAAGGTGAGATATGAACCTCGAAATGTAGTTCAATCGACCTAAGAACCCTCGAACTTCCTTCTCTGTCTTTGGTGCAGGCATCTCTTGGATGGATTTGACTTTATCAGGGTCAACTTCAATCCCTTTCTCGCTCACAATAAAACCCAACAGCTTACCAGACCGCACCCCGAATGTGCATTTGTTGGGGTTCAACTTCAGTTGGTACTTCCTCAGACGCCTGAACAATTTGAGCAGATTTACCAGATGGTCTTCTTCAGTGAGGGACTTGGCAATCATGTCATCCACATAACACTCTATTTCTTTATGGATCATATCGTGGAATAATGTTACCATAGCCCGTTGATATGTGGCACCAGCATTCTTCAGCCCGAATGGCATTACCTTGTAGCAGAACGTGCCCCAGGGTGTGATGAAGGTTGTCTTCTCCATGTCTTCAGGTGATATCTTGATCTGGTTGTATCCTGAAAATCCATCCATGAAGGAGAATACCGAGAACTGAGCCGTATTATCCACCAATACATCAATGTGAGGTAATGGGAAGTCATCTTTCGGGCTGGCTCTATTCAGATCCCGGTAGTCAACACACATCCTTACTTTGCCGTCCTTCTTAGGCACAGGCACAATATTAGCAACCCACGGTGGATAGCTAGTCACAGCAAGGAACCCGGCGTCCCATTGCTTTTGTACCTCTTCTTTGATTTTCATTGCCATGTCCGGACGAGTACGGCGCAGCTTCTGTTTAACTGGCGGGCATTCTTCTCTCAAAGGCAGCTTGTGCACGACAATATCGGTATCCAACCCTGGCATATCTTGGTAAGACCAAGCAAACACATCTACATACTCTTGAAGCAGATCAATCAGTTGTCTCTTCACTGAGTCTTGCAGGCAGGCCCCGATTTTAACTTCTTTCACGTCTTTATCTGTACCAAGATTGATCACTTCAACCTCCTCCTGGTGAGGAGTAATAACCTTTTCCTCTTGTCTTAACAACCTGGCTAGCTCTTCAGGAAGCTCATATTCTTCATCAACCCCTTCATCAGCTTGATTGATTGGATTGTCAAAGTCATACGAAGTCATAGCCGTGCTGTTGTCGGTGCTGTCTGGAAGGCACTCTCTGCAAGGGTTAAGTTTGTTCATTTTAGTGATTTGATTTTAATCTTTATTTAGAAAAGTGAAATGAAGTTGTCATTTTGAAAACACCGCCATTTATTTTTTGTACAAAAAAGAAAAAATGGAAAAACAGTGAACGAAAAGAAAAAGACTCGTTTGCAAAAAGATGTCTGATATTTCATTAATTAATCTTGTTTGCACAAAAAGTACAGATGGCCCGATTACAAAATGAGTCTTGTCATCTTGGGCAAGATGCAAGACTTTGATGCATGCTTATAAAAATACAGGAAATAATAATTACTCTGCATGAGTAACTCTTATAATTTCCTGGGAAGACCAGTTCGAGACACTGCTCCCCGGGATCTTTGGACGAATCCAGCTTTCCAGGTTGCGTTCCTCTTCCAGCTCGTCTTCCAGACAGTTGATAGCATCAGGGGTAAGCATCCCCCCACTCAATAAATTGGGCTCTTTCGCAGCCGCTGCTTGATCTTGTTGAGTTGGTTTGTAACCCAACCCAAATCTGTCTTCTTTCTTCTCCACCGGTAGTAGCTTGCCCCAGCCTTGGGCAGTTCCTTCCTCAACAACCTTCCGGGCTTGTTGGTATGATGATATTGAAGTACCAGACACAGCATATGTTTCATTCACATTCAAGGCTTCAAACCCCTGGCTCATTGTTTCATGGATCTCCCCATCCATCTCAATGTACTTATAGGTTGCCAGGTGGCTGACAAAAATGTCCTCTTCTCCACAGATTGTAACGATCTGACCCTCCCACTCATATTTTAACTTCTGGTGAAGGGTGGAGGTCACGGCGCCAGCGGCGTGAATCCATGGCCTACCCAATAAACAGCTGTAGGCAGGCTGTATATCCATCACGTAGAAGATAGTTGTGAAAGTCTGCGGGCCAATCGTTACGGGTAATTCGATCTCTCCCAGAACCGATCTCTTTGAACCGTCAAAGGCTCTTACCACCAGGTTGCTGGGTCTCAACGCCAATCCGTCATATTCTAGCTTCACCAGAGCCTTTTTAGGTAGGACATTAAGGGATGACCCCGTGTCTACCAGCACATGGGAAAAGACAGCGCCTTTGCATTCCATGGTTATGTGCAAGGCTTTGTTGTGGTTGCGGCCTTCCGTTGTCAAATCAGTATTGGTGAACCCTAGTCCGTGACTAGCATTAACATTTCCCACTACTGCTTCCAGTTGATTGACAGTGATCTCTTCAGGCACGTAAGCTGCGTGCAAGACTTTGAGTAGTGCATTCCGATGGGCTTCGGAGCACATAAGCAATGATAGGATTGAGATCTTGGAAGGCGTCTGATGAAGCTGATCCACTATCTTATAATCACTCTTTTTGATGATTCGCATGAACTCATCAACCTCTTGATCGAATGGTGTCTTCAAAGCTTCCTTAACAGCTTGATCTTCCTGCACAGGGCTCTTCCCTTTTGCCTTGGCAGCAGCTTCTGCTTCGGCTGTGGGTCTCTGAATTTGTGGAGCGAAAAGACGTCCGCTTCGAGTGAAGCCTCCGCCTCCGCCCACATTGTCTACTTGTAGTGCAGGGGTTGATGATTCAAAAGTGATTCTTTGTCCTTCACAGTACAAGTCAGAGCCGTAATGCCAGGGGATGGCATTGCTGCTTTCATAAGGTATTGGTCCAGGCACCGTGATGGTGACTGGACTGATTGCAGCTGTTGAAGGAATTGTGATAGTCTGAGGATCATAATAGATTGTAACTGGTGCTCTAGTGGGAGCAGCACCTTCTGAGTTGTAGGCGGAGTTGTTTTCAGGATCGTAGAATATGGTGACAGTTGAGACATCTTCATGATTTGTGGCTGGTGTTGTAGGAGATAATGGTGGAAGAATGGATGTTGTTGTTGTAGGAGCTTCAAAATGGAGTGGTGCTGGAGTTGTAGAAGGAACATTTATTGACATCTGATCAGTTGAAATGACAGATGAAGTACTTGTTGATGAAACCGAAGAATTGTTAGGAACAATAGTTGTTGCAGTTGTAGGAGGTTCTGAAGCCGTTGCTGATGAGATTGATGGATTTGTTGGAAATGATGTGGTGATCTGAAGCTGGCCACTCTGAATTAGGCCATCTATGCCATTCCTCAAATTGTCGCACCCATTTACCGAAATATTGCAGTAAGCACAACCCAACTCACACCCCGGGAACATTTGACATTCCAGGAGTTGAGCCTTGATTTCCACCAACGGTGTCCGGATCTGTCCCACACTGGTTATTAAATAAGACGGCTTGTCTTCTTCAATAGCGTTAATTCTAGGACCACCGTGGTTCGGCATCGGGTTCTTATTGACATTGGGTGGTGGTGCGAAATTCAGAGCTTTTGAGTCTACCAGGTCTTGTACCTTCATATGCAGGGCTCTGCACTTTTCTGTACTGTGGCCAGGTGCGTTTGAATGAAAAGCACACCTAGCATTGGAGTCATAGTTCCTGGGTAGACTGTTGGGATCTGGAGGTGCCAGCGTCCTTAGCTCAACTAGGTTGAGTTTCAGGAATTGTGACAGCAAGGTAGCATACGGCATAGGGATCGGATCGATCACCCTGTTAGCTTGAGAAGGCCTCTGTTGAAATGGCCTTTGTTGACTGTTGTTATTGGTGTTGCTGTTGTTGTAATTCCTTGGAGGATACTGATTTTGCTGATGGTACTGAGGTTGCGGCTGATAGTTTTGCTGTGGAGGTTGATAGACGGGTTGAGGATGAGCTGGAGCAGGAATGGTGAGTGCTGCTACAGACCTGTGGACATATTGGGGCCTGCCCCTGTTGGTGTGGATGGCATTGGTCTCACCAGATCTTCTCGGGCCTGCAAAAGGCTTTCTTGTACTACTGGACGAGCTTGCACCGTTGTCTGAGATCTTACCCATCTTCAATAGGCTTTCAATTCTCTCCCCGGCTATGACAACATCCGCAAAGCTAGTGGAAGAGAAAGCTGCCAGCCTGTCAATATAAGTTCCCTGAAGGGTGTTCATGAACATATCTGCCATTTCCCGTTCAGACATAGGTGGTTGAACAACAGCAGCCAATTGCCTCCATCTCTGGGCATATTCTCGGAAACTCTCCCTTGAAGACTGTGACATCCCCATCAGGAGGGTCCTGTTGGGTGCCATGTCTAAGTTATACTGATACTGTCTGATGAAGGCCTCTGCCAGGTCCTTCCAGCATCTAATAGTTGCCCTTGTCAAGTGAGAGTACCATTCTCTTGACGCTCCAGTTAAGCTGTCTTCGAAATAGAACATCCAGAGCTTCTCATCCATTGTATAGGCCTTCAGCCTTCCCAGAAATGACTGTAAATGGGTCCGGGGGCATGAAGTCCCGTTGTATTTTTCAAAGCAAGGAGGCTTGAACTTATGGGGGATCCTGACCCCGTCTACCAAGCCCAGGTCCATGACATCGAAGCCCAAAGAGTTTTGAGATTCTAAGGACCTCAACTTCTCAGCTATCTCATCCAACCTTCTATCATAAGCTTCCTCCCCAGCACCCATTACTGTGAATTGATCCTCTTGGGGGTCTTCTTGAAGTACCCTGGCTGCAGTGGCAGTCCCTTGAACATTTGCAGGAATATTGACCTCTGGATGGAGGTGGGGGCCAAATACAGGGGGGTTAACATGAGGTTGGACCCTTTCATTGTTGCTGGTGCCGGCAGTCCCTATATGTGGATCTTCTTGATTCTGCCTTTCCACCATGGCCCTCAATCTTTCCTGGCTCTGAGCCATGTTGTTCATTACTTCCATAAACTGCGTCATTTGATTCCTCATTTCTAGCCTTTCGTTCGCCATTTGATTTCTGACCTCAGTAAGGTCCTGCTGCATCTGATCCATTTGAATGCCCGGAAGGTTGTTACGGGTTGGATAACGGTGCGGACGGTTGAGGGGAAATACTCGGCGCCGAGCAATAGTTCCTGAACATCACAACAAAGTTAGTGGCAATAAAACAAAAACCTACAAAACAAACAAAAGTGTTAGCATGCAATGCAGTATGCTTATTTGCTCTCAAGGTATCCGGTTTGGCATTCAGTTTTGACCCTTCCAGACCCTTGAAGATGCTGTTGTTGTTGCTTGAAGAAAACTCAGATGAAGCAAACTAACACAAATATATTACAGAAGGTGAAATAATACAACTTGTTCATTTTACAACACAAGCCCTCTAAGGGGTCAAAATACAGTACAAGAAAATAAAAGTACATGGAAAGAAAGCAACAACAAACAAATGGTCAAACACCAAGACCAAACTCATCCTCACGAACTTCCTTGAGAAGTGCTTCGGTCACAGGATCAGCCGGACGCTCCGTGAGGTTCCTGATGAGGAGATTCCGGGTCGTAACAGCTGCTGCTAGCTTCTTGTGCTGAGTTTGTTCTTTGGACCTCTTCACCCCTACTTTGATTTTCAGCTCTGATATCTCCCTCTGGGCTGCTGCCAGGGCTTCTTGTTGTTCTCTTGCACTAGCCTCTAGTTGCTCCATCTTGTCTTGAACTCTCTTGTCTTCCAGGGTACGAGCCTCGGTGATCCTGACCCACCGGGCTTGACTCTCCTTCAAATACGAGTCTGTTCTTGCTCTCTGGAACTGGGCTTCCTTGCAAGCATTCTTCAGAATTTGTTCTCCAGCCTTTGACTTTTTAATGTAATCCCCAGACTTCTCAATCTTAATCAGATGCTCTACTCTTAATTTCTCCAACCTCTCAATCTCCCTCATACCTTCACCCCTCTCCCGGAGGGTCTTCTGCAAAGCCTGGGTTAGCTTCTCATTTCTTTCCTTCAAGCTCTCAAACTCCTCCAAACTGATAGTGGCAGGGGGTGGTGCTGAAGATGACTCAGGCATGTCTTCTATGGTAAAGGGCATCCCAGAGAATTGGGCCCTGGCACGGGACCATTCATAATATTGTGCTGATGCCACATTGTTGCACTTCCCCAGAATGGTTATTCCCTTGGTTTGAACATTATCCCAGGCCTAGGCTGCCTGCCTAACAATAGCCAGATTAAGCTTGTTCTCGCAATAAAGAGTCTCAACCAAGTCCTGTGCCTTAGGAGTGTGGACCAATGCATAGCCCAATTGTCATCTAAACAGCAGGGGGTTGTAATTGATACTACCCTTAACTCCTATCAAAGGCACATTAGGAAAATGCCCACAGCTGGTGATGATATCCCTGCCCTTGGTGCTCTGAGTGCACCATCTGATGTCAGCTGAAGTTAGAACAGTGAGTCTCTTAGCCCAGTTGCTCTGCTGATGAGGATTTAGAAAGGCATCTGTCCTGGGTAGATGCTTGAGAAGCCAAGTGTGGAACAATGGAGCACAACACCTCACTAGCCTTCCCCTCTGCTTTTCATTCCTCTGATGCACTGAGTAGTAAAGATCCCCCAATAAAGTTGGCACTGGGTTCTTCAAGATGAAAAGATGGATTGCATTCTTGCTGATGAATCGAGGCTCGTCTGCAAACAACACAATTCCATATATGCTCAAAGCTAACAAGGCACAAACAGCCTTCCACTCTCCTAAAGAAGCTTTCAGGGTAGCTTGAGAGATCAAGAAATCCAGATGGAAGCCAGGGATTCCAGCTTTAGAGGTCATATGCTGCTCAATCAGGACAGGTTCCAGATGCAAAGCCTTTGCTACTTCTCCATTAGCAGGAAAGACCATCTCAGGGTTGAATGGGATTCCACCTTTGATGGGTATACCAACTAATGAGGAGTACTCTTCCAATAAAGGGCCTAACTGAAAGTCTTGGAAAGGTGAAACATCTCAATGGGGGATCATAAAACTGAATGCAGGTGTGGATCAGGCTTCTCTGTGATGGGTCCAGATCCATAACCATATCAAGTATATCTCCATAACTTTCCCTAAACAATGGTATGTGATCTGGAGTGATCAGGGTTTGAATCCTCCTGATGTCTGATAACTCTGGCTGGAAGAAGTGATAGGTGATGTTGCTCTTTTTAGGAGCCATGATGCTGAGACTGAGTAGAGACAGGTGCTGATGATAATACTGAAGAAGTGGGCCACTGACTGGCTGGTGCAGGTGATAACTGAAGCAGATAGCTGATGAAGATAGGTCAGTACTGAAGATGGGGTCAAAACCAAAACCAAATGAAGATGGATACCCTGAAACACAAATAAGCAAATGTCAATATGATGCAATGATTATGTATGCAAATGATATGCAAGGGTCTGTGACTGAGCTGGATCTGATCAAAATGCCCTGATATAGGTCCAAGTATGTTCAAGAATTCCAGATGGAGGTCTATAAATCCAGTAACCAAGGTGGGGGACTCAAATAAAGAGCCACATATCCAGGGTTTTAGAATCACAAGAACTATCCCAAATTGGAGTATTCTTAAACAATCAAAGCAATAAGGTATTCTGAGGTCAAGGTACCTGCAAACCTATAAACAGCCCAACCCCCTCACAGGTGGTGTTCTAAAACAAGGATCCTCAGACTTGGACCAGTTATGAGAAGTGTAAACACTTCTAACCCGGAGGTACAGTGTTTACAATAACCATAAATGTTCTTCCTCTAATTCACCTCAGTTTCTGAAGGTCAATACTAAAGGTCATCCAGACTTAGCAGGCTTCCCAGATAGCCCTAGCATTGCAGGAAATCTGCAACACAGAGTTCTCAAGAAGAAACCCATATCTGAACCGTGTTTCATATTCCCGCACCAGACCGAAATGGAATGGGAAAGAACATGATTCACTCTAGCCTAGGTGTCACTCAGGTCCCAGGTATAGGACCTTAACTCTCAATGAATCACCCACCCACCAAAGCAAACAACAGATCCAGCCAGCAACACAGTATGACAAATATGATAATATGCAAAACAATAAAGAAAACAGCAAAGCAACTGTACATAAAGCAATAAACAAAAATACATATACAAGCACAAATAAGCACATAACACCCTAGTAAACACAAATCAATCAAGCGCTAGGAGGAACCCACAAAAAGAACCAGAAGCCCTGGTTGCAGTATAAGTCTCCCCAGCAGAGTCGCCAAGCTGTCGCTCCCGATAGATGGGATCAGGCCCAAATAAAGGTACAGACGCGAACGGTCGGCGAGATGGACAGTGAGAACACACAGCCGTGGACTCACTGGAGATGAATAGAGTCGCCAGCTAGGCATTTTTATCCCGGAGGAAAGGTAATGCTGCATAAACCTAGAAAGAGATGGATAAGACGGTTGCGAACCAGAGAGACTGAGAAAGGGGGTTGGTTACAACCTGGGAAGGTATTAGCACCCAGATTGTCCGCCGTACTCGACGGGATCCACGCTTAAAAGATTTGTGTTTTAAAGGGGTAGTGTCAGTGCAATTTGTGTATAAAAGAGCTGGAACAGGATGTACAGGTGTCAGTGCTGAAAGAAGTGTGAAGTGTGATATATACAGTGTCAGTGTAAGGACAGGAGTGAAATGCTCAAGAGTATGAGGCTTAAAGAATAATGCTGGAAGGAGGGGGAATATACAGAGACTTTTGTTCGGTAACTGTTAAGTTATGCCTACGTATCCTCTCGTGCAATGAGGAAGTCAGAACACCGTAGTTCGACCCAAAGAGACTGAAAGGTGAATTGACTTGTGAACTGCTTACTTGTCTATGCTCAAGTGTATGACCTGTCTGGCTCAGGTGCAGACTGTCTTGCGTTAGACGGAAGAAGCAAGTTCTCGCTTGTGAGTGAAGGTGATGAGAAAAGAATCCCGGAGGAGACGATTATTGTTTGTTTTTGTGTTTTCAGTCTTTTATTGCCTTTGGAAGTTTGTCATAAGTTAATGAGCTTAAGTCTAAACCAATGGATTTAGTAAACTCATCACATCTTCCCTCTGATTAGGGGTAATGAGAGTACCTTAAGTGTGAAGTCAGATTCTCACACTTAATCACCTATGGTGTAGGATTAAGATCATTAACCTACTTGTGATTAATTAGATGTTTTTGGTGTTTTTGTTTAGTGTTAAGTAATGAGGTTAAGCCATAATCAGGGATTAAACAGACTCATTACACCATCCTAATAGAAGGATAATAGATGAGAATGTTTAAGCTGAGGAAAGCTCCTCAACTTAATCCATGATTAGGGATTAAACTCATGACAAAACAAGCCTCTGATTAAGTGGATTTTATTTAATGGTAAGATGATGAAGTGATTTTTAGGGTTTGTAAGACAACTTGAGGGGGACTTGTCCATTAACACTGGGGTTAGTCCTTCTTAACCAATTAAGGAAGAATTAGAACCCTAATGCAAGGCCCAAGTTACAAGTGTGATGTCTTGATGATTTATTAAGTGAATTGATTAAGAGATTTAAACACATTAAGGGTTTAACACTTAGGATTAAAGTTATACACTCCATCCTAAGAGAAGGATGCAGGCATAAGCTTAATCACAAAGCCTTAAAGCCTTTAGGGTTTAGTCCCTGATTATGAGGTGAGAAGAGAAGACTCAAAGAGACACAAAGGTAAAACTAAGTGGGGAGACTAATCAAGACCCTAATCATTGTCATGCTTGGTTGTTCCTAAGGTTTGTGAGGTTTTCAAAAGAAGATCTTCAGAGGAACCACCAGGAAGCAGATGAAAGGATCAGGAGAAGCAAAGTAACTTGCTTCATTCAAGAAGTCAAGTCACTTGAAGAAAGAAAGTGGGAAGAAGAAGAATGAGCAAGCTCAATCTCAAACACATACAAAAATGCAGCATGGATGCAAGAGAGAGATGAGAAAAGTTATGAGAAGTGAAGGCAAATTCACTTCTCAAGTCACTTACCACCTGAAAAGGTTAGAAAAGAAATGCAATGCAATGCCAAATGGGATGAGATGACATGATGATAAACAAAACCAGAAGCATGTACATGATGATAATGATGTTATGAGATGCTACAAGCATGAGGCAAGGCATGGAGATGTTCATACAAGATCATGGATGCAAATGATGCAAGTTAAGGAGCATGAACTTACATGGAAAGTTATGAAACATACATGGCAAACAAAATGGCAAATATGGGATGCAATGATCAAGCATGCTTTCTACATGTCTTAAGATGTCAAATGAATCAAATGGATGCTTGAAATGTCATGGCAAGTCATGTTATGCAAGAGAATGCAAGAAGGATGCAAATGGAAGCCCAAATTAGGGTTTATGAACCAAGCATCAAACAAAAACCAAAAACAGAAGCAAACCCTAAGATAAAAAATGGAAAATGCCACTCAAAGAAACCCTAAACCTATAATAAACCAATGTCCAAAGGGGCGGTCTCAACTCTTAACCAATCTCAAGTTATGATTTTTCTAAGTTATTAGGGTTTTTAGGGCTCCTAAACAAAAGAAATGTCAAACAAATTAAAAATGAGGAATCAAATCATGGACATTTTATCCTAGAAACTACATGCTAAACACAATGCAATGCAAAAAGAATCAAAGTCCAACTCTTCATGGATAGGCAGAAGTGATTTTTTGAACTTTGGATCAAAATAATGCACAAAAATGATTTTAATTCAATGAAAAATTCTCAAAATGCATCAAGATCAAAAAAGATATTTGGTTTGAAGATTGGACAATGTTTCTAAATGTCTTAGAACATTTCATGAATTTTTTGGTGATTTTTAGAGACCTAAAAGTATTTTTAATAAATTAATTTGCATTAATCAATTAAAAATAATCTTTTAAATATTTAAAAATACTTTTTAAATGATAAAAATAAAAACAAAAATATTTTTGTGTCATAAAAATTATTAAAACCCATGAGAAAAAGTTTCATAATTTTTACACATTTTTTACTATTTTAAAATAATTATGCAAATAAAAGGAAAAGAAATGAAATAAAAATAAAGAAAATGGAAAAGTAAACAGAATGGATGGTTGAGATTGAGACTGGGTTTGAATTGGTTGACCAGCGCGCATCTGGACGGCTGGGGTTGCATCTGAGTTAATCCCAATTAATTAAATAAATAATGAAGATTAGGGCTAAGCAAAGTGATCTGGGCCTTCCACTCACGCGCGAAGTCAACTGGTCAAAGGCATCCTACGGTCCAAATTCAAATGGGAGTTAATTACAGGATTAGGGCACAAATGACTTTCAGGTGGCCGGAGAAGACTTCCGGTCGTCTTCTCCGGCCAGCATCCCCCCTGAGAATCCCCAAAACTCCAAAAACCTAACTAAAACGAAATCTAAAAACTGGGAAATGATCCCCACTCACTCACGAACCAAAACCCCTAATCAAAACAAATTTATATTTCCTAACAAGGCTGGATCGAAACAAATAAGAACTAGGGCACAAAAATTTCAGAGAGCAATTACATTCTCATTTCATCACCATTTCAAAAACTAAAAGCATATTCATGATCAGGAAGACATAAAGAACAAGTTTAGAACTTAAAAATCCATTTCTGGAAAAAAAGTTCTTGAGCTACCTGAGATTCGAAGCTTTCACTCCAGCAACTTTCTAACCACTTCCTTCAGTGCAATCCACTCTATTTGGTCCCCAGATGATTCTTGAATGCTTAGGAAGAGTTTATGTTGGCTGGATAAGGAGTTTGACAAGCTTCTGCTCCAGCTCAGTTGGAAATGGCAATGGTGATTCAGGCAGTTTCAGGTCAATGTAGGTGGTTGTTTGTGGTCCAGATGATGAGTGGAGATGGTCTATGGAGTTTGTTTTGATGTTTGTGAGCTGTGGAGAGAGATTCGAAGCAAACTGCAAAAGGGAGTGAAAATGGTGAAGTGAGGTTACAGCTTGTTTCAGGCCTGGCTCTTGGTTGCTTTTGGCTCAATGAAGCATGATGATTTGGTTGGTGAAAATGGTTTGAATGTTTTATGGCTGGGCAGAGAGATTCGAAGCAATTTGCAAAAGGGAGTGTTTTTGTGTATATGGTGCTTGAGAGAGTTTCAGCCTTGCTTCATGTATGAAATGTCTTGCTCTTTGTCCACATAAACCTCTCTCATTGGTCAGATGACATGACATGTGCTTTATTGATTGGTATGGCCACTTTTGCAATTTGTCAACTTTTGTGTAAGAGAAAGTATGGCTTGGTGCTAGGCTAGTACAAGGCATGGTTCTGGTGCAGCAAGATGAGGTGAGAGGGCTAGCAAGGTGCAGCATCCAATGCATCAAGTTGGTGGAGTGTGATGAGTGTTTTTGCAAGTTGTCACTTTTTGAAACTTTATGAAAAATGCCTTGTTACACAAACCATAAACATGTAATCTTTGGTCCAATTCTGACTTTTAGGACATGTTGAATGTTTGCATACTGGTTTGAAGTGAATTAGAAGTTACAATTGGCTTTGGTTCATGATTTTGCAAAATTCTCATTTGAAGCATGCCTTGAAAATCAATGATTTTTGCCAACTTTGTCACACCATAACTTTTGATCCAAGAAGAGTTTGATCATGTTCTTGTACTTTTTGAAAAGGGAAAGATGTAATCTACAACTTTCATGACCAAAGTTTTTCCATTTGAAGCATTTTTGGATCAAGAATCAAGGCTTGAAAAATGACCTAAAATGAAGCATTCTTGAAAAGTCAACTATGCCCAAAAAGTCAACATTTGCAAAAACTCCAAATTCTTGATTTTTGTGAACTTCAACCTTCTTCCATGATCAAATAAAGATCATATACACTCAAAATGATGAAGAATGCCCATTGGTTGGGTCATTGGGGGCCTCAGATGCCCTGATTTTGCACTGACTTGTCCAGAAAGTCAACCCTTGATCAGATGACTTCCCCATGGAATTTCTTCATGAAAATTGATATGCATACTCCTTATACCATATAGAGACCAATGGAAACAAGAATGACCAAAAAATTGGGTGTTATGGCCTCTGAAACCAAAACCCTAATTTTAGGTCAACTGTGCAGTCAAACCTGGCTCTGCATCCATTCAAACCCTAGTTCTTGTGATTCTTTTGAAATCTTGACCTTGAGAGGATGTAATATGATAGATGAACACACATGGATCCCCTTGAAGTGATTGGTGGCCTTTGGAGTGGCTCAAGAAGCTCTTGGATTGCTCAGATCACAAATTCTAGGTGCAGATGACTTTGAATCTATGCAGTGAATCAAAAGTGAGATATGAGATGGTATGATTGAATCTATGCACATGAAATGATCACAAGCCATGGTGTGAATGGGTGAGGGCAAATTTGGGGTGTTTACACCCCCATGTATACATGATAATGGTTGGATCACATTTTTTCTGAGGATTATCACCTTTTCTCTTGATTTCTTTATATTTGACCAGCAGTGAAAACATCTTTTTTTTGGGTATCTCCACATGTGGCTTTTTAATGAGATCATGGTGATATTTGGCGAGAAATAAAATAGATCTCACAAGAAAGCAAGAATAGAGGAGATGTATAAGATGTAAAAAAGTGAAGGAATGTTACCTATTTATAGTGTTGCTTCTAGTGAGTTTGAGCGTGTAAAAATGGCAAGAAATCAGCTGGGATCATGCACATTCAAAATCAAATCAAAATCATTCCAAAAGTAGTGTCATAATCGATTGTCTTAGAATTCCAATCGATTGGGTGATCAAATTTTCCAAGATTGTAAGTGTTTTCATCAATGCGAGACTCTGACTGATTTGGAGACTATGTTTAACTCATATTTAATTTGAAAATATGTTTGTCATGTTGTACTAATCGGTTAGCTTAAGGCCCCAATCAATTGGACTTTTGTGCTCAAGCCTACTTTGTGCTCATTGTCGCACCCTGGATTTCCATCCTGGTACAACCACGAAAGTGGCGTGGAGAAGGGTAGAGTCGCCAACCAGGCATTTTTATCCCAAAGGAACGAGAATGGTAATATTGCACAAACCGGGGAAAGAAAAGGAAAGGACAAAGGTCCTGTGAACCAAAGAAACTGGGTTCGGGAGTCGGTTACGAACTGGGAAGGTATTAGCACCCCAGATCGTCCGCCATACCCGGCGGGACCCACAATTTCAAAGAAACTATTTCAAAGGGTAAAAGAATGAAAGCTGCTACAAAAAGAAAGACTGAAACTGGATAAGAACATAAAATAAAGGGGAAAATGTAGGGAAAATAAAAGAGTGCTTGAACAGGCCCTACCCCGTTTCCTACGTACCTCATATGGACATGAGGATCAGAGTCGCTGTAGTTCCCTTAACTAGGGAGGAAAATGGCTTGTGTTTTGAAGCTTGAACTGCTTATGTCATTGCTCAGGTGTTGCAGGCTCATCTGCCACGAGTGCGTTACTGTCTTGCAAAAAGACAAGTAGGAGCAAGTTCTTACATTGAGGGTGAGTGAGATGAGAAAAGAAGTCCCAAAAGAGAGACGTTTATTCTTGGTTTGTGGCTTTTATAAGCTTTTATTTGTGTTTGGAACAAGAAAGTGAATTCAAGTCCTTTTCCATGGGATGTGTACTTATTACTACATCCCAAGATGGAATGAGGAACAAGCACACCCAAGTAAGGAGAAGACCCCCAAGACTTGGTTCCAGAGATTAGGGCCTAAGCTCACTAACTCATTGAATTTATTAAGCGTTTTTGTAATTTGAAATGAAGAAGTGTTTTTTATGATTTTCTTTGTGAAAGTGGTCTCATGATTAGACTTGTACATCATGCTAGACAAGCTTGTACTATTCCAAGATGGGATGAATACAAGTGCCCCATGGAATAAGTCCATACACACAAGACTACCTTAACCCTTATTAAGTGTCTTTTAGGGTTTTTTGTTTGAATATGAGAAAGAGAGAGCACCAAAAGGATCTCAAAGGTAAAAACTAAAGGGGGACTAATAATCCTATTTTGTAATGCATTGGAGTCCTAGGTTAGTGTGGTTTGAAGTCTACCCTAATGAAGAAGAAGGAAAGAAGAAAAGATGGAAGAAGAAGAAAGAAAGAGCAAAAGACTCAACTTACTTCTTAAAAGAAGATAAGTTGATCCCAAAGGGGATTGAAGAAGAAGTTAGACATTGATGGCCTAAGCACATCACAAACACAAGTATGAAAGTATAAAAAGAAGTGAAGGAAGAAATTGAGATGTGTAAGCATCCTCCACACCTCTCAAACTTACCATAGCCCCTGAAAAGTTAGAAATGTTCACACAAGAGTAAAAGAAGTTCAAACAAGTTCAAGTCATGAAGGAACAAATGTTCAAGCATTGAAAACAACACAATTCAGAACCTAATGATCACAAAATATCTCTAATGCTAGTCTTTTCTGTTCACACAAAAGGAAATGGGAGAAGTCCCACAAGCCACAAATAAGGCACTAAGGAAGAAGTGAGATGGAAGTAAGTGATTAAGTGAAACATACAAGTCAAAAAGCAACAAGTAATATCAAATTCAGAATTTAAACATCTTAATAATGTTCCTAAAAAGAGGATTCAATCATCCAAGAAAGCATATAGGAACATACCAAGGCAATAAGGGAAGATATGAGGATATGTGAAGTGAAGTGAATCATGGTTCATACTTGTGAAAAGCGTGACTTGGTACACAAGGTAAGCATAGAAAAAGTAAAGGATAAGTTCATATATCACAACCAGAGATCAAACATCATGTTAAAGATCCTAAAACAAGCTCTTATATGATGACACAAGTGCCTTCCTAAGCAAACAAGCAAGTCATGGGCAAAATACTCACAAACTAGGAAATTCAAAGTTCAACCCTCAAAGAAATAGTAACCATGCGTTAAAAATTATGACATTAAGTATCAAAGCACCTCCAACATGTACAAACATCAAGACAAAATCACAAGCCAAGAATAAGAACTAAGAGCAATCAAATAATGAGGCAAAACAAAGTTAGGGTTTCAATTATTTAAGCACAAAGAAACAACTTGAAACTCACCGAAACAAGGCCTAAAAATCATCACAAAAATAATCAAGAGACCTCAACATATGATTTACACAAAGCAAAAAGAACTAGGATCAGAACTATTATGGAACTCAAGTTATAAAATCAAGAAGCCAAAGTGTTCATGGTATAAGACAATTAAAAGGAAAATAAAAGGAAAATTAATTCAGGGAATAAAAATAAAATAAAAAACAGAAAAATAAAATTTTCAAAATTTTTATAAAATATCTAAGTACACTTGTGAAATTTTTTGTGATTTTTGGAAACATATCACTAATTTTAAAAATTAAAAATGAAACTAAAATAAAATAAGAAAGTAAAATGAATAAAAGGCTAGGGGGTGGAAACAGAAATCCATTAAGGTTCATAAGAGAAACAGGCTCAAAGTGGGGGGGGGGGGGTACAATCAACAAATAAGGCCCTACACACCAAATTTCAGTCAATGCCATAGTCAAAGTAAGCCAAATCAAAGATCCAGAATGATTCTTCACAAAGTCACCACATCCAGTGGTCCACACGCAAGTCAAAGAAAAACGCAAGTAAACGCATATAACAATCCCGATTCAAGCGCAATGTAGTCAGCAAATCCACTGGCCAATGTTTAAACTGAAGTGAAAAATAATAAACAAAATAAAAAAATAAGAGGAAGGGAAGCACGTGAGAGGCAACACATTCATTAATGCGCTGGCTGAGTTTCAATCGCAGGATGAGAAAGGATCAACGATCCATGAATTATCTAGCAAAAACATAACCTGAACGGAGAAATACACACATCACCGACCGGAGAAGACTCCGGTCGTCTTCTCCGGCCACACGCCGGCGAGGTCAATCAGTTTTCTCAGAAATCATAAACAAGCATACAAAAATGAAGCTTACGTTACAAGGATAACAAATCTGCAATCATATTTCACAAACACATACTATACAAAGAGAATAGAATGAGAAAATTTTGGCATTTAAAACTGAAATTCACAAATCAATGCATCTCAGGGTGTCTACTCACTTCATACATCTTAGATCAAGCATTTGCAACACAAAACACACAAAAATGAGGCAAATCAGAGGCAAAACAAGTTGAGTAGAAAACCTGAAATGGAGCTTGCCTTGAGATTCAAATAAAACCAGAGGCTCCTTAAGCTTCCTTGCACTTGTATCTGGCCAAATAAAGGCCGAGGAAGCTTGGTTGATGCACAAATAAAAGAAACTAAAGGTGTGTTGATTCTTCTTCTATGCCATTCTTCAGCTCTGGATTAAGATAGTGATGTAAGAAGCAAATGTATCTTCAATGAATGCAGAAGAATGCTTTGATGAATGATGAGGAGAAAGTTTTCTTGATCTGAAATTCCTTGAGAGTGAACAAGAGGGAATGTCGAGAGAATCAGAAAGTGAGAGTGTAATGTATTTTTGTGTGAAAATGAGAAGCTCCTCTCTCCAAATTCGTGACATAGCTCATTTTATGATGCAAGGTTTTTTAGCAATGCAAGGGTGTGATGCCCAATTATGTTTCATCCAAACTCAGACCAAAATAGTGACCTCCTCTTTCTCATTTCAAAATGGATTTTATGCATGTGGTGCATGGTTGTTATGGTATAACTTGAGGTCTTGGCAGCATGATATTTGATGGTGAGATATGATGAAAATCTAGCGATGATGTCTGAGTGTTGGTGAGGTTGCATGGTGAGGTGACCTTACATGATTCTGTCCTTTTCCCTTGGTGTAAAAGCGTGACTTCAAGTGAGTGTGAGGGAATGAAAAAAAAAGTGACTTCTTGGAGCAAATAGGCGTGTGTTGTTGTTTGTGTTGTACTGATTTTTCCACTCACACATGTGCATGCCTCTTGTGCCACCTATTTTGTACTATTATCATTTTCAAAATATCCCATAAAAAGCAACCCAACAAAAGTGTGTATGTACATCAATTTTTGGGTACACAAAAAGGGAATGACTCACTAAAATAATGTGTGGAAAAACAACATAATAAATGTTCCACACAAAATATAGTAGAATGAAATATGGACCAATCAAGATATACAACTTTCATGTTCATGGAAAAATCAGTTGGAGCTTTTTTGAACATGAAATAATGGGTTGAATGTTTAGGGCAAAGATTTCCAAAAATAGAAACTTCTCACATGAAAAATTCCAAATTTAGCAACATCTTGTAAACCCCTGATTCCTGACAATTGAGACCAACCATGTTATTCCTTGACTAAATAAAGGTCCATGAAGTTGACGATCATGATTGAAACCCTAAAACTCCATTGTTTGAATTTTCTTCTACAAATTTGACTTCTTTCTTCAAAGACAAGTAATTGAACCAATGTCTGACTTCCTCAATGAGTTTTTGCACCAAATTTCATCCCTTGGACTTGTATACCATATGAAAGTTTTTTACCACAAGAATTGGTCAAAACTATGAGGATATACTGCTCTAAAGCAAAACCCCAATTAGGATTTCCTTGTGTAGGAGAGTGTTGCACTGATGAACTTCTGATGAATCACACCCCTATAGGGCTTTGAGGATGAGTTTGAGCCTGTATGAGATATGAGAATCCCTTATAGGCTTCTTGCAAGACCACTTGGCTCTTAACTTGGCTTTTAAGAATCATAGCTTAATGAATGACTGATCACATGTCGTATGCTTCTAACTATGGATGTTATTCCTCATCTTTATATGCAAAGATGTTGGCCTATGTATGCTATATGATATGAAATGAGAGGGAAAATTTGGGGTGTTACACTCATTAGGCCTTGCAATGGATTTGCTTTCTCTTTTTCAATTTTCTGCACCCTTGCCCAACCTTATTTGCACCTCCTTACAATAAAAGACTAGAAAGCTCATTTGTTTCTATTAGCATAATAATCTCTATTGATAAGCAAAATTAAGAACACTATTTTTAAGGATTAATGAGAACTTTTCGATCATTTTAACTTCAATGTAGTGTACAACCTCAAATATAAAAAATACTTGATAAAACTTCCCTCTTAAAAGGAACACCAATACATTATGGTGTGTCCTTCTATACTAATGGTGGTCTATTATAGATGTATCAATTCAGCCTACTTTGAGGTTGGTTTCTCACTGAGGATCACTGATGCTAAGGTCATTCTCAAAGGATTTTTTTTACTTTGATCACCAATATTGATATCTACCACCAACGATCATTCATGGATCAGAGACTTAAAATTTACAAATCATTGGATACTCGAGAGTATACTCTTTACTTTTCATAATTTCATCTAATATGTGTTAAGCCTTTAAGCTGTAAAGCATTCCTGCAAGACATATTAATGTTTCACCTTTAGTACCCAATTTTTTTGGGTTCAGATGCATTAGTTTTTATAGAAGGTCTAAGGTTATTACCTTTAGAACTTTTCAAAATATCAAAATAAAATGGCTCTAAGTGACCAAATTTATTGCAATATGAGCATTTATAAATGGGTCAGTTCTTTTTCTTCCTATTTAATTAGTTAATAGGAGCTTTATCTGACTTAAATCCTAGTCCACTTTTATTTAAGGAATTTAATTGACTTGATAGGATCAAATCAAGGTTTTCTTTCCCCTTACTAAATTAGTTAAGGTTTCATGCATGTTTGTCACTTTTTTTAATGATACAAAAGTCTTACATGTTTCTCCTGAGTTTGTAATATTAGACATTTCTAGCTTGATGATTTTATTACTTTCTACAAGAAAATATAGATACTCTTTAAGGTCTAAGATAAGTTTTTTTTATCTTTGATGTCGAATCTTCTAATGATCGTTTAACTACTGAGTGTATTCTTTTGAAGGAAACCATGAGAGTTAATTAATAGGAGTTTTATTAAAAGGATTTTCCAGTTACTGAACTTATGCCTCCATCTTTAAACAATTGAACTAACTCGTTCAACTTTTCTATGATCTCATCATTCATTGATTTTTTTTCTTCTAAAATTCATAATCAGTTACATTTCTCGATTTAAGGATTGAATTTTATTTTCAATTCTTAACTCTTAGATATTTGTTAGTTATAAATGTTCCAAAATAGTTTCTAATATTTTTAAATTTGGAAAGACATCTATAAATGAAACATTCATCTTTATCACCTCATGTGTTCATTTTTTTCTTGTTCGATACTTGGAGAAACTCCATAAACCATTTCAAGAGTATCCCACATTTCATTGGCGGATTTGCAATTATAAACATATAGAAGTTTAATATCATATGAAGACATTTCTAGAAAATTATTGGTTTTGAATTCAATTTCAATTTTTCTCTTTTCCTCAATGGTCCAAAAGGAAATAAGATTCATCTATTATTTCTCCATTAATTTGGTGAGTAAGGATAAATGGATCGTTGATTAGAGTTTTGCAAAATTTAATTTTAATACTCTAACAAAGCTTTTGAAGGGTATAACTTTGAACCCAAACAAACACTCCCTTATGGATAAATTGTCCAACAAAGATAAAATATTCCTTGGTGAATTTACAATGATACCCCTTCTAGAATACAAGATTCCTCACTAAACAAAAATAATTTCTCAAAAGTGCTACATCTAATTTTAAGTGAGATAAAGTAAAAAAATATTGAGAGAGAGATATATAGATAGATAGATAGATAGATAGATAGAGAGAGAGAGAGAGAGAGAGAGAGAGAGAGAGAGAGAGAGAGAGAGAGAAAGAGAAAGTAAGAGAGAGAGATAAAGAGAAAGCTCTCATTTTAAGGATGTTAAAATGTGAATGGAGGAGCCTTTATTTATAGGCTAGAGGTTAACACAAAAAAGGAAATACCCATGGGCCAAAATTAATGTGTCAATCGATTGACACCTTGCTCCAATTGATTGGAAGTCCTAAAAATAAACGACAATGAAAGTTAAAAAGGAAAGAAATGATCCAGATATGTTGCCCTTCATTAAGATGTTGCCACAAACATTTAAGAAGAACTTTGCACTAGCCCAATTGATTGGGTATGAGGGCCAATTGATTGGACAATACAAAATTTTGTAAAAAACTATTTTAACAGTTCCCGATTCAATCGACACAACTCCAAAATATTTTTATAGATATTTTCTTAAGAGATAGAGGCTAAAAACTTGTGTTTTATGTATGTGTGTGATTTAGCCATATAACTTTATGAAAATAAACATTTATGTTCTTGCAAAATGCAGTTCACTCAGACGCGACATGGCGAGCTTTTAAACTTCCTCTCTTTCATACTTTGAGTCTTCAAGACTTATCAAGTAAGCCAATCATATAAACACTTGATTAAATATTCATGGAGACGAGTCTTGGTATTTATTCATATTGAGTACTATCATCAAATGATGTTTGTAGTGATTGTCAAACTCTAACTTGTCTGCTTGCATCTTTGATCACTTGTGATATTTGAATCCTCGTAGGTTGATATGCTAGTTTCCATACAATTTGCATGATCAAACACTCATTTTAGTTCTCATAATCAAAATCACATTGTTGATATCATGCTTTGATCACTTCTTTAAATGACCTATAAAACATGGTTCCATAAAGTTTTGGCCCCAAGCAATCCATCTAAGGAAAACAATTCTAACCTTCGGAAAGAGGTGGACACTCACAACTCTCTTTCTTCTATGGCCTCCAAGGTGTACTACTGATAAGTTCAAATTTTATCTATTTTGTATATAATTTTTGTTGCACTTATCTATACTTTTTGTTAAAATCATTCGAATAAACCCCGCTTTGTTTGTAAATACGTTTACTTTACGTTATAATGTATATATTGCATTTTCGTGTAAATATCATTGATTTTAATTGTTTTCCATTTATTTTTTAGGTATTAAATCATTTATATTTTAGAATTGTTAGATAGATAATTGAATAAGATTTCTAACACTTCAAACCGGGCGAAAAACAGAGTTACGGTTCAAAAGTTATGAATAAAATAGTGCTGGATTTTTGTTGTTAGTTGTCAGCTGGGCCAGGCGGTGGATTATGCCGCCGGGAGGTGGAGTCTGATGAAGAATTGAATAAATTCCAAAAATTTAACCTGCTTCGCCTCTCTTGAGCGTCGGGCGGTGCAGGGCCGGACGATACTTCTAGAGTTGGGCGGTGGTAGATATTTATGGTCAAGCTGTATAAATTACGTAGCTGGCATGAGTAAAATAAAGTGCAACACTGTTTACCCTGAAAATTGAAAACAACCAGTGGTCCTCTAAAAACAACACAATGTTCTCAGTCACTCACAGAATCGACCAAATTGATCATTAGACATGTGCTATAAATATGTTTTAATTAGTTTTTCAGGAATATTGGCATAAACTCTTCGACAGACTTTATGAAGTATTTTGGTAAAAAAAAGAAAAGAAAACAAACAAGACTCAAAACAGTTTAAGTCGAAAATAAAGTGCAATAAAGTGTAAATGACAAGGAAATGTAGAGAAAGAAAGTAAAAAGACAATAAAAGGCTGAATAATAAACTTGCTTGAAAGTAAAGAAAATGCAAGATAAAAGACTTCAAAGTAAAAACTTGAATATAAATTGCATTAATATAAAAAGGGTGGTGATCTTATCACGTACATTCTCGCCTTCACTCGTTTCTCTACACACGGGTACTTTGAGTGTTTATAGAGTTACTTGTACAATATGATTCACACACAATTCAAACACTAGATCTACTTTATTTATACTAGTCGAAAGTAACCGCTATTGGCAGTTTACTCCTAAAAATATGCCACTTGGCACTTTGCATGTTCTTCAACTTCCATTGAGCACCATTTGTCTTTATTCAAATTTTGAAAGAAACATAACTTTCCCTCCAACGTAGATCTCAACTGTTGCACGCTTGCCATTGCAAGGATACACGATCGAAGGTGATTCTTTTATACTTAGAAAATATTCTAAGTCCACGTCCTTATACTTCCTTGCATCTTCGACTCAGGCCTCCTCAGCTTTACTTTATACGAAGCCTTTTCCTTTCCACCAAAACATGATGCTAAAGTCAATGTTTTCTCAAGTCAACTAGGTGTCAAAATTATGAACCAACAAATTACCCCCCAAAAATGTCCTTTCGACCTAGTTAACATAAATGTCATTTTTTGATCATAGCTTTCGACACCCATCTTTCACGGCACAAAAGTATGGTCATAACTGACCAACCCATGATCAAGAAACTATTCAGTTTATACCAACCATGCCCATGACGTCACGTTATGATGGTTTTTATAAACTTCTCTTCAACAACCACTCTATTACTAGTCATTATTGCGCTTCTCTCATGAAACCATACCTCTGCAGTCACATCATAACTTCCAGCTCCCAGAGACACACCTCAAGAGGACACACGTCCCACTAACACACTTTGTCTTAATGGTGATTTTAACACTATTTGTCTTCCAAAACCTTATATATACCACCACTTTCCACACTTGATAAATTTTACGCTTCCAAACCTTTGAAACTCATTCTTCTTCTCCCAAAACTTCAAGAACTCATAAAATCTTCCAACTTCCGAAAATTTCTTCAATGGCTTCCAACCAAGCAGATTCCCAAAACAAAAAGACTCCAAAGAACAAAATCTCTTCTAGCACAGCTCCATTGCGTCCTTTTACCCAAATATATGGTCCTAAGCTAGTAAGGAACCAACAATTTGTACCGGAACCTCTTCAGGAAGAGAAGAGACACATTTACGAGTCCCAGGTAATTATTCCTCTCATTATTTATGATAAACAAACTGCTATTTCTAGGCCTTTGTTCAAGTTCTTGCTGATGATGCCAAGTTGGGTGAGTTCTTTCCATCTTACCATAGAACCAAACCTTTAGGGAAAAAACACTAAGACTACCGAAGGAAAACCCTCTACTGAGCCATTTGCCCTAGATTTGTCATTTTTGAATGGAAACACTCGATTGGCAAGAGTTGTTCCTTCCTTTCCAGGTTTCGACCGCTGGTTGGCCAAAGTGGAAAAGGTCAAGGCTGGAGAATGGAAAAGGATACAGATTTATGACCTTCTGATGTTGTCGAAGACTAGTCTCCTATATTACTCAAATATGTTGATGGCTTCCCTGCACTTCTGGGGTAACACCCATTATACCTTCCATCTACCTTGTGGGATGGTGACTCCCACGCTTTTCGACATATCAGCTATAATAGGGCTTAAACCTACTAGTCACACTTATGAAACAGAGATTGACAATGAAGGCCCTATAGGTTTTGCTTCATGCAAACCCACTTACGACAATTTCATGAAGTATTATTTTCAAACTTCAATCGAAACCGTTTCAAACAAAGAACACATTGCCTTTTTAATCATGAGGCTCTGTAAATATGTTTGTACTCTTAATCCTTGCAGGTGGCCAGGAAATATTTGCCTTTGGCTAACCAACTATATAACAACACAGGAGTGTACCTCAGTGAAGTGATCCTAACCTCACTTTACGAATTAATCAGTGAGAATGATACTGGCCTAAAGAACATAGGTCCGACTGGGGCTCTCCAATTGGCTGGACCTCTCTAGTTACTTCCAATTGTTTTTTATTAAAAAAAACTTATTTCATCAACACAAAACCGCATGCTTCTCCATCATCAGCAATCGTCCACCCTATCATTTCACACTCCGTGAGATCCGTCGGCAAACTACTCTTACACTCAGACGAGATTATTGATCAGTATTCTACTTTTATTCATTTTGTCAGATACTATTACTGCTAATAGTGTTTCGTTTTGTTGTGTATTTTTCTTGATTTAAAGATGTATATTATTGTGTGCTTAGTAAGTGAAAAATAACTTTTCTTATTATTTTCTTTTTATTTTACTTATATCTCATAAAAGTCTCTTTTTTTTAGACAATTCACAATAGAGTCCAATATTTTTTAGTAATATTGTATTTAATTCAATTATTTTGATTTAGGAAAACTTATTTGAGTTTGTGTATAATTTATGATTAGACTTAATTTCTTTTTTAAATAACTTTGACATTTGTTTTTTTTAACTAAAATTAATTTAGAAATTAGTTAATTAATTTTTTTAATAAATAAATAACAAAAACAATTTTCTTATAAATTCTTAGGTTTTTAATTAATTTTCTATCAATTTTGTTTATCTTTTATTTATTTAAATTTCTTAGAGAAAATGTATAGGGTTGCACTTTTAAATGTAATAGTGTAGTTTTTGCTTCTCGCACGATTAAATATTGTAACTGTCCCAAAGTCCTGTAATAGAGTAGACTTATTTTCCCCGCACCTTATATTCTTATGCTTGTATGTATATATATATATATATATATATATATATATATATATATATATATATATATATATATATATATATATATATATATATTCAACTGTGTAGTAATTAGGCATGTATTGCAAGACTTAAAAATAAACGCTAGAATAACCTTGACAACTAAGATAAAATAACTGAATGGAACACACTTGCACACTTCACCTCTAGGGTAATTTCTCTTGTTGCCTTTCGAATAATGGTTATGTCCTTTGAACGTAGGGATACCATAACACGTTGCCTACAAATAAAATCATCATAGTCCATTCGTTAAAAGATCATAGTCCCTCGATGTCCCTTCAAGGTTGCTTACGATACATGATCTAGTCCCTCGAAAAATGATGATAGTCCCTTCAAAATGCTAAGGTATTCCTACATGTTGCTTTCTATGACCATACACTGACCCTACGATATCCCGTACATCCAATGAAAGGACTTATTACCAACTAATGGTATGGATAGTCTCTTTCCCTTAAAACGAAAGAAAAAATAAATAGAAAAAGACCAAAATTTAGGAGGGTATTAAATCATAGCCTACTTGCTCCTAAATACTTTTTATCACTACACTTTGAAAACAAAAATAAAACAAATACTTTTTTCCTTACAATGGGTACATAAAAGTATATTTCTCAAACACTTTGCAAACTCCCTTGAGGACTGAAACAATAGAGAATGCAAAGTTTTCCTTACAATAGGCATCTTTTCAAATATTCTTCAAAGCATCACACACACACACACACACACAATTTTCCAGAAGTAAAAGTGAGCAAGTAAGCTAAGAGCCCATGGATAACCATGAATACGAAGGGTGCTAACACCTTCCCTTTGTATAAATACCCCCCAAATCCAAAACTCTTTTAAAGGTATTTTTCTGTACTTTTTTTCCTTTCCAAATAAGTTGGATAAAATAAAAGACGATGTGGACTCATGCTTAACCGCAACATTTTGCTCTGTGAAAATAAAAATAAAAAGTAGAAAGTCCGGTTTGTAAAACCATCGCGATTACATTTGGCTTTTTCCCACATAATTTTTTTATCAATCCAATAACCACCTTATTTGCTGCTTCGACTTGGCCATTTGCATGAGCATAATAAGGCATAGAGGTTAGAAGTTTTAAACCCATTTCCTTAGAAAATTCTTGCATCTCTCGACCAGTGAAAAATGACCACTGGTCTATTGTGATAGAGTCTGGGATTCCAAACCTATAAATGATATGCTTTTGAATAAACTCAATTATATATTCCTGGTTAACATTTGGCAAATGTATTGCCTCAACCCATTTGGTGAAATAGTCAATACCTACCAAAATGTATTTCTAGTTCTTAGATGACGCTGGTCGAATTTCTCCAACCAAATTCAAATCCCAACCTCTAAAAGGCCATGGTTTGACAATAGAGTGAAGTTCACTTGTAAGGACATGTTAGATGCCAGCATGAATTTGGCACTCTTGACAGCCCTTAGTAAATTTAATACAGTCTTTTAACATAGTAGGCCAATACATGCCTTGTTGAAACAAAAACCATTTCATTTTTTTGACCTACTTGATGTGCTCCATATGCCCCAATGTGTATAGTCGAAAGAGCCAAATATGCTTATGACAAACTAAGGAACTTGAGCAACACTCCCTCAGGAGTCTTTTTAAACAATTCATTACCTAAAAAGAGCATCGAGTGCTAGAATGGAGATATTGTACTATAGGTTTCCTCCAATCCTTGCCTGTTAGAGCATCGAGTGCTAGAATGGTGAAGTTGTTTTTGTCAGTGTATATAAGCTATGTTTCTTCTAAGTCTGATAGTGCTCACCCAACTGATACTACTCTCCCCTGACTTTGATTGCATCTTGCAATTTTTCCTTCGAAATTTTGTATCCTGATGCAATCTGAGCCAATTCATTTGCAACTTGGTTTTCCAATCTTAGGATGTGTCGAAAACTAACTACTTCAAAATTCTTAAGCAGTCGATTCACCACTACAAAGTGCATGATTAGGTTTTATTTTATGCACTTGTATTCTTTGGTGACTTGTTTTATAACTAACTCAGAATCTCCCATTATTTTGACATGAGTTGCCCCTAATTCTAAAAATACCTCAAGTCCGACTAACAAAGCCTCATATTCAGCCTCGTTGTTTGAACAACAGCCTTCAATTTTATACTTGAGTGTTGTTGGAATTTTTTGAGGAGAAATAACAAGTACCCTTATGCTTGTCCCATCTTTATGGCTAAACCCATCGAAGTATAACTTCCAAGGTTCTACCTCAAGATAGTTCAATCCATTTTCATTAACAGAGTGGAAGATAACAAAGTCGGCCACTACTTGTCCTTTAACTTCCTTTAAATGCCTATATGTCAAATAATACTCAATTAATACCAATGCCCATTTACCAATTCGACTATGCAAAATAGGCTTAGATAACATATGTTTAATAACGTCGAAACGAGAAGAAACATAAACATCAACTGGTTTTATATATTGCTTTAATTTTGTACATGAATAGTATAAGCATAAACAAAATTTTCTATTGTGATACACCTAGTTTCTGCATCATTTAAAACTCTACTAAGGTAATAAATGGCCCTTTTGATGCCATCATCATACTCTTGAGCCAAATGCTCTCCAAAGTCTTATCTGATGCATCTATGTACAACCTCATACTCTTCCTCCTACAAGGTGGTGAGAGAATGGGAGGGTGGCTCAGGTATTCCGTGATCTTGTCGAAGGCTTCCTGTTGTGCTTGCCCCCAGTCGAACCTTCTTAGTTGATTCGAAGAAAAAGTGAGAAGGCTTGCATTTTTCCACTTAGGTTGGATATAAATCTCCTCAAAAAATTAATCTTCCTTAACAGTGATTGCAACTCCCTCTTTGTGGATGGCGTTTTCGCTTCCATAATGGCTTTGGTCTTATTTTGGTTGATTTTGATCCCCTTCTTATGGACTACAAAGCCTATAAAGTCCCCAACATGTACACAAAAAGCACACTTAAGATGATTCATTTTAAGACATGCTTTCTCATCCTTTCAAACGAATGTCGAAGATGGTCCATCTGATCTTTCCCTGAAGTAGACTTAACAACAATATCATTAATATAAATTTGCATAAAACTGTCTATAAAATCATGGAAGATTGAATTCATTGCCCTTTGATAAGTTTCCCCATCATTTTTTAAACCAAAAGGAATCACTACCCATTTGTAGGGGCCTAAGGCTCATGGACATTGAAAAGGAGTCTTTGGGACATCTTCTTCAGCGATGAATATTTGATTGTGCCCAAAATAACCATCCAACATGCTAAGATACTCATGTCCTGCAGCAAAATCAACTAGCATTTCTGCTACAGACATCAAATACTAATCTTTAGGGATTGCAGAATTTAAATCTCTAAAATCAATACAAACCCTTAAAGAGTCATTCTTTTTTATAACTGGTACAATATTAGCTAACCATTCGACATACCTGGCCGTACGGATGAACTTACATCAAAGCAGCCTTTCAATTTCCTCCTTTATTTTGGAGAGGGTTGCTGGGGCGAACCGTCTTGGATTTTGCTTGACAGGCTTCTTCCCATGTTTTATTGGCAACTTATGTTTGACAAGCTCTCTTTTCAAACCAGGAATTTTGTCATAATCCCAGGCGAAGCATACTTTGAACTCTTTCACTAACTGGTCTACTTCGACTTTGAGTTGTGGGTCAAGGTTGGCACTGATGTATGTAGGCCTTTTAACTTCACCTTCCCCTAAGTCGACTTCTTCCAAAGGATACTGAGCTAGCATTTTGATGTTGTCCGACAAAGGATCCTTCTCAAAACCTAAAGGCTCATTGTCATAGATGGAATCAATCCTTTGGTCTTGTTCTTCGATTAAAACTTAATCAGGTAGTTCGGGGTCGAAGTATTTACCAGGACCACCTTTGATAAACTCTATATTGGCTTCGCCAGCCATGTGATTTCGCACAGCCTCCAAGGCCGCTTATAACTTAGTTTCAGCCACATAGGCCGAAATTCTTTGTAGTACTTCGAGTTCAGTTATTATTACTTCCCTTGCTTCCCCAACCTGTAGGACGTATCTGTGGCTCCCCAAAGTAGGGTTGGAAATTTCCTTCATCCTTTACAACCTCTTTATCCCATCGAAAGCCCTCCACAGGATGTAGGTACAATGAGAAGAATAAATGGTTGGCAGGGGTAAATTTAAACTCTGCTAGGGTACATGGCGCAATATGTGCCAAGTTCTTGTCGAATTCAAGTACTTTGAAGTACCCTTGATTCCCTTCAATGTTCTCCACTATCCCACCAGGCCTCCATATGGTTACCCTTTGGTGCATGGAGGAAGGTGAAGGGAAATCGCTATAAAAAATGTAGCGGAAAACAAAAATTTCCCTTTAGAGACCCTTATGAAAGATCATGATCTATGATAAAATATTTACCTCTTGTGGCGCTTGATGTAACACCCAAATCACCCCACGGAAGTATCATTAAAATCAGAGTAAAATTTTCAACTTTTATTTGAGTGTCACAATCAACTTCATAAACGGCTCACTGATCCGTTTTCAAAAACATTTGTTCAACATGCAGCAGAAATAAGATTTAAACTAACATAACTTAACTTCAATTACAAAATTATTTTTCAAAAGAAATAATAAATAACAACAACGTTGACCCAAATCTCAAAGCGATATATCAGAGCTAACACCCTAAAGACGAGAAGTACTCCAACTTCACTGACCACCACTCGACTTATCCTGCTCACCTGCATGTTACCAACGAGAGGGTAACATTCAAACAGAATGGGTGATATACTTACATCATAAAGATAATATAATAATAATTATATAAGTATCCTAAAATTAGACTACTTCTCACAACGACTATTCCACAACATTACATACAACAACAACACATAAACCATAACATCATATATAATGACCACAACAATTATGCAATGAGACTCAACTTGACTCTATGCATGCGGTACCATAATCTGATCTCTATTTAAAAATCTAGTTCCCGTCGTAACTCTCGACCCCTCTTTCATGGTCCAAAATGATCCCTTTTTCATGATCACACCCTCGGCCCCTATTTCTTGACCATGTACGATCCTTATTTCATGACCGCACCAACATCACAACAACGACATACCCCACCTTGGTATGTTAAACAACTTATGTAACATGTCATGCAACATTAATGATATACATGCATACTCACAACAACTACATCATACAACATCAACAACGACCACATATCGCAACATCAATCAACATACTACTAATTATCATCATCACGATTATCATGCATTTCATAACATATCATCATATAATTCAACTCATATCATAACAACGCAACACACAACATATCATATAATCATGTATCATTAATAAGCATATGAAGCACAACATCACAACAACAACCACAATGAACACATCGATCATGTTTAAATTCAACTCACACTAATTATCCCTATAATTAAGTGTATAACTCATCTTTCACTACCTCCACTATACCCCATCAGTTCCTAGGCATTACTAAGCATTAGATAATTTTTCAGTAATTTTCCAGAATTTAAAAATTAAATTTTCACGCTCCAGGGCTCGCTAATCGAGGGCCACATCTCGCTAAGCACCAAGCCCCCTAACTCTTCTCACTAAGCGAACTCTGAGATTTTTCAAATCACAGCTCGCTCTCAACACTCAAACCTGCTACAAATTTCTCATGTATCCAGCACCAACAACAACCAGAAACCACAGTATTCATCAAATTCACCATTTAATTCATACAATTAACAACTAGTAATAATCAACAACACATAATCCAACCTAATCCCCCCTCAATCCACCACAATCTCAATCCCTAATCCTCAACCTACCCAATTCCCTTTAGAAAACCCTTAAGATGGAAGAATCCCATCCTTACCTTAGGTTTCATTGAGAAATTCTTCTTCTTCTTTACGAACTCTTCACGAATAAACCTTTTTCCTCTTCTTCTCCTCTTCACACCTTTTCACGATCGTTCTTGTTCTCTCCCAAATACAATTATGTTTTCCCCTTTTCCTTATTTCCAACATAACCCCTAAGACCTCACTTATGATCTTCCCCTTTTACCCTTATTACTTTCACCAATTGAGCACCTTGTCCTTATCTCTTATTTATTCCATTTATTTTATTTAACATCTAATAATACAATTATCCACCAAATATAATTTAACATCACAATTATATTCGAATATATTTTATTCTTCACACAGCACAACACACATTCTGAATAAAATAATTAAATAAAATCCGGGCGTTACAACTCTCCCCCACTTAAAAGGTTTTCGTCCTCGAAAACTTACCTCAAGTAAAAAGATTCAGATACGACTCTCGCATCCTGCTTTTCAATTCCCAAGTCATATGCCCACCGACAGCTCCTCCCAAACCACTCGCACAAGGACAATCTCTTTGCCCCTCAACTGATTTACCTCCTAATCATCAATTCGTTTCGGTAATGCTTCAACTGTAAGATTATCTCTTACTTCAACTTCATCCATCGGTATTACATGTGACGGATCCGGAACATACTTCTGAAGCTTCAACACATGGAACACATCATTCAAATTGGACAATCTCGGTGGAAGCGCCACTCTATAAGCAACAGGTCTAACTCTTGCCGAAATCTGACACGACCCAATAAACTTAGGAGTAAGCTTCCTCGACTTCAAAGCTCTTCCTACACCTGTCACTAGAGTAACCCTAAAAAATACATGGTCTCCTTCTTGAGACTTAGGATCCTTTCTTCTCTTATCATGGTAACTCTTTTGCCTACTTTGTGAAGTCTTCATCTTATCTCGAATCAACATTACCATCTCAGTAGTCTGTTGTACAATATCTGGTCCAAGTACAACACTCTCACTCGACTCATGCCAACACAAATGTGCTCTACATCTCTGACCATACAAAGCTTCAAACGGTGCCATTCCGATACTGGAATGATAACTATTGTTATGCGTAAACTCAATCAACGACAAATGACTATCCCAAGCACCTCATTTTTCAAGCACACAAGCCCTTAACAAATCCTCCAAAGATTGTATCTTCCTCTCTGTCTGTCCATCAGTCTGAGGATGATAAGCGTAACTCAACTTCAACTTCAAACCCAATGCCTCTTGCAAACTCTTCCAAAACCTCGAAGTGAACCTCAAATCTCTATCCGACACAATACTCAAATGAATTCCATGCAACTTCACAATTACACCCATATATATCTCTTCCAATCTCTGCAAAGAATAAGTTATTCCAATCGAAATAAAATGCGCTGACTTCATCAACCTATCAACAATCACCCAAATGGCATCATGCCCTCTTGGAGTACTATCCCATTTCCACTATGGTACATCCAACGGTTGCATCAAAACAACAGGTTTTTGATGTTCCACTTTCGGCTTCTGGAAAGTCAAACACGCATACACAAACTGAGCCACATCACGTTTCATACCAGGCCACCAAAATATCTTCTTTAAATCATGATACATTGTCGTCGCTCCTGGATGAATACTCAACCCAGTCTTATGCCCTTCTTCAAGAATCATTCTCTTCAAATCAACATCATCAGGAATGCATATGTGATCTCTAAATCTCAGCACTCCCTATTCATCAACCCGAAACTCATTATTCCTAACTCGTTCATCATTAACCATTAAGTCCACTAGTTTCACATCTGACTTCTGAATTTCCCGAACACGATCAAGAAAATCATTATTAACTTTCAACATTCCCAACATCACACTATGAGGTGTCTGTTCGCAAACCAAACTCATATCTCTAAATTGTTCAATCAACTCCAACTCTTTAGCCATCATAGCTGACATATGTAATGTCTTCCGACTCAAAGCATCAGCTACAACAATAGCCTTACCAGGATGATAATTCAAACAAAAATCATAATCCTTCAAAAATTCTAACCAACGCCTCTACCTCATATTCAACTCTTTCTGATCAAATAGGTATTTTAAACTCTTATGATCGCTATAAACTTCAAACCTCGAACCATACAAGTAATGTCTCCAAATCTTTAAGACAAAAACCACAGCTGCCAACTCCAAATCGTGAGTAGCATAATCCCTCTCATGAATTCTAAACTGACGCGAAGCATACGCCACAACCGGACCATCTTGCATTAATACTCCACCTAAACCCATTAGAGAAGCATCACAATAAACCACAAACGGTTCATCCGCTTTCAGCAAAATCAAAACTAGCACAATAGTCAACATCTTCTTCAGCTCAATAAAACTCTTCTCACACTGAGAATCCCACACAAATTCCTTGTTCTTACATGTCAATTGGGTCAACGAAAGTTCCAACTTCGAAAACCCTTCAATAAACCTCCGATAATAACCGGCCCGTCCTAAGAAACTTCTAATCTCTGTCACTGACTTCAGAGTCTCCCATTGTAGTACTGCATCTACTTTGGACGAATCCACAACAATCCCCTGTTTCGAAATCACATGACCCAGAAAACTCACCTCTTTCAACCAGAATTCACATTTTGACAGCTTCACATAGATTTGTTTTCTCTTTCAACACTTGCAAAACAATTCGCAAATGCTCAACATGCTCTTCTTCTGACTTAGAGTAAATCAGAATGTCATCTATACACATAACAACGAAATAGTCTAAATACTCATGGAAAATTTGATTCATATACTCCATGAATACACCAGGTGCATTAGTAACTCCAAATAGAATCACTACATATTCGTAGTGTCCATACCGAGTCCTAAAAGCAGTCTTCTGAACATCCTCATCCTTCACTCTTATCTAATTGTAACCCGATTGCAAATCGATCTTACTGAACACACAAGCACCAACCAACTGATCCATCATATCATCTATCCTTGAAAGCAGATACTTATTCTTAATCATCACCTTATTCAGTTGTCTGTAATCAATACACAACCTCGTGCTACCATCCTTCTTCTTCACCAACAATACCGGTGCTCCCCACGATGATACACTCGATCTCACAAATTTCTTTTCTAACAGTTCCTCTAATTGTTTCTTCAACTCAGATAACTCGGAAGCTGACAAACGATACGATGCCATCGAAATAGGTCTCAATCCTGGCACAAGATCGATATTAAATTCCACCTCTTGCTCCGGCGGCGCATCTACCACATCATCTGGAAACACTTCCAGGAAATCACTCACCACTTGAAATTCACTAATTTCCATGTCATTCTCCACCGACAATGAAGCGAACATCGCCAAAACTTGCGCTTCATCATCCAAAAGTTCTTTCAACTCTCGAGCAGACAAATAACCAGCTTCTTCTGGCTCTTCACCAGGAGTAAGAAACCGAAATGACTTACTAAAGCAATTAATATGAGCATGGTTGTCCTGTTATCATTAAATTTCGACGGTAGAAATTAATGAGGTTATTTTGGCTTAGTAAAATTCTTTTCTTGTGATAAGCTAAAAGTAAGGTTTCGACCTAACCAACTAAAGGATGAGAGTCGAAGGGACCTACATACAAGTTTCATACTTAGTGAAATTCTAAGTTTGGAATATTTTCTAAGTGTTGAGGGGATTCGACTAAGTGTATGTTCGACAAAGGTGGAAGTTACCAAGGTTCTTGCACGTTCAATCTTGGAGGGAAAATGTGGAGTTTTCAATTCAAAGACAGGGACAAGTGGCGCAAGATGAAGCTTCTTCAGCATATAGTGGGACAAATGTCACCATCTTAGGATAGTTGTAGGAGAAAATGTCGAGAGCAGTTACTTTGTAATGGATGTAAATAACTTAGTCTAGTGTTAGAATAAGTGTGTGCAAATCATATGTACTAGTAACTCCGTATACTCAAAGTATCCGCTTGTAGAGAAACGAGTGCAGTGAGAATGTACGTAATTGAAAAACAATCAATTTATCTTCAATGTCAAATTTATCTTCAAGTTATTTACTTTTGAAGTCATTTATCCTTTACAAGCCTTTATTTTAAAGCAATTTACATTTTATGGTCATTTATCCTTTCAGCAATTTACTGCGTTTCCTTTTACAATTCCAGCCTCTTTACATTTCTAGCAATTTAACATTCATCGCCTTGCCCTTTTAAATTTTATTTAATTTCAAGCCTTGCCTTTACTTTCCTTTAAAATTCAAAGCCTTGTCTTTACCTTGATTTATTTTGAAAGCCTTTTCCTTTTACTTTATTTTCTTTTTAAGATAAATTCTGAATCTTGTTGAAAGATTCAAGGCATTTTTCCCAAAAATGTGATATACCAAAATCACAATCCTTTTGCTTAGCACGTGTCCTAGGATCAATCTAGTCGATCCTACGAGTAACTGAGGGTATTTTCGGTATCTTTAGAGGACCAGCGGTTGTTTACCAATTTTGGGGGTAAACATGTACTCCAACCAATTAATTCCTAAAATCACATCCATACCTCTCAACGGAAAACAAATCAAATCTACACCAAAGTCCTTACCATAGATCGATAACAGACAATTCATACATACAAGAGAAGTAGTTAATGACCCATCAGCAGGAGTCTCAATAACCATCTCTCCTTGCTGTCAGAATGCTCTATTACTTTGAGCATGTTAACCTCACCAAGTTTAGTGAAGTTAGCTTCTCCAACTTAAAGAGGACCTGAGTCGATCTTCATCTAGTTCTTGGGCTTCTCACTGAACTTGAGTCTCCCTTCTTGAATTGCGTTATGCACCAAATCCTTGAAAAGAAAACATTGAGAAGTTTTATGGCCCAAAAAGTTATGGTATTTGCAAAAACCTCCCTTTTTTCTTTGTTTTAAAGGTGGAACTATAACACCTGGAGGCACCAATATCTGCCCATCCTTAACTAACAAATCGAATACTTTGTCACATTTAGTGATGTCGAAAGTGTACGTTTTCTTTGGAAACCTATCATTTTTTTCAGTTTCGACGAGGTTTTTTCCATTAGAAGGAACTAGCAGATTACATGAATAGGGGCACCTTGCTTCATTTCAGCCAGGTCTATTTCACTTTCGTCGAAATCTATGGATTCATCATATATTTCTTCGACCCTCTCATGAAATCCAACGTAGGCTATTCTCTTGTTTTTATTTTTCATAGCCTTTTCGTCTCTTAGATGCTCTACTTATCGAACTCTATGAGCCAATTGGGTCATATCTCTCAAGTACTGAGTGTCCATTTTCTTCCTAATATAATAATCGAGGCCACCAGTGGCCATTTTGACAAGCTTGCTTTCAGGTACTTGTGTAAAACATCTAGCCTTGTGTAAACACCCCAAATTTGCCCTCACCCATTCACACCATGGCTTGTGATCTTTTCATGTGCATAAGATCAATCATAGCATCTCATATTGCATTTTTTGCTTCACTACATTAGTTCTAAGTCATCTGCATCTAGGGTTTGTGATCTGAGCCATCCAAGAGCTATTTGAGCCACTCAAAAGGTCATCAATCACTTCAAAGGGGTCCATGTATGTTCTAGCATCATATTATATCCTCTTAAGATCAAATAAGTCAAAGAATCACAAGAACTGAGAAAGGCATGGAAGCAGAGCCAGGTTTAACTGCACAGATGACCTAAAATTAGGGTTTTGGATTCAAAGGCCATAACTCCAAATTTTCTGGTCATTCTTGTTTCTATTGGTCTCTATATGTTATGAGGATCATTCATACCAATTTTCATGAAGAAATTCCATGGGGAATGTATCTAATCAAGAGTTGACTTCTTGAGCAAGTCAATGCAAAATCAGGGCATCTGAGGCCCCCAGTGACCTAACCAAAGGGGGTTCTTCATCATTTTGAATGTGTATGATCTTTATTTGGTCATAGAAGATGTTAGAAGTTCACAAAATTGAAGAATTTCAAGCCATTTGCAAAGTTGCCTTTTTGGGAAAGTGACTTATATTGCAAACTTGCCATTTTAGGAAAGTTTTTCAACCTCCTCTTTTTGATTCAAAAATGCTTCAAATGAGAAAACTTTGGTCATGAAAGTTGTAGAATGGATCTTCCCATTTTCAAAAAGTACAAGAACTCATTCTAATTCATTTTGGATCAAAAGTTATGGCTTGTCAAAGTTGAGGAAAATCACTAAATTTTCACTTTTGCACAAAAGGGAAAACTTGCAAATTCTCATGCCAAGCATCTATGTGACTTAAAATCAGCCTCTAACTAATACACAAACATCATGTATGGCCCAAAATTCAGATTTGCCCAAGAAGTTTCTCACTTTCATGCTTTGAATTCCAAGCTATCATAAGCCATTTTCCATGAAGTCCAAAAAAGGAACTCTTGCAAAATTGATCCCCAAGGTTTTGTACGGTCTCTAACTGATTTCAAGACACCACCATAACATCATGTAACCTATCACAACCAAAATTCAGCAAAGAGTGTTACCTTTCAATGACCAAAAGTCACAAAGTGTAACAAGTTGCAAAATTGTAAAACATGTGAGATCTCACCCTTCATCCATTACAGCTCACCACAACTGATCCAAGAGCCATCCTCAAACTCAGCTGAGGCAATCCAAACACAGAAATCTTCTCTGCCACAACCCATGCCTCAAGTACACCAAACCTTGACTTTTTGCAATTTCTCCCATGCTTTTGGAATAGTGATCAGCAGCCTCTACTAACCTGCTCCACAACCTACTCAAACATTATGGGAGTGATATAGCAACTCACACAAGCCAGAAAACACACACAATCCAACTTGCACAAGATCTGTCCCAAACTTCTTCTCTGAATTTTTTCTTCACACAACCATCAAACTTCACTTTTTCTTTCACCAACAACTCACAAGTCACCCTTAGAACATAAACCACCCCCTGAAACAGCTTGAAACATCACACACCAAGTCCTCCATTTCTGCTACACCAGAGTAAAACAGCCATAACCAGCCACTCTCAAAGTTTTCTAAGCTTCATTCCATCATCAAGAGGATCATTGGAGCTTGTTTGCACCAAGTTTGAGGCCAGAAAGCTCCAAAGTTCAAAGCTCCAGTTCAGGTATCATCAAGAACATTTTTTTTAGAAATGAAATCTCTTGTTATAGGATGATAGAGTTTGTTTCACTGATCATGTTAAGCTTTGAAACACTGAAAATGGTTGAGAAATGAGTGTGTATGCATGTTCTGAAGTTTTTGCAGTCTTCTTGATTTTGCTCGAATCTTGTTGTTGATGCATTGTAAATGTGATTTTATGATTGATTCATGTTTGGGGTGGGTAGAGGATGAAATCTGGAGAGTTAGAGCACTTAGAACAGCCTAGGGAATGAGTTTGATTATGAATTTTTGGAAAAAAACAACATAATGAATCGATTCATTCTAGCATGAATCGATTCATTATGTTGAGTGGTTCCTGGATTTCGCAAAATGAATCGATTCATCCTTTGATGAATCGATTCATGCTGTTTAACTAATTCTGTTTTGTCAAAAATTGATCAGTATGAATCGATTCATCCAAGCATGAATCGATTCATTCTTCTGTTAACCAATTTTAATTCATTTTGTTTGTATTTTATTTGCATGAATTTTAAAAAATAGCAAAACACTTTGAAAAATTCTGAAATTTTTTGTCAAGCATTTCATTAATTTTCAGAACCCAAAAATATTTTTATTTTTATTTTTTGCATTAAAAATTATTTTTAAATCATTTAAATGTTTATTTTTAATTAATTAATGAAAATTAATTAATTAAAAATGCATTTAGGTATTTAAAAATCACAAAAAAATTCACATTGCATTTTAAAACATTTAGAAACATTATCAAACTCTCAAAACAAATTTCTTTTTGGTTCTTGACCTATTTTGACAATTTTCATTGGAATTAAATTTGTTTAAAAGCAATATTTTGATTCTAATTTGAAAAAATCCATTCTGCCCAACCCTTGAGAGTTTGATGATGGTTCTTCTTGCATTGCATCCTCCATAGCATGTAGTTTATAGGATAAAATTGGTTTGATTTGATATTGCATTTTCAATTTTTTTGGTATTTTTCTTTGTGAGGAACCCCAAAACCCTAGTAATCTTAGGAAATTCATAACTTTCACTAGGTTAAGAGTTAGATCGCCTCCTTTGGGCAGTGAACTTGTGTAGGTTTAGGGTTCCTTTGATCCCATTTTCAATTTTTTATCATGTCATTTGCTTCTGGTTTTGAATTTTTGCATTGTATGTTGCATGTAAACCCTAATTTGTGCCTTCCTTTGCATCCATCTTTCATTTGCTTGCATACAAGAACTTTCCATGACATTTTGTGCATCTACATGATTCATAAGACATCTTAGGACATATTAGAATCATGTTTGATCATTGCATCATTCATTTGACATGTCATACCTTCATTTCATTTCATAAGCTTTCATGAACTTTCATGGTTCAGAGCATGCTCCATATGCATCCATTCTCTTGCATGCTCACACATGTGCATCTTGCATGAATTTGCACCATCTCTTGACATCATTTGCATCATGTGTATGTTTATGACTTTGGCCTTTTCCCATCCATATGCATTGTTTCATCCCATTTCTTCCCTTATGCATCTTGTACTAACTTTTCAGGTTAATGGTAAGTTTGTTTGGGAGGTGGATTTGCCTTCCCCTCCTACCTCTTCTAATCTTGTCATTTTACATCCTTGCTGCATTTTTACTTGTCTTTGAGTGAGCTTTCTCACTTGTGCCTCTCTTCCCTCTTTTCTCTTCTCATCTTATCCTTTTTCTATCTTGCTCCTTCCTGGTGGTTTCTCTGAAGATCTTCTTGCAAACCTCATTAATCCTAGGAACAACCAAGCATGATAACAATTAGGGTTTGATTAGTCCCCCATTTAGCTTTTACCTTTGTGTCATCTTTTAGTCTTCTCTTCTCACCTCATCATCAGGGACTAAACCCTAAAGGCTTTAAGGCCTTGTGATTAAGCTTATGCCTGCATCCTTCTATTAGGGTGGAGTGTATAACTTTAATCCTAAGTGTTAAACCCTTAATGTGTTTAAATCCTTTAATCAATCCATCTAATAATCACTAAGACATCAAGCTTGTAACTTGGGCCTTGCATTAGGGTTCTAATTCTTCCTTAATTGGTTAAGAAGGACTAACCCTAGTGTTAATGGACAAGTCCCCCTCAAGTTGTCTTACAAATCATAAAATCCATTTCTTCATCTTATCATTAACTAAAATCCATTTAATAAAGGCCTTGTTTTGTCATGAGGTTAATCCCTAATCATGGATTAAGTTGAGGAGTCTTTCTCAGCTTAAATGTTCTCATCTATTATCCTTCTATTAGGATGGTGTAATGAGTCCATTAAATCCTTGATTGTGGCTTAATCTCATTACTCAACACTAAACAAAAACAACAAAAACATCTAAATAATCACAAGTAGGTTAATGATCTTAATTCTACATCATGGTGATTAAGTGTGATATGCTTACTTCATACTTAAGGTATTCTCATTACCCCTAATCAGAGGGAGGATGTGATGAGTTTACTAACCCTTGGTTTAGGCTTAAGCTCATTTTCTTATGACAAACTCCAAAAACAATAACAAGACTGAAAACACCAAAAACAAACAATAATCGTCTCCTCCGGGATTCTTTTCTCATCTCACTCACTCATAAACGAGAACTTGCTTCTTCCGTCTAATGCAAGACAGTTTGTACTTGAGCCAGACAAGTCATACACTTGAGCATAGACAAGTGTAAACACCCCAAATTTGCCCTCACCCATTCACACCATGGCTTGTGATCATCCTCATATGCATAAACACAAACATATCATCTCATATTTCATTTTTGATTCACTGGATAGTTTCTAAGGCATCTGCACCTAGGGTTTGTGATCTGAGCAATCCCAAAGCTTCTTGAGCCACTCCAAAGGCCACCAATCACTTCAAGGGGGTCCATGTGTGTTCTTATGTCATATCCCATCTCCTCAAAGTCAAAAATGCAGAGGAATCACAAGAACTAGGGTTTGAGTGGATGCAGAGCCAGGTTGAACTGCACAGTTGACTGAAAATTAGGGTTTTGGTTTCAGAGGCCATAACTCCAAATTTTTTGGTCATTCTTGTTTCCATTGATCTCTATATGGTATGGGGAGTATGCATATCAATTTTCATGAAGAAATTCCATGGGGAAGTCATCTGATCAAGAGTTGACTTTTCAGACAAGTCAGTGCAAAATCAGGGCATCGGAGGCCCCCAATGACCCAACCAATGGGTGATCTTCATCATTTTGAGTGTATATGATCTTTATTTGATCATGGAAGAAGGTTGAAGTTCATAGAAATCAAGAATTTAGGGTTTTTGCAAATGTTGACTTTTTGGGCATAGTTGACTTTTCAAGAATGCATCATTTTAGGTCATTTTTCAAGCCATGATTCTTGATCCAAAAAGGCTTCAAATGAAAAAACTTTGGTCATGAAAGTTGTAGATCTCATCTTTCCCTTTTCAAAAAGTACAAGAACATGATCAAACTCTTCTTGGATCAAAAGTTATGGCAATGCAAAGTTGGCAAAAATCACTTATTTTCAAGATATGCACCAAGTGTGAAAATTGCAAAATCATGTGCTAAGTCAAATTGCAACTTCTAATTGGTGTCAAACCAGCACATAAACATTCTCTAAGTCCCAAAATCAGATTTGAACCAAAGGAATCACATGTTTGTATGGCCTTTGGAGCAAGATTTTTCACATGTGAACAAAGGAAGCCAAGTTGCAAAAACTCATGATCACTTCCATCCACTTGCTGCCTAGCCTGCTGACCACTCCTAGCCTTTCCCCCTCACCTTGCTGCGCAGCCCACACCTCTTGTACTTGGCTGAAACATGACCCATGCCTCTCTTACAAGAAGTTGACATTTTGGCAAAAGTAGCCACACCTATCACAGCAGGCCAAGTCACATCAACTGACCAATAGGCTTTGTTTATGTGGATCAAATGCTGGCCATAACACACTTCAAGCAAGGCTGAAACCATCACACTAGACACATTCACAAAAACCTTCCACATTGCAACTTGCTTCGAATCTCTTAACACAGCCACCAAACACAAAAACTTTCTTCATCATCCAACTCAACACACTTCATAGGCCACCCAGCACCAAGAACACAAGCCTGAAACAGCCTGAACACTCCATAACCATTCTTCACCTCAGCCTGCATTTTCCATCGAATCTCTCTCCACAAGCCACAAACAGCCAAACAAACCTTGCAAAGCTTCTCCATACATCATTTGGACCTCAAACAATCACTCACCATGACCTGAAACCTCCAGAAACACCATTGCCATTTTTGATCAAGCTGAAGCAGTTCCTTTCGAATCTCATTATCCAGCCAACTTAAACTCCATTTGAGCATTCAAACATCATCTGGGGATCAAGGAGAGGGGTTTGCACTGAAAGAAGAGGTCAGAAAGTTCTCAAACTGAAAGCTTCAAATCTCAGGTAGCTTGAAATTTATTTTTCCAGAAATCATTTTTATTGTTACAAACTTGTTCTATGTGATTCACTGATCATCCTGGTATCATTGGTTTTGAAAATGGTTGTGATTTGAGCATTTAATTTGTTTCTGAAGCTTGCGTGCCCTAGTTTTCATTTCCTTCGATTCAGCTTGTTTAGGAAAAAGAAATTTGTTTTAGGAGAGGGGTTTGGTTCGTGAGAGCTTGGAGATCATTTCCCAGTTCTTGTTTTTCAGTTTTGATACGATTTGAGGGGTTTGGGGATTTTTCAGGTGAGGTGCTGGCCGGAGAAGACGACCGGAGGTCTTCTCCGGCCCCCTGAAAGTCATTAGGGCTTAATCCAGTAATTAAATGCCATTTGAATTTAGGCCATAGGATCCGTTGACTCCCTTGACTTCGCGCGCGTGTGGACGGCCCAGATGTGCTCATTATGCCCTAATCCACGTGTTTTATTTAATTAATCCATATTTAAGTTAATTTGATCAGAAGCAATCTTGGCCATTCAAAAACGCGCGCAGTCAACCCCTTTGAATCCAGAATGAATCTCAGCCGTCCTTCCTGATTACTTCAGTCTATTTTAATTTTTATTCATTTTTATTTCAATTAACTTGCATATTTATTTTAAAATAGCAAAAATATCTTAAAAATTATGAAACTTTTTTCTTAAAAGTTTTATTAATTTTTAAGACCCAAAAATATTTTTATTTTATTTTTCATCATTAAAAAAGTATTTTTAAATATGCAAAAGTTTATTTTTAATTGATTAATGGGAATTAATTAATTAAAAATACTTTTAGGTATTTAAAAATTACAAAAAAATTCATGAAATGTTCTAAGACATTTAGAAACATTGTCCAACCTTCAAACCAAATTTCTTTTTTGATCTTGATGCATTTTAAGAATTTTTCATTGAATTAAATCATATTTTGTGCATTATTTTGATCATAGATTCAAAAATTCATTTCTGCCTATTGGAGAAGGTTGAGACATTGATTCTTCTTGCATTGTTTTCTATTTTGCATGTAGTTTCTAAGATAAAATGGTCATGATTTGATCTTGCATTTTCCAATTGTTTGACATTTCTTTTGTTAAGAACCCTAAAAAACCCTAATAACTTAGAAAAATCATATCTTGAGTTTGGTTGAGAGTTGGGACCTCCCCTTTGAACCTTGGTTTAGCATAGGGTTAGGGTTTCTTTGAGTGCCATTTTCCATTTTTATCTTAGGGTTTTGTTTCTGTTTTGGGTTTTTGTTTGATGTTTGATCCATGAACCCTAATTTGGGCTTTCTTTTGCATCCTTCTTGCATTCTCTTGCATAACTTGACTTGTCATTGCATTTTGTGCATTCTTATGATTCATTTGACATCTTAAGACATGTAGGAAGCATGTTTGATCATTGCATTGCATATTTGCCATGTCATTTGTCTTGTATGCTTCATAACTTTCCATGCTTGTTCATGCTCCTTAACTTGCATCATTTGCATTCATGATCTTGTATGAACATCTCCATGCCTTGTCTCATGTTTGCAGCACCTCATAACATCATAATCATCATCAACATGCTTCTGGTTTTGCTTAGCATCATACCATTTCATCTCATCTTGCATTGCATTGCACTTTCTTTCTAACATTTCAGGTGGTAAGTAAACTTGAGAAGTGAATTTGCCTTCACTTCTCATAACTTTTCTTTTCATCTCTCTTGCATCCATTGCTGCATTTCTATTTGTGTTTGAGTTTGAGCTCGCTCATTCTTCTTCCTCCCACTTTCTTTCTTCAAGTGACTTGACTTCTTGAATGAAGCAAGTCACTTTGCTTCTCTTGATCCTGTTCATCTGCTTCCTGGTGGTTCCTTTGAAGATCTTTTCTTGCAAACCTCACAAACCTTAGGATCATCCAAGCATGATAATGAATTAGGGTTTTGATTAGTCCCCTCATAGTTTTACCTTTGTGTCTCTCTTTGAGTCCTCTCTTCTCACCTCATAATCAGGGACTAAACCCTAAAGGCTTTAAAACTTTGTGCTTAGGGTTATGCCTGCATCCTTCTCTTAGGATGGAGTGTATAACTTTAATCCTAAGTGTTAAACCCTTAATGTGTTTAACTCTCTTAATCAATTCACTTAATAAGTATCAAGACATCACTTGTAACTTGGGCCTTGCATCAGGGTTCTATTTCTTCCTTAATTGGTTAAGAAGGACTAACCCTAGTGTTAATGGACAAGTCCCCCTCAAGTTGTCTTACAAATCATAAAAATCACTTCATCATCATATCATTAACTAAAATCCACTTAATAAAGGCTTTGTTTTGTCATGAGTTTAATCCCTAATCATGGATTAAGTTGAGGAGCTTTCCTCAGCTTAAACATCCTCATCTATTATCCTTCTTTTAGGATAGTGTAATGAGTCTGTTTAATCCCTGATTGTGGCTTAACCTCATTACTCAACACTAAACAAAAACACCAAAAACATCTAAATAATCACAAGTAGGTTAATGATCTTAATCCTGCACCATAGGTGATTAAGTGTGAGAATCTGACTTCACACTTAAGGTAATACTCATTACCCCTAATCAGAGGGAAGATGTGATGAGTTTACTAACCCATTGGTTTAGACTTAAGCTCATTATCTTATGACAAACTCCAAAAAGAAATAAAAGACTAAAAATACAAAAAAACAAACAACAATCGTCTCCTCCGGGATTCTTTTCTCATCTCATTCACTCACAAACGAGAACTTGCTTCTTCCGTCTAATGCAAGACAGTAAGCACCTGAGCCAGACAGGTCATACACTTGAGCATAGACAAGCAAGCAGTTCACAAGTCAATTCATCTTTCAGTCTCTTTGGGTCGAACTACGGTGTTCTGACTTCCTCATTGCACGAGAGGATACGTAGGCATAACTTAACAGTTATCGAACAAAAGTCTCTGTATATTCCCCCTCTTTCCAGCTCATTTCTTTAGCCTCATTATCATGAGCATTTCACTCCTTTCTTACACTGACACTTTCATACTTCACATCACTTATACACTGACACCTGTACATTCTTTTCCAGCCTTATGCACAGATTGCACTGACACTACCCCTTTAAAACACAAATCTTTTAAGCGTGGATCCCGTCGAGTACGGCGGACAATCTGGGTGCTAATACCTTCCCAGGTTGTAACCAACCCCCTTTCTCAGTCTCTCTGGTTCGCAACCGTCTTATCCGTGTCTTTCTAGGTCTATGCAGCATTGCCTTTCCTCCGGGATAAAAATGCCTAGCTGGCGACTCTTTTCATCTCCAGTGAGTTCACGGCTGTGTGTTCTCATTGTCCCTCTCGCCGACCGTTCGCGTCTGTACCTTCATCTGACCCCTGTGTCACTTGTCGGGAGCGACAGCTTGGCGACTCTGCTGGGGAGTGATGCTGCAACCAGGGCTTCTGGTTCTTTTTGTGGGTTCCTCCTAGCGCTTGTTTGATTTGTGTTTACTGGGGTGTTATGTGCTTGTTTGTGCTTGTATTTATTTTTGTTTATTGCTTTATGTACAGTTACTTTACTGCTTTCTTTATTGTATTTATTTATATCATACTGTCATTGCTGCTGGCTGGATCTGTTGTTTGCCTTGGTGGGTGGGTGATTCATTGAGAGTTAAGGTCCTATACCTGGGATCTGAGTGACACCTAGGCTAGAGTGAATCATATTCTTTCCCATTCCATTTCGGTCTGGTGCGGGAATATGAAACACGGTTCAGATATGGGTTTCTTCTTGAGAACTCTGTGTTGCAGATTTCCTGCAATGCTAGGGCTATCTGGGAAGCCTGCTAAGTCTGGATGACCTTTTAGTATTGACCTTCAGAAACTGAGGTGAATTAGAGGAGGAATTGTTATGGTTATTGTAAACACTGTACCTCCGGGTTAGAAGTGTTTACACTTCTCATAACTGATCCAAGTCTGAGGATCCTTGTTCTAGATCACCACCTGTGAGGGGGTTGGGCTGTTTACAGGTTTGCAGGTACCTTGACCTCAGAATACCCTGTTACTTTGACTTTGTTAAGAATACTCCATGTTGGATAGTTCTTGTGATTCTAAACCCTGGACATGTGGCTCTTTATTTGAGTCCCCCACCCTGGTTACTGGATTTATAGACCTCCATCTGGAATTCTTGGACACACATGGATCTATACCAGGGCAGTTAATCAGATCCGGCTCAGTCACAAACCCTTGCATTTCATTTGCATACATACTCATTGCATCATATTAACATGTGCTTATTTGTGTTTCAGGGTATCCATTCTCATCTGGTTTTGGTTTTTGACCCCATCTTTAGTTTTGATCTGTCTCCACCAGCACTTGCCTCAGCTTGTCAGCCATATACTTCAGTCACTTGCACTAGCCAGTCAGTGGCCCACTCCTCAGCATCTTCATCAGCACTTATCCTACTCAGTCTCAGCATCATGGCTCCAAAGAAAAGCAACATCACCTATCATTTCTTCCAACCAGACTTATCAGACATCAGGAGGATCCAAACCTTGATCACTCCAGATCACGTACCTTTGTTCAGGGATCATTATGGGGATATACTTGACTTGGTCATGGATCTGGACCCATCTCAGAGAAGCCTTATCCATACCTGTATTCAGTTCTATGACCCCCCATTGAGATGTTTCACCTTTCAAGACTTTCAGTTGGGTCCTCTTTTGGAAGAATACTCATCATTGATTGGTCTGCCTATCAAGAGGGAAATCCCTTTTAACCCTGAAATGATCTTTCCCAGCAATGGAGAGGTAGCAAAAGCTTTGCATCTGGAGCCTGTTTTGGTTAAGCAACACATGACCTCTAAAGCTGGGATCCTTGGTTTTCATCTGGACTTCCTAATTTCTCAAGCTAGTCTGAAGGCCTCCTTGGGAGAGTGGAAAGCTGTTTGTGCTTTGTTGGCCTTAAGTGTATATGGAATTGTGTTGTTTGCAGATGAGCCTCGATTCATCAGCAAGAATGCAATCCATTTGTTCATCCTGAAGAACCCAGTGCCAGCTTTACTGGGTGATCTCTATTACTCAGTACATCAGAAGAATGAGAAGCAGAGGGGGAGGCTAGTGAGGTGTTGTGCTCCATTATTTCATGCTTGGCTTCTCAGGCATCTACCCAGGACAGATGCATTTCTAAATCCTCATCAGCAAAGCAACTAGGCTAAGAGGCTCACTACTCTCACTTCAGCAGACATCAGATGGTGTACTCAGAGCACCAAGGGCAGAGATATAATCACCAGCTGTGGGCACTTTCCCAATGTGCCCTTAATAGGAGTTAAGGGAAGTATCAATTACAACCCTCTGCTGTTCAGAAGGCAATTAGGCTATGCACTGGTTCATACTCCTAGGGAACAAGACTTGGTTGAGACCCTCTACTGTGAGAACAAGATTAGTTTGGCTGTTGTTAGGCAGGCTGCTTGGGCCTGGGATCATGTTCAAACCAAGGGAATCACCATTCTGGGGAAGTGCAATAATGTGGCATCAGTCCAATATTATGAGTGGTCCCATGCTAGGGCCCAATTCTCTGGAATGCCCTTTACCATAGAAGACATGCCTGAGTCATCTTCAGCACCACCCCCTGCCACTATCAGTTTGGAGGAGTTTGAGAGCTTGAAGGAAAGAAATGAGAAGTTAACCCAAGCCTTGCAGAAGACCCTCAGGGAGAGGAGTGAAGGTGTGAGGGAGATTGAGAGACTGGAGAAGTTAAGAGTGGAACACTTGACTAAAATTGAGAAGTCTGGAGATTATATCAACAAGTCCAAAGCTGGTGAGCAGATTCTGAAGAACGCTTGTAAAGAAGCCCAGTTTCAGAGAGCAAGAACAGACTTGTATTTGAAAGAGAGTCAGGCCAGGTGGGTCCGGATCACTGAGGCCCGTACTCTAGAAGACAAGAGAGTTCAAGACAAGATGGAACAGATGGAAAAAGCCCTGGCAGCAGCCCAGAAGGAAATATCAGAGCTAGAAATTAGAGCTGGAGTGAAGAGGTCTAGGGACCAAAGTCAGAACAGGAAGTTGACTGCAGCTGTTGCAACAAGAAACCTTCTCATCAGAAATCTCACGGAGCGTCCGGCTGATCCTGTGACCGAAGCACTTCTTAAGGAAGTTCGTGAGGATGAGTTTGGCCTTGGAGTTTGATCATTTGCTTGTTGTTGTTCCTTTTCATGTACTTTTGCTTTTTGTGATGTATTTTGACCCCTTTGAGGGCTTGTGTTGTAAAAATGAACAAATTGTATTATTTCACCTTTGTAATATATTTGTGTTGGTTTCTATCTGGGTTCACTTCAAAAGCAACTTCAACAGCAGCATCTTCAAGGGTCTGGAAGGGTCAAAACTGAAGGCCAAACCGGATACCTTGATAGCAAATAAGCATAACTGCATTGCATGCTAACCTTTTATTTGTTTTGTAGGTTTTGTTTTGTTGTTGCTAACCTCTGTTGTGATATTCAGGAATTATTGCTCGCCGCCGGGTATTTCCTCTCAACAGGCCACACAGGTACCCAACTAGAAACAACCTTCCGGGAATCCAGATGGACCAGATGCAACAAGACCTTACGGAGGTCAGAAACCAGATGGCCAACGAAAGGCTGGAGATGAGAACCCAGATAACACAGTTCATGGAAGTGATGAACAACTTAGCTCAAAGCCAGGAGAGGCTCAGAGCTTTGGTAGAGGGAAGGAATCAAGAAGAACCCCATGTGGGAACTGCTGGCACAAGTAACAACGAGAGGGTCCAACCTCATATCAATCCCCCAGTTTTTGGACCCCATCCCCATCCAGAGGCCAACATCCCAGTCAACATTCAAGGGACAGCCACAGCAGCCAGAGTACTTCAAGAAGATCCTCAGGAGGACCAGTATACAGTAATGGGTGTCGGAGAGGAAACTTATGATAGACGATTGGAGGAAATAGCTGAGAAGTTGAGATCACTGGAGTCTCAAAATTCTTTGGGCTTCGACGTCATGGACATGGGTTTGGTAGATGGGGTCAGGATCCCCCATAAGTTCAAGCCTCCTTGTTTCGAAAAGTATAATGGGACTTCATGCCCCCGGACTCATTTGCAATCATTTCTGGGAAGGCTGAAGGCCTATACAATGGATGAGAAACTTTGGATGTTTTACTTCGAAGACAGCTTGACTGGAGCATCGAGGGAATGGTATTCCCATTTGACAAGGGCAACTGTAAGATGCTGGAAGGACCTGGCAGAGGCCTTCATCAGACAGTATCAGTATAATCTAGACATGGCACCCAACAGGACTCTCCTGATGGGAATGTCACAGTCTTCGAGGGAGAGTTTCCGAGAATATGCCCAGAGATGGAGGCAATTGGCTGCTGCCGTTCAACCACCAATGTCTGAGAGAGAAATGGCAGACATGTTTATGAACACCCTTCAGGGAACGTTGTCGCTCCCGACAAGTGACACGGGGTCAGATGAAGGTACAGACGCGAACGGTCGGCGAAGGGAACAGTGAGAACACACAGCCGTGAACTCACTGGAGAATGAAAAGAGTCGCCAGCTAGGCATTTTTATCCCGGAGGAAAGGTAATGCTGCATAGACCTAGAAAGAGATGGATAAGACGGTTGCGAACCAGAGAGACTGAGAAAGGGGGTTGGTTACAACCTGGGAAGGTATTAGCACCCAGATTGTCCGTCGTACTCGACGGGATCCACGCTTGAAAGATTTGTGTTTTAAAGGGGTAGTGTCAGTGCAATCTGTGTATAAATGAGCTGGAAAGGAATGTACAGGTGTCAGTGCAAAAGAAGTGCAAAGTGTGATATATACAGTGTCAGTGTGAGATCAGGAATGAAATACTCATGATAATGAGGCTAAAGAATGAAGCTGGAAGGAGGGGGAATGGACAGAGACTTTTGTTCGATAACTGTTAAGTTATGCCTACGTATCCTCTCGTGCAATGAGGAAGTCAGAACACCGTAGTTCGACCCAAAGAGACTGAAAGGATTGACTGGTGAACTGCTTACAGTCTATGCTCAAGTGTATGATCTGTCTGGCACAGATGCACACTGTCTTGCATTAGACGGAAGAAGCAAGTTCTCGGTTGTGAGTGAAGATGATGAGAAAAGAATCCCGAAGGAGACGATTATTGTTTGTTTTTGAGTTTTCAGTCTTTTATTTCTTTTTGGAGTTTGTCATAGGATAATGAGCTTAAGCCTAAACCAATGGATTTAGTAAACTCATCACATCTTCCCTCTGATTAGGGGTAATGAGAGTACCTTAAGTGTGAAGTCAGATTCTCACACTTAATCACCTTGGGTGCAGGATTGAGATCATTAACCTATTTGTGATTATTTAGATGCTTTTGTGATTTTGTTTAGTGTTGAGTAATGAGGTTAAGCCATAATCAAGGATTAAACAGACCCATTACACCATCCTAAAAGAAGGATAATAGATGAGAATGTTTAAGCTGAGGAAGACTCCTCAACTTAATCCATGATTAGGGATTAAACCCATGACAAAACAAGCCTTTATTAAGTGGATTTTAGATTAATGATATGATGATGAAGTGAGTTTTATGATTTGTAAGACAACTTGAGGGGGACTTGTCCATTAACACTAGGGTTAGTCCTTCTTACCCACTTAAGGAAGAATTAGAACCCTAATGCAAGGCCCAAGTTACAAGTGTGGTGTCTTGATATTTATTAGATGGATTAATTAAGAGAGTTCAACACCTTAAGGGTCCAAGACTTAGGATTAAAGTTATACACTCCATCCTAAAAGAAGGATGCAGGCATGATCTTAATCACAAAGTCTTAAAGCCTTGAGGGTTTAGTCCCTGATTATGAGGTGAGGAGAGAAGACTCAAAGAGAGACACAAAGGTAAAAACTATGGGGAGACTAATCAAAACCCTAATTCATTATCATGCTTGGTTGGTCCTAATGTTTGTGAGGTTTTCAAGAACAATCTTCAGATGAACCACCAGGAAGCAGATGAACAAGATCAAGAGAAGCAAAGTGACTTGCTTCATTCAAGAAGTCAAGTCACTTGAAGAAAGAAAGTGGGAGGAGGAAGAATGAGCAAGCTCAAACTCAAACACACATAAGAATGCAGCAAGGTATGCAAGAGAGATGAAAAGAAAAGTTATGAGAAGTGAAGGCAAATTCACCTCTCAAGTTTTACTTACCACCTGAAATGTTAGAAACAAATGCAATACAATGCTAAATGAGATGAAATGATATGATAAGCAAAAACCAGAAGCATGTTGATGATGATGATGATGCTATGGAGTGCTATGAACATGAAACAAGACAATGAGATGTTCATACAAAGTCATGGATGCAAATGATGCAAGTTAAGGAACATGAATGAACATGAAATGTTATGGAACATACAAGACAAATGACATGGCAAATATGCAATGCAATGATCAATGATGCTTTCTACATGTCTTAAGATGTCAAATGAAACATAAGAATGCACAAAATGCAATGACAAGTCAAGTTATGCAAGGAAATGCAAGAAGGGTGCAAGAGAAAGCCCAAATTAGGGTTCATGGATCAAACATCAAACATAAACCAAAAACAGAAGCAAACTTTAACATAAAAAATGAAAAATGGCACTCAAAGAAACCCTAGACCTATAACAAACCACTGCCCAAAGGGGAGCTCTCAACTCTCAACCAAACTCAAGTTGTGAATTTTACAAGTTGTTAGGGTTTTTTAGGGTTCTTATCAAAACAAATGCCAATCAATTAGAAAATGCAAGATCAAATCATGGCCATTTTATCCTTGAAAGTTCATGTCAAATGGAAAATAATGCAAAAAGAATCAATGTCTCAACCTTCACCAAAAGGCAGAAATGAATTTTCAAACTTATGATCAAAATAATGCATCAAAAATGATTTAATTCAATGAAAAATTCTTAAAATGCATCAAGATCAAAAAAGAAATTTGGTTTGAAGGTTGGACAATGTTTCTAAATGTCTTAGAACATTTCATGAATTTTTTTGTAATTTTTAAATACCTAAAAGTATTTTTAATTAATTAATTCTCATTAATCAATTAAAAATAATCTTTTAAATATTTAAAAATACTTTTTTAATGATAAAAAATAAAATAAAAATGTTTTTGTGTCATAAAAATTAATAAAACCTTAAAGAAAAAGTTTCATAATTTTTATGATTTTTTAGCTATTTTAAATAAATTGTACAAATTAAATGCAAGAAAAATGAATTAAAATTAAATAAAATGCAAAGTCAAAGGAATGAGGGGCCAGGATGCGTTCTGAGGGTAAGTGGGTTGACTTGGCGCGCCATCTGATGGCCCAGATTCAAAATGAATTAATCCTGATTAATTAATTTAATTAAACCTAATTAGAACTAATGATGCAATCCAGACCATACATACACGCGCGGGAAAGAAGATCAAATGGTCCAGATTCAAACTCAGTGCCCTAACCCTAATTATGAATTAATGACTCTCAGGTCACCGGAGACGAGCTCCGGTCGTCTTCTCCGGTGACCTCCTCCCCTGAAAAACTCCAAACCTCCTTAAAACGTAACTAAAATGAAAACCAAAGCCAGGGAAATGATCTCCATCACCTTACGAACTAAACCCCTCTCTCAAAACAAATTTATCTAACCTAAACAAGCTGAATCGAAAGGAAATAGTTCTAGGGTTCGTGAGCTTCAAACAACAATTAAATTCTCAAAACACATCCATTTCAAAAACTAAAAGCATCAGCATGATCAGGAGAGCATAAGGAACAAGTTTGTAACATAAAATGAGCTTTCTGGAAAAAAAAATTATTTGGAGCTACCTGAGATTTGCAACCTCTGACTTAGGAACTTTCAGGCCCTTTCTTTAAGTGCAAGCTGCTCCTCTTGGCCCCCCAATGATGTTTGAATGCTCAAATAGAGTTTAGATTTGCTGGAGAAAGAGATTCGAAAGCTTCAGCTTCATTTCAGTCAAAAATGGCAGATGGGATTTTGGCACTTTCAGGCTGTGAAGAGGGGTTGTTTATGGTCTATGAGGTGTGTTGAGAAGGTTTGTGGTGTTGGTTGATGTGTTTGTGGGCTAGAATGAGGGATTCGAATGAAACTGCAAAAGGGAGTGTGAAATGGCAGTGAGATGTTTTGGTTGTTTCAAGCTCTGGTTCTTGATGCTTTGTGTTCTATGGATCAAGGTGAGATGAATGGAGGAAAAAGATTTTGGGTTTGCAGGCTGTGTAATGAAATTCGAAGGAAGTTGCAAGTTGGGGTGTTTTTTGTGTAAGTGATGAGTGAGTTGGTTTCAGCCCTTGTTCTTGTTATGTTCAACTTGCAAAATGAAATGATAAACAATTCTGATTGGTTGGCTGATGTGACTTGTGCAGCTGTGATAGGTAGTTCACTTTTTGCTCAAAAACCACTTTATGTGTAAGAGAGGCATGGTGTTTGGACTAGGCAAGGACAAAGGTGGTTCTGGTGCAGCATGGGTGAGGGAGAGGCCTAGCTTGGCTCAGCACTCAATGCAGCAAGTTGGCATAATGTTATGAGTGGTTTTGCAAGTAGGTTGGCTTACGGTTCACATGTGACTTTTTAGCCTAACCAAGCATGAAACCATGACAAACCTAGTCCAATTCTGATTTTTAGGACTTAGAGGATGTTTGTGTAATGGTTTGTAGTGAATTAGAGGCTGCATTATGACTTAGTACATGGTTTTGCAAAATTTCCTTTTGATGCATAACTTGAAAAAAACAATGATTTTTGGCAACTTTGCATGGCCATAACTTTTGATCCAAGAAGAGTTTGATCATGTTCTTGTACTTTTTGAAAAGGGAAAGATGAGATCTACAACTTTCATGACCAAAGTTTTTCCATTTGAAGCCTTTTTGGATCAAAAATCAAAGCTTGAAAATTGACCTAAAAGGATGCCTTCTTGAAAAGTCAACAAAACCCAAAAAAGTCAACTTTTGCAAAAACCCTAAATTCTTGATTTCCATGAACTTCAAACTTCTTCCATGATCAAATAAAGATCATATACACCCAAAATGATGAAGATCACCCATTGGTTGGGTCATTGGGGGCCTCAGATGCCCTGATTTTACACTGACTTGTCTGAAAAGTCAACTCTTGATCAGATGACTTCCCCATGGAATTTCTTCATGAAAATTGATATGCATACTCCCTATACCATATAAAGATCAATGGAAACAAGAATGACCAAAAAATTTGGGGTTATGGCCTCTGAAACCAAAACCCTAGTTTTCAGTCAACTGTGCAGTTCATCCTGGCTCTGCATCCACTCAAACCCTAGTTCTTGTGATCCCTCTGCAATTTTGGCTTTGTGAGGATGTAACATGATACAAGAACACACATGGACCCTTCTGAGTTGATTAGTGGCCTTTGGAATGGCTCAAGATGCCCTGAGGTTGCTCAGATCACAAACCCTAGGTGCAGATGCCTTAGAAACTATCCAGTGAAACCAAATGAGACATGAGATGATGTGATTGTGTTTATGCATATGAGATGATCACAAGTCATGTGTGAATGGGTGAGGGCAAATTTGGGGTGTTTACAGCTGCCCCTATTCAAGCATGAGTTAGCTGTGCAGGTTGTAAGCGGCGGCTTAACAGGCAAACAAGATAACTTGTGGTTGAATACCAAAGACAGTCCAAAATTTGCACTCACAGAATGAAGAAGAAAAGGGATATAGATTGTATAAGAAAATAAAGTATATTGTAAAGTGTGGGCGACGGAGGACGACCGTCGAGCAGAGGACGACTGCTGAGTAAAGAGCAATGACGGGGACGGCCGACATGCTGGGGAAAAAGGTAAAGCTAAGACGGGGACGGCCGACTAGCTGGGGAAAATAAAATATCATGATGGGGACGGCCATCAAGATAAAGCTGCAAAATTCTGAGGATTAATGAAACATGACGGGGACGGCCATCAAGTTCATAAAGGTAAAGTAACCAACGATGGGGACGGCCATCGGGCTAAAAAGGAAAAGGGATCACGACGGGGACGGCCATCGGGTTAAAGAATAAATGAAATAGACAGATGATGGGGGACGGCCATCAAAGGTGAAGGATGATCACCTAGCAGGGGACGGCTGCTCTGTTGGGGATAAAAGAAATATGATGGGGACGGCCATCAAAGGTGGAGGACGACCACCTGGCAGGGTACGGCTGCCGAAAATATCAACGATGGGGACGGCCATCGGATAGAAAAGGTCAACGATGGGGACGGCCATCGGACGAGCATGATGGAGGACGACCATCAAGAAGTGGAGGACGACCACTCAGCAGGGGACGGCTGCTCTCAAAGTTTATCATAACACAGGATGAGTGTTAGACAACTAAAATCAACAATGGGGACGGCCATTGGATAAAGTGATGAAGGACGATCATCAAAAGGTGGAGGACGACCACCTAGCAGGGGACGGCTGCTAAAATCAACGATGGGGACGGCCATCGGATGAGCATGATGGAGGACGACCATCAAGAAGTGGAGGACGACCACTTAGCAGGGGACGGCTGCTCTCAAAGTTTATCATAACACAGGACGAGTGTTAGATAAAAAAGGAAATTTGTTGGTGATCTACTGGGGAGATAGTAAACACGGACGAGCGTTTACATCCAAGAAACAAAAGGTATAAGTGTTTGGTATTGTGTATAGATTAAAGATGCGGACGAGCATCCTTAAGACTATGATACGGACGAGTATCATGTAGAAACAAACTGACACGTGCTCAGAGCTGATGATACGGACGAGTATCAACTGGTTAACAAGGAACACGGACGAGTGTTGCATCTGAAAGTATCCTTCTGGGGAATAGTAGACACAGACGAGCATCTATATTCACGAAGACATAAGTGTTTGACACGGTGTATGGATTAAAGATGCGGACGAGCATCCTTAAGACTATGATACGGACGAGCATCCTGTAGAAACAAGCATTAGACGCAATGTTCTGAGATGATGGTACGGACGAGTACCAACTGGTTAACAAAGAACAAGGACTACTGTCGAATCTGCGGGGATATACATGGTGTATATAAGATACGGACGAGTATCTGAGTAGGTGTACCAATGAGTAGTGAGTATATAATGTATAGGTGAGTGTTTATCTGCTGGGGATATGACACGGACGGGTGTCAGGAAAGTGTATATACAAGTATAGGCGACCACGCTGGGGATATGACACGGACGGGTGTCAAGAAAGTGTATAGGTATATGTAAGTGCAAAGAGGGTGTCTTTGGCTTTCTGCTGGTGACACGACACGGACGAGTGTCAGGATGTATCTGCAATACTGATGATCTTGGTTTGTAAAGTGTATTCAGGCAACCTGCTGGGAAATAATGATACGGACGGGTATCAAAAAGGAGATATGCACTGGTGTTTGTGATATGGGGCAACTGCTTTTGCTGGGACTCTGATGGGGATGTATTCTGTATGCCGACAGATTGTCAATATTTACAAGTGTTCAAATCACAACATGACTTATGATTATGCTATGCATTTGATTTTTTGCCGTAATGCTCCGTATTAGACGGAATGCTACGCTCTGGGGGTGAATATGATGCGAATGCTATGATTATGCAAAGAGGCACCGATCCGGGATTCGGATCCCGTTGCTGCAAAGATCTCTGATCGATCTGCTTGAAGTGAACATCCCAGCTGGGGGTGAGATCACTGATAGATCTGTAGTTGTATCTGCTTGGAGATATACGTCATCGATTGACATATTCTTATAATACGGGACCCAGCTGGGGTTTGTAGAAGCTTTCTTCACTCTGTTGTGATCTTCATGCATTACTCTTCTGGATAGAGGCTGGAACTCTGTGGGAAGATGGTTCCCTGACTTCCGTATTCAGCTGAGGATGAAATGGCAACTCGGCTGGGGAATTGTGAGAGGCAACTCAGCTGGGGAGAGCAACAAGAGGCAACTCAGCTGGGGATAGAGCATTTTCGATGCTGAGATTGAGTGTATGTTGATTTGACAACTTTGCTGGGGAAATGGGCACCTCCCAGTGCCACGTGGAAGATAGACCGAGTTGATAATGATTCGCCAACTTGCTGAGATGTAACCTGCATGCCCCAGGTTGCGTTCTGGATACCTGCAAACCTGCAAAGGTAAGGAAACGTACAAAAGGTCCCGAGGTACCTCTTACTGGATTCCGTCATAGGAGACAAGTACTTTCGAGAGTAAGTATATTCCCTGTAAGCATGTGTTTTTTATTTTTAGAGAGAGGCATCTGTACTCATGCAATTGTATTTTTAGAGATATCAGACAACTCTTTGCAAAACATAAATGTAAAAACGAAACATGACTGAAAATTCGACTTTATTAATTTGTGTGCCCTGAATTGGCAAGATACAGTCAGAGAAACATATCTCCTGAAATGAGGAGATTGTTACAAATTGAGAAATAAAGTGCTGGCGGTGTTGGCGATGCTTTGAGGAGCTTCCTCTCCTGCTATGACTCGTATGACAATGACGTTCTTCTCGTCTTGCTTTCTGGAGAGAGTTGATTCTGATCGGAGCTTGATTCTGTCAAAGCTTTCCAAGTTGTAAGTGATACAGACGAATTCAGAGTGCAGTTGTTCGCTTATTCCCTTATTTTGCATGGATCGCCCTTTCGGGTTTTCAATCCATCGGGATACCCATTTTTGCCTGAGCTGCCCAATGCGGCTTTTCAACTCAGCGGGTGTACATTTTTTGTTTATTTTCCCTTATTTTTGCCCGAGTCTTTTATTCTGTTTTTCGACTCGCCGGGAGGCCCTATTTTGCCTGGACTTACATTCTGTTTTTTATGTCCAGCGGGTCATTTTATGCGAAGTATTTTTTAACTGCATCTGAATTCACAGGGGACGGGAAATCTTCACCATCCATGGTGCTGAGCATCAGTGCTCCACCAGAGAAGACTTTCTTGACGACGAATGGTCCTTCGTAATTTGGAGTCCATTTGCCCCTGTGGTCTGTATGAGGAGGGAGGATTCTTTTCAGCACAAGACCTCCCACTTGGTACTCTCGGTGCCTGACTTTCTGATCGAAGGCTCTCTTCATCCTTTTCTGATATAGCTGCCCATGGCAGATTGCAGCCAATCTTTTCTCTTCGATCAGACTCAGTTGTTCGTATCGGGACCGAACCCATTCTGCTTCACTCAGTTTAACATCCATTAATACCCGTAACGAGGGTAGTTCAACTTCAACAGGTAGGACTGCTTCCATACCATATACAAGTTGGTACGGCGTTGCCCCAGTGGATGTTCTGATTGACGTGCGGTACCCATGCAAGGCAAATGGTAGCATTTCGTGCCAATCTTTGTAAGTGACTACCATCTTCTGCACAATCTTCTTGATATTCTTATTTGCTGCCTCAACAGCGCCGTTCATCTTTGGCCTGTAAGGAGAAGAATTGTGATGTTGGATCTTGAAGTCCCGGCACAGTTCTGCCATCATTTTGTTGTTCAAGTTGGAACCATTATCAGTAATGATTCGCTCGGGCACTCCATACCGACAGATGATATCTCTCTTCAGAAACCTGGCTACCACTTGTCTTGTGACATTTGCATATGAGGCTGCTTCAACCCATTTTGTAAAATAATCGATGGCGACCAGGATGAATCTGTGGCCGTTCGAAGCAGTTGGCTCAATTTTGCCAATCATGTCAATGCCCCACATAGCAAAGGGCCATGGTGAAGACATTATGTTCAGGGGATTGGGAGGCACATGCACCTTGTCTGCATAAATCTGGCATTTATGGCATTTTCTGGCGTAAGCACAACAGTCTGCATCCATTGTGATCCAGTAATAGCCTGATCTTAACAACTTCTTAGCCATGGCATGCCCTCCTGCATGGGTACCAAAGGATCCTTCGTGCACTTCATGCATCAACAAATCTGCTTCTGTCTTGTCAACACATCTGAGGAGTACCATATCAAAGTTTCTTTTGTATAAAGAACCATCAGTGTTCAGGAAGAAACTACCAGCAAGCCTTCTCAAAGTCTTCTTATCATTGGAAGATGCCCCAGGTGGGTATATTTGATCCTCCAAGAAGCTTTTAATGTCATGGAACCAAGGCTTATTATCTTTGACAACTTCTGCTGCAAATACATATGCTGGTCTATCAAGTCTGGATACTGAAATCTGAGGTACAAAGTTAGCAGCTTGAACTTTGATCATGGATGAAATGGTAGCCAGAGCATCTGCAAACTGATTCTCGTCCCGAGGGATATACTCAAGCTTGACTGTTGTGAAGAAAGTCAATAACCTTCTTGTATAATCCCTGTAAGGTATCAGATGATCTTGGTGGGTGTACCATTTTCCGTTGGTCTGATTGACTACCAAAGCTGAATCTCCGAATACGGTCAATGTCTTGATCCTGAGGTCAATGGCTTCCTCAAGACCCATAATGCAAGCTTCGTATTCAGCTTCGTTGTTAGTGCAGTTGAAAGTGAGCTTTGCCGAGAAAGGCATGTGAACCCCTTTAGGTGTAATGAGTACTGCACCAACACCACGGCCATTCATGTTGACAGCCCCATCAAACATCATAGTCCATTCTTCTTCTGGGTCAGGCCCTTCAGTGTGAATAGGCTCTTCATGATCTTTTGCTTTAATGAACATGATGTCTTCATCGGGGAAGTCGAACCTCATAGGCTGGTAGTCATCAATGGGTTGCTCAGCAAGATATTCAGATAGTACACTGCCCTTGATGGCTTTCTGAGATGTGTACTGTATGTCGTATTCTGTGAGAATCATCTGCCATCTTGCAACCCGTCCGGTAAGAGCTGGCTTCTCGAAAATGTACTTAACTGGATCCATTTTTGAGATCAATAGAGTAGTATGGGTCAACATATACTGTCTCAGTCGGCGAGCAGCCCACGCTAAAGCACAGCAAGTTTTCTCGAGCAGTGAATAACGCTGTTCACAGTCGGTAAACTTTTTGCTTAGGTAGTATATCGCATACTCTTTTCGACCAGACTCGTCATGCTGACCTAGTACACACCCCATCGATTCTTCTAATACTGTCAAGTACATGATCAGAGGTCTTCCTTCAACTGGAGGCATAAGGATTGGAGGTTCTTGCAAATACTCCTTGATCTTGTCAAAAGCTTCCTGGCAGTCTTCGTTCCACCTGACCGTTTGCTCCTTTCTTAACAGCTTGAATAAGGGTTCACAAGTTGCTGTAAGGTGAGATATGAACCGTGAAATGTAGTTCAATCGACCTAAGAACCCTCGAACTTCTTTCTCAGTTTTCGGTGCAGGCATTTCTTGAATAGCTTTGACTTTATCAGGGTCAACTTCAATCCCTTTCTCACTTACAATAAAGCCCAGCAGCTTACCGGATCGCACCCCGAATGTGCATTTGTTGGGGTTCAACTTTAGTTGGTATTTCCTCAGACGCTTGAATAACTTGAGCAGATTCACCAGGTGATCTTCCTCTGTAAGGGACTTGGCGATCATATCATCCACATAGCATTCTATTTCCTTGTGGATCATATCATGGAATAATGTCACCATAGCCCGTTGATATGTGGCACCAGCATTCTTCAGTCCGAATGGCATCACTTTGTAACAGAACGTGCCCCAAGGTGTAATGAATGTTGTCTTCTCCATGTCTTCAGGTGACATCTTGATCTGATTATATCCTGAAAATCCATCCATGAAGGAGAATACCGAGAACTGAGCCGTGTTATCCACCAATACATCAATGTGAGGTAATGGGAAGTCATCTTTCGGGCTGGCTCTGTTCAGATCCCGGTAATCAACACACATTCTTACTTTTCCGTCTTTCTTAGGCACAGGTACTATGTTAGCAACCCACGGCGGATAGCTAGTCACAGCGAGGAACCCGGCGTCCCATTGCTTTTGTACCTCTTCCTTGATCTTCATAGCCATGTCTGGACGAGTACGGCGCAGCTTCTGTTTGACTGGTGGGCATTCTTCCCTCAAAGGCAGCTTGTGCACAACAATATCGGTATCCAACCCTGGCATATCTTGGTAGGACCAAGCAAACACATCAACATACTCTTGAAGCAGATCTATCAGCTGTCTCTTCACTGAGTCTTGCAGGCAGGCCCCGATCTTGACTTCTTTCACGTCTTCCTCCGTACCAAGATTAATCACTTCAATCTCCTCCTGATGAGGAGTAATAACTTTTTCCTCCTGTCTCAGCAACCTGGCTAGCTCTTCAGGAAGCTCATATTCTTCATCAACCCCTTCATCAGCTTGATTGATCGGATTGTCAAAGTCATACGATGTCATAGCTGTGCTGTTGTCGGTGCTGTCTGGAAGGCACTCTCTGCAAGGGTTAAGTCGGTTCATTTTAGTGATTGATTTTAATCTTGCTTTAGAAAAAAGTGAAATGAAGTTATCATTTTGAAAACACCGCCATTTATTTTTGTACAAAAAGAAAAATGGAAAAACAGTGAGCAGAAAAGAAAAAGACTCGTTTGCAAAAAGATTGTCTGATATTTCATTAATTTAATCTTGTTTGCACAAAAGTACAGATGGCCCTGATTACAAAATGAGTCTTGTCATCTCGGGCAAGATGCAAGACTTTGATGCATGCTTATAAAAATACAGGAAATAATAATTACTCTGCTCGAGTAACACTTATAATTTCCTGGGAAGACCAGTTCGAGACACTGCTCCCTGGGACCTTTGGACGAATCCAATTCTCCAGGCTGCGTTCTTCTTCCAGCTCGTCTTCCAGACAGTTGATAGCATCGGGGGTTAGCATTCCCCCACTGACAAATCCTGGCTCTGCAGCAGCCTTTGCTTGACGTTGAGTTGGTTTGTAACCCAACCCAAATTTGTCCTTCTTCTCCTCCACAGCTAAGACCTTGCCCCAGCCTAGGGCAGTTCCTTCCTCAACAACCTTCCGGGCTTGTTGATATGACGACATGGAGATTCCTGAAACAGCAGATGCTTCATTGACATTCAAGGCTTCAAAACCTTGGCTCATCGTTTCATGGATTTCTCCATCCATCTCAATGTACTTGTAGGTAGCCAGGTGGCTAACAAAGATGTCCTCCTCCCCACAGATTGTGACAACTTGGCCTTCCCACTCAAATTTTAACTTTTGGTGAAGGGTAGACGTTATAGCGCCAGCGGCGTGAATCCAGGGTCTACCCAACAAACAGCTGTAGGCGGGCTGAATGTCCATCACGTAAAAGATAGTTTTAAAGATCTGCGGGCCAATTGTCACGGGCAGCTCAATCTCTCCCAGAACCGATCTCTTTGAGCCATCAAAAGCTCTAACCACCAGGTTGCTGGGTCTCAATGCCAATCCATCATATTCTAACTTCACCAGATCCTTCTTTGGTAAGACATTCAGGGAGGAACCTGTGTCCACCAGCACATGAGAAAGGACAGCTCCTTTGCATTCCATAGTTATGTGCAAGGCTTTGTTGTGGTTACGACCATCCACTGTCAAATCAGAATTGGTAAACCCTAGCCCGTTGCTAGCAGTAACATTCCCAACCACCGTTTCCAACTGGTTGACAGTAATCTCCTCTGGCACGTAAGCTGCGTGCAGGACTTTCAGTAGTGCATTCCGATGGGCTTCGGAGCACATGAGCAGTGAGAGGATGGAGATTTTGGATGGAGTTTGGTGAAGTTGATCCACAACTTTATAATCACTCTTCTTGATGATCCGCATAAACTCATCAACTTCCTGATCAAATGGAGTCTTCAGGGCTTCTTTGGCAGCTGGATCTTCCTGCACCGGTCCTTTACCCTTTGCCTTGGCAGCAGCTTCTGCTTCGGCAGTGGGTCTTTGGACTTGTGAAGCGAAGAGACGTCCGCTTCGAGTGAAGCCTCCGCCTCCCCCCACATTATCAACTTGTGGTGCAGGTGATGATGTTTCCAGAGTGATTCTTTTCCCTTCACAGTACAAGTCAGAGCCATAGTGCCAAGGGATGGCCCTATTGCTTTCATATGGTACAGGTCCAGGTACCGTGACGGTGACTGGACTGATTGCTGCTGCTGAGGGAACTGTTATTGTCTGTGGATCATAAAAGATTGTAACTGGTGCTCTAGTGGGAGCAGCACCTTCTGAATGATAAGCGGAATTGTTTTCTGGATCGTAGAATATGGTAACAGTGGAGACATCTTCGTGATTGTTTGCTGGTGTTGTAGAAGGTTCTGTTGGAAGAACTGTTGTTGTTGTTGATGGGGAATCGAAGTGGACTGAAGCTGAAGTTGTAGCAGGAGAAACTGTTGAAAACTGATCATTGGGTAGAACAGATGAAGTACTTGCTGATGTTGCTGATGAATTGTTGGGAACAATTGTTGCTGTATTTGTAGGAGAATCTGAAACCATTGTTGCTGAAGTCGTCGGGTTTGCCGGGAATGATGTAGTGATCTGCAGTAAGCCACTCTGAATAAGGCTGTCAATGCCATTCCTCAAGTCTTCACACCCATTCCAAGAAATATTGCAGTATGGGCACCCTAGTTCACACCCCGGAAATATATTGCTTTCACGGAGCTGAGCCTTGATTTCCACCAATGGTGTCCTGATCTGATCCACACTGGTTATCAAATAAGACGGTTGGTCTTCTTCGATAGCATTAATTCGGGGACCACCATGGTGTGGCATTGGGTTTTTGCTGACGTTGGGCGGAGGTGCAAAGTTCAAAGCCTTGGAGTCTACTAAGTCTTGTACCTTCATATGCAGTGCCCTGCATTTTTCTGTACTGTGACCAGGCGCGTTTGAGTGAAAAGCACACCTAGCATTAGAGTCATAGTTTCTTGGTAGACTGTTTGGATCCGGAGGTGCCAACGTTCTTAGCTCAACCAGGTTGAGTTTCAGAAGCTGTGGCAACAAAGCAGCATACGGCATTGGAATCGGGTCGATCACTCGATTAGCTTGAGAGGGCCTTTGTTGGAATGACCTCTGTTGATTGTTGTTGTTGGAGTTGTTGTTGTTGTAGTTGTTTCTTGGAGGATATTGATTCTGATGATACTGAGGTTGTTGTTGGAAGTTTTGTTGAGGAGGTTGATAGACTGGCTGTGGATGAGCTGGAGCAGGGATAGTGACTGCTGCTATTGACCTTTGAGCATATTGGGGCCTACCCCTGTTGGTATGAATGGCATTGGTCTCGCCAGTTCTTCTCGGGCCTGCAAAAGGCTTTCTTGTACCACTGGACGAACTAGCACCATTATCAGATATCTTACCCATCTTTAATAGGCTTTCAATTCTCTCCCCGGCTATAACAACATCTGCGAAGCTGGTGGAAGAGAAAGCAGCTAGCCTATCAATATAGGTTCCCTGAAGGGTATTCATGAACATATCTGCCATTTCCCTTTCAGACATAGGGGGTTGAACGGCAGCAGCCAATTGCCTCCATCTTTGAGCATATTCTCTAAAGCTCTCCCTCGAAGACTGTGACATTCCCATTAGGAGGGTCCTGTTGGGTGCCATGTCTAGATTATACTGATACTGTCTGATGAAGGCCTCTGCCAGGTCCTTCCAGCATCTTACAGTTGCTCTTGTCAGATGGGAATACCATTCCCTTGATGCTCCAGTCAAGCTATCTTCGAAGTAGAACATCCACAATTTCTCGTCCATGGTGTAAGCTTTTAATCTTCCGAGAAAAGATTGCAGATGGGTTCGAGGACAAGAAGTCCCATTATATCTTTCGAAACAAGGAGGCTTGAACTTATGAGGGATCCTGACCCCCTCTACTAAACCCATGTCCATGACATCGAACCCCAAAGAATTTTGGGATTCCAAAGACCTCAACTTCTCAGCCAACTCATCCAATCTCCTATCATAGGTTTCCTCTCCAGCACCCATGACTGTAAACTGATCCTCCTGAGGATCCTCTTGAAGTACTCTGGCTGCAGTGGCTGTTCCTTGAACGTTTGCAGGAATATGAATCTCAGGATGTAGGTGTGGGCCAAATATAGGGGGGTTAACATGTGGTTGCACCCTTTCATTGTTACTGGTGCCAGCAGTTCCCACATGGGGGTCATCTTGAGTTCTCCCCTCTACCAGAACTCTAAGCCTCTCCTGGCTTTGAGCTAAATTATTCATCACTTCCATGAACTGAGTTATTTGGGTTCTCATCTCTACCCTTTCATTAGCCATCTGGGTTCTGGCCTCATTGAGGTCTTGCTGCAACTGGTCCATCTGGATGCCCGGAAGGTTGTTTCTTGTAGGGTACCTGTGTGGCCTGTTGAGAGGGAATAGCCTGCGGCGAGCAATAATTCCTAATTGTCACAACAGAGGTTAGAAACAATAAAACAAAACCTACAAAACAAACAAAAGGGTTAGTATGCAATGCAGTATGCTTATTTGCTATCAAGGTATCCGGCTTGGTCTTCAGTTTTGACCCGTCCAGACCCTTGAAGATGATGCTGTTGAAGTTGCTTTTGAAGTGAACCCAGATGGAAACAAACACAAATATATTACAAAGGTAAAATAATACAAATTGTTCATTTTTTACAACACTAGCCCTCTAAGGGGTCAAAAATACATCACCAAAAGCAAAAGTACATGGAAAAGGAACAACAACAAGCAAATAATCAGACTCCAAGGCCAAACTCATCCTCGCGAACTTCCTTAAGAAGTGCTTCGGTCACAGGATCAGCCGGATGCTCCGTAAGATTCCTGATGAGAAGGTTTCTTGTTGCAACAGCTGTAGTCAACTTCTTGTTCTGGCTTTGGTCTTTGGATTTCTTCACTCCAGCTTTGATTTTTAACTCTGAAATTTCCTCCTGGGCTGCTGCCAGGGCTTTTTCCATCTGCTCCATCTTATCTTGAACCCTCTTGTCTTCTAGAGTACGGGCTTCAGTGATCCGGACCCACCTGGCCTGACTCTCTTTCAAGTACAAGTCTGTCCTTGCTCTTTGGAACTGGGCTTCTTTACAAGCATTTTTCAGAATCTGCTCACCAGCTTTAGACTTGTTGATATAGTCTCCAGACTTCTCAATCTTAGTCAAGTGTTCCACTCTCAGCTTCTCCAATCTTTCAATCTCCCTTACACCTTCACTCCTCTCCCTGAGGGTCTTCTGCAGGGCTTGGGATAGCTTCTCATTTCTTTCTTTCAAGCCTTCAAACTCTTCCAAACTGACAGTAGCAGGGGGTGGTGCTGATGATGACTCAGGCATGTCTTTGATGGTGAAGGGCAATCCTGAGATTTGGGCCCTAGCATAGGACCACTCATGATATTGGGCTGATGCCACATTATTGCACTTCCCCAGAATGGTGATTCCCTTGGTTTGAACATGATCCCAGGCCCAGGCAGCCTGTCTAACTGTTGCCAGACTAATCTTGTTCTCACAATAGAGGGTCTCAACCAGGTCTTGTTCCCTAGGAGCATGAACCAGTGCATAGCCTAATTGCCTCTTGAACAGCAGGGGGTTGTAGTTGATACTTCCCTTAACTCCTACCAAAGGTACATTGGGAAAGTGCCCACAGCTTGTGATCATATCTCTGCCCTTGGTGCCTTGGGTGCACCATCTGATGTCTGCTGCAGTGAGAGTAGTGAGCCTCTTAGCCCAGTTGCTTTGCTGATGAGGATTCAGGAATGCATCTGTCCTGGGTAGATGCTTGAGAAGCCAAGCATGGAATAGTGGAGCACAACACCTCACTAGCTTACCCCTCTGTTTCTCATTCCTCTGATGTACTGAGTAATAGAGGTCACCCAACAAGGTTGGCACTGGGTTCTTCAGGATGAACAGGTGGATGGCATTCTTGCTGATGAATCTGGGCTCATCTGCAAACAACACAATTCCATATACACTCAAGGCCAACAATGCACAAACAGCTTTCCAATCCCCCAGGGAGGCCTTCAAACTAGCTTGAGAAATCAGGAAGTCCAGATGAAAACCAGGGATCCCAGCTTTAGAGGTCATATGCTGCTCAATCAAAGCAGGTTCCAGGTGCAAAGCTCTTGCTATCTCTCCATTGCTGGGAAAGACCATTTCAGGGTTAAAAGGAATTTCTCTCTTGATAGGCAAACCAACCAAAGATGCATATTCTTCTAAGAGAGGTCCCAACTGAAAGTCTTGAAAGGTGAAACACCTCAATGGGGGGTCATAGAACTGGATGCAGGTATGGATCAGGCTCCTCTGAGATGGGTCCATGTCTATAACCAAGTCAAGTATATCCCCATAATGCTCCCTGAACAGAGGTATGTGATCTGGGGTCATCAGGGTTTGGACCCTCCTGATGTCTGACAAGTCTGGTTGGAAGAAATGATAGGTGATATTGCTTTTCTTTGGAGCCATGATGCTGAAGACTGGGTAGAGTAAGTGCTGATGAAGATGCTGAGGAGTGAGCCACTGACTGGCTAATGCAAGCAACTGAAGTATATGGCTGACAAGCTGAAGCAAGATGCTGGTGAAGACAGGTCAAAACTGCAGATGGGGTCAAAACCAAAACCAGATAAAGGTGGATACCCTGAAACACAAATAAGCACATGTTAATATGATGCAATGAGTATGAATGCAGATGATGTGCAAAGGGTTTGTGACTGAGCTGGATCTGGATAAACTGCCTTGGTATAGATCCATGTGTGTTCAAGAATTCCGGATGGAGGTCTATAAATCCAGTAACCAAGGTGGGGGACTCAAATAAAGAGCCACATGTCCAGGGTTTTAGAATCACAAGAACTATCCAACATGGAGCATTCTTAACAAAGTCAAAGTAACAGGGTATTCTGAGGTCAAGGTACCTGCAAACCTGTAAACAGCCCAACCCCCTCACAGGTAGTGATCTAGAACAAGGATCCTCAGACTTGGATCAGTTATGAGAAGTGTAAACACTTCTAACCCGGAGGTACAGTGTTTACAATAACCATAACAATTCCTCCTCTAATTCACCTCAATTTCTGAAGGTCAATACTAAAAGGTCATCCAGACTTAGCAGGCTTCCCAGATCCCCCTAGCACTACAGGAAATCCGTAGCACAGAGTTCTCAAGAAGAAACCCATATCTGAACCGTGTTTCATATTCCCGCACCAGACCGAAATGGAATGGGAAAGAATATGATTCACTCTAGCCTAGGTGTCACTCAGGTCCCAGGTATAGGACCTTAACTCTCAATGAAATACCCACCCACCAAAGAGAAACCAGATCCAGCACAGACAGCATGACAGTATGATATATGAAAGCAGTAAAGAAAGCAGTAAAGTAACTGTACATAAAGCAATAAACAAAAATAAATACAAGCACAAACAAGCACATAACACCCCAGTAAACACAAATCAAACAAGCGCTAGGAGGAACCCACAAAAGGAACCAGAAGCCCTGGTTGCAGTATAATCATCCCCAGCAGAGTCGCCAAGCTGTCGCTCCCGACAAGTGACACGGGGTCAGATGAAGGTACAGACGCGAACGGTCGGCGAAGGGAACAGTGAGAACACACAGCCGTGAACTCACTGGAGAATGAAAAGAGTCGCCAGCTAGGCATTTTTATCCCGGAGGAAAGGTAATGCTGCATAGACCTAGAAAGAGATGGATAAGACGGTTGCGAACCAGAGAGACTGAGAAAGGGGGTTGGTTACAACCTGGGAAGGTATTAGCACCCAGATTGTCCGTCGTACTCGACGGGATCCACGCTTGAAAGATTTGTGTTTTAAAGGGGTAGTGTCAGTGCAATCTGTGTATAAATGAGCTGGAAAGGAATGTACAGGTGTCAGTGCAAAAGAAGTGCAAAGTGTGATATATACAGTGTCAGTGTGAGATCAGGAATGAAATACTCATGATAATGAGGCTAAAGAATGAAGCTGGAAGGAGGGGGAATGGACAGAGACTTTTGTTCGATAACTGTTAAGTTATGCCTACGTATCCTCTCGTGCAATGAGGAAGTCAGAACACCGTAGTTCGACCCAAAGAGACTGAAAGGATTGACTGGTGAACTGCTTACAGTCTATGCTCAAGTGTATGATCTGTCTGGCACAGATGCACACTGTCTTGCATTAGACGGAAGAAGCAAGTTCTCGGTTGTGAGTGAAGATGATGAGAAAAGAATCCCGAAGGAGACGATTATTGTTTGTTTTTGAGTTTTCAGTCTTTTATTTCTTTTTGGAGTTTGTCATAGGATAATGAGCTTAAGCCTAAACCAATGGATTTAGTAAACTCATCACATCTTCCCTCTGATTAGGGGTAATGAGAGTACCTTAAGTGTGAAGTCAGATTCTCACACTTAATCACCTTGGGTGCAGGATTGAGATCATTAACCTATTTGTGATTATTTAGATGCTTTTGTGATTTTGTTTAGTGTTGAGTAATGAGGTTAAGCCATAATCAAGGATTAAACAGACCCATTACACCATCCTAAAAGAAGGATAATAGATGAGAATGTTTAAGCTGAGGAAGACTCCTCAACTTAATCCATGATTAGGGATTAAACCCATGACAAAACAAGCCTTTATTAAGTGGATTTTAGATTAATGATATGATGATGAAGTGAGTTTTATGATTTGTAAGACAACTTGAGGGGGACTTGTCCATTAACACTAGGGTTAGTCCTTCTTACCCACTTAAGGAAGAATTAGAACCCTAATGCAAGGCCCAAGTTACAAGTGTGGTGTCTTGATATTTATTAGATGGATTAATTAAGAGAGTTCAACACCTTAAGGGTCCAAGACTTAGGATTAAAGTTATACACTCCATCCTAAAAGAAGGATGCAGGCATGATCTTAATCACAAAGTCTTAAAGCCTTGAGGGTTTAGTCCCTGATTATGAGGTGAGGAGAGAAGACTCAAAGAGAGACACAAAGGTAAAAACTATGGGGAGACTAATCAAAACCCTAATTCATTATCATGCTTGGTTGGTCCTAATGTTTGTGAGGTTTTCAAGAACAATCTTCAGATGAACCACCAGGAAGCAGATGAACAAGATCAAGAGAAGCAAAGTGACTTGCTTCATTCAAGAAGTCAAGTCACTTGAAGAAAGAAAGTGGGAGGAGGAAGAATGAGCAAGCTCAAACTCAAACACACATAAGAATGCAGCAAGGTATGCAAGAGAGATGAAAAGAAAAGTTATGAGAAGTGAAGGCAAATTCACCTCTCAAGTTTTACTTACCACCTGAAATGTTAGAAACAAATGCAATACAATGCTAAATGAGATGAAATGATATGATAAGCAAAAACCAGAAGCATGTTGATGATGATGATGATGCTATGGAGTGCTATGAACATGAAACAAGACAATGAGATGTTCATACAAAGTCATGGATGCAAATGATGCAAGTTAAGGAACATGAATGAACATGAAATGTTATGGAACATACAAGACAAATGACATGGCAAATATGCAATGCAATGATCAATGATGCTTTCTACATGTCTTAAGATGTCAAATGAAACATAAGAATGCACAAAATGCAATGACAAGTCAAGTTATGCAAGGAAATGCAAGAAGGGTGCAAGAGAAAGCCCAAATTAGGGTTCATGGATCAAACATCAAACATAAACCAAAAACAGAAGCAAACTTTAACATAAAAAATGAAAAATGGCACTCAAAGAAACCCTAGACCTATAACAAACCACTGCCCAAAGGGGAGCTCTCAACTCTCAACCAAACTCAAGTTGTGAATTTTACAAGTTGTTAGGGTTTTTTAGGGTTCTTATCAAAACAAATGCCAATCAATTAGAAAATGCAAGATCAAATCATGGCCATTTTATCCTTGAAAGTTCATGTCAAATGGAAAATAATGCAAAAAGAATCAATGTCTCAACCTTCACCAAAAGGCAGAAATGAATTTTCAAACTTATGATCAAAATAATGCATCAAAAATGATTTAATTCAATGAAAAATTCTTAAAATGCATCAAGATCAAAAAAGAAATTTGGTTTGAAGGTTGGACAATGTTTCTAAATGTCTTAGAACATTTCATGAATTTTTTTGTAATTTTTAAATACCTAAAAGTATTTTTAATTAATTAATTCTCATTAATCAATTAAAAATAATCTTTTAAATATTTAAAAATACTTTTTTAATGATAAAAAATAAAATAAAAATGTTTTTGTGTCATAAAAATTAATAAAACCTTAAAGAAAAAGTTTCATAATTTTTATGATTTTTTAGCTATTTTAAATAAATTGTACAAATTAAATGCAAGAAAAATGAATTAAAATTAAATAAAATGCAAAGTCAAAGGAATGAGGGGCCAGGATGCGTTCTGAGGGTAAGTGGGTTGACTTGGCGCGCCATCTGATGGCCCAGATTCAAAATGAATTAATCCTGATTAATTAATTTAATTAAACCTAATTAGAACTAATGATGCAATCCAGACCATACATACACGCGCGGGAAAGAAGATCAAATGGTCCAGATTCAAACTCAGTGCCCTAACCCTAATTATGAATTAATGACTCTCAGGTCACCGGAGACGAGCTCCGGTCGTCTTCTCCGGTGACCTCCTCCCCTGAAAAACTCCAAACCTCCTTAAAACGTAACTAAAATGAAAACCAAAGCCAGGGAAATGATCTCCATCACCTTACGAACTAAACCCCTCTCTCAAAACAAATTTATCTAACCTAAACAAGCTGAATCGAAAGGAAATAGTTCTAGGGTTCGTGAGCTTCAAACAGCAATTAAATTCTCAAAACACATCCATTTCAAAAACTAAAAGCATCAGCATGATCAGGAGAGCATAAGGAACAAGTTTGTAACATAAAATGAGCTTTCTGGAAAAAAAAATTATTTGGAGCTACCTGAGATTTGCAACCTCTGACTTAGGAACTTTCAGGCCCTTTCTTTAAGTGCAAGCTGCTCCTCTTGGCCCCCCAATGATGTTTGAATGCTCAAATAGAGTTTAGATTTGCTGGAGAAAGAGATTCGAAAGCTTCAGCTTCATTTCAGTCAAAAATGGCAGATGGGATTTTGGCACTTTCAGGCTGTGAAGAGGGGTTGTTTATGGTCTATGAGGTGTGTTGAGAAGGTTTGTGGTGTTGGTTGATGTGTTTGTGGGCTAGAATGAGGGATTCGAATGAAACTGCAAAAGGGAGTGTGAAATGGCAGTGAGATGTTTTGGTTGTTTCAAGCTCTGGTTCTTGATGCTTTGTGTTCTATGGATCAAGGTGAGATGAATGGAGGAAAAAGATTTTGGGTTTGCAGGCTGTGTAATGAAATTCGAAGGAAGTTGCAAGTTGGGGTGTTTTTTGTGTAAGTGATGAGTGAGTTGGTTTCAGCCCTTGTTCTTGTTATGTTCAACTTGCAAAATGAAATGATAAACAATTCTGATTGGTTGGCTGATGTGACTTGTGCAGCTGTGATAGGTAGTTCACTTTTTGCTCAAAAACCACTTTATGTGTAAGAGAGGCATGGTGTTTGGACTAGGCAAGGACAAAGGTGGTTCTGGTGCAGCATGGGTGAGGGAGAGGCCTAGCTTGGCTCAGCACTCAATGCAGCAAGTTGGCATAATGTTATGAGTGGTTTTGCAAGTAGGTTGGCTTACGGTTCACATGTGACTTTTTAGCCTAACCAAGCATGAAACCATGACAAACCTAGTCCAATTCTGATTTTTAGGACATAGAGGATGTTTGTGTAATGGTTTGTAGTGAATTAGAGGCTGCATTATGACTTAGTACATGGTTTTGCAAAATTTCCTTTTGATGCATAACTTGAAAAAAACAATGATTTTTGGCAACTTTGCATGGCCATAACTTTTGATCCAAGAAGAGTTTGATCATGTTCTTGTACTTTTTGAAAAGGGAAAGATGAGATCTACAACTTTCATGACCAAAGTTTTTCCATTTGAAGCCTTTTTGGATCAAAAATCAAAGCTTGAAAATTGACCTAAAAGGATGCCTTCTTGAAAAGTCAACAAAACCCAAAAAAGTCAACTTTTGCAAAAACCCTAAATTCTTGATTTCCATGAACTTCAAACTTCTTCCATGATCAAATAAAGATCATATACACCCAAAATGATGAAGATCACCCATTGGTTGGGTCATTGGGGGCCTCAGATGCCCTGATTTTACACTGACTTGTCTGAAAAGTCAACTCTTGATCAGATGACTTCCCCATGGAATTTCTTCATGAAAATTGATATGCATACTCCCTATACCATATAAAGATCAATGGAAACAAGAATGACCAAAAAATTTGGGGTTATGGCCTCTGAAACCAAAACCCTAGTTTTCAGTCAACTGTGCAGTTCATCCTGGCTCTGCATCCACTCAAACCCTAGTTCTTGTGATCCCTCTGCAATTTTGGCTTTGTGAGGATGTAACATGATACAAGAACACACATGGACCCTTCTGAGTTGATTAGTGGCCTTTGGAATGGCTCAAGATGCCCTGAGGTTGCTCAGATCACAAACCCTAGGTGCAGATGCCTTAGAAACTATCCAGTGAAACCAAATGAGACATGAGATGATGTGATTGTGTTTATGCATATGAGATGATCACAAGTCATGTGTGAATGGGTGAGGGCAAATTTGGGGTGTTTACAAACGTATATTGACAGGTTGGCTGCTTTCTCTTCCACTAGCTTCGCAGATGTTGTTATAGCTGGGGAGAGAATTGAAAGCCTGTTGAAAATGGGCAAAATTTCCGATAATGGTGCCAGTTCGTCCAGCAGTACAAGAAAGCCTTTTGCAGGCCCGAGAAGAACTGGCGAGGCCAACGCCATTCACACCAACAGGGGTAGGCCCCAGTATGTTCAAAGGTCAATAGCAGCAGTCACTATCCCTGCTCCGGCTCACCCACAGCCAGTCTATCAACCTCCTCAACAAAACTACCAACAACAACCTCAGTATCAGCAGAATCAGTATCCTCCAAGGAACTTCAACAACAACTCCAACAACAACAATCAACAGAGGCCATTCCAACAGAGGCCATCCCAAGCTAACCGAGTGATCGACCCGATCCCAATGCCGTATGCTGCCTTGCTGCCACAACTTCTGAAACTCAACCTAGTTGAGCTAAGAACGTTGGCACCTCCGGATCCCAACAGTCTACCAAGAAACTATGACTCCAATGCTAGGTGTGCTTTTCACTCAAACGCACCTGGTCACAGTACAGAAAAATGCAGGGCTCTGCATATGAAGGTACAAGACTTGGTAGACTCCAAGGCTCTGAATTTTGCACCTCCGCCCAATGTCAATAAAAACCCAATGCCAAATCATGGTGGTCCCCGAATTAATGCTATTGAAGAAGACCAACCGTCTTATTTAATAACAAGTGTGGATCAGATCCGGACGCCATTGGTGGAAATCAAAGCTCAACTCCGTGAAAACCAAATATTTCCGGGATGTGAACTAGGGTGTCCCTATTGCAATATTTCATGGAATGGGTGCGAGGACCTGAGGAATGGCATTAACAGCCTTATTCAGAGTGGCCTGCTACAGATCACTACATCATTCCCAACAAATCCGGCAACTTCATCAACAACGGTTTCAGAACCTCCTACAACCGCAGCAACTATTGTTCCCGACAATTCACCAGCAGCATCAACCAGTACTTCATCTGTCCTCCCAAATGATCAGTTTTCAACAGTTTCTCCTGCTACAACTTCAGCTTCATTCCATTTCGAATCTCCGTCAGCAACAACAACAGTCCTTCCAACAGTACCTCCTACAACACCAGCAACCAATCACGAAGATGTCTCCACTGTTACCATATTCTACGATCCTGAAAATAATTCTGCCTACCATTCAGAAGGTGCTGCTCCCGCCAGAGCACCAGTTACAATCTTTTATGATCCACAAACAATTACAGTCCCTTCAGCAGCAATCAGTCCAGTCACTGTCACGGTGCCTGGACCAGTACCATATGAAAGCAATAGGGCCATCCCTTGGCACTATGGCTCTGACGTATACTGTGAAGGAAGAAGAATCACTCTGGAAACATCAGCACCTGCACCACAAGTAGATAATGTGGGGGGAGGCGGAGGCTTCACCCGAAGCGGACGTCTCTTTGCTTCACAAGTTCAAAGACCTACTGCCGAAGCAGAAGCTGCTGCCAAGGCAAAAGGAAAAGGCCCGGTGCAGGAAGATCCAGCTGTCAAAGAAGCCCTGAAGACTCCGTTCGATCAAGAAGTTGATGAGTTTATGAGAATCATCAAAAAGAGTGATTACAAAATTGTGGATCAACTTCACCAGACGCCATCCAAAATCTCTATCCTCTCACTGCTTATGTGCTCCGAAGCCCATCGGAATGCACTACTTAAAGTCTTGCACGCAGCTTACGTGCCTGAGGAGATTACTGTCAACCAATTGGAAACCGTGGTTGGAAATGTTACTGCTAGCAATGGGCTAGGGTTTACCAATTCTGACTTGACAGCGGATGGCCGCAACCACAACAAAGCCTTGCACATAACCCTGGAATGCAAAGGAGCTGTCCTTTCTCATGTGCTGGTGGACACAGGTTCTTCCCTGAATGTCTTACCAAAGAAGGCTCTGGTGAAGTTAGAATATGATGGATTGGCATTGAGACCCAGCAACCTGGTGGTAAGAGCCTTTGATGGTTCGAAGAGATCGGTTCTGGGAGAGATTGAGCTGCCTGTGACAATTGGCCCACAGACCTTTAAAACTATCTTTTATGTGATAGACATTCAGCCCGCCTATAGCTGTTTGTTGGGTAGGCCCTGGATTCACGCCGCCGGCGCAGTAATGTCTACCCTTCACCAAAAGTTAAAATTTGAGTGGGAAGGTCAAGTTGTCACAATCTGTGGGGAAGAGGATATTTTCGTTAGCCATCTGGCTACTTACAAATACATTGAGATGGATGGGGAGATCCATGAAACAATGAGCCAAGGTTTTGAAGCCTTGAACGTCAATGAAGCATCTGCTGTGTCAGGGATCTCCATGTCATCTTACCAACAAGCCCGGAAGGTTGTTGAAGAAGGAACTGCCCTAGGCTGGGGCAAGGTATTAGCTGTGGAGGAGAAGAAGGACAAATTTGGGTTGGGTTACAGACCAACTCAACATCAAGCAAAGGCTGCTGCAGAGCCTGGTTTTGTCAGTGGGGGGATGCTTACCCCCGATGCTATCAACTGTCTGGAAGACGAGCTGGAAGAGGAGCGCAATCTGGAGAATTGGATTCGTCCGAAGATCCCGGGGAGCAGTGTCTCGAACTGGTCTTCCCAGGAAATTATAGGAGTTACTCATGCAGAGTAATTATTATTTCCTGTATTTTTTATAGCATGCATCCAAGTCTTGCATCTTGCCCAAGATGACAAGACTCATTTTGTAACCAGGGCCATCTGTACTTTTGTGCAAACAAGATTAAATTAATGAAATATCAGACATCTTTTTGCAAACGAGTTTTTTTCTTTTATGCTCACTGTTTTTCCATTTTTCTTTTTGTACAAAAATAAATGGCGGTGTTTTCAAAATGATAACTTCATCTCACTTTTTCTAAAGCAAGATTAAAATCAATCACTAAAATGAACAAACTTAACCCTTGCAGAGAGTGCCTTCCTGACAGCACCGACAACAGCACGGCTATGACATCGTATGACTTTGACAATCCGATCAATCAAGCTGATGAAGGGGTTGATGAAGAATATGAGCTTCCTGAAGAGCTAGCCAGGTTGTTGAGACAGGAGGAAAAGGTTATTGCTCCTCATCAGGAGGAGATTGAAGTGATTAATCTTGGTACTGACGAAGACGTGAAAGAAGTTAAAATCGGGGCCTGCCTGCAAGACTCAGTGAAGAGGCAACTGGTAGATCTGCTTCAGGAGTATGTTGATGTGTTTGCTTGGTCGTATCAAGATATGCCAGGGTTGGATACCGACATTGTTGTGCACAAGCTGCCTCTGAGGGAAGAATGCCCGCCAGTTAAACAGAAGTTGCGCCGAACTCGCCCAGACATGGCTATGAAAATCAAGGAAGAGGTACAAAAGCAATGGGACGCCGGGTTCCTTGCTGTGACTAGCTATCCGCCGTGGGTTGCTAACATAGTACCTGTGCCTAAGAAGGACGGCAAAGTAAGAATGTGTGTTGACTACCGGGATCTGAACAGAGCCAGCCCGAAGGATGACTTCCCATTACCTCACATTGATGTATTGGTGGATAACACGGCTCAGTTCTCGGTATTCTCCTTCATGGATGGATTTTCAGGATATAATCAGATCAAGATGTCACCTGAAGACATGGAGAAGACAACATTCATTACACCTTGGGGCATGTTCTGTTACAAAGTGATGCCATTCGGACTGAAGAATGATGGTGCAACATATCAACGGGCTATGGTGACATTATTCCATGATATGATCCACAAAGAGATAGAATGTTATGTGGATGACATGATCGCCAAGTCCCTTACAGAGGAGGATCACCTGGTGAATCTGCTGAAGTTGTTCAAGCGTCTGAGGAAATACCAACTGAAGTTGAACCCCAACAAATGCACATTCGGGGTGCGATCCGGTAAGCTGCTGGGCTTTATTGTAAGCGAGAAAGGGATTGAGGTTGACCCTGATAAAGTCAAGGCTATACAAGAGATGCCTGCACCGAAAACAGAGAAGGAAGTTCGAGGGTTCTTAGGTCGTTTGAACTACATCTCACGGTTCATATCTCACCTCACAGCGACCTGTGAACCCTTGTTCAAGCTGTTGAGAAAAGAGCAGACGGTCAGGTGGAACGAAGATTGCCAGAAGGCTTTTGACAAGATCAAAGAGTACCTACAGGAACCTCCAATCCTTATGCCTCCAGTCGAAGGAAGACCTCTGATAATGTACTTGACAGTATTAGAAGAGTCGATGGGGTGTGTGCTGGGCCAGCATGACGAGTCTGGTCGAAAAGAGTATGCAATATATTACCTAAGCAAAAAGTTTACCGACTGTGAACAGCGTTATTCACTGCTCGAGAAAACTTGCTGTGCTTTAGCGTGGGCTGCTCGCCGACTGAGACAGTATATGTTGACCCACACTACTTTATTGATATCAAAAATGGATCCAGTTAAGTACATTTTCGAGAAGCCAGCTCTTACCGGACGGGTTGCAAGATGGCAGATGATTCTCACAGAATACGACATACAGTACACATCTCAGAAAGCCATCAAGGGCAGTGTACTATCTGAATATCTTGCTGAGCAACCCATTGATGACTACCAGCCTATGAGGTTTGACTTCCCTGATGAGGACATCATGTTCATTAAAGCAAAAGATCACGAGGAGCCTATTCACACCGAAGGGCCTGATGTAAACACCCCAAATTTGCCCTCACCCATTCACACATGACTTGTGATCATCTCATATGCATAAACACAATCACATCATCTCATGTCTCATTTGGTTTCACTGGATAGTTTCTAAGGCATCTGCACCTAGGGTTTGTGATCTGAGCAACCTCAGGGCATCTTGAGCCATTCCAAAGGCCACTAATCAACTCAAAGGGGTCCATGTGTGTTCTTACATCATATTCCATCTCCTCAAAGTCAGAAATGCAGAGGAATCACAAGAACTAGGGTTTGAGTGGATGCAGAGCCAGGATGAACTGCACAGTTGACTGAAAATTAGGGTTTTGGTTTCAGAGGCCATAACTCCAAATTTTTTGGTCATTCTTGTTTCCATTGGTCTCTATATGGTATAGGGAGTATGCATATCAATTTTCATGAAGAAATTCCATGGGGAAGTCATCTGATCAAGAGTTGACTTTTCAGACAAGTCAGTGCAAAATCAGGGCATCTGAGGCCCCCAATGACCCAACCAATGGGTGATCTTCATCATTTTGAGTGTATATGATCTTTATTTGGTCATGGAAGAAGGTTGAAGTTCATGAAAATCAAGAATTTAGGGTTTTTTGCAAATGTTGACTTTTTGGGCATAGTTGACTTTTCAAGAATGCACCATTTTAGGGCAATTTTCAAGCTTTGATTCATGATCCAAAAAGGCTTCAAATGGAAAAACTTTGGTCATGAAAGTTGTAGATCTCATCTTTCCCTTTTCAAAAAGTACAAGAACATGATCAAACTCTTCATGGATCAAAAGTTATGGCAATGCAAAGTTGGCAAAAATCATTGTTTTTCAAGTTATGCACCAAATGGAAATTTTGCAAAACCTTGGATCAATGCATTATGTGACTTCTAATTCCTCTCAAACCAGTACACAAACATTTCTCTAAGTCATAAAATCAGAAATGAACTAAGATTGCCTATGGTTTCATGTTTGGTTGGACAAAAAGGTCACATGTGAACAAGAAGCCACAACTTGCAAAAACCATCATTGTGCTCCCTACAACTTGATGCATTGGATGCTGCATTGTGGCTAGCCTCTCACCTCACCATGCTGCACCAGAACCCATCTTGTACTTGCCTAGACTTTGAGCCATGCCCTATCTTACAAAAGTGGACTTTTTTGCAAAAGTAGTCACACCTATCACTGCAGGCCAGGTCACATCCACCAGCCACTTGCAATTGTTTATACTATCCAAATGCTGGCCAAAACATAAGACACAAGGCTGAAGCTATCACATTCACCACTTACACAAAAACCTCCCACATTGCAACTTCATTCGAATCTGCTCACACAGCCATCAAACACTAAAACTTTCTTCATCACTCAACTAAACACACTTCATAGATCACAAAGCACCCAAAGCCCAAGCTTGAAACACCCTGAATCCTCCATTGCCATTGTTCACCTTCATTCTGCAGATTCTATCGAATCTCTCATCCTAGCCCACAAACACCAAAACAAACCCTGCAAAGCAACTCAATACACTTCATAGATCACAAACCACCCCTTTTCACAGCCTGAAAGTGCCAAGATCACCACAGCCATTGCTGACTGAACTGAAGCAGTTCTCTTCGAAACTCATCATCCAGCAAATCTAAACTCCATTTGAGCATCCAGACACACTTGGGGGATCAAGTAGAGCAGCTTGCATCAAGGGAAGTAGCCTGAAAGTTCCTAAATCAAAAACTGCAAAACTCAGGTAGCTCAAAAATAATTTTTCCAGAAATCTCTTTTTATGTTACAAACTTGATCTTCATGCTTGTCTGATCATTCTGGTACCTTTAGTTTTTGAAATGGTTGCGTTTTAAGGATTTAATTTCTCTGTGAAGCTTACGAACCCTAGAACTTTCCCTCTTCGATTCAGCTTGTTTAGGTAACATAAATTTGTTTTAGGTTAGGGGTTTGGTTCGTGAGGATGAGAGGAACATTTCCCTGGTCTTAGATTTCATTTATGTTACGTTTTTAGGAAGTTGGTTGATTCTCAGGTGAGAGCTGGCCGGAGAAGACGACCGGAAGTCTTCTCCGGCAGCCTGAAAGTAATTAGGGTTAAGTACATTTAATTAGGGCAAGGTTTAAATGTGAGCCTTCGGATCCTGTTTCCCGCGCGTGAATGAGAGGTTCAGATCATTTCATTAGTTTTAATTAGGTTTAATTAAATTAATTAATCAAGATTAATTCAGTTTGAATCCTGGCCACAAGATTGCGCGCCAGTCAACCTTTTTAAACCCAGAACGCATCCTGGCCCTTCCTTCATTTGACTTTTCTTTTTATTTGATTTTAATTCATTTATTTTCAATTAATTTGTATAATTAATTTAAAATAGCAGAAAATTCATAAAAATTATGAAACTTTTTCTTTAAGGTTTTATTAATTTTTATGACACAAAAATATTTTTATTTTATTTTTTATCATTAAAAAAGTATTTTTAAATATTTAAAAGATTATTTTTAATTGATTAATGGGAATTAATTAATTAAAAATACTTTTAGGTATTTAAAAATTACAAAAAAATTCATGAAATGTTCTAAGACATTTAGAAACATTGTCCAACCTTCAAACCAAATTTCTTTTTTGATCTTGATGCATTTTAAGAATTTTTCATTGAATTAAAATCATTTTTGATGCATTATTTTGATCACAAGTTTAAAAAATCCATTTCTGCCTATTGGTGAAGGTTGAGACATTGATTCTTTTTGCATTGTTTTCCATTTGACATGTATTTTCAAGGTTAAAAGGGCCATGATTTGATCTTGCATTTTCCAATTGATTGGCATTTATTTTGATAAGAACCCTAAAAAACCCTAATAACTTGAAAAAATCATAACTTGAGTTTAGTTGAAGGTTGAGAGTTCCCCTTTGGGCAGTGATTCATTATAGGGCTAGGGTTTCTTTGGGTACCATTTTCCATTTTTTATGTTAAGGTTTGCTTCTGTTTTTGGTTTATGTTTGATGTATTGTCCATGAACCCTAATTTGGGCTTTCTCTTGCATCCTTCTTGCATTTCCTTGCATAACATGACTTGTCATTGCATTTTGTGCATTCTTATGATTCATTTGACATCTTAAGATATGTATGAAGCATCATTGATCATTGCATTACATGTTTGCCATGTCATTTGTCTTGTATGTTTCATAACATTTCATGTTTGTCCATGCTCCTCAACTTGCATCATTTGCATCCATGACTTTGTATGAACATCTCATTGTCTTGCCTCATGTTTGCAGCACTTCATAACATCATAATCATCATCACCATGCTTCTGGTTTTGCTTTGCATCATACCACTTCATCTCATTTTGCATTGCATTGCATTTCTTTCTAATATTTCAGGTGGTAAGTAAACTTGAGAAGTGAATTTGCCTTCACTTCTCATAACCTTTCTTTTCATCTCTCTTGCATACCTTGCTGCATTCTTATGTGTGTTTGAGTTTGAGCTTGCTCATTCTTCTTCCTCCCACTTTCTTTCTTCAAGTGACTTGACTTCTTGGATGAAGCAAGTCACTTTGCTTCTCTTGATCTTGTTCATCTGCTTCCTGGTGGTTCCTCTGAAGATTGTTCTTGAAAACCTCACAAACATTAGGACCAACCAAGCATGATAATGAATTAGGGTTTTGATTAGTCTCCCCCATAGTTTTTACCTTTGTGTCTCTCCTTGAGTCATCTCCCCTCACCTCATAATCAGGGACTAAACCCTCAAGGCTTTAAGACTTTGTGATTAAGATCATGCCTGCATCCTTCTTTTAGGATGGAGTGTATAACTTTAATCCTAAGTCTTGGACCCTTAAGGTGTTGAACTCTCTTAATTAATCCATCTAATAATCATCAAGACATTACACTTGTAACTTGGGCCTTGCATTAGGGTTCTAATTCTTCCTTAATTGGTTAAGAAGGACTAACCCTAAAGTTAATGGACAAGTCCCCCTCAAGTTGTCTTACAAATCATAAAAAAAACACTTCATCATCATACCATTAACTAAAACCCACTTAATAAAGGTTTGTTTTGTCATGGGTTTAATCCCTAATCATGGATTAAGTTGAGGAGTCTTCCTCAGCTTAAACATTCTCATCTATTATCCTTCTTTTAGGATGGTGTAATGGGTCTGTTTAATCCTTGATTGTGGCTTAACCTCATTACTTAACACTAAACAAAAATCACAAAAACATCTAAATTAATCACAAGTAGGTTAATGATCTTAACCCTACATCAAAGGTGATTAAGTGTGAGAATCTGACTTCACACTTAAGGTAGTTCTCATTACCCCTAATCAGAGGGATGATGTGATGAGTTTACCAAATCCATTGATTTAGGTTTAAGCTCATTATCTTATGACAAACTCCAAAAAGAAATAAAAGACTGAAAACACAAGAACAAACAATAATCATCTCCTTCGGGATTCTTTTCTCATCATCTTCACTCACAACCGAGAACTTGCTTCTTCCGTCTAATGCAAGACAGTTTGCATCTGTGCCAGACAGATCATACACTTGAGCATAGACTGCAAGCAGTTCACCAGTCAATTCTTTCAGTCTCTTTGGGTCGAACTACGGTGTTCTGACTTCCTCATTGCACGAGAGGATACGTAGGCATAACTTAACAGTTATCGAACAAAAGTCTCTGTATATTCCCCCTCTTCCCAGCATCTTTCTCTTAGCCTCATTATCATGAGCAATTCATTCTTATTCTTACACTGACACATCATTTACACACTCCATTTCCTCCACACTGACACCTGTACATATTGCTTTCCAGCCATTTTACACACAGATTGCATTGACACTACCCCTTTATAACACAAATCTTTTAAGCGTGGATCCCGTCGAGTACGACGGACAGTCTGGGTGCTAATACCTTCCCAGGTTGTAACCAACCCCCTTTCTCAGTCTCTCTGGTTCGCAAACCGTCTTATCCATCTCTTTCTAGGTCTATGCAGCATTGCCTTTCCTCCGGGATAAAAATGCCTAGCTGGCGACTCTTTTCATCTCCAGTGAGTTCACGGCTGTGTGTTCTCACTGTTCCCTTCGCCGACCGTTCGCGTCTGTACCTTCATCTGACCCCGTGTCATTTGTCGGGAGCGACAGCTTGGCGACTCTGCTGGGGACCCTTATACTGCAACCAGGGCTTCTGGTTCTTTTTGTGGGTTCTTCCTAGCGCTTGATTGATTTGTGTTTATTGGGGGTGTTATGTGTTTGTTTGTGCTTGTATTTATTTTTATTCATTGCTTCATGTACAGTTACTTTACTGCTTTCTTTATTGCATTTATATATATCTTACTGTCATGCTGTCTGTGCTGGATCTGGTTTTGTTTTAGTGGGTGGGGTTCTATTGAGAGCCAAGGTCCTATACCTGGGACCTGAGTGACACCTAGGCTAGAGTGAATCATATTCTTTCCCATTCCATTTCGGTCTGGTGCGGGAATATGAAACACGGTTCAGATATGGGTTTCTTCTTGAGAACTCTGTGCTACGGATTTCCTGTAGTGCTAGGGGGATCTGGGAAGCCTGCTAAGTCTGGATGACCTTTTAGTATTGACCTTCAGAAATTGAGGTGAATTAGAGGAGGAATTGTTATGGTTATTGTAAACACTGTACCTCCGGGTTAGAAGTGTTTACACTTCTCATAACTGATCCAAGTCTGAGGATCCTTGTTCTAGATCATTACCTGTGAGGGGGTTGGGCTGTTTACAGGTTTGCAGGTGCCTTGACCTCAGAATACCCTGTTACTTTGACTTTGTTAAGAATGCTCCATGTTGGATAGTTCTTGTGATTCTAAAACCCTGGACATGTGGCTCTTTATTTGAGTCCCCCACCTTGGTTACTGGATTTATAGACCTCCATCCGGAATTCTTGAACACACATGGATCTATACCAAGGCAGTTTATCCAGATCCAGCTCAGTCACAAACCCTTTGCATATCATTTGCATACATCCTCATTGCATCATATTAACATGTGCTTATTTGTTTTTCAGGGTATCCATTTTCATCAGGTTTTGGTTTTGACCCCATCTGCAGCTTTGACCCATCTTCACCAGCATCTGCTTCAGTTTAGCTGTCTGCTTCAGCACCAGCCAGTCAGTGGTTTTCTCTACTTCAGCATTGTCATCAGCACTCTACCCAGTCTTCAGCATCATGGCTCCAAAGAAAAGCAATATCACCTATCATTTCTTCCAACCAGACTTATCAGACATCAGGAGGATCCAAACCCTGATCACTCCAGAGCACATACCTCTGTTCAGAGAGCATTATGGGGATATACTTGACTTGGTTATAGACATGGACCCATCTCAGAGGAGCCTGATCCATACCTGCATCCAGTTCTATGACCCCCCATTGAGGTGTTTCACCTTTAAAGACTTTCAGTTGGGACCTCTCTTAGAAGAATATGCATCTTTGGTTGGTTTGCCTATCAAGAGAGAAATTCCTTTTAACCCTGAAGTGGTCTTTCCCAGCAATGGAGAGATAGCAAGAGCTTTGCACCTGGAACCTGCTTTGATTGAGCAGCATATGACCTCTAAAGCTGGGATCCCTGGTTTTCATCTGGACTTCCTGATTTCTCAAGCTAGTTTGAAGGCCTCCCTGGGGGATTGGAAAGCTGTTTGTGCATTGTTGGCCTTGAGTGTATATGGAATTGTGTTGTTTGCAGATGAGCCCAGGTTCATCAGCAAGAATGCCATCCACCTGTTCATCCTGAAGAACCCAGTGCCAACCTTGTTGGGTGACCTCTATTACTCAGTACATCAGAGGAATGAGAAACAGAGGGGTAAGCTAGTGAGGTGTTGTGCTCCACTATTCCATGCTTGGCTTCTCAAGCATCTACCCAGGACAGATGCATTCCTGAATCCTCATCAGCAAAGCAACTGGGCTAAGAGGCTCACTACTCTCACTGCAGCAGACATCAGATGGTGCACCCAAGGCACCAAGGGCAGAGATATGATCACAAGCTGTGGGCACTTTCCCAATGTACCTTTGGTAGGAGTTAAGGGAAGTATCAACTACAACCCCCTGCTGTTCAAGAGGCAATTAGGCTATGCACTGGTTCATGCTCCTAGGGAACAAGACCTGGTTGAGACCCTCTACTGTGAGAACAAGATCAGTTTGACTGTTGTTAGGCAGGCTGCCTGGGCCTGGGATCATGTTCAAACCAAGGGAATCACCATTCTGGGGAAGTGCAATAATGTGGCATCAGCCCAATATCATGAGTGGTCCTATGCTAGGGCCCAAATCTCAGGATTGCCCTTCACCATCAAAGACATGCCTGAGTCATCATCAGCACCACCCCCTGCTACTGTCAGTTTGGAAGAGTTTGAAGGCTTGAAAGAAAGAAATGAGAAGCTATCCCAAGCCCTGCAGAAGACCCTCAGGGAGAGGAGTGAAGGTATAAGGGAGATTGAAAGATTGGAGAAGCTGAGAGTGGAACACTTGACTAAGATTGAGAAGTCTGGAGACTATATCAACAAGTCTAAAGCTGGTGAGCAGATTCTGAAAAATGCTTGTAAAGAAGCCCAGTTCCAAAGAGCAAGGACAGACTTGTACTTGAAAGAGAGTCAGGCCAGGTGGGTCCGGATCACTGAAGCCCGTACTCTAGAAGACAAGAGAGTTCAAGATAAGATGGAGCAGATGGAAAAAGCCCTGGCAGCAGCCCAGGAGGAAATTTCAGAGTTAAAAATCAAAGCTGGAGTGAAGAAATCCAAAGACCAAAGCCAGAACAAGAAGTTGACTACAGCTGTTGCAACAAGAAACCTTCTCATCAGGAATCTTACGGAGCATCCGGCTGATCCTGTGACCGAAGCACTTCTTAAGGAAGTTCGCGAGGATGAGTTTGGCCTTGGAGTCTGATTATTTGCTTGTTGTTGTTCCTTTTCCATGTACTTTTGCTTTTGGTGATGTATTTTTGACCCCTTAGAGGGCTAGTGTTGTAAAAAATGAACAATTTGTATTATTTTACCTTTGTAATATATTTGTGTTTGTTTCCATCTGGGTTCACTTCAAAAGCAACTTCAACAGCATCATCTTCAAGGGTCTGGACGGGTCAAAACTGAAGACCAAGCCGGATACCTTGATAGCAAATAAGCATACTGCATTGCATACTAACCCTTTTGTCTGTTTTGTAGGTTTTGTTTTATTGTTTCTAACCTCTGTTGTGACATTCAGGAATTATTGCTCGCCGCAGGCTATTCCCTCTCAACAGGCCACACAGGTACCCTACAAGAAACAACCTTCCGGGCATCCAGATGGACCAGTTGCAGCAAGACCTCAATGAGGCCAGAACCCAGATGGCTAATGAAAGGGTGGAGATGAGAACCCAAATAACTCAATTCATGGAAGTGATGAATAATTTAGCTCAAAGCCAGGAGAGGCTTAGAGTTCTGGTAGAGGGGAGAACTCAAGATGACCCCCATGTGGGAACTGCTGGCACCAGTAACAATGAAAGGGTGCAACCACATGTTAACCCCCCTATATTTGGCCCACACCTACATCCTGAGATTCATATTCCTGCAAACGTTCAAGGAACAGCCACTGCAGCCAGAGTACTTCAAGAGGATCCTCAGGAGGATCAGTTTACAGTCATGGGTGCTGGAGAGGAAACCTATGATAGGAGATTGGATGAGTTGGCTGAGAAGTTGAGGTCTTTGGAATCCCAAAATTCTTTGGGGTTCGATGTCATGGACATGGGGTTGGTAGACGGGGTTAGGATTCCCCACAAATTCAAGCCTCCATGTTTTGAGAAGTATAATGGGACTTCTTGTCCTCGAACCCATCTGCAATCTTTTCTCGGAAGATTAAAAGCTTACACCATGGACGAGAAGCTCTGGATGTTTTACTTCGAAGACAGTTTGACTGGAGCATCAAGGGAATGGTATTCCCACTTGACAAGGGCAACTATAAGATGCTGGAAGGACCTGGCAGAAGCCTTCATCAGGCAGTATCAGTATAATCTAGACATGGCACCCAACAGGACCCTCCTAATGGGAATGTCACAGTCTTCGAGGGAGAGTTTCCGAGAATATGCTCAAAGATGGAGGCAATTGGCTGCTGCCGTTCAACCACCAATGTCTGAAAGAGAAATGGCAGACATGTTTATGAACACTCTCCAGGGAACGTATATTGACAGGTTGGCTGCTTTCTCGTCCACTAGCTTCGCAGATGTTGTTATAGCTGGGGAGAGAATTGAAAGCCTGTTAAAAATGGGTAAAATTTCCGATAACGGCGCCAGTTCGTCCAGCAGTACAAGGAAGCCTTTTGCAGGCCCTAGAAGAGCTGGCGAGACCAATGCCATTCATACCAACAGGGGTAGGCCCCAATATGTTCAAAGGTCCATAGCAGCAGTCACTATCCCTGCTCCAGCACATCCTCTGCCAGTCTATCAACCTCCTCAACAAAACTTCCAACAACAACCTCCGTATCAGCAGAACCAATATCCTCCAAGGAACTACAACAACAACAACTCCAACAACAACAATCAACAGAGGCCATTCCAACAAAGGCCCTCTCAAGCTAATCGAGTGATCGACCCGATTCCAATGCCGTATGCTGCTTTGTTGCCACAGCTTCTGAAACTCAACCTGGTTGAGCTAAGAACGTTGGCACCTCCGGATCCAAACAGTCTACCAAGAAACTATGACTCTAATGCTAGGTGTGCTTTTCACTCAAACGCGCCTGGTCACAGTACAGAAAAATGCAGGGCACTGCATATGAAGGTACAAGACTTAGTAGACTCCAAGGCTTTGAACTTTGCACCTCCGCCCAACGTCAACAAAAACCCAATGCCACACCATGGTGGTCCCCGAATTAATGCTATCGAAGAAGACCAACCGTCTTATTTGATAACCAGTGTGGATCAGATCAGGACACCATTGGTGGAGATCAAGGCTCAACTCCGTGAAAGCAATATATTTCCGGGGTGTGAACTAGGGTGCCCATACTGCAATATTTCTTGGAATGGGTGTGAAGACTTGAGGAATGGCATTGACAGCCTTATTCAGAGTGGCTTACTGCAGATCACTACATCATTCCCGGCAAACCCGACGACTTCAGCAACAATGGTTTCAGATTCTCCTACAAATACAGCAACAATTGTTCCCAACAATTCATCAGCAACATCAGCAAGTACTTCATCTGTTCTACCCAATGATCAGTTTTCAACAGTTTCTCCTGCTACAACTTCAGCTTCAGTCCACTTCGACTCCCCATCAACAACAACAACAGTTCTTCCAACAGAACCTTCTACAACACCAGCAAACAATCACGAAGATGTCTCCACTGTTACCATATTCTACGATCCAGAAAACAACTCCGCCTACCATTCAGAAGGTGCTGCTCCCGCTAGAGCACCAGTCACAATCTTTTATGATCCACAAACAATAACAATCCCTTCAGCAGCAGCAATCAGTCCAGTCACTGTCACGGTGCCTGGACCTGTACCATATGAAAGCGATAGGGCCATCCCTTGGCACTATGGCTCTGACGTGTACTGCGAGGGAAAGAGAATCACTCTTGAAACATCAACACCTGCACCACAAATTGATAATGTGGGCGGAGGCGGAGGCTTCACCCGAAGCGGACGTCTCTTTGCTTCACAAGTCCAAAGACCTACTGCCGAAGCAGAAGCTGCTGCCAAGGCAAAAGGAAAAAGCCCGGTGCAGGAAGATCCAGTTGCCAAAGAAGCCCTGAAGACCCCATTCGATCAGGAAGTTGATGAGTTTATGCGGATCATCAAGAAGAGTGATTATAAAGTTGTGGATCAACTTCACCAAACTCCATCCAAAATCTCCATCCTCTCACTGCTCATGTGCTCCGAAGCCCATCGGAATGCACTACTGAAAGTCCTGCACGCAGCTTACGTGCCAGAGGAGATTACTGTCAACCAGTTGGAAACGGTGGTTGGGAATGTTACTGCTAGCAACGGGCTAGGGTTTACCAATTCTGACCTGACAGTGGATGGTCGTAACCACAACAAAGCCTTGCACATAACTATGGAATGCAAAGGAGCTGTCCTTTCTCATGTGCTGGTGGACACAGGTTCCTCCCTGAATGTCTTACCAAAGAAGGCTCTGGTGAAGTTAGAATATGATGGATTGGCATTGAGACCCAGCAACCTGGTGGTTAGAGCTTTTGATGGCTCAAAGAGATCGGTTCTGGGAGAGATTGAGCTGCCCGTGACAATTGGCCCGCAGACTTTTAAAACTATCTTTTATGTGATGGACATTCAGCCCGCCTACAGCTGTTTGTTGGGTAGACCCTGGATTCACGCCGCTGGCGCTATAACGTCTACCCTTCACCAAAAGTTAAAATTTGAGTGGGAGGGTCAAGTTGTCACTATCTGCGGAGAGGAAGACATTTTTGTCAGCCACCTGGCGACCTACAAATACATTGAAATGGATGGAGAGATCCATGAAACAATGAGCCAGGGGTTTGAGGCTTTGAATGTGAATGAAGCATCTGCTGTATCTGGTACTCCAATGTCATCTTACCAACAAGCCCGGAAGGTTGTTGAAGAAGGAACTGCCCAAGGCTGGGGCAAGGTCTTAGCTGTGGGGGAGAAGAAGGACAAATTTGGGTTGGGTTACAGACCAACTCAACATCAAGCAAAGGCTGCTGCAGAGCCTGGTTTTGTCAGTGGGGGAATGCTTACCCCCGATGCTATCAACTGTCTGGAAGACGAGCTGGAAGAGGAGCGCAACCTGGAGAATTGGATTCGTCCAAAGGTCCCGGGGAGCAGTGTCTCGAACTGGTCTTCCCAGGGAATTATAAGTGTTACTCGAGCAGAGTAATTATTATTTCCTGTATCTTTTATAGCATGCATCAAAGTCTTGCATCTTGCCCAAGATGACAAGACTCATTTTGTAATCAGGGCCATCTGTACTTTTGTGCAAACAAGATTAAATTAATGAAATATCAGACAATCTTTTTGCAAACGAGTCTTTTTCTTTTCTGCTCACTGTTTTTCCATTTTTCTTTTTGTACAAAAATAAATGGCGGTGTTTTCAAAATGATAACTTCATTTCACTTTTTTCTAAGGCAAGATTAAAATCAATCACTAAAATGAACCGACTTAACCCTTGCAGAGAGTGCCTTCCAGACCGCACCGACAACAGCACAGCTATGACATCATATGACTTTGACAATCCGATCAATCAAGCTGATGAAGGGGTTGATGAAGAATATGAGCTTCCTGAAGAGCTAGCCAGGTTGCTGAGACAGGAGGAAAAAGTTATTACTCCTCATCAGGAGGAGATTGAAGTGATTAATCTTGGTACGGAGGAAGACGTGAAAGAAGTCAAGATCGGGGCCTGCCTGCAAGACTCAGTGAAGAGACAGCTGATAGATCTGCTTCAAGAGTATGTTGATGTGTTTGCTTGGTCCTACCAAGATATGCCAGGGTTGGATACCGATATTGTTGTGCATAAGCTGCCTTTGAGGGAAGAATGCCCACCAGTCAAACAGAAGTTGCGCCGAACTCGCCCAGACATGGCTATGAAAATCAAGGAAGAGGTACAAAAGCAATGGGACGCCGGGTTCCTTGCTGTGACTAGCTATCCTCCGTGGGTTGCTAACATAGTACCTGTGCCTAAGAAGGACGGAAAAGTAAGAATGTGTGTTGATTACCGGGATCTGAACAGAGCCAGCCCGAAAGATGACTTCCCATTACCTCACATTGATGTATTGGTGGATAACACGGCTCAGTTCTCGGTATTCTCCTTCATGGATGGATTTTCGGGATACAATCAGATCAAGATGTCACCTGAAGACATGGAGAAGACAACATTCATCACACCTTGGGGCACGTTCTGTTATAAAGTGATGCCATTCGGACTGAAGAATGCTGGTGCAACGTATCAACGGGCTATGGTAACATTATTCCATGATATGATCCACAAAGAAATAGAATGTTATGTGGATGATATGATTGCCAAGTCCCTTACAGAGGAAGACCACCTGGTGAATCTGCTCAAGTTATTCAAGCGTCTGAGGAAATACCAACTAAAGTTGAACCCCAACAAATGCACATTCGGGGTGCGATCCGGTAAGCTGCTGGGCTTTATTGTAAGTGAGAAAGGGATTGAAGTTGACCCTGATAAAGTCAAAGCTATTCAAGAGATGCCTGCACCGAAAACTGAGAAGGAAGTTCGAGGGTTCTTAGGTCGATTGAACTACATTTCACGGTTCATATCTCACCTCACGGCGACCTGTGAACCCCTGTTCAAGCTGCTAAGAAAAGAACAAACGGTCAGGTGGAACGAAGATTGCCAAAGGGCTTTTGACAAGATCAAGGAATATCTGCAAGAACCTCCAATCCTTATGCCTCCAGTTGAAGGAAGACCTCTGATTATGTACTTGACAGTATTAGAAGAATCGATGGGGTGTGTACTAGGTCAGCATGACGAGTCTGGTCGAAAAGAGTATGCGATATACTACCTAAGCAAAAAGTTTACCGACTGTGAACAGCGTTATTCACTGCTCGAGAAAACTTGCTGTGCTTTAGCGTGGGCTGCTCGCCGACTGAGACAGTATATGTTGACCCATACTACTCTATTGATCTCAAAAATGGATCCAGTTAAGTACATTTTCGAGAAGCCAGCTCTTACTAGACGGGTTGCAAGATGGCAGATGATTCTCACAGAATACGACATACAGTACACATCTCAGAAAGCCATCAAGGGCAGTGTACTATCTGAATATCTTGCTGAGCAACCCATTGACGACTACCAGCCTATGAGGTTTGACTTCCCTGATGAAGACATCATGTTCATTAAATCAAAAGATCATGAAGAGCCTATTCACACTGAAGGGCCTGACCCAGAAGAAGAATGGACTATGATGTTTGATGGGGCTGTCAACATGAATGGCCGCGGTGTTGGTGCAGTACTCATTACACCCAAAGGAGTTCACATGCCTTTCTCGGCAAAGCTCACTTTCAACTGCACTAACAACGAAGCTGAATACGAAGCTTGCATTATGGGTCTTGAGGAAGCCATTGACCTCAGGATCAAGACATTGACCGTATTCGGAGATTCAGCTTTGGTAGTCAATCAGACCAACGGAAAATGGTACACACACCAAGATCATCTGATACCTTACAGGGATTATACAAGAAGGTTACTGACTTTCTTCACAACAGTCAAACTTGAGTATATCCCTCGGGACGAGAATCAGTTTGCGGATGCTCTTGCTACCATTTCGTCCATGATCAAAGTCCAAGCTACTAACTTTGTACCTCAGATTTCAGTATCGAGGCTTGATAGACCAGCATATGTATTTGCAGCAGATATTGCTAAAGATGATAAGCCTTGGTTCCATGACATCAAGTGCTTCTTGGAGGATCAAACGTACCCACCTGGGGCATCTTCCAATGATAAAAAGACTTTAAGAAGGCTTGCTGGAAGTTTCTTTCTGAACACTGATGGATCTTTATACAAGAGGAACTTTGATATGATACTCCTCAGATGTGTTGACAAGACAGAAGCAGATTTGTTGATGCATGAAGTGCACGAAGGATCCTTTGGTACCCATGCAGGAGGGCATGCCATGGCTAAGAAGTTGTTAAGATCAGGCTATTACTGGATCACAATGGATGCAGACTGTTGTGCTTACGCCAGAAAATGCCATAAATGCCAGATTTATGCAGACAAGGTGCATGTGCCTCCCAATCCCCTGAACATAATGTCTTCACCATGGCCCTTTGCTATGTGGGGCATTGACATGATTGGCAAAATTGAGCCAACTGCTTCGAACGGCCACAGATTCATCCTGGTCGCCATCGATTATTTTACAAAGTGGGTTGAAGCAGCCTCATATGCAAATGTCACAAGGCAAGTGGTAGCCAGATTTCTGAAAAGAGATATCATCTGTCGGTATGGAGTGCCCGAGCGAATCATTACTGATAATGGTTCCAACTTGAACAACAAAATGATGGCAGAGCTGTGCCGGGACTTCAAGATCCAACATCACAATTCTTCTCCTTACAGGCCAAAGATGAATGGCGCTGTAGAGGCGGCAAATAAGAATATTAAGAAGATTGTGCGAAAGATGGTAGTCACCTACAGAGACTGGCACGAAATGCTACCATTTGCCTTACATGGGTACCGCACATCAATCAGGACATCCACTGGGGCAACACCGTATCAGCTTGTGTATGGTATGGAAGCGGTCCTACCTGTTGAAGTTGAAATACCCTCGTTACGGGTATTAATGGATGTTAAACTGAGTGAAGCAGAATGGGTTCGGTCCCGATACGAACAACTGAGTCTGATCGAAGAGAAAAGATTGGCTGCAATCTGCCATGGGCAGCTATATCAGAAAAGAATGAAGAGAGCCTTCGATCAGAAAGTCAGGCACCGAGAGTACCGGGTGGGAGATCTTGTGTTGAAGAGAATCCTCCCTCCTCATACAGACCACAGGGGCAAGTGGACTCCCAATTACGAAGGACCATTTGTTGTGAAGAAAGTCTTCTCTGGTGGAGCACTGATGCTCAGCACCATGGATGGTGAAGATTTCCCGTCCCCTGTGAATTCAGATGCAGTTAAAAAATACTTCGCATAAAATGACCCGCTGGACATAAAAACAGAATGTAAGTCCAGGCAAAATAGGGCCTCCCGGCGAGTCAAAAACAGAATAAAAGACTCGGGCAAAAATAAGGGAAATAAGCAAAAAAATGTACACCCGCTGAGTTGAAAAGCCGCATTGGACAGCTCAGGCAAAAATGGGTATCCCGATGGATTGAAAACCCGAAAGGGCGATCCATGCAAAATAAGGGAATAAGCGAACAACTGCATTCTGAATTCGTCTGTATCACCTACAACTTGGTAAGCTCCAAGGGATCAAGCTGCAATCAGAATCAACTCTCTCCAGAAAGCAAGACGAGAAGAATGTCATTGTCATACGAGTCATAGCAGAAGAGGAAGCTCCTTGAAAGCATCGCCAGTACCGCCAGCACTTTATTTCTCAATTTGTAACAACCTCCTCATTTCAGGAGATATTGTTTCTTTGACTGTATCTTGCCAATTCAGGGCACACAAATTAATAAAGTCGAATTTTCAGTCATGTTTCGTTTTTACATTTATGTTTTGCAAAGAGTTGTCTGATATCTCTAAAAATACAATTGCATAAGTACAGATGCCTCTCTCTAAAAATAAAAACACATGCTTACAGGGAATATACTTACTCTCGAAAGTACTTGTCTCCTATGACGGAATCCAGTAAGGGGTACCTCGGGACCTTTTCGTGCGTTTCCTTATCTTTGCAGGATTGCAGGTATCCAGAATGCAACCTGGGGCATGCAAGTTACGTCTCAGCAAACTGACGAATCGTTGTCAACTCACATGGCACTGGGAGGTGCCCACTTCCCCAGCAAGGTTGCCAAATCAACATCAGCACCCGAAATGCTCTATCCCCAGCTGAGTTGCCTCTCACAATTCCCCAGCTGAGTTGGCCGCTTATTACTTATCCCCATCAGAATGGGCAGGTGTCACAGAAGATGCCCTTATCCCCGGCGGAGTCAAGAAGTCACCGTAACAGATTTTCTAGGGAGATCTTTCAGTGATGCCTCTCTCTCTCCCCAGCCGAGTTGTCATCTCGCCCTCAGCTGAGTACAAATCAGGGAATCATCCCCACAGAGCTCCAGCCTCTATCCAGAAGAGCGGCGCATAGAAGATCACAACAGAGTACAGAAAGCTTCTACAAACCCCAGCTGGGTCCCGTGTTATAAGGATATGTCAACCAATGACCTATATCCCCAAGCAGGTGCATCATTAGATCTACCAGTGACCTCATCCCCAGCTGGGATGTCTTCCTCAGCAGATCACCCAGGGATCTTCGCGGCAACGGGATCCGAGTCCCGGATCTGTGCCTCTTTGCATAATCATAGCATTCGCATCATACTGTCCCCTCAGAGCGTAGCATTCCGTCTAATACGGAGCATTACGGCAAAAATCAAATGCATAGCATAATCATAAGTCATGTTGTGAATTGAACACTTGTGAATAATAAACCCGCTCATCATCATTGTACAGAAATCCCCATCAGAGTCCCAGCAAAAGCAGTTGCCCCATATCACAAACACCAGTGCATATCTCCTTTTTGATACCCGTCCGTATCATCATTTCCCAGCAGGTTGCCTGAATACACTTTACAAACCAAGATCACCAGTATTGCAGATACATCCTGACACTCGTCCGTGTCGTGTCACCAGCAGAAAGCCAAAGACACCCTCTTTGCACTTACATATACCTATACACTTTCTTGACACCCGTCCGTGTCATATCCCCAGCGTGGTCGCCTATACTTGTATATACACTTTCCTGACACCCGTCCGTGTCATATCCCCAGCAGATAAACACTCACCCATACATTATATACTCACTACTCATTGGTACACCTACTCAGATACTCGTCCGTATCTTATATACACCATGTATATCCCCGCAGATTCGACAGTAGTCCTTGTTCTTTGTTAACCAGTTGGTACTCGTCCGTACCATCATCTCAGAACATTGCGTTTACTGTTTGTTTCTACATGATACTCGTCCGTATCATAGTCTTAAGGATGCTCGTCCGCATCTTTAATCCATACACCGTGTCAAACACTTATGTCTTCGTGAATATAGATGCTCGTCTGTGTCTACTATTCCCCAGAAGGATACTTTCAGATACAACACTCGTCCGTGTTCCTTGTTAACCAGTTGATACTCGTCCGTATCGTCAGCTCTGAGCACGTGTCAGTTTGTTTCTACATGATACTCGTCCGTATCATAGTCTTAAGGATGCTCGTCCGCATCTTTAATCTATACACAATACCAAACACTTATACCTTTTGTTTCTTGGATGTAAACGCTCGTCCGTGTTTACTATCTCCCCAGTAGATTGCCAACAAATTTTCTTTTTATCTAACACTCGTCCTGTGTTATGATACCTCTGAGAGCAGCCGTACCCTGCTGAGTGGTCGTCCTCCACTTCTTGATGGTCGTCCTCCATCATGCTCATCCGATGGCCGTCCCCATCGTTGATTTTAGCAGCCGTCCCCTGCTAGGTGGTCGTCCTCCACCTTTTGATGATCGTCCTGCATCACTTTATCCAATGGCCGTCCCCATTGTTGATTTTAGTTATCTAACACTCGTCCTGTGTTATGATACCTCTGAGAGCAGCCGTACCCTGCTGAGTGGTCGTCCTCCACTTCTTGATGGTCGTCCTCCATCATGCTCATCCGATGGCCGTCCCCATCGTTGATTTTAGCAGCCGTCCCCTGCTAGGTGGTCGTCCTCCACCTTTTGATGATCGTCCTTCATCACTTTATCCAATGGCCGTCCCCATTGTTGATTTTAGTTGTCTAACACTCATCCTGTGTTATGATAAACTTTGAGAGCAGCCGTCCCCTGCTGAGTGGTCGTCCTCCACTTCTTGATGGTCGTCCTCCATCATGCTCATCCGATGGCCGTCCCCATCGTTGACCTTTTCTATCCGATGGTCGTCCCCATCGTTGATATTTTCGGCAGCCGTACCCTGCCAGGTGGTCGTCCTCCACCTTTGATGGTCGTCCCCATCATATTTCTTTTATACCCAACAGAGCAGCCGTCCCCTGCTAGGTGATCGTCCTTCACCTTTGATGGCCGTACCCCATCATCTGTTTATTTCATTTATTCTTTAACCCGATGGCCGTCCCCGTCGTGGTCCCTTTTCTTTTTTAACCCGATGGCCGTCCCCATCGTTGGTTACTTTACCTTTGTGAACTTGATGGCCGTCCCCGTCATGTTTCACCAATCCCCAGAGAATGTTACTACTTTATCTTGATGGCCGTCCCCATCATATTATCTTAGTTTTCCCAGCTAGTCGGCCGTCCCCGTCTTAGCTTTATCTTTTATCCCCAGCATGTCGGTCGTCCCCGTCATCGCTTTATTTTACACACTTTCCCCAGCATGTCGGCCGTCCCCGTCATTACTCTTTCCCCAGCAGTCGTCCTCTGCTCGACGGTCGTCCTCCGTCGCCCGCACTTTACAATATACTTTATTTGCTTTTACAATCTATATCCCTTTTCTTCTTCATTTCTGTGAGTGCAAATTTTGGACTGTCTGTGGTATTCAACCACAAGTTATCTTGTTTGCCTGTTAAGCCGCCGCTTACAACCTGCACAGCTAACTCATGCTTGAATAGGGGCAGCTGTAAACACCCCAAATTTGCCCTCACCCATTCACACATGACTTGTGATCATCTCATATGCATAAACACAATCACATCATCTCATGTCTCATTTGGTTTCACTGGATAGTTTCTAAGGCATCTGCACCTAGGGTTTGTGATCTGAGCAACCTCAGGGCATCTTGAGCCATTCCAAAGGCCACTAATCAACTCAAAGGGGTCCATGTGTGTTCTTACATCATATTCCATCTCCTCAAAGTCAGAAATGCAGAGGAATCACAAGAACTAGGGTTTGAGTGGATGCAGAGCCAGGATGAACTGCACAGTTGACTGAAAATTAGGGTTTTGGTTTCAGAGGCCATAACTCCAAATTTTTTGGTCATTCTTGTTTCCATTGGTCTCTATATGGTATAGGGAGTATGCATATCAATTTTCATGAAGAAATTCCATGGGGAAGTCATCTGATCAAGAGTTGACTTTTCAGACAAGTCAGTGCAAAATCAGGGCATCTGAGGCCCCCAATGACCCAACCAATGGGTGATCTTCATCATTTTGAGTGTATATGATCTTTATTTGGTCATGGAAGAAGGTTGAAGTTCATGAAAATCAAGAATTTAGGGTTTTTTGCAAATGTTGACTTTTTGGGCATAGTTGACTTTTCAAGAATGCACCATTTTAGGGCAATTTTCAAGCTTTGATTCATGATCCAAAAAGGCTTCAAATGGAAAAACTTTGGTCATGAAAGTTGTAGATCTCATCTTTCCCTTTTCAAAAAGTACAAGAACATGATCAAACTCTTCATGGATCAAAAGTTATGGCAATGCAAAGTTGGCAAAAATCATTGTTTTTCAAGTTATGCACCAAATGGAAATTTTGCAAAACCTTGGATCAATGCATTATGTGACTTCTAATTCCTCTCAAACCAGTACACAAACATTTCTCTAAGTCATAAAATCAGAAATGAACTAAGATTGCCTATGGTTTCATGTTTGGTTGGACAAAAAGGTCACATGTGAACAAGAAGCCACAACTTGCAAAAACCATCATTGTGCTCCCTACAACTTGATGCATTGGATGCTGCATTGTGGCTAGCCTCTCACCTCACCATGCTGCACCAGAACCCATCTTGTACTTGCCTAGACTTTGAGCCATGCCCTATCTTACAAAAGTGGACTTTTTTGCAAAAGTAGTCACACCTATCACTGCAGGCCAGGTCACATCCACCAGCCACTTGCAATTGTTTATACTATCCAAATGCTGGCCAAAACATAAGACACAAGGCTGAAGCTATCACATTCACCACTTACACAAAAACCTCCCACATTGCAACTTCATTCGAATCTGCTCACACAGCCATCAAACACTAAAACTTTCTTCATCACTCAACTAAACACACTTCATAGATCACAAAGCACCCAAAGCCCAAGCTTGAAACACCCTGAATCCTCCATTGCCATTGTTCACCTTCATTCTGCAGATTCTATCGAATCTCTCATCCTAGCCCACAAACACCAAAACAAACCCTGCAAAGCAACTCAATACACTTCATAGATCACAAACCACCCCTTTTCACAGCCTGAAAGTGCCAAGATCACCACAGCCATTGCTGACTGAACTGAAGCAGTTCTCTTCGAAACTCATCATCCAGCAAATCTAAACTCCATTTGAGCATCCAGACACACTTGGGGGATCAAGTAGAGCAGCTTGCATCAAGGGAAGTAGCCTGAAAGTTCCTAAATCAAAAACTGCAAAACTCAGGTAGCTCAAAAATAATTTTTCCAGAAATCTCTTTTTATGTTACAAACTTGATCTTCATGCTTGTCTGATCATTCTGGTACCTTTAGTTTTTGAAATGGTTGCGTTTTAAGGATTTAATTTCTCTGTGAAGCTTACGAACCCTAGAACTTTCCCTCTTCGATTCAGCTTGTTTAGGTAACATAAATTTGTTTTAGGTTAGGGGTTTGGTTCGTGAGGATGAGAGGAACATTTCCCTGGTCTTAGATTTCATTTATGTTACGTTTTTAGGAAGTTGGTTGATTCTCAGGTGAGAGCTGGCCGGAGAAGACGACCGGAAGTCTTCTCCGGCAGCCTGAAAGTAATTAGGGTTAAGTACATTTAATTAGGGCAAGGTTTAAATGTGAGCCTTCGGATCCTGTTTCCCGCGCGTGAATGAGAGGTTCAGATCATTTCATTAGTTTTAATTAGGTTTAATTAAATTAATTAATCAAGATTAATTCAGTTTGAATCCTGGCCACAAGATTGCGCGCCAGTCAACCTTTTTAAACCCAGAACGCATCCTGGCCCTTCCTTCATTTGACTTTTCTTTTTATTTGATTTTAATTCATTTATTTTCAATTAATTTGTATAATTAATTTAAAATAGCAGAAAATTCATAAAAATTATGAAACTTTTTCTTTAAGGTTTTATTAATTTTTATGACACAAAAATATTTTTATTTTATTTTTTATCATTAAAAAAGTATTTTTAAATATTTAAAAGATTATTTTTAATTGATTAATGGGAATTAATTAATTAAAAATACTTTTAGGTATTTAAAAATTACAAAAAAATTCATGAAATGTTCTAAGACATTTAGAAACATTGTCCAACCTTCAAACCAAATTTCTTTTTTGATCTTGATGCATTTTAAGAATTTTTCATTGAATTAAAATCATTTTTGATGCATTATTTTGATCACAAGTTTAAAAAATCCATTTCTGCCTATTGGTGAAGGTTGAGACATTGATTCTTTTTGCATTGTTTTCCATTTGACATGTATTTTCAAGGTTAAAAGGGCCATGATTTGATCTTGCATTTTCCAATTGATTGGCATTTATTTTGATAAGAACCCTAAAAAACCCTAATAACTTGAAAAAATCATAACTTGAGTTTAGTTGAAGGTTGAGAGTTCCCCTTTGGGCAGTGATTCATTATAGGGCTAGGGTTTCTTTGGGTACCATTTTCCATTTTTTATGTTAAGGTTTGCTTCTGTTTTTGGTTTATGTTTGATGTATTGTCCATGAACCCTAATTTGGGCTTTCTCTTGCATCCTTCTTGCATTTCCTTGCATAACATGACTTGTCATTGCATTTTGTGCATTCTTATGATTCATTTGACATCTTAAGATATGTATGAAGCATCATTGATCATTGCATTACATGTTTGCCATGTCATTTGTCTTGTATGTTTCATAACATTTCATGTTTGTCCATGCTCCTCAACTTGCATCATTTGCATCCATGACTTTGTATGAACATCTCATTGTCTTGCCTCATGTTTGCAGCACTTCATAACATCATAATCATCATCACCATGCTTCTGGTTTTGCTTTGCATCATACCACTTCATCTCATTTTGCATTGCATTGCATTTCTTTCTAATATTTCAGGTGGTAAGTAAACTTGAGAAGTGAATTTGCCTTCACTTCTCATAACCTTTCTTTTCATCTCTCTTGCATACCTTGCTGCATTCTTATGTGTGTTTGAGTTTGAGCTTGCTCATTCTTCTTCCTCCCACTTTCTTTCTTCAAGTGACTTGACTTCTTGGATGAAGCAAGTCACTTTGCTTCTCTTGATCTTGTTCATCTGCTTCCTGGTGGTTCCTCTGAAGATTGTTCTTGAAAACCTCACAAACATTAGGACCAACCAAGCATGATAATGAATTAGGGTTTTGATTAGTCTCCCCCATAGTTTTTACCTTTGTGTCTCTCCTTGAGTCATCTCCCCTCACCTCATAATCAGGGACTAAACCCTCAAGGCTTTAAGACTTTGTGATTAAGATCATGCCTGCATCCTTCTTTTAGGATGGAGTGTATAACTTTAATCCTAAGTCTTGGACCCTTAAGGTGTTGAACTCTCTTAATTAATCCATCTAATAATCATCAAGACATTACACTTGTAACTTGGGCCTTGCATTAGGGTTCTAATTCTTCCTTAATTGGTTAAGAAGGACTAACCCTAAAGTTAATGGACAAGTCCCCCTCAAGTTGTCTTACAAATCATAAAAAAAACACTTCATCATCATACCATTAACTAAAACCCACTTAATAAAGGTTTGTTTTGTCATGGGTTTAATCCCTAATCATGGATTAAGTTGAGGAGTCTTCCTCAGCTTAAACATTCTCATCTATTATCCTTCTTTTAGGATGGTGTAATGGGTCTGTTTAATCCTTGATTGTGGCTTAACCTCATTACTTAACACTAAACAAAAATCACAAAAACATCTAAATTAATCACAAGTAGGTTAATGATCTTAACCCTACATCAAAGGTGATTAAGTGTGAGAATCTGACTTCACACTTAAGGTAGTTCTCATTACCCCTAATCAGAGGGATGATGTGATGAGTTTACCAAATCCATTGATTTAGGTTTAAGCTCATTATCTTATGACAAACTCCAAAAAGAAATAAAAGACTGAAAACACAAGAACAAACAATAATCATCTCCTTCGGGATTCTTTTCTCATCATCTTCACTCACAACCGAGAACTTGCTTCTTCCGTCTAATGCAAGACAGTTTGCATCTGTGCCAGACAGATCATACACTTGAGCATAGACTGCAAGCAGTTCACCAGTCAATTCTTTCAGTCTCTTTGGGTCGAACTACGGTGTTCTGACTTCCTCATTGCACGAGAGGATACGTAGGCATAACTTAACAGTTATCGAACAAAAGTCTCTGTATATTCCCCCTCTTCCCAGCATCTTTCTCTTAGCCTCATTATCATGAGCAATTCATTCTTATTCTTACACTGACACATCATTTACACACTCCATTTCCTCCACACTGACACCTGTACATATTGCTTTCCAGCCATTTTACACACAGATTGCATTGACACTACCCCTTTATAACACAAATCTTTTAAGCGTGGATCCCGTCGAGTACGACGGACAGTCTGGGTGCTAATACCTTCCCAGGTTGTAACCAACCCCCTTTCTCAGTCTCTCTGGTTCGCAAACCGTCTTATCCATCTCTTTCTAGGTCTATGCAGCATTGCCTTTCCTCCGGGATAAAAATGCCTAGCTGGCGACTCTTTTCATCTCCAGTGAGTTCACGGCTGTGTGTTCTCACTGTTCCCTTCGCCGACCGTTCGCGTCTGTACCTTCATCTGACCCCGTGTCATTTGTCGGGAGCGACACCTGACCCGGAGGAAGAATGGACTATGATGTTTGATGGGGCTGTTAACATGAATGGCCGTGGTGTTGGTGCAGTACTCATTACACCAAAAGGAGTTCACATGCCTTTCTCGGCAAAACTCACTTTCAACTGCACTAACAACGAAGCTGAATACGAAGCTTGCATTATGGGTCTTGAGGAAGCCATTGACCTCAGGATCAAGACATTGACCGTATTCGGAGATTCAGCTTTGGTAGTCAATCAAACCAACGGGAAATGGTACACCCACCAAGATCATCTGATACCTTACAGGGATTATACAAGGAGGTTATTGACTTTCTTCACAACAGTCAAGCTTGAGTATATCCCTCGGGACGAGAATCAGTTTGCGGATGCTCTTGCTACCATTTCATCCATGATCAAAGTTCAAGCCGCTAACTTTATACCTCAGATTTCAGTGTCCAGACTCAACAGACCAGCATATGTATTTGCAGCGGATGTTGTAAAAGATGATAAGCCTTGGTTCCATGACATTAAGTGCTTCTTGGAGGATCAGACATACCCACCTGGGGCATCTTCCAATGATAAGAAGACTTTGAGAAGGCTTGCTGGTAGTTTCTTTCTGAACACTGATGGGTCTTTATACAAAAGGAACTTTGACATGGTACTCCTCAGATGTGTTGACAAGACGGAAGCAGATTTGTTGATGCATGAAGTGCACGAAGGATCTTTTGGTACCCACGCAGGAGGGCATGCCATGGCTAAGAAATTGCTAAGATCAGGCTATTACTGGATCACAATGGATGCAGACTGTTGTGCTTACGCCAGAAAATGCCATAAATGCCAGATCTATGCAGATAAGGTGCATGTGCCTCCCAATCCTTTGAACATCATGTCTTCACCATGGCCCTTTGCTATGTGGGGTATTGATATGATTGGCAAGATTGAGCCGACTGCTTCAAATGGTCACAGATTCATCCTGGTCGCTATTGACTATTTCACCAAGTGGGTTGAAGCAGCCTCATATGCAAATGTTACAAGACAAGTGGTAGCCCGATTTCTGAAGAGAGATATCATCTGTCGGTATGGAGTGCCCGAGCGAATCATTACTGATAATGGTTCCAATTTAAACAACAAAATGATGGCAGAGCTGTGCCGGGACTTCAAGATCCAACACCACAATTCTTCTCCTTACAGGCCGAAGATGAACGGCGCTGTCGAGGCAGCAAATAAGAATATTAAGAAGATTGTGCAGAAGATGGTAATCACATACAAAGACTGGCATGAAATGCTACCGTTTGCCTTGCATGGGTACCGCACATCAATCAGAACATCCACTGGGGCAACACCGTATCAGCTTGTATATGGTATGGAAGCAGTCCTACCTGTTGAAGTTGAACTACCCTCGTTACGGGTATTAATGGATGTTAAACTGAGTGAAGCAGAATGGGTTCGGGCCCGATACGAGCAACTAAGTCTGATCGAAGAGAAGAGATTAGCTGCAATCTGTCATGGGCAGTTATATCAGAAAAGAATGAAGAAAGCCTTTGATCAGAAAGTCAGGCATCGAGAATACCAAGTAGGGGATCTTGTGTTGAAAAGAATCCTCCCTCCTCATACAGACTACAGGGGAAAATGGACTCCAAATTATGAAGGACCATTCGTTGTAAAGAAAGTTTTCTCTGGTGGAGCACTGATGCTCAGCACCATGGATGGTGAAGATTTCCCATCCCCTGTGAATTCAGATGCAGTTAAAAAATACTTCGCATAAAATGACCCGCTGGACATAAAAACAGAATGTAAGTCCAGGCAAAAATAGGGCATCCCGGCGAGTCAAAAACAGAATAAAAGACTCGGGCAAAAATAAGGGAAATAAACAGAAAAATGTACACCCGTTGAGTTGAAAAGCCGCATTGGACAGCTCAGGCAAAAATGGGTATCCCGATGGATTGAAAACCCGAAAGGGCGATCCATGCAAAATAAGGGAATAAGCGAACAACTGCATTCTGAATTCGTCTGTATCGCTTACAACTTAGAAAGCTTCGACGGAATCAAGTTTCAATCAGAATCAACTTTCTTCAGAAAGCAAGACGAGAAGAACGTCATTGTCATACGAGTCATAGCAGGAGAGGAAGCTCCTCAAAGCGTCGTCAACACCGCCAGCATTTTGTTTTCTCAATTTGTAACAGTCTCTTCATTTCAGGAGATATGTTTCCTTGACTGTATCTCGCCAATTCAGGGCACACGAATTAATAAAATCAGATTCTCAGTCATGTCTCGTTTTTACATTTACGTTTTGCAAAGAGTTGTCTGATATCTCTACAAATACAATTGCATAAGTACAGATGCCTTTCTCTAAAAAAAATAAAACACATGCTTGCAGGGAATATGATTACTCTCGAAAGTACTTATCTCCTACGACGGAATCCAGTAAGGGATACCTCGGGACCTTTTGTATGTTTCCTTACCTTTGCAGGATTGCAGGTATCCAGAACGCAACCTGGGGCATGCAAGTTACGTTTCAGCAAGCCGGCAAATCGTTATCAACTCGGTCTATCTTCCACGTGGCAATGGAGGGTGCCCACTTCCCCAGCAAAGTTGCCAAATCGGCATGCACTCAATCTCAGCATCGGAAATGCTCTATCCCCAGCTGAGTTGCCTCTTGTCGCTCTATCCCCAGTTGAGTTGCCTCTCACAATTCCCCAGCCGAGTTTCCATGTCATCCTCGGTTGAATACAGAAGTCGGGGAACCATCTCCCCACAGAGTTCCAGCCTCTATCCAGAAGAGCAACGCATGAAGAGATCACAACAGAGTGAAGAAAGCTTCTACAAACCCCAGCTGGATCCCATATTATAAGGATATGTCAATCAGTGACGTGTATCCCCAAGCAGATACCTCATTAGATCTACCAATGATCTCACCCCCAGCTGGGAGGTCCATTTCAAGCAGATCGACCAGAGATCTTCGCAGCAACGGGATCCGAGTCCCGAATCTTCGCCTCTTTGCATAATCATGGCATTTGCATCATACTATCCCCTCAGAGCGTAGCATTCCGTCTAATACGGAGCATTACGGCAAAAATCAAATGCATAGCATAATCACAAGCCATGTTATGAACCAACACTTGTGAGTAATGACAGTCTGTCAATGTACAGACATCCCCATCAGAGTCCCAGCAAAAGCAGCTGCTTCTCAAATCACAAACACCAGTATATACTCATTTTGACACCCGCCCGTATCATCATTCCCCAGTAAAGTCGCCTGAACACTCTTTACAAATAAGACCCCCGTATTTCAGATACTACCTGACACCCGTCCGTGTCAAATCACCAGCAGAAAGCCAAAGACATCCTCTTTACACTCACATATACTTATATACATTTCCTCGACACCCGTCCGTGTCCTATCCCCAGCGCAGTCGCTTACATTTCTATCAACCCATATACTTGTTGTTATTATACTTTTCTCTTGACACTCGTCCGTGTCACTCTCCCCAGCAGTCAAAACACTCATCTTATATACAATACTCATACTACTCATGGTACACTTATACAGATACTCGTCCGTATCTTGTATACATCATCACTCATATCCCCACAGATCCGACAGTAGTCCTTGTTCTTTGTTAACCAGTTGGTACTCGTCCGTACCATCATCTCAGAACATTGCGTCTAGTGTTTGTTTCTACATGATACTCGTCCGTATCATAGTCTTAAGGATGCTCGTCCGCATCTTTAATCCATACACCGTGTCAAACACTTATGCCTTCTAGAACATAGATACTCGTCTGTGTCTACTATTCCCCAGAAGGATTCCTTCAGATTCAACACTCGTCCGTGTTCCTTGTTAACCAGTTGATACTCGTCCGTATCATCATCTCTGAACATGTGTCAGTTTGTTTCTACATGATACTCGTCCGTATCATAGTCTTAAGGATGCTCGTCCGCATCTTTAATTTATACACAATACCAAACGCTTATACTTTCTTTTCTTGGTTGTGAACGCTCGTCCGTGTTCACTATATCCCCAGTAGATCACCAACAAAGCTTTTTTCTTTTATCTGACACTCGTCCTGTGTCATGATAACCCTGAGAGCAGCCGTACCCTGCTGAGTGGTCGTCCTCCACTTCTTGATGGTCGTCCTCCATCATGCTCATCCGATGGTCGTCCCCATCGTTGATTTTTAGCAGCCGTCCCCTGCTAGGTGGTCGTCCTCCACCTTTTGATGATCGTCCTTCATCATTTTATCCAATGGCCGTCCCCATTGTTGATTTTGGTTATCTGGCATTCGTCCTATGTCATGAGAAACCTCGAGAGCAGCCGTACCCTGCTGAGTGGTCGTCCTCCACTTCTTGATGGTCGTCCTCCATCATGCTCGTCCGATGGCCGTCCCCATCGTTGACCTTTTCTATCCGATGGCCGTCCCCATCGTTGATATTTTCGGCAGCCGTACCCTGCCAGGTGGTCGTCCTCCACCTTTGATGGCCGTCCCCATCATATTCCTTTTATCCCCAACAGAGCAGCCGTCCCCTGCTAGGTGATCGTCCTTCACCTTTGATGGCCGTACCCCATCATCTGTTTATTTCATTCATTCTTTAACCCGATGGCCGTCCCCGTCGTGGTCCCTTTTCCTTTTAACCCGATGGCCGTCCCCATCGTCGGTTACTTTGCTTTATGAACTTGATGGCCGTCCCCGTCATGTTTCATTAACCCCCAGAGAATGCTACAACTTTATCTTGATGGCCGTCCCCATCATGATATTTTATTTTTCCCAGCTAGTCGGCCGTCCCCGTCTTAGCTTTACCTTTTATCCCCAGCATGTCGGCCGTCCCCGTCATTGTTTTATTTCCTATACTTTCCCAGCATGTCGGCCGTCCCCGTCATTGTTATTTACCCGGCAGTCGTCCTCTGCTCGACGTTCGTCCTCCGTCGCCTACACTTACAATATACTTTATTTTCCTTTACAATCTATATCCCTTTTCTTCTTCATTCTGTGAGTGCAAATTTTGGACTGTCTTTGGTATTCAACCACAAGTTATCTTGTTTGCCTGTTAAGCCGTTGCTTACACCCTGCACAGCTAACTCATGCTTGAATAGGGGCAGCTGTAAACACCCCAAATTTGCCCTCACCCATTCACACCATGGCTTGTGATCATCCTCATATGCATAAACACAAACATATCATCTCATATTTCATTTTTGATTCACTGGATAGTTTCTAAGGCATCTGCACCTAGGGTTTGTGATCTGAGCAATCCCAAAGCTTCTTGAGCCACTCCAAAGGCCACCAATCACTTCAAGGGGGTCCATGTGTGTTCTTATGTCATATCCCATCTCCTCAAAGTCAAAAATGCAGAGGAATCACAAGAACTAGGGTTTGAGTGGATGCAGAGCCAGGTTGAACTGCACAGTTGACTGAAAATTAGGGTTTTGGTTTCAGAGGCCATAACTCCAAATTTTTTGGTCATTCTTGTTTCCATTGATCTCTATATGGTATGGGGAGTATGCATATCAATTTTCATGAAGAAATTCCATGGGGAAGTCATCTGATCAAGAGTTGACTTTTCAGACAAGTCAGTGCAAAATCAGGGCATCGGAGGCCCCCAATGACCCAACCAATGGGTGATCTTCATCATTTTGAGTGTATATGATCTTTATTTGATCATGGAAGAAGGTTGAAGTTCATAGAAATCAAGAATTTAGGGTTTTTGCAAATGTTGACTTTTTGGGCATAGTTGACTTTTCAAGAATGCATCATTTTAGGTCATTTTTCAAGCCATGATTCTTGATCCAAAAAGGCTTCAAATGAAAAAACTTTGGTCATGAAAGTTGTAGATCTCATCTTTCCCTTTTCAAAAAGTACAAGAACATGATCAAACTCTTCTTGGATCAAAAGTTATGGCAATGCAAAGTTGGCAAAAATCACTTATTTTCAAGATATGCACCAAGTGTGAAAATTGCAAAATCATGTGCTAAGTCAAATTGCAACTTCTAATTGGTGTCAAACCAGCACATAAACATTCTCTAAGTCCCAAAATCAGATTTGAACCAAAGGAATCACATGTTTGTATGGCCTTTGGAGCAAGATTTTTCACATGTGAACAAAGGAAGCCAAGTTGCAAAAACTCATGATCACTTCCATCCACTTGCTGCCTAGCCTGCTGACCACTCCTAGCCTTTCCCCCTCACCTTGCTGCGCAGCCCACACCTCTTGTACTTGGCTGAAACATGACCCATGCCTCTCTTACAAGAAGTTGACATTTTGGCAAAAGTAGCCACACCTATCACAGCAGGCCAAGTCACATCAACTGACCAATAGGCTTTGTTTATGTGGATCAAATGCTGGCCATAACACACTTCAAGCAAGGCTGAAACCATCACACTAGACACATTCACAAAAACCTTCCACATTGCAACTTGCTTCGAATCTCTTAACACAGCCACCAAACACAAAAACTTTCTTCATCATCCAACTCAACACACTTCATAGGCCACCCAGCACCAAGAACACAAGCCTGAAACAGCCTGAACACTCCATAACCATTCTTCACCTCAGCCTGCATTTTCCATCGAATCTCTCTCCACAAGCCACAAACAGCCAAACAAACCTTGCAAAGCTTCTCCATACATCATTTGGACCTCAAACAATCACTCACCATGACCTGAAACCTCCAGAAACACCATTGCCATTTTTGATCAAGCTGAAGCAGTTCCTTTCGAATCTCATTATCCAGCCAACTTAAACTCCATTTGAGCATTCAAACATCATCTGGGGATCAAGGAGAGGGGTTTGCACTGAAAGAAGAGGTCAGAAAGTTCTCAAACTGAAAGCTTCAAATCTCAGGTAGCTTGAAATTTATTTTTCCAGAAATCATTTTTATTGTTACAAACTTGTTCTATGTGATTCACTGATCATCCTGGTATCATTGGTTTTGAAAATGGTTGTGATTTGAGCATTTAATTTGTTTCTGAAGCTTGCGTGCCCTAGTTTTCATTTCCTTCGATTCAGCTTGTTTAGGAAAAAGAAATTTGTTTTAGGAGAGGGGTTTGGTTCGTGAGAGCTTGGAGATCATTTCCCAGTTCTTGTTTTTCAGTTTTGATACGATTTGAGGGGTTTGGGGATTTTTCAGGTGAGGTGCTGGCCGGAGAAGACGACCGGAGGTCTTCTCCGGCCCCCTGAAAGTCATTAGGGCTTAATCCAGTAATTAAATGCCATTTGAATTTAGGCCATAGGATCCGTTGACTCCCTTGACTTCGCGCGCGTGTGGACGGCCCAGATGTGCTCATTATGCCCTAATCCACGTGTTTTATTTAATTAATCCATATTTAAGTTAATTTGATCAGAAGCAATCTTGGCCATTCAAAAACGCGCGCAGTCAACCCCTTTGAATCCAGAATGAATCTCAGCCGTCCTTCCTGATTACTTCAGTCTATTTTAATTTTTATTCATTTTTATTTCAATTAACTTGCATATTTATTTTAAAATAGCAAAAATATCTTAAAAATTATGAAACTTTTTTCTTAAAAGTTTTATTAATTTTTAAGACCCAAAAATATTTTTATTTTATTTTTCATCATTAAAAAAGTATTTTTAAATATGCAAAAGTTTATTTTTAATTGATTAATGGGAATTAATTAATTAAAAATACTTTTAGGTATTTAAAAATTACAAAAAAATTCATGAAATGTTCTAAGACATTTAGAAACATTGTCCAACCTTCAAACCAAATTTCTTTTTTGATCTTGATGCATTTTAAGAATTTTTCATTGAATTAAATCATATTTTGTGCATTATTTTGATCATAGATTCAAAAATTCATTTCTGCCTATTGGAGAAGGTTGAGACATTGATTCTTCTTGCATTGTTTTCTATTTTGCATGTAGTTTCTAAGATAAAATGGTCATGATTTGATCTTGCATTTTCCAATTGTTTGACATTTCTTTTGTTAAGAACCCTAAAAAACCCTAATAACTTAGAAAAATCATATCTTGAGTTTGGTTGAGAGTTGGGACCTCCCCTTTGAACCTTGGTTTAGCATAGGGTTAGGGTTTCTTTGAGTGCCATTTTCCATTTTTATCTTAGGGTTTTGTTTCTGTTTTGGGTTTTTGTTTGATGTTTGATCCATGAACCCTAATTTGGGCTTTCTTTTGCATCCTTCTTGCATTCTCTTGCATAACTTGACTTGTCATTGCATTTTGTGCATTCTTATGATTCATTTGACATCTTAAGACATGTAGGAAGCATGTTTGATCATTGCATTGCATATTTGCCATGTCATTTGTCTTGTATGCTTCATAACTTTCCATGCTTGTTCATGCTCCTTAACTTGCATCATTTGCATTCATGATCTTGTATGAACATCTCCATGCCTTGTCTCATGTTTGCAGCACCTCATAACATCATAATCATCATCAACATGCTTCTGGTTTTGCTTAGCATCATACCATTTCATCTCATCTTGCATTGCATTGCACTTTCTTTCTAACATTTCAGGTGGTAAGTAAACTTGAGAAGTGAATTTGCCTTCACTTCTCATAACTTTTCTTTTCATCTCTCTTGCATCCATTGCTGCATTTCTATTTGTGTTTGAGTTTGAGCTCGCTCATTCTTCTTCCTCCCACTTTCTTTCTTCAAGTGACTTGACTTCTTGAATGAAGCAAGTCACTTTGCTTCTCTTGATCCTGTTCATCTGCTTCCTGGTGGTTCCTTTGAAGATCTTTTCTTGCAAACCTCACAAACCTTAGGATCATCCAAGCATGATAATGAATTAGGGTTTTTATTAGTCCCCTCATAGTTTTACCTTTGTGTCTCTCTTTGAGTCCTCTCTTCTCACCTCATAATCAGGGACTAAACCCTAAAGGCTTTAAAACTTTGTGCTTAGGGTTATGCCTGCATCCTTCTCTTAGGATGGAGTGTATAACTTTAATCCTAAGTGTTAAACCCTTAATGTGTTTAACTCTCTTAATCAATTCACTTAATAAGTATCAAGACATCACTTGTAACTTGGGCCTTGCATCAGGGTTCTATTTCTTCCTTAATTGGTTAAGAAGGACTAACCCTAGTGTTAATGGACAAGTCCCCCTCAAGTTGTCTTACAAATCATAAAAATCACTTCATCATCATATCATTAACTAAAATCCACTTAATAAAGGCTTTGTTTTGTCATGAGTTTAATCCCTAATCATGGATTAAGTTGAGGAGCTTTCCTCAGCTTAAACATCCTCATCTATTATCCTTCTTTTAGGATAGTGTAATGAGTCTGTTTAATCCCTGATTGTGGCTTAACCTCATTACTCAACACTAAACAAAAACACCAAAAACATCTAAATAATCACAAGTAGGTTAATGATCTTAATCCTGCACCATAGGTGATTAAGTGTGAGAATCTGACTTCACACTTAAGGTAATACTCATTACCCCTAATCAGAGGGAAGATGTGATGAGTTTACTAACCCATTGGTTTAGACTTAAGCTCATTATCTTATGACAAACTCCAAAAAGAAATAAAAGACTAAAAATACAAAAAAACAAACAACAATCGTCTCCTCTGGGATTCTTTTCTCATCTCATTCACTCACAAACGAGAACTTGCTTCTTCCGTCTAATGCAAGACAGTAAGCACCTGAGCCAGACAGGTCATACACTTGAGCATAGACAAGCAAGCAGTTCACAAGTCAATTCATCTTTCAGTCTCTTTGGGTCGAACTACGGTGTTCTGACTTCCTCATTGCACGAGAGGATACGTAGGCATAACTTAACAGTTATCGAACAAAAGTCTCTGTATATTCCCCCTCTTTCCAGCTCATTTCTTTAGCCTCATTATCATGAGCATTTCACTCCTTTCTTACACTGACACTTTCATACTTCACATCACTTATACACTGACACCTGTACATTCTTTTCCAGCCTTATGCACAGATTGCACTGACACTACCCCTTTAAAACACAAATCTTTTAAGCGTGGATCCCGTCGAGTACGGCGGACAATCTGGGTGCTAATACCTTCCCAGGTTGTAACCAACCCCCTTTCTCAGTCTCTCTGGTTCGCAACCGTCTTATCCGTGTCTTTCTAGGTCTATGCAGCATTGCCTTTCCTCCGGGATAAAAATGCCTAGCTGGCGACTCTATTCATCTCCAGTGAGTTCACGGCTGTGTGTTCTCATTGTCCCTCTCGCCGACCGTTCGCGTCTGTACCTTCATCTGACCCCTGTGTCACTTGTCGGGAGCGACAACAAGCAAGCAATTCACCAGTCAATTTATCTTTCAGTCTCTTTGAGTCGAACTATGGTGTTCTGACTTCCTCATTGCACGAGAGGATACGTAGGCATAACTTAACAGTTATCGAACAAAAGTCTCTGTATATTCCCCCCCTCTTCCAGTATTATTCTTTAAGCCTTAGTCTTGAGCATTTCATTCTTGTTCTTACACTGACACTTCTCTTATACACTTCACTTTTCTTTTACACTGACACTCACATTCTTTTCCAGCTTTGATACACAAATTGCACTGACACTACCCCTTTAAAACACAAATCTTTTAAGCGTGGATCCCGTCGAGTACGGCGGACAATCTGGGTGCTAATACCTTCCCAGGTTGTAACCAACCCCCTTTCTCAGTCTCTCTGGTTCGCAACCGTCTTATCCATCTTTTCTTAGGTCTATGCAGCATTACCTTTCCTCCGGGATAAAAATGCCTAGCTGGCAACTCTTGTCTTCTGAGTTCACCCTTGTGTGTTCTCACCTCCTTTCGCCGACCGTTCGCGTTTGTACCCCTCTTGGCCCCGTGTCATCAGGTGGGAGCGACAGCTTGGCGACTCTGCTGGGGAGAGCTTATACTGTAACCAGGGCTTCTGGTTCTTTTTGTGGGTTCCTCCTAGCGCTTGTTTGATTTGTGTTTACTGGGGTGTTATGTGCTAATTGTGTTTATATAGTTGCTTTATTTATTGCTTTATGTACAGTTATTTATTGCTTTCTTTATATACATCATACTGTCATACTGTCATCTTGCTGGATCTGTTTCTTGTTTTGGTGGGTGGGGTTTCATTGAGAGATAAGGTCCTATACCGGGGACCTGAGTGACACCTAGGCTAGAGTGGTTCATGTTCTTTCCCATTCCATTTCGGTCTGGTGCGGGAATATGAAACACGGTTCAGATGTGAGTTTCTTCTTGAGAACTCTGTGCTACAGATTTCCTGTAGTGCTAGGGCTATCTGGGAAGCCTGCTAAGTCTGGATGACCTTTATTATGACCTTCAGAAACTGAGGTGAATTAGAGGAGGATCTTTTATGGTTATTGTAAACACTGTACCTCCGGGTTAGAAGTGTTTACACTTCTCATAACTGATCCAAGTTTGAGGATCTTTGTTTTAGAACACTACCTGTGAGGGGGTTGGGCTGTTTACAGGTTTGCAGGAACCCTTGGCCACATCATACCCTGTTACTTATTGTGTTTGAGAATGCTTCACTTTGGACAGTTCTTGTGATTTAACCCAGGATATGTGACTCTTTATTTGAGTCCCCCACCTTGGTTACTGGACTTCTGAACCTCCATCTGGACTTCTTGAACATACATGGGCCTATATCAAGACAGATAATCAGATCCAGCTTGATCACAAACCCTTGCATATCATTTGCATACATCATCATTGCATCATTTAACATTTGCTTATTTGTCTTTCAGGGTATCCACATCACTTTTGGCTTGGTTTTGACCCCTTCATCTGCATAGACCTCTATTTCATCAGCTATCTGTTTCAGCTATCTTCATCAGTTGACTGCTTCAGCTGCCTTCATCACCTGCACTAGCCTATCAGTGGCTCATCTCCAGTATTAGTCTTCATCATCAGCATCTTGTTTTCAGATCTTCACCAGCAGTCATGGCACCCAAGAAGAGAAACATTTCATACCACTTCTTTGAGCTTGTGTTGACTGGTATCAGCCAGGTCCAGGCACTTATCACACCTGACCACATCCCATTATTCAGAGAGCATTATGGAAGCATCCTTGATATGGTTATGGACCTCGACCCTTCTCAGAGGAGTTTGATCCACACTTGCCTACAGTTTTATGACCCTCCTTTGAGATGCTTCACTTTCCAGAACTTTCAGCTAGGACCTCTGCTGGAGGAGTTCTCATCATTGATTGAAGTACCTGTCAGGGGTTATATCCCCTTCAACCCAGAAATGACTTCTCCCAGCAATGGGGAAGTGGCAAAAGCACTGTACCTGGAGCCTACTTTGATTGAGCAGAACATGACCACAAAGGTTGGGATCCCTGGTTTGCACTTAGACTTTTTGACTTCTCAGGCCATCCTAAAGGCCTCCTTGGGAGAATGGAGGGCAGTTTGTGCATTGTTAGCCCTCACTATATATGGGGTTATACTATTTGCAGATGAGCCCAAGTTTATCAGCAAGAATGCTATTCATCTCTTCCTTCTGAGGAACCCAGTGCCCACCTTGCTAGGAGATTTCTATTATTCTGTTCACCAAAGGAATGAGAAGCAGAGAGGGAAGTTGGTGAGATGCTGTGCTCCCCTGTTTCATACCTGGCTGCTTAAACACTTACCTAAGACTGATGCTTTCTTGAACCCTCACCAACAGAAGAATTGGGCCAAGAGACTTATTGCTTTGACTTCAGATGACATCAGATGGTGCACTCAGAGCACCAAGGGCAAAGACATCATCACTAGCTGTGGGCAGTACCCAAATGTACCTCTGGTAGGAGTGAAGGGTTGCATCAACTACAATCCTTTGCTATTCAAGAGACAATTAGGCTATGCACTGGTCCACCCTCCTAGAGTGCAAGATTTGGCTGAAACCTTGTATTGTGAGATAAAGCCTAATCTAGCTGTTGTCAGGCAAGCATCCTGGGCTTGGGACAACATCCAAACCTAGGGGATGGCCATTCTTGGAAGGTGCAATAATGTGGCTTCAGCTCAGTATTATGAATGGTCCCATGCTAGGGCTCAGATTTCTGGGATGCCCTTCACCATTGAGGATACACCTGGACCATCCACAGTACCACCTCCAGCCACTGTCAGCCTGGAAGAATTTGAGAAGCTGAAGGAAAGGAATGAGAACTTGTCTCAAGCTCTGAAGAAGACCCTCTGGGAGAAGAGTAATGGTCGTCTAGACATTGAGAGGCTGGAAAAGCTTAAAGTGGAACATCTAGCCAGGATTGAGAAAGCAGAAGACTACATCAAGAAATCAAGGGCTGGAGAGCAAATTTTGAAGAATGCCTGCAAAGAGGCCCAGTTTCAGAAGGCTAGGACTGATCTTTATCTAAAAGAGAGTCAAGATAGGTGGGTCAGAATCACTGAAGCGCGCACTCGAGAGGACAAGAGAACTCAGGCCAGGATTGAGCAGTTGGAGGCCATTGAGAGGAAACAACAGGAGGCTCTGCTGGCAGCCCAGAAGGAAATTTCAGAATTAAAGCTTAGGGCTGGTTTGAAGAGGTCAAAGGACTAGGACAGACACAAGAAGTTGACCACTGCTATTGCCACCAGAAACCTTCTCATCAGAAACATTACAGGGAATCCGGCTGGTCCTATCACTGAAGCACTGTTGAAGGAGGTTAAGGAGGATGAGTTTGGCTTAGATGTTTGATTACTTTGCTTGTTGTTATTTCCATTTGATGTACTTTTCTTTTATGTTGTATTTTGACCCTTCAGGGGCATGTGTTGTAAAAAACAAGCTATGTATGATCCACCATTTGTAATGTATTTGTCAGTTTGTTCCCATTTAGTTCTCTTTCTCTCAAGCAACATCAAAGTATCCTCCTCAGGGTCTGGAAAGGTCAAAACCAAGAGCCAAGCCGGATACCTTGGAAGATAAATAAGCATACTGCATTGCATACTAACTCTTGTTTTGTTTTGTAGGATCTTGCTTTGTTTGTCACTAACTCTGTTGTGAATCAAGAATTATTGCTCGCCGCCGGGTGTTCCCTCTCAACCGTCCGCACAGATATCCTACTCGCAACAACCTTCCTGGTATCCAAATGGATCAAGTACAGAAAGATCTGACAGAGGTCAGGACTCAGATGGCTAACGAAAGGGTGGAGATGAGAAACCAAATGGCCCAGTTCATGACTGTAATGACTGGCTTGGCTCAGAGCCAAGAGAGGTTAAGGGCATTGGTAGAAAGACAGACCCCCGAAGAACATCATCCTGGCACTGGAGGAACCAACAACAATGAGGGAGGACAACCTCATGTTAACCCACCAGTATTTGGACCTCATCTAGATCCAGAGGCCAATATCCCAAGAAATGTACCAGGAAATACTACTGCAGGCAGGATCTTGCAAGAAGACCCCCAGGAAGAGCAGTTCACTGTAATGGGAGCTGGGGATGAAGTTTATGATCGGAGATTTGATGAAATTGCTGAGAAATTGAGATCTCTGGAGTCTCAAAACTCCTTGGGTTTTGATGTAATGGATATGGGGTTAGTGGATGGGGTAAGGATTCCTCATAAGTTTAAACCCCCGTGCTTTGAGAAGTACAATGGAACTTCCTGTCCACGAACTCACTTGCAGTCTTTTCTGGGGAGACTTAAGGCATATACCATGGATGAAAAACTATGGATGTTTTATTTTGAAGATAGTTTGACTGGGGCTTCAAGGGAATGGTATTCTCAATTGACCAGAGCTACTATCAGGTGCTGGAAGGACTTAGCTGAAGCCTTCATCAGGCAGTACCAATACAATCTGGACATGGCTCCTAACAGGACCCTTTTGATGGGAATGTCCCAATCTTCCAGAGAAAGCTTCAGGGAATATGCCCAAAGGTGGAGACAGCTTGCTGCTGCTGTCCAACCACCTATGTCGGAAAGAGAAATGGCCGACATGTTTATGAACACTCTGCAAGGAACATATATTGATAGGCTAGCTGCCTTTTCTTCCACCAGCTTCGCTGACGTAGTCATAGCTGGAGAAAGAATTGAAAGCCTTCTGAAGATGGGTAAGATTTCTGATAATGGTGCAAGTTCGTTAAGCAATCCCAGGAAGCCTTTTGTGGGACCTAGAAGAACTGGTGAGACAAATGCCATTCATGCCAGCAGGGGTAGGCCTCAGTATGTCCACAGATCTGTAGCAGCTGTCACAATTCCAGCTCCGATTCCTCAACAATCAACATATCAACCACAACAACAACCACACTATCAGCAACAAGTTCAGTATCTGCCACAGAGAAACTACAACAACAACAACAGCAATCAACAACAAAGACCCTTTCAACAAAGACCATCACAGGCAAATAGGGTGATTGACCCTATCCCTATGCCTTATGTCGCTTTATTGCCACAACTCCTGAAACTCAACCTGGTTGAATTAAGGACGTTGGCACCACCAGATCCCTCCAGTCTTCCAAGAAATTATGATGCCAACACCAGATGTGCTTTTCACTCCAATGCACCTGGCCACAGTACGGAGAAATGCAGGGCTTTGCAAATGAAAGTACAGGATCTAGTGGATTCCAAGGCCCTCAACTTTGCACCCCCGCCAAATGTCAACAAGAATCCCATGCCCAATCATGGAGGACCAAGAATTAATGCCATTGAGGAAGATAAGCCATCTTTCTTAATCACCAGTGTTGGGCAGATTCGGACACCTCTGGTAGAAATTAAAGCTCAGCTCCTAGAATGCCAGATGTTCCCCGGGTGTGAGCTCGGTTGTGGTTATTGCAACATTTCGGTCAACGGGTGTGATAACTTGAGAAGCGGCATAGATGGTCTTATCCAGAGTGGCATACTTCAAATCACGGCATCGGCGCCTACAAATCCGGCAGTCCCTTTGACAACAATTCCTGAGTCTTCTACAACTGCAACAACAATCATTCCGAACAATTCATCAATATCATCAACAATGGCTTCATCTATCACTTCAGCAAACCAGATGCCAACAACCATTTCTTCTACAACATCAGCACCCATTTATTCAGCAGAATCTTCTACAACACCAACAGAAATCAACAAAGATGTCTCAGCAGTCACCATTTATTATAATCCATCAGATGTTCCTTCAAACAACAACTTTCAGCAACAAACAGTGGCACCTTCTGCCAGATTACCGGTCACCATTTACTACGATCCGCTCACCATTTCAGTACCCTCCTCTGCAGCAGTCAGTCCAGTTACCATCACGGTGCCTGGACCAGTTCCATATGAAAGCAGTAATGCCATACCTTGGCATTATGGCTCTGACCTCTACTGCAACGGAGAGAAAATCACTTTGGACTCTTCAACTTCTTCTCCACAGATTGACAATGTTGGGGGAGGCGGAGGCTTCACTAGAAGCGGACGCCTTTTCGCCTCACAAATACAAAGACCTAATGCCGAAGCAGAAGCTGCTGCCAAGGCAAAAGGAAAGAATGTGATACCTGAAGAACCAGCTATCAAAGAAACTCGAAGACATCTTTTGAGCAAGATGTAGATGAGTTTATGAGGATTATAAAGAAAAGTGATTACAAAGTGGTGGATCAGCTTCACCAAACTCCCTCAAAGATCTCCATATTATCCCTGCTGATGTGTTTCGAAGCTCACCGGAATGCATTACTGAAAGTCCTGCATGCGGCGTACGTGCCAGAGGAGATCACTGTTAATCAGCTGGAGACAGTGGTGGAAAATGTCAATACCAGTCATGGACTAGGTTTCACCAATGCTGACTTAACAACTGAGGGACGTAACCACAACAAGGCTTTACACATCACTCTAGAATGCAAGGGTGCTGTTCTATCCCATGTACTGGTGGACACTGGGTCTTCACTCAATGTTCTACCAAAGAAAGCCTTGGTGAAGCTAGAATACGATGGCTTGGCACTGCGTCCAAGTAATCTGGTAGTGAGAGCATTTGATGGCTCTAAGAGATCAGTGCTTGGAGAGATTGATCTTCCAGTGATGATTGGCCCACAAACTTTCAAAATTACCTTCTATGTGATGGACATTCAGCCGGCCTACAGCTGTTTGTTGGGTAGACCTTGGATCCATGCCACTGGCGCAGTTACGTCTACCCTTCACCAGAAGCTGAAATTCGAGTGGGAAGGCCAGATCATCACCATCTGTGGTGAAGAAGATATCTTTGTTAGCCATCTGGCTACATACAAATACATTGAGATGGATGGAGAGATCCATGAAACTATGAGCCAGGGGTTTGAGGCCCTGAACATAAATGAAGCATCTGCCGTACTGGGGACCTCCATGACGTCTTATCAGCAAGCCAGGAAGGTTGTTGAAGAGGGGACTGCCCAAGGCTGGGGCAAGCTGCTGCCCATGGAGAAGAAGGAGGACAGATTTGGGTTGGGTTACAAACCAACTCAACAAGATCAATCAGAGGCTGCTAAGAAGCCCAATTTTGTCAGCGGGGGGATGCTCACCCCGGATGCAGTGAACAACTTGGAAGATGAGTCGGAAGATGAGCGCAACCTGGAGAGCTGGATACGTCCAAGGATCCCGGGGAGCCATATCTCAAACTGGTCTTCCCAGGAAATTATAAGGGTTACTCCTGCAGAGTAATTATTATTTCCTGTATTTCTTAAGCATGCATCAAGTCTTGCATCTTGCCCAAGATGTCAAGACTCATTTTGTAATCGGGCCATCTTGTAATTTTGTGCAAACAGATCAATCAACGAATATCGGACATCTTTTGCAAATGAGTCTTTTCCTTTTCCGCTCACTGTTTTTCCTTTTTCTTTTTGTACAAAAATAAAATGGCAATGTTTTCCAAAATGATAAACTTCATTTCACTTTTTCTAAACAAGATTAAAATCGATCACTAAAATGAACAATCTAAACCCTTGCAGAGAGTGCCTTTCAGACTGCACCGACAACAACACTGCTATGACTTCGTATGACTTCGACAATCCAATCAATCAAGCTGATGAAGGGGTTGAAAAAGATTATGAGCTACCTGAAGAGCTAGCCAGGTTGTTAAGGCAAGAGGAGAAGGTTATCACTCCTCATCAGGAGGATATTGAAACGGTTAATCTTGGTACGGAAGAAGACGTGAAAGAAGTCAAGATCGGGGCCTGCCTACAAGATTCAGTAAAAGAACAACTGATTGATATGCTTCGGGAGTATGTGGATGTGTTTGCTTGGTCTTATCAGGATATTCCAGGGTTGGACACCGATATTGTCATGCACAAGCTGCCTTTGAAAGAAGACTTCCCACCGGTAAAACAGAAGCTACGCCGTACTCGCCCAGATATGGCAATGAAGATAAAGGAAGAGGTGCAAAAGCAGTGGGACGCCGGTTTCCTTGCTGTGACTAGTTATCCGCCGTGGGTTGCTAATATTGTGCTTGTGCCTAAGAAAGACGGCAAGGTGAGGATGTGTGTGGATTACCGGGACCTGAATAGAGCCAGCCCGAAAGATGACTTCCCATTGCCTCACATTGATGTATTGGTCGACAATACGGCTCAGTTCTCGGTATTCTCCTTCATGGATGGATTTTCAGGATACAACCAGATCAAGATCTCACCTGAAGACATGGAGAAGACAACTTTCATCACACCCTGGGGCACGTTCTGTTATAAGGTGATGCCATTCGGACTGAAGAATGCTGGTGCCACTTATCAACGGGCTATGGTAACATTATTCCATGACATGATCCACAAAGAAATTGAATATTATGTGGATGACATGATTGCCAAGTCCCTTACAGAAGAAGACCACCTGGTAAACCTGTTGAAGCTATTCAAGCGTCTGAGGAAGTACCAACTAAAGTTAAACCCCAACAAATGCACATTCGGGGTGCGATCTGATAAGTTGCTGGGATTTATTGTAAGTGAGAAAGGGATTGAAGTTGACCCTGATAAAGTCAAAGCCATTCAAGAAATGCCTGCACCGAAGACAGAAAAAGAAGTTTGAGGTTTCTTAGGTAGATTGAACTACATTTCACGGTTCATATCTCACCTTACAGCAACCTGTGAGCCTTTGTTTAAGCTGTTAAGAAAAGAACAAACGGTCAGGTGGAACAAATACTGCCAGAGGGCTTTTGACAAAATCAAGGAATACTTACAAGAGCCTCCAATCCTTATGCCTCCAGTTGAAGGAAGACCTCTGATAATGTACTTGACAGTATTAGAAGAGTCAATGGGGTGTGTGCTGGGCCAACATGACGAGTCTGGTCGAAAAGAGTATGCAATTTACTACCTAAGCAAAAGGTTTACCGACTGTGAACAACGTTATTCACTGCTCGAGAAAACTTGTTGTGCTTTAGCGTGGGCTGCTCGCCGACTAAGGCAGTATATGTTGACTCACACTACTTTATTGATCTCCAAGATGGACCCAGTTAAGTACATTTTTGAGAAGCCAGCACTTACCGGACGGGTTGCAAGATGGCAAATGATCCTCACAGAATATGACATTCAGTACACATTTCAGAAAGCCATCAAGGGCAGTGTGTTGTCTGATTATCTTGCTGAGCAACCTATTGATGATTACCAGCCTATGAGATTTGACTTCCCCGATGAAGACATCATGTTCATAAAAGCAAAAGATCATGAAGAGCCTATTCACACTGAAGGGCCTGATCCGGAAGAAGAATGGACTATGATGTTTGATGGGGCGGTTAACATGAATGGTCGTGGTGTTGGTGCAATACTCATTACACCTAAGGGAGTTCACATGCCTTTCTCGGCAAAACTCACCTTTAACTGCACTAACAACGAAGCTGAATACGAAGCTTGTATTATGGGTCTTGAGGAAGCCATTGACCTCAGGATCAAGACTTTGACTGTATTCGGAGATTCAACTCTGGTAGTTAATCAAACCAATGGCAAATGGTACACTCACCAGGATCATCTGATACCATACCGGGATTATACAAGAAGGTTATTGACTTTCTTCACAACGGTCAAGCTTGAATATATCCCTCGAGACGAGAATCAGTTTGCAGATGCTCTGGCTACCATTTCATCCATGATCAAAGTTCAAACTGCCAACTTTGTGCCTCGGATTTCAGTGTCCAGACTTGACAGACCAGCATATGTATTTGCAGCAGACGTTGTCAAAGATGATAAGCCTTGGTTCCACGACATTAAGTGCTTCTTGGAGGATCAAACATACCCACCTGGGGCATCTTCCAATGACAAGAAGACTCTAAGAAGGCTTGTTGGTAGTTTCTTTCTGAATACTGACGGTTCCCTGTACAAGAGAAACTTTGATATGGTACTCCTCAGATGCGTTGATAGAACAAAAGCAGACTTGTTGATGCACGAGGTGCACGAAGGATCTTTTGGTACCCATGCAGGAGGGCATTCCATGGCCAAGAAGTTACTAAGATCAGGTTATTACTGGATCACAATGGACGCTGACTGTTGTGCCTATGCCAGGAAATGCCATAAATGCCAGATCTATGCGGATAAAGTGCATGTACCTCCGAATCCTCTGAATATGATGTCTTCACCTTGGCCATTTGCCATGTGGGGCATCGATATGATTGGCAAGATTGAACAAATTGCTTCCAACGGCCACAGGTTCATCCTGGTTTCCATTGACTATTTCACCAAGTGGGTCGAAGCAGCTTCATATGCAAACGTTACAAGGCAAGTGGTAGCCCGCTTCCTAAAAAGGGACATCATCTGTCGGTATGGAGTTCCCGAGCGAATCATTACTGACAATGGTTCCAACTTAAACAACAAAATGATGGCAGAGCTATGCCGGGACTTCAAGATCCAACACCACAATTCTTCTCCTTACAGGCCAAAGATGAACGGCGTTGTAGAGGCAACTAATAAGAATATCAAGAAGATTGTACAAAAGATGGTGGTCACCTACAAAGACTGGCATGAAATGCTGCCATTTGCCTTGCATGGGTACCGTACATCAATCAGAACATCCACTGGGGCAACACCGTATCAGCTTGTTTATGGTATGGAGGCAGTCCTGCCTATTGAAGTTGAATTACCCTCCCTACGGGTGCTGATGGATGTTAAGCTGAACGAAGCAGAGTGGGTCCGATCCCGATATGAACAACTGAGTCTGATTGAAGAAAAGAGATTGGCTGCAATCTGTCATGGGCAGCTTTATCAGAAAAGAATGAAGAAAGCCTTCGATCAGAAAGTCAGGCTCCGAGAGTACCAAGTAGGAAATCTTGTGCTGAAAAGACTCCTCCCTCCTCATACAGACCACAGAGGCAAGTGGACTCCAAACTATGAAGGGCCATTTGTGGTAAAGAAAGTTTTCTCCGGTGGAGCACTGATGCTCAGCACTATGGATGGCGAAGACTTCCCGTCCCTTGTGAATTCAGATGCAGTTAAAAAATACTTCGCATAAAAAGACCCGCTGGACATAAAAACAGAATGTAAGTCCAGGCAAAAAATAGGGCATCCCGGCGAGTCAAAAACAGAATAAAAGACTCGGGCAAAAATAAGGGAAAATAAACAAAAAATGTACACCCGCTGAGTTGAAAAGCCACATTGGACAACTCAGGCAAAAATGGGTATCCCGATGGATTGAAAACCCGAAAGGGTGATCCATGCAAGATAAGGGAGTAAGCGAACAACTGCATTCTGAATTCGTCGGTATCACTCACAACATGGTAAGCTTTGAAGGGTTCGAGCGTCGGTCGGAATCAGCCTTCTTCAGAAAGCAAGACGAGAAGAACGTCAAAAGTCATACGAGTCATAGCAAAGGGGAAGCTCCTTGAAGCATCGTCAACATTGCCAACATCTTGTTTCTCAATTTTGTAACAGTCACCTCATTTTAGGGGATTTGTTTCCTTGACTGTATCTTGCCAATTCAGGGCACACAAATTAATAAAATCAGATTTTCAGTCACATTTTGTCTCGCACTTTTTTTTGCAAAATGTCCGATGTCTTTAAGATACTGATTGCATAAATACAGATGCTTTTCTTCTAAGAATACGTGCTCGCAGGAAATATACTTACTCCCGGGAGTGTCTAAACTCTTATGATGGAATCCAGTAAGGGATACCTTGGAATTACTTGTGCGTTTCTCTGTCTTTTCAGGATGTGCAGGTATTCAAAACACAACATGGGGCATGTAAGCTTCACCCCAGCAAGCTGACAAATCTTTATCTACTCAGTCTTAGCACCGGAGATGGTTTTTCCCCAGCTGAGTTGTCAAGTATCATCCTCAGTAGGATCCTTACAGGAACCTATAGGAAGGTCTTTCAGTGATCTTTCTTCTTCCCCAGCCGAGCTGCCAGTCATCACTCCTCCTCAAACAAGTACAAAAGCCAGGGAACCATCTCCCCACAGAGTTTCAGCCTCCATCCAGAAAAGCAATACCTGAAGATCTCACAACAGAGTGACGAAAGCTTCTACAAACCCCAGCTGGGTCCCTCGTTACCAAAATGGGTCTATCAATGACCCATATCCCCAAGCAGATGCATCTTATCAGGTCTACCAATGATCTCATCCCCAGCTGGGATGTCCACTTCAAGAAGATCAACCGGAGATCTTCGTAGCAACAGGATCCGGATCCCGAATCGGTACCTTTGTATAATCATAGCATTCACATCATATTCTCCCCACAGAGCGTAGCATTCCGTCTAATACGGAGCATTACGGCAAAAATCAAACATATTGCATAATCATAAGCCATGTTCTGAATCAAACACTTGTAAATTATGACAATCCATCAACAACATACAGAAAACTCCCCAGATTCCCCGGCAGAGAGCCCAAACATTTCTCTCACAAAACGAATACTTCTTGACACCCGTCCGTGTCATATCCCCAGTGAAGTCGCCAAACACCAGTACACACTCCTTTTGGCACCCGTCCGTGTCATCACTCCCCAGTAAAATCGCCCGAGCTTTCTATACAAACAAACACTTATACATATCACAGATACTTCTCGACACCCGTCCGTGTCATATCCCCAGCAGGAAGCCAAAGCGTCCCCTTTGCACTCACAGATACATATATACAAATCCTTGGCGCCCGTCCGTGTCACTCTCCCCAGCACAGATACATATATACACTTTCTCCGACACTCGTCCGTGTCACTCATCCTCTTTTTACTCAAACAGATACTCGTCCGTATCTTGTATACACCACTTAGATCCCCTCAGATCCGACACTCGTCCGTGTTCTTTGTTAACCAGTTGATACTCGTCTGTATCATCATCTCAGAACATGTGTCAAGCGTTTGTTTCTACCTGATACTCGTCCGTATCATAGTCTTAAGGATGCTCGTCCGCACCTTTAATCTATACGCCGTGTCAAACACTTATGTCTTCTTAAATTTAGACACTCGTCTGTGTTTACTATTCCCCAGAAGAGTCCCCATAGAATCAACACTCGTTCGTGTTCCTTGATTAACCAGTTGATACTCGTCCGTATCATCATTTCTGAACACGTGTCAGTATTTGTTTCTACCCGATACTCGTCCGTATCATAGTCTTAAGGATGCTCGTCCGCATCTTTAATCTATACACAGTGCCAAACACTTATACCTTTTATTTCTTAGATGTAAACGCTCGTCCGTGTTTACTATTCCCCAGTAGGTCGCCAGCAAAGCAAAACTTCTTTTCTATCTGACATTCGTCCTATGTCATGATACCTTTCGGCAGCCGTACCCTGCCAGGTGATCGTCCTTCACCTTTGGATGACCGTCCCTCATCCTCTCCCCAGCGGAGTCTCTATTCATTAGAACCCCTTTTCTATCCGACATTCGTCCTATGTCGTGATTTTTAGCAGCCATACCCTGCTAGGTGATCGTCCTTCACCTTTCGATGATCGTCCTTCATCATTTTATCCGATGGCCGTCCCCATCGTTGATTTTGTTATCTGACATTCGTCCTATGTCGTGATAAACCCTGAGAGCAGCCGTACCCTGCTAGGTGATCTTCCTTCACCTCTTGATGATCGTCCTTCATCATGCTTATCCGATGGCCGTCCCCATCGTCGACCTCTTCTATCCGACATTCGTCCTATGTCGTGATACTTTCGGCAGCCGTACCCTGCCAGGTGATCGTACTTCACCTTAGATGACCGTCCCTCATCTTTTCCCCAACAGAGAAGCCGTCCCCTGCTAGGTGATCGTCCTTCACCTTTGATGACCGTACCTCATCATTTATTTCATTTATGCTTTGAGCTTGATGGTCGTCCCCATCATTTACCCATAATCCCCAGAGAGTCTTATAGCTTTACTTGATGACCGTCCCCATCATAATCTCCTGCATCCCCAGCTTGTCGGCCGTCCCCGTCATTGCTTTATTTCCTGCATTTTCCCCAATATGTCGGCCGTCCCCGTCATTGCTTTTCCCCCAGCAGTCGTCCTCTGCTCGACGGTCGTCCTCCGTCGCCCGCACTTTATAATTATACTTTATTTTCCTTTACAAATCTATATCCCTTTTCTTCATTCAGTGAGTGCAAATTTTGGACTGTCTTTGGTATTCAACCACAAGTTATCTCGTTTGCCTGTTAAGCCGTTGCTTACATCCTACACGGCTAACTCATGTTTGAATAGGGGCAGCTGTAAACACCCCAAATTTTCCCTCACCCATTCACACCATGGCTTGTGATCTTTTCATGTGCATAAGATCAATCATAGCATCTCATATTGCATTTTTTGCTTCACTGCATTAGTTCTAAGTCATCTGCATCTAGGGTTTGTGATCTGAGCCATCCAAGAGCTATTTGAGCCACTCCAAAGGTCATCAATCACTTCAAAGGGGTCCATGTATGTTCTAGCATCATATTATATCCTCTCAAGATCAAAGAAGTCAAAGAATCACAAGAACTGAGAAAGGCATGGAAGCAGAGCCAGGTTTAACTGCACAGATGACCTAAAATTAGGGTTTTGGATTCAAAGGCCATAACTCCAAATTTTCTGGTCATTCTTGTTTCTATTGGTCTCTATATGTTATGAGGATCATGCATACCAATTTTCATGAAGAAATTCCATGGGGAATGTATCTAATCAAGAGTTGACTTCTTGAGCAAGTCAATGCAAAATCAGGGCATCTGAGGCCCCCTGTGACCTAACCAAAGGGGGTTATTCATCATTTTGAATGTGTATGATCTTTATTTGGTCATAGAAGATGTTAGAAGTTCACAGAATTGAAGAATTTCAAGCCATTTGCAAAGTTTCCTTTTTGGGAAAGTGACTTATATTGTAAACTTGCCATTTTAGGAAAGTTTTTCAACCTCCTCTTTTTGATTCAAAAATGCTTCGAATGAGAAAACTTTGGTCATGAAAGTTGTAGAATGGATCTTCCCATTTTCAAAAAGTACAAGAACTCATTCTAATTCATTTTGGATCAAAAGTTATGGCTTGTCAAAGTTGAGGAAAATCACTAAATTTTCACTTTTGCACAAAAGGGAAAACTTGCAAATTCTCATGCCAAGCATCTATGTGACTTCAAATCAGCCTCTAACTAATACACAAACATCATGTATGGCCCAAAATTCAGATTTTCCCAAGAAGTTTCTCACTTTCATGCTTTGAATTCCAAGCTATCATAAGCCATTTTCCATGAAGTCCAAAAAAGGAACTCTTGCAAAATTGATCCCCAAGGTTTTGTATGGTCTCTAACTGATTTCAAGACACCACCATAACATCATGTAACCTATCACAACCAAAATTCAGCAAAGAGTGTTACCTTTCCATGACCAAAAGTCACAAAGTGTAACAAGTTGCAAAATTGTAAAACATGTGAGATCTCACCCTTCATCCATTACAGCTCACCACAACTGATCCAAGAGCCATCCTCAAACTCAGCTGAGGCAATCCAAACACATAAATCTTCTCTGCCACAACCCATGCCTCAAGTACACCAAACCTTGACTTTTTGCAATTTCTCCCATGCTTTTGGAATAGTGATCAGCAGCCTCTACTAACCTGCTCCACAACCTACTCAAACATTATGGGAGTGATATAGCAACTCACACAAGCCAGAAAACACACACAATCCAACTTGCACAAGATCTGTCCCAAACTTCTTCTCTGAATTTTTTCTTCACACAACCATCAAACTTCACTTTTTCTTTCACCAACAACTCACAAGTCACCCTTAGAACATAAACCACCCCCTGAAACAGCTTGAAACATCACACACCAAGTCCTCCATTTCTGCTACACCAGAGCAAAACAGCCATAACCAGCCACTCTCAAAGTTTTCTAAGCTTCATTCCATCATCAAGAGGATCATTGGAGCTTGTTTGCACCAAGTTTGAGGCCAGAAAGCTCCAAAGTTCAAAGCTCCAGTTCAGGTATCATCAAGAACATTTTTTTTAGAAATGAAATCTCTTGTTATAGGATGATAGAGTTTGTTTCACTGATCATGTTAAGCTTTGAAACACTGAAAATGGTTGAGAAATGAGTGTGTATGCATGTTCTGAAGTTTTTGCAGTCTTCTTGATTTTGCTCGAATCTTGTTGTTGATGCATTGTAAATGTGATTTTATGATTGATTCATGTTTGGGGTGGGTAGAGGATGAAATCTGGAGAGTTAGAGCACTTAGAACAGCCTAGGGAATGAGTTTGATTATGAATTTTTGGAAAAAACAACATAATGAATCGATTCATTCTAGCATGAATCGATTCATTATGTTGAGTGGTTCCTGGATTTCGCAAAATGAATCGATTCATCCTTTGATGAATCGATTCATGCTGTTTAACTAATTCTGTTTTGTCAAAAATTGATCAGTATGAATCGATTCATCCAAGCATGAATCGATTCATTCTTCTGTTAACTAATTTTAATTCATTTTGTTTGTATTTTATTTGCATGAATTTTAAAAAATAGCAAAACACTTTGAAAAATTCTGAAATTTTTTGTCAAGCATTTCATTAATTTTCAGAACCCAAAAATATTTTTATTTTTATTTTTTGCATTAAAAATTATTTTTAAATCATTTAAATGTTTATTTTTAATTAATTAATGAAAATTAATTAATTAAAAATGCATTTAGGTATTTAAAAATCACAAAAAAATTCACATTGCATTTTAAAACATTTAGAAACATTATCAAACTCTCAAAACAAATTTCTTTTTGGTTCTTGACCTATTTTGACAATTTTCATTGGAATTAAATTTGTTTAAAAGCAATATTTTGATTCTAATTTGAAAAAATCCATTCTGCCCAACCCTTGAGATTTTGATGATGGTTCTTCTTGCATTGCATCCTCCATAGCATGTGGTTTATAGGATAAAATTGGTTTGATTTGATATTGCATTTTCAATTTGTTTGGTATTTTTCTTTGTGAGGCACCCCAAAACCCTAGTAATCTTAGGAAATTCATAACTTTCACTAGGTTAAGAGTTAGATCGCCTCCTTTGGGAAGTGAACTTGTGTAGGTTTAGGGTTCCTTTGATCCCATTTTCAATTTTTTATCATGTCATTTGCTTCTGGTTTTGAATTTTTGCATTGTATGTTGCATGTAAACCCTAATTTGTGTCTTCCTTTGCATCCATCTTTCATTTGCTTGCATACAAGAACTTGACATGACATTTTGTGCATCTACATGATTCATAAGACATATTAGGACATATTAGAATCATGTTTTATCATTGCATCATTCATTTGACATGTCATACCTTCATTTCATTTCATAAGCTTTCATGAACTTTCATGGTTCAGAGCATGCTCCATATGCATCCATTCTCTTGCATGCTCACACATGTGCATCTTGCATGAATTTGCACCATCTCTTGACATCATTTGCATCATGTGTATGTTTCTGACTTTGGCCTTTTCCCATCCATATGCATTGTTTCATCCCATTTCTTCCCTTATGCATCTTGTACTAACTTTTCAGGTTAATGGTAAGCTTGTTTGGGAGGTGGATTTGCCTTCACCTCCTACCTCTTCTCATCTTGTCATTTTACATCCTTGCTGCATTTTTACTTGTCTTTGAGTGAGATTTCTCACTTGTGCCTCTCTTCCCTCTTTTCTCTTCTCATCTTATCCTTTTTCTATCTTGCTCCTTCCTGGTGGTTTCTCTGAAGATCTTCTTGCAAACCTCATTAATCCTAGGAACAACCAAGCATGATAACAATTAGGGTTTGATTAGTCCCCCATTTATGTTTTACCTTTGTGTCATCTTTGAGTCTTCTCTTCTCACCTCATCATCAGGGACTAAACCCTAAAGGCTTTAAGGCCTTGTGATTAAGCTTATGCCTGCATCCTTCTATTAGGGTGGAGTGTATAACTTTAATCCTAAGTGTTAAACCCTTAATGTGTTTAAATCCTTTAATCAATCCATCTAATAATCACTAAGACATCAAGCTTGTAACTTGGGCCTTGCATTAGGGTTCTAATTCTTCCTTAATTGGTTAAGAAGGACTAACCCTAGTGTTAATGGACAAGTCCCCCTCAAGTTGTCTTACAAATCATAAAATCCATTTCTTCATCTTATCATTAACTAAAATCCATTTAATAAAGGCCTTGTTTTGTCATGAGGTTAATCCCTAATCATGGATTAAGTTGAGGAGTCTTTCTCAGCTTAAATGTTCTCATCTATTATCCTTCTATTAGGATGGTGTAATGAGTCCATTAAATCCTTGATTGTGGCTTAATCTCATTACTCAACACTAAACAAAAACAACAAAAACATCTAAATAATCACAAGTAGGTTAATGATCTTAATTCTACATCATGGTGATTAAGTGTGAGATGCTTACTTCATACTTAAGGTATTCTCATTACCCCTAATCAGAGGGAGGATGTGATGAGTTTACTAACCCTTGGTTTAGGCTTAAGCTCATTTTCTTATGACAAACTCCAAAAACAATAACAAGACTGAAAACACCAAAAACAAACAATAATCGTCTCCTCCGGGATTCTTTTCTCATCTCACTCACTCATAAACGAGAACTTGCTTCTTCCGTCTAATCCAAGACAGTTTGCACTTGAGCCAGACAAGTCATACACTTGAGCATAGACAAGCAAGCAGTTCACCAGTCAATTTATCTTTCAGTCTCTTTGAGTCGAACTACGGTGTTCTGACTTCCTCATTGCACGAGAGGATACGTAGGCATAACTTAACAGTTATCGAACAAAAGTCTCTGTATATTCCCCCCCTCTTCCAGCATTATTCTTTAAGCCTCGGTCTTGAGCATTTCATTCTTGTTCTTACACTGACACTTCTCTTATACACTTTACTTTTCTTTTACACTGACACTCGCATTCTTTTCCAGCTTTGATACACAAATTGCACTGACACTACCCCTTTAAAACACAAATCTTTTAAGCGTGGATCCCGTCGAGTACGGCGGACAATCTGGGTGCTAATACCTTCCCAGGTTGTAACCAACCCCCTTTCTCAGTCTCTCTGGTTCGCAACCGTCTTATCCATCTTTTCTTAGGTCTATGCAGCATTACCTTTCCTCCGGGATAAAAATGCCTAGCTGGCGACTCTTGTCTTCTGAGTTCACCCTTGTGTGTTCTCACCTCCTTTCGCCGACCGTTCGCTTCTGTACCCCTCTTGGCCCCGTGTCATCAGGTGGGAGCGACACCTTGAGGATTCAAAACCTATTCAAATAATCATCAACTGGCTCATTAAACTTTCTCTTAACACTAGCCAACTCTTTCAAACTAATTTTAGTATGACCCATGTTAAATTGCCCATGGAATAAACGTTCCAACTGAGTCCAATTACAAGTCAAACCATGTGGTAAGGTAGTAAACCATGTAAAATCATTTTTAGTGAGAGAACTAGGGAAGTATTTAATCTTTAGACTCTCATCGTTTGCAATTTCCTCAGCTTCGATCAGGTAACGTGCCACATGTTTGACGGTGGATTCAGTTGTATCACCTGGGAACTTGGAGAACTTTGGGACCTTCTTCCTGTGAGGTAATTCAGATTGAAGTATGTAGTATACTATGGGTTAGGTAAAATTTGGCCTAGCGAAACCTGTATTAATTCCATTTCGAACCATTATCCTTTCGACAATGGTTGCAAGATTATTCTCCGCAACCATATTATTATGTCGAACCTGCTACAACACATTATCTGCATTTTGGTTCCTATTTACCATTATCACCCTTGGTTCTTCTTCTTCAATAACTGAAATTTGATTTCTAGGGAGTTCGACCCTGGGTGGGTCGACTATCCCTTAATGTTCTAGGTTCGCCTGTCGGATGTTCTCCCTGAATTCGACACCATGATTCTCTCTTATATATTGTCTAGTTGGGTGTCGAGGAGGGGCAGGTATCCCCATGAATTCTGCTATTTGAGCCATCTGGGATGCTAATTGCTGATTAGTTTGAGTGGTACTTTGAATTAGGGGTTGAAAGACTTCCCTCATAGTTTGAGACAAAATGTGCACCATTTGCATATTGTTTTCATCCATTTGTTGCCTCAAATAGTTTGCAGATTCATTTGTCAAGCCAGTACCCTGGAAAGAATACCCCAACCCAATGTTTTGGCTATTTCGACCCATGTTCACTCCAGACCCTGATTCCTGCAAAGGCGAAGCCATCATATTTTCTGAAAATACTACATGCACGTTGCGTAGGGTTTGTATCACCGTTGTTGGCATGCCATAGGGTGGGTTCCTAGGCAAAGGTTGTGAAAACCCTGGGGGAGGGAAAAACCTAAACATTGTTGTATTTGGTGGTGGAGTTTGGGGATTTTCTCCAATGTATTCCAACACTGGCTGAGTATAAGGTATATATATATATATATATATATATATATATATATATATATATATATACCATTCCTCCCTTTCCTACCATCGAAGAGACTGGTTTCGAAACCATGAATGGTGTTGGTGATCCCCACTTCGAAGGATTTGAGAGGGGCATCACATCACTCATAGGAATATCTTGTGGACTGATGTTGGTGCTAGGAGCAGTCAAACTTCTTTTTTGATAATTTGACCCAGTCGCATGGGGATTGGGATTACTTGTATTCCCTTGACTAGACGCCATTTTCCTCGTATTTCTTTTCTTTGGTATGTATTCGTCTGTGGGGGCTACCTTTCCACTTCTCAAATGCATGCAACAAAAAATTATACCACACTTGATCGATCGAACACGTAAAGAAAAGGAAATTATAAACTTCTAAAAGTTGGTTATATCGAAGGAAGTTAATAAAACTCCCAAAATTTGTTTATTTATACTTGCTTGAAAGTTGTTTTCTTAAACTTGCTTAAAAGTAAAGATAATGCAAGATAAAAGACTTCAAAGTAAAAACTTGAAAATAAATTTCATTGATATGAAAAAGGGTGGTGATCTCATCACATACGTTCTCTCCTTCACTCATTTCTCTACACACGGGTACTTTGAGTGTTTATGGAGTTACTTGTACAATATGATTCACACACAATTCTAACACTAGAACTACTTTATTTATTCTAGTCGAAAGTAATCTCTATTGGCAGTTTAATCCTAAAAATATGCCACTTGGCACTTTGCATGTTCTTCAACTTCCATTGAACGCCATTTGTCTTTATTCAAATTTCGAAAGAAACATAACTTTCCTTCCAACAAAGATCTCAACTGTTGCACGCTTGCCATTGCAAGGATACATGGTCGAAGGTGATTCTTTTATACTTAGAAAATATTCTAAGTCCACGTACTTATACTTCCTTGCGTCTTCGACTCATACCTCCTCAGCTTTACTTTAGTCGAAGCATTTTCCTTTCCACCAAAACATGATGCTAAAGTCAATGTTTTCTCAAGTAAACTAGGTGTCAAAATTATGAGCCAACAAGCGCCGATGGTAGATTCTGCCGCCGGGCGGTGCGTCTGAGACAGAAAATCGTATTTAGTTCATTTTCATTTCATTTGTAAGGGATGTTATTTTCGATTGGATTTTTCTATCCCAACTTCATCAACCTCATTTTTTAGTTATATTAGCTTAGAAAACAACACATGGAGCTTGCATCTTGCAGAATCGGAGGTGGATCCTCATCAATTGGGTTGACAACCGGGAGCTTTTGGTTTATCTCTTTTTCCTCTTTTTGTAAACTCTTTTATATTGGGTGTTTGTATAGTTACTCTGAATCCATGTATCTTTCTTGATCATAATAATGTATAAATCTACTTTACAAATCATTATCGATGTCTTTCTTGATCTTTTTGCATTTATGTTTGGATTTGTGTTATGTCAGAGATAAACATCATAAATTTTGATTAAGAATGGATATTTATTGTCTAAATGCTAGAGATAGATTTAGATAATAATATTTTCGGTGTCGGAACTTAATGTCTTTCGTATTTCTAGGCGTCGTACCCGAAAGTGATGATGGAAGTAATACGATTTCTCTCTCGTCTCAGTGTGCCAGAGATGGACTCTATTGTGAGTGATACTGGATGATTTTGATGAGTATTTTAGTAGAGTGAAAATGATCGATAAATTTATGTTTGTGATGAGTCGATTATATGTATGCTTGATAAGTTTCTTCTCTCTGAAAGATGAATTCTTTTTTTGTTCATATTTACTTTTCCAATTTTACTATACTCATTTTTAATACAAACTCATAAATTTTTAGAAATTTTCGAATGGCTGTTCAGTAGCACTGATCTCTGTGGACACGATTGTTTTGAGGGAATTTAAAGTGATGTTCCAATTTTTATCGTTTCAACTTGCGAATGGATGGTAATGATAGTGTTTAAAGTTTGGTATGAGTCCAAGGTATGTGTTTATTGCTTTCTAGGCTTTAGCATATTCATGATACTTAGACGTTTTACAACTTCCATGCCATTGATTCTTTTGTATACTTGTTCATTTTGTGAATCACTTTAGTTCCCACCCTTTTTGTGAGGAAGCCTTCCATTGTTCATATATGCTCGGAGTACTAAAACTCTTGCTTTAAATAGATTTTATTATGCTTAATCTTTTGTTTGTGTTGATTATATGAAAGCATGAAAATGATCAAGGAATTTTTATTTCATTTTGAGCATAACTACCTTAGCCAAATTGTCAATTCACCTTGTGAGTGTGTGATCGTTTGTAACCCCTTCGAGCCTTTAGTTAATATCCATGTTGTTTGAGCTTGATGCTTGTCTATGAGTGTCAAATTCACTTTTTGTATGGATTTTGATTAATTATTTTTTCTTGAACCCTAAACTTTGTGTTGTTGTATGAATTTTTACCTTGCCTTAGAAAGTAGGGAGTATTCACATAATGATGTGGTTAAATTCAAGTTGGGGTGAGCAACGTTTGCTCACTTATGTTGTTAGTTGCTATGAGGTTGTGAAAAAGAAAATAAAAAAAGAGAAAAATATGAAAAATAAAAGAAAAGAAAAGAAAAGAAAGAAAAGAAAATCCTTGAGAAAGGAAACAAAAAGAGTAGAATAATATTCTGCTAATAAGTTCTATGTGTTTGGTGTAACACTTGGAATTTTGGAAGAAGTTTGATTGAAATTTTGTGTTTGAACTTTTGTGAGTTGATCACTCCCTTAGGTTTAAGCAAGTTTTTGTTTCGATTAGCTTTAGGAATTATCGCTTGCTTGTTCACCCAACCACATTACAACCCTGAAAGTCCTTTTGATTCTTGCTTTTATATTTTCAATATGAGTTTTTGGATGAATGCATAATTTAGTCTTTTGTTTGCAAGATTGTTGTGTGAGTGAAAAATCCCTCATTTTGTGTTTTTCATCTACTGATGATTGTTTTTTCTAGGTGTGATTCACGTTTGAACATGTGTTGTTTTAGAATGTTTGGCATGACTTTTGTATTTAGAATTTGTTTCGTGATTATGTTATCATTGTAGTTTAGTTGTAAGTATTTACTTTGTGTGTATCATTTTGATTGAACCATTGTTCCTATGTTTGTTTGTCAAAACTTGTTGTTGCGAGATTTCTTGGATTTTGCTTTGTTCCTTTAGATGTCGGCCCTATTTGAGGACAAATAATTATGTAAGTTGGGGAGATTTTAATAAGTTAAAATTATAGCTATTTTTGTATATGAGTTTTTTTGCACTTATCTATACTTTTTGTTAAAATCATTCGAATAAACCCTACTTTATTTGTAAATACATTTACTTTATGTTATAATGTATATATTGCATTTTTCGTGTAAATATCATTGATTTTAATTTTTTTCCATTTATTTTTGTAGGTATTCAAGCATTTCTATTTGAGCATTGTTAGATAGAGCGTTAAATAAGCTTTCCAACACTTCAAACTGAGCGAAAAACGAAGTTACGGTTCAAAAGTTATGAATAAAATAATGCTGGAATTTTGTTGTTTATTGTCAGCTGGGCTGGGCGGTGTATTCTGCCGCTGGACGGTGGAGTCTGATGAAGAATTGAATAAATTCCAGAAATTTGACCTCCTTCGCCTCTCTTAAACGTCGGGCAGTGCAGGGCTGAGTGGTACTTCTAGCGCAAGGCGGTGGCAGATATTTATGGCCAAACTGTATAGATTACACAACTGGCATGAGTAAAATAAAGTGCAGTGTCGGGCGGTGGATTCTGCCGCCGGGTGGTGCGTCTGAGACAGAAAATTGTATTTAGTTCATTTTCATTTCATTTGTAGTGGATGTTGTTTTGGGGTGTTTTTTTTCTATCCCAACTTCATCAACTTCATTTTTTAGTTATATTAGCTTAGAAAACAACACGTGAGGCTTGCATCTTATAGAATGGGAGGTGTATCCTCATCAATCGGGTTAACAATCGGGAGGTTTTGGTTTATCTCTTTTTCCTCTTTTTGCAAACTTTTTTGTATTGGGTGTTTGTATAGTTACTTTGAATCCATGTATCTTTGTTGATCATAATAATGTATAAATCTACTTTACAAATCATTATTGATGTCTTCCTTGATCTTTTTGCATTTATGTTTGGATTTATGTTGTGTTAGCGATAAACATCACGAATCTTGATTAAGGATGAATATATATTGTCTAGATGCTAGAGATATATTTAGATGATAATATTTTTGGTGTCAGAATTTAATGTCTTTCGTATTTCGAGGTGTCGTGCATGAGAGTGGTGATGAGAGTAATGTGATTGCTCTCTCAACTTAGTGTGCCAAAGATGGATACTATTATGAGCGATACTAGATTATTTTGATGAGTATTGTAGTAGAGTGTAAATGATTGATAGATTTATGTTTGTGATGAGTCGATTATATGTATGCTTGATAAGTTTCTTCTCTCTAAAAAATGAATTCATTTTTTGTTCATATTTAGTTTTCCAATTTTACTATACCCATTTTTAATCCAAACTCATAAATTTAGAAATTGTCGAACGACAGTTCAGTAGCACCGATCTTTGGGGACACGATAAATTCCCGGAAAAATACTTCTAAAACTTTTTTTGCTTGCCGCTATACCGCAGTCCAACAACTACTAACAACCATATTTGGAGGCTAAAGAGAAAAATCATGAATAGGAGAAAACTTCTCTAGTAACGTTGACCTCTCAGCTAGTTGTAGCCAAATACACCCTTAAAAATGAAAAATATTCTTAGGTCAAATAGTAGGAGTCTCACACCGAGAACTTTTCGGCAATGAAGAAGAGAATTGACGAGGCTATCAATGAATGTATTAAGCCTCTCTTCAGACCATGCTTCCAGAAATATATGAGATGGAGAGGTAACATTAGTTGAATTCATTCTTTATAATTTACGCTTATTATTATATTACAAGTTTATGAATTTAAATTATTTTTCTGTAGGACCGTGATCCGATGAAGTTTATTAACTACAGACAAAAGATTACTGGCTTTCCTCATCTGAATGAGGAGTGGTTTCAAGCATCTTTGTCCCTATCTAGGATTAAAGAATTGTGCATGACCGGTTATATTATGGTCAACCACATGATGCTTAATGCATTCGTAGAGAGATGGCACATCGAGACCTCGTCATTTCATCTTCTGCTTGGTGATATGTATATCACATTCGATGATGTGTAGTGTTTGCTACATCTTTCAATATGGGAAACTCTTATATCATGGGAGGATTAGCAGAGACAAGGCACTCGATATGATGGTATACTATTTGGGAGTTGACCCAGAGGATGACATGACAGAGATGGAAACAACCAGAGGGGCTCATGCTAGGTTTGAGTTCCTGATAAAAGTATATACATATGAAATCCTTAGAGCACATGAGGCTAGAGGCGATGATGAGCAGGCATGACTCCATAAAGTATATGCTATGAGAGCATACCTATTATATTGGGTTGTCACTGCGATTTTTATGGACAAGAGTGCCATTTCATCTGTGTTAAGCCGTTAACCATAAAACAAACATAACATGCATTGTTCTGATATGGTACAAAGATGCATCTTCGTAAATCCTAAATGAAGATGCCTCTCCAGAACAATAAACGTATAAAATGCCTTTAGAGTGAAATGCATGATGCATATTTTAAAATATTATGAAGATAAATATCCTGATCAGTTAACATTTTGATTTAAGAGAAAGTGTGTCCGAAGATCCGTCTTCAAAATTTGAAAAATATTTTGGATTTTTCATATGGTGTATTTTCACCCCATATGATGCCTTAAGAAATTTCCAAATATTTAATATTATAAAAATCATTTAAAAATGAAAAACATTAAAAAAAAGGCTTAATACCCTTTTTGGTCCTGTAACTATAGGCCATGGTCCAATTTGGTCTTCTTTCTTTTAAAAGTTCCAAATTGGTCTCATACGTTTTTAAATGGTTCCACATTTGTCCATTCTGTTAGAAAAGTTAAATTTTAGGTTAAAATGTTGATTACGTGTAAGTGTTTTGCTGATGTGTAATGAACTGAATGGTGATGTGGCATGGTGTTGACTATTGACCCTCTCTTTAGTTGTATGACCCAACAATCCTCATATTTTCAAGACACGAAGAACGCATTTTGTTTGCCCTAGCAGAGAAGACAAAGACGAACACCAGAGAAGACGAAGATTGAGAAGTTGCATTTTTTCAAGACAAAGAAGAAGACAAACACTTATCAACGAGGTTAGTTTAATAAATTCCTTTTCTAATTCTAGGGTTTATGTATTTAGTATGTTTAGGGATTTTAGCCTGAGAAATATGTAATTTATATTCTAGGTTTTTTCCCTCTTTCGAAATCTAGGGTTGATGTATGTCGTTTTTTAAATTTGACATTATAGGTGATTTCATTTGAAATGGAAGAAATAATATCTCTTAACATTCACCATAGTGGTGAATTTCTGGATTCTGGTAAGTGTAATTACGTTGGAGGAAAATGCAATGAGTTAAGGGTAGATGTTGATATGTGGTCATATTTTGAGTTGATTGGTGTTTTAAAATAGCTAGGGTATACTCAAGTAGAGAATATATACTATAAGGATCCTACCTTTGGTATTAATTTGCTTAAAGATGATAAGGAAGCTTTAGAAATAGCTGACTTATGTAGGGTTCACCTGAAGGTAGACATTTATATTGAACACCCTTTGTCCCAACCTGAGTATGTTAATGTTCCATTAGATGAACAAACTTCAAACATGGAGGAGGAACCATTAAATGAAGAACCCTTGAACACGGTTGTGCTTGAACACTATGACATTGTTGCAGAGTTGGTTGAACAAGTGAGGAAGGATATAGAGAAGGAAGTCAATGTTGGTAATTAAGTTAATGTTGATGTTGATGAGGGAGACAATCCAGGTGTGGGAGTGAATACTGATGAGGGAGTGAATGATACCGATGAGGGAGTGAATGCTGATGATGGAGGCAATCCAGGTGGGAGTGTGCATGTTAATGAGGGAATTGACACAAGTTCTGATGATGAGAATTCTTCATTTGTTTATGATAGTTCTATGGAAGTGTCATTTACTAATTCTGATGTTAGTTTGGACAATGAGGAAGAGAATGATGCCAACATGGTTAGTTTAAATGATAACCTTGAAGGATGCAGTAAGTTGAAGAAAAAGAAAGGGGAAGGTAGTTCTGTACAGGATAATGATGGTTTTTATGATAGTGATTATTTAGACAGTGGATATGATAGTGAGGATAGTTATGTACCAAGGAAGAAGAAGCATCCCATATTTAAGCCTATGAAATATATGACTGACTATAAGTGGGAGTTGGGCACTTACTTTAACAGCAAAAGTGAGTTTAAGGAAGCCATTCAAACATATGCAGTTCAAAATGGAAGAGGTTTAAATTTTTTAAAAAATGACAAAATAAGAGTGAAAGTCATTTGTAAGGAAGGATGTGAGTGGGAGGCTTATTGTGGAAAGTTGCCTGATGAGGAGACTTGGCAACTTAGGAAACTAGTTGACAAATATAATTGTCATTGAGAGTATAATGTGAAAATGATGAGTACAAGATGGCTTAGTAAGCGGTTACAAAACTCATTGAAAAAAATCCTAAACTCAAGCTGAAAGATATAAAGGAGAAGACACTTAAGAAATGGAATGTAGGGGTTAACAAAACAAAGGAAATTAGGGTTAGGTCAGGTGCAAGGGATATGGTGGATGGATCATTCTTAGGTGATTACACAAGGATTTATGACTATTGTCCTGAGATTTTTAGGACCAATCCTGGTTCAATTGTGAAACTTAATGTCACACCTGTTCTAGAGGTGGTTGAGGATACAAGGCCTTATTTCAAGAGGCTTTACATTTTCTATGTTGCTTGCAAGAAGAGTTTCAAGTTTTGTAGGCCAATAATTGGACTTGAGGGATGTTTTTTGAAGGGCCTATGTGGTGGTCAGATTCTGGAAGCAATTGGAACAGACCCCAATGACCAAATGATGCCTATTGATTTTGTTGTGGTGGAAGGTGAGACTAGAGATAGCTGGACATGTTTTTGAGCCTACGGATTGATGATTTAGGGGGAAGAGAATAATGTAGGACTTATACATTCATCTATGATCAACAAAAGGTACCACTATAATTGTCTTAAGTTTTGTTTATTATTCTGTATATTATTATGATATTTGGCTATTTATTATTCTGATATGTGTGTATCTTATTGCAGGGTCTGCTTCCTGCTATGGATGAATTATTACCAGGTGTTGAGCAAATATTTTGTGTGAGGCACTTATACAATAATTTCAGGAAGAGATTTTCAGGAAAAACATTGAAGGAGATCATTTGAAAAGCAGCTAGAGCAACTTACCCACAAGCTTAGGAAAGGGAGATGAGAGAAATGAGACAAGTACATAAATATGCCTACAAGCACATGATGTAATATACTTACAAGCACATGATGCAGACACCACCAAGATTTTGGAGTAAGTCTTATTTTAGGACCACCACAAAATCTGATACTGTGTTAAATAATATGTCAAAAGCATTCAATAGTGTGATTAAAGAAGCAAGGTCAAGACCATTAGTTCTCTTTCACACCCTCTCATGGAAAATAATCAGCATAAATGGTGTGTTGGAAGTTGAAACTTGGTGTAATAACATATGAGGCAGCAAACTGAACAACCTTTTTTGAGGTAAAAGATAAGCTTAGAAGCCATGTTCGGTCGGTGTTCTTTCTTCTCTCCCGCTTCCTCCGACATAGTTGTCTCTTCCAACTCTCTCACGCCATCTCTCTCACTTCAAACACCAACCACAACCAAAACAAGAACTTCCCTGAGGAGAAGAACCGGGTCATCGTCTCTGAGGCCTCTCGTTTGTGCCGCCACCAACAACCCTCTACAATACCGGAAACTCTGTGACTCTGACCTCAACATCAGTGAAATTACTCTTGGTACTGTAAGTTTACTTCTCACATTCATCTATTTCATGATTTCAGTATTGTGGGACATTGTTGATTGATTGGTGCAAAGTTTCAAATGACCTTTGGGGAACAAAACTCAGAGAAAGAAGCTCATGACATGCTCAGTTATGCATTTGAACATGGCATTAATGCTCTCGATACTGCTGAGGCTGTAAGTTGAAATGCAACTACAATACTCAGTTGTTTTTTTAGATTAAACCTATTTGATCGATTAAAGTATATATAGAAGAGATGAGGAGGTTGTGTTTGATTTGTGATAAGACTACTAGGCATGATAAGATTAGAAAAGACAATATTAGAGAGTGTTGGGTAGAACCTATTGTAGAAAAGATGATGGAAAATAGACTTAAGTGGTTTGGGCTTGGGCATGTAGAGAGAAACTTGGAGATTATGCGGTAAGGGGAGTAGATCAGATGAAAAGAAGTAAAAAAAATTAGAGGTGGAGGTATTCCTAGAAAGACTATAAGAGATGTTATTAAGAAAGATCTCGAGATTAATGATTTGAATAGAAGCATGAATTATGGCGAAAGTTGATTTATGTAGCCGACTCCACTTGGTGGATCTATTGTTGTTGTTGTGCTAGTTTATTCTCTTCTCCTATTTATGTTCTTGAAATTGTTGCTAAATCATTGTATCCCTGCATGCAACTCTTGCAATCTACTTCACTTTTATCTTGTGCTGCTACCGCGTACGCCACATGCCAAAGAATAACCAGAGAGGTTTATGTTTGTGATCAAATTACTTTTGTCTTGCACTTAATACCCAATTCCAATGAAGAAAGAAACACAAGGAAGAACTGATCTCTATGTTGCTAGCTGGTTGAAATCTCAATCTCGTGACAAGGTATTAGTTTTCAGTTCACAACTCACTCGGTGTATTCTTACTTTTTTATGTGCTTTCAAGACATAGAAAGTAAAAATTAAAATCATTTTTATAGGCCTATGGAACATCCAATATGCTGTTTTTGAATTGAGTGGAAGTACAAATTAAATTGATTTAATTTGGCACATTTTGCTACAGATAACAAGCTAACCACCCTGAAGTAAGATTGAGATTTAGCTTAAACTCATTTTGGAAGATTTTTTACTGACCGCATGCTTTTTTGAGCTAACAGATTGAAACTACTTGTGTACCCCTTTGTGGATAGATTATTGTAGCAACAAAAGTATGCGGTTATTTTGAACGAGCGAGTTTCTTACGCGACAATGCAGACATTTTGAGGGTTGATTATGCAAATATCAAAGAAAGTGTGGAGAAAAGTCTTAATCGTCTTGGGACTGATTATATTGATTTGTTGCAAATTCACTGGTGAGTTTAAAAGTTAAGATTTTTATTGTTGTAGGAATCTTATGTTAGAGATGATGAACCAAACAGATAAACTGTTTTTGAACTATTAATTTCTGAATACATGATTTTTTGCTTCGTTATAGGCCAGATGGCTATGTTGCATTGTTTGGTGAATACTCCTATGATCCTTCGAAATGGAGGCCTAGTGTGCCGTTTGTAGAACAATTGCAAGCTTTTCAAGAACTTATCAATGAAGGAAAGGTGACTGATTCCTAACATGCTTCAATATTACTACCTCAAGGTTATTTTCAATCTCTTGTGTCCTCTATTATAATGTAAAATTATACATCAGGTACGTTACATAGGTGTTTCAAATGAGACTTCATATGGAGTGATGAAGTTTGTCCATGCAGCTAAAGTTGAGGGACTTCCAAAGATTGTTAGTATCCAAAACAGCTATAGCTTGCTTGTAAGAAGTCGTTTTGAAAGTAAGTACAATTCTGACATCGATCAAATCTCGTTCATTTATCACTCACTGCTTAAAAGAAGTCATTTTGTCAACTTTGTATAACCAACCACTTTTCTTCGATAATTTTGAGGCTCATATATGCGATATCAACTTATAATTTGTTATGTCACTTTTCTTCGAAAGTTCTTTGTTGATTTAATGTTTTTGCAGTTGATCTTGTGAAAGTTTGCCATTCAAAGAACTGCAACATTGGTTTGCTATCCTATTCTCCACTTGGAGGTGGATCACTCACAGGAAAATATATAGATAGAAATCATGAAGCTGCAAAAAGTGGAAGATTTAGTCTCTTCCCTAGCTACATGGAAAGATATAACAAATCAATTGTGCGGCTGATCCCATGGCGCCAGCCACAGTGGGTGCCACAAGTGTAAAATGCTGAATTATTTGATTTTTGCTCTTCTCAGTTCCTTTTCCGTTCCTTTTCTCGCTCGAGGCTCCGATTAAACTAAAAACCTGAAAATAAAGAAAAACATAGTAATAACATAACAACATAGCAATAAAAAACTTAAAATGCATGCGAAATCGGAGTCAGAAACACAGTGAAATTCAGTGTTATCAAATAGTCTCACATCGACTATATCATGTAATTAGTTTTAATCTCTCTCTATATAATAATATCTGCGTAGTGCATTTAAAAACACATGGTTTAATCTAAATGTTTATTAGTCTCGCTTATTTCAACATGGTATCTAGATCTTGTTGAGAGATAATTCTTTTTTCGTCGTGCTTTACCCGGTTGACCCACTGTCTTCCGGTGAGATTTTTTTCTCTTCAAATCGTGTTATCACTCCAGTTTGCCTCTCACTTTTCAAAATTCTCTGGTAACCTCCCTACCGCAACTGTCGTCGTTACTGTTCCGACAAACTTCTGGTGACGTTCTGGAAAATTGACCCCACCATCTGACTCTCTGCCCTCCGATCCAGCCGTCGCACTTTTTCTCGCTGTCAGAAACTCAAGCACACATCCACCCGCGCCTCCGCTGCCCTACCCGTGTCAGCTCTTCCGGCGGCTAATTCCGACAGTTTTTTTTTCGCCAATCAAGTTGTCTCTCTCCACCCGGTCCAGATCCGACCTCAGATTTTCTTTCCGATCGTGTGATATTTTTTCTCTTCAGACACTCATGGCTACTCCTCAGAAATTTACGCCAAACTACGATGATTTTCTCAAGTTGTAATAGAATTATCAAAACTCAGATTCCACTGCTACAATAGCACACACTAGTAATTCATCTGTTTGTATCTCTCAATCATTTTCTATTAGACCTTGAGTCTTTGATTCTGGTGCTTCTGATCATGTTATCGGTAATAAAAATATTTTCTCTTCCCTCTCTACCTATGGTTTCTTACCTATTATAACTTCTGCCAATGGTTCTCAAACCCAATCGGAAGGGATTGATAGTGTTCAAATTCTACCTTCTCTCTCTGTTACTTCTGTCCTCTATGTTCCGAATTGTCCATTTAATTTACTTTTAGTCAGTCGTTTAACTCGTTCTCTTGATTGTAGTGTCACCTTCACTAACAATAATGTTATCCGACATGATCGGAGTTTTGGACGGATGATTGGCGTCGAATGTGAGTCTCAAGGCCTCTATTACCTCTTAATGTCATATCAGACATGCTCAACCAAAGATTCTCCACTCACTATCCATACCCAGTTAGGTCATCCCAGTCTTTCCAAATTACATAAGTTGGTGCCAAGTTTATCGAAGGTATCTAATTTACAATGTGAGTCGTGTCAGTTAGGGAAACACACTCGTAGTCAATTTCCCAATCGAGTCAATAAACGAGCTTCCTCCCCTTTTGCTTTTGTTCATACCGATGTTTGGGGTCCCTCACGTACTATCTCTACTTTTCAGTCTAGATATTTTGTCACCTTTATTGATGATTTTTTACGATGCACGTGGTTATTTCTAATGAAGAATAGATCTGAATTATTTTCTATTTTAAAATAATTTTATCGAGAAATAAGAACTCAATTCGGTGTGTCTATCCGTACCTTAAGAAGTGACAATGCCCGTGAATATTTATCCCACAAATTTCAAAATTTTATGTCACACAATGGTATTCTCCATCAAACATCTTGCCCTCACACACCTCAACAAAACGGGGTAGTCGAACGTAAAAATCGGCATCTTGTAGAAATCACTCGGACCCTACTTCTCCATGGTAATGTTCCACTTCAATTTTGGGGGAATGTTGTGCTAATGACATGTTACCTTATAAATCGCATGCCCTCATCTGTCCTTAACAATAAAATCCCTCATTCAATCATTTTTCCCAATTCCCCACTTCACCCAATTCCTCCATGTGGAATATTGGAACAAACCCTTGTACGAATAACATGTCGTCGAAGTCTGCTCACATGTTATTGTTTAATTGGGCCTTGTGTTATGGATCCAATTGTTTAAGTTAACTTGTACCCTAAGTTAACTTGTAATGGATAATTGTTAAAAATCTCATTAGGTTAGTATGTTAGTTTTATTATAAATAGCATACTAGTCTCTCATAATTTGTATTAGGGAAAATAGGAAGATACAATCCTAATTCAAAAGTGAGAGAAGTTATTTCTTATTCTTGTATACTTGTAATCTTATTTCAAGAGAAAGGAAAAAATAGCAGTTTATAACCAATCCTTTTATCCTTGGTTACCATAAACCTTAACCGTTGTGGGTTTCTTGATCATAAAGAAATGTATTATACTTTGTTTCTAAGGTATCCAATTCACAACAAATTGGTGCGGTGAGCGTGGATAAGATGTCTTCAATAAAGTATGAGATTGAAAAGTTCACCGGGGTGAACAATTTCGGTTTGTGGCGCTTTAAGATGAAAGCCCTACTTGTTCAGCAGGGTTGTTTGCGTTGAAGGAAGAGACGACCATGAATTTTGCGTTAACGACAGCTAAAAAGACGACCATGATTGAGAAATCACATAACGCAATATTGTTGAGCCTCGGTGATAAGGTTCTTCAACAAGTATCAAAAGAGACGATGGTGTCAGGGTTATGGTTGAAACTTGAAGGTTTATACATGACCAAATCGTTGGTTAATCGACTATACCTGAAGTAAGCCTTGTATTCATTCAAGATGAGTGAAGACAAAGTGTTGGCTGAACAGTTGGATATGTTCAACAAGTTCATTCTTGATCTTGAAAATATTGATGTGAAGATCGATGCTGAAGATCAAGCGTTGTTGCTATTATGCGCTTTGCCCAGAACACATGCTCACTTCAAAGAACCGTTCTTGTATGGAAGAGAGTCATTGACCTTTGAAGAAGTTCAATCTTCCTTGTACTCTAAGGACTTGAACGAACGAAAGGAGCATAAGCCTTCAACGGTTGGAGAAGGTTTGACCGTTAAGGCGAAATATCTTGCGAAAGGATGGTAAGTTCGACAAGAAGAAGGGAAAAAGTCAACAGAAATATTATAGTGGTGAAGCATTTGGTGTTCGATGCTATCATTGTAAGAAGGAGGGTCACATTATAAAGGTGTGCCCTGAACGCCTGAAAGATCATGGAGGTAATGATAATGGCAATGCTGCCATTGTTCAAGATAATTTCGACTCATATGATATTCTTGTGGTTTTGAGCGGCGACTCAAGAAAAGAGTGGATTATGGATTCAGGTTGCACTTAGCACATGAATCCAAATAAAGACTTGTTCCAGGAATTATGTGATCAAGATGGTGGATCAGTGCTGCTGGGAAACAACAAAGCTTACAAAATTGAATGTATTGGATCTGTGAGATTCAAGCTCCATGATGAGTCAATAAGATTGTTGACTGAAGTTAGGTATGTACCTGACTTCAAGAGAAATTTGATTTCTCTTGGTGAATTCGACAAGAAGGGATATGTATTTCAAGGAGAGAAAAGTATCATAAGAGTCATGAAGGGGTCGAAGGAAGTCTTGAGAGGCGTGAAGAAACAAGGCTTGTATACCCTTGAGGCTGAAATTGTAAGTGGTTCGAAAAATGTTCCATCCACGAAACTGTTGTCTAAGACAAAATTATGGCACATGAGATTGGTGTTGGAATACAAATAGATTAGGGTTTTTGTTATTGATCCACAAATATTGTTTTGTGATGTCACCATCTTTCTATAGTTGCGTTAGTTTAAGACTTAAAGGTAATAGGGGGTTTTAGTTTTGGTAACATAACATTTAGTTTGCAGTCGAATTAAAAGCTACGAGTTAAAATTATCAAATGGTAAAAGTTTATAAAAAGCACATGTCAAAGTTAGGGTTCAATAAGCTCATTTGCACGTATAGTTTCGATCAAGCGGACAGACTCGTTAAAACAATAAACACAATCACAATATCCTCTCAAGATGTTTATTTCTAACACAAATTGTTAGTTTTACGTTTTTGATCCATTGATGATCTCTTACTCAATCTATCAAAATGTCAACGTTAAAGATCAATACAATGTGAACACCAAGTCTCATAACTATCTCTAGCTTATGTTCTTTGGTGGATGAAAAACCTAGGTTAAGTGTGGAACACATTTCTCAATCATGAAACACACAAAATATATTTCATAAACACAAAGTTTTACACCATATATTTATCATCAAGAGTTCATGCACAATTATCAAAGACTATACATACAAATTAAAGACCTATCTACCTTCTAACCTTGACATATTAAGAGTTTAGCTATCCATAACCATGGAAACTTCCTTTACAAGAAAGGGATGAAGAATAAAAAGAATCAACAATGATCTCCCGACTATTGATGCGCCGATTCTTTGAAAACAAGTGAAAATATGAGTTCTAGGGTTTTTTCTCTAACAAGTATGAAGTGACTCCCAAAAAATGACAGTTGAAACCCTTTTATACATTCTGAAAAACGCAAGAGTCGCTAAGCGAGCATTCATTAATTGCTAAATTTCCTTTGCTCGCTAAGCAAGCTTAGACCCTCGCTTAGCGAGAAATTCCCTGGAAGTCAGTTGTAGCTGCTCACTAGGAGCTCACTTAGCGAGCCTGCAGCGAGCTCCAAATCTTCATTTTCTTCAAAATCTTCAAAAAGAGAGTCGCCATGATTTGTTTTCTTCATTCCAATGGTGAAACCTAAAAATATAAAAACAAAAGTTAAACAAACGATACTATTAAAACACTTAAACTAAACAATGAATATTAATCGGAAATGATGGGAAAAAGCATTAGAAATCCAAATAAGCTCTTGAAAAATGCCAAAAACTATACTACATATTAACACAAATTAGCACTTATCAACTATCCTCAACTTGCTTCTTTGTTTGTCCTCAAACAAAGGTGAGATCAAAGAGAAACAAGCATAAAATCTAATAAAGATAACACACTCAAATTGATGGTTCAGACTGAAAGGTTTTGCTTACATGTAAAGTCCGACTTCACATAGAATCACAACATAATCTTGAACTAACTTCTAAACACAAATGACAAGCAAACAACGTAAGCAATAAAATGTTCAAACAAGAATCACCTAATCACTTAACTAAGTCAAGCTATATATCTACAAGGGACAAATCACTCTCATATGTAATTGTGCTTGCATCCGGAACAATTCATGCAAGTATCAAATTCAATCAAGAGGAAAAAACAAGGAAACAAAGATCTCATAAGGACTTCTCAATGTTGTAATGGGGAAAGGGTTAACAAGAAAGGGATATATATAAAGGCCAGTGATTCAAAGTGGTATTCAAAAGTTTTTGAAAAATGAAGAACATGTCAAACTAAATCAACCAAATTCTTACACACTTTTCCTGTTCTCATTCTTTCCTCTTTTTCTTCTTTTTATGGTGCCCTCAAGACTTTTTTTTTTCAAATGAACTTTTAATCTTCAAGCAACTCTAACTTAGAGTGCAATGTTATTAACAAATCTCATTTTCATTTTTCTTTTCTTTTATATGTTCACAAGAGGCACCATTTCCATCAATTCTTTTTCACACAAAGTACTCTCCCCAACTTTAAATCATACCATAATAAAATGACAATGTTCTTCAAGAAAGTATGTTCAAACAAAGGGGTCAAGTATATACAAAAAGTCAAACTAGAATGAATCACAATGTTTTTTCTTTTCTTTTCCACAAGAAGGATCACCAACAAATGGTATCCCGACATTTTGTCGACTTTTGCTTTATGATTCATTTTAGTTGTGTGAAGGCCCAAAATTGGTTAGCAAATGCTCACACTACTCACCGGGTAAACTAAAGCCTAAAGAAATGAATGGTTTTTCTCAATTAAAAACAATGCCTAAATCATTTCAATGTTTCCAAAATTTACCAAAGAATGCAAGATACAAGCATAAATCGCACGAGTTTGCAACAATTACAAAAACACTAAAATTTGTGAATAATGGAGGTCACTCACTTTGTAGTTTGTCCTAAATGATTCTTATCTGAAAACTTATGCAATATGAACAAAGCTTGAAATTTGTGGAAAGTAAAAAGCTCATACACATGTTATATTCTTCAAAGCACGAACAAAGTACATTTTTCGCGTAAAATTTCAGAATTTTATCATCACCACCAAAGAGAGGTGAAACACGAATGCTTAAGATCATAGAAAAATAACTTGTTCCACCATGATAATCACCTTAAATTAAAAAAAAAACCAAAATTTTTGCAACCCACAAATAAGTAAAAAGCATCCTCCCGGATGTTAACCAAGATAAGTTTCAAGAGTACAAAATTGCACCATCCGCCCGGATGGTGACTTACAATTCCAAACTAAAAGTACAAAAAGCACACCCAAAAGGATGTTCACTAACAAAAGCTAGAACTACATTAGTGTAAACACCCCAAATTTTCCCTAAACCATTCATACCATGGCTTGTGATCTTTTCATATGCATAAGTTCAATCATAGCATCTCATATTGCATTTTTGCTTCACTGCTTTGGTTCTAAGTCATCTGCATCTAGGGTTTGTGATCTGAGCCATCCCAGAGCCACTTGAGCCATTCCAAAGGTCTTCAATCACTTAAAAGGGGTCCATGTATGTTCAAGAATCATATTATATCCTCTCAAAGTCAAGGAAATCAAAGAATCACAAGAACTGAGAAAGGCATGGAAGTAGAGCCAGGTTTAACTACACAGATAACCTAGAATTAGGGTTTTGGTTTCAAAGGCCATAACTCCAATTTTTTTATCATTCTTGTTTCTATTGGTCTCTATATGTTATAAGGATCATGCATATCAATTTTCATGAAGAAATTCTATGGGGAAGGCATCTGATCAAGAGTTGACTTCTTGAGCAAGTCAGTGTAAAATCAGGGTATCTGAGGCCCCCAATGACCCAACCAAAGGGTGTTCTCCATCATTTTGGATGTGTATGATCTTTATTTGATCATAGAAGGTGTTAGAAGTTCACAAAATTGAAGAATTTCAAGCCATTTGCAAAGTTGCCTTTTTGGGAAAGTGACTTGTAATGAAAACTTGCCATTTTAGGAAAGTTTTTCAACCTTCTCTTTTTGATTCAAAAATGCTTCAAATGAGAAAACTTTGGTCATGAAAGTTGTAGAATGGATCCTCCCATTTTAAAAAAGTACAAGAACTCATTCTAATTCATTTTGGATCAAAAGTTATGGCCTTGCAAAGTTGGATAAAATCATTGAAATTTCACTTTTGCACAAAATGGAAAGCTTGCAAATTCTCATGACAAGCCTTTATGTGACTTCAATGTGACCTCTAATTATCATACAAACACAATGCATGACCTAAAATTCAGTTTGGCCCAAGGAATTTCCCATTTTCATGTCTTAAATTTCAAGTAGCCATAAGCCATTTTCCATGAAAGTGCAAAAAGGGGAATTCTTGCAAAATGATTCCCAAAGGTTTGTGTGATCTCTAGCTGGTCTCAAGACATTGCCATAACCTCTTGGAATATCTCACAACAAAATTCAGCAAGAGATATCACATGTTCATGACCTAAAAACCACAAAGTGTGACAAGTTGCCAAAATGCAAAACTCATGATATCTTGTGATCCAAGTGCTGCAGCCCTCCATGAATCATCCAAGGGTCTTCCTTGACTCAAGCTGAGGCAGGACAAGCCCTGATATTTCCTCTGCCACAGCCCATACCCATAGTACACAATCCTTGACTTTTTGGCCAATCACCCCATACCATTCCCACAGTACATGTCACTTCCTCAGACCTCTTCCAATAGTCTAGGGATGTGTTATGGAACATAAAGCAAGCAATACACAAGCCTGAAACGAGACACAAGCCAGCCCTCACAAAATCTGCCAAGAACTTCCCTTCTTCGAATCTCTTCACACAACCCTCAAACATCAAAAATTTCTTCATCCACAAACCACAAATCACTCATAGAACAAAATCCACCCCCTGAAACAGCCTGAATCATCACACATAAAGGCCTCCATTTCTGCTACACCAGAGTTGGATCACTCAAACCAGCCACTCCCCAAGCTTCCTAAGCTTCATTCCATCATCAGGAGGTTCAAGGAAGGATGATTGCACAAAGCTTGAGGCCAGAAAGCTCAAAATCAGGAGAGCTTCATCTCATGTAACATGAAGAACATTTTTCCCAAAAGTTGATTTTTAAGTTCTTTTATGATGCTATGTGTTCTCCTGATCATGAATATGTGTTTATTTTTTGAAATGGTGAAGAAACCAGCATGTATGACATCTCTGAATATTTGCCCGTGTTTCATACTTTGCTTCAATTCAGGCTTGTGAGAGGAAATAAATGAATTTGAGATGAGGGTTTAGGTTTAGATTGATGAGAAGATCATTTTGGTGGAATAAATTTCATGTTTGGTAACCTGTAGAAGAATCTAGGGTTTATGCTCGCCGGAGAAGATGACCGGAACCACTGTTCCGGTCACCTGAAAGTCATTTGCCCTAATTGTGTAATTAAGGGAGTTTGAATATGGGTCGTGCGATCAGTGGTTCCCGCATGTGTTAGATGGCTGAGATTTCATGATTAGCCCTAATCAGTGATTAATTAACTTAACCTAGGTTTAATTAATTAATAAATAAATATTAGTCAGGTTTGAACTTGGGCCATTGGATGTGGCGCCAAGTCAACACCCACAAACCCAGAATAAATCCTGGCCTTTCCTTCAGATTACTTTCTTTTATTTTTATTTTATTTCATTTCTTTTTCATTTTATTTGCACGAATTATTTAAAATAGCAAAATGCATCCGAAAATTCTCATTTTTTGCATCAAGGTTCTAAATATTTTTCTCATTCTGAAAATATTTTTATTTTTATTTTTTGCATTAAAAATTATTTTTAAATCATTTAAATGTTTATTTTTAATTAGTTAATGGAAATTAATTAATTAAAAATGCATTTAGGTATTTAAAAATCACAAAAAAATTCACATTGCATCTTAAAACATTTAGAAACATTATCAAACTCTCAAAGCAAATTTATTTTTGGTTCTTGATGCCTTTTGATCATTTTCATTTGAATTAAATTCATTTTAAGGTAATATTTTTGTGCAAACTTTGAAAAATCCATTCTGCCTAACCTTTGAAAGTTTGATGATGGTTCTTCTTGCATTTCATCCTTCATGGCATTTAGTTTATAGGATAAAATTGGTTTGAATTGATCTTCCATTTTCAATTTGTTTTGCATTTTTCATGATGAGGTACCTTAAAACCCTAATTGACTTGAGAAAATCATAACTTTCACTAGGTTAAGAGTTAGATCCCCTCCTTTGGGAAGTGAACTTATGTAGGGTTAGGGTTCCCTTGATCCCATTTTCAATTTTTTATCTTGCCATTTGCTTCTGGTTTTGAATTTTTGCATTGCATGTTGTATGTAAACCCTAATTTGTGCTTTCATTTGCATCCATCTCCCATATGCTTGCATTCAATGACTTGCCATGACATTTTGTGCATCCACATGATTCATAATACATCTTATGACATATTAGAATCATGTTTGATCATTGCATATTTCATTTTCCATGTTATATGTTCATTTCATTTCATAAACATTCATGAACTTCCATGGTTCAAAGCATGCCTCATTTACATCCTTATGCTTGTTTGATCACTCTTATCTCTTGTCATGTGTTTGCATCTTCTCTTAGAATCATTAACATCATGTTTATGCTTCTGGTTTTGGTTTGCACCATGGCATTTCATCTCATTTGCATTGCATTTCATTTCTTTTGCTAACTTTTCAGGTGGTAAGTTGTTTTGGGAAGTGAATTTGCCTTCACTTCTCACAATCTCTTCTCATCTCTTTTATGCATCATTGCTGCATTTTATCTTGTGTATTTGAGTGAGCTTGCTCATTCATGCTCTTTCCCACTTTCTTTCTTCAAGCAACTTGTCTTCTTAAGTGAAGCAAGTTGTCTTGCTTCTCTCTGCTTCTTGCTCATTTCATCTGCTTCTATTCCTGGTGGTTTCTCTGAAGATCTTCTTGCAAGCCTCATTAACCCTAAGAACAACCAAGCATGATGATAATTAGGGTTTGATTAGTCCCCCATTTAGCTTTTACCTTTGTGTCATCTTTGAGTCTCCTCTTCTCATCTCATAATCAGGGACTAAACCGTAAAGGTTTTAAGGCTTTGTGATTAAGCTTATGTCTGCATCCTTCTATTAGGATGGAGTGTATAACTTTAATCCTAAGTGTTAAACCCTTAATGTGTTTAAATCCTTTAATCAATCCATCTAATAATCATCAAGACACCAAGCTTGTAACTTGGGCCTTGCATTAGGGTTCTAATTCTTCCTTAATTGGTTAAGAAGGACTAACCCTAGTGTTAATGGACAAGTCCCCCTCAAGTTGTCTTACCAACCATAAAAATCATTTCTCCATCTTACCATTAACTAAAATCCATTTAATAAAGGCTTTGTTTTGTCATGAGGTTAATCCCTAATCATGGGTTAAGTTGAGGAGTCTTTCTCAGCTTAAATGTTCTCATCTATTATCCTTCTATTAGGATAGTGTAATGGGTCCATTAAATCTTTGATTATGGCTTAATCTCATTACTTAACACTAAACAAAAACAACAAAATCATCTAAATAATCACAAGTAGGTTAATGATCTTAATCCTACATCATGGTAATTAAGTGTGAGGTGCTTACTTCATACTTAAGGTATCCTCATTACCCCTAATCAAAGGGAGGATGTGATGAGTTTACTAACCTTTGGTTTAGGCTTAAACTCATTTTCCTATGACAAACTTCAAAAAGCAATAAAAGACTGAAAACTCAAAAACAAACAATAATCGTCTCCTTCGGGATTCTTTTCTCATCATCTTCACTCATAAACGAGAACTTGCTTCTTCCGTCTCATGCAAGACAGTTAGCACCTGAGCCAGACAGGTCATACGCTTGAGCATAGACACGTAAGCAGTTCACAAGTCAATTTACCTTTCAGTCTCTTTGAGTCGAACTACGGTGTTCTGAATTCCTCATTGCACGAGAGGATACGTAGGCATAACTTAACAGTTATCGAACAAAAGTCTCTGTATATTCCCCCTCTTTCAGCATTATTCTTTAAGCCTCAGTCTTGAGCATTTCATTATTGTTCTTACACTGACACTTCTCTTATACACCTCACATTTCTTTTACACTGACACTTGCATTTTTCCAGCTTTGATACACAAATTGCACTGACACTACCCCTTTAAAACACAAATCTTTTAAACGTGGATCCCGTCGAGTACGACGGACAATCTGGGTGCTAATACCTTCCCAGGTTGTAACCAACCCCCTTTCTCAGTTTCTCTGGTTCGCAACCGTCTTATCCATATCTTTCTAGGTCTATGCAGCATTACCTTTCCTTCGGGATAAAAATGCCTAGCTGGTGACTCTTTCCTTCTGAGTTCACCCCTGTGTGTTCTCTCTCTCTCTCTTCGCCGACCGTTCGCGTCTGTACCCCTTCTGACCTAGGTGTCATTTGGTGGGAGCGACAATTAGCACCCTAAAAACATTTTAACAAAACAAAAACAAATGATAAAAGAAGGACGATCAAACTGTCCGACAATCAATCAAAAGAACTAAAACTGTCATCATCAACAATATCATTAGCACCAGCATCATCAACATCCTCATCCGCATCGTTCTCACCAGCAACTGCACCGCCCAAAGAAGATGGCATGTCCCCCGACCATGCTGAATAAGTTATAAACTCATCCATGGACCACAGAGAATGATTCGCGTGAGGCTCTCGAATCTGCACCTGCAACTAAAGCCTAGACTCATACATAAAAGTGAGAGCACGATGGTGAGACTCATGCATAGTCCAGTTAGTAGCTGAGCTAGCATCCAAAACACTTCCCCGACCAAAAGGGAGACCTCCAGGAGGAGGAGCAGAAACCACATGAGCAGGAGAATGGGGGAGCTCACAAAACCTGGTAACAAAGTCAGAATCAAGCAGTGCTAGCCTCACGTTCCCCATACTAGTAAGTGCAACACCAACTTCCTTGCACAAGGCCATCACCAAACCAGGATGCGTGAACCTGCAGCTCGCCCTCGAACCATAAATTGTCCCACTAGTCGCAATCGACGAAAATATGAGGAGATAATCTCAGCCATGTCCACTTCCTTGTTTTTCAAAATGCAGTAGAGGAGGACATCTACCTCAATGGTGATGTTAGAGGTGTGGCTTTGTGGGATTAGGTTGTGTAAGACAACCGACATACAAACCTAAGTTGGAGTTTTTAGAGATTTCCTCTTAAAGCGCAATGGTGCACCTGTGGCACCCACCTCATAAGTGCAATCTGACAAGCAAATGCACTGCCTGACTTCCTCAATGTCCCATTTCCGCCTAGCTCGCATCCTTCCGTAATCACAAAGTCCGTTCTCGTCCAACTCCACAGTACTTCCTAAATATTGACTTATATTGTGCCTTGAAAAATCAATCACCTTTCCTCTCACCCAGGTTTTGTATTCAAATGACGCATTTTCAGGTCCCGTTGGAAGGGTGTTCACGAAGAACTCCCTAACAACTTCAAGGTGATACTCTGGGTGAAATTCGTCCTCTTTTCGATCTACCAGACATCTGAAAAACAACAACGAAAAACAAACAAAAACACGCAACATGTGACATTAAATACCAAAAACAAGTAACAACAATTTTTAAAATCCCTATTAAAATCATAGAAAGTAACCCATGCCTTTGAAATAATAAAAAAAGGGGGATTTTTTTTGCAATTTCCAGGTCTCGCTTAGCGAGCTCTGCGAATTTGCAGAAAAATTCCCATGCACCCAGGGACACTTCTACAACCCAAATAGACCTAGTTCTACTCTATTAATCACCAGAACAGAGGAACTTACATAATCGTAACATAAATTAATAAACATTCATGAAATTCTTAATCTATGCCCTAATGCTTCAAATCTCTCACTCTAAACCACATGCAATCAGATTTTCTATTACAGTTTAACAAAAAGAGATTGTAGAAGCATTAAGGAAGCAGTAATACAAGAGTCATGAAGAAAGTTTACAAATTCCCCAAAATTGGGTTTTACTAAAATGGAGAAAAAGTTACGAAAATTAAACTTACCTTGAATAGAAGAACTAAATGGAACTTGGAAAATTGAAAGGAGAAGATCAACAAGTAGAAACTTTGAAGAGATGAGAGCACAAGAGGTTTTTTTTTCTTTGATATTTTTGAGATTTTTGGCAAAAGAGTCAACCTTAGCTTATATTCTCTCTTCAAACACGCTGAGCGAACTGGGCCGGGTCTGCCTAGATGGGCCCAGTTCGCAGTTGTGTTCCCCCCCTTTTTTAAAAATGCTCGCTTATCGAGCAAACTTCTGGAAGTTAGTTTCTACCCGCTCGCTTAGCAAGCTCCGCAACATCAAATCACTTCCAACAAATAAAAAATCACATGGTTAGCTTGAAAAACACTCCTACAACACATATTTAACATCAAAAATAGTAAAAACTTACAAAATTGGGGTTCCTCCCAACAAGCGCTTGTTTAACGTCAGATAAGCTCGATGGTCCACAATGATCAACGATCATCAAGGGAAACATAATGGTTTTCGTGATCGAAGCTACCTCTAAGGTAGATTTTTAGACGTTTCACATTAACCGACCAACTATCTTTCTTTTCTAGGTCTTCGATCACCACAGCTCTATATTCTCTATCTTCCTTTATCCGAAAAGGTCTAGACCATTTACTTTTCAACTTTCCAGAAAAAGCTTTAACCTGGAGTTGAAAAGCAAAACAAGTTGTCCGGCTTTGAACTCTTTGAGCTATATTTTCTTATCATGATATGTTTTCACTTTCTCTTTGTACAACCAGCTTGAATGATACACTGCATTTCTCATTTACTCAAGCTCGCTCAACTGCACTTTCTTCCTGTCAAGTTTGGATCGAAATTTAGCAATTTTAAAGCCCGTAAAGCCTTATGATCCATTTCCACTGGTAAATGGCATGTTTTGCCATAAACCATTTGGAATAGAGTTAAGCCTATTGGAGCTTTGTATGCGGTGTGATATGCCCACAAAGCTTCGTTCAACTTTTGCGACCAATCCTTCCTTGACCCAGACACAGTTTTTTCCAAAATTTTCTTCATTTCCCTATTAGACACCTCAGCTTGTCCATTTGATTGGGGATGGTAGGGATTCACAACTTTATGTGACACACCATAATGTTTCAAAACGCTTTCAAGCGGTGCATTACAAAAGTGTGACCCATCATCACTAATCAACACTCGAGGGGTTTCAAAACGGGCAAAAATATTTTTCTTCAAAAATTTAATCACCGTTTATCCATCCTCCCTCAGTGAAGCAATAACTTCCACCCATTTAAAACATAATCCACAACAACCAAAATGTACTCATTAGTGAAAGATGGTGGAAACGGGCCAACGAAATCAATGCCCCAACAATCAAAATTTTCAACCTCCTGAATATTTTGGAGGGGAATTTCATCATGCTTACCTATTCCACCCGTTCTTTGGAAAATGTCGCAACTCCTTGCATGGAGGTTAGCATCTTTGAAAATAGTAGGCCAATAAAATCCAGATTGAAGGATTTTAGTGGTCGTCCTAGAACCGTTAAAATGACCTCCATAAGGAGAGTTATGACAATGCCAAAGAATACTATTAGTCTCATCACTAGTTACACACCTTCTCAGCAAATTGTCTCCACAAATTTTAAAAAGATACAGTTCATCCCACACATAGTATTGTGCATTCGATAAGAAATTTTGTTTTTGATTCCAAGTTAGGTCTTCAGGAATCCAACACGTTGCTTTGTGGTTAGCAAAGTCGACAAACTAAGGCCTAACTTGGACCATAAACAATTTTTCATCTGGAAATTCTTCTCAAATTTCAATTTCATATTTAGTTACGTCCACATTAACCAACCGTGATAAATGATCCGCCACCAAATTTTCCGATCCCTTCTTATCTTTAATTTCCATGTCAAATTCTTGAAGAAGAAGGATCCAAAGGATAAGCCTTTTCTTAGAATCTTGTTTGGTTAGCAAATATTTTGTCGCGGCATGATCCGTGTAAACAATAACTTTTGAACCGATCAAGTAGGAACAAAATTTCTCAAGCGCATACACTATGGCTAGCAATTCTTTTTTGGTTGTTGCATAATTCATTTGTGCTTCATTAAGCACTTTACTATAATAGTGTATGGCATGAAAAAAAAATTATTTTCTTTGTCCGAGCACCGCTCCAACAGCGTAATCACTTGCATCACACATAAGTTCAAATTTTAAATTCCAATTTGGAGCAATGATTACGGGAGCGGTGACAAGGTTTTCTTTTAGGGCTTGGAAAGATAAAATACAAAGGTTATCAAATAAAAATACATGATCTTTGTTAATCAAGTTGCTTAGTGGCCTCGCCACTTTGGCAAAATCTTTGATGAAACTCTGATAAAATCCAGCATGGCCCAAGAAGCTTCTGATTCCTTTGATGTTGGTTGGAGGAGGCAACTTTGCAATTACTTCCACTTCCGCTTGATCCACCTCAAGCCCTCTCAAAGACACCTTGTGACCAAGTACAATTCCTTCCTTCACCATGAAATGGCATTTCTCCCAATTCAACACCAAGTTTGTTTTCACACACCTTTATAACACCGTTTCCAAGTTCTTCAAGCATAGATCAAATGAAGCTCCAAATACCGAAAAATCATCCATGAAAACCTCCATCATCTTTTCAATAAAATCGGAAGAGATTGCTTACACACATCGTTGGAAAGTAGCCAGTGCATTGCACAACCCAATGGGCATTTTTCGGTAAGCAAAGATTCCAATAGGACATGTGAACACCGTCTTCTCATGATCCGCCGGGTCAACCGCAATTTGGTTGTACCCCGAGTATCAATCCAAAAAACAATAGCATTCTTGCCCGAACAACCTTTCTAGCATTTGATCCATGAACGGTAATGGGAAATGATCTTTTCTAGTATCCGTGTTCAAACCCCTATAGTCTATACACATTCGCCAACCCATGACAACCTTTGTCGGGATGAGCTCATTCTTCTCATTTCGGATAACGGTAATTCCACCCTTCTTTGGTACCACATGTACGAGACTTACCCAAGGACTATCAGAAATCAGATAAATCATTTCCGCATCAAGAAGTTTTACTACCTCCTTTCGAACCACTTCTTTCATTGTTGGATTCAAACAGCGTTGAGGTTGTACGACCGCTTTGAAGTCGTCTTCCATAAGAATCTTGTGCATGCAATAAGATGGGCTTATTCCTTTGAGATCGGAAAGAACCCATCCTAAAGCCTCTTGATTTTTCTTGAGCACATTAACCAAACGAAACTCCTCATCGGTAGACAATGTATTGCTTATGATAACCGGTTTGCTTCCACTATCATCCAAAAATGCATACTTTAAGTTCGAAGGTAGCACCTTTAATTCCACTTCAAATTTTTCATCATTTTTTTCTTTCTTCCATTCTTCCACCTCAACTTCCCATGGTTGTAATTCTTTCAAGACCTCTAACTCTTTCAAACATTCTTCAAGCTCTTTTTCTTCTTCACTAGTGAATGTGTCAATTTCCTCAACTAGTGCTAGATCAAAAGGAGTTTCCACATGAATATGCTTTGCAACTTCCATAATAGCCATATCGGATGCATCAATTCAGAAACTATCATGTTTTTTCTTTGAATGTTTCATTGCTTCAAACAAATTAAAAGTGATCTCCTGTTGCACCACAAAATTTGCCCTCCCACAATCAAGAAAACCTCTCTCAAGACTTCTATATGATCATAATATCATCAATACTTCTAGATGATCATAAGATCATCAAGACTCCCAATTGATCAAGAAGTGTGGAAGTTTCCCCAGACAATGCCTCCTCCTAAGCAAAGTGTCAAAAACTAGGGTTTTGTGTTTCCTCAGGTTAAAATGATTTTCAAGGCCTCAAGTGAGCTTCATAACATCCCACATGTATTCAAGAATCCCCATGTCAAGTTTCAAAGCTTTCCCAAAGAGCTTGCCCAGTCAGATGATCAGATATGTAAAAATCAGTCAAAGTAGTTAAAAAGTCAAACTGAGGTCAACTGTGGTCAAATTAAAGTCAAACTTCAAGATTTTTTTCCAACATCAATTTTATTAAGTAAAATTCATCATTTTATCAAGGATTAATCATGATTCATCAAGTAAGTTTCAGATCATCAAGAATCAGGAGTTTCTAAATTAGGGTTTTCTTAAGAAAAATCAACTGAACATTGACCAGGCATAACTTTCACATGCTTCATCAAAAATTGTCCATCCAAAGCTCATTTTGAAGGAAATTTAATTCTATACAACTTTGTGTCTCACAAGCCAAGCCTAAAAATGCTTCATTTGGAAAGTATGAGCTAAAACATTACAGGTCATTTCAAAAGTCAACAAAAAGTCAACATCTTCCAAAGGGCATAATTTGAAAATGGTAAAAGATATGGACATGAGACCAAAGAGGTTTGTTAGAGGACTCTTTAAGATTTCCAAAATGTCCAATAACGCCTTCATAGCCTTAAAATTGAGGGATTTATGCCTTGGCAAAGTTGAGAAATGTTTGAGGGGTATATTGAGCAAATGAGGTATTAAAATCAACATTTTCCAAATGGGCCTATCATTTTGCAATCCAATCTTTACAATGACATCATACACTACCCAATGCTTATTTATTCATATTTTTATAATTTATTTTATATTTATTTTGATTTTATTCATTAAAACTCAATTTAAATATATATAAAATATAAAAAATCAAGTAAAGCATGAAATCTTTGATTGAAAGTCATTTAAGTCATATTTAGAATGATTGGAAATCAGTTAAAAACAGATTGGACCTAAAATAGCAAGTATTTATTTGATTTTTAAACTTTAATGGTGATTGGTTTCTTCATGATCAAGTTACTTCAAAAGCCCAATAAGCCACAACTATTTTGACCTAATTTTCCCCCTACATATATACAAACCAAAACATATTCAAGGACACAAATTTCTGCCTCCAAGAACAAGAATAAAGTCAAAAGATATTCAAGAAAAGTGAGAATCAGATTCAAGCATCCAAGCAATCTCAAAGACTTTTGAAGGTTTCAATGCGTTCCAGAGGAATCATACAATGTTTTTGGATCATAAGAACATCCATTCATGCATCAAAACGCCATAACTGAATGCACTTTGTTCTTCTTTCTTTGATTTTTCGTTTTCATATATTCATGAGTGATTAATCGTTTTTGTTTGCATAACAATGTTTATTTGAATGTGTAGAACGATTCTGGGTGGATTAATTTGAATTTCGATGCCGATTCAGCAAGATGCCATGTTAGGGTTCCAAAAAATTGTGAATTGGGATTTTGTTTAAGAGCCTATTTTAGAGCAAATTAATGGTGTATTAGGAATCATTGGTCTTCTTTTAATCGATCTGGACAATTAGAATGAATTTATTGCTTGTGTTTCTCATGTTCTAATGTGTAGGACTTATAGTGACAGAAAAAATCTGTCACTATAGCCTTTTGTGACAGATGAAGTGTCACTAAAGGTTAAATGGACGGCTGAAGGTGGAAGATGAAGCTTGGCGCGTTTTCTGAAAATTTGAATTTTTGTTTTGTAATATATTATTTGTTTCAAGATTATTGGCATCAAAACGCTAGTGGCTCAGTTGGTGTTGGTATGCGCGTGTGAATCAACAAACCTGGGTTCGATTCCCAGGTTTCCACATTTTTTTATCATTTCATTCTTTTTTTCCAAGTTTAATATATAATGCATTATGGCCATTGAATCAACACAAGTGCACGCTTGTCCTAGTGAAAAGGCTTGAGAACGTTGTTGTTGAGGGCATGGGTTCAACACTCTCCTCCAGCAATTTTTTACAAAACCTGGTTTGTTCTTCTTTTATTTTTCTTAATTAATTTTAATTAATAACTAATCCAAATTATAATTAATTTTAAATCAACCATTAAACCTTTAAAACTAATTTCTTTTATTTTTTTTCTTAAAATAATTTTTTGAAAATAATTTTTTTCTAATCTTATTTTTTTTCCTCATATAATTCGTTTATATATTATCTAATTAGGTTTTATTTTGTAAATAAAATTAATTAATCAAGTTTAACTAAATATTTTAAAACCCTAATTTTTTTTCTTAACTAACCCTAATATTTCATTAATCCTAAAGTGTTTAACCTAATTTTCCCTAACCCTAATTAAAATATTTTTTTATAATAACATTTTTTTAATTTGTATAGTTTTTTTTAACATATTATTTTTTTCATTATTAAAACCTATATTTCTCTAATAATCTCTAAAGATTTAATTTATTTAACTTAAAATAATTTCTTTTAAAATTCTAATCTTTTTATTATTTCTTTATTACTTTACTATTATTGCTTTATTTATTTACTATTCTTGCTTTATTATATTTGCTTCATTATTCTTATTATTTATTTTTTATCTAACTATTTTGTATCTGCCCATAAGCCTTGTAATAATTTGGAATTTTCTTTTTTGCTTATTAATCTTTATTATAAACTGCGTGGTTAGTAAATAGGGTGTGAAAACATATTTGTGATTAATCTGACTTAGATATTAATTTAAAAAAGATAAATATTTAAAAATGTACACTCACACACGTAAGTCGATCTTTGATCGCCATCTTGCACTTCCTAGGGTATTCCTCTTGGTTGCCTTTAAATATGGTCAAGTCCCTCGAATATAGGGGTGTCTTAAGCAAAGTCCCTTCAAGTATAAATCTTCATAGTCCCTTCAATTAAAAGATCAAGTCCCTTCGAGGTTGCCTACGGAATAATGATCTTGTCCTTCAAATAAATGATGATAGTCCTTACGAATTGCTAAAGACACCCTTACCTGTTGCCTTCATTGACCATACGATGACCCTACGTCCGTCCCTTAAACAATCCAAGGTAATGACTACCTATTCCTTAATAATAGGGACAATCTTACCCTTGAAAGGACATATAAGAACATGAATGAATTAGTCTATGGTCGGTACCTCATAGTTACTTGCTCACTCTTCAAAAATACTTTTCACACCTCACAATATTTTCAAACATTTTCAAAACAAGGCTTTGTATACATCCATACGAGGATCATTACAAAGTACTTAGCAAAATTTCTAATCACACACTACACTCTTCAAAAACAATTTAAGCGAGCTAAGTAACTAAGAGCCCATGGATAACCATAGATATAAAGGGTGCTAACACCTTCCCTTTATATAACCTAGCCCCCGAACTCAAGTCTTTTCAAAACGGTATTTCCTGTTCTTTTATGTCCCTTCCTTATGGATAAAATAAAAGTCGGTGGATGTTGGTGTAAGCCCTAGAGGCCAATACTTTTTGGTACTTGTATCGGATTATTCGTTTAATAATAAAAGGCATTTCTTTATTATGTTTGTCTTTCAGAATAATAAAGTCCCTAGAATAGTTAGTCTGTTTAATGAAATGTTAAGTGTGACTTAATCATGAGATCCCATTAAACATAAAGACATTATTATTAAAATATCCATAGTCAAGCTTTATTGCAAAGTGGGATAACATTAAAGCATTGAGACTATTATGAAGATAGACTGATGATCACATCTCATGGATCATGGATAAAGAGTTATCAAGTCTTGACATAGGTATAAATATTAGGAGTAATATTTATACCGGATTGACCCGCTATGAGAATACTACATAGTATGTTATGCAAAGTGTCATAAGTTATTCTCATGGTGATAATGGTGTATTACCACCCTTCGACCTGAAACCACTATGGACCCTAGATGTAGAGTCGGGTGCTTTATTGCTGATCAAACATTATCCGTAACTGGATGATCATAAAGACAGTTGATGGGCACTCCACGAAGCATGCTGAGGGACATGAGTGTCCTAGATGGAATTTGCCAATCCTGCATAACAGGAGAAGTGTCTAAGGGCCCAATATTGAACTGGACAAGGATGACACAGTGTATGCCTTGTGTTCAATATAGACATAGGGGCAAAAGGGTAATTGTACAAACATATATTATCACGAAAAAGGTTTTGTCAGATCACATGACATTTTCGTGACTTGGGTAGCAGTGATGTGTTGCTAGATACCGCTCACTGTTTATTGTGTTAAATATATAATTTAATATAATTACCAACGTTACGAAATCCTACAGGGTCACACACATAAGGACAGTTTGATGAGAGATAGAGAAATCAAAGGAACACCGTAAGGTACGGTGCACTTAAGTGAAAATAGAAATTCGGATAATATAATAATAATTATTGTTATTTTATAATGGTTATAAAATAATAATAAAATAAATATATTTATTATAATAATAGTTATTATAATAATATATAATATTATTATGGATCATGTGAATTGGGCTTTTAGCCCGCAGCCCACAAGAGAGTCTATAAAAGGAACCCTTGTGATGAAGCTTTCACTTGATGCAATTTCGTTTTTGATTCTCTTTTCTCACTCAAATAATTCCGTTCGTAAGCAGCTAGCACTGTGACCGGAAGCTGTTCGTGTGGACTGAGTAGAGGCGTTGCACTTCATCAACGCTTGTGATCGCTGCATCAAAGATCTGAATCGCCACAAAGAGGTAACGATTCTATCACTGACCATGCTCATTCGTAAGGATCACTAAAGGAAATTTTGTTTTTCCGCTGCGTTTAGATCGCAATTTTCCTTCAGTGGAGACTATTGCTATCCGCAACATGACTAAAAAGTCAGTTCTCCCACCGTGTTACACCTCCCCATTTAGCACCCTCACTTTCATGAGACCATCATCGACATCAATCATAATTTGGGTCGTCTTCATGAAAGGGAGACCAAGAATTAAAGGAGCGTCATCGTATTCTTCCATGTTGATAACAATGAAATCCACCGGAAAGAAGAATTTGTCAACTTTTACCAAAACATCTCTTGCCACTCCAATTGGGTGAGTGGTTGATTTATCGGAGAGTTGCAAAGTCATTCTTATACTTTTGATATCAATGTTATCAAGTTTTCTCACAATAGAGAGATGGATAAGGTTTATGATTTACTCCAAATCAATAAGACCGTTTCCTACAAACATGTTTCCAATGGTGACTGGTAAAGTAACACGTCACGGATCGACTTCCTTCTTTGGAAGAGTGCGTTAAATGATAACACTACAATTTACCGCAAGAATAACCGTCTCCGGTTTCGTATACTTCCATCTTTTTGAGAGAATGTCCTTCAAGAATTTAGCATATTTAGGCATTTTCTCAAGAGCCTCGGAAAATGATAAGTTGATTTGAAGTTGTTTGAAAATATCAATAAACCGAGTATTGTCTTTCATAGTCTTTCTTTGATGGCACATGAGGATATGACATGTTTGTTGGAATTTGGTTTAGTTTATTTAATCAGCCGAAATTTAATTTAGTTTATTTAATTATCGGAATTTTAAACTAATAATAAAAGTGTGTTTATTATTATTTATTTGTGGTGATCAGTTATGGCCTTAGTTTATCCTTTATTATTGTTTTGGGATTTTTAAATACGGCCTGCGTGTCGTGCCTCTCTCTCAATCTCTTTATGTAACTTCTTTTCTCATCTCACTCCCTCGTATGTAAAACGAGTTTTCTTATATGTAATGTAATATTATGTTATGAAGAAAAAAGGAAGTATTCAATATTGAAGGAGGATAACCTTGGAGATCATGCTTGGAGAAGCTTAGATCGTTATTAGGTTAGCTTAGGTTCTCTCATTGGCTTGAGAGAACAATTGCGTTAGGGGCCATAATTGTATCTTTTTATATGTATGTTGATGCATGTAATTGTATGTTGATGCATGTGAGAGACGTTTTGCATGTTAAGCCGGTGAGATCAAACTAATAACAAAATCCCTCAAAATTAAATATTAAGTTTATGCTTTCCAATTTTTAGCACTCATCAAGACTAGTATCGAGCATTGTAGGTTTCGCCTACGCGAGGTGCATGTTCTATATTAGTAAGGTGTGATGGGATAATTGTAATATCCAATTGCTAAAACAATGGGTCAAACTTAACTAAACAAATTATAATAAGATTATACATGTTTAGAAGCAAGAATTGGGAATGATTCATGTGATGGATCAGAATAAGGAGTTATTCACCCAATTGAAAATATTCGAGAGTTGTATGAGATACAATTGGAAGGAGTTCCTACCTAAATAACTTAGTTTTGTGTAATCAGCCTAACGCTGACTTAAAACAAAGTGAAACATGGATCTCGACCCACTAGAAAGTCTTCCAACGGGATTTTCCGAATCAAATGATGAGGGTCATTTGTTTTGAATAAAATAGTGGGAGCATATTTGATTAAAGGCCTAATTAAATATGTTGTTTTAATGATACTTATATTTTCATATTTCTCTTGTAGATTACCATGACAACAAACACATCGAACAATATTTTGCGATCCATCCTAGATAAGGAAAAATTGTCTGGGACAAATTTCCTGGATTGGCACCGTAATCTGAGGATTGTCCTCAAGCACGATAAGAAGCTGTATGTCTTGGAGACACCAGTTCCTGAGGAGGAACCTCCTAGTTCTGCACCAAAGGCAGAAAGAGATGCTTATAAGAAGCATTTTGATGATGCCAATGAAACCGCTTGCCTCATGCTTGCTACCATGAACTCTGAGTTGCAAAAGCAACACGAGAACATGTCTGCGTTCGATATGATCGGACATCTGAAAATGCTTTATCAAGAGCAAGCAAGAAATGAGAGGTTTCAGGTTTCAAAGTCCCTTTTTAATAGCAAGTTAGCTGAGGGAGCCCCTGTAAGTCCCCATGTACTCAAGATGATTGGGTATGTGGAGAACCTTGACAGATTAGGGTTTCCCCTTGGAAAAGAACTTGCGATTGATCTGATCTTGCAATCGTTGCCAGAGAGCTTCAGTCAGTTTGTCCTGAATTTCAATATGAATGACTTGGACAAAAGTCTTCCAGAACTGCTAGGCATGTTGAGAACTGCTGAGCAGAATATGAAGACAAAAGGGAAATCCATTCTAATGGTCAGTAATGGAAAGAAACAGAACAAGAGGCCCATCAAACAGGGTGGTAGAGGGAAAGGCAAGGAAGTTGCCAAACCCAAACCCACTCCTCCTGTTTTGAAGCCTAGTGGAGGAATAGCAAAGGAGGGCACTTGCTTCCATTGCGGTAAGACCGGACATTGGAAGAGAAATTGCCCAAAGTACCTGGAAGATAAGAAAAATGGAGTAGAGACTTCAAATTCAGGTATTTTTGTTATTGAAATTAATTTATCTACTTCTGCATCATGGGTATTAGATACTGGATGCGGTTCTCACATTTGTACTAATGTGCAGGGGCTAAAAAGGAGTAGAGATTTGGCAAAAGGTGAAGTTGACCTACGAGTTGGCAATGGAGCAAAGGTTGCTGCTTTAGCTGTAGGAACTTATGTTTTAACTTTACCTAGTGGTTTAATAATTCAGTTAGAGAACTGTTATTATGTACCTGCAATTAGCAGGAATATTATTTCCGTTTCTTGTTTGGACAAGTTTGGTTTTTCATTCATAATAAAGAACAATTGTTGCTCCATTTATTTGAATGATATATTCTATGCTACTGCAAAAATGAATAATGGACTATATGTCCTTGATCTTGAAATGCCAATTTATAACATTAATACTAAAAGGTTGAAACCTAATGAGTTGAATCCAACTTACCTTTGGCACTGTCGATTAGGCCACATAAATGAGAAACGCATTTCCAAACTCCATAAAGATGGACTCTTGGACTCTTTTGATTATGAATCATATGAGACATGCAGATCTTGTTTAATTGGAAAGATGACAAAGTCCCCATTCACAGGAAAAGGTGAAAGGGCTAATGATCTTTTGGCACTCATACATACTGATGTATGTGGACCACTGAACATACCAGCCAGAGGAGGTTTTCAGTACTTCATCACTTTTACTGATGACTTCAGTAGATACGGATATGTGTATTTAATGAAACACAAATCTGAGTCCTTTGAAAGTTCAAGGAATTCAAGAATGAAGTACAAAACCAACTAGGTAAGAATATTAAAGTTCTTCGATCAGATCGAGGCGGTGAATATTTAAGCCTAGAATTTGATGACCATCTAAAAGAGTATGGGATTCTATCCCAACTTATTCCTCCTGGAACACCACAATGGAATGGTGTATCTGAGAGAAGAAATCGAACCTTGTTAGACATGGTCCGATCCATGATGAGTACGCCGATCTTCCAAACTCCTTTTGGGGACATGCATTATTAACAGCAGCTTACACACTTAACCGTGTTCCATCCAAAAAGGTTGATAAGACACCATATGAGATATGGAGTGGTAAGAGACCACATATGTCTTACATGAAGATTTGGGGTTGCGAAGTTTACGTCAAACGACAAATTTCAACCAAGCTTGAGCCCAAATCTGACAAATGCTTATTTGTGGGGTATCCTAAAGAAACAAGAGGATATTACTTCTACAATCCTTCTGAGGGCAAAGTGTTTGTCGCTCGAACTGGAGTCTTTCTGGAAAGGGATTTTATTTCTAAAGGAAACAGTGGGAGGAAAATAGAGCTTGAAGAAATTCAAGAATCACAAAACATTGAAACACCTATGGAGGAACTAGAGCAGGAAACACAAGTAGTTGTGGAAGAGCAACCTGCTCAAGTAGAACAAGACCATCGTAGGTCAAGCAGGATACGTCACCAACCTGAGAGATATGGATATCTCATAAGTGATCAGGGTGATGTATTACTCATGGATCAAGATGAGCCTGTGACCTACAAAGAGGCCATAACTGGTCCTGAGTCTGAGAAGTGGCTAGAAGCCATGAAATCTGAAATGGATTCCATGTACACAAACCAGGTTTGGACCTTGGTAGAACCTCCTATAGGAGTTAACCCTATAGGATGCAAGTGGGTCTTCAAGAAGAAGACTGACATGGATGGTAAGGTACATACCTATAAAGCAAGACTGGTTGCAAAAGGATATAAACAAATTCATGGGGTTGACTATGATGAAACCTTTTCACCAGTTGCAATGCTTAAATCTGTTCGGATTTTACTTGCCATCGCTGCATATCATGATTATGAAATATGGCAGATGGATGTCAAAACTGCTTTCCTTAATGGGAATCTTCTTGAGGATGTGTACATGACACAACCTGAAGGATTTGACATACCACAAGATGCCCAAAAGATATGCAAGTTACAGCGATCAATCTATGGATTGAAGCAAGCTTCCAGAAGCTGGAATCTTCGTTTTGATGAAACCGTAAAACAATATGGATTCATCAAAAATGAAGATGAACCTTGTGTCTACAAGAAGGTTAGTGGGAGCATGATCGTGTTTCTGGTATTATATGTAGATGACATATTACTCATTGGAAACGATGTCCCTACCTTGCAACAAGTGAAGACTTGGTTAGGGAATTGTTTTTCTATGAAAGACCTAGGTGAAGCAGCCTATATATTAGGAATTAGGATCTATAGAGATAGATCACAAAAACTGCTTGGCCTAAGTCAGAGTACATACATAGATAAAGTGTTGAGACGCTTTAATATGCATGATTCCAAGAAAGGATTCATACCTATGCAACATGGTCTGTGTTTATCAAAAACACAATCCCCTTCAACTAAGGAAGAAAGGGATCGCATGAATAAGATTCCATATGCATCTGCAATAGGATCTATCATGTATGCCATGTTATGTACTCGACCAGATGTCTCGTATGCATTAAGTGCAACAAGTAGGTACCAATCTGATCTCGGTGATGCTCACTGGGTAGCTGTCAAGAATATCCTTAAGTACTTGAGAAGGACTAAGGATTCATTCTTGATATATGGAGGTCAGGAAGAGCTTGATGTAATTGGTTACACTGATGCTAGCTTCCAGACAGATAAGGATGATTTTAGATCACAATCTGGTTATGTGTTCTGTCTCAATGGTGGCGCTGTGAGCTGGAAAAGTTCAAAGCAGGAAACAATTGCTGATTCTACAACTGAGGCCGAGTATATTGCTGCCTCAAATGCAGCAAAGGAAGCTGTTTGGATCAAGAAGTTCATTAGTGAACTTGGCATAGTCCCTAGCATTGTGGATCCCATTGATTTATATTGTGATAACAATGGTGCTATCGCACAAGCTAAGGAGCCTAGATCTCACCAACGATCCAAACACATACTTAGGCGTTATCACCTCATTCGAGAGATAATCGATCGGGGAGATGTGAAGATATGCAGAGTACCTACACTTGACAATATCGCTGACCCATTAACAAAGCCTCTTGCGCAACAGAAGCATGATGGTCATACTAGATCTATGGGTATTAAGGGTATGCCTAATTGGCTCTAGTGCTAGTGGGAGATTGTTGGTGTAAGCCCTAGAGGCCAATACTTTTTGGTACTTGTATCGGATTATTCGTTTAATAATAAAAGGCATTTCTTTATTATGTTTGTCTTTCAGAATAATAAAGTCCCTAGAATAGTTAGTCTGTTTAATGAAATGTTAAGTGTGACTTAATCATGAGATCCCATTAAACATAAAGACATTATTCTTAAAATATCCATAGTCAAGCTTTATTGCAAAGTGGGATAACATTAAAGCATTGAGACTATTATGAAGATAGACTGATGATCACATCTCATGGATCATGGATAAAGAGTTATCAAGTCTTGACATAGGTATAAATATTAGGAGTAATATTTATACCGGATTGACCCGCTATGAGAATACTACATAGTATGTTATGCAAAGTGTCATAAGTTATTCTCATGGTGATAATGGTGTATTACCACCCTTCGACCTGAAACCACTATGGACCCTAGATGTAGAGTCGGGTGCTTTATTGCTGATCAAACATTATCCGTAACTGGATGATCATAAAGACAGTTGATGGGCACTCCACGAAGCATGCTGAGGGACATGAGTGTCCTAGATGGAATTTGCCAATCCTGCATAACAGGAGAAGTGTCTAAGGGCCCAATATTGAACTGGACAAGGATGACACAGTGTATGCCTTGTGTTCAATATAGACATAGGGGCAAAAGGGTAATTGTACAAACATATATTATCACGAAAAAGGTTTTGTCAGATCACATGACATTTTCGTGACTTGGGTAGCAGTGATGTGTTGCTAGATACCGCTCACTGTTTATTGTGTTAAATATATAATTTAATATAATTACCAACGTTACGAAATCCTACAGGGTCACACACATAAGGACAGTTTGATGAGAGATAGAGAAATCAAAGGAACACCGTAAGGTACGGTGCACTTAAGTGAAAATAGAAATTCGGATAATATAATAATAATTATTGTTATTTTATAATGGTTATAAAATAATAATAAAATAAATATATTTATTATAATAATATATAATATTATTATGGATCATGTGAATTGGGCTTTTAGCCCGCAGCCCACAAGAGAGTCTATAAAAGGAACCCTTGTGATGAAGCTTTCACTTGATGCAATTTCGTTTTTGATTCTCTTTTCTCACTCAAATAATTCCGTTCGTAAGCAGCTAGCACTGTGACCGGAAGCTGTTCGTGTGGACTGAGTAGAGGCGTTGCACTTCATCAACGCTTGTGATCGCTGCATCAAAGATCTGAATCGCCACAAAGAGGTAACGATTCTATCACTGACCATGCTCATTCGTAAGGATCACTAAAGGAAATTTTGTTTTTCCGCTGCGTTTAGATCGCAATTTTCCTTCAGTGGAGACTATTGCTATCCGCAACATGACTAAAAAGTCAGTTCTCCCACCGTGTTACACCTCCCCATTTAGCACCCTCACTTTCATGAGACCATCATCGACATCAATCATAATTTGGGTCGTCTTCATGAAAGGGAGACCAAGAATTAAAGGAGCGTCATCGTATTCTTCCATGTTGATAACAATGAAATCCACCGGAAAGAAGAATTTGTCAACTTTTACCAAAACATCTCTTGCCACTCCAATTGGGTGAGTGGTTGATTTATCGGAGAGTTGCAAAGTCATTCTTATACTTTTGATATCAATGTTATCAAGTTTTCTCACAATAGAGAGATGGATAAGGTTTATGATTTACTCCAAATCAATAAGACCGTTTCCTACAAACATGTTTCCAATGGTGACTGGTAAAGTAACACGTCACGGATCGGCTTCCTTCTTTGGAAGAGTGCGTTAAATGATAACACTACAATTTACCGCAAGAATAACCGTCTCCGGTTTCGTATACTTCCATCTTTTTGAGAGAATGTCCTTCAAGAATTTAGCATATTTAGGCATTTTCTCAAGAGCCTCGGAAAATGATAAGTTGATTTGAAGTTGTTTGAAAATATCAATAAACCGAGTATTGTCTTTCATAGTCTTTCTTTGATGGCACATGAGGATATGGCATGTTTGTTGGAATTTGGTTTATCACTTCTTTTCCCTTCCTCACTCTCCTATTTGTTTCTTTTTTCTTCTCATCCTCCACTTTTGTATTTTCAACTACAACCAAATCATCAAGGTTCTTTTCAACTACTTCCTCAATTTTTTTTCTTCTTTTAAACTTCCTCCTCATCACTAACTTCTTAGTCTACACTTTCAATCTTTTCTTCCACCACTTTCTTCTCTTTAGGTTCAGCCATCTCCTTCCCACTCCTAGTAACAATAGCTTTGCAATGATCCTTAGGATTAACTTGAGTGTTAGCGGAAAAAGAAGGTCCCGATTGGTTCTCGGCAATTTGTTTCGCAAGTTGCCCAACTCGATTTTCAATATTTTTTATCGCTGCATCATTAGACTTTTGATTTTCCATAGACATTTGAATGAATTGATTCAAAGTGTCTTCCAATTTAGAAGGTGAAACCGGAGGTGGTGGAGCAACATAAGGATTTTTCCGATTAGATGAACTACCACCATAACCTTGGTTATTTTGGTAATTGCTCATTGGTTGATATCCTTGATGTTTTTGATTTTGGTCATGGCTTTGTTGAGAAGGTTGTTGTTAGTAAAGATGTTGTTGTTGATAAGGTTGTTGTTGTCTTTGTACCCTTGATTGTTGTGCATGTAATTGACTTCTTCGGTTCCCGGTGGTGGACAATATCTGGTATCATGATCACCTTTGCATAACTCACAACTTGCGACTTGCTTGTTCTTGCTTGGATGCTCATGCAACTCCTTCAATTGTTGGGGAAGATTTCACATTTCTTGCGTCAAAATCTCCACTTGGTACGATAGAAGTTTTTTTTTGTGCAAGTATTGCATCATTAGTTCCTAGCACTAGAACTCCGTGTTTCTTCATAGAATTTCCACGATTTTAACTTTGCAAGTCATTGAGAGCCATATGATTGATAATATTCGTCGATTCTTCCGCACTCTTTGACAACAAAGCTCCACCCGAAGTAGCATCCAACAAGGTTTTACAATTTTGTTGGAGACCATTTTGAAATATATGGATTTGTGTCAATTCATCGAACCCGTGGCCTTTGCACTTTTGTATCATGGATTTGATTCTCTCCATGCTTCATTTAAGGACACGTTTTCACCTTGAGAAAACACGGAGATTGCGGTCTTTGATTCCATAAAACGGTTGTGTGAGAAGAATCTCTTAATGAACTTATCTTCTAGAACATTCCAATCGGTCATCACCGCAGGACTTTGATCGAGGTACCAATCCTTTGCTTTCTCATGCAAAGCATGAGGAAAAAGTCTTCGGAACAAAGCTAACTCTTGATTTTGATCAACTCCGACCGCCAACGCTATCTCGTAGAATTTTGTGAGAAAAGCGAAGGTATCTTCATGGTCCATTCCCGTGAATGGACTCCCGTACAATAAGTTCAAAGTGTTTGTCTTCATCTCAGCTTACCGGCCATTGTGGGCGTTGTTGGCAACTGAGCTGTGTTATGAAGGCTATTTACACATGGTGTCTATGGTGGAGGTGGAGGTGGATCCACCATGGTTGGTGTCAACTGTAGAGTGATTGATGTTGAAGTAGAAGTTGATCCTTGTCCTTGTTCTCATCTTTCTTTATCTAGTTTCCTCCTCCGTCTTATCTTGCTATTCAACTTCCTTGCGGCTCTCTCAATCTCAGGATCAAAAAGAAGTTGGTCCGCAGGAAGCTTTCCTCACATAAACAGAAGCTGCAAACACTAACCAAACAAATTAACAAGTTCAAGAAAAAGCACAAACAAGTCTAAAACCTAGAAACTATTGCGATGCTTGTAATATCAAATAACAATCCCCAACAACGACGCCAATTTGTTGGAGTACAAATAGATTAGGGTTTTTGTTATCGATCCACAGAGATTATTTTGTGATATCACCGCCTTTCTACAGTTATGCTAGTTTAAGACTTAAAGGTAACAGAGGGTTTTGGTTTTGGTAACGAAACATTTAGTTTGCATTTGAATTAAAAGCTACGAGTTAAAATTATCGGATGGTAAAAGTTTATAAAAAGCACATGCCAAAGTTAGGGTTCGATAAGCCCATTTGAACGTATAGTTTCAATCAAGCGGACGAACTCGTTAAAACGATAAACACAATCATAATATCCTTTCAAGATGTTTATTTCTAACACAAATTGTGAGTTTTACCATTTTGATCCATTGATGATATCTCACTCAATCTATCAAAATGGCAACATTAAAGATCAATACAATGTGAACACCAAGTCTCATAACTATCTCTAGCTTATGTTCTTTGGTGGATGAAAAACCTAGGTCAAGTGTGGAACATATTTCTCAATCATGAAACACACAAAATATATTTCATAAACACAAAGTTTTCCACCATATATTTATCATCAAGATTTCATACACAATGATCAAAGACTATACATACAAATTAAAGACTTGTCTACCTTGTAAACTTGACATATTAAGAGTTTAGCTATCCATAACCATGGAAACTTCCATTACAAGAAAGAGAAGAAGAAGACAAAGCATCAATGACGATCTCCCGACTATTGATGCGCCAATTCTTCGAAAACAAGTGAAAATATGTGTTATAGGGTTTTTTTCTATAAGAAATATGAAGTGATCCCCAAAAAATGACTGTTGAAACCCTTTTATAAATTCTGAAAAACGCAAGACTCGCTAAAAGAGCATGAGCTCGCTAAGCGAGCATTCATTAATTGCTAAAATGCCTTTGCTCACTAAGCGAGCTTAGACCCTCGCTTAATGAGAAACTCCCTAGAAGTCAGTTGTAGCTGCTCGCTAGGAGCTCACTTAGCGAGCTTCAAATCTTCATTTTCTTCAAACTCTTCAAAAAAAGAGTCGCCATGATTTGCTTTCTTCATTCCAATGGTGAAACCTAAAAATATAAAAACAAAAGTTAAACAAACGATACTATTAAAACACTTAAACTAAACTACGAATATTAATCGGAAACGATAGGAAAAATCATTAGAAATCCAAATAGGCTCTTGAAAAGTTCCAAAAACTATACTACATATTAGCACAAATTGGCACTTATCAATTGGGCCATGTCAGCGAGAGAGGCCTTGTCGAACTGGGGAAACATAACCTTCTAGGTGATGACAAAGTTGAGAAGTTGGATTTTTGTGAACCTTGTGTATTTGGTAAATCCTGTAGGGTGGAGTTTAATAAAGGTAAACAAAGAACACATGGATCCCTTGATTACATCCATGCTGATCTTTGGGAGCCTGCAAGGAATCCTTCACATTCAGGTGCAAGATATTTTCTATCCATAATTGATGACTATTCCAGAAAGTTATGGGTATTCATTTATAAGACGAAGGATGAAACTTTTGAGAATTTCAAGAGTTGGAAGGTTTTGGTCGAAACTCAAACTGGCAGAAAGGTCAAGAGGTTGAGAACTGATAATGGCCTTGAATTATGCAATGAAGCTTTCGACAATTACTGTGTCGAGTCTGGGATTTCAAGGCATAAGACTGTAGCAGGTACTCCTCGGTAAAATGGTCTAGCTGAGAGATTCAATCGAGCAATCCTCGAAAGGGTTGGATGCATGTTGGTTAGTGCTGGATTGAAGAAGGTGTTTTAGGCTGAGGCTGTTTCGACAACAACATATGTGATTGTCGTACCTCGAAAAAAATACGATCCTAAAACAAAACAACAGAGCCGCCACCTAATTTTATTTATTCTACGAGAGAAAATGGAGATATAGATACAACCTAATAAAGGATAAGAAATGGTCAATGAAACCAAATTCTAAGTTCGGGAGTCGGTTACGCAAGGGGAAGGTATTAGCACCCCTCGCGTCCGTTGTACTCAACGGGAACCTCTTAGCTAATTATGCGATTAAATGTTTGATCTTAAGTCTATGTCTTCTAAATGATTGTTATTATGTTTGTTCTTAAAGAAAAGTTTTAAATTAATATTAAGACGGAGAAATGATTAAAGTTTTTAAAGAGAGAAAAAGTTAAATTTTTATTAGGGTGCTCGCGAAGGATTAAAATCCCCGTGCCTACGTATTCCCTTGTGCAATGGGAAAGTCAGAGCTTCGTAGTTCGTGCAACTACGGTTTGTGATTTTTATTGAACATTTGTTTAAAACGCATTCTACTGCTAAGCGTTGGCTTATACTCGCGGTGGAGGCTGAAGTGCTAGCTTGTTCGAGAGATAGAATGATTTAAACAATGTTCGTTTTTGAGAAAATTATTTGACTTTGGTTAAGATATTTTAAACGAAAGGGCGAATGAACCACGTCGCGTGGGGCTACCCAGGAGCGATTGCATTCCAAAACGTGCAGAGTGCTAGACTGCGGAGTTCTGTCTTTCGCTGATTAATTATGAAAATAATTTAAATTGGTTGGTAAGTTTGAATTGTTTTTAAGATATGAAAGAGCGAATGGTCCACGTTGCATGGGGCTATCCCAGCTGCAGTCCATTTTAGAACGTACGGAGTGCTAGACTCCGGAGTTCGGTTTTTTCGTAATTTAAATTTATAAAAATGATTTGAATATTTTGATATACGAATGGTGATTGAACGCATCGCGTGGGGCTAGCCCAGTAGCGGTCCAATCCAGAACGTGCGGAATGCTAGACTCCGGAGTTCTGTTTTCGTATGTTAATTTATGCGATTATATTTCGAAATACGGGAGGCGAATGGACCACGTTGCGTGGGGCTACCCCAGCTACAGTCCATTCTAGAACGTGCGGAGTGCTGGACTCCGGAGTTCTGTTTCTTCGTAAATTAATTTATAAAAATGATTGGATAATTGTTTTTTAGACGTTTAAAAATTGATGTGACTAATAACGAGGAAAATGAACGAAACATACGCGTGGGGCTAGCCCAGTTGCAGTTTGTTTTTTTTAGAACATGCAGAGTGCTGGACTCCGGAGTCCTATTCTTTTGTTATTAAATATTGAAATTTGATAGAAAAGATTTTGATAAAAACGTTAAAGAAGATTAACAGACTTGGAAAGATCTAAATGGACTAGATTTAAATATTTTATTAAATAAATAAAAAATGATAAATAAAGTTACTTAAGCTAAACCTAAATAATTAATGATGTTAATTATAAATTTGATTAGTTAATTTAGGAAATAAGGACTAATATTATTATAAGTTTAATTGATAAAAAAACCTATTGTTTCTATATACATATTAACTTAGGACTAAGTTATATATGATTTATTAAAAAACAAAATATCAAAATAAAGGGAAATCGGCCCGCTAGTGTTAACGCATCAATGGTGAAGCCCAATAAAAGGGAGACCAAATATCTCACGGACACGGGTCAATAGATGGCCTAAACAAAGGTTATCACATTATTGAGAAATGAAGCTCTACCCAAATTCAACTAAACAGGTCATGAGTAAAAAAAGAAAGAAAAACGAATTAAAGAAGATTGAAAGGTGTCTTGCATTGATGAACAAAGGCAAGAGAAGAAAAATCGGGCAGTGTGTTGGCTGGCACATAGGAAAAGGCAAAACAATTGATTAGAATGTATTGAATAAAATAATCCTCCGCATAATTAATGAGGGAAGAAGAAAAAAAAACTAGGTTACTCCACCTCTCTCTGCATATTACACTCAACGACCCTTTGAAAGAGGAAAATTTTTTGTATCACTCTCTTCTCTCATTTGCGTGAACAATTTCTCAAATACAAGCATAGAAACAATGATTAAATCACAGCACATCACATAGATCAAACAAAACAAACAAACTCCAAAACCAAATCCCCAATCTAAAACCCTAGATTAACCATTGACATACTGTGAAGGATTCGAAGAGATACATTAAAGAAGAAAAAATATTGTCACATATACAAACGGGAAACGTAAGGTACAAAAGGGGAAGCAACATGAAATAAAGCTCGTCGGAAAAACAAAGTTCCCGACGAGGGTACCGATTGCGAAATTCAACCTTTAAGGTGATTTATCCTTTTCCTCTGCAACTTCAATCGTCGATTTCAACTCCCCTCTCAAAATCTTTCCTTTCTTTTACCATGCAGTTGCGGTGATGGTAAGTCGTGGAGAAGCTCGTCAGTGTCGGAAGGATGAAGACGAAGGGATGGACTTCGAAGACGGCTTTCAATGTGATGCGAGGGTGTTCGTGGCGGTGTCGCGATTCTCTATTTTTTTGAGAGGTAGATCCTTCCTTTTTGTTCCTGAGTTTTTGTTGATGTGTTTCCTTCTGTTTTTCTGTTTACTCTTTTGGTTTCCTTCTTATTACCTTCTGAGATGCTTGTTGTTATTATCGTATTCTGTTGTTGGAATTTCACGGACAGATTTCTCTTTGACAAAAGAAATAGTGGCTCCGTTTTTTCGCTAAGTTTTTCTTTTGATGTTGTTATATGTGGCTCCTGTTTTTTTTGTAAAATAGGTTCTGCTTTTGTTGTTGATGTCCCCCTCTTCTTCTTAAAACGTCTCCTTTTATAGGGCAATGTTAATGTTTCAATTCAAATGAAAAACCATTCTTTAAGTTGTGATAACTGAGTTTTTTTGTCTTGATATTCATGTTTTGTCCGCTTCCGTTTGCAGGCTTGCTCTTGTGATAAAGAGCCCCTTTCACCATCTGGGATAAGCTGAGATGCAAGGCTTTGGGCTACAAATTTCAGAGCCTATTTCAATGTTTATTGTGGGCAGGTCTGAAGTTGACATAGCAGATTTGCTGTGGAGAAAGTGACCTGTCCTATTTTGGTGTAAGAAAAAAAGGAACCGCTGGTTTTGGGTTGTAGGCTTAAAGTTCTAAATTGGTGTTTGCTCTGGAAATGCAGCAGGGTAATAGTGGAACAGGGGGGTAAACCACCGCAGGCCTTCTGCTGGCCTCCTACTTTTTTGTCTTTTGGTGTGAACTTGGCCAATTCCATATGAGTTGTGGCTTTGCTTCTTACTTCCTTTGCTCTCCCTGCTGTTATCTTCTGCTATTTGAAGCTTTTCCTCCTTTTTTATTATATTTCTCTCTAAAACAAAAACTGTTAGGGCACATGGATAATAATAGGCTAATATTCATAATTTGGGAAACTTTGTGCAGGCTATGGTGCAGGGAGTGTTTGAAAACACAGCAGGTTTGTCGTTGTATTCAAAAGTTGTCTGGTATGAAACGTGATTTCTTGAGCTTGGTCATTATTATGTATGATTGTCTTTTGAGCTAGATAAAAAACCTTGTCATGTTTGCAGATGGATAACAACACTGCAATGCATTTGTCGGGACGGAAGAATACTATGGCTAGAAGGATTCTCGACGAGCACGACTCTTTTGAAACAAAATTCTTGTACCCATGTAACATCATGTAAAGATGATTTTTTTAAAAAAATTTGAAATGAAGAGTTTTCTTTTTTGATGTTAGAATGTAGGTGGAATTGTTTTTGTTTTGTGAGATTAACAGTGATGAGTTAAGGTTGCCGAGAAAAAAATAATAGAGAGAGGCGTTGGATTATTGTGAGGATGGGAGTGTGTTGTTTTTTTGTGAAGCAGAATTTTTATTGTGGCATAGCAGGTTACTGGTTGGAGTTCTGTGAAGTGTTGCAGAGGTTTATTTTTGTGTATGTTTTGGAGGAGGAAGTGGAGCAGAGATAGCAGGCTGGTGGAGCAGCAATTGGTGCAGAGTGTGCAGACATGTAATGTATCGTTGGACAAGCAAAGATCACACACAAAAAGTCCCTTTTTTATTGGATTAAGTAAACAAATATTGAATCAAATTTAAATATAATTAATCTTAAGTAAAAAAACAGACTTAAACTAAAAATTTAAAATTAAAATTGAAGTTTACACTTAAATTGAAAATTAAAGTAATTAAGAACTAATTTTAAAATACAAACTAATTAAATTATCCTAAAAATAAAACTTAATTAACTTCTAAACTAATTAAATTAGACTAGTTAGAGATGACTAATTAAAATTAACTAATTAAAATATAAACTAAATTAAAACTAAATTTGAATTGAACTAATTAAATCTAAATAATCTAAGATAAATATTTAACTAATAAATTAAAATTAAAATAAATAAATGATAAAGTGAGACAAGCATTGTATTTTAAATTGAAACAAAATGTAAGATAAAACAAAATTAAATTATAACAAAATAAAAATGGAAAAATGAATGATTATGAAGATTAATGGACCACTTAACCTTAAATGTAAAAGTGATTGACTTTTATGAATGATTTGATAACACGACAAAACATGTTGGATGAAAGCGATTCAGGGTCAAAATTGGGGTATGACAGTTGCCCCTATTTAAATAACTTCACCAGATGGCATGAGGAATATTAATCCTCACAAAATCGCAGTGAAAGGTATTTAAATATAGAAATAACCGAAAATTTTGCCCCTAAACGCAATGACATGCTATGAACTCAAGAGGGACTTGATGTTTTGCTGGGGTTACGACGTGCAAGATGCAATGAAACCTAAACATGCTAATTTTATGATGAATATGTTGAACATGGTATGATGAAGACAAATGCAAACGGTAATCTACAGAAATGATAATGAGGGTGAAGACTCACTGGAGATAACATATGCTGGGGATGACAAGACGAAAACGGGATGTATTCAAAGTGATAAATCAGCAGGTTCAAGTGTAACTGCTGGCACTAAGAATGACATAAGACGGAAAACAAAACGTAGGATTAAAGACAGACTATCTGAAGTGATGAGTTAACAATCTCAAAGTGGTTGCTGGGGATCTCAATACAATGAATCGGTGATTGAGAAAAAATGGAAAAGATATCGACTTGGCGGCCAAGAGGACCAAATAGCAGATATTGACACCGCGGTCAGGAGTAAACAAACATCGACATGGTGATCGGGAAATAAAATAACAGACGTCGACACGGTGGTCGTGAAATAAAATAACAGACATTGACGCGGTGGTCAAGAAATAAAATAACAGACATTGACGCGGTGGTCATGGAAATAAAATAACAGGCATAGACGCGGTGGTCTGGAAATAAAATAACAGGCAGTGACGCGGTGGTCTGGAAATAAAATAACAGGCATTGACGCGGTGGTCTGGAAATAAAATAACAGGCATTGACGCAGTGGTCTGGAAATAAAATAACAGGCATTGACGCGGTGGTCTGGAAATAAAATAACAGGCACTGACGCGGTGGTCTGGAAATAAAATAACAGGCACTGACGCGGTGGTCTGGAAATAAAATAACAGGCATTGACGCGGTGGTCTGGAAATAAAATAACAGGCATTGACGCGGTGGTCTGGAAATAAAATAACAGACATTGACGCGGTGGTCTGGAAATAAAATAACAGACATTGATGCGGTGGTCTGGAAATAAAATAACAGGCATTGACGCGGTGGTCAGGAAATAAAATAACAGGCATTGACGCGGTGGTATGGAAATAAAATAAGAGGCATTGACGCGGTGGTCTGGAAATAAAATAACAGACATTGACGCGGTGGTCAGGAAAATAAATGTAACACACAAAAATCCAGAGTGATAAATCAACAGGTTCAAGTGTAACTGTTGGGACCGAGGATTGGAAAATGAAAATAGTATTCAGGCAGTGGCTCTGTGCAAACCACTGATACTGGAGAAAAAAAACAAAGCGTTTTAAAAGATAAATCAAAAGGCTCTAAGCGACCAAGCTGGAAAAAATAAATGTTGGGGTTTTCAGCAAGATAAACGACCCACCTCAGGAAAATCTTAAAACGAAGAAATTTTTAGAAGAACTTTTAGGAACTATCAGGGAAACACAGATGCAATTGAATTAGACAGTTCTAAGTCTTAAGCAAACAGCTTAAAGGATTCATGCCAATGGTAATTGGGCTTAAAAGAAGTAATGGTTGTATTAAGGTATATCAAGAAGGGTATCTGCAGGGGATACCAGTGTTGCTGGGAAAACTTTGGTCAACCACACTGCGAGGTATCAACAACAATGGATTTAAAGCAACAAAAGACAGTAATCTCGACTTGGAGTTAGACAGACGACGACTGGGGGGAAGACAAATGATTATGCCAAATGCGTATGATTGAACATGATGCGAATGACCATGATATGCAAATGCTGACTCTATGGAGAGACAGAGAGTTTTGATAAAGTAGGAAGAGTAGGATCTCAGCGCAAATACTCAGACGAGCAATAAGAAAGTTGTTGGGGAGATGTCTTCAAACTTGGAAATTGATACTTGATCCAAGGATCCATCCAAGAGTGCTACCAGCTGTTAATCCTCTGTGGGGATTTCTGTAATAATTGCATGAGAGTGTTGTCGCAAGCCAGAGGGTTTCTTAGAAGACAAAAAATCTTTTAATTTTTCTAAAGTCAAAGAAATTTGAATGTTTTCCAGTATGTTTTCAAAATTGTTGAAAATTTTTACTATCATTTTCAGAGTTAAATTATAATTCAGTAAAGACATTTTGCATAACAAAGAAAATGAGAAGCTGGAAGACAAAGTTTAAAGGCAAAGGTTGTATTTCATTCAAGAATGGTAGCTTGCCAATAGCAAAAGCTCCATGGGAAATTACAATTTGAAAATGGAAATGGGGAAAGGTCTACATTGAATCCAACGACCACTATAATCCCTAATAACTAAAACCGCCCAACACCTCGCTTCTGACAAAAACGACTGGATTGGTCTTCAAGTAATGATCTTCAGTAATGGTAAACATCGTCTGATACAGTCAAATGCCTTTGTCCCTAACTTTTTCCTGGACCGCCCTTTCGGGTTTTCAATCCACCGGGACGCTATTTTTTTCCTAAGCCGCCCTTTCGGGTTTTCAACTTAGCAAGCTCTATTTTTTTTTACTTTTATCCCTAACTTTTGCCTGGATCTCCTTCATAGGTTATGATCCACCGGGATACCCATTTTTGCATAGGTTGCCATTTCTGGTTTTCGACCTATCGGGCTTTATTTAGGCATAATATTTTTTGACTGCATCAGAATTCACCGGGTGCTTCAGTTGTTCACCATCCATAGTTGTGAGGATTAAGGAACCTCCGGAAAATGCCACCTTCATAGAATATGGGCCTTCATAGTTAGAACTCCATTTTCCACGCATGTCTTTGTGGACTGGCAAGATTTTCTTGAGTACAAGGTCTCCTTCTTTGAATTCTCGGAGATGGACTTTCTTGTCAAAAGCTCTCTTGATGCCCTTCTGGTACAACTGGACATGGCACATGGCGGTCATTCTCTTCTCATCAATGAGGTTCAGCTGGTCATATCTGCTTTGGACCCACTCAGCTTCCTCCAGTTTGGTTTCCATCAAGATTCTCAAAGATGGTATCTCTACTTCGATAGGGAGAACTGCATCCATCCCATACACCAAAGAGAAAGGGGTTGCCCCTGTTGAAGTGCGAACTGATGTTCTATATCCGTGTAAGGCATACGGCAACATCTCATGCCAATCTTTGTAAGTCTTCACCATCTTCTGCAAGATCTTCTTGATGTTCTTGTTTGTAGCTTCAACAGCTACGTTCATCTTGGGACGATAGGGAGAAGAATTATGATGTTCAATCTTGAATGTATCGCATAACTCTTTCATTGTCTTGTTGTTCAAGTTGGTCCCATTATCTGTGATGATTCGGCTTGGGATCCCATAGCGGCAGATAATTTGGTTCTTGATGAAACGGGCGACTACTTGCTTTGTCACGTTGGCATAGGAAGCTGCTTCTACCCACTTGGTAAAGTAATCGATGGCAACCAAGATAAACCAGTGACCATTGGATGCTTTAGGCTCAATTGCCCCTATCATGTCAATGCCCCACATTGAGAAAGGCCAAGGCGATGATAGAACATTCAAAAGGGTTGGCGGTACGTGCACCTTGTCGGCATAAATCTGGCATTTATGACACTTCCTGGCATACTTAAAACAATCTGATTCCATGGTCAACCAGAAATATCCCGCTCTCAAAATCTTCCTGGACATGGCATGTCCATTGGCATGTGTTCTAAATGATCCTTCATGGATTTCCCTGATCAATAAGTCTGCTTCGCGCTTGTCCACACATCTGAGCAGAACCATATCATGATTTCTCTTGTAAAGCACATTGTTGCTGAGGAAAAACTTGGATGCCAATCTTCTCAGAGTCTTCTTGTCCAGAGTTGTTGCATCAGCTGGGTACTCCTGGTTTTGTAAGTAGTTCTTGATGTCATAGAACCACGGTTTCTCATCAGTTTCCTCTTCGACCAGTAGACAGTAGGCTGGTGTGGTTTTTCGCTCGATTGTAATGAGTGGAGATTCATTAAGAAATCTGACTTGAAACATAGATGCCAACATAGCTAAAGCGTCTGCAATTTGATTCTCTGCCCTTGGAACATGATGGAAAGTGACTTCATCAAAGTATTTAATTAATTCCACAATGTGGGCACGGTAAGGGATCAACTTCTCATCACGGGTCTCCCATTCACCTTTAACTTAGTAGATTACCAAAGCTGAGTCTCCATATACTTCAAGGACTTTGATTCTGGTATCAATTGCAGCTTCGATACCCAAAACGCAGGCTTCGTACTTAGCAATGTTGTTTGTACATTCAAAACATAATCTAGCCGTGAGGGAGTATAACCACCATCAGGATTCATCAAAACAGCTCCCACACCATGCCCCATATAATTAGAGGAACCATCAAACATCATCTTCCATCGAGAACCTGGCTCGGGACCTTCATCTGGACCTGGAACTTCACAATCCTTTATCAACATAATGTCCTCGTCCGGGAAATCGAATTTCAAAGGTTCATATTCTTCGACAGGATGATCAGCAAGGTATTCATACAAAACACTGTCTTTAATAGACTTCTGGGTTACATACTGGATATCATATTCGGATAACAACATGTGCCAACGGGCGAGTCTTCCAGTCAAAGCAGGCTTTTCAAAGATGTACTTTATTGGATCCATTTTCGAGATCAACAAAGTAGTGTGACAAATCATATACTGCCTGAGGCGTCTGGCCGCCCATGCCAAAGCACAGCAAGTCTTCTCTAAAAGCGAATATCAGCTTTCACAAGCTGTGAACTTCTTGCTTAAGTAATAAATGGCGTGCTCCTTACGACCGGTTTCATCCTGTTGGCCTAATACGCAACCCATAGATCCCTCGAGTACAGACAGATACATGAAGAGAGGCTTCCTTGGGGTAGGTGGGATCAAGATAGGAGGTTCCTGTAGATAAACCTTAATCTTCTCAAAAGACAGTTGACAATCAGGACTCCACTCAATTGCTTGATTCTTCCGGAGCAACTTGAATAAAGGTTCACAAGTAGCAGTTATGTTGGAGATAAATCGGGAGATGTAGTTCAATCTTCCCAGGAAGCCTCTGACTTGCTTTTCTGTTTTTGGGGCTGGCATCTCTTGAATTGCTCTGACTTTGTCCGGATCTACTTCAATTCCTTGCTGACTAACAATAAAACCGAGTAATTTTCCTGACCGAACACCAAAGGTACACTTAGCTGGATTCAGACGCAGTTGGAACTTCCTGAGACGCTCAAATAACTTCAAGAGATGATCCAAATGATCCTCCCCACTCTGTGATTTAGCAATCATATCATCTACGTAAACTTCTATTTCCTTATGCATCATATCATGGAAAAAGGTGACCATTGCCCTTTGATAGGTGTCTCCTGCATTTCTAAGACCTAATGGCATAACTTTGTAACAATACGTCCCCCATAGTGTGATAAAAGTGGTCTTTTCCATATCGTCAGGATCCATCTTAATCTGGTTATATCCTGAAAATCCATCCATGAAGGAGAAAACGGCGAACTTAGCAGTATTGTCAACCAAAGTATCAATGTGCGGAAGAGGGAAATCATCCTTTGGACTGGCTTTGTTCAAATCTCTATAGTCCACACACATCCTAACCTTGCCATCCTTCTTGGGGACTGGCACGATGTTAGCTACCCATTCAGGGTACTTTGCAACTGCGAGGAATCCAGCATCAAACTATCTTTTGACCTCCTCTCGAATCTTCAGAGCCATGTCTGGTCTTGTTCTTCGGAGCTTTTGCTTTACTGGCGGGCAATCTGGTCGAAGTGGCAACTTATGAACAACTATGTCTGTGTCCAAACCGGGCATATCCTGATACGACCATGCAAACACATCCACATATTCTTTGAGAAGCTTGACCAATCTCTCTCTGATGTCTGCCCCAAGTGTTGTACCAATCTTTACTTCCTTCTTATCTTCATCGGTGCCAAGGTTGATGGTCTCAACCTGCTCCTTATGTGGCTGAAGATCTGTGTGCTCATCCTCAACTAATCTTGCCAGTTCTTTGGGAATGTCACAATCTTCCTCACTTTTATCTTCTGCTTGGTTGATGGGCGAATCGAAGTTAGGAGAGAAAATAGAGTCAATGGATTCAACAGGGTTTTCATTTGTTTTTGACAATGGAAAAAATTCTGGGATCTCAACCGCCTCCCAATTGCCCAAAGCTGCTTCACACTGATAAACCAAATGATCCACATCTTCATCTTCGGTATCCCCATTAATTGCATTGATCTGGTAGCCGGCATTGGAAAACACCTCTTGAATGGTCTTTGGACGTCCTCCGACGGAGGTTGACGCTCCTTCCTTCACATGAATTGGTTTGTAACCCAACCCGTATCGATCTAACTTCTACTTGACTTCAATGACATCACCCCAACCCTCATGGATTCCTTCTTCGATAGTGGAAATGGTACTCTTCAATGATGCAAAAGATGGAATACCTTTCTCCTTTGGTTCCTCTACTTCCATAAGGACGACATTGGCTATCTCTAGAGCTTGGAAAGCAGTTTCCAAAGCATCTTCATCAGCCTTAATGTAGCTAAAGGAGGAAAGGTTGTTGACCATGAGATCTTCTTCACAAGACACCGTTACCAGCTTATTATCGACCACAAACTTCATCTTCTGGTGAAAGGTAGAAGTGACTGCCCCAGCAGCATGGATCCAAGGTCTTCCAAGCAAACAACTATAATTAGGGTTAATGTCCATGACCTGGAAAGTGATCTTGAACACCTGTGGTCCAATCAAGATTGGTAAGTCTACTTCCCCAATAACGGTCCTTCTTGACCCATCGAAAGCTTTTACAATCAGTGCACTGGGCCTCATCTCTGCCCCTTGATAAGATAACTTGGCAAGCGTTCTTTTCGGCAAAACATTCAATGAAGATCCTGTATCCACAAGAACTCTCGCTAAAGTATCCTCCTGACATTTTACAGATATGTGGAGAGCACGGTTATGGTCCAAGCCATCCTTCGGAAGATCTTCCATACTGAAGCTGAGATTGTTACATGCGGTGATATTGGCAATGATTCCATCAAACTGATTCACAGTTATATCATGTGTAACATGAGCTTGGGCTAGTAATTTCTAGAGAGCACTTCGATGGGCCGGTGAATGCATAAGAAGTGATAATATAGATATTTTGGAAGGAGTTTGATGTAGCTGATCAATCCCCTTATAATCACTCTTCTTAATGATTCTGAGAAACTCTGCATCCTCTTCTTCTAAGACCACCCCTTTATCCTGGTTGACAACAGCTGGAATGACTTCTTTAGGCGGAATTGTATTGGCTTGCTGAGTGTAAACACGACCACTGCGAGTTAAACGACCTGCACCTGCTATGTCAACACTTGCCACTTTTGAACTAGCTTGTTCAAACTTCTGATGAACTCTCTCTGTATCATACTTCCACGGAACCGCTTTGGTATCTTCATAAAGGAAAGGGTTACTTCTTCGTTCAAACCTTGGCTCAGGTATATTGAAAATGAGCACCGCGGGTTCTGGCATATTAAAGATGGGTTGAACCCTTGAGGACTCAGGCATGTTGAACATTAGTACCAAGGTAGAATCAGATCCAGGCAAGTTGAAGATGGGCTCAATCATTGCCACTTCGTTCCTCTTCACGTGAATTCTTACTTGTAAAACACCTAGATTAATCAAACTTTGAACATCTCTCAAGACCAGTTCACATCCCTTTGGATTATTCTCACAAACTTCACAATTCTTATGACAGTTCTTCAGCATACTCACTTCTACTAATTTCACATGGAAATCTCTAAGCGGGGTCTTGATCTCTGTGGCGTTGAAAATAAAATCTTCGTCAAACTCGTCAACAATGGCATTTATGGACCCATGCTTAGGTAAAGGATTATTTTTAACATTCGGACCAATATCTCCAAATGACAAAATGTTCTTATCCATTAGATCCTTCACAACATACCTCAAAGCAATACAATTTTCCAAATCATGCCCCGGAGCACCTTCATGGTGGAGGACCCAAAGGCCTTGGAGTAACCAAACCTTTCTTCAGTAGTGAGGGATACAATTCATTATAGGTCATAGGGATCCGAGGATGGGGAGACCTTCCTCCTGGTCTTCTATTCTGGAAGTTGGAATTTGGATGAGGAGCTGGAGTCCTCTACTGGTAGGCTGGAGCATTGGGCGCTCGTTGATAGCCTGAATTTTTGAGCATTGGTTGATAAGCTGGAATCACTTGAGCCTTTTGTTGATACATCGGTACTGCTTGAGTTGGCCGATATATCGGGACTTGTGGATTATATGACGGTTGAACCGCCGCCACATAAGGATGTTGAACAAACTGTGGTGGGTATACATACTGGGGTTGAGCTACAGGTGGAGGCCTCTGCCACAGTTGATTCCTTCTTTGACTCGTCATTATTGCATTCGTCTCGCCCTCTTTCTTCTTGTGGAAATTACTGGTAAATTTCTTGACATTATTTCCACTGCCGTTGCTGGAACTGCTAGATGCACCACCCATCTTTCCACTTTTTAGTCCAAGCTCAACTTTGATTCCCACGGCTACAAGGTCAGAAAAGCTAGCAGTTACGCTTCCCACCATTCTCTCGAAGAATTCTGGTCGCACCGTGTCAACAAACCAATCGGCTAACTCCTTTTCAGACAACGGGGGGTCTACCTGAGAAGTGGTCCCTCTCCACCTCTGAGCATATTCTATAAACGATTCGGAATCCTTTTGTGACATACTCAACAATTGCCTCCTATCGGGAGCAAGGTCCATATTGTATTTGTACTGCTGGATGAAAGCATCTGTCAAGTCTTGAAAACTGTGAATCTTCGACTGGTCTAGCGTTAGATACCACTTGGAGGAGATTCCCTTCAGACTGTCCTGGAAGCAGTGGATCATTAATTTGTCATTGTCCACCTGCGCAGCCATTCTTCGATAATACATCAAGAGGTGATTCTTAGGACATGTCGCGCCCTCGTACATGTCAAAAGTGGGTATCTTGAACTTTGGAGGAATTGCCAATCCAGACACCAGGCACATCTCTCTAGCAGCAGCCCCGAAGATCTGGTTGCCTTCAATTGCTCTTAACCTTTTCTCAAGGGTCTCAAAATTCTCTTGCATCTTCTCATGTTTCTCATTTCCATTCTCCGACATATCTGGCACGTCATACACCTGAGGGTCATTAAAGTATGGTTGGGCACGGGTGTGCACAATGTCTGGTGTGAAATTAGCAACCACATGGTTCTCTTCGCTAGTCACAGGAATATTCTGCTGAGCAGCAAATCCTTGAGGGGGAGGTACAAAACCTTGGAAGGAAATGCAAGGCTCTGAGAAGGAGGTGCGAAACTTTGAGAAGCGAAACCTTGGGAAGGAGGGAAGAAACCCTGAGCAGTAAGTCCTTGGGAAGGAGGGATAAAACTTTGAGAAGCGAAACCCTGAGGAGAAGGTACAAATCCATGAGGAAGCCCAAAAGGAGGCCAGGTCACCGGAGGAGTGACTGATGGCGTAGGCTCAGTCGTTGCAGTGACGATCTCTGACACAACAGTCTGTTGGGTATCTTATTTTGCTCGGATGAGCTGCAATATTTCCATCATCTGTCCCATATTTCCACGAAGGTCAGAAAGCTCATCATTAACTCTGTCCATCTCTAGGTCTCTTTCGTCCATCTTCTTCTTAGTCTGAGCTCGAGTGAGATACTTGCGTGAGATCCTCAGTGTGACAGCTGGAAAGGAGTTGACGAGAATGAGTTTTGACAAAATGCAGATGTGGAGATGCAAACATGAGTAAAAAAAAGAAAATGCTTCAAGAGACTTAAGAAGTTATTGCATAACATCAAAATGGGTAAAGTTTCTTGTTATTTCCCAAAACTAATGAACTGAAGTCCATTCCAGGTAAAAATATGAGGTTTGCAACAAAGACTTCTTTGTTCCTTGAAGCATTTGCTAAAATGATGCATATGATGCTGAGATGCAAAGATGCAGGGATGCAAGGGTACAAGGTGCCACAGGTAAATTCGGAACCTTCCTAACAGGTGGGCTGTAAGAGATTGGTTCTACATTTTTCTACCCATAAGTCCCACTCACAGGATGGTTTCTACAGTGATGTTTTAAGGAAACTCAAGGTCACGGACGTTTATCATATTAACGCCCCGCCGCAGGATAGCTGCATTGTGACGGTAATAACGATAAGGTCTACCTTGAGTGGAGTTCTCATGCTAGGCGTGCAAGGAGCGAGTCCTCGGAGCCCAACATTACACAACTACCAAAATTGAAACAGGTCCTAGGGGGTCCCAGAATCACAACCCTTTCGTGAATCAGGTCACGCGACAGGCTAGCTGCGTTGTGACAAGATCTACGAAAAGTCTAACTATCCGGGGGAGCTTTCATGATAGGCGTGCAAGGAGTGTGTCCTTGGAGACTAAAACTAATAACATCCAATTCTAAACTTAGGTGTTCCCTCTGATTTTTCCACCACTCAAAATTTACTTGCAAAAATAACCCCAAGATCCCACAGACAAATAATATAATGAGCAATAAAGGAAAGCGGTAAAAGGACAGATAAACAAACATAAATAATAAACATAGAGAAGACAAAAAAATAGACAAGACCAAACAAATAAAACACACAAAGCTAAGTTAGGCTCGACTCTCTCTAGCATGGAGCTATATCCCCAGCAGAGTCGCCAACTGTCGTACCTCAAAAAAAATACGATCCTAAAACAAAACAACAGAGCCGCCACCTAATTCTATTTATTCTACGATAGAAAAGGGAGATATAGATACAACCTAATAAAGGATAAGAAATGGTCAATGAAACCAAATTATAAGTTCGGGAGTCGGTTACGCAAGGGGAAGGTATTAGCACCCCTCACGTCTGTTGTACTCAACGGGAACCTTTTAGCTAATTATGCGATTAAATGTTTGATCTTAAGTCTATGTCTTCTAAATGATTGTTATTATGTTTGTTCTTAAAGAAAAGTTTTAAATTAATATTAAGACGGAGAAATGATTAAAGTTTTTAAACAGAGAAAAAGTTAAATTTTTATTAGGGTGCTCGCGAAGGATTAAAATCCCCGTGCCTACATATTCCCTTGTGCAATGGGAAAGTCAGAGCTTCGTAGTTCGTGTAACTACGGTTTGTGATTTTTATTGAACAGTTGTTTAAAACGCATTCTACTGCTAAGCGTTGGCTTATACTCGCGGTGGAGGCTGAAGCGCTAGCTTGTTCGAGAGATAGAATGATTTAAACAATGTTTGTTTTTGAGAAAAGTATTTGACTTTGGTTAAGATATTTTAAACAAAAGGGCGAATGAACCACGTCGCGTGGGGCTAGCCCAGGAGCGATTGCATTCCAAAACGTGCGGAGTGCTAGACTCCGGAGTTCTGTCTTTCGCTGATTAATTATGAAAATAATTTAAATTGGTTGGTAAGTTTGAATTGTTTTTAAGATATGAAAGAGCTAATGGACCACGTTGCGTGGGGCTAGCCCAGCTGCAACCCATTTTAGAACGTACGGAGTGCTAGACTCCGGAGTTCGGTTTTTTCGTAATTTAAATTTATAAAAATGATTTGAATATTTTGATATACGAATGGTGATTGAACGCATCGTGTGGGGCTAGCCCAGTAGCGGTCCAATCCAGAACGTGCGGAATGCTAGACTCCGGAGTTCTGTTTTCGTATGTTAATTTATGCGATTATATTTCGAAATACGGGAGGCGAATGAACCACGTTGCGTGGGGCTAGCCCAACTGCAGTCCATTCTAGAATGTGCGGAGTGCTGGACTCCGGAGTTCTGTTTCTTCGTAAACTAATTTATAAAAATGATTGGATAATTGTTTTTTAGACGTTTAAAAATTGATGTGACTAATAACGAGGAAAATGAACGAAACATACGCGTGGGGCTAGCCCAGTTGCAGTTTTTTTTTAGAACGTGCGGAGTGCTGGACTCCGGAGTCCTATTCTTTTGTTATTAAATATTGAAATTTGATAGAAAAGATTTTGATAAAAACGTTAAAGAAGATTAACAGACTTGGAAAGATCTAAATGGACTAGATTTAAATATTTTATTAAATAAATAAAAAATGATAAATAAAGTTACTTAAGCTAAACCTAAATAATTAATGATGTTAATTATAAATTTGATTAGTTAATTTAGGAAATAAGGACTAAAATTATTATAAGTTTAACTGATAAAAAAACCTATTGTTTCTATATACATATTAATTTAGGACTAAGTTATATATGATTTATTAAAAAACAAAAAAACAAAATAAAGGGAAATCGGCCCGCTAGTGTTAACGCATCAATGGTGAAGCCCAATAAAAGGGAGACCAAATATCTCACGGACACGGGTCAATAGATGGCCTAAACAAAGGTTATCACATTATTAAGAAATGAAGCTCTACCCAAATTCAACTAAACAGGTCATGAGAAAAAAAACGAATTAAAGAAGATTGAAAGGTGTCTTGCATTGATGAACAAAGGCAAGAGAAGAAACATCGGGCAGTGTGTTGGCTGGCACATAGGAAAAGGCAAAACAATTGATTAGAATGTATTGAATAAAATAATCCTCCGCATAATTAATGAGGGAAGAAGAACAAAAAAAATCGGTTACTCCACCTCTCTCTGCATATTACACTCAACGACCCTTTGAAAGAGGAAAAAATTTCGTATCACTCTCTTCTCTCATTTGCGTGAACAATTTCTCAAATACAAGCATAGAAACAATGATTAAATCACAGCACAACACATAGATCAAACAAAACAAACAAACTCCAAAACCAAATCCCCAATCTATAACCCTAGATTAACCATTGACATACTGTGAAGGATTCGAAGAGATACATTAAAGAAGAAAAAACATTGTCACATCTACAAACGGGAAATGTAAGGTACAAAAGGGGAAGCAACATGAAATAAAGCTCGTCGGAAAAACAAAGTTCCCGACGAGGGTACCGATTGCGAAATTCAACCTTCAAGGTGATTTATCCTTTTCCTCTGCAACTTCAATCGTTGATTTCAACTCCCCTCTCAAAATCTTTCCTTTGTTTTACCATGCAGTTGCGGTGATGGTAAGTCGTGGAGAAGCTCGTCAGTGTCGGAAGGATGAAGACGAAGGGATGGACTTCGAAGACGGCTTTCATTGTGATGCGAGGGTGTTCGTGGCGGTGTCACGATTCTCTATTTTTTTGAGAGGTAGATCCTTCCTTTTTGTTCCTGAGTTTTTGTTGATGTGTTTCCTTCTGTTTTTCTGTTTACTCTTTTGGTTTCCTTCTTATTACCTTCTGAGATGCTTGTTGTTATTATCGTATTTTGTTGTTGGAATTTCACGGACAGATTTCTCTTTGACAAAAGAAATAGTGGCTCTGTTTTTTCGCTAAGTTTTTCTTTTGATGTTGTTATATGTGGCTCCTGTTTTTTTGTAAAATAGGTTCTGCTTTTGTTGTTGATGTCCCCCTCTTCTTCTTAAAACGTCTCCTTTTATAGGGCAATGTTAATGTTTCAATTCAAATGAAAAACCATTCTTTAAGTTGTATAACTGAGTTTTTTTGTCTTGATATTCATGTTTTGTCCGCTTTCGTTTGCAGGCTTGCTCTTGTGGTGAAGAGCCCCTTTCACCATCTGGGATAAGATGAGATGCAAGGCTTTGGGCTACAGATTTCAGAGCCTATTTCAATGTTTGTTGTGGGCAGGTCTGAAGTTGACATAGCAGGTCTGCTGTGGAGAAAGTGACCTGTCCTATTCTGGTGTAAGAAAAAAAGGAACCACTGGTTTTGGGTTGTAGGCTTAAAGTTCCAAATTGGTGTTTGCTCTGGAAATGCAGCAGGGTAATAGTGGAACAGGGGGGTAAACCACCGCAAGCCTTCTGCTGGCCTCCTACTTTTTTGTATTTTGGTGTGAACTTGGCCAATGCCATATGAGTTGTGGTTTTGCTTCTTACTGCCTTTGCTCTCCCTGCTGTTATCTTCTGCTATTTGAAGCTTTTCCTCCTTTTTTATTATATTTCTCTCTAAAACAAAAACTGTCAGGGTACATGGATAATAACAGGCTAATATTCATAATTTGGGAAACTTTGTGCAGGCTATGGTTTAGGGAGTGTTTGAAAACACAGCAGGTTTGCCGTTGTATTCAAAAGTTGTCTGGTATGAAACGTGATTTCTTGAGCTTGGTCATTATTATGTATGATTGTCTTTTGAGCTAGATAAAAAACCTTGTCATGTTTGCAGATGGATAACAACACTGCAATGCATTTGTCGGGACGGAAGAATACTATGGCTAGAAGGATTCTCGACGAGCACAACTCTTTTGAAACAAAATTCTTGTACCCATGTAACATCATGTAAAGATGATTTTTTTTGAAATTTGAAATGAAGAGTTTTCTTTTTTGATGTTAGAATGTAGGTGGAATTGTTTTTGTTTTGTGAGATTAACAGTGATGAGTTAAGGTTGCCGAGAAAAAAATAATAGAGAGAGGCGTTGGATTATTGTGAGGATGAGAGTGTGTTGTTTTTTTGTGAAGTAGAATTTTTATTGTGGCATAGCAAGTTACTGTTGGGAGTTCTGTGAAGTGTTGCAGAGGTTTATTTTTGTGTATGTTTTGGAGGAGGAAGTGGAGCAGAGATAGCAGGCTGGTGGAGCAGCAATTGGTGCAGAGTGTGCAGACATGTAATGTATCGTTGGACAAGCAAAGATCACACACAAAAAGTCCCCTTTTTATTGGATTAAGTAAACAAATATTAAACCAAATTTAAATATAATTAATCTTAAGTAAAAAACAGACTTAAACTAAAAATTTAAAATTAAAATTGAAGTTTACACTTAAATTGAAAATTAAAGTAATTAAGAACTAATTTTAAAATACAAACTAATTAAATTATCCTAAAAATAAAACTTAATTAACTTCTAAACTAATTAAATTAGACTAGTTAGAGATGACTAATTAAAATTAACTAATTAAAATATAAACTAAATTAAAACTAAATTTGAATTGAACTAATTAAATCTAAATAATCTAAGATAAATATTTAACTAATAAATTAAAATTAAATTAAATTAATGATAAAGTGAGACAAGCATTGTATTTTAAATTGAAACAAAATGTAAGATAAAACAAAATTAAATTATAACAAAATAAAAATGGAAAAATGAATGATTATGAAGATTAATGGACCACTTAACCTTAAATGTAAAAGTGATTGACTTTTATGAATGATTTGATAACACGACAAAACATGTTGGATGAAAGCGATTCAGGGTCAAAATTGGGGTATGACAGTGATAAACATATGTCCTTCAACTGCGTTAGATATGAAGACACCTGAAGAAGTTTGGTCATGACATCCACCAGATCTCGACAAACTGAGAGTATTTGGCTGTGTAGCCTATCCTCACATTAGGCAATACAAGGTCGAACCTAGAGCTCTGAAATGCATGTTCATGGGATACCTTGGAGGAGTCAAAGCTTATAGGCTATGGTGCCTAGAGCCAAGTCACAAAAGGTGTATCATCAGTCAGGTTGTAGTTTTCAATGAAGCTGAGATGGATTTTGAGAAAACTGACGATGTTATCGAAGAGCTGGAGCAGGGAGAAATTCCTGTTGAGGTGGAGCATAATGATGCCGAATTGCATGACCCAGATGAAGTCGAAGAAGAAGTAGAAAATGATATCGAAGATGAGGAGACTGATAATTACTACTTGCTGGCAAGAGACAGGTCGAGAAGAGTCATCAAGCCACCTCAAAGACTTGGTTATGCAGACCTTATAGCTTATGCCTTAATCTCTGTAAGTGAGGTTCTAGACGAAGAACCTAGAGACTATAAGGAAGTTATGAGGAGTCAAAATAAGATTGAATGGATGAAGGCCATGGACGATGAGATGAAATCTCTTTATGATAACAATACTTGGCAACTGATCAAGAAACTTGTTGGATCCAGGTTAGTCAGCTGTAAATGAATTTTCAAAGTTAAGGAAGGAATCGAAGGAGTGGCGTCGAAGAGATACAAGGAAAGGTTGGTTGCAAGGGGGTTCACTCAGAAAGAAGGTGTCGACTTCAATGTCATGTTCTCTCCTGTTGAGAAGCACATATCCATTCGAATGCTGCTTGCCATGGTGGCACAATTCGACCTTGAACTAGAACAAATGGATGTGAAGACTTCGTTTTTGTATGGCGATCTTGATGAAATAATCCTAATGAGGAAACCTGAAGGGTATGTTGAAAAAGGGAAAGAAGAGTATGTGTGCAAACTGAAAAGATCTTTATATGGGCTGAAACAATCTCCTCGATAGTGGAATAGGAGATTTGAAAAGTTCATGGCACAAATAAGTTTCATCAGAAGTCAGTTTGACCACTGTGTTTACTTCAGATTTCGACCTAGTAATTCATTTGTTATTTTGTTGCTTTATATGGATGATATTCTAATAGAAAGCAACAATGTCGAAGATGTAATGAGGGTGAAGGCTAAACTCAATAAGGAGTTTGATATGAAGGATCTGAGAGTTGCGTCCAGGATTCTTGGGATTGACATCCGGAGAAATAGAAAGCAGTCAAAATTATGCTTATCTCAAGAGGCATACCTACGGAAGATTCTCAAAAAGTTTGGTATGTCGAATTCAAAGCCTGTTGTTACTCTGACAAACCCTCAATTCAAGCTGAGTATAGATCAGTGTCCCAATACTGACGTTGAAAGAGCTTATATGAATAGCATTTCATATGCTAATATAGTAGGTTCCTTGATGTATGATATGGTCTGTACTAGACCCGACATAACACATGCAGTAAGTTTTGTAAGCAGGTACATGTCGAATCTGGGAAAGGCTCACTGACAAGCATTGAAGCGAATTATAAGGTACATAAATGAGTCTCTGAATAGAGTCCTAATTTATGGTGGAGCCTTGGGTTAAGATAGTAAAGCAGCAATCGAAGGATATGTCGACTCTAATTATGCAGGTTGTATGGATTCTAGAAAATCTATTTCTAGATATGTTTTCACTATGTTTGGCACAACAATTAGTTGGAAAGCAACACTTCAGAAGGTTGTTGCCTTATCAACCACTGAAGCGGAATATATCGCCCTTACTAAATCTATAAAGGAATCATTGTGGCTTGAAGGTTTTGCAAAGGAGCTGAAACTTCAAGGTCGAAGTATCACTGTTAAATGTGATAGTCAAAGTGTAATACACCTGTCGAAAAACTCAACCTATCATGAGCGAACCAATCACATTGATGTGAGGTTGCATTTCGTTAGAGGGGTGATCGAGCATGGAGAAGTCCAAGTGCTGAAGGTTTCGACAGATCATAATGTTGCTGATATGATCACCAAGACGTTGCCCAGTTGCAAATTTTTCCACTGTATGCAGTTGATAAAGCTGCATGAAGAAAGCTAGTTTGTTTCTTATTGGTATAGGGTGTATTCCAAGGTGGAGATTTGTGGAATATTGGAACAAACCCTTATACGAATAGCATGTCGTCGAAGTCTGCTCACATGTTATTGTTTAATTGGGCCTTGCGTTATGGATCCAATTGTTTAAGTTAGCTTGTACCCTAAGTTAGCTTATAATGGGTAATTGTTAAAAAGCCCATTAGGTTAGTATGTTAGTTTTATTGTAAATAGTATACTAGTCTCTCATATTTTGTATAAGGGAAAATAGGAAGATAAAATCCTAATTCAAAAGTGAGAGAGGTTATTTGTTATTCTTGTATACTTGTAATCTTATTTCAAGAGAAATGAAAGAATAGCAGTTTATAACCAATCCTTTTATCCTTGGTTACCCTAAACCTTAACCCTTGTGGGTTTCTTGATCATTAAGAAACCTATTATACTTTGTTTCTAAGATATCCAATTCACAACAATCCAAGAGTCTTTGGGACCACTTGTTTTGTACACAATCTCTCTCCTGGTCTTGATAAACTATCAGCTCGATCCATAAAATGTGTCTTTCTTGGTTATCATCGATCACAAAAAGGTTATCGTTGTTATTCACACACTCTACAATGATACCTCATATCAGTCGATTTTACCTTCTTTGAGTCTGTTCCATATTTCGAGTCAAACTAAGCAACTTCGAAACCCCTTCAGGAAAGTATTCCCACACCTCATTCGGAAGTCCCATATGCCATTGTCCCCGATCATTCTAGGTAATTTGGCCCGCTAAATACCCCTACAGTTGACCCCCCACTTCTCTCCCACTTCAAACATATCAATGTTGTCAACCAACGTCTGTCATACCTGTCCCTGAAGTCATACATGTCCCTGAGGTCGTACCTGTCCCTAAAGTCGTACATGTTCCTGAGGTCGTACCTGTCCTTGATGTCATTGTAGACTCTCCTTCGACGCTCTCTCCATCGCTGGATCCGATCCTGCAACCTGAGTCCGATCTTTCGATTTCCATTCGAAAAGGTATACATCAAACACGAAATCCTTCTCCACATTATATTGATTTATGTTATCATCGTATTTCCCTTTTGCACTATACTTGTTTGTCTTCTTTGTCTTCTGTTTCTATTCCTAATACTCCAAGTGAAGCATTGTCTCATCCTGAATGGAGGCAAGCAATGATTGATGAAATTTGTGCTCTTCAAAGTAGTGATACCTGGGAACTGGTTCCTTTACCCCCTGGGAAATCTTTATTAGGTTGTCGTTGGCTTTATACAATGAAGGTTGGTCCAGATGGTAAGATTGATCGATTTATGGCTCGCTTGGTAGCCAAAGGATACACTCAGATTTTTGGGTTAGATTATAGTGATACCTTCTCACTTGTAGCCAAGATGGCATTTGTTAGACTTCTTCTAGCCATTGCAGCCATTCGACATTGGTCTCTTCATCAAATTGACATTAAAAATGCTTTTTTACATGGTGATCTTGAAGAGGAAGTATATATGGAGCAAACACCTGGGTTTGTTGCTCAGGGGGAGTCATCGAATATGGTGTGTAGGCTACACAGGTCTCTTTGTGGTCTTAAGCAATCTCCAAAAGCTTGGTTCGGTAGATTCAGCGCTGTAGTCCAACAGTTTGGTATGGTCCGTAGTGAAGCTGACCATTCTGTTTTTTATCGTCACTCAGTCCAAGGGTGTATTTATCTTATTGTGTATATAGACGATATGGTCATAACTGGTAGTGATCAACAGGGAATACTCCAGTTAAAACAGCATGCTCTCGAATCAATTTCAGACAAAAGATCTAGGTAAACTCCGTTATTTCTTGGGTATTAAGGTAGCCCAATCTAAAGATGGTTTGGTGATTTCTCAACGGAAATATGCTATGGATATTTTGGAAGAAACATGTTTGTTGAATGCTAAACCAGCTGATACTCCTATGGATCCAAGTGTCAAATTACTACCCATTAAGAGGAAACCTCTACCTGACTCCGGAAGATATATGAGATTGGTTGGAAAGTTGAATTATTTCACAGTCACTCGTCCAAACATTTCTTTTACAGTCAGTGTGATAAGCCAGATCTTAAATTCCCCTTGTCAGGAACACATGGATGTTGTTATCCGGATTCTGAGATACATCAAATGTGCTCCAGTAAAAAGTTTCGTGTATGAAGATAAAAGACATACTCAGATAGTTGGATATTCCGATGCTGATTGGGCAGGGTCACCCATTGATAGACGATCCACTTCTGGATATTGTGTACTTGTTGGAGGAAACCTTATATCCTGGAAAAGTAAGAAACAAAATGTTGTTGCAAGATCAAGCGCCGAGGTAGAATATAGGGCCATGGCAATGGCAACATGTGAACTTGTTTGGTTAAAACAATTGCTCAAGGAACTTCAAATTGAAGAAGTAAGACCAATGACACTTATTTGTGATAATCAAGATGCATTGCACATTGCTTCAAATCCAGTCTTCCATGAAAGAACCAAACATATTGAGATAGATTGTCACTTTGTCAGAGAGAAGAACGAGCCAGGTGACATCGTTACAAGCTTTGTCAACTCTAACGATCAATTGACAAACATGTTTACAAAATCCCTACGAAGCCCTAAAATTAATTATATATGTAACAAGCTTGATGCATTTGATTTATATGCTCAAGCTTGAGGGATATTGTTGATATTTGTAAATATATATATAGTGTTAAGAATATTTGTATATAGAATAGTCCCACATCGACTATATCATGTAATTAGTTGTAATCTCTCTATATATATAATAATGTCTCCGTAGTGCTTTTAAAAATACACAATTTAATCTAAATGTCTCTTAGTCTCGCTTATTTCAACATTTACCTTTTTATTTTTATAGGTTATTAAATCACTTTCAATTGATTTATTCACTCTCATCTCTCTCTCTCTCTCTCTTCTTGTTATGATTAAAATTAGAAGATGAATACATATTAAACATTATAAAATATATCAAAGGCTCATATGCCTTTAATTGTGAGGTGTGTAAGAGTTGATGTGTTTTACCTGTACAAAAATCCGTCTAACCGAAGTAAAGTTATTTCGGAACCGTTATATTTGTTTAGTGAAGCAAACCATATTGCACAAACAGTATTAGAATCGAATCAAATTGTAAATAAATTTAACCGAAACTATAACTGAAAAAATGATTAAAACAAGTTCAGTTTGGTTCGATTCTTTAATACATTGTCCAGTCCGGTTCGAAAAATTATAACGGTACGGTTCTTTAACAAATAGTTTAGTTTGATTGAAAATTTATTTTCTATTGGTTTGGTACAGTTTGAAATTCTGAACCGATATATCAATCCAATGATTTTGGTTCGATTTTGTTACACATAAATAAAAACAGTTCAGTTTAGTTTAGATGAACTTGATTTGGTATTGAATTCATAATGAGTGGCTCTAATAATCATATTCAAACTATACATAGGTTGTGTGTCATACTTAATAATAAATTATTTTCAGCTTATTTCGATTATTATTATGATAATATTTTTTTACTCATAGGAGAATAAATAACATACTAAAATAATACAGGTATTATAAAAAATAAAAATAAAACCTCGTATGAGTGTTAAGTTAGTTTATTGACGTGGAAGCAGTTTAAGAAGCGCGCCAATAACTCACTCCCTTTCCTTCTACGAAACTTTCGCATCTTCACTTTCTCTCACAATTGCTCAATCCAATTTTGTCACACACATGTTCATGCCAATTTAACACACCCTTTTATCAATTTTGAATCTTTTTTAGATTTCTATGACAATTCTTCATCTGGTTTGTTCTCATATTTGGATTTGAGGTATTCATCTTGAGGTTTTTGGAGACTTTGATGAGAGGCCCAAGTAGAAAGCATGACGCTTGAGCTTTGTCTTCTTCAGTGGTTTCCTTACAATTTCTTTCAGATGGAATGGCAGATCCTGATAGTTATGGGAATCCTGAACGTGATATCGAACAAGTTAGTTTCATCATCAGATTTCAATCCTTTTTTTCTATTAAAATGATTTGTTTAGTATCTGGAAAAAAAATTAGAATTTTTGACTTATTATTTGTGTCAATGTCGGATTTAAGGCGAATCCGATGCGTGACACCTCTGACACATGTCGATGTCTATCACCGACACTATTGACATGTGTTATAACATTCGATGAATTCCATTTTTTGAATTATTATACGGGTTTACGTGTCAGTGTCAGTGTCGTGTCTGATGTTCGTATCTGTGTTTTATTTTTTGTGAAGGCATTCCTTACTTTAAAAAGAGGAACTCAGTTAGTTAAGTATAGTCGAAAAGGGAAGCCAAAACTTTGTAATTTCAGGCTTTCGCAGGTTAGTTTTTTCACATGTATTTAGAAAATATATGCATTGAATTTCATATCAATGTGTGGATGATTTCATATTAAGTAGCATTAGCAGGATGAAACATCACTGATTTGGATTTCTCATGGAAAGGAAAAGAATCTGAACTTGTCTTCTGTTTTGCGCATCATCTCAGGACAGAGAACGGTAAGTTAAACGATGCTGGGCCTTTCAGAGACTGCTGTAACTGTAATATCAGTTAAATGAGAACTAACTTATACTTTGCAGGCCGTCTTTAGAAGATATTTGCGCCCTGAAAAGGATTATCTCTCGTTTTCACTTATTTATAAAAAAGGCGAACGGTCACTTGATCTGGTTAGTGAAAACACGGAATCTCTTTATGTTGGACTTGCATCTTTTGTCTATTTCATATGAATTTTGAATCTACTGCTTTCCCTTTTCAAATTTCTAGATCTGTAAGGATACAGCTGAGGTTGAGATTTGGCTTTCGGGCCTTAAGGCATTAATTTCTTCTGGACAGTTTAGAAGGCAGCGCACTAGAAGTGATATAACAGATGTGAGTTGGAATAGATGTTGTTCAAATGATAATTTAATTTTAAACTTGTATTAGCTTACACATTTCTTTTCTTATTTTTTTTTTTTTTAATTTAAATTTCACTTGCAGGATAGTGCTGAATTTTCTCTGAATGGACGTCCTTCTGGTGGATCGATAGAGTTTGCTTCAATTGTTTCCAAGAGCAGGTTTTCTTTTGAATCAGTTTCTGGTGAATCCACATCATCGCATAGAGCAAGATCAGATGCAGGGTCAGATCATGCAAGTATGCCAGTAAGGACGAGTGTTGGAGATGCTTCCCGTGTTAGTGTGTCGGGTGTTAGCTATGTAAGTAGTGTAGGATCAGGACCAGATGACATAGAATCTCTAGGTGACGTTTTTATATGGGGAGAGGTTTGGGCCGACGGGAATTCCTCTGACGGGTTAGGGAGTCTAGTCCCTTCCAAGACAGATGTCCTGATTCCTAAGCCATTAGAGTCTAATGTTGTTCTCGATGTTAATCTAATAGAACCTGGTGTAAATCACATTGCTCTTGTAACACGGCAAGGAGAGATTTTTACCTGGGGAGAGGACTCTGGCGGAAGACTTGGACATGGGTTTGATAAAGATTTTGGTAAACCGAATCTTGTCGAGTCCCTAGCAGTTATAAATATGAGTTTTGTTGCATGTGGTGAATATCATACATGTGCGGTATCTACATCCGGGGATTTATACACCTGGGGTGACGGTGCACATAACGCCGGAATTTTAGGCCATGGAACTGATGTTAGCCATTGTATCCCTAAGCGTGTCACTGGGATTTTAGAAGGATTTCAGGTTGTATCTATAGCATGTGGCTCATGGCATACAGCATTGATAACCACCAATGGGAAACTTTTTACTTTCGGCGATGGAATTCTTGGTGTATTGGGGCATGGAGATAGAGAGAGCGTGTCGTATCCAAAAGAGATACAATTATCTAGTGGACATAGGGCTATTCAGGTTGCATGTGGAGTGTGGCACACGGCAGCCATTATAGAGGTCACTGATCAACAAGGTTCAACTACTTCTTCGGCAAAGAGGATATTCACGTGGGGCGATGGCGATCAATATCGTTTAGGTCATGCTAACAAGGAAACCTACCTTCAACCGACTTGCGTGGCTGCACTTGCTGAATATAATTTTCACCAGGTTGCATGCGGACAGAGTTTGACTGTTGCACTAACCGCATCCGGTCATGTATTTAGTATGGGAAGCACGGCATACGGTCAACTAGGAAATCCAAACTCTGATGGAAAAATGCCGATTCTAGTAAGAGATAAACTACAGGGTGAATCTGTTGAGGAAATATCGTGCGGTGCACATCATGTTGCGGTATTGACTTCAAGAAGTGAACTATATACTTGGGGGAGAGGTGCCAATGGAAGATTAGGACATGGAGACATAGAAGATCAGAAAATTCCAACATTGGTGGAAGCCTTGAAAGAAAGGCATGTAAAGAATATTGCATGTGGCGCGAATTTTACGACTTGTATATGCATACATAAATGGGTTTCTGGGAATGACCAATCGGTTTGCTCCGGTTGCAGACAACCATTCGGTTTTACTAGAAAAAGACATAATTGTTATCATTGCGGATTGGTGTATTGCCATCCTTGTAGTTCGAAAAAAGCCCTTAAAGCAGCATTGGCTCCAACACCTAGCAAGCCGCATCGTGTGTGTGACGCTTGCTATACTAAGCTTAAAGGTTCTGATAGTGGTAACAGTTCCAATTATAATCGAGAAATTACTCGTCCTTCTAGTTCCACTTATGGAAGGGAAAGATATGACAAGGGAGAGGTAAGGACTTCAAGTATTCTCCTGTCTTCCGCCACTGGTCTAGCGAAATACTTTGACATAAGGAGTAATGGGCTTGGAAGTGCACTTGACTTGTCTTCCATGCCCAGAGACACTCAAGTTCCGTTGCGTTTACAATTGAAAGATGTCATATTTCCTGGTTCATCAAGTCCGGCGCAGAATGTTTCAAGGCCTCTTATTATGCCGCAAAGTAATGCCCCAACCCCACCTTCATTGGTTAATTCAAGATCAACCTCTCCGTATTCACGAAGACCGCCAAGCCCGACACGTTCTATCTCCCCTGGCTTTTCAAGAAGCCTTATTGATAATTTAAAGAAGAAAACTGAGCTTTTGAATCAAGAAGTCACAAAGTTGCAAAACCATGTACGTTTCATAAACCATATTATAACTAATCAAACTGAAACTATTATAATTAGTTATTTTATTCTCTGAGAAATCCATTAATAACTTATATGAATGCTTCTTTTCTTACATAAAGATTCGAAGTTTAAAGCAAAAAGGCGACATGCAAGATATGAAGATTCATGAGCTTCAGAAAAATATTCAAGAAGCCAATCTATTGGCTGGAGAGGAATCTTCTAAGCATAGAGAGGCAAGGGAATTCATCATGTCCATGGCAGATGAGGTATTTCGGTTCTAAATTTTGACATCATGATTGAACTTATTTGAGCTTATCTACTAAAATAACAATTTGAGTATAACTTATGAAAAAACCTTATAGCTCATATGAAAGAAATTTGACTTTGTCTTATCGTTTGTTATAGAGCTAGTTTATGCATAAGTACTTATAAGTTATATGATAAACACTTATATTATAAGCTCTCAATTAAGCTGTTTAATCAACCAAGGCTCTATTGTATGAAATAAGCTTAATGCTTGAGTCTGATGGGAAATTGAAAGTTTGTTGATAAGGATTTCAGGTTATTGATGCTAAATAGCTAAATTTGCTTTTCGTTTGTTCTTATTTAGTTGAGGGAAGTGACTGAAAAGTTGCCACCAGAAATTCCTGAAACCGAAACCTTGAAACAGATCCATGCTCAAGCTCAAGCTATTCTGAAAGAAAACGTAGAATTTGAATCTCCCTTCCAACAGAGCTTTGAGTCCGAGCAACAAAGTGCGCCTGATTTATCAGAATCAGATAGCGAATCTTCAAACCAGCAAAGAATTGAAGGAAATGGTGAAGTTTCTGAGGCTGTTCCATCTATAGACAAGGGAAGTGTTCCGCAAGAAAGCAACATCTCATATTTATCTAGTACAGGAGTGTCTCCACCAAACGCGGAAAATAGTTCCAGATCAGCCGAGTCGCACAGGACTGTCCAAGAAGGAGAAACATCGGTCATTGAACAATTTGAACACGGTGTTTATATCACAGTCATAGTACTATCCGATGGTAGCAAAATTTTCAAACGTGTTAGATTCAGGTATGAGAACAATTCGAACTATTAATTTGTGTATTGGTTTTCTTATTTCAGTTCTTTTTATCTTTAATGCAATTTATCATTTTTTTCCCCCTCCATTTCTCGGAACAGTAAGCGAAGATTCAATGAGCAACAAGCAGAAGAATGGTGGAACAAAAACAAAGATAGGGTGTTTAAAAGATATATTCCACCAAATGAAATTATTGGTTCATATAGCACCCCGCCTCGTGGTGAAGGAAATATTGAGACATTACCTTCTTAAACTCATCTCTCTGGTCTACAATGTCACCACAATGGTCAAGTTAAATGATCCAGAATTGAAGCAGAACCAATCAACCAAGTGTAGAGAATTAGGAAAGTTAGTGCAAACACTACATTATGAAGTAGTTACACCAGATATGACACTGACACGTACACACCGTAAAGATATAGTAGATTGAAAATAGTCATATATATTAGTGTCTGGCACCAGGTACACAATTTTGTCAAATGTGATTTAGCAAACTCTAGAGTAGAATAGACAACAATTCCTAAAGGATATTGTTCCATTCAGGAATCAAAATTGTTGATGCAGTGTTTGATGAGGTGGTGCAAGTTACTCCGGTGCAATTGCGTGGGATGGATCTGCAAGATTATTACTCCAATGTCCAAGTCAGTCCATAAATAAAATGATAGTGAGTTATGAATAGAATCACACCTTTTTGCCGTTCATGTTTTGGTATATATATATATATATATATATATATATATATATATATATATATACATTGAACGACAACTGGGCTTATGGAGTGTTGGGCCTGTGGTCGGTCCAGATATATTTAATGACTTTTAATAGAAAGGTTAGATTGTATTGCTGTTTATACTCTATAGATTAATTATTGCATATAAATTCATCAAACTTTTAGTAATTACTTTCATAACAATTATGAAAAGTATAAAGCCTGTGGCTTATCACTTTCTAATCAAAGTGTGGAAGCAAGTGGCTGGTGGTATGTGAGGAGTCACATTCCTGTCTATTTGACTGCCAAACAGAACCTAATTATACTACTTAATCTGATTGGGAAAAAAATTGTCTAAACTTTCAATGCCAGCTATTGTTTGTCTCTTTTCATTTGTCTAGTCAATTCAAATTCTCATAATCTCCTTTTGAAATTGAAAGCACATGTACACATTTGGTTATTATTCTATTATTAGCCAAAAAAAAAACACCAATAAAGTATTGTACAATTAAGACTAACACATAATCAAGTTGATAATCAAGTTTTTAAGTATGTGATTAGAAATTCAATCTTTGACTAGTGTGCATAGAGGTCACTTCTCACAAATTTAACAGTTTTGATAATTTTTCATAATCCAGATATGATTATTATACTGATTACTTCACTTAGAAGTTAATGTCAATATTATGGTATATATAATAAAGTTTTGAACTAATAAAAAGCTATTTCTTTTATCTCTTTCTGTTATGAGGAGCGTTGGTGCTTTTCAAATTTTCATTGATGAAACATCAACTTGTCTATACATTAAGAATTGGACCCTACAAAAGACACATTCAAAAGTTGCATAATTGGCACACCACACCACATGGGAAAACCTATACTAGTTGCCTTTACAGAATTTAGCTTTCCTAATTCTCACCATGCTTAGCCCCCAAGGCTGCTTCCATGCTGTCAATTCTATCAAAAGTGATATCATCTTGGACTTAAAAAATTACACCTTTATCATTATGATTTCATTATATTACAACTCATACCATCTATATTGTTCAGGTACACCAAAATAGTCTCGTATTACTTGAGAATCGAAACTAAAGGTAGTTTATATACTACATCGAGTAGACAAAGACAATACCTCGTAGACACAGCAGTGACGCGATCGTGTGGTCAATCAAAACATTGACACTAAATTAGAAATTAAAACAATGGCAATTGTGTAAATCTATTATGAAACCATGTGCAAATTGGTTGAGACAACAAAAAGATAATTGCAACTTGTAGAACAAAACAAAGTGATAATAATATACCAAAACTAAAAGTAAGCATCAAACTTTCCTTCATGAGATTGAGAATCATTTTTCCATTTCCATTTCCAATATAGGAATAACTCTTCCTTAGGACATTCTTTCAACCCTTCTCAATCAAACTCTTTCCCTCATAAACTCTCTTTTCAACCAAGATCAATCATCAATCACACACACTTTCATTATTCTTGTACCAATAACCATGTCTCGCTTGAAACTATCAAAGAAACTCAAACCAGCCAAAAAAGCATGGAAAAACCTCTCAAACAATTTCCAATCAAAACTCCACAAACTCAACATTCAAAAAGCTTTCAAAACCACCCTTCAACACCTTCTTTCCCTCTTCCATTCCATCACTCATCTCATAACCTCGAAAACCACTCATCGTCGCACTCTCGCTTCTTCCAGATCATTATATTCCACTTCAACTTCTTATTACCATTTTCAACACAAAAACTTCGCAGCTATCCCTATCTACAACAAACCGAGCAGTAGTAGTAGTAATCATAGTAGTATTCGTCATGCGCAAGAAAACACAAGTAGAGAGATTGAAAAGGTGCATGGTGATGATAACAACAACAACATCAACAACAATGAGATGAATACTTTAGAAGATGCATGGAAAGCTGTGGTTGCTAAGTCTCCAATGATGCATGTGGATCAAAAGGCTGAAGAATTTATCTATAAATTTCGTGAAGATATGAGGCTTCAAAAAGAGAAATCATTGCTTGAATTTCATGAGAGGCTAGCAAGAAGTACATAAATCATTCATTTTTATTTATTTGATGTATATAGTATATGATTTTATATCATATGATACATATCATGGCTTGTTTTTTTTAAATGTTTTATTGAGAAGCAAAGAAATTTTTACTTTGTTTTAAGTCAATAAGTAGCAAACAAGTGATTAGCATTTAGTTAATGGTTTTGGAATGATGTGTGAAGAAGTTCTGAAGATGTATATCAAACTTGTGATGATTTTTTTTTTCTTTCTTATTTTCATTATTTGTATTCTTTCTTCTATATGTTCAAAGTTAAAAGCTGATTGATAATCAACATTGTTTATTTTAGTTTGACAAATAACAAAGGGCACAACCGTTTCAAGTTTTTGGAGATCTTACGTAGATTAATTATAATTTAATTATGATACAAGTTTATTTAATTATGATGAATATTTTATGAGATTTTATTTAAGAATAGTTTTGCATACGTTCAAAGAGGTATGATTATAGAAATTTAAAAAGAAATTTAAATAAAATATGGTGAATAACAGAGTTTTAAGAGTTGGCTGATGGTTTTGGTATACTTTCCGAATCACGGTCATTAAATAATCTCTATCCACTCAATGAGCTTCTCCAACTAACTTCAATTATTTTCCATTCTTTTCTTATAAATATTGGTTTGTTGTGGCTTTATCATACTATTTAATACATGTTTTAGGTCCATAAAATAGTCCTGTAATAAGCTTGGGTCCCTGCAAAATTGGACGGTTCACCACTTCTGAATACTTTTAAGGTGATATTTCATTTCATGTGGAATAATTATGACATTGCAAAGTCGATTTATTTTTTGGTACAATGCAAAATCGATTTATAAGATAAACCAACTATTTATAAAAGATTTTCAAGATAAGTTTCATTCAATTTGAGACTCATATCCACTCATGTATAAGAATGAACATCCAATGTTAGATTCAATAATTGGTGCTTTTTTCTTTCGTTGAAAGGAAAGAAGGATAATGAGGAGTCTAACCAATCTTAGTTAGATTTTATCAACTTAAAATTTTGGTTGGAGTTAAGTCTTAAATTTAGTTTTTCACTTATTTAACATTTTAAAAATTACTCTTTAGTTGGTTGGATATATGAAAATCCAAGCCACGGTCAGTTAAGTTAAATGATGTAAAGTTCACTTGGCAGCGATCTCTTTTTATTTGAATTAAAATAAAATAATCAAATTGATCTTTTAACTCTATCTCAGGGTTCAATTTGATCTTTATTTTTAAAAAGCGTCAAAATAGTTCTTTAATTATTCAAAAAGATTCATAATCCTTTCCGTCCATTTTTTAGTAACAACATTAATTTTTCCATGTTGCCATCTATGTTCATACGATGTAGCATTTGACTTGACATATGTTACCAAGACCACCAAAATTCCAAAAAAAATCCAAAATTTCCACCTCCACTGGAATCAAACCCACACATATTGGGTTATTTGTTTAGATATAACACCACTAGACCATATCACATTTGTTTATTTATTTGTAATATTTTACAAATGAGACATATTATTAACAAATTTATTCTGTCATATATTAAATCATAAAATTGTTTGAAACAGAGAAAGACATTAAAGAATGAGCAAAACGTATGGAATGGTCTGAAGTGATGCTGGAGGGATACGAGATGATTCGGTGGTATGCGTGTCCATGGAACTTCCTTGTTGGACTGAGAATGCTTGAAGTTGTGCTAACACAGTAATGAAAATGATAGTGCATGCAAAAATAAAATGGGAGTTACAGATAGTAATATCTTGGCTTGTTCAATTTGTTCAACACTGCACAATCTCCAAGGGCTTTCCTTTGTGTTGTTTCCAGTCTCTTGTTGTATACAAGCCTTCTCCAAGAAGTTCATCTTATTGCTATGTTGTCCACCGATTCTTTGTTGGGTAGAGGGACTATTCTTGTTCCTTTTCAATATTGCAACCACAAAAACCTGATGATATATCATATAAGGATCATTCATAGTTATACAAAATCATAACAAATAATGATGATGATGATACATACTTGAAGAATGGGGAGGAAGACGGTGGGTTGTGGAGGTTTGTTCCTATAATATAGAGTCCCAGATATGAAGGATATGAAAGTCATTGCCACGACGGCGGCAAATACGGCAAAGCCAGCGTCCATACCGGAATGAGTTTGAACCCATATAACAAGTGTTAGAGCAATAAGCTCACCGAATGGAATGCAAAATAGGTTACATTGAAGTAAGTGGAGAGCTTCTTTGATTGCAGATTTAATTGGTTAGCTCCATCAGAAATCATGCTTGGCTTAACACAACCACTTCCTAATGCCACCATGTATATTGCTATATAGAATATCAAGGTGTTGAACCCATTCACATTGAGTTGAGGAAAATGAGCTTGTGCTAACAGCAATATAAACCCCTGTGCATATGCATATGCATAGTTAATATTTAAGTCATAATGAATTAAGTAGTTAATTGGCAGTAGTATAAACTTACACAAAGTTCTATAAGGACAAAGATAAGGACGAAAAGTTCTATAACTGGTAGTACTAGTTAATATTTGTGCATGTCTTTCTCTAATTCAAACAATATGATAAAATGAATTTGTTAATAATACGTCTCATTTGTAAAGTAAATAGACAAATGTTACATGACTTAATGGTGGTATGTTTAAACAAATAACCTAATATGTGTGGGTTCAATTTTTGATGGAGGTGAAATTTTTTGACTTTTTTTTTTGAATTTTGGTGGTCTTGGTAACATATGTCAAGTCAAATGGCACGTTAAATGTCACATCGTAACATATGACACATCAGATGTCAGCATGAAAAAATTAACGCTGTTAGTAAAAAATGGACGGAAAAGACTATTGATCAGTTCATTTTGGTACATATTCCTACATGATTGCACTTAGGCATTTCTTTAGTTTTCTTTGTTTATTTTTTATATTTTAATTTGTTTTTCTAATTTACTTTATTTTTTGCTTAATTTAATTTTCATACTTAATTTTCAGCTTTAACACCTTTTATGGAAATGATCATAACTGGAGTTCCAGGAATCTGATTGAGGCGTTCTACCAGTCGATGGAAAGTTAAGAGAGAGAGAGCTACAACTTTCGTGTTGGAGTCGAAGTCAGATTAGAAGTCATATTTTCCAGAATTTCGTTTGAAGCTGCTGCATTAGTTTTATTCAGTTTCGGGTCATTTAGAATTGTGTCTGAGTTATGTATTTGACCCAGTTGGGTTGTAAACAGGTTTTTAGGTTTTCTATTTAACCTAGCAGCCGCAGCTGCTCTTTGACACATTATTCACGATTTTATTTTGTTCCTTACGCTTGAAAGAACGATGGAGAACTAATCGCCATTGAGTCAATCTACTGTATTCAGGTTCCAACACTTGAAATTATTATAATGTTAATTTTCGTTTAATTCCTTTCAATTATATTTTGTGTTCTTGTATGCTTAATTCAATTGCATGAAATATTTTGATTCAATTTGGTTGATTGTATGATCCTAACATAGACACGACATGTTTGCTTAATTCGTTTTGTGTCTGATCAATCATGTTTGCTTAATTCATGAGATTTTATCACGTTTGCTTAATTCAAAAATAGGAGCGTACATCTTACAAATCTCACCACGCTTGTCATTGAGGTTGTATCCAAATAGGAATGAATAATCCGTTTAGGGCATTATAATTATAATAATCGATGATAGTAGGGACTGAATCGGTAGATTGACTTATTTCATAATCGCTTATTTTACAACAACTTATTTCAAAAAATCGTTTTTATTTCGAAACCGAAATCAAACCCCCCATTTATCCTTTTTGTTATTGATTAATTTCTTACAAGAATCCTTGAAAACGATACTCGAGTTGTCGTTACCGCTAACTATATTTTCAAAATAACTCGATTTTGATCCACGCGCGACACGCGGATCAACTAACGTGGACCTTTTTGAACAATTAAAGGACTACTTTGACACTTTTTAAAGATAAGTGATCAAATTAGACCCCGAGGTAGAGTTAAGGGATCAATTTGGATAGAGTTAAAGAATCAATTTGGGTATTTTGCCTTGAATTAATCAGTAAGATACTTGTGCTTCCGCACAGATAAAATTATTTGATACGGTATAAAATATGTTTAAATGTATATGTAAATTTGATACGATATAAAATATATTTATATATGTATTTAAATTTAAAAGTAGCTATTAATTTTAAAATGAACCATGATTATGTAAAATCAATTAAATTAAAATATAAAGTATAAAAGGGTCTTGTGTGATGAAAAAATTAATACTTAAAAATAAAGATTTTATCTTTTAAATTAGGTTAAATTAACTACATGATCCTTTTAGTTATTTAAAAATATCAAGTTAGTCTCTTAAATATTTTTTTGTAACGTTTTGGTCCTATTTTTAAAAATCTCTGTACAATAAATTGCAAATTCATATACCATTTAAACTAATTTTTCGCGCTGATCACGAATATGTAATTAGTTTTGCGTTTGATTATGTATTTTGGTCGGATCGACAATTTTTCATTATGTATTTCGTGCAAAAAGGACCAAATTGTTACAAAAACAAAATGCAAAAGGATATACTCGTAGCAAAACAAAACATAAGGGACTACATCATTACAATTAAATAATTTAAAGGACCATGTAGGTAATTTAGCCTTTAAATTAAGATAATTATTGATTAAAATAAAATATGTATTATGTTTATAGTGATCCGTGAAATAAACAATTTATTTGATATAATATAAAACGTATTTATATACAGTTGTAAAAATGAAATTAGTTATTGAATTGTAAAACAAAAAATAATGATACAATTTCAATTGTATTAAATAATAATGCAAAAAGAAAAAAAAAAGACTCGTGACATGAAGAAAACAAAAAATAATTGATGTGATAATAATCGGTGAAATAAAAATATTATCTGATGTGTATAGATGTAAAATTTAAAATGACTTACTCAATTGTAAAATGAACAATAATAAACAATTTTAATTATTAAATAATAAAAAAAATCGTGGGATGAAAAAAGAAAAAAATTGATATTTAAAAATAAGGATTTTGTCTTTTAAATTAAAATAAAATAGATATTGTGTTGATAGTGACCCGTGAGATAAATATATAATATTGTTTTATTAAAATTAAAAAATAGGTATGTTGCTGATAGTGGTCTGTAAAAAATTTTGACATTTGAAAATAACACTTTTATCCTTCAAATAAAAACAATTGTTAATTAAAAAATAGGTATGTTGCTAACAGTGGCCTGTAAAAAATATTGAATTTTGACAATTAAAAATATTTTTTTATTGTAAATAATAAAAATAATTAATTAAAATAAAATAGATATTTTTCTAATAATAATTCGTGAGATAGAAAATTAATTTTATGTCTGACCCATTATTAAAGTGAGACAAATTCTCTACTCCACTAAAAACATAAGAGAAAAAAAAAGAAAAATAGAGATTTAAGTGAAAAATGGAAATAAGAAATGAAACTTAAGAGAGATTAAAATCAAATTTGAATTTCAAATATACAAATTTAAAATTGAGAGAGTATAAGTATGTATTGATGAATTTTTTTTTTTTTTTGGATTGTGAGGTAATGATTGTTTGTCATGTGTCAAACAAAGAGATAATGAATAAATGTATAATTGTTGGGTTTAATTATTTACAAAAATAATTTTTTAATAATACAATTTTTTAAAGTATAATGGATAAAATCGACAACTCATATCATTTATTTTTGACATATAGATGGTAAATTGATCTAAAATAGTCTACTACTATCTAGTACTATACTATTGAGTAGGTTTCCTAAATTACCCTTTTGCAAAAATATTTTACACTTGCAAAAAGACATTTTTAGTAATTAACAAGAGACACATTTTATTCACTACCTCTTCCTCTTCGCTACCAACGAGTCAAGTCAACCAATTGTTTGTAATACTAAATATTTCCCACCAATTATTTGCCTATTCTCTATTTTCAAAATTCAAAATTTTGGAGTTTTCCACTTTTTCATTATTCCTTCATTCTCTCACCTACTTTATCAGTTTTTCTCACAAAATACCCTCATCTCTTCCCTTTTATGACACTAAAATATCTCCTCACCATTCTCTTATAAATCAAAATACATCTTCAGTCTTCACTATTCTTTCATACCAAATATCTCATTTTCATCAACAACAAAACACAAACACTAACTCTCTCGTTTCCATTCATCATTATCTCACGTAATCTCCATCTACACAACTACACCAACTATCTCATCCTCTTCCTCCAAACTTCATAATGAAACATTAAAATTTCTCTACACATCAAACAACAACATAAACTCTAACTTTTATCTACTTTAAAGCAAAACTCATTAACACAACTTTCCTCACTTTCATCAAACCATATCATAAATATAACAATTTCATCATCTTCATTTTCATTTCAAACAACACAACATCATCATTATCATCTTCATCTTCATCACAAACAACATACCTTATAGAACCACCATTTTTGAAACACTCCTCACAACCACTGTGAACAGTGCGCAACCAACCCTAACAATCACCATGATCCACCGCTGCCCATATAAAAAGATAGGTAAGACAAAGTTGTGTGACTTCTATTTTAATTGATGTTGTTAAAATGATTTTGGAGAGTTTTTTTTTTTTGTTTTAATTTTAAATTTGAGATGATGAAAATGAACAATGTTGTTGTTGCTGCAATTTCTTTGTATACGAGGAAGAAAAGGAAGTCATGTATTATTTTCTATTTGTATACCATGTATTTGATAAAATTATAATATGAATTCTCATCAATATTATTTTTCTTTAAAAATATTATTGTTTATTTCCTTTATTCTTGAATGTTTTTAAACATTTTATTTATTTATTTCTGATTTATTCTGCCTAAATTTATTATTTTAGGAATATTGACCCAACATTTTTACTTTGTGAGATGAAGAATATAAGTTTTTTTTTTTTTTTTTTTTTACGGTATTAATATTCAATTTTTTATTTTAACTTTTTTTTGTTATCTTTTTATTATGATAGTGACAATAATTTGTTCTAATTGTTTACATTTTCTTCCAAATATGTAGACAAACAACAACATAACTCTCCACTAGGGGTGGGTATTGCATCGGGTCTAAAACTCAAAATCGGTCCAACCCTTAGTTTGTATATATAAACCCGTTTTCCGATCGGTTGAACATCGGGATTGTCGGGTTCGGCTATGAGCAGGTTCAGGTGGTTAAGTTCGGTTTTTTCGGATGGACCCACTTTTTTTAAATTACTGTATGAGCTTACAACAACCCAATTTTAAATATGTTTTAATTTTTAAATTTTTTTTACAGAAATCTAGTTTTTTAACTAACATTAACACAACATAAATTTTTTAACTAACATAAATTTAAAACTGGACTAAATTACAACCCATGTATTATTTAAAACTAACATTAACACAACCAAATTGAAATAACTAAAATGAAACTTTCAAAGACCAAAAGAAATTTGAATTAAAATTTACAATTTTTACTCAGTAATCAACATAAATACAACCAATAAAAATATAATAACATTACACAACCAAACATTGATTTGTAACATCTTGCATACATTTGTCAACATAACACACAACTAATATATTATTTGCTCCATAATCTGTCTTATATTTATTTTTCAATTCCTACAATAAATGTTATGCATTAAGTAAGTAATATAAATTGTTAATTCTCAAAAACTAAATTAATTCACAATATTATAAAATCATACCTTCTCAAACTTACCTCAAACTTGTCTATGCATACAATGAAAAGGACATATAACATTAGACATATTCAAATTAACATAACCTGATATCCATCAAAATCACAATAAAACATTCAAAATATGATAAATATTCATATGATAAACATTCCAAATATGATAAAAAGAAAAAGCTAATTCCATTTGTTAATTTCTTATTTGTTAAAAGCAACATTAGCTTTTGTTAATTTTACATTTATATCATACCCTCTCAAACTTTATCATTTGTTAATTTCTCCAAATACAAAGCTAATTCCATTGCTGAAACAAAACAATAGAGAAGAAAGAAAAAGCAAAAGTCATCATAATTGATTGTAGAATTTGATGCAGATAACTTTGAAACAGATAACCCAAAAACAGAAATACATAAACAACAACATTTTCATTGCAGAATTTAGCAACCTGTTTTAAAAGCAGCAACAACATTTTCATTGCAGAATTTAGCAACCTGTTTTAAAAGCAGCAACAACATTTTCATTGCATAATTTTCATCTGGCCTCTCATTTTCGCAGCAGCAACAACTTGTTTTAGCATCAACATTATAGAATTTTCCTTTGGCCTCTCATTTGCTGCATAAACTGACATTTCATCATATCACTATGTTACAAAAATTTCAAAATAAGGGAAAGTATCAATTTGACATTTCATTATATTCAGTTTGATATTCTTACCCAAATTCCTTCAAAAAAAGTGTTTGTTTTGATATTCCTTCAAAAAATACTTGTTTAGATATTTCTTCAAAAAGTGTTTGGTTGTGTAATTTATGGCTTCAAAAAATTGAGTCATTAATGACTCTAAAAAAATTCAGAAAGTGCCTGTAAACTATAGAAAACATTAGGCACAACATTATTAGGAATTCAGAAGGAATTCAACTTTATTTAACAAACAAACAAGGGAATTCAACTTTATCTAAAGAAAACCCTAACATTATCCCAATCTTGACCACTAGGAGGTGAATCAATCTCAAATAAATCCTTGTAGGCTTCATTCTCATCTTCTAGCTTTTGAAAAGCAGTTTGAAACCTTTTAACTGCATCTAACATCAAATATGTCAAGTTCTATCTAGTTGAAACATCAAGACATAATGACTTCTTGCATAAAATCCCAGCATAATCCACACATTCCTTGAACTTTAAGGCCCTATAGGGTGAAGACCTAACAAAACTAATTGCATTTCTAACATTTGAAATTGAGGTGTTGTCTACTTGTAATCTATCTCTAACAGCCAAATTCAGTACATAAGCACAACACCTCATGTGAAACCTATCCATTAAAAGACCATTCATGTTTCTTACTTTTTGTTCTAAATATTTAACAACAACATCAGTTGATGATGCGTTATCTACCGTGATGGTAGAAACATTTCTCAACCCCCGCTCTTTCAATACCTCCTTAACCTTCTTACCAACAGTTTTACCCTGGTGATTTGGGATAAACGTAAAGCTAATTATCATTTTATGGTAATGCCAATCCCTATCAATAAAATGGGCAGTGAGGGTCAAGTAATTTAGGTTTTGGACAGAAGTCTAACGATTTGTTGTAATTTCCACCATACTACAATCAAATTTAAATAATACTTTCAACCTCACTTTCTCGTCAAGATATAAATGAAAGAAGTCCCTAGCTATGGTTCTCCTTGACGGTATAGAAAATTGGGGTTCCATTTGCCTACAAAAGTACTTAAACCCCTCCCCTTCAACTGTTTTTAATGGTTTCTCATATAAAATTATTAAATAAGCCAATCAATTTCTGCAAGCTACATGATTAAACCTAGAAGTTAACGGAACCTCGATTGTTGAATATGACAATATTGTTTGGGTAGGGTCGGTAGACATGTTCAATGGATACTTGGGGACATGTTTTCATGTGACTCCTAAAGTTAGATGTTCCATGTTTCTTAGAGTCACACATATACATTTGATGGTAGTATTTATAAGAAACAACTGAAGGTTCACTATCAGGAATAAGGTTAAAGTGATCCCATACATCACATCTCTTCCTATTACCATTTGTATTAAGTCATATTTTCTTTAGGCCAGTTGGTGGAAGATTGGGTGTCGTTGTACTTTGTTGGTGTTCCGGACTGGGCCTGTAAGACAATGTCAGGAAAAGGCCATATCCGTTGGGCAAAGGTCCAAACCGTTGGCCACGATCCACGACCCACTATCTAGAAGCAGGGAGACAACGTCCCTCCCACATGCGCCACGTCACCCAACTACCCACCATTATCTCCTAAAATATAGGGGCAGTTGGACCAAGGGCAAGACCATGTGCTAGGTCTTACTTGCTCCTACGCATTCCTTGGTAGTTCTTCCTTGGGCCTAGCTGATCCAGCCCAAGGAAGGGCCTTGGCCCAACGCAAGGGGCACACTATAAATGCCCTATTTCACTAGAGGGTCAGATATTATGAATCTTTTCTCTTCTAGCTTTTTGTACCGCATTCTCACTTTAGCATCAGAGTACCTTGCAGGTACACCCCCTTTTTTCTCAGTCCATCATCGTGCTTGTTGTCCAACACCTGGAAGGTTCCTTCTAATCATGTCAGATCAGTGGCGTCGTCTGTGGGAAAAGCCTGGCCCCTGAATCTATCACGTCCTGGAGAAGCATGAGGTCAGCGTTCAAGAGGCACTTCACAACCTCTCGGCGCCACCCAAAGACTGAAGCAATCCTTGAAGCCATCATACAAGGGAAAAATGAAACGTTGCGCTCATACATCAAGCGATTTAACTAAGAAGCTGTTGAGGTGTGTCGTACCTCGAAAAATACGATCCTCGCGATGAGATGCGGAAAAACAACAGAGTCGCCACCTAACTCTATTTATTCTAACTAAAGAAATGGTAGATATAGACACAACCTAAATAGGACAAGAAATGGTCAACGGAATCACTAATCTAAGTTCGGGAGTCAGTTACGCAAGGGGGAGGTGTTAAGCACCCATCACGTCAGTTGTACTCAACAGGAACCTCTTAATCTAATTTGCGCTCAAATATTAACTTGTATTATTGTCTTCTTTTAATGATTAAGGTTTGTTAAGATTGTTTTTAAAGAAATATTTTAGTTATTATTTGTTATGGGGAAAGGTTAAAATTCTTTATTATTGTGCTCGCGAAGGATTAAAATCCCCGTGCCTATGTATTCCCTTGTGCAATGGGAAAGTCAGAGCTTCGTAGTTCGTGCAACTACGGTTTGTGTTTTTTAATGAACAATTGTTTGAAATGCTTTCTAACTGCTAAGCGTTGGCTTATATGCTCGCGATAGGAGGCTGAAGCGCTAGCTTGTTTGTGAGGTGGAAAGATTTAAACAATGTTTGTTTAGAGAAAAGTGTTTGACCTTTGTTAAGGTGTTTTAAACGAAAGGGCGAATGAACCACAACACATGGGGCTAGCCTATGAGTGATTGCATTCAAGAACTATGTGGAGTGCTTGACTCCAGAATTCAGTTCCTTCGCTGATTAATTATGAAAATGATTTGTATTTGTTGGTAGGTTTTAAGTTGTATTTTAAAGAAAGAGACAAGTCATCATCTTAAAGGGAAATGTCTCGCTTATTCTACCACAAACATTTGAGGAATGAAATCGAAAGAAGCTTTAAACTTGGATACGAGGATCGAAAAGCAATGCCACATTCTTTCTTTGAGAAATGAAATCGGAAGAACTTTAAACTTGGATATGAGGACCGGCAAGCTATGCCACATTCTTCCCTTGAGAATAATTGTTTGTAAAATTTGATTTGTGTTTGTGGAGATAAAGAGAATATCTTTCCTACAAAGATGAATCATGTCTCGTCTTTTGAGGAAGTTAAGTGTTTTGAACACGAAAGAGTGAATGAATTACAACCCGAGGGCTAGCCTCAAGAGTAATTCAATTCAAGAACCCGAGAAATGCTAGATTCCTGAGTTCAGTTCTTTCGTGTAATTAATTGAAAGATTTCCGGTATTTTAGGAACAAGAGGGCGAATAAACCACGTCGCGTGGGGCTATCCTATGAGTGATTTAATTCAAGGACTATGTGGAGTGCTAGACTCCAGAATCCAGTTCCTCCGTTATTTGATATGTGGTAAATTGGATGTTTTAGGGTTTAATGTTTTTAATAACGAATGAATAAATGAAACACTACGCGTGGGGCTAGCCCAAGTGTGGTTCATCAAAGACCCGCGGAATGCTAGATTCCGATGTTCAGTTCCTCGTTAATTAATTTATGACGTGTAAAGTTGTGCAGATGGCAATCACATAGGTGACCGACTTACGTGTGTGCAAAATGTAGGCGTAGAATTGTTTGATCGATTTTGTGAATTCGAATCCTAGTCCCTAAAGGTGTTCCTAGTAATACGAAACCGTAAAGTAATGGCGGAAAGATAAATTGCATACAAAGTAATCGGGAGAGGGATACAAGTAAGTTACACGGGATTGCGATGAAATAAAGGGTTCCTTGTAATTTGCCCAAGAAAAAGCGTGTGTGCAGTGTATGAATTAATCTGAGGCGTCGAAGCTTAATATTGTATAAGAATAAAATAAAATAAATAAATAGGCTAAATAACAAAATAAATTATGAAATAAAATAAATTAAATAAAATGGCCTCATATTGATCGCGATTTTACCGATTTATTGAAATCAAATTAAATCAGACCTTTTGTTATATCATTGGCCCAAAACAAATTAAATATAAAAAAGAACAAATGACTCACTAATATTTTTTGGACATTTTTCTAGACAGAGAGATTATTATCGAGAAATTAAAAATTAGAATAGAAAAAATAAATTATAATAAAAAACTAACATTATGAAACAAAAAACAAACAAAAAAAAGAAATAAAAAAAAAACAAGAAATGTGAAAAGGAATGCTAGGTTAACTCAAGGTGTGCAAATAGGAATCTAAGACCATGGGCTAGAGAGGCCCATGGAGCACCAAATAAGTCTTAACAAACAAATCCAGGATGCATAAAAAATGTAGGTTTGATAAAATAATAAGTAATAAAAAAACACAGTAAAATATAATGAGAAAAACTATGGACGCATTTCTATTTCACAAGCACGATTCAGAATAAAACAGAGCCTACCCTCAAACTCGCTTCCATGATCTCACACCGGCGACGCTTCTTCTCCGTCTCGCGAAAAATCTCCTTCTCAGAACGTTTCTCCGTCTCTCTCACCATCTCAATCACGTTCTCAAATCCAGCGGCGACTCGCGGTCCGTGTTTTGCTTCTGTTTTCGATTTTGCAACAACTTGTTCTTGGGTGTTTGGTTCGAAGATGGTGGTTTTGGTCGACGGTGGTTGAGGTTAGCTTGGTAGTGGTTTTGACGTTTTTGTTTCAGTTTGTTTGTCAGAGGTTTAAGGTTGAAGTGGTGGATGGCGGCGAGGTTTGAAGATGGCGGTGTTCAGCGGTTTATGTATGGTGGCGGTTTGAAAGGGTGTTGAGGTTTCTGCGTTTTGGAAAGGGTTTCGGATTGCGGGGATGTTTGGGTGGTTGTGCGGTTTTTGTGCGGTTCAACGGTGGTGGAAGGATGCGGTGATGTTCCGGTTTGCAGGTTTTGAAGTGGTGTTGTAAAATGGAGGTTCAGAGTGGTTTGAAAGAAAATTTTATGGTCTTCTCTTCTGAGATTTTTCAATCCTCTTTTTCTGATGTTCTCCCCCCTTTTTATTTTTGATTTATTTTCTTAGTCCTGTTGTTGATGATAGGTTGCTGTCAAAATGCTGCAGAAATTCAAGTTTTTTTTTATGTTTATTTTGGTCAATGGTTTTGAAACGCCAGGTAATAGCATAGCAGGGTTATGTTGTTTAGTGATAGACTTTGAGGCTTGTGTAGCAATTTGTGCAAGTCCCTTTCCAAATGCAGATTTTAACTTCTAGCTAAAACGGTGAAAAACCAACGTGTGGGTTGCGTGTTGCAGAATGGAGTATGTAGTGTACAACAGCTACTACAATGAATCATGTTTGTACCAATATTTTTTTAGGCTAGTTATAAAATAAACAAACATACAAATAGAAATAATAAAATTTAATTAAGATTATACTAACTAAATTAGACTAATAATTAAAATATTTAGAAAAAACTAATTAATTATTATAATTATAATAATTAAAAGCTAATTAAGATAAATTAAAAAACAAACATACAAGCTAATCAGATTAACTTAAATTTAACTAAAATAATAATAAACTAGTAAGATTAATCTAATTAAAATTGAACTAAACATTCTTAAAATTGGGTAAAAAACATGATTTTTCATTAACTTTAAAAGGAAATAAAATAAGCTCATTTAGAAAAGTAAAACTAGTTAATAAAATTAAATTAAAATAAACATTTATAAATCAACCTAAATCAAATTTAAAAATTAAATTAACTTGAATAAATAAAAATAAATAAACTTACATAATGACTAAATTAAAATAAATTAAATGCATGATTAATGCATAATGAGGTGTTTTAATTAAAAATGAAAAAATGATACAATCGATATATCGACGAAAACTCGTCAAATGAATGAAAAATTTAGAAAAAGTATAGTCAAAATTTAGGGTGTGACAAGGTGGATACGATCGATTACATGAAAAAATATCTCCTTGAGAAATGGCTCATCCCCGAAAGCGAGCTAAACAGAGCTGTCGGGATTGAGCCACCTGGCTCCCTCGACGAGCTCCTGCACAAAGCTCAAACATATATCAGGTACAAGGAGAAGCAAGTCGGCCAAAGTGTCCGGAGCAACCGCGGTCAGGACGATACCAAAAGTTCCAAGCACGAAGACTACACCGCCCCTTGCCGCACCGGGGAGAGGCGAAGAGACGACAAACCTCACGGGGTCCACGAAGGAAGAGGAATAACAGGGTGTTTCTCCGAGTATACACTACTGATCGCTCCTCACAAGCGCATCCTCGCTGAATGCATCAACTCTGAGTTCAAACAGGGCAGAGTAAGGTTCCCCAAACCTACAACACCCAAGCCCTACACTGACAAGTCAAAATACTTCCGCTTCCACAGAAGCCACATGCACATGACTGAAGATTATGTCCATCTGAAAAATGCGATCGAGATCCTGATTAAGGAAAGCCACCTCAAGCAGTACACCAAGAGAATTGATAATCCTCGACATGAGGACCTGACTACAAAGAGAAACTACGAGGACTCTCCATCAGACGGTTCCCCCTTTCCAAGTAGCCCTCTGCATATCACGCCCTGAAGATTTCCACCTCTCCGACATCCACATGGGAGGACAACTCACTGCTCACAGTCCATGGGAGGAATAAACAACGAAAACACTGCCGTCTCTATCAAATGGAAATTCGACGAGCTCTTACTGATCGCACCTGATCAATTGGTGACACTGACAAAACCTCGGGGAAAATCCAACCCTATATATTTTTTCCTCGAGGAATTACCAAACGGTTCACCCAACTCCAGCATTCCCTTACTGATAAGGGCGAAGATGGCATGTTTTGACGTTCGACGCATTCTGGTCGACCAAGGCAGCTTGGTGGATATCATGTATGTCCACATGTTCAGAACTCTCAAAATGGATAAGAAAAACCTATCCCCTTACGCTGGATCCAACCTCCAGGGATTCAAAGGAGCTGCCACAAGACCGTGGGGATATGTTGAGCTACTCGCCTTATTTGGAGAGGATGAGACGACCAGTGAGGTTAAATTTCAATTCATGGTGATCGAATGCCCCTCGTTGTACAACTACATCCCTGGGAGACCTATTATGGACGAGTTAAAAGAAATACCCTCCACTATCCATTTAAAGATGAAATACTACACCAAGCATGGTTGCATGGTTACTATTCACGGGGACATCGAGGCAGCCCACAGATGCTACGATGCAACAGTCAAAGGACGGGCCATAATCAACACCTCCAAAGGCAACAAAAAACCAAGAGTCAAGGAGCATCCGCCTTCACCTCGAGTCAACTCCATAGACCTCGACAATCGCCTCAGAGAGGATGACACTGAAGCATGGGGACCCGTCAACAAGAAGACTCCAACACACCCAGAATGCCCAATCCCTGACGACGAATTCAATTTCATCCCATTTGGAAGATGACCCCGACAGAACTGTGAAGATAGGTACCAGTCTACCGTCGGTGAAAAAAGAACAACTGGCAACATTCCTCAAGGAGAACACGAACCTGTTCGCATGGAATGCTGGTGAGATGCTCGGTATCAACCCCGAGGTTGCTTACCATCAATTAGCCATAGATCTGGCCATTAGGCCCGTAGCATAGCGTAGGCGCAAGAAGTCTCCTGAGAAAGCGGAGGCTGCCGAGCAGGCTGTAAAAGACCTCTTAGAGGCATATTTTATTTCTGAAGCCCAATACACAACCTGGCTCTCTAATGTAGTTCTTGTTAAGAAAAATAATGGAAAATGGCGAATGTGTGTTGATTATACCGATCTCAATAGGGCATGTCCCAAAGATGCTTTTCCTTTGCCTAACATAGATAAATTGGTCGACAACTCTACAGGTTTTAAACTTTTGTCCTTCATGGACGCATATAGAGGATATAACCAAATCCCCATGTCGAACACCGACAAACAACACACGACCTTTATGACCCCGACTGGAAATTACTAGTACAACATTATGCCTTTCGGACTGAAGAACGTCGGGGCTACATACTAGCGAATGATGAATAAGGTCTTCCAAGGAGAGACTGGGGACATGCTCGAGGTGTACATGGACAACATGATAGTAAAATCACACGAGGAGCTCAATCATACCCAACATCTTAGAAAGGTCTTCGAGCAAGGAGGTGCAAAATGAGGTTCAACCTTGAAAAATGCACCTTCGGTGTACGGGCAGGGAAGTTCCTCGGCTTCTACCTCACCGAATGATGGATCAAAGCCAACCCCAACAAATGTTTGGCGTTCTCGGAATTCCCAACCCCAAACTCGAAGAAATCCATTCAATTGCTCAACAACATGCTCACTTCCCTATTCCGTTTCTTCGCTGAATCCGCACAACACACACTTCCTTTCTTCAAGCTACAACGGAAGGAAGCCGCCTTTGAGTGGACCAAGGAGTGCGAGCAAGCATTCCGAACCACCAATAATGTCGCAACCTCTGGCAAAGGAAACATTATACTTATACCTGTCTGTAGCCACCGAGGCAGTTAGCACAACCCTCATTCGCAAAACAAGTGACGAGTAAAAACACATTTATTTCACGAGCAAAGCCCTTTAGGGACCCAAGCTCAGATACCAGCAGATCGAGAAGGTCTCCTTGGACCTGATAAACATAGCAAGGAGACTGCGACATTATTTCCTCGCCCATACAATCAAAGTCCGAACAAATCAACCCACAAACAACTACTTGGACGAACTGATATGGCCGACAGAATGTTGAAATGGTCATTAGAACTATCAAAATTCGACATCCAATACGAAAGAAGGAAGGCCCTTAAAGCACAGGTCCTGGTCGACTTCGTGGCGAAATGACGTATAGCCCAACCCCGACTAGTGGCGCCCACAAATGGACGATTTTCATCGACGGTGCTTCTAGCTCATCGGGAAGTGGCGCATGTATCATCCTTGAAAACGAAGACGACATCCTGATTTAAGTATCACTAGCATTGGCCTTCCCGACTTCGAACAACCAAGCCGAATACAAAGCATTCCTGGCAGGTTTACGACTGGCCTAAGACCTAGGAGAAAAGAAAATGAAAATCTCCACTGACTCTCATCTCGTAGCGTCCCAAGTACGAGGAGAATATCAGGATAAGAACGAGAACCTCATCAAATATCTAGCCATAGTGAAAGACAAACTATAGAAAATAGAATCTTAGGAGGTCCAACACGTCCCACGAGAGAACAACGCCCGAGTAGATGTCTTATACAAATTGGCGAGCACATGAAAGAAGGGAGGAAAATATTCGTGATCCAAGAGATCCTCCCCTGACCAAGCATCGAGAAAACATCCCCTCCACTTAAGGTGCATGCCATTGGCGACACTCATTGTTGGATGACTCCCATCCACACCTACCTCACGAGGGACGAACTCTCAGCGGATCCAAAAGAGGCATCTGCAACCAAAAGAAGGGCGTGTTCATACGTCTTCCTCGAAGGTAAAATCTACCAACGAGGTTTATCCATCCCACTACTCAAGTTCATCAAGGAAGAAAAGGTCCCCGACATCTTGGGAGAAATTCATGGAGGAATCAACGCCCAACACCTCGACGGAAAGTCACTAGCATGGAAAGCACTCCGAGCAGGCTACTATTGGCCGACAGCGCAACACAACACAAAGGAGCATGTCAAGAGATGTGAAAGGTGTCAAAGAAACGCAGACATGCACCTAGCTCCCCCTAAAGAGATAAAAACACTTTCCTCCCCGTGGCCTTTCACTTGGTAGGGAATGGACATCCTCGGACCATTTGTGACCGATTCCCACATTCAACAACCGAAGAGACTCCATTCCGCATAACATATGGGATGAAGGCAGTCATCCCGGTAGAAATCCGAGAACCCTCGAGGCAGACTGTAGCACCATGTCGCTCCCACTAAAAGACACCCGGGTCAGATAGGGTACAGACGTGAACGGTTGGCGAAAGGAGAAATGAAATGAACTGAAAAGAGTCGCCAGCTAGGCATTTTTATCCCGAAGGAAAGGTAATGCTGCATAAACCTAGGAAAAGATGGATAAGACGGTTGCAAACTAGAGAAACTGATAAAGGGGGTTGGTTACAACCTGGGAAGGTATTAGCACCCAGATTGTCCTTCGTACTCGACGTGATCCACGCTTAAAAGATTGTGTTTAAAGGGGTAGTGTCTGTGCTATCTGTGTGCAAAAGCTGGAAACGGAATGTACAAGTGTCAGTGCAAGAAAATGAAGTGAGGTGCTCAGGAATGAGGCTTAAAAAGAATGCTGGAAGAGGGGGGAAGACACAGAGACTTTTGTTTGATAACTGTTAAGTTATGCCTACGTATCCTCTCGTGCAATGAGGAAGTCAGAACACCGTAGTTCGACTCAAAGAGACTGAAAGATAAATTGACTGATGAACTGCTTGCTTGTCTATGCTAAAGTGTATGACTTGTCTGGCTCAAGTGCTAACTGTCTTGCATTAGACGGAAGAAGCAAGTTTTCATTTGTGAGTGAAGATGATGAGAAAATAATCCCGAAGGAGACGACTATTGTTTGTTTTTGTGTTTTCAATCTTTTATTGGTTTTTGGTGTTTGTCATAAGTTAATGAGCTTAAGCCTAAACCAAGGGCTATTAAACTCATCATATCCTCCCTTTTGTTAGGGATAATGAGAATACCTTAAGTATGAGATAAGCATCTCAAACTTAATTACCATAATGATGTAGGATTAAGATCATTAACCTACTTGTGATTATTTAGATGTTTTTTTTAGTTTTTTTGTTTAGTGTTAAGTAATGAGTTTAAGCCATAATCAAGAATTAGTGAACTCATTACACCATCCTAATAGAAGGATAATAGATGAGCACACTTAAGCTGAGGAAGATACCTCAACTTAATCCATGATTAGGGATTAACCTCATGACAAAACAAACCTTTATTAAAGTGGATTTTAATTAATGGTGAGATTAAGAAGTGGATTTTATGGTTTGTAAGACAACTTGAGGGGGACTTGTCCATTAACACTAGGGTTAGTCCTTCTTAACCATTAAAGGAAGAATTAGAACCCTAATGCAAGGCCCAAGTTACAAGCTAATGTCTTAGTGATTATTAAGATGGATTGATTAAGAGGTCTAAACAAATTAAGGGTTTAACACTTAAGATTAAATTTATACACTCCATCCTAAGAGAAGGATGCATGCATAAACCTAATCACAAAGTCTTAAAACCTTAAAGGTTTAGTCTCTGATATGAGATGAGAAGAGAGACACAAAGAAGACTCAAAGGTAAAACTAAGGGGGACTAATCAAAACCCTAATTATTGTCATGCTTGTATGTTCCTATGGTTTGTATGGCTTACAAGAGATCTTCAGAGAAGCCACCAATGGAAGAAGCAGATGAAAGGAGGAGAAGCTGAAGAAATAAGTTAACTTACTTCACTGAAGAAGATAAGTTACTTGAAGAAAGAAAGTGAATGATGAACATGAATGAGCAAGCTCACTCTAAAGCAAAGAAAAATGCAGCAATGATGCATAAGAAGAATGAGAAGAGAAATGAGAAATGAAGGCAAATTCACTTCTCAAATTACTTACCACCTGAAAATGTTAGCATTAAGGAAAGAAATGACATGAAAATGAAAATGTATGAAAATGTTAACCAGAAGCAAACATATGATGTAAATGATGCTATGAGATGATGCAAAGGTATGCCAAGTGCAATGAATGTTCATACAAGAGATGGAATGCAAAGGATGCGTACTTTGAAGTTTGAAAGTTCATGAAAGTTTATGAAATGAAATGAATGCACATCATGGCAAAAGGATGAAGAAATGATCAATCATGATTCTAATGTGTCCTATGATGTCTTAGATGCCATATGAATTCAAGAAATGTCATGGCAAGTTCATGTATGGATGCATATGCAAGATGAATGCAAATGAACATGCAAAATTAGGGTTTTAAGGCAACATGAGATGCAAAAGTAAAAAACAGAAGCAAAACACAAGATAAAAAATTGCAAATGAATTCAAAGGAACCCTATCCCCATATGATATCATACCCCAAAGGAGGTGACCTAACTCTTAACCCTAAGAAAGTTGTGAATTTTCTAAGTTATCTAGGGTTTTAAGGTACCTTAAGAGGGAAAATGAAAATCAAAAGGAAAATGCAAGATAAATTTGTGACAAAAATATGCTAGACACTACATGCTATATGAAGATCAATGAAAAAAGAACCAATGTCAAACCCTTCATGGTTAGGAAGAAAAGAATTCTTGAAGTTAGGGTTCAAAAATGGGATTTTTATGAACCCTAAATTCAAGAAAAATGTCAAGATTGAATCAAAACTAAAAATATATTTTGTATGAATGGTTTGACAATGTTTCTAAATGTCCTAAGATGCAATGTGATTTTTTTTGGAATTTTTAGAAACCTAATTGATATTTTAATTAATTAATTTCCATTAATTAATTAAAATAAACATTTAAATATTTTAAAATGGTTTTTTAATGCAAAAAATAAAAATAAAAATGTTTTTGGGTGAAGAAAAATATTTGAATTAAAAATGCAGAAGGAAAATATTTTTGGAAATTTTTAAGTATTTTAAATAAATTATACAAAACAAATGATAAAAAAAATGAAATAAAAATAAATAAAGGCTGGTCAACTGATCCAGTGGACCAGGTTTGAATCTGGGCTGACTGCGCGCGCAGATGGGTGGACAGGATTACATCTGACTTAATTTTAATTAATTAATTAATCATAATTAATCCTAAGTGGAATGATCTGGGCCGTATATACGCGCGCAGAATTGGATCCTATGGCTGACATTCAAACCTGGCCACTAAACCCTAATTAGGGTTCTAATCACTCTCAGGTGACCGGAGCTAGCTCCGGTCATCTTCTCCGGCCACTCAATCTTACTATCTCTCTCAAAACGCAAAATAAACTCACCAAACTCTCCAGAAATGATCCTCACCTCATTCTAAACAAGATTCACCCAACAAATTTCATTTATTTCACACGAACATCAAGATTCGAAGCAAAACGGAAAATCACACAGAAATTTAAGAAGCTTCATACATGCTTATTTCTCACTTATTTTCAAAACCAAATAGATCATGATGATCAGCAAAGCATACAAAACATTTCTATAACCTAAAATTACATTTCTGGAAAATTTGTTCTTGAGGATATCTGAAGTGAAGCTTTCTCAATCTGAGCTATCTGGCCTCCTCTTTGGTTCAAAACGACTCCAATGATCCCTCTGATGAAGCTTTGATGCTTGAAAGGAGTTTGTAATGGCTGGTTTGAGAGCTTTCACTATTGCTGGCCAGAAATCGTGTTTTGGTTTTGGGGTTTTTTTTGGTTGCAATGAAGGGTGGGAAATGATCCTTTGATGATGCAGAGTTGATTGATGAAAAGAGTTTGAAGTTTGGGTGTGTGTGCTGTGAGTTTAAAAAACTTTTTCAAATGGGGTGATTTTTGGGAACTTGATGATTCTGAGCATTCAGACTAGCTTGTGTTGTGTTATGGCTTGCATTTTGTCCACATAACAATGTTTGATAAGTCAGAGGAGTTGTTGTGGACTGTGGTGATTGGTATGGGCAAGTTGCCAAAATGTCAACATGACTTGTACTTGAGGTATGAGCTGGTTTTGCAGCTGGATTTTGGCTTGTCCTGACTCAGCAGAGATCAAGGAGAGCCATGGAATTGGTTTTGTGGTGATTCAGCAAGTGGAAGCATGGTTGTGTATCATTTTGCAATTTCCATGAAGTTTGGCCCCTTTGTGATTTCTTCATGTGCAAGGCATGAAATGAGATGGTTCTTTGGGCAATTCTGATTTTTAGGCAATGTAATATGTTTGTATGATGAATAGAAGTGTATTAGAAGTCACAAAATGGCTTGGTATGTGAATTTGCACAAAATCCTCTTTGGTGTGAAACCTACAATTATGTGATTTTTGCCAACTTTGCCAAGCCATAACTTGAGTTCCATAATGAATTAGAACTTGTTCTTGTACTTTTTGAAAAGGGAATGATCCAATCTACAACTTTCATGACCAACAATTTTTCATTTGAAGCATTTTTGGTTGAGAAAGAGGAGGTTGAAATACTTTCCCAAAATGGAAAGTTTCCATTACAAGTCATTTCCATTTTGGCAACTTTTGGTCTAGCTCAATTTTCTTCAATTTTATGAACTTCCAAGCACTTCAATGATCAAATAAAGATCATATAACTTCGATTTGATGAAAAATCCACTTTGGTTCCATGGTTGGGGGCCTCAGATGCCCTGATTTTGCTCTGACTTGCTCAAGAAGTTACCCAGTGAACAGATGACTTCCATAATGAATTTCTTCATCAAACTTGGTACACATGATCCTTATAACATATTGAGACTATTAGAAACAAGAGTGACAAAATTTTTTGGAGTTATGGCCTCTGAAACCAAAACCCTAATTTCAGGTCATCTGTGTAGTGAAACCCTAGCTCTGCTTCCATGCTTTCCAAGTTCTTGTGATTTCTTGACTTCCTTGATATTTAAGGGATGTAAAATAATGATAGAACACACATGGACCCTCTTGGAATGATTGGAGACCTTTGGAGTGGCTCAGATGGATCCTTGGATTGCTCAGATCACAAACCCTAGATGTAGATGAACTTGAACTAATGCAGATGAAACAAAATGCAATATGATATGATATGCTTAAACTTATGCAAGGATGAAAGATCACAAGCCAAGGTATGAAAGTAGTGAGGGAAAATTTGGGGTGTTTACAGCTGCCCCTATTCAAATACGAGTTAGCTGTGCAGGATGTAAGCGCCTGGCTTAACAGACAAGCAAGATAACTTGTGGTTGAATACCAAAGACAGTCCAAAATTTGCACTCGCTGGGGGAGAAGAAGAAAAGGGATATAAATTGTAAAAGAAAGTATAGTATGATTATCAAAATGCGGGCAACGGAGGACGACCATCGAGCAAAGGACGGCTGCTGGGGATAAAGCAATGACGGGGACGGTCGACATGCTGGGGAAATAAAGAGATCATGATGGGGACGGCCAACAAGTTTCTCTGGGGATTAAAGTAAAGACAATGATGGGGACAAACATCAAATTTGCAAAGTAAGGTAACCAACGATGGGGACGGCCATCAGTTCAAAGAACAAATGAAATAATGATGAGGGACGGTCATCAAAGGTGAAGGACGATCACCTAGCAGGGGACGACTGCTCTTTGTCACGACATAGGACGAATGTCAGATAGAAAAAGGTCGACGATGGGGATGGCCATCGGATAAGCATGATGAAGGAAGATCATCAAGAGGTGAAGGACGATCACCTAGCAGGGTACAACTGCTCTCGGGGTTTATCATGACATAGGATGAATGTCAGATAACAAGATCAACGATGGGGACGACCATCGGATAAAATGATGAAGGACGATCATCAAGAGGTGAAGGACGATCACTTAGCAGGGGACGACTTCTCTTTATCACGACATAGGACGAATGTCGGATAGAAAAGGGTTCCAATAATGGAGACTCCGCTGAGGAAAGGATGAGGGACGATCATCCCTAGGTGAAGGACGATCACCTGGCAGGGTATGTCTGCCGAAAGTATCATGACATAGGACGAATGTCAGATAAGAGAAAGGTTATTTCTACCGGGGAACGGTAAACACGGACGAGTGCTTACGCTTAAGAAATAAAAGGTATAAGTGTTTGACGCTGTGTATAGATTAAAGATGCGGACGAGCATCCTTAAGACTATGATACGGACGAGTATCGGTAGAAACAAACGCTGACGCATGTTCAGAGATGATGGTACGGACGAGTACCAATTGGTTAACAAAGAACACGGACAAGTGTCAAATCTGTGGGGATATGAATATATGTATATATAAGATACGAACGAGTATCTGTATAAGTATGAACAAGTATTGTGAAGTATGAGCAAGACACGGACGAGTGTTCAACTTGCTGGGGAAAGGTGAGACGGACGAGTGTCAAGAGAGAAAATGTATAAGTTATGAACTATATGTATGAGAGTGTAAAAGGTATTCTGGCGACCTGTGGGGATAGGATGACACGGACGGGTGTCAACAAGAGTGTATTATAACAAGTGTTTGGTTTGCAATAATTGACTTGGCAACCATGCTAGGGAGCGGTGACACGGACGGGTGTCAAGAGAATGTATATAGGTTTCTGTATTCAAATAGGATGTTTATGGCTTATCTACGGGGGATGATATGACATAGATGAGTATCAAAAGGTTCATATGAGAATGCATCCGTGGGAGAGTGCAAAGGGGACGCTTCGTCTTTTATTATATATATTGCTGATAAGGTACTGTTGGTATTTACAGGTGACTGGTTCGAACCTGATTTGTGATCATGCAAATGTTTAATTTTTGCCGTAATGCTCCGTAATAGACGGAATGCTACGCTTTGTGGGGAAAAATGATGTGAATGCTATGATTATGCAAAAGAAACTGATCAGGGATTCGGATCCTGCTGTTGGAGATCTCTGGCCCATCTGCGTGGAAGGATATCCCAGTAGGGGATGAGATCATTGGTAGATCTGACAAAACATATGGTTCTGCTTGGGGGACTAGATCATTGATAGATCTATCCAGTAAGAAGATATCCCAGCTGGGGATGAGGAAGCCTCCGTCACTTTGTTGTGTGAGAATTCAGACATTACTCTTCTTAGGAGAGGCTAGAACTCTGTGGGGAGATAGTTCTTTTATCTTTGAGTCCTGGAACTCTGTTTGGGGGAGGAAAGATCACTGAGCGATCTTCCTAGAGATTTCTGTGAGGATCCCGGCCGGGGACGAGGAGGCTTTGACAACTCTATTGGGGAAAAAGCATTTCAGATGCTGCTTGGAGAAGATGTGTTGGGGAAGTGATGCTTGGCATGCCCCATGGCGCGTATTTGAACACCCGCAACCTGTTAAGACAAAGAAACGCACAAGTGTCCCGAGGTATCCCTCACCGGATTCCGCTATAGGAGTTAGATATTCCTGAGAGTAAATACATTTCCTGCAAGCATTTAATTTAGAAAGGCACATCTGTTTTATGCAAATATTATATCATGGATATTGGACATTTTGCAAACGAAACAAAAATGTACGAAACGAGGCGTGACTGAAAATATGATTTTATTAACCTGGGTGCCCTGAATTGGCAAATACAGTCAAAGAAACAGATCCCCTGGAATGAGGAGATTGTTACAAATTGAGAAAAGTAAAAATGCTGGTAATGTTGACGGTGCTCCGACGAGCTTCCTTTGTTATGACCTGTATGACCTTGACATTTTTCTTGTCTTGCTTTCTGAAGAAGGTTGATTCTGGCTGATGCTTTATCCTTTCGAAGTTTGCCATAAGTGATACAGACAAATTCAGAATGCAGTTGTTCGCTTATTCCCTGATTTTGTATGGATCGCCCTTTCGGGTTTTCAATCCACTGGGATACCCATTTTTGCCTAAGTTGTCCAATGCGGCTTTTCAACTCAGCGGGTGTACATTTTTTCAATTTTCCCTTATTTTTGCCCGAGTCCTTTATTCTGTTTTTGACTCGCCGGGATGCCCTATTTTTGCCTGGACTTACATTTTGTTTTTATGTCCAGCGGGTCATTTTATGTGAAGTATTTTTTAACTGCATCTGAATTCACAGGGGATAAGAAATCTTCACCATCCATAGTAGTGAGCATCAGTGCTCCACCGGAGAAAACTTTCATTACTATGAACGGACCATCGTAATTTGGAGTCCATTTGCCCCTGTGGTCTGTATGAGGAGGAAAAAGTCTTTTCAGCACAAGATCTCCCACTTGGTATTCCCGAATCCCGACTTTCTGATCGAAGGCTTACTTCATTCTTTTCTGATATAATTGTCCATGACAAATTGCAGCTAATCTCTTTTCTTCGATCAGATTCAGTTGGTTGTACCGAGAACGGACCCATTCTGCTTCATTCAACTTTACATCCATCAGTACCCGTAAGGAGGGTAGCTCAACTTCAACAGGTAGGACTGCCTCCATACCATACACAAGCTGATACGGTGTTGCCCCAGTGGACGTTCTGATTGAGGTTCGATACCCATGCAAGGCAAATGGTAGCATCTCATGCCAGTCTTTGTAAGTAACCATCATCTTCTACACAATCTTCTTGATGTTTTTGTTAGCCGCCTCAACAGCGTCATTCATCTTCGGCCTGTAAGGAGAAGAGTTGTGGTGTTGGATTTTGAAGTCCCGACACAGTTCTGCCATCATTTTGTTTTTCAAATTGGAACCATTATCAGTAATGATTCGCTCGGGTACTCCATATCGACAAATGATGTCTCTTTTTAGAAATCTGGCTACCACTTGTCTAGTGACATTTGCATACGAAGCTACTTCAACCCACATGGTGAAATAGTCAATGGCTACCAGGATGAATCTGTGGCCATTTGAAGCAGTCGGTTCGATCTTTCCAATCATTTTAATGCCCCACATGGCAAAGGGCCAAGGTGAAGACATTACATTCAAAGGATTCGGAGGCACATGCACTTTGTCTGCATAAATCTGGCATTTATGACACTTCCTGGCATAGGCACAACAATCTGCATCCATTGTGATCCAGTAGTAACCTGGCATTAACAATTTCTTAGCCATTGCATGTCCTCCAGCATGGGTACCAAAAGATCCTTCATGCACCTCGTGCATCAACAAATCTGCTTCTTTCTTATCAACACATCTGAGCAGAACCAATGTCAAAATTTCTCTTGTATAATGAGCCATCAACATTCAGGAAGAAACTACCAGCCAACCTTCTTAATGTCTTCTTATCATTGGATGATGCCCCAGGTGGGTATGTTTGATCCTCTAAGAAGCACTTGATGTCATGGAACCAAGGCTTGTCATCTTTAGCAATGTACACGGAGAATACATATGCTGGTCGGTCAAGTCTGGATACCGAAATCCGAGGCACACAATTGGCAGTCTGAACCTTGATCATGGAGGAAATGGTAGCTAAAGCATCTGCGAAATGATTTTTGTCTCGAGGGATGTACTCAAGTTTGACTGTTGTGAAGAAAGTCAATAATCTCCTCGTATAGTCACGGTATGGAATCAGATGCTCTTGGTGAGTGTACCATTTGCCATTGGTCTGATTGATTACCAAAGCTATATCCCCAAATAAAGTTAAAGTCTTGATCCTGAGGTCAATGGCTTCCTCAAGACCCATGATACAGACTTCGTATTCAGCTTCATTGTTAGTGCATGCAAATGTGAGTTTTGCCGAGAAAGGCATATGAACTCCTTTAGGTGTAATGAGCACTGCACCAACTCCTCGACCATTCATATTGATAGCCCCATCAAACATCATTGTCCATTCTTCTTCTAGGTCAGGCCCTTTAGTGTGAATAGGCTCTTCATGATCTTTTGCTTTTAGGAACATGATGTCTTCATCAGGGAAGTCAAATTTCATTGGTTGGTAATCATCAATGGGTTGCTCATCTAGATAGTCAGATAGTACACTGCCTTTGATGGCCTTTTGAGATGTGTACTAAATGTCATACTCTGTCAGAATCATTTGCCATCTTGAAACCCTTCCGGTAAGTGCTGGCTTCTCAAATATGTACTTGACTGGGTCCATTTTTGAGATCAACAAAGTAGTGTGAGTCAACATATACTGTCTTAGTCGGCGAGCAGCCCACGCTAAAGCACAACAAGTTTTCTCGAGCAGTGAATAATGTTGTTCACAGTCGGTAAACTTTTTGCTTAGGTAGTATATTGCATACTCTTTTCGACCAGACTCGTCATGCTGGCCCAACACACACCCTATTGATCCCTCTAATACTGCCAGATACATTATTAGAGGTCTTCCTTCAACTAGAGGCATAAGAATTGGAGGTTCTCGTAGGTACTCCTTGATTTTGTCAAAAGCCTTCTGACAATCTTCGTTCCACCTGACCGTTTGTTCCTTTCTTAATAATTTGAACAAGGGCTCACATGTTACAGTAAGGTGAGATATGAACCTTGATATGTAGTTCAATCTACCTAAGAACCCCCAAACTTCTTTTTCAGACCTAGGTGCAGGCATCTCTTGAATGGCTTTGACTTTGTCAGGATCAACTTCAATTCCTTTTTCTCTTACAATGAATCCCAACAGTTTACCGAAACGTACCCCGAATGTGCATTTGTTTGGGTTTAACTTCAGCTGATATTTTCTCAGACGCTTGAACAACTTCAACAGATTTACCAGATGATCTTCTTCAGTGAGGGACTTGGCAATCATGTCATCCACGTAGCATTCAATTTCTTTGTGGATCATGTCGTGGAATAATGTTACCATTGTCCGTTGATAAGTAGGACCGACATTCTTCAGTCCAAAAGGCATTACCTTATAACAAAATGTTCCCCAAGGTGTGATGAAGGTATTTTTCTCCATGTCTTCGGGTGACATCTTGATCTGATTATACCCAGAAAATGCATCCATGAAAGAAAATACCGAGAACTGAGCTGTGTTGTCGACCAATACATCAATGTGAGGTAATGGAAAATCATCCTTCGGGCTAGCTCTGTTCAGATCCCGGTAATCCACACACATCCGTACTTTGCCATCCTTCTTAGGCACTGGTACAATTTTAGAAACCCATGGCGGGTAACTAGTCACAGAAAGGAAACCGACGTCCCACTGTTTCTGTACTTCCTCCTTAATTTTCATGGCCATATCCAGACGAGTACGGTGTAGCTTTTGCTTCACTGGAGGACAGTCTTCTTTCAAAGGCAGCTTGTGCATAACAATATCAGTATCCAGACCTGGCATGTCTTGATAGGACCAAGCAAAGACGTCAACGTACTCTCAAAGCATGTCAATAAGCTGTTCTGTCACTGAATCTTGCAGACTGGCTCCAATCTTCACTTCTTTCAAGTATTCTTCGGTACCAAGATTAACTTTTTCAACTTCCTCCTGATGAGGTGTGATCACTTTCTCTTCTTGCCTCAACAACCTGGCTAACTCTTCTGGTAACTCATACTCCTCTTCAACCTGTCGCTCCCAACAAATGAGGCTAAGTCAAATGGGGTACAGACGCGAACGGTCGGCGAAAGGATGAAATGAAAAGAATAGAGTCGCCAGCTAGGCATTTTTATCCCGAAGGAAAGGTAATGCTGCATAAACCTAGAAAAGATATGGATAAGACGGTTGCGAACCAGAGAGACTGAGAAAGGGGGTTGGTTACAACCTGGGAAGGTATTAGCACCCAGATTGTCCGCCGTACTCGACGGGATCCACGCTTAAAAGATTTGTGTTTTAAAGGGGTAGTGTCAGTGCAATTTGTGTATCAAAGCTGGAAAGAATGCAAGTGTCAGTGCTAAAAGAAAGGTGAAGTGTATAGGAGAAGTGTCAGTGCAAGAACAAGAATGCAATGCTCAAGATTATGAGGCTTAGAAATAATGCAGGAAGAGGAGGGGAATATACAGAGACTTTTGTTCGATAACTGTTAAGTTATGCCTACGTATCCTCTCGTGCAATGAGGAAGTCAGAACACCGTAGTTCGACTCAAAGAGACTGAAAGATGAATTGACTTGTGAACTGCTTACTTATCTATGCTCAAGTGTATGACCTGTCTGGCTCAGGTGCAAACTGTCTTGCATTAGACGGAAGAAACAAGTTCTCGTTTATGAGTGAATTAGATGAGAAAAGAATCCCGGAGGAGACGATTATTGTTTGTTTTTGTTTTCAGTCTTTTATTGCATTTTGAAGTTTGTCATAAGTTAATGAGCTTAAGCCTAAACCAATGGATTTAGTAAACTCATCACATCTTCCCTCTGATTAGGGGTAATGAGAGTACCTTAAGTGTGAAGTCAGCTTCTCACACTTAATCACCATGATGTAGGATTAAGATCATTAACCTACTTGTGATTATTTAGATGTTTTTGGTGTTTTTGTTTAGTGTTAAGTAATGAGATTAAGCCATAATCAGGGATTAAACAGACTCATTACACCATCCTAATAGAAGGATAATAGATGAGAATGTTTAAGCTGAGGAAAGCTCCTCAACTTAATCCATGATTAGGGATTAAATTCATGACAAAACAAAGCCTTTATTAAATGGATTTTAGTTAATGATAAGATGAAGAAGTGATTTTTATGGTTTGTAAGACAACTTGAGGGGGACTTGTCCATTAACACTAGGGTTAGTCCTTCTTAACCAGTTAAGGAAGAATTAGAACCCTAATGCAAGGCCCAAGTTACAAGCTTGATGTCTTGATGATTATTAGATGGATTGATTGAAGGATTTAAACACATTAAGGGTTTAACACTTAGGATTAAAGTTATACACTCCATCCTAATAGAAGGATGCAGGCATAAACTTAATCACAAAGCCTTAAAGCCTTTAGGGTTTAGTCCCTGATTATGAGATGAGAAGAGAAGACTCAATGATGACACAAAGGTAAAAGCTAAATGGGGGACTGATCAAAACCCTAATTGTTGTCATGCTTGGTTGTTCCTAAGGTTTGTGAGGTTTACAAGAAAGATCTTCAGAGAAACCACCAGGAAGCAGATGAAAGGAGCAAAGAGAAGCAAAGTAACTTGCTTCATTTAAGAAGACAAGTCACTTGAAGAAAGAAAGTAAGATGAAGAAGAAAGAGCAAGCTCAATCTCAAACACAAGACAAAATGCAGCAATGATGCATAAGAGAGATGAAAAGAGATTGTGAGAAGTGAATGCAAATTCACTTCTCAAAGTTACTTACCACCTGAAAAGTTAGTGAAAGGAATGAAATGCAATGCAAATGAGATGCAATGACATGACACAAACCAAAACTAGAAGCATGAGTATGATGATAATGATGCTAAGAGATGATGCAAACATGAGGCAAGGCATGAGAATGCTCAAACAAACATATGGATGCAAGAGAAGCATGCTTAGAACCATGAATGTTCATGAAAAGTCATGAAATGCAAATGACATACAACATGGCAAATGAAAGATGCAATGATCAAACATGATTCTAACATGTCCTAAGATGTATTATGAATCAAATGGATGCACAAAATGTCATGGCAAGTCATGGTATGCAAGCAAATGGAAGATGGATGCAAGTGAAAGCCCAAATTAGGGTTTATGATCAATGCACAAAACAAAAATCAAAACCAGAAGCAAACATCATGATAAAAAATTGAAAATTCATTCAAAGGAACCCTAAACCTATACAAACTCACTGCCCAAAGGAGGGGTTCTAACTCTTAACCTAATGAGGGTTATGAATTTCTTAAAATTTCTAGGGTTTCAAGGTACCTTGTCAAGAAAAATGTCAAACAAATAGGAAATGCAAGATCAATTCATGCCAATTTAATCCTCTAAACTACATGCTATACAAGATGCAATGCAAGAAGAATCAAGGTCCAACTCTTAAAGGCTAGGCAGAAATGAATTTTTGAAGATTGGATCAAAATAATGCCTTGAAATGAAATTAATTCCATGGAAAATTGTCAAAAGACATCAAGATCAAAAAAGAAATTTAGTTTGAGAGTTGGAAAATGTTTCTAAGTGATTTTAAATGTCTCATGAATTTTTTTGTGATTTTTAAATACCTAAAAGTATTTTTAATTAATTAATTCTCATTAATCAATTAAAAATAAACTTTTAAATGATTTAAAAATAAATTTTAATGCAAAAAATAAAAATAAAAATGTTTTTGGTTTCTGAAAAATTAATAAAAGCTTGAATAAAAATTTTCAGAATTTTTCAATGATTTTTACTATTTTTAATAAATTGTAGAAAACAAATGAAATTAAATGAAAATAAAATTGAATTTAATGAGAAGTAATCAGAATCAAGGGCTGAGGTTTGAATGGAATGCGCGCGCATTGACTGGCGCCAGATCCAAGGGTTGTAATTCAAACTGGATGGATTTTAATTAATCCTGATTAATTAAATTAATAAAATAGGATTAGGGTTAAGTGAGAAATCTGGTCCACATGTTTGCGCGCCAGTCAGCCCTAGTCAACTCATCCCACGCTCCAGATTCAAACTCACATTAATGACTCTGATTAGCCCTAAACAAATTCAGGTGGCCGGAGAAGACTTCCGGTCGTCTTCTCCGACGAGACCTTCACCCAAACTCGCTCAAAACCTCACTAAATCATGCCAAACTCTCCAAATCAACTCAACTAAACAACCTAAACAACAATCCAGCAACAAAATCCATTTCTTTCTACTCAAAAACCAAATACGAATCAAACATCAAAAACTACAAGAATTTCAAAAACACGATACAAGCTCATTTCTCAATCTTTTTCAAAAGTAAAAGGCTCAGTGAACTCAGGGAAGCATGCTTTATCATTTAGAAACAAGAAATAAAGGTTCTGGAAAAATGAATTTCCATGGCTACCTGAATCGAAGCTTTGATTTCTGGAACTTTCTGGCTGGCCCTTTGATCCAAAACACCTCTAATGGACCTCCTGAGAAGCTTGCAACACTTGGTTGGAGTTTAAAATGGCTGGTTTGAAATATTGCTGAAGTTCTGTTCAAAGAGGGGCAAAAATCGTATTTTGATTTCAGTGAGTTTCAGGCTATGGTGATGGGTGGTTTGTGATCAGTGAAGCATGTGGAGATCAATGGTGAAGTTTGTTTGTGTGTTTGCAACTTGTGTGATGAGTTTCGAAGAGTTTTGCAAATGAAGCATAAACTTGGAACTAGGGCTTGGGGTGTGTTTCGACATGAAGTGTTATGTGCTTTGGCTTGCTTTTGATTTGTATAAACAAGTGTGATAGGTCAGAGGGTGGGTGCTGGCTTATTGTGATTGGTATGGGTCTTTGGCCAAAATGTCAACTTGATTTGTACTTGAGGTATGGGCAATGGTACAACTTGCTTTTTGGCTTGTCTTGGTTCAGCTGAGTTTAGGGAGAACCATGGAATTGTTTATGAGATGATTCAGCAAGTTGATCAAGGTTTATGTAGTGTTTTGCAAATTTCACAAAGCTTGGCCCCTTTGGAAATTCTTGCAATTCAAGGCATCAAAATGCAAAGTTCTTTGGCCCATTATGAATTTTAGAGGTCATGTGATCATGTTGTGAAGAATTGGTACACATTTGAGGACCTTAGAACACTTGATCATACCATTTTGCAAAATGCCTCTTTGGTAGAAAACTTCAAATTATGTGATTTTGGCCAACTTTGACAAGCCATAACTTTTGATCCAAAATGAATTAGGTCAAGTTCTTGTACTTTTTGAAAAGGGAATGATCCATTCTATAAATTTCATGACCAAAGTTTTTCCATTTGAAGCATTTTTGAATCAAAAAGCAAGGGTTGAAAAAGTTTCCCAAAATGGCAATTTTCATTATAAGTCAACTTTCCCAAAAAGTCAACTTTGAAAATGGCTTGAAATTCTTCAATTTTATGAACTTCTAACATCTTCCATGATCAAATAAAGATCATACATAATCAAAATGATGATGAACACCCTTTGGTTGGGTCACTGGGGGCCTCAGATGCCCTGATTTTACACTGACTTGCTCAAGAAGTCAACTCTTGATCATATGACTTCCCCATTGAATTTCTTCATGAAAATTGATATGCATGATCCCTATGCCATATAGAGACCAATAGAAACAAGAATGACCAAAAAATTTGGAGTTATGGCCTCTGAAACCAAAACCCTAATTCTAGGTCATCTGTGCAGTTAAACCTGGCTCTGCTTCCATGCCATTCTCAATTCTTGTGATTCTTTGACATTCTTGACTTTGAGGGGATATAAGATGATGCTTGAACATACATGAACATCTTTGAAGTGATTGATGACCTTTGGAGTGGCTCAAGAAGCTCTTGGATTGCTCAGATCACAAACCCTAGATGCAAATGACTTTGAACCAATGCAATGAATCAAAAATGTGGTATGAGATGCTATGATTGAGTTTATGCATATGAAGAGATCACAAGCCATGGTGTGAATGGGTGAGGGCAAATTTGGGGTGTTTACAGCTGCCCCTATTCAAACATGAGTTAGCTGTGCAGAATGTAAGCAACGGCTTATCAGGCAAACAAGTTAACTTGTGGTTGAATACCAAAGACAATCCAAAATTTGCACTCACAGAATGAAGAAGAAAAGGGATATAGGTTGTAAAAGAAAATAAAGTATATATATATAAAGTGAGGGCGACGGAGGACGACCGCCGAGCAGAGGACGACTGCTGGGGAAAGAGCAATGACGGGGACGACCGGCATGCTGGGGAGAATGCGGGAAATAAATCGATGACGGGGACGGCCGACATGCTGGGGATATAAGAGATTATGATGGGGACGGCCATCAAGTAAAGCTGTAAGATTCTTTGGGGAATATGTAAAAAGTAAATGATGAGGTATGGTCATCAGGTTCATAAAGTAATGCAAACAACGATGGGGACGGCCATCGGGCTAAACTGATGAAGGACGATCATCAGGAAAAGGAAAAGGGACCACGACGGGGACGGCCATCGGTTTAAAGAATAAATGAAATAATGATGAGGGACGGTCATCAAAGGTGAAGGACGATCACCTAGCAAGGGACGGCTGCTCTGTTGGGGATAAGATGAGGGACGGTCATCTAAGGTGAAGGACGATCACCTGGCAGGGTACGGCTGCCGAAAATATCGCGACATAGGACGAATGCCGGATAAAAGGTCGACGATGGGGACGGCCATCGGACGAGCATGATGAAAGACGATCATCAAGAGGTGAAGGACGATCACCTAGCAGGGGACGACTACTCTCAGGGTTTATCATGACATAGGACGAATGTCAGATAACAATATCAACGATGGGGACGGCCATCGGATAAAATGATGAAGGACGATCATCAAGAGGTGAAGGACAATCACCTAGCAGGGGACGACTGCTAAATATCACGGCATAGGACGAATGCCGGATAGAAAAGATCGACGATGGGGACGGCCATCGGATGAGCATGAGGAAGGACGCTCATCAAGAGGTGAAGGACGATCACCTAGCAGGGTACGGCTGCTCTCAGGGTTTATCATAACATAGGACGAATGTCAGATAGAAAAGAAATTTTGCTTTGCTGGCGACCTACTGGGGAAATAGTAAACTCGGACGGGTGTTTATATCCAAGAAATGAAAGGTATAAGTGTTTTGACGTTGTGTATAGATTAAAGATGCGGACGAGCATCCCTAAGACTACGATACGGACGAGTATCAGGTAGAAACAAATACTGACACGTGTTCAGAGATGATGATACAGACGAGTATCAACTGGTTAACAAGGAACACAGACGAGTGTTGATTCTGAGGGGACTCTTCTGGGGAAAAGTAGACACAGACGAGTGTCTAAATACAAGAAGGCATGAGTGTTTGACACAGTGTATGGATTAAAGATGCGGGCGAGCATCCCTAAGACTATGATACGGACGAGTATCAGGTAGAAACAAACGCTTGACGCATGCTCTGAGATGATGGTACGGACGAGTACCAACTGGTTAACAAAGAACACGAACGAGTGTCGAATCTGAGGAGTAATAAGTATGGGTGGTGTAACGACAAGTGTTTAACCTGCTGGGGAGAGTGACACGGACGAGTGTCAAGAGTTATATATATAAGTATCTGTAAGTGCAAAGGGGACGCTTTGGCTTTTTGCTGGAGATATGACACGGACAGGTGTCAGGAAAGATATGTATTTGTAAGAGAAGTGTCTGTTTGTGAAGAATGCCCGGGCGACTTTACTGGGGAATGATGACACGGACGGGTGCCACAAGGAGTATGTACTGATGTTTGTGAGTGTAAGGCAACTACTTTAGCTTTAACTCTCCGCTGGGGAATCTGGGGAGCATATTGTTGATGGATTGTCATTATTCACAAGTGTTTGATTCAGAACATGGCTTATGATTATGCAATACGTTTGATTTTTGCCGTAATGCTCCGTATTAGACGGAATGCTACGCTTTGTGGGGTGAATATGATGCGAATGCTATGTTTATGCAAAAGATAACGATCCGGGATTCGGGTCCCGTTGCTGCAAAGATCCCTGGTTGATCTGCTTGAAGTGGACATCCCAGCTGGGGATGAGATCATTGGAAGATCTAATGGGATGTATCTGCTTGGGGGAATAGGTCACTGATAGACCCATCTTGGTAATAAGGGACCCAACTGGGGTTTGTAGAAGCTTTCTTCACTCTGTTGTGATTCCTTCGCGTGTTGTTCTTCCAGGTAGAGGTTGACACTCTGTGGGGAGATGGTTCCCTGGCTTTTTGTACTTGGCTGAGGAGGAAAAATGGATGGCAACTCGGCTGGGGGGAGAAGAAAGACCATGGGAGAGTCTTCCTGGAGATTTCTGCAAGGGGCCTGTTGAGGATGGTGCTGGAGGGCTCAGCTGGGGAGAAACCATCTCCGGTGCTGAGTGGATAATGATTTGCCAGCTTGCTGGAGTGAAGTTTACATGCCCCACGTTGCGTTTTGAACACCTGCAATCCTGCAAAGACAGAGAAACGCACAAGTAATCCCGAGGTATCCCTTACCGGATTCCGTCGTAGGAGTTTAGACACTCCCGGGAGTAAATATATTTCTTGCAAGCATGTATTCTTTAGAAGAGAAACATCTGTATTTATGCAATCAGTATCTTATAGACATCGGACATTTTGCAAATGAAAATAAAATGTACGAGACGAGACATGACTTGAAAATCTAATTTTATTAATTCATATGCCCTGAATTGGCAAGATACAATCAAAGAAACATATCCCCTAAAATGAGGAGATTGTTACAAATTGAGAAACAAAATATTGGCAATGTTGATGACGCTTCAAGGAGCTTCCTTTTTGTTATGACTCGTATGACATTTGACGCTCTTCTCGTCTTGCTTTCTGAAGAAGGCTGATTCTGAAAGAAGCTTGATCCTTTCGAAGCTTACCAAGTTGTAAGTGATACAGACGAATTCAGAATGCAGTTGTTCGCTTACTCCCTTATTTTGCATGGATCGCCCTTTCGGGTTTTCAATCCATCGGGATACCCATTCTTGCCTGAGTTGTCCAATGCGGCTTTTCAACTCAGCGGGTGTACATCTTTTGTTTATTTTCCCTTATTTTTGCCCGAGTCTTTTATTCTGTTTTTGACTCGCCGGGATGCCCTATTTTTGCCTGGACTTACATTCTGTTTTTATGTCCAGCGGGTCATTTTTTATGCGAAGTATTTTTTAACTGCATCTGAATTCACAGGGGACGGGAAATCTTCACCATCCATAGTGCTGAGTGTAACACGGTGGGAGAACTGACTTTATGTTATGTTGCGGATAGCAAGAGTCGCCACCGACTTTTATTTTATCCAAAAGGAAAGGGTATAAAAGAACAGGAAAGACCTTAAGAGATATTTTTGGGTCCGGGGGGTAGGTTATGTAAAGGGAAGGTGTTAGCACCCTTTACATCCATGGTTATCCATGGGCTCTTAGTTACTTAGCTCACTTTTGAATTGTTTTTGAAAATGTGAAGTGTGTGAATAGAAAATTTTCATATGAGTTAATAATGATCCATGTACGGATGCGTAAAAACTTGTTTTTGAAAATTTGTTTGAAATTGTGAAAAGTTTGAAAAGTTTTGAATGAAGTGAGCAAGTACATAAGAGGAACCTATCCTAAAGTTTAAGTCTTTCTATTCTTTATCCTTTAAGTGGTAAGACTATCCCTATTATTAAGGAATAGGTAGTCATTACCTTGGATGTAAGGGACAAGTGAGGGTCATCTGTTTATGTAGGCAACTATGAGGTGTATTAAGCATTTAGGAGGGACTATCATCATTATTCGAAAAGGGACTTAATCTTTAAAGGCAACCATTAGGGACTTGATGATTTTTCTTTTAAGGGACTTGCTTTATACACCCCACTTGACCTTTGTGAATAGGCAACTTGAGAGGCAACCCTAGAAAGTGAGATGGCGATTAAAAAAAATCGACTTACGTGTGTGAGTGTTTAATATTATTTATCTTACAATTAAAGTGATCTAAATTTATTTTAAATAGAATACATGTTTTGCACTCCCTAAATTACTAACCATAGCATAAAAATTAAAATTAAATATTTACAAAATTTACACCAAGGAGCAATTACAAAATAATTACAAGTAATTAAAATAAATAGCAAAAATAAATATATAAGCAAAATATAAATAAATAAGCAAAAATAATAAATAAGCAATAAATAAATAAATAGGGGTTAGTAATAATAATAATTAAAAATAGGGTTAGTAAAATAATAAATGAAAAATTAAATAATGTTAGTGAAATTATAATAAGCAAAAATAAATAGATTAATAATAATATGGTTAGTAATAACAATAATTAAAATAAATAGCATTAGCAAAAATATTATAGTAACATGATAAACACAAAATTATATTTTTAATATAGACATTTATTTAAAAAATAAGAATAATTAAAGGATTATGGTAATATTTTAATTTATGTACAAATTATTAAATTATTTATAATTACAAAATTAAATTATTATAGGTTTAATTGTTTCTAAATACATATTAAAAATTATTTATATATAATTTAGGTTATAAACAAATTATAGGAATATATACAAAATTAAAGTAAATAATAAGATAGAATTAAATTTTAGGTTTTTAATAAAAATATAAAGATTAGAGAAAATAAATTAGGGTTTTGAAAAATATATTTTTAGGGTTAATCTTTTAAGTTTAAAAATTAGATAAGACTTAAAATAATTGTTTACAAGTTATAAAGAATAATATTTACAAACAAAATCATTTATTAAGTTGATTATAGTAATTATGAGATTAATAAAAAACATAAAGGTTAATTTTGAATAAAAAATCAATAATTATAAAACAAGTTGATTAATATAAAATAAAATAAAAAGAAACAAATGGTAAAAAGAAAGGTGGGGAGGGTCTGGTTTTGATCCCAGGACCTCCCCTGTACCTGAATAGGAGGTTACCACTGGGCTGCGTGTGCATTGGTGTTATGAAATAGCCACAAACCATTATATGTAAAACCTGGAAAATATAACAAAGTAACAAAAAATAATACGAAACCTGGGAATCGAACCCAGTCCTTTTGGTTCACACGCGCATTCTCTTTCCACTGCGCCATCAGCAACATTTGTAATTTAAATATAAACAAAAACTATATAATATAAAAACAAATTTGAATTCCAGGCTGCGCGCGAAAACTTCTTCTCCTACCTCCAGACTTGCAAAATTTCCTACGAATTTTGCTAGGTTTTTTGCTGCGAATTTCGTTTCCTAGGATTTCCTGCGTTTAACCAAACATCAAGCAAACAGTAGTATTTTATGAAATTGATGGGTGCATTACATTCCATGAAGTCTATACAACACAACCATGGTTCTATAATTCATTTATAGCTGATGAATCGAAGAACCCCAAAACGGCCGAAAAACCCTAACTATGGCATCTAAGCATCCGTGCATCAAAGCTTCAATTCACCTGCCCAGAAATCATCCTTATGCAATAACAAACAAGATTAAAGGCATAAAAACAATTTATAATGTATGAATGAGTGTAATCGAAAAATAAAAATCAAGAACAATGTCCACTCGGGTTATGGCATGTGAGGGAGTTTTTGATGCTATTAGCAATGCAAATACGTTCAATGATCATTCCCAAGTAATTTGCAACCTTCAAAATCTTGTAATAGGGCCTCTATGCAAGAATCCGGATTGGAGTTTTCTTTGTGAATTTTGAAACTTTGAGACTATGGTTTGAGGCAGAATTTTTTCCTCTCTTTGCTTGTAATGTCCTCAAGTATATATAATGATTGAATTAGGTTAAAAAGAATGGATCTTGTATCATGAAAATTGATTACTTGATTATGAAGAAATCTCTCATCCAAAAATATCAAAAAAATCCAATATTCTCTTACTATTTTGGCCTAGCACGAATTTGGATGTTGATAATTGGTCTTGAATGGTGTTTATGACTTTCTAGAAGAAGAATCACCCTTAAATATTGATTTTTTGATTTTATTTTGATTTAATATGTATTTAAATGAATAAAATTCAAATAAATATTAAATAAAATAAAAAAATCAGAAATTACATGGGTGGGTCGTGCTTGGTGTTATATTGAAGTTTGGATCACAAGATTACAAGCCCATTTGGAAGAAATTGATTTTAAAGCCCCATTTTCTTCATACACCACTCCAAAATTTCCCAACTTTGCAAGGGCACATATCCTTCAATTTTAATGCTATGAGGGTGTTCTTGGACATTTTGGAAATATTGAAGAGTCTTCTAACCAACCCCACTGGTTTCATGTCCATATCATTTACCATTCTCAAGTTATGCCCTTTTGAAGTTGTTGACTTTTTGTTGACTTTCAAAAGGACCTATAATGTCTTAACTCATACCTTCCAAATGAAGCATCTTTGGGCTTGGCTTGTGAGACACAAAGTTGTAGAGAATTCAATTTCCTTCAAAATGAGATTTGGATGGAAACTTGGTGATGAAGTATATGAAAGTTATGGCTGGTCAAAGTTCAGTTGACTTTTACTAAGGAAACCCTAATTTAGAAACTCCTGATTCTTGATGATCTGGAATCTCCTTGATGAATCATGATCAACCCTTGATCAAATGATGAATTTTACTTCATATACTTGATGTTGGCAAAAAATCATGAAGTTTGACTTTGGTTTGACCATAGTTGACCTTAGTTTGACTTTTTAACTACATTGACTGATTTTGACTTATCTGATCATCTGACTGAGCAAACTTCTGAGAAAAGTCTTGAAACTTGTCATGGGGGTTCTTACACACATATAAGATGTTATGAAGCTCACTTGAAGCCTTGGAAGTTCATTTAGCCTGATTAAAGTCAAAACCCTAGTTTTGGATGCACTGCTTAGGAGGTGCATTGTCTGAGGGAACTGTCAACTCTTCTGACCAATTGTGAACCTTGTGAACCTTGTGAACCATCATAAAATGTCTTGTGAACCTCATGGGAAGCATTGTGAACCTTGTGAACCTTGTGAACTTTCATGAAGTGATTTGTAGACCTCATGAACCTCATGAAAGGTTATGTAAACATTGAGGAACTTGTGAACCTTGTGAACCTTCATAAAGTAACTTGTAGACTTCATGAACCTCATGAAAGGTATTAAAAGCATTGTGAATCTTGTGAACCTTGTGAACCTTCAAGAAGTAGCTTGTAGACTTCATGAACCTCATGAAAGGTCTTGTAAATGTTGAGAAACTTGTGAACCTTGTGAACCTTCATAAAGTGACTTGTAGACTTCATGAACCTCATGAAAGGTTATGTAAACATTGTGAATCTTGTGAACCTTCAAGAAGTGACTTGTAGATTTCATGAACCTCATGAAAGGTCTTGTAAATGTTGAGAAGCTTGTGAACCTTGTGAACCTTCTTAGAACACAAAGTCTTGTATTGTGAGGGCAAATTTTGGGGTGCAACAGCTGCCCCTGTTCAATTTTCTGAAACCTGAGGGGTTAGATTGGTATGTTTGCCAGTCGTGACCTGGAAGGTTGAAGGGGATTGAACACAAAAGCCCAAAAATTTGCACTCACCAGTGATTAAAGTGGTACAGATGGTTAGTTGAATATGATTGAGCGGGCTTAAAGATGCCACTTGGAGGAAAATTCTTCAGATATATGTCTTGGAGGATGAGGCAGTCCAAAATGATAGCTGTCAGGAGGATGGAGCAGTCCTGAGGCAATGATATGATTTCAGGAGGATAAAATAATCCTGAGGTGCAAGAAGCTGTCAGGAGGATAAAGCAGTCCTGAGGATGAAGGTATAATGATAACTTTCAAGAGGATAAAGCAGTCCTGAAGTAATGATGATAGCTATCAGGAGGATGAAGCAGTCCTGAGGTAATAATATGATTTCAGGAGGATAAAGCAATCCTGAAGTAATGCTGATAGTTGTCAGGAGGATAAAGCATTCCTGAGATAATAATGTGATTTCAGGAGGATAAAGCAATCCTGGGGTATAAGAAGCTGTCAGGGGAATAAAGTAGCCCTGAGGTAGTAGTAAGCTTTCAGGAGGATAAAGCAGTCCTGAAAAATTGATAATATGTTTCAGGAGGATGAAGCCATCCTGATGTAGTGATACGCTTTCAGGAGGATAAAGCAATCCTGATGTAGTGATATGTTTTCAAGAGGATGAAGCAGTCTTGAGAGATTGATAATAGGCTTTCAGGAAGATGAAGCAATCCTGAGGTAATGATAGGCTATCAGGAGGATAAAGCAGCCCTGAGGTAACAATGTTTTCAAGAGGATAAAGCAGTCTTGAGAGATAATAAGCCTTCAGGAGGATAAAGCAATCCTGAGGGATGATAACTTTCAGGATAAAGCACTCATGATAATCATAAGTTTATTTGCCGGATAATTAACCTGAAAACAAAGTAGTATTCTGTATAATAATATTAGTTTGTGCATTATGTATGTATGTATGATATGATGCACTTAGGTAATGTATTATCGTATATATGGATATGTATGTTATGGTATGATGTAAATGATGTATGTATGATATGACACTGCCGGAAGCGTCTGGATATCTTCGTATAACAACTGCTGGCCAGGGAAAATAAATCCCGATTTGTTGCTGAAGAATATGAAGAACTCGTTCCTGTCTTGTTTGATAATAAGGCATATATAACCTCCCGTATGCTGGGGATAGTAAGGTATATATAACCTTCGTCATCGTTTGACAGTAGGATAGATATAACCTCTCGTCTTCGTTCGTCGTACTCTTATTGGAAAGTAAATTCCCGAATATCCGTATGAGGATAAAAGAGATGGATATAAATTCCAGGGGAGATGAGACTTTATGAAGATGGATTCGTCCTACTGAGGATTTGCAGTTGTTTTGTAGAGATGGACCGGCGAAGCTTCGTTGAAATCCTTCCCTCGTTCGTCCTTAGTAAATATTATTACTGCATTTTCATGCATTTCTGGTAAACATCAATCATATTAAGCACTTATGCATTTCTGGTAAACATCAATCATATTCAAAAGCATACATACATTCAAACACAACCAATGGACGTTTCGCTTATGTAAATAGGGTAAAAGTAAATCTGGATTCAAAGGGAAAAGTAAAGCTGAACTTGAGAACAGAAACGTTTCAACTTCGAGAGTGTATAACCAATTGGATTTGGAGCTCCTGAAATTTTTAACTTTCCTGAATACCTTCCCCGAAATCCTCATAGCTGGATCTGAAGACATGATACTGACACCATCTGATACTACTGGCGTAGACAATTAATTTCCATCATGGTTTCAGCTGGGAATCCAATATCAAGGTAATATAACGAGAGGAATGTATCTTCAAATTGTAATGGACCATACACGCTCCAGCTACTAGATTTGAAGAGAAAGCATTGCCCCTTGATTGAGGATGAATTGTCCCAAAAGGGAAGTATCTGAATGTAGTTACCTCAGGAGAACTAAGAAAAAATGCCCCATAATAATATGCCCTTGACATCATGAACTTTGCAGTGTTACCCTTGGTAATTCAAATATATGAGGAGATCTGCCTCTGGCTGCTTAAACATAGTTGAATCTTGTCCTGATTGCCCCAAATGAATTAGGCAGTATCATGGTCTGCCTCCTTGATTGGGAGATAATGATTATGCCCCTTTGTATACATGGACTTTGATCCAGGAAGCAACTTTGTTTATCGGAAGAACTTTGGTTCATTGAACATTCATCCTGTAAGCTTCTCCATTTGTCAAACACTCAGGTGTATGCAAACAAATATATTCAAAAATGCAATGCTTATGTCTGTCTTGAAGTTTTTTGAAAAAGAATTATTTTAAAACTTTTTTTTTTAGAAAACTGTGATATTAACTCAAGTTTTATAATAAGCCCTAAAGGAGTCAGGATACCTTTTTGTAGCAGTACGCTTTCGAACTAACCATGCTTCAGTTAGGACTTTTAAAGGGTTATAACATGGCCTGGTTCATGGTTTAAGAAACAAAAGATAAAGGCTCAAATTTATTTGTACCCAACCTATTCTCCATGATGTTCTTCAGTCCTATACTCAGTTAACTTATGCATTGAGGTTCAAATGAGTTTGGAATTGTAACAATGACATTTGTGATGGTTCAGAAACCCAAAATTTATTTGAACCTTCAGTCATCTTTCTTTGTTGAGGATTCATAGTGACCTCTTCTTTTTTTTTCTTTTGACTTTATTATCCCTTCTTTTTGCCTGAACTGTTTATTTCGAGATTACAGTCAGAGGGATGTCTTAATGTTTTACTAAGTCTCCTTCATAGGTTTTGACTTAGTGAATTGTTCTTTTGCTGGATATTGACTGTCAGGTTTCATGATTACAGAGAACCATCATTAATTGTGTGCAACACAGATAATTGGCATATTTGAGCTAACCGAGTACCTACCCTGCCCCGGGTTATGAATAAGGGTTTTAATTTGTGCGAGAATAAAAAAAAAACTCCTACTTCATAGGCTCAAAGGGGTTGACTAGGGATTAACTTCCTTATATCTCCACTGTTTAGGAATTGAAACAATGCCTGTACATCGTCAACATAGTCTGTTCAAAAGCATACTGCATAATATTATGGTATTGTTTTCGTCATCCTCCCTCTACAGGCTTATAGCTTTATCAGGAGTTAAATATCACAAGATACAAATAAGAAGCATAGTTTTAAAATATAGTGAAACGAATGGATTAATTCAAGACAAACATACGCAATGCACATAGTATTAAGTGTTCAAACAAACAAAAGAAATTACAAATGAAAATTCAAATGTTCTCAAAGTCTCTTCCTCTAAACTTGCCACTCCAGTTATCTGGAAACTTTGATGCTTGATGGACGATAGAAGAACTCAACCTGGCCTTCTAGAGTAACCTCGAGTATTCCTTCGTCAATTAGGTCTTGAATCTTATTCTTAAACATCCAGCAGTTATTAGTATCATGTCCAGGACTGTTGGAGTGATACTCACACCTTGCCTTGGAATTATAGTAAGGAGAGGCAGTTTTAGGATTTTGAGGAGGACTTTTCAAAGAAACTAGTTTCATCTCCATCAAGCATTGCAGAACTTGTGACATTGGAGTGCTGAACTTGATAAACTGCCTTCTACATTCCTTGTGTTGAGGTGGATTAACCTTATCAGGTCTTTTTTCTTCAACTAAAGAACAATCAGTGGCAACCTGTCTCTTACCTTCTTGTATCCTCATCTTCCTTTCAACCAAGTCAGCTTGTTTTAACGGAGGTTCGCTGACAATCAGATCCCTGACTCTATTACTTTGAAGTTTTTGGACAAAGGTTCTCAGCTCTTCTTGCCCCTGAGCTAAACTTTGAATAAGGACCAACTGGTCGTTCATCTGGATCCTCATTTCTGTCATCTCAGCTTGTAGTTGTTTCAGCTGATCATCCTTGTCGTCCTCAGGACTCTTCTTCTTAGCCAGCAGTGTCTTCAATTCATCCTGCCCCTTGGACAGGTTCAGGATCAGCTCTTGGAACTGTGCATTCTGTGCTTGGAGATCCTTAACTGTTTGTTCAAGAGCCATTGCTGAAATAAACAGCGAGAAGATGAGAAACCTGTGCACAATTATGAACCTGTGATGTAATGAAATGATATGTGAATGTATATGCAATGTTTTCAAGGACCGCAGGATTTAAATTTGCTTAAGCAACCAAAAAGGTAAACTTTTATTAGTAATAAATTTGTTTTGCCTCTTGGGCTTACAGGAAATGAAATGCAATAACTACAAGAGATGGGGTTTTAAGTCTCCCATGGACGTTTCCTCTTTGTGTTGAGGTATGAGTTGAGGTTCCGTTTTTCATGAAGTTGCTTTGTTAGTTCTAGGACTCTTTCTTGGCTTGCTTTGTAATGAGCCTCGAAAGTATCCCTTTGCTCCTTCAGTTGGATCCATGATCTCTGCAAGTCTTCCATATCAGTAGGCATGTCTGGGTGAAGGATGGTATAAGCTGTGTCTCCTTCAGCAATAGGTTCCATGGTAACTGGTAGGACGGCAGGATATGGCATCATGAGAATCTGAGCACGAGATCGCACCCATCTGAGATAAGCTTCCATAGGAATAGTGTACTTAGGCTCCAGTGTCTTGCTGTCAACCCTGTTTACCTTTCCCCAAGCTCGTATGAATCTCTGACGGTAACCATGAAGATCGTTGTCGTAATCAAACACAATGCCCTGAATCAACATGTCATGTGGGCCATCACTCCGAGCGTAACCAAACTGTCGTAAAGCTAGAGAGGGGTTGTAGGTGATGCCTCCTCTTATGCCTAGTAGTGGCACATTAGGAAACTCCCCACAACGGTCAATGATGGTGACATTCTCCATAGATCTGGAGCACCAATGGATATCTGAGTGAGAAAGTGACATGATCCTCTTGGACCATCTGAAACCTTGCTCATTCTTCATTACTGAGCGAGGAAGGTGAGAAATAAACCACCTAGAAAGTAAAGGTATGCAGCACATCAAAGTTCCTCTTGCCCTTGTAGTACGGGTGTGAAGAGAATGTAGGATGTCTCCCAGCAATGTAGGCACTAGATTGTGACTCAAGAAAATGTTGATGGCATGAACGTCTATGAACTGATCTGGATTGGGGAACAACACTAAGCCATATATCAGCAAGGCTAAGATCTCCTCAAAAGCATCATAGCTCATGGCCTTCAAGAACATTTGAGCTTTATCCATTAATACCTTGGCAAGAATACCCTTGACTCCACTTCTCGTTTCTAGAACAACGTCAGACTTCTTCAGATGTAGAGCTGCAGCAATAACCTCTGGTTTAAGCTCCTTCTCCAAGCCTGTGAAGGGTCTTTGATCAAGAACAGGTATACCCAGAAGTTTAGAGAACTCCTCCATGGTTGGAACCAGCTGATAATCAGGGAATGTAAAGCAATGGTGCTTAGGGTCAAAGAACTGAAACAGAACACTCATCATGTCTTCATTAAACCCTGAGGTGACTAGATCCAATAGGTGACCATGTCTCTTGATGAACTGGGAATGATCAGAAACCAACTCTTTAAGCTTAGAAGGTATCCCTACAAAGTTGATCCTGATGGTGTTCCTACGAGCAGAAGTCATGACCTACAACAAAGAACAAAGATAAATCCTTTGGTCCTTGAAATGGTTAGTGAAAATGCTATGCTTATGATGCATGATGATGTCATGATGTTATGCTCAATCACAAACATGTGGAACACACAAACAAGTCACACAATAGCCCTAGGTTTAAAGGCTTGCATGAGGTTTAAAGGTAAGTACCCTCCCCTGAAGTTAGTTGGTTCATCCTGTCCTACAAAAGTAACCAGGTTCTAAGGGATCTCAAAATCATTGATCCTTCACAAGGGTGGTTGTTCAGTAGGCAACTTACTTGCCAACCAAAACCCTCCAAGTTTAAGATCTCAATGAGCGTAGTATCGAGTGTCAACCAACTTCAGTCTGCACCAAAGCCGGTTACCTCACTACTTTCTAAAGGCCAAGATGGGATAACTAGGGTTCTAAAAGTTAGTTAGTGCATTGACAACATATGGCAGCCTCATATTATCCTCCACTTGACTTAAGGAACATAAGCACCAACCAAGAAGTCGCACTAACTATGGCCACCAGATCAACCGTATCGATATACGTCGTACAGTTTTCTTGGTCTATTGCCATTTACCTAAGGTACACTGGATCCGGGTTAGGACCTTTCACACATAAGAGCATCCCAACAAGATAATATAAAGCAAACAAGGCAAACAATTTAAAGTGATCTTAATTCCTAAGGGTACCCCTCTTAAATTTAAATCCCCAGCAGAGTCGCCAGTTCTGTAACACGGTGGGAGAACTGACTTTATGTTATGTTGCGGATAGCAAGAGTCGCCACCGACTTTTATTTTATCCAAAAGGAAAGGGTATAAAAGAACAGGAAAGACCTTAAGAGATATTTTTGGGTCCGGGGGGTAGGTTATGTAAAGGGAAGGTGTTAGCACCCTTTACATCCATGGTTATCCATGGGCTCTTAGTTACTTAGCTCACTTTTGAATTGTTTTTGAAAATGTGAAGTGTGTGAATAGAAAATTTTCATATGAGTTAATAATGATCCATGTACGGATGCGTAAAAACTTGTTTTTGAAAATTTGTTTGAAATTGTGAAAAGTTTGAAAAGTTTTGAATGAAGTGAGCAAGTACATAAGAGGAACCTATCCTAAAGTTTAAGTCTTTCTATTCTTTATCCTTTAAGTGGTAAGACTATCCCTATTATTAAGGAATAGGTAGTCATTACCTTGGATGTAAGGGACAAGTGAGGGTCATCTGTTTATGTAGGCAACTATGAGGTGTATTAAGCATTTAGGAGGGACTATCATCATTATTCGAAAAGGGACTTAATCTTTAAAGGCAACCATTAGGGACTTGATGATTTTTCTTTTAAGGGACTTGCTTTATACACCCCACTTGACCTTTGTGAATAGGCAACTTGAGAGGCAACCCTAGAAAGTGAGATGGCGATTAAAAAAAATCGACTTACGTGTGTGAGTGTTTAATATTATTTATCTTACAATTAAAGTGATCTAAATTTATTTTAAATAGAATACATGTTTTGCACTCCCTAAATTACTAACCATAGCATAAAAATTAAAATTAAATATTTACAAAATTTACACCAAGGAGCAATTACAAAATAATTACAAGTAATTAAAATAAATAGCAAAAATAAATATATAAGCAAAATATAAATAAATAAGCAAAAATAATAAATAAGCAATAAATAAATAAATAGGGGTTAGTAATAATAATAATTAAAAATAGGGTTAGTAAAATAATAAATGAAAAATTAAATAATGTTAGTGAAATTATAATAAGCAAAAATAAATAGATTAATAATAATATGGTTAGTAATAACAATAATTAAAATAAATAGCATTAGCAAAAATATTATAGTAACATGATAAACACAAAATTATATTTTTAATATAGACATTTATTTAAAAAATAAGAATAATTAAAGGATTATGGTAATATTTTAATTTTTGTACAAATTATTAAATTATTTATAATTACAAAATTAAATTATTATAGGTTTAATTGTTTCTAAATACATATTAAAAATTATTTATATATAATTTAGGTTATAAACAAATTATAGGAATATATACAAAATTAAAGTAAATAATAAGATAGAATTAAATTTTAGGTTTTTAATAAAAATATAAAGATTAGAGAAAATAAATTAGGGTTTTGAAAAATATATTTTTAGGGTTAATCTTTTAAGTTTAAAAATTAGATAAGACTTAAAATAATTGTTTACAAGTTATAAAGAATAATATTTACAAACAAAATCATTTATTAAGTTGATTATAGTAATTATGAGATTAATAAAAAACATAAAGGTTAATTTTGAATAAAAAATCAATAATTATAAAACAAGTTGATTAATATAAAATAAAATAAAAAGAAACAAATGGTAAAAAGAAAGGTGGGGAGGGCCTGGTTTTGATCCCAGGACCTCCCCTGTACCTGAATAGGAGGTTACCACTGGGCTGCGTGTGCATTGGTGTTATGAAATAGCCACAAACCATTATATGTAAAACCTGGAAAATATAACAAAGTAACAAAAAATAATACGAAACCTGGGAATCGAACCCAGTCCTTTTGGTTCACACGCGCATTCTCTTTCCACTGCGCCATCAGCAACATTTGTAATTTAAATATAAACAAAAACTATATAATATAAAAACAAATTTGAATTCCAGGCTGCGCGCGAAAACTTCTTCTCCTACCTCCAGACTTGCAAAATTTCCTACGAATTTTGCTAGGTTTTTTGCTGCGAATTTCGTTTCCTAGGATTTCCTGCGTTTAACCAAACATCAAGCAAACAGTAGTATTTTATGAAATTGATGGGTGCATTACATTCCATGAAGTCTATACAACACAACCATGGTTCTATAATTCATTTATAGCTGATGAATCGAAGAACCCCAAAACGGCCGAAAAACCCTAACTATGGCATCTAAGCATCCGTGCATCAAAGCTTCAATTCACCTGCCCAGAAATCATCCTTATGCAATAACAAACAAGATTAAAGGCATAAAAACAATTTATAATGTATGAATGAGTGTAATCGAAAAATAAAAATCAAGAACAATGTCCACTCGGGTTATGGCATGTGAGGGAGTTTTTGATGCTATTAGCAATGCAAATACGTTCAATGATCATTCCCAAGTAATTTGCAACCTTCAAAATCTTGTAATAGGGCCTCTATGCAAGAATCCGGATTGGAGTTTTCTTTGTGAATTTTGAAACTTTGAGACTATGGTTTGAGGCAGAATTTTTTCCTCTCTTTGCTTGTAATGTCCTCAAGTATATATAATGATTGAATTAGGTTAAAAAGAATGGATCTTGTATCATGAAAATTGATTACTTGATTATGAAGAAATCTCTCATCCAAAAATATCAAAAAAATCCAATATTCTCTTACTATTTTGGCCTAGCACGAATTTGGATGTTGATAATTGGTCTTGAATGGTGTTTATGACTTTCTAGAAGAAGAATCACCCTTAAATATTGATTTTTTGATTTTATTTTGATTTAATATGTATTTAAATGAATAAAATTCAAATAAATATTAAATAAAATAAAAAAAATCAGAAATTACATGGGTGGGTCGTGCTTGGTGTTATATTGAAGTTTGGATCACAAGATTACAAGCCCATTTGGAAGAAATTGATTTTAAAGCCCCATTTTCTTCATACACCACTCCAAAATTTCCCAACTTTGCAAGGGCACATATCCTTCAATTTTAATGCTATGAGGGTGTTCTTGGACATTTTGGAAATATTGAAGAGTCTTCTAACCAACCCCACTGGTTTCATGTCCATATCATTTACCATTCTCAAGTTATGCCCTTTTGAAGTTGTTGACTTTTTGTTGACTTTCAAAAGGACCTATAATGTCTTAACTCATACCTTCCAAATGAAGCATCTTTGGGCTTGGCTTGTGAGACAAAAAGTTGTAGAGAATTCAATTTCCTTCAAAATGAGATTTGGATGGAAACTTGGTGATGAAGTATATGAAAGTTATGGCTGGTCAAAGTTCAGTTGACTTTTACTGAGGAAACCCTAATTTAGAAACTCCTGATTCTTGATGATCTGGAATCTCCTTGATGAATCATGATCAACCCTTGATCAAATGATGAATTTTACTTCATATACTTGATGTTGGAAAAAAATCATGAAGTTTGACTTTGGTTTGACCATAGTTGACCTCAGTTTGACTTTTTAACTGCATTGACTGATTTTGACTTATCTGATCATCTGACTGAGCAAACTTCTGAGAAAAGTCTTGAAACTTGTCATGGGGGTTCTTACACACATATAAGATGTTATGAAGCTCACTTGAAGCCTTGGAAGTTCATTTAGCCTGATTAAAGTCAAAACCCTAGTTTTGGATGCACTGCTTAGGAGGTGCATTGTCTGAGGGAACTGTCAACTCTTCTGACCAATTGTGAACCTTGTGAACCATCATAAAATGTCTTGTGAACCTCATGGGAAGCATTGTGAACCTTGTGAACCTTGTGAACTTTCATGAAGTGATTTGTAGACCTCATGAACCTCATGAAAGGTTATGTAAACATTGAGGAACTTGTGAACCTTGTGAACCTTCATAAAGTAACTTGTAGACTTCATGAACCTCATGAAAGGTATTAAAAGCATTGTGAATCTTGTGAACCTTGTGAACCTTCAAGAAGTAGCTTGTAGACTTCATGAACCTCATGAAAGGTCTTGTAAATGTTGAGAAACTTGTGAACCTTGTGAACCTTCATAAAGTGACTTGTAGACTTCATGAACCTCATGAAAGGTTATGTAAACATTGTGAATCTTGTGAACCTTGTGAACCTTCAAGAAGTGACTTGTAGATTTCATGAACCTCATGAAAGGTCTTGTAAATGTTGAGAAGCTTGTGAACCTTCTTAGAACACAAAGTCTTGTATTGTGAGGGCAAATTTTGGGGTGCAACACTGAGCATGGGTGCTCCACCGGAGAAAACATTCTTTACTATGAATGGTCCCTCATAGTTCGGAGTCCATTTGCCCCTGTGGTCTGTATGAGGAGGGAGGAGTCTTTTCAGCACAAGATCTCCTACTTGGTACTCTCGGAGCCTGACTTTCTGATCGAAGGCTTTCTTCATTCTTTTCTGATACAGCTGCCCATGACAGATTGCGGCCAATCTCTTCTCTTCCATCAGACTCAGTTGTTCATATCGGGACCATTCCCACTCAGCTTCGTTCAGCTTAACATCCATCAGTACCCGTAGGGAGGGTAATTCGACTTCAACTGGTAGGACTGCCTCCATACCATACACAAGCTGATACGGTGTTGCCCCAGTGGATGTCCTGATTGACGTACGGTACCCATGCAAGGCAAACGGTAGCATCTCATGCCAGTCTTTATAGGTGACTACCATCTTCTGCACAATCTTCTTGATATTCTTATTAGCTGCCTCAACAGCGCCATTCATCTTTGGCCTGTAAGGAGAAGAATTGTGGTGTTGGATCTTGAAGTCCCGGCATAGCTCTGCCATCATTTTGTTGTTTAAGTTAGAACCATTATCAGTAATGATTCGCTCGGGAACTCCATACCGACAGATGATGTCTCTCTTCAGAAATCGGGCTACCACTTGCCTTGTAACATTTGCATAAGAAGCTGCTTCAACCCACTTGGTAAAACAGTCAATGGCTACCAGGATGAATCTGTGGCCATTTGAAGCAGTCGGTTCAATCTTGCCAATCATATCAATGCCCCACATAACAAAGGGCCAGGGTGAAGACATCACATTCAAAGGATTGGGAGGCACATGCACCTTATCCGCATAAATCTGGCATTTATGGCATTTTCTGGCGTAGGCACAACAGTCTGCGTCCATTGTGATCAGTAATAGCCTGATCTTAACAACTTTTTGGCCATGGCATGCCCTCCTGCATGGGTACCAAAGGATCCCTCGTGCACCTCGTGCATTAACAAGTCTGCCTCTGTTCTATCAACGCACCTGAGAAGTACCATATCAAAGTTTCTCTTGTACAGGGAACCGTCAGTATTCAGGAAGAAACTACCAGCTAGCCTTCTTAATGTCTTCTTGTCATTGGAAGATGCCCCAGGTGGGTATGTTTGATCCTCCAAAAAGCACTTAATGTCATGGAACCAAGGCTTATCATCTTTGACAGCGTCTACTGCAAACACATATGCTGGTCTGTCAAGTCTGGACACTGAGATCCGAGGTACAAAGTTGGCAGCTTGAACTTTGATCATGGATGAAATGGTAGCCAGAGCATCTGCAAACTGATTCTCGTCCCGAGGGATATACTCAAGTTTGACCGTTGTAAAGAAAGTCAATAACCTCCTTGTATAATCCCTGTAAGGTATCAGATGATCCTGGTGTGTGTACCATTTGCCGTTGGTTTGATTAACTACCAGAGCTGAATCTCCGAATACAGTCAAAGTTTTGATCCTGAGGTCAATGGCTTCCTCAAGACCCATAATACAAGCTTCGTATTCAGCTTCGTTGTTAGTGCAGTTAAAGGTGAGCTTTGCCGAGAAAGGCATGTGAACTCCCTTAGGTGTAATGAGTACTGCACCAACACCACGACCATTCATATTAACAGCCCCATCAAACATCATAGTCCATTCTTCCTCTGGGTCAGGCCCTTCAGTGTGAACAGGCTCTTCATGATCTTTTGCTTTTATGAACATGATGTCTTCATCAGGGAAGTCAAATCTCATAGGCTGGTAATGATCAATAGGTTGCTCAGCAAGATAATCAGACAATACACTGCCTTTGATGGCTTTCTGAGATGTGTACTGGATGTCATATTCTGTGAGGATCATTTGCCATCTTGCAACCCGTCCGGTAAGTGATGGCTTCTCAAAAATGTACTTAACTGGGTCCATCTTTGATATCAATAAAGTAGTGTGGGTCAACATATACTGCCTCAGTCGGCGAGCAGCCCACGCTAAAGCACAGCAAGTTTTCTCGAGCAGTGAATAACGTTGTTCACAGTCGGTAAACTTTTTGCTTAGGTAGTAAATTGCATACTCTTTTCGACCAGACTCGTCATGCTGGCCCAACACACACCCCATTGACCCTTCTAATACTGTTAAGTACATTATCAGAGGTCTTCCTTCAACTGGAGGCATAAGTATTGGAGGTTCTTGCAAGTACTCCTTGATCTTGTCAAAAGCCCTCTGGCAGTCTTCGTTGCACCTGACCGTTTGTTCTTTTCTTAACAGCTTGAACAAAGGCTCACAGGTTGCTATAAGGTGAGATATGAACCTTGAAATGTAGTTCAATCTACCCAGAAAACCTCGAACTTCTTTTTCAGACTTTGGTGCAGGCATTTCTTGAATGGCTTTGACTTTATCAGGGTCAACTTCAATCCCTTTCTCGCTTACAATAAATCCCAGCAGCTTACCAGATCGCATCCCGAATGTGCATTTGTTGGGGTTCAACTTCAGTTGGTACTTCCTCAGACGCTTGAATAGCTTCAACAGATTTACCAGGTGATCTTCTTCTGTGAGGGACTTGGCAATCATGTCATCCACATAACACTCGATTTCTTTATGGATCATGTCGTGGAATAATGTTACCATAGCCCGTTGATAGGTTGCACCAGCATTCTTCAGTCCGAATGGCATCACCTTATAACAGAACGTGCCCCAGGGTGTGATGAAAGTTGTCTTCTCCATGTCTTCAGGTGACATCTTGATCTGATTGTATCCTGAAAATCCTTCCATGAAGGAGAATACCGAGAACTGAGCCGTATTATCAACCAATACATCAATGTGAGGTAATGGGAAGTCATCTTTCGGGCTGGCTCTGTTCAGGTCCCGGTAGTCAACACACATTCTCACTTTGCCGTCTTTCTTAGGCACAGGTACAATATTAGCAACCCACGGTGGATAGCTAGTTACAGCAAGGAACCCGACGTCCCACTGTTTTTGTACCTCTTCCTTTATCTTCATTGCCATATCTGGGCGAGTACGGCGCAGCTTCTGTTTTACTGGCGGGCAGTCTTCTCTTAAAGGCAGCTTGTGCATGACGATATCGGTGTCCAACCCTGGCATGTCCTGATAAGACCAAGCAAACACATCCACATACTCCCGAAGCATATCAATCAGTTGCTCTTTCACTGAATCTTGTAGGCAGGCCCCGATCTTAACCTCTTTCACATCTTCATCCGTACCAAGATTAACCGTTTCGATCTCCTCCTGATGAGGAGTGATAACCTTCTCCTCTTGCCTTAACAACCTGGCTAGCTCTTCAGGAAGCTCATAATCTTCTTCAACCCCTTCATCAACTTGATTGATTGGATTGTCAAAGTCATACAAAGTCATAGCCGTGTTGTTGTCGGTGCAGTCTGAGAGGCACTCTCTGCAAGGGTTTAGATTGTTCATTTTAGTGATTGATTTTAATCTTGTTTTAGAAAAAGAAGTGAGATGAAGTTTATCATTTTGGAAAACATTGCCATTTTATTTTTGTACAAAAAGAAAAATGAAAAACAGTGAGCAGAAAAGAAAAAGACTCATTTGCAAAAGATGTCCGATATTCATTGATTGATCTGTTTGCACAAAATTACAAGATGGCCCGATTACAAAATGAGTCTTGTCATCTTGGGCAAGATTCAAGACTTGATGCTTGCTTAAAATACAGGAAATAATAATTACTCTGCAGGAGTAACCCTTATAATTTCCTGGGAATACCAGTTTGAGATACGGCTCCCCGGGATCCTTGGACGTATCTAGCTCTCCAGGTTGCGCTCATCTTCCGACTCATCTTCCAAGTTGTTTACTGCATCAGGGGTGAGCATCCCCCCACTAACAAAACTGGGCTTCTTAGCAGCCTCTGATTGATCTTGTTGAGTTGGTTTGTAACCCAACCCAAATCTATCCTCTTTCTTCTCCACAGGCAGCAACTTGCCCCAGCCTTGGGCAGTCCCCTCTTCAACAACCTTCCTGGCTTGCTGATAAGATGTCATGGAGGTTCCAAGTACAGCAGATGCTTCATTAATGTTCAGGGCTTCAAATCCCTGGCTCATGGTTTCATGGATCTCTCCATCCATCTCAATGTATTTGTACGTAGCCAGGTGGCTAACAAAGATATTTTCTTCACCACAGATGGTGATGATCTGGCCCTCCCACTCGAATTTCAGCTTCTGGTGAAGGGTAGACGTAACTGCGCCAGCGGCATGGATCCAAGGTCTACCCAACAAACAACTGTAGGCCGGCTGAATGTCCATCACATAGAAGGTAATTTTAAAAGTCTGCGGGCCAATCATCACAGGCAGATCAATCTCTCCTAGCACCGATCTCTTAGAGCCATCAAATGCCCTCACTACCAAATTACTTGGACGCAATGCCAAGCCATCATAATCCAGCTTCACCAAGGCTTTCTTTGGTAGAACATTGAGTGAAGACCCAGTGTCCACCAGTACATGTGATAGAACAACACCCTTGCATTCAAGAGTGATGTGTAAAGCCTTATTGTGATTACATCCCTCAGTTGTTAAATCAGCATTGGTAAAACCCAACCCATGGCTGGTATTGACATTTGCTACCACGGTCTCCAGCTGATTAACGGTGATCTCCTCTGGCACATATGTGTCGTACCCCGAAAAATACGACCTCACGAGATCCGAATGGATAGAGCCGCGCGCCGGACGGACTGAAGAGTTGCCACCTAATTCTATTTATTCCCGAAGAGGGAAAGGGGAGATATAGATACAACCCGGGAGGAAAAGGATGAGGACAAAGGTCAACGGAACCATTGCCTGGGTTCGGGAGTCGGTTATGCAGGGGGAAGGTATTAGCACCCCTTACATCCATCATACTCGATGGGAACCATCTAAGTTAACGCGCGAGAAAGGATGTCTATGCTTAAACTAATTACTTGCTAGAGGGAAATGAGTTGAATTATAAGTTAGATTGAACCTAGGTGCTCAGCAAGGATTGAGATCCTCGTGCCTACGTACTCCCGTGTGCAATGGGAAAGTCAGAGCCTCGTAGTTCGGCCTACTAAGGGTAATGGATATTGATTTTATTACCTTTTTTCGATGAAAGGGTTTAGGAGTTGAAATGCACTAAAGACTATGGATAGTTTATCTCGCCCAAGAAGACGAGCGTCCTGCGTCGAAATAATCGGAGCGAGTAACGAGAGCTCATTATCCTCCTTTCTATCGCTTAAGGCTCGTGGCGTACAAATCTTCTCATATTATTAGAGTGCTTTATTATCCTATGACCGCTTGACGTTGGATCAAGGGTTTGGATCTAATCGAAACATTTTGGTTTTTTGAGGTTTAGAGGGTGCATGCAAATGGAGGTTTATTTTGTGGTTTTGTTCGCGAGGAACGAAGCGCTCGGCTCGCAAGGAGAGGTGGATCCTAATAAACGAAATGATAACTGGAAAATAAAGTGCAAGTGTGCAAGTGCAATCGCTTGGCGTTGGACCAAGGATTCGGAATTAAATAAAATACGAGAAATAAAGTGCGTACAAATTAATGGGAGAGGGATACAAAATAAATACAGGGGATTGCGAGAAATAAATGGTATCATTGTAGTTAGCCCAAGAGGAAGCGTGGGTGCAATGTTTTTGAACTATTCGAAGGCGTTCAGCCTGTTTTTAATCGGGACACAACTATTCGAAGGCGTTGGACCTTTTTTCGAGCGCAACTATTCGAAGGCGTTGGACCTTTTTGGGACGCGACGAAATTTTGTTCGTGAACTGCCTTAGAATCGGTTCAAAATGGGAACCATTCTATAAGGAGTCGAATCGTAATTTGAAATGCGAAATTAAATGAATAAATTAAATTGAATATTAAATAGAATAATAAATTGAATAACTGAATAAATAATATTGAAAATAATGAATTAAATTATATTACAAGTTTTTGTTCAGAATAAAAATAATAGAATAAAATAAAAGAGGGCCTCATATTGACCGCTCATCACCGATTAAATGTAATCGGGCGAAAAACGACCTTTTATAATATCATTGGCCCGTTACACAGGAAGAGTACTAAAAGAAAATAACTGATTAAGAAACTAACTAATTAAAAATTAAAACTAACTACCAACTATTAATTAAAATAAGGAAATAACATAATTATGAAATAATAATAAAAATAAATAATAAAAAGAGAAATATTAAACCAATAACAGGGGGTGAGCTTTGGATTTATGGTGGTATTTAAAATAGATATTCAACATAATGGGCTTAGCACCCATAACATTAAAAAAAGTGGAAACAAAATAATAAAAATAATAAAATAAATTTTAAAAAAAAGGAAACAAGCTACTGAACCATGAACTAGCGTATGAATATAGTGAACAAATCATATGGGCTTTGGACAAATTCACATCAAATAAAAAACCAATAATAAAAATAAATAATAAAAAAACTAATAATAATAAATAGTAATAAAGTGAAAGCAGTACCAATAAAATGAAAAGGATAAACACTTTTATTCAAAACCTTGCTTCAAATTGTTTCAAAAAAGAAGACCACAGTCGCTGTTCACCCTCGCAGATGCATCGCGGCGGCTCTCTCTCTCACGATTGCGTTTAGCCTCTCGCACCCTCTCAGTCTCAGATTCTCTCTACGGTGTATGCGGCGATTTGGATGGGTCGGATTTCGCTCACGCTCGCGGGTTCGGATTTAGGACGGTTTCTCATGATTTATGGTTCATCACGTTTTTGGATTTGCGATTTCACGGCGTTTTGCAACTCGGTTTTCACGGCTTCGGAGTTTGTTCGCGGTCTCCTTTTTGTGAGTTTCAGATGGTTTCGAGGTGTTTATGGTTTTCGGCGGTGGTTCGGTGGGTGAGATGGTTTTTTTTTTCGATTTTGTTTTTTGTATGAAGGTGGTGTTTAATGGTGTCTGTTTGGTTTTATGAAAGTTAGTGATGAATGTTAGATGTTTGGGTTATGTATGAAGGTGGAATGATTAATGGTTGGAGGATATATGGTTTGTGCAGGTCTGTGAAATTGTTTTTTTGTTTTTTCTCATTTTTTGAAGGGTTGAAAGGTTATGAATAAAAAGAAAAAGTATGGTGAGTGTTGTTATTATGAGTTTGTGTTTGAAAGTGAGAAAAAGTTCTACAGAGGTCAATTTTTTTGTGTATTATAGTTTGAAGAAATTTCAAAAGGATAGTTGTAAGAGTTTTAAAGTGGTGAGTTAAAAAGGTGGTAGTTTATTGTTATGGTTATGGTTTATGAGTGGTGAAAAAATTGGTAGAAAATTATATTTGGTTTTGAAGCTTGGTTTGGAATGATTTTTTGCAGAGTTAGTTTATGCTGTCCAAGCTTCCTATTATTAATGAATTAGTGTTGTTTATATAGCAGAAAATTAGTGAGGGTAAAATAGAATTTTGTGTAAAAATCTGTTTTGGATGCTGAAAAATTGGAGTGAATTGTAGTGAGGTAGTGGAATTGGGAAAAGTTTGTTTTGAAATTGGTGGGAGGAGTGGTAGATTTTGTGAGATTTGCTTTTGTGTAGATGTGATAGTGGAATGAGTGGGATAGAAACAGAAAAATAAAGTAATAATAATAAAGAAATACTAATAATAGTAACTAATGATAATACTAAAGATAATAATAATAGTAATAAAGGATTAGTAATAATGAAAAATTAAAAATAATAACAAAAAGAAAAATAATAATAATAATAATAAAAAGTGAATATAAAGTATAAAAAATAAAGATATAATAATAATAATAATGATAATAGAAAAAATTGAATAATAAAAAAAATAATAACAATGATAATAAAAAAAATAATGCTAATAATAAGAACAAGTGTTAATAGTACTAAAATAATGTGAAGAGCAATAGGAAAGCATAAAAACAAAATAAAATTGGACCATCAAGAAAAAGGATGGGGGCAAGAATCGAATCCCAGTTCTTATAGTAACACAAACACAAGTCCATCCACTGGGGAGAGTATACATCCATTAATAAAACTGCACCAATAAATATATACTCCATAGCCTTGTGTATTTTTGACAATTTCCAACTTTTCTCTTTTTCTTTCTCTCTTTTTTTTTGATAAGTTTTTTTTAATAATAATAATAATAACAAGAATGAAACTATAATAATAATGATGAAATATTTTTGATAATGGAAAATAAAAATGATTATAATAATAGTAGTTTTTTTAATTTTATGGATGAAAAATATAATGGATAAAATAAAAGAAGATTATGAAATTGAATTTTTTGTAGCAGTTTTTTTTTCAAAAAACAAAGCAAAACAATACTTATGATAAGAGGAATTGATTTTTTTTAGAAAATAACAAATGGATTTTTTGACTTTTTGATAATTAATTTTCTTTTGAATAAAACATAAAATGAAAGGATATGAGATACAGATGAAATTGGGTATATAAAAAAAATAAAACATTGCATATTTTGGTTTTTTTTTAATATCAGATAGAAAAATAAAATAATAGATATTTTGGATTTTCAATGTCAGACAGAAAAAAATACATTTTTTTGGATTTTTGAAATAATGGTTAGACAGTAAAATAAAATGGTGCGAGTAGGACAAATTTGGGGTATGACAGTTGCCCCTATCGAATTGACTTAGACCGAGTAAGATGAACTGACCCGCGTTCAATCTTTCAAGGTATAAGATAATTAGATACTAACAGACTCCAAATGTGTCCGACAAAGAAAGAAATTGTGAAAATAGCAAATGACTAAAATTGGAAATAATGGGTGACACGGCAAGAAACAAATGACAAAATAAATCAACTTATCATCAGCGGATGATAAAGCGAGTAACTGAAACTAAAATCGCTATCACCAAAAGGATGATAAAGCGACCCCGACACCAAAAGAATGCTGAGTAACAGAAAATTAAACAAATCGCTATCACCAAAAGGATGATAAGGCGACCCCGACACCAAAAGGATGCTGAGAAACAGAAAATTAAACAATCGCTATCACCAAAATGATGATAAGGCGACCCCGACACCAAAAGGATGCTGAGAAACAGAAAATTAAACAATCGCTATCACCAAAAGGATGATAAGGCGACCCCAACATCAAAAGGATGACGAGTAACAGAAAATTAAACAATCGCTATCACCAAAAGGATGATAAAGTGACCTCGACATCAAAAGGATTACGAGTGACAGAAAATTAAACAATCGCTATCACCAAAAGGATGATAAAGCGACCCCGACACCTAAAGGATGACGAGTGACTGAAAATTAAACAATCGCTATCATCAAAAGGATGATAAGGCGACCCCGACACCAAAAGGATGACGAGTAACAGAAAATTAAATAATCTGGAAGAGAAATATCCACCAGGGACGTCCACTGAATAACACCTAGGCGAATCTTTGGAATCTTCGGCCGACCCTGGATTCTAACTTCTGCTGGGGAAAGGCCTGGAATCTTGGGTTGATCCTGGATCCTGAGTTATGCACGTATGCGTGATCGTTTTGAAATGGTATTCCATAAAGGTGGAGATACGATGCAAATGCTTATGCACTGAGATGTAAATTCGATAATGTTGGGGATATGGAAAGCTGGTTTATTTTGGCATGCATATGATGCATATGTTGTAAATGATTGATGTAAATGATGCTTATGACGTTTGATGATGCATAATGATGCATATGAGTAATTGAAAGGTGCCAGCTTGGTGGACTTTTGGTCTGGTAGTTGCCAATAATGATTGGACTTTGGGTGGATGGAGGGACTGATTTCCCGACACTCGATCTTCGACGATGTATGATCAGAAGACGGATCTGAAAGCTCCAAGTTCGATCATCTGCTGGTGAGCGAAGCGACTTAATTGACACATCATAACTGATTTTGCTTTGAATTGTTGCCAATGTCTGGCAAGGTCTGCTTGTCCAGCTGGGGAGTAGAGATAGGACGATTTGCTCCTTGTCCGCTTGCCCCTGCCTGTAGGGTGTGTTCTGATGTCAGCCAGCAAATGGATTCACACTTGAGTGAGTTTTTGCAACTTGCCTCACTTTTGCTTCCTTTGAGAAATCTTGCTCCATAAGCCATATAAATGAGTGATCCTTTGGTGCAATCTGACTTTTAGGTCTTGGTACATGTTTGTGTGAAGATTAGAAGTTTGTTTGATAGCTCAATTTGCCTTGACAAGTGAATTTGCAACTTTGCCTCTTTGGTAGAAAACTTCAAATTTTGTGATTTTTGCCAACTTTGACAAGCCATAACTTTTGATCCAAAATGAATTAGGTCATGTTCTTGTACTTTTTGAAAAGGGAATGATCCATTCTACAACTTTCATGACCAAAGTTTTTCCATTTGAAGCATTTTTGAATCAAAAAGTAAAGGTTGAAAAAGGTTCCTAAAATGGCAATTTCATCAAAAGTCAAACTTTCCCAAAAAGTCAACTTTGCAAAAGACTTGAAATTCTTCAATTTTGTGAACTTAAAACATATTCTATGATCAAATAAAGATCATACACAATCAAAATGATGAAGAACACCCTTTGGTTGGGTCATTGGGGGCCTCAGATGCCCTGATTTTGCACTGACTTGCTTGAAAAGTCAACTCTTGATCAGATGACTTCCCCATGGAATTTCTTCATGAAAATTGATATACATACTCCCTATACCATATAGAGACCAATAGAAACAAGAATGACCAAAAAATTTGGAGTTGTGGCCTCTGAAACCAAAACCCTAATTCTAGGTCATCTGTGCAGTCAAGCCTGGCTCTGCTTCCATACCATTCTCAGTTCTTGTGATTTTTTGAAATTATTGACTTTGAGAGGATATAATATGATACTTGAACATACATGGACCCCTTTTAAGTGATTGATGACCTTTGGAGTGGCTCAAGAAGCTCTTGGGTTGCTCAGATCACAAACCCTAGATGCAGATGACTTTGAACCTATGCAGTGAATTAAAAATGTGACATGAGATGCTATGATTGAACTTATGCATATGAAATGATCACAAGCCATGGTGTGAATGGGTGAGGGCAAATTTGGGGTGTTTACAGCTGCCCCTATTCAAACATGAGTTAGCTGTGCGGGATGTAAGCAACGGCTTAACAGGCAAACAAGATAACTTGTGGTTGAATACCAAAGACAGTCCAAAATTTGCACTCACAGAATGAAGAAGAAAAGGGATATAGATTGTAAAAGAAAATAAAGTATAATATAAAGTGTGGGCGACGGAGGACGACCGTCGAGCAGAGGACGACTGCTGGGGAAATAGCAATGACGGGGACGGCCGACACGCTGGGAAAAGTGCGGGAAATAAAGCGATGACGGGGACGGCCGACATGCTGGGGATAAAAGGGATTATGATGGGGACGACCATCAAGTAAAGCTGTAAGATTCTCTGGGGATTAATGAAAAATGATGGGGACGGCCATCAAGTTCATAAAGTAAAGTAACCAACGATGGGGACGGCCATCGGGCTAAACTGATGAAGGACGATCATCAGGAAAAGGAAAAGGGACCACGACGGGGACGGCCATCGGGTTAAAGAATAAATGAAATAATGATGAGGGACGGTCATCAAAGGTGAAGGACGATCACCTAGCAGGGGACGGCTGCTCTGAAAGGGTTAAGATGAGGGACGGTCATCTGAGGTGAAGGACGATCACCTGGCAGGGTACGGCTACCGAAAGTATCGCGACATAGGACGAATGCCGGATAAAAGGTCAACGATGGGGACGACCATCGGACGAGCATGATGAAGGACGATCATCAAGAGGTGAAGGACGATTGTAACACCCTTCTAAACCCCACGGAAAATATATAAATAATCAGAGTAATTATCATGCATATCAAACAAGGATGTCACACATAATTCAAAACATCACACATACACCTGTCATGCTCAATAACACTTGAAATAAATTCATGTTTTCATATACTTTCACATTAGCATGTAGCAACGGATTACTTTCATTAAGAATCTCATGACATTCCAGTCTCAAATAAACTTCATTCATTAAATCAACTTAGGCATAAAAGCCACTTTTCCATAAAATTCAAGTTCAATTAACAAAATAGATAGAGTATACAATTGTATCTCTTAAGACATGAATCAAATATTCCCAGTGTTACATGATCAGAGCACGACTCGACCCAAAATAAATATGAAACTAAAATAGGTTACTCCATCAGCTACTCTCTTGCTAGAAGCAACTCTAATCTTCAGTACCTGAGCGATGTCGTATAAAACATCATTCCAACAGAAGGGTGAGAATTCACATAATTACTGAAATCATAAGATAATATATAAGTTAAGGTGTACGAGCATAATCACAATTATTCTCACACTTCAAAAGTTTCATCAACATAATATCACTCAAGTAGTCATACTATTAATAAGTACATACTCATAAATCCATAATTCACCAATTCAACAATTCACATAACACATATAATCTCACACTATAACCATAGACACAATGAGACTCAATGCAAGACTCAAATGCAACTCATGCATGTGGTACCAATCTCTTATTATCATTTTTCGGTTTTTACATTTGAACCGGGTCCGTCCTCTAGACCGATAACAAACCAAAAGCCCGTCCTCTAAGCTTTCAAACCCGTCCTCTAGGTTTGGGACAAGTCACTAGCTCCCACGGAACTAGCAAGCATTGCCTCTTGACACAAATGATGCATGTGCAATTTCAACATTCATATGCAATTAAGATTATTCCCTAATCTTAATATTCATGCATATCTTTAATAATTCATCACATTTGAATTATCACACAATTGCACATACAAACATATTTTCAAATCACAATATTCATTATTCTAATATTGTCACCACACTTAATAAATAATACATAAGATATCAATACAATTCAATCTCAATTAACAACCCACACGATACCGATTAAATCTAGAATAATTGATTCATCAAATTAATCACCAAATTAATCTCCAAATTAATCATCAAATCAATCATCAAATTAATCATCCAATTAATCACCAAATTAATCACCAAATTAATTATTCAATTAATCACCAAATTAATCATTAAATTAATCATTAAGAATATAACTAAAAATTATCATTCAATTATAATTCGAGAGAGTTTCCAAGATACTCTAACCACTCTATGAATAGCTCTAATAAAATTGAAATTAATTTAATTTAATCAATTACCCAGAACAGTTATCTCTAACTCGAAGCTCTAAAAATACATTTTAGTAATAATATTAAATCATCATTAATTTATTATTATTATTATTAAAATATATTATATGCTTTCACTTAGTACTACTTTATAAGATATTATGTCTCCTTATTACTAAGCTACAGTAATGCAAGAAAACCACCAGATTCATTTACTACATGGACATGCTATATATATATATATATATATATATATATATATATATATATATATATATATATACTACTTGTTTCAATTAATGGCAGTACATCATTCATATTATATGTACCTCTTGTTTTTTTTTGATTAAAAAAAAAGAAAGAAAATACATGGCATCATAATTTTCTTTTATTAGCTACATGTATAATAATATGAATGAATTACTTTTCACTATGGCTTTAATATGAATTACTACTGCTCAAATACAACACTAGTTAGTGGATGGGAAAACAAAATTCAGAACAAGAACAAGTTGGAAAAGGAAGCATCAATTATAATTATACTAAACAGACCCTCAAATTCTCTAATTAACACATCATCTATTCTTATACAACATACTACAATTTTCCCATATAAGACATTTCTTTTACAAGATCAATATGTGGCCCTACTAAATAAAATTTTTTCTATTCTTTCTATGTGCTCTCTAAAGGAAATAGAAATGGTAGATAGTGTCAACTCATTGAGTGGTTAGTTGCCTATTTGCCCAATTCTACTTGGTTATAATATTAGGAAAGTATCACACTATCAGCGATGGCATAAAAGTGGAACTGTCATTTGTTAATTACCAATACTGTATCACTCATTCATATACACACTACTGTTTTCAGTTCAAATGGTAACAATTGTTTTTCCAATAGTTTTCCTCGGTTATAAATGGGTCTCTACAATATATCAAAATACCAATTCCAATACAATCAAGTATCACAAAATAAAGATTATTAGCAAAACCTAAAAATCCTAATATCATGGAAAAATTGGGGTTTTATTCTAACCATATTTCTACCCATTACATACTATCAAATAATCCCAATAAATTCATGAAAACTCACCCTTACCTTGATTTTTCTTGGATTTCTAGAACTCTTGAACTTGATTTTCTCTTCTTCCCCTCTTCTCCTCTTCTAGCCTCTTTTTCCCTCTTCCAACTTCTAACCCTATTCTATCTCATTATCTTCTTTATCAATCTCACAATTTTTTTTATTGGGCTCATTGACCCACTCTCACATTTCTATTCACACTCCTAATCTAGACCCAATTATTTTAATCTTACTAAATATCTATTTTATTCCAACAAATACAATAATTCAATAATTCAATTAAATCAAATAATTAAATTATTTCAAATAAACCAAATAAATCAATTAATACAATTAATTCAATTATTTCAAATAAATCAAATAATTCAATCATACCCAATAATCCAATTAAATCAATTAATTAAAATAATTCATTTAAATTAAATAATTTCAATAAATCAATTAAATCAATTAGGCACAAAATCACACAATTAATCAATTAATATAATAAATAAATAATTACTAAAATCGGGATGTTACAATCCTCCCCCACTTAAAAGATTTTCGTCCTCGAAAATTACCTCAAATGAACAACTCGGGATAAGACTCTCTCATCTGACTCTCAAGTTCCCAAGTTACATTTCCACCAGCTGGTCCTCCCCAAGCGACCTTCACCAAAGAAATCTCTTTACCTCGAAGTTGCTTCAACTCCCGATCTTCTATCCGCATAGGTGAAGTCTCAACAGTCAAGTTATCTCTCACCTGCACATCATCTACTTGGACTACATGAGACGGATCCGCAATGTATTTCCTCAACTGAGATACATGGAACACGTCATGGAGATTAGCAAGCGACGGTGGCAAAGCAATTTGATATGCTACCTCTCCTATCCTCTGCAAGATCTGGTAAGGACCAATAAAACGTGGTGTCAACTTGCGCGACTTCAACGCCCTACCAACACCAGTTATTGGAGTAACTCGAAGAAACACATGATCTCCCTCTTGGAACTCAAGTGCTTTCCTCCTCTTGTCATGATAACTTTTCTGACGACTTTGAGAAATCTTCATCTTCTCCTGAATCATTTTAATCTTATCCGTAGTCTGTTGAACTATCTCAGGTCCAACCACCACACTCTCCCCAGCCTCATACCAACACAATGGCGTCCTACACCTCCTACCATACAATGCTTCAAACGGTGCCATACCAATACTCGAGTGAAAACTGTTGTTGTAAGTAAACTCAATCAAAGATAAGTATCTATCCCAAGTTCCTCCCTTTTCCAAAACACAAGCTCTTAAAAGATCCTCAAGTGATTGAATCGTCCTCTCCGTCTGACCATCCGTCTGAGGATGATAAGCAGAACTCAAACACAACTTAGTACCCAAAGCACTTTGTAAACTCTCCCAAAATCGTGATGTGAACCTTGGATCTCTATCCGATACAATGCTAGACGGAATACCATGCAAACTGACAATCCTCTCGATATACAACTTTGCTAACTTCTCCAATGGGTAATCCATCCTTATCGGAATAAAGTGAGCAGATTTCGTCAACCTGTCCACAATAACCCAAATAGCCTCAAAATTACTCGGTGTCCTAGGTAAACCAGATACAAAATCCATAGATATGTTATCCCATTTCCACTCAGGGATAGCTAAGGGTTTCATTAAACCTGACGGTTTCTGATGCTCAATCTTTGACTTCTGACAAGTCAAACAAGAATACACAAACTCTGCAATATCCTTCTTCATACAAGGCCACCAAAACACTTTCCTCAAATCTTGATACATCTTAGTCGCACCCGGATGAATACTCAATCCACTACGATGACCTTCTTCAAGAATACTTTTCTTCAATTCTGCAATATCCGGAACACAAACTCGATCACGACACTTCATGATACCATTCACATCAATCCGGAAATCACCACCTCGACCTTGATTGATCAAAGTTAATTGATCTACCAAACCTAAATCATATTTTTGACCTTCTCGAATCTCTTCAAGAATACCACTTGTAAGCTTCAACATACCAAGTTTAACTCCATAAGAAGTCTCTTCACAAACCAAACTCATGTCTCGAAATTGTTCAATCATTTCCAACTCTCTAACCATCATCATCGACATACGCAAGGATTTACGACTTAATGCATCAGCTACCACGTTTGCCTTACCCGGATGGTAATTCAAACCAAAATCATAATCCTTCAAAAGTTCCAACCATCTTCTTTGCCTCGCATTCAATTCCTTCTGATCAAAGAGATACTTCAAACTCTTATGATCACTAAAGACTTCAAATCTCGATCCAAATAAGTAGTGCCTCCAAAGCTTCAACACAAACACAACAGCGGCTAATTCTAAGTCATGCGTCGGATAATTTCTCTCATGCACTTTAAGTTGCCTTGAAGCATAAGCTACAACTTGCTGATTTTGCATCAATACACCTCCCAAACCCATTAATAAAGCATCACAATACACAACAAACGGTTCTGCCGGATTCGGCAAAATCAAAACAGGAGCTGTCGTCAATCTTCTCTTAAGCTCTTGGAAACTTTCTTCACACTTTGTATCCCAAACAAAAGCTTGACTCTTTCTAGTCAACTGCGTCAATGGCAAAGATAACTTAGAGAATCCTTCAATAAATTTCCGATAATAACCTGCCAAACCAAGAAAACTTCGAATCTCCAAAACTGATTTTGGAGCTTCCCATTGCGATACAGCTTCAACCTTCGACGGATCAACTGCAATTCCTTTACTTGAAATCACATGACCAAGGAAACTCACTTCCTTCAACCAAAACTCGCACTTAGAAAGTTTAGCATATAATTGCTTCTCTTTCAACACAGATAACACAATCTTCAGATGCTCGGCATGATCCTCTCCAGTCTTAGAATAGATCAAAATATCATCAATGAAAACAACCACAAACTTGTCCAAATATGGATGGAAAATCCTATTCATGTACTCCATAAATACACCTGGTGCATTAGTCACACCAAATGGCATCACAGAATACTCATAATGACCATATCTCGTCCGAAAAGCAGTTTTCTGAATATCTTCAGCTTTCACACGAATCTGATGATACCCAGATCTCAAATCTATCTTACTAAACACACTTGCACCAACTAATTGATCCATCAAATCATCAATCCTCGGAAGTGGATACTTATTCTTGATAGTCACCTTGTTCAATTGCCGGTAATCCACACAAAGCCTCATAGTACCTTCTTTCTTCTTAACTAGCAAAACAGGTGCACCCCACGGTGACACACTCGGACGAATAAACCTCTTCTCAAGTAGATCTTCAAGTTGACTCTTCAACTCTTTCAACTCCGATGCAGACATACGATATGGAGCCATCGATACCGGACTAGTTCCAGGAACTAAGTCGATCGAAAACTCCACCTCGCGTTCCGGAGGTAAATCACTTATCTCATTAGGAAAAACTTCTGGAAAATCACAAACAATTGGCAAAGCACCAACTTCTCCACTTTCCTCAATACTCAAAGTTGCCAACAACATAAACATCTCGGCACCATCTTGCACTGACTCATTCACTTGCTTGGCAGACATAAATAAGTCTCCTTCGTCCTCAGGTTTAAGAAAAACAATTGACTTATCAAAACAATTAATATAGACATGGTTGAACTCCAACCAATTCATGCCAAGAATAACATCAAGTTGATCTAAGTGAAGACACACTAAATCAACGCCAAAGTTTTTACCAAAAATACTCAACGGACAATTCAAACACACATATGGGGTAGTTACTGAACCCATAGCAGGAGTATCAATAACCATACTACCACCCATAACAGACAACTCAAGATTCAATCTTTTAACACAATCCAAAGAAATAAAAGAATGTGTAGCTCCAGTATCAATTATAGCTATCAAAGGTATACCATTAATGAAACACGTACCTCTGATCAATCGATCTTCACTAGTCGTCTCAGATCCAGACAGAGCAAACACTTTCCCTTTCGTTTGAGCCTTCTTTGGTTTGTCACACTTGGTACTAATGTGCCCTTGCTCACCACAATTGTAGCAAGTCACACTCGCACCACTCCTGCACTCTAAAGCCTTGTGGCCAGGCTTGCCACACTTGAAACATTTCTTCTCAACACTTGTGCATTCAGAAGCACGATGTCCTTCAACACCACATTGATAACACCTCACTGGAGTGGAAGCTCCTCCCCCACTCAACTTCTTTCCATAACTAGCTTTCTGCTTCCCTTTGTCACCAGATGTCACATACGGTTTCCCTCTGAATTGACCTTTTCCTTTCTTATCACCCATACTTTTGTAGTGAGCTGATCGAGCCCTACTATCTTCATCATAGATCCTACTCTTGTTCACCAAATCAGAATATCGTCTAATCTCTTGATAACCAATGGCTTGCTTGATTTCAGGTCTCAAACCATTCACATACTTAAGACATTTGGATCTCTCAGCATTAGTAGTGTTGTAGTGAGGACAAAACTGAATCAACTCTTCAAATCTTGCTGCATACTCAGCCACAGTTAAGTTACCTTGCTTCAATTCAAGAAACTCAATTTCCTTCTTTCCACGTATATCTTCCGGAAAGTACTTCTCCAGAAATGCCTCTCTAAAAACAGCCCAAGTAATCTCAACTTCGTCTTCTTCAAATCTTCGGCGAGTGTTACCCCACCAGTGCTCAGCTTCCTTCTCAAGCATGTGGGTGCCAAACTGCACCTTTTGCGCATCTGAACAACTCATAACTCGAAATATCTTTTCAATTGCATCCAACCATTCTTGTGCTTTGTCGGGTTCATGCCTTCCCATGAACTTTGGTGGGTTGTTCCTCTGAAACTTTCCCAAAGCACGAAACTCATCATCAGTGTTGTTCACAGCATTCACATTGACTTGAGGAATCTGCCTAATCGCTCCAGCCAACAACGCCAAAGCTTCAGCAAGTGCTCTATCATTCCTACCTGCAGCCATTGTTCTTGGATTCCACAATAAAATCCTCATTAGAACAACAATACCGATACTGCAACACAAAAGAAACACACAGACAACTTGGTCAACTGACCGACTTTGCTCTGATACCACTAATGTAACACCCTTCTAAACCCCACGGAAAATATATAAATAATCAGAGTAATTATCATGCATATCAAACAAGGATGTCACACATAATTCAAAACATCACACATACACCTGTCATGCTCAATAACACTTGAAATAAATTCATGTTTTCATATACTTTCACATTAGCATGTAGCAACGGATTACTTTCATTAAGAATCTCATGACATTCCAGTCTCAAATAAACTTCATTCATTAAATCAACTTAGGCATAAAAGCCACTTTTCCATAAAATTCAAGTTCAATTAACAAAATAGATAGAGTATACAATTGTATCTCTTAAGACATGAATCAAATATTCCCAGTGTTACATGATCAGAGCACGACTCGACCCAAAATAAATATGAAACTAAAATAGGTTACTCCATCAGCTACTCTCTTGCTAGAAGCAACTCTAATCTTCAGTACCTGAGCGATGTCGTATAAAACATCATTCCAACAGAAGGGTGAGAATTCACATAATTACTGAAATCATAAGATAATATATAAGTTAAGGTGTACGAGCATAATCACAATTATTCTCACACTTCAAAAGTTTCATCAACATAATATCACTCAAGTAGTCATACTATTAATAAGTACATACTCATAAATCCATAATTCACCAATTCAACAATTCACATAACACATATAATCTCACACTATAACCATAGACACAATGAGACTCAATGCAAGACTCAAATGCAACTCATGCATGTGGTACCAATCTCTTATTATCATTTTTCGGTTTTTACATTTGAACCGGGTCCGTCCTCTAGACCGATAACAAACCAAAAGCCCGTCCTCTAAGCTTTCAAACCCGTCCTCTAGGTTTGGGACAAGTCACTAGCTCCCACGGAACTAGCAAGCATTGCCTCTTGACACAAATGATGCATGTGCAATTTCAACATTCATATGCAATTAAGATTATTCCCTAATCTTAATATTCATGCATATCTTTAATAATTCATCACATTTGAATTATCACACAATTGCACATACAAACATATTTTCAAATCACAATATTCATTATTCTAATATTGTCACCACACTTAATAAATAATACATAAGATATCAATACAATTCAATCTCAATTAACAACCCACACGATACCGATTAAATCTAGAATAATTGATTCATCAAATTAATCACCAAATTAATCTCCAAATTAATCATCAAATCAATCATCAAATTAATCATCCAATTAATCACCAAATTAATCACCAAATTAATTATTCAATTAATCACCAAATTAATCATTAAATTAATCATTAAGAATATAACTAAAAATTATCATTCAATTATAATTCGAGAGAGTTTCCAAGATACTCTAACCACTCTATGAATATCTCTAATAAAATTGAAATTAATTTAATTTAATCAATTACCCAGAACAGTTATCTCTAACTCGAAGCTCTAAAAATACATTTTAGTAATAATATTAAATCATCATTAATTTATTATTATTATTATTAAAATATATTATATGCTTTCACTTAGTACTACTTTATAAGATATTATGTCTCCTTATTACTAAGCTACAGTAATGCAAGAAAACCACCAGATTCATTTACTACATGGACATGCTATATATATATATATATATATATATATATATATATACTACTTGTTTCAATTAATGGCAGTACATCATTCATATTATATGTACCTCTTGTTTTTTTTTTGATAAAAAAAAAAGAAAGAAAATACATGGCATCATAATTTTCTTTTATTAGCTACATGTATAATAATATGAATGAATTACTTTTCACTATGGCTTTAATATGAATTACTACTGCTCAAATACAACACTAGTTAGTGGATGGGAAAACAAAATTCAGAACAAGAACAAGTTGGAAAAGGAAGCATCAATTATAATTATACTAAACAGACCCTCAAATTCTCTAATTAACACATCATCTATTCTTATACAACATACTACAATTTTCCCATATAAGACATTTCTTTTACAAGATCAATATGTGGCCCTACTAAATAAAATTTTTTCTATTCTTTCTATGTGCTCTCTAAAGGAAATAGAAATGGTAGATAGTGTCAACTCATTGAGTGGTTAGTTGCCTATTTGCCCAATTCTACTTGGTTATAATATTAGGAAAGTATCACACTATCAGCGATGGCATAAAAGTGGAACTGTCATTTGTTAATTACCAATACTGTATCACTCATTCATATACACACTACTGTTTTCAGTTCAAATGGTAACAATTGTTTTTCCAATAGTTTTCCTCGGTTATAAATGGGTCTCTACAATATATCAAAATACCAATTCCAATACAATCAAGTATCACAAAATAAAGATTATTAGCAAAACCTAAAAATCCTAATATCATGGAAAAATTGGGGTTTTATTCTAACCATATTTCTACCCATTACATACTATCAAATAATCCCAATAAATTCATGAAAACTCACCCTTACCTTGATTTTTCTTGGATTTCTAGAACTCTTGAACTTGATTTTCTCTTCTTCCCCTCTTCTCCTCTTCTAGCCTCTTTTTCCCTCTTCCAACTTCTAACCCTATTCTATCTCATTATCTTCTTTATCAATCTCACAATTTTTTTTATTGGGCTCATTGACCCACTCTCACATTTCTATTCACACTCCTAATCTAGACCCAATTATTTTAATCTTACTAAATATCTATTTTATTCCAACAAATACAATAATTCAATAATTCAATTAAATCAAATAATTAAATTATTTCAAATAAACCAAATAAATCAATTAATACAATTAATTCAATTATTTCAAATAAATCAAATAATTCAATCATACCCAATAATCCAATTAAATCAATTAATTAAAATAATTCATTTAAATTAAATAATTTCAATAAATCAATTAAATCAATTAGGCACAAAATCACACAATTAATCAATTAATATAATAAATAAATAATTACTAAAATCGGGATGTTACAACGATCACCTAGCAGGGGACGACTGCTCTCAAGGTTTATCATGACATAGGACGAATGTCAGATAACAAGATCAACGATGGGGACGGCCATCGGATAAGAATGATGAAGGACGATCATCAAAAGGTGAAGGACGATCACCTAGCAGGGGACGAGTGCTAAATATCACGATATAGGACGAATGTCGGATAGAAAAGGTCAACGATGGGGACGGCCATCGGATGAGCATGATGAAGGACGATCATCAAGAGGCGAAGGACGATCACCTAGCAGGGTACGGCTGCTCTCAGGGTTTATCATGACATAGGACGAATGTCAGATAACAAAAGAAGTTTTGCTTTGTTGGCGATCTAATGGGGAATAGTAAACACGGACGAGTGTTTATATCCAAGAAATAAAAGGTATAAGTGTTTGGTGTTGTGTATAGATTAAAGATGCGGACGAGCATCCTTAAGACTATGATACGGACGAGTATCAGGTAGAAACAAATACTGACACGTGTTCAGAGATGATGATACGGACGAGTATCAACTGGTTAACAAGGAACACGGACAAGTGTCGAATCTGTGGGGATATAAATGGTGTATACAGGATACAGACAAGTATCTATATAAGTAAAACAACTATGAGTAGTGTATATTTGAGTGTTCAACCTGCTGGAGAGAGTGACACGGACGAGTGTCAAGAGGTATATTATAAACAAGTATATGCTTTACAAAGTGTTTAGGTAAATATGCTGGGGGTGGTGACACGGACGGGTGTCAAGAAAGTTATATATAAGTATCTGTGAGTGCAAAGGGGACGCTTTGGATTTCTGCTGGGGATGTGACACGGACGGGCGTCACAAGGAGTATGTACTGGTGTTTGTGGGTGTAAGGAAACTGCTTTATCTTTAGCTCTCCGCTGGGGAATCTGGGGAGCATTTCTGTATATTATTGATTGATTATTGATATTCACAAGTGTTTGATTAAGAAAATGGCTTATGATTATGCAACATGTTTGATTTTTGCCGTAATGCTCCGTATTAGACAGAATGCTACGCTTTGTGGGGTGAATATGATGTGAATGCTATGATTATGCAAAGATACCAATCCGGGATTCGGATCCTGTTGTAGTGAAGATCTCTGGTCGATCTGTTTGAAGTGGACATCCCAGCTGGGGATGAGATCATTGGTAGATCTGATGAGATGATTCTGCTTGGGGAAATGGGTCAATGATAGACCTATTCCCGTAAATGAAGGATCCAGCTGGGGTTTGTAGAAGCTTTCGTCACTCTGTTGTGATTCCTTCGTGTGCTGCTCTTCTGGATAGAGGTTGAGACTCTGTGGGGAAGTGGTTCCCTGGCTTTTGTGCTCGGCTGGGGAGAGATAACAAGTGGCAACTCAACTGGGGAGAAAACACTTTGGGTGCTAAGACTGAGTGTTGATTTGCCAGCTTGCTGGGATGAAACTTTCATGCCTCATATTGTGCTTTGAATGCCTGCAATCCTGAAAAGATAGAGAAACGTACAAGTAATCCCGAGGTATCCCTTACCGGATTCCAACATAGGAGTTCAGACACCCCCGGGAGTAAGTATATTTCCTGCAAGCACGTGTTTTAAGAGAAGCATCTGTATTTATGCAATCAGTATCTTAAGGACATCAGACATTTTGCAAATGAAAATAAAATGTACGAGACAAAACATGACTGAAAATCTGATTTTATTGATTTATACGCCCTGAATTGGCGAGATACAGTCAGAGAAACAGATCCCCTAAAATGAGGAGATTGTTACAAATTGAGAAACAAAATGTTGGCAATGTTGACGACGCTTCAAGGAGCTTCCCCTTTTGCTATGACTCATATGACTTTTGACGTTCTTCTCGTCTTGCTTTCTGAAGAAGGTTGATTCTGATAGAAGCTTGATCCTTTCGAAGCTTACCAAGTTGTGGGTGATACAGACGAATTCAAAATGCAGTTGTTCGCTTATTCCCTTATTTTGCATGGATTGCCCTTTCGGGTTTTCAATCCATCGGGATACCCTTTTTTGCCTGAGTTGTCCAATGCGGCTTTTCAACTCAGCGGGTGTACATTTTTTGCTTATTTTCCCTTATTTTTGCCCGAGTCTTTTATTTTGTTTTTGACTCGCCGGGATGCCCTATTTTTGCCTGGACTTACATTCTGTTTTTATGTCCAGCGGGTCATTTTTATGCGAAGTATTTTTTAACTGCATCTGAATTCACAGGGGACGGGAAGTCTTCACCATCCATGGTGCTGAGCATCAGTGCTCCACCAGAGAAAACTTTCCTTACCACGAATGGTCCTTTATAGTTTGGAGTCCATTTGCCCCTGTGGTCTGTATGAGGAGGGAGGATTCTCTTCAGCACAAGATCTCCCACTTGGTACTCTCGGAGCCTGACTTTCTGATCGAAGGCTTTCTTCATTCTTTTCTGATACAACTGCCCATGACAGATTGCAGCCAATCTTTTCTCTTCAATCAGACTCAGTTGCTCGTATCGGGATCAGACCCATTCTGCTTCGCTTAGCTTAACATCCATCAGTACCCGCAGGGAGGGTAATTCAACTTCAACAGGTAGGACTGCCTCCATACCATACACAAGCTGATAAGGCGTTGCCCCAGTGGATGTTCTGATTGACGTGCGGTAACCATGCAAGGAAAATGGTAGCATTTCATGCCAGTCTTTGTAGGTGACTACCATCTTCTGCACAATCTTCTTAATATTCTTGTTGGCTGCCTCAACAGCGCCGTTCATCTTTGGCCTGTAAGGAGAAGAATTGTGGTGTTGGATCTTGAAGTCCCGACACAGCTCTGCCATCATTTTGTTGTTCAAGTTGGAACCATTATCAGTAATGATTCGCTCGGGAACTCCGTATCGACAGATGATGTCTCTCTTCAGAAATCGGGCTACCACTTGCCTTGTAACGTTGGCATAGGAAGCTGCCTCGACCCACTTGGTGAAATAGTCAATGGCAACCAGGATGAATCTGTGGCCATTCGAAGCAGTTGGCTCAATCTTGCCAATCATATCAATGCCCCACATAACAAAGGGCCAGGGTGAAGACATCACATTCAGAGGATTGGGAGGCACATGCACCTTATCCGCATAAATCTGGCATTTATGGCATTTTCTGGCATAGGCACAACAGTCGGCATCCATTGTGATCCAGTAATAACCTGATCTTAGCAATTTCTTAGCCATGGCATGCCCTCCTGCATGGGTACCAAAGGATCCTTCATGCACCTCGTGCATCAACAAGTCTGCTTCTGTTCTATCAACGCACCTGAGGAGTACCATATCAAAGTTTCTCTTGTACAGGGAACCATCAGTGTTCAGGAAGAAACTACCAGCAAGCCTTCTTAAAGTCTTCTTGTCATTGGAAGATGCCCCAGGTGGGTATGTTTGATCCTCCAAGAAGCACTTAATGTCATGGAACCAAGGCTTATCATCTTTGACAATATCTGCTGCGAACACATATGCTGGTCTGTCGAGTCTGGACACTGAAATCCGAGGCACAAAGTTGGCAGCTTGAACTTTGATCATTGACGAAATGGTAGCCAGAGCATCTGCAAACTGATTCTCGTCCCGAGGGATATACTCAAGCTTGACCGTTGTGAAGAAAGTCAATAACCTTCTTGTATAATCCCTGTAAGGTATCAGATGATCCTGGTGGGTGTACCATTTGCCATTGGTTTGATTAACTACCAGAGCTGAATCTCCGAATACAGTCAATGTCTTGATCCTGAGGTCAATAGCTTCCTCAAGACCCATAATGCAAGCTTCGTATTCAGCTTCGTTGTTAGTGCAGTTGAAGGTGAGCTTTGCCGAGAAAGGCATGTGAACTCCCTTAGGTGTAATGAGCACTGCACCAACACCACGACCATTCATATTAACAGCCCCATCAAACATCATAGTCCATTCTTCTTCCGGGTCAGGCCCTTCAGTGTGAACAGGCTCTTCATGATCTTTCGCTTTTATGAACATGATGTCTTCATCAAGGAAGTCAAATCTCATAGGCTGGTACTCATCAATAGGTTGCTCAGCAAGATAATCAGACAATACACTGCCCTTGATGGCTTTTTGAGATGTGTACTGGATGTCGTATTCTGTGAGGATCATTTGCCATCTTGCAACCCGTCCGGTAAGAGCTGGCTTCTCGAAAATGTACTTAACTGGGTCCATTTTTGATATCAATAAGGTAGTGTGGGTCAACATATACTGTCTCAGTCGGCGAGCAGCCCACGCTAAAGCACAACAAGTTTTCTCGAGCAGTGAATAACGTTGTTCACAGTCGGTAAACTTTTTGCTCAGGTAGTATATTGCATACTCTTTTCGACCAGACTCGTCATGCTGGCCCAGCACACACCCCATTGACTCTTCTAATACTGTCAAGTACATTATCAGAGGTCTTCCTTCAACTGGAGGCATAAGGATTGGTGGTTCTTGCAGGTATTCTTTGATCTTGTCAAAAGCCCTCTGGCAGTCTTCGTTCCACCTGACCGTCTGTTCTTTTCTTAACAGTTTGAACAAGGGTTCACAGGTTGCTGTAAGGTGAGATATGAACCTCGAAATGTAGTTCAATCTACCTAGAAACCCTCGAACTTCTTTTTCAGACTTTGGTGCAGGCATTTCTTGAATGGCTTTGACTTTATCAGGGTCTACTTCAATCCCTCTCTCGCTTACAATAAATCCCAGCAGCTTACCAGATCGTACTCCGAATGTGCACTTGTTGGGGTTCAATTTCAGTTGGTATTTCCTCAGACGCTTGAATAGTTTCAGCAGATTCACCAGGTGGTCTTCTTCTGTGAGGGACTTGGCAATCATGTCATCCACATAACACTCGATTTCTTTATGGATCATATCATGGAATAATGTTACCATAGCCCGTTGATATGTTGCACCTGCATTCTTTAATCCGAACGGCATCACCTTATAACAGAACGTGCCCCAGGGTGTGATGAAAGTTGTCTTCTCCATGTCTTCAGGTGACATTTTGATCTGATTGTATCCTGAAAATCCGTCCATGAAGGAGAATACCGAGAACTGAGCCGTATTATCTACCAATACATCAATGTGAGGTAATGGGAAATCATCTTTCGGGCTGGCTCTGTTCAGGTCCCGGTAGTCAACACACATCCTTACTTTACCATCTTTCTTAGGCACAGGTACTATATTAGCAACCCACGGAGGATAGCTAGTTACAGCAAGGAATCCGGCGTCCCACTGCTTTTGTACCTCTTCTTTGATCTTCATTGCCATATCTGGGTGAGTACGGCGCAGTTTCTGTTTAACTGGTGGGCAGTCTTCTTTTAATGGCAGCTTGTGCATGACGATATCGGTGTCCAATCCTGGCATATCCTGGTAAGACCAAGCAAACACATCCGCATACTCCCGAAGCAGATCAATCAGTTGTTCTTTCACTGAGTTTTGTAGGCAGGCCCCGATCTTAACTTCTTTCACATCTTCATCCGTACCAAGATTAACTGTTTCAATCTCCTCCTGATGAGGAGTGATAACCTTCTCCTCTTGCCTTAACAACCTGGCTAGCTCTTCAGGAAGCTCGTAATCTTCTTCAACCCCTTCATCGACTTGATTGATTGGATTGTCAAAGTCATACGAAGTCATAGCCGTGTTGTTGTCGGTGCGGTCTGAAAGGCACTCTCTGCAAGGGTTTAGATTGTTCATTTTAGTGATTGATTTTAATCTTGTTTAGAAAAAGTGAAATGAAGTTATCATTTTGAAAACATTGCCATTTATTTTTGTACAAAAATAAAAATGGAAAAACAGTGAGCGGAAAAGAAAAAGACTCATTTGCAAAAGATGTCTGATTATCATTGATTTATCTGTTTGCACAAAATTACAGATGGCCCAATTACAAAATGAGTCTTGTCATCTTGGGCAAGATGCAAGACTTGATGCATGCTTAAAATATACAGGAAATAATAATTACTCTGCAGGAGTAACCCTTATAATTTCCTGGGAAGACCAGTTTGAGATACGGCTCCCCGGGATCCTTGGACGTATCCAGCTCTCCAGGTTGCGCTCATCTTCCGACTCATCTTCCAAGTTGTTTACAGCATCGGGGGTGAGCATTCCCCCACTAACAAAACTGGGCTTCTTAGCAGTCTCCGGTTGATCTTGTTGAGTTGGTTTGTAACCCAACCCAAATCTATCCTCCTTCTTCTCCACAAGCAACAGCTTGCCCCAGCCTTGAGCATTCCCCTCTTCAACAACCTTCCTGGCTTGCTGGTAGGATGTCATGGAAGTCCCAAGTACAGCAGATGCTTCGTTGATGTTTAGGGCTTCAAATCCCTGACTCATGGTTTCATGGATCTCCCCATCCATCTCAATATATTTGTATGTAGCCAGATGGCTAACAAAAATATCTTCTTCTCCATAAATAGTAACGACTTGGCCCTCCCACTCGAATTTTAACTTCTGGTGAAGGGTTGAGGTCACGGCGCCAGCGGCGTGTATCCATGGTCTACCCAATAGACAACTGTAGGCAGGCTGTATATCCATCACGAAGAAGGTCGTTTTGAAAGTCTGTGGACCAATCGTTACAGGCAACTCAATTTCTCCCAGAACTGATCTCTTAGAACCGTCAAAGGCTCTTACTACCAAGTTGCTGGGGCGTAATGCCAATCCTTCATACTCCAACTTCACAAGTGAAGGAAAATTGCGATCTAAACGCAGCGGAAAACAAAACTTTTCCTTTAGTGATCCTTACGAATGAGCATGGTCAGTGATAGAATCGTTACCTCTTTGTGGCGATTCAGATCTTTGATGCAGCGATCACAAGCGTTGATGAAGTGCAACGCCTCTACTCAGTCCACACGAACAGCTTCCGGTCACAGTGCTAGCTGCTTACGAACGGAATTATTTGAGTGAGAATCAAAAACGAAATTGCATCAAGTAAAAGCTTCATCACAAGGGTTCCTTTTATAGACTCTCTTGTGGGCTGCGGGCTAAAAGCCCAATTCACATGATCCATAATAATATTATATATTATTATAATAACTATTATTATAATAAATATATTTATTTTATTATTATTTTATAACCATTATAAAATAACAATAATTATTATTATATTATCCGAATTTCTATTTTTCACTTAAGTGCACCGTACCTTACGGTGTTCCTTTGATTTCTCTATCTCTCATCAAACTGTCCTTATGTGTGTGACCCTGTAGGATTTCGTAACGTTGGTAATTATATTAAATTATATATTTAACATAATAAACAGTGAGCGGTATCTAGCAACACATCACTGCTACCCAAGTCACGAAAATGTCATGTGATCTGACAAAACCTTTTTCGTGATAATATATGTTTGTACAAATACCCTTTTGCCCCTATGTCTATATTGAACACAAGGCATACACTGTGTCATCCTTGTCCAGTTCAATATTGGGCCCTTAGACATTTCTCCTGTTATGCAGGATTGACAAATTCCATCTAGGACACTCATGTCCCTCAGCATGCTTCGTGGAGTGCCCATCAACTGTCTTTATGATCATCCAGTTACGGATAATGTTTGATCAGCAATAAAGCACCCGACTCTACATCTAGGGTCCATAGTGGTTTCAGGTCGAAGGGTGGTAATACACCATTATCACCATGAGAATAACTTATGACACTTTGCATAACATACTATGTAGTATTCTCATAGCGGGTCAATCCGGTATAAATATTACTCCTAATATTTATACCTATGTCAAGACTTGATAACTCTTTATCCATGATCCATGAGATGTGATCATCAGTCTATCTTCATAATAGTCTCAATGCTTTAATGTTATCCCACTTTGCAATAAAGCTTGACTACGGATATTTTAAGAATAATGTCTTTATGTTTAATGGGATCTCATGATTAAGTCACACTTAACATTTCATTAAACAGACTAACTATTCTAGGGACTTTATTATTCTGAAAGACAAACATAATAAAGAAATGCCTTTTATTATTAAACGAATAATCCGATACAAGTACCAAAAAGTATTGGCCTCTAGGGCTTACACCAACAATCTCCCACTAGCACTAGAGTCAATTAGGCATACCCTTAATACCCATAGATCTAGTATGACCATCATGCTTCTGTTGCGCAAGAGGCTTTGTTAATGGGTCAGCGATATTGTCAAGTGTAGGTACTCTGCATATCTTCACATCTCCCCGATCGATTATCTCTCGAATGAGGTGATAACGCCTAAGTATGTGTTTGGATCGTTGGTGAGATCTAGGCTCCTTAGCTTGTGCGATAGCACCATTGTTATCACAATATAAACCAATGGGATCCACAATGCTAGGGACTATGCCAAGTTCACTAATGAACTTCTTGATCCAAACAGCTTCCTTTGCTGCATTTGAGGCAGCAATATACTCGGCCTCAGTTGTAGAATCAACAACTGTTTCCTGCTTTGAACTTTTCCAGCTCACAGCGCCACCATTGAGACAGAACACATAACCAGATTGTGATCTAAAATCATCCTTATTTGTCTGGAAGCTAGCATCAGTGTAACCAATTACATCAAGCTCTTCCTGACCTCCATATATCAAGAATGAATCCTTAGTCCTTCTCAAGTACTTAAGGATATTCTTGACAGCTACCCAGTGAGCATCACCGGGATCAGATTGGTACCTACTCGTTGCACTTAATGCATACGAGACATCTGGTCGAGTACATAACATGGCATACATGATAGATCCTATTGCAGATGCATATGGAATCTTATTCATGCGATCCCTTTCTTCCTTAGTTGAAGGGGATTGTGTTTTTGATAAACACAGACCATGTTGCATAGGTATGAATCCTTTCTTGGAATCATGCATATTAAAGCGTCTCAACACTTTATCTATGTATGTACTCTGACTTAGGCCAAGCAGTTTTTGTGATCTATCTCTATAGATCCTAATTCCTAATATATAGGCTGCTTCACCTAGGTCTTTCATAGAAAAACAATTCCCTAACCAAGTCTTCACTTGTTGCAAGGTAGGGACATCGTTTCCAATGAGTAATATGTCATCTACATATAATACCAGAAACACGATAATGCTCCCACTAACCTTCTTGTAGACACAAGGTTCATCTTCATTTTTGATGAATCCATATTGTTTTACGGTTTCATCAAAACGAAGATTCCAGCTTCTGGAAGCTTGCTTCAATCCATAGATTGATCGCTGTAACTTGCATATCTTTTGGGCATCTTGTGGTATGTCAAATCCTTCAGGTTGTGTCATGTACACATCCTCAAGAAGATTCCCATTAAGGAAAGCAGTTTTGACATCCATCTGCCATATTTCATAATCATGATATGCAGCGATGGCAAGTAAAATCCGAACAGATTTAAGCATTGCAACTGGTGAAAAGGTTTCATCATAGTCAACCCCATGAATTTGTTTATAGCCTTTTGCAACCAGTCTTGCTTTATAGGTATGTACCTTACCATCCATGTCAGTCTTCTTCTTGAAGACCCACTTGCATCCTATAGGGTTAACTCCTATAGGAGGTTCTACCAAGGTCCAAACCTGGTTTGTGTACATGGAATCCATTTCAGATTTCATGGCTTCTAGCCACTTCTCAGACTCAGGACCAGTTATGGCCTCTTTGTAGGTCACAGGCTCATCTTGATCCATGAGTAATACATCACCCTGATCACTTATGAGATATCCATATCTCTCAGGTTGGTGACGTGTCCTGCTTGACCTACGCTGGTCTTGTTCTACTTGAGCAGGTTGCTCTTCCACAACTACTTGTGTTTCCTGCTCTAGTTCCTCCATAGGTGTTTCAATGTTTTGTGATTCTTGAATTTCTTCAAGCTCTATTTTCTTCCCACTGTTTCCTTTGGAAATAAAATCCCTTTCCAGAAAGACTCCAGTTCGAGCGACAAACACTTTGCCCTCAGAAGGATTGTAGAAGTAATATCCTCTTGTTTCTTTAGGATATCCCACAAATAAGCATTTGTCAGATTTGGGCTCAAGCTTAGTTGAAATTTGTCGTTTGACGTAAACTTCGCAACCCCAAATCTTCATGTAAGACATATGTGGTTTCTTACCACTCCATATCTCATATGGTGTCTTATCAACCTTTTTGGATGGAACACGGTTAAGTGTGTAAGCTGCTGTTAATAATGCATGTCCCCAAAAGGAGTTTGGAAGATCGGCGTGACTCATCATGGATCGGACCATGTCTAACAAGGTTCAATTTCTTCTCTCAGATACACCATTCCATTGTGGTGTTCCAGGAGGAGTAAGTTGGGATAGAATCCCATACTCTTTTAGATGGTCATCAAATTCTAGGCTTAAATATTCACCGCCTCGATCTGATCGAAGAACTTTAATATTCTTCCCTAGTTGGTTTTGTACTTCATTCTTGAATTCCTTGAACTTTTCAAAGGACTCAGATTTGTGTTTCATTAAATACACATATCCGTATCTACTGAAGTCATCAGTGAAAGTGATGAAGTACTGAAAACCTCCTCTGGCTAGTGTGTTCAGTGGTCCACATACATCAGTATGTATGAGTGCCAAAAGATCATTAGCACTTTCACCTTTTCCTGTGAATGGGGACTTTGTCATCTTTCCAATTAAACAAGATCTGCATGTCTCATATGATTCATAATCAAAAGAGTCCAAGAGTCCATCTTTATGGAGTTTGGAAATGCGTTTCTCATTTATGTGGCCTAATCGACAGTGCCAAAGGTAAGTTGGATTCAACTCATTAGGTTTCAACCTTTTAGTATTAATGTTATAAATTGGCATTTCAAGATCAAGGACATATAGTCCATTATTCATTTTTGCAGTAGCATAGAATATATCATTCAAATAAATGGAGCAACAATTGTTCTTTATTATGAATGAAAAACCAAACTTGTCCAAACAAGAAACGAAAATAATATTCCTGCTAATTGCAGGTACATAATAACAGTTCTCTAACTGAATTATTAAACCACTAGGTAAAGTTAAAACATAAGTTCCTACAGCTAAAGCAGCAACCTTTGCTCCATTGCCAACTCGTAGGTCAACTTCACCTTTTGCCAAATCTCTACTCCTTTTTAGCCCCTGCACATTAGTACAAATGTGAGAACCGCATCCAGTATCTAATACCCATGATGCAGAAGTAGATAAATTAATTTCAATAACAAAAATACCTGAATTTGAAGTCTCTACTCCATTTTTCTTATCTTCCAGGTACTTTGGGCAATTTCTCTTCCAATGTCCGGTCTTACCGCAATGGAAGCAAGTGCCCTCCTTTGCTATTCCTCCACTAGGCTTCAAAACAGGAGGAGTGGGTTTGGGTTTGGCAACTTCCTTGCCTTTCCCTCTACCACCCTGTTTGATGGGCCTCTTGTTCTGTTTCTTTCCATTACTGACCATCAGAATGGATTTCCCTTTTGTCTTCATATTCTGCTCAGCAGTTCTCAACATGCCTAGTAGTTCTGGAAGACTTTTGTCCAAGTCATTCATATTGAAATTCAGGACAAACTGACTGAAGCTCTCTGGCAACGATTGCAAGATCAGATCAATCGCAAGTTCTTTTCCAAGGGGAAACCCTAATCTGTCAAGGTTCTCCACATACCCAATCATCTTGAGTACATGGGGACTTACAGGGGCTCCCTCAGCTAACTTGCTGTTAAAAAGGGACTTTGAAACCTGAAACCTCTCATTTCTTGCTTGCTCTTGATAAAGCATTTTCAGATGTCCGATCATATCGAACGCAGACATGTTCTCGTGTTGCTTTTGCAACTCAGAGTTCATGGTAGCAAGCATGAGGCAAGCGGTTTCATTGGCATCATCGAAATGCTTCTTATAAGCATCTCTTTCTGCCTTTGGTGCAGAACTAGGAGGTTCCTCCTCAGGAACTGGTGTCTCCAAGACATACAGCTTCTTATCGTGCTTGAGGACAATCCTCAGATTACGGTGCCAATCCAGGAAATTTGTCCCAGACAATTTTTCCTTATCTAGGATGGATCGCAAAATATTGTTCGATGTGTTTGTTGTCATGGTAATCTACAAGAGAAATATGAAAATATAAGTATCATTAAAACAACATATTTAATTAGGCCTTTAATCAAATATGCTCCCACTATTTTATTCAAAACAAATGACCCTCATCATTTGATTCGGAAAATCCCGTTGGAAGACTTTCTAGTGGGTCGAGATCCATGTTTCACTTTGTTTTAAGTCAGCGTTAGGCTGATTACACAAAACTAAGTTATTTAGGTAGGAACTCCTTCCAATTGTATCTCATACAACTCTCGAATATTTTCAATTGGGTGAATAACTCCTTATTCTGATCCATCACATGAATCATTCCCAATTCTTGCTTCTAAACATGTATAATCTTATTATAATTTGTTTAGTTAAGTTTGACCCATTGTTTTAGCAATTGGATATTACAATTATCCCATCACACCTTACTAATATAGAACATGCACCTCGCGTAGGCGAAACCTACAATGCTCGATACTAGTCTTGATGAGTGCTAAAAATTGGAAAGCATAAACTTAATATTTAATTTTGAGGGAATTTGTTATTAGTTTGATCTCACCGGCTTAACATGCAAAACGTCTCTCACATGCATCAACATACAATTACATGTATCAACATACATATAAAAAGATACAATTATGGCCCCTAACGCAATTGTTCTCTCAAGCCAATGAGAGAACCTAAGCTAACCTAATAACGATCTAAGCTTCTCCAAGCATGATCTCCAAGGTTATCCTCCTTTAATATTGAATACTTCCTTTTTCTTCATAACATAATATTACATTACATATAAGAAAACTCGTTTTACATACGAGGGAGTGAGATGAGAAAAGAAGTTACATAAAGAGATTGAGAGAGAGGCACGACTCGCAGGCCGTATTTAAAAATCCCAAAACAATAATAAAGGATAAACTAAGGCCATAACTGATCACCACAAATAAATAATAATAAACACACTTTTATTATTAGTTTAAAATTCCGATAATTAAATAAACTAAATTAAATTTCGGCTGATTGATCACACTTTGCAGACTTAGCCGGGGGTTCCGCTGCCCGGTCAGCGGACGGTAGAACACTTCATTGTATTTCACGTCGTTTCCTGCACAACTTTTGTGCATTTACAACCCCAACCGGAAAAGTCTGCGGCAATACAACACTTGTACTGCCATTAATCCTAATGCAACAATTTCATGCCGTCAAACACAACTCGATTGATAACTCAATATGATAGATCAACATGTCATTGCTTCACCATACTAACGTCGGATTCCGAAGCGAATGAAAATGATGATCTTTCAAAAGAATTACAATCCTTATGTGATTGAATGGATGAAATCAAAACAGTATATCCCATATACCATCTTTGCATCAGAATTTCTTATATCTTATATAAAAGTGATCGATCTAATTGTGTAACCTATGGATGATCAATGTATCGCACAACTTCACCATACTAATGTCGGTTTCTGAAGCATAATCAACATTAATCATCCAAATCGTACACAACAGATGCCAAATTTAATTAATCGTTTATTGTTAAATTCGTTCTGTGTTTTAATCGAATCAAATACAGGAAAAAAAAACGGAAATTTAACAGCTATCAGATCCATGGTTTCGTAAGTGGCTCTGATACCACTGAAGGAAAATTGCGATCTAAACGCAGCGGAAAACAAAAATTTTCCTTTAGTGATCCTTACGAATGAGCATGGTCAGTGATAGAATCGTTACCTCTTTGTGGCGATTCAGATCTTTGATGCAGCGATCACAAGCGTTGATGAAGTGCAACGCCTCTACTCAGTCCACACGAACAGCTTCCGGTCACAGTGCTAGCTGCTTACGAACGGAATTATTTGAGTGAGAATCAAAAACGAAATTGCATCAAGTAAAAGCTTCATCACAAGGGTTCCTTTTATAGACTCTCTTGTGGGCTGCGGGCTAAAAGCCCAATTCACATGATCCATAATAATATTATATATTATTATAATAACTATTATTATAATAAATATATTTATTTTATTATTATTTTATAACCATTATAAAATAACAATAATTATTATTATATTATCCGAATTTCTATTTTTCACTTAAGTGCACCGTACCTTACGGTGTTCCTTTGATTTCTCTATCTCTCATCAAACTGTCCTTATGTGTGTGACCCTGTAGGATTTCGTAACGTTGGTAATTATATTAAATTATATATTTAACATAATAAACAGTGAGCGGTATCTAGCAACACATCACTGCTACCCAAGTCACGAAAATGTCATGTGATCTGACAAAACCTTTTTCGTGATAATATATGTTTGTACAAATACCCTTTTGCCCCTATGTCTATATTGAACACAAGGCATACACTGTGTCATCCTTGTCCAGTTCAATATTGGGCCCTTAGACATTTCTCCTGTTATGCAGGATTGACAAATTCCATCTAGGACACTCATGTCCCTCAGCATGCTTCGTGGAGTGCCCATCAACTGTCTTTATGATCATCCAGTTACGGATAATGTTTGATCAGCAATAAAGCACCCGACTCTACATCTAGGGTCCATAGTGGTTTCAGGTCGAAGGGTGGTAATACACCATTATCACCATGAGAATAACTTATGACACTTTGCATAACATACTATGTAGTATTCTCATAGCGGGTCAATCCGGTATAAATATTACTCCTAATATTTATACCTATGTCAAGACTTGATAACTCTTTATCCATGATCCATGAGATGTGATCATCAGTCTATCTTCATAATAGTCTCAATGCTTTAATGTTATCCCACTTTGCAATAAAGCTTGACTACGGATATTTTAAGAATAATGTCTTTATGTTTAATGGGATCTCATGATTAAGTCACACTTAACATTTCATTAAACAGACTAACTATTCTAGGGACTTTATTATTCTGAAAGACAAACATAATAAAGAAATGCCTTTTATTATTAAACGAATAATCCGATACAAGTACCAAAAAGTATTGGCCTCTAGGGCTTACACCAACAACAAGGGCTTTCTTAGGTAGGACATTGAGGGATGACCCTGTGTCCACCAATACATGAGAAAGAACTGCACCCTTACACTCCAAGGTAATGTGCAAAGCCTTGTTGTGATTGCGGCCTTCCGTTGTCAAATCAGTGTTGGTAAATCCTAGTCCATGACCAGCGTTAACATTCCCAACTACAGCTTCCAACTGATTGACGGTAATCTCCTCTAGCACATAAGCTGCGTGCAAGACTTTTAATAGTGCGTTCCGATGAGCCTCGGAGCACATTAGCAATGATAAAATGGAGATCTTGGAAGGCGTCTGGTGAAGCTGGTCCACTATCTTGTAATCACTTTTCTTGATGATTCTCATGAATTCATCAACCTCTTGATCAAAAGGGGTCTTTAAAACTTCTTTAGTAACTTGTTCTTCTTGCACCATGCTCTTCCCTTTTGCCCTGGCAGCAGCTTCCGCTTCAGCAATGGGTCTTGGAATTTGTGGGGCAAAAAGACGTTCGCTTCGAGTGAAGCCTCCGCCTCCTCCCACATTGTCTATTTGTGGTGAAGAAGTTGATGATTCAAGAGTGATTTTCTGCCCTTTGCAGTATAGATCTGAGCCGTAATGCCAAGGGATGGCATTACTGCTTTCATATGGAACAGGCCCAGGTACCGTGATGGTAACCGGGCTGACTGCAGCAGAGGAGGGTGTTGCAATAGTATGTGGATCATAGTAGATAGTGACCGGTGATATGGCAGGAGATGCCACTGCTTGCTGTTGAAAATTGTTGTTCGGAGGAATACTTGACGGATCGTAATAAATAGTGACTGCTGAGATGTTTGCTGGTGTTGTAGGAGAAGATTCTGAATAGAGGGGTGCTGACGTTGTAGAAGTAACGTTTGTTGATAGGTGGCTTGTTGAAGTGATATCTGAAGCATTTGTTGATGAAACCGAAGAATTGTTTGGGATAATTGTTGTTGCAGTTGTAGGAGACTCTGGAACTGTTGTCGGTGAGATTGCTGGATTTGAAGGTATTGACGTTGTGATTTGAAGTAGACCATTCTGGATAAGACTGTCTATGCCGCTTCTCAAATTGTCACATCCATTTACCGAAATGTTGCAATAACCGCACCCAAGTTCACATCCAGGGAATATCTGGCATTCAAGGAGTTGAGCTTTAATCTCTACCTGGGGTGTCCTGATCTGCCCAACACTGGTTATTAAGAAAGACGACATATCTTCCTCAATAGCATTAATTCTGGGCCCTCCATGGTTGGGCATGGGGTTTTTGTTAACATTTGGCGGGGGTGCAAAGTTTAGAGCTTTAGAATCTACCAAGTCTTGTACTTTCATCTGTAAAGCTCTGCACTTCTCTGTACTGTGGCCAGGCGCGTTAGAATGAAAAGCGCATCTGGCGTTGGCGTCGTAATTTCTTGGCAAACTGGAAGGATCTGGTGGTGCCAACGTCCTTAACTCAACCAGGTTGAGCTTCAGGAGCTGTGGCAGTAAAGCGGCATAAGGCATAGGGATCGGATCGATCACCCTATTGGCCTGAGATGGTCTCTGTTGAAACGGTCTTTGTTGACTGTTGTTGTTGTTGTAGTTTCTCTGAGGAGGATACTGAGTTTGTTGCTGGTAATGGGTTTGTTGCCGTGGTTGATATGCTGGTTGCTGAGGAAGTGGAGAGGGGATGGTGACTGCTGCCACTGACCTATGAACATATTGTGGTCTGCCCCTGCTGGCCTGAATAGCATTGGTCTCACCGGTTCTTCTTGGACCTACAAAAGGTTTTCTGGGGTTGCTGGACGAGCTTGCACCGTTGTCAGAAATCTTGCCCATCTTTAATAGGCTCTCAATTCTTTCCCCGACTATGACTACATCAGCAAAGCTAGTGGAAGAAAAGGAAGCTAGCCTGTCAATGTATGTCCCCTGGAGGGTGTTCATAAACATGTCAGCCATTTCCCTTTCCGACATGGGTGGCTGGACAGCAGCAGCAAGCTGTCTCCACCTCTGGGCGTACTCCCGGAAGCTTTCCCTGGATGATTGAGACATTCCCATCAGGAGGGTCCTGTTAGGAGCCATATCTAAGTTGTACTGGTATTGTCTGATAAAGGCCTCAGCCAGGTCCTTCCAGCATCTAATGGTTGCTCTAGTCAAGTGAGAGTACCATTCCCTTGAAGCTCCTGTTAAGCTATCTTCAAAATAAAACATCCATAGCTTTTCGTCCATGGTATATGCCTTCAGCCTTCCCAGAAAGGATTATAAATGGGTTCGAGGACAGGAAGTTCCGTTGTACTTCTCGAAGCACGGAGGTTTAAACTTGTGGGGAATCCTTACCCCGTCCACTAGACCCATGTCCATAACATCAAAGCCCAAGGAATTCTGAGACTCCAGAGATCTCAGTTTCTCAGCAATCTCATCTAGCCTTCTGTCATAGGCTTCATCCCCAGCTCCCATCACTGTGAACTGATTTTCCTGGGGGTCTTCTTGTAGTACTCTGCCTGCAGTGGCATTCCCCTGTACATTAGCAGGGATGTTGATCTCTAGGTGAAGGTGAGGCCCATACACAGGAGGATTAACATGAGGCTGGACCCTCTCATTGTTGCTCGTTCCCCCAGTCCCTAGATGGGGTTCTTCCTGGGTCTGCCTTTCCACTAATGCCCTTAATCTCTCTTGGCTCTGTGCCAATCCATTCATCACCTCCATAAACTGGGTCATCTGATTTCTCATTTCCAGTCTCTCATTGGCCATTTGAGTCCTGACCTCTGTAAGGTCCTGCTGTACTTGGTCCATTTGTATGCCCGAAAGGTTGTTGCGGGTGGGATATCTGTGTGGACGGTTGAGTGGGAACACCCGACGTCGAGCAATAGTTCCTGAATCACAACAGAGTTAGTAACAAAAACAAAACAAAACCTACAAAACAAAACAAAAGGTTAGCATGCAATGCAGTATGCTTATTTGTTTCCAAGGTATCCGGCTTGGCACTTGGTTTTGACCTTTCCAGACCCCTGAGGAAGATGCTTCTGATGTTGCTTGAAAGAACTCAGATAAAAACAAACTAGTAAATATATTACAAAAGGAAAAACATACATAGTTTGTTTTTTACAATATATGCCCTCTGAGGGGTCAAAAATACATCATAAAAAGGAAAAGTACAATGAAATGAAAGCAACAACAAGCAAAAAGTCAGACACCAAGACCAAACTCATCCTCCTGGACTTCCTTCAAAAGTGCTTCAGTTACAGGATCAGCTGGATGCTCTGTGAGATTCCTGATGAGAAGATTCCTGGTGGCAATAGCTGCAGTTAGCTTCTTGTGTCTGCCTTGGTCTTTTGACCTCTTCACACCAGCCCTAATCTTCAACTCTGAGATCTCCCTCTGGGCTGCTAGCAAGGCTTCCTGTTGCTCCTTTGCATTAGCCTCCAACTGCTCAATTTTGTCCTGGGTTCTCTTGTCCTCCTGAGTGCGAGCTTCAGTGATCCTGACCCACCTGGCTTGGCTCTCCTTCAGATAAAGATCAGTCCTAGCTCTCTGGAACTGGGCCTCTTTGCAGGCATTCTTCAAAATCTGTTCTCCAGCCCTTGACTTCTTGATGTAGTCCTCTGACTTTTCAATCCTGGCTAGATGCTCCACCTTTAGCTTTTCTAACCTCTCAATGTCCAGACGACCATCACTCCTCTCCCAGAGGGTTCTCTTCAAGGCTTCAGACAAATTCTCATTCCTCTCTTTTAACTTTTCAAACTCCTCCAGGCTGACAGTTGCTGGAGGTGGTGCTGTGGAAGGTCCAGGTACATCTTCAATGGTGAAGGGCATCCCAGAAATTTGAGCCCTGGCATGTGACCACTCATAATACTGAGCTGAGGCCACATTGTTGCATCTCCCAAGAATGGTTACCCCTTTAGTCTGGACATTGTCCCAAGCCCAGGATGCTTGCCTGACAATAGCCAGATTAGGCTTGATCTCACAATAAAGGGTCTCAGCTAGATCTTGTACTCTAGGAGGGTGGACCAATGCATAGCCCAGTTGTCTTTTGAATAGCAGAGGGTTGTAGTTGATGCAACCCTTCACTCCTATCAGAGGTACATTAGGGAACTTCCCACAACTAGTAATGATGTCCCTGCCCTTAGTGCTCTGAGTGCACCACCTGATATCATCTGAGGTTAAAGCAACAAGCCTCCTAGCCCAGTTCTTCTGCTGGTGAGGGTTCAAGAATGCATCAGTTTTTGGCAAATGTTTGAGCAGCCAGGTATGGAACAGGGGAGCACAGCATCTCACCAATCTTCCCCTTTGCTTTTCATTCCTTTGGTGAACAGAGTAGTAGAAATCCCCTAGTAAGGTGGGCACTGGGTTCCTCAGAATGAAAAGATGGATTGCATTCTTGCTAATAAACTTAGGCTCATCTACAAACAATATAACCCCATATATGCTTAGGGCTAATAATGCACAGACTGCCTTCCACTCTCCCAGGGAGGCCTTCAGAATAGCCTGAGAGGTCAAGAAATCCAAGTGTAGACCAGAGATTCCAGCCTTGGCTGTCATGTTCTGCTCAATCAGAATTGGTTCCAGATATAATGCCTTTGCCACCTCTTCATTACTAGGGAAAGCCATCTCAGGGTTGAAGGAGACTCCACCCCTGATAGGTACACCAATCAGTGATGAATACTCTTCCAACAAGGGTCCCAACTGAAAATCCTGGAAGGTGAAGCACCTCAGAGGGGGATCATAGAACTGCAGGCAAGTATGAATCAAGCTCCTCTGGGAAGGGTCCAAATCCATAACCACATCAAGGATGCCTCCATAATGTTCTCTGAATAGTGGTATATGGTCTGGAGTAATCAGGGCCTGGACCTTCCTGATGCCAGCTAGCTCAGGCTCAAAGAAATGATAGGAGATGTTGCTCTTCTTAGGTGCCATGTTGCTGAAGAAAAGCTGGAACAGATGCTGATGATGATGACTGATACTAGAAGATGAGCCACTGACAGGCTGAGACTGGTGATGCAGGTGACTGAAGTAGGTAGCTGATGAGGAATAGCTGAAGCAGATACTGGTGAAGATAGGTCTATGTAGATAAAGGGGTCAAAACCAAGCCAAATGTGATATGGATACCCTGAAAAACAAATAAGCACATGTTAAATGATGCAATGATGATGTATGCAAATGATATGCAAGGGTTTGTGATCAAGCTGGATCTGATTACTGCCTTGATATAGGTCCATGTATGTTCAAGAAATCCAGATGGAGGTTCAGAAGTCCAGTAACCAAGGTGGGGGACTCAAATAAAGAGTCACATATCCAGGGTTAAATCACAAGAACTGTCCAAAGTGAAGCATTCTCAAATCAAAGTATCAGGGTATGCTGAGGTCAAGGGTACATGCAAACCTGCAAACAGCCCAACCCCCTCACAGGCGATGTTCTAAAACAAGGATCCTCAGACTTGGATCAGTTATGAGAAGTGTAAACACTTCTAACCCGGAGGTACAGTGTTTACAATAACCATAAAAGATCCTCCTCTAATTCACCTCAGTTTCTGAAGGTCAATACTAAAGGTCATCCAGACTTAGCAGGCTCCCCAGATAGCCCTAGCACTACAGGAAATCTGTAGCACAGAGTTCTCAAGAAGAAACCCATATCTGAACCGTGTTTCATATTCCCGCACCAGACCGAAATGGAATGGGAAAGAACATGAACCACTCTAGCCTAGGTGTCACTTAGGTCCCAGGTGTAGGACCTTAAACTCTCAATAGGACACCCACCCACCAAAGCAACAGAACCAGATCCAGCCAGAATAATATGACAGTATGATATGTAAAGCTATAAAGAAAGCAGTAAAACAACTGTACATAAAGCAAAAATAAATGCAAATATACAAACACAAACAGCACATAACACCCCAGTAAACACAAATCAAACAAGCGCTAGGAGGAACCCACAAAAAGAACCAGAAGCCCTGGTTACAGTATAAGGGTCCCCAGCAGAGTTGCCAAGCTGTCGCTCCCACCAAAATGACACCTGGTCAGAAGGGGTACAGACGCGAACGGTCGGCGAAAGGAGAAATGAAATGAATAGAGTCTCCAGCTAGGCATTTTTATCCCGAAGGAAAGGTAATGCTGCATAAACCTAGAAAGATATGGATAAGACGGTTGCGAACCAGAGAGACTGAGAAAGGGGGTTGGTTACAACCTGGGAAGGTATTAGCACCCAGATTGTCCGTCGTACTCGACGGGATCCACGCTTAAAAGATTTGTGTTTTAAAGGGGTAGTGTCAGTGCAATCTGTGTATCAAAGCTGGAAAGAATGCAAGTGTTAGTGTAAAAGAAGTGAGGTGCATAAATGTACAGTGTCAGTGTAAGAGGTGAATGAAGCTCAAGATTATGAGGCTTAAAGAATAATGCTGGAAAGAGGGGGAATATACAGAGACTTTTGTTCGATAACTGTTAAGTTATGCCTACGTATCCTCTCGTGCAATGAGGAAGTCAGAACACCGTAGTTCGACCCAAAGAGACTGAAAGGTGAATTGGCCTGTGAACTGTTTACTTGTCTATGCTCAAGTGTATGACCCGTCTGGCTCGGGTGCAAACTGTCTTGCATTAGACGGAAGAAGCCAGTTCTCGTTTGTGAGTGAATGAGATGAGGAAAGAATCCCGGAGGAGACGATTATTGTTTGTTTTTGAGTTTTCAATCTTTTATTGCTTTTGAAAGTTTGTCATAAGTTAATGAGTTTAAGCCTAAACCAAATGGATTTAGTAAACTCATCACATCTTCCCTCTGATTAGGGGTAATGAGAATACCTTAAGTGTGAAGTCAGCTTCTCACACTTAACCACCTTTGATGTAGGATTAAGATCATTAACCTACTTGTGATTATTTAGATGTTTTTGGTGTTTTTGTTTGGTGTTAAGTAATGAGATTAAGCCATAATCAGGGATTAAACAGACTCATTACACCATCCTAATAAAAGGATGATAGATGAGAATGTTTAAGTTGAGGAAAGCTCCTCAGCTTAATCCATGATTAGGGATTAAACTCATGACAAAACAAAGCCTTTATTAAGTGGATTTTAGATAATGATATGATTAAGAAATGAGTTTTAGGGTTTGTAAGACAACTTGAGGGGGACTTGTCCATTAACACTAGGGTTAGTCCTTCTTAACCAATTAAGGAAGAATTAGAACCCTAATGCAAGGCCCAAGTTACAAGCTTGATGTCTTGATGATTATTAAGTGAATTGATTAAAGGATTTAAACACATTAATTGTTTAACACTTAGGATTAAAGTTATACACTCCATCCTAATAGAAGGATGCAGGCATAAGCTTAATCACAAAGCCTTAAAGCCTTTAAGGTTTAGTCCCTGATTATGAGATGAGAAGAGAAGACTCAACGAGACACAAAGGTAAAAGCTAAATGGGGGACTAATCAAACCCTAATTATTGTCATGCTTGGTTGTTCCTAGGGTTCATGAGGTTTGCAAGAAAGTCTTCAGAGAGACCACCAGGAAGCAGATGAAAGGAGCAAAGAGAAGCAAAGTAACTTGCTTCATTTAGGAAGACAAGTCACTTGAAGAAAGAAAGTAAGAAGAAGAAGAAAGAGAAAGCTCAATCTCAAGCACAAGACAAAATGCAGCAATGATGCATAAGAGGGATGAAAAGAAAATGTGATAAGTGAAGGCAAATTCACTTCTCAAGGTTACTTACCACCTGAGAAGTTAGTGAAAGAAATGCAATGCAATGCAAAATGAGATGAAATGACATGATGAAAACCAAAACCAGAAGCACAAGTATGATGCTAATGATGCTATGAGATGATACAAACATGAACCAAGGCATGAGGATGATCATACAAACATATGGATGCAAGAGAAGCATGCTTAGAACCATGATCATACATGAAAAGTTATGAAATGCAAATGACATACAATCATGGCAAATGCAAGATGTAATGATCAAACATGATTCTAATATGTCTTAATATGTCTAATGAATCAAATGGATGCATAAAATGTCATGGTAAGTCATGGTATGTAAGCAAATGCAAGATGAATGCAAAAGGAAGCCCAAATTAGGGTTTATGATCAATGCACCAAACAAAAACCAAAACCAGAAGCAAACATCAAGATAAAAAATTGAAAATGCATTCAAAGGAACCCTAAACCTATACAAACTCACTGCCCAAAGGAGGGGTTCTAATTCTTAACCTACTGAGGGTTATGAATTTCTTAAGATTGCTAGGGTTTTAAGGTACCTTGTCAAGAAAAATGCCAAACAAATTGAAAATGCAAGATCAAATCATGCCAATTTAATCCTATGAACTACATGATATGCAAGACACAATGCAAAAAGAATCAAAGTCCAACTCTCAATGGTTAGACAGAAATGAATTTTGGAAGTTTGGATCAAAATATTGCCTTGAAATGAAATTAATTCCATGAAAAATTGTCAAAAGACATCAAGATCAAAAAAGAAATTTGGTTTGAAAGTTGGACAATGTTTCTAAATGGTTTTAAAGGTTTCATGAATTTTTTGGTGATTTTTAAATACCTAAAAGTATTTTTAATTAATTAATTCTCATTAATTAATTAAAAATAAACTTTTAAATGATTTAAAAATATTTTTTAATGCAAAAAAATAAAAATAAAAATGTTTTTGGTTTCTGAAAATTAATAAAAGTTTGCACAAAAATTTTCAGAATTTTTAAAGGTGTTTTGCTATTTTTTATAAAATGTAGAAAACAAATGCCATTAAATGAAAAATAAAATGAATTTAAACTGAAAAAGGAAAAGTCAGCGCATCCAAAGGCTATGATTCAAACGAAAAGGGAGGGAATTGACCAGCGCGCGCATCTGGACGGCCCAAATTCAAACTTGCGTAATTAAGACTAAACCCTAATTAATTAACCCTAATGACTTTCAGACGACCGGAACACTGTTCCGGTCGTCTTCTCCGGCCAGCCAAAAACTCTAACTCTCTCTACACGCAATAAAAATGAAATCTAACTGCCCAGAATTCATCCCCATTCAAAAACGAATCAAACCCCCCAATCAAACATCATTTTTCATTCATCAATCAGCCAAATCGAATCAAAACATTCTTAGGGCAAAAAGTTTCAGAGCATTCATACATCCTGGTTTCTCAACCATTTTCAAAAATAATCACATCCCTATGATCAGGGGAGTGCATAGAAGCATTTAAGAACTTAAAATGGAGTTTCTGGAAAAAAAGTTTGAGATGGCTACCTGAACTGAAGCTTTGGTTTCTGGTACTTTCTGGCTGGTTTCCTGCTTGCAATCAACTCCACTGGACCCCCTGAGAAGCTTTCAATGCTTGTTTGAAGTTTATAACGGATGGTTTGAGAGATGGCAGAAGTTCTGTTCAAGGTGGGGTGGAAATCGTATTTCTGATTCAGGGAGTTTTAGGCTATGGTGATGGGTGCTTTTTGATCAGTGAAGCATGTTGAGTTGATTTGTGAAGTTGGTTTGTGTGTTTGCAGCTTGTGGAGAGTGTTTCGAAAGCTTTTGCAAATGGAGTGAAAAATGAGAGAGCTGTGTTGGAGAGTGTTTCAAGCTTGTGTTGTATGTGCTTTGGCTTGCTTTTTGTTTTCATAAACAATTGTGATAGGTCAGATGAGTTGATGTGTGCTTTAGTGATTGGTATGGCTCAAGTTGCCAAAATGTCAAGTTTGTGTAAGAGAGGCATGGGCTACTTGCTAGCCAAGGACAGATGGGGTGTCCTGCGCAGCAAGATGTGTGGAGAGCCATAGGATTGGTTCTGATGTCAGCCAGCAAATGGATTCACACTTGAGTGAGTTTTTGCAACTTGCCTCACTTTTGCTTCCTTTGAGAAATCTTGCTCCATAAGCCATAGAAATGAGTGATCCTTTGGTGCAATCTGACTTTTAGGTCTTGGTACATGTTTGTGTGAAGATTAGAAGTTTGTTTGATAGCTCAATTTGCCTTGACAAGTGAATTTGCAACTTTGCCTCTTTGGTAGAAAACTTCAAATTTTGTGATTTTTGCCAACTTTGACAAGCCATAACTTTTGATCCAAAATGAATTAGGTCATGTTCTTGTACTTTTTGAAAACGGAATGATCCATTCTACAACTTTCATGACCAAAGTTTTTCCATTTGAAGCATTTTTGAATCAAAAAGTAAAGGTTGAAAAAGGTTCCTAAAATGGCAATTTCATCAAAAGTCAAACTTTCCCAAAAAGTCAACTTTGCAAAAGACTTGAAATTCTTCAATTTTGTGAACTTCCAACATCTTCTATGATCAAATAAAGATCATACACAATCAAAATGATGAAGAACACCCTTTGGTTGGGTCATTGGGGGCCTCAGATGCCCTGATTTTGCACTAACTTGCTTGAAAAGTCAACTCTTGATCAGATGACTTCCCCATGGAATTTCTTCATGAAAATTGATATGCATACTCCCTATACCATATAGAGACCAATAGAAACAAGAATGACCAAAAAATTTGGAGTTGTGGCCTCTGAAACCAAAACCCTAATTCTAGGTCATCTGTGCAGTCAAGCCTGGCTCTGCTTCCATACCATTCTCAGTTCTTGTGATTTTTTGACATTCTTGACTTTGAGAGGATATAATATGATACTTGAACATACATGTACCCCTTTGAAGTGATTGATGACCTTTGGAGTGGCTCAAGAAGCTCTTGGGTTGCTCAGATCACAAACCCTAGATGCAGATGACTTTGAACCTATGCAGTGAATTAAAAATGTGACATGAGATGCTATGATTGAACTTATGCATATGAAATTATCACAAGCCATGGTGTGAATGGGTGTGGGCAAATTTGGGGTGTTTACAGTGTTTAATGGTGTCTGTTTGGTTTTATGAAAGTTAGTGATGAATGTTAGATGTTTGGGTTATGTATGAAGGTGGAATGATTAATGGTTGGAGGATATATGGTTTGTGCAGGTCTGTGAAATTGTTTTTTTTTGTTTTTTCTCATTTTTTGAAGGGTTGAAAGGTTATGAATAAAAAGAAAAAGTATGGTGAGTGTTGTTATTATGAGTTTGTGTTTGAAAGTGAGAAAAAGTTCTACAGAGGTCAATTTTTTTGTGTATTATAGTTTGAAGAAATTTCAAAAGGATAGTTGTAAGAGTTTTAAAGTGGTGAGTTAAAAAGGTGGTAGTTTATTGTTATGGTTATGGTTTATGAGTGGTGAAAAAATTGGTAGAAAATTATATTTGGTTTTGAAGCTTGGTTTGGAATGATTTTTTGCAGAGTTAGTTTATGCTGTCCAAGCTTCCTATTATTAATGAATTAGTGTTGTTTATATAGCAGAAAATTAGTGAGGGTAAAATAGAATTTTGTGTAAAAATCTGTTTTGGATGCTGAAAAATTGGAGTGAATTGTAGTGAGGTAGTGGAATTGGGAAAAGTTTGTTGTGAAATTGGTGGGAGGAGTGGTAGATTTTGTGAGATTTGCTTTTGTGTAGATGTGATAGTGGAATGAGTGGGATAGAAACAGAAAAATAAAGTAATAATAATAAAGAAATACTAATAATAGTAACTAATGATAATACTAAAGATAATAATAATAGTAATAAAGGATTAGTAATAATGAAAAATTAAAAATAATAACAAAAAGAAAAATAATAATAATAATAAAAAGTGAATATAAAGTATAAAAAATAAAGATATAATAATAATAATAATGATAATAGAAAAAATTGAATAATAAAAAAAATAATAACAATGATAATAAAAAAAATAATGCTAATAATAAGAACAAGTGTTAATAGTACTAAAATAATGTGAAGAGCAATATGAAAGCATAAAAACAAAATAAAATTGGACCATCAAGAAAAAGGATGGGGGCAAGAATCGAACCCCAGTTCTTATAGTAACACAAACACAAGTCCATCCGCTGGGGAGAGTATACATCCATTAATAAAACTGCACCAATAAATATATACTCCATAGCCTTGTGTATTTTTGACAATTTCCAACTTTTCTCTTTTTCTTTCTCTCTTTTTTTTTGATAAGTTTTTTTTAATAATAATAATAATAATAATAATAACAAGAATGAAACTATAATAATAATGATGAAATATTTTTGATAATGGAAAATAAAAATGATTATAATAATAGTAGTTTTTTTAATTTTATGGATGAAAAATATAATGGATAAAATAAAAGGAGATTATGAAATTGAATTTTTTGTAGCAGTTTTTTTTTTCAAAAAACAAAGCAAAACAATACTTATGATAAGAGGAATTGATTTTTTTTAGAAAATAACAAATGCATTTTTTGACTTTTTGATAATTAATTTTCTTTTGAATAAAACATAAAATGAAAGGATATGAGATACAGATGAAATTGGGTATATAAAAAAAATAAAACATTGCATATTTTGGTTTTTTTTAATATCAGATAGAAAAATAAAATAATAGATATTTTGGATTTTCAATGTCAGACAGAAAAAAATACATTTTTTTGGATTTTTGAAATAATGGTTAGACAGTAAAATAAAATGGTGCGAGTAGGACAAATTTGGGGTATGACAGTTGCCCCTATCGAATTGACTTAGACCGAGTAAGATGAACTGACCCGCGTTCAATCTTTCAAGGTATAAGATAATTAGATACTAACAGACTCCAAATTTGTCCGACAAAGAAAGAAATTGTGAAAATAGCAAATGACTAAAATTGGAAATAATGGGTGACACGGCAAGAAACAAATGACAAAATAAATCAACTTATCATCAGCGGATGATAAAGCGAGTAACTGAAACTAAAATCGCTATCACCAAAAGGATGATAAAGCGACCCCGACACCAAAAGAATGCTGAGTAACAGAAAATTAAACAAATCGCTATCACCAAAAGGATGATAAGGCGACCCCGACACCAAAAGGATGCTGAGAAACAGAAAATTAAACAATCGCTATCACCAAAAGGATGATAAGGCGACCCCGACACCAAAAGGATGCTGAGAAACAGAAAATTAAACAATCGCTATCACCAAAAGGATGATAAGGCGACCCCAACATCAAAAGGATGACGAGTAACAGAAAATTAAACAATCGCTATCACCAAAAGGATGATAAAGTGACCTCGACATCAAAAGGATTATGAGTGACAGAAAATTAAACAATCGCTATCACCAAAAGGATGATAAAGCGACCCCGACACCTAAAGGATGACGAGTGACTGAAAATTAAACAATCGCTATCATCAAAAGGATGATAAGGCGACCCCGACACCAAAAGGATGACGAGTAACAGAAAATTAAATAATCTGGAAGAGAAATATCCACCAGGGACGTCCACTGAATAACACCTAGGCGAATCTTTGGAATCTTCGGCCGACCCTGGATTCTAACTTCTGCTGGGGAAAGGCCTGGAATCTTGGGTTGATCCTGGATCCTGAGTTATGCACGTATGCGTGATCGTTTTGAAATGGTATTCCATAAAGGTGGAGATACGATGCAAATGCTTATGCACTGAGATGTAAATTCGATAATGTTGGGGATATGGAAAGCTGGTTTATTTTGGCATGCATATGATGCATATGTTGTAAATGATTGATGTAAATGATGCTTATGACGTTTGATGATGCATAATGATGCATATGAGTAATTGAAAGGTGCCAGCTTGGTGGACTTTTGGTCTGGTAGTTGCCAATAATGATTGGACTTTGGGTGGATGGAGGGACTGATTTCCCGACACTCGATCTTCGACGATGTATGATCAGAAGACGGATCTGAAAGCTCCAAGTTCGATCATCTGCTGGTGAGCGAAGCGACTTAATTGACACATCATAACTGATTTTGCTTTGAATTGTTGCCAATGTCTGGCAAGGTCTGCTTGTTCAGCTGGGGAGTAGAGATAGGACGATTTTCTCCTTGTCCGCTTGCCCCTGCCTGTAGGGTGTTTGAAATAAATTTGATGGGGAAGTTTTGACAATGGTCATGACATGATCTGCCCCTGATTGAGCCTTTGAAGGTGACTTTGCCCCTGACTGGGTTGGTTTTGAAGAAGTGTTGAGTAAAATTCCTCTTTTGATTGCCCCTTGTTGGGATTGCACTGATGTTAAGCACTGGATTGCAATTAAACTGTTCATACAAAAATGGTAGTGTTAATGTAAAGCTCATGTAAGTTTTGAAAGAGTCGATTTATTTGAATGATTGTGATAGTGTGACGAATGGACTGTTAGTCCAAACGAGGTGCTGATTTAGAAAGTTCGTGAAAGATGCAGCAAGAATAATGTGCGATCAAGATTGGATATTAGCAAATATATGGGAGTCATTTTACGCAACCTTGTTGGTAATATGCTTTCAGAATAAACCCTGCCTCAATTAGGTCTTTTGAGGGTCGTAACGTGGTCTGGTTAATGGTTTGAGAAACAAAGGATATTAGGCTCAAAGTTTGATTTGTACCCAACCCTTCTTCGTAATGTTCTTCAGTCCTATGTTCAGTTAACTCTACACATGCATTTGTATTGACTTTGCAAGAGTGAAGATGAAGCTTTAAGATTCGCTTGAAAGTGACAGTCATCTTATTTTGCTGGTGACCCTTTGATTCTTGATTTGGTGGTCACTGATATTTGTTTTGTTTTTGCTGAGGATTCGAGCTCCTCTTTTGATTTGTTTTTTTCGACTAAGTCTCCCTTCGGGTGCTCAACTTAGTGGTTTTTTCTTTTTTTTTTGTTTTTGTTTGAATATTGTGACTGCCAAGTCATTTGTTGATGGTCCTCTGACGGGATGTCTCATCTTGCGATTCGAAGGTGTAGTCAGGCTAACTGAACAACTACCCTGCCCCGGGTTAAATGTAAGGGTTGTATCTGAAAGAAACTCCTACTTCTAGGATCGAAGTGGTTGACTAGGGATTAACTCCTTATATCTCCAGTGTTTGGGGATTTGAATAAATGCCTGTACATCATTGACGAGGTTTTATTTGAAAGCATACTGCAACAGTTATGGGTATTTCGTTTTCATCATCCTCCCTCAAATATTTGCTAAAGTGAAGTGAGGAAATATTTTTGTGATTTTGTGATAAATGATAAATAATGAGCGAATGCGAATAAACTGATTCAAAACATGCATAAACATAACATTAACAAAACCAAGTACAAATGACAATGTTCAAAGCAAATAGTACTTAAACAAACAATACAAAACAACAGGAATGCAGAAATTATAAATGGCACTGGCTGCCTTGATTTGAGGAATTGAACTTCTCTTGGTTGAATACTTCAGAGTTGGAGACTACTCAGCTTGGTCTTCAATAAACTCTTCAGATGTCTTCACTTGTTGGCACCGTGTGACGGCATTGGATCGTTCTGGACATTTGGATTTCTCGGAGTGAAGGTGAGATCCTTAGAGTCGATCAGATCTTGAATCTTGTGCTTGAACGATTTGCAGTTCTCGAGCGTGTGACCTGGAGCACCCTTGTGATACTCACAGCGGGCATTGGGATCATAGTCTCGGGCAGTACCAGTTTGTGGTGGCAAGTCTTTTAAAACAAGAGTTCCCTTTGCCATCATCTGATTAAAGATTTCAGAATGTGTCATAGGCAATATATCAAAGGTTCTTTCAGGCCTTCTTTGCTGATATGGTGGACGCTGTTGAGGAGCGCGCTGTTGCTGGATTTATGGTGGTATTTAAAATAGATATTCAACATAATGGGCTTAGCACACATAACATTAAAAAAAGTGGAAACAAAATAATAAAAATAATAAAATAAATTTTAAAAAAAAGGAAACAAGCTACTGAACCATGAACTAGCGTATGAATATAGTGAACAAATCATATGGGCTTTGGACAAATTCACATCAAATAAAAAACCAATAATAAAAATAAATAATAAAAAAACTAATAATAATAAATAGTAATAAAGTGAAAGCAGTACCAATAAAATGAAAAGGATAAACACTTTTATTCAAAACCTTGCTTCAAATTGTTTCAAAAAAGAAGACCACAGTCGCTGTTCACCCTCGCAGATGCATCGCGGCGGCTCTCTCTCTCACGATTGCATTTAGCCTCTCGCACCCTCTCAGTCTCAGATTCTCTCTACGGTGTATGCGGCGATTTGGATGGGTCGGATTTCGCTCACGCTCGCGGGTTCGGATTTAGGACGGTTTCTCATGATTTATGGTTCATCACGTTTTTGGATTTGCGATTTCACGGCGTTTTGCAACTCGGTTTTCACGGCTTCGGAGTTTGTTCGCGGTCTCCTTTTTGTGAGTTTCAGATGGTTTCGAGGTGTTTATGGTTTTCGGCGGTGGTTCGGTGGGTGGGATGGTTTTTTTTTTCGATTTTGTTTTTTGTATGAAGGTGGTGTTTAATAGTGTCTGTTTGGTTTTATGAAAGTTAGTGATGAATGTTAGATGTTTGGGTTATGTATGAAGGTGGAATGATTAATGGTTGGAGGATATATGGTCTGTGCAGGTCTGTGAAATTGTTTTTTTGTTTTTTCTCATTTTTTGAAGGGTTGAAAGGTTATGAATAAAAAGAAAAAGTATGGTGAGTGTTGTTATTATGAGTTTGTGTTTGAAAGTGAGAAAAAGTTCTACAGAGGTCAATTTTTTTGTGTATTATAGTTTGAAGAAATTTCAAAAGGATAGTTGTAAGAGTTTTAAAGTGGTGAGTTAAAAAGGTGGTAGTTTATTGTTATGGTTATGGTTTATGAGTGGTGAAAAAATTGGTAGAAAATTATATTTGGTTTTGAAGCTTGGTTTGGAATGATTTTTTGCAGAGTTAGTTTATGCTGTCCAAGCTTCCTATTATTAATGAATTAGTGTTGTTTATATAGCAGAAAATTAGTGAGGGTAAAATAGAATTTTGTGTAAAAATCTGTTTTGGATGCTGAAAAATTGGAGTGAATTGTAGTGAGGTAGTGGAATTGGGAAAAGTTTGTTGTGAAATTGGTGGGAGGAGTGGTAGATTTTGTGAGATTTGCTTTTGTGTAGATGTGATAGTGGAATGAGTGGGATAGAAACAGAAAAATAAAGTAATAATAATAAAGAAATACTAATAATAGTAACTAATGATAATACTAAAGATAATAATAATAGTAATAAAGGATTAGTAATAATGAAAAATTAAAAATAATAACAAAAAGAAAAATAATAATAATAATAAAAAGTGAATATAAAGTATAAAAAATAAAGATATAATAATAATAATAATGATAATAGAAAAAATTGAATAATAAAAAAAATAATAACAATGATAATAAAAAAAATAATGCTAATAATAAGAACAAGTGTTAATAGTACTAAAATAATGTGAAGAGCAATATGAAAGCATAAAAACAAAATAAAATTGGACCATCAAGAAAAAGGATGGGGGCAAGAATCGAACCCCAGTTCTTATAGTAACACAAACACAAGTCCATCCGCTGGGGAGAGTATACATCCATTAATAAAACTGCACCAATAAATATATACTCCATAGCCTTGTGTATTTTTGACAATTTCCAACTTTTCTCTTTTTCTTTCTCTCTTTTTTTTTTGATAAGTTTTTTTTAATAATAACAAGAATGAAACTATAATAATAATGATGAAATATTTTTGATAATGGAAAATAAAAATGATTATAATAATAGTAGTTTTTTTAATTTTATAGATGAAAAATATAATGGATAAAATAAAAGGAGATTATGAAATTGAATTTTTTGTAGCAGTTTTTTTTCAAAAAACAAAGCAAAACAATACTTATGATAAGAGGAATTGATTTTTTTTAGAAAATAACAAATGCATTTTTTGACTTTTTGATAATTAATTTTCTTTTGAATAAAATATAAAATGAAAGGATATGAGATACAGATGAAATTGGGTATATAAAAAAATAAAACATTGCATATTTTGTTTTTTTTTTAATATTAGATAGAAAAATAAAATAATAGATATTTTGGATTTTCAATGTCAGACAGAAAAAAATACATTTTTTTGGATTTTTGAAATAATGGTTAGACAGTAAAATAAAATGGTGCGAGTAGGACTTGGGGTATGACAATATGCTGCGTGCAAGACTTTTAGTAATGCATTCCGGTGAGCTTCGGAACACATCAGCAGAGATAAAATGGAGATTTTTGAGGGAGTTTGGTGAAGCTGATCCACCACTTTGTAATCACTCTTCTTTATAATTCTCATAAACTCGTCTACATCTTGTTCAAAAGATGTCTTCTGTGTTTCCTTGAGAATGGGTTCTTCAGATATTACACTTTTTTCCCTTTGCTTTGGCAGCAGCTTCTGCTTCGGCATTAGGTCTTTGTGATTGCGAGGCAAAAAGGCGTCCGCTTCTGGTGAAGCCTCCGCCTCCCCCGACATTGTCAATCTGTGGAGAAGAGGTTGAAGAGTCAAGAGTGATTTTCTCCCCATTGCAGTAAAGGTCAGAGCCATAATGCCAAGGGATGGCATTACTGCTTTCATATGGAACGGGCCCAGGTACCGTGATGGTAACCGGACTGACTGCAGCGGAGGAGGGTGTTGAAATAGTGTGTGGATCGTAGTAGATGGTAACTGGTGACCTGGTAGGAGATGCCACTGTTTGTTGTTGAAAATTGTTGTTCGGAGGAATACTTGACGGGTCATAATAAATAGTGACTGCTGAGATATCTGCTGGTGTTGTAGAAGATCTTGCTGGATAAATGGCTGTTGATTTTGTAGAAGATTCTGAATAAAGGGGTGCTGGTGTTGTAGAAGGAATGTTTGTTGACGTTTGATTCGTTGATATGATGGACGGAGCCATTGTTGATAGTGCTGATGAATTGGCTGGAATGATTGTTGCTGCAGTTGTAGGAGACCCGAGAATTGCTGTCAAAGAGACTGCTGGATTTGAAGGTGTTGATGTTGTGTTTTGAAGTATGCCACTCTGGATAAGACCATCTATGCCGCTTCTCAAGTTATCACACCCGTTTACCGAGATGTTACAATAACCACAACCGAGCTCACACCCGGGGAACATCTGGCATTCTAAGATCTGGGCTTTAATTTCTACCAGAGGTGTCCGAATCTGCCCAACACTGGTTATTAAGAAAGACGGCTTATCTTCCTCAATAGCATTGATTCTTGGTCCTCCGTGGTTGGGCATGGGATTCTTGTTAACATTTGGGGGGGGGTGCGAAGTTTAGAGCTTTAGAATCTACCAAGTCTTGTACCTTCATTTGTAAGGCCCTGCATTTCTCTGTACTGTGGCCAGGTGCATTGGAGTGAAAAGCACATCTGGCGTTGGCGTCATAATTTCTTGGCAGACTGGAAGGATCTGGTGGTGCCAACGTCCTTAACTCAACCAAGTTGAGCTTCAGGAGCTGTGGCAATAAAGCGGCATAAGGCATAGGGATTGGATCAATCACCCTATTGGCCTGAGATGGTCTCTGCTGAAAAGGTCTTTGTTGATTGTTGCTGTTGTTGTTGTTGTAGTTTCTCTGAGGCGGATATTGAACTTGTTGCTGGTAGTGGGGTTGTTGTTGTGGTTGATATGCTGGTTGCTGAGGAATTGGAGCGGGAATAGTGACAGCTGCCACTGACCTATGAACATACTGAGGTCTTCCCCTGTTGGCCTGAATAGCATTAGTCTCACCGGTTCTTCTTGGACCTACAAAAGGTTTTCTGGGGTTGCTGGACGAGCTCGCACCATTGTCAGAAATCTTGCCCATCTTTAATAGGCTTTCAATCCTTTCTCCAGCTATGACTACGTCAACGAAGCTGGTGGAAGAAAAGGCAGCTAGCCTATCAATGTATGTCCCTTGGAGGGTGTTCATAAACATGTCGGCCATTTCCCTTTCCGACATGGGTGGCTGGACAGCAGCAGCAAGCTGTCTCCACCTCTGGGCGTATTCCCGGAAGCTTTCCCTGGATGATTGAGACATTCCCATCAGGAGGGTCCTGTTAGGAGCCATATCCAAGTTGTACTGGTACTGTCTGATGAAGGCCTCAGCTAGGTCCTTCCAACATCTGATGGTTGCTCTGGTCAAGTGAGAGTACCATTCCCTTGAAGCCCCAGTTAAACTATCTTCAAAGTAAAACATCCATAGTTTTTCATCCATGGTGTATGCCTTCAGCCTCCCCAGAAAGGATTGCAAGTGGGTTCGTGGACAGGAAGTTCCGTTGTACTTTTTGAAGCACGGGGGTTTAAACTTGTGGGGAATCCTTACCCCGTCCACTAAACCCATGTCCATGACATCAAAGCCCAGGGAATTTTGAGACTCCAGAGATCTCAATTTCTCAGCAATTTCATCTAGCCTTCTGTCATAGGCTTCATCCCCAGCTCCCATCACAATGAATTGATCCTCTTGGGGGTCTTCTTGTAATACTCTGCCTGCAGTAGCATTCCCTTGCACATTAGCAGGGATGTTGATTTCTGGATGAAGGTGGGGCCCATACACAGGTGGATTAACATGAGGCTGAACCCTCTCATTGTTGCTCGTTCCTCCAGTCCCTAGATGGGGTTCCTCCTGGGTCTGCCTTTCTACCAATGCCCTTAATCTTTCTTGGCTCTAAGCTAAGCCATTCATCACCTCCATGAACTGGGTCATCTGGTTTCTCATTTCTATCCTCTCATTGGCCATTTGAGTCCTGACTTCTGTAAGGTCCTGCTGTACTTGGTCCATTTGTATACCCGGAAGGTTGTTGCTAGTGGGATATCTGTGCGGACGGTTGAGAGGGAACACCCGTCGTCGAGCAATAGTTCCTGAATCACAACAGAGTTAGTAACAAACAAAACAAAAACCTACAAAACAAAAACAAGAGTTAGCATGCAATGCAGTATGCTTATTTGTTTCCAAGGTATCCGGCTTGACATTTGGTTTTGACCTTTCCAGACCCTGAGGAAGATGCTTTGATGTTGCTTGGGAGAAAGAGATTCGAATGAAACAAACTAATGAATATATTACAAATGGTTAATCATACATAGTTTGTTTTTTACAATACATGCCCCCTGAGGGGTCAAAAATAAAACATAAGAGAAAAGTACATGAAATGAAAGCAACAACAAGCAAAAAGTCAGACACCAAGACCAAACTCATCCTCCTTAACTTCCTTCAGGAGTGCTTCAGTTACAGGATCAGCTGGATGCTCCGTGAGGTTCCTGATAAGAAGATTCCTGGTGGCAATAGCAGTGGTTAGCTTCTTGTGTCTGCCCTGGTCCTTTGACCTCTTCACACTAGCCCTAAGCTTCAATTCTGTGATTTCCCTCTGGGCTGCTAGCAGAGCCTCCTGTTGCTCCTTTGCACTGGCCTCCAACTGCTCAATCCTGTCCTGAGTTCTCTTATCTTCCTGAGTGCGAGCTTCAGTGATCCTGACCCACCTAGCTTGGCTTTCTTTCAGATAGAGATCAGTCCTAGCCTTCTGAAACTGGGCCTCTTTACAGGCATTCTTCAAAATCTGCTCTCCAGCTCTTGACTTCTTGATGTAGTCCTCTGCCTTTTCAATCTTGGCTAGATGCTCTACCTTAAGCTTTTCCAACCTTTCAATGTCCAGACGACCATCACTCCTCTCCCAGAGGGTTCTCTTCAGGGCTTGAGACAGATTCTCATTCCTCTCTTTTAGCTTCTCAAACTCTTCCAGGCTGACAGTGGCTGGAGGTGGTGCTGTGGATGGTCCAGGTGCATCCTCAATGGTGAAGGGCATCCCAGAAATTTGAGCCCTGGCATGAGACCACTCATAATACTGAGTTGAGGCCACATTGTTGCATCTCCCAAGAATGGCCATCCCTTTGGTCTGGACATTGTCCCAAGCCCAGGATGCTTGCCTGACAATAGCCAGATTAGGCTTAATCTCACAATAAAGGGTCTCAGCTAGATCTTGCACTCTAAGAGGGTGGACCAATGCATAGCCCAATTGTCTTTTGAATAGAAGAGGGTTGTAGTTGATGCAACCCTTCACTCCTATCAGAGGTACATTGGGGAACTGCCCACAACTAGTAATGATGTCCCTGCCCTTGGTGCTCTGGGTGCACCACCTGATGTCATCTGAGGTCAAAGCAATAAGTCTCCTAGCCCAATTCTTCTGTTGGTGAGGATTCAAGAAGGCATCAGTCTTGGGCAAGTGTTTGAGCAGCCAGGTATGGAACAGGGGAGCACAACATCTCACCAACCTTCCTCTTTGCTTTTCATTCCTTTGGTGAACAGAGTAATAGAAATCTCCCAGTAAGGTGGGCACTGGGTTCCTCAGAATGAAAAGATGAATGGCATTCTTGCTAATAAACTTAGGCTCATCCGCAAATAATATAACCCCATATATGCTGAGGGCTAACAATGCACAGACTGCCTTCCATTCTCCCAAGGAGGCCTTCAGGATAGCCTGAGAAGTCAAGAAATCCAAGTGTAGACCAGAGATTCCAGCCTTTGTTGTCATGTTCTGCTCAATCAGTATAGGTTCCAGATACAGTGCTTTTGCCACTTCTTCATTACTGGGAAAAGCCATCTCAGGGTTAAAGGGGACACCACCCCTGACAGGTACACCAATCAGTGATGAATACTCTTCCAACAAGGGTCCCAACTGAAAATTCTGGAAGGTGAAGCATCTCAAAGGAGGATCATTGAACTGTAGGCAAGTGTGAATCAAGCTCCTCTGAGAAGGGTCCAAATCCATAACCACATCAAGGATGCCTCCATAATGTTCTCTGAATAGTGGTATATGGTCTGGAGTAATAAGGGCATGGACCTTCCTGATGCCAGTCAGCTCAGGCTCAAAGAAATGATATGAGATGTTGCTCTTCTTGGGTGCCATGTTTGCTGATGAAGAGCTGAGACAGATGCTGATGATGGAGACTAACACTGGAGATGGGCCACTGGCAGGCTGATACTGGTGATGCAGGTGACTGAAGCAGGTAGCTGATGAAGGTAGCTGAAGCAAATGGCTGGTGAGCAAGGGCCTATGCAGATGAAGGGGTCAAAACCAAGCCAAATGTAATATGGATACCCTGAAAAAAAAAATAAACACATGTTAAATGATGCAATGATGATGTATGCAAATGATATGCAAGGGTTTGTGATCAAGCTGGATCTGATTACTGCCTTGGTATAAGTCCATGTATGTCTAAGAAGTCCAGATGGAGGTTCATAAGTCCAGTAACAAAAGTGGGGGACTCAAATAAAGAGTCACATATCCAGGGTTAAATCACAAGAACTGTCCAAAGTGAAGCATTCTTAAACATAATAAGTATCAGGGTATGATGTGGCCAATGGTTCCTGCAAACCTGTAAACAGCCCAACCCCCTCACAGGTGGTGTTCTAAAACAAGGATCCTCAGACTTGGATCAGTTATGAGAAGTGTAAACACTTCAAACCCGGAGGTACAGTGTTTACAATAACCATAAAAAATCCTCCTCTAATTCACCTCAGTTTCTGAAGGTCATAGTAAAGGTCATCCAGACTTAGCAGGCTTCCCAGATAGCCCTAGCACTACAGGAAATATGTAGCACAAAGTTCTCAAGAAGAAACCCATATCTGAACCGTGTTTCATATTCCCGCACCAGACCGAAATGGAATGGGAAAGAACATGAACCACTCTAGCCTAGGTGTCACTCAGGTCCCAGGTATAGGACCTTAAACTCTCAATAGAACCCCACCCACCAAGACAGAAAACAGATCCAGCCAGATAACAGTATGACAGTATGATGATATAAGGCTGTAAAGAAAGCAATAAATAACTGTACATAAAGCAGTAAATAAAACAAATATACAAACACAAATAGCACATAACACCCTAGTAAACACAAATCAAACAAGCGCTAGGAGGAACCCACAAAAAGAACCAGAAGCCCTGGTTACAGTATAAGGGTCCCCCAGCAGAGTCGCCAAGCTGTCGCTCCCAACAAATGAGGCTAAGTCAAATGGGGTACAGACGCGAACGGTCGGCGAAAGGATGAAATGAAAAGAATAGAGTCGCCAGCTAGGCATTTTTATCCCGAAGGAAAGGTAATGCTGCATAAACCTAGAAAAGATATGGATAATACGGTTGCGAACCAGAGAGACTGAGAAAGGGGGTTGGTTACAACCTGGGAAGGTATTAGCACCCAGATTGTCCGCCGTACTCGACGGGATCCACGCTTAAAAGATTTGTGTTTTAAAGGGGTAGTGTCAGTGCAATTTGTGTATCAAAGCTGGAAAGAATGCAAGTGTCAGTGCTAAAAGAAAGGTGAAGTGTATAGGAGAAGTGTCAGTGCAAGAACAAGAATGCAATGCTCAAGACTATGAGGCTTAGAAATTATGCTGGAAGAGGAGGGGAATATACAGAGACTTTTGTTCGATAACTGTTAAGTTATGCCTACGTATCCTCTCGTGCAATGAGGAAGTCAGAACACCGTAGTTCGACTCAAAGAGACTGAAACAAGTTCTCGTTTATGAGTGAATTAGATGACAAAAGAATCCCGGAGGAGACGATTATTGTTTGTTTTTGTTTTAAGTCTTTTATTGCATTTTGAAGTTTGTCATAAGTTAATGAGCTTAAGCCTAAACCAATGGATTTAGTAAACTCATCACATCTTCCCTCTGATTAGGGGTAATGAGAGTACCTTAAGTGTGAAGTCAGCTTCTCACACTTAATCACCATGATGTAGGATTAAGATCATTAACCTACTTGTGATTATTTAGATGTTTTTGGTGTTTTTGTTTAGTGTTAAGTAATGAGATTAAGCCATAATCAGGGATTAAACAGACTCATTACACCATCCTAATAGAAGGATAATAGATGAGAATGTTTAAGCTGAGGAAAGCTCCTCAACTTAATCCATGATTAGGGATTAACTTCATGACAAAACAAAGCCTTTATTAAATGGATTTTAGTTAATGATAAGATGAAGAAGTGATTTTTATGGTTTGTAAGACAACTTGAGGGGGACTTGTCCATTAACACTAGGGTTAGTCCTTCTTAACCAGTTAAGGAAGAATTAGAACCCTAATGCAAGGCCCAAGTTACAAGCTTGATGTCTTGATGATTATTAGATGGATTGATTGAAGGATTTAAACACATTAAGGGTTTAACACTTAGGATTAAAGTTATACACTCCATCCTAATAGAAGGATGCAGGCATAAACTTAATCACAAAGCCTTAAAGCCTTTAGGGTTTAGTCCCTGATTATGAGATGAGAAGAGAAGACTCAATGATGACACAAAGGTAAAAGCTAAATGGGGGACTGATCAAAACCCTAATTGTTGTCATGCTTGGTTGTTCCTAAGGTTTGTGAGGTTTACAAGAAAGATCTTCAGAGAAACCACCAGGAAGCAGATGAAAGGAGCAAAGAGAAGCAAAGTAACTTGCTTCATTTAAGAAGACAAGTCACTTGAAGAAAGAAAGTAAGATGAAGAAGAAAGAGCAAGCTCAATCTCAAACACAAGACAAAATGCAGCAATGATGCATAAGAGAGATGAAAAGAGATTGTGAGAAGTGAAGGCAAATTCACTTCTCAAAGTTACTTACCACCTGAAAAGTTAGTGAAAGGAATGAAATGCAATGCAAATGAGATGAAATGACATGACACAAACCAAAACCAGAAGCATGAGTATGATGATAATGATGCTAAGAGATGATGCAAACATGAGGGAAGGCATGAGAATGCTCAAACAAACATATGGATGCAAGAGAAGCATGCTTAGAATCATGAATGTTCATGAAAAGTCATGAAATGCAAATGAAATACAACATGGCAAATGAAAGATGCAATGATCAAACATGATTCTAACATGTCCTAAGATGTATTATGAATCAAATGGATGCACAAAATGTCATGGCAAGTCATGGTATGCAAGAAAATGGAAGATGGATGCAAGTGAAAGCCCAAATTAGGGTTTATGATCAATGCACAAAACAAAAATCAAAACCAGAAGCAAACATCATGATAAAAAATTGAAAATGCATTCAAAGGAACCCTAAACCTATACAAACTCACTGCCCAAAGGAGGGGTTCTAACTCTTAACCTAATGAGGGTTATGAATTTCTTAAAATTGCTAGGGTTTCAAGGTACCTTGTCAAGAAAAATGTCAACAAATAGGAAATGCAAGATCAATTCATGCCAATTTAATCCTCTAAACTACATGCTATACAAGATGCAATGCAAGAAGAATCAAGGTCCAACTCTTAAAGGCTAGGCATAAATGAATTTTTGAAGATTGGATTAAAATAATGCCTTGAAATGAAATTAATTCCATGGAAAATTGTCAAAAGACATCAAGATCAAAAAAGAAATTTAGTTTGAGAGTTGGAAAATGTTTCTAAATGTCTCATGAATTTTTTTGTGATTTTTAAATACCTAAAAGTATTTTTAATTAATTAATTCTCATTAATCAATTAAAAATAAACTTTTAAATGATTTAAAAATAAATTTTAATGCAAAAAATAAAAATAAAAATGTTTTTGGTTTCTGAAAATTAATAAAAGCTTGAATAAAAATTTTCAGAATTTTTCAATGATTTTTACTATTTTTAATAAATTGTAGAAAACAAATGAAATTAAATGAAAATAAAATTGAATTTAATGAGAAGTAATCAGAATCAAGGGCTGAGGTTTGAATGGAATGCGCGCGCATTGACTGACGCCAGATCCAAGGGTTGTAATTCAAACTGGATGGATTTTAATTAATCCTGATTAATTAAATTAATAAAATAGGATTAGGGTTAAGTGAGAAATCTGGTCCACATGTTTGCGCGCCAGTCAGCCCTAGTCAACTCATCCCACGCTCCAGATTCAAACTCACATTAATGACTCTGATTAGCCCTAAACAAATTCAGGTGGCCGGAGAAGACTTCCGGTCGTCTTCTCCGGCGAGACCTTCACCCAAACTCTCTCAAAACCTCACTAAATCATGCCAAACTCTCCAAATCAACTCAACTAAACAACCTAAACAACAATCCAGCAACAAAATCCATTTCTTTCAACTCAAAATCCAAATACGAATCAAACATCAAAAACTGCAAGAATTTCAGAAACACGATACAAGCTCATTTCTCAATCTTTTTCAAAAGTAAAAGGCTCAGTGAACTCAGGGAAGCATGCTTTATCATTTAGAAACAAGAAATAAAGGTTCTGGAAAAATGAATTTCCATGGCTACCTGAATCGAAGCTTTGATTTCTGGAACTTTCTGGCTGGCCCTTTAATCCAAAACACCTCTAATGGACCTCCTGAGAAGCTTGCAACACTTGGTTGGAGTTTAAAATGGCTGGTTTGAAAGATTGCTGAAGTTCTGTTCAAAGAGGGGCAGAAATCGTATTTTGATTTCAGTGAGTTTCAGGCTATGGTGATGGGTGGTTTGTGATCAGTGAAGCATGTGGAGATCAATGGTGAAGTTTGTTTGTGTGTTTGCAGCTTGTGTGATGAGTTTCTAAGAGTTTTGCAAATGAAGCATAAACTTGGAACTAGGGCTTGGGGTGTGTTTCAGCATGAAGTGTTATGTGCTTTGGCTTGCTTTTGATTTGTATAAACAAGTGTGATAGGTCAGAGGGTGGGTGCTGGCCTATTGTGATTGGTATGGGTCTTTGGCCAAAATGTCAACTTGATTTGTACTTGAGGTATGGGCAATGGTACAACTTGCTTTTTGGCTTGTCTTGGTTCAGCTGAGTTTAGGGAGAACCATGGAATTGTTTATGAGATGATTCAGCAAGTTGATCAAGGTTTATGTAGTGTTTTGCAAATTTCACAAAGCTTGGCCCCTTTGGAAATTCTTGCAATTCAAGGCATCAAAATGCAAAGTTCTTTGGCCCATTATGAATTTTAGAGGTCATGTGATCATGTTGTGAAGAATTGGTACACATTTGAGGCCCTTAGAACACTTGATCATACCATTTTGCAAAATGCCTCTTTGGTAGAAAACTTCAAATTATGTGATTTTGGCCAACTTTGACAAGCCATAACTTTTGATCCAAAATGAATTAGGTTAAGTTCTTGTACTTTTTGAAAAGGGAATGATCCATTCTATAACTTTCATGACCAAAGTTTTTCCATTTGAAGCATTTTTGAATCAAAAAGCAAGGGTTGAAAAAGTTTCCCAAAATGGCAATTTTCATTATAAGTCAACTTTCCCAAAACGTCAACTTTGCAAATGGCTTGAAATTCTTCAATTTTATGAACTTCTAACATCTTCCATGATCAAATAAAGATCATACATAATCAAAATGATGATGAACACCCTTTGGTTGGGTCACTGGGGGCCTCAGATGCCCTGATTTTACACTGACTTGCTCAAGAAGTCAACTCTTGATCAGATGACTTCCCCATTGAATTTCTTCATGAAAATTGATATGCATGATCCCTATGACATATAGAGACCAATAGAAACAAGAATGACCAAAAAATTTGGAGTTATGGCCTCTGAAACCAAAACCCTAATTCTAGGTTATCTGTGCAGTTAAACCTGGCTCTGCTTCCATGCCATTCTCAATTCTTGTGATTCTTTGACATTATTGACTTTGAGGGGATATAAGATGATGATTGAACATACATGGACCTCTTTGAAGTGATTGATGACCTTTGGAGTGGCTCAAGAAGCTCTTGGATTGCTCAGATCACAAACCCTAGATGCAAATGACTTTGAACCAATGCAATGAATCAAAAATGTGGTATGAGATGCTATGATTGAGTTTATGCATATGAAGAGATCACAAGCCATGGTGTGAATGGGTGAGGGCAAATTTGGGGTGTTTACACAACCCCTTCACCGGCTTGATTAATCGGATTGTCGAAGTCATATAAGGTCATAGTAGTGTTGTTGTCGGTGCAATCTGGAGGATAATCTCTGCAAGGGTTGAGATTGGTTCATTTTAGTGATCAGTTTTAATCTTGTTTAGAAAAGGTGAAAATGAAGTTATTTATTTTGAAAACATTGTCATTTTATTGTTTTGTACAAAAGTGAAAAATAAAAAGACAGTGAGCGAAAAAGAGACTCGTTTGCAAAAGATGTCCTGATATTCATTGATTAATCATTTGCACAAAATTACAATATGGCCCTATTACAAAATGAGGCCTGACACCTTGGGCAAGATGCAGGACTTGATGCATGATAAAAAGACAGGAAATAATAATTACTCTGCAGGAGTAACCCTTATAATTTCCTAGGAAGACCAGTTAGAGACTTGGTTCCCCGGGATCCTTGGACGTATCCAGCTCTCCAGGTTGCGGTCGCTTTCCTCCTCGTCTTCCAGATTATTAACAGCATCCGGGGTGAGCATCCCCCACTAACAAATTTGGGCTCCTTGGCAGCCTCTGATTGATCTTGTCGGAATGGTCTGTAACCTAAACCGAATCTATCTTCCTTCTTTTCCACTGGCAGCAGCTTGCCCCAGCCTTGAGCAATACCTTCTTCAACAACCTTCTGGGCTTGCTGATAAGAGATGATAGAAGTTCCCATCCTGTCCTCCTGGGATGCAGCCAAAACTCCAGTAGCCTCATTAACATTTAGGGCCTCAAACCCTTGGCTCATTGTCTCATGGATTTCACCATCCATCTCAATATATTTGTATGTAGCCAGATGGCTAACAAATATATCCTCCTTACCACAGATGGTGATGATCTGTCCTTCCCATTCGTACTTCAGTTTTTGGTGAAGGGTCGACGTTACTGCGCCTGCGGCGTGAATCCAGGGTCTACCTAGCAAACAACTGTATGTCGGCTGTATGTCCATCACATAGAAAATGGTCTTGAAAACTTGTGGACCGATTATCACTGGTAACTCCACCTCTCCCAGAATTGATCTTTTAGAGCCATCAAAAGCCCTGACCACAAGATTACTTGGCCTGAGAGCTATTCCATCATATTCTAGCTTGACAAGGGCTTTCTTGGGTAAGACATTGAGTGAGGACCCAGTGTCTACAAGAACATGAGATAAGACAACTCCTTTGCACTCCAAGGTTATATGCAAAGCTTTGTTATGGAGACGTCCCTCTGTTGTTAAATCAGCATCAGTGAACCCTAGCCCATGGCTAATATTGACATTTGATACCACTGTTTCCAGCTGATTTACAGTGATCTCTTCTGGCACGTAGGCAGCGTGCAGAACTTTGAGTAGTGTGTCCCGATGGGCTTCGGAACACAACAACAATGATAGGATTGAGATCTTTGAAGGAGTTTGGTGGAGTTGGTCCACAACTTTATAGTCACTTATTTTAATAATTCTCATAAATTCGTCCACGTCTTGGTCGAAGGATGACTTATGAGTTTCTTTCTGTGCAGATTCTTCCGGTATCACACTCTTCCCCTTGGCTTTGGCAACAACCTCTGCCTCAGTGTTGGTTCTAGGGACTTGTGAAGCGAAGAGACGTCCGCTTCGGGTGAAGCCTCCGCCTCCCCCAACATTATCCACTTGGGGAGTGAGAACTGGAGAATCAAGAAGGACTTTCTCTCCATTGCAGTATAGATCAGCACCATAATGCCATGGTATAGCACTGTCTTTATCATATGGAATCGGCCTGGGCACTGTGATAGTGACTAGGCTTACTGCAGCTGATGTTGGGACTGTAATAGTCTGCGGCTCATAAAAAATTGTTACAGGACCTCTGGTGGATGTTGGGAAGGTGAATTGAAGCTTTGCTGAGACCGTTGTTGATTTTGCTGAAAGTTGTTGGAACTTGGGACCGTTGTCGGGTCATAATAAATTGTGACAGTGGAAACATCATTGTTGGCTGTTGAAGTTGTAGTAGCCGGTGCAAATGCATTGTTGTGTGTTGAAGTGACAGATGGAATGATTGCTGAAGTTGTAGCTGAATCAGTTGGAACAATGGTTGTTGCAGTTGTAGAAGAAACACTTGGAAAGATGGTTGTTGTATTTGTAGGAGATTCACTTGTTGTTGACAAAAGGGTTGCTGGTGTTGTAGAAGCCATGGTTGTAATTTGAAGAATTCCTTCCTTAATCAAATCATTGATGCCTTTCCTCAAGCTAGCACACCCATTCTCAGAAAGCTTACATGATTCGCAACAGGCCTCACAACCTGGAAACACTTGGCATTTCAAAAGCTGGGCTTTAACCTCTGCCAGAGGTGTTTCAATACATGAAATTTCTTCTATCAAACTCAGGGGTGATCCATCCTCTATAGCATTAATCCTTGGCCCATTGTGGCTTGGCATAAGATTCTTCATTACATTGGGAGGAGGTGCAAAGTTTAGGGCTTTTGAATCTACCAGATCCTGAACCTTCATATGCAGAGCTCTGCATTTTTCAGTAGAATGACCAGGGGCGTTAGAGTGAAAAACACACCTAGCATTGACATCATAGTTCCTTGGAAGGTTTTGAGGATCAGGTGGAGCCAATGTCCTCAACTCAACAAGATTGAGCTTTAGGAGTTATGGCAGCACTGTAGCATATGACATTGGAATGAGGTCAATTACTCGGTTAACCTGAGATAGCCGTTGTTGAAACATGAGTTGTTGTTGATTGTTGTTGTTATTGTTGTATGATCTCTATTGAGGAAATTGTTGTTGTTGCGGAAAGTGTTGTGGTTGGTGAGCATACTGAGGAGGTGGAACAAGGATAGTAACAGCAGCAACTGTTATGGGCAAGTATTGGGGTCTCCCTCTTCCCATGTGCACAAAATTTGTCTCCCTAGATCTACGGGGCCCAGCAAATAGTTTTCTTGTACTGCTTGAACTGGCACCGTTATCGGAGATCTTTCCCATCTTCAATAGGCTCTCTATTCTTTCCCCAGCTATCACCACATCTGCAAAGCTAGTAGAAGAGAATGCAACCAATCTGTTAATGTATGTTCCTTGAAGAGTATTCATGAACATGTCTGCCATTTCCCTTTCAGACATAGGGGGTTGAACTACAACAGTAAGTTGCCTCCACCTTTGGGCATATTCTCTGAAGCTTTCACGGGAAGATTGAGACATTCCCATTAGAAGGGTCCTGTTTGGAGCCATGTCTAAGTTGTACTGATACTGTCAGATAAAAGCTTCAGCCAAGTCTTTCCAGTTCCTTACTGTGGCTCTAGTCAGATGGGAATACCATTCTCGGGATGCCCCTGTCAGATTATCCTCGAAGTAAAACATACACAGCTTTTCGTCCATGGTGTATGCCTTTTACATTCCCAAGAATGATTGAAGGTGGGTGCGTGGGCAATATGTGCCATTATATCTTTCAAAACACAGGGGTTTGAACTTGTGAGGAATTCTCACCCCTTCCACCAGTCCCATGTCCATTACATCAAACCCTAGGGAATTCTGGGATTCAAGAGACCTCAGCTTCTCAGCAATTTCATCCAGCCTGCGGTCGTAAACTTCATCCCCAACTCCAACAACTATAAACTACTCTTATTGAGGATCCTCTTGCAAGACCCTACCTCCAGCAGTGTTACCCTGAGTATTCCTTATGGAATTAACTTCTGGGTTTAGATGAGGCCCAAACTCTGGTGGATCAGTGCGAGGCTGCACGTGATCATTGTTGCTGGTACCTCCTGTACCTGGATGGTGTTCTTCAGGAGTCTTCCTTTCAACCAACTCCCTTAGTCTTTCTTGGATTTGAGCTAAGCCAGTCATTACAGTCATGAATTGGGTCATTTGATTCCTCATCTCAACCCTCTCATTAGCCATTTGGGTCCTTACTTCATTCAAGTCTTGCTGAACTTGATCCATTTGGAGTCCCGGAAGGTTGTTTCTCGTCGGGTACCAGTGTGTTCTGTTGATAGGGAACACTCTTCTGTGAGCAATGTTTCCTGAAACCACAACAAAGTGAGAAACAACAATAAAACAAAAACCTACAAAACAAAAGAAAATGTTAGTATGCAATGCAATATGCCTATTTGTCTTGCAAGGGTATCCATTTTGGTTCTTTGGTTTTTACCTTTCCAGACCTCGAGGAAATGCTGATGATGTTGATAGATAAATCCCACCATAAATAATACAAACTGATATATTACAAAGGATAAAAATACATAGTTTGATTACAATACATCCCCATGGTGGGTCAAAATACAACAACAAAAGAAAAGTACAACAAAAGAGAAAAGTACAAGCAAAAAGATCAGACATCCAATCCAAAGTCATCCTCCCTGACTTCCTTCAGGAGGGCCTCAGTCACTGGACCCACTGGGTGCTCTGTAATAGTCCTGATGAGGAGGTTCCTGGTAGCAATGGAACTGGTTAACTTCTTATACTTATCCTGATCTTTTGACCTTTTCAACCCCGCCTGGAGTTTCAATTCAGATATCTCCCTCTGAGCTGCCAACAAAGCCCCCTGATGCTTCTTCTCACTAGCCTCCAACTGCTCTATCTTAGCCTGAGTCCTTTGGTCTTCTTGTGCACGGGCTTCAGTGATCCTGATCCACCTAGCCTGGCTCTCCTCAAGATAATGCTCTGCCCTAGCCTTCTGAATCTTTGCTTCCTTGCAAGCATTCTTCAGTACTAACTCCCCTGCTATTGCCTTCCTGATGTAGTCATTCGTCTTCTCAATCTTGGTCAAATGCTCCACCCCGAGCCTTTCCAATCTCTCATTATCTAGACGAATGCCATTTCTCTCCCATAGAGTCTTCTTTAAGGCTTCAGATAGCTGAGTATTCCTCTCTTTCAGCTTTTCAAACTCTTCCAAACTGACAGTAGCTGCAGGTTGTACTGTAGAAGGTCCAGGTACATCTTCTAAAGTGAATGGCATCCGGGTGATCTGAGCTCTGGTACGAGACCAATCAGAATACTGTGCTGAAGTAATGTTGTTGCACTTTCCAAGGATGGCTGTTCCTTTAGTCTAGATGTTGTCCCAAGCCCAGGCAGCTTGCCTGACAACAGCAGAGTTAGGTTGGATCTCACAGTAAAGAGTTTCAGCCAAATCTTGTCCTCTGGGAGGATGAACCAAAGCATACCCTAATTGTCTTTTAAACAGTAAAGGGTTGTAGTTGATGCAACCTTTCACTCCTATCAAAGGCACATTAGGATATTGCCCACAACTAGTAATGATGTCCTTGCCTTTGGTGCTCTGATTGCACCGTCTGATGTCATCTGATGTCAAAGCAATAAATATCTTAGCCCAGTTCTTCTGTTGATGAGGGTTCAAGAAGGTATCTGATTTTGGCAAGTGTCTTAGCAGCCAAGAGTAATAAAGAGGAGCACATCATCTGAGATGCAAGCAAGTATGGATCATGCTCCTCTGAGATGCATCTAGATCCATGACCATGTCCAATATGCCTCCATAATGCTCTCTGAATAGTGGGACATGATCAGGGGTGACGAGGGACTGGATCTGCCTGATGCCAGTCAGGGTGGGCTCAAAGAAGTGGTATGTGATGTTGCTCTTTCTTGAAGTGTCCATGCTGATGATGGATGCTGATGAAGAAGCTGAGTCTAACTGCTGATGAAGATCACTGACTGAGATGCTAGAGATGAGTCCCTGATGAAGATAGCTGGAGAAGAAAACCGAAGAACTGATGAAGGTGCTGGAGAAGATAACTGAAGCAGTCTGAGCAGCAGAATGGGTCAAAACCAAACCAAATACAATAAGATGGATACCCTGTAAAACAAATAAGCAAATGTTAAATGATGCAAAAATGATGTATGCACATGATATGCAAAGGGTTTGTGATCAAGAGCTGGATCTGTTTATCTGCCTTGGTAAAAGTCCATGTATGTTCATAAGTCCGGATGGAGGCTCAGAAATCCAGTAACCAGGTGGGGGACTCAAATAAAGAGTCACAAGTCCAGGGTAATCACAAGAACTGTCCAAATAATACAACCTTAACAAATTCTAGTAACAAGGTATGATGAGGCCAAGGGTTCCTGCAAACCTGTAAACACCCCAACCCCCTCCCATGAAATGTTCTAGAACAAGGATCCTCAGACTTGGATCAATTATGAGAAGTGTAAACACTTCTAACCCGGAGGTACAGTGTTTACAATAACCATAAAAGACCCTCCTCTAATTCACCTCAGATGCTGAAGGTCATATAAAGGTCATCCAGAATTAGCAGGCTTCCCAAATAGCCCTATTACTACAGGAAATCTGTAGCACAAAGTTCTCAAGAAGAAACCCATGTCTGAACCGTGTTTCATATTCCCGCACCAGACCGAAATGGAATGGTAAAGAATATGAAGCCACTCTAGCCTATGTGTCACTCAGGTCCTATGTATAGGACCTTAATCACTCAATGAACACCACCCACCAAAACATACAAGAGATCCAGTACAATAATAGTGACAATATGAAATGCATAAAAACTGTAAATGAAAGCAGTAAATAAAGTTGTACATAAAGAAATAAATAAAGAAATAAATAAAGAAATAAATAGGCACAAGTAGCACATAACAACCCCGTAAACACAAATCAAACAAGCTCTAGGAGGAACCCACAAAAAGAACCAGAAGCCATGGATGCAATATAAGGTTCCCCAGCAGAGTCGCCAAGCTTTCGCTCCCACTAAAAGACACCCGGGTCAGATAGGGTACAGACGTGAACGGTCGGCGAAAGGAGAAATGAAATGAACTGAAAAGAGTCGCCAGCTAGGCATTTTTATCCCGAAGGAAAGGTAATGCTGCATAAACCTATGAAAAGATGGATAAGACGGTTGCGAACCAGAGAAACTGAGAAAGGGGGTTGGTTACAACCTAGGAAGGTATTAGCACCCAGATTGTCTGTCGTACTCGACGGGATCCACGCTTAAAAGATTATGTTTAAAGGGGTAGTGTCTGTGCTATCTGTGTGCAAAAGCTGGAAACGGAATGTACAAGTGTCAGTGCAAGAAAATGAAGTGAGGTGCTCAGGAATGAGGCTTAAAAAGAATGCTGGAAGAGGGGGGAAGACACAAAGACTTTTGTTCGATAACTATTAAGTTATGCCTACGTATCCTCTCGTGCAATGAGGAAGTCAGAACACCGTAGTTCGACTCAAAGAGACTGAAAGATAAAATGACTGATGAACTGCTTGCTTGTCTATGCTCAAGTGTATGACTTTCCTGGCTCAAGTGCTAACTGTCTTGCATTATACGGAAGAAGCAAGTTCTCGTTTGTGAGTGAAGATGATGAGAAAAAAATCCCGAAGGAGACGCCTATTGTTTGTTTTTGTGTTTTCAATCTTTTATTGGTTTTTGGTATTTGTCATAAGTTAATGAGCTTAAGCCTAAACCAAGGGTTAGTAAACTCATCTTATCCTCCCTTTTGTTAGGGATAATGAGAATACCTTAAGTATGAGATAAGCATCTCAAACTTAAATACCATAATGATGTAGGATTAAGATCATTAACCTACTTGTGATTATTTAGATGTTTTTTTGAGTTTTGTTTAGTGTTAAGTAATGAGTTTAAGCCATAATCAAGGATTAGTGAACTCATTACACCATCCTAATAGAAGGATAATAGATGAGCACACTTAAGCTGAGGAAGATGCCTCAACTTAATCCATGATTAAGGATTAAACTCATGACAAAACAAACCTTTATTAAAGTGGATTTTAATTAATGGTGAGATTAAGAAGTGGATTTTATGGTTTGTAAGACAACTTGAGGGGGACTTGTCCATTAACACTAGGGTTAGTCCTTCTTAACCAATAAAGGAAGAATTAGAACCCTAATGCAAGGCCCAAGTTACAAGCTAATGTCTTAGTGATTATTAAGATGGATTGATTAAGAGGTCTAAACAAATTAAGGGTTTAACACTTAGGATTAAAGTTATACACTCCATCCTAAGAGAAGGATGCAGGCATAACCCTAATCACAAAGTCTTAAAACCTTAAAGGTTTAGTCTCTGATATGAGATGAGAAGAGAGACACAAAGAAGACTTAAAGGTAAAACTAAGGGGGACTAATCAAAACCCTAATTATTGTCATTCTTGGATGTTCCTATGGTTGTATGGCTTGCAAGAGATCTTCAGAGAAGCCACCAATGGAAGAAGCAGATGAAAGGAGGAGAAGCAGAAGAAACAAGTTAACTTACTTCACTGAAGAAGATAAGTTAATTGAAGAAAGAAAGTGAATGATGAACATGAATGAACAAGCTCACTCTAAAGCAAAGAAAAATTCAGCAATGATGCATAAGAAGAATGAGAAGAGAAATGAGAAGTGAAGGCAAATTCACTTCTCAAATTACTTACCACCTGAAAATGTTAGCATTAAGGAAAGAAATGACATGAAAATGAAAATGTATGCAAAGGTAAAACCAAAACCAAAAGCAAACATATGATGTAAATGATGCTATGAGATGATGCATAGGTATGCCAAGTGCAATGAATGTTCATACAAGAGATGGAATGCAAAGGATGCATGCTTTGAAGTTTGAAAGTTCATGAAAGTTTATGAAATGAAATGAATGCACATCATGGCAAAAGGATGAAGAAATGATCAAGAATGATTCTAATGTGTCCTATGATGTCTTAGATTCCATATGAATGCAAGAAATGTCATGGCAAGTTCATGTATAGATGCATATGCAAGATGAATGCAAATGAACATGCAAAATTAGGGTTTTAAGGCAACATGAGATGCAAAAGTCAAAAACAGAAGCAAAACACAAGATAAAAAATTGAAAATGAACTCAAAGGAACCCTAACCCCATATGATATCATACCCCAAAGGAGGAGACCTAAATATTAACCCTAAGAAAGTTGTGAATTTTCTAACTTATCTAGGGTTTTAAGGTACCTTAAGAGGGAAAATGAAAATCAAAAGGAAAATGCAAGATAAATTTGTGACAAAAATATGCTAGACACTACATGATATATGAAGATCAATTCAAAACTAACCAATGCCAAACCCTTCATGGTTAGGCAGAAAAGAATTCTTGAAGTTAGGGTTCAAAAATGGGATTTTTATGAACCCTAAATTCAAGAAAAATGTCAAGATTGAATCAAAACCAAAAAGAAATTTGTATGAATGGTTTAACAATGTTTCTAAATGTCCTAAGATGCAATGTGAATTTTTTGGAATTTTTAGAAACCTAAATGATATTTTAATTAATTAATTTCCATTAATTAATTAAAATAAACATTTAAATATTTTTAAAATTGTTTTTTAATGCAAAAAATAAAAATAAAAATGTTTTTGGGTGAAGAAAAATATTTGAATTAAAAATGCAGAAGGAAATATTTTTGGAAATATTTAAGTATTTTAAATAAATTATACAAAACAAATGATAAAACAAAATGAAATAAAAATAAATAAAGGCTGGTCAACTGATCCAATGGACAAGGTTTGAATCTGGGCTGACTGCGCTCGCAAATGGGTGGACAAGATTACATCTGACTTACTTTTAATTAATTAATTAATCATAATTAATCCTAAGTGGAATGATCTGGGCCATATACACGCGCGCGAAACTGGATCATATGGCTGGCATTCAAACCTGGCCACTAAACCCTAATTAGGGTTCTAATCACTCTCAGGTGACCGAAGCTAGCTCTGGTAATCTTCTTCGGCCACTCAATCTTACTATCTCTCTCAAAACGCAAAATAAACTCACCAAACTCTCCAGAAATGATCCTCACCTCATTCTAAACAAGATTCAACCAACAAATTTCATTTATTTCACATGAACATCAAGATTCAAAGCAAAACGGAAAATCACACAGAAATTTCAGAAGCTTCATACATGCTTATTTATCACTCATTTTCAAAACCAAATAGATCATGATGATCAGCAAAGCATACAGAACATTTCTATAACCTAAAATTACATTTCTGGAAAATTTGTTCTTGAGGATACCTGAAGTGAAGCTTTCTCAATCTGAGCTATCTGGCCTCCTTTTTGGTTCAAAACGACTCCAATGATCCCTCTGATGAAGCTTTGATGCTTGAAAGGAGTTTGTAATGGCTGGTTTGAGAGCTTGCACTCTTGCTGGCCAGAAATCGTGTTTTGGTTTTGGGGGGTTTTTGGTTGCAATGAAGGGTAAATGATCCTTTGATGAAGCTGCGTTGATTGATGAAAAGAGTTTGAAGTTTGGGTGTGTGTGCTATGAGTTTCGAAAACTTTTTCAAATGGGGTGATTTTTGGGAACTTGATGATTCTGAGCATTCAGGCTAGCTTGTGTTGTGTTATGGCTTGCATTTTCCCCACATAACAATGTTTGATAAGTCAGAGGAGTTGTTGTGGACTGTGGTGATTGGTATGGGCAAGTTGCCAAAATGTCAACATAACTTGTACTTGAGGTATGTCCTGGTTTTGCAGCTGGATTTTGGCTTGTCTTGGCTCAGCAGAGATCAAGGAGAGCCATGGAATTGGTTTTGTGGTGATTCAACAAGTGGAAGCATGGTTGTGTATCATTTTACAATTTCCATGAAGTTTGGCCCCTTTGTGATTTCCTCATGTGCAAGGCATGAAATGAGATGGTTCTTTGGGCAATTCTGATTTTTAGGCAATGTACTATGTTTGTATGATGCATAGAAGTGTATTAGAAGTCACAAAATGGCTTGGTATGTGAATTTGCACAAAATCCTCTTTGGTGTGAAACCTACAATTATGTGATTTTTGCCAACTTTGCCAAGCCATAACTTGAGTTCCATAATGAATTAGAACTTGTTCTTGTACTTTTTGAAAAGGGAATGATCCAATCTACAACTTTCATGACCAACAATTTTTCATTTGAAGCATTTTTGTTTGAGAAAGAGGAGGTTGAAATACTTTCCCAAAATGGAAAGTTTCCATTACAAGTCATTTCCATTTTTGGCAACTTTTGGTCTAGCTCAATTTTATTCAATTTTGTGAACTTCCAAGCACTTCAATGATCAAATAAAGATCATATAACTTCAATTTGATGAAAAATCCACTTTGGTTCCATGGTTGGGGGCCTCAGATGCCCTGATTTTGCTTTGACTTGCTCAAGAAGTTACCCAATGAACAGATGACTTCCATAATGAATTTCTTCATCAAACTTGGTACACATGATCCTTATAACATATTGAGACTATTAGAAACAAGAGTGACCAAAAAATTTGGAGTTATGGCCTTTGAAACCAAAACCCTAATTTCAGGTCATCTGTGTAGTGAAACCCTAGCTCTGCTTCCATGCTTTCCAAGTTCTTGTGATTTCTTAACTTACTTGATCTTTGAGGGATGTAAAATAATGATAGAACACACATGGACCCTCTTGGAATGATTGGAGACCTTTGGAGTGGCTCATATGGACCCTTGGACTGCTCAGATCACAAACCCTAGATGTAGATGAACTTGAACTAATGCAGATGAAACAAAATGCAATATGATATGATATGCTTAAACTTATGCAAGGATGAAAGATCACAAGCCAAGGTGTGAAAGTAGTGAGGGAAAATTTGGGGTGTTTACACACCCCTTGACGAGGAGATGAATGACGAAGCCTTGCGAGTGGAGCTCGACCTCGTCGATGAGATACGATCCGAAGCAGTCCTCCGGGAAGCATCGATAAAACAAAAGGTGGCTCTGTGCCACGACGCAAAAGTAATCAAAAGGGAATTCCAGATCGGAAAACTTGTCCTCAGGCAAAATCAGAAGAACCCGCGAGAAGATTAGCTGGCTGCGAACTGGGAAGGCTCATATCGAGTCTGGGACAAGACGGACAACGAGACATACTACCGCGAAAACCTACAAGGTGAAGAACTTGCTCGACCCTGGAACGCTGAAAAACTTAAACAATACTATAGCTAAACAATAGCGTGATCACGAGATTATGGGAGGTACGACCATATACTCTATCTTTAATCGAAGGGAGGGCCGACACCCTTGGGAAACGAGCAGGGTTTTCCTCGGCGGAGGATACTCCAAACGAACTGGCACGCATGCCAAAAAAGATACGGCGCGCCGGCCAAACCTATTCATTAACCTCTTCTTCTTCCCCTCGCCTTCCGGGCCAATGAATGGGCAGACAATTTCCTTGTCGACCACCTTGTAGTTAAAGGAAGTCCCCTCAGTCATGAGCCCAGGGTTGACAACCTTGAGTTGGTCAGTAGCATAGTCAAAATCCACTTGAAAGGTCTCCATGCAATCCTTCTTAAGTTGCCTGATCCGAGCAATCAAGTTATCCTAGCTTTGCATGGCCTGGTCCTCCTCACTCTCCCCCTCAACAGGGAGAGCCAATCCCTCAAACGCCTCAACCCTCAGTCGGAGACACTCATTCTCCACAACAACTTCGTTAAACTCAACCTCCCAGTCCTTCCGCTTTTTGTTTTCTCCAATACAGTTGTCCCGTTCGAGCTTAAACTCAGCCAGCTCGGATGTTAGCCCCTTCTGGAGTTTATATTATTCCTTGTAGTTGGAGAAGTCCTGGGAGAGTTGGTTCTTCTTAGCTTTAACAGCTCGAAGCTCCTACTCCGTAACCCTTAACTCCGACAACGAGCAGGTACTGTCGGACAAGACTAAGGCCGTTTCCATGACCTTGATCATTGCAGCAGCATCCTAGGACAGATTAGTCCGCCTAGTCGCTTTATCCTAGTCGAGGATGGCCTTGACCTCCACAGGCGCCACTCCGACGGAACCTTAAGCACTAAAAGCTTCGCACTCAAGGTGACAGGAGGGTAGGAGATAACTTCCTTGATTCTTAGATGAATCTACGTCCACATCAGCTGCCTGACTCGGCGGGCCCTCAACACGGGGGCCTTTGTGGGGAGGAGAATCATGCATCATGATAGGACTCTCAGGCATCGCCATTACATGCATAGAGTTTGGAGTAGTACTGGGGGTCCTAGAGCCACCGCCCACGTCCTCTGTGGCTACTTGCCGGACACAGCTTTTACTCGGTTTCTTTGACTGCTTGGCGGGGACCGTACCCTTGTTGGCCTGCTTCAACATGCGTTCTTTGTGATGGGGCATAACAACTGTAAAATAAGCAAAAAGTTAGCAGGATGAATAAATAACAAAGAAAGAAGGAGTCGAGCATAAACTACCTATAAGTCGGAGAGCATCCTCATCCGATCTACATTCGAGCATGACCCTAGTGTTAATCAGCCGAGCCTCTAAGATAGGTAGCCTGCCATCATCTAGAAGCAGATTTCCTAATCGGTCCACGCTCGTTGCAAGATCAAAACTTCAGACATAGGGCACCAACTTTTCGTTGTCCAACTTGTCCTCGGACCCATATGCTCGACCTTCATGCTATATTGGTCGGTCAACCATCTAAAATGATTCTGCTTCCATTCAAGAGTAATCTTCAACACTAGACGCTTCCTGCCTTGGGCGTCCCGCTGCACACTATAAATGTTATCCAGGGCACGCGTGGATACCACCTATACCACCTGTTCTTGAAGTTTCAGACAAAATTGTGGTAGGTCTTGAAGAGCCTCGTCGACTGTTTAAAAGAAACCCAACTATGACATCCGGAGCCGCCTGATCGTTGCAGATGGAAGACACGAAAGAAAAGGGGCAGTGTGCAACCGACCTCGAGGTACTGACATACCAGTTCGAACGCCCGAACAAACACTATGGTATTTGGATGAAGTTGCGAAGGCACCAAGCCGAGCCGCTTGAAAACGCCCGCCTGGAAACTGGTGAAAGGGAGTCGTATCCCCGCCTCTCGGAAATCAAACTCGTACATGGGAAACCGCTTTCCCTGGAAGGCCGAGCAAATCTGTTGCTTGGGGAGACGGGTGTAGCACTCCCAATTGTGCTGTTCGTCTGGGTCTAAGTCCTCCATGATGGTGTATGTAGTAGTATAATCCTGGACGAAGCATGAGCCCATCTTCAACGACTCGTCGGCGACCCAAGAGAGATCCTTGCCACCAGAGGTAGATGACACGCTTCTTTCTGCGGGACGTTCTTGATCAATATTACCTGAAAAGAAGAGGAAACTGGTGAATTCAACGTCGCATTAAATTCACTCCTCCACCCCGGTTCAAGTGAAAGGGCAAGAATTAAAACAAGGGAGAGAAGAAGCCCGACTTATTCATCTCAACCCGACATGTGTTTGAAATATTCATCTAAGGGTGCTCACATTATTCAAAGGAAACCCTAATGGTGCCCAAGAAGCTCAAGGAAACTACCTAAGTTTACCTGGCGTATTCATGACAAAACACATGGCGTGCCCGAGATATTCATGAGGATTCCCCCTTAAAAGGCCTAAGAAAATGCCTCCCCACCTACCACAGCGAATAATTCACTGTACAAACAAATAAATCAGGCCTAAATTACCAAGAAAAGGGTAGAAAAACAGTACCTGACATGATTCAGGTGATCTAATGACTGTAGCAACAATGATGATCGTCTGGCGAAGGGAAGAGTGAAAGTTAGATCAAACGTGAGGGGAGGAAAGTAAGCATAAAAAAAGAAGTGGTCCCCTCAAACCCTTTTATAGACGCTGTGTGTGTGTGTGGGGGGGGGGCGACGCACCTAGCCAATCATTGCCTAGTGCCAAGGTCACCTAGATTCCCTAGGTCGGTAAGCATTTAATGCGCCGTTACGCAGGAAACGAGACGACGCGCATTAAATTCCATTTAAGGGAGAAATGAAAAGACAGGACACGTCATTCTTGGGAAGTTCAGGGGACACTGAGCATGCCCCGACATCCAGAGAACACACATATCTCCCCGGATCCGCGAGAACATGCGCACGTCTTCAACGCCCCATGAACGTTCACAGGCCACCCCTACAGGGAATTCTCCCCGAAAAAGAGGAAGCCCACGAGGCTGTGTCCGCCAGTTTAAACACAGCTCGACTCTGTTTGCTCCCATCCTTCAAACTGCATCATCGACACGACAAAGTCACACAATTCCATCCAGCATTGTGAACTTCTCCATACATGAGTCTGTGATTGTCCTCGACATTACCTAATCGTGCCCGACATGATTCTGTGATTGCCCTCGAAATTACTTTGCCAGACACGAGTCTGTGATTGTCCTCGTCAAGATATAAATGAAAGAATTCCCTAGTTATGGTTCTCCTTGACGATATAGAAAATTGGGGTTGCATTTTCCTACAAAAGTACTTAAACCTCTCCCTTACAACTGTTTTGAATGGTTTCTCATATAAAATTATTAAATAAGCCAATCAATTTATGCAAGCTACATGATTAAACCTAGAAGTTAACGGGACCTCAATTGTTGAATATGACAATATTGTTTGGGTAGGGTCGGTAGAAACGTTCAATGGATACTTAGGGACATGTTTCATGTGACTCATAAAGTTAGATGTTACATGTTTCTTAGAGTCACCTATATACATTTGATGGTAGTATTTTCAAGCAACAACTGGGGGTTCACTATCAAGAATAAGGTTAGTGTGATCCCATACATCACATCTCTTCCTATTAACATTTGCATTAAGTCATATTTTCTTTGGCTAGTTGGTGGAATATTGGGTGTTGTTGTACTTTGTTGGTATTCCGGACTGGGCCTATAAGACAGTGTCGGGAAAAGGCCCAAACTGTCTGCCACGACGCACGACCCACTATCCAGAAGCGGGGAGACATCGTCCCTCCCACATGCGCCACGTCACCCAACTACCCACCATTATCTCCTGAAATATAGGGGTAGTTGGACCAAGGGCAAGACCACGTGCTAGGTGTCACTCCCACCAAATGACACCTGGTCAGACAGGGTACAGACACGAATGGTCGGCGAAAGGAGAACATGAAGATGAACTGAAAAGAGTCGCCAGCTAGGCATTTTTATCCCGAAGGAAAGGTAATGATACATAAACCTAGGAAGATATGGATAAGATGGTCGCGAACCAGAGAAACTGAGAAAGGGGGTTGGTTACAACCTGGGAAGGTATTAGCACCCAGATTGTCCGTCGTACTCGACGAGATCCACGCTTGAAAGTTTGTGTTTAAAAGGGTAGTGTTAGTGCTATTCTGTGTGCAAAAGTTGGAAAATAATGCAAGTGTCAGTGCAAAAGAAGTGTGAAGTTAATTGTTCAGGAATGAGGCTTAAAAGATAATGCTGGAAGAGGGGGAATATACAGAGACTTTTGTTCGATAACAGTTAAGTTATGCCTACATATCCTCTCGTGCAATAAGGAAGTCAGAACATCGTAGTTCGACTCAAAGAGACTGAAAGATAAATTGACTTGTGAACTGCTTACTTATCTATGCTCAAGTGTATGACCTGTCTGGCTCAGGTGCTAACTGTCTTGCATTAGATGGAAGAAGCGAATTCTCGTTTGTGAGTGAATGAGGTGAGAAAAGAATGCCGGAGGAGACGATTATTGTTTGTTTTTGATGTTTTCAATCTTTTATTGCTTTTTGGAGTTTGTCATAAAAAAATGAGCTTAAGCCTAAACCAAGGGTTAGTAAACTCATCACATCTTCCCTCTGATTAGGGGTAATGAGAATACCTTAAGTATGAAGTAAACACCTCACACTTAATCACCATGATGTAGGATTAAGATCATTAACCTACTTGCATTTATTTAGATGTTTTTGGTATTTTTGTTTAGTGTTAAGTGATGCATGTTTTTCGCAAGTGTACAAACACGTCAGAGTAATATAAAAGATTGTCGAATCCACAGAGACCAAGTGTCAATCTATCGTACCTGTTGTTATGGTGTGTATCTAAGGCAATTGAATATAAGGGTTTTAAGGAGTGTGCAATGGTAAATAAAATAACAATTTAAAACAATTTAATAAAGGTGCATACTGCGTTAGAGTAGTAAACCTATTTTTAAGAAATATAGTATCTTAACTAAGTTGAAAAGTACTTTAACCTGGATTTCTTAGCAAAAAGAGGTTCTCACGAACCAGACTCTAAACTTCCTAACGCGTCCGAAAATCGTTTTAAAATCCCTTTTCTTTTTAATCTAAAAACTCTTAATGAACTAGACAAAGCGCTTTTGGCTGTTTTTGAAATAGTTAAAAACAATTAAACTTAAATTGAAAGATAGAATAGCCCTTAAGTGTTTCCACGAACAATTGTACGGATTACTGGTTCAATTACGATCCTTACATTCTAACCTTTATGGATTTAGTTAGACATGGTAAGGTAAAAGTTCTTTTTATAATTTTTCATAAAAGTAATTAGTGTGAGTGCGGAAAGTAAATAAAAGTAGTGCGAGTGTGGAAAGTAAATAAAAGTAGTGCGAGTGCGAGAAATAAAGGTATTTAAAGCGAGTGTGAGAAATAAACGAAAGTAAAGCGAGTGAGGGAAATAAATAAAGTAAAGCAGTGCGAGAAATAAATAAAAGTAAAGCAATGCGGAAAAGTAAAATACAAACTGGAATTAAAATGGCGGTAGGATTAACTTCCTCCCAGAGTGCTCCAAAACTCGATCACACAGAGGTATACATACTCGATCACTCGATTGCAGTAACACCTTGATGTGGAATGATAACTGCTTTAAAACTGATATATGCCTAAGAGATTCTAAGTTTGGATGATTGAAAACGAAAATCTAAGGCCCTATTTATAGGAAAATAAAAAGCAGGAAAATACCAGGATGCCCCCTCCACTAAAAAGTGGAGGGAAAAGTTTTTGCCTTGTGGCGCCTGCCACAAGGCCATGGCGCCCGCCATGAGACTAGTGTGGAATGAGAGAATGGGGATCGTGGGTCTTGGCAGTTGTGGAGTGGTCTTGAGACGTGGCCACGTCATGGCAGACCCCATGGCGCCCGCCACGGTGGATGTCGTAAGTGTAAAAAGCTGAATTTCTTGGTTTTCGTCCGTTTCCACTCCTTTTTCGCTCCTTTTCTCGATTTAGACCCCGATTACATAAAAACCTGAAAACAAAGGAAAACAAAGTAATAACATAACAAAATAACAATAAAATCTAAGAATGCATGCGAAATCGGAGTCAGAAATACGGTGAATTTTAATGTTATCAAATTCTCCCACACTTAGACCTTTGCTTGTCCTCAAGCAAACATTAAAGCTCAAGAAAACATGGTGTCAACACGTGTTTTTGGGCTAAAGGGCTTCTAAGTTCAAGACATGATGCAGTGACAGGTACTAACTAAGTGAACCAAGGGTACCATAATAACACAAACACAAAATTCAATCATATATTAACCACCCCATGTCATCCCACAATACCTAGACCTATTTTCTCATCTTTTTGGATCCTTTTCATTCATGCGCAATCACATTAAGCCCATTATCCATACATGCTTCATAGTAGAGTGACCGGTTAGTGATTCTGATCCATAACTTAAGGTTTCTGGCACATAAGCATGTGTAAACCTGTTTTATTTGACCTAATTGTAGCTGCGGGGGATCGGATCGTAATCCGCCCTACCAAGTTCAGTGCCAGATACCTCTGAACCAAATTACAATAGGTGACTGCAATTTTTTTCTTTTTTGTGGCAAATTTTTTTTTTCTTCTTCTCTTTTTTCGGTTTAAATGACTTTGTGAGGGTCACCTATCCCATACTTTGCCTCTTTTCTTTTTTATTAGCACTGGATCATTCACTTATGTTCATCGGCCCCCTACGTAGAGCATGCTTAGGCCGGATCTGACTGCTAGAATAAACTACTTGGGACAATTTTTTGAATGATAATAAAGGCCATGGTGTGGGGGTTTAAGAGTGATTCCTATATTCAAGAGGTCTATGGTGCTAAAATGGTGCTGATGTTTCAAAAAGTTGACCTAAGTCACCACATCCTAATCTAAACCTATCTCAAAGCCCAAAAAACATGTGAAATAACATTGTTTTCTTTTTTTTTAATTTTTTTTGGTAAGGCTAAGGAAGGAAATGGGAAAAAATGAGGATGTACTAAAAATACACTATACTGGTGACTCGTCAGACTCATGCATCATCTAAGAAAATTAAACTAAATAACTTACTGGAAAGGGAAATAACAGAAAGCAAATAAATAACTAAAAAGGGAAATGACAGAAAGCAATAAAATCCCCTCCCACACTTAAATCGAACATTGTCCCCAATGTTTCGAAATAAGATAAGGAGGGTAACCTGAAAAATTACTACGGAGGAACACTGGTGCCCTCGCCGTCCTGCTGTGATGGTCTGGAACAACGGGATCTACTGCGCTGCTGGTCCCTCCGGTCAAGTCGTGCCGATAAGGAAGCCTGGGCACCCCGAACCTTTCGAAGGTTACCTAAGATGGAACCCTGAGTGGCCTCCATAAGCTGGTAGTGCCGACGATTGACTTCTCGCTGACGGGCCTGCTCTGATGTGATATCGTTCAGGGCACGGCAAACGTTGCTGTAAGCACGATCCGAAACCGATTGCAATTGTTGCATGAAGCTCATGTTGTTCGTCAGTTGTTGTGAAATAGTAGAGAGAAGGTTGTCTCGCTTTTCCTCTCTAGCCGTCATATCACGCCACATTTCCTCAGTGACATAGAATCCAGGAGCAGCACCTGCAACAGGGTTAGAGGAAGATGGTGCGGTGTGTGACTGTGAAGGACTACGGGGGGACATGTGAGGTATGGGAGACTGCTCTCTTCGATCATACTCTTCATCAGTGTCATGTGCCTCCCCATCAGGAATATTAGGAGGAAGTGGACCCAAAACAGGTGGAGCATTCAGATCATAGGTACAGTTCCTTTCATTACGTACATCAGTACGTCTACTGCAAGGTAAAGCAACAGATGGGATAGCTACCCCATGAACCATCAACTCATAACCACCTTCTCTCCTTGTTCGGCATAATTTCATGTCTTTTAGAAATTTTAAATTAATTGTGCGAGGAGGCAGTGGTTCAAGTGTAGCTATCTCATTGTTCAGGTCGAGAGCCCGAGCAATAGACGTAACAAGTCCTCCAAAAACAATCGGTCCTGTTTTATTAGTAATTAAAGCCATGTGTGCAAGCATAAACGGGACCAGATTGATATGGGTACTAGTGAGGCATCCTTGCAAAAATAGGAGTTCTCTAGCGTTTACCTTATTTGGAATCTCCCGGCCAAAAATAGTACATGCCAAAAGATATCTGAAAACTCTTATGACCGGGTTATGGATGGTCGATGCAAGTATTCCTTCAAAAGAATTTATTGAAGTACTTTACAGCCTCTGCCAGAAGGAAAATACCTCGGCCGACCATTCCGCATCCAAAGGTGCCTCACAAATTGCACCTTCCCTATGAGGGATTCCTAACAAGCCTGTTAGTTCGTCGATACTGTATTCGTATTCAATTCCAAACAGTCTAAAATTAACAGTACCGACTGTGCTAGTAGTGTTAGGACTGACAATGTATATCAATAAACTTAAAAACTCAACTGTCAGCCTCTCATACGTAGGTTCCTGGTTAACAAAAATATTATGCAAGCCTAAAAAATCTAATAAATGAAAAACACTATGATACAGACCCAAAGCATACAGACAGTTATCATCGACGTACCTAGTCGAGAGAATTTCTCGACTCTAAAGCCTTTGAATAATTTTCCTTTACCTATCACCCGGTCTTCCATCGCGAAGAAGAAATCCATTGAACTCCATTGTTGTTGCTCCTTGAGAAGTGAAAAGTGGTAAAAATGGTTTATGAGAGAAATGATAAAGGTTTGATTTTTATGGTTTGTGGTGGATGAAAATGAAAATGGATTTTGGATAGGTTTTATAGATGGTGAGTATTTTGGAAATGAGGGATCTTTAATGGGGTTCAATGGGGTTTTTGGAAGTTGTAAAAATGGGTTTTTGAGGTTGGAAGGTGTAAAAATGGAGGAAAAGGGGAATCAACCCCGTTTTTGAAGAAGGCCGGTGTGGCGCCCGCCACAGGGTCCCTGGCGCCCGCCACAAGGCAAAATCCTGCTGGGCCTTGGATTTTCAAATCCTCTTTTGGACCCTCTTGCACCTTCGGTCTTCGGGGGGGTCTGGATAGCATTTTCTTCTCTCTTCTAAGGCATGAAGCTTGCATATTTTTTTATGAAGACAAAAATGAAAATATTTTTGTCTTTATATTTTTTTTTCTTTACTCGATAAAAATAAAATAAAATAAATCAAAAGAAAAAGGTTAAAAAATATTAGTGCATGAACTAATAAGATAAAATCAAAGTACATGAAAAGAAAATTTAGTAGATGTAATAATATAAAATATGTCTGGAGATGCGAGAAATGAAATAAAGTATGAAAAAGAAATTAAATACTAGGGTAATAACGTCAGTGTAAAACGAATCATGTGGTAGGCTTCTCTTCCTGGTTTGATCCACGAATCACAGTTATCTCCCTCCAAATCTCTTCAATCTCCTGATATAGAGCATCGGCCTCTGAGGCATGAGTGAGATCAGATACCTGAATATGTAATTCCAAGTCCGCTACTTCCTGCTTGAGCAGGGCAGTCTCCTTGCGGAGCTCATAAATCTGAGTTTGTAGATCAGGCGGCTGCAAAGACATATTGTTAGACATAACAGTGATTCAGGGAGAAAGAGGTGTAGGAGTGTACTCAACAGTGAGAGGTGATTTCGGCTCTTCGACAGTCTCTCCATAACCCTCTAAAGCATAACTCCAATTAGCAGGATCATGGACACTGGTCATCAGCGGGTCTGGTAATGTAAAGTAATGTATCACTTCACCGTCGATCAGTAATCTAAAAGTGTTGGGCTCAAAAGAGGCCCTCCTCATCAGTCCTCTGTCAAGACAAAAGTCAACATCCAGGGTGGTGTAGCAGCAGAAGGTCCCGAGGTGCAATAATTTGTGAGACAAACCCAATGCAGTAGCTATCTGTGTAACAATCCCACCAACATGTATAATGCCTACAGATGATCTGGCGACACTGGCAAGGCCCTTCAACAGAAAGTTGCCACAAGCAACTGGGCGAGACTGAGTCGCACAAAACAGTAGGAAAATCTCCTCTTCACTTAGCAGAGTCTCTGTATCTGGCAAACCGAGGAAAGAATGTGCCAGAATCATCTGGAAGTACCTTAACACAGGGTTGTGGATTACCTGAGAAAACTGAGTGGAAGGATCTTGGCTCCCTCCACCTGAGATGTTAGACCAAAACTTTTCCACTTCTCTGCTCATAAAATACCCCATCGGTGTCTCTGGAATAACGTCAGGAGTCGTCTGAAAACCTAGTAAATCACCAAACTCTTTGTGAGAGAAGGAGTAGTCAATCCCGAACAACCTGAAAACAACGCATCCATCGGGTCCAGCCCAAGGATCATAATGAAACGAGCTGAGGAACTCTAGAGTCAAGTTCCTGTAAGTGTTGTTCCTATCGTCAAACTGGTCCCATTGGAGTTGATGGCATAAGAATCTGACGCTTGGCTCTATCCCCAAGGCATCCATGCAATTATGGTCTGGGTACCTGGTAGGTGCCATAGGGCGTCTCATGTGGACATAGTAACGCTCTCGCTGTGCGTCGTCTCTAAAGGCCACGTGCATGTCATCGGGGTTCTGCATTCTGCACATGGTTAGCAAACAAGTCCTGAAATCACATAAAACATTCAATCGTTAGTCCTGACATAATAATAATGTAAACAAATTAAAATAAAGTAAAAATAAATAAAAAGTACGTAAATAAGAAAACCATGGGTTGCCTCCCATGCAGCGCTTGTTTAACGTCATTAGCTCGACGACCGGATTTTATACATCATTTGAAGGATATGGTGGATCACTCAGAGTATGGCATGTGTATGTTGTTGGGATGTCACCTCCTTCGTAGGGCTTCAACCTCTGTCCATTGAAGATGAACGGTTTACATGTTTGGTTCTTGATTTCAATAGCACCAGATCTTAGAATCTTAGATACTTCGAAAGGGCCAGTCCATCTCGAACGGAGTTTCCCTGGAAAAAGTCGTAACTTAGAATCAAACAGGAGAACAAGATCGCCTATTTTGAAGTCTCTTCTTATGATTCTATTGTCATGCCAAGCTTTTGTTCTTTCTTTGTATATGATGGCATTTTCATAGGCAGATTGTCTGAGCTCTTCTAATTTGTGGATATCAAGGATATGTTTCTCACCAGCAGTCAAGTAATCCAAATTCAAAGTTTTGATGGCCCAATAGGCTTTATGCTCCAACTCAAAAGGTAAGTGACATGATTTTCCATAGACCAGTTGGTAAGGGGTTGTTCCTATAGGGGTTTTGAAAGCGGTTCTATAGGCCCATAATTCCTCTTGAAGTTTATGCGACCAATCTTTTCTAGATATAGAGACAGTCTTCTCAAGAATTTGTTTGATCTCCCTATTAGATACTTCTACTTGTCCGTTGGTCTGTGGGTGGTATGGTGTTGCTACTATATGCTTAACTCCATACTTGCTTAAAAGTTTATCAAATATTCTCGATATGAAGTGTGATCCTCCATCACTTATGACTAAACGGGGGGTTCCAAACCTGGGAAATATATAGTTTTTGAATAATTTAATGACTACTCTGGTGTCGTTCGTGGGTGTGGCGATAGCTTCAATCCATTTAGACACGTAGTCAATAGCTACTAAGATGTACTGATTTCCAAAAGATGGTGGGAACGGTCCCATAAAGTCTATACCCCATACGTCAAAGAGTTCTACTTCTTGGATATTTCTCAGAGGCATTTCATTATGTCTTGAAATATTTCCTGTGCGTTGGCATCTGTCACACTTGACAATGAAAGCATGGACATCACGCCACATAATAGGCCAGAATAAGCCAGCTTGAAGAATCTTGGCGTAGGTCTTAGATTTGCTTGCATGTGCACCATAGGGTGCAGAGTGACAATGCTCAATTATATTATGTACTTCTTCTTCTGGAACACAACAGTGGAAAATGCCATCTTTACCTCTCTTGAAAAGAAATGGTTCGTCCCAATAGAAGTTTCTCACATCACTATAGAACTTCTTCTTCCAGTGGTAATTTAGATCAGGGGGTATGATGTCAGCGGCTAGATAATTAACAAAGTCTGCATACCAAGGTACATTACTTATAGCTAAGGATTTATGAGAATACTCATGTGGGACTGGGTTATCATCTTCAATAGTTTCTAGTTGGGCTATCAGTCTATCATAGGCAAAATCGTCATTTATGGGTACTGAGTCAGGTTTCAGGTATTCTAGCCTAGAAAGGTGATCAGCTACTACATTATCAGTGCCTTTCTTATCACGGATATCTAAATCAAACTCTTGTAGTAACAGAATCCATCGAAGTAACCTAGGTTTGGCATCCTTTTTACTTAGTAAGTAACGAATGGCAGCATGGTCGGTGTAAACTATAATTTTGGCTCCTACTAGATAAGATTTAAATTTTTCTATGGCGAAAACTACAGCTAGGAGCTCTTTTTCGGTTGTTGCGTAGTTGAGCTATGCAGCGTCTAGGGTTCTACTGGCATAATAAATTACGTGTAACTTTTTATCTTTTCTCTGACCTAGAACGGCTCCAACAGTATAGTCACTAGCGTCACACATTATCTCAAACGGTTCTGACCAATCAGGGGGTTTCATTATAGGTGCTGAAATCAGAGCTTGCTTCAGAAGATTAAATGCTTCAGTACATTTTTCATCGAAGATGAATTCAGCATCTTTCATTAAAAGACCAGTTAAGGGCTTTGTTATTTTGGAGAAGTCCTTGATAAAACGTCGGTAAAATCCGGCATGTCCAAGAAAACTTCTTATCTCCCTGATAGTCTTTGGCGGTTTTAGATTCTCTATGACTTCTATTTTAGCTTTATCTACCTCTATACCTTTTTCGGAAACTATATGTCCTAAAACAATTCCTTCGGTGACCATGAAATGACATTTTTCCCAATTTAGCACAAGTTTTACCTCCACACATCTTTCCAGGATTTTCTCAAGGTTGATAAGACAATTTTTGAAATCAGATCCACAAACTGAGAAATCGTACATAAATACTTCCATGATTCCATCTAAGTAGTCTGCAAAGATAGACATCATGCAGCGTTGGAAAGTGGCAGGGGCATTACAGAGTCCTAAAGGCATTCTTCTGTAGGCAAAAGTTCCAACAGGACATGTAAAGGTAGTTTTTTCTTGATCTTCGGGGTGAATAGGTATTTGGAAGAATCCTGAATATCCATCTAGGTAACAAAAGTAAGAGTGTCTGGCTAGGCACTCCAACATTTGGTCTATGAATGGTAATGGGAAATGGTCCTTCCTAGTTGCTTTATTTAATTTTCTATAATCTATGCACATATGCCAACCTCCATCGGTTCTTTTTGCTACAACTTCACCCTTCTCGTTTTGCACGACTGTGATGCCTCCCTTTTTAGGTACAACATGCACAGGACTCACCCATTTACTGTCCGAGATCTGATATATTATACCTGCCTGTAGTAACTTAAGAACTTCAGTCTTAACTACATTACTCATCATAGGATTTATTCTTCATTGGTGTTCTCTGGAGGGTTTTGAATCTTCTTCAAGCAAAATCCGATGCATGCATACGGATGGGCTTATTCCTTTTAGATCTGAGATCTTATATCCTAAGGCTGAGGGATACCTTCGTAAAACATCTAATAATTGGTTTGTTTCTTCTTGGTCTAAGGTAACACTGACTATAACTGGACGGTTCATTTCTTCATCGAGAAATTCATATCTCATGTTTTTAGGCAGTTCCTTAAGTTTTACGGTCGGTTTCATAGGGCAAGGCATAGGATCTGGTGTAAGAGATAAACATTCGTGAAGGTTATAATCAATGTAGGGTTTTTTTATAATTGTCATCTTCCAAAATAAGGGTTGATGGCAATTTTATAGATTCAGTTTCTTCTTCTTGTTCTAATTCCCTAATGCATTCATCAATGATATCTAAGGCATAAAAAGCATCTCCTATTACAGGTGCCATAAGAAATTTTGAAAGTATAAATTCTATCTTATCGTCACCTACCTCAAAGGTTAGTTTCCCTTTTTTAACATCTATTACGGCTCCAACAGTCGATAAGAACGGTCTACCTAGGAGGATTGGTATGTCGTCATCTTCTTTAATGTCCATGACAACAAAATCAGTAGGTATAAATAGCTGATCTATCCTAACAGGGACGTCTTCAAGTATGCCTATAGGGTATTTAACGGATCTATCGGCTAATTGAAGTGACATCTTAGTAGGTTGTAATTCTCCTAAGTTTAATCTCTCACAAACTGCTAAAGGCATTAAGCTCACACTAGCTCCTAAGTCTAGAAAAGCTTTTACGATGACATGATTCCCCAAAATACAAGGAATGGAAAAATTTCCGGGATCTTTATCTTTCTTTGCTAACCTATTTTCGGAAATAGAATTACATTCCACGGGTTTCGGATCTTCAAGTCTACGTTTATTTGTAAGTATATCTTTGAGAAACTTAGCGTAAGAAGGTATTTGGGCGATGGCTTCAGTAAAGGGGATTTCTACGTGAAGTTTTTCTATAACCTTAACAAATTTTTGATACTGATTATCGATTTGGGTTTTCTTTAGTCTTTGAGGGTACGGTATTGGTGGTTTGTATGGCGGTGGTGGTTCATAGGTTTTGTTTTTAGGTTCTTCTCTTTTTTCTTGACTTTCCTGGTTTTCAGATTCCTCTGGTTCCTTCTCCTCATTTCTCTCAGAAGTTTCGGGATCACTTAATCTAGGGTTTAAAGGTTCCTTATAAGCAGTTCCACTTTGTAGAGTAATGACATTTGCTTGCCCTTTCGGGTTTTGTTGAGGTTGTCCAGGGAACTGTCCTCCAGGTGTAGTCTGAGGGGCTTGGTTTAAAGCTACCTGAGAGATCCGGGTTTCAAGCATTTTGTTATGAGTAATAATCTGGTCAACCTTGGTTCATAACTGGGTAATTAGTTCGTTAACATGGACGTTTTGGTTCATGAACTCTTTGTTTTGTTGTGTTTGAGCGGTGATAAAATTTTCTACAATTTTCTCAAGGCTCGGACTTGGTGGTACAGGTTGCATAGGTTGATTTATTCTTGGGGCTTGGTAACCTTGTTGTCTCGGAGGTGCGGTATTTTGGATAGGGTTATTATTTTTGTAGGAGAAGTTTGGGTGATTCCTCCATCCAGGGTTATATGTGTTTGAAAATGGGTTCCCTTGGGTGTAGTTCACTTGCTCAGGATTGGTCTCATTTAACAGATTGCATTCGGCGGATTGGTGTCCTTGCGTCCCACATATCTCACAATTCGGCGAAACTGCGACTACAGTATTCGGGGTTGTACACATATGTTCGACTCTAAGGGCCAATGCGTCCATTTTAGCTTGCATCATGTCCATAGAGCTTAGCTCATGTATTCCTCCTTGGGCTTCCTTCTTTTCCACTGTTGCTCGTTCTACTCCCCATGATTGATGGTTTTGGGCCATATCCTCGATAAAGGCACTAGCTTCAGGGTAAGGTTTGTTCATCCGTGCGCCACCAACGGCAGCGTCGATGGTCATCTTAGTGTTATAATGAAGTCCATTATGGAAGGTTTGAATGATTATCCAATTCTCTAAGCCATGATGTGGTCATGCTCTTAATAGCTCTTTATATCTCTCCCAGGCTTCGAACAACGACTCTCCTTGGTGTTGGGTAAATCTGGTTATTAGGTTTCGAAGAAGAGCGGTCTTACTTGGGGGAAAATATCTAGCAAGGAAAAATTTTCTAAGGTCATCCCAAGTTGTTATGGAATTGGGTGGAAGGGAATCTAACCATGATAGAGCTTTATCTAGGAGGGAAAAGGGAAATAATCTTAAGCGTATCGCCTCAGGAGGAGCTCCATTGGTTTTAAAGGTGTCTGCTAACTGAAGAAAGTTTTTTAAATGTTGATTTGGGTTCTCAGTAGCAAGACCTGCGAATTGTCTCTGTTGCACTAATTGCAGCAGGGATGGTTTAAGTTCAAAATTATTGGCTGGGATAGCGGGGTTTACTATACTAGAACTAGGTTCCTCGTTTGATGGTTGGGCGAAGTCCTTAAGAGGTCTTCGGTTTTGATCTTCGGCCATATCTCCTATTCCTATGGAAAAACAAACGTGCGCGAACGTAACGTTCAGTTTCAGCTAGAGGGTGTACTAGGCTTCCGGCACTGCGAGTCTTTCGCATTGACCGGTGGGTAACAACCTTAGTCTAAACGGTATAACTACAGGGTATGAAATTTGACGAAATTGGTCCCTGGCAATGGCGCCAAAAACTTGATGCATGTTTTTCGCAAGTGTACGAACATGTCAGAGTAATATAAAAGATTGTCGAATCCACAGAGACCAAGTGTCAATCTATTGTACCTGTTGTTATGGTGTGTATCTAAGGCAACTGAATATAAGGGTTTTAAGGAGTGTGCAATGGTAAATAAAATAACAATTTTAAACAATTTAATAAAGACAGGCTCAAATGTAATTCACGTAATCAATTGATAATTCGGTACTTGTTAATAGAACTACTTATGAGCAATGATTTCCACTTTGAAAAGAACTAATTTAACAGGAACTGTCGCTTTCGCGTATTCAGAACCGAGTTGTACTCTCTAATCAACCCCTCCTATTGTCACGGATAAAAAGGTGCATACTGCGTTAGAGTAGTAAACCTATTTTTAAGAAATATAGTATCTTAACTAAGTTGAAAAGTACTTTAACCTGGATTTCTTAGCAAAAAGAGGTTCTCACGAACCAGACTCTAAACTTCCTAACGCGTCCGAAAATCGTTTTAAAATCTCTTTTCTTTTTAATCTAAAAACTCCTAATGAACTAGACAAAGCGCTTTTGGCTGTTTTTGAAATAGTTAAAAACAATTAAACTTAAATTAAAAGATAAAATAGCCCTTAAGTGTTTCCACGAACAATTGTATGGATTACTGGTTCAATTACGATCCTTACATTCTAACCTTTATGGATTTAGTTAGACATGGTAAGGTAAAAGTTCTTTTTATAATTTTTCATAAAAGTAATTAGTGCGAGTGCGGAAATTAAATAAAAGTAGTGCGAGTGCGGAAAATAAATAAAAGTAGTGCGAGTGCGAGAAATAAAAGGTATTTAAAGCGAGTGCGAGAAATAAACAAAAGTAAATCGAGTGCGGGAAATAAATAAAGTAAAGCAGTGCGAGAAATAAATAAAAGTAAAGCAATGCAGAAAAGTAAAATACGAACTAGAATTAAAATGGCGGCAGGATCAACTTCCTCCCAGAGTGCTCCAAAACTCGATCACACAGACGTATATAGTCTCGATCACTCGATTGCAGTAACACCCCGATATGGAATGATAACTGCTTTAAAACTGATATATGCCTAAGAGATTCTAAGTTTGGATGATTGAAAACGAAAATCTAAGGCCCTATTTATAGGAAAACAAAAAGCAAGAAAAGACCAAGATGCCCCCTCCACTAAAAAGTGGAGGGAAAAGTTTTTGCCTTGTGGCACCCGCCACAAGGCCATGGCACCCGCCATGAGACTAGTGTGGAATGAGAGAGTGGGGATCGTGGGTCTTGAAAGTTGTGGAGTGGTCTTGAGACGTGGCCACGTCATGGCAGACCCCATGGCGCCCGCCACGGTGGATGTCGTAAGTGTAAAAAGCTGAATTTCTTGGTTTTTGTCTGTTTCCACTCCTTTTTCGCTCCTTTTCTCGATTTAGGCCCCGATTACATAAAAAACCTGAAAACAAAGGAAAACAAAGTAATAACATAACAAAATAACAATAAAAGCTAAGAATGCATGCGAAATCGGAGTCAGAAATACGATGAATTTTAGTGTTATCATTAAGTAATGAGTTTAAGCCATAATCAAGGATTTAATGGACCCATTACACCATCCTAATAGAAGGATAATAGATGAGCACATTTAAGCTGAGGAAGATACCTCAACTTAATCCATGATTAGGGATTAACCTCATGACAAAACAAAACCTTTATTAAAGTGGATTTTAGTTAATGGTAAGATTAAGAAGTGAATTTTATGGTTTGTAAGACAACTTGAGGGGGACTTATCCATTAACACTAGGGTTAGTCCTTCTTAACCAATTAAGGAAGAATTAGAACCCTAATGCAAGGCCCAAGTTACAAGCTTAATGTCTTAGTGATTATTAGATGAATTGATTAAGGGATTTAAACACATTAAGGGTTTAACACTTAGGATTAAAGTTATACACTCCATCCTAAGAGAAGGATGCAGGCATAACCCTAATCACAAAGTCTTAAAACCTTAAAGGTTTAGTCTCTGATTATGAGATGAGAAGAGAGACACAAAAGATGACACAAAAGTAAAACTAATGGGGGACTAATCAAACCCTAATTGTTGTCATGCTTGGGCGTTCCTAGGGTTTATGAGGCTTGCAAGAGATCTTAAAGAATAGCCACCAAGGAAGAAGCAAGATGGAAGGAGGAGAAGCAGAAGATGCAAGTTAACTTACTTCACTTAAGAAGATAAGTCACTTGAAGAAAGAAAGTGAATGGAGAGCATGAATGAGCAAGCACACTCTAAGAAAAATACAAAATGCAGAAAGGATGCATAAAAGAGAATGAGAAGAAAGATGAGAAGTGAAGGCAAATTCACTTCTCAAATACTTACCACCTGAAACGTTAGCATAAGGAAAATGGAATGAAATGAAAATGAAATGTATGCAAGGATGCAAACAAAAACCAGAAGCATGTTCATGATGTAAATGATGCTAAGAGATGATGCAAAGGTGTGTCAAGTGCAATGGATGATCATGCAAGTGATGAGAATGCAAATGAAGTATGAAAGAAGCATGAAAGTTCATGAATGCCCATGGAATGTAATGAATGCATAACATGGAAAATGGATGAAGAAATGATCAAGCATGGGTCTAATGTGTCCTAGGATGTCTTATATGTCATGTGAATGTATAAAATGTCATGGCAAGTTCATGAATGCAAGTATATGCAAGATGTATGCAAAGCAAGATGAGAAATTAGGGTTTTCATGCAACATGAGATGCAAAATTCAAAAACAGAAGCAAATGACAAGATAAAAAATTGAAAATGTAATCAAAAGAACCCTAACCCTATATGATATCACACCCCAAAGGAGAAGACCTAACTCTTAACCTAATGAAAGTTATGGTTTTTCTAAGTTATCTAGGGTTTTAAGGTACCTAAAGGGAAAAAATGCAAATCAAATCAAAAATGCAGAAGAAACTTATGACAAAATTATGTTAGAAACTACATGTCAAATTAAGATCAATGCAAAAAGAACCATTGTCATACCATTCTTGGTTAGGCAGAAAATAATTCTTGAAGTTAGGGTTCTAAAATGAGAATTTTATGAACCCTAAATTCAAGAAAATTATCAAAGATGGTTCAAAGCCAAAAAGAAATGTGTGTGGATGGTATGACAATGTCTCTAAATGTTTAAAGATGCAATATGAATTTTTTTGGGATTTTTGGAAACCTAAATGATATTTTAATTAATTAATTTTCATTAATTAATTAAAATTAAAATTAAAATGTTTTAAAAATGATTTTTTAATATGAAAAATAAAAATAAAAATATTTTTGGGTTAAGAAAATTATTTGAAATAAAAATGAAGAATAAAAATATTTGGGATTTTCTACCTATTTTAAATAAATCATGCAAAATAAATAAGAAAAATTGAAATTAAAATTAAATAAAACAAAAGTAATCTGATCCAGTGGTTCACAATGATTCTGGGGAAATCTAGGTTGACTGCGCGCCAGATCCTATGGCCAGTATTCAAACTTCATTAATCCTAATTAATTAATTATTAAATCCTAATTAAAAACTAATGGAATGATCTCAGCCACACAACACGCGCGGGAGATGAAGATCTAATGGTCCACATTTAAACCAAAGCCCTAACCCTAATTACACAATTAATGACTTTCAGGTCATCGGAGAAGAGCTCCGGTCGTCTTCTCCGGTGACCCCCTCACCTGAAAATCTCCAACTTCTTCCCTAGGTTATTTCTGGAGCTCTAAAGCTCCAGATTAACTCCCCTCACTCCCCTGAATCCAAATCCACACTCAAAACACATTTATTCTCACTCAAACTCATGATTCGAAGAAAAGATCAAACATGGCAAAATTTTCAGAGATTCAGTACAAGCTCATTTCTACACCATTTTCAAAAATTCAAAGTTCAGAATGACCAGTGAAGCATGCTTATTCATTTTGTAACATAAAAAAGAGGTTCTGGAAAAATGAATTCAGATGACTACCTGAGATGAAGCTTTTCACCCTTGAGCTTTCTGACCACTTCCTTGGTGCAAAATGACTCTAATGGCCTCCCTGAAGAAGTTGCAATGCTTGGAAATCTTTGAGAATGGCTGGTTTGAGTGGTAGCAATCCAACTGGTCAGAAATCGTATTTGGTGTATGGTGTGTTCTTGGCTGATTTGAGGGTTGCTTTGGGGTCAGTGAGTGATTTAGAGATGAATGGTGGAATTGGTTTTGAGTTTGAGTAAGTGAGCTGGGAGATTCGAAAGAAAATGAAAGAGGGAGTGCTTTTGGCAATGCTGAGTTCTTGGAGGTTTCAGCTTGTGTATGTTATGAAAAATGATCCTTAGGGCATGCTTGTAGTATATGGATTGGGCAGAGAGTGGGTGGTGGACTGTTGTGATTGGTATGGGTGAATTTTCATAAAGTCACCAACTTGTGTACTTGAGGTATGGGCAAGGATGCAGCTGGCTTTTTGGCATGTCCATGTGCACCTGACTTCAAGGATGTCCATAGAATCCATTTGGAGGCAATTCAGCAAGTTGAAACAAAGTTATGGGACCTTTTGCAAATATGTGAAGTTTTGGCCCCTTTGAGAAATCTTGATGTTCAAGGCATGTAATCTTGCAATTCTTTGGGCAATTTTGATCTAAATGCAATGCACTATGATGTTATGATGTATTGAAGTGTGTTTGAAGTCACAAAAAGCCTTGGCAAGTGGTTTTGCAAAGAATCCCTTTTGGTGCATTCTTGGAAATTATGGGATTTTTGCCAACTTTGACAAGCCATATCTTGAGTTCCAAAATGAATTAGATCTTGTTCTTGTACTGTTTGAAAAGGGAATGATCCAATCTAAAACTTTCATGACCAACATTTTTTCATTTGAAGCTTTTTTGGTTGAGAAATAGGAGGTTGAAAAACTTTCCCAAAATGGAAAGTTTACATTACAAGTCATTTCCATTTTTGGCAACTTTTGGTTTAGCTCACTTTTCTTCAATTTTGTGAACTTCTAAACACTTAAATGATCAAATAAAGATCATATAAATTCAATTTGATGAAAAATCCACTTTGGTTCCATGTTGGGGGCCTCAGATGCCCTGATTTTGCTCTGACTTGCTCAAGAAGTTACCCATTGATCAGATGACTTCCACAATGAATTTCTTCATCAAACTTGGTATGAATGATCCTTATAACATATTGAGACCACTAGAAACAAGAGTAACCAAAAAATTTGGAGTTATGGCCTCTGAAACCAAAACCCTAATTTCATGTCATCTATGCAGTTAAACCCTAACTCTGCTTCCATGCTTTGCCAGTTCTTGTGATTCTTTGACTTCCTTGATCTTTGGAGGATATAATATGATGATTGAACATACATGAACCCTATTGAGATGATTGAAGACCTTTTGGATGGCTCAGAGGGATCTTTGGATTGCTAAGACCACAAACCCTAGATGCAGATGAACTTGAACTAATGCAGTGAAGCAAAAATGCAATATGACATGATATGCTTAAACTAATGCAATGATAAAAGATCACAAGACATGGTGTGAACTTAGTGAGGGAAAATTTGGGGTGTTTACAGCTGCCTCTATTCAAACATGAGTTAGCTGTGCAGGATGTAAGCCCCTGGCTTAACAGACAAACAAGATAACTTGTGGTTGAATACCAAAGACAGTCCAAAATTTGCACTCACTGGGGAGAAGAAGAAAAGGGATATAGATTGTAAAGGAAAGTAATGTATGATTATTAAAGTGCGGGCGATGGATGACGACCATCGAGCAGAGGATGACTGCTGGGGATGAGTAATGACGGGGACGACCGACATGCTGAGGAAATAAAGAGATCATGATGGGGACAGCCATCAGGTAAAGAAACAAGATTCTCTGGGGATTAAAGGTAAAGTCGATGATGGGGATTACCATCAGGTTTGCAAAGTAATGTAAACAACGATGGGGACGGCCATCCGGCTAAACTGATGTAGGACGATCATCAGGAAAAGGAAAAGGTGACTACGACGGGGACGACCATCGGGTTAAAGAATAAATGAAATAAAGGTGAAGGAAGATCACCCAACAGGGGACGGCTGCTCTTTATCCCGACATAGGACGAATGTCAGATAGAAAAAGGTCGACGATGGGGACGACCATCGGATAAGCATGATGAAGGACGATCATCAAGAGGTGAAGGACGATCACCTAGCAGGGTACGATTGCTCTCGGGGTCTATCATGACATAGGACGAATGCCAGATAACAAGATCAACGATGGGGACGAACATCGGATAAAATGATGAAGGACGATCATCAAAAGGTGAAGGACGATCACCTAGTAGGGGACGACTGCTAAGTATCACGACATAGGACGAATGTCGGATAGAAAAGGGTTCCAATAATGGAGACTCCACTGGGGGAAGGATGAGGGACGGTCATCCAAAGGTGAAGGACGATCACCGGGCAGGGTACGACTGCCGAAAGTATCATGACATAGGACGAATGTCAGATAGAGGAAAAGTTGGTCTACTGGGGAATGGTAAACACAGACGAGTGCTTACGCTTAAGGAACAAAAGGTATAAGTGTTTGACACTGTGTATAGATTAAAGATGCGGACGAGCATCCTTAAGACTATGATACGGACGAGTATCGGTAGAAACAAACGCTGACGCATGCTCAGAGATGATGGTACGGACGAGTACCAACTGGTTAACAAAGAACACGGACGAGTGTCGAATCTGTGGGGAACAAGTGTATATACAAGATACGGACGAGTATTTGTATAAGTATAGTGAAGTATGAGCAAGACACGGACGAGTGTTCGACTTGTTGGGAAAAGCGACACGGACGAGTGTCAAAAGAGAAAGTGTATAAGTTATGAACTTATAGGTGTAAAAGGTGTTTAGGCAATTTGTGGGGATAGGATGACATGGACGGGTGTCAATAAGAGTGTATTGTAATAAGTGTTTAGGTAACCATGCTGGGGAATGGTGACACGGACGGGTGTCAAAAGAGTATGTAAGTTTCTATATTCAAAAAAGGATATTTGTGGCTATATCTGCAGGGGGATGATATGACAAGGACGAGTGTCGAAAGTATTTATGAACATGTGTTTGTGTTGGAGAGTGCAAAGGGGACGCTTTGGCTTTCTGTAGGGGAAATTGAGAGGTATTTTGTATATTACTGATGTGGTATTGTCGGTATTTACAGGTGACTGGTTCGAACCTGACTTGTGATCATGCAATATGTTTTATTTTTGCCGTAATGCTCCGTATTAGACAGAATGCTACGCTCTGAGGGGAAATATGATGTAAATGCTATGATTATGCAAAAGATACCGATCCGGGACTCGAATCCCGCTGCTTATGGAGATCTCTGACTGATCTCCCTGAAAGAATATCCCAGCTGGTGATGAGATCATTGGTAGATCTGATATGGTTCTGCTTGGGGATTAGATCAATGATAGACCTATCCTGTAATGAGATAACCCAGCTGTGGAAATGAGGAAGCTTTCTTCACTTTGTTGTGGGAAATTCAGGCATTGCTCTTCTGGGAAGAGGCTGGAGCTCTGTGGGGAGATGGTTCCCTGTCTTTGCTGGAGATGAGAGATTGGGCACTCTATTGGGGAGAGAAAAAAAGTCACTGGATGATTCTCCTAGAGATTTCTGTGAGGATTCGGTTGAGGATGAGGAGACTTGACTACTCAGCTGGGGAAATAAGTATCTACTGATGCTGCTTGAGGAAGATGTGCTGGAGAAGTGATGCCTTGGCAACTTTGCTGGGGAAAACATTCCATGTACTGTTAGGGGAGGAAGTATGTTTGGCATGCCCCATGTTGCGCGTTGAATATCGGCAATCATGCTAAGACAAAGAAACGCACAAGTGTCCTGAGGCGTCCCTTATCGGATTCCGTCATAGGAGTTAGATATTCCTGGAAGTAAATACATTTCCTGCAAGCATTTATTAGAAAGGCACATCTGTTTTATGCAAGTAGCATATCATGAGTATTGGACATTTTGCAAACGAAACAAAAATGTACAAGACAAAATGTGACTGAAAAATTCTGGTTTTATTAATTTGGGTGCCCTGAATTGGAAAATACAATCAAAGAAACAAATCCCCTGAAATGAGGAGATTGTTATAAATTGAGAAAAACAAAAGTGCTGGCAATGTTGGCGACGCTTCAGGTGAGCTTCCCTTTGCTATGACCCGTATGACCTTGACGTTCTTCTTATCTTACTTTCTGAAGAGAGTTGATTCTGACCGATGCTTTGACCTTTCGAAACTTGCCGTGCCGTAAGTGATACAGACGAATTCAGAATGCAATTATTCGCTTATTCCCTTATTTTGCGTGGATCGCCCTTTCGGGTTTTCAATCCACCGGGATGCCCATTTTTGCCTGAGCTGTCCAATGCGGCTTTTCAACTCAGCGGGTGTACACATTTTTTATTATTTTCCCTTACTTTTGCCCGAGTCTTTTATTCTGTTTTTGACTCGCTGGGATGCCCTATTTTTTCCTAGACTTACATTCTGTTTTTATGTCCAGCAGGTCATTTTATGCGAAGTATTTTTTAACTGCATCCGAATTCACAGGGGACAGGAAATCTTCACCATCCATATTAGTGAGCATCAGTGCTCCACCGGAGAAAACTTTTTTTACTATGAATGGACCGTCATAATTCGGAGTCCACTTGCCCCTGTGGTCTGTATGAGGAGGAAGGAGTCTTTTCAGCACAAGATCTCCTACTTGGTATTCCCGAAGCCTGACTTTCTGATCGAAGGATTTATTCATTCTCTTCTGATATAACTACCCATGACAGATTGCAGCTGATCTCTTTTCTTCGATCAGATTCAGTTGATTGTACCGAGAACGAACCCATTCTGCTTCGTTCAGCTTGACATCCATCAGCACCCGCAAGGAGGGTAATTCAACTTCAACAGGTAGGACTGCTTCCATACCATACACAAGCTGATACGGTGTTGCCCTAGTAGATGTTCTGATTGAGGTACGGTACCCATGCAAGGCAAATGGTAGCATTTCATGCCAATCTTTGTATGTAACCACCATCTTTTGCACAATCTTCTTGATGTTTTTGTTAGCTGCCTCAACAGCGCCGTTCATCTTTGGCCTGTAAGGAGAAGAGTTGTGATGTTGGATTTTAAAGTCCCGACAAAGTTCTGCCATCATTTTGTTGTTTAAATTAGAACCATTATTAGTAATGATTCGCTCGGGTACTCCATACCGACAGATGATATCTCTTTTCAGAAATCTGGCTAGCACTTGCCTGGTGACATTTGCATACGAAGCTGCTTCAACCCATTTGGTGAAGTAATCAATGGCTACAAGGATGAATTTGTGGCCATTTGAAGCAGTCAGTTCGATCTTTCCAATCATGTCAATGCCCCACATGGCAAAGGGCCAAGGTGAAGACATTACGTTCAAAGGATTTGGAGGCACATGCACTTTATCTGCATAAATCTGGCATTTGTGGCACCTTCTGGCATAGGCACAACAGTCTGCATCCATTGTGATCCAGTAGTAACCTGATCTTAACAATTTCTTGGCCATTCCATGTCCTCCAGCATGGGTACTGAAAGATCCTTCATGCACCTCGTACATCAGCAAGTCTGCCTCTTTCTTATCAACACATCTGAGAAGTACCATGTCAAAGTTTCTCTTGTACAAGGAACCATCAACATTCAGGAAGAAACTACCAGCCAGCCTTCTTAATGTCTTCTTATTCTTGGATGATGCCCCATGTGGGTATGTTTGATCCTCTAAGAAGAGTTTGATGTCATAGAACCAAGGCTTGTCATCTTTAGTAATGTCCACGGAGAACACGTATGCTGGTCTGTCATGTCTGGATACTGAAATCCGAGGCACAAAGTTGGCAGCTTGAACTTTGACCATGGAGGAAATGGTAGCCAGAGCATCCGCAAACTGATTTTTGTCTCGAGGGATGTACTCAAGTTTGACTGTTGTGAAGAAAGTCAGTAATCTCCTCGTATAGTCCTGGTATGGAATTAGATGCTCTTGGTGAGTGTACCATTTGCCGTTGGTTTGATTGATTACCAGAGCTGAATCTCTGAATACAGTTAAAGTCTTGATCCTGAGGTCAATTGCTTCCTCAAAACCCATGATACAAGCTTCGTATTCAGCTTCGTTGTTAGTGCAGTTAAAGGTGAGTTTAGCCGAGAAAGGCATGTGAACTCCTTTAGGTGTAATAAGTACTGCACCAACTCCACGTCCATTCATATTAACAACCCCATCAAACATCATTGTCCATTCTTCTTCTGGGTCAGGCCCTTCAGTGTGAATAGGCTTTTCATGATCTTTTGCTTTTAAGTACATGATGTCTTCATCAGGGAAGTCAAATCTCATAGGCTGGTAATCATCAATGGGTTGCTCAGCAAGATAGTCAGACAGTACACTGTCCTTGATGGCCTTTTGAGATGTGTATTGAATGTCATATTCTGTCAGGATCATTTTCCATCTTGCAACCCTTCCGGTAAGTGCTGGCTTCTCAAATATGTACTTGACTGGATCCATCTATGAGATCAACAAGGTAGTGTGGGTCAACATATACTACCTTAGTCGGCGAGCAGCCCACGCTAAAGCACAAAAAGTTTTCTCGAGCAGTGAATAAAGTTGTTCACAGTCGGTAAACTTTTTGCTTAGGTAGTAAATTGCATACTCTTTTCGACCAGACTCGTCATGCTGGCCCAACACACACCCCATTGATCCTTCTAATACTGTCAGGTACATTATTAGAGGTCTTCCTTCAACTGGAGGCATACAAATTGGAGGCTCTTGTAAGTACTCCTTGATTTTTTCAAAAGCCCTCTAGCAGTCTTCATTCCACCTAACCGTTTGCTCTTTCCTTAATAACTTGAACAAGGGCTCACAAGTTGTAGTGAGGTGAGATATGAACCTTGAAATGTAGTTCAATCTACCTAAGAACCCCCGAACTTCTTTTTCAGTCTTTGGTGCAGGCATTTCTTGAATGGCTTTGACTTTGTCAGGATCAACTTCAATTCCCTTTTCACTTACAATAAATCCCAGCAGCTTACCGGACCATACCCCAAATGTGCATTTGTTGGGGTTTAATTTCAACTGATACTTCCTCAGACGCTTAAACAACTTCAACAGATTTACCAGGTGGTCTTCTTCTGTGAGGGACTTGGAAATCATGTCATCCACATAACATTCAATTTCTTTGTGGATCATGTCGTGGAATAATGTTACCATAGCCCGTTGATAAGTGGCACCAACATTCTTCAGTCCGAACGACATTACCTTATAACAGAATGTGCCCCAGAGTGTGATGAAAGTTGTCTTCTCCATGTCTTCAGGTGACATATTGATCTGATTATATCCTGAAAATCCATCCATGAAGGAGAACACCGAGAACTGAGCCGTGTTGTCGACCAATACATCAATGTGAGGTAAAGGGAAATCATCCTTCGGGCTAGCTCTGTTCAGATCCCGATAATCCACACACATCCATACTTTGCCATCCTTCTTAGGCACAAGTACAATGTTAGAAACCCACGGAGGGTAACTAGTTACAGCAAGGAAACAAGTGTCCCAATGTTTTTGCACATCTTCTTTTATCTTCATGGCCATATCTGGACGAGTACAACGTAGCTTCTGTTTTATTGGAGGATAGTCTTCCTTCAAAGGAAGCTTGTGCATAACAATGTCGGTATCCAGACCTGGCATATCTTGATAAGACCAAGCAAAAACATCAACGTACTCTCGAAGCATGTCAATAAGTTGTTCCTTCACTGAATCTTGCAGACGGGCCCCGATCTTCACTTCTTTCAAGTCTTCTTCGGTACCAAGATTAACTGTCTCAACTTCCTCCTGATGAGGAGTGATAACCTTCTCCTCTTGCCTTAACAGTCTAGCTAGTTCTTCAGGTAGCTCATAATCTTCTTCAACCCCTTCATCGACTTGATTAATCGGATTGTCGAAGTCATAGCAGTGTCGTTGTCGGTACAGTCTGGAGGGCATTCTCTGCAAGGGTTTAGATTAGTTCATTTTAGTGATCAGTTTTATCTTGTTTAAAAAAGTGAAAATGGAGTTATTATTTTGAAAACATTGCCATTTTATTGTTTTGTACAAAAAATGAAAAATGAAAAATAGTGAGCGGGAAAAAAGAGACTCATTTGCAAAAGATGTCCTGATATTCATTAATTGATCATTTACACAAAATACAAGATGGCCCGATTACAAAATGAGTCCTGACACCTTGGGCAAGATGCAGGACTTGATGCATGCATAAAGATAGGAAATAATAATTACTCTGTAGGAGTAACTCTTATAATTTCCTGGGAAGACCAGTTTGAGACTTGGTTCCCCGGGATCCTTGGACGTATCCAGTTTTCCAGGTTGCGTTCGTCTTCTTCCTCGTCTTCCAGACTGTTCACAGCATCCGGGGTAAGCATTCCCCCGCTGACAAATTTGGGCTCTGTTGCAGCCTCCGGTTGATCTTGTCGAGTTGGTCTGTAACCCAACCCGAATCTGTCTTCTTTCTTTTCTACTAGCAACAGCTTGCCCCGACCTTGAGCGGTACCCTCCTCAACAACCTTCCGGGCTTGTTGATATGAAGTGATGGAAGTTCTAGACACAACAGTTGCTTCATTGATGTTAAGGGCCTCAAACCTCTGACTCATAGTCTCATGGATCTCCCCATCCATCTCTATATACTTGTAAGTAGCTAGCTGGCTAACGAAAATGTCTTCCTCCTGTCGCTCCCCGGATTTCCATCCTGGTACAAACGCGAAAGTGGCGCGGAAAAAGAATAGAGTCGCCAGCCAGGCATTTTTATCCCGAAGAAAGGGAATGGTAATGCTGCACAAACCAGAAGAAAAGAAGAGGAAGGACACAGGTCCTGCGAACCAAAGAGACTGAGTTCGGGAGTCGGTTACGACCTGGGAAGGTATTAGCACCCAGATCGTCCGCCGTACCCGACGGGATCCACGCTTGCAAAGATAACTGTTTCAAAGGGTGAGGGTATGAAAGTTGCAGCAAAGAAATGAAAATGAACTGGAAAAGAAAAATGAGAAGGGAACTGAAATAAGAAACAAAGAGAAAAAATGTAGGGAAAATAAAGATTGTGCTCGAACGGGCCCTACCCCGCTGCCTACGTACCTCATCAGGATAATGAGGATCAGAGACGTCGTAGTTCCCCTAACTAGGGGTACTAAAAGGAAATTGCTTGTGAATTAAAGGCTTGAACTGCCTATGTCAATGCTCAGGTGTTGCAGGCTCGAACGACGAGTGCGTTACCGTCTTGCAAAGTGACAAGTAGGAGCAAGTTCGCGGATGGAGCGAATGAGGTGAGAAAAGAATTCCCGAAGGAAAGACGCTTATTATTTGTTTTTTTTAGAAGCTTTTATGAGTGGAGTTTGCATAGGCAAGTGTACCTAAGTCTTACTCAATGGGATGTGTACATCTCACATCATCCCGAAATGGAATGCGCAAGAGGCACACCTATCTATGGAGGAAATCCCCAAAGCTAGTCCCACAAGTGAAGGCTTAAGCACATTGGCCTATTACCATTATTAAGTGTTTTTGTGGTTTTTGGTTAAGAAGTGTCTTTTAACGTTTTCTTTGTGAGGTACTCATGTTAAGACCTATCTACCACGAGTGATGACTCACACCTCGCCCCGAAATGGAACGCGTGCAAGCATCTCATAGCAAAGTCTCATGTCACATGAAAGCACCCAACCTTTATTAAGTGAATTAGAATTAAGTTTGAAGATGAGAAGAGAAAGAGAACCAAAGGAGCAAAAGGAAAAACTAGGGGGAAGCTTCTATCCTAAGTTAGCATGCATGGAGTTCCTAGGGTTTGTGAGGTCTTTCTAACCTAAAAAAGATCTCAAGAGAAGAAGAAGAAGATAAAAGGAGAGATGAGAAAGGCCTAATCCCGACAAGAAGATGTTAGTCCATATAAACAAAATGAGAAGAGATGAGAAATGGAGATGTGGAACTCAATTCCCACATCTCAAACTTACCATAGCCCCTGCAAGGTTAGTGTAACAACATAAAACCAAGGCATGAACCAACAAGTCAGAAGCTACACAAGAATATAGGCATGGCAAAGAGTTCACAAGATGATAAGCAAAGCAACACAAGATCATATTGAGATGATTGGAAGTGAAACAAGTGCAAAGAAGGCATGCATAACACTTAAAGAAATAAAGCACATAAAAGAGACCCAACACCAAGACTCAAGGAGAATCAAACCCTATCCTAAGACCAGGAACAACCCTATACCTCTAAAGGACCCCAAAAGATGAGGAGAAGTTGGCACAAGTGCCCTTCTAAACTTAAAAGAGACTATAAGACTCAAAGTATGCAAAACAAGGCAAGGTGAGGAAGAAAATACCCAAGAAAAAGATCCAAGCACCTAAAAAATCTACCCAACCAGCAAAGTACTCTCCAAACACAAAGAAATGAGAATCCAAAAGGGTTTGCAAAAATACAGCACCAAACTAGGTCAATGAAGCTCAAGGATGCAAGGTATCACCATTTAGGGTTTTGAAAATTAAGGCACAAGTAACTCAATCAAAGTCCAGCAAGAAAATTTGTGAAAAATCCAAGATAAATCATGAAGATAGTAGAGTGTCTTAGGATTTGAATTCAAAAAGAATGGGGTTCATATCTTAAAGGATGAGAAAAATAGAAATTGGACAAGGCAGATTGGTCTATGAGAGTCCACAAGAAAGCAATGCTCAATGTTGAATTTATTTGGCCACGTGGGATGAAAATAAAAATCTGGAAAAATTATGATAAAAAACTAGATGAATCAAGGAGTGCATATGAATTTTTTTGGATTTTTTAGAGTTAAGTAAGTATTTAAAATGGATCAAAAGCAAATGGAATAAAATTGGTAAAGAAAAAGAATAAAAATAAAGCAAATGGGCCAAGGGGGTGCAAGAAGTAAACACGTTAGTTCAAAAAACAGCATGGGCCTTGCGTGGGGGGTGTGGATAGCGCTGGGGGGCTGAACCTTCTTCTTCATGAAGAAACCCTAAACTCTAACCACCATTAATGAACCAAACCCTAACCCTAACTTCATGAAATCTCAAACCAAGCCACGGCCGACCATGAAACTCTCCAGAATACATAATCTAACATCACTAAACACAAATACATGCTTGGATTGGATTAAAACTCAAAGAAACTCAAGATATGAATGAAAATAAAATTGTCCATGAAACTTTAAATCACCATAACTTTGTGAATACTCAACCATTTCACAAACTACAAAGAGCATTGTAACCACCACAACATGAGGATTCTAAAACACACAACCAAATACATTTCTATGAGATTCGAAATTTGAGCATACCTAAGGTGGTGTTCCAAATTTGAAGTCAATAATGGTATAAAGTGATGGCAAATGATCTCCTTATCCCCTTAGATGCAAAATAAATGCATCTAAGGCTTTGCAAACTTGTAAATCCAGCAATGTGCTTCCTTGTGCTTCAAAGCTTCTCAAATGGCCACTTGAACAAACTTCACTATAAATCTAGATCCATGGGTGCTTAATGATCCTTGAGATGAGAGGAGTATGAATGTGGTCTTGGATTGAAGAAAGCTTGCCTAGATCAAAAGTTATGGCACAAAATGCAAATGTGCACAAGAAATGAGAAATGGATGATTCTTGAAGAATAATCCAAACAAATGGTATGGAAATGATCTATGAGTGATGAGGATTAAGAATCCAACAAGAGTTTTGTGAATGGATTCTTGTAGCAAGAGTTTGTGGAGAATAAGCAATTTTGCATAAAAGATGATAATGAGAGAATGAGTGTGTAATCTGGCTGCCTCTAACCCTAATTCTGATTGTTATGGAATATATATGGCAATGCAAAAGGGTTAGAACAAATGCACGTGAGAGAGGGCTGATTTTTGTGAAAATGCAATTTTGGCCCAAGTGTGCCATAAGCATGCCAAGCTCATGATTTGCTGGCCTCTCTTGCATGTGCATTCACCATCCCACCAATGATTCCCAGCAAACAACTTCAGCCCTTGGATGTAAGCTATCACACAATGGTCATGCCTTATGCAAATTCAAGTGTAAAATGCAAGTTTTATGGAACTTTTTCATGTGCATGAATTTTTCCACTTTTCTTTGAGCCAAATGACCTAAATGGGATGCATTTTGGTTGTGTAAACTTACTTTGGCCATAGCATAGCAAACTATCCATTTTTGAGCCTTTGTGCAAATGGCTTGGCCTTGAAACTTGGAAATTTGCCCTAAAATACCTAAATTTTCGGGGGCCATATCTCTCAAACCATAAATCCCATGAAAATGTATTTTTACTTTTTAAAAATGGAAGACCTTACTCTCCAACTTTCATGTTTGGGTTGGGTCCATTTGAAGATTTTTTGATCAAGTTAAGGCCTTGTGAAGTTTTAGGTCAAAATAGCCAAAAATATTAACTTTTCCATGACCAACTTTGTGCACTTTTGCCAAAACCCCTCAAACCACCAAAATTCTTGTACTTTAAGCTCACCCAACATCTTATAACATTGAATAGACCTCATTTGGCCAAAAAAATTGGGTTAGACCCCTTGGAATGACACAGTTGACTTTTTCTGGGCCCAGTTGACTTTCTACTTCATCTGCAAGTAACTGAGGCAATGACTGACTTCCACTTGGAATTTTTCCATGAAAATTGACATGTAGTAACCTCTTATCATATAGAAAACATTGCCCAAAATAGTTGGCCAAAATTATGAGGTTAAGGCTCTTGAAGCCAAAACCCTAATTTGGTTGCACTGCTTAGGAGCCTTGCATTGTCTTAAAACTTGTGATGATTAAGCAATCTTCTGAGCTTTTGCAAGTGAACTTGGCCTTGCCAAAGGAGTCTAGACTCATCATAGGCCTCCCACAAATCCATTGGAACCCTTGTCTTGGCTTAGATGGCCTTCAACACCTCCCCAGATGGCCATATGCCTCATGCTAGGGCTTGATGCTTGTCATGCTTTATTTTCCTATGCTATAATGCTATATATATGATATGCTTATGATGCAAATGGTGTATTATGATGCTTAAAATGAAGAGGGCAAATTTGAGGTTCTACAGCTGCCCCTATTCAAGCAACTGTTGATCTGAAAAGGACGATTGCTTCCGCTTTCGACCGTTCAAGATAAACTGTGGTTGAATACTCAAGAAAACGAAAATTTGCGCTCTGATGCAGAAAACAAGAAATGGGAAATAAACCCAATCCAGCGATGTTACAAATGAGCTGAGAGATGAGCAAACGAGCTCCTTCCAATGAAACCAAAGGTTCTGATGAAACATGAAACGGACGAGTCTTCTTGTGACCCGTGACGCCAGGTGCAGAAAGCGGACGAGTCCTTAAGAATCTTCAAAGTAACCTGAGATAGACGAATCTCCTTCACTAATCCTTACGCAGATAAGCGGAATAAGACGGACGAGCCTTCTTCGGATAACCCTTACGCAGGTTCCGGGAATGCATATAAGTCTGTGGGATAGACATGCAGCTAGGATGGACGAATCCTCTTCGCGAATCCTTACGCAGATAAGCGGAATAAGACGGACGAGTCTTCTTCGGATAACCCTTACGCAGGCTCCGGGAATGCATATAAGTCTGTGGGATAGACATGCAACTAGGATGGACGAATCCTCTTCACGAATCCTTACGCAGATAAGTGGAATAAGACGGACGAGTCTTCTTCGGATAACCCTTACGCAGGCTCCGGAAATGGTTTTGACGTTTTAATCCCACCGTCAGGATTTTCAACCTCTTCACGAATCCTTACGCAGATAAGTGGAATAAGACGGACGAGTCTTCTTCGGATAACCCTTACGCAGGTTCCGGTAATTGTTTTGACGCTTTGATCCCACCGTCAGGATTTTCAACCTCTTCAATGCGGACGAGCATTGGAATGATCATCAAAGAAACACAGACGAGTGTCATAAGTCGACGATACGAACGAGTACCGGACGATGATCCAAGAAACACAGACGAGTGCTTCTGATATTGATACGGACGAGTATCAGCTTATTCCAGACGATCTTCAAAAGAAAATACCAAACACGGACGAGTGTCGGGGCTGTCGTACCCCGAAAAATACGACCTTACGCGATCCGAATGGAACGGAGCCGCGCGCTGGACGGACTGAAGAGTCGCCACCTAATTCTATTTATTCCCGAAGAGGGAAAGGGGAGATATAGATACAACCCGGGAGGAGGAGGATGAGGACAAAGGTCGACGGAACCATTGCCTGGGTTCGGGAGTCGGTTATGTAGGGGGAAGGTATTAGCACCCCCTACATCCATCGTACTCGATGGGAACCATCTAAGTTATCGCGCGTGAAAGGATGTCTATGCTTAAACGAATTGCTTGCTAGAGGGAAATGAGTTGAATTATAAGTTAGATTGGACCTAGGTGCTCGGCAAGGATTGAGATCCTCGTGCCTACGTACTCCCGCGTGCAATGGGAAAGTCAGAGCCTCGTAGTTCGGCCTACTAAAGGTAATGGTTGTTGATTTTATTACCTTTCATCGATGAAAGGGTTTAGGAGTTGAAATGCACTAAAGACTATGGATAGTTTATCTTGCCCAACAAGACGAGTGTCCTGCGTCGAAATAATCGGAGCGAGTAACGAAAGCTCGTTATCCCCCTTTCTACCGCTTAAGGCTCGTGGCGTACAGATCTTCTCGTATTTATTAAAGTGTTTTTATTTCCTAAAGCCGCTTGACGTTGGATCAAGGGTTTGGATCTAATCGAAACATTTTGGTTTTTTGAGGTTTAGAGGGTGCATGCAAATGGAGGTTTATTTTGTGGTTTGTCAGCGAGGCACGAATCGCTCGGCTCGCAAAGATAGGTGGATCCTAATAAACGAAAATAACTGAAAAATAAAGTGCAAGTGTGCAAGTGCAATCGCTTGGCGTTGGACCAAGGATTCAAAAATAAATACGGAAAATAAATTGCGTACAAATTAAGGGGAGAGGGATACAAAATAAATACAGGGGATTGCGAGAAATAAAAAGGTCTCGTTGTAATTAGCCCAAGAGAAAGCGTGTGTGCAGTGTGTATGAACTATTTGAAGGCGTTCAGCCTGTTTGAGTCGGGACGCAACTATTTGAAGGCGTTGGACCTTTTAATCGAGCGCAACTATTCGAAGGCGTTGGACCTTTTCGGGACGCGACGAAATTTTGTTCGTGAACTGCCTTAGAATCGGTTCAAAATGGGAACCATTCTATAAGGAGTCGAAACATAATTTTAAATGAATAAATTGAATTTTCTAGAATTAAATTAAATTGAATAAATTAAATAAATTAAATAATGATAAGAATAATAAATTAAATTAAATTGATTTACATGTTTGTTTTGTTGGAATAATAAAAATGAAAAATTAAATACAAAGGGGGCCTCATATTGACCAAAAATCACCGATTAGAATCGGGCGATAAATTGGTCGTTTAGTATATCATTGGCCCTAATATAAAAGAAAATAAACTATTAAAATAAATATTGAACAATAAAATATAAGAACCAAAATACACTAGATTAGAAGAAAAATAAAACAAAAGCAAGGAGGGTCTGTGAATAAAAAAAAAGGTTTGGTTTGAGCCCATATAGCATAAACGATTCATAAAAACAAAGCTTAATAAAACAATTTTTTTTAAAACAACAGGAGGGATATGCACTAGAATATATGGGGGTGTGATCAGTAAAACCAGGTGGCTCCTAAAGCCCAATAACAACAAATATCTTTAAAATAAAAGAAATAATAAGAAAAGGTAAATGTGACATGAGGAGTATGTGTAGCGTGAAAAGCATATGTACACTATATCTTAATATAATTTAAACAAAAAAAACACAATTAAATTAAAACATATAGAAACAGAAACAAAATAAAAATCCTCTTCTCTCTCAACGCGCCACACACAATCCAAAATAGAGAAAAGCAAACAAAGACCTACCCCTGTAGAAATCAACGGCGGCGCTCAGAACTTTCGCTCGCCCTCAATCAGCTTTTCTCTCTCGATCTCCTTCAATCTTTCGCTCGATTTCCTCTCTGCGTCTCACTAGGCTGCGTCAGACTCGGGTTATTCCGCGGTGGCTCTCGGTGAATTCTCACGCTCAAACTCGCTCGTGGGTCGCGATTCACAGGTTCTGATTTGATGTTGGTTCGAAGGTTTTTTTTTGATGGTTTGTGAAAGTTTCGGGAAGATGACGATGGGGGTTTAGCGGCGGTTTGTGGTGATGGCTGTGAACGGCGGCCGAAGGGTTTATGCGGATTCACGGTTCAGATTTGTGCGGTTCGGATTTTGTATTCTCAGTCGAGGTGCTCTCTCTGTTTTCAATGTTCGATTTGCATTCACAAATGGAGATTCTCGGATTTGCAGTGAAAACGGTTTTGAGAAAGGATTATCACAGGTTTACGGTTCGTGCGGTGGTTGTTTTTTGAGAATGGTGAGTTTGGAGCGGTGTCATTTAAAGGGTGGTATGGTGTTCGACGGTGGTGGCCGTTTGAAGGTTCTCTGTTTCTTCGGTATGGAAGTGAGTGGTGAAGGGCGTTTTTCTGGGTTTTGGAAGTGATTTTTCAGTTCTGGTTTGTGGTTGTTTTGCGATTCAGGTTCGGCGGTTTCACTGATACGTGGTTCCTTCCTCTCTTTTTATGTCATATCCCTCCATTTCTTTCTGAATTTTTGTTTTTATTGGTTTGATGAAGATGCGGTATGAAAACGAATGAAGAGAGTGATTTGTGGTTGGGTCATGAAACGAAGGTGATGGAGGTGAGTATGTGGTGGTGGTTTAGTGAAAACGAATCGAAGGTTTTGAGGTGGAGATTTAGTATATTCTGGATATTGCACTGAAGGATATTTTGGTGAGTGATTGAGGACTGAGATTCTATTTGTAATTCAGGAAAAAAAAATGAAGAAAATTTGTGAGCGTATTCGTGGTGAGCTGGTGTTGTGAATTGTTGAGAGTTTGTTAGGATGGTGGATTTGCATTTGTACGTTGTGAGTGTGCTGAGGGAGTGGACAGGCTGTATTGATGAGGGCATAAAAGGGCGACTTGAGTAGAAAGATTGAAAATTTTGGATGAGAACATGAGCTGTAAATTGGTGACCTGTGAGAAAGAAGTTTGCAAAAAATTTGTTTGTTGGTTGTGGTGTGAGTGGAAGATTTTTTAAGATTCTAATTTTAAGGCATGTGTGGTCACGTGAAAGTGAAAAAAGATGGTAATGCTTATCATAAAAAGTTAACAGAAATTAAAGAAACAGAAGAATATAATAATAATAATAATAATAATAATAATAATAATAATAATAATAGTAATAATAATAATAATAATAATAATAATAATAATAATAAAAATAAACAAAAGAAGGTACTAAAAAAAATAAAGATAATAGTAATGTATACATTTTTTGTGGTTTTTGTTGATGACAATGGATTGTAAAAATAAATAAATAAAAGTTTAAAACATAATAATAATGAGTATAATAATAAAAGTAGAAATAATAATAGTTATATAATAGTAATAATGATAATAATAATGATAATAATAAAAATAATAAAGTAGTAATAATAATAATAGAAAACTAAGAAATTCTAATAAAAATAAAAGAGAGATTTTTCTTGTATGTATATTTTTGGATAATAATTAAATAGATAACAAAAGTGAATTCTAATGATAAGAGAAATAAATTTTTTTTTAAATGTATTTTTCTTGACCTTTGGTATTTTTTATATCTTTATACATATAAAAACGGTAAATGAGCTAGTGAGTTCGAACTAACAAAGTGAAAATTGATTTCCTAGTTTTTGAAAATAAATGACATATTTTGGATTTTTCGAATATTCAGACAGAAAAATAAAATGGTGAGTTTTTTTTGAATTTTGAAATATTGATGAAACAGTAAAATAAAAGGTGCGGGTAGGACAAATTTGGGGTATGACAGATGCCCCTATCGAATTGGCTTAGACCGAATAAGATGAACTGGCTCGCGTTCAATCTTTCAAGGTATAAGATAATTAGATATTAACAGACTCCAAATTTGTCCGACAAATGAAATAACTTGTGAAAATAGCAAATGAAATGAACTGGAAATGAAGGGTGACACAGCAGGAAGCAAGTTGACAAAATAAATCGATTATCGTCAACGGATAATACAACGAATAACTGAAAATAAAATCGCTATCACCAAAAGGATGATAAAGCGATCTCGACATCAAAAGGATGACGAGTAACAGAAAATTAAATAATCGCTATCACCAAAAGGATGATAAAGCGATCCCGACATCAAAAGGATGACGAGAAACAAAAAATTAAATAATCGCTATCACTAAAAGGATGATAGAGTGATCCCGACACCAAAAGGATGACGAATAACAGAAAAATAAATAATCGCTATCACCAAAAGGATGATAAGGCGACCCTGACATCAAAAGGATGACGAGTGATCAGAAAAATAAATAATCGCTATCACCAAAAGGATGATAAGGCGACCCTGACATCAAAAGGATGACGAGTGACTGAAAATTAAAATAATCGTTATCACCAAAAGGATGATACAGCGACCCCGACACCAAAAGGATGTTGAGTAACAAGAATTAAACAATCGTTATCATCAAAAGGATGATAAGGCGACCTCGACACCAAAAGGATGACGAGTGATCAGAAAATTAAATAATCTAGAAGAGAAATATCCACCGGGGACGTCCACTGAATAACACCTAGGAATATCCTTGGAATCTTCGGCCGACCCTGGATTTTGACTTCTGCTGGGGAAAGGCCTGGAGTCCCGGGTTGATCCTGGATCCTGAGTTATGCAATTATGCTTGATTGTTTTGAAATGGTATTCCATAACGATGGAGATACGATGCAAATGCTTATGCACTGAGATATAAATTCGATAATGTTGGGGATATGGAAAGCTGATTTATTTAGGCATGCAAATGATGCACATGTTGTAAATGATTGATGTAAATGATGCTTATGACGTTTGATGATGCATAATGATGCATATGAGTGATTGGAAGGTGCCAGCTTGGTGGACTTTTGGCCTGGTAGTTGCCAATGGTGATTGGACTTTGGGTGGGTGGAGGGCTTGATTCCCGACACTCGATTTTTGACGAAGCATGATCAGAAGATGAATCTGAAAGCTCTAAGCTGGTGAGCGAAGCGACTTAATTGGCACGTGAAGCCTGATTTGCTTCGAATGATTGCCAATGTCCAGCGAAATTTGCTTCTTAGCTGGGGAGAAGAGATAGGAAGACTCGCTCCTCGTTTGCTTGCCCCTTCCTGTAGGGTATTCGAAATAAATCCGGTAGGGAAGCTTTGACAATGGCCATGGCATGGTCTGCCCCTGATTGAGCCTTTGAAGATGATCTTGCCCCTGACTGAGCAGTTTGAAGATAATCTTGCCCCTGATTGAGCCTTTGAAGGTGATTTGTCCCTGATTGGACTGATTTTGAAATGAATTGCCCCTGATTGGGCTGATTTTGAAATGAATTGCCCCTGATTGGGCTGTTGAAGATGATTTGTCCCTGATTGGACTGCTGAGGTAGTCTTGATTCATGTTGGAAATGAAGTTCAAGTTTCTTCTTTGATTTCCCCTTGTTGGGATTGTACTGATGTCAAGCACTGATTTGCAATTAAATTGTTCATACACAAATGGTAGTGTTAATGTAAAGTTCATGTAAGTTTTGAAAAAGTCAATTTATTTGAATGATTGTGAAAGTGTGACGAATGGACTGTTAGTCCAAACGAGGTGCTGATTTAGAAAGTGCGTAGAAGATGCAGCAAAAATAATGTGCAATCGAGTTTGAAGATTAGAAAATATATGGGAGTCATATTACGCAACCTTGTTGGTAGCATGCTTTCAGAATAAACCGTGCCTCAATTAGGACTTTCGAGGGTTGTAACGTGGTCTGGTTAATGGTTTGAGAAACAAAAGATATAAGGCTCAAAGTTTGATTTGTACTCATCCATTCTTCGTATTGTTCTCCAGTCCTATGTTCAGTTAACTTTACACATGTATTTGTTTTGACTTTGCAAGAGTGAAGATGAAGCTTTAAAGTTCGCTTGGAAATGGCAGTCATCTTTTTTTGTTTTGATGTTGGTGACCCTTTGATTCTTGATTTGGGGATCACTGATACTTGTTTTGCTTTTGCTGAGGATTTGAGTTCCTCTTTTGATTTGTTTTTTTTTCTGACTAAGTCTCCCTTTGGGTGCTCAACTCAGTGTTTTTTCTTTTTCCTTTCTTTTTGTTTGAATGTTGTGACTGCCAAGTCATTTGTTGATGGTCCTCTGACGGGATGTCTCATCTTGCGATTTGAAAGTGTAGTCGGGTTAACTGAACAATTACCCTGCCCCGGGTTAAATGTAAGGGTTGTATCCGAAAGAAACTCCTACTTCTAGGCTCGAAGTGGTTGACTAGGGACTAACTCCTTATATCTCCAGTGTTTGGGGATTTGAAAGAATGCCTGTACATCATCGACGAGGTTTTATCCGAAAGCATACCGCAACAGTTATGGGTATTTCGTCTTCATCATCCTCCCTCAAATATTTGCTAAAGTGAAGTGAGGGAATATTTTTGTGATTTTGTGATAAATGATAAATATGAGCGAATGCGAATAGATTGATTCAAAACATGCATAAACATAACATTAACAAAACCAAGTACAAATGACAATGTTCAAAGCAAATAATACTTAAACAAACAATACAAAACAACAGGAATGCGAAAATTATAAATGGCTATGGCTGCCTTGATTTGAGGAATGAACTTCTCTTGATTGAATGTTTCAAAGTTGGAGACTACTCAGCTTTGGTCTTCGGCAACTTCTTCGAAAGCATTTGTTAAGGGGCCACTTGCGGCGACGCTGGATTGCTCTGGACATTCAGATTCTTCTGAGTAAAGGTGAGGTCCTTAGAATTGATCATATCTTGAACCACATGCATGAAGGCGTGACAGTTCTCGATGATGTGACCTGGAGCGCCTTTGTGATACTCACAGCGGGCATTGGCATCATAATTCCGGGCATTGCTAACCTGAGGTGGCATATCTCTCAACGTAAGAGATCCTTTTGACATTAAGTGATTAAAGATTTCGGCGTATGGCATAGGCAAGGGATCAATGTGCCTATCATATCCTCTTCGTTGATATGGTGGACGCTGTTGAGGAGCGCGTTGTTGTTGTTGACCAGGCGGTTGTTGATAAGCCGGTTGCTGGTATGGATAAGCCGGTTGCTGATATGGATATGTCGGTTGCTGGCATGTTCTAGGTCCATATAGCGCAGCTGTACCCATTGGAGGTGGACGTGGTTGATAAGCCATCGGAGGCGGAAGCAGAGCTTGAATAGCTGGATGAACGGGCATTGAAGGAACAGGCTGATAAGACACAACCATTCTGGCCAAGGCTTGCATGGCCTCATGGATACGATCAATCTTGCCCTTGATTGAGTCAATCTCTCCCCTCATAGCAGGTTGTTCTTGTCGAATCTGATCCATCCGTCTTCTAGTGTTGGCTCAAGTTGAATACGGTCGTCTAGCACGATACGGGCGTCGGGAAACCAGCTTGATTTACTGAAGATGGAGGAACATGAAATGAGTTTTCGGATTTTGGAATGAAATGCAATATGAATAGATGATGCAAATGGGATGATATGCAATGACAGAATCCAGGATCACAAGATCAAGGTCTCACGAGTCCAAGGTACAGCCGGAAGATACTCTGATCAAGAACTCGCTGGGTAGACTCTAAAGTTTTAGGGATCCCAAAGTTATCAACTCATATGGCTGTTCATCACACGCGCCATAAGCATGACGGTTGATTGACTCCGCCATATGAATCTATTTTGGGTGAGATCTTCGTATCGACAACCCACGAGAGCAAGTTTTCTCGGGAGTCCATACTACGTGATCATCGACGCTAGGCTTAAAACAAAGTCCTGGAGTTATGGAACTTTCTCAACTGTTTGATGCACGTGTCAATTTCATACATTCTTGACAGTCAATCAACTCCATTGAGTAAGTCTATTCCAAGTGAGGTTTTCGTATCGAGCCACGCGAGGGCGAACCCTGGTGCCCAATACTACGCAACCATCAACCGATGTTTTAACCAAAAGGTTCTAAAGGTCCTCAGAGTCGACGACTTTAATGAAAATAACTGAGCACACACGCCAAGAGCTTGACGGTTGTCAGTATTTCCATTAAAATCTACTCCGAGTGAGGTTTTCGTATCGACAACCCACGAGAGAGGTTCTCTCGGGAGCCCATACTACACAACCTCGCTAACTTAAGTTTGTACTCGAAAGCCCGGGTATAAAGCTTTTCCCTCAAGTTTCTTTTGCAAAGTATCGATCCAAATTATAGTACCAAGGAGCCACAAGATATATAAGATGGAATGCGATAAAGAAAGCGATAAAAATAAACAAGCAAGGCATAAAAGCAAACAACCAAACAAACGCGGGAACCTAGACTAGGCTTGACTCGCATAGGGGTGAACCAGTCCCCAGCAGAGTCGCCAGCTGTCGTACCCCGAAAAATACGACCTTACGCGATCCGAATGGAACGGAGCCGCGCGCTGGACAGACTGAAGAGTCGCCACCTAATTCTATTTATTCCCGAAGAGGGAAAGGGGAGATATAGATACAACCCGGGAGGAGGAGGATGAGGACAAAGGTCGACGGAACCATTGCCTGGGTTCGGGAGTCGGTTATGTAGGGGGAAGGTATTAGCACCCCCTACATCCATCGTACTCGATGGGAACCATCTAAGTTATCGCGCGTGAAAGGATGTCTATGCTTAAACGAATTGCTTGCTAGAGGGAAATGAGTTGAATTATAAGTTAGATTGGACCTAGGTGCTCGGCAAGGATTGAGATCCTCGTGCCTACGTACTCCCGCGTGCAATGGGAAAGTCAGAGCCTCGTAGTTCGGCCTACTAAAGGTAATGGTTGTTGATTTTATTACCTTTCGTCGATGAAAGGGTTTAGGAGTTGAAATGCACTAAAGACTATGGATAGTTTATCTCGCCCAACAAGACGAGTGTCCTGCGTCGAAATAATCGGAGCGAGTAACGAAAGCTCGTTATCCCCCTTTCTACCGCTTAAGGCTCGTGGCGTACAGATCTTCTCGTATTTATTAAAGTGTTTTTATTTCCTAAAGCCGCTTGACGTTGGATCAAGGGTTTGGATCTAATCGAAACATTTTGGTTTTTTGAGGTTTAGAGGGTGCATGCAAATGGAGGTTTATTTTGTGGTTTGTCAGCGAGGCACGAATCGCTCGGCTCGCAAAGATAGGTGGATCCTAATAAACGAAAATAACTGAAAAATAAAGTGCAAGTGTGCAAGTGCAATCGCTTGGCGTTGGACCAAGGATTCAAAAATAAATACGGAAAATAAATTGCGTACAAATTAAGGGGAGAGGGATACAAAATAAATACAGGGGATTGCGAGAAATAAAAAGGTCTCGTTGTAATTAGCCCAAGAGAAAGCGTGTGTGCAGTGTGTATGAACTATTCGAAGGCGTTCAGCCTGTTTGAGTCGGGACGCAACTATTTGAAGGCGTTGGACCTTTTAATCGAGCGCAACTATTCGAAGGCGTTGGACCTTTTCGGGACGCGACGAAATTTTGTTCGTGAACTGCCTTAGAATCGGTTCAAAATGGGAACCATTCTATAAGGAGTCGAAACATAATTTTAAATGAATAAATTAAATTTTCTAGAATTAAATTAAATTGAATAAATTAAATAAATTAAATAATGATAAGAATAATAAATTAAATTAAATTGATTTACATGTTTGTTTTGTTGGAATAATAAAAATGAAAAATTAAATACAAAGGGGGCCTCATATTGACCAAAAATCACCGATTAGAATCGGGCGATAAATTGGTCGTTTAGTATATCATTGGCCCTAATATAAAAGAAAATAAACTATTAAAATAAATATTGAACAATAAAATATAAGAACCAAAATACACTAGATTAGAAGAAAAATAAAACAAAAGCAAGGAGGGTCTGTGAATAAAAAAAAAGGTTTGGTTTGAGCCCATATAGCATAAACGATTCATAAAAACAAAGCTTAATAAAACAATTTTTTTTAAAACAACAGGAGGGATATGCACTAGAATATATGGGGGTGTGATCAGTAAAACCAGGTGGCTCCTAAAGCCCAACAACAACAAATATCTTTAAAATAAAAGAGAAATAATAAGAAAAGGTAAATGTGACATGAGGAGTATGTGTAGCGTGAAAAGCATATGTACACTATATCTTAATATAATTTAAACAAAAAAAACACAATTAAATTAAAACATATAGAAACAGAAACAAAATAAAAATCCTCTTCTCTCTCAACGCGCCACACACAATCCAAAATAGAGAAAAGCAAACAAAGACCTACCCCTGTTGAAATCAACGGCGGCGCTCAGAACTTTCGCTCGCCCTCAATCAGCTTTTCTCTCTCGATCTCCTTCAATCTTTCACTCGATTTCCTCTCTGCGTCTCACTAGGCTGCGTCAGACTCGGGTTATTCCGCGGTGGCTCTCGGTGAATTCTCACGCTCAAACTCGCTCGTGGGTCGCGATTCACAGGTTCTGATTTGATGTTGGTTCGAAGGTTTTTTTTTGATGGTTTGTGAAAGTTTCGGGAAGATGACGATGGGGGTTTAGCGGCGGTTTGTGGTGATGGCTGTGAACGGCGGCCGAAGGGTTTATGCGGATTCACGGTTCAGATTTGTGCGGTTCGGATTTTGTATTCTCAGTCGAGGTGCTCTCTCTGTTTTCAATGTTCGATTTGCATTCACAAATGGAGATTCTCGGATTTGCAGTGAAAACGGTTTTGAGAAAGGATTATCACAGGTTTACGGTTCGTGCGGTGGTTGTTTTTTGAGAATGGTGAGTTTGGAGCGGTGTCATTTAAAGGGTGGTATGGTGTTCGACGGTGGTGGCCGTTTGAAGGTTCTCTGTTTCTTCGGTATGGAAGTGAGTGGTGAAGGGCGTTTTTCTGGGTTTTGGAAGTGATTTTTCAGTTCTGGTTTGTGGTTGTTTTGCGATTCAGGTTCGGCGGTTTCACTGATACGTGGTTCCTTCCTCTCTTTTTATGTCATATCCCTCCATTTCTTTCTGAATTTTTGTTTTTATTGGTTTGATGAAGATGCGGTATGAAAACGAATGAAAAGAGTGATTTGTGATTGGGTCATGAAACGAATGTGATGGAGGTGAGTATGTGGTGGTGGTTTAGTGAAAACGAATCGAAGGTTTTGAGGTGGAGATTTAGTATATTCTGGATATTGCACTGAAGGATATTTTGGTGAGTGATTGAGGACTGAGATTCTATTTGTAATTCAGGAAAAAAAATGAAGAAAATTTGTGAGCGTATTCGTGGTGAGCTGGTGTTGTGAATTGTTGAGAGTTTGTTAGGATGGTGGATTTGCATTTGTACGTTGTGAGTGTGCTGAGGGAGTGGACAGGCTGTATTGATGAGGGCATAAAAGGGCGACTTGAGTAGAAAGATTGAAAATTTTGGATGAGAACATGAGCTGTAAATTGGTGACCTGTGAGAAAGAAGTTTGCAAAAAATTTGTTTGTTGGTTGTGGTGTGAGTGGAAGATTTTTTAAGATTCTAATTTTAAGGCATGTGTGGTCACGTGAAAGTGAAAAAAGATGGTAATGCTTATCATAAAAAGTTAACAGAAATTAAAGAAACAGAAGAATATAATAATAATAATAATAATAATAATAATAGTAATAATAATAATAATAATAATAAAAATAAACAAAAGAAGGTACTAAAAAAAATAAAGATAATAGTAATGTATACATTTTTTGTGGTTTTTGTTGATGACAATGGATTGTAAAAATAAATAAATAAAAGTTTAAAACATAATAATAATGAGTATAATAATAAAAGTAGAAATAATAATAGTTATATAATAGTAATAATGATAATAATAATGATAATAATAAAAATAATAAAGTAGTAATAATAATAAAGTAATAATAATAGAAAACTAAGAAATTCCAATAAAAATAAAAGAGAGATTTTTCTTGTATGTATATTTTTGGATAATAATTAAATAGATAACAAAAGTGAATTCTAATGATAAGAGAAATAAAATTTTTTTTAAATGTATTTTTCTTGACCTTTGGTATTTTTTATATCTTTATACATATAAAAACGGTAAATGAGCTAGTGAGTTCGAACTAACAAAGTGAAAATTGATTTCCTAGTTTTTGAAAATAAATGACATATTTTGGATTTTTCGAATATTCAGACAGAAAAATAAAATGGTGAGTTTTTTTTGAATTTTGAAATATTGATGAAACAGTAAAATAAAAGGTGCGGGTAGGACAAATTTGGGGTATGACAGGGGCATGTAGACGGGCACTAGATAAGTAATAGACACGGGCGAGTGTCGAAGGATGCGGACGAGCAATCTTCAAAGGAGTAACAAGCACGTACGAGTGCTAAGAGATGCGATCGAGCATCAAATAAAGATGCGAGTACGGACGAGTACCGGCGACTTTCTCGGGAATATGCCTCAGATAAAGAGGAATCAAAAATAAAATGCACGGACGAGTGCGGCAGGGATGCGGTCGAGCATCAAATAAAGATGCGAGTACGGACGAGTACTGGCAACTTCACTAGGGAAAAACTTCAAAGAACTAGTAGGCACGGACGAGTGCCGAGATCTGCGGACGGTCATCAAATAAAGATGTTAGCACGGACGAGTGCTGAGGAATACCTCAAATAAAGAGGGATCTGCTGAGGAAAAGGCACGGACGAGTGCCGAAAGAGGATGAGCATCAAATAAAGATGCTAGCACGGACGAGTGCTAAGGAGTACCTCAAATAAAGAGGAATCTGCTGAGGAAAAGGCACGGACGAGTGCCGAAAGAGGACGAGCATCAAATAAAGATGCGAGCATAGGCGAGTGCTAGTAGACATAGACTCTACTGGGGAAAGTGCCCAGGCGAGTACCACAAGGTGCTAATTCTTCTGGAGACTACGGATGAGCAAACTGAATCATCAAATAAGTGTCTAAGAGTGTGAATAAACACTGAATAAGTATTAACACAGACAAAGGCTGATTGTGTTGGGGAAGTAGACAATTCCACTTTGGCTGGGGAATGAAGTCCTGGCGACCTGTGGGAGAAGATTCCGGCAACCTTCTGGGGACTCAAAGCTTTTAACTCTGATGGAAACGAAGTGTTGGCAACCTGATGCTTGCCGGAGAAGCTTTCACTAGAAGAAAGACGACTCTGCGTGAGGTATACTTCGTTTAACTGCTTTGAACATCTGTTGAGGATCTGATCATCCTGCTCTGACTCCACTGGGGAGAATTTCTTCTTGCTCTGCTAGGGAAATCCCTTGGGAATGATAATCCCGATGACTCTGTGGGGAAATGAAGTTACCTGCAACTCTGTTGGGTAAGGAGAACTTCTAGCGATTCCGTTGTAGATAATAAACTTCTGATAACTCCACTGAGGATGGGAGACTTCTGCTAACTCCTGCTGGGGATTGACCCGACCTCTGGGGAGTGCAGGTGTTCGGATACATGCTGAGAATAAGTCACTTGAAAACAGGCGCTCTACCAGGGAAATACCTCTACTTGGAGAATAACCCTCTGTTGCTTGGGGATACGGTGATAACCTGCAAATCCTGCAATAACAGAATACACACATATGCACCAAGATTGGTACGGCCTGATCTATTCATCCGCCGTCACCTGACACTCAAAGCGATGTTAAGTGTGTCTGCAATGTCATTTTTATCAGTTTGAAAAGCAACATGTTTCACATGCAATGTTATTTGTCAAAAATTCAGGACATTTTTGCAAACAAAATAAACATAACACGGTGTTTGACTGAATATTCTTTTTATTGATTGGCCTCTGAATAGGCAAAATTTTACATCAGGAAGTAACCACCTGGAAAGAGGTAACTACTGTAAAATTGAGAAAAGAAACTATCCTAATGGCAATGGCACAGTATTCCAAAGAGTTTCCTTCCTGCTATGACTGGCATATCCTCAAGACTTTCCGTTCCGTCTTCGACCTTCTGAAGAGAATGAGGGGGCTGATCTCTACCCTTCTGATATGGTCAAGCTGTTTGAAGCGGTGATGTGGTTCAGATAAACCGGAGCGCAGTTGTTCGCTTATTCCCTGATTTTGCGTGGATCGCCCTTTCGGGTTTTCAATCCACCGGGTTACCCTTTTTTGCCTGAGTTATCTGATGTGGCTTTTCAACTCAGCGGGTGTACATTTTTTTCATTTTTTCCCTAATTTTTGCCCGAGCTTTTATTCTATTTTTAGCTCGCCGGGATGCCCCTTTTTTTGCCTGGACCATAATTCTGTTTTTGTGTCCAGCGGGTCTCTTATGCGAAGTATTTTTTAACTGCGTCCGAGTTAACAGGGTATTGGAAGTCTTCGCCATCCATAGTGGTGAGCATCAGTGCTCCGCCTGAGAATACTTTCTTCACTATGAATGGTCCTTCATAATTTGGGGTCCACTTGCCCCTGTGATCTGAACTGGGAGGAATGATCCTCTTGAGTACAAGCTCGCCTACTTGGTACTCCCGAGTACGTACTCGCTGATCGAAGGCTCGCTTCATTCTCCTTTGATAAAGCTGGCTATGACAGATAGCGGCTAATCTCTTTTCCTCAATTAGGCATAGTTGATCGTATCGAGCACGTACCCACTCAGCCTCATCAAGCTTGACATCCATCAGCACCCGCAGCGAAGGGATTTCCACTTCAACAGGCAAGACTGCCTCCATGCCGTATACTAAAGAGAAGGGGGTTGCCCCAATCGACGTCCTGACTGACGTTCGGTACCCATGCAACGCAAACGGTAGCATCTCATGCCAATCTTTGTAGGTGATGACCATTTTCTGTACAATCCTCTTGATATTCTTGTTAGCTGCCTCTACCGCACCATTCATCTTTGGCCGGTAAGGAGAGGAATTGTGATGTTGGATTTTGAAGTCCCGGCACAGTTCTGCCATCATCTTATTGTTCAGATTAGAACCATTATCAGTAATGATTCGCTCGGGCACTCCATATCTGCATATGATTTCTCTTTTCAGGAATTTTGCTACCACCTGGCGAGTAACATTGGCATAAGACGCAGCTTCTACCCATTTGGTGAAATAATCAATCGCGACCAAGATGAAGCGATGTCCGTTTGACGCCGTTGGTTCAATCTTGCCAATCATATCAATGCCCCACATGGAAAAGGGCCAGGGTGAAGACATCACATTCAGAGGATTTGGAGGCACATGCACTTTATCCGCATAAATCTGGCATTTATGACATTTTTTGGCATAGGCACAACAGTCTGCATCCATGGTGATCCAGTAATAGCCTGATCTTAGAAACTTTTTAGCCATTGCATGCCCTCCAGCATGGGTACCAAAGGATCCTTCATGCACCTCGTGCATCAGCAAGTCTGCTTCCTCCCCATCAACGCATCTGAGAAGTATCATATCGAAGTTTCTCTTATACAGGGAACCATCAGTGTTCAGGAAGAAACTACCAGCTAGCCTTCTTAATGTCTTCTTATCATTGGAAGATGCCCTAGGTGGGTATGTTTGATCCTCCAAGAAGCATTTGATGTCATGGTACCAGGGCTTATCATCTTTGACAATGTCTGTTGAGCACACATATGCTGGCCTGTCAAGTCTGGATACTGCAATTTGAGGCACAAAATTGGCAGCTTGCACTTTGATCATGGATGAAATGGTAGCTAGAGCATCTGCAAACTGATTTTCGTCTCGAGGGATATACTCAAGCTTGACTGTTGTGAAGAAAGTCAACAACCTCCTTGTGTAGTCCCGATAAGGTATCAGATGATCTTGGTGCGTGTACCATTTGCCGTTGGTTTGATTAATTACCAGAGCTGAATCTCCAAACACAGTCAAAGTCTTGATCCTGAGGTCAATAGCTTCCTTAAGACCCATAATACAAGCTTCGTATTCAGCTTCGTTGTTAGTGCAGTTAAAGGTGAGTTTTGCCGAGAAAGGCATGTGAACTCCCTTAGGTGTAATGAGTACTGCACCAACACCACAACCATTCATATTAACAGCCCCATCAAACATCATAGTCCATTCTTCTTCTGGGTCAGGCCCTTCAGTATGAATAGGCTCTTCATGATCTTTTGCTTTTATGAACATGATGTCTTCATCAGGGAAGTCAAATCTCATAGGCTGGTAATCATCAATGGGTTGCTCAGCGAGATAATCAGACAATACACTGCCTTTGATGGCCTTCTGAGAGGTGTATTGAATATCATACTCTGTGAGAATCATTTGCCATCTTGCAACCCGCCCGGTAAGTGCTGGCTTCTCAAAAATGTATTTAACCGGGTCCATCTTTGAGATCAATAAGGTAGTGTGGGTCAACATATACTGCCTCAGTCGGCGAGCAGCCCACGCTAAAGCACAGCAAGTTTTCTCGAGCAGTGAATAACGTTGTTCACAGTCGGTAAACTTTTTGCTTAGGTAGTATATTGCGTACTCTTTTCGACCAGACTCGTCATGTTGGCACAGCACACACCCCATTGACTTTTCTAATACCGTCAAGTACATGATCAAAGGCCTTCCTTCAACTGGAGGCATAAGGATCGGAGGCTCCTGTAAGTATTCCTTGATTTTGTCAAAAGCCCTCTGGCAATCTTCGTTCCACCTGACCGTTTGTTCTTTTCTTAATAGCTTGAACAAGGGCTCGCAGGTTGCTGTAAGATGAGATATGAACCTTGAAATGTAGTTCAATCTACCTAGGAAACCTCGAACTTCTTTCTCAGTTTTTGGTGCAGGCATTTCTTGAATGGCTTTAACTTTGACAGGGTCAACTTCAATCCCTTTCTCACTTACAATAAATCCCAGCAGCTTACCAGATCGTACCCCGAATGTGCATTTGTTGGGGTTTAGCTTCAATTGGTACTTCCTCAGACGCTTGAATAACTTCAACAGATTTACCAGGTGGTCTTCTTCTGTGAGGGACTTGGCAATCATGTCATCCACATAACATTCAATTTCTTTATGGATCATGTCATGGAATAATGTTACCATAGCCCGTTGATAAGTGGCACCAGCATTCTTCAGTCCGAATGGCATCACCTTATAACAGAATGTGCCCCAGGGTGTGATGAAAGTTGTCTTCTCCATGTCTTCAGGTGACATTTTGATCTGATTGTATCCTGAAAATCCATCCATGAAGGAGAACACCGAGAACTGAGCCGTATTGTCGACCAATACATCAATGTGAGGTAAAGGGAAATCATCTTTCGGGCTGGCTCTGTTCAGGTCCCGGTAATCTACACACATCCTCACCTTTCCATCTTTCTTTGGCACTGGAACAATGTTAGCTACCCAAGGTGGGTAACTAGTCACGGCAAGGAACCCGGCGTCCCACTGTTTCTGTACCTCCTCTTTGATCTTCATCGCCATGTCAGGGCGAGTTCTTCTCAGTTTTTGCTTAATAGGAGGACAATCTTCTTTTAACGGTAGTCGATGCACAACTATGTCTGTATCCAACCCTGGCATGTCCTGATATGACCAGGCAAAGATGTCAACATATTCACGCAACATTTCAATCAACCCCTTCTTAACTTCAGTCTGCAGGCTGGCACCTATCTTGATTTCCTTCTTAACCACTTCTGTGCCGATGTTGATAACCTCGATTTCCTCTTGATGAGGCTGAATAACTCTTTCCTCTTGCTTCAACAACCTGACCAGTTCTTCAGGGAGTTCGTAATCTTCCTCAACCTCTTCATCAGCTTGGTAGATTGGATTGTCGAAGTTATGCTCAGTCATAGCAGGAGAGTTGTCAATGGAATCCGGTTGATCGACACTGCACAAGTGATGTGCTCATTCAGAATCTGTTTAGAGAAAACACACACCAAAAGCAAGAAAGAAAAACACATTGCCATTTTCTTTATTTGTGCAGAAATTAAAATTGAAAGAAAAGGAACGATTTGATTGAAAAATGTCCTTTATTTATGACAAATAAATGCTTTCAAAACATGGAGGCCCATACAATGGATCCTTGTACCTTGGGCAGAGTACAGGATTTGACATGCAGTATGTAAAAAATGACAAATAAACGATTACTTTGTGATCCAGGTGACTTCGACGATGTCTTCCGTAGACCAATTGGGCAGCTCCTCTCCTGGTGCACACGGGCGGATCCAATTATCCAGTTCGCACTCGCTATCTCCGTCTTCACTGGTAGCACAGATATGGTTGCGGTCCAGCAACCCAGCACTAGTAAAGGTAATGGTCTTGTTGTCTGATGAACGGACGAGCCCATCAGGCTGATACCCAAGCCCGAACTTGTCCTCCTTCTTTTCCAGCTCCAGTAGTCTGCCCCAGCCCTGGGAACTGCCTGATTGCACAACCTCCTTGGCCTGCTTGTAGGAGGTAATAGACGTACCTTCTTTATCTTCAGCCCTACTCAGAGGAGACAAGGAACTAACATTCACTGCTTCAAATGCCTGACACAGAGTTTCATGAATTTCACCATCCATCTCCACATATTTGAATGTAGATAGATGGCTCACAAATATGTCCTCTTCACCGCACACAGTCACAACTTGACCATCCGCTACGTACTTGAGCTTCTGGTGCAAGGTTGACGTCACAGCCCCTGCGGCATGAATCCAGGGTCGACCAAGCAGACAACTATAAGCAGGTTGGATGTCCATCACGTAGAACATGCTCTTAAACACTTGCGACCCAACCTTGATTGGCAACTCAACCTCTCCAAAGACAGACCTTCGAGAACCGTCGAAAGCCTTCACCACCAAATCACTTGGCCTCAAAACAACCCCTTCCACATTGAGTTTCATTAACTCCTTCTTCGGCAAGACATTAAGAGATGACCCAGTATCAACCAGGACATGAGACAGCACAGCCCCTTTGCATTCAATTGTGATGTGGAGAGCCTTGTTATGATTCCTCCCTTTAGTAGTAAGGTCCCTATCAGTAAAGCCCAGACCATGACTCGCATTTACACTTCCCACCACAGCTTCTAACTGATTCACGGTAATCTCCTGAGGAACATACGCCATCTGCAACACCTTCAGAAGGGCTTCTCTATGAGCTGGTGAGCACATCAGCAGCGACAAGATAGAGATTTTGGAGGGAGTTTGATTTAGCTGCTCGACTACCTTGTAGTCGCTCCTCTTAATAATCCTCATGAACTCCTCCATTTCCTTCTCGAAGGTACTTTGACCAGTAGCGGGAGTGGCATTATCGTCAGTTGCTATTTGCTTCCTTTTGGCTTTAGAAGAAGTCTCAGCATCGGTGTCTCCTCTCAAAGTCTGGGGAGCGAATAAGCGACCACTCCTCGTGAAACCTCCACTTCCCCCAACATTCACCACAGCTGGGTCCATGGTTACTGCCCTATCTTCCACTTTCTGCCCTCCGACATACACTTCTGATCCGTAATGCCACGGAATAGCCTTCTCATCTGAATACGGAATAGGCCCAGGCACCGTGATGGTGACGAGACTTACTTCCGGGACATAAATAGTAACCGGCTCTCTCTGCGCTGGCATTTCAGCAGGATCATAGTATATGGTCACCGTTGACACTTCATCAGTCCTCTTATCAACCCTGTCGAACTGTAACAGCCCATCATCCATCAGTCTCTGTAAACCAGTCTTCAATTTGTCACAACCATTCTTCGACTCAACACACTCTTCGCAATCAAACTCACAACCCGGGAAAACCTGACCCTTCAACAATCTCTCCTTGACCAGCAACAAGGAGGTCTTCACTTCTTCAACCCTCTCCACCAAGTTCAACCTCTCCTCCATCTCAATAGCATTAACCCTGGCTCCCCCATGATTAGGGATAGGGTTATTCGTGACATTCGGAGGCGGCGCAAAATTGATTGCCTTGGAGTCGATCAATTCCTGAACTTTATAGTGCAAAGCCCTGCACTTCTCTGTTGAGTGCCCCAGAATGGAAAGCACATCGAACATTGGCGTCGTAACCTGGAGGAAGAGTTCCAGTAGGTGGAGCCAAGGTCCTCAGTTGAATTAAGTTGAGTTCCAACAATCTCTGGAGTAAAGCTGTGTAAGTCATGGGGATCACATCAAAAACCCTATCAGCTTGGCGTGACTGCCTCTGTTGATACGGTCTCTGTTGATAGTTGCGCTGCTGTTGTTGCTGAGGCTGTTGTAGAGCCTGTTGAGCTGGTTGAATTGGTGTAGTGGGAATTGTGACTGCAGCTATCTGATTGTATTCTCGTCTATAACCTCTGCCTCTGTCTCGGCCGTATACTGCGCTAGCTTCCCCTTCTCTTCTTCTAGGAGGTCCGCCAAAGGCTTTCCTCGCTCCTCCAGAGCTACCAGTAGTATTAGGGTCCTGAATCTTCCCCGTCTTTAACAGAGTCTCAACTCTCTCTCCAGCAATCACTATATCATTGAACTTGGTGGCCGAGCTAGATGCCAACCTTTCTAGAAAAACACCTTGGAGAGTGCCCATAAACATGTCGGCCATTTCATCCTCCAAGAGGGGTGGTTGCACCCTGGCAGCTAGCTGGCGCCACCTCTGGGCATATTCCTTGAAACTTTCTTTTGCCGCCTGAGCCATGTGCTGCAACTGCGTGCGTTTCGGAGCCATGTCCATGTTATATTGATACTGCCTCACAAAGGCCTCGGCTAAATCCTTCCAGCTCTTGATATTGACCCTATTGAGCTTCATGTACCATTCAAGAGAAGCTCCCACCAAGCTATCCTGAAAATAATACATCCAAAGTTTCTCATCCTCTGTATGAGCGGCAATTCTCCCAACAAATGATTGCAGATGGGTCTTCGGGCAAGTAGTGCCATCATACTACTCAAAGGTTGGAACTTTGAACTTATACGGGATCCTGACCCCAGGAACCAAGCCCAAGTCAGTTATGTCAAACCCCAAAGAGCTTTGGGATTGAATAGCTTTGATTTGCTCAGCCATCTCTTCGAACCTCTTGTTCATCTCTGCTCCTTGACCTTCAGCTTCATCAAGTAGAGTGAACTGGTCATCATGATTGTCCATCTGAATGTTGTGCAACCCATCGTTGATTATTGTCACTCCTGGCTGTGTAACAGGAGGTTCGACCTGACGTGCGCCCGCACCGGTACGATTGTCAGCAGTAGCAGCAGCCGCAGTGTTCCTATTCTGATTCTCAACCATCTCCCGCAGACGCTCTTGGGTCTGCCCCATGCCAGCCATTAGTGTCATAAAATTATCCATCCTTTGTCTCAAATCTGTCAAGTCTGCTTGTAACTGGTCCATGACTCGTTCTCTGTTAATCTTGGTTGGATATCTGTGTATTGTTGGTTGCCCTCGAACTTTACGAGGAGCTATAGTGCCTGAAACACAAAACACGTTAGTAACCGAGACACTACCTGCAAAACAACAAACATGTTATATGGATGCAATGCAGTTGTTTATGTTTCCAATCACAAGTCATTTATGCCCCGGTTCCGGTATTTAGCAAAGAGAACCAGATGGGCACTGATCCTCGACTTCCAGAAACCTTCGCGAGAGACCACATTCAAACCACAACAATAAGCAAACCAAGAAATAATGGAAAAACCAAAACATAAATCAACCTATTAGGCAAATAACACAGAATTCCCCGTAGGGTACAAGTCTTTACAAGGAGAAACAATCAACTTGGACTCCTACAACATGCCTGTAGGTAATCCAGATACAAGAAAAGTGAACTAAAAAGCAGAACCAACGCCCAAGGACCCTGAAGCTCCATCACTAAGCCCCCCATCAGATCTGACCTTCTTGACTCCTGCCATCAACTTTAAGTCTTCAATTTCTTTAAGTGCTGCTTCGAGGGCTTGTTGACTATCTGCGAGTTGTTGGGTCTTCTCTCTGCGAATTTTGTGGACTTGCTCCACCTCTTCTTTTTTGTAAGCCATCTGAACTTCAAAGAACTCTTCTTTTTCTTTATATTGTTTCAGCTCTTGCTCTCTTTGTCCCTTCAACCAGACAATGGACTGACGAGAATCTCTGAGGGTCTTTGACTTCTTTTTGCGCTCATCTTCTCTCTGGGCTTCCATCATCCCCAATCTGCGGAAATGTGCTTCTCTACCTGCAAAGTCCTTCTCCTTAGCCTCCAAAGTCGTCTGTATCTTCAACAACTTCTCTTCAGCTTCAATCCTGGTCCTGTTGGCTTGGTGATACAGGCTTACCATCTCAGTATTTTCAACTCTAACTGCATGTAGCTGGGCTTCCAACTTCTTGAATTCCTCTAGAGGCACAGTATCAATGGACTCAGCAACTGGGGGAACTGGTGTTGAAAATGGTAACAAAACTCTTCTAGCTCTGTCTTTCAACCAAGCTTCGTACTCTGGGAATGTCTGATTGTTACACTTCCCAAAGCTAGCTATCCCTTCTCCCTTAATGCACTTCCAAGCTCCCGCAACCTTCCTCACTAAGGGCATATTATCTTTCACTGAGAAGTAGAAAATAGGGGTCAGTTTCAAATCTTCAGGCACCTCTCTCAAAGCGTATCCCAATTGTCTTCTTAACAGGATTGGATTGTAATTAATCCCTCCAGTTATTCCCAACAAAGGCACACTATGGTAACTCCCACAGCTGGTGATGAAACATGCACCTTGCAGCCTTTGAGTGAACCATCTAACATCTTTGGCCAACAACTTTTCCAGCTTTTGAGCCCATACCAGAGTGTGGTCACTAAACACTCCCGTACTAGGCAAATGTCTCATGAACCACATGTGAAATAAAGGAGCACAGCAACGAACCAAACCTCCCCTCTTCTTCTCAGTTTTGTAATGAACTGAGTAATACAAGTCCCCGAGTAAGGTAGGCACAGGATTCTTCAGCAAAAAGAGATGTATGGCGTTTATATCTATGAACTTTTCCATATCAGCAAACAAAATAATGCCATAGATAGAAAGAGCCAAGATAGCACAGACAGCATCCCATTCTCCTTCAACAGCCAATTCCTCCGCCTTCTTCACCAGAGCCTCCAAAGAAAACCCAGACACACCTCCTTTAATAATGGTCAAAGACTTCACAGCAGAAGGGCTCAAATAAAGAGCCTTAGCAATAGCCTCAGGTGCCGGTCTACTCATCTCAGAATTGAAAGGAACTTGGTCTCGAACCGGCACACCCAGGATCAGAGCATATTCCTCCAGCATAGAGCCCAACTGAAAATCAGGGAAGGTGAAGCAACGGAGCTGAGGGTCATAATACTGAAGAAATGTATGAATGGCACTCCTCTCGGAAGGATCTAGCTCTATTACCACATCAAGAATACTCCCATAAGCTTTTCTGAATCTCTCTACCTGGTTGGGTGTAATCAGCTTTACCATCTTTTTCAACAAGCCAACCTTGATATCAAAGAACTTGAAATGAATATTCTGCTTGCGAGGATCTTCCATCTTTAAAGAGAATACCGGAACCGGAAGCAGAGAAATGAACCTGAATGAAAACAAAAACAATGATTAATGATGCAATGATGCAATGCAGATGCAAATGCAAAGACACATGGCCATCTGAGACTGTCTGGAATCTGGACACTGACAAAGGCCCCTCTGAATAACTTGACAAACTAAAAGTCCACTGAGTCACACTCTCTGATAATCACAACTCTCTGAAGAAGATCTCAAGACCACAGTATCAAGAATACCAGAACAAGAAAACTAGATCTCCGGAACTGTATCATAATATGAACTGCACTGGTAACAAGGGTATGATGAGGTCAAGGGTTCCTGCAAACCTGTAAACCCATCCCCAATCTCACAGGTGTGCTCCGGGTCAAACATCACGGACTCTCAAAGCCGAATAGCAATAATACTTTCACCATTTCCGAGAAATGGCTCATGACCAAATCAGGGAAACGGTTAGGCATTATGTACTACGCAGGGAGGCCTCAGCTGAGTCCGGGAAAACAAGCATCCCTTATAAGTCCCCAGCTTCGAGCGCTGAAATCGAGAAACAATAGTACATTCAGCCCGTAGGATACAGTACTAATGTCATACGACCAGATGCTTTGACTGAGTTCCTATAAGAGAACCAGGCCATCCTATGCGAGTCCCCAGTGGACCCTCGGGTGCGAATGGGTTTGCCACAAAATGTGGTCTGCCACTGCCACCACTGGAGAGGGTTGTTTCCACAAAGGTTCTCAATGATCGGTCCCCAGATGCACATAACTATCAAGGTCCTATCCCGAAGTGGAGGAAATCCCCACACAAGATATTTCCAAGACGGTCGCAATCTGGGCGTGAAACACACTGCCACTCATCATGCCACATGTGAGTACAATATGTCCACTCTAATCCTAGGGTGCACTCAAGCCAGGTACTTGGCTTATCTCTCAGAAACAGTATCACCCGAGCCCACCAAACAGAAAACCAGTCCAGACAGTCCAGCATGATATATGATGCGGAAAATAAATACTGAAAACTGTAAATAAAGCTGTAAATAAAGCTGTAAATAAACAACAATAAAATATAACAAGCCACAACAAACAAACATCACCCAATGAAATAGAAACACACAAGCGCTAGGAGAGACTCACAGGGGAACCAGAGATTCTGGGTTCGAGTCCCCAGCAGAGTCGCCAAGCTGTCGCTCCCCGGATTTCCATCCTGGTACAAACGCGAAAGTGGCGCGGAAAAAGAATAGAGTCGCCAGCCAGGCATTTTTATCCCGAAGAAAGGGAATGGTAATGCTGCACAAACTAGAAGAAAAGAAGAGGAAGGACACAGGTCCTGCGAACCAAAGAGACTGAGTTCGGGAGTCGGTTACGACCTGGGAAGGTATTAGCACCCAGATCGTTCGTCGTACCCGACGGGATCCACGCTTGCAAAGATAACTGTTTCAAAGGGTGAGGGTATGAAAGTTGCAGCAAAGAAATGAAAATGAACTGGAAAAGAAAAATGAGAAGGGAACTGAAATAAGAAACAAAGAGAAAAAATGTAGGGAAAATAAAGATTGTGCTCGAACGGGCCCTACCCCGCTGCCTACGTACCTCATCAGGATAATGAGGATCAGAGACGCCGTAGTTCCCCTAACTAGGGGTACTAAAAGGAAATTGCTTGTGAATTAAAGGCTTGAACTGCCTATGTCAATGCTCAGGTGTTGCAGGCTCGGACGACGAGTGCGTTACCGTCTTGCAAAGTGACAAGTAGGAGCAAGTTCGCGGATGGAGCGAATGAGGTGAGAAAAGAATTCCCGAAGGAAAGACGCTTATTATTTGTTTTTTTTAGAAGCTTTTATGAGTGGAGTTTGCATAGGCAAGTGTACCTAAGTCTTACTCAATGGGATGTGTACATCTCACATCATCCCGAAATGGAATGCGCAAGAGGCACACCTATCTATGGAGGAAATCCCCAAAGCTAGTCCCACAAGTGAAGGCTTAAGCACACTGGCCTATTACCATTATTAAGTGTTTTTGTGGTTTTTGGTTAAGAAGTGTCTTTTAACGTTTTCTTTGTGAGGTACTCATGTTAAGACCTATCTACCACGAGTGATGACTCACACCTCGCCCCGAAATGGAACGCGTGCAAGCATCTCATAGCAAAGTCTCATGTCACATGAAAGCACCCAACCTTTATTAAGTGAATTAGAATTAAGTTTGAAGATGAGAAGAGAAAGAGAACCAAAGGAGCAAAAGGAAAAACTAGGGGGAAGCTTCTATCCTAAGTTAGCATGCATGGAGTTCCTAGGGTTTGTGAGGTCTTTCTAACCTAAAAAAGATCTCAAGAGAAGAAGAAGGAGATAAAAGGAGAGATGAGAAAGGCCTAAGCCCAACAAGAAGATGTTAGTCCATATAAACAAAATGAGAAGAGATGAGAAATGGAGATGTGGAACTCAATTCCCACATCTCAAACTTACCATAGCCCCTGCAATGTTAGTGTAACAACATAAAACCAAGGCATGAACCAACAAGTCAGAAGCTACACAAGAATATAGGCATGGCAAAGAGTTCACAAGATGATAAGCAAAGCAACACAAGATCATATTGAGATGATTGGAAGTGAAACAAGTGCAAAGAAGGCATGCATAACACTTAAAGAAATAAAGCACATAAAAGAGACCCAACACCAAGACTCAAGGAGACTCAAACCCTATCCTAAGACCAGGAACAACCCTATACCTCTAAAGGACCCCAAAAGATGAGGAGAAGTTGGCACAAGTGCCCTTCTAAACTTAAAAGAGACTATAAGACTCAAAGTATGCAAAACAAGGCAAGGTGAGGAAGAAAATACCCAAGAAAAAGATCCAAGCACCTAAAAAATCTACCCAACCAGCAAAGTACTCTCCAAACACAAAGAAATGAGAATCCAAAAGGGTTTGCAAAAATACAGCACCAAACTAGGTCAATGAAGCTCAAGGATGCAAGGTATCACCATTTAGGGTTTTGAAAATTAAGGCACAAGTAACTCAATCAAAGTCCAGCAAGGAAATTTGTGAAAAATCCAAGATAAATCATGAAGATAGTAGAGTGTCTTAGGATTTGAATGCAAAAGGAATGGGGTTCATAGCTTAAAGGATGAGAAAAATAGAAATTGGACAAGGCAGATTGGTCTATGAGAGTCCACAAGAAAGCAATGCTCAATGTTGAATTTATTTGGCCACGTGGGATGAAAATAAAAATCTGGAAAAATTATGATAAAAAACTAGATGAATCAAGGAGTGCATATGAATTTTTTTGGATTTTTTAGAGTTAAGTAAGTATTTAAAATGGATCAAAAGCAAATGGAATAAAATTGGTAAAGAAAAAGAATAAAAATAAAGCAAATGGGCCAAGGGGGTGCAAGAAGTAAACACGTTAGTTCAAAAAACAGCATGGGCCTTGCGTGGGGGGTGTGGATAGCGCTGGGGGGCTGAACCTTCTTCTTCATGAAGAAACCCTAAACTCTAACCACCATTAATGAACCAAACCCTAACCCTAACTTCATGAAATCTCAAACCAAGCCACGGCCGGCCATGAAACTCTCCAGAATACATAATCTAACATCACTAAACACAAATACATGCTTGGATTGGATTAAAACTCAAAGAAACTCAAGATATGAATGAAAATAAAATTGTCCATGAAACTTTAAATCACCATAACTTTGTGAATACTCAACCATTTCACAAACTACAAAGAGCATTGTAACCACCACAACATGAGGATTCTAAAACACACAACCAAATACATTTCTATGAGATTCGAAATTTGAGCATACCTAAGGTGGTGTTCCAAATTTGAAGTCAATAATGGTATAAAGTGATGGCAAATGATCTCCTTATCCCCTTAGATGCAAAATAAATGCATCTAAGGCTTTGCAAACTTGTAAATCCAGCAATGTGCTTCCTTGTGCTTCAAAGCTTCTCAAATGGCCACTTGAACAAACTTCACTATAAATCTAGATCCATGGGTGCTTAATGATCCTTGATATGAGAGGAGTATGAATGTGGTCTTGGATTGAAGAAAGCTTGCCTAGATCAAAAGTTATGGCACAAAATGCAAATGTGCACAAGAAATGAGAAATGGATGATTCTTGAAGAATAATCCAAACAAATGGTATGGAAATGATCTATGAGTGATGAGGATTAAGAATCCAACAAGAGTTTTGTGAATGGATTCTTGTAGCAAGAGTTTGTGGAGAATAAGCAATTTTGCATAAAAGATGAGAATGAGAGAATGAGTGTGTAATCTGGCTGCCTCTAACCCTAATTCTGATTGTTATGGAATATATATGGCAATGCAAAAGGGTTAGAACAAATGCACGTGAGAGAGGGCTGATTTTTGTGAAAATGCAATTTTGGCCCAAGTGTGCCATAAGCATGCCAAGCTCATGATTTTCTGGCCTCTCTTGCATGTGCATTCACCATCCCACCAATGATTCCCAGCAAACAACTTCAGCCCTTGGATGTAAGCTATCACACAATGGTCATGCCTTATGCAAATTCAAGTGTAAAATGCAAGTTTTATGGAACTTTTTCATGTGCATGAATTTTTCCACTTTTCTTTGAGCCAAATGACCTAAATGGGATGCATTTTGGTTGTGTAAACTTACTTTGGCCATAGCATAGCAAACTATCCATTTTTGAGCCTTTGTGCAAATGGCTTGGCCTTGAAACTTGGAAATTTGCCCTAAAATACCTAAATTTTCGGGGGCCATATCTCTCAAACCATAAATCCCATGAAAATGTACTTGTACTTTTTAAAAATGGCAGCCCTTACTCTCCAACTTTCATGTTTGGGTTGGGTCCATTTGAAGATTTTTTGATCAAGTTAAGGCCTTGTGAAGTTTTAGGTCAAAATAGCCAAAAATATTAACTTTTCCATGACCAACTTTGTGCACTTTTGCCAAAACCCCTCAAACCACCAAAATTCTTGTACTTTAAGCTCACCCAACATCTTATAACATTGAATAGACCTCATTTGGCCAAAAAAATTGGGTTAGACCCCTTGGAATGGCACAGTTGACTTTTTCTGGGCCCAGTTGACTTTCTGCTTCATCTGCAAGTAACTGAGGCAATGACTGACTTCCACTTGGAATTTTTCCATGAAAATTGACATGTAGGAACCTCTTATCATATAGAAAACATTGCCCAAAAGAGTTGGCCAAAATTATGAGGTTAAGGCTCTTGAAGCCAAAACCCTAATTTGGTTGCACTGCTTAGGAGCCTTGCATTGTCTTAAAACTTGTGATGATTAAGCAATCTTATGAGCTTTTGCAAGTGAACTTGGCCTTGCCAAAGGAGTCTAGACTCATCATAGGCCTCCCACAAATCCATTGGAACCCTTGTCTTGGCTTAGATGGCCTTCAACACCTCCCCAGATGGCCATATGCCTCATGCTAGGGCTTGATGCTTGTCATGCTTTATTTTCCTATGCTATAATGCTATATATATGATATGATTATGATGCAAATGGTGTATTATGATGCTTAAAATGAAGAGGGCAAATTTGAGGTTCTACACCTCCCCGCAGATTGTTATGATCTGACCTTCCCACTCAATTTTTAATTTCTGGTGAAGGGTAGATGTAACAGCGCCAGCGGCGTGAATCCGAGGTCTACAAAATAAACAGCTGTAGGCCAGCTGTATGTCCATTACGAAGAAAGTAGTTTTAAAGATTTGTGGGCCAATCATCACAGGTAAATCAATCTCTCCAAGCACTGATCTCTTAGAGCCATCAAATGCTCTCACTACCAAGTTGCTTGGACGTAATGCCAAACCATCATACTCTAGCTTCACCAAGGCTTTCTTTGGGAGGACATTGAGCGAAGACCCAATGTCTACCAGTACATGAGAAAGAACAACACCTTTGCATTCTAAGGTGATATGCAAAGCCTTGTTATGATTGCATCCCCTCGTCGTTAAATCAACATTTGTGAAGCCCAGTCCGTGACTGGTATTAACATTTGCAACCACCGTTTCCAACTGATTAACCGTAATCTCTTCCGGCACGTAGGTTGCGTGCAGGACTCTTAAGAGTGCATTCCTATGGGCTTCGGAACACATTAATAGTGATAATATAGAGATTTTGGAGGGTGTCTGATGAAGCTGGTCCACCACTTTGTAATCACTCTTTTTGATTATTCTCATGAACTCGTCCACCTCTTGTTCAAAAGAAGTCTTCGGAGTTTCTTTAACAGTTGTCTCTTCAAGTACCACATTCTTCCCTTTTGCCTTAGCAACAACTTCTGCTTCAGCATTGGGTCTCGGTGTTTGTGAGGCAAAAAGGCGTCCGCTTCTGGTGAAGCCTCCGCCTCCCCCAACATTGTCAACTTGTGGTGAAGAGGTTGATGAATCTAGAGTGATCTTATTTCCTTCGCATTAGAGATCAGAGCCGTAGTGCCAAGGTATGGCATTACTGCTTTCATAAGGAACAGGTCCAGGCACCGTAATGGTGACCAGACTGATTGCTGCAGCGGAAGGAACTGTGATGGTATACGGGTCGTAATAGATTGTGACTAGAGATCTGACAGGAGGTGCTGCAGTTTGTTGTTGAAAATTGTTGTTGGGATGAACATTTGCTGGGTCATAATAGATCGTGACCGTTGAGACATCTTCATTAGTGTTTGCTGGTGTTGTAGGCGTTTCCGTTTATAAGATGGGTGTTGATGTTATAGAAGTAAGTGTTGCTGAACATTGATTTGTTGAAATAATGGATGGAGTGATTGCTGGAGTTGTGGATGAATCAGTGGGAATGATAGTTGTTGCAGTTGTAGGAGTATCTGTTGTTGCTGAAGAAATAGTTGTCTGATGAGGCCATCTATGCCAAGCCTTAGCTTCTCATAACCATTAATAGTAGTCTTGCATAATTCGCAGCAGGCCTCACAGCCCGGGAATATCTGGCATCTTAAAAGTTGAGCTTTGACTTCTGCCAGCGGTGTTTGAATCTGTGCAACATTATCAATCAGTGCAGATGGTTGGTCTTCCTCTATGGCATTAATCTTGTGCCCACCATGATTAGGCATAGGATTTCTATTAACATTCGGAGGAGGTGTGAAATTGAGAGCTTTGGAATCGACCAGATCTTGAACCTTCATTTGCAAGGCTCTACATTTCTCGGTATTGTGACCAAGTGTGTTGGAATGAAAGGCACACCTGGCACTAGCATCATAATTCTTCGGGAGATTGAGAGGATCCGGTGGAGCCAATGTCCTTAACTCAACTAGGTTAAGCTTCAGGAGTTGTGGCAGTAGAGCGGCATAAGGCATAAGGATGGGGTCAATCACCCTATTTGCCTGAGATAGCCTCTGTTGAAAGGGGCGCTGCTGTTGGTTGTTGTTGTTATTGTTGTACGTTCTTTGTTGCGGAAAATGAGATTGTTGCTGATAGTGATGTTGTTGTTGTTGACGAAAAAGTGGTTGTTTTGGAACTGGAGCCGGGATAGTAACAGATGCTATTGACCTGTGAGAATACTGGGGTCTGCCCCTGCCTGCATGGATAGCATTTGTTTCACCCGCCCTTCGGGGTCCTAAAAAAGGTTTTCTGGGGTTGTTGGAGGAACTTGCACCATTGTCAGAGATTTTGCCCATCTTCAAAAGACTCTCAATTCTCTCACCAGCTATAACTACATCGGCAAAACTGGTGGATGAGAAAGCAGCAAGTCTGTCAATATAAGTTCCCTGCAATGTATTCATAAACATGTCAGCCATTTCTCTTTCAGACATGGGTGGTTGGACAGCAGCAGCAAGCTGTCTCCACCTCTGAGCATAATCTCGAAAGCTTTCCCTTGAAGACTGAGACATGCCCATTAGAAGAGTTATATTGGGAGCCATGTCTAGGTTGTACTGGTATTGCCGGATGAAGGCTTCGTCCAAGTCTTTCCAACATCTTATAGTGGCCCTTGTCAGATGCGAATACCATTCTCTTGATGCTCCAGTCAGGCTGTCCTCAAAATAGAACATCCATAACTTCTCGTCCATGGTATAAGCCTTGAGTCTCCCTAAGAAGGATTGCAGATGAGTACGCGGGAAGGAGGTACCGTTATATTTCTCAAAGCACGGGGGTTTGAATTTGTGGGGAATCCTCACCCCATCTACCAGCCCCATATCCATTATGTCAAAGCCTAAAGAATTATGGGATTCCAAAGACCTTAGTTTTTCAGCAATCTCATCCAGCCTTCTGTCATACACCTCATCCCCAGTCCCAATAACTGTGAACTGCTCCTCCTGAGGATCTTCTTGCAAGATCCTACCTGCAGCAGTGTTTCCTTGAATATTCCTTGGAATATTAACATCTGGGTTCAAATGTGGCCCAAATTGTGGTGGGTCGATACGAGGCTGCCCTCGTTCATTATTGCTGGTTCCTCTTGTTCCAGGGTGGGGCTCTTCAAGTGTCTGCATTTCTACCAGCTCTCTCAGCCTTTCCTGGCTCTGAGCTAAGCCAGTCATCACAGCCATAAAATGGGTCATTTGGTTTCTCATCTCGACCCTTTCGTTTGCCATTTGATTTCTTACTTCATTCAGGTCCTGCTGTACCTGATCCATTTGAATGCCGGGAAGGTTGTTTCGCGTTGGGTACCGGTGTGTGCGGTTGACAGGGAACACTCTGCGATGAGCAATGTTTCCTAAAACCACAACAAAGTGAGAAACAAAATAACAAACAAAAACCTACAAAACAAAGAAAATGTTAGTATGCAATGCAATATGCTTATTTGTCTTCCAAGGTATCCGGTTTGGTTCTTTGGTTTTGACCTTTCCAGACCTCGAGGAAATGCTTGATGATGATGAGAGAAAGCCCACCAAAATAAAACAAGCTGATATATTACAAATGATAGAAATACATAGTCTGTTTACAATACATGCCCACGGTGGGTCAAAAATACAACAACCAAAAAGAAAAAGGTACATTAAAAGAAAAGAAATACAAGCAAAAGGAATCAGACATCCAATCCAAAGTCATCTTCCCTGACTTCCTTCAGGAGGGCCTCCGTCACTGGACCAGCGGGGTGCTCTATAATAGTCCTAATGAGGAGGTTCCTGGTAGCAATGGCATTAGTCAACTTCTTATGCCTGTCCTGATCCCTTGATCTCTTTAACCCCGCCCGGAGTTTCAATTCTGATATCTCCTTTTGAGCTGCCAACAAAGCTTCCTACTGCTTCTTCTCATTGACCTCCAGCTGCTCAATCTTGGCCTGAGTCCTCTGGTCTTCTTGTGCACGGGCTTCGGAGATCCTGATCAACCTAGCCTGGCTTTCCTCCAGATAATGCTCAGCCCTAGCTTTCTGAATTTTGGCCTCCTTGCAGGCATTTTTCAAAACCAACTCTCCTGCTCTTACTTTCCTTATGTAGTCATCTGTCCTCTCAATCTTGGTCAGATGCTCAGTCTTGAGCCTTTCCAATCTCTCAATGTCCAGACAACTGTCATTTCTCTCCCAGAGAGTCTTCTTCAGGGCTTCAGATAGCTGATTATTCCTCTCTTTCAGCTTTTCAAATTCCTCCAGGCTAACAGTTGCTGTAGGCTGTACTGTAGAAGGTCCAAGTGTGTCTTCCAAGGTGAAAGGCATCCTGGTGATCTGAGCTCTAGTACATGACCAATCAGAGTACTGGGCTGAAGCAATATTGTTGCACCTTCCAAGGATGGTTGTCCCTTTGGTCTGGATGTTGTCCCAAGCCCAGGCAGCTTGTCTGACAACAGCTGAGTTAGGTTGAACTTCACAGTATAGGGTCTCAACTAAATCATGTCCTCTGGGAGAATGAACCAAGGCATATCCCAATTGTCTCTTAAATAGTAAAGGGCTGTAATTGATGCAACCTTTTACTCCTATTAGAGGCACATTAGGGTATTGCCCGCAGTTGGTAATAATATCCTTGCCTTTGGTGCTCTGAGTGCACCATCTGATATCATCTGATGTTAAGGCAATGAACCTCTTGGCCCAATTCTTCTGCTGATGGGGGTTCAAGAAGGCATCTGATTTGGACAGGTGTATGAGCAGCCAAGAGTAGAACAAAGGAGCACAACATCTGACTAGTTTCTCCCTTTGCGTTTCATTTCTCTGATGGATGGAGTAGTAAAAATCCCCTAGCAATGGGGGCACTGAGTTCCTTAGTAGGAACAAGTGGATGGCATTCTTACTCACAAATTTGGGCTCATCTGCAAACAATATAACCCCATATATGCTGAGGGCTAAAAGTGCACAGACTGCCTTCCATTCTCCCACTACAACCTTCAGGGTGGCCTGAGAAATCAAGAAGTCCAGATGTAAGCCAGGAATCCCAGCTTTTGTTGTCATGTTTTGCTCAATGAGGGCAATCTCCAAATGCAATGCCCTAGCTATCTCTTCATTTCTGGGAGCAGTCATCTCTGGGTTGAAGGGGATCCCTCCTCTGATAGGCACTCCAATCAACAAGGAAAACTCTTCCAACAGAGGCCCCATCTGGAAATCAGGAAAGGTGAAGCATCTGAGTGGAGGGTCATAAAACTGCAAGCATGTGTGGATCATGCTCCTATGAGATGAATCAAGATCCATGACCATTTCTAAAATACCCCCATAGTTCTCTCTAAACAGTGGGATGTGGTCAGGTGTGATAAGTGACTGGACCTGCCTGATACCAATCAATATGGGCTCAAAGAAGTGATAAGATATGTTGCTCTTCCTTGGAACATCCATGAGTGCTGATGAAGAAGCTGAAGTCAAATGCTATGAAGACCACAGACTGAAAAGCTGGAGGTAAATCTCTGACAGAATGATGCAGGTGCTGAGGGAGATAACTGAAGCAGAGGTCTAAGCAGTAGAAAGGGTCAAAACCAAACCAAATATGAAGATGGATACCCTGTAAAACAAATAAGCAAATGTTAAATGATGCAATGATGATATATGCAAATGATATGCAAAGGTTTGTGATCAAGAGCTGGATCTGATTATCTGTCTTGGTATAAGGTCCATGTATGTTCAAAGGTCCGGATGGAGGCTCAGAAATTCAGTAACCAGGGTGGAGGACTCAAATAAAGAGTCACGTGTCCAGGGTTAATCACAAGAACTGTCCAAAGTGAAGTATTCTTAAACAATACAGTAACAGGGTATGATGTGGCCAAGGGTTCCTGCAAAACCTGTAAACAACCCAACCCCCTCACATGTAATGTTCTAGAACAAGGATCCTCAGACTTGGATCGGTTATGAGAAGTGTAAACACTTCTAACCCGGAGGTACAGTGTTTACAATAACCATAAAGGATCCTCCTCTAATTCTCCCCAGATTCTGAAGGTTAAAATAAAGGTCATCCAGACTTAGCAGGCTTCCCAGATAGCCCTAGCACTACAGGAAATCTGTAGCACAGAGTTCTCAAGAAGAAACCCACATCTGAACCGTGTTTCATATTCCCGCACCAGACTGAAATGGAATGGGAAAGAATATGAACCACTCTAGCCTAGGTGTCACTCAGGTCCCAGGTATAGGGCCTTAATCACTCAGTGAAACCCCACCCACCAAAACAGAAACCAGATCCAGCAATGATAATGACAGTATGAAAATGCATAAGACTGTAAATGAAAGAAATAAATAAAGTTGTACATAAAGCAATAAATAAAGCAAATAAATAAGCACAAGTAGCACATAACACCCCCGTAAACACAAATCAAACAAGTGCTAGGAGGAACCCACAAAAAGAACCAGAAGCCCTGGTTGCAATATAAGGGTCCCCAGCAGAGTCGCCAAGCTGTCACTCCCACCAAATGACACCTGGTCAGACAGGGTACAGACGCGAACGGTCGGTGAAAGGAGAACATGAAGATGAACTGAAAAGAGTCGCCAGTTAGGCATTTTATCCCGAAGGAAAGGTAATGCTGCATAAACCTAGGAAGATATGGATAAGACGGTCGCGAACCAGAGAAATTGAGAAAGGGGGTTGGTTACAACCTGGGAAGGTATTAGCACCCAGATTGTCCGTCGTACTCAACGGGATCCACGCTTGAAAGTTTGTGTTTAAAGGGGTAGTGTCAGTGCTATTATGTGTGCAAAAGTTGGAAAAGAATGCAAGTGTCAGTGCAAAAGAAGTGTGAAGTGAATTGCTCAGGAATGAGGCTTAAAAGATAATGCTGGAAAAGGGGGAATATACAGAGACTTTTGTTCGATAACAGTTAAGTTTTGCCTACGTATCCTCTCGTGCAATGAGGAAGTCAGAACATCGTAGTTCGACTCAAAGAGACTGAAAGATAAATTGACTTGTGAATTGCTTACTTATCTATGCTCAAGTGTATGACCTGTCTGGCTCAGGTGCTAACTGTCTTGCATTAGACGGAAGAAGCGAGTTCTCGTTTGTGAGTGAACATCGTAGTCTCTGTTGCACTAATTGCAGCAGGGATGGTTTAAGTTCAAAATTATTGGCTAGGATAGCGGGGTTTACTATACTAGAACTAGGTTCCTCATTTGATGGTTGGGCGAAGTCCTTAAGAGGTCTTCGGTTTTGATCTTCGGCCATAGCTCTCCTATTCCTATGGAAAAACAAACGTGTGTGAGCATAACGTTCAGGTTCAACTAGAGGGTCTACTAGGCTTCCGGCACTGCGAGTCTTTCGCATTGACCGGTGGGTAACAACCATAGTCTAAACGGTATAACTACAGGGTATGAAATTTGACGAAATTGGTCCCCGGCAACGGCGCCAAAAACTTGATGCGTGTTTTTCGCAAGTGTACGAACACGTCAGAGTAATATAAAAGATTGTCGAATCCACAGAGACCAAGTGTCAATCTATCGTACCTGTTGTTATGGTGTGTATCTGTAACACGGTGGGAGAACTGACTTTAGTTAAATTTTGCGGATAGCAAGAGTCGCCACCGACTTTTATTTTATCCAAAGGAAAGGCATAAAAGAACAGGAAAGACCTTAAAAGATTTTTGGGTTCGGGGGGTAGGTTATGTAAAGGGAAGGTGTTAGCACCCTTTACATCCATGGTTATCCATGGGCTCTTAGTTACTTAGCTCACTTTAAATTGTTTTGAAAAGTGTAGTGTGTGATTAGAAATTTTCTTAAGTACTTTATAATGATCCATGTACGGATATATATAAAGCCTTTGTTTTGAAAATTGCTTGAAAAATGTGAAGTTTTTGAAAAGTAAGCAAGTACATAAGAGGAACCTACCCTAAGTTAAGTCTTTTCTGTTCTTAAATATCCTTTAAATGGTAAGACTATCCCTATTATTAAGGAATAGGTAGTCATTATCTTGGATGTTTGAGGGACAAGTGAAGGGACAACTGTTTTTTAGGCAACTGTAAGGTGTATAAGCAATTCGAAGGGACTTATCATCTTTATTCGAAAGGGACAAGATCATTACGAAGGCAACCATAAAGGGACTTGATCTTTTTATCTGTTAAGGGACTAGATGATATGAGAGAATGAAGGGACTTTGCTTTACACCTTACTTGACCTTTTGTTTAGGCAACTTGAGAGGTAACCCTTAAGAAGTGAGATGGCGATCAAAGATCGACTTACGTGTGTGAGTGTACAATTTCAAATATTTATCTTGAAGATTAATGATCTAAATCCAATTTTAAATACAAACATGTCTTACACTCCCTATTTTACTAACCATGGCATTTAAAATTAAATAATAAAAAATTACTACAACTATTACATGATGGGTACAATTACATTATAATAATTAAAATAATTAAAATAAATAAGTAAATAAATAAATAATTAAATGGGTTAGTAATAATAATAATAATAAAATAAACAATCACATAATAGATAAATAAATAAATAAAGGGGGTTAGTAGTAATAAAATAAATAAGAATAAGATGAAAGAATTAGCATGATGATAAATAATAAATTAAAAGTTCAATTTTAAATGAATAATTATTTTTAAGGTTTTTAATTAATAAGAGAAGTAAATGATAAATATTATATATTAACAAAAATATGATAATAGTCTAATTATTTTAATTTTATATACATATTATAAAAATATATAATTATAATTAAATAAACATATACAAATAATAAATTATATTCATAAAATAAAATTAGGTTTTTTTTTTAGTTATTTAGAAAAATAGATTAAGGTTAATTAATTAATTAAACTATTTACATTATTTATATAAAACCATGCATAATAATAATAATATAAACAAATTATAAAAATAAATGGACATAATTAGAATTTATATACAAATATATATTAATATTTATAAAATGAAATGAATTAAGGTTTACTATTTAACTATATTTTTTTAATTAGAAAACTACACAAAGTTATAAAAATTAAAATAAACAAGTAAATTAAATATTTACAAAATAGTTAGGGTTTATAAAATATTATTAGGGTTTATATAAAAAAAATTAGGTTTTATAAGTTAATCTAAATATAATTAATTTATTTATACAAACATAATATAATATATATAATAAAATAAATGTTAGATAATTTTAATAAAGTTTAAATTTTAACAAGATTTTGAATTATAAATAAGAAAATAGTAATAAACATTTTCATTTTAATATTTATTCATTAATTAACTATAATATAAATAAATTAAATAAAATAAGAAAAAAAAATGAGAAAATGGGACTTACCTGGGGCTGGGATTCGAACCCAGACCCTAGGCTTCAATCTTTGAGTCCTGCCTCCACAACCACCAGGCCAGCGTGCGCTTGGTGATAACAAACAGATGCCAATCATTATATTTTTAGCCTGGAAAATAAATGAAATAAAACAAAAAAACTTGCTGAGACTGAGATTTGATCCCTGGACCTTTGCTTCTCACGCGCACACCTTCACCAACTGAGCCAACCATGCATCTGTGAAATAAATTATAAACAATACCATAAAATATTAAAACAAAATTTAAATTCCAGAAAGCGCGCCAAGAACTTCATCTTCTTCCTTGGATGCTGCGAAATTTTCTACGAATTCTTCCACGAATGTTCTTGCGATTTTGGTTCCTGCGAATAGCAAACTCTAACCAAACAACAAAATTTCACAAAATTAATTACACCATTGAATTCCTAATGAGATTTGCAGTCATTCTATGTCTTTAGAATTCATTTATCTTGGCTAAATAATGAAACCCTAAATGAAGCCGCAAACCCTAATCATGGTGAAACTCCAATCCTGCATCAAAACTTACAACAAAACACCCAAAATTCATATACATCATTCAACAAACAATGTTATAAGCTCAAATTCGATTAATCATGCACTAAATTAAGGAATCGAAACAAAATGTATTTGGCATAAATACGATTCGGTTCTCACAGTTCATGAGGTTTGGGATGCATATGAGTGATGATACATGATCAGTGAGTTCCAAGGATCCTTCTTGTGTCCTTAAAATACCTTAAAAAGCTTTGTGATGAAGAATCCTAATTTGATATTTTTGATGAAATTTGAAACTTTGAAACTTTTCTTTGAGGCAGCAAAATTGTCCCTATGCATTGTGATGAGTTTGTATACTTATAGAAGAATGGAATTAGGTCAAAAAAGTGGTGGATTTGTGGGCTTAATGGATACCTTGAGTGTGAAGAAATCTCCTTGCCAAATTAGTCAAAAAATCAAATATTTTCATGCTATAATGCCTTAGCACGAATTTGTATAGCATCAAATCAACTTAAATGGTCATTAAGAGTTTCTAGAAGAAGAATCACTTTTAAATATTCAATTTTCATATTTTATTTTGATTTAAAATGGTTTTAAATGAATAAAATCAAAATAAATAAGATAAAAAATAATAAAAATCTGAATAAATGAGGATTGGGTCGTGCATGATGTCATGTTGAAGTTTGGATCACAAAATTGCAAGCCCATTTGGAAGAAATTGGTTTTAAGGCCCTATTTGCTTCATAAACCTCCCAAAAATTTCCCAACTTTGCAAGGGCACAAATCCTTCAATTTTAATGCTATGAAGGTGTTCTTGGACATTTCGGAAAGCTTAAAGAGTCCTCTAACCAACCCCATTGGTTTCATGTCCATATCTTTTACCATTCTTAAGTTATGCTCTTTTGAAGTTGTTGACTTTTTGTTGACTTTTAAAAGGACCTATAATGTCTTAGCTCATACCTTCCAAATGAAGCATTTTAGGGCTTGGCTTGTGAGACACAAAGTTGTAGAGAATTAAATTTCCTTCAAAATGAGCTTTGGATGGGAAAAATTTGATGAAGCATGTGAAAGTTATGGCTGGTCAAAGTTCAGTTGACTTTTCCTAAGGAAACCCTAATTTAGAAACCCCTGATTCTTGATGATCTGAAATCTCCTTGATGAATCATGATCAACCCTTGATCAAATGATGAATTTTACTTCATATAATTGATGTTGGCAAAAAAATCATGAAGTTTGACTTCGGTTTGACCATATTTGACCTCAGTTTGACTTTTTAACTACTTTGACTGATTTTGACCTATCTGATCATTTGACTGAGCAAACCTTTGGGAAAAGTCTTGAAACTTGTCATGGGGATTCTTAAACACATATAAGATGTTATGAAGCTCACTTGAAGTATTGGAAGTTCATTTAGCCTGATTAAAGTCAAAACCCTAGTTTAGGATGCACTGCTTAGGAGGATGCATTGTCTGAGGGAATTGTCAAACGTTTTGACTATGTGTGAACTTTGTGAATCTTGTGAACCTCATGAGAGGTCTTGTGAACCTTGTGAACCTCATGAGAGGTCTTGTGAACCTTGTGAACCTCATAAGATATCTTGTGAACCTTGTGAGCCTCTTAGTACACAAAGTCTTGTCTTGTGAGGGCAAATTTTGGGGTGCAACAGTATCTAAGGAAACTGAATATAAGGGTTTTAAGGAGTGTGCAATGGTAAATAAAATAACAATTTTAAAAAATTTAATAAAGACAGGCTCGAATGTAATTCACGTAATCAATTGATAATCCGGTACTTGTTAATAGAACTATTTATGGGCAATGTTTTCCACTTTGAAAAGAACAAATTTAACAGGAACTGTCGCTTTCGCGTATTCAGAACCAAGTTGTACTCTCTAATCAACCCCTCCTATTGTCACGGATAAAAAGGTGCGTACTGCGTTAGAGTAGTAAACCTATTTTTAAGAAATATAGTATCTTAAATAAGTTGAAAAGTACTTTAACCTGGATTTCTTAGCAAAAAGAGGTTCTCACGAACCAGACTCTAAACTGTTAGAACAATTATGGTTCTAAACCTCTAAGAGTTTTGATGATAACAATTATTATTATGCAAGAATAGAAGTTCTAATGACTCTCTTTGTTATATGTGTAGAAGAGGAAGTTATTTAAAGAAGACGTGCTTTATTAGAAGATACATTGAGCCGTATATAGAAGATACATTTATTGAAGAATCCATCATTTAAAGACATGATTTAATAGCTGCGTATCAAGACTTTATTATCTCTGATTTATGTATAGAAGATGTTGATTCTCATAATAAAGGCATTAATTAAAGAATATATTAATTAATGGTGAAGACAAGTATCTCTGGTTATGGAAGGAGTTTATGGCATTAACTTATATCCAAAATTAGCTCAAGATGTCTCCAACGGCTACAATATTCAAGAAGTATATAAAGGAATCAAATTGAAGATTTGAGACATAGCTTCCACGAGAAAAGACTTATTCATTAGAAGCAAAATAGTTATTATATTATTATTATTGTAAAAGTTAAGTTAAATCCCTTGAGTGACTAGTTTCAGTCAGAAGACTCAAGAGGACATTAATTGTAGGTCAGTGTGTGTATTCAATTATTGAATAGTGGATTAAGACCTCAGTGATAGAGGCAAAATCACCTTGGCGGGTGGACTGGATGTAGTTTGAGTTCAAACGAACCAGGATAAATCAATTTGTCATAGAAGTTATTTTTAAGTTGTTAAGAAAACCCAATTCCAACCCCCCTTCCTTGTGTTTTACGCCCCTTCAATTGGTATCAGAGTGCTAGGTTCTGAGAAATACACTTAACCGTGTCAGTAAAAGATCCAGAAGTTAAAACACATGGCAGACGCTGGCAACAACAACAATGACTACCAAAATGACAAGATCAATGCAAAACCTCCAGTGTTCAATGGTGACAACTTTGACTACTGGAAGGATGTTCTGGAAAGTTTCTTTCTAGCTCTGGATGGAGATCTTTGGGACATGGTGACAAATGGATACATTCATCCTGTTGGAGCAGATGGTCAGAAGATTGAAAGAAAAAATATGACAGCTCAACAGAAGAAGGAATTCAGAAATCATCACAAAGCTAGAACCATACTTCTGAGTGCTATCTCATATACAAAATATGAGAAAATTACAAACAGAGACTCAGCCAAACACATGTTTGATTCCCTGAGGATGACACATGAAGGCAACACTCAAGTCAAGGAAACAAAAGCTCTGGCCCTCATCCAGAAGTATGAAGCATTCAAAATGGAAGAAGATGAGACAATTGAAAAAATGTTCTCAAGGTTCCAAATTCTGGTAGTTGGACTGAAAGTTCTGGACAAAGGCTACTCAACAGCAAATCATGTAAAGAAGATCATCAGAAGCTTGCCAAAGGCTTGGAGGCCCATGGTCACTGCTTTAAAGCTATCAAAAAATCTGAACGAAATATCTTTAGAAGAACTGATCAGCTCCCTGTGAAGTCATGAGATAAAACTAGAAGAAGATGAACCCCAGAAGAAAGGTAAGTCTGTAGCTCTTAAATCTAACAAATTTGTTTCTAAAGCTTTACAGGCAGAAGAAGAAGAAAGTTCTGGGTGCTCATCAAAAGAAGATGAATTATCTCTTCTATCCAGAAGAGTCCAACAACTCTGGAAGCATCGTCAAAAGAAGTTCAGAAATACCAGAAGAACAAGCAACCACTCTGAAACAACATCTGGTCACAAGAAACCCAGAAGCAAAGAAGTAGTGTGCTACGAGTGCAAAGAACCAGGACATTACAAGAGTGAGTGTCCAAAACTCCAGAAAGAGAAACCCAGAAACAAATTCAACAGAGAAAAGAAAAAGAGTCTCATGGCAACATGGGATGATTCTGAATCATCTGAAGCAGAGTCAGATTCAGAAGATGAACATGCTAACATTGCACTAATGGCAAAAATACCAGAAGATGATCACTCATCAGAATCAGAATCAGACTCAGATACAGAAGAGGTATTCTCTAAACTTTCTAGATCTCAATTAGAAGCTAGCCTCTCAGAAATTCTTGAAAAATATCAGAAGCTTCAATTCAAATACAAAGACATGAAACAAAGTCTAGTATCTGAATTAGAAGAAGTTAGAAAACTAAAAACAGAAAACTCTGAGTTGAAAGAAAATATTTTTGAATGCAAAAACTCTCTTGAAAAACTTAAAGCTCAGAAGGAATCTGAATTAAAAGATCTACTCAATTCTGATAGTATCATACAACAATATGACTATGGTTTTCAAAAATTTCTTACTAAAAGCATAGATAGAAGCAAAATTGCATCTATGATCTATGGAGTTAGCAGAAATGATAGAAGAGGCATAGGCTATGTGAAAACTAAAGAAACTCTGAAGTTTAAAAAGATTGATGACGTTGTCATAAAAGTTAATACTCCTCTAAGTTCTCATTTTACCTATGGTCATAATCATGACTTAATATATAATAGTGAGTCATCTTGTTCCACAAGTTCTGATTTGAAACCTAAAATAAATCAGAAGATTGTGAAAACTAACAAACAAGGACCCAGAAAAATATGGGTACCCAAAGATAAAATTGTGTATGTTGCAGATGTCTTTAACAACAAAACTGAAACACCAATCATGGTACCTGGACTCTGGATGCTCACGACACATGACGGGAAGAAAGCATATGTTCCAAAGTCTTGAATTAAAAGATGGAGGCCACATAGGTTTTGGAGGCAACCAAAAAGGAAAAATAATTGGCTCTGGAACTATTGGTAATGGAAATCTTCCCTCTATCTCTAATGTTCTATTGGTAGAAGGATTAATGCATAATCTATTATCCATAAGTCAATTAAGTGATAATGGCTATGACATAATCTTCAATCAAAAGTTCTGTAAAGCTGTTAGTCAGAAAGATGGAACAATCCTCTTCAGTGGAAGAGAAAGAACAACATATATAAAATAAAACTTTCTGAATTAAAAAATCAGAATGTAAAATTTCTAATGTCTGTAGAAACTGAGCAATGGGTCTGGCACAGAAGATTGGGTCATGTTAATATGAGAAGATTATCTCAACTTAACAAACTCAATCTGGTCAGAGGACTTCCAAACTTGAAGTTCAACTCAGAAGCTCTGTGTGAAGCATGTCAGAAAGGAAAATTTTCAAAACCTGCCTTTAAAGCTAAAAATGTTGTATCTTCCTCTAGACCATTAGAACTTCTGCACATTGACTTGTTTGGACCAGTGAAAACTGCTTCAGTCAGTGGCAAGAAGTATGGATTGGTGATCGTAGATGACTTCAGCAGATGGATATGGGTAAAGTTCCTTAGACACAAGGATGAGTCAATTGTTGTATTCTCTAACTTCTGCAAACAAGTTCAAAATGAAAAAGAATTTAAAATTATTAAAGTCAGAAGTGATCATGGTGGAGAATTTGAAAACAAAAAATTAGAATCATTTTTTAATGAAAATGGCATCTCTCATGATTTTTCTTGTCCTAGAACTCCACAACAAAATGGGGTTGTAGAACGTAAGAATAGAACATTGCAAGAGATGGCCAGAACCATGATCAATGAGACTAACATGGCTAAACATTTTTGGGCAGAAGCAGTAAATACAACATGCTATATTTAGAATAGAATCTCTATAAGACCTATTCTTGAAAAAACTCCTTATGAATTGTGGAAGAACAGAAAGCCCAACATTTCATACTTTCATCCTTTTGGGTGCAAGTGTTTTATTCTGAATACTATTGATCCTCTGAATAAATTTGACTCTAAGGCACATAAGTGTTATATGTTAGGATACTCTGAACGTTCAAAGGGATACAGAGTATACAACACAGAAACACGTATAGTCATAGAGTCTATTTATGTCAGATTTGATGATAAGCTTGGTTCTGAAAAACCAAAGCAGAATGAATCTCTTGTAGATATAGAAGTTGAAATCTCTACAAACAGAACATTTGAAGAACAATCTCCTACAGAACAAAACAAGACAATCACTCCAACAAGCTCTGAAGAACCCACTCAGAAGAAACTATCCAGAAGCAAGCTGAATCATCCAGAAGACAAAATCTTGGGAAAGAAGGATGAACCAATCAGAACAAGATCATCATTCAGAAACTCTGAAGAATCTATAATGGGACTAGTCTCCCTGATTGAACCAACTTCTGTAGAAGAAGCTCTCTTAGAAAATGATTGGATTCTGGCTATGCAAGATGAACTTAATCAATTCACCAGAATTGATGTATGGGATCTATTTCCTAGGCCCAGAGGATTCAACATCATTGGCACCAAGTGGGTATTCAGAAACAAGCTAAATGAGCAAGGAGAAGTTGTCAGAAACAAAGCACGACTGGTTGCACAAGGTTATAGTCAACGGGAAGGAATTGATTACACAGAAACCTATGCCCCAGTCGCCAGGTTAGAATCTATTAGACTTCTAATTTCATTTGCTGTAAACCATGATATCATTCTATATCAAATGGGTGTCAAGAGTGCATTTTTAAATGGTTATATTGATGAATAAGTGTATGTACACCAACCCCCTAGTTTTGAAAATACAAAATTTCCAGAACATGTTTTCAAACTCAAAAAATCTTTGTATGGTCTGAAGCAAGCTCCCAGAGCTTGGTATGAAAGACTAAGCACTTTTCTTCTGGAAAATGATTTCATCAGAGGGAAAGTGGATACAACACTCTTCAGAAAAAACATTAAAAATGACATTATGATATGCCAAATTTATGTAGACGATATAATATTTGGTTCTACTAAAAGTGCTTTGGGGAAGGAGTTTGCTAAGTCTATGCAGGAAGAATTTGAAATGAGCATGATGGGAGAATTAAAGTTCTTTCTGGGAATCCAAATAAATCAAACATCAGAAGGAACATATATTCATCAAAGCAAATATGTCAAAGAACTTCTGAATAAATTTGATTTATCAGAAAGTACCATCTCTAAAACTCCTATGCATCCTACATGTATTTTGGAGAAAGAAGAGGTAAGTAAGAAAGTAGATCAGAAAATCTACAGAGGTATGATTGGCTCTCTCTTCTATCTAACTGCTTCTAGACCAGATATTCTATATAGTGTTTGTTTATGTGCTAGATTCCAATCAGATCCTAGAGAAACTCACTTAACAGCAGTTAAGAGAATTTTTAGGTATCTGAAAGGTACTACTAATCTTGGTCTATACTACAGAAGATCCAAAGATTACAAACTTGTAGGATACTGTGATGCTAATTTTGCTGGAGACAGAACAGAAAGAAAAAGTACTTCTGGAAGTTGTCAATTTCTGGGAGACAATATAATTTCTTGGTCTAGAAAAAGGCAGTCAACCATTGCATTATCAACTGCAGAAGCTGAATACATTGCAGTAGCTGGATGCAGTACTCAGATGCTCTGGATGAAAAATTAGCTTGAGGACTTCAATATTTATGAGAGTAACATTCCCATCCTCTGTGATAATACTTCTTCTATATGTCTCTCTAAAAATCCAATTTTACATTCTAGAGCTAAACACATAGAAGTTAAACATCATTTCATTAGGGACTATACTCAGAAGGGAATCTTAATGTTAAAATTCATAGACACAAATCACCAATGGGCTGATATTTTTACAAAACCCCTTCCTGAAGATAGATTTAATTTCATTCTAACCAACCTTAGTATGAAATTATGTCCAGAATGAAAATGCTTTAAATGTATGTTTTTATCTCTCAGAAGTTCTGAACTTAATCCTTTGTTTTATTCTAACTATTTAATTCTGAGAACTTCTGTTCAAAAGAATAACATGCAGAATTTCACATTAACATGTGTCAACAAAGCTCTGAGGAATCCTATCAGAATCAGAATATGTGTCAACCTCTGGAAAGTGACAGAACATGCATTGGAACAACTGTCCTCTACAGAAAGACACCTGTTCAAATTCTGGGAAACTGAAAAGGCTGACTTGACATAATAGAGGCAAAAATATTTTTGGTAACTGTTCCAAAATCTTTACGCCTTCCCTTTTGTCAGCTGCATTTATTACATTCCATCATTATGTTTTCTAAATTAATTTTTTCCACTAATTTCTCGTAGTATTCAATGAAACATTTTCTATATAAACACCTTTTTACCTTCACTTTTCTCTTTTACCTTCTTTGCTATTTTACTGTCAAACCTTTTACCTTCACGTATTCTTCTTCTCTGAATTTTTTTTGAAACCCTAAACCCTAAAAAACTCATCTTAGTAACCATGTCTTCCACCTCCCAACAAAAGGACTCAACAGATGTGCTCTATGTTTCACCTGTAAAGACTCTTCTGACACCAACTAACAAACTTGAAGTCCTGTGTGAACTATTTGTGGATTTTGATAGCTTGAAAGACAATGGTTTTGACTTGCTTCCCGCCGTCAAAGCTCAAGGCTAGGAGAAATATTTTGATCGTCTCATGGGACCAATTTTCCCCAAATTGGTTAAAGAACTCTGGGTGTTTTCAAGCGCTTCCAACACTCATGTTACTTCATATGTTCTGGGGAAGAGAATCATTATTTCAGAAGACCACATTGATAGACTCATTGAATTTGATGGAAATGGGATCAAGTGCAGTGAAATGGACAAACTATCAGACACCAAACTGATAGCAAAAGAAATCTTCACTAATGGGCAACCTTCTAACAAGATCAAGGATCTGAAGAATCATCTTAGAATATGGGCTAAGATCATCCTTGGAAGCATCTGCCACAGAAAAGCAACCAACTCCCCTGATTACATCAACATGGATCAGCAGTTCTTGCCTTACTTCATTGCTAAGCAGAAGAAGGTTAACCTAGCCCACTCTTTATTTAATCATCTGAAAAACAGTGTGAAAGAAACAAGAGAAGGAGAGAAGACCAAGAGGGACTAGATACCTATAGGGCGCTTAATTTCTGATATCCTTAATGAGAATAAATTGGTGGATTATCTGATTGAAGCCAAGCAGGTAGAACTTCTGGAACCTGATGTTGGAAAGCCTCTCAATGCTAAGAATCTGAAGAAGATGAAGTTCCTAACCTCTATCAAGAAAGACCCCATCCTCTACTCCAGAGAGGTTATAACCACAAGGAAGATTCCTCTATGGAACTTCCCACTATTTTCTGCTGACACACCTCCAGAGGTTGTGGTCAGATACTTGGACTCCTGCAAGCAAGATGGTGTGGATCCAATGTTCAAAGCAGCAGAACTTACTCAACCAACTCCAGATGTTGCATCAGCAAGGAGCAAGAAAAGGAAAGCTAGAGAAGGAACTTCTCAGAAGGCTCCTAAAACTACCATAAAAACAGGTAACACTTCTTCCTCTACCTCTGATTTCATTTCTATGGTAGAAGCAGTAACAGTAGAAATGTCTGAAGCACCTTCTGACCCAATACCTTCTGATCCAATTCCTTCTGACCCAACTCCCTCTAAACCAACCCCATCCTCTGAACCTATTCCACCTTCTAACCCTATTCCCTCTGTCATACCTACAACTTCTGTTGTCTCCTCCATATTATCCTCACTATATCCTCCAGAACATGAACCCCATCAACCACAAACCCTATCTGACTTTGACATACCCATTGATCTAACCCCTCTATCTGATATAGACCGTTCCCCATCCACTGAAACATATACTGCCCTTCAACATGTTCTTTCTGATATTGATAACTTCCAACCTCCTGAATCCCAACAAATTCCATCCTCTCAAACTTTTGAAACAAACCCACCTAGCAGTTTCCATTCACTAAATGCTGATGGCCTAGTTTTTAACCTTTCACCAATTAGAGAAAGCTCCCTGTCTTCCTATGAATCAACCCCACCTAACTCACCAACATTCATAACCATCCCAGACACACTCCCAGGAGAATCTGAACCAGAAAATCCTCTCAGAACATCCATCAATATAGAAGCTCTCCATAAACTATCCTCTGTCTCAAATAAAACTGCCATTCCAGCACCAAAACCAACCAAAACAGACATTGCTGCACTGTTGCTTACTTTTGAAGCAAAAATGAAAACCAGGATAGAGGATCTGAAAGTTACTTGCTCTGAGCTTCCTGATCCAGCAGCTTCTGATTTTCTGTGGACCACATTCAGAAAATGGTTCAATGTTGAGACCAAAAAGCTGAAAGATATCTGCTATGACATTGCTCATCAGAACTTCTGTGAGTACCTCAAAGAAGTTGTCTCAAACATTGAAAAAAACAAGCCATTTCTTCTGGATAACAAACCCTGGACAGAATCAGAACCTCTGGAATCATACTCTGGAATTCAGATGGTTTTAGTTCCTTCTGGTGAAGCTCAGGATGTTGACTCTGCTCCACCACTAGCAACTGAAGAATATTCTGAAAATCAAGCTGCTACAGAAACTGAAGAACCTCTGCCAACCTCTCTTGTGCTGAAGACCTTAGAATAATTGAAAAAGGAAAATGAGATGGTCAAGCAAAGGATGGATAAACAGGATGAAACTAATGCTGAACTGAAGACTATGATTGGAAAGCAAGTGGAATCTTCTTCTGAAATCAAGTCTCTTCTGGAAGCATTAGTTACTAAGATGAATCCCCTTCCCTGATTTTCTGTTTTATCTTCTGTTTCTCATATCTGTTTAAGTTCTACTGGTTGTTTTCTTGTTGGCTTTGATTCTGTTTAATGAAAACTTATTTTGCTTCTTCACTCTTGCATTTTTTTTGCATTTTTATTTTTTTTATTATGACAAAAAGGGGGAGAAACGTAGAAGATCTTGATCTATAGCAGTTATCAAGATTTACGTCTAACATATATATTCTAATAAAACTGTTTGAGTTGTGATTCTAAAATAGAAATATGTCAAGTAATCAACTCAGGGGGAGCTAAGACTGATAAAACTTATGAAGGATAAAACTTCTGAAGGAACCTCTAATAGAAATATCTGAATTAATTTAATCAAAGGGAGTTCTTCTAATCCTATTAAACTCTATTCTTAAAACCTAAATAAATGTTTTGTCATCATCAAAAAGGGGGAGATTGTTAGAACAATTATGGTTCTAAACCTCTAAGAGTTTTGATGATAACAATTATTATTATGCAAGAATAGAAGTTCTAATGACTCTCTTTGTTATATGTGTAGAAGAGGAAGTTATTTAAAGAAGACGTGCTTTATTAGAAGATACATTGAGCCGTATATAGAAGATACATTTATTGAAGAATCCATCATTTAAAGACATGATTTAATAGCTGCGTATCAAGACTTTATTATCTCTGATTTATGTCTAGAAGATGTTGATTCTCATAATAAAGGCATTAATTAAAGAATATATTAATTAATGGTGAAGACAAGTATCTCTGGTTATGGAAGGAGTTTATGGCATTAACTTATATCCAAAATTATCTCAAGATGTCTCCAACGGCTACAATATTCAAGCAGTATATAAAGGAATCAAATTGAAGATTTGAGACATAACTTCCACGAGAAAAGACTTATTCATTTGTGCTAAAACTCTTGTAACAATTCACTTAGTGATTATAGCTTTATTAGAAGCAAAATAGTTATTATATTATTATTATTGTAAAAGTTAAGTTAAATCCCTTGAGTGACTAGTTTCAGTTAGAAGACTCAAGAGGACATTGACTGTAGGTCAGTGTGTGTATTCAATTATTGAATAGTGGATTAAGACCTCAGTGATAGAGGCAAAATCACCTTAGCGGGCGGGCTGGATGTAGTTTGAGTTCAAACGAACCAGGATAAATCAATTTGTCATAGAAGTTATTTTTAAGTTGTTAAGAAAACCCAATTCCAACCCCCTTCCAAGTTACAAGCTTAACGTCTTAGTGATTATTAGATCAATTGATTAAGGGATTTAAACACATTAAGGGTTTAACACTTAGGATTAAAGTTATACACTCCATCCTAAGAGAAGGATGCAGGCATACCCCTAATCACAAAGTCTTAAAACCTTAAAGGTTTAGTCTCTGATTATGAGATGAGAAGAGAGACACAAAAGATGACACAAAAGTAAAACTAATGGGGGACTAATAAAACCCTAATTGTTGTCATGCTTGGGTGTTCCTAGGGTTTATGAGGCTTGCAAGATATCTTCAAGAATAGCCACCAAGGAAGAAGCAAGATGGAAGGAGGAGAAGCAGAAGATGCAAGTTAACTTACTTCACTTAAGAAGATAAGTCACTTGAAGAAAGAAAGTGAATGGAGAGCATGAATGAGCAAGCTCACTCTAAGACAAATACAAAATTCAGCAAGGATGCATGAAAGAGAATGAGAAGAAAGATGAGAAGTGAAGGCAAATTCACTTCTCAAATACTTACCACCTGAAAAGTTAGCATAAGGAAAATGGAATGAAATGAAAATGAAATGTATGCAAGGATGCAAACAAAAACCAGAAGCATGTTCATGATGTAAATGATGCTAAGAGATGATGCAAAGGTATGTCAAGTGCAATGGATGATCATGCAAGTGATGAGAATGCAAATGAAGTATGAAAGAAGCATGAAAGTTCATGAATGCCCATGGAATGTAATGAATGCATAACATGGAAAATGGAAGAAAAAATGATCAAGCATGGGTCTAATGTGTCCTAGGATGTCTTATATGTCATGTGAATGCATAAAATGTCATGGCAAGTTTATGAATGCAAGTATATGCAAGATGTATGCAAAGGAAGATGAGAAATTAGGGCTTTCATGCAACATGAGATGTAAAACTCAAAAACAGAAGCAAATGACAAGATAAAAAATTGAAAATGCAATCAAAAGAACCCTAACCCTATATGATATCACACCCCAAAGGAGAAGACATAACTCTTAACCTAATGAAAGTTATGATTTTTCTAAGTTATCTAGGGTTTTAAGGTACCTAAAAGGAAAAAAATGCAAATCAAATCAAAAATGCAGAAGAAACTTATGACAAAATTATGTTAGAAACTACATGTCAAATGAAGATCAATGCAAAAAGAACCATTGTCATACCATTCTTGGTTAGGCAGAAAATAATTCTTGAAGTTAGGGTTCTAAAATGGGAATTTTATGAACCCTAAATTCAAGAAAATTATCAAAGATGGTTCAAAGCCAAAAAGAAATTTGTGTGGATGGTATGACAATGTCTCTAAATGTTTAAAGATGCAATATGATTTTTTTTGGGATTTTTGGAAACCTAAATGATATTTTAATTAATTAATTTTCATTAATTAATTAAAATAAACATTTAAATGTTTTAAAAATGATTTTTTAATATGAAAAATAAAAATAAAAATATTTTTGGGTTAAGAAAATTATTTGAAATAAAAATGCAGAATAAAAATATTTGGGATTTTCTACCTATTTTAAATAAATCATGCAAAATAAATAAGAAAAAGTTAAATTAAAATTAAATAAAACAGAAGTAATCTGATCCAGTGGTTCACAATGATTCTGGGGAAATCTAGGTTGACTACGCGCCAGATCCTATGGCCAGTATTCAAACTTCATATATCCTAATTAATTAATTATTAAATCCTAATTAAAAACTAATGGAATGATCTCAGCCACACAACACGCGCGGGAGATGAAGATCTAATGGTCCACATTTAAACCAAAGCCCTAACCCTAATTACACAATTAATGACTTTCAGGTCACCGGAGAAGAGCTCCGGTCGTCTTCTCCGGTGACCCCCTCACCTGAAAATCTCCAACTTCTTCCCTAGGTTATTTCTGGAGCTCTAAAGCTCCAGATTAACTCCCATCACTCCCCTGAATCCAAATCCACACTCAAAACACATTTATTCTCACTCAAACTCACGATTCGAAGAAAAGATCAAACATGGCAAAATTTTCAGAGATTCAGTACAAGCTCATTTCTACACCATTTTCAAAAATTCAAAGTTCAGAATGACCAGTGAAGCATGCTTATTCATTTTGTAACATAAAAAAGAGGTTCTGGAAAAATGAATTCAGATGACTACCTGAGATGAAGCTTTTCACCCTCGAGCTTTCTGGCCACTTCCTTGGTGCAAAATGACTCTAATGGCCTCCCTGAAGAAGTTACAATGCTTGGAAAGCTTTGAGAATGGCTGGTTTGAGTGGTAGCAATCCAACTGGTCAGAAATCGTATTTGGTGTATGGTGTGTTCTTGGCTGATTTGAGGGTTGCTTTGGGGTCAGTGAGTGATTTAGAGATGAATGGTGGAATTGGTTTTGAGTTTGAGTAAGTGAGCTGGGAGATTTGAAAGAAAATGCAAGAGGGAGTGTTTTTGGCAATGCTGAGTTCTTGGAGGTTTCAGCTTGTGTGTGTTATGAAAAATGATCCTAAGGGCATGCTTGTAGTATCTGGATTGGGCAGAGAGTGGGTGGTGGACTGTTGTGATTGGTATGGGTGAATTTGCATAAAGTCACCAACTTGTGTACTTGAGGTATGGGCAAGGATGCAGCTGGCTTTTTGACATGTCCATGTGCAGCTGATTTCAAGGATGTCCATAGAATCCATTTGGAGGCAATTCAGCAAGTTGAAACAAAGTTATGGGACCTTTTGCAAATATGTGAAGTTTTGGCCCCTTTGAGAAATCTTGATGTTCAAGGCATGTAATCTTGCAATTATTTGGGCAATTCTGATCTAAAGGCAATGCACTATTATGTTATGATGTATTGAAGTGTGTTTGAAGTCACAAAAAGCCTTGGCAAGTGGTTTTGCAAAGAATCCCTTTTGGTGCATTCTTGGAAATTATGGGATTTTTGCCAACTTTGACAAGCCATATCTTGAGTTCCAAAATGAATTAGATCTTGTTCTTGTACTTTTTGAAAAGGGAATGATCCAATCTACAACTTTCATGACCAACATATTTTCATTTGAAGCTTTTTTGGTTGAGAAAGAGGAGGTTGAAAAACTTTCCCAAAATGGAAAGTTTACATTACAAGTCATTTCCATTTTTGGCAACTTTTGGTTTAGCTCACTTTTCTTCAATTTTGTGAACTTCTAAACACTTCAATGATCAAATAAAGATCATATAACTTCAATTTGATGAAAAATCCACTTTGGTTCCATGTTGGGGGCCTCAGATGCCCTAATTTTGCTCTGACTTGCTCAAGAAGTTACCCATTGATCAAATGACTTCCACAATGAATTTCTTCATAAAACATGGTATGCATGATCCTTATAACATATTGAGACCACTAGAAACAAGAATTAACAAAAAATGGAGTTATGGCCTCTGAAACCAAAACCCTAATTTCAGGTCATCTGTGCAGTTAAACCCTAGCTCTGCTTCCATGCTTTGCCAGTTCTTGTGATTCTTTGACTTCCTTGATCTTTGGAGGATATAATATGATGATTGAACATACATGGACCCTCTTGAGATGATTAAAGACCTTTGGGATGGCTCAGAGGGATCTTTGGATTGCTCAGACCACAAACCCTAGATGCAGATGAACTTGAACTAATGCAGTGAAGCAAAAATGCAATATGACATGATATGCTTAAACTAATGCAATGATAAAAGATCACAAGACATGGTGTGAACTTAGTGAGGGAAAATTTGGGGTGTTTACACTAGGTCTTACTTGTTCCTACGCATTCCTTGGAAGTTCTTCCTTGGGCCTAACTGATCCAACCCAAGGAAGGGCCTTGGCCCGACGCTGGGGGCACACTATAAATACTCTCTTTCATTAGACGGTTAGGTATTATGAATCTTTTCTCTTCTACCTTTCGGTAACACATTCTCACTTTAGAATTAGAGTTCCTTGCAGGTACACCCCATCCTTTCTCAGTCCATCATTGTGCTTGTTGTCCAAGACCTGGAAGGTTCCTTCTGATCAGGTCAGATCAGTTGGCCACTCGCTGTTTGTTGTCCGATTTCTGAAACAATTGATGTCTATTGCTTCCCACTGTCGCTCCTAGGATTTCCATCATGTAGGATCAAGCGCTTACCACTGCACTAAAAGCAATTGCTGTTAGTGAAGGCACAACTTTATTTCCTTATAGTATAGAGCCCTCAAGGGGGTGCGCCTATTAAGCGCCATGGGTTGGGATGTTAAGCCCATCAAATCCCTAAGGGTGATGCTGAATTAATAAATACAACAATCTCCCCCCAGTGTAATTCGGGGGGATTCGAACCCATGACCTTGCTCTGATACCACTTGTAGGATCAAGCGCTTACCACTGCACTAAAAGCAATTGTTGTTAGTGAAGGCGTAACTTTATTTCCTTATAGTATAAAGCCCTCAAGGGGCTGCGCCTATTAAGCGATATGGGTTGGGATGTTAAGCCCATCAAATCCCTAAGGATGACGCTGAATTAATAAATCCAACATATCCTGGTACAGACGCAAAAGTGGCGCGGAAAAGGAAGAGTCGCCAGCCAAACATTTTTATCCCAAAGGAAGGGTAATGTTGCACAAACCCGGAGAAAGGAGATAACGGGGTCTCACGAACCAAAGAGAAATGGTAAGGGAGTCGATTATGAATTGGGAAGGTATTAGCACCCCAGATCATTTGTCGTACCCGACGATATCCACGCTTGCCAACACTATTTCAAAGGGTGATGGTATTTACTACTGCTGCAACTGCTACTGGAAAGTACAGAAAAGAAATAAGAAAGAGTGAGATGAAAGGATAAGGAAATGAAATACACGAAGAACGAGGAAAGAGACTGGAGGATTGTGTTCCCCAAGGTTCGTCTCTGGTGCCTACATATTCCCTTTGTGCAATAGGAAAGTCAGAACATCGTAGTTCGACTCAATAAGACTGACACAACTTGTTTGTGTTCTTAGGATTGAACTGCTTATGCCTATGCTCAGGTGTTGCAGGCTCGTCTAGAACGAGTGCATCCCATCTTGCAAATGACAAGTAGGAGCAATTTCTTTTGTTTAGAGTTAAGGAGATGAGAAGAGAATTCCCTAAGGAAAGGCGCTTATTGTTTTTTGAAGTTTTTTAGAAGTTTTTCTTGAAAAGTTTACATAGGAGAGTGTATCCAAGTCTCCTACAATGGAGTGTGTACTTCTTACATCACTTCAATATGGAATGAAAAAGAGGCACGCCTAAGGATGAGGAAGATCCCCTAGCTTAGTTCCAAGAATTGAGGCTCAAGCACACTAGCCTACTTTTGCTTATTAAGGGTTTTTCAGGTTTTGGATGAAGAAGTGTTTTTTAAGCTTTTCTTTGCGAGAATTGTCATACCCCAAATTTTTCCTACCTATATACTATTTTTGCTTATTAACCAATATTAAAAAAGCCAAAAAAAATGTCATTTCCTTTGTGCGAATATTCTGTTTTCATTTGAGTTTGTAAGTGCGTGTGTGTGCGGTGCTAAAAATCAGTGTGTTGTATGGAGGCTTTCTTTTACCCGATAATTTCCATCCATTAAAATTCATAATCCTTTTTATTCATTTATCCATTTTATTCACTTAATGTTCTAATTATTTCATTTCATTTTTGTCTAAGGCCCATTTTTCATTTTTAACCTAAAAAAGTCCAAAAACAATTCAAAAGCCCATTTGCACTTCAAAATTACAAAAAAAAAAATCATTATCCCATTTTCATTATTATTATTATTATTATTATTATTATTATCATTATTATTGTCATTATTATTATTATTATTATTATTATCATAGTCATTATTATTATTATAATAATAATAATTATTATTATTATTACTACTTTATTTCTCAATTTCTACTACAAACCACATTTCAAAATATCAATATCTCACAAATATTTTTATCACACAAAAAAAAGAATTCAAAATAAATGACCATTACATTAAAAGTCAATTTTTTTTCTTTCGCCTTTTTTTGAAGCCATGTCAGTACAAAATTACACGTTAATATTCCTTCATCACATAGCCAACCAATTTTATCAAGCCCACCTTTCATTCTACACCTTGTTTTTTCCAACCAAAACACAATTCCAAAGAAGACCCCACATGAAAATCTCATACCAGCAAAGAACCCACCTTCATTTTCTTCACTCAACCATTACACTACACTCCATCATTTCATACCACACACAATCGCACAATATTTCCGCACAACAACCTTGATTCTGCACAGCTCATCAAATCCAATCTTTGGCCACAACTTTTCCTTATTTACCCTCTGATACTCCTCTATAAGAACACTTTCACTCTCTTGATTCTCTAAGCTTGGAAAACCTAATCAAAACTCTGCAGAATAAAATTCCAAAGCTTCAAACCTCAACAATCTCACCATAACACCCTGCACAATCGTGTCCTCTGTTTTCATAAATCAACATACATTTCTTCTTCATTTATCCACCACAAACACAAACCTTTCACACAACAATAACAACCTCCATTAAAATCACCAAACCTTCATATTCCAGACCCTCCAATACAAAACCTTAAAAAAAAAAACATAAAATGAGGTGATGAAGAACTGAACCCAGATTGTAAAACCACTCACCGCTACCATATTTTCATTTTTATCAACCACCACAATCCATTTATCTTAATATACATCAACACCAAATGGAAACCGAACCTTCATAAACTCCAATCCGTCGCTACACCACTGAAACAAAAACCAGAAAACCATTACAATCACATAAACTGATCGAACCAAGAGAGGCGAGAAGTCTGAGACAGAGACGTCGTGAGAAGGAGGAACCATAACCATGATATTAGATTGAGACACAAATTCTTTCTTGAGGTGGTTTCTTCCTTTTTATTTTGGAACCGTGATTTGGTTATTGAGGAAGTTGTGTTTATGTGTTTTCTTTGTTGAGAAAGTTACGGTTTTGATTTTTCATATGAATGTGTGAACCCTGTTTCTTTCACTGTGTCGATTAATTTATTTTTCTTTCTCTTAATTTAAAAATAAAAATAAAAAACCCTAGTTATTGATGGTTGGACCTTGGTTCACTATCCCCACATCCACCTGATGCGCACATCCTCTCCCTCTCTTTTATATTTATTTATTTAATTCTTTTTCTTTTTTATTATTATTATTTTATTTAATTTAATATTTTTATAGTTTCTTATTGTAACACCCTAATTTTCCCCCTAAGATTTCTTCGCATTTCATCTGCATCTTGCATACAAACAAGATCACACTGGTTTCTCGGTTCTTCTCGGGTGTATGTTTATACCTCACATGGGATCACCATTGCTACTTGTTTTTATTTGCTTTATATTTGTTTATGTTTATTAATCACTAACCAAAATACTAAAAATATGTTGTAGTTTGCTTCTTCTTTTACTCTGTGTTTTCAGGAGTTGCAGGGTTTTCAAAAGCGTAACAGTGATTTTATTTTAGATGTGGTTGTTCAATTATGATTCGATTCAGATGGAAGTTTGACCTAATCTTGGTCAAACTATCAGGAGAATGTTTCAACTGCAAGTTATTTATGCTGGTGGCTATTTCTTAGACAATGTGTATTCAATGTCAAGTTGTGTTGTGTGTGAAAGTTCCCTGGTTTATCGAACAATGGTTTGTGAGAAACTCGGTCTAATTTGTCTTGATTGAGTGATCATCAATTCATCAGTGGTTCATCTACAGATTTATTTTCCAGAGATCGGTTCAGATTTATTTGAAAAGATTCAGGAAATTAAAAATTGATGTCGTTGTTTCAGTTGCAATTATTCAGTGGCTTGGGGCTGGTTTCATTCATCAGGCGTGTGGAAAAGTTCAAATCTGGTTATGGGCTTAAAATAAAAAAATCACTGCTTCACCTTTTACCCGATTTATAACCATTTACTACCCATTTTCTAAAACCATTATTCATTCAATATCCGAAACTATTATCCATTATTATTCAATATCCATTTATTTATTTTACTCGATTATCTGATTCATACATTTTTAGTTCAATCATCCAAATTACCATTTTTTGACCGATTTCCAATTTTCCATTTATTTAATATCCAATTCTCGATTATTCTATCCATTTTTATTTTCTAATTTCCATTATTAATTCCCATTCTTTTTTTTAAACCCGTATTCATTAAGTCCATATAAAAAAATGCTTCCAAAAATCCCATTTAATTGTAGGCCCACTTACTATAAATAAATAGATAAAAAAGAAATTAACTTCACACACATCCACACCCAAAGCTCACCATGTGACTTCATCATCTTCTTATTTTTTTCACATTTTATGCAGCCGAAAAAATGCAGTCTCAACCATATTTGAAGCCATCAAAACAAAATTTCATCACACAAACGACGTTCATATCAGGAAGACAAATACTTTATGGGATTCTAATTGCGAATGAAATTGTGGATGAAGCCAAAAGAAAGAAAAGATAAGTGCTTATGTTCAAGGTCGATTTCGAAAAGGCATATGATACGGTGGACTAGAATTTTCTAGACAATGATATGGCCAAAATGGGATTCCACGAGAAATGGAGAGGGTGGATTTTGGAATTCTAAAAACATCGAGGATATCGGTCCTGGTGAACGACAGCCTTACTCAGGAGTTTGGTGTTGGTAGAGGTCTTAAGCAAAGGGATCCATTGTCCCCCTTCCTATTCCTCTTGGTAGCTGAAGGATTCAACCTGCTAATGAAAAGGGCTGTAGAGGCGAGAAATTATACTATATTCAAAATTGAGAAAGGAGCACATAGTTTCTCTCACCTTCAATACGCGGATGACACCTTAATAATTGGAGAGAAAAATTTGAGCAACATCAGAATCATGAAGGCAAATCTGACTTTATTCGAGACGATGTAGGGACTAAAGGTGAACTATCATAAAAGTTGTCTCATGGGCATTAATGTTTGCCAATGTTGGATTTAAGATGCAACAAAAGTTCTGAATTGCAAAGTCGGAGCTACACCATTTAATTATCTTGGGATTCCTATAGGTGCAAGCTCTAGATCACTGAAAACATGGCAGTCAGTGATCGATATGGTCAGAACCAGATTGTCCAGGTGGAAACAGAAGCCTTTATGAATTGGTGGTCGTGTGGTAATCTTAAAATCTATTATGTCTGTAATCCCAGTCTATTTCCTCTCCTTTTTCAGAGCTCCTTCAGGTATTTTATCTAAATTAGAGACTTTATTCAAACAATTTTAGAGTCTTTAACTCGGCTTTATTAGGCAAGTGGGTTTGGAAATTGAGAATGGAAAGATCTGGGTCGTGGTTTAAAGTGTTGTTTGAAAGATATGGAGGGATTGAGAGAAATTCTAGAATACAAGACACAACTTGCTCTTCTTGGTGGAGAGACATTATGCACATTGACATTGGAGACAGAGGGAATACAAAATTTTATTCTGTTATGGAGAGTTACAGAGAGCTTAGGATAGAGGATATGACCGAATGTGCAAGCATGTGGTTGTCAATTTGGCACAAAACAATACCGTCAAAAGTATCATGTCTTATATGGAGATTGATACATAAAATAGACTTCCTATAACCCCCCAAAGTCGATTTTAAATTAATTGATGTGTTTTCTTATGATTTTTGATGTTTATGATGTTATTTTATGTTTTGTGGAGTTTTGGTGATGACTTAATACATTATTAATATAAGAAATATTAAGTTTAGTGGGTTTGGTTACTGTAAACACCCCAAATTTTCCCTCACCCATTTCACCATGGCTTGTGATCTTTTCATGTGCATAATTCAATCATAGCATCTCATACCACATTTTTGATTCACTGCATTGCTCCTAAGTCATCTGCATCTAGGGTTTGTGATCTGAGCCATCCCTGAGCCATTTGAGCCACTTCAAAGGTCTTCAATCACTTCAAAGGGGTCCATGTATGTTCAAGCATCATATTATATCCTCACAAAGTCAAGGAAGTCAAAGAATCACAAGAACTGAGAAAGGCATGGAAGCAGAGCCAGGTTTAACTGCACAGATGACCTAGAATTAGGGTTTTGGTTTCAGAGGCCATAACTCCAAATTTTTTGGTCATTCTTGTTTCTATTGGTCTCTATATGTTATGAGGATCATGCATATCAATTTTCATGAAGAAATTCCATGGGGGAGGCATCTAATCAAGAGTTGACTTCTTGAGCAAGTCAGTGCAAAATCAGGGCATCTGAGGCCCCCGATGACCCAACCAAAGGGGATTCTCCATCATTTTGAATGTGTATGATCTTTATTTGTTCATAGAAGGTGTTGGAAGTTCACAAAATTGAAGAATTTCAAGCCATTTGCAAAATTGCCTTTTTGGGAAAGTAACTTGTAATGTAAGCTTGCCATTTTGGGAAAGTTTTTCAACCTCCTCAAATTGATTCAAAAATGCGTCAAATGAGAAAACTTTGGTCACGAAAGTTGTAGAATGGATCATTCCCTTTTCAAAAAGTACAAGAACTCATTCTAATTCATTATGGATCAAAAGTTATGGCTTGTCAAAGTTGGACAAAATCACATAATTTCAAGTTTTACACCAAAGAGGCAAAGTTGCAAAACCTCATGCCAAGCCTTTATGTGATCTCTAATTGACTTCTATGCATTACACAAACATGAACCATGACCTAAAAATCAGAATGCACCAAAGAACCTCCCATTTTCATGACTTATGCTTCAAGTAATTACAAAAGGGCCAAAGATCACAAAATTGCAAAACATCACAAAAACCCTAATCCACTTGCTGCATTGCCTCTAATCCATTTCCATGGTTCTCCTTGATTCAAGCTGCAGCCAAGCCATGCCTTGTACCTTGGATGAAATAGCCCATACCTCTCTTACACAAAAAGTTGACTTTATGCAAAAAGACCCATACCAATCAAGCTAGGCCAGCAACAACTCTCTGACCTATCAAGGATTGATATGTGTACCAAAAGAGACTCAACACATAACACAACGCAGCCTGAAACATCTCACAAGCCATAGTTTCCAAAACTCACCTCTTATGCATTTTGTTTCGAAACTCATCACACAAGCCACAAACATCAAAACAAACTTCACAGAATCACTCAACATGGTCCTCTGATCATTTCCCAACCATCAATTTGCCCTGAAAAGCCCACAAACAGAAACACGATTCTTCACCCCCCTTGGTCAGAACTTCATCAATCTCAAAATTTTCAGCCACATTAAACTCCAACTAAACCTCAAAACATCTTCATGGAGACCATTAGAGAAGCTTTGAAGCAAGGAGGCAGTCTGAAAGCTCCAAACTGAAAGCTTCACCTCAGGTAGCTTCAAAAATTTATTTTTCCAGAAGTTCCATTTTAAGTTCTCAACTTGTTAAGTTTGATTCCCTGAGTGCATTGAACCTTTTACTTTTGAAAATGATGAAGAATTGAGAGTGTATTGCTTGTCTGAAAGTTTCACCATTTTTGTTCATATCTTCGAATCTTAGGAATGGCTGGAAATAAATTCTGTTTGAGGGTGGATTTGGGCTTAGGGGAGTGAAAGGAACGAATCTAGAGCTTTAGAGCTCCAGAAATGGCCTAGGGAGTGAGTTGAAAATTTCTCAGGGGAGGTGTGGCCAGAGAAGAGGACCGGAGGTCATTTCCGGCCACCTGAAAGTCATTAGTTCATTAAATGCGTTTAGGGTTCATTTTGAATTTGGACCATAGATCTGGCTGACTTTTGTTGACTCCCGCGTGTTTGAATGGCCTGGATCATTTCATTAAACCCTAATCCTATTTAATTAAATTAATTAATTAAGTTTAGTTTAATTTAGTCAGTTTGAATTAGGACCACAGGATATGGCGCGGGTCAACTCCCTCCAAAACCAGTTTAAACCCCAGCCCTTGGATTTGCATACTTCTCATATTTTCATTTTTTATTTCATTTAATTTGTTTTATCTTTTACGAATTATTTAAAATAGCAAAACACATTTAAAAATTCTGAAAATTTTTGTCAAACATTTCATTAATTTTCAGAACCCAAAAATATTTTTATTTTTATTTTTTGCATTAAAAATCATTTTTAAATCATTTAAATGTTTATTTTTAATTAGTTAATGGAAATTAATTAATTAAAAATGCATTTAGGTATTTAAAAATCACAAAAAATTCACATTGCATTTAAAGACATTTAGAAACATTATCAAACTCTCAAAACAAATTTCTTTTTGGTTCTTGATGCCTTTTGATCATTTTCATTGGAATTAAATTCATTTTAAGGCAATATTTTTGTTCAAACTTGGAAAAATCCATTCTGCCTAACCATTGAGAGTTTGATGATGGTTCTTCTTGCATTGCATCCTTCATGGCATGTAGTTTATAGGATAAAATTGGTTTGATTTGATCTTCCATTTTCAATTTGTTTTGCATTTTTCATGATGAGGTACCTTAAAACCCTAATTGACTTAAGAAAATCATAACTTTCACTAGGTTAAGAATTGGGTCTCCTCCTTTGGGCAGTGAACTTGTATAGGTTTAGGGTATCTTTGATTGCATTTTCAATTTTTTGTCATGTCATTTGCTTCTGGTTTTGAGTTTTTGCATTGCATGTTGTATGTAACCCTAATTTGTGCCTTCCTTTGCATCCATCCCTCATTTGCTTGCATCCAATGACTTGCCATGACATTTTGTGCATCCATATGATTCATAAGACATCTTAGGATACATTAGAATCATGTTTGATCATTGCATCTTTCATTTGCCATGTTATATGTCCATTGCATTTCATAAACTTTCATGAATTTTTTTGGTTCAAAGCATGCTCCATTTGCATCCTCATCCTTGTATGATCATCCACAACTCTTGACATGTGTTTGCATCATCTCTTAGCATCATTAACATCATGTTTATGCTTCTGACTTTGGTTTGCATCATGACATTTCATCTCATTTGCATTGCATTTTATTTCTTTTGCTAACATTTCAGGTGGTAAGTTGTTTTGGGAAGTGAATTTGCCTTCACTTCTCACAATCACTCTTTATCTCTCTTATGCATCATTGCTGCATTTTATCTTTGTATTTGAGTGAGCATGCTCATTCATGTTCTCTTCCTACCTTCTTTCTTCAAGCAACTTGTCTTCTTAAGTGAAGCAAGTTGTTTTGCTTCTCCTTGCTTCTTTCTCCATTCATCTGTTTCTTTCCTGGTAGCTTCTCTGAAGATCTCTTGCAAGCTTCATAAACCCTAGGAACAACCAAGCATGATAACAATTAGGGTTTGATTATTCCCCCATTTAGCTTTTACCTTTGTGTCTTCTTTGAGTCTCCTCTTCTCACCTCATAATCAGGACTAAACCCTAAAGGTTTTAAGGCTTTGTGATTAAGCTTATGCCTGCATCCTTCTATTAGGATGGAGTGTATAATCTTAATGTGTTTAAATCCTTTAATCAATCCATCTAATAATCATCAAGACATCAAACTTGTAACTTGGGCCTTGCATTAGGGTTCTAATTCTTCCTTAATTGATTAAGAAGGACTAACCCTATTGTTAATGGACAAGTCCCCTCAAGTTGTCTTACAAACCATAAAAATCACTTCTTCATCTTATCATTAAATAAAATACATCTAATAAAGGCTTTGTTTTGTCATGAGGTTAATCCCTAATCATGGATTAAGTTGAGGAGTCTTTCTCAACTTAAATGTTCTCATCTATTATCCTTCTATTAGGATGGTGTAATGGGTCCATTAAATCCTTGATTATGGCTTAATCTCATTACTCAACACTAAACAAAAACAACAAAAAAACATCTAAATAATCATAAGTAGGTTAATGATCTTAATCCTACATCATGGTGATTAAGTGTGAGGTGCTTACTTCATACTTAAAGTATTCTCATTACCCCTAATCAGAGGGAGGATGTGATGAGTTTACTAACCCTTGGTTTAGTCTTAAGCTCATTTTCCTATGACAAACTCCAAAAAGCAATAAAAGACTGAGAACTCAAAAACAAACAATAATCGTCTCCCCCGAGATTCTTTTCTCATCTCATTCACTCATAAACGAGAACTTGCTTCTTCCGTCTGATGCAAGACAGTTAGCACCTGAGCCAGACAGGTCATACACTTGAGCATAGGCAAATAAGTAGTTCACAAGTCAATTCATCTTTCAGTCTCTTTGAGTCGAACTACGGTGTTCTGACTTCCTCATTGCACGAGAGGATACGTAGGCATAACTTAATAGTTATCGAACAAAAGTCTCTGTATATTCCCCCTCTTTCCAGCATCATTCTTTAAGCCTCGTAGTCTTGAGCATTTCATTCTTGTTCTTACACTAACACTTCTCTTATATACTTCATACTTCTTTTACACTGACACTTGCATTCTTTCCAGCTTTGATACACAAATTACACTGACACTACCCTTTTAAAACACAAATCTTGTAAGCGTGGATCCCGTCGAGTACGACGGACAATCTGGGTGCTAATACCTTCCCAGGTTGTAACCAACCCCCTTTCTCAGTCTCTCTGGTTCGCAACCGTCTTATCCTTCTCTTTCTAGGTCTATGCAGCATTACCTTTCCTCCGGGATAAAAATTCCTAGCTGGCGACTCTTTTCTCTTGAGTTCACCCTTGTGTGTTCTCTCTCCTTTTGCCGACCGTTCGCGTCTGTACCCCTTCTGACCAGGTGTCATTTTGGTGGGAGCGACAGTTACTAATTAAGATTAAATTAGATAATATAAGAGGAATTAGAGGATAATGGTATTATGGTCTTTTGGTTGATGATAAGTGAGGTTTTATGGGGAAAGACTAACGAGGTCCTAGGGGTAAGAGTGACAAAAGAAGGAAAGTTGGAGAGTACAATCATTTAGAACAATCACACATTTGGGAGAAGCGATCTGAAGAAAAGGAGAAGCTAGGACTTGAAAGTTGGAAGGATTTTCGAAGAGATTATCGAAAAAGCTTACAAAACTTAAGGTATGGGGAGAATCTTCCTTTCTGTATTATAATATGGGAATGGAATTAAGGGTTTTGAGGTGTAGTTTAGGGTATAGGGTTTGATTAATGATTTTAGGTTTCGATGATGATTTGATGAATATAATGTTATTAGATGATGTGTTTGATGTTATCGTGAGGAATGTTGATGTTGATGATGTCTTTTTGATGTATTTCTGTCAAATTCTGTGTTTTTGGGGGGTTTTATCATAGAGGAAAAAATCTCGAAATCACAGAAGATCTGCAGAATTCGCGAAGCTCGCTTAGCGAGCTACAACTCTCTTAGCGAGCATAATCCGAGAGCTCCCCGCTTAGTGAGCAAGATGTCTCGCTATAACACCCCAAATTTTCCCTCTTCTTTTTAGCATCATCATCATATCATAATCATCATAAGCATGGCATATTCTTAGCATCTTTGCATAGAAAAATGAAGCATAACATTCTCATGTTCTAGCATTGGGCATATGATCAATCATTGGTGCATTTGAAGCCTTACAAGTAAAAGCAAGAGGTCAATTGACATTTCAAGAGTCTCACAAGGTGTTATTATCTCTTATACAAGCTCAAGATTCTTTATAAGAGCCCAGAAGATTGAGAGATCATCAGATGATCCAAGAGGGAGCAATCTCCTACACAGATGACTTCAAATTAGGGTTTCATGATCAAGCATGGATTCTTTATGACTTTTGCCATTTCATGTGGGCAAACTCCTTCATATGATATGTTAATGCTATGGATGAGATTTGGTAAGAAGATTCATTGAGGAAGGCAATTATTTCATCAGTTACTTGCATAAGAAGAAATTGGTCAAACTGATTATTTGAAAAGTCAACTATGGCAATTCAAGGGTTCCAATACTATTTTCAAGCCAAGGGATGTTCTTAAGGTCATAAAAGAGGTTTGACAAAGTCAAAAGTCAAGGATTTAGGGTTTTGGCAAGGGTTTCCATTTTTGGCATATGGCATGTAACTAAACTTTCCAAATTTGGTAAGTTTTGTCCTAATCTTCAAAGCTTTCTTTCATGACCAAAATGACTCCAAATGAATTTTCCTTGAACATGAAAGTTGTAGGAAATTGTCTCCTATTTTCAAAAAGTACAAGAACATTATCATAACCTTCATGGTTTGAAAGTTATGGCCAATCGAAATTCACCTTTTTTTAGGGTTTTACCATATTTCCATATTCCTACCACTTTGCAAATTGTCATGTAATGCATTTCTAAGCTATCCTATGGACTAATTCTTGTCTTAAGAATCAAGGGAAAAAGATGAAACACATTTGGCTCAAGAGAATTCGACAAATTCGTGCATGGATTAAAGGGTATTTCACAAAATGCATTTTTGCAAAATCATGAGGAAAGCATGATTCACTTACATCCAATGGCCAAGATTGATTCAGGGATAATCAAGGGATGAAATGGAGTCAACATGTGCACATGGGGAGGGGATTGCACGAGTAAATGACATCATTGCAAAGTTCATGCTCTTTTTGCAAAATTATCCCTCTCACACTTTCCTTGCCACAACAATTTCACAAACCCTAATCAGCCTAGTGTGTACATGATATATAAGTCATTTGTGCCCTTGATGCAGCCTCATGCTCATTGATCCTCTCACTTCAAACTTTTTTTGCTTCCTTTGCAATTCCCTTCGAATCACTCAATCCTGTGACTCATTTCAAGTTTCCTTTGTATATTCATAACCCTGGAAGCAGGAGGAGCAAGAATATACCATTGGTTTAAGCTGGAAGGCAAGATTTGTTTCATCACCATTCAAGTGCAAATACACTCGGGTTCCAAGATCTAGAGGTTTTCAACTCCTCTCTTGCATTTATTTTGCAAGGCAAAGGGGTTGATCTGCACCTATAGGAGCTCTCTCTTAGCTTGTTTCAAGATCTTCAATCTCAGGTATACTCTGAAATATTTGGATCTGGAATTGTGATTTCATGTGTGCTTATTAACCTACATGCTATGTTGAGTACACTGAGCTTATTGAATTTGAAAATGGTTAAGAATTAAGTGAGATATGTGGATTTTCAGGTTGATGTATGATTTTATTTTTGTTCGATCTGGCTTGATCTTTGATCTTTTGTGAATTTCATTAGCTTATTTGGATTCACCATGTTTTAATATTTGGATCTGGAGCTTGTGATGCATTTCTGTGTAGTTTTGTTCTTGTGTATGAATTTTCTGGTGACCGGAGCTAGGGCTCCGTCACCGGATTCTGGAAATTTTAAATGAAGAAGATGATGCCATGGCCATTGGATATTTGATCTGGATGGTTGTGGTTTGGCCAGCGCATTAAAATTAGACCCTCCCTTGCACTTGATCTCTTTTATGTTTTAAATCTGAATTGATCTTTATGTTGCGCACCACACCATAGCTCTCATGCACTCACACGCTGATTGGTTGATTTGTTGACTGAGTGAATCCATTGACTTGATTTCGTGCCTTAGATTAATCCATTGGTTCTCTATTTTCTTGATTTTTTGTGATTTTCCATCATAACTTTTTATAAACATGCACAGACCATTGGGCCTCCCCTGCTATTCGCACTCCTCCCTTTCTTAAGCCCAATTATTTTGAACTAAATTACGTACTGAATGCACCCCTCCTTCATTGCCTTTTATATTATTTTATTTTTTATTTTCAGTTTTGTTTTTGATTTTTAAAAATAGTTAAAGGTTCACAAAAATCACCAAAAACTTCATGACTGTTTCTTTTAATTTTCTTTAATTTTTGATATTTTTATTTTCCATTTATTTTTATTTTCCACGTAGGAATTAATTTTGACTTTTATTAATTGTTTTGAATTCTTTTTAAAGGCATGCTGACTTGTGGATTTTATATCTTGATCATCAATTTGAATTTTGAGTTGGTTCTTTTTGAATTTGATTCATTTTAGGATTTAGTTTGTTTTAAATTTTTCTTCTGATTTTTAGAAGCTTGCATGAATATTTTTGGCAATTGACTTGAGCATGAAGTTTCAAAACCCTAATTGGTGTTCTTAAGGTCCTTTGACCTAGTTTGCTTTTAATTCTGACTTTACTCTTTTGGCATGATGTTATCACTTGATTAATGAACATTTGAGCTTAATTGTAGATTTTTTGCATAAGTCTTTGATGGAAAATCCAAGGAGAAAGTTTTTAATGGGGAAGATCCAAGACAGTGGTGCAGGTAGCTCAAGTGGTGTTAGAAAAGTTTTTAATGGACCTCCAATGAGAAGGGAGGGAGAAACTAATGTTGTGTACGGCCGAGGCCGAGGACGTGGATATAGGGGATCTTACGAGCAGGTGGCAACTGTCACCATTCCAACAAGTCTTGTTCAACAACCACAACAACAACAACAACAACAACCGCAACACAATAACTATCAGCAAAGACCCTATCAATAGAAACAAACTTGTCCAGCTAACAGGGTGCTTGAGGCCATCCCTATGACATACACATCATTACTCCAGAGATTGTTGGATTTGAACTTGGTTCAGTTGAGGACATTAGCACTACCACCACCTGGGGAACTTCCAGTGGGGTATGATGCTAATTCAATATGCGCATTTCATTCAGGAGCTCCCGGGCACTCAACAGAGAAGTGTAGGGCATTACAGCATAAGGTCCAATATCTGATTGATTCGAAAGCAATTAATTTCACACCGCCTCCGAATGTTACATCAAACCCCATTCCAAATCATGGAGGGGCCCGGATAAACGCTGTTGATGGTGGCGAGAGGTTGAATTTGATTTTGAACGTGGATGAAGTGAAGACTTCGTTGTTAGTGGTGAAAAATAGATTGTTGAAAGGGCAGGTATTCTCGGGTTGTGGTTTTGACTGCGAGGGTTGCATGAATTCAGTTGATGGTTGCAGAGATCTGAAAGCTGGGTTGCAGTGTTTGATTGATGAGGGGTCCCTACAATTTGACAAGGTCGATAATAGAAGTGATTGTGTGGCTACAGTGACAATTTATTTTGATCCTGCTGAAGTTCCTGACCGGAGAGAGCCTATGACTATCTATGTTCCATAAGTGAGTCCAGTAACTATCACTGTTCCGGGACCGGTTCCTTATGTTGATGACAAGGCCATCCCTTGGCACTATGGCTCAGACGTGTACGTAGAAGGTCAGAAAGTGGAAAGTAAAGCGGTGACAATTGGCCCGACTGTTGTGAATGTCGGAGGAGTTGGTGGGTTTACACGAAGTGGGCGTCTCTTTGCTCCTCAAACTCTTAGAGGTGATCCCGAAGCTGAAGTTGATGCAAAGGCTAAGGGTAAACAGATAGTGACTGAAGAGGTGACAGCTCCTGCTGCTAGACAAGGCACTTTTGAAAAAGAAGTTGAAGAGTTCATGAGAATGATTAAGAAAAGTGACTATAAGGTGGTTTAACAGCTAAATCAGACCCCGTCCAAGATATCCATTTTGTCGTTGTTGATGTGTTCTCAAGCTCACTGGGAGGCTTTTCTAAAAGTTTTGAAAATGGCATATGTACCACAAGAAATAACTGTTAACCAGTTGGAGGCTGTGGTAGCCAGTGTGAACGCCAACCATGGGTTGGGATTCATAGATATAGATCTCACTTCTGAGGGACGTAATCACAACAAGGCCTTACTCATTACCATGGAGTGTAAGGGAGCTGTTCTGTCACATGTCTTGGTAGATACAAGCTCTTCTCTCAATGTGCTCCCTAAGAAGGCCCTCATGAAGCTGAATGTTGATGGCATTGTTTTGCGACCCAATGATTTGATCGTAAAAGCCTTTGACGGGTCAAGAAGGTCTGTTTTTGGGGAGGTAGAGTTGCCGGTAAAGATTGGGTCTCAAGTATTCAAGAGTACATTCTATATTATGGATATCCATCCAGCTTATAGTTGTTTGCTGGGACGTCCATGGATTCATGTTGCTGGCGCAGTAACGTCCACGTTGCATCAAAAGTTAAAGTATGTGGTAGACGTCCAAGTTGTTACTGTATGCGGAGAAGAAGATATTTTTGTAAGCCATCTGTCGACCTTCAAGTATGTGGAAATGGACGGGGAGATCCATGAGACACTTTGCCAAGATTTTGAGACGGTCAATGTTAGTACTTTGTCTTCGGTTGCTGCAGTTCAAAGCCATGAGAAGGAAGGGACTCCTATCTACTCCTACAAGCAAGCTATGGAAGTAGTCCAATCCGGAAGTGCCCAGGGCTGAGGCAAGCTGTTGGAAGTGGAAAAGAAGGATGACAAGTTCGGTCTCGGATATCAACCTGGTCAATCTAGCTGGTCTCAAGGCAGTAAGTCCATAACTTTCACTAGTGCTGGAATGCTCGACTACAACAACGTTTGTGCTACAAATGAAGAAAGGGATAGTTATTGCGACTTGGATAACTGGATTCACCCATGTGCACCTGGGGAGGAGCTCCAGAACTGGTCTGCTGAAGATTTTGTTCAAGTTACTTGGCAGTCAAAGTAATTTTCTTGTTTCCATTTTTATCATAGTGCATGTCAAATCCTGCACTCTGCCCAAGGTGCATGGATCCATTTGTAGGGCCACCATGCTTTTAATGCATTTATTTTTTACCATGAAATAAAGGAAATTTTTCAAGCAAAATTGTGTTCTCTTTCTTTCGTTTTTAAATTTTTTTACAAAAAACAAACAAAATGGCAATGTTTTCTTTTTTCAGTGTTTTGTGTGTTTGCGTATCTTTTGAAAAAGAGCATATTCTGAAATAAGTACATCATTTGTGCAGTGTTGATCATTCGGAGTCCTGTGATAACGTTCCTGCTATGACTATGCATGACTTCGACAGTCCTATCTACCAAACTGATGAAGGGGTTGAGGAAGACTGTGAACTCCCGGAAGAATTGGTTAGGTTGTTGAAACAAGAGGAAATGGTCATTCAGCCTCATCAGGAAAAAATAGAGATCATCAACATTGGGTCCGAGGATGAGAAGAAAGAGATAAAGATTGGGGCCAATCTGTAGGCCGAGGTAAAGAAGGAACTGATTAGTATGCTACGTGAATATGTGGATATCTTCGCTTGGTCGTATCAAGATATGCCAGGGTTGGATACCGACATTGTTGTACATAAGCTGCCACTAAAGGAAGACTGTCCTCCGGTAAAACAAAAGCTGAGAAGAACTCGCCCTGACATGGCAATGAAAATTAAGGAGGAAGTTAAAAATCAGTGGGATGTCGGGTTCCTTGATGTAACTAGTTACCCACCTTGGGGATCTAACATTGTGCTTGTACCAAAGAAAGATGGCAAGGTCCGGATGTGCGTCAATTATTGGGATCTAAACAGAGCAAGTCTAAAGGATGACTTTCCATTACCTCGCATTGATGTGTTGGTAGATAACACCGCTCAGTTCTCGGTATTTTATTTCATGGATGGCTTCTCCGGGTACAATCAGATTAAGATGGCACCGGAAGACATGGAGAAAACGACGTCATTACCCCATGGGGTACATTCTGTTATAAATTTATGCCCTTTGGGTTGAAGAATGCCGGGGCAACGTATCAAAGAGTTATGGTAACTTTGTCCCACGACATGATACACAAGGAAATTGAGTGTTATGTGAACGATATGATTGCCAAGTCCCGGGATGAAGAAGAGCACCTGGTCAATCTCAAAAAGTTATTTGACAGGTTGATAAAGTACAGATTGAGGTTGAATCCAAACAAATGCACTTTCGGAGTGTGTTTCGGTAAGTTACTGAGTTTTATTGTTATCCAAAGGGGAATCGAGGTAGATCCTAAAAAAGTAAAAGCAATACAAGACATGCCTGCACCAAAAACAAAAAAAGAAGTACATGGGTTTTTAGGGAGATTGAACTACATTTCTCGGTTTATATCTAGTCTAACTGCCACATGCGAGCCAATCTTCAGATTGTTAAGAAAAGAACAAACGGTCAGGTGGAATGACGATTGTCAAAGAGCCTTTGAAAAGATAAAAGAATATTTGCAGGAGCCTCTGATTCTAATGCCTCCAGTTCCAAGACGGCCACTTATTATGTATTTGACTGTGTTAGAAGGGTCGATGGGGTGTGTGCTAGGCCAACATGACGAGTCTGGTCGAAAAGAGCATGCTATTTATTATCTTAGCAAAACGTTTACCGACTGTGAATCCCGTTACTCACTGCTCGAGAAAACTTGTTGCGCTTTGGCATGGGCTGCTCGCCGACTGAGACAGTACATGTTAACCCATACCACATTGCTAATCTAAAAAATAGACCCTATCAAGTATATTTTCGAGAAACCAGCATTAACCGGAAGGGTTGCAAGGTGGCAAATGATATTAACAGAGTATGACATACAATATACTTCCCAGATCCATCAAAGGAAGTGTGTTGTCAGATTATCTTACCCAGCAACCACTTGAAGAAGATTATCAGCCAATGAAGCTTGATTTCCCTGATGAGGACATCATGTACCTCAAAGAAAAAGATTGCGGGGAACCACTTCTAGAGGAGGGGCCTGACCCTGAATCCAAATGGAAGTTGATGTTTGATGGGCAGTCAATATCAACGGACGCGGAGTTAGTGCTGTTCTTATCACCCCCGAAGGTGTTCATTTTCCCTTCATTGCAGAAATTACTTTTGGCTGCACCAACAATGAAGCGGAGTACGAGGCGTGCATAATGGGAATAGAGGAGGCTATTAATCTTCAGATTAAGACCCTCAATATATTCGAAGATTCAGCCCTCGTTATCAACCAGAATACCGGCAAGTGGTATACACATCAAGAACACTTGGTTCCTTATAGGGATTATGCCAGAAGACTGTTGACGTTCTTCACAACAGTTAAGCTTCAATATATACCATGAGATGAGAATCAATTTGCTGATGCATTGGCTACTCTTTCTTCGTCCATCAAAGTCTTGTGTTGGAACTATGTGCCCAGGATTGACATTTACAGGCTTGACGCACCAACTTATGCTTTCTCTGTAGACACAGTGTCTGATGAGAAACCTTGGTACTATGATATCAAGATTTTCTTGGAAAAAAAGAATATCCAACTGGGGCATCATCCAACGACAAGAAGACCTTGAGAGGACTTGCTACTAGCTTCTTCTTGAATGCATACAGAATTCTGTATAAGAGGAACTTTGACATGGTCTTGCTCAGATGCATGGATAGACACGAAACATACTTGTTAATGCAGGAAGTCCACGAGGGATTCTTCGGTACTCATGCAGGAGGACATGCAATGGCTAAGAAGTTATTGAGATCAGGGTACTATTGGCTTACAATGGATGCAGACTGTTGTTCGTACGCCCGTAGGTGCCACAAATGCCAGATATATACAAACAAGGTGCATGTTCCTCCTAGCCCGCTCAACATCGTGTCATCTCCTTGGCCCTTTTCTATGTGGGAAATTGACATGATCAGAAAGATAGTGCCTACTGCTTCAAATGGTCATCGCTTCATATTGGTCGCGATCGATTACTTTACTAAATGGGTTAAAGCAACATCTTATGCCAATGTCACTCGCTAAGTCGTAGCCAGGTTTTTAAAGAGAGACATTATTTGCAGATACGGATTGCCCGAGCGAATCATTACTGATAATGGTTCCAATTTGAACAATAAGATGATGGTAGAACTGTGTCGGGACTTCAAGATTCAGCATCACAATTCTTCACCTTACCGGCCAAAGATGAACGACGCGGTAGAGGCATCTAACAAGAATATCAAGAAGATTGTGCAGAAGATGGTTGTCACTTACAAAGATTGGCATGAAATGTTACCATTCGCGCTGCATGGGTACCGAACGTTAGTTAGGACGTCTACTGGGGCAACTCCATTCTCCCTGGTATATGGCATGAAGGAAGTCTTGCATGTTGTGGTAGAAATTCCTTCTTTACGTGTAATGATGGATGTGAAGCTTGATGAGGCTAAGTGGGTACATGCTCGATATAATCAGTTGTATCTAATTGACGAAAAGAGATTAGCATCTATCTGTCATGGTCAGCTTTATCAGAGGAGAATGAAGCAAGCATTCAACCAACGAGTATGTACTCGAGAGTATCAAGTAGGCGAGCTTGTACTCAAGAGGATTATTCCTCCAGGTTCAGATCACAGGGGCAAGTGGACCCCAAACTACGAAGGCCCATTCATAGTAAAGAAAGTTTTCTCTGGTGGGGCACTGATGCTCACTACTATGAATGGTGAAGATTTCCAATCTCCTGTTAACTCAGACGCAGTTAAAAAATACTTCGCATAAAAGACCCGCTGGGCACAAAAACATAATTAAAGTCCAGGCAAGAAAAGGACATCCCGGCGAGCTAAAAACAAAATAAAAAGCTCAGGCAAAAGTTAGGGAAAATAAATATATAAAAAAATGTACACCTGCTGAGTTGAAAAGCCACATCGGACAGCTCAGGCAAAAAAGGGTATCCCGGTGGATTGAAAACCCGAAAGGGGAATCCACGCAAAACAAGGGAATAAGCGAACAACTGCGATCCGGGTAATCTGAACCAAATCATCGTTTCATACAATCTAGCAATATCAGAAAGGGTAGGAATCAGTCCCCTCATCTTATTCAGAAAGTAAAGGCAAGAATGGAAAGTCTTGAAGACATGTTGGTCATAGCAGGAAGGAAACGCATTAGAATGCCGTGTACATTGCCATTAGGATAGTTTATTTTCTCAATTTTATGGTAGCTACCTCTTTCCAGGTAGTTGCTTCCTGATGTAAAACTTTGCCTATTCAAAGGCCACTCAATAAATAAATATTCAATCAAAATCCGTGTTGTGTTTTATTTACTTTGTTTGCAAAAATGTCCTGAATTTTTGGTAAAAAGAACATTGCATTCGGAACATGTTGAGTTTTATAAAAAAAAGACAGTGCAGGGAAACATTTAGAAATATCTTTGAGTGTCGGATGGCAATGGATGAACAGATCATATCGTGCGAGTCCCCGGGGCACATGTGTGTATGCTGTTATTGCAGGTTTTGTAGGATGTTGTATATTTCCCCAAGCAGAGAATATTCCCCAGCTGAGTGGAATCCCCCAGAAGGACTCTAAAGCTAATTGAAGAGGTTTCTTCCCCAAGCGGATTATCTTTCCACAAGTGAAGTATTCCCAGCAGGTAGTTGAACACTTGATTTCCCCACAGAGTTCAACATGTCAGAATTCATTTCCCGCAAGGTTTATTTAATCAAGCATCTTCCCCAGCCAAGTCTGAAGATGGTCATTCCCCGTAGAGTCGTTATTGGGATTTACTCCCATTATTGAAATATTCCCCAGAGAAATTTCCAATTTATTATTGGCCAATGTGATACGAACAATTATTCATATCCCCAAACCAGAGTTAAGTGTCAAAGTCTCTTGACCTTGTTCTCCCCTGCAGAGTTGGGATTCTTATTGCCAATTGAAATTCTGTAATGAGATGTCCTAAGAGATGTTCCAACACTTAATAGGACATTTGACAAATTTAACCAAAACTTTAAACAGCAGGAAAAATAAACAACACAGAAGTTTGTTAACCCAGTTCAGTGTATAACCACACCTACATCTGGAGGCTACCAAGCCAGGAGGAAATCCACTATTAGTAATATTAATTCTAGACTTAAACCACCCTGTTTAATCTATCACTTAATACTTACCCAATGCAATTTCTACCTAAGACTCACTTAGATAAGAGTACCCTACTCACTCCCCCTCAATCACACAGTGATTTTGTTTACAAGTTTAATTAAATTGAAGTCACACTTCAAACAAAACAGCTTGATCTTACTTCACAGTTTCAATCAAGTCACAAATGCACTTTTGCTTAAAAGCTCATAAAGTGGTACATAAAAACAACCTGCTATTAAAACACTAGACACCCTATTTTATCTTCTGAAATTCGTACTCAATTCTATGAGTTTCTGTTGTTTAAATAGGTATCTGAATTTTGGGCTTTCTGTAGAATGATCCAGCCCTAATGTGCAGCAACTGTCACCTTGAATTTAGGGTTTGTTACCTCCTATATTCTAGGTGCATTAGGTCTTCTGTTTTAATCTGAATCTTCAATTTAAAACTCCCTACAGATGCGCCTTGTTCTGTTTTTATCCAGCATTAATTAATTCCAGATAGTTCTCCTTAAATATCTCTGATCTGTTAATCAATAATTAATTCTGGTAGCAGGTCTGAGATGTCTCAACATCTGTTGGGACATCCTGAAAAACTGAACTTAATTTATTCACACAATGTCCCAACATCTGATGAGACATCCTGAAATAAGTTCACATACTCTGTTTGCTAATGTCCCAACATCTGATAGGACATTCTGAACTGAATTTAACATTTCTTGTTTGGTCAAAAATTCTGCCAATTCTTAAACATCTACAAACTCCCCCTTTGGCTAATTTTTGGCTAACATCTTTTCTGGTTTTCAGAGTGCAGCAGAAGTTCTTTTTATCAGAGTATATCATTACTTTTCTGTTGATTTTTATTTGAGATTACTCCCCCTCAAACATACATGTGTCCTGTCTTTATCCAGTCTTGTTCCAACAGAAAAACTTATTCAGTTCAGAAGCAAACAAACAGAATTTAAACAGCAATTACATTTGATGTTGTTCTCCCCCTTGGTAGACACAAAATTAGGGGCCAAAGACACTATTTCAGTCATTACATTGCTGTCATTACATTGCTGTCATTACATTTGCCTCACATACATTTGATCACTCAGAATCATCACTCTCAGTTCCCTCCTCAACTTCTGTCTCTTCATCAGCTTCTGTTTCTTCATCAGCAGCACTGTCTTCATCAGAGGCATTATTTGCATTAGAGGCAGCTTTCTGGTCTTCTTCATTCTCCAATCTTTGAATGATTTCTTCCAGTTTCAGCTTCCTTGCTTCAAGCTCCTTGCATGTGCACTTTAGCTCAGCAATTAACTCTTTCTTGGAGATTTAATTCTTAGCAGTTAAGGGACCAGCAGATGTCCCAGCAGGTGCTTTAACATCTGCAGCATGGTGACTTAGGAATAATTTGTAATGAAAAGCCAGGGGGCTCTCTCTTTTGCATGCAGTATCCTTGTCAGTTAAAATCCCAGGATATTGATTGAGTACAATACCACACAGCAATGATGGAAAGGCTATTGGTAGCTTGGTTGCAGAGGAGCTGGAATGCTTCATGGTTTGATCAAAGATGAAAGCTCCATAGTCCATTTTGGTTTGAGTTCCAACAGCATATATAAATCTGGCTAGACCAGTTGAGATTGAGGAAGTGTGGTTAGTAGGCACCCAATTAGATGTACCAATCCTGTTCAGCATGGCATACTTTCTGGTAAGCATGCTTACAGATAGCTTTCCCTTCACAGGCCAAGCTTTGACCTGGTTTGCAGTGATCACTTTACAGACTTGATTATCTGTCTTACCTAGTTCATTGGGTCCATCTGTTTCTCTTCCTAGATACTCATTGATGATTTGAGGAGAAAACTGTACACATTTACCTCTAACAAAAACTTTTCTAAACTCAGAAGACTTACCATTTGAGCAATCCTCCTAAAGATTCACAATGAACTCTTTGACAAGAAGTTCATAGCAGGGAGAGAGGTCTGAGACTGTTCTGAATAGTCCTGCAGCAGAGATGAGATCAATCAGTTCTGTGCACTCAAGTGCATTGCTGCTCAGTTCTCTTTCCAGGGCAACCCTTCTTTGGTACACATACTTCCACCTGTTCACACTAGAGACATGGTGAAATGATATGTTGTCCAAGGGAGCTTCTGGTACAGCAGTTGAAGCTCTGGATGTTGCTGGTCTCTTCTTGGGAGGAGATGTTGGGACATCTGATTCAACATCTGAATCTGATGGTGTGACAGCCTTTCTTTTCTGAGTTTGAACTTTACTCCATTGTTTTGATGGCCCAAAAGAGGCTTTAGTTTTCCCTTTCTTTGGAGAGGCTTTCTTCTTTTCAGGAATTGCTGCTTCAGCTTGCATCTTACCCTTCCTGGACCTGAGTCTTTTGGCTATGCTGGGTTTGACAGATGATATGATCTCTGCATCAGAATCCTGTTCCAGATTGACTATTGGAGGGGATTGAGCAGTCTCCTCATCAGCTTGTTGATCAGCAGGGATTAGATCTTCATCTGAGGCTTTGGTATGATCCTCAGAGACTTTGTCATTATCTTCATTTAAGGCCTTATTCTGATCCTCAGAGTTTTCTTTATCACTTTCACTTGAGGCCTTTTCTTGGACCTCAGTCTGTTCAGCATCAGATGAATTTTCTTTCTCATCTGCAGATGTTCCAACATTTATTGGGACATCTTGTTCTGCAGAAGTGTCCTCTGCAGTTTGAGATGGTTCTTCTTGGGGAGCAGGCATGGTTTGCAATGGAACAGAGATCCCACTCACCTTTCTTTGTTCAAACAGAATTTGGGTGACAATCTCCTTGATTGAATCATCCACATAGTTTGAAGATTTTGGTGGCATGTTAGCAGGAGAAGGAATGCCTCCTTTGGCTTTGCTACAAACTTGATCTTTAGCTCTCTTTGGTGTTCTTGCCTTTTTAGTGTGAGACGCGCTTCCCCTGAGCTCATCCAATGATGTTGATTTCATTGGTACCACAGAAATTGGAGTGGCATGAACCACGTCTTCCTGGTTGAGAACTTCTTCAGATGTTTTAGGGTTTTGAGACATTGTGAAGGAAGAAGGATGAACAGCTTTAGGGTTTATGATTTCTGAAGATTTGAGAGTTAATGTGATTCGCTTGTGATGATATGATGAGACTCTTGATAGCTGCTTATAAGGAATTACTAAATAAATAGCCGTTACAGTCCAAATGATTAGGAATGAAATTCCCAAGGATCTAGTCCAGACTAGCTTTGCCATCTGGAACTTATGCCATGCAATGTCATATGACATGTTGGCACATCTCATTAACTGCTAGATATCACATACACAGATTCCAAGTTTGCCCCTTAAGCTCTCAAATTGTGTAGCATCCAATGCTTTGGTAAAGATATCAGCTAATTGCAGATCTGTAGCAACATGCTCCAATGAAATCACCTTCTCTTCTCTGATGAAATGATGTCTGATATCAATATGCTTTGTCCTGCTATGTTGAATGGGATTCTTTGATATGTTGATTGCACTTAAGTTGTCACAGTACAATGTCATGACATCCTGTGGGACATTGTACTCAGTGAGCATCTGCTTCATCCAAACCAACTGAGAACAACTGCTACCTGCTGCTATGTACTCAGCTTCAGCTGTAGATAAGGATACACAATTCTGTTTCTTACTGAACCAAGAAATCAGATTGTTTCCTAGAAAGAAGCATCCTCCTGAAGTGCTTTTTCTGTCATCAGCACTTCCTGCCCAATCAGCATCACAGAAGCCAGTGAGAATTGGTTTGCACCCATGAAAGTACATTATGCCATAGTCACAAGTACCATTAACATATTTAAGGATTCTCTTGACTTGATTGAGATGACTGACTTTTGGATCAGCTTGATATCTTGCACACACTCCTACTGCAAATGCTATGTCTGGTCTGCTTGCAGTTAAGTATAACAAGCTTCCAATCATGCTTCTATATAAACTTTGATCTACATTCTCACCCTTTTCATCTTTAGTCAGCTTTAAATGTGTAGGAGCAGGAGTTCTTTTATGAGAAGCATTTTCCATTCCAAATTTCTTCACTATGTTCTTGGAGTACTTGCTTTGTGAGATGAACATTGAGTCTTCCATTTGCTTAACTTGCAGACCAAGAAAATAGGTTAATTCACCTACTAGACTCATTTCAAATTCAGCTTCCATCTGCTTGACAAAATGTTTGACCATCTTATCAGACATCCCACCAAACACAATGTCATCAACATATATTTGTGCAATCATGACATTACCTTCATCATCTTTAACAAACAGGGTTTTATCAATCCCACCTTTTCTGTATCCTTGCTTGATAAGAAATGTGGTAAGTCTTTCATACCATGCCCTTGGAGCTTGCTTCAGACCATAAAGTGCTTTCTTGAGTTTGTATACATGATTTGGACAGCTTGGATCAACAAATCCTTTAGGCTGTTCTACATATACCTCCTCATTAAGATAACCATTAAGAAAGGCACTTTTCACATCCATTTGAAATAGCTTGAACTTTAAGATACAAGCAATTCCCAACAGTAGTCTTATTGATTCAAGCCTTGCTACTGGTGCAAAGGTTTCATCAAAGTCTACTCCTTCAATTTGAGTGTATCCTTGAGCCACAAGTCTAGCTTTGTTCTTTGTAACAATTCCTTGTTCATTTGACTTGTTCTTATACACCCATTTTGTACCAATCACATTTATGTCATCAGGTCTAGGTACAAGATTCCACACTTCATTCCTTGTGAATTGACCTAATTCCTCTTGCATAGCACAAATCCAGTATTCATCAGTGAGAGCTTCCTTGACATTTTTAGGTTCTATTTTGGAAACAAAACAAGAACCTGAAATCACTTCTCTTGATCTAGTGCTCACACCTCTGTTGGGATCACCAATTATTAAATCTTTGGGATGATCCTTCTGTATTCTGATGGAGGGAGGTTTGCTTGAATCTTCTGACCTTGTATCATTTTGAGTGAAGTTATATTGATCATTCTTTTCTTCAGCTTCAACCTTGATATCAGCAGATGTTCCAACATCTTCTGGGACATCTGTAGGAGCATCATCAATTATCACATTTATGGACTCCATGATAACATTTGTTCTGTAGTTAAATACTCTATATGCTCTGCTGTTTATAGAGTATCCAAGGAAAATTCCTTCATCACTTTTAGGATCCATTTTTCTCCTTTGCTCCCTATCTGCCAGAATATAGCATTTACTTCCAAATACATGAAAATACTTAACAGTGGGTTTTCTGCCCTTCCAGACTTCATATATTGTGGACAAAGTTCCTTTTCTCAAGGTAACTCTGTTATGGATATAGCAGGCAGTGTTCATGGCTTCAGCCCAGAAATACAGAGGTAGCTTTTTAGCATGTATCATAGCTCTTGCAGATTCTTGAATAGTTCTATTTTTTCTCTCAACAATCCCATTCTGTTGAGGAGTGATAGGAGAAGAGTATTCATGATTGATTCCTTCTGAAGAGCAGAAATCTAAGAATTTTTTATTCTCAAATTCCTTTCCATGATCACTTCTAATTCTGATCACACAGCTGGATTTTTCCCTTTGTAATCTTTGACATAATTCCTTGAATACATCAAAGACATCTGACTTTTCTTTAATGAAATTTATCCATGTATATCTTGAAAAGTCATCAACCACCACATATGCATACCTCTTACCACCAAGGCTTTCAACTTGCATAGGTCCCATGAGATCCATATGTAACAATTCCAAAACTTTGGAAGTTGTCAGATGTTGGAGCTTTGGATGGGACATCTTGGTTTGTTTGCCTATTTGACAGTTACCACAGATTTTGCCATCATCAATCTTCAGTTTAGGGATACCTCTTACAGCATCCATAGATATGATCTTCTTTATGCCTCTGAAATGAAGATGACCTAGCCTTTGGTGCCATAGTTTTACTTCTTCTTCTCTAGCTAGAGAACAAGTTGAAGTGGGGCTGAAGTCTAGTGGCTCCCACATGTAACAGTTGTCTTTAGACCTTGCACCTTTCATGATAACTTTTTGCTCTTTGTTAGTCACTATGCATTCAGTTTTTGTAAAGTTTACACTGTATCCTTGATCACATAGTTGACTTATGCTGATCAGGTTAGCAGTTAAACCTTTAACAAGCAGCACATCATCTAGTCTTGGAACATCTTGACAATCCAAGGTTCCAACTCCCTTGATCTCTCCTTTAGCTCCATCTCCAAAGGTAACATACCTGGATGAATGTGACTTTAAGTTTACTAGCAAATTCTTCAATCCAGTCATGTGTCTTGAGCATCCACTGTCAAAGTACCAGTCTTCTTTAGCTGATACTTTCAATGATGTATGTGCTATGTATGCAGTACTTTTCTTTGACCAGATGAGTTGAGATTTCTTTTGATGCCTCTGCTCTGAGTGTTGTTCAGCTGATCTCCAAGCTTGATTGTTGATTTTGTTCTTGTGTATGTGGCTTTGATCAGTCTGAATGTCAGCTTTTGGTCTCCAAACTGTCTTGATTACTTCTGTCTTTTGCTTAGGAGGTTGCTGATTTCTATGCAGCACTTTCTTGGTACCTTCTACTTTCTGCTTGGAAGGTTGCTGACACATCTGATTTGGATATCCATGTAGCTTATAACAGTGAGGTTTGATATGCCCAAATCTTCCACAGTGATGACATCTCCATCTTTGATATTTTTTCTTCATTTTGTTCTTTCCAGAATGTTGAGACATCTGTTGGAACATTATGTTTGTCTTTGTGTTCTGATGTTGGAGCATCTGTTGAGACATCTTGTTTGACTGTATAGTTTTTGAAGTAGTTTTGCTAGAGCTTGCTTCATCTCTGTTATATCCCAGTCCACTTTTGTCCCCTGAATGTTTATTATTGCAGAGAATAGCATCCAGTGTATTTGAGCTGCTGTTCATCATTCTCACAGATTTGGACATATGTTCCAGCTTAGAATTGAGAAGAGTTACTTCACTTTTTAAGGTATCAATGATTACTTGATCACTTGCTTTTTCTTCTTCTAGTACTTCATTCTGCTTCTTTAGCTTTATGACCTCACTGCATACTTCAGTACTACTCTTGTACAGATCCTTGAAGGCTTGCTCAAGATCTGCATAAGTAAGCTCTCCACAGCTGGAATCACTATCATATTCACACAGTCCAGCTAAAGCAGCAATGTGCTTAGCTGATTCTTCTTCTGAATCTCCTGAGTCTTCATCAGACCAGGTTACAGATAGTCCCTTCTTTTGTCTTTTTAAGAAGTTAGGACATTCCTTCTTGATGTGTCCATATCCTTCACATTCATGGCACTTGATTCCTTTTTCTTGACTGGTCTTTTCAGCAAGATTTGATCTTCTGTTAGCATCATAGGTTCTCTTGTTTTCAGAAGAGTTTGTGAATCTTCCACTGGAATTTGATTTACCTTCCATACCTCTGAGAATCTGTTTGAACTGTCTTGTAATCAATACAAGGTTTTCTGATAAGCTTTTATCATTTGCTAGTTCATCATCTTCTTCTTCATCTGCATTTGAAACCAAGGCAATGCTTTTGTTCTTTTTAGCATGTGTGTCATTCATTCCCATCTCAAAAGTTTGAAGGGAACCAATGAGTTCTTCAGCTTTCATGGAGCATATGTCTTGTGCCTCTTCTATTGCTGTGACTTTCATGTCAAATCTTTTTGGCAAAGATCTGAGAATCTTCCTTACAAGCTTTTCATCAGTCATCTTTTCTCCCAAGGCTCCAGAAGTATTGGCTATATCCAAGATGTTCATGTAGAACTCATGAATTGATTCATCTTCCTTCATTCTCAAGTTTTCAAACTTGGTGGTGAGAAGTTGAAGTCTTGACATTTTTACTTTTGATGTTCCTTCATGAGTTGTCTTGAGGGTATCCCACACATCTTTGGCCAGCTCACAATGATGCACCAATCTGAAAATATTTCTATCAATGCCATTGAATAAAGCATTTAGGGCTTTTGAGTTGCCTAGTTCTGAATCTTCTTCCTCTTTACTCCATTCTTCTTCAGGTTTCAGAACTATTGATCCATCTTTGGTGTTTTGAACAGGATGTTTCCATCCAACTTTTACTGCTCTCCATGCCCTGTTGTCAAGTGACTTTAAGAATGCAATCATTCTTGGCTTCCAGTAGTCATAATTAGAACCATCCAGTATAGGTGGTCTATTTACTGACCCTATGTCTCTGTCCATGTTACAGAATTTGTTTTCCCTAGATCTCACCCAGTATAAACAGGCAGGGTGCCTGCTCTGATGCCAATTGAAATTCTGTAATGAGATGTCCTAAGAGATGTTCCAACACTTAATAGGACATTTGACAAATTTAACCAAAACTTTAAACAGCAGGAAAAATAAACAACACAGAAGTTTGTTAACCCAGTTCAGTGTATAACCACACCTACATCTGGAGGCTACCAAGCCAGGAGGAAATCCACTATTAGTAATATTAATTCTAGACTTAAACCACCCTGTTTAATCTATCACTTAATACTTACCCAATGCAATTTCTACCTAAGACTCACTTAGATAAGAGTACCCTACTCACTCCCCCTCAATCACACAGTGATTTTGTTTACAAGTTTAATTAAATTGAAGTCACACTTCAAACAAAACAGCTTGATCTTACTTCACAGTTTCAATCAAGTCACAAATGCACTTTTGCTTAAAAGCTCATAAAGTGGTACATAAAAACAACCTGCTATTAAAACACTAGACACCCTATTTTATCTTCTGAAATTCGTACTCAATTCTATGAGTTTCTGTTGTTTAAATAGGTATCTGAATTTTGGGCTTTCTGTAGAATGATCCAGCCCTAATGTGCAGCAACTGTCACCTTGAATTTAGGGTTTGTTACCTCCTATATTCTAGGTGCATTAGGTCTTCTGTTTTAATCTGAATCTTCAATTTAAAACTCCCTACAGATGCGCCTTGTTCTGTTTTTATCCAGCATTAATTAATTCCAGATAGTTCTCCTTAAATATCTCTGATCTGTTAATCAATAATTAATTCTGGTAGCAGGTCTGAGATGTCTCAACATCTGTTGGGACATCCTGAAAAACTGAACTTAATTTATTCACACAATGTCCCAACATCTGATGAGACATCCTGAAATAAGTTCACATACTCTGTTTGCTAATGTCCCAACATCTGATAGGACATTCTGAACTGAATTTAACATTTCTTGTTTGGTCAAAAATTCTGCCAATTCTTAAACATCTACAAATCAAGGCACTTTGCTTGACGCTCGTCTGCATTTCCCAACTCTCGTCTGTGTTTGATATTTGCTTGTTGCTTGTCTGCATTCCCCAACATTCGTCTGTGTTTGTTATCTGTTTAAAGTTGGTTTGCATTGTTTGGATACTCGTCTGTATCGTCCCTAACCCTCATATGTGTTAGGTTATATCCATATGTGTTGATTTGATAATCACTCTGGTACTCGTCTGTATTACTACTCCAATGCTCGTCTGTGTTGGATTTCTGGTATTCGACTGTACCAGTGGCTGATATTCGTCTGTATCATCTCCTGAAGCGCTCGTTTGTGTTTCTGAGATCATCGTTTGATATTCATTTGTATCATTGACTTATGGCACTCATCTGTGTTCTCTTGATGATCATCGTGTCGCTCCCTCGAAAAGACACCTGGGTCAGATAGGGTACAGACGCGAACGGTCGGCGAAAGGAGAAAATGAAATGAAGGGAATAGAGTCGCCAGCTAGGCATTTTTATCCGAAGGAAAGTTAATGATGAATAAACCTTGAAAAAAGATGGATAAGACGGTTGCGAACCAGAGAAACTGAGAAAGGGGGTTGGTTACAACCTGGGAAGGTATTAGCATCCAGATTGTCCGTCGTACTCGACGGGATCCACGCTTAAAAGATTGTGTTTAAAAGGGGTAGGTGTATGTGTTATCTGTGTGCAAAGGCTGGAAAAGAATATACAAGTGTCAGTGCAAAAAAGCGAAGTGAGGTGCTCAGGAATGAGGCTTTAAAAGAATGCTGAAAGAGGGGGAAGACACAAAGACTTTTGTTCGATAACAGTTAAGTTATGCCTACGTATCCTCTCGTGCAATGAGGAAGTCAGAACACCGTAGTTCGACTCAAAGAGACTGAAAGATAAATTGACTGTGAACTGCCTGCTTGTCTATGCTCAAGTGTACGACTTGTCTGGCTCAAGTGCTAACTGTCTTGCATTAGACGGAAGAAGCAAGTTCTCGCTTATGAGTGAGTGTGATGAGAAAAGAATCCCGAAGGAGACGATTATTGATTTTTTTTTTGTGTTTTCAGTTTTTTATTGTCTTTGGAGTTTGTTATAAGTTAATGAGCTTAAGCCTAAATCAAAGGCTTGTAAACTCATTATGTCCTCCCTGATTAGGGATAATGAGAATACTTTAAGTATGAGATAAGCATCCCAACTTAATTGCCATGATGATGTAGGATTAAGATCATTAACCTACTTGTGATTATTTAGATGTTTTTGGGTTTCTGTTTAGTGTTAAGTAATGAGTTTAAGCCATAATCAAGGATTAGTGAACTCATTACACCATCCTAATAGAAGGCTAATAGATGAGCACACTTAAGCTGAGGAAGATACCTCAACTTAATCCATGGTTAGGGATTAACCTCATGACAAAATAAGCCTTTATTAAATGGATTTTAATTAAAGGATGAGATTAAGAAGTGAGTTTTATGATTTGTAAGACAACTTGAGGGGGACTTGTCCATTAACACTAGGGTTAGTCCTTCTTAACCAATAAAGGAAGAATTAGAACCCTAATGCAAGGCCCAAGTTACAAGCTATTGTCTTAGTGATTATTAAGATGGATTGATTAAGAGGTTTAAACAAATTAAGGGTTTAACACTTAGGATTAAAGTTATACACTCCATCCTAAGAGAAGGATGCAGGCATAACCCTAATCACAAAGTCTTAAAACCTTAAAGGTTTAGTCTCTAATGATGAGGTGATAAGAGAGACACAAAGAAGACTCAAAGGTAAAAGCTAAAGGGGGACTAATTACAACCCTAATCATTGTCATGCTTGGATGTTCCTATGGTTTGTAAGGCTTGATAAAGATCTTCAAAGAAGCCACCAATGGAAGAAGCAAATGAGAGGAGGAGAAGCAGAAGAAACAAGTTACTTACTTCACCGAAGAAGATAAGTAACTTGGAGAAAGAAAGTGAATGATAAACATGAATGAGCAAGATCACTCTAAGACAAAGAAAAATGCAGCAATGATGCATATGAAGAAGATGAAGAGAAATGAGAAGTGAAGGCAAATTAACTTCTCAAGTTACTTACCACCTGAAAAGGTTAGCATAAGGAAAGAAATGAAATGAAAATGAAACACATGCAAAGGTAAAACCAAAAACAGAATCACACACATGATGCAAATTATGCTATGAGATGATGCAAAGGCATACCAAGTGTTATGAAAGTTCATACAAGAGATGAGATGCAAATGAAGCATGCTTTGAAGTCTGAAAACATATGTATGTTTATGAAATGAAATGGATGCAAAGCATGGCAAATGTATGAATAAATGAACAAGAAAATGTTCAAGAAATGTCTTAAGATGTCTAAGATGGCATACAAGTGCTTAGAATGTCATGGTAAGTTCATATGTTCATGCAATGCAATGTAAGATGCAAGTATGGATGCAAGATTAGGGTTACATGAAAGGGTGAGATGCAAATGTCAAAAACAGAAGCAAATCACATGATAAAAAATTGCAAATGAACTCAAAGGAACCCCAACCCCATATGATATCACACCCCAAAGGAGAAGGTCCAACTCTTAACCTAAAAGAAGTTATGATTTTTCTAAGTTAACTAGGGTTTTTGGGTATCTTAAGTGGAAAAATGTAAATCAAATGGAAACTGCAAGATAAATTCATGGCAAAAATATCCTAGAAACTACATGCTATATAGAAAACAATGCAAAAAGAATCATTGTCAAACCCTTCATGGTTAAGCAGAAAAGAATTTTGAAAGTTAGGGTTCCAAAAAGGGAATTTTATGAACCCTAAATTCAAGAAAAATGTCAAAGTTGGATCAAAACCAAAAAGAAGTTTGTATCAATGGTTTGACAATGTTTCTAAATGTCCTAAGATGCAATGTGATTTTTTTTGGAATTTTTGGAAACCTAAATGGTATTTTAATTAATTAATTTCCATTAATTAATTAAAATAAACATTTAAATAATTTTAAAATGATTTTTTAATACAAAAAAAAAATTGGATGGAGAAAAATATTTGAAGTTGAAATGCAGAAGGAAATTTTTTTATGATTTTTCTAAGTATTTTAAATAAAATTGACAAAATAAATGGATAAAAATGAAATAAAAATGAATTAAAGGGCAGGTCAACTGATCCAATGGACTAGGTTTAAACTTGTGTTCACTGTGCACGCAGATGAGGGGCTGGGATTGAATTTGGCTTAATTAACTAATTAACCTAATTAATTAATAATTAAACTTAAGTGAAGTGATCTGAACCATTCACGCGCGCGGGAACTAAGATCCTAGGGCTGACATTTAAACCTGGCCACTAAACCCTAATTAGGGTTCTAAACACTTTCAGGTGACCGGAGCTAGCTCCGGTCATCTTCTCCGACTAGCCAAACATGCTATCTCACTTAATACGCAACCCTAAGCTTTCAAACTCTCCAGAAATGATCCTCACCTCACTCTAAACAAGAATCAACCAAGAAATTTCATTTATTTCACATGAACAACTTGAATCAAAGCAAAACGGAAAATCAAACAGAAATTTCAGAAGCTTGTGAAATGCTTAAAACACAACCATTTTCGAAACAAATCATATCATGGCAATCAGGGGAACACATAGAATCATTCTATAACATAAAAGAGAAGTTCTGGAAATTTTTTTGAAGGTGGCTACCTGAACTGAAGCTTTCACTTCTAGAGCTTTTGGACCTCTTCTTTTGTGCAAACCCTCTTTGTTTGACCCCCTGATGATGTTGCAGTGCTTTGAAGGAGATTAGAATGGCTGGATTGAGTGGTTGCACTTCAACTGGCCTGAAATCGTGTTTGTGTTAGGCTGGCTTTCAGGGCTTGGTAATGGTTGGGAAATGCTCTAATGGTGATGGTGAGTTGAATGATGAAGTTTGTTTTGAGTTTGAGTGGCTGAGCTGAGTGTTTCGAAAGCTTTTGCTTGAAGGTGATTTTTTTGGAGCTTGGTGTGTGGGATGATCTGAGCTTGTGTGTGTTATGTATTGGCTTTCTTTTAGTCCACATAACATTGTTTGATAGGTCAGAAAGTGGGTGGTGGCCTGTGGTGATTGGTATGGGCAAGTTGCCAAAATGTCAATATTAGGTGTACTTGAGGTATGGGCTCATGTTGCAGCTGTTTTAGGGCATGTCCTGGCTCAGCAAAGATCAAGGAGAACCATGGAAAATGTTTAGGGGTGATGCAGCAAGTGTATGAGAAGTTTCATCCCCTTTTGCAAATTTGAAAAGTTTTGGCCCCTTTTGAATTACTTGAAGTTCAAGGCATGAAATGGAATGATTCTTTGGGCAATTTTGGTCACAATGCATTGTATTATGTTTATATGATGCTTAGAGAGTGATTAGAGGTCACAAAATGACTTGGTATGTGAAATTGCAAAAAATCCTCTTTGGTGTGAAAGTGAAAATTATAGGATTTTTGTCAACTTTGCAAGGCCATAACTTGAGTCCCATAATGAATTAGAACATGTTCTTGTACTTTTTGAAAAGGGAATGATCCAATCTACAACTTTCATGACCAAAATTTTTTCATTTGAAGCATTTTTGGTTGAGAAAGAGGAGGTTGAAAAACTTTCCCAAAATGGAAAGTTTCCATTACAAGTCATTTCCATTTTTAGCAACTTTTGGTTTAGCTCAAGTTTCTTCAATTTTGTGAACTTACAAGAACTTAAATGATCAAATAAAGATCATATAACTTCAATTTGATGAAAAATCCACTTTGGTTCCATTGTTGGGGGCCTGATTTTGCTCTGACTTGCTCAAGAAGTTACCCAGTGAACATATGAATTCCACAATGAATTTCTTCATCAAACTTGGTAAACATGATCCTTATAACATATTGAGACTATTAGAAACAAGAATGACCAAAAAATTTGGAGTTATGGCCTCTGAAACCAAAACCCTAATTTCAGGTCATCTGTGCAGTGAAACCCTATCTCTGCTTCCATGCTTTCCAAGTTCTTGTGATTTCTTGACTTCCTTGATCTTTGAGGGATATAATATGATGATAGAACATACATGGACCCTCTTGGAATGATTGGAGACCTTTAGAGTGGCTCATATGGATCCTTGGATTGCTCAGATCACAAACCCTAGATGCAGATGAACTTGAACTATGCAGATGAAACAAAACTGCAATGTGATATGATATGCTTAAACTAATGCAAACATGAAGGATCACAAGCAATGGTGTGAAATTGGTGAGGGAAAATTTAGGGTGTTTACACATCCAATACTCGTCTGTGTTAAAGAGGTTTGATGTCCTGACGGTGGGATTAACCGTCAAAATGGTTACCGGTCCTGGCGTAACGGGTTATCCGAAGGAGGTTCATCTGTCTCAGAGACCACTTATCTACACAAGATTTGTGAAGAGCGTTCGTTCAATCCTGATGTTACACCTGGCGTAACATGTTATCTAAAGAAGACTCGTCTGTCTTAGACCATATATCTACGGAGGATATATGAAGAGGGTTCATCTATCTTGTTTATGCATGTCTATCCCACAGACTTAAGTGCATCACCGGTCTGGGCGTAACAGGTTTATCTGAAGGAGTTTCGTTTGTCTCAAGTCATATATTTTTGTAATGTATAAAGAGGGCTCGTCTGTCCATTCCTGGCGTAACAGGTTTACCTGAAGAGGGCTCGTATGTCCAGTGCCTGGCGTAACAGGTTTGCTTAAAGAAGACTCGTATGTCTAGGTTTTTCTTATCTGGCGTAACAATTCATTTTGGAAGGAGCTCGTCTTCTTTGTCTTCACTTCAGTCACCCAGAGTGTTATTTGGTTGGGTTTATTTCCCATTTTTTCTGCATTCTTCAGCAGAGTGCAAATTTCAGGTCTTCTTGGTATCCAACCACAGTTTATCTTGAACGGTCGATAGCCCGTGCTATCGTCCTTATCAGATTAACAGTTGCTTGGATAGGGGCAGCTGTAACACCCCAAATTTGCCCTCTTCTTTTTAGCATCATCATCATATCATAATCATCATAAGCATGGCATATCCTTAGCATTTTTGCATAGAAAAATGAAGCATAACATTCTCATGTTCTAGCATTAGGCATATGATCAATCATTGGTGCATTTGAAGCCTTACAAGTCAAAGCAAGAGGTCAAGTGACATTTCAAGAGTCTCACAAGGTGTTCTTATGTCCTATACAAGCTCAAGATTCTTTACAAGAGCCCAGAAGGTTGAGAGATCATCAGATGATCCAAGAGGGAGCAATCTCCTACACAAATGACTTCAAATTAGGGTTTCATGATCAAGCAGGGATTCTTTATGACTTTGGCCATTTCATGTGGGAAAATTCCTTCATATGATATGTGAATGCTATGGATGAGATTCAGTAAGAAGATTCATTGAGGAAGGCAGTTATTTCATCAGTTACTTGCATAAGTAGAAATTGGTCAAACTAATTATTTGAAAAGTCAAATGTGGCAATTCAAGGGTTCCAATACTATTTTTCAAGCCAAGGGATGTTCTTAAGGTCATAAAATAGGTTTGACAAAGTCAAAATTCAAGGATTTAGGGTTTTGGCAAGGGTTTCCATTTTTGGCATATGACATGTAACTAAACTATCCAAATTTGGTAAGTTTTGCCCTAATCTTCAAAGCTTTCTTTCATGACCAAAATGACTCCAAATGAATTTTCCTTGAACATGAAAGTTGTAGGAAATTGTCTCCCATTTTCAAAAAGTACAAGAACATGATCATAGCCTTCATGGTTTGAAAGTTATGGCCAATCGAAATTCACTTGTTTTTAGGGTTTTACCATATTTCCAAGTTCCTACCACTTTGCAAATTGTCATGTAATGCATTTCTAAGCTATCCTATGGACTAATTCTGGTCATAAGCATCAAGGGCAAGACATGAAACACATTTGGCTCAAGAGAATTCAACAAATTTGTGCATGGATTAAAGGGTATTTCACAAAATGCATTTTTGCAAAATCATGAGGAAAGCATGATTCACTTACATCCAATGGCCAAGATTGATTCAGGGATAATCAAGGGATGAAATGGAGTCAACATGTGCACACGGGGAGGGGATTGCATGAGTAAATGACATCATTGCAAAGTTCATGCTCTTTTTGCAAAATGATCCCTCTCACACTTTCCTTGCCACAACAATTTCACAAACCCTAATCAGCCTAGTGTGTACATGATATATAAGTCATTTGTGCCCTTGATGCAGCCTCATACTCACTGATCCTCTCACTTCAAACTTTTTTTCTTCCTTTGCAAATCCCTTAGAATCACTCAATCCTGTGACTTATTTCAAGTTTTCTTTGTATATTCATAACCCTGGAAGCATGAGGAGCAAGAATATACCGTTGGTTTAAGCTGCAAGGCAAGATTTGATTCATCACCATTCAAGTGCAAATACACTCAGGTTCCAAGATCTAGAGGTTTTCAAGTCCTCTCTTGCATTTATTTTGCAAGGAGAGGCTCAAAGGGGTTGATCTGCACCTATATGAGCTCTCTCTTAGCTTGTTTCAAGATCTTCAATCTCAGGTATACTCTGAAATATTTGGATCTGGAATTGTGATTTCATGTGTGCTTATTAATCTACATGCTATGCTGAGTACACTGAGCTTGTTGAATTTGAAAATGGTTAAGAATTAAGTGAGATATGTGGATTTTCAGGTTGATGTATGATTTTATTTTTGTTCGATCTGGCTTGATCTTTGATCTTTTGTGAATTTCATTAGCATATTTGGATTCACCATGTTTTAATATTTGGATCTGGAGCTTGTGATGCATTTCTGTGTAGTTTTGCTCTTGTGTATGAATTTTCCGGTGACCGGAGCCAGGGCTCCGTCACCAGATTCTGGAAATTTCAAATGAAGAAGATGATGCCATGGTCGTTGGATATTTGATCTGGATGGTTGTGGTTTGGCCAGCGCATTAAAATTAGACCCTCCTTTGCACGTGATCTCTTTTATGTTTTAATTCTGAATTGATCTTTGTGTTATGCACCACACCATAGCTCTCATGCACTCACACACTGATTGGTTGATTTGTTGACTGAGTGAATCCATTGACTTGATTTCCTGCCTTAGATTAATCCATTGGTTCACTATTTTCCTGATTTTTTGTGAATTTCCATCATAATTTTTCATAAACCTGCGCAGACCATTGGGCCTCCCCTGCTATTCGCACCCCTCCCTTTCTTAAGCCCAATTATTTTGAACTAAATTGCTTACTGAATGCCCTCCTTCATTGCCTTTTATTTTATTTTCTTTTTTATTTTTCAGTTTGGTTTTTGATTTTTAAAAATAGTTAGAGGTTCACAAAAATCACCAAAAAATTCATGACTGTTTCTTTTAATTTTCTTTAATGTTTTATATTTTTATTTTCCATTTATTTTTAATTTCCACGTAGGAATTAATTTTCACTTTTATTAATTGTTTTGAATTCTTTTTAAAGGCATGATGACTTGTGGATTTTATATCTTGATCATCAATTTGAATTTTGAGTTGGTTCTTTTTGCATTTGATTCATTTTAGGATGTAGTTTGTTGTTGATTTTTCTTCTGATTTTTAGAATCTTGCATGAATATTTTTGGCAATTGACTTGAGCATGAAGTTTCAAAACCCTAATTGGTGTTCTCGAGGTCCTTTGACCTAGTTTGCTTTTGATTATGACTTTACTCTTTTGGCATGATGTTATCATTTGATTAATTAACATTTGAGCTTAATTGTAGAATTTTTTCATAAGTCTTTGATTTGATTTGAATTTCCATGTGAGATTGCTTTAATTTTGCTTCTTCTTGTTAGCATGCTTAGTTCTTAGGCTAGGAGGGCACTTGTGCCAACTCCTATAGGATGTTTAGAGGTGTTTTTTATGAGGTTTGATCCATGGTCCTTGCTTAGTGTGTGTGCTTTGGAAATTTTGGTGTTACTTGTCTTTGAAGTTTCTCACAAATGTATGCATGTTCACCTCACTTTCTTTGTTAATCCCCTCTCTTTAATGCTTATGATTGAGTTTGTATGCTTCTTCCCCATGTTTGGTCATGCTTCTTAGGCACATGTTAACATGTTTAGGCTCCTGGTTTTCAAGTGATGTTGTTGCTTTGATTGGGTGATCATTTGTTTGTTCTTGCACTTATGCATGTGTCCACTTCACTTCTCCTTCTTGTGATGTTCATGATTGAACTTGTATGATATTTTCCTTGGGCTCTTGTGTTGTTTGTGCTCATTCTTATGTTGATGAGGTTCTGGTCTTGTGTTGTTTAGTGCTTGTCTAACTTGTGGGGTCCTTTGTGTTTCATTTGTGTTTTGCTTTCTTCATAAGAGTTTGTGAAATTTGGTAATAGTTTGTATGCTTTACCTCTTCCTTGGTTTGCCTTGATGATTGAATCTTAGTGCAATAAATGGTGGCTTTCACTTCTGGTTGTGATTTTTAGAGTTGATCTTTTGCTTGTTTATGCTTCACTTGAGTTTGTTTGATTTTATCTTATCATATGTGTTTAGTTCTAACCATTTCAGGGGCTCATGGTAAGTGAAGTGTGGAGATTATCCACATTTCATTTCTTCATCTTCTCATGTGCTTTACTTTCTATTTTGCCTTTGTTGATGTGCCTTATGCCATCTTGTGTTTCAACTTGTTATCTTCCCCCCTTTAGAAGCAACTTATCTCCTTTAGAGGAGTAAGTTGTTCTCTAGCTTCTTTCCTCCTCTTTCTTCTCTTCCTCTTGTTTTCTTCTTCTCCTTCTTAGGATAATTTGAACCACACTAACCCTAGGACCACATTTGCATGATAACTTTAGGATTAGACTTCCCCTTTAGTTTTTACCTTTGAGATCCTTTTGGTGCTCTCTCTCTCTCTCTCTCTCTCTCTCTTTTCTCAAAACTAAACTTAAAAAACATTAATAATAGTTGAGATGACTTCTCCCTTTTGTCACTCTCTCAAAGAAAATAATAAAAATACTTCTTTACTTTAATTCACCAAAACACGTAATAATACAAACAAGTTAGTGAATTTAAATCCTAATCTTAGGAAACAAGTTTGAGGATCTTCTTCATTCTTAATGGACTTGTTACTCATTCTATTTTGGGATGTGGTAATAAGGACATGTTCCTTAGAAAAGGTTTTGCCTTCACTTCCATGATCCACACACCATAAAAAACTCTAAAAAACACTGTACAAAAAATAAGCGTCCTTCCTTCAGGAATTCTCTTCTCACCTCATTCACTCTTTACGTACGAACTTGTCACTACTTGTCACTTTGCAAGACGGTAACACACTCGTCGTCCGAGCCTGCAACACCTGAGCATTGACATAGGCAGTTCAAGCCTTAAAACACAAGCAATCTTTTCCACCCCTAGTTAGGGGAACTACGACGACTCTGATCCTCATGTCCAGTGAGGTACGTAGGCAGCGGGGTAGGGCCCGTTCAAGCACAATCTTTATTTTCCCTACATTTTTCCTATTCGTTTCTTTTTTCAGTTCTTGCTATCTTATCCAGTTTAGTTCTCTTTTGAAACAACTTTCATTCCTTCACCCTTTGAAATAGTTCCTTTGCAAGTGTGGATCCCGTCGGGTACGGTGGACGATCTGGGGTGCTAATACCTTCTCAGGTCGTAATCGACTCCCGAACCCAGATTCTTTGGTTCGCAAGACCTGTGTCCTTCCTTTTCGTTTCTTCTGGTTTGTGCATCATTACCATTCCTATTCCTTCGGGATAAAAATGCCTGGCTGGCGACTCTACCCTTTTCCGCGTCACTTTCGCGTTTGTATCAGGATGGAAATACAGGGAGCGACACTCGGTTAGCGAGCCCTGGAAAGTTTTGAAAAAAAATAATTTTGGTTATTTCAAAAATCTGTTTTCTCGAGGTGGTTTAGGTATCAGACTGCTATGATGTTGTAGAGTTGTCGTATAATATATTTTAGAGGCTATATGAGTAGAATTAGTAATTATATGATGTATGATGATTACTTGATTTTTCCTTGAGTTATGAAGTATGAGTATATGATGTCGAGGTATGTTGCTAGATGAGTATGTAGTAGGATGTTCTATGAGTATGTAATATGATGGCATGAATGTATATGAGGAATGATGATTAAATGATGAATGTGAATGCAATGTTTATGATGTTTTGAGGATGATGTGTGTATATTGCGTCTTGCATTCATAACATTGAATTATCATGGGACTTCGGTCCATTGGTAGCTTCAATCCCATTGTGTGGATTGAAGTGATATGATGTTATGATCTGCTCCCTTTGTGGAGGGTTGATGGCCCAGTGTCCATCCACGAGGATGTTTCAGTACCACATGCATATTAAGAGGTTGCATATCATTCTTAATGACATAGCATGATTTGCATTGATTTTTGTGTGATGATGAGAATTACTCGATGTTGTGTATAAATGAGTCATGATTGAATTGTTGATGTTGTTGATGTTTTTAAATTCTCATTTCTATATTATTTTATTGAATGTGAATTTACACACCCTTCTTGCCTTCTGGTGATGGTCTATTATACCATCCTGCAGATAATCAAGGTTAGTTTGGTGCGTGCTTAACTCAGAGGTAACGATTCGTCGAGTTAGTTAGAAGTGGAGTCCTGCTCTGTGTCCAGTAACATTGGGATGGGTTTCACTTGAGTTGTTTTGTTTTATTTAAATTGATATGTTGTCACTGTTGAGTACTTTTTATTAAATGTATCCCATTTTGATGGAGTAGAAAGGGTGTTACACTTCCTATCAAAGACAACTTAGTAAAGAGAAGAGCCATATACCAGGATAAAATTAGGTGTGTCAGCAGGTGTGGTGAGGTTGAGTCGGCATCTCACCTTTTCTTTGAGTGTGATAGATATGGAGGTATTTGGCATCAGGTAATCAAGTGGCTTGGAGTTCAGACAGTGCTGCCAAAAGAGTGTGCAAACCATTTAATGCAGTTCAAAGCTGTATGCGGCAGCGAAAGTAGTACATGAGACAAAGTCAGAGTGATGTGGCTCGCAAGTGTTTGGTGCATTGGAAAGCGAGGAATAAGAAGATTTTTAGCAACAAGACTGAATCAGAGGACCATATATTTGAAAATATCCAAAGGACATCGTGGAACTGGTTGAGTTCTAATAGCAATAATAAAAAATGCTAGGTGTCGCATTGGTATTTGAATCCCAAGGTAATCTTTCGTTAAGAGGAAATGAGAAATATCCGAATTAGGCGATTTTGGTAGGGGTCCTGAGGCTGACCTTGGTCGAGCAGTATGAAATTATCTCAAATTTATAGCCGACAAAAGTTATGACAGGCTGAATCAATCCTTATTCTGGACTCTGCAATATGTTTTTGTGAAGTATAATGCAGTCCTAATTCTATGGAGCTAGGTTTGGTTTTGTTGGAGAAATGTTATGTGGCTTGGTTGGTGGCTTGTGCGCTCGGGCCTTGCAACATATTTCAGGACTATGGCGTGCTCTGATGCTCAGAAGGTGCAGTTCGGCACCCATATGTTGGATGAAGAGGTTGAGGATTGATGGGATAATACCTGTTAGAGATTAGAAGGAGCTAGGGTTGCCATAACTTGGAATGTGTTCAGGAGGTAATTTTTGAGTAAGTACTTCCTTGAGGACGCTCGTGGTAAGAAAGAGGTCGAGTTCTTAGAGATGAAGCAGGGGAACATGACGGTGGCAGAGTATGCTGCCAAGTTTGAGAGGTTGGTGAAGTTCTGTCCTCACTACAACCGTGATGATGCTAAGTTGTCCAAGTGTTTGAAGTTTGAGAATAGGCAGAGACCAGAAATAAAGCAAGCGATTAGTTTTCTGTAGATCCACAATTATGCTGAGCTTGTGGATAAGAGTAGGATCTATGATGAAGATAGTCAAGCTCGATCTTCTCACTATAAGCAGGTGAGTGAGAAGAAATACAAGGGTCAGTTTCAATGGAAACCTTATGCGACTCCAACTGACAAGGGGAAGCCGAAGGGTAAAGATGGGAAGAAGCCAAATGGGGGAATAGGTTCCACTCCTCTCAAGTGTTATAAGTATGGCGAAGCAGGTCACAAATCTGATGTGTGCATTGATACAATGATTAGATGCTACAAATATGGTAAGAAGGGTCATATGAAGGATGGGTGTACAAATGCTGGACGAACTTGTTTTAATTATGGCGAAGAGGGACATATCAGTACTCAGTTCTAGAAACCGAAGAAGGTTGCTACTGCTGCTCAGAATACTAGTAAAGTGTTTTCTTTGAGTGGCTTAGATGCTCAGAAGAAGGATAACTTGATTTGAGGTACTTGTTTTATTAATGATGTTGAATTGGTTGCTATAATTGATACTGGTTCTATTCATTCGTTTATTTCGATTGAGTGTGTGACCATGTTGAATTTACCTTTGAATGTTATGAATGGAAATATGTTGATTGAGCTGCCCGCTGACGGTTCAGTTACGACTAAACGTGTGTGTTTGAAGTGTCCTTTGACCATTTATGGTAAGGATTTCTTGATGGATTTGGTGGGCTTACCATTACGCCATATGGATGTTATGCTCGAAATGAAATGGCTGGAATTTAACTTTGTGCATATCAAATGTCATCCAAATACAGTAAAGTTTCCAGAGTTTAGTGATTGTAGGGAGATGATGTTTTTATCTGTGAAGCAAGTGGATGAACTTCTAGCAGATCAAGCCCAGATGTTTGCCTTATTCGCAGCATTACAAGTTAACCGTGAACAAGTAAGTGTTGTGTTACCTGTTGTTAGAGAATTTCTTGATGTGTTTCCAGATGACATTAGTGATTTGCCTCCAGAGCGTGAAGTAGAGTTTCTTGTGGATTTCATACCAAGTATTAGTCTAGTGTTGATAGCTCCCTATCGGATGTCAGCTTCAGAGTTGAGTGACTTTAAGAAACAACTTGAAGAACTTCTTAAGAAGAAATTTGTTCGTCCAAGTGTTTCTCTGTGGGGTGCTCCTGTGTTGTTGGTTAAGAAAAAGGATGGTAGTATGAGGATGTGCATCGATTATCGAAAATTGAATAAGGTGACTATCAAGAATAAATATCCACTTCCAAGGATCAATGATTTGATGGATCAGTTAGTGGGAGCTTGCGTTTTTAGCAAGATTGATTTGAGGTCGAGTTATCATCAGATTCGAGTTAAAGCAGATGATATTCCGAAGACAGCTTTCCAGACGAGGTATGGTCACTATGAATATACTGTTATGCCTTTTGGTGTATCCAATGCACCTGGTGTATTCATGAAGTATATGAATCAGACTTTTCATTAGTATTTAGATAAGTTTGTAGTGGTTTTTATTGATAACATTCTGGTTTATTCAAAGTCAGAAGAAGAACATGAAGGACACCTGAGGATTGTATTACAAGTGTTGAGAGAGAAGAAGCTTTATGCTAAGTTGTCGAAGTGTGAGTTCTGGTTAAAGGAATTAAGTTTCCTTGGCCATGTGATTTCTAGTGGTGGGATTTCAGTGAATCCTCCGAAGATTGTTGTTATGTTAAATTGGGATACTCCGAAGTCTACTACCGAGATCAAAAGTTTTATTGGTTTGGCCAGTTATTACCAAAGTTTTATAGAGGGTTTTTCTAAGTTGAAATTGCCTCTGACTCAATTCACTCGAAAGGGTCAGGCATATGTGTGGGATATTGCGTGCGAGAAGAGTTTTGTTGAGTTAAAGAAGAGGTTAACAACTGCTTCGGTTTTGATTTTGCTGAATCCCAATGAACCTTTTTGTGGTATACTGTAATGCTTCAAAGATGGGTCTTGGTGGTGTTTTGATGTAGAATGGTAAGGTAGTTGCCTATGCTTCGAGACAGTTATGTGTTCATGAGAGGAACTATCCTACCCATGACTTAGAGTTAGCAGTCATGGTTTTTGTGTTAAAGATTTGGAGACACAATCTGTTTGGATCGAGGTTTGAGGTGTTCAGCAATCATAAGAGTTTGAAATACTTGTTTTTTATCAGAAGGAACTAACCATGAGGCAAAAAATATGGTTAAAGATGTTGAAGGATTTTGATTTTGATTTGAGTTACCACCCTGGTAAAGCTAATGTAGTCGCAGACGCTATGAGTAGAAAGACTTTGCATATGTTGATGATGATGGTGAAAGAACTTAAGATGATTGAGCAGTTCAGAGACATGATTTTGTTGTGTGAGACTACATTCGAGAGTGTGAAACAAGGTATGCTGAAATTGACGAATGATATTGTGGAAGACATCCGTTTAGGACAACAATTAGATTTGAAGTTGGTTGATCAAATGGCTTTGATTAACCAAGGTAACAGAAGAGAGTTCAGAATTGATGAAAATGGTATGATGAGGTTTCAGGATCGTGTGCGTGTTCCTGATATTCCAGAGTTGAAGAAGAGTATTCTTGAAGAAGGACACTGAAGTAGATTGAGTATTCATCCTAGCGCAACTAAGATGTATTATGACTTGCAGAAGTTGTTTTGGTGATCGGGTATGAAAAGAGATGTTACAGAGTTTGTGTATGCATGTTTGGTTTGTCAGAAATCAAAGGTTGAACATCAAAAGCTTTTAGGTATAATGAAACCGTTAAGTATTCTAGAATGGAAATGGGATAGCATTTCTATGGATTTCGTGACAGGTTTGCCGAAGATGGGGAAGGGAAATGATTCCATTTGGGTGATTGTTGACCGATTAACTAAGTCGGTGCATTTTTTGCCGATGAAGATTAATCATTCCATGTCGAAGCTAGCAAAGATGTATATTGATGAGATTGTGAAGTTGCATGGGATACCGTCGAGTATTGTGTCGGATAGAGATATGCGGTTTACGTCAAGATTCTAGAAGAGTTTAAAAGATGCTTTGGGAACTAGGTTGAGGATGAGTTTTACTTATCATCCACAAACGGAGGGTCAGACAAAAAGGACTATCCAATCTTTAGAAGATTTATTGAGGGCATGTGTGTTAGATCATGGGGGTGCGTGGGATAGTCATTTGTCGTTGATTGAGTTTACTTATAACAATAGTTTTCATGCGAGCATTGGTATGGCTCTGTATGAAGCATTGTACGGGAGGCGGTGTAGGACTTCATTGTGTTGGTATGAGTCAGACGAGAGTGTTGTTGTAACACGGTGGGAGAACTGACTTGGGCATTCTTGTTTCCAAAAACTATGTTGCGGATAGAAAGAGTCGCCACCGACTTTTATTTTATCCAATAAGGAAAATGAATAAAAGAACTGGAAAGACCTTTAAAAGATTTGAGTTCGGGGGGTAAGTTATACAAAGGGAAGGTGTTAGCACCCTTTGTATCCATGGTTATCCATGGGCTCTTAATTGCTTAGCTCACTTTACTTTTGTTTGAAAAATAGTGGTGGAGTATTTAGAAAAATATTTAAAAAGTCTTTAACTTTTTAGTGATCCTCGTATGGATGTATACAAAGTGTTTAGTTTGAAAGTATTTGAAAAAAGTGGGGTGTAAAGAGTATTTTGAAAAAAAGTGAGCAAGCATTTAAGAACTACTTACCCTAAGTTTGCAAGGTCTTTCTTGTTATTTATTTCTTTTAGGGGTAGGACTGTCCTTACTATTAGTGAGTAAGTAGTCTTTACCTTGGACGTTTAAAGGGACGGGCGTAGGGTCATCGTATGGTCATAAAAGGCAACCTTATAGGGGTATCTTAGTAATTCGAAGGGACGATCATCATTTTTGTAGGGTCATCAATGGACTAGATCTTTTGTTCATAGGAAACTCGAAGGGACTATGATCTTTTATCTAAAGGGACTTGATGATTTTATTCGTAGACAACTTTTACTGAGATACCCCCCACGTTCGCGGGACCTGACCATATTTTCGTAAGGCAACCAATAGGAGAAACCCTAGGAGGTGCAAATGGCGATCGTATAATGATCGACTTACGTGTGTGAATATTACATCCAGATATTTATCTTGGATTTAGTGGGCTAGGTCCAATTAATTTAGCATACATTCTTTTCACACCCTAGTTTACTAACCATGCAATTTATATTTTTGCAGAAAATAAAAAGTGGGAAATAAAAGGTCCTAGACTATTACATCATGGGGAGGGAGTACATTTGTCTTTAGGGGATTGCAGAAAGTAAAATGCAGAAATTAAACCTAATTAGCTATTACAGACCGTGAACAATTACATAATCAGAAAAGCGAGAAAAATAAAGTTACATAAGATCGTACATCCTATACAATTTTTCTAAAAAAATAATAAGAAAGTAAATAAAGAAATTAATTAAAATAAATTAAAATATTAGTTATTTTGGGGTTATGTTAAAAATTAGGGTTATAAAATCATGATTAAAGTTAAAATCGATTAAACCCTAATTACAAAGTTAATTATAAATTAATTACAAAATTAATTAAAACCCTAAAAACTAACTTTTTATTTATATATAAAAAATATTATTTGAAATAAATGATTAAAAAGTTTTTTTTTGTGAAATTATTTAGAAGTTAAAATAGTTAATTAAGTTAGTTAATTATAACTAATTAGAATTAATAATAATAATAAAATAAATAAAACAAAAGAAAAAGAAGGAAGAAAAAAGAATGGGTGGAGGCCTGGTTCGAACCCAGGACCTCCACCTCCCAACATAAGAACCTTTCCACTGGGCCATCATCACATGCGCGTTAGTAAACCAACAAAATATTATTATAAAACAAAACCAATTTTGAATTTGAAAAAACGCGCGCAGGAGTCTCCTTCTTCCTTTGTCGTTCTCGTTAGAATTTTACCTACAGTCGTCTGTAGCTAAAGCTTGTAGTGACGGTTTTTGCCCGTCACTAAAGGTCTTGCAAATTGAAAAATTCATAATACATAAAATAAATACATTTTAATTACATAAATCAGTCAATAGTAGTCCTCTAAGTCCAATTGATCCATCAATTTCATGTGAAATCACTTCTATGTTGAATTCCCAATTTCGACCTCAAGAACCCTAACAATGGTGGTTGGTCGAATCTGCATCACACTTCAAATTAATTTGTCTAGAAAGCATCTACACATCATCACAAACAATATTAAACAAACAAAATTAATTCATGATGCATAAATCTAAGGAATCGATTATTCAAGAATGTGACATAAAAACGAATTCGGTTTGCATGATGTTGCATGATTTTGATAATGGTGATGATGCATTCATGTTTAGAATGCTTCAAGGAATCTATTGGAACCTTCAAAAGCTTTTAAAAACAGCTACAAATGAGAAACCAATTTTGATTTTTTCTTGAAAATTTTAAAGTGTGGTTAGGGTTCTTTAGCTCAGAAAATTCATCCTTTGGCTTGTATCCTTATTGTATGTTTATAGTAGATGGAGATTAGGTCATATTTTGGGCCTTTGTGATGGATTTTGAAGTTACTTGAGGGTGAAGAAAAGATGTTTCTAATTTGGTCAATATTTGAGATTAAATCATACTTTTTTGGTCTTGCACGAATTTGGACACTTACAATCATCATAAACATCAAATATTTGATCCCAAAATAGACCTAAGATCAAATATTTGATTTTTCAATATTTATCTTAATTAAAATTGAATTTAAATAAAATAAATCCAATATAATATAAAATAAATATAAAAAAATCAGATATTATGATCTACGGGTCGTTCATGATCTTATAATTGAGTTTGGGTTGGAGAAATATGGGCCCATTTGGAAGAAACTTGAGTTTTTGCCATTTTTGCTTCATACACCTCCTCAAAATTGCCCAACTTCAACAATGCATAACTACCTCAATTTTTATCTTATGTATGTTTTCTAGGACTTTTTGGAAATATAAGAGTGTCCTCTAACTACTCCTTTTGGTCCCATGTCAATTTGATCTTCCATTTTTAAGTTATGAGCTTTTGAAAAAGTTGACTTTTTGTTGACTTTTCAAAGGACCTATAATGTCTTGGCTTTTATCTTTCAAATGAAGCATTTTTGGCCTTGGCTTGTGAGACACAAAGTTGTAGGGAATTGAATTTCTTTCAAAATGAGCTTTGGATGGGAAATTTTTGATGAAGTGTGTGAATGTTATGGCTGGTCAAAGTACAATTGACTTTTCCTGCACAAAACCCTAATTTAGTAACTCCTGATTCTTGATGATTCTGAGGTTCCCTTAATGAATCATGATCAACCCTTGATAAAATGATGAATTTCACCTCATAATATTGATGTTTACCAAAAATCTTAAAGTTTGACTTTATGTTAACCACAATTGACTTTTTGCCAAGTTAACTGATTTTTGATTATCTAAGCATCTGACTGACCAAACTTGTGGGGAAAGTCTTGAAACTTGACATGAGGATTCTTTGAAGTATGTGGGATGTAATGAAGTCCACTTGAGGATTTATAAGTGCAATTTACCTTGGGAAAATTAAAACCCTAATTTAATATTCATTGTTAAGGAGGAGGCTTTGTCTGATGAAACCTTGAATCCCTTTGAGCAATTGAGAATCTTGTGACCATTAGGAGACCTCTTGAAACATATTATCTTGAATTTGTGAGGACAAATTTTGGGGTACAACAACTGTGCTCGGACCTGATATTGTGCTAGAGATGACTTAAAAGGTTAAGATGATTCAAGAGAGAATGAAGACTTCATAGAGTCGTCAAAAGAGTTATCATGATAAGAGGATGAAGACACTTGACTTTCAAGAGGGAGATCATGTCTTCTTGAGGGTTACTCTAGTGACTAGTGTCGGGCGAGCTCTGAAGTCTAGAAAGCTCACTCTGTGTTTCATTAGATAGTATCAGATTTTGCAAAGGGTCGAAGAGGTGGCATATCAGATTACATTACCACCGTTACTTGCGAATTTGCATGATGTGTTTCATGTGTCACAACTGAGGAAGTACATTGCAGATTCGTCGCATGTGATTCAGATGGATGATGTTCAAGTAAGAGATAATTTGACTGTGGAGGTTTCACCAGTACAAATAGATGGCAGAGAAATGAAGCGATTAAAAGGTAAAGTGATTTCCTTAGTGAAGGTATTATGGGGTGGACCAGCTGGTGATAGTTGGACTTGGGAATGAGAGGATCAGATGAAAGAGTTGTATCCAATGTTGTTTGCTTCAGGTATATTTTCGAGTACGAAAATTCTTAAATAGGGGAGATTTGTAACACCCCAAAGTCGATTTTAAATTAATTGATGCATTTTCTTGTGAATTTTGATGTTTATGATGTTATTTGATGATTTGTGGAGTTTTGGGGATGGCTTAATATATTATTAATATTAGAAATATTAAGTTTAGTGGATTTAGTTACTATTTGAGATTAAATTAGATAATATAAGAGGAATTGGAGGATAAGGGTATTGTGGTCTTTTGGTTGAGGATAAATGAGAGTTTTATGGGGAAAGACTAAAGAGGTCTTAGGGGTAAGAGTGACAAAATAAGGAAAGTTGGAGAGTATGATCATTTAGAACGATCGCACTTTTGGGAGAAGATCTCTGAAGAAAAGGAGAAGCTAGGACTTGAAGGTTGGAAGGATTTTTGAAGTGATTACCAAAAAAGCTTATGAAACTTAAGGTATGGGGAGTATCTTCCTTTCGGTATTATAATGTGGGAATGGAATTACGGGTTTTGAGGTGTAGTTTAGGGTATAGGGTTTGATTGATAATTGTGGGTTTCGATGATGATTTTATGAATATAATGTTATTAGATGATGTGTTTGATGTTATCGTGAGGAATGCTGATGTTGATGATGTCTTTATGATGTATTGCTGCCAAATTTTGTGTTTTTGGGGGGTTTTAGTGCATATGAAAGAATCTGGAAATCGCAGAAGATCTGCAGAATTCATGAAGCTCGCTTAGCGAGCACAATCCGAGAGCTTGGCGCTTAGCGAGCCTGGAAAGTTTTGAAAAAAAATAATTTTGGTTTTTTCGAAAAACTATTTTCTCGAGGTGGTTTAGGTCTTAGACTACTATGATGTTGTAGAGTTGTCGTATAACATGTTTTAGAGGCTATATGAGTAGAATTAGCAATTATATGATGTATGAGGATTACTTGATTTTCCTTGAGTTATGAAGTATGAGTATATGATGTCGAGGTATGAGGTTAGATAAGTATGTAGTAAGATGTTCTGTGAGTATGTAATATGATGACATGAATGTGTATGAGGAATTATGATTAAATTATGAATGTGGATGCAATGTTTATGATGTTTTGAGGATGATGTGTGTATATTGCGTCTTGCATTCATGGCATTGAATTATGAGGGGACTTCGGTCCATTGGTAGCTTCAATCCCATTGTGTGGATTTGAGTGATATTATGTTATGATGTGCTCCCTTAGTAGAGGGTTGATGGTCCAGTGTCCATCCACGAGGTTGATGGCCCAGTGTCCATCCACGAGGATGTTTCGGTACCACATGCATATTAATAGGTTGCATATCATTCTAAATGACATAGTATGATTTTCATTGATTTTTGTGTGATGATGAGAATTACTCGATGTTGTGTATAAACGAGTCATGATTAAATTGTTGATGTTTTTAAATTCTCGTTTCTATATTATTTTATTGAATGTGAATTTACTCACCCTGTCTGCCTTCTTGTGATGGTCTATTATGCCATCCTGTAGATAATGAAGGTTAGTTCGGTGCGTGCCTAACTCAGAGGTAGTGAGTCGTCTAGTTAGTTAGAAGTGGAGTCCTGCTCTGTGTCCAGTAACATTGGGATGGGTTTCGCTTGAGTTGTTTTGTTTTATTTAAATTGATATGTTGTCTCTGTTGAGTACTTTTGATTAAATGTATGCCATTTGTGATGGGGTAGAAAGGGTGTTACACTTCCAACCAAAGACAACTTAGTAAAGAGAGGAACCATATACCAAGATAGAATTTAGTGTGTCAGTGGGTGTGGTGAGGTTGAGTCGGTGTCTCACCTTTTCTTTGAGTATCCTACATATGCAGGTATGTGGCATCGGTTAATCAAGTGGCTTGGAGTTCAAACAGTGCTGCCAAAAGAGTGTGTAGACCATTTAATGCAGTTCAAAGCTTTATGCAGCAACGAAAGAAGTACAGGGGACAGAGTCAGAGTGATATGGCTCGCAAGCGTCTGATGCATTTGAAAAGCAAGGAATAAGAATATTTTTAGCAACAAGACTGAATCAGAGGATCATACATTTGAAAATATCCAAAGGATGTCGTGGAACTGGTTGAGTTCTAATAGCAATTATAAAAAATGCGAGGTGTCGCATTGATATTTTAATCCCAAGGTAAACCTTCGTTAAGAGGAAAGGATAAATATCCGAATTAGGCGGTTTTGGTAAGGGTCCTGAGGCTGACCTTGGTCGAGAAATATGAAATTATCTCAAATCTGTAGCCAATACCAGTTCTGGCAGGTTGAATCAGTCCTTATTATGGACTCTACGGTATGTTGTTTTGAAGTATAATGCAGTCCCAATTCTATGGAGCTAGGTTTGGTTCTGTTGGAGCAATGTTGTGTGGCTTGGTTGGTGGCTTGTGCGCTCGGGCCTTGCAGCATATGTTGTGGTGCAGAGGCGCTCCGACCTGTTAGTTGACATGTCTGATGGGTTGACTGCGGGAGACACATTGTCTTAGAGCTTTGTTCATGCGGATGTGGTGGCATAGGTTACATATGCTTGTTTGGTCATTGTGGGTCTTTTAGATGTGTTTCTGCCTTAATATTTTAGCAGGAAGTGCTTTATCAGTAGACTTAGATGCATTGGATTTTTCAGTAGTTTTAAACTGGTTTGCTTAGTCTGGCAGTTGTTTTGATTGGGCGGTGGTTTGTGTGTTCACTGGCTGGACAAATTATTTTGAACTATGTATGTTGTTTGCTGTTCTTGTGCATGCCTCATGCCAAGATTAGATTTTTCTTAATAAAGTTTAGCCTTTTAAAAAAAAAGTTCATCACACAACAATCTTCACTTCATCCGTTTGGTATCATCCAAGCCGCATACTTCACATGCTAAAACGCTACAACCATACATATACTTGCACCAAAACGCAGTAAAAATGGACAAAACACACAAGATTAAATCAACACAAGAACACACGTTATGTGCACTAAACAAAACGCAAGGAGGACAAGAATAAAAGACAACACTTTAACAGTGAAGCACATCAGCTGATGAACACGGTAACTCCGTGACCAAAACGCGTGGAAAATTGCTCAAAACAACTTCAACTTTCAATTCAAAATTCACTCTTCCAATTCTATAAATAATGCTCTTATCCATTCAATTCACCAAACTTTGAGAGCCTCTTGAACCCATGCAAAAACACCTTCAAATTCAGAAAACTCCATTAAAGCTTCAAACCCAAAGCTTCGAAAATCACTCCAATCTTCATAAAAATTGTTTCTAAGAGTGAAATTCTTCACACAAAAACAAGAGGAATATTAGAGAGGAAGAATTGAAACCTTGCTTACCAATTTGAAGGTAGTTCGAATTTTCCATTAAAACTTTGAAGCTCCGATTCGTACAAATCTTGCATCGACGGTTAAATTTGTTTGCATATTTGAAATCCTTGCTCTGTCTTGATCAAAACGGTGCCTTGTTGGAGCTCCGTCACTCCGAATTGATGGAGCTCCAAATTTGAAAAGTTTTGGAGGAATAGTAGCTCGCGTGTCTGTTCATGAGAAGAAGAAGTTCTTTCTTTTGAATTTTCTTTTTACATATTTATCTTTTTTTTATATAAAATTTTACCCCATACCCCTACAATTATCCTTATACCTTAAATTTTTGCAAATATTCCAAAACTATCCTTGTTAATATTTTTTAATTCTTTTAACTTTTTATTATGCCTTAAAAAAAGAAGAAAAACACTGAAGGAAATTACCCAATAATAACTAGATAACTTTAGGTAAAGAAATATGGAATAATTTTTTATCAAACTGGAAAATAGAAAAAAAGAAATCTGGTTGTTGTATTTATCAAACCAAATAACTTATATATAAGTTATCTCGTTTAAAGTATTTTAGGTAGCAGTTCATGTTAGCTTGATTGAAGGAAAGTTTGGGATCAATTGGAGATTAGACTTTATTATGAATTATGTTTCTTAATGTATGTATGATGATTAGAGTGTTATGGAAATAAGGTGATAAATCAAAGTCACACATTTTGGATCTGTTTGCAATTTCATTTTTCTACTTTTAATTCATATTCTCAACTTAATTCATGGATGATATGTATTATGAATGTTATGATTATGCTGCTTTCAAATTGATTTGTTTTCAATTTAGTTATCCAACTTGATGTATGATGTAAGTGATTAAATGTTAGTGTTAATGGATGGTTAATGACATGTTATGCTGCAAAATTCGTGTGTGCTTGCTTTCTTCATTTTGATTCACTTCATTTAGCATGTATGATGAAGGGTGTGTGTATGGCATGAAGAAAATGCTTCAAAGACGATGATGATGGTACAAGGAAAGAGTCATGAGCCGATGATATACTAGGAAGAGGGAAGATTCGTTGGACTCCCACAAATTTGGAGACCTATTTTATTTTTGACTCCAATGTATTTCTTTTTTGTATTATATTTTTTTGACTTTTTCTTACTGCATAATAAAAATTAAAAAAGAAATATTAACAAGGGTATTTTTGAAATATTTATAAAAGTGTAGGGGTATATAGATAAGTGTAAGAGTATGAGATAAAATTTTCGTTTTTTTATTATTGGTTTAAAGAGTTTGGTTTTTGGACTTAAGAATGTTTTGAACTCATTTACTATACACATATCAAATGCTGCGCCATACTCCCTTTTATTATTATTATTATTATTATTATTATTATTATTATTATGGATTATAAATATTAAATGCATATTTCTCTTTATCTTATTATTATTTTTTCCTTTTGGTCGATGAGATCTCTGATTCTATGATTGTTGATTTTCAAAGATGTTTAATCTTCATTATTTCAAATCTATGGATGAATGATCATTTGAATCATTCTCCATACTTTGGAATCGTGATAGGTTGCCTTTGATAAACCAATGTTAAATCTCGATTAAGATTAGACTGTTAGCACTTTTTCTTTTAGTGTGACATGTTTTCGGAGAATGATCCATTATATCATTTCTCTAACTTGTATTAGCACAAATATTTTTCACCTTAATTAGTGTTGGCTGACCTCATTTGTAGGGTAATTACTTCGTAAATTACTCGGCGATTGCTTAATATAGACCTAAATGCGTCCCGAATTCGGAATAAAAATCCAATTAGATACTTGCACTTTCGTGGACCGGACCTCGTGTTGGTCGCGTAATCCCAAAGTGATCAATATTTTTGCGTTAAGATCCAAGACTTGTGAAGTTTGATGCATAGTTTCTTTGGGTATCACAATCATTTTTCAAACTTCATTGAATTTGGATTTAATCACCTTGATTGATCACTATAGTGTAAGATACTAAACATAATTAATTACTTTCTTTTTGGCGGTGGATGATTAATTTCGACACACCATTATTATGTACATATTATTATTATTATTATTATTATTATTATTATTATTATTATTATTATTATTATTATTATTATTATTATTATTATTAATACTACTATATTACAATTCTATTATTTTTTGCACTTTAATTTTTCTTTAATTTCTTTCTCGCTTCTTTATCTCCTATATTTTTATTATGCTTTTATATTGCTTTATCATTCATTATCATATTTATATTCTTGCTATTATATTATTGTGTTGGTTTTTCTTTTGTCCACTTGGACACAAAAATATTAATAAAGGCTTAAACCATAGAAAATTTAATTGTTCTCATCTTGGACTATTGGTTACTAGTCTATGCTTTGGAGTGATTTACTTATGGACAACTTTGAAGTATTGATGAAATTTTGTACTTATAATTAGGACTCTTATCCTTTTGCATGGAAGTGTTAATCATTGAAGACTTGTCTTTATTTGGCGTTGGCTTTTAAATGCTTAAGAATGAAATTCTTATTAATGCTTTGAAGTGGCCTCATTTCGGTTAGATCATTCTTTTCCCTAGCTTTTATTTTATGTACTAGGTTAGCCTCTTCATCTCTCCCCCCTTCTTCAATTTTCAAAACTTCCCTCTTTTTCAAAGGATTTTCGTTTTCAAAATCATCACCTCTATAATAAATAAAACCTTGACTTTTGTCAAGTGAATTTTATTTACTACTTCAATTCAAGTGACTTTCATCTTGACTTTAATTCAAAAAATAAAAAGAACCAAACTCATTCAAGTTGTTTTGTTTCTTTGTGCACTTTTGTTTGTTTTCTTTACAAGTGTCGGTTATGAGTCATTATTCTTTAGTCGGGTGCAAGTCTCTCAATCTATATGGTTGTAGTTTGATGTAATTGAGTCTCTTGTCATTCGTGGGGGTTTATTGGCATACTCGTCGATTTTATCCGAGTTGGCGCCCTCCCCATAATGATGTATGAGTCCATGCCCTCATTCTCATGGAAGATTTGTTAGGCTATCCACTTGAAAATGACAAAATCTTTTCACTTAATAAAATCAATCATAACCAACCTTTTTCACTATTTGTACCACGAACTACGGAATGTTGATCTCGCATTGCACGTTGTGGGTATGTAAGCATGAGGTAGTAAACCTCTCCAAACACAAAAACATTAAAAATTAATTCTTCTCTCATCCCTCTCCTCTCATTTCCAAATATTTTCAAACCAAAAGCAATAAAATTTTCAAAGGGCTCCCGTGGAGTACCACAGACATTTTGGGTGCGTAAAACCTTCCCATTTTGTAACATATCCCCTTACATGATTCTCTGATTGTTTCTTTAACTTTTTGCTTTTAGATTCATTTGGATTTATTCGCTCTTTTTTCCTTTTCCACTTGGAATAAAATAAAAGTGCGGTGACGACTCTATTTACTTTGAGTTAAGTTAACTAATAGCTTACACTCATGATTTTACTTCTACATTTATATTCTCTTATTGTCAAAACCTTTCTTTTTAAAAAATAAAAAATCTTTATCTTCATTTTTTATTATTTTGTTTTATTTCTTCTGGGTTGATTTTATTTTGTCACTTTCTTTCTTGTTTTTTGATTTACTTTTCTGGTAGATGATATCATAAAAGGTCAAATATGTTCGATTTCATTAAATCGGTCAAGTTTGATCAATATGAGGCCTTTTAGTTTAGTTTAGTTTATTTAGTCATTTTATTTTCGATTTATGGTCGATGAACATCTAGATCTTGAGATTTGTCGTAAGCCGATTTAAAATCTCGATTAAATGACGAGACCATTTTATTTCCCTTTTGGAAATTCATTTTTAATTTAGCTTATTTTATTTTAACGTTTATTTTATTTTTATGGTCGATGAACAACTAAATATCTTGAGATTTATCGCAAACCGACCTGAAATCTCGATTAAATGATGAAACCATTTATTTTATTTTATTTTTGCATTTTAATGCATAAATTGACACTCGACTCCTCATAGAACGATTCTAACATTGAATCGGTTCTAAGGTAGTTAAATAGCTACATTTCGATGCTTTCGATTAAATTTCAAGCTCCAACAGCTCCGAATAGTTTAGGACACTTCACACATGCTTCCTCTTGGGCAAATACAATGAACCCTTTTATTTCGTGCAATCCCGTGTAATTTACTTTGTATCCCTATCCCATTCCATTTGCACTCACTTTACTTTTCTGCTTTATTTATCGTTTCGATCGCTAGGAGCACCCTTAGGGACTAGTGTCGATTTCACTTAGTTTGTGAACCCCTTGTCTAACGCCAGGTGGTTTTACTCGCACACTTGCACTTTATTTTTCGGTTATGGTTTCGTTTTCTAGGAGCATCCCTAGGGACTAAGAATCGGATCCACCTAACCTTGCGAGTCGAGCGCATTGTGCCTTGCTAACAAACCAACAAATAAACCTCCATTTGCATTTACTCTTGTGTCGTTCCCACCAAATGACACAGGGCCAAGAGGGGTACAGACGCGAACGGTCGACGAAAAAGGGGATGAGAACACACAGGAGTGAACGCAAGAGAAAGAAAGAGTCGCCAGCTAGGCATTTTTATCCCGAAGGAAAGGTAATGCTGCATAAACCTAGAAAGATATGGATAAGACGGTTGCGAACCAGAGAGACTGAGAAAGGGGGTTGGTTACAACCTGGGAAGGTATTAGCACCCAGATTGTCCGTCGTACTCGACGGGATCCACGCTTAAAAGATTTGTGTCTTAAAGGGGTAGTGTCAGTGCAATTTGTGTATCAAAACTGGAAAAGGATGCAAGTGTCAGTGTAAAAGAATGTGAAGTGTATAAATGAAGTGTCAGTGTAAGAATATGAGTGAAATTCTCAGGACAATGAGGCTAAAAGAATGATGATGGAAAGAGGGGGAATATACAGAGACTTTTGTTCGATAACTGTTAAGTTATGCCTACGTATCCTCTCGTGCAATGAGGAAGTCAGAACACCGTAGTTCGACCCAAAGAGACTGAAAGATAAAATGACTAGTGAACTACTTACTTGCCTATGCTCAAGTGTATGACCTGTCTGGCTCAGGTGCAAACTGTCTTGCATTAGACGGAAGAAGCAAGTTCTCGTTTATGAGTGAATTAGATGAGAAAAGAATCCCGAAGGAGACGATTATTGTTTGTTTTTGTATTTTCAGTCTTTTATTGCTTTTGGAAGTTTGTCATAAGTTAATGAGCTTAAGCCTAAACCAATGGATTTAGTAAACTCATCACATCTTCCCTCTGATTAGGGGTAATGAGAATACCTTAAGTGTGAAGTCAGCTTCTCACACTTAATCACCATGATGTAGGGTTAAGATCATTAACCTACTTGTGATTATTTAGATGTTTTTGGTGTTTTTTGTTTGGTGTCAAGTAATGAGATTAAGCCATAATCAAAGATTAAACATACTCATTACCCCATCCTAATAGAAGGATAATAGATGAGAGTGTTTAAGCTGAGGAAAGCTCCTCAACTTAATCCATGATTAGGGATTAACTTCATGACAAAACAAAGCCTTTATTAAATGGATTTTAGTTAATGATAAGATGAAGAAGTGACTTTTAGGGTTTGTAAGACAACTTGAGGAGGACTTGTCCATTAACACTAGGGTTAGTCCTTCTTAACCAATTAAGGAAGAATTAGAACCCTAATGCAAGGCCCAAGTTACAAGCTTGATGTCTTGATGATTATTAGATGGATTGATTGAAGGATTTAAACACATTAAGGGTTTAACACTTAGGATTAAAGTTATACACTCCATCCTAATAGAAGGATGCAGGCATAAGCTTAATCACAAAGCCTTAAAGCCTTTAGGGTTTAGTCCCTGATTATGAGATGAGAAGAGAAGACTCAATGAGACACAAAGGTAAAATCTAAATGGGAGACTAATCAGAACCCTAATTATTTCCATGCTTGGTTGTTCCTAAGGTTTGTGAGGTTTACAAGAAAGATCTTCAGAGAAACCACCAGGAAGCAGGTGAAAGGAGCAAAGAGAACCAAAGTAACTTGCTTCATTTAAGAAGACAAGTCATTTGAAGCAAGAAAGTAATAAGAACAAGAATGAGCAAGCTCAATCTCAAGCACAAGACAAAATGCAGCAATGATGCATAAGAGAGATGAAAAGAGTTTGTGAGAAGTGAAGGCAAATCCACTTCTCAAAGTAACTTACCACCTGAAAAGTTAGTGAAAGAAATGCAATGCAATGCAAAATGAGATGAAATGGGATGATGCAAACCAAAACCAGAAGCATGTGTGTGATGTTGATAATGATAAGAGATGATGCAAACATGAGGCAAGGCATGAAAATGCTCAAACAAACATATGGATGCAAGAGAAGCATGCTTAGAACCATGAACATACATGAAAAGTTATGGAATACAAATGACATACAACATGGAAAATGAAAGATGCAATGATCAAACATGATTCTATCATGTCCTAGGATGTATTATGAATCAAATGGATGCACAAAATGTCAAGGCAAGTTATGGTATGCAAACAAATGGAAGATGGATGCAAATGAAAGCCCAAATTAGGGTTTATGATCAATGCACAAAACAAAAATCAAAACCAGAAGCAAACATCATGATAAAAAATTGAAAATGCATTCAAAGGAACCCTAAACCTATACAAACTCAATGCCCAAAGGAGGGGATCCAACTCTTAACCTAATGAGAGTTATGAATTTCCTAAAATTGCTAGGGTTTTAAGGTACCTTGTCAAGAAAAATGTCAAACAAATAGGAAATGCAAGATCAATTCATGCCAATTTAATCCCATAAACTACATGCTATACAAGATGCAATACAAGAAGAATCAAGGTCCAACTCTTAAAGGCTAGGCAGAAATGAATTTTTGAAGATTGGATCAAAATAATGCATTGAAATGAAATTAATTCCATGGAAAATTGTCAAAAGACATCAAGATCAAAAACGAAATTTGGTTTGAGAGTTGGACAATGTTTCTAAATGGTTTTAAATGCTTCATGAATTTTTTTTGTGATTTTTAAATACCTAAAAGTATTTTTAATTAATTAATTCTCATTAACTAATTAAAAATAAACTTTTAAATGATTTAAAAATAATTTTTAATGCAAAAAATAAAAATAAAAATGTTTTTGGTTTCTGAAAATTAATTGAACCTTTGACAAAAAATTTCAGAATTTTTAAAGATGTTTTACTATTTTTAATAAATTGTAGAAAACAAAAGAAATTAAATGAAAATAAAAATGAATTTAAACTGAAAATGAGAAAGTATGCAAATCAAAGGGCCAGCATTCAAACTTGGACACACGCGAATTGACTTGGCGCGCATCTGGACGGCCAGCATTCAAATTCACGTAATTAAGACTAAACCCTAATTAATTAACCCTAATCACTCTCAGATGACCGGATTTTGAATAATTAGGTTTTATGAATTAATCTAAATATAATTTATTTATACAAAATATAATATATACAATAAAATAAATGTTAGATAATTTTAATAAAGTTTAAATTTTAACAAGATTTTGAATTATAAATAGTAATAAACATTTTATTTTAATATTTATTCATTAATTAACTATAATATAAATAAATTAAATGAAATAAGAAAAAAAATAAGAAAAAGGGACTTACCTGGGGCTGGGATTCGAACCCAGGCCCTAGGCTTCAATCTTTGAGTCCTGCCTCCACAACCACCAGGCCAGCGTGCGCTTGGTGAGAACAAACAGATGCCAATCATTATATTTTCAGCCTTATAATAATGTGGAATATTAACAAAAAAATAATGTGCAAGCCAGGGATCGAACTGTGTCCCTCAAGGTCTTTCATACGCGCACCTTACCACCAGACCAATCAACGTTTCCTGAAATAAAACATAAAGCAATTGTAAAAATATTATGACATGTTTTTTGAATTTTCTGATGGCGCCAATTCATCATCTTCTTCCTCAAAATTTCGCAGGTTTTCCTGCGAATTTTGCTATGCATTTTGTTGCGAATTTTCCTGCGACCCTAAACCTGCGAATACCATATCTCAACAAATACATACAATTTCATCAAATTGATCGTACCAATGTGATCCTTGCAGTCCATACAGTAAAAACATGTTAATGAAAGGCATTTATATAAGGTGTATCATGAAACCCCAAATTCGAAGGTGAAACCCTAACCATGGCACTTTCTTGTTTATACACTTAAGCTTCGATCAAATGGTCCAGAATCATTCTAAACATCCAAACAAACAACAATATGAGATCAAATCACGTTTATAATGCACAAATGTTTGAAATCGAAAATTAAGAAAAATTGAAAGAAACGAATTCGGTTTAAGCAATTCAAGGTGTTTTGGATGCAATGAATGGTTGGGATTGCATCATTGATGTTCAAAGAACATGTTTGAACCTTTAGAATGCTTTGAGAACACCTCTAAGGGAGAATCCAAATTGAGTGTTTTTTGTGAATTTTGAAAAATTAGAACTTACACTTGAGGCTGCAAAATTCGTCCCTAGTGCTTGCAGTGTCTTCAAGTATTTATAATGATTGAATTAGGTCAAAAAGAATGGATCTTGTATCATGAAAATTGATTACTTGATTATGAAGAAATCTCTCATCCAAAAATATCAAAAAAATCCAATATATTCTTACTATTTTGGCCTAGCACGAATTTGGATGTTGATAATTGGTCTTGAATAGTGTTGATGACTTTCTAGAAGAAGAATCACCCTTAAATATTGATTTTTTTGATTTTATTTTGATTTAATATGTATTTAAATGAATAAAATTCAAATAAATATTAAATAAAATAAAAAAAATCAGAAATTACATGGGTGGGTCGTGCTTGGTGTTATATTGAAGTTTGGATCACAAGATTGCAAGCCCATTTGGAAGAAATTGATTTTAAAGCCCTATTTTCTTCATACACCACTCAAAATTTTCCCAACTTTGCAAGGGCACATATCCTTCAATTTTAATGCTATGAGGGTGTTCTTGGACATTTTGGAAAGCTTGAAGATTCCTCTAACCAACCCCACTGGTTTCATGTCCATATCATTTACCATTCTCAAGTTATGCCCTTTTGAAGTTGTTGACTTTTTGTTGACTTTCAAAAGGACCTATAATGTCTTAGCTCATACCTTCCAAATGAAGCATTTTTGGGCTTGGCTTGTGAGACACAAAGTTGTAGAGAATTCAATTTCCTTAAAAATGAGCTTTGGATGAAGACTTGGTGATGAAGCATGTGAAAGTTATGGCTGGTCAAAGTTCAGTTGACTTTTATTGAGGAAACCCTAATTTAGAAACTCCTGATTCTTGATGATCTGAAATCTCCTTGATGAATCATGATCAACCCTTGATCAAATGATGAATTTTACTTCATATACTTGATGTTGGCAAAAAATCATGAAGTTTGACTTTGGTTTGACCACAGTTGACCTAGTTTGACTTTTTTAACTACTTTGACTAATTTTGACTTATCTGATCATCTGACTGAGCAAACCTTTGAGAAAAGTCTTGAAACTTGTCATGGGGGTTCTTACACACATATAAGAGGTTATGAAGCTCACTTGAAGTCTTGGAGATTCATTTAGCCTGATTAAAGCCAAAACCCTAGTTTTGGATGCACTACTTAGGAGGTGCATTGTCTGAGGGAATTGTCAACTCTTCTGACTATTTGTGAACTTTGTGAACCTTGTGAACCATCATAAAATGTCTTGTGAACCTTGTGAACCTCATGGGAGGTCTTGTGAACCTTGTGAACCTCATAAAGTGTCTTGTAGACTTCATGAACCTCATGGGAGGTCTTGTAAGTATTGTGAATCTTGTGAACCTTGTGAACCTCATAAAGTGTCTTGTAAACTTCATGAACCTCATGAAAGGTCTTGTAAGTCTTGTGAACCTCTTAGCACACAAAGTCTTGTATTGTGAGGGCAAATTTTGGGGTGCAACAGCTGCCCCTGTTCAATTTTCTGAAACCTGAGGGGTTAGATTGGTATATGTGCCAGTCGTAACTTGGAAGGTTGAAGGGGATTGAACACAAAAGCCCAAAAATTTGCACTCACCGGTGCGTAGAGTGATACTGATGACTAGTTGAGTATGCTTGAGTGGGCTTAAAGATGCCACTTGGAGAAAGATTCTTCAGGTACATTTCTTGGAGGATAAAGCAGTCCAAAATATGAAGGTATAATGATAGCTTTCAGGAAGATAAACAACGTCCCGAGGTAATAATATGCTTTCAGGAGGATAAAGCAGTCCTGAGGAAATGATATTCTTTCAGGAGGATAAACAACGTCTTGAGGAAATGGTAGCTTTCAGGAGGATAAACAACGTCTTGAGGAAATGGTAGCTTTCAGGAGGATAAACAACGTCCTGAGGTATAATGAGGTAACCTTTGGGAGGATAAACAACGGCCCAAGGTCATGATATGCTTTCAGGAGGATAACAACGTCCTGAGGAAGTAATATGCTTTCAGAAGGATAAACAACGTTCTGAGGTAGGGGTAATAGCTTTCAGGAGGATAAATAACGTCCTGAGGAAGTGATGATAGCTTTCAGGAAGATAAACAACGTCCCGAGGATATAATATGCTTTCAGGAGGATAAACAACATCCCGAGGTAGTGATATGCTTTCAGAAAGATGAACAACGTTCTGAGGTATAATATGCTTTCAGGAGGATAAAGCAGTCATGAGGGGATAATATGCTTTCAGGAGGATAACAACGTCCTGAGGTAGTAGTAATATCTTTCAGGAAGATAAACAACGTCCCGAGGTAATCGTATGCTTTCAGAAGGATAAACAACGTTCTGAGGTGATAATATGCTTTCAGGAGGATAACAACGTCCTGAGGTAGGGATGATAGCTTTCAGGAAGATAAACAACATCCTGAGGAAGTGGTAACCTTTGGGAAGATAAACAACGGCCCAAGGTAATAATATGCTTTCAGGAGTATAAACAACATCCTGAAGAAATATGCTTTCAGGAGGATAACAACGTTCTGAGGAGATAATATGCTTTCAGAAAGATGAACAACGTTCTGAGGTATAAGAAGCTTTCAGGAGGATAAAGCAGTCCTGAGGGAGTAAGCTTTCAGGAGGATAAAGCAGTCCTGAGGTGATGATATGCTTTCAGGAGGATAAACCAATCCTGAGGTAATAATAACTTTTGGGAAGATAAACAACGGCCCAATAGTCACAATTTGTTGATAAAATTTGTCTGTTGGAGAATTAACCTGAAAACAAGGTAGCATCCTGTATGGCAATATTAGTTTATGCATTATGTATGCATGTATAATATGATGCACTTAAGTAATGTATTATGTATCTATGGATATGTATGTTATGATATGGTGTAAATGATGTATGTATGATATGATGCTGCCGGAAGCGTCTGGATATCTTCGTATAATAACTGCTGGCCAGGGAAAATAAATCCTGGTTTGTTGCTGAAGAGTATGAGGAATTCGTTCCCGTCTTGTGTGATAAGAAGGTATACATAACCTCCTGTCTTCGTTTGATAGTAGGGTATACATAACCTCCCGTCTTCGTTCATCGTACTCCTATTGGAAAGTAAATTCCCGAATATCCGTATGAGGATAAAAGAGATGGATATAAATTCCAGGGGAGATGTGACTTTATGAAGATGGATTGGTCCTACTGGGGATTTGTAACTATCTTGTAGGGGTGAACCTGGTGAAGCTTTGTTGGAATCCTTCCCTCGTTCGTCCTTAGTAAATACTATTACTGCATTTTCATGCATTTTTGGTAAACATCAATCATATTCAACAGCATAATACATTCAAACATAACCAATGGACGTTTCGCTTAGGGTAAAAGTAAATTTGGATTCAGAGGGAAAAGTAAAGCTGAACTTGAAAACAGAATCGTTTCAACTTCGAGAGTGTACAACCACTTGGATTTGGAGCTCCTGAAATTTTTAACTTTCCTGAATACCTTCCCAGAAATCCTCATAGCTGGATCTGAAGACATGATACTGACACCATCTGATACTACTGGCGTAGACAATCAATTTCCATCATGGTTTCAGCTGAGAATCCAATATCAAGGTAATACAATGAGAGGAATGTGTCTTCAAATTGTGATGGACCATATACGCTCCGGGTATTAGATTTGAAGAGAAAGCATTGCCCCTTGGTTGGGGATGAATTGTCCCATAATGGAAGTATCTGTAATGAGCTACCTCAAGAGAAACAAGCAGAATGCCCCATAAGCATATGTCCCTGGCATTGTGAACTCTGTAATGTCACCTTTGGTAATTCAACTGTGTGAGGAAAAATGCCCCTGGCTATTAAGCACGGTTGAGTCTGGACCTAATTGCCCCAAATGAATTGAACAGTAACTTGGTATGCCACTTGACTGGGAAACAGTGACTATGCCCCTGGCATTATGAACTTTGTAATGTTACCCTTGGCACTTCAGATAGATGAGGAGATCTGCCTCTGGCTGCTTAAACATAGTTGAATCTTGTCCTGATTGCCCCAAATGAGTTAGGAAGTATCATGGTCTGCCCCCTTGATTGGGAGATAATGATTATGCCCCTTTGTATACATGGACTTTGATCCAGGAAGCAACTTTGTTTATCGGAAGGACTTTGGTTCATTGAACGTTCATCTTGTAAGTTTCTCCATTTGTCAAACACTCAAGTATATGTAAACAAATACATTCAAAAATGCAATGCTTATGTCTGTCTTGAAGTTTTGAAACAAGTTATTTTAGAAAAACTGTTTTTTTTTTTTTTGTGAAAACTATGATATTAACTCAAGTTTTATAATAAGCCCTAAAGGAGTCAAGATACCTTTTTGTAGCAGTACGCTTTCGAACTAACCATGCTTCAGTTAGGACTTTTAAAGGGTTATAACGTGGCCTGGTTCATGGTTTAAGAAACAAAGGATATAGGCTCAAATTTTATTTGTACCCAACCCAATCTCCATGATGTTCTTCAGTCCTATGCTCAGTTAACTTATGCATTGAAATTCCAAAGAAGTTTGGTATTGTAACACTGATATTTGTGATGGTTCAGAAACCTAAAATTTATTTGAATATTCAGTCATCTTTCTTTGTTGAGGATTCATACTGACCCCCTTTTTTTTTTCTTTTAACTTTGTTATCTCTTCTTTTTGCCTGAACTGTTTATTTTAAGGTTACAGTCAGCGGGATGTCTTAATTTTTATTAAGTCTCCTTCATAGGTTTTGACTTAGTGAGCTTTCCTTTTGCTGGATATTGACTGTCAGGTTTAATGATTACAGAGAACCATCATTAGTTGTGTACAACACAAACAATTGGCATATTTGAGTTAACTGAGTAACTACCCTGCCCCAGGTTATGAATAAGGGTTTTGATTTGTGCGAGAATAAAAACTCCTACTTCATAGGCTCAAAAGGGTTGACTAGGGATTAACTTCCTTATATCTCCATTGTTTAGGAATTGAAACAATGCCTGTACATCGTCAGCATAGTCTGTTCAAAAGCATACTGCCTAATATTATGGTATTGCTTTCGTCATCCTCCCTCTACAGGCTTATAGCTTTATCAGGAGTTAAATATCACAAGATAGAAATAAGAAGCATAGTTTTTAAATATAGTGAAACAAATGGATTAATTCAAGACAAACATATGCAATGCATTAATGAAAACAAAAGTTTAACATAATAGTAAGTGTTTAAACAAATAAAAGAAATTACAAATGAAAATTCAAATGTTGTCCCATCCAGTTGGTTGAATGTCTTCAATTGCAATCTGTGAACTTTGAGGAGCAGTATACTTCACCATGAAATCAAATTTTCCACTTGGATGTCCCAAGGTGCCCCATATCTCAACAGGAATAGGTAGGCCTCCTTTCTTGCTACCTTGGGCCACTTGTCTTGCAGCTTCGGTGTTTGATGGACGATAGTAGAACTCAACTTGACCTTCTGGAGTAACCTCTAGGATTCCTTCGTCAATTAGATCTTGAATCTTTTTCTTCAATGTCCAACAACTATTAGTATCATGTCCAGGACAGTTGGAGTGATACCCACACCTTGCCTTGGGATTATAGCGAGGAGAGGAAGTTTTAGGATTTTGAGGAGGATTTTTCAAGGAAATTAGTTTCATCTCCAACAAGCATTGCAGAACTTGTGACATTGGAGTGTTGAACTTGATAAACTGCCTTCTATATTTCTTGTGTTGAGGTGGATTAACCTTACCAGGTCTTTCTTCTTCAACTGAAGAACAATCAATGGCAACCTGTTTCTTACCTTCTTTTATCCTCATCTTCTTTTCAACCAAATCAGCTTGCTTTAACGGAGGTTGACTGACAATTAGATTCCTGACTCCACTACTTTGAAGTTTGTGAATAAAGGTTCTTAGCTCTTCTTGCTCCTGAGCTAAACTTTGAATAAGAGCCACCTGGTCATTCATCTGGGTCCTCATTCCTGTCATCTCAGCTTGTAGTTGTTTCAGCTGATCATCCTTGTTGTCCTCAGGATTCTTCTTCTTAGCCAGTAGTGTCTTCAATTCATCTTGTCCCTTGGACAAGTCCAGAATCAACTCTTGGAATTGTGCATTCTGAGCTTGGAGATCTTTGACTGTTTGTTCAAGAGCCATTGCTGAAATAAACAGCGAGAAGATAAGAAACCTATGCACAAGAAACCTATGATGCAATGATATGATGTATAGATGCGTATGCAATGTTTTCAAGGACCGCAGGATTTAAATCTGTTTAAACAACCAAAAAGTAAACTTTTATTAGTGATAAATTTGTTTGCCCCTTGGGCTTACAAGGAATGGGGTTTTAAGTCTCCCATGGACGTTTCCTCTTTGTGTTGAGGTATGAGTTGAGATTCCGTTCCTCGTGAAGTTGCTTTGTTAGTTCTAGGATTCTTTATTGGCTTGCTTTGTAATGAGCCTCAAAAGTATCCCTTTGCTCCTTCAATTGGACCCAAGATCTCTGCAAGTCTTCCATGTCAGTAGGCATGTCTGGGTGAAGGATGGTATAAGAAGTATCTCCTTCAGCAACAGGTTCCATGGTAACTGGCAGGATGGCAGGATATGGCATCATGAGAGTCTGAGCACGAGATCGTATCCATCTGAGATAAGCCTCTATAGGAATAGTGTACTTAGGCTCCAGAGTCTTGCTGTCAACCTTGTTCGCTTTTCCCCATGCTCGTATGAACCTCTGACGGTAACCTTGCAGATCGTTGTCGTAGTCAAACACAATACCCTGAATCAACATGTCATGTGGGACATCACTCCGAGTGTAACCAAACTGTCGTAAAGCTAAAGAATGGTTATAAGTAATGCCCCCTCTTATGCCTAGAAGTGGCACATTAGGAAACTCTCCTCAATGGTCAATGATAGTGACATTCTCCATAGATCTGGAGCACCAATGAATATCTGAATGTGAGAGTGACATGATCCTTTTGGACCACCTGAACCCTTGCTCATTCTTCATTACTGAGCGAGGAAGGTGAGAAATAAACCACCTAGATAGCAAAGGTATGCAACACATCAAAGTTCCTCTTGCCCTTGTAGTACGAGTATGAAGAGAGTGCAGAATGTCTCCAAGCAATGTAGGCACTGGATTGTGACTCAGGAATATGTTGATGGCATGAACATCTATGAACTGATCAGGATTGGGGAATAACACTAAGCCATAGATCAACAAGGCTAAGATCTCCTCAAAAGCATCATAGCTCATAGCTTTCAAGAACACTTGAGCCTTTTCTATCAACACCTTAGCAAGAATACCCTTGACTCCGCTTCTCGTTTCTAGAACAATGTCAGACTTCTTCAGATGTAGAGCTGCAGCAATAACCTCAGGTTTAAGCTCTTTTTCCAAGCCTGTGAATGGTTTCTGATCAAGTACAGGTATACCCAGAAGTTTAGAGAACTCTTCCATTGTGGGAACCAGCTGGTAGTCGGGGAATGTGAAGCAATGGTGCTTAGGATCAAAGAACTGAAACAGGACACTCATCGTGTCTTCATTGAACCCTGAGGTGACTAGATCCAATAGGTGACCATGTCTCTTGATGAACTGGGAGTGTTCAGACACTTGAGAAACCAACTCTTTAAGCTTAGCCGGTATCCCTACAAAGTTGATCCTGATAGTGTTTCTACGAGCATAAGCCATGACCTCAAACAAAGAACAAAGATAAATCCTTTGGTCCTTGAAATGGTTAGTGAAAATGCTATGCTTATGATGTATGATAATGCTATGATGTTATGCTCAATCACAAACATGTGGCACACACAAACAAGTCACACAATAGCCCTAGGTTTAGAGGCTTGCATGAGGTTCAAAGGTAAGTACCCTCCCCTGAAGTTAGATGGTTCATCCTGTCCTACAAAAGTAACCAGGTTCTAAGGGATCTCAATATCACTGATCCTTCACAAGGGTGGTTGTTCAGTAGGCAATTTACTTGCCAACCAAAACCCTCCAAGTTTAAGATCTCAATGAGTGTAGTATCGAGTATCAACCAACTTCAGTCTTCACCAAAGCCAGTTATCTCACTACTTTCTAAAGGCCAAGATGGGATAACTAGGGTTCTAAAAGTTAGTTAGTGCATTGACAACATATGGCAGCCTCATATTATCCTCAACTTGACTTAAGGAACATAAGCACCAACCAAGAAGTCACACTAACTATGGCCACCAGATCAACCATATCGGTATATGCCGTACAGTTTCCTTGGTCTATTGCCATTTACCTAAGGTACACTAGATCCGGGTTAGGATCTTTCACACATAAGAGCACCCAACAAGTAAGTATAAAGCAAACAAGGCAAACAATTTTAAAGTGATCTAATTCCTAAGGGTACCCCTCTTTAATATTAAATCCCCAGCAAAGTCGCCAGTTCTGTAACACGGTGGGAGAACTGACTTTAGTTATGTTGCGGATAGCAAGAGTCGCCACCGACTTTTATTTTATCCAAAGGAAAGGCATAAAAGAACAGGAAAGACCTTTTAAAAGATTTTTGGGTCCGGGGGGTAGGTTATGTAAAGGGAAGGTGTTAGCACCCTTTACATCCATGGTTATCCATGGGCTCTTAGTTACTTAGCTCACTTTAAAATGTTTTTGAAAATGTGAAGTGTGTGAATAACAATTTTCTTAAGAGTTTGATAATGATCCATGTACGGATGCGTAAAAAACCTTTGTTTTGAAAATTTGTTTGAAATTGTAAAGTGTTTGAAAAGTTTTGAAGAGTGAGCAAGTAACTATGAGGAACCTACCCTAAGTTTGAATCTTTTCTGTTCTTGAATCCCTTAAGTGGTAAGACTATCCCTATTATTAAGGAATAGGTAGTCATTACCTTGGATGTGAGGGACAAGTGAAGGGTCATCTTTTATTTAGGCAACTGTGGGGTGTATAAGCAATTCGAAGGGACTTATCATCTTTATTCGAAAGGGACAAGATCATTACGAAGGCAACATTCGAAAGGGACTTGATCTTTTATCTGTTAAGGGACTAGATGATGTGAAATTGAGGGACTTTGCTTTATACACCCTACTTGACCTTTTGATTAGGCAACATGAGAGGTATCCTTAAGGAAGTGAGATGGCGATCAAAGATCGACTTACGTGTGTGAGTGTACAATTTTAAATATTTATCTTTTAAATTAGTGATCTACATCCAATTTTACATACAAACATGTCTTGCACTCCCTATTTTACTAACCATAGCAATAAAAAATAAATAATTATTCTACAACTATTACATAATAGATACAATTACATTATAATTAAAATAATTAACATAAATAAGTAAATAAATAAATAATTAAATGGGTTAGTAATAATAATAATAATAAAATAAACAACCACATAATAGATAAATAAATAAATAAAGGGGGTTAGTAGTAATGAAATAAATAAGAATAAGATGAAAGAATTAGCATAATGATAAATAATAAATTAAAAATTCAATTTTAAATGAATAATTGTTTTTAAGGTTTTTTTTATTAATAATAGAAATAAATAATAAATATTATATATTAACAAAATATGGCTAATAGTCTAATTATTTGAATTTTATATACATATTAAAATATCTAATTATTATTTAAATAAGCATACCAAAAATAAATTATATTCACAAGATAAAATTAGGGTTGCTTAATTATTTAGAAAAATAAACTAGGATTTACTATTTAATTAAATTGTTTACATATAAAAATTATATACAAATTATAAATATACATAATTAAATAAATAAATTAACAATTATAAGATAATTAGAGTTTATAAAAAATTATTAGAGTTAATCAAAATAAATTAGGGTTTATGAGTTTAGGAAATAGAATTAGGTTTTTATGAGAAATATTTAGGGTTTATATAAAAAATAATTAGGTTTTATGAATTAATCTAAATATAATTTATTTATACAAAATATAATATATACAATAAAATAAATGTTAGATAATTTTAATAAAGTTTAAATTTTAACAAGATTTTGAATTATAAATAGTAATAAACATTTTATTTTAATATTTATTCATTAATTAACTATAATATAAATAAATTAAATGAAATAAGAAAAAAAATAAGAAAAAGGGACTTACCTGGGGCTGGGATTCGAACCCAGGCCCTAGGCTTCAATCTTTGAGTCCTGCCTCCACAACCACCAGGCCAGCGTGCGCTTAGTGAGAACAAACAGATGCCAATCATTATATTTTCAGCCTTATAATAATGTGGAATATTAACAAAAAAATAATGTGCAAGCCAGGGATCGAACTGTGTCCCTCAAGGTCTTTCATACGCGCACCTTACCACCAGACCAATCAACGTTTCCTGAAATAAAACATAAAGCAATTGTAAAAATATTATGACATGTTTTTTGAATTTTCTGATGGCGCCAATTCATCATCTTCTTCCTCAAAATTTCGCAGGTTTTCCTGCGAATTTTGCTATGCATTTTGTTGCGAATTTTCCTGCGACCCTAAACCTGCGAATACCATATCTCAACAAATACATACAATTTCATCAAATTGATCGTACTAATGTGATCCTTGCAGTCCATACAGTAAAAACATGTTAATGAAAGGCATTTATATAAGGTGTATCATGAAACCCCAAATTCGAAGGTGAAACCCTAACCATGGCACTTTCTTGTTTATACACTTAAGCTTCGATCAAATGGTCCAGAATCATTCTAAACATCCAAACAAACAACAATATGAGATCAAATCACGTTTATAATGCACAAATGTTTGAAATCGAAAATTAAGAAAAATTGAAAGAAACGAATTCGGTTTAAGCAATTCAAGGTGTTTTGGATGCAATGAATGGTTGGGATTGCATCATTGATGTTAAAAGAACATGTTTGAACCTTTAGAATGCTTTGAGAACACCTCTAAGGGAGAATCCGAATTGAGAGTTTTTTGTGAATTTTGAAAAATTAGAACTTACACTTGAGGCTGCAAAATTCGTCCCTAGTGCTTGCAGTGTCTTCAAGTATTTATAATGATTGAATTAGGTCAAAAAGAATGGATCTTGTATCATGAAAATTGATTACTTGATTATGAAGAAATCTCTCATCCAAAAATATCAAAAAAATCCAATATATTCTTACTATTTTGGCCTAGCACGAATTTGGATGTTGATAATTGGTCTTGAATAGTGTTGATGACTTTCTAGAAGAAGAATCACCCTTAAATATTGATTTTTTGATTTTATTTTGATTTAATATGTATTTAAATGAATAAAATTCAAATAAATATTAAATAAAATAAAAAAATCATAAATTACATGGGTGGGTCGTGCTTGGTGTTATATTGAAGTTTGGATCACAAGATTGCAAGCCCATTTGGAAGAAATTGATTTTAAAGCCCTATTTTCTTCATACACCACTCAAAAATTTCCCAACTTTGCAAGGGCACATATCCTTCAATTTTAATGTTATGAGGGTGTTATTGGACATTTTGGAAAGCTTGAAGATTCCTCTAACCAACCCCACTGGTTTCATGTCCATATCATTTACTATTCTCAAGTTATGCCCTTTTGAAGTTGTTGACTTTTTGTTGACTTTCAAAAGGACCTATAATGTCTTAGCTCATACCTTCCAAATGAAGCATTTTTGGGCTTGGCTTGTGAGACACAAAGTTGTAGAGAATTCAATTTCCTTAAAAATGAGCTTTGGATGTAGACTTGGTGATGAAGCATGTGAAAGTTATGGCTGGTCAAAGTTCAGTTGACTTTTACTGAGGAAACCCTAATTTAGAAACTCCTGATTCTTGATGATCTGAAATCTCCTTGATGAATCATGATCAACCCTTGATCAAATGATGAATTTTACTTCATATACTTGATGTTGGCAAAAAATCATGAATTTTGACTTTGGTTTGACCACAGTTGACCTAGTTTGACTTTTTTAACTACTTTGACTAATTTTGACTTATCTGATCATCTGACTGAGCAAACCTTTGAGAAAAGTCTTGAAACTTGTCATGGGGGTTCTTACACACATATAAGAGGTTATGAAGCTCACTTGAAGTCTTGGAGATTCATTTAGCCTGATTAAATCCAAAACCCTAGTTTTGGATGCACTACTTAGGAGGTGCATTGTCTGAGGGAATTGTCAACTCTTCTGACTATTTGTGAACTTTGTGAACCTTGTGAACCATCATAAAATGTCTTGTGAACCTTGTGAACCTCATGGGAGGTCTTGTGAACCTTGTGAACCTCATAAAGTGTCTTGTAGACTTCATGAACCTCATGGGAGGTCTTGTAAGTATTGTGAATCTTGTGAACCTTGTGAACCTCATAAAGTGTCTTGTAAACTTCATGAACCTCATGAAAGGTCTTGTAAGTCTTGTGAACCTCTTAGCACACAAAGTCTTGTATTGTGAGGGCAAATTTTGGGGTGCAACAGCTACGCTTTGTGGGGTGAACATGATGCGAATGATATGTTTATGCAAAAGATAACGATCCGGGATTCGAATCCCGTTGCCACGAAGATCTCTGGTCGATCTGTTTGAAGTGGACATCCCAGCTGGGGATGAGATCATTGGTAGATTTGATGAGATGTATCTGCTTGGGGGAATAGGTCACTGATAGACCCATCCTTGGTAATGAGGGACCTAGCTGGGGTTTGTAGAAGCTTTCTCCACTCTGTTGTGATTCCTTCGCGCGTTTCCCTTCGGGATAGAGGCTGAGGCTCTGTGGGGAGATGGTTCCCTGGCTCTTACACTTGGCTGTGGAGGAATAGTAAATGGCAACTCGGCTGGGGAAGAAGAAAGACCAAGGGAAGGTCTTCTTGAAAATGTCTGCAAGGGGCCTGCTGAGGATGATGCTTGACAACTCAGCTGGGGAAAAACCATCTCCGGTGCTAACTGGGAGATAGACTGAGTGGATAGTGATTTGCCAGCTTGTTGGGGCGAAGCTTACATGTCTCATGTCGCATTTTGAATATCTGCAACCCTGCTAAGACAGAGAAACGCACAAGTAATCCCGAGGTATTTCTTACCGGATTCCGTCGTAAGAGTTCAGATACTCCCGGGAGTAAATATATTTCTTGCAAGCACGTAATCTTTAGAAAAGAAGCACCTGTATCTATGCAATCAGTATCTTATAGACATCAGACATTTTGCAAACGAAAAAAATGTACGAGACGAGACATGACTGAAAATCTGATTTTATTAATTCATATGCCCTGAATTGGCAAGATACGGTCAAAGAAACATATCCCCTAAAATGAGGAGATTGTTACAAATTGAGAAACAAAAATGTTGGCAATGTTGACGACGCTTCAAAGAGATTCCTTTATGCTATGACTCGTATGACATTTGACGTTCTTCTCGTCTTGCTTTCTGAAGAAGGCTGATTCTGAAAGAAGCTTGATCCTTTCGAAACTTACCAAGTTGTAAGTGATACAGACGAATTCAGAATGCAGTTGTTCGCTTATTCCCTTATTTTGCATGGATCGCCCTTTCGGGTTTTCAATCCATCGGGATACCCATTTTTGCCTGAGTTGTCCAATGCGGCTTTTCAACTCAGCGGGTGTACATTTTTTGCTTGTTTTTCCCTTAATTTTGCCCGAGCCTTTTATTCTGTTTTTGACTCGCCGGGATGCCCTATTTTTGCCTGGACTTACATTCTGTTTTTATGTCCAGCGGGTCATTTTATGCGAAGTATTTTTTAACTGCATCTGAATTCACAGGGGACGGGAAGTCTTCACCATCCATAGTGCTGAGCATGAGTGCTCCACCGGAAAAAACTTTCTTTACTACGAATGGTCCCTCATAGTTTGGAGTCCATTTGCCCCTGTGATCTGTATGAGGAGGGAGGAGTCTTTTCAGCACAAGATCTCCTACTTGGTACTCTCGGAGCCTGACTTTCTGATCGAAGGCTTTCTTCATTCTTTTCTGATACAGCTGCCCATGACAGATTGCAGCCAATCTCTTCTCTTCAATCAAATTTAGTTGTTCGTATCGGGACCGGACCCACTCTACTTCGTTTAGCTTAACATCCATCAGTACCCGTAAGGAGGGTAATTCAACTTCAACAGGTAGGACTGCCTCCATACCATACACAAGCTGATACGGTGTTGCCCCAGTGGATGTTCTGATTGACGTACGGTACCCATGCAAGGCAAATGGTAGCATTTCATGCCAGTCTTTGTAGGTGACCACCATCTTCTGTACAATCTTCTTGATATTCTTATTAGCCGCCTCAACAGCGCCATTCATCTTTGGCCTGTAAGGAGAAGAATTGTGGTGTTGGATCTTGAAGTCCCGGCATAGTTCTGGCATCATTTTGTTGTTTAAATTGGAACCATTATCAGTAATGATTCGCTCGGGAACTCCATACCGACAGATGATGTCTCTCTTCATAAATCGGGCTACTACCTGCCTTGTAACATTTGCATAAGAAGCTGCTTCAACCCACTTGGTAAAATAGTTAATGGCAACCAGGATGAATCTGTGGCCGTTTGAAGCAGTTGGTTCAATCTTGCCAATCATATCAATGCCCCACATGGCAAAGGGCCAGGGTGAAGACATCACATTCAGAGGATTTGGAGGCACATGTACTTTATCCGCATAAATCTGGCATTTATGACATTTTCTGGCATAGGCACAACAGTCGGCGTCCATTGTGATCCAGTAATAGCCTGATCTTAGCAACTTCTTGGCCATGGCATGCCCTCCTGCATGGGTACAAAAGGATCCTTCGTGCACTTCGTGCATTAACAAGTCTGCTTCTGTTCTATCAACGCACCTGAGGAGTACCATATCAAAGTTTCTCTTGTACAGGGAACCATCAGCGTTCAGAAAGAAACTACCAGCGAGCCTTCTTAAAGTCTTCTTATCATTGGAAGATGCCCCAGGTGGGTATGTTTGATCCTCCAAGAAGCACTTAATGTCATGGAACCAAGGCTTATTATCTTTGACAACGTCTGCTGCAAATACATATGCTGGTCTGTCCAGTCTGGACACTGCAATCCGAGGTACAAAGTTGGCAGCTTGAACTTTGATCATGGATGAAATGGTAGCCAGAGCATCTGCAAACTGATTCTCATCTCGAGGGATATACTCAAGCTTGACCATTGTGAAGAAAGTCAATAACCTTCTTGTATAATCCCTGTAAGGTATCAGATGATTCTGGTGGGTGTACCATTTGCCGTTGGTTTGATTAACTACCAGAGCTGAATCTCCGAATACAGTCAATGTTTTGATCCTGAGGTCGATGGCTTCCTCAAGACCCATAATACAAGCTTCGTATTCAGCTTCGTTGTTAGTGCAGTTAAAGGTGAGTTTTGCCGAGAAAGGCATGTGAACTCCCTTAGGTGTAATGAGCACTGCACCAACACCGCGACCATTCATATTAACAGCCCCATCAAACATCATAGTCCATTCTTCTTCTGGGTCGGGCCCTTCAGTGTGAACAGGCTCTTCATGATCTTTTGCTTTTATGAACATGATGTCTTCATTAGGGAAGTCAAATCTTATAGGCTGGTAATCATCAATAGGTTGCTCAGCAAGATAATCAGACAATACACTGCCCTTGATGGCTTTCTGAGATGTGTACTGGATGTCATATTCTGTGAGGATCATCTGCCATCTTGCAACCCGTCCGGTAAGTGCTGGCTTCTCAAAAATGTACTTAACTGGGTCCATCTTGGAGATCAACAAAGTAGTGTGGGTCAACATATACTGTCTCAGTCGGCGAGCAGCCCACGCTAAAGCACAGCAAGTTTTCTCGAGCAGTGAATAACGTTGTTCACAGTCGGTAAACTTTTTGCTCAGGTAGTAAATTGCATACTCTTTTCAACCAGACTCGTCATGCTGGCCCAGCACACACCCCATTGACTCTTCTAATACTGTTAAGTACATTATCAGAGGTCTTCCTTCAACTGGAGGCATAAGGATTGGAGGCTCTTGTAAGTACTCCTTAATCTTGTCAAAATCCCTCTGGCAGTCTTCGTTCCACCTGACCGTCTGTTCTTTTCTTAACAGCTTGAACAAGGGTTCACAGGTTGCTGTAAGGTGAGATATGAACCTTGAAATGTAGTTCAATCTACCTAGAAACCCTCGAACTTCTTTCTCAGACTTCGGTGCAGGCATTTCTTGAATAGCCTTGACTTTATCAGGGTCAACTTCAATCCCTTTCTCGCTTACAATAAATCCCAGCAGCTTACCAGATCGCACCTCGAATGTGCACTTGTTGGGGTTTAACTTCAATTGGTACTTCCTCAGGCGCTTGAATAGCTTCAACAGATTTACCAGGTGGTCTTCTTCTGTGAGGGACTTGGCAATCATGTCATCCACATAACATTCGATGTCTTTATGGATCATGTCGTGGAATAATGTTACCATAGCCTGTTGATAGGTTGCACCAGCATTCTTCAGTCCGAATGGCATCACCTTATAACAGAACGTGCCCCAGGGTGTGATGAAAGTTGTATTCTCCATGTCTTCAGGTGACATCTTGATCTAATTGTATCCTGAAAATCCGTCCATGAAGGAGAACACCGAGAACTGAGCGGTATTGTCAACCAATACATCAATGTGAGGTAAAGGGAAGTCATCTTTCGGGCTGGCTCTGTTCAGATCCCGGTAGTCTACACACATCCTCACCTTGCCGTCTTTCTTAGGTACAGGTACAATATTAGCAACCCACGGCGGATAGCTAGTCACAGTAAGGAAACCGGCGTCCCACTGTTTTTGTACCTCTTCCTTTATCTTCATTGCCATATCTGGGCGAGTACGGCGCAATTTCTGTTTCACCGGCGGGCAGTCTTCTTTTAAAGGCAGCTTGTGCATGACAATATTAGTGTCCAACCCTGGCATATCCTGATAAGACCAAGCAAACACATCCACATATTCACGAAGCATGTCAATCAGTTGCTTTTTTACTGAATCCTGCAGGCAGGCCCCGATCTTAACCTCTTTCACGTCTTCTTCCGTGCCAAGATTAACCGTTTCGACCTCCTCCTGATGAGGAGTGATAACCTTCTCCTCTTGCCTTAACAACCTGGCTAGCTCTTCAGGAAGCTCATAATATTCTTCAACCCCTTCATCAGCTTGATTGATTGGATTGTCAAAGTCATACGAAGTCATAGCAGTGTTGTTGTCGGTGCAGTCTGAAAGGCACTCTCTGCAAGGGTTTAGATTGTTCATTTTAGTGATTGATTTTAATCTTGTTTAGAAAAAAGTGAAATGAAGTTTATCATTTTGGAAAACATTGCCATTTTATTTTTGTACAAAAAGAAAAATGAAAAACAGTGAGCAGAAAAGAAAAAGACTCATTTGCAAAAGACGTCCGATATTCATTGATTGATCTGTTTGCACAAAATTACAAGATGGCCCGATTACAAAATGAGTCTTGTCATCTTGGGCAAGATGCAAGACTTGATGCATGCTTAAAAATACAGGAAATAATAATTACTCTGCAGGAGTAACCCTTATAATTTCCTGGGAAGACCAGTTTGAGATACGGCTCCCCGGGATCCTTGGACGTATCCAGCTCTCCAGGTTGCGTTCATCTTCCGACTCATCTTCCAAGTTGTTTACTGCATCAGGGGTGAGCATCCCCCCACTAACAAAATTGGGCTTCTTAGCAGCCTCTGATTGGTCTTGTTGAGTTGGTCTGTAACCCAACCCAAATCTGTCCTCTTTCTTCTCCACAGGCAGCAACTTGCCCCAACCTTGGGCAGTCCCCTCTTCAACAACCTTCCTGGCTTGCTGATAAGATGTCATGGAAGTCCCAAGTACAGCAGATGCTTCATTAATGTTCAGGTCTTCAAATCCCTGGCTCATGGTTTCATGGATTTCTCCATCCATCTCAATATATTTGTATGTAGCCAGGTGGCTAACAAAAATATCTTCTTCACCACAAATGGTGATGATCTGGCCCTCCCACTCGAATTTCAGCTTCTGGTGAAGGGTAGACGTAACTGCGCCAGCGGCATGGATCCAAGGTCTACCCAACAAACAGCTGTAGGCTGGCTGAATGTCCATCACATAGAAGGTAATTTTAAAAGTCTGTGGGCCAATCATCACAGGCAGATCAATCTCTCCTAGCACTGATCTCTTAGAGCCATCAAATGCTCTCACTACCAAATTACTTGGACGCAATGCCAAGCCATCATACTCCAGCTTCACTAAGGCTTTCTTTGGTAAAACATTGAGTGAAGACCCAGTGTCTACCAGTACATGTGATAGAACAGCACCCTTGCATTCAAGAGTGATGTGTAAAGCCTTGTTGTGATTACATCCCTCAGTTGTTAAATCAGCATTGGTAAAACCCAACCCATGGCTGGTATTGACATTTGCTACCACGGTCTCCAGCTGATTAACGGTGATCTCCTCTGGCACATATGTTGCGTGCAAGACTTTTAGTAATGCATTCCGGTGAGCTTCGGAACACATCAGCAGGGATAAAATGGAGATTTTTGAGGGAGTTTGGTGAAGCTGATCCACCACTTTGTAATCACTCCTCTTTATGATTCTCATAAACTCGTCTACATCTTGTTCAAAAGATGTCTTCTGAGCTTCCTTGAGAATGGGTTCTTCAGATATTACACTTTTTCCCTTTGCCTTGGCAGCAGCTTCTGCTTCGGCATTAGGTCTTTGTGATTGCGAGGCAAAAAGGCGTCCGCTTCTGGTGAAGCCTTCGCCTCCCCCGACATTATCAATCTGTGGAGAAGAGGTTGAAGAGTCGAGAGTGATTTTCTCCCCATTGCAGTAAAGGTCAGAGCCATAATGCCAAGGGATGGCATTACTGCTTTCATATGGAACTGATCCAGGTACCGTGATGGTAACCGGACTGACTGCAGCAGAGGAGGGTGTTGAAATAGTGTGCGGATCGTAGTAGATGGTAACTGGTGACCTGGCAGGAGACGCCACTATTTGTTGTTGAAAATTGTTGTTCGGAGGAATACTTGACGGATCATAATAAATAGTGACTGCTGAGATATCCGTTGGTGTTGTAGAAGATCTTGCTGGATAACTGGATGTTGATGTTGTAGAAGATTCTGAATAAAGGGGTGATGATGTTGTAGGAGGAATGTTTGTTGACGCATGATTTGTTGATATGATGGACGGAGCCATTGTTGATAGTGCTGATGAATTGCTTGGAGTGACCGTTGTTGCAGTTGTAGAAGACTCGGGGATTGCTGGATTTGAAGGTGTTGATGTTGTGATTTGAAGTAGGCCACTCTGGATAAGACCATCTATGTCACTTCTCAAGTTATCACACCCGTTTACCGAAATGTTGCAATAACCACAACCGAGCTCACACCCGGGAAACATCTGGCATTCTAGGAGCTGGGCTTTTATTTCTACCAGAGGTGTCCGAATCTGCCTAACACTGGTTATTAAGAAAGACGGCTTATCTTCCTCAATAGCATTAATTCTTGGTCCTCCGTGGTTGGGCATGGGATTCTTGTTAACATTTGGCGGGGGTGCGAAATTGAGGGCTTTGGAATCCACTAGATCCTGTACTTTCATTTGTAAAGCCCTGCACTTCTCTGTACTGTGGCCAGGTGCATTGGAGTGAAAAGCACATCTGGCGTTGGCGTCATAATTTCTTGGCAGACTGGAAGGATCTGGTGGTGCCAACGTCCTTAACTCAACCAAGTTGAGCTTCAGGAGCTGTGGCAATAAAGCGGCATAAGGCATAGGGATTGGATCAATCACCCTATTGGCCTGAGATGGTCTCTGCTGAAAAGGTCTTTGTTGATTGTTGTTGTAGTTTCTCTGAGGCGGATATTGAACTTGTTGCTGGTAGTGGGGTTGTTGTTGTGGTTGATATGCTGGTTGCTGAGGAATTGGAGCGGGAATAGTGACAGCTGCCACTGACCTATGAACATACTGTGGTCTGCCCCTGTTGGCCTGAATAGCATTAGTCTCACCGGTTCTTCTTGGGCCCACAAAAGGTTTTCTGGGGTTGCTGGACGAGCTCGCACCATTATCAGAAATTTTACCCATCTTTAATAGGCTTTCAATCCTTTCTCCAGCTATGACTACGTCAGCGAAGCTGGTGGAAGAAAAGGCAGCTAGCCTGTCAATGTATGTCCCTTGGAGGGTGTTCATGAACATGTCGGCCATTTCCCTTTCCGACATGGGTGGCTGGACAGCAGCAGCAAGCTGTCTCCACCTCTGGGCGTATTCCCGGAAGCTTTCCCTGGATGACTGAGACATTCCCATCAGGAGGGTCCTGTTAGGAGCCATATCCAAGTTGTACTGGTACTGTCTGATGAAGGCCTCAGCTAGGTCCTTCCAGCATCTGATGGTTGCTCTGGTCAAGTGGGAGTACCATTCCCTTGAAGCCCCCGTTAAAATGTCTTCGAAATAAAACATCCACAGTTTTTATCCATGGTGTATGCCTTCAGCCTCCCCAGGAATGATTGCAAGTGGGTTCGTGGACAGGAAGTTCCGTTGTACTTCTCGAAGCACGGGGGTTTAAACTTGTGGGGAATCCTTACCCCATCTACTAAACCCATGTCCATGACATCAAAGCCCAGGGAATTTTGAGACTCCAGAGATCTCAATTTCTCAGCAATTTCATCTAGCCTTCTGTCATAGGCTTCATCCCCAGCTCCCATCATAGTGAATTGATCCTCTTGGGGGTCTTCTTGTAATACTCTGCCCGCAGTAGCATTCCCTTGCATATTAGCAGGGATGTTGATCTCTGGATGAAGGTGGGGCCCATACACAGGTGGATTAACATGAGGCTGAACCCTCTCATTGTTGCTCGTTCCTCCAGTCCCTAAATGGGGTTCCTCTTGGGTCTGCCTTTCTACCAATGCCCTTAATCTCTCTTGGCTTTGAGCCAAGCCATTCATCACTTCCATGAACTGGTTCATCTGGTTTCTCATTTCTAGCCTCTCATTGGCCATTTGAGTCCTGACTTCTGTAAGGTCCTGCTGTACTTGGTCCATTTGTATACCCGGAAGGTTGTTGCGAGTGGGATATCTGTGCGGACGGTTGAGAGGGAACACCCGTCGTCGAGCAATAGTTCCTGAATCACAATAGAGTTAGTAACAAACAAAACAAAATCCTACAAAACAAAACAAAAGTCAGTATGCAATGCAGTATGCTTATTTGTTTCCAAGGTATCCGGCTTGGCATTTGGTTTTGACCTTTCCAGACCCTTGAGGAAGATGCTTTTGATGTTGCTTGGGAGAAAGAGATTCAAATGAAACAAACTAATGAATATATTACAAAAGGTGAATCATACATAATTTGTTTTTTTTTTACAATACATGCCCCTGAGGGGTCAAAATACAACATAAAAGAAAAGTACATGAAATGAAAGCAACAACAAGCAAAAGTCAGACACCAAGACCAAACTCATCCTCCTGAACTTCCTTCAGAAGTGCTTCAGTTACAGGGTCAGCTGGATGCTCTGTGAGGTTCCTGATAAGAAGATTTCTGGTGGTGATAGCAGTCGTCAAACTCTTGTGCCTGCTTTGGTCCTTTGACCTCTTCACACCAGCCCTAAGCTTCAATTTTGAGATCTCCTTCTGGGCTGCTAACAGGGCTTCCTGTTGCTCCTTTGCATTAGCCTCCAACTGCTCAATCTTGTCCTGAGTTCTCTTATCTTCCTGAGTGCGAGCTTCAGTGATTCTGACCCACCTAGCTTGACTTTCTTTCCGATAGAGATCAGTCCTAGCTTTCTGAAACTGGGCCTCTTTACAGGCATTCTTCAAAATTTGCTCTCCTGCCCTTGACTTCTTGATGTAGTCCTCTGACTTCTCAATCCTGGCTAGATGCTCCACCTTAAGCTTTTCTAACCTTTCGATGTCCAGACGACCATCACTCCTCTCCCAGAGGGTTCTCTTCAGGGCTTGAGACAGATTCTCATTCCTCTCTTTTAGTTTCTCAAACTCTTCCAGGCTGACAGTGGCTGGAGGTGGTGCTGTGGATGGTCCAGGTGCATCCTCAATGGTGAAGGGCATCCCAGAAATTTGAGTCCTAGCATGGGACCACTCATAATACTGAGCTGAGGCCACATTGTTGCATCTCCCAAGAATGGCCATCCCCTTGGTCTGGATGTTGTCCCAAGCCCAGGATGCTTGCCTGACAACAGCCAGATTAGGCTTAATCTCACAATAAAGGGTTTCAGCCAAGTCTTGTACTTTAGGAGGGTGAACTAGGGCATAGCCCAACTGTCTTTTGAATAGCAGAGGGTTGTAGTTGATGCAACCCTTCACTCCTATCAGAGGTACATTGGGGAACTGCCCACAACTAGTAATGATGTCCCTGCCCTTGGTGCTCTGGGTGCACCACCTGATGTCATCTGAGGCCAAAGCAATAAGTCTCCTAGCCCAATTTTTCTGTTGGTGAGGATTCAGGAAGGCATCAGTCTTGGGCAAGTGTTTGAGCAGCCAGGTATGGAATAGGGGAGCACAGCATCTCACCAACCTTCCTCTTTGCTTTTCATTCCTTTGGTGAACAGAGTAATAATAATCTCCCAGTAAGGTGGGTACTGGGTTCCTCAGAATGAAAAGATGAATGGCATTTTTGCTGATAAACTTGGGCTCATCTGCAAAAAGTATAACCCCATATATGCTGAGGTCTAACAATGCACAGACTGCCTTCCATTCTCCTAAGGAGGCCTTCAGGATAGCCTGAGAAGTCAAGAAATCCAAGTGTAGACCAGAGATTCCAGCCTTTGTTGTCATGTTCTGCTCAATCAGAATAGGTTCCAGATATAGTGCTTTTGCCACTTCTTCATTACTGGGAAAAGCCATCTCAGGGTTGAAGGGGACACCACCCCTGATAGGCACTCCAATCAGTGATGAATACTCCTCCAACAGGGGTCCCAACTGAAAATTCTGGAAGGTGAAGCATCTCAAAGGAGGATCATAGAACTGTAGGCAAGTGTGAATCAAGCTCCTCTGGGAAGGGTCCAAATCCATAACCACATCAAGGATGCCTCCATAATGCTCTCTGAATAGTGGTATATGGTCTGGAGTGATAAGGGCCTGGACCTTCCTGATGCCACCCAGCTCAGGCTCAAAGAAATGATATGAGATGTTGCTCTTCTTGGGTGCCATATCTGCTGATGAAGAGCTGAAACAGATGCTGATGATGATGACTGATACTAGAAGATGAGCCACTGATAGGCTGATGCTGGTGGTGAAGGTAACTGAAGCAAGTAGCTGATGAAGATAGCTGAAGCAGATACTGGTGTACAGGGGTCTATGCAGATGAAGGGGGTCAAAACCAAACCAGATATGATGTGGATACCCTGAAAAACAAATAAGCAAATGTTAAATGATGCAATGATGATGTATGCAGATGATATGCAAGGGTTTGTGATCAAGCTGGATCTGATTAACTGCCTTGATATAGGTCCATGTATGTCTAAGAAGTCCAGATGGAGGTTCATAAGTCCAGTAACCAAGGTGGGGGACTCAAATAAAGAGTCACATGTCTAGGGTTAAAATCACAAGAACTGTCCAAAGTGAAGCATTCTCAAACACAATAAGTATCAAGGTATGATGTGGCCAATGGTTCCTGCAAACCTGTAAACAGCCCAACCCCCTCACAGGTGGTGTTCTAAAACAAGGATCCTCAGACTTGGATCAGTTATGAGAAGTGTAAACACTTCTAACCCGGAGGTACAGTGTTTACAATAACCATAAAAGATCCTCCTCTAATTCACCTCAATTTCTGAAGGTCATAGTAAAGGTCATCCAAACTTAGCAGGCTTCCCAGATAGCCCTAGCACTACAGGAAATCTGTAGCACAGAGTTCTCAAGAAGAAACCCATATCTGAACCGTGTTTCATATTCCTGCACCAGACCGAAATGGAATGGGAAAGAACATGAACCACTCTAGCCTAGGTGTCACTCAGGTCCCCGATATAGGACCTTTAAACTCTCAATAGAACCCCACCCATCAAGGCAAAAAAACCAGATCCAGCCAGATAACAATATGATAGTATGATGATATAAAGTTGTAAAGAAAGCAATAAATAACTGTACATAAAGCAGTAAATAAAGCAAATATACAAACACCAATAGCACATAACACCCCAGTAAACACAAATCAAACAAGCGCTAGGAGGAACCCACAAAAAGAACCAGAAGCCCTGGTTACAGTATAAGGGTCCCCAGCAGAGTCGCCAAGCTGTCGCTCCCACCAAATGACACAGGGCCAAGAGGGGTACAGACGCGAACGGTCGGTGAAAAAGGGGATGAGAACACACAGGAGTGAACTCAAGAGAAAGAAAGAGTCGCCAACTAGGCATTTTTATCCCGAAGGAAAGGTAATGCTGCATAAACCTAGAAAGATATGGATAAGACGGTTGCGAACCAGAGAGACTGAGAAAGGGGGTTGGTTACAACCTGGGAAGGTATTAGCACCCAGATTGTCCGCCGTACTCGACGGGATCCACGCTTAAAAGATTTGTGTCTTAAAGGGGTAGTGTCAGTGCAATTTGTGTATCAAAACTGGAAAAGGATGCAAGTGTCAGTGTAAAAGAATGTGAAGTGTATAAATGAAGTGTCAGTGTAAGAATAGGAGTGAAATGCTCAGGACAATGAGGCTAAAAGAATGATGATGGAAAGAGGGGGAATATACAGAGACTTTTGTTCGATAACTGTTAAGTTATGCCTACGTATCCTCTCGTGCAATGAGGAAGTTAGAACACCGTAGTTCGACCCAAAGAGACTGAAAGATAAAATGACTAGTGAACTTCTTACTTGCCTATGCTCAAGTGTATGACCTGTCTGGCTCAGGTGCAAACTGTCTTGCATTAGACGGAAGAAGCAAGTTCTCGTTTATGAGTGAATTAGATGAGAAAAGAATCCCGAAGGAGACGATTATTGTTTGTTTTTGTATTTTCAGTCTTTTATTGCTTTTGGAAGTTTGTCATAAGTTAATGAGCTTAAGCCTAAACCAATGGATTTAGTAAACTCATCACATCTTCCCTCTGATTAGGGGTAATGAGAATACCTTAAGTGTGAAGTCAGCTTCTCACACTTAATCACCATGATGTAGGGTTAAGATCATTAACCTACTTGTGATTATTTAGATGTTTTTGGTGTTTTTTTGTTTGGTGTCAAGTAATGAGATTAAGCCATAATCAAAGATTAAACAGACTCATTACACCATCCTAATAGAAGGATAATAGATGAGAGTGTTTAAGCTGAGGAAAGCTCCTCAACTTAATCCATGATTATGGATTAACTTCATGACAAAACAAAGCCTTTATTAAATGGATTTTTGTTAATGATAAGATGAAGAAGTGACTTTTAGGGTTTGTAAGACAACTTGAGGAGGACTTGTCCATTAACACTAGGGTTAGTCCTTCTTAACCAATTAAGGAAGAATTAGAACCCTAATGCAAGGCCCAAGTTACAAGCTTGATGTCTTGATGATTATTAGATGGATTGAATGAAGGATTTAAACACATTAAGGGTTTAACACTTAGGATTAAAGTTATACACTCCATCCTAATAGGAGGATGCAGGCATAAGCTTAATCACAAAGCCTTAAAGCCTTTAGGGTTTAGTCCCTGATTATGAGATGAGAAGAGAAGACTCAATGAGACACAAAGGTAAAATCTAAATGGGGGACTAATCAGAACCCTAATTATTTCCATGCTTGGTTGTTCCTAAGGTTTGTGAGGTTTACAAGAAAGATCTTCAGAGAAACCACCAGGAAGCAGATGAAAGGAGCAAAGAGAAGCAAAGTAACTTGCTTCATTTAAGAAGACAAGTCACTTGAAGCAAGAAAGTAATAAGAACAAGAATGAGCAAGCTCAATCTCAAGCACAAGACAAAATGCAGCAATGATGCATAAGAGAGATGAAAAGAGTTTGTGAGAAGTGAAGGCAAATCCACTTCTCAAAGTAACTTACCACCTGAAAAGTTAGTGAAAGAAATGCAATGCAATGCAAAATGAGATGAAATGGGATGATGCAAAAAAAAACCAGAAGCATGTGTGTGATGTTGATGATGCTAAGAGATGATGCAAACATGAGGCAAGGCATGAAAATGCTCAAACAAACATATGGATGCAAGAGAAGCATGCTTAGAACCATGAACATACATGAAAAGTTATGGAATACAAATGACATACAACATGGAAAATGAAAGATGCAAAGATCAAACATGATTCTATCATGTCCTAGGATGTATTGTGAATCAAATGGATGCACAAAATGTCAAGTCAAGTTATGGTATGCAAACAAATGGAAGATGGATGCAAATGAAAGCCCAAATTAGGGTTTATGATCAATGCACAAAACAAAAATCAAAACCAGAAGCAAACATCATGATAAAAATTGAAAATGCATTCAAAGGAACCCTAAACCTATACAAACTCAATGCCCAAAGGAGGGGATCCAACTCTTAACCTAATGAGAGTTATGAATTTCCTAAAATTGCTAGGGTTTTAAGGTACCTTGTCAAGAAAAATGTCAAACAAATAGGAAATGCAAGATCAATTCATGCCAATTTAATCCCATAAACTACATGCTATACAAGATGCAATGCAAGAAGAATCAAGGTCCAACTCTTAAAGGCTAGGCAGAAATGAATTTTTGAAGATTGGATCAAAATAATGCCTTGAAATGAAATTAATTCCATGGAAAATTGTCAAAAGACATCAATATCAAAAAAGAAATTTGGTTTGAGAGTTGGACAATGTTTCTAAATGATTTTAAATGCTTCATGAATTTTTTTTGTGATTTTTAAATACCTAAAAGTATTTTTAATTAATTAATTCTCATTAACTAATTAAAAATAAACTTTTAAATGATTTAAAAATAATTTTTAATGCAAAAAATAAAAATAAAAATGTTTTTGGTTTCTGAAAATTAATTGAACCTTTGACAAAAAATTTCAGAATTTTTAAAGATGTTTTACTACTTTTAATAAATTGTAGAAAACAAAAGAAATTAAATGAAAATAAAAATGAATTTAAACTGAAAATGAGAAAGTATGCAAATCAAAGGGCCAGCATTCAAACTTGGACACGCGCGAATTGACTTGGCGCGCATCTGGACAGCCAGCATTCAAATTCACGTAATTAAGACTAAACCCTAATTAATTAACCCTAATCACTCTCAGATGACCGGAACAGTGTTCCGGTCATCTTCTCCGGCCAACCCCCTTCCCTGAATCCCTCAAAACGCCATGAAAACGCACCAAAAGCTCCAGAAACAATCAATGATCAACAACAAAACATAATCCAGCAACAAATCCCATTTATTTCTACTCAAAATCAAGATATGAATCAAACATCAAAAACTGCAAAAATTTCAGAAACACGATACAAGCTCATTTCTCAATCTTTTTCAAAAGTAAAAGGCTCAGTGAACTCAGGGAATCATGCTTTATCATTTAGAAACAAGAAATAAAGGTTCTGGAAAAATGAATTTCCATGGCTACCTGAATCGAAGCTTTGATTTCTGGAACTTTCTGGCTGGCCTTTTGATCCAAAACACCTCTAATGGACCTCCTGAGAAGCTTACAACACTTGGTTGGAGTTTAAAATGGCTGGTTTGAAAGATTGCTGAAGTTCTGTTCAAAGAGGGGCAGAAATCGTATTTTGATTTCAGTGAGTTTCAGGCTATGGTGATGGGTGGTTTGTGATCAGTGAAGTATGTTGAGATTGTTTGTGAAGTTTGTTTGTGTGTTTGAGGCTTGTGGAGAGTGTTTCGAAGAGTTTTGCAAATGAAGCATAAACTTGGAACTAGGGCTTGGGGTGTGTTTCAGCATGAAGTGTCATGTGCTTTGGCTTGCCTTTGATTTGTATAAACAAGTGTGATAGGTCAGAGAGTGGGTGATGGCCTATTGTGATTGGTATGGGCAAGTTGCCAAAATGTTAACTTGACTTGTACTTGAGGTATGGGCAATGGTACAACTTGCTTTTTGGCTTGTCTTGGTTCAGCTGAGTTTAGGGAGAGCCATGGAAATGTTTATGAGAGAAATCAGCAAGTTGATCAAGGTTTGTGTAGTGTTTTGCAATTTTCACAAAGCTTGGCCCCTTTGGAAATTCTTGAGATTCAAGGCATCAAAATGCAAAGTTCTTTGGCCCATTCTGAATTTTAGAGGTCATGTGATCATGTTGTGAAGAAATTGTACACATTTGAGGCCTTTAGAACACTTGATCATACCATTTTGCAAAATGCCTCTTTGGTAGAAAACTTCAAATTATGTGATTTTGGCCAACTTTGACAAGCCATAACTTTTGATCCAAAATGAATTAGGTCAAGTTCTTGTACTTTTTGAAAAGGGAATGATCCATTCTACAACTTTCATGACCAAAGTTTTTCCATTTGAAGCATTTTTGAATCAAAAAGCAAGGGTTGAAAAAGTTTCCCAAAATGGCAATTTTCAATGTAAGTCAACTTTCCCAAAAAGTCAACTTTGCAAATGACTTGAGATTCTTCAATTTTGTGACCTTAAAACATCTTCTATGATCAAATAAAGATCATACACAATCAAAATGATGAAGAACACCCTTTGGTTGGGTCACTGGGGGCCTCAGATGCCCTGATTTTGCACTGACTTGCTCAGAAAGTCAACTCTTGATCAGATGACTTCCCCATTGAATTTCTTCATGAAAATTGATATGCATGATCCCTATACCATATAGAGATCAATAGAAACAAGAATGACCAAAAAATTTGGAGTTATGGCCTTTGAAACCAAAACCCTAATTCTAGGTCATCTGTGCAGTCAAACCTGGCTCTACTTCCATGCCATCCTCAGTTCTTGTGATTCTTTGATATTCTTGACTTTGAGGGGATATAATATGATGCTTGAACATACATGGACCCCTTTGAAGTAATTGATGACCTTTGGAGTGGCTCAAGAAGCTCTTGGATTGCTCAGATCACAAACCCTAGATGCAGATGACTTTGAACCAATGCAATGAATAAAAAATGTGGTGTGAGATGCTATGATTGAGTTTATGCATATGAAATGATCACAAGCCATGGTGTGAATAGGTGAGGGCAAATTTGGGGTGTTTACATCTTGCCGAGTGCATTATGCCTCATAATCAACCAAAAAAAACCAAAATGATTTTTTAGATCCAAACCCTTGATCCAACGTTAAGCAGTCATAGGTAATAAAACACTATAATAATACGAGAATAATTGTATGCCACGAGCCTTAAGGGGTAGAAAGGAGGACAATGGGAATCTCGTTACTCACTCCGATTATTTCGGCACCAGACATTTGGATGGATTGATCGGGAAAATAACCTCTACCCATAGTCTTTAGTGAAATTCGAATCCTAAATCCTTTCATCAAAAAAATGTAATAAAATCAACAACCAACCACCCGTAGTGGGCCGAACTACGAGGCCCTGACTTTCCCATTGCACGAGGAAGTACGTAGGCATGAGGATCTCAATCCTTGCCGAGCACCTAAGATCAATAAAATTTTAATTTAAAATCATTTCCCTTAGAAAGTAACTCATTAGGCATAGACATCCTTCCGCGCGTGACAATTTAGATGGTTCCTATCGAGTACGATGGATGTGAGGGGTGTTAATATCTTCCCCTTGCATAACCGACTTCTGAACCCAAGCAATGGTTGCGACGCCCTCTGTTTTTATCCTCTTTTTAGATGAGTTTTATCTATATCTTCCCTTTACCTGTAACACCCTTCTACCCCAAATACAAATTATATAAATAAACTGAAATGATCAAAGTAACTCATAGAAGGTGTCGCATTTCTTCATAAAACATCAACTCAAAATATTATATTAAAAATATTATTTTCTCTAAAAATCAAAACTATCGCAGCGGAATCATATATTCAAAAATATTTTTCCTCATATCTCATTAAAATGTAAAGACCTTTTGGCCAAAGTCAACATTTAACAACTCATAAAACTCATAATAACAAAATGACAATCCAAGTATACAAGCGTTCTATTTCCCCCCAATGTTACATTTCTCAGAGCAAGACATCAGACACTCTAGAATTAAGCTATACAGCTTCCAGCTAAAACTTCACACACCGCGAACTCATCTCAGATATCTGCAAGTTACCCACAAAGGAGACAACATGTCCAAGCAGATAGGGTGAGAAAATCATAATTCATTATAATAATATAAGGATATGGAATACAAATATATCAAGTATAAACATATCATAACAACATCAACAACAAAATTCAGCAACAAACACAATCTCCAAAAAAATACATCTCTTACAAAGTGATGTCAACTACAATGAAATGCGTAATATGCATGTGGTACCAATTTTCTCCATGCGATGGACACATATCCATCAACCCTCCACAAGGGAGCACACCAAAATCACCGAATCACTTCAATCAACACAGTGGGATTGAAGCTACCAAATAGGCCAAAGCTCCACCAAAAATATGCCATGAAATGAAACGATGCATTAATCCATAAAAATCACCGAAAATTCAATAGTGCATCATTCATTTCATGTTCAGCAAATAAATCATCAAATAATCATGTCTTTCATTACGACAACACATCGATAATACTTCTTTATCGATAATACAATAAAACAACTCATTTTATCAACAACAACAAATCATCAATTTACAATATAAATCATGTTTATAATCATAAAACCAATTCCAACAATACAACAAAACAACTTCTTTTATCAACAACAACAAATCATCAATTTACAATATAAATCATGTTTATAATCATAAAACCAATTCCAACAATACAACAAAAATAACTTCTTTCATCAATAACAACAAATCATCAACTTATAATAAAATTATGTTTATAATTATAAAACCAATTCAACTTTTTCTAAATATTCATCATTGAAAAATGTCTCACTTCACTCATTTTATTTCATCAAATTAAAGTTCATTTCGTTAGCTTTATGACGCTTCAAACGGGACCTAAATCGGAGTTACGGATCAAAAGTTATAAAATTTTCAAAACTAAGAGTGTCACTGTTACAGTGTTAACCGATTAACCCATAGCGTTAACCGGTTAACGCCTCATTTTTTCGCCCAAAACACATATTTTTCACTGGTTAACCAGTTAACACCTATGTTTAACCGGTTAACACCTGTACATAAGCAGTTTTCTATTGTTTTTACGAATTCTACACCAAAATACCCCAATATTTCATACGAATTCATCCCAATGCAACTCAAAACTTCTTACAAGTTAATAATTAATCACATACAACAACAATGCATCAATTAAAACATTAAACACACCATTCTAAATCATCTTATCAATCCTAATTCACCAATTCATACCCTTATAACTCAATCCATGTTATCAAACCTAACAATCACCAAAATCATATCAAACATAATCTATTCATAAACCAATTCCTATAAAATTATAATAGATTATGAAAACTCACCATACCTTAGAGAATTCTATAGATTGACACTCTTCTCCAAGGTTCCTAGCAACTTCAAGATCTTAAGCTTCCTCTTCCTCATTTCCTTTCCTTAGAGCTCTTCTTCACCAAAAACACGAAAAGTGAGAACTTTTGATCGTGTTCTCTTATTTGGGTAAAATTATCTCAGTTTATGTATTTCCAAACTTATCTTACTCTTTTCTAATAAAAACCACCTTGCCCTTTCTTCAATATATTTTTATTAATAATAATAATAATAATAATAATAGTATAATAATACACTAATTATTCATATTTTATAAAAATACTCCTTATACTCCCAAATGACCAATATAACCTCCATACCCCACTTCTATTTAAATAATAAGTAATAATTCGAATAATACTACATGATTATTCTTATTATTAATATTATTAAAATAATTTCACCATAATGCATCAGACCACATAACCACCTATTGTCAAAATCATCATATATCCTCAAATAAGCAACAATTACTCATAATCGAATTTGGGGTGTTACATTACACTTTTGGAAATAAATGAGAATTAGATGGTAACTCTTATGTATGCCCAACATGTGGTCTTTTATCGCAAGGTCGTATTTTTCGGGGTGCGACAACTGGCAAATCTACTGGGGACTGGTTCACCCCTATGCAAGTCAAGCATAGTCTAGGTTTTTCCATGCTTGTTTGGATGTTTGCATTTATGATTTACTTGCTTATTTTTATCACTTTCTTTATCGCATTCCATATTATATATCTTGTGGCTCCTTGGTACTATGATTTGGATCGATACTTTAATTGCAAAAGAAACTTGAGGGAAAGACTCTATACCCGAGCTTACGAGTACAAACAATTAGGAGAGGTTATGTAGTATGGGCTCCCGAGAGAAATGCTCTTGTGGACGGTCGATACGAAGACCTCACTTAGAGTAGATTCTAGTGTGAATGCTGAAGACCGTCATATTTATGGTGCAGACGATCAGTGTTTTCATTAGGATCGTTGACTTTAAGGACCTTAGAACCTTAAACTATTTTTCCCAAACAAAGGGTTGATGGCCGCGTAGTATAGGACACTAAGGGGTTACTCTTGCGTAGTTCAATACGAAGACCTCACTCAGAATAGACTTTCTTAATGGAGTTGACTGACTGTCGAACGGCCGATATGTCCAGCAAATAGTTGAGACAAGTTCGTAACTCTGAGACTTTTGTTTGAAACCTTGTGTCGATGGTTACGTAGTATGGGGGCACTGAGACGCTTTCTCTCGCATATCTCGATACGAAAACCTCACCCAAACGTAATTCATATGAGAGAGTCAATCAACCATCATATTTATGGTGTGTGTGATGAACAACCATATGGATTTATAACTTTGGGGTTCCTAAAACTTTAGAGCCTACCTGGTGAGTTCCTCGTGAGGAGAGCAATCAGAGTATCCTCCATATGTACCTTGGACTCATGAATCTCGTAATTAAAGATCCTGGATTCTGACATTGCATATCATTTCATTTGCATTAATTATTCATCTTGCATTTCATTCCAAAATTATAAGCTCATTTCATATTCCTTCATCTTCATCAAATCAAGTTGGTTTCCCGAAGCCCGTATCTGACTCGAGCCAACACTAGAAGAATCATGGATCAGATTCAACAAGAACAAGCTGCTATGAGAGAAGAGATTGACTCGGTCAAAAGCAAGATTGATCAGATTCATGAAACTATACAAGCCTTGAGGAACATTGCGAAGCTGTTACCTCAATGAACAGTATTATCGTGCAAGGATCTACCCCATACTCAATGTCTTCAATTCTCGTTCCTAATCCTTTGGTATATGGTTTGCCTTCAGGCTTCACTCTTGCAGTTGAAGAAGTCACTTCTCAGCCAATATCTACCTCTGGTGTTATCCCACAAGATCAACCTGCTGTCACTCAGATCTAGATTCCTTATGCTGAAGAAGATCAACAATTTGAGTCTGAGATGCATAATGTTGTCCCAATCACCAATCCTCACGCTTCTCAAGAATATGAAGCTATGAAGACGTGTCATGAGTTAGCTGAAACACTCAGAATTATGGAAGGAATCAACTCAACCTCTATGAGTGCCTCAGGTATGTGCCTAGTTCCGTATGTTGTGATTCCCACTAAGTTCAAATTTCCTGAATTTGAGAAATATAAAGGCCTTAGTTAACCCGATCTCCACCTGAGGAGGTACTGCTGAAAAATGGGTGCTCATGCTAAAGATGACAAGCTCATGATCCATTGGTTCCAAGATAGTCTGTCTAGAGCGTCTCTATAATGGTACATGCAACTTGAACACAGAAATGTGCACACTTGGCTTGAATTATCTGATTCATTCACAAAGCAATACAAGTACAACACTGACTTAGCTCCGAATCATACTCAACTTCAGAGTATGGCTCAAAAGGAGAACGAATCCTTCAAAGAGTATGCACAAAGCTGGAGGGAGTTAGTTGCCAGAGTGTATCTTCCATTGGTTGACCGTGAATTTATTGATATCTTCATGGGTACCTTACAAGGGAAATACTACGAAAAACTGATAATTAGTGTGTCTTCAGGTTTCCTAGACATGGTAATCGTCAGAGAAAGCACCGAAGAGGGTCTTAAAAGTGGAAAGATTCAAGGAGGTTCTAGTAGCCAAGCCAGTATCAAGAAACCTTTCAACGGGTACAAGAAGGGAGAAACAAAGTCCATATCTTCTTAGAGTGGGAAACCTCAATAGAGTGCGCCTAATTCAATCCCATACTACTAATATCCATATGTTGCTGCTGCGCAATATGCTCCTGTGCCTTATCAACCAGCTCCTCCAATGCCTTATAAGCAAGCTATTCAAGCTCCATTTCCACCTCAGATGCCTTACCAACAACCTCAGTACCCTCAAGTTGCTAATGTTGCACCTATTCTATACCAGCAATCGGCTTATCAGTAACAACCTCAGAATCAACAGCAACGCACTCCTCAACAACGCCCGCCAAATCAACAAAGGAGACTCGGTAGAAACTTTGATCCATTTCCTATGTCATACGGCAAGATCTTTAATCGGTTGATGTTAAATGGATCTATTACTTTGAGGGATATTCCACCTCAAACTGTTATCCCCCGAGACTATGATGCCAATGCTCATTGTGAGTATCACAAAGGTGCTCCAGGTCACACAATTGAGAACTGTAAAGCCTTCAAGCACAAGTTTCAAGACCTGGTTGACTCTAAGGATCTCACCTTCACTCAAAGGAATCCTAATGTTCAAACCAATCCAATGTCGCCGCATGAGGCCCATAAGTTAAAGCTTTTGAAGGGGTTGTCAAAGACCAAGCTGAGTGTTCTTTAACTCCGAAGAAGTCAGTCAATCAAGAGAAATCCAATTCCTCAAATCAAGGCAGTCATCGCCATTTATTATTTTGCACTCTTGTGTTTTGTATTGTTTTCTTAAGTACTATTTGCTTCAAACATTGTTATATCGTATTTGGTTTTGTTAATTTTATGTTTATGCATGTTTTGGATTATTCTATTCGCATTCGCTCATCATTTATCTTTATCACAAAAATCACAAAAATATTTCCTCACTTCACCTTAGCAAAGATTTGAGGGAGGATGATGAAAATTGAATACCCATAACTGTTGTGGTATGCTTTCGAATAAAACCTCGTGAATGATGTACATGCATTTTTTCAAATCCCCAAACAATGGAAAGATAAGGAGTTAATCCCTTGTCAACCACTTCGAGCCTAGAAGTAGGAGTTTCTTTCGGATACAAACGCTTACACTAAACCCGAGGCAGGGTAGTTGTTCTAGTTAACCTGACTACACCTTTAAATCACAAGATGAGACATCCCGTTGGAGGACCATCAACAAATGACTTGGCAGTCACAATATTCAACAAATTCAAAAAATAAAACCGCTAAGTCGAGAACCCAAAGGGAGACTTAAGCGAGAAAAAAAAGAAGAAAATCGAAAAACACTAAGTTGAGCACCTAAAGGGAGACTTAGTAAAAAAAGAATCATAGAAAATCCCAGTGGACGTTTCATAAAGCAGTCCAAGTGAATCCAGAACCAAGACAAAGCAAAAAGAGGAGCTCAAATCCTCAACAAAGACAAAAAAGATTATATGACCACCAAATCAAGAATCAAAGGGTCACCGACATCCATCAGAATAAAATAATATGACTGCCACTTTCAAGCGAACCTTGAAGCTTTATCTTCACGCTTACACTGTCAAATCCCTTTTGGAAGACAAAGGAATGTGTAGTGTTAGCTGAACGTAGGACTAGAGAACATCATGAAGAAGGGGTGGGTACAAATCAAACTTTGAGCCTTATACCTTTGTTTCAATAACCATGAACCAGACCACGTTACAACCCTCAAAAGACCTAATTGAGGCGAAGTTTATTCTGAAAGCATGCTACCAACAAGGCTGCGTAAACTGACTCCTAGATATTTGCTAATCTTTAATCTTGATACGAACACATCAGAGTAATATAAAAGATTGCCGAATCCACAAAGAACAAGTGTCAATCTATCGTATCTGTTGTTATGGTGTGTATCTAAGGCAATTGAAGATAATGGTTTTAAAGAGTGCGCAATGATAAATAAAATAGTAATTTTAATTAATTGATAAAGATAGGTTCGAATGCAATTCACATAACCAATTGATAATCCAGTACTTGTTAATAGAACTACTTATGGGCAATGTTTTCTACTTTGAAAAGAACTAATTTAACGGGAACTGTCGCTTTTGCGTATTCAGAACTGAGTTGTACTCTCTAATCAACCCCTCTTATTGTCACGGATAAAAAGGTGCGTACTGCGTTAGAGTAGTAAACCTATTTTTAAGAAATATAGTATCTTAACTAAGTTGAAAAGTATTTTGACCTAGACTTTCTAGCAAAAAGAGTTTCTCACGAACCAGACTCTAAAATTCTTAACGCTTCCGAAAATAGTTTTAAAATCTCTTTTCTTTTTAGTCTAAAAACCCCTAATGAACTAGACAAAGCGCTTTTGGCTGTTTTTGAAATAGTTAAAAACAATTAAGTTAAATAGGCGTTGGACGACTTTCGATCTTACCCAACGGGACTTCAAAGAACATGAAACTTATATTGAAAGTTAAAATAGCCCTTAAGCGTTTCTACAAACAGTTGTACAAATTACCGGTTCAATTATGATCCTTAAATTCTAACCTTTGTAAATTTAGTTAGACATGGTAAAGTAAAAGTTCATTTTATTATTTTCATAAAAGTATTTAGTGCGAGTGCGGAAAGTAAATTAAAAGTAGTGCGAGTGCGTGAAATAAACGAAAGTAGTGCGAGTGCGAGAAATAAACAAAGTAAAGTGAGTGCGGGTAATAAATAAAGTAAAGCAAGTGCGGGTAATAAATAAAGTAAAGTGATGCGGAAAACAAATAAAGTAAAGCGAGTGCGGAAAAATAAAATATGAACTGGAATTAAAATAGCGGCAGGATTAACTTCCTCCCAAAGTGCTCCAAGACTCGATCACACAGACGTATACAAACTCGATCACTCGATTGTAGTAACACCCCGATGTGAAGTGATTACTACTTTAAAACTAATATATGCCTAAGATATTCTAGTTTTGGATGATAAAAACGAAATTCTAAAGTCATATTTATAGGCAGATATTAAATGGGAAAAGACTAGGATGCCCAGTGGAGGGAAAGGTTTTCGCCTTGTGGCGCCCGCCACAGGCTCATGGCACCCGCCATGGGTGTAAAATGGTGAAGAAAGTGGGGATCGTGGCCTCTTAGCAGTTGTGGAGTGGTCTTGAGACGTGGCCACGTCATGGCTGACCCCATGGCGCCAGCCACAGTGGGTGCCGTAAGTGCAAAATGCTGAATTTCTTGATTTTTATTCTTTTCAGCTCCTTTTTCGCTCCTTTTATCGGTTTAACCCCCGATTACATTAAAAACCTGAAAATAAAGAAAAACAAAGTAATAACATAACAAAATAGCAATAAAGACCTAGAATGCATGCGAAATCGGAGTCAGAAATACGGTGAAATTTAGTGTTATCAAATCCTCCCACACTTAGACATTTGCTTGTCCTCAAGCAAACATTTAAAGCTCAACAAAGAAAACTGGTGTCAACACGTGATTTGGGCTAAAAGGGCTTCTAAGTTTAGGTTAGGTTGGAGTGACAAGTACTAACTAAGTGAACCAAGGGTATCATAATAACACGGACATAAACCTCAATCCTATATTAACCAACCCATGTCATCCCACAATACCTAGGCCTATCTTTTCATCTCTTTTTGGGTTCCTTTCATTCAGGCGCAATCACATTAAGCTCGTTATTCGTACATGCTTCATAGTAGAGTAACTGATTAGTGATTCTGATCCATAACATAGGGTTTCTGGCACATAAGCATGTGTAAACCATTTTTTATTTGACCTAAATGTAGTTGCGGGGGATCAAATTGTAATCCTCCCTACCAAGTTCAGTGCCAGGTACCTCTGAACCAACTAACAATAGGTGACTGCAATTTATTTTTTCTTTTTGTGGCAAGAATGTTTTTCTCTTTTTGGTTTAAATGACTTTGTGAGGGTCACCTATCCCATAGTTTGCCTTTTTCTCTTTTTTATTAGCACTGAATCATTCACTTATGTTCATTGGCCCCCTACGTAGAGCATGCTTAGGCCGAAGCTGACCGCTAGAATAAAATACTTAGGACAATTTTTAAATTATAATAAAGGCCATGGTATGCGGGGTTTAGGAGTGATTCCTATATTTATGGAGTCTATGGTGCTAAAATGATACTGATGTTCCAAAACGTTCACCTAAGTCACCACATCCTAATCCAAACCTGTCTTAAAGCCCAAAAAACATGTGAAACTACATTGTTTTCTTTTGAAATTGTTTTTGGTAAGACTAAGGAAATGGAGAAAATGAGGATGTACTAAAGATACACTATACTGGTGACTCGTCAAACTCATGCATTATTTTAAATAAACTTAAACTAAATAACTAACTGTAAAGGAAAATAACAGAAAGCAAATAAATAACTAAAAAGGGAAATAACAGAAAGCAATAAAATCCCCTCCCACACTTAAATCAAACATTGTCCCCAATGTTTCGAAATAAGATAAGGAAAGTAACCTGGAAAACTACTGCGGAGGAGTACTGGTGCCCTCGCCGTCCTGCTGTGATGGTATGGAACGACGGGATCTACTGCGCTGCTGGTCTCTCCGGTCTAGTCGTGCCGATAAAGCAGCCTGGGCACTCCGGACCTCTCGAAGGTTACCTAGGATGGAACCCTGAGTGGCATCCATAAGCTGGTAGTGTCGGTGGTTGACTTCTCGCTGGCGGGCTTGCTCTGCTGTGATATTGGTCAAGGTGCGGCAAATGTTCCCGTAGGCACGATCCAAAACCAATCGCGATTGTTCCATGTATTTCATGTTGTCCGCCAGTTGTTGTGAAATGGTAGAGTGTAAGCCGTCTTGCCTTTCCTCTCTAGCCGTGATATCACGCCACATCTCCTTAGTGATATAGAATCCAGGAGTAGCACCTGCAACAAGGTTAGAGGAAGATGGTGTGGTGTGTGACTATGAAGGATGATGGGGGGACATGTGAGGTACGGGAGAATTCTCTCTCCGATCATATTCTTCATCAGTGTCATGTCCCTCCCTATCAGGAATATTAGGAGGAAGTGGACGCAAAACAGGTGGAGCATTCAAATCATAGGTCCAATTCCTTTCATGACGTACATCAGTACGTCTACTGCAAGGTAAGGCAACATATGGGATAGCTACCCCATGAACCATCAACTCATAACCACATGCTCTCCTTGTTCGGCATAATTTCATGTCTTTTAGAAATTTTAAGTTAATTGTGCGAGGAGGTAGGGGTTCAAGTGTAGCTATCTCATTGTTCAGGTTAAGGACCCAAGCAATAGAGGTAACAAGTCCTACAATAACAATCGGTCTTGTTTTATTAACAGTTAAAGCCATGCGTGCAAGCATAAACGGGACCGGATTGATATGGCTATTTGTGAGGCTTCCTTGCAAAAATAGAAGCTCTTTAGTGTTTACCTTATTTGGACTCTCCCAGCCAAAAATAGTACATGCCAAAAGATATCTGAAAACTCTTATGGTCGGGTTATGGATGGTCGACGCAAGTATTCCTTCAAAAGAATTTATTGAAGTACTTGACAGCCTCTGCCAGAAGGAAAATACTTCGGCCGACCATTCTGAATCCAAAGGTGCCTCACATATAGAACCCTCACAATGAGGGATTCCTAACAAGCCTGTTAGTTCGCCGGTACTGTATTTGTATTCAATTCCAAACAGTCTAAAATTAATAGTACCGACTGTGCTAGCAGTGTTAGGACTGACAGTGTATATTAACGAACTCAAAAATTCAATTGTCAACCTCTCAAAGGTGGGTTCTTGATTCACAAAAATATTATGCAAGCCTAGAAAATCTATTAAATGAAAAACACTATGATATAGACCCAAAGAGTACAGACAATTATCATCTACGTACCTAGTCGAGAGAATTTCTCGACTCTGAAGCCTTTGAATGATCTTTCTCTGCCTATCTCCTGGTTTTCCATCGCGAAGAATATATCTGTTGAACTCCATTGTTGTTGCTCCTTGAGAAGTTGAATATGGTGAAGAGTGGTTTATGTAGGAAATGGTAAAGATTAGATTTTTATGGTTTATAGTGAATGAAAATAAAAATGGATTTTGGATGGGTTTTATAGATGGTGAATGTATGAGAATGGTGGGAGCTTTAATGGGGTTCAATGGGGTTTTTGGAAGATGGAAAAATGGGTTTTGGAAGTTTGAAAGTGTGAAAATGGTGGGGGAGATGAATCTACCCCGAATTAAGGTGGAACGGCGTGGCGGACGCCATAGGTTTATGGCGGGTGCCATAAGGCCATTTTCCTTATGGGCCAATTTTTTTTTTTAATTCCCCAAGTAGGCTTCGCGTACCTTTTGTCTTCGGGGGGTCCGGATAGCGTTTTCTTCTTTCTTCTAAGGCACAAAGCTTGCATACCTTGAACAAATATTAAACATAGAGAAAAATATATATAATTTTTTGATTATTATTTTTTTTGTGTTTATTAGAGACACATATATATAAAATAAATACTCATGCATATAATAGGCATATATATATATATATATATATATATATATATATATATATATATATATATATATAAATGATTGTCAACAAAAATACATGGAAAATGTAGCATATGCGATAAAATAAAATATGTCTGGAGATGCGAGAAATAAAATAAAATAAAGCATGAAATATTAAATACTAGAGCAATAAAGTTAGTGTAAAACGATCATGTGGTAGGCTTCTCTGCCAGGTCCGATCCACGAATCTCAGCAATCTCCCTCCGAAGCTCTCCAATCTCCTGATATAGAGTGTCTGCATCTATGGCATGGGTGAGGTCAGATACCTCAATCTGTAATGCCAAGTCTGCTACTTCCTGTTTGAGTCGGGCAGTCTCCCTGTAGAGCTCATAAATCTGGGTCTGTAGATCAGGCGGCTGCAAAGACATATTGTTAGACATAACAGTGATTCAGGGAGAAGGAGGTGTAGGAGTGTACTCAGCGGCGGGAGGTGGTTTTGGCTCTTCGACAGTCTCTCCATAACCCTCTAAAGCATAACTCCAATTAGCAGGGTCGTGGACACTAGTCATCAACGGGTCAGGTAATGTGAAGTAGTGTATCACTTCACCGTCAATCAGTAATCTAAACATGTTGGGCTCAAAATAGGCCCTCCTCATCAATCCTCTGTCAAGACAAAAGTCGACATCCATGGTGGTGTAGCTGCAGAAGGTCCTGAGATGTAATAATTTGCGAGACAAACCCAATGCAGTAGCAATCTGTGTAACAATCCCCCTGACATGTATAATGCCTACAGATGATCTGGCGACACTGGCAAGGCCTTTCAACAGAAAGTTGCCACAAGCAACTGGGCATGACTGAGTCGCACAAAACAGCAGGAAAATCTCCTCCTCACTCAGCAAAGTCTCTGTATCTGGAAAACCGAGGAAAGAGTGTGCTAGAATCATCTGGAAGTACCTTAACGCAGGGTTGTGGATGACCTGAGAAAACTGAGTGGAAGGATCTTGGCTCCCTCCACCTAAGATGTTACTCAAAAACTTCTCCACTTCTCTGCTCATAAAGTACCCCATCGGTGTCTCTGGAATAACATCAGGAGTAGTCTGAAATCCTAATAAATCACCAAACTCTTTGTGAGAGAAAGAGTATTCAGTCCCGAACAACCTGAAAACAACATGTCCATCGGGTCCAGCCCAGGGGTCATTATTAAACGAGTTGAGGAACTCTAGAGTCAAGTTCCTGGAAGTATTGTTCATGTCGTCGAACTGGTCCCACTGGAGTTGGTGGCATAAGAATCTGACGCTTGGCTCTATCCCTAAGGCATCCATGCATTCTTGGTCTGGGTACCGTGTAGGTGCTATAGGGCGTCTCATGTGGACATAGTAACGTTATCTCTATGCGTCGTCTCTGAAGGCCACGTGCATGTCGTCGGGATTCTGCATTCTGCACAAGGTTAACAAACAAGGGTCCTGAAATCACATAAAACATTCAATCGTTAGTCTTGACAGAATAATAAAGTAAACAAATTAAAATAAAGTAAAAATTAAATAAAAGTAAAATAATAAAACCATGGGTTGCCTCCCATGCAGCGCTTGTTTAACGTCGTTAGCTCGATGACCGGATTTTATACATCATTCGAAGGATTTGGTGGATCACTTAGAGTATGGCTGGAGTATGTTGTTGGAATGTCACCTCCTTCGTAGGGCTTCGGTCTCTGTCCATTGACGATGAACAGTTTACATGTTTGGTTCTTGATTTCAATAGCTCCAGATCTTAGAATCTTAGATACTTCGAAAGGGCTTGTCCATCTTGAACGAAGCTTTCCTGGAAAATGTATTAACCTAGAATCGAACAGAAGAACAGGATCGCCTATTTTGAAGTATTTTCTTATGATTCTTTTGTCATGCCAAGCTTTTGTTCTTTCTTTGTATATAATGGCATTTTCGTAGGCTGATTGTCTGAGCTCTTCTAATTTGTGGATATCGAGGATACGTTTCTCACCAGCAGTTAGGTAATCCAAATTCAATGTTTTAATGGCCCAATAGGCTTTATGCTCTAACTCAAAAGGTAAGTGACATGATTTTCCATAGACTAGTTGATAAGGGGTTGTTCCTATAGGGGTTTTGAAAGCGGTTCTGTAGGCCCATAATGCTTCTTGAAGTTTCTGCGACCAATCTTTTCTAGATATAGAGACAATCTTCTCAAGAATTTGTTTGATCTCCCTATTAGATACTTCCACTTGTCCATTAGTCTGTGGGTGGTATGGTGTTGCTACTCTATGCTTAACTCCATACTTGCTTAAAAGTTTATCAAATATTCTCGATATGAAGTGTGATCCTCCATCACTTATGACTAAACAGGGTGTTCCAAATTTGGGAAATATATAATTTTTAAATAATTTGATGACTACTCTGGTATCATTCGTGGGTGCGGCGATATCTTAAATCACTTAGACACGTAGTCAACGACTACTAAGATATACTGGTTTCCTAAAGATGGTGGGAACGGTCCCATAAAGTCTATACCCCATACATCGAAGAGTTCTACTTCTTGGATATTTCTTAGAGGAATTTCATTACGTCTTGAAATATTTCATGTACGTTGGCATCTGTCACATTTGACAATGAAAGCATGGACATCACACCATATGGTAGGCCAGAATAGGCCAGCTTGAAGAATATTGGTGTAGGTCTTAGAGGTGCTCGCATGTCCACCATAGGGTGCAGAGTGACAATGCTCAATTATACTATGTACCTCCTCTTCCGAGACGCAACGGCGGAAAATGCCATCTTTACCTCTCTTGAAAATAAATGGTTCGTCCAAATAGAAGTTTCTTACATCACTGTAGAACTTCTTCTTCCGGTGGTAATTTAGATCGGGGGGTACGATGTCAGCGGCTAGATAATTAACAAAGTCAGCATATCATGGTACGTTACTTATGGCTAAGGATTTTTGAGAATGCTCATGCGGGGTCTGGGTTATCGTCTTCAATGGTTTCTAGTTTGGCTATCAGTCTATCATAGGCAAAATCATCATTTATGGGTACTGAGTCAGGTTTCAGGTATTCTAGCCTAGAAAGGTGATCAATTACTACATTATCTGTGCCTTTCTTATCACGGATATCCAAATCAAATTCTTGCAGTAATAGAATCCATCGAAGTAACCTAGGTTTGGCATCCTTTTTACTTAGTAAGTAACGAATGGCAGCATGGTCGGTGTAAACTATAATTTTGGCTCCTACTATATAAGATCTAAATTTGTCTATGGCGAAAACTACAACTAGGAGCTCTTTTTTAGTTTTTGCGTAGTTGAGCTGGGAAACGTCTAGAGTTCTACTGGCATAATAAATTACGTGTAACTTTTTACCCTTTCTCTGACCTAGAACGGCTCCAACAACATACTCACTAGCGTCACACATTATCTCAAACGGTTCTGACTAATCAGGGGGTTTCATTATAGGTGCTGAAATCAAAGCTTGCTTCAAGAGGTTAAATGCTTCAGTACATTTTTCATCGAAGATGAATTCAACATCTTTCATTTAAAGGCCAGTTAAGGGCTTTGTTATTTTGGAGAAGTCCTTGATAAAACGTCGGTAGAATCCGACATGTCCAAGAAAACTTCTTATCTTCCTGATAGTCTTTGGCGGTTTTAGATTCTCTATGACTTCTATTTTAGCTTTGTCTACCTCTATACATTTTTCGGAGACTATATGTCCTAAAACAATCCCTTCGGTAACCATGAAATGACACTTTTCCCAATTTAGCACAAGGTTTACCTCCACACATCTTTCTAGGATTTTCTCAAGGTTGATAAGACAATTTTTGAAATCAAATCCACAAACTGAGAAATCATCGATAAATACTTCCATGATTCCATCTAGATAGCTGTCGCTCCCTGGATTTCCATCCTGGTACAAACGCGAAAGTGGCGCGGAAAAGAATAGAGTCGCCAGCCAGGCATTTTTATCCCGAAGGAACGGGAATGGTAATGCTGCACAAAACTGAAGAAAAGAAAAGGAAGGACAAAGTGTAAACATCCCAAATTTTCCCTCACCTATATCACACCATGGCTTGTGATCTTTCATGTTTGCATTAGTATAAGCATACCATCTCACATTGCATACTTGTTTCACTGCATAGTTCAAGTTCATCTGCATATAGGGTTTGTGATCTAAGCAATCCAAGATTCCATATGAGCCATCCCAAAGGCCTCAAAGCTTTCCAAGAGGGTCCATGTGTGTTCTATCATCATATTATGCTTCTCAAAGTTCATGGAAGTCAAGAGATCACAAGAACTGGAAAAGCATGGAAGCAGAGCTAGGGTTTTCACTACATAGATGACCAAAATTAGGGTTTTGGTTTCAGAGGCCTCAACTCCAAATTTTTGGGCCATTCTTGTTTCTAATGATCTTAAGATGTTATAAGGATCATATGTACCAAGTTTGATGAAGAAATTCATTGTAGAAGTCATCTGTTCATTGGGTAACTTCTTGAGCAAGTTAAGTCAAAATCAGGGCATCTGAGGCCCCCAACAATGGAACCAAAGGGGTATTTTCATCAAATTGAAGTTCTATGATCTTTTATTTGATCTTAGAAGAGGTTGGAAGTTCACAAGATTGAAGAATTCTGAGCCATTTGAAAAGTTGCCAAAAATGGAAATGACTTGTAATGGAAACTTTCCATTTTGGGAAAGTTTTTCAACCTCCTCTTTCTCATCCAGAAATGCTTCAAATGAAAAAATTTTGGTCATGAAAGTTGTAGATTAGGTCTTTCCCTTTTCAAAAAGTACAAGAACATGTTTTGATTCATTATGGAACTCAAGTTATAATCCTTCAAAGTTGGCAAAAATCACATAATTTTCACATTCATGCCAAAGAGGGATTTTTGCAAATTCACTTGCCAAGCTTCTAAGTGACCTCTAATTGACTTCTAAACATCATAACAACATCACATGACTCATTTTGCTCAGAATTTCCCAAGGAACCACATCATTTCATGCCTTGCATCACAAGATACACCAAAGAGGGAAAATGTGCAAAACTCATACAAACCCTAGTTCCATGTGTTCCAGCTGCATCAAACCTATCCCATGGCCACCCTTGATTCATGATGAGGCCAGACACCCCAAAATCTCAGGCCTGCACCATGCCCATACCTCAAGTACACAATGTTGACTTTTTTGCAAAATCACCCATACCAATCAGCATAGGCCACAACAACTCCTCTAACCTATCACAGCTTCACATACATGCCTCAAGGGACTCATTTCATACAACACACAAGCCTGCAAGCTCTCATACACTTAGATTGCCAAAAATCCCTCAAAACTTCTCTTATTCGATTCTCCCTACTCAAGCATCAAAACTTCAAACAAACTTCACCAATCATCTCCATACATCCTCCAGATCATTTCCCACCCCTCATATTGGCCTGAAACCACCTCAAACAAAAACACGATTTCACCCCCCTCTGAATTGAAACTTCAAAAACAGCCCAAATAAACTCATTCCAAGCATCAAAGTATCCTCAGGAGGTCCATTGAAGTTGATTGGCACCAAGGAGAGGTCCAGATAGCTCAGATTGAGAAAGCTTCATCTCAGGTATCATCAAGAATTTTTTTTTCCAGAAATGCTTTTTTAAGTTCCTAAATGATTCTTTATGCTTCACTGATCATGCTGATGTGTTTAGAATTGAAAATGGTTGAGTTTTGAGTATTTCATAGCTGTCTGAAATTTTGCCCGTGAAAATGTTTTCGTTCGATTCTCTTGATTCATGAAAAATAAATGGATTTTGTTGTTGGATTCTTGTTTAGGATGTTTAGTTGAGTGAATCTGGAAGGTTTGATGCATTTTCATGGCATATTGAGAGAGATAGCATGAGAGGTTGGCCGGAGAAGATGACCGGAGCTTGCTCCGGTCACCTGAAAGTGTTTAGGGTTAGGATTAGGGTTAATCAGCTCAGTTTAAACTTAGGTCCTTGGATCTTGTTTAGCGCGTTTTTGGATGGCCAGGATCAGTTCATTAAAACCCTAATTATTAATTAATTAGATTAGTTAGTTTTAATTAAATATTTTGCCAGATTCAATCCTAGCCTCAGGAGAGCGCGCGCAGTCAACTAGGATTTGAATCTCAACCTTCAGATTAGATTACTTCTCTTTTATTTGATTTTTAATTCATTTTCTTGCATTTTCTTTCCACATTTATTTTAAAATAGCAAAAATGGTTTAAAAAATCTGAAAATTTTTATCATGACTTTTATTAATTTTCAGAAACCAAAATTATTTTTATTTTTTATTTTTTGCATTAAAAATATTTTTTTAAATCATTTAAATGTTTTATTTAATTAGTTAATTGATTTTAATTAATTAAAAATACATTTAAGTATTTAAAAATCACAAAAAAATTCAGAGAGCATTCTTAGACATTTAGAAGCATTTACAAACTCACCATACAAATTTCTTTTTGGTTTTGATCACACTTTGAGATTTTTCAATGAATTAGGGTTCTTAAAAATGTTCATTTTCTAACCCTAACTTCAAAAATTCATAACTTTTAAAACAAGTTGAGTTTGTGAATGGTTCTTTTTGCATTGTTCTATGCATGGTTTCTAGCATCCAAAAACATTTTTGTTCCATTTTTATCTTGCATTTTCAAATTGTTTGGCATTTTACATTGAGAATCATCCAAAAAACCCTAGAAACTTAGGAAATTCATAACTTCTTCTAGGTTTAGTTTCTGACCTCCCCCTTTGGATGGTAACCTAGTGTAGGTTTAGGGTCCCTTTGAGCTCATTTGCAATGTTTTATCATGTCATTTGCTTCTGTCTTGGTCATTTGCATCTCATCCTTTCATGTAACCCTAATTTTGCATCTTTACTTGCATCTTACATTGCATTGCATGACCATATGAACTTGCCATGCCATTCTAAGAACTTGTATGCCATCTTAGATATCTTAAGACATTGATTGAACATTGCTTGATCATTTATTCATACATTTGCTATGCTTTGCATCCATTTCATTTCATGAACATCCATGTGTTTACATGCTTCCTACATGCTTCATTTGCATTCATTCTCTTGTATGAACACACACATGCATCTTGTATGCCTTTACATCATATCATAGAATCATTTACATCATGTGTATGCTTCTGGTCTTGGTCTTTACCCTTGCATATGCATCATTTCATTTCATTCCTTTCATATTGCATCTTGTACTAACTTTTCAGGTTAATGGTAAGTTTGTTTGGGAGGTGGATTTGCCTTCACCTCCCACCTCTTCTCATCTCTTCATGTTGCATTCTTACTGTATTTTTGTTTGTCTTTGAGTGGGCTTGCCTCACTTATGCTTATCTTCCCTTCTTCCTCTAAGTTACTTACCTTCTTAGGAAGTAAGTAACTTATTCTTCTGCTTCCTTCCCTTCTCATCTTGCTTCTCCTTGGTGGCTTCCTTGAAGACTTCTCCTTTTAAGCCTCACAAACCATAGAATGTCCAAGCATGATAACTTCTAGGATTGATAGTTTCTCTTATACTTTTTCCTTGGAGTCTTCTTTGTGTCTCTCTTCTCATCCCATCATTAGAAACTAAACCTTTAAGGTTTTAGGACTTTGGAATTAGGGTTATGCTTGCATCCTTATCTTAGGATGGAGTGTATAACTTTAATCCTAAGTGTTAAAACCTTAATTTGTTTAAACCTCTTAATCAATCCATCTAATAATCACTAAGACATTAACTTGTAACTTGGGCCTTACATTAGGGTTCTAATTCTTTCTTTATGGTTAAGAAGGACTAACCCTAGTGTTTAATGGACAAGTTCCCCTTAAGTTGTCTTACAAACCATAAAACTCACTTCTTAATCTCATATTTAATTAAAATCCACTTAATAAAGGCTTGTTTTTTCATGAATTTAATCCCTAACCATGGATTTAGTTGAGGATTATTCCTTAGCTTAAGTGTTCTCATCTATTATCCTTCTATTAGGATGGTGTAATGAGTCCACTAATCTGTGATTAGAGATTAAACTCATTACTTAACACTAAACAAAACCCAAAAAACATATAATTAATCACAAGTAGGTTAATGATCTTAATCCTACATCATCATGGTAATTAAGTTGAGATGCTTATCTCATACTTAAGTAGGCTCATTATCCCTAATCAGGGAGGATATAATGAGTTTGCAAGCCTTTGATTTAGGATTAAGCTCATTTACTTATGCAAAACATCAAAAACAATAATAAAACTGAAAACACAAAAGCAAATGATAATCATCTCCTTTGGGATTCTTTTCTCATCACACTCATTCTATAAACGAGAACCTGCTTCTTCTGTCTAATGCAAGACAGTTAGCACTCGAGTCAGACGAGTCATACACTTAAGCATAGACAAGTAAGCAGTTCACAGTCAATTTATCTTTCAGTATCTTTGAGTCGAACTACGGTGTTCTGACTTCCTCATTGCATGAGAGGATACGTAGGCATAACTTAACTATTATCGAACAATTCACATTTTTGCACTAACACTTGTACATTTCCTTTCCAGCTTTTGCACACAGATAGCACATACACTTACCCCCTTTAAACACAATCTTTTAAGCGTGGATCCCGTCGAGTACGACGGTCAATCTGGGTGCTAATACCTTCCTAGGTTGTAACCAACCCCCTTTCTCAGTTTCTCTGGTTCGCAACCGTCTTATCCATCTCTTTCTAGGTTTATGCAGCATTACCTTTCCTTCGGGATAAAAATGCATAGCTGGAAACTCTATTCACTTCATTTTCATTTTCTCCTTTCGTCGACCATTCGCGTCTGTACCCTATCTGACCTAGGTGTCTTTTCGGGGGAGCGACACAAAGGTCCTGCAAACCAAAGAGACTGGGTTCGGGAGTCGGTTACGACCTGGGAAGGTATTAGCACCCCATTTCGTCTATCGTACCCGACGGGATCCATTCTTACAAAGAAAACTGTTTCAAAGGTTGAGGGGATGAAAGCTTCCGCAAAACTGAAAATGAAACTGGATAAAAAGAAAAGAAAAGGGGAAATGAAAAAAAATGAAAAAAAATAAAAAAAAATGTAGGGAAAATAAAGATTGTGCTCGAACGGGCCCTACCCCGCTGCCTACGTACCTCATTTGGACATGAGTATCAGAGACGTCGTAGTTCCCATAACTAGGGGTAGAAAAGATTTCTTGTGAATTAAGGCTTGAACTGCCTATGTCAATTCTCAAGTGTTGCAGGCTCGGACGACGAGTGCGTTACCATCTTGCAAAATGACAAGTAGGAGCAAGTTCGCGGATGGAGCGAAGGAGATGAGAAAAGAATTCCCGAAGGAAATACGATTATTGTTTGTTTGTGTTTTTTAGAGCTTTTTATTTGTGTGGCACAAGAGAATGAACTCAAGCTCTTTTCTATGGAATGTGTACTTGTCACTACATTCCAAGATGGAATAATAGAACAAGCACACAAAGCAAGGAGAACTTATCCAAGACTTATTTCCAAAGGCAAGGGCCTAATTTCATTGACTTGTTGAATTTATTAGGTGTTTTAGTGATTAAAAATGAAGAAGTATTTTTTAGGGTTTTTCTTGATGAAGATGACTTCATGATCCGACTTGTGCACCATGCCAAAAAAATGCACTATTCCAAGATGGGGAAATACTAATCCTAATGTTATCATGCAAAAGAGTGGTCCTACGGTTAGTGAGGTTTCAACTATCCTAAGAGAAAAGAAGAAACAAAGAAAAGCAAGAAGGAGAGGAAGCAAGAGCTAGCAAGCAACTTACTCCTCTAAAGGAGATAAGTTTCTCCTAAAGGGGAAAGAAAAGAATTGCCTCACATGATGGCATAAGGCACATCAAAAAACACAAGGAGAAAACACTTAAAAAGAGAGAAGGATGAAGAATTGAAATGTGGATGAACATCCACACTTCTCTTACCATAAGCCCCTACAAGTGTTAGCGAAGTCCAGCACATGTTCATCAATAAAATCATGGCAATGACATGCTCAAAGTTCACACCAATCAAGATCACATAATCATGCCAAACATTGCACATACAAGCATTTACGTGTCGAGAACACGGAAGCACGCATCAATCAGCAAGAAAATCACCCAAACAATCATATTCAATGATCATACAATGATCCATGGTATTTAAAACAAGTAAGGGGATCAAACATGCTTGAAATAAGGCAAAAATGGCTTACTGATTCAGTGTTAACCAGTTAAGCAAAGTGTTAACCGGTTAAACATGCCAAAACCTGCATAAAAACAACACAATTTAGGTGCGTTAACCGGTTAACGTTGTTAAAACAGCAGCAAATCCTGCAAAAATCAGCTCACAACCAGCTTATTCAAATAATCTTACACCAGACCAAAAAGCATTTGAACATGAAAATAATGCATCAATTCCCATTAAATGGCATCATCAAGCTTATGAACATTAATACATAGATCCGATTACCAATCAATCAATCAATTCAAACAACACAAGCAAATACACAAGCACATGGCGGATCCAAAGCGCAAGCATATAAATAAGCTAAAACAGAGCTAGATCTGAAATTAACCAACCTATAAAGCTGAGGTATGCTTTGGTAATTGTTGATCAAGCTGAAAACGATAGATCTTGCGCAAAACTTTGAAGATCTGGTGCTAAGTTTCACACTCCGTGCAAAATAAATGCAAGAACAAGATCTTGATGCAGAATTTTAGATCCAAAAGCACTTCTAGATCCCAAACCAGATCTGAATCACCAATTAAACCAGCAAAACGAAGAAAGGAAGCTATGGATGGAGGTCTAGTTCCAAGATTTACACACCTCAAGGTAAGGTTGTGTGATCTTCAAAGAGGAACTTTGAGTGATTTTGAAATTGGGAGAGAAAAGTGAGAGAATTGTGAGTGAGAAGAGTGAAAATTCAGAATGAGAATGAAAAATGAGGGAGAGTCCCCTTTGGTTTGGAGAGAAATGATTAAATATGGTTTAGGTTTGGGGCCCAAAAATTAGGCTTGGGATCCAAAATTATGGTTTGGGTAGTGTGATTAGGATGTAGCAATGGGATTAGGCTTGGACAAGTGCTATAGATCCTTCTTTTTAATTTCCAATTAATTCAAAATGAATAAAATCAGAAAAATGGAAATTGGAACAAAAAACACACATGCTGAATTTCTGCTGGAAATTCAAAATTCGTGGCCGTTAACTGGTTAACCAATCTGTTAACCGGTTAATGCCAGTGAATTTTGAATTTCCCTCCTTTTGGTGGGAACCTTCAAAAATAAGTCGGTGCCAACCGTTTTGACTTGATTTTGATCCTCAATCCTTTCTAATGCTTTGGTCCTAATGTCAACCTTGTAACCTGCCTTGTGAGCCTTGAATTTCCCTGATAATTGACCATATGCCTTATGCTGGAACATGCAAGTGCTATGCCTCATCTTTCTATAAAAAATGGTAAAGACATGACATGCTGATGATGATTATGATATGATGATGATGCTAAACAGGAGAGGGAAAATTTGGGGTGTTACAGCTGCCCCTATTCAAGCAACTGTTAATCTGAAAAGGACAGTAGCACGGCTATCGATCGTTCAAGATGAACTGTGGTTGAATACCAAGAAGACCTGAAATTTGCACTCTGCTGGAGAATGCAAGCAATGGGAAATAAACCCAACCAAATGACGCTTTGGTGACTGAAGCGGGGAGAAAGAAGACAAGCTCCTTCCAAGTTGAATTGTTACTTCGAATAGAAAAACCTAGACGGACGAGTCTTCCTCGAACAAACCTGTTACGCCAAGTGTTGGACATACGATCCCTCTTCAAATAAACCTGTTACGCCAGGTGCTGGACATACGAGCCCTCTTCAAATAAACCTGTTACGCTAGGTACTGGACATACGAGCCCTCATACGTTTTGTAAAATATATGATCTGAGACAGACGAACCTCCTTCGGATAAACCTGTTACGCCAGGACCGATGATTCACTTAAGTCTATGGGATAAACATGCATAATCAGGATAGACGAACCCTCTTCATATATTATCCATGGATATATGGTCTAAGTCAGACAAGTCTTCTTTGAGCAGACCTGTTACGCCAGGTGCAACATTAGGATTTGACGAACCCTCTTCACAAATCTTGCGTAGATACGTGGTGCTTGAGACAGACGGACCTCCTTCGGATAAACCTGTTACGCCAGGACCGGTAACCATTTTGACGTTTAATCCCACCGCCAGGACTTCAAACCTCTTCAATACAAACGAGTATTTGACGATCATCAAGAGAACACAGACGAGTGACATAAGTTAATGATACAAACGAATATTAGACGATGATCTAAGAAACGCAGATGAGCACTTCCGGCAATGATATAGACGAATACCAGCCACTGATACAGACGAATACCAGAGATCCAATACAGACGAGCGCTTGGAGTAGCAATACAGACGAGTATTAGAGCAGATACCAAATCATCATTCATATGGATATAAGTCAACACAGACGAATGGGAAGGATGATACAGACGAGTATCCAACGCGCTTCAAATAGATACCAAACACATACGAGTGCTGGAGAATGCATTAGAGCAACCAACCCAATTTTCGAACATAGACAAGTATCGAGCACCAAACAGAGGTTACGCACAGACGAGTGTTGAGGAATGCAGATGAGAGGCTAGCGGATGCCAAACACGAACGAATTTTGAGGACGAACAAACATCAAACACAGACGAGTGCTGAGGGTGTGGACGAGCATCAGTATTTACCAACCATAGGAGACTGCTGGGGAAAGCAAACGAGCAACCGTCAAATATCAAACATAGACAAGTGTTGGGGAAAGCAAACGAGCAACGAGCAGAATGCAAACACGGACGAGTGTTAGGGCAAAGCGGACGAGCAATAAACAGATGTCAAACACCGACGAGTGTTGGGACAATGCGGACGTGCACCAAACATCTGATAAGATACACCAATCTGCCGAGGAGAATACTTCACAAACGAGTGAGTGCTGGGAATGCAGATGAGCCTACTTCGAGATGCCCTGATTAGCAACAAATAATCCCAACTATGCAGGGGAATTCTGATCAAAGGCTTTGACGATGCCTAGCTCTGACTGGGGAGATGAACGATAGCTTGTATCATCACATAGCCAAGATAGATTGGCAACTTCTCTGGGAAATACTCTAATGACGGGAGTGAATCTCGATTATGACTCTGCGGGGAAATGACGACCTTCAGACCCGGCTGGGTGATGCTTGGTCAGACCCTAGTTGGGGACTTCACTGGGGAAACAAGCATTCAATTGCTCCTGGGGAAACTGCTTGGTTAAATAACCCTTGTTGGGGAGAGAATTCTGACAATTCTAACTCTGTGGGGAAGTAAGGCCTTCAACTGCCTACTGGGAATTCACTGTGGAGAAATAACTCGCTTGGGGAGAAGAACTATTCTATTAACCTTGAAGCTTCGCTGGGGAAATAATCAAGATCTCCTGGCAACACTTGGTTGAGGAATAAAATGTGAACAAATGTCTGCAGTACCCTATCATATTGGCCAAAAATAAATTGGCGGACTCGCTAGGGATATTTCAATGATGTTTGCATACCAATCATGAAGTCCGAGGAAGAGGCAACCTCCCGACCCGGCTGGGGAATACTCGCTAAATTATCTTCGCTAGGGAAATATTTCTGACCGTTACAAATCTCTTCGGATGGGTTTAAAACTCTGCTGAGGATTCCACTGCTATGGCTAACTCAGGGAACACTCTCTGTTTGGGGAAACGCAACATTGCCCTGCAAAACCTGCAACAAAAGTATACACACATGTGCCTCAGGGACTTGCATGGTATGATCTGTTCATCCATTGTCACCCGACACTCAAAGACAGTTTTTTTTTAATTGTTTCCCTGCCATGTCAATTTGTTTCAGAAAAATCAACATGTTTCAAATGCAATGCTCATTTTTCCAAAAAAAATAAGGACATTTTTGCAAACAAAGTAAACACAACACAACACAGCTTTAGACTGAATATTCATTTATTGAAAGGCCTCTGAATAGGCAAAATTTTACATCAGGAAGCGACTACCTGGAAAGAGGTAGCTACCGTAAAATTGAGAAAAGAAATTATCCTAATGGCAATGTACACGGCATTCCAATGAGTTTCCTTCTTACTATGACCAGCATGTCTTCAAGACATTTTGTTCTTGCCTTTGCTTTCGGAAGAAGATGATGGACTGATTCCTATCCTTTTGATATTGTCAGACTGCATGAAATGGTGATTTGGTTCAGATTACCCGGATCGCAGTTGTTCGCTTTTTCCCTTGTTTTGCATGGATCGCCCTTTCTGGTTTTCAATCCACCGGGATACCCTTTTTTGCCTGAGCTGTCCGATGTGGCTTTTCAACTCAGCGGGTGTACATTTTTTTCTTATTTCCCTAACTTTTTCCCGAGCTTTTTATTCTGTTTTTAGCTCGCCGGGATGCCCTTTTCTTGCCTGGACTTTTAATTCTGTTTTTGTGTCCAGCGGGTCTGTTTATGCGAAGTAGTTTTTAACTGTATCCGAGTTAACGGGAGACTGGAAATCTTCTCCATCCATAGTAGTGAGCAACAACGCCCCGCCTGAGAAAACTTTCTTTACTATGAATGGGCTTTCGTAGTTTCGGGTCCACTTGCCCCTGTGATCTGAACCTGGAGGAATGATCCTCTTGAGCACAAGCTTGCCTACTTGATAATCCCGAGTACGTACTCGTTGTTCGAATGCTCGCTTCATTTTCCTCTGATAAAGCTGACCATAACAGATAGCCGCTAATCTCTTTTCCTCAATTAGGCACAACTGATTGTATCAGGCACGTACCCACTCAGCCTCATCAAGCTTCACGTCCATCATCACACGTAATGAAAGAATTTCTACATCAATAGGTAATACTGCTTCCATGCCATATACCAATGAGAAAGGTGTTACCCTAGTTGACGTCCTGACTGACGTTCGATACCCATGCAGCGTGAATGGTAACATCTCATGCCAATCTTTGTAAGTGACAACCATTTTCTGCACAATATTCTTAATATTCTTGTTAGCTGCCTCCACCGCGCCATTCATCTTCGGCCGGTAAGGAGAAGAATTGTGATGTTGAATCTTGAAGTCCGACACAGTTCTGCCATCATCTTGTTGTTTAAGTTAGAACCATTATCAGTAATGATTCGCTTGAGCACTCCGTATCTGCAAATGATGTCTCTCTTTAGAAACCTGGCTACCACTTGACGAGTGACATTGGCATAAGATGTTACTTCAACCCACTTGGTGAAATAATCAATCGCAACCAAGATGAAACGATGACCGTTTGAGGAAGTAGGCTCTATCTTTCCGATCATGTTAATGCCCCACATAGAAAAGGGCCAAGGAGATGACATGACGTTGAGCGGGCTTGGAGGAACATGGACCTTGTCTGCATATATCTGGCACTTATGGCACTTACGGGTGTACGAACAACAGTCTGCATCCATTGTTAGCCAATAATACCCTGATCTTAATAACTTCTTAGCCATTACATGTCCTCCTGCCTGAGTACCGAAAGATCCCTCGTGGACTTCTTGCATTAACAAGCCTTCTTCGTGTCTATCCACGCATCTGAGCAAGACCATGTCAAAGTTCCTCTTATACAAAACCCCATCTGCGCTCAAGAAGAAACTGGCAGCCAGACCTCTCAAGGTCTTCTTGTCGTTGGATGATTCCCCAGTTGGGTATTCTTGTTTTTTCCAGGAAAAGCGTGATATCAAAATACCAAGGTTTCTCATCAGACACTGCGTCTACAGAGAAAGCATAAGCTGGTGCGTCAAGCCTGGAAATGTCAATCCTGGGCACATAGTTCCAACACAAGAATTTGATGGACGAAGAAAGAGTAGCTAATGCGTCGGCAAGTTGATTCTCATCTCGTGGTATGTACTGCAGCTTAACTATTGTGAAGAACGTCAACAATCTTCTGGCGTAATCCCTATAAGGAATTAAGTGTTCTTGATGTGTATACCACTTGCCGGTAATCTGATTGATAACGAGGGCTGAATCTCCGAATATATCGAGGGTCTTAATCCGAAGATTAATAGCCTCCTCTATTCCTATTATGCATGCTGTCGCTCCCACCTGATGACACATGGCCAAGAGGGGTACAGACGCGAACACTCGGCGAAAGAGAGAACACGAGGGTGAACTGAAAAGAGTCGCCAGCTAGGCATTTTTATCCCGAAGGAAAGGTAATGCTGCATAGACTTGGAAAGAAACGGATAAGACGGTCGCGAACCAGAGAAATTGAGAAAGGGGGTTGGTTACAACCTGGGAAGGTATTAGCACCCAGATTTTCCGTCGTACTCGACGGGATCCACGCTTGAAAGTTTGTGTTTTAAAGGGGAAGTGTCAGTGCTATTCTGTGTGCTAAAGCTGGAAAAGAATGCAAGTGTCAGTGTAAAAAGAAATGTGAAGTGAATTGCTCAGGTAATGAGGCTTAAAAGAATGGAGCTGGAAGAGGAGGGAATATATAGAGACTTTTGTTCGATAACTATTAAGTTATGCCTACGTATCCTCTCGTGCAATGAGGAAGTCAGAACACCGTAGTTCGACTCAAAGAGACTGAAAAATAAATTGACTTGTGAACTGCTTGCTTATCTATGCTCAAGTGTATGACCTGTCTGGCTCAGGTGCAAACTGTCTTGTATTAGACAGAAGAAGCGAGTTCTCGTTTGTGAGTGAATGAGGTGAGAAAAGAATCCCGGAGGAGACGATTATTGTTTGTTTTTGGTATTTTCAATCTTTTATTGTTTTTGGAATTTTTCATTAGAGAATGAGCTTAAGCCTAAACCAAGGGTTAGTAAACTCATCACATCCTCCCTCTGATTAGGGGTAATGAGGATACCTTAAGTGTGAAGTAAGCACCTCACACTTAATCACCATGATGTAGGATTAAGATCATTAACCTACTTGCATTTATTTAGATGTTTTTTGGAGTTTTTGTTTGGTGTTAAGTAATGAGTTTAAGCCATAATCAAGGATTTACTGGACCCATTACACCATCCTAATAGAAGGATGATAGATGTGAACATTTAAGCTGAGAAAGGCTCCTCAACTTAATCCATGATTAGGGATTAACCTCATGACAAAACAAAGCCTTTATTAAATGGATTTTTGTTAATGGTAAGATTAAGAAGTGAATTTTATGGTTTGTAAGACAACTTGAGGGGGACTTGTCCATTAACACTAGGGTTAGTCCTTCTTAACCAATTAAGGAAGAATTAGAACCCTAATGCAAGGCCCAAGTTACAAGCTTATTGCCTTAGTGATTATTAGATGGATTGATTAAAGGATTTAAACACATTAAGGGTTTAACACTTAGGATTAGAGTTATACACTCCATCCTAATAGAAGGATGCAGGCATAAGCTTAATCACAAAGCCTTAAAACCTTTAAGGTTTAGTCCTTGATTATGAGATGAGAAGAGAAGACACAAAGATGACACAAAGGTAAAACTAATGGGGGGACTAATCAAACCCTAATTGTTATCATGCTTGGGTATTCCTATGGTTTATGAAGCTTGCAAGAGATCTTCAAGGAAAAGCCACCAAGGAAGAAGGAAAATGGAAGGAAGAGAAGCAGAAAGAGGCAAGACAACTTACTTCACTTAAGAAGATAAGTTGCTTGAAGAAAGAAGGTGAGGAGGGAACATGAATGACCAAGCCCACTCTAATACAAAAGTAAAATGCAGTAATGAATGCATAAGAGAGATGAGAATAGATTATGAGAAGTGAAGGCAAATTCACTTCTCAAACACTTACCACCTGAAAAGTTAGCAAAAGGAAGTGAAATGAAATGAAAATGAAATGAAATGCAAAGATGAAAACCAAAACCAGAAACATGTCCATGATGCTAATGATGCAAAGGGATGATATAAATGTATGTCATGGGATGAGGATGATCATACCAAGGATGGGAATACAAATGAAGCATAAAAGAAGCATGAAAGTTCATGAATGCACATGAAATGAAATGAAAGCATAACATGGCAAATGGATGATGCAATGATCAAACATGATTCTAATGTGTCCTAAGATGTCTTATATGTCATGTGGATGCACAAAATGTCATGGTAAGTTCATGTATGCAAGCTTATGCAAGATGAATGCAAATGAAGATGCAAATTAGGGTTATATGATCATGTGAGATGCACAATTCAAAAACAGAAGCAAAACATGAGATAAAAAATTGAAAAGGGACTTAAGGGAACCCTAAACCTATACTAGTTCATCATCCAAAGGGGGAGGTCAGAAGCTAAACCTAAAGGAAGTTATGAATTTCCTAAGTTTCTAGGGTTTTAAGGGTGATCCTAAAGGTAAAATGCCAAACAAATTGAAAATGCATTATAAAAATGAAACAAAAATGTTTTTAGATGCTTGAAAACATGCATAGCTCAATGCAAAAAGAATCATTCACAAACTCACTTTGGTTCAAAAGTTATGAATTTTTGAAGTTATGGTTAAAAATATTCATGTTTAAGAACCCTAATTCAATTGAAAAATGTCAAAGTATGATCAAAACCAAAAAGAAATTTGTGTGGTGAGTTTGTAAATGTTTCTAAATGCCTAAGAATGTTCTGTGAAATTTTTTGGGATTTTTAAATACCTAAATGTATTTTTAATTAATTAATTCTCATTAACTAATTAAAAATAACATTTAAATGATTTAAAAATATATTTTTAATGCAAAAAATAAAAATAAAAATATTTTTGGGTTCTGAAAATTAATTAAAGGTTGGATACAAAATTTCAGAATTTTTTAGACTACTATTTTGCTATTTTTAAAAATTCGTACAAAATAAAATAAAGAAAATGCAATAAAAATTAATTAAATGGGAAGTATGCTGAATGGGTGGTTTAGATTCAATCTGGGTTTAAGTTTGTTGACTGGCGCCACATCCAATGGCCCAAATTTAAATCTGACTAAACTTAATTAATTAAATTAATAAACCTAATTAAATATTAATGACATGATCCAGACCCTTCATTACACGCGGGAAACTCAATCTAACGGCCCAAATTCAAAACAAGCCCTAACCCTAATTAATTAACCTAATCACTTTCAGGTGGCCAGAAATGACCTCCTGTCATCTTCTCCGGCCACACCCTTCCCTGAGAATTGTTATCTCACTCCCTAGGCCATGCCAAACCCCCCAAATCTCCAGAAATGATCCCCCAAACCCCATAGAGCAAGAATCCAACATCATAATCCATTTATCTCTCACCAAAATCATGATTCGAACAAAAACATAAAAATGGACAAAATTTCAGAACATGCATACACATTCAATACTCAATCATTTTCAAAACTACAAAGCTTAGTGTAATCAGGAGAACAAACTCTACCATCTCATAACCAAAGAAAGGATTTCTGGAAAAACGTTTCAAGAAGATACCTGAGATGGAGCTTTGCCAATGGAGCTGTCTGGGCCTTCTGCTTGATGCAAACAACCTCCTCTAACCTACCTTGAGCTTCCTTGATGCTTTGCTGAAGTGTTTGTGTCCTCTCTTTGAAGTTTAGTGAAGCTCAGTTCAAAAGGGGAAAAATCGTATTTGGTTTATGGTGGCTTTAGGGCAAAGTAAAGGGTGGTTTGTGATCAGTGATGGATTTGAAGATTAATGGTGGAAGAATTTTTAAGCTTTGATGTTTTTGTTGAGAGTTTCGAATGAAAATGCATAAGAGGGATTTTTTGTGAACTATGGTGATGCTGATGATTCTGGCTGTGTTCTTGTGTCAAATGGCCTGTATTTGGTCCATGTATCAAGCTGTGATAGGCCTGTGGAGTTGGTGTAGGCTATGCTGATTGGTATGGCTTGTTTTGCAAAAAGTCAAGGTTATGTATCCTTTGAGGTATGGGCTGGTTCATGCCAAGGACAAAGGCATGTCTGTTGCAGCTGGGATCAAGGAGGACCATGGAAATGAGATTGAGGCAAATCAGCAAGTTGTGACAAAGTTATGGGAGGTTTTGCAAATTTGTGAACTTTTGGCCCTTTCTTGATTTCTTCATGTGCAAGTCATGGAAATGTGAGATTCTTTGGGCAATTTGCAGCAAAATGGATCACATAATGTTGTTATGAGGTTTTGAGGCTAATTAGAAACCCAATCAATCATTAGAAATCCTTCTTGCACACATCCCTCTTTTTGAGAATTTATGAAAAATGACTTATGAAGGCTTATGATCCAAGGCATGAAACTTTGAGAATTTGTGTAATTCTGACTTTGGCAAGTTGTAATGGTGTATTGAAGTCATTTAGAAGTCACAAAATGGTTTGGCATGAGGTTTTGCAAAAATGCCTCTTTGGCATGAAACATGAAATTATGTGATTTTTGCCAACTTTGGAAAGCCATAACTTGAGTTCCAAAATGAATTAAATCTTGTTCTTGTACTTTTTGAAAAGGGAATGATCCAATCTACAACTTTCATGACCAATAATTTTTCATTTGAAGCATTTTTGGTTGAGAAAGAGGAGGTTGAAAAACTTTCCCAAAATGGAAAGTTTACATTACAAGTCATTTCCATATTTGGCAACTTTTGGTTTAGCCCACTTTTCTTAAAATTTGTGAACTTCTAAGAACTTAAATGATCAAATAAAGACCATATAACTTCAATTTGATGAAAAATCCACTTTGGGTCCATTGATGGGGGCCTCAGATGCCCTGATTTTGCTCTGACTTGCTCAAGAGGTTACCCAGTGATCAGATGACTTCCACAATGAATTTTCCCATAAAACTTGGTATGCATGATCCTTATAACATATTGAGGCCAATATAAACAAGAATGACCAAACAAATTTGGAGTTATGGCCTCTGAAACCAAAACCCTAATTTTAGGTCATCTGTGCAGCTAAACCTGGCTCTGCTTCCATGCCTTGCCAGTTCTTGTGATTTTCTGACTTTCTTGATCTTGGGAGGATATAATATGATGATTGAACATACATGGACCCTCTTGAGATGATTGGAGACCTTTGGAGTGGCTCATAAGGCTCATGGATTGCTCAGATCACAAACCCTAGATGCAGATGACTTTGAACCAATGCAGTGAAACAAAAATGCAACATGAGATGATATGATTGAACCTATGCAAATGAAAAGATCACAAGCCATGGTATGAACTTAGTGAGGGAAAATTTGGTGTGTTTACAACTGCCCCTATTCAAACATGAGTTAGCTGTGCAGGATGTAAGCGACGGCTTAACAGGCAAACAAGATAACTTGTGGTTGAATACCAAAGACAATCCAAAATTTGCACTCACTGGGTGAAGAAGAAAAGGGATATAGATTGTAAAAGAAAATAAAGTATGATTATAAAGTGTGGGCGACAGAGGACGATCGTCGAGCAGAGGAAGACTGCTGGGGATAAAGCTATGACGGGGACGGCCGACATGATGGGGAGATAGAGGTATCATGATGGGGACGACCATCGGTTTATAGAAATAAATGATGAGGGACGGTCATCATAGGTGAAGTACGATCACCTAGCAGGGGACGACTGTTCTGTTGGGGATAAGGATGAGGGACGGTCATCCAAGGTGAATGACGATCACTTGGCAGGGTACGGCTGCCGAAAGCGTCACGACATAGGACGAATGCCAGATAGGAAAGGTCGACGATGGGGACGACCATCGGATAAGCATGATGAAGGACGATCATCAAGAGGTGAAGGACGATCACCTAGCAGGGTACGGCTGCTCTCGGGGTTTATCATGACATAGGACGAATGTCAGATAACAAGATCAACGATGGGGACGACCATCGAATAAAAATGATGAAGGACGATCATCAAGAGGTGAAGGACGATCACCTAGCAGGGGACGACTGCTAAAATATCACGACATAGGAAGAATGTCGGATATGAAAGGGTTCCGATAATGGAGACTCCGCTGGGAAAAAGATTAGGGACGGTCATCTAAAAGGTGAAGGATGATCACCTGGCAGGGTACGGCTGCCGAAAGTATCATGACATAGGACGAATGTCAGATAGAAAAGAAATTTTGCTTTTTATTAGGGATTTGATGGGGACTCTTCTGGGGAATGGTAGACACAGACGAGTGTCTACATTCAAGAAAGGAAAGGTACAAGTGTTTGACGCTGTGTATAGATTAAAGATGCGGACGAGCATCCTTAAGATTATGATACGGACGAGTATTAGTAGAAACAACACTGATGCATGTTCAGAGATGATGATACGGACGAGTACCAACTGGTTAACAAAGAACACGGACGAGTGTTGAATCTGAGGAGAGATAAGTGGTGTATACAAGATATGGACGAGTATCTGCATGAGTGAAAAATAAGCATGAGTGAGACACAGATGAGTGTTCAATTCGCTGGGGAGAGTATGATACAGACGAGTATCATAAGAGAAAATGTATAAGTTGTGAACTTATGAGTGTAAAAGATATTCTGAAGTTCTGTGGGGATAAGATGACACTGACGGGTGTCGAAAGAAGTGTATTATAAACAAGTGTTTTGTTTACAATAAGTGTTTAGGCAACCATGCTGGGGAAAGGTGACACAGACGAGTGTCAAAGGAGTGTATAGATATCTGTTTGTGGTTTCTATCTGCAGGGGAGTATATGACACAGACGGGTGTCGGAAAAGAGTTTATATTGATATGTATTAGTGAGTGTAAAGGGGATGATTTGGCTTTCTGCTGGGACTGTGAGTCCTTATATACATTGCTGACGGAACATTGGTATATACAGGTGTTTGATTCAAAACATGACTTGTGATTATGCAATATGTTTGATTTTTGCCGTAATGCTCCGTATTAGACGGAATGCTACGCTCTGAGGTGATTTATGATGCGAATGCCATGATTATGCAAAATATACCGATCCGGGATTTGGATCCTGCTGCCTGTGGAGATCTCCGACTGAGCTGTTTGAAGGAATATCCCAGCTGGGGATGAGATCATTGGTAGATCTGATACAGATGATTCTGCCTGGAGAAATAGGTTACTGATAGACCTATCTTGGTAATGAGGAGCCCAGCTGGGGAAATGAGGAAGCTTTCGTCACTTTGTTGTGAGATTTTTCAGACATTGCTCTTCTAGATAGAGGCTGGAGCTCTGTGGGGAGATGATCCCCTGTCTAGAACTCGGCCAGGAAGGAGAAAGATCACTGAACGATCTTCCTATAGATTTCTCTAGGGATCCTACTGAGGATGGTAATATCTGACAACTCAACTGGGGAAATGAGCACCTTCTGATGCTGCTCTGACAGATATGCTGGAAAAGTGATGTCTAGCAGCTCTGATGGGGAAAGAGCATTTCCAGGTGCAGTTTAGAAGATGTGCTAAGGCAATAATGATTTGGCCGCTTGTTGGGGAGAAACTTTCATGCCCCACGTTGCGCTCTGAATACCTGCAATCCTATTATGATAAAAGAAACGCACAAGTACTCCGAGGTATCCCTTACTGGATTTCAGTATAGGAGTTTAGACACTCCCGAGAGTAAGTAATATATTTCCTGCAAGCATGTGATTAGAAAGGCGCATTTGTATTTATGCAACCATTATATCAAGGATATCGTACATTTTGCAAATGAAAAAATATACGAGACGAAGTATGACTGAAAATCTGATTTTATTGATTTGGGTGCCCCGAATTGGAAAATACAGTCAAAGAAACAGATCCCCTGAAATGAGGAGATTGTTACAAAATTGAGAAACAAAAAGGTGCTGGCAATGTTGACGACGCTTCAGTGCTTCCCTTTTTGCTATGACTCATATGACATTGACGTTCCTCTCATCTTGCTATCTGAAGAAGGCTGATTCTGACCGATGCTTGGACCCTTTGAAGCTTGCCGTGTTGTGGGGTGATACAGACGAATTCAGAATACAGTTGTTCGCTTATTCCCTTATTTTTGCGTGGATCTCCCTTTCGGGTTTTCAATCCACCGGGATACCCATTTTTGCCTGAGCTGTCCAATGTGGATTTTCAACTCAGCGGGTGTACATTTTTCTTTATTTTCCCCTTATTTTTACCCGAGTCTTTTATTCTGTTTTTGACTCGTCGGGATGCCCTATTTTTGCCTGGACTTTACATTCTGTTTTTATGTCCAGCGGGTCATTTTATGCGAAGTATTTTTTAACTGCATTTGAATTCACAGGGGACAGGATATCTTCACCATCCATAGTAGTGAGCATCAGTGCTCCACCAGAGAAAACTTTCTTCACTATGAATGGACCATCGTAATTTGGAGTCCACTTGCCCCTGTGGTCTGTATGAGGAGGGATGAGTCTTTTCAGCACAAGATCTCCCACTTGGTATTCCCGAAGCCTGGCTTTCTGATCGAAAGCTTTCTTTATTCTCTTCTGATATAACTTCCCATGACAGATTGCCGCTAATCTCTTTTCTTCGATCAGATTCAGTTGATTGTACCGGGATCGGACCCATTCTGCTTCATTCAATTTGACATCCATCAGTACTCGCAGGGAGGGCAATTCAACTTCCACAAGTAGGACTACCTCCATACCATACACAAGTTGATACGGTGTTGCCCTAGTGGATGTTCTGATAGAAGTACGGTACCCATGCAAGGCAAATGGTAGCATCTCATTCTAGTCCTTGTAGGTGACCACCATCTTTTGCACAATCTTCTTAATGTTCTTATTAGCTGCCTCAACAACGCCATTCATCTTTGGCCTGTAAGGAGAAGAGTTGTGATGTTGGATCTTGAAGTCCCAGCATAGTTCTGCCATCATTTTGTTGTTCAAGTTGGAACCATTATCAGTACTGATTCGCTCGAGCACTCCATACCGACAGATGATGTCCCTCTTCAGGAATCGGGCTACCACTTGCCTGGTGACATTCGCATACGAAGCTGCTTCAACCCACTTGGTAAAATAGTCAATGGCTACCAGGATGAATCTGTGGCCATTTGAAGCAAGCGGATCAATTTTTCCAATCATATCAATACCCCACATGGCAAAGGGCCAAGGTGAAGACATCACATTCAAAGGGTTCGGAGGCACATACACTTTGTCTGCATAAATCTGGCATTTGTGGCACTTTCTGGCATAAGCACAACAGTCTGCATCCATTGTGATCTAGTAGTAACCCGATCTTAACAATTTCTTGTCCATTGCATGTCCTCCAGCATGGGTACCAAAAGATCTTTCATGCACCTCGTGCATCAAGAAGTCTGCCTCTGCCTTATCAACACATCTGAGAAGTACCATATCAAAGTTTCTCTTGTATAAGGAACCATCAGCATTCAGGAAGAAACTACCAGCCAGCCTCCTTAATGTCTTCTTATCATTGGATGATGCCCTAGGTGGGTATGTTTGATCCTCCAAGAAGCATTTGATGTCATGGAACCAAGGCTTATCATCTTTAGCAAGGTCTGTAGAGAATACGTATGCTGGTCTGTCAAGTCTGGATACTGAAATCCGAGGCACAAAGTTGGAAGCTTGAACTTTGATCATGGAGGAAATGGTAGCCAGAGCATCCGCAAACTGATTTTCATCTCGAGGGATATACTCAATTTTGACTGTAGTGAAGAAGGTCAGTAATCTCCTCGTGTAGTCCCGGTATGGAATCAGATGCTCCTGGTGAGTGTACCATTTGCCGTTGGTTTGATTGATTACCAGAGCTGAATCTCCGAATACAGTTAAAGTCTTGATCCTGAGGTCAATGGCTTCCTCAAGACCCATGATACAGGCTTCGTATTCAGCTTCGTTGTTAGTGCAATTAAAGGTGAGTTTTGCCGAGAATGGCATGTGAACTCCCTTGGGTGTAATGAGTACTGCACCAACACCATGACCATTCATATTAACATCCCCATCAAACATCATACTCCATTCCTCTTCTGGGTCAGGCCCTTCAGTGTGAATAGGCTCTTCATGATCTTTTTCTTTTATGAACATGATGTCTTCATCAGGGAAGTCAAATCTCATAGGCTGGTAATCATCAATGGGTTGCTCAGCAAGGTAATCAGACAGTACACTGCCTTTGATGGCTTTCTGAGATGTGTACTGAATGTCGTATTCTATGAGAATCATTTTCCATCTTGCAACCCGTCCGGTAAGTGTTGGCTTCTCAAATATATACTTGATTGGGTCCATCTTTGAGATCAACAAGGTAGTGTGGGTCAACATGTACTGCCTTAGTCGGCGAGCAGCCCACGCTAAAGCACAACAAGTTTTCTCGAGCAGTGAATAACGTTGTTCACAGTCGGTAAACTTTTTGCTTAGGTAGTATATTGCATACTCTTTTCAACCAGACTCGTCATGTTGGCCCAACACACACCCCATTGATTCTTCTAATACTGTCAAATACATTATTAGAGGTCTTCCTTCGACGGGAGGCATAAGAATTGGAGGTTCTTGTAAGTACTCTTTGATTTTGTCAAAAGCCTTCTGGCAGTCTTCGTTCCACCTGACCGTTTGTTCTTTCCTTAACAACTTGAACAGGGGCTCACAGGTTGCAATGAGGTGAGATATGAACCTTGAAATGTACTTCAATCTACCTAGAAACCCCCGAACTTCTTTTTCAGTCTTTGGTGCAAGCATCTCTTGGATGGCTTTGACTTTATCAGGGTCTACTTCAATTCCTTTCTCACTTACAATAAATCCCAGCAGTTTACTGGATCACACCCCAAATGTGCATTTGTTGGGGTTTAACTTCAATTGGTACTTCCTCAGACGCTTGAATTGCTTCAACAGATTCACAAGGTGGTCTTCTTCTGTGAGGGACTTGGCAATCATGTCATCCACATAACATTCAATTTCTTTGTGAATCATATCATGGAATAATGTCACCATAGCCCGTTGATAAGTGGCACCAGCATTCTTCAGTCCGAATGGCATTACCTTATAACAGAATGTGCCCCAGGGTGTGATGAAAGTTGTCTTCTCCATGTCTTCAGGTGACATCATGATCTGATTATATCCTGAAAATCCATCCATGAAGGAGAATACCGAGAACTGAGTCGTATTGTCGACCAATACATCAATGTGAGGTAATGGGAAGTCATCTTTCGGGCTGGCTCTGTTCAGATCCCGTTAATCCACACATATCCTCACTTTGCCATCTTTCTTAGGCACAGGTACAATGTTAGCAACACACGGCGGGTAACTAGTTACAGCAAGGAAACCGGCGTCCCACTGTTTTTGCACCTCTTCTTTTATCTTCATGGCCATATTCGGACGAGTACGGCGCAATTTCTGTTTTACTGGTGGACAATCTTCTTTTAGAGGCAGCTTGTGCATAACGATGTCGGTATCCATACCTGGTATATCCTGATAAGACCAGGAAAAACATCCACATACTCCCGAAGCATGTCAATAAGTTGTTCTTTTACTGAATCTTGCAGACGGGCCCCGATTTTCACTTCTTTCAAGTCTTCTTCGGTACCAAGATTAATTGTCTCAACTTCCTCCTGATGAGGAGTGATAACCTTCTCCTCCTGTCCCAACAACCTGGCTAGTTCTTCAGGTAGCTCAAAATCTTCTTCAACCCCTTCATCGGCTTGATTAATCGGATTGTCAAAGTCATATGAAGTCATAGCGGTGTTGCTGTCGGTGCAGTCTGGAGGGCACTCTCTGCAAGGGTTTAGATTTGTTCATTTAAGTGATCAATTTTATCTTGCTTAGAAAAAGTGAAAATGAAGTTATTATTTTGAAAAACATTTCCATTTTATTTTTGTACAAAAAATGAAAAATGAAAAACAGTGAGCGGAAAAGAAAAGACTCATTTGCAAAAGATGTCCTGATATTCATTAATTGATCGTTTGCACAAAATACAAGATGGCCCGATTACAAAATGAGCCCTGACATCTTGGGCGAGATGCAGGACCTTATGCATGCTTAAAGACAAGAAATAATAATTACTCTGCAGGAGTAACTCTTATAATTTCCTGGGAAGACCAGTTTGAGACTTGGTTCCCTGGGATCCTTGGACGTATCCAGTTTTCCAGGTTGCGTTCGTCTTCTTCCTCATCTTCCAAACTGTTCACAGCATCCGGGGTTAGCATTCCCCTGCTGACAAATTTGGGCTCCATTGCAGCCTCTGGTTGATCTTGTCGAGTTGGTCTGTAACCCAACCCGAATCGGTCTTCTTTCTTTTCAACTGGCAGCAGCTTGCCCCAGCCTTGAGCAGTACCCTCCTCAACAACCTTCCGGGCTTGTTGATATGAAGTGATGGAAGTCCCAGACACAGCAGATGCTTCATTGATGTTAAGGGCCTCAAACCCTTGACTCATGGTCTCATGGATCTCCCCATCCATTTCTATGTACTTGTACGTAGCCAGTTGGCTAACAAAGATATCTTCTTCCCCACAGATGGTGATGATTTGGCCTTCCCACTCGAATTTTAACTTCTGGTGAAGGGTAGACGTAACAGCGCCAGCGGCGTGGATCCAAGGTCTACCCAACAGACAGTTGTAGGTCAGCTGTATGTCCATCACAAAGAAGGTAGTTTTAAAGGTCTGCGGGCCAATCAACACAGGTAAATCGATCTCTCTAAGAACCGATCTCTTAGAGCCATCAAATGCTCTCACCACCAAATTACTCGGGCGTAATGCAAAGCCATTATATTCCAGCTTCACTAAGGCTTTCTTTGGTAGGACATTGAGGGAAGACCCCGTGTCCACCAGCACATGAGACAGAACGGCACCTTTGCATTCCAAGGTGATATGTAAAGCCTTGTTATGGTTGCATCCCTCCGTTGTTAAATTAGCATTTGTAAAGCCCAGTCCATGACTGGTGTTGACATTTGCAACCACGATTTCTAACTGATTAACAATAATCTCCTCCGGCACATATGCTGCGTGCAAGACCTTCAACAATGCATTCCTGTAAGCTTCGAAACACATTAACAGTGATAATATGGAGATTTTGGAGGGTGTTTGGTGAAGCTGGTCCACCACCTTATAATCACTCCTTTTTATTATTCTCATGAACTCGTCTACATCTTGCTCAAAAGACGTCTTCTGAGTTTCTTTGGCAGTTGGCTCTTCGGGCACCACATTCTTCCCTTTTGTCTTAGCAGCAGCTTCTGCTTCGGCACTGGGTCTTTGTGTTTGTGAGGAAAAAAGGCGTCTGCTTCTGGTGAAGCCTCTGCCTCCCCCAACATTGTCAATTTGTGGTGAAGAGTTTGATGAATCCAGAGTGATTTTCTCCCCATTGCAGTAGAGATCAGAGCCGTAGTGCCAAGGTATGGCATTACTGCTTTCATAAGGAACAGGCCCAGGTACCGTAATAGTAACTGGGCTGATCGCTGCAGCGGAAGGAATTGTGATGGTGTGCGGATCGTAGTAAATTGTGACCGGAGATCTGGCAGGAGGTGCCACAGTTTGTTGTTGGAAATTGTTGTTGTTGTGAACATTTGTTGGGTCATAATAGATTGTGACCGTTGAGACATCTTCATTAATGTTTGTTGGCGTTGTAGAAGATTCCGTTGATAAAATGGGAGCTGACGTTGTAGAAGAAAAAGTTGTTGAACTCTGATCTGTTGAAATGATGGATGGAGTAATTGCTGGTGTTGTTGAAGAATCAGTAGTAATGATAGTTGTTGTTGTTGTAGGAGAAACCATTGAAGGAAGAATTGTTGGCGTTGTAGGAGAATCCATTGTTGTCGAAACAAGAGTTGCTGAAGGAGCTTTTGAAGTAATTTGCAAGATTCCATCTTTGATGAGGCCATTTATGCCAAACCTTAGCTTCTCACAACCATTACTAGCTGTCTTGCACAATTCACAGCAGGCCCCATAGCCCGGGAACACTTGGCATCTTAAAAGTTGAACTTTGACTTCAGCCAGTGGTGTTTGAATCTGTGCAACATTATCAATTAGTGTAGATGGTTGGTATTCTTCAATGGCATTAATCCTAGGCCCACCATGATTAGGCATAGGATTTCTGTTAACGTTCGGAGGGGGTGTGAAATTGAGAGCTTTGGAGTCAACCAGATCTTGCACCTTCATCTGTAAGGCTCTGCATTTCTCAATATTGTGACCAGGTGCGTTGGAGTGAAAGGCACATCTGGCGTTAACATCATAATTCTTCGGGAGATTAAGAGGATCCGGTGGTGCCAACGTCCTTAACTCAACCAAGTTAAGCTTCAGGAGTTGTGGCAATAAGGCAGCATAAGGCATAGGGATAGGGTCAATCACCCTATTTGCCTGAGATGGCCTCTGTTGAAAGGGACGCTGTTGTTGGTTGCTATTGTTGTTGTACGTTCTTTGTTGTGGAAAATGAGATGGTTGTTGATAGTGTTGTTGTTGTTGTTGAGGATATAATGGTTGTTGTGGAACCGGAGCTGGGATGGTAACAGCTACTACTAACCTGTGAGAATACTGGGGTCTGCCCCTGCTTGTGTGAATAGCATTTGTTTCATCCACCCTACGGGGTCCTACAAAAGGTTTTCTGGGGTTGCTGGAGGAACTTGCACCATTGTCAGAGATTTTGCCCATCTTCAAGAGACTCTCAATTCTCTCACCAGCTATAACTACATCAGCAAAACTGGTAGAGGAGAAAGCAGCAAGTCTATCAATATAAGTCCCTTGCAAGGTGTTCATAACATGTCGGCCATTTCTCTTTCTGACATGGGTGGCTGGACAGTAGCAGCAAGCTGTCTCCACCTCTGAGCATAATCCCGGAAGCTCTCCCTTGAAGACTGAGACATGCCCATTAGAAGAGTTCTATTGGGAGCCATGTCTAGTTTGTACTGATATTGTCGGATGAAGGCTTCGGCCAAATCTTTCCAACACCTTATGGTGGCCCTTGTCAAATGCGAATACCATTCTCTTGAAGCTCCAGACAGACTGTCCTCAAAGTAGAACATCCATAACTTCTCATCCATGGTATAAGCCTTGAGTCTTCCCAAGAAAGATTGCAGATGAGTACGCGGGCATGAGGTACCATTATACTTCTCAAAGGAAGGGGGTTTGAATTTGTGGGGAATCCTCACCCCATCTACCAGCCCCATATCCATTACGTCGAAGCCCAAAGAATTCTGAGATTCCAAAGATCTTAACTTTTCAGCAATCTCATCCAATCTTCTATCATATACCTCATCTCCAGCCCCAATAACAGTAAATTGTTCTTCTTGTGGATCCTCTTGCAAGATTCTACCCCCAACAGTATTACCTTGAACGTTTCTTGGAATATTAACATCCGGATTCAAATGAGGCCCGTACTCTGGTGGGTCAATACGAGGCTGCCCCCTTTCATTATTGCTGGTTCCCCCTGTTCCAAGATGGGGCTCCTCGGGTGTCTGTCTTTCTACCAGCTCTCTCAATCTTTCTTGGCTCTGGGCTAAGCCAATCATGACAGCCATAAACTGAGACATTTGGTTTCTCATCTCGACCCTTTCGTTTGCCATCTGATTTCTGACCTCATTTAGGTCCTGCTGTACCTGCTCCATCTGAATGCCTGGAAGGTTGTTACGAGTAGGGTACCGGTGTATGCGGTTGACAAGGAACACTCGGAGACGAGCAATGTTTCCTGAGATCACAAAAAAGTTAGACACAATAATAATAAACAAAACCTACAAAACAAAGAAAAAGTCAGTATGCAATGCAGTATGCTTATTTGTTTTCCAAGGTATCCGGTTTGGTTCTTGGTTTTGACCTTTCCAGACCTCGAGGAAGATGTTTGATGTTTGTTGAGAAAAGAAGCCCAATGAAAACAAACTAAATATATTACAAAGGAAAAAATACATAGTCTGTTTTACAATGCATGCCCATGGAGGATCAAAAATACAACAAAGGAAAAGTACATCAAAAGGAAAGAACAACAAGCAAAGAGGAATCAGACATCCAATCCAAAATCATCTTCCCTGACCTCCTTCAGGAGTGCCTCAATCACCGGACCAGCCGGGTGCTCTATAATGGTCCTAATGAGGAGGTTCCTAGTAGCAATGGCATTAGTCAGCTTCTTATGCCTATCCTGGTCTTTTGATCTCTTTAACCCTGCTCTAAGCTTCAATTCTGATATCTCCTTCTGTGCAGCCAACAAAGCTTCCTGCTGCTTCTTCTCATTGGCCTCCAACTGATCAATCTTGGCTCGAGTCCTCTGGTCTTCTTGTGCACGGGCTTCGGTGATTCTGATCCACCTACCCTGACTCTCTTCCAGATAGTTCTCAGCCCCAGCCTTCTGAATCTTGGCCTCCTTACAGGCATTCTTCAATATCTGTTCCCCAGCCCTTGCTTTCCTTATGTAGTCATCTGTTCTCTCAATCTTGGTAAGGTGCTCAATCTTGAGCTTTTCCAATCTCTCAATGTCCAGACGACCATCACTTCTTTCCCAAAGAATCTTCTTCAAGGCCTGAGATAGCTGCTCATTCCTTTCCTTCAACTTTTCAAATTCCTCCAGGCTAACTGTTGCTGCAGGCTGTATTGTAGATGGTCCAGGTGTGTCTTCCAAAGTGAAAGGAATTCTGGTAATCTGAGCTCTAGTACGGGACCATTCAGAGTACTGAGCTGAAGCGACATTGTTGCATCTTCCAAGAATAGCTATCCCTTTTGTCTGGATGTTGTCCCAAGCCCAGGCGGCTTGCCTGACAATAGCTGAATTAGGTTGCACTTCACAGTATAGGGTTTCAGCTACCTTTTACTCCTATGAGAGGCACATTAGGGTACTACCCACAGCTGGTGATAATGTCCTTGCCTTTGGTGCTCTGGGTGCACCATCTGATATCATCTGAAGTTAAGGCAATGAACCTCTTGGCCCAATTCTTCTGCTGATGTGGGTTTAAGAAAGCATCTGATTTAGGCAGGTGTCTGAGCAGCCAAGAGTAAAACAAAGGAGCACAACATCTTACCAACTTCCCCCTTTGTTTTTCATTCCTCTGATGAATAGAATAGTAAAAATCCCCTAGCAGTGTAGGTACTGGGTTCCTCAGAAGAAACAAATGGATGACGTTCTTGCTTACAAATTTGGGCTCATTTGCAAATAATATAGCCCCATATATGCTGAGGGCTAAAAGTGCACAGACTTCCCTCCACTCTCCCAATGAAGCCTTCAGAATGGCCTGAGAAATCAAGAAGTCCAAATGTAAACCAGGAATCCCAGCTTTTGTTGTCATGTTTTGCTCAATAAGGGCAGGCTCCAAGTACAATGCCTTTGCTATCTCTTCACTTTTGGGAGCAGTCATCTCTGGGTTGAAGGGGATCCCACCTCTGATAGGTACTCCAATCAACAAAGAAAACTCATCCAACAAAGGTCCTAACTGAAAGTCTGGAAAGGTGAAGCATCTCAATGGACGGTCATAGAACTGCAAGCATGTGTGGATCATGCTTCTCTGAGAAGGATCAAGATCCATAACCATATCCAAGATACCCCCATAGTGCTCTCTGAACAGTGGGATATGGTCAGGTGTGATGAGTGACTGGACCTGCCTGATACCAGTCAATACAGGCTCAAAAAAGTGATAAGATATGTTGCTCTTTATGGGAGTAACCATGAGTGCTGCTGAAGAAGCTGAAGATAAATGCTGATGAAGATCACAAACTGAAGCTGGAGGTAAGTCTCTGACAGACTGATGCAGGTGGTGATGGAGATAAGTAAAGCAGATGCTGAAGAAGACAGCTGAAGCAGAGGTCTAAGCAGAAGAAGGGGTCAAAACCAAAACCAAGATATAATGAGGTGGATACCCTGAAAAACAAATAACAAATGTTAAATGATGCAATGATGATATATGCAAATGATATGCAAGGGTTTGTGATCAAGGCCCGGATCTGATTATTTGTCTTGATATAAGGTCCATGTAAGTTCAAAAAGTCCAGATGGAGGCTCAGAAATCCGGTAACCAGGGTGGGGGACTCAAATAAAGAGTCACATGTCCAGGGTTAATCACAAGAACTGTCCAAAGTGGAGTACTCTTAAACAATACAGTAACAGGGTATGATGTGGCCAAGGGTTCCTGCAAACCTGTAAACAACCCAACCCCCTCACATGTGATGTTCTAGAACAAGGATCCTCAGACTTGGAACAGTTATGAGAAGTGTAAACACTTCTAACCCGGAGGCACAGTGTTTACAATAACCATAAAAGATCCTCCTCTAATTCACCCCAGATTCTGAAGGTCAAAAATAAAGGTCATTGATCGGAAAATAGCAAGTGTACTATTTTTACCGATGTAGTAATAGAAGGGATTAACCCCAAATATCGATCTCAAGGACTGTGTACTAAAATAAGTTCTTAGTGATTAGTTTCAATTGGACAAAATTCATGGTTTAAAGGTTTGAAATTAAATTATATAAACTAAAGAGAATAAAACGTATACTAAAACAAATAATTTCACTAATATGAAAGTAATGCCAGGGACGGTGTATGATTCGCAGTGCAATGACTCGTATGTTCCTTAATTTTAGAGATATGCTTTAGAAAGTGTCTTTCCTCAGTTTATAATGTTTTTCCAAAATTCCTTTAAAGAAAAACCTTTGGTATTCTTCATTGGCCGTGATTCCTCAATGGTCAAAGAAGAATATCAAGCAATAATTCTGACATAAAAAGGTTCTCACAAAAATATCCCAATTCCTCAGTAATATTTTTCACGATAAAATTATGCAACAAGGTTAGGATGGTTGGTCAGACCAAATCCTAACCACGATCAATTATCTCATTTTCCAATAACGATAAAGCATTAAGGGCGTTGCAATAAAATAAAGAAACGAAACTAAAAACATAATCCCAAATTGAAGAATTCAAAAAGTCATTACAAAAAGCAACTCAGGGACACCCCCTGGCATTGGGGGGTTTAGCCACTCATGTTCATACTGGAAATAAAAATAGAGCAAGAAAATTGAGACATTACAATTAACGTCGGATTTGTTGGATCGTCAATCGCTTCCGCTCTTGATCAATCCTTCTTCTCCCATATTCGTTCAATCCCCAAAATCCCCAAAAACCAAAAAGTGTTTCTAACGGTCATAATGGTCAAATATAAATCAGTCTTCAAAAGCACCGCGAAATGTCTGGAATACCCTTGAAGCAGCAAAACATAAGATTTCCCTCTGGTCTTCACAACACGGGTCGTGTTGTGCAACACGGGCACCCGTGTTGTGCCTCTGGATCACCACAAAACCACTTCTCCACCAGCTGCCATGACACGGGCTGTGTTGTACAACACGGGCACCCGTGTCACAACCCTGACTTCTTCTTTTCTGTGCAAATCTTAGTCTCTTCTGGTATTCACAACACGGGTCGTGTTGTACAACACTGGCACCCGTGTTGTGCCTCTGAAATCCCATTTTCTATCGTTTTTTAATGCTTGGATCATCTCTCGGAAGCCTCGAACAACCGATTACATATTTACCTGAAACACCACAAAGAAAACAACCACATAACCCATTCCACTGATAAAAACAAAGTAAAACGATGAACACTAACTTGCACGCAATAATGAGAAAACTATGACAAAACATGAACGAGATACTACAAACAGACCAAATTAGACTCAAAAGACACTGAAAACCGGCTTGAATATTAGCACTAAATATCACTGATCAGTCATCCAGACTTAGCAGGCTTCCCAGATAGCCCTAGCACTATAGGAAATTTGTAGCACAGAGTTCTCAAGAAGAAACCCACATCTGAACCGTGTTTCATATTCCCGCACCAGACCGAAATGGAATGGGAAAGAATATGAACCACTATAGCATATGTGTCACTCAGGTCCCAGGTATAGGACCTTAATCTCTCAATGGGACCCCACCCACCAAAACAGAAAACCAGATCCAGCAATGACAGTATGAAATATGCATAAGACTGTAAAGAAAGCAATAAATAAAGTTGTACATAAAGCAGTAAATAAAGCAAAATAAATAAACACACATAGCACATAACACCCCAGTAAACATAAATCAAACAAGCGCTGGGAGGAACCCACAAAAAGAACCAGAAGCCCTGGTTGCAGTATAAGGGTCCCCAGCAGAGTCGCCAAGCTATCGCTCCCACCTGATGACACATGGCCAAGAGGGGTACAGACGCGAACGGTCGGCGAAAGAGAGAACACGAGGGTGAACTGAAAAGAGTTGCCAGCTAGGCATTTTTATCCCGAAGGAAAGGTAATGCTGCATAGACCTGGAAAGAAACGGATAAGACGGTCGCGAACCAGAGAAACTGAGAAAGGGGGTTGGTTACAACCTGGGAAGGTATTAGCACCTAGATTGTCCGTCGTACTCGACGGGATCCACACTTGAAAGTTTGTGTTTTAAAGGGGAAGTGTTAGTGCTATTCTATGTGCTAAAGCTGGAAACGAATGCAAGTGTCAGTGTAAAAAGAAATGTGAAGTGAATTGCTCAGGTAATGAGGCTTAAAAGAATGGAGCTGGAAGAGGAGGGAATATACAGAGACTTTTGTTCGATAACTGTTAAGTTATGCCTATGTATCCTCTCGTGTAATGAGGAAGTCAGAACACCGTAGTTCGACTCAAAGAGACTGAAAAATAAATTGACTTGTGAACTGCTTGCTTATCTGTGCTCAAGTGTATAACCTGTCTGGCTCAGGTGCAAATTGTATTGCATTAGACGGAAGAAGCGAGTTCTCGTTTGTGAGTGAATGAGGTGAGAAAAGAATCCCGGAGGAGACGATTATTGTTTGTTTTTGGTATTTTCAATCTTTTATTGTTTTTGGAATTTGTCATAAGAGAATGAGCTTAAGCCTAAACCAAGGGTTAGTAAACTCATCACATCCTCCCTCTGATTAGGGGTAATGAGGATACCTTAAGTGTGAAGTAAGCACCTCACACTTAATCACCATGATGTAGGATTAAGATCATTAACCTACTTGCATTTATTTAGATGTTTTTTGGAGTTTTTGTTGGTGTTAAGTAATGAGTTTAAGCCATAATCAAGGATTTAATGGACCCATTACACCATCCTAATAGAAGGATGATAGATGTGAACATTTAAGCTGAGAAAGGCTCCTCAACTTAATCCATGATTAGAGATTAACCTCATGACAAAACAAAGCCTTTATTAAATGGATTTTAATTAATGGTAAGATTAAGAAGTTAATTTTATGGTTTGTAAGACAACTTAAGGGGGACTTGTCCATTAACACTAGGGTTAGTCATTCTTAACCAATTAAGGAAGAATTAGAACCCTAATGCAAGGCCCAAGTTACAAGCTTATTGCCTTAGTGATTATTAGATGGATTGATTAAAGGATTTAAACACATTAAAGTTTTAACACTTAGGATTAGAGTTATACACTCCATCCTAATAGAAGGATGCAGGCATAAGCTTAATCACAAAGCCTTAAGACCTTTAAGGTTTAGTCCTTGATTATGAGATGAGAAGAGAAGACACAAAGATGATACAAAGGTAAAACTAATGGGGGGACTAATAAAACCCTAATTGTTATCATGCTTGGGTATTCCTAGGGTTTATGAAGCTTTCAAGAGATCTTCAAGGAAAAGCCACCAAGGAAGAAGGAAAATGGAAGGAAGAGAAGCAGAAAGAGGCAAGACAACTTACTTCACTTAAGAAGATAAGTTGCTTGAAGAAAGAAGGTGAGGAGGGAACATGAATGACCAAGCCCACTCTAATACAAAAGTAAAATGCAGTAATGAATGCATAAGAGAGATGAGAATAGATTATGAGAAGTGAAGGCAAATTCACTTCTCAAACACTTACCACCTGAAAAGTTAGCAAAAGGAAGTGAAATGAAATGAAAATGAAATGAAATGCAAAGATGAAAACCAAAACCAGAAACATGTCCATGATGCTAATGATGCAAAGGGATGATATAAATGTATGTCATGGGATGAGGATGATCATACCAAGGATGGGAATACAAATGAAGCATAAAAGAAGCATGAAAGTTCATGAATGCACATGAAATGAAATGAAAGCATAACATGGCAAATGGATGATGCAATGATCAAACATGATTCTAATGTGTCCTAAGATGTCTTATATGTCATGTGGATGCACAAAATGTCATGGTAAGTTCATGTATGCAAGCTTATGCAAGATGAATGCAAATGAAGATGCAAATTAGGGTTATATGATCATGTGAGATGCACAATTCAAAAACAGAATAAAAACATGAGATAAAAAATTGAAAATGGACTTAAGGGAACCCTAAACTTATACTAGTTCATCATCCAAAGGGGGAGGTCAGAAGCTAAACCTAAAGGAAGTTATGAATTTCCTAAGTATCTAGGGTTTTAAGGGTGATCCTAAAGGTAAAATGCCAAACAAATTGAAAATGCATTATAAAAATGAAACAAAAATGTTTATAGATGCTTGAAAACATGCATAGCTCAATGCAAAAAGAATCATTCACAAACTCACTTTGGTTCAAAAGTTATGAATTTTTGAAGTTAGGGTTAAAAATATTCAAGTTTAAGAACCCTAATTCAATTGAAAAATGTCAAAGTATGATCAAAACCAAAAAAAAAATTGTGTGGTGAGTTTGTAAATGTTTCTAAATGCCTAAGAATGTTCTCTGAAATGGTTTGGGATTTTTAAATACCTAAATGTATTTTTAATTAATTAATTCTCATTAACTAATTAAAAATAACATTTAAATGATTTAAAAATATATTTTTAATGCAAAAAATAAAAATAAAAATATTTTTGGGTTTTGAAAATTAATTAAAAGGTTGGATAAAAAATTTTAAAATTTTTTAGACTATTTTTTCTATTTTTAAAAATTCGTACAAAATAAAATAAAGAAAATGAAATAAAAATTAATTAAATGGGAAGTATGTTGAATGGGTGGTTTAGATTCAATCTGGGTTTAAGTTTGTTGACTGGCGCCACATCCAATGGCCCAAATTTAAATCTGACTAAACTTAATTAATTAAATTAATAAACCTAATTAAATATTAATGACATGATCCAGACCCTTCATTACACGCGGGAAACTCAATCTAACGGCCCAAATTCAAAACAAGCCCTAACCCTAATTAATTAACCTAATCACTTTCAGGTGGCCGGAAATGACCTCCGGTCATCTTCTCCGGCCACACCCTTCCCTGAGAATTGCTATCTCACTCCCTAGGCCATGCCAAACCCCCCAAATCTCCAGAAATGATCCCCAAACCCCATAGAGCAAGAATCCAGCATCATAATCCATTTATCTCTCACTAAAATCATGATTCGAACAAAAACATAAAAATTGACAAAATTTCAGAACATGCAGACACAGTCAATACTCAATCATTTTCAAAACTATAAAGCTCAGTGTAATCAGGAGAACAAACTCTACCATCTCATAACTAAAGAAAGGATTTCTGGAAAAAAGTTTCAAGAAGATACCTGAGATGGAGCTTTGCCAATGGAGCTGCCTGGGCCTTCTGCTTGATGCAAACAACCTCCTCTAACCTCCCTTTAGCTTCCTTGATGCTTTGCTAAAGTGTTTGTGTCCTCTCTTTGAAGTTTAGTGAAGCTCAGTTCAAAAGGGGAAAAAATCGTATTTGGTGTATGGTGGCTTTTAGGGCAAAGTAAAGGGTGGTTTGTGATCAGTGATGGATTTGAAGATGAATGGTGGAAGAATTTTTAAGCTTTGATGTTTTTGTTGAGAGTTTCGAATGAAAATGCATAAGAGAGATTTTTTGTGAACTATGGTGATACTGATGATTCTAGCTGTGTTCTTGTGTTAAATGGCTTGTATTTGGTCCATGTATCAAGCTGTGATAGGCCTGTGGAGTTGGTGTGGGCTATGCTGATTGGTATGGCTTGTTTTGCAAAAAGTCAAGGTTATGTGTCCTTTGAGGTATGGGCTAGTTCAGGCCAAGGACAAAGGCATGTCTGGTGCAGCTGGGATCAAGGAGGACCATGGAAATGAGATTGAGGCAAATCAGCAAGTTGTGACAAAGTTATGGGAGGTTTTGCAAATTTGTGAACTTTTGGCCCTTTCTTGATTTCTTCATGTGAAAGTCATGGAAATGTGAGATTCTTTGGGAAATTTGCAGCAAAATGGATCACATAATGTTGTTATGAGGTTTTGAGGCTAATTAGAAACCAAATCAATCATTAGAAATCCTTCTTGCACACATCCCTCTTTTTGAGAATTTATGAAAAATGACTTATGGAGGCTTATGATCCAAGGCATGAAACTTTGAAAATTTATGTAATTCTGACTTTGGCAAGTTGTAATGGTGTATTGAAGTCATTTAGAAGTCACAAAATGGTTTGGCATGAGGTTTTGCAAAAATGCCTCTTTGGCATGAAACATGAAATTATGTGATTTTTGCCAACTTTGGAAAGCCATAACTTGAGTTCCAAAATGAATTAAATCTTGTTCTAGTACTTTTTGAAAAGGGAATGATCCAATCTACAACTTCATGACCAATAATTTTTCATTTGAAGCATTTTTGGTTGAGAAAGAGGAGGTTGAAAAACTTTCCCAAAATGGAAAGTTTACATTACAAGTCATTTCCATATTTGGCAAATTTTGGTTTAGCCCACTTTTCTTCAAATTTGTGAACTTCTAAGCATTTAAATGATCAAATAAAGACCATATAACTTCAATTTGATGAAAAATCCACTTTGGGTCCATTGATGGGGCCCTCAAATGCCCTGATTTTGCTCTGACTTGTTCAAGAAGTTACCCGGTGATCAGATGACTTCCACAATGAATTTTCCCATAAAAGTTGGTATGCATGATCCTTATAACATATTGAGGCCAATAGAAACAAGAATGACCAAAAAAATTTGGAGTTATAGCCTCTGAAACCAAAACCCTAATTTTAGGTCATCTGTGCAGCTAAACCTGGCTCTGCTTCCATGCCTTGCCAGTTCTTGTGATTTTCTGACTTTCTTGATCTTGGGAGGTTATAATATGATGATTGAACATACATGGACCCTCTTGAGATGATTGGAGACCTTTGGAGTGGCTCAGAAGGCTCATGGATTGCTCAGATCACAAACCCTAGATGCAGATGACTTTGAACCAATGCAGTGAAACAAAAATGCAACATGAGATGATATGATTGAACCTATGAAAATGAAAAGATCACAAGCCATGGTGTGAAATTAGTGAGGGAAAATTTGGGGTGTTTACACACACCTCGTATTCTGATTCATTGTTGGTGCAACCAAAAGTAATTCTGGCAGCGACGGGAAAGTGAACACCTTCAGGAGTGATAAAAATAACCCCAACTCTGCGTCCGTTGATATTGACTGCCCCATCAAACATCAACTTCCATTTGGATTCAGGGTTAGGCCCCTCCTCCGGAATTGGTTCCTCGCAATCTCTTGCCTAGAGGTACACGATGTCCTCATCAGGGAAATCAAACTTCATTGGCTGATAGTCGTCCTCAAGCGGTTGTTGTGCAAGATAATCTGACAATGCATTTCCTTTGATGGCCTTCTGGGAAGTATATTGTATATCATACTCTGTTAATATCATTTGCCACCTTGCAACCCTTTCGGTTAATGCTGGTTTCTCGAAAATATACTTGACGAGGTCCATTTTTGAGATTAGCAATGTGGTATGAGTCAACATGTATTGCCTCAGTCGGCGAGCAGCCCATACCAAAGCACAACAAGTTTTCTTGAGCAGTGGATAACGGGATTCACAGTCGGTAAACTTTTTGTTAAGGTAGTAAATAGCATGCTCTTTTCGTCCAGACTCGTCATGTTGTCCTAGAACACACCCCATCGACCCTTCTAGTACAGTCAAGTACATGATAAGTGACAATCCTCATTCCACCTGACCGTTTGCTTTTTTCTCAACAATTTGAACATTGGCTCGCATGTGGCAGTTAGATGAGATATAAACTGAGAAATGTAGTTCAATCTCCCTAAAAACCCACGCACTTCTTTTTCTATTTTCGGTGCAGGCATATCTTGTATTGCTTTTACTTTTGCAGGATCTACCTCGATTCCCCTATGACTAACAATGAAACCCAACAATTTACCGGAACGCACTCTGAATGTACACTTGTTTGGATTCAACCTCAATTTGTACTTTATCAATCTATCAAACAACTTTTTGAGATTGACCAGATGCTCTTCTTTGTCCCGGGACTTGGCAATCATGTCGTCCACATAACATTCAATTTCCTTGTGTATCATATCATGGAACAGAGTTACCATAGCCCACTGATACGTTTCCCCTGCGTTCTTCAATCCAAAGGGCATAACCTTGTAATAGAATGTACCCCACGGGGTAATGAACGTTGTTTTCTCCATGTCTTCTGGTGCCATCTTGATCTGATTATACCCGGAGAAGCCATCCTTGAAAGAAAATACCGAGAACTGAGCGGTGTTATATACCAGCACATCGATGTGAGGTAATGGAAAGTCATCCTTTGGACTTGCTCTATTTAGATCCCGGTAATCGACGCACATCCGAACCTTGCCATCTTTCTTCGGTAGAGGCACAATGTTAGCTACCCAAGGTGGGTAACTAGTCACAGCAAGGAACCCGACATCCCACTATTTCTAAACTTCCTCCTTGATCTTCATATCCATATCAGGGCTAGTTCTTCTTAGCTTTTGTTTCACTGGAGGACAGTCTTCCTTTAGTGGCAGCTTGTGCACAACGATTTCAGTACCCAACCCTGGCATATCCTGATACGACCAGGCGAAGATATCCACATATTCACGCATCATACAAATCAACTCCTTCTTTACCTCGGCCTGCAGACTGGCCCCAATCTTTATCTCTCTCCTTACATCTTCAGTCCCGATGTTGATGATCTATATTTCTTCCTGATGAGGCTGAATGACCATTTCCTCTTGTTTCAACAACCTGACCAATTCTTCCAGGATTTCACAGTCTTCCTCAACCTTTTCATCAGCTTGGTAGATAGGATTGTCGAAGTCATGCATAGTCATAGCAGGAACGTTGTCACAGGAATCCGAATGATCAACACTGCACAAGATGTGCTTGTTTCAGAAACTGAAAGACGCAAACACACAAAAACACAGGAAAGAAAAACATTTCCATTTTATCTGCTTTGTGAAAAGTTTTAAAACGAAAGAAAGAGAACACAATTTGCTTGAAAAATGTACTTTATTTCATAGAAAAAGAAAATGCATTGAAACATGGTGGCCCTACAAATGAATCCATACACCTTGGACAGAGTGCAGGATTTAACATGCAGTATGATAAAAATGGAAACAAAGAAAATTACTTTGACTGCCAGGTAACTTGAACAAAATCTTCAGCAGACCAGTTCCGGAGCTCCTCCCCAGGTACGCATGGGTAAATCCAGTTATCCTAGTCGCAGTCACTATCCCCTTCGGCATCTGTTGCATAAACATGGTTGTAGTCTAACATTCCAGCGCTTGTGAATGTTATGGGCTTACCACCATGAGACTAGCTGGACTGACCAGGTTGATATCTGAGACCGAACTTGTCATCTTTCTTTTCCATTTCCAATAGTTTGCCCCAACCCTGGGCATTTCCGGATTGAACTACCTCCATAGCTTGCTTGTAGGAGTAGATAGGAGTCCCTTCCTTCTCATTGCTCTGAACTTCTGGAGACACATTACTGACATTAACTGTCTCAAAGGATTGACAAAGTGTCTCATGGATTTCTCCGTCCATTTCCACATACTTGAAGGTTGAAAGATGGCTTACGAAAATATCCTCTTCTCCACACACAGTGATAACCTGGCCGTCTACCACATAATTTAACTTCTGATGCAACGTGGATGTCACTGCGCCAACATCGTGAATCCAAGGACGTCCCAGCAAACAGATATAAGCGGGTTGAATATCCATAACGTAGAAAGTACTCTTAAATATCTGGGACCCAATCTTCACTGGTAGCTCTACCTCCCCAAACACAGATCTTTGTGACCCATCAAAAGCTTTCACAATCAAATCACTAGGTCGCAAGACGATGCCATCAACATTCAGCTTCATCAAGGCCTTCTTAGGGAGCACATTGAGAGAAGAGCCTGTATCTACCAGGAAGTGTGATAGAACAACACCCTTACACTCTATGGTATATGCAAGGCTTTGTTGTGATTGTGTCCTTCAGGAGAGAGATATCTGTCTGTGAATCCCAACACATGACTGGCGTTTACACTGCCTAACACAACCTCCAACTGGTTGACAGTTATCTCTTGTGGTACATACGCCACTTGCAAAACTTTCAGCAAAGCCTCGCGATGAGCTTGGGAACACATCAGCAACGACATAATGGATATCTTGGACGGGGTCTGATTCAGCTGTTCAACCACCTTATAGTCGCTTTTCTTAATTATTCTCATGAAATCCTTAACTTCCTTCTCAAAAGTGCCCTGACCGGCAGCAGTTGTCACCTCTTCGGTCGCTATCTGTTTGCCTTTAGCCTTTGCAGTAGCTTCAGCTTCAGGATCGCCTCTAAGAGCTTGAGGAGCAAAAAGACGTCCACTTCGCGTAAATCCCCCAACTCCTCCGATATTCACAACAGTCGGGTCACTTGTCACTACTTGACTCTCCACTTTCTGACCTTCTACGTACACATCTGAGCCATAGTGCCAAGGGATGGCTTTGTCATCAGCATAAGGGACTGGTCCCGGAACAGTAATGGTCATTGGACTCTCTTTGGGGACATAGATGGTCACCGGCTCTCTCCGGACAGGAACTTCGGTAGGATCGAAATAAATGGTCACTGTAGTCACACAGCCATTTCTACTAGCAACTTTGTCAAACTGTAGGGACCCCTCGTCAATCAAACACTGCAGCCCAACTTTCAAATCCTCGCAACCATTAACGGAACTCAAACAACCCTCGTAGTCATAATCACAACCTGGAAAAACCTGCCCTTTCAACAGCCTATCTTTCACGACTAGCAAGGAAGTCTTCACTTCATCCACATTCAAGATTAAATTCAAACTCTCGCCACTGTCAACGACATTTATCCTAGCCCCTCCATGATTTAGAATGGGGTTTGATGTAACATTTGGAGGCGGTGCGAAGTTAATTTCCTTTGAATCAATCAAGTCCTGGACCATATCCTGCAATGCCCTGCACTTCTCTGTTGAGTGCCCGGGAGCTCCTGAATGAAATGCGCATCTTGCATTAGCATCATACCCCACTGGAAGCTCTCGAGGTGGAGGTGGTGCTAACGTCCTCAACTGAACCAAATTCAATTCCAACAATCTCTGGAGCAATGTCGTGTATGTCATCGGGATGGCTTCAAGCACCCTGTTAGTTGGACGAGCCTGCCTCTGCTGATAAGGCCTTTGCTTATAGTTATTACACTGCGGCTGTTGCTGGTGTTGCACAAGACCTGTGGGGATGGTGACAACTGCCACCTGCTCATAGGTTCCTCTATATCCACGGCCTCGACCTCGACCTAACACTGCATTAGTCTCACCCTCCCTTCTTCTTGGAGGTCCACTGAAAGTCATTCTCACACCGCTTGAGCTACCTGCACTAGTGTTTTGAATCTTCCCCATTTTTAGCAGAGTTTCAACCCTCTCTCCTGCGATCACGATGTCGTTGAACTTTGTTGCCGAGCAAGATGCCAACCTCTCAATAAACACCCCTTGCAGCGTTCCCATGAACATGTCTGCCATTTCATTCTCTAGCAAGGGAGGTTGTACTCTAGCAGCAAGCTGACGCCATCTCTGGGCGTACTCTTTGAACCCTTCCTTAGCATTCTGAGACATTGTCTGCAACTGGGTACGATTTAGAGCCATATCCAAATTATACTGATACTGCTTCATGAATGCCTCAGCCAAATCCTTCCAGCTTCGGATATTGACTCTACTCAGCTTCATGTACCATTCCAAGGAAGCTCCTACAAGACTATCCTGGAAGTAATACATCCACAGCTTTTCGTCATCTGTATGCGCAACAATTCTCCCCACAAATGATTGAAGATGAGTTTTCGGGCACGCCGTTCCGTTGTACTTATCAAAAGTAGGGACCTTGAACTTGTAAGGAATTATTACCCCTGGTACCAGGCCCAAATCAGTGATGTCAAACCCCAGAGAACTCTGAGACTGAATAACACGAATCTGTTCGGCCATTTCTTCGAACCGTCTATTCATGTCAACCCCTTGGCCTTCTACCTCATCCAACAAAGTGAACTTCTCGTCCTTCCCATCCATCTGCAGATTATTCACTCCATCATTGACAATAGTAACCCCTGGTTGCACCACAGGGATTTCAACATGACGGGCGCCAGCCCCATTGCGATTGCCTCCCTCTACTGTCCCATTATTCCTGACTTGATTGTTCTCCATCATTTCACGCAGAAGCTCTTGAGTTTGACCCATCCCAGCCATGAGGGTCATGAAGTTGTCCATTCTCGTCCTTAAATCAGCCAGATCTGCTTGCATCTGCTCCATTGCTCTTTCTCGGTTCACCTTTGTAGGGTATCTGTGCACCGTTGACTGTCTTTGAACCTTCTTGGGAGCTAAAGTGCCTGAAAGTGACATGGACATTAGAACACTAGAGAAATACCTACAAAACAAAAAACACGTTATATGCATGCAATGTAACTATTCATGTTCCCATGTCCAGGCATTAACATGCCCCAGTTCTGGTATTTTGACGAAAAACACTCCAGATGACCTTTTGGAAATCGACTTTTTCAAACTCTTTTGGGGAGTATTCAGATCCTGATGGCTTAGGACAAACAACTTTGCTCATTCAGAAACGGTAATTGGAAAGTAAAATTGCATAGCATGAACAAACTATCAATTAATCAGAATCATAGACATAAACAGCATTCCCCAAAGGGTTCAAATTCAATACAAAAGACAAGAAGATAAAACAAGACTCCTACAACAAGCCTGTAGGTAGTCTGGATACAATCGATAATAAACTAAAACCCTAAGCTAAAAGGAAGATCCTGGCTCCTCTTCTGCAGTCACCACCCCTGTCTGGCTCTTCTTGATGCCTGCTCTCAGCTTAAGATCTGCAATCTCTTTCATTGCTTCCTTCAAGGCTATCTGGCTCTGTTCCAATTGCTGAGTCTTTTCCCTTCGTATCTTGTGGGCTTCTTCGACCTCGTCCTTCTTGAATGCCATATGTGCCTCAAAGAACTCTTCCTTTTCTTTGTACTTCTTCTGCTCCTGTTCTCTTTGGCCCTGTAACCAAGCAATGGACTGACGAGCTTCCCTGAGAGTCTTCACAATCTTCCTGTGCCCCACTTCTCTCTTTGACTTTGTTAAACCCAATCTCTGAAAATGAGCTTCTCTCCCAACAAACTCATTTTCTTTAGCTTCTAAGGTAGCTTGCATCATATGTAGCTTGTCTTCTGCTTCTTGCTTAGCATGATTGGCACGGTGATACAAACTAGCCATTTCAGAATTCTCTACCTAAATCTCATGCAACTGAGCTTCCAACCTCTTGTAATATTCAAGAGACACAGTGGTTTGTACTAGTACCTCCTTTGGATATAGCGGAGCCTCAACCGAAAATGGAAGGAAGGAATTATCAACCCTCCTTTGTATCCAGGAAGTAAAAGAGGGATAAGTCTTAGGGTCTACCTTTCCAAATTCTTTCTTACCCTCCCTAACCTTTGTTTCCCAGGCTTGAGATATTTGGATAACTAACTGCTCATTATCCTCAGCTGGAAAATCCAAAGTCTTAGCTATCTCTTCATCTGATGGAGGATCCTTAAGTGGATAACCAAATTACTTTCTGGACAGCACAAGGTTATGAATTATCACTCCTTTTCTTCCTAACAACGACACGTAGGGGAACTCACCACACCTTGTAATAAACTCCTTTCCTACCAAGTTTCTGCTACATCCCCAGGCTATGTCATCCGATGTTAACCCCATCAACCTTCTATCCCACTTCCAATCTTTCTTAAGATCTTTGAACGGTCCTGAATTTGATAGCTTCTTAGCAAACCATTCCACAAACACGGGAGCGCAACAATTCACATACCCTTTTCTCTTCTCATTTCTGTGATGGACATTGAAGTAAAAGTCTCCCAACAACGTAGGAACCGGGTTTCTTTTAATGAACAAAGTGATAGCATCCAAGCTTACCCATCCTTTCTCTCCTGGGAAAAGACTTATCATGTAGACCATTAATACTAATAGCGCACTTAACTCTAACCATTTTCCTCCCAAAGAAAACACATGGGCTTCTGTGATAAGAAAATCCAGATTGAATCCCTTCCCTTTACTAGCTTCCAACTCCATCTTCACTCTCAGCATACTCAAATGACAGGCACCTGCAATGTCCTTGTACGGGGGACATCTCTCCGCAGCATAATAGGGAACACCATTCTTGATAGGAATTTTCAGGATGTCAGAAATCTCTTCCATGGTGGGAGCCAAGATGTAGTCAGCAAACACAAAAATTCTCAACTGAGGGTCATAAAACTGCAACAAGGAATGAATATTATCTCTCTGATCGACAGTAGGTTTATTCATGTAACCCAAGATCTTTCCATACCGATTTCTGAAATCATCTGAAACCTTGTCACTCATCAAGTCCACCAGTTTCTGAATACTCTCAATTTCGGGCTGCGGGAAAGTGTAATGAACATTCTTTTTTCTGGGTATCTCTTGGATTTTTGTCATCTGGAGGAACAATGAATACCAGAATTGGGTACTGAGATGAAGGATAACATGTAATGGAAACACAAACAGTTAATGCAGGTCTGATGCGATGCAAATGCAATGCAGGCACATGATCAAGCACTAGGACTGTCTGGATACAGAACACGGGACCCAAGTGACCAAGAACCAAGATCCTCTGAATAAAGCCCCATGAACATGAATTCAGTCTCAAATAAGCCCAGAAATCAAAGATCCAAATCCATGTAGCCTTATCAAACCATAGAACTGTACTAGCAATGAGGTATGATGAGGTTAAGGGTTCCTACAAACCTGTAAACCCCTCCCAATCTCACGGGTGTGCTCCGGGTCAAACATCACGGACTCTCAAAGCCGAATAGCAATAATACATTCACCATTTCCGAGAAATGGCTCATGACCAAATCAGGGAATCGGTTTGGCATTATGTACTACTCAGGGAGGCCTCAGCGTGAGTCCGGGAAAAACAAGCATCCTTTATAAGTTCCCAGCTTCAAGCTCTGGAATCGAGAAACAATAGTACATTCATCCCGAAGGGTACAATACTATCGTCATACGACCAAATGCTTTGAATGAGTTCCTATAAAAGAACTAGGCCATCCTATGTGAGTTCCAAAGTGGGCCCTCGGGTGCGAATGGGTTTGCCACAAAATGTGGTGTGCCACTGTCACCACTAGAGAGGGATGTTTCCACAAAGGTCCTCAATGATCGGTCCCAAGATGCACTTAACTATCGAGGTTGTGTATTACCCCAGAAAAATTCCGGCATAATACATTTTTAAGACGGTCGCAAGTTTGGGTGTGGAACTCACTACTACCAACATAGCAAAATGCCATGAAGCCAAAGTGACTGTCCACTCTAAGTCCTAAGGTGCACTCGAGCCCCGGTTATGAGCTCATCTCTCAGTAACAGTTCCCAGTCCCACAGAAAAAAAGAAAACCAGCACAGCCAGACAGTCTAGTAATATATGATGCATGAAAATAAATACTGAAAACTGTAAATAAAGCTGTAAATAAAACTGTAAATAAGCAACAGTAAAATAAACACGCAACAACAAACAACTAACACCCAAACAAATATAACACGCAAGCGCTAGGATTGACTCTCAGGGGAACCAGAGATTCTGGGTTCGATCCCCAGCAGAGTCGCCAGCTGTCGCTCCCCGAATTTCCATCCTGGTACAAACGCGAAAGTGGCGCGGAAAAGAATAGAGTCACCAGCTAGACATTTTTATCCTGAAGGAACGAGAATGGTAATGATGCACAAACCAGAAGAAAAGAAAAGGAAGGACAAAGGTCCTGCAAACCAAAGAGACTGGGTTCGGGAGTCGGTTACGACCTGGGAAGATATTAGCACCCCAGATCGTCCGCCGTACCCGACGGGATCCACGCTTGCAAAGAAACTGTTTCAAACGGTGAAGAAATGAAAATTGCTGCAAAACTGAAACTGAAACTGGATAAAAAGGAAAGAAGGGGGGAAATGTAGGGAAAATAAAAGAGTGTACTCGAACGGGCCCTACCCTGCTGCCTACGTACCTCATCTGTACATGAGGATCAGAGACGTCGTAGTTCCCCTAATTAGGGGTGGAAAATATTGCTTGTGAATTAAGGCTTTAACTGCCTATGTCAATGCTCAGGTGTTGCAGGCTCGGACGACGAGTGCGTTACTGTCTTGCAAAGTGATAAGTAGTAGCAAGTTTGTACGAAAAGAGTGAAGGTGATGAGAAAAGAATTCCCAAAGGAAAGACGTTTATTGCTTGTTTGTGTTTTGTTAGAAGTCTTTTAGGAGTGTGGCACAAGAGAGTGAGACTAAACTCTTTTCCATGGAATATGTACTTGCTACTACATTCCAAGATGGAATAATAGAACAAGCACACCAAGTAAGGAGAATTTATCCAAGCCTTGTTTCCGGGAATAGGGTTTAGGCTCACCACCCTGTTGAAGTTATTAGATGCTTTAGTGATTAAAATGAAGAATTATTTTTTTAGGATTTTCTTTATGAAGATGACTTCATGATCATACTTGTGCATCATGTTAGACAAGTGTACTATTCCAAGATGGAATGAATACATATGCCTCATGGAATAAGTCTATTGCACAAAAAGTCACTTCTTTCTTTATTAATGTTTTTTTAGGTTTTTTCATTTTGAGATGAGAAGAGAAAGAACCAAAGGAGCAAAAGGTAAAAGTCTAATGGGGAAAGACTAATCCTAATATTAGCATGCAAAGGTGGTCCTAAAGTTAGTGTGGCTTTAAGTATATCCTAAGAAATAGAAAGAAGAGGAGAAGAAAGGAGAAGAAGCTAGACAAAAGATGGCCCAAGAACATTACAACCACAAAATGGAAAGCAAAGTAAGAGAGGAGATGAAGAGTTAAAATGTGGATAACATCCACACTTCACTTACCATTGCACCTACAAATTTTAGCAAAATTTCCAGCACATATTCAGCATATCAATCAAATGCTAACATATCAACACAATTCATGGAATTAAAATGTTCAAATTTTTAAGAAAAAAGAGTCATCAAACATGCCAAACTTTAAAAAATACATGAATCCACGTGTCAAGAAAATGAAAGCTTACATCAACCAGCAAGCAAACCACCCTAAACAAGCATATAAAATGATCATACAATGATCCATGGTGATTATGGCAAGTATGAGAGGCAAACAAACTCAAAACAACCCAAAAATGCCATTTTGCCTCAGTGTTAACTGGTTAACCAAAAGCGTTAACCGGTTAACCAACCTAAACCTGCAGCAAATAAGTCATAAAACAGACGCGTTAACCGGTTAACCTATAGCGTTAACCGGTTAACACTGTGCAAACAACAACAAAAACCTGCAGAAAAAGGCAGTCCAAACCAGCTTATTTCAAATAATCCACCAACAGTCCAACAATCAATTATGCACGGGATAATAAGATCAATTCACATTAATCAAACACAATTATGCTCATGAACAATAACATGTAAATCCATTCACAAATCAAATCAAACAACACAAGTAAACAAGCAATTAGCCCAAGCACATGGTGGATCTACAACACAAGCATGCAAATAAGCTAAAAATAGAGATGGATCTAAACTTAACCAACCTACAAAGCTGAGATCTGCTTTGGTAAATGTTGCTCAAACTGGAAATAGTGAATCTCGTGGAAAACTTCGAAGATCCAGTGTTATTCTTCACTCACAATGCAAAATAAATGCAAGCAAAGGATCTTGATGCAAGAGCTTAGTTCCAAAAACACTTCTAACCACCAAATCAGATCTGAACCAGTAGTAAAACCAGAAAATGGATGCAAAGAAGCTATAGATGAAGGTCTAGTTCCAAGATCAACAAACTTCAATGCAAAGTTTGATGATCTTCCAAGAAGAGGAACTTTGAGTGATTGGAAATTGGGAGAGATATGAGAAAATGGTGAGAGAGTGGTGAAACTTCAGAAATGAAAAGTGTGAATTCTGAGAGATTTATTTTCTTGGTTTGGAGGGAAATGGGATAAATAGTCTCTAGGTTTGGGGCCCAAAAATTTGGTTTAGAGTCCAAAAAAAATGGTTTGGAGTTAGCTTAGAAAGGTGATTAGGATCTAGCTTTAGAATTAGGCTTGGTAAACTCTCTAGATCCTTCGCCATAATTCCCAATTAATTCAAAAGAAATAAAATCAGAAAAATGAAAAATGGAACAAAAACAAGCATGCTGAACTTGCTGGAAAATTCAAATTTTCGTAGTCGTTAACCGGTTAACCAAATGCGTTAACCGGTTAACGCATGAAAGATTTGAATTTTCCCTCCTTTTTGTGGGAAACCCCAAGAACACATCTGCGCCAACCATTCTAATCTGATCTTGATTCTCAATCCTCCTAGGGCTTTGACCATGATACGGAGCTTGTATAAAAGGCCTTGTGAGCTTCCTGCCAGGTCACTTGGCTCTTGACTTTGACTTGTAAAATCACGATTTTCTAGGTGGTTGATCATATGCCTTATGCTAGAACATGTGAGTGATATGCTTCATCTTTCTATGCAAAAATGCTAAAGATATGACATGCTTATGATATGATGATGATGCTAAAAAGAAGATGGAAAATTTATTTGGGGTGTTACAGCTGCCCCTATTCAAGCAACTGTTAATCTGAAAAAGACGATAGCACAGGCTATCGACCATTCACGATAAACTGTGGTTGAATACCAAGAAAACCTGAAATTTGCACTCTGCTGGAGAATGCATAAATGGGAAATAAACCCAACCAAATAACGCTCTGGGTGAATGAAGTGAAGACAAAGCATACGAGCTCCTTCCAAATTGAATTGTTACGCCGGATAAGAAAAACTTAGACATACGAGTCTTCTTCAAGCAAACATGTTACGCCAGGAACTGGACATACGAGCCCTCTTCAAGTAAACCTGTTACGCAAAGAACTGGACAGACGAGCCCTTTTCAAGTAAACCTGTTACGCCAGGAATGGGACATACGAGCCCTCTTCATACATTTTACATAAATATATGACTTGAGACAGACGAACCTCCTTCGGATAACCCGTTACGCCAGGACCGGTGATGCACTTAAGTTTGTGGGATAGACATGCATAATTAGGGTAGACGAACCCTCTTCATATATCCTTCGCAGATATATGGTCTAAGACAAACGAGCCTTCTTCAGATAACCTATTACGCCAGGTGCGACATTAGGATTGGACGAACCCTCTTCACGAATCTTGCGTAGATAAGCGGTGCTTGAGACAGACGAACCTCCTTCGGATAACCCGTTACGCCAGGACCAGTAACCATTTTAACATTTAATCCCACCGTTAGGACTTCAAACCTCTTCAACACAGACGAGTATTGGATGATCATCAAGAGAACACAGACAAGTGCCATACATCAATGATACAAACGAATATCAGATGATGATTTGAGAAACACTGACGAGCGCTTCAGGCGATGATACAAATGAATATCAACCACTAATACAAACAAATACCAGAAATCCAACACAGACGAGCACTTGGAGTAGAAATACAGACAAGTACCAGAACACATATGGATATAAGCTAACACAGACGAGTGTGGAAGATGATACATACGAGTATCCAAATAATGCAAACGAGCTTTAAACCGATAACAAACACAGACGAGTGATGGGGCGTGCAAACGAGCAACAAGCAAATATCAAACACAAACGAGTGTTAGGGAGTGCATACGAGCAACAAGCAAATATCAAACACCGACGAGTGATGTGGAATGCATACGAGCAACAAGCAAATATCAAACACCGACGAGTGTTGGGGCATGCATGCGAGCAACAAGCAAATATCAATCACCGGCGAGTGTTAGGGAGTGCATACGAGCAAATATCAAACACCGACGAGTGTTGGGGAATGAATATGAGCAACAAGCAAATATCAAACACAAACGAGTGCTGAGGCGTGCAGACGAGCATCAAGAAGTGCTTGATTGGCAATAAGAATCATAATCTTGTAGGGAGAGCCAGGTCAGGAGGCTTTAACGATGCTTAACTCTGGTTGGGGAGATGAATAACTGTTTGTATCATCATATTGGCGACTTCTCTGGGGAATATTTCAATGATGGGAGTGAAATCCCAAACATGACCTCTGTGGGGAAATCAGGCGTTCGGATGCCTGTTGGGAATTCTTCACTTGTGGAAAGATAATCCGCTTGGGGATGAAAGCTCTTCCAATAGACTTGGAGTTCTGTGGGGATTCCACTTACTCTAACTCAGCTGGGGAATATTCTCTTCTTGAGGAAATATGACACCATCCTGAAAAAACAGTATACACACATGTGCCCCGGGGACTTGCATGGTATGATTTGTCCATCTATTGTCACCCGACACTCAAAGATGGTTTTAAATGTCTCCCTGCAATGTCGTTTTTTAGAAAAATCAACATGTTTCAAATGCAATGTTCTTTTTTGCCAAATATTCAGGACATTTTTGCAAACAAAGTAAACGAAACACAACACAGATTTTGACTGAATATTTATTTATTGAGTGGCCTCTGAATAGGAAAAGATTTACATCAGGAAGCAACTACCTGGAAAGAGGTAGCTACCATAAGATTGAGAAAAGAAACTATCCTAATGGAAATGTACATGGAATTCCATTGAGTTTCCTTCCTGCTATGACCAACATGTCTTTAAGACTTTCCATTCTTGCTTTCACTCTCTGAAGAAGATGAGGGGACTGATTCCTACCCTTCTGATATTACCAGACTGTATGAAATGATGATTTGCTTCAGATTACCTGAATCGCAGTTGTTCGCTTATTCCCTTGTTTTGCGTGGATCGCCCTTTCGGGTTTTCAATCCACCGGGATACCCTTTTTTGCCTGAGATGTCCGACGTGGCTTTTCAACTCAGCGGGTGTACATTTTTTTATATTTTCCCTAACTTTTTCCCGAGCTTTTTATTCTGTTTTTAGCTCGCCGGGATGCCCTTTTCTTGCCTGGACTTTAATTCTGTTTTTGTGTCCAGCGGGTCTTTTATGTGAAGTATTTTTTAACTGCGTTTGAGTTAACAGAGGATTGGAAATCTTTTCCATCCATAGTAGTGAGCATCAGTGCCCCACCTAAGAAAACATTCTTTACAATGAATGGGCCTTCGTAGTTTGGGGTCCACTTGCCCCTGTGATCTGAACCTGGAGGAATAATCCTTTTGAGTACAAGCTCGCCTACTTGATACTCTCGAGTACGTACTCGTTGGTCGAATGCTCGCTTCCTTCTCCTCTGATAAAGTTGACCATGACAGATGGCTGCTAATCTCTTTTCCTCAATTAAGCACAACTGATTATATCGAGCACGTACCCACTCAGCCTCATCAAGCTTCACATCCATCATTACACGTAAACAAGGAATTTCTACCTCAACATGCAAGACTGCCTCCATTCTATATACCAGGGAGAAAGGAGTTGCCCGGTTGACGTCCTGATTGACGTTCGGTACCCATGCAGCGCGTATGGTAACATCTCATGCCAATCTTTGTAAGTGATAACCATCTTCTGCACAATCTTCTTAATATTCTTGTTAGCTGCCTCTACCGCACCATTCATCTTTGGCCGGTAAGGAAAAGAAACGTGATGTTGTATCTTAAAGTCCCGGCACATTTCTGCCATCATCTTGTTGTTCAAATTAGAACCATTATCAGTAATGATTTGCTCGGGCACTCTATATCTGCAAATGATGTCTCTTTTCAGGAATCTGGCTATCACCTGGCGAGTGTGTAGCACCCCAAAATTTGCCCTCTATTTTTAACTCTAACCGACTTTTTGTTTCACATTCATTTGCATCATCTTCATAGCATAACATATATTTCGTCTTAATATTAGCCAAAATAATTTCTCGGAATTTACAGACAGACTGGTCAAATTAATTTTCAATTGCGCCTAAAACCAGTAAATGAAAAACTGTCACATTTAAATTTGCAAATGTCAGTACTATTAATCTGCGGTTCATGTAGATTAACCTGACATGCTAAAAATATTCTTACGACTGTTTTTGGTCGTATGTTGATCAGTCTGGGCAGCTTAAACGGTCATAATTTTATTTCAAAATCCGACCAAACGCTTTTTTTTTCGAGTCATTTATTTCGTATTGATTATTTTGATGTGTCCATTTTATTTTTTCGAACACTTTAGCGTCAACGTTTTATTTATTTAGAGCCCATTTATTTTTACATTTTTTGTCTAAATGTTTAGAATAAACGAATAGGATTATTGACATTTTTATTGTAATTTTCTTTTTAAATATTTAATTTAATTTTCTTATTATATTTTTATAATTAAAGTATTTGAATTTTATGTTTTTAAAACTACCGTTATTAATTATTTTAGATAATATTAGGACTATTAAGCATTATTTTTAAACATAGTTATTATTAAGTTTTGATATTACTATTATATATTGTCCATTATGTTACTACTATTTTTTATCACTATTTCCTACTCACGTTAGTTTTAATAGTATAATAAGATTATTAATATTATTAATATCAGGATCATAGCATCAATATGTTCACACAAAATAAATTAGGAAGAGCCAATTCCATTCATCATCACTATCGGATTAATAATGAATCGAATCCCATTCAATAATGTCCCTGAACAAAATTGGAAAAAAAATAAAAACAATTTAACCCGCAATAATTTAGATTAATATCTCCAGACCTTAGGTTCCACTATAAATTGAGATCATATTCATAGACCAAAGGGGGATGACCGAAAAAGTAAAAGGAGGGAGACAACACATAGTATCGGTACAACCGATAGATTCCATTCGTATCGTATCTCGAGTTGATGAGTTATTTTTATTTTTATCATGATACACGTACAACTGCGGTTCTTTACTGATGCACTTTTTTTCTTTTCTTCATATCTATTAACATACACATTTTGTTTTCTACACTATACTTTGCACATATTATTATATAATTTTATATTTTAATGTGTTTGGATTTATATATAGTTTATAACAATGTTAATAATATGAAAATTCAAGGTTAATGTTTATACTCAAAGTTAACGTCAATGTTTATTATATATTCAGTTTATAATATCTATATAATATATATAGTATAATATTAATCTATAATATATAATATTGATGATAATGTTAATATAATATAATACATAATATATATTGTTAATCTATACAAATAATTTTTTTATTTTTTGTTTGTTAAATATATATATATTTTTTAATTTGATTAGATTATTCGGATCAGATCGTGTCGATACGCCATTTGTACATTTGTGTGTATGAGGCGTGACATTTGTGTTGATCCGATCCAGTTGCGATGATCGCAATTTTGCTTTAGCAATGTCGTTGTTCTTTTTTTTAATTCATTTTATTTTTATGTTATTCATACACATATATTTAGATCTGCACTTTTGTTTTTCATAACTAACTACCATGATTTTTTCCTAAACCTTAACGATTTTGCCTCAACCATTTTTTTATACGTTTTGTTTTATTATATAATAACTATTTTTCAGGTACATTCACATGTGTGCGCATGTGCGCGCGTGTCTTAGTGTCAAGAAGGCAAGGCTGGTAATTTTGAGGGCATTTTGACAAAGAAACGAGTTTATTATATAATAACTATTTTCCAAGTATATTCACATGTGCGCGCATGTGCGCGCGTGTCTTAGTGTCAAAAAGGCAAGACTGGTTATTTTGAGGGCATTTTGACAAAGAAACATGGGTTTATCTTCTCTTTCCTAATTTCCTCTATTTTTTTTAATTCTCTAATTTCTTCAATTAACTAACCTTAAATATTTAGATTAATTATATTTGTCTATTTTCTAAAAAAACTCTTAACTTTTATTTAATTACTTATCTTCATAATCCATTCATAATATTAATTGATTATTTATTTTATTAAATTAATAATTCAATATAGTTTTTTTTAACAACAATTTTTTTTTTATATTTTCATAAACCTTAATTTTTCATGTAAACCTTAAAAATTCCTTATAAACTTTAACCGTGTTATTTTCTCTAAACCATAAACCTTTTCTCAAACCTTAACAAACCTGTTATTATTTCTTATTTTCACTAATTTTTTATGTTATTCATCTGCCATTTATTTTTATGTGATTATTTCTCATTTGTAATATTTTTTGGTTAACTTTTACTTTTCGCCTTACAATGATGTAACTGCCCCAAAGCGATGTAATAGTTAGCCATTTATTTTCTGTCATTTTATTTTTCTGCCATTTATTTTCGGCCATTTATTTTTTGCCATTTTATTTTTCTGCCATTTATTTTCTCCCTTTTTTTTTCTGCCATTTAAATTCCTGCCATTGATCCTATATTAACTGCGTAGTTTAGTAATGTAGGGCGTGAAAACCTACTAATTACTTATTTAATATTTTTCTATAATCTTTATATTTTTTTGTAAATAAATGCTAATTATTTTTATAAACTTATTTTACTACTTATTTATAACAATAAATCTTTATTTTGTAAATACTAACTCTTTTATTATTTTGTACATATTAAATTAATTGTTTTTTCTCTCTAAAAAATTTCTCAATAACATTTTGTTAATAATATTTTATATATTAACAGTATTTTATTATAATAGTAATAATCATATAGTGTAAATAATTAAAAGTTTTTCTCAATAATCTTTAATTGTTTTTCTCTAAACTTAATTCCTTTTTTTCACTAATTCTAATAACTTCTAAAAAATCTAACTTGTCTAACCTAAACTTTTTTTTCTTTTTTAATTAAATGTTTCAATTTATTTTTACTTTATTATTTTTTCTTTATTAGTATTATTATTGCTTATTTACTATTTTATTATATCTATTATTCTTGCTTTATAATTTATTTTTATCCTACTATTATGTATCTGCCAAAGCCTTGTAATAGCTTATAGATTTATTTTTCCGTCTTTATTTTCCTTCTAAATATTTAACTGCGTGGTTAGTAATTTAGGGAGTGCAAAACTAACTGTAAATAATTGAACTTAGAAAATTAAATACAAGACAAATATCTGAAAAATAACACTCACACACGTAAGTCGATCTTTGATCGACATCTGTATTTCCTAGGGTATTCCTCTTGGTTGCCTTGTTTAAAATGGTTAAGTCCCTCGAATATAGGGGTGTCTTAAGCAAAGTCCCTTCATAAAATCATCAAGTCCCTACAGTTTAAAAGACCAAGTCCCTTCGAGGTTGCCTACGGAATAATGATCTTTTCCCTTCGAATAAATGATGATAGTCCCTACGAATTGCTAAAGACACCCTTAAGTTGCCTTCATTGACCATACGATGACCCTACACCCGTCCCTTAAACAAATCCAAGGTAATGACTACCTATTCCTTAATAATAGGGATAGTCTTACCCTTGAAAAGAACATACGAGAACATGAAAGACTTGATCTAGGGTAGGTACCTCTCAGTTGCTTGCTCATATCTTCAAAAATACTTTTCACACCTCACAATACTTTCTTAAACATTTTTCAAAACAAGGCTTTGTATACATCCATACGAGGATCATTACAAAGTACTTAGAAAAATTTCTAATCACACACTACACTCTTCAAAAACAATTTAAGTGAGCTAAGTAACTAAGAGCCCATGGATAACCATGGATATAAAGGGTGCTAACACCTTCCCTTTGTATAACCTACCCCCCGAACCCAAGTTTTTTAAATAGGTCTTTCCTGTTCTTTTATGTCCTTTCCACTTGGATAAAATAAAAGTCTGTGGCGACTCTTGTTATTCGCAACATGAATAAAAGTTAGTTCTCCCACCGTGTTACAGAGTGACATTGGCATAAGATGTTGCTTCAACCCATTTGGTGAAATAATCAATCGCAACCAAGATGAAATGATGATCATTTGAAGCAGTAAGCTATATCCTTCCAATCATGTCAATGCCCCGCATAGAAAAAGGCCAAGGAGATGACATGACGTTGAGTGGGCTAGGAGGGACATGTACCTTGTTTGCATATATCTGGCATTTGTGGCACTTACGGGCGTACAAACAACAGTCTGCATCCATTGTTAGCAAATAGTACCCAGGTCTCAATAACTTCTTAGCCATTGCATGTCCTCCTGCATGAGTACCGAAAGATCCCTTGTGGGCTTCCTGCATTAACATGTCTGCTTCATGTCTATCCACGCATCTGAGCAAAACCATGTCAAAGTTCCTCTTATATAGAACTCCGTCTACATTCAAGAAGAAGCTAGCAGAAAGTCGTCTCAAGGTCTTCTTGTCATTGGATGATGCCCCAGCTGGGTATTCTTGTTTTTCCAGAAAATGCTTGATATCAAAGTACCAAGGTTTCTCATGAGACACTGCATCTACAGAGAAAGCATAAGCTGGTGCGTCAAGCCTGGAAATGTCAATCCTGGGCACATAGTTCCAACACAAGACTTTAATGGACGAAGAAAGAGTAGCCAATGCATCGGCAAATTGATTCTCATCCTGTGGTATATATTGAAGCTTAACCGTTGTGAAGGACGTCAATAGTCTTCTGGCATAATCCCTATAAGGAATTAAGTGTTCTTGATGTGTATACCACTTGCCGGTAATCTGGTTGATAACGAGGGCTGAATCTCCGAATATATCGAGGGTCTTAATCCTAAGATTAATAGCCTCCTATATTCCCATTATGCACGCCTCGTATTCCGCTTCATTGCTGGTGAAGCCAAAAGTGATTATGCCAGCGAATGGAAAATGAACACCTTCAGGAGTAATAAGAACAACACCAACTCCGCGTCCGTTTATATTGACTGCCCCATCAAACATCAACTTCAATTTGGATTCAGGGTCAGGCCCCTCCTCCGGAAGTGGTTCCTCGTAATCTCTTGCCTTGAGGTACATGATGTCCTCATCAGGGAAATCAAACTTCATTGACTGATAATCGTTTTCAAGTGGTTGTTGTGCAAGATAATCTGACAGTACACTTCCTTTGATGGCTTTTTGGGATGTATATTGTATGTCATACTCTGTTAATATCATTTTCCATTTTGCAACTCTTCCGGTTAATGCTGGTTTCTCGAAAATATACTTGACGGGTGTCGCTCCCACCTGATGACACAGGGGCCAAGAGGGGTACAGACGTGAACGGTCAGCGAAAGAAGAGAGAACACACAAGGGTGAACTCAAAAGAAAAGAGTTTCCAGCTAGGCATTTTTATCCCGAAGGAAAGGTAATGCTGCATAGACCTATAAAGATATGGATAAGACGGTCGCGAACCAGAGAGACTGAGAAAGGGGGTTGGTTACAACCTGGGAAGGTATTAGCACCCAGATTGTCCGCCGTACTCGACGGGATCCACGCTTAAAAGATTTGTGTTTTAAAGGGGTAGTGTCAGTGCAATCTGTGTATCAAAGTTGGAAATAATGCAAGTGTTAGTGTAAAAGAAAAGTGAAGTGAAATATGTGAAGTGTCAGTGTAAGAACAAGAGTGTAAAGCTCAAGATTATGAGGCTTAGAGGATAATGCTAGAAGGAGGGGGAATATACAACGACTTTTGTTCGATAACTGTTAAGTTATGCCTACGTATCCTCTCGTGCAATGAGGAAGTCAGAACGCTGTAGTTCGACTCAAAGAGACTGAAAGGTAAATTTACTTGTGAACTGCTTACTTGTCTATGCTCAAGTGTATGACCTGTCTGGCTCAGGTGAAAACTGTCTTGCATTAGACGGAAGAAGCAAGTTCTCACTTGTGAGTGAATATGATGAGAAGAGAATCCCGGAGGATACGATTATTGTTTGTTTTTGTGTTTTCAGTCTTTTATTGCTTTTGGAAGTTTGTCATAGGAAAATGAGCTTAAGCCTAAACCAAGGGTTAGCAAACTCATCACATCTTCCCTCTGATTAGGGGTAATGAGAATACCTTAAGCATGAAGTAAGCACCTCACACTTAATCACCATGATGTAGGATTAAGATCATTAACCTACTTGTGATTATTTAGATGTTTTTGTTGTTTTTGTTTAGTGTTAAGTAATGAGTTTAAGCCATAATCAAGGATTTAACGGACTCATTACACCATCCTAATAGAAGGATAATAGATGAGAACATTTAAGCTAAGAAAGATACCTCAACTTAATCCATGATTAGGGATTAACCTCATGACAAAACAAAGCCTTTATTAAAGTGGATTTTAGTTCATGATAAGATGAAGAAGTGATTTTTATGGTTTGTAAGACAACTTGAGGGGGACTTGTCCATTAACACTAGGGTTAGTCCTTCTTAACCAATTAAGGAAGAATTAGAACCCTAATGCAAGGCCCAAGTTACAAGTTTGATGTCTTGATGATTATTAGATGGATTGATTAAAGGATTTAAACACATTAAGGGTTTAACACTTAGGATTAAAGTTATACACTCCATCCTAATAGAAGGATGCAGGCATAAGCTTAATCACCAAGCCTTAAAACCTTTAGGGTTTAGTCCTTGATTATGAGATGAGAAGAGAAGACTCAAAGATGACACAAAGGCAAAAATAAATAGGGGACTAATCAAACCCTAATTGTTATCATGCTTGGTTGTTCCTAGGGTTTATGAAGCTTGCAAGAGATCTTCAGAGGAACCACCAGGAAAGGAACAAATGAATGGAGAAAGAAGCAGAGAGAAGCAAGACAACTTGCTTCAATTAAGAAGACAAGTTGCTTGAAAGAAGAAAGTAAGAGATGAACATGAATGAGCAAGCTCACCCCAAAGCACAAGATAAAAATGCAGCAATGATGCAAGAGAGATGAGAAGAGATTGTGAGAAGTGAAGGCAAATTCACTTCCCAAAACAACTTACCACCTGAAAAGTTAGCAAAAGGAATGAAATGCAAATGCAAATGAGATGAAATGTCATGATGCAAACCAAAATCAGAAGCATAAACATGATGTCAATGATGCTAAGAGATGATGCAAACACATGTCAAGAGATGAGAGTGATCAAACAAACATGAAGATGCAAATGGATCATGCTTTGAACCATAAAGATTCATGAAAGTTTATGAAATGAAATGAACATATAACATGGCAAATGAAAGATGCAATGATCAAACATGATTCTAAGATGTCCTAAGATGTCTTATGAATCATGTGGATGCACAAAATGTCATGACAAGTTCTTGAATGCAAGCATGTGAGAGATGGATGCAAAGGAAGACACAAATTAGGGTTTATATACAACATGCAATGCAAAAATTCAAAACCAGAAGCAAATGACAAGATAAAAAATTGAAAATGGGATCAAAGGAACCCTAAACCTACACAAGTTACTGCCCAAAGGAGGGGACCTAACTCTTAACCCAGTGAAAGTTATGAATTTCTCAAGTCAATTAGGGTTTTGGGATACCTCACAAGGAAAAATTCTAAACAAATTGAAAATGGAAAATAAATTCAAACCAATTTTATCCTATAAACTACATGGTATGAAGGATGCAATGCAAGAAGAACCATCATCAAACTCTCAATGGTTAGGCAGAATGGATTTTTCAAAGTTTGAACAAAAGTATTGCCTTTAAATGAATTTAATTCCAATGAAAAAGGTCAAAATAGTTCAAGAACCAAAAAGAAATTTGTTTTGAGAGTTGGATAATGTTTCTAAATGTTTTGAAATGCAATGTGAATTTTTTGGTGATTTTTAAATACCTAAATGCATTTTTAATTAATTAATTTCCATTAACTAATTAAAAATAAACATTTAAATGATTTAAAAATAATTTTTAATGCAAAAAATAAAAATAAAAATATTTTTGGGTTCTGAAAAATTATGAAATGCTTGACAAAAATTTTCAGAATTTTTAAATGTTTTTTACTATTTTAAATAATTCGTAAAAGTTAAATACAAAATAAATGAATTAAAAATAAAATTATGAGAAGTATGCAAGATCCATGGCTAAGATTCAAATGGTTTTGGAGGGAGTTGACTGGCGCCAGATCCAGTGGCTGTAATTCAAACTGACCAAATTAAATATAAAACCCAATTAATTATGTTAATGACGTGGATTAGGGCTTAATGGGGTGATCTGAGCCACACAAACGCGCGGGAGTCAACCCAAGTCAAACAAATCCACGACTCACATTCAAACTGAGCCCTAATCACCATTAATACGCTAATGACTTTCAGGTGGCCGGAAATGACCTCCGGTCATCTTCTCCGGCCACACCTCTCCCTGAAAATTGCTATCTTCTTCCCTAGGCTTCTAAAATCCAATCTCTCTGCCCAGAAATGATCCCCATACATCATACATTAAGAATCAACAAACAAACAACATTTAAAACACATCAAAAGTGAGAATCGAATCAAAACAGTTCTAGGTCAAAAAATTTCAGAACATGAATACATACTCATTTCTCAACCATTTTCAAAACAAAACACATCAACATGATCAGTGAAGCATAAAGAACCATTTAGTAACTTAAAAACAAGTTTCTGGAAAAATTGTTCTTGAGCTCACCTGAACTGGAGCTTTGATCTTTGGAACTTTCTAGCTGCTTCTTTGGTCCAAGATGCCTTTAATGAACCCCCTGAGAAGCTTGCAATGCTTGTTTGGAATTTCTTATGGATGGTTTGAGAGATTGATGAAGTTCTGTTCAGGAGGGGTGGAAAATCGTGTTTTTGATTGTGGGCCTTTCAGAGCAAATTGATGGTTGGGAAATGATCAGAAGGCTAGGGTGAGTTGTTCTGTGGGATTTGTTTTGAGGTTTGAAGCTTGTATGGAGAGATTAAAATGAAAATGCATAAAGGGAGGTTTTTGAGAATGCTGACTTGTGGGAGAGATTAGGTTGTATTGTGTTATGTGTTGAGTCCCATTTTGTCCATGTATCAAGTTTGGATAGGTCAGAGAGTTGTTGTTGGCCTAGCTTGATTGGTATGGGCCATTTTGCATAAAGTCAACTTTTGTGTAATAAGAGGTATGGGCTGGTTCAGTCAAGGTACAAGGGCATGGCTTGGCTCAGCTGTGATCAAGGAGAACCACGGAAATGAATTTGAGGCAATGCAGCAAGTGGATTGGGGTTTATGTGAGGTTTTGCAATTTTCACAAAGTTTGGCGCTTTTGAAGTTTCTTAAAGATCAAGGCATGAAAATGAACAATTCTTTGGTGCATTCTGATTTTTAGGTCATGGTTCATGTTTGTGTAATGCATAGAAGTCCATTTGAAGTCACATTTTGCCTTGGCATGAGGTTTTGCAACTTTTCCTCTTTGGTGTAAAACTTGAAATTATGTGATTTTGTCCAACTTTGACAAGCCATAACTTTTGATCCAAAATGAATTAGAATGAGTTCTTGTACTTTTTGAAAATGGGAAGATCCATTCTACAACTTTCATGACCAAAGTTTTCTCATTTGAAGCATTTTTGAATCAAAAAGAGGAGGTTGAAAAACTTTCCCAAAATGGCAAGTTTCCATTACAAGTCACTTTCCCAAAAAGGAAACTTTGCAAATGGCTTGAAATTCTTCAACTTTGTGAACTTCTAACACCTTCTATGACCAAATAAAGATCATATACATTCAAAATGATGGAGAACACCCTTTGGTTGGGTCATTGGGGGCCTCAGATGCCCTGATTTTACACTAACTTGCTCAAGAAGTCAACTCTTGATCAGATGCCTTCCTCATGGAATTTCTTCATGAAAATTGATATGAATGATCCTTATACCATATAGAGACCAATAGAAACAAGAATGACCAAAAAATTTGGAGTTATGGCCTCTGAAACCAAAACCCAAATTTTAGGTCATTTGTGCAGTTAAACCTGGCTCTGCTTCCATGCCTTTCTCAGTTCTTGTGATTCTTTGACTTCTTAGATCTTGAAAGGATATAATATGATGCTTGAACATACATGGACCCCTTTTAAGTGATTGATGACCTTTTGAGTGGCTCAAATGGCTCAGGGATGGCTCAGATCACAAACCCTAGATGCAGATGACTTTGCAACAGTGCAGTGAAGTAAAAATGCAATATGGGATGGTATGATTGAGATTATGCACATGAAAAGATCACAAGCCATGGTGAAATGAGTGAGGGAAAATTTGGGGTGTTACAGCTGCCCCTATTCAAGCATGAGTTAGCTGTGCAGGATGTAAGCAACGGCTTAACAGGCAAACAAGATAACTTGGGGTTGAATACCAAAGACAGTCCAAAATTTGCACTCACAGAATGAAGAAGAAAAGGGATATAGATTGTAAAAGAAAAATAAAGTATGATTATAAAGTGCGGGTGACGGAGGACGATCGTCGAGCAAAGGACGACTGCTGGGGGTGAAGCAATGACGGGGACGACCGACATGCTGGGGAAAATGCAGGAAATAAAGCAATGACGGGGACGACCGACAAGCTGGGGATATAAGAGATTATGATGGGGACGGCCATCAGGTAAAGCTAAAAGACTCTCTGGGGAATGGTAGGTAAAGTGAATGATGGGGACGGCCATCAGGTTCAAGGTATGAATGAAATAAATGATGAGGTACGGTCATCAGAGGTGAAGGACGATCACCTAGCAGGGGACGACTGCTCAGTTGGGGGTAAGATGAGGGACGGTCATCTAAGGTGAAGGACGATCACCTGGCAGGGTATGGCTGCCAAAAATATCACGACATAGGACGAATGCCGGATAGAAAAGGTCAACGATGGGGACGGGCATCGGATCAGCATGATGAAGGACGATCATCAAGAGGTGAAGGACGATCACCTAGCAGGGTACGGCTGCTCTCGGGGTTTATCATGACATAGGACTAATGTTAGATAACAAGATCAACGATGGGGACGACCATCGGATAAAATGATGAAGAACGATCATCAAGAGGTGAAGGATGATCACCTAGCAGGGGACGGCTGCTAAAAATATCACGACATAGGACGAATGTCGGATAGGAAGGGGTTCTAAATGAATAGAGACTCCACTGGGGGGTGATGAAGGACGATCATCAAAAAGGTGAAGGACGATCACCTGGTAGGGTACGGCTGCCGGAAGGTATCATGACATAGGACGAATGTCAGATAGAAAGAAATAGGTCAACAAGATTTGTTGGGGACTCTCCTGGGGAAGGGTAGACACAGACGAGTGTCTAAATTCAAAAGATGAAGGTGTAAACACCCCAAATTTGCCCTCACCCATTCACACCATGGCTTGTGATCATTTCATATGCATAAGTTCAGTCATAGCATCTCATACCACATTTTTGATCCACTGCATTGATTCAAAGTCATCTGCATCTAGGGTTTGTGATCTGAGCTATCCAAGAGCCACTTGAGCCACTCCAAAGGTCATCAATCACTTCAAAGGGGTCCATATATGTTCAAGCATCATATTGTATCCTCACAAAGTCAAGAAAGTCAAAAAAATCACAAGGACTGAGAATGGCATGGAAGTAGAGCCAGGTTTGACTGCACAGATGACCTAGAATTAGGGTTTTGGTTTCAAAGGCCATAACTCCAATTTTTTTGGTCATTCTTGTTTCTATTGGTCTCTATATGGTATAGGGATCATGCATATCAATTTTCATGAAGAAATTCAATGGGGAAGGCATCTAATCAAGAGTTGACTTCTTGAGCAAGTCAGTGCAAAATCAGGGCATCTGAGGCCCCCAATGACCCAACCAAAGGGTGTTCTTCATCATTTTGAATGTGTATGATCTTTATTTGATCATAGGAGATGTTAGAAGTTCACAAATTTGAAGGATTTCAAGCCATTTGCAAAGTTGACTTTTTGGGAAAGTGACTTGTAATGGAAACTTGCCATTTTGGGAAAGTTTTTCAACCCTTGCTTTTTGATTCAAAAATGCTTCAAATGGGAAAACTTTGGTCATGAAAGTTGTAGAATGGATCATTCCCTTTTCAAAAAGTACAAGAACTTGTCCTAATTCATTTTGGATCAAAAGTTATGGCTTGTCAAAGTTGGGAAAAATCACATAATTTCAAGTTTTCCACCAAAGAGGCATTTTGCAAAATGGTATGATCAAGCATTCTAAAGACTTCAAATGTGCACAAACTCATTACAACATGATCATGTGACTTCTAAAAATCAGAATTGGCCCAAGAATTATGCCTTTTGATGCTTTGAACCTCATGAATTTCAAGAGGGGCCAAACTTTGTGAAAATTGCAAAACATCTCATAAGCTTTGATCCACTTGCTGATTTGTCTCATAACCAATTCCATGGACATCCTTAATCTCAGCTGAGCCAAGACAAGCCAAAAGGCTAGCTATACCATTGCCCATACCTCAAGTACAAGTCAAGTTGACATTTTGGTAACTTGCCCATACCAATCACAGCAGGCCACCAACAACTTTCTGCCCAATCCAGACTTTACAAACACACTCCAAGGCTTCATTTTCATAACACACACAAGCCTGAAACTCTCTCTAAGCCAGCATTCTCATTTTTCACCTCTTATGCAACTTCCTTCGAAACTCATCATACAAGTATCAAACATTCAAACAAACTTCACAAAACATCTCAGCATACTCCACTGATCATTTCCCTGCCCTCATTCATCCCTGAAACATCCTCAAACTGAAACACGATTTCTCTCCCTCACTGAACAGAACTCACTCAATCTCTCAAACCAGCCAAAAGAAACTCCAACCAAGCATTGCAAGCTTCTCAGGAGGTCCATTAGAGGCGTTTTTGGATCAAAGGGGCAGCCAGAAAGTTCCAGAAATCAAAGCTTCAGTTCAGGTGAGCTCAAGAACATTTTTTCCAGAAACATGCTTTTAAGTTCCTAAATGATTCTCTATGCTTCACTGATCATGCTGATATGTTTTGTTTCGAAAATGATTGAGTATTGAGTATGTATGATGCTTCTGAAACTTTTCTGACCTAAATGCATTTTGCTTCGATTCAGCTTTGTTATGAAAAATAAATGTGTTTTGATTGTTGATTCTTGCTCTATGATGTTTGGGGATGGATTCTGGGCAGAGAGATTAGGTCTTAGGGACCTGGGGAAGAAGTTAGCAACTTTCAGGTGAGGGTCTGGCCGGAGAAGACGACCGGAAGTCTTCTCCGGCCACCTGAAAGTGATTAGTGTCTTAATTGCATTTAGGGTTCAGTTTGAATGTGGAGCGTAGATTTGGTTGACTTTGTTTGACTCCCGCGCGTTTTAATGGCCTGGATTGTTTCATTAAAACCCTAATCCACGTCATTAGTTAATTAATCAGGTTTTTATATTAATCTAGCCAGTTCAAATGCCAGCCGTAGGATAGCGCATCAGTCAACTCCCGCGCGTTCAGTTTGAATACCAGCCACTGGATCTGTTGACTTCCCATTAAATCAATTTTAATTTCATTTTTCTTACATTTTCTTTCATATTTATTTTTAAATAGTTAGAAAAATCCCAAAAATATTTCCTTTTGCATTTTTGTTTCAAATATTTTTCTCAATCAGAAAATGATTTTTATTTTATTTTTTGCATTAAAAATTATTTTTAAATCATTTAAAAGTTTATTTTTAATTAGTTAATGGAAATTAATTAATTAAAAATACTTTTAGGTATTTAAAAATCACAAAAAAATTCATGTAACATTTAAAAACATTTAGAAACATTGTTCAACTCTCAAACCAAATTTCTTTTTTGTTCTTGATGCCTTTTGATCTTTTTCATTGGATTTAATTTCATTTTTAGGCATTATTTTGGTTCAAACTTTGAAAATTCTTTTCTGCCTAACCATTGAGAGTTGGATCATGATTCTTTTTGCATTGCATCTTGCATAGCATGTAGTTTATAGGATAAAATTGGTTTGAATTGATCTTGCATTTTCAATTTGTTTAGCATTTTTCTTGACAAGGTACCTTAAAACCCTAGCAATCTTAGGAAATTCATAACTCTCACTAGGTTAAGATTTGGATCCCCTCCTTTGGGCAGTGAGTTTGTATAGGTTTAGGGTTCCTTTGATTGCATTTCCAAATTTTTATCATGTCTCTTGCTTCTGGTTTTGGATTTTGCTTTGTGTGTTAATCATAAACCCTAATTTATGCCTTTCTTTGCATCCATTCTCTCATTTGCTTGCACCCATTGACTTGCCATGACATTTTGTGCATTCATTTGATTCATGATACATCCTAGGACATATTAGAATCATGTTTGATCATTGCATCTTGCATTTGCCATGTTATATGTCCATTACATTTCATAACTTTTCATGTACATCTATGGTTCAAAACATTCTTCTCTTGCATCCATATGTTTGTATGATCATTCTAATGCCTTGCCTCATGTTTGCATCATCTCTTAGCATCATTAACATCATGTATTTGCTTCTGACTTTGTCTTGCATCATGCCATTTCATCTCATTTGCATTGCATTTCATTTCTTTCACTAACTTTTCAGGTGGTAAGTTACTTTGAGAAGTGAATTTGCCTTCACTTCTCATGTTCTCTTTTCATCTCTTTCATAATCCCCTTGCTGAATTTTGTATGTGCTTGGGTTTGAGCTTGCTCATTCTTGTTCATCTTACTTTCTTTCTTTAAGCAACTTGACTTCTTAAGTGAAGCAAGTTGTTCTACTTCTCTTTGCTCCTCTCATCTGCTTCTCTCCTTGGTGGTTCTTTGAAGATCTTTCTCTTAAACCTCACAAACCCTAGGACTTCCAAGCGTGATAACTTTTTAGGATTGTTTAGTCCCCCATTTAGCTTTTACCTTTGTGTCATCTTTGAGTATTCTCTTCTCATCTCATAATCAGGGACTAAACCCTAAAGGTTTTAAGGCTTTGTGATTAAGCTTATGCCTGCATCCTTCTATTAGGATGGAGTGTATAACTCTAATCCTAAGTGTTTAAATCCTTTAATCAATTCATCTAATAATCACTAAGACAATAAGCTTGTAACTTGGGCCTTGCATTAGGGTTCTAATTCATCCTTAATTGGTTAAGAAGGACTAACCCTAGTGTTAATGGACAAGTCCCCCTCAAGTTGTCTTACAAACCATAAAACTCACTTCTTCATCTTATCATTAACTAAAATCCATCTAATAAAGGCTTTGTTTTCTCATGAGGTTAATCCCTAATCATGGATTAAGTTGAGGAGTTTTCCTCAACTTAAACATTCTCATCTATTATCCTTCTATTAGGATGGTGTAATGAGCCTGTTTAATCCCTGATTATGGCTTAAACTCATTACTTAACACTAAACAAAAACAACAAAAACATCTAAATAATCACAAGTAGGTTAATGATCTTAATCCTACATCATGGTGATTAAGTGTGAGATGCTGACTTCACACTTAAAAGTATTCTCATTACCCCTAATCATAGGGAGGATGTGATGAGTTTACTAAATTCATTGGTTTAGGCTTAAGCTCATTTTCCTATGACACATTCCCAAAAGAAATAAAAGGTTGAAAACTCAAAAACAAACAATAATCGTCTCCTACGGGATTCTTTTCTCACCTCATTCACTCATAAACGAGAACTCGCTTCTTCCGTCTAATGCAAGACAGTTTGCACCTGAGCCAGACAGGTCATACACTTGAGCATAGACAAGTAAGCAGTTCACAAGTTAATTCATCTTTCAGTCTCTTTGAGTCAAACTACGGTGTTTTGACTTCCTCATTGCATGAGAGGATACGTAGGCATAACTTAACAGTTATCGAACAAAAGTCTCTGTATATTCCCCCCTCCTTCCAGCATTATTCTTTTAGCCTCATGGTCTTGAGCATTTCATTCTTGTTCTCACACTGACACTTCTTTATTTAATTTCACATTTCTTTTGCACTGACACTTGCATTCTTTTCCAGCTTTTGTACACAAATAGCACTGACACTACCCCTTTAAAACACAAATCTTTCAAGCGTGGATCCCGTCGAGTACGGCGGACAATCTGGGTGCTAATACCTTCCCAGGTTGTAACCAACCCCCTTTCTCAGTCTCTCTGGTTCGCAACCGTCTTATCCATATCTTTCTAGGTCTATGCAGCATTACCTTTCTTTCGGGATAAAAATGCCTAGCTGGCGACTCTTTTCTTTTCTTCTTTCGCCGACCGTTCGCGTCTGTACCCCTTCTGACCTGAGGTGTCATTTGGTGGGAGCGACAGCTTGGCGACTCTGCTGGGGAGCCTTATACTGTAACCAGGGTTTCTGGTTCTTTTTGTGGGTTCCTCCTAGCGCTTGTTTGATTTGTGTTTACTGGGGTGTTATGTGCTATTTGTGTTTGTATATTTGCTTTATTTATTGCTTTATGTACGGTTATTTATTGCTTTCTTTACAGCTTTATATACATCATACTATCATACTGTTATCTGGATGGATCTGGTTTTTTGTTTTGGTGGGTGGGGTTCTACTGAGAGTTTAAGGTCCTATACCTGGGACCTGAGTGACACCTAGGCTAGAGTGGTTCATGTTCTTTCCCATTCCATTTCGGTCTGGTGCGGGAATATGAAACACGGTTCAGATATGGGTTTCTTCTTGAGAACTCTGTGCTACAGATCTCCTGTAGTGCTAGGGCTATCTGGAAAGCCTGCTAAGTCTGGATGACCTTTATTATGACCTTCAGAAACTGAGGTGAATTAGAGGAGGATCTTTTATGGTTATTGTAAACACTATACCTCCGGGTTAGAAGTGTTTACACTTCTCATAATTGATCCAAGTCTGAGGATCCTTGTTTTAGAACATCACCTGTGAGGGGGGTTGGGCTGTTTACAGGTTTGCAGGTACCATTGGCCACAACATACCCTGATACTTTGTTTGATTAAGAGTACTCCACTTTGGACAGTTCTTGTGATTTAACCCTGGATATGTGACTCTTTATTTGAGTCCCCCACCTTGGTTACTGGATTTCTGAACCTCCATCTGGACTTCTTAGACATACATGGACTTATATCAAGGCAGTAATCAGATCCAGCTTGATCACAAACCCTTGCATATCATTTGCATACTCATCATTTGCATCATTTAACATTTGTTTATTTGTTTTTCAGGGTATCCACATCCTATTTGGCTTGGTTTTGACCCCTTCATCTGCATAGACCCCTGTTCATCAGTGATCTGCTTCAGCTATCTTCATCAGCTACCTGCTTCAGTTACCTTCATCACCAGCCTCAGCCTATTAGTGGCTCATCTCCAGTATTGATCTTCATCAGCACCTGTCTTCAGCTCTTCATCAGCATTTGTTTCAGCCCTTCATCAGCAGTCATGGCACCTAAGAAGAGCAACATCTCCTACCATTTCTTTGAGCCTGTGTTGGCTGGCATCAGGCAGGTCCAGGCACTTATCACTCCAGACCACATACCATTATTCAGAGAACATTATGGAGGCATCCTTGATATGGTTATGGACCTGGACTCTTCTCAGAGGAGTTTGATTCACACCTGCCTACAGTTTTATGACCCTCCTTTGAGATGTTTCACTTTCCAGAACTTTCAGCTAGGACCTCTGCTGGAGGAGTTCTCATCATTGATTGGAGTACCTGTCAGGGGTGGTGTCCCCTTCAACCCTGAAATGACTTCTCCCAGCAATGAAGAAGTGGCAAAAGCACTGTACCTGGAGCCTATCTTGATTGAGCAGAACATGACTACAAAGGCTGGGATCCCTGGCCTACACTTGGACTTTCTGACTTCTCAGGCCATCCTGAAGGCCTCTCTAGGAGAATGGAGGGCAGTTTGTGCATTGTTAGCCCTCAGTGTTTATGGGATTATATTATTTGCAGATGAGCCCAGGTTTATCAGCAGGAATGCCATTCATCTCTTCATTTTGAGGAACCCAGTACCCACTTTATTGGGAGATTTCTATTATTCTGTTCACCAAAGAAATGAGAAGCAAAGAGGGAGGTTGGTGAGATGTTGTGGTCCCCTATTCCATACTTGGCTGCTTAAACACTTACCCAAGACTGATGCCTTCCTGAATCCTCACCAACAGAAGAATTGGGCTAGGAGACTTATTGCTTTGACTTCAGATGACATTAGGTGGTGCACCCAGAGCACCAAAGGCAGGGACATAATTACTAGCTGTGGACAGTTCCCCAATGTACCTCTAATAGGAGTGAAGGGTTGCATCAACTACAATCCCTTGCTGTTTAAGAGACAATTGGGCTATGCTTTGGTTCACCCTCTGTCGCTCCCAAAGATTTGCATCCCGGTACAAGCGCGAACGTTCGGCGAAAGGAGGATGTAAGAACACACAGGAGTGAACTCACAGGGAATGAAAAGAGTCGCCAGCTAGGCATTTTTATCCCGGAGGAAAGGCAATGCTGCATAGACCTAGAAAAGATATGGATAAGACGGTTGCGAACCAGAAAAACTGAGAAAGGGGGTTGGTTACAACCTGGGAAGGTATTAGCACCCAGATTGTCCGCCGTACTCGACGGGATCCACGCTTGAAAGATTTGTGTTTTAAAGGGGTAGTGTCAGTGCAATTTGTGTATAAAATAGCTGGAAAAGATGTACAGGTGTCAGTGTATAATGTATAAGTGATATGAAGTATGAAAGTGTCAGTGTAAAAGAGAAAGAGGTGAAATGCTCAAGATAATGAGGCTAAAGAATGAAGCTGGAAAGAGGGGGGATATACAGAGACTTTTGTTCGATAACTGTTAAGTTATGCCTACGTATCCTCTCGTGCAATGAGGAAGTCAGAACACCGTAGTTCGACCCAAAGAGACTGAAAGATGAATTGACTGGTGAACTGCTTGCTTGTCAATGCTCAAGTGTATGACCTGTCTGGCTCAGGTGCAAACTGTCTTGCATTAGACGGAAGAATCAAGTTCTCGTTTGTGAGTGAATGAGATGAGAAAAGAATCCCGGAGGAGACGATTGTTGTTTGTTTTTGAGTTTTCAGTCTTTTATTGCTTTTGAAAGTTTGTCATAAGTTAATGAGCTTAAGCCTAAACCAATGGATTTAGTAGACTCATCACATCTTCCCTCTGATTAGGGGTAATGAGAATACCTTAAGTGTGAAGTCAGATTCTCACACTTAATCACCTTTGATGTAGGGTTAAGATCATTAACCTACTTGTGATTATTTAGATGTTTCTGGTGTTTTTGTTTAGTGTTGAGTAATGAGGTTAAGCCATAATCAAGGATTAAACAGACTCATTACACCATCCTAATAGAAGGATAATAGATGAGAATGTTTAAGCTGAGGAAAACTACTCAACTTAATCCATGATTAGGGATTAAACTCATGACAAAACAAGCCTTTGATTAAGTGGATTTTATTTAGTGGTTAGATGAAGAAGTGAGTTTTATGGTTTGTAAGACAACTTGAGGGGGACTTGTCCATTAACACTAGGGTTAGTCCTTCTTAACCATTTAAGGAAGAATTAGAACCCTAATGCAAGGCCCAAGTTACAAGTGTGGTGTCTTGATACTTATTAAGTGAATTGATTAGGGAATTTAAACACATTAAGGGTTTAACACTTAGGATTAAAGTTATACACTCCATCCTAAGAGAAGGATGCAGGCATAAGCTTAATCACAAAGCCTTAAAGCCTTTAGGGTTTAGTCCCTGATTATGAGGTGAGAAGAGAAGACTCAAAGAGACACAAAGGTAAAACTAAGAGGGGAAACTAATCAAAACCCTAATCATTGTCATGCTTGGTTGTCCCTAAGGTTTATGAGGTTTTCATGAGAAATCTTCAATGGAACCACCAGGAAGCAGATGAAAGGATCAAGAGAAGCAAAGCAACTTGCTTCATTCAAGAAGTCAAGTCACCTGAAGAAAGAAGGTAAGAAGAAAAGGAAGGAGCAAGCTCAATCTCAAACACATACAAAAATGCAGCAAGAATGCATGAAAAGAGATGAAGAGAAGTTATGAGAAGTGAAGGCAAATTCACTTCTCAAAGTCCCTTACCACCTGAAAGGTTAGAAAGGAAATGCAATGCAATGTAAAATGGGATGAGATGACATGATGAGAAACAAAACCAGAAGCATTTACATGATGCTAATGATGCTATGAGATGCTACAAACATGAGGCAGCACATGGAGATGATCATACAAGTTCATGAATGCAAATGAAGCAAGTTAAGAAGCAAGGACATACATGAAAAGTTATGAAGTGCACATGGCATACAACATGGCAAATACATGATGCAATGATCAAATATGCTTTCAATATGTCTTATGATGTCAAATGAATCAAATGGATGCTTGAAATGTCATGGCAAGTCATGTTATGCAAGAGAATGCAAGATGGATGCATATGGAAGCCCAAATTAGGGTTTATGAACCATACATCAAACAAAAATCAAAATCAGAAGCAAACCCTAAGATAAAAAATTGAGAATGCCACTCAAAGGACCCCTAATCCTATACTAACTCACTGCCCAAAGGAGAAGTTTCAACTCCTAACCAAATTCAAGTTATGGTTTTCTTAAGATTTCTAGGGTTTTAGGGTTTCCAAACAAAAGAAATGCCAAACAAAATGAAAATGAGGGATCAAATCATGGCCATTTAATCTCACAAACTAGATGCTAAACACAATGCAATGCAAAAAGAATCAAGGTCAAACTCTTCATGGATAGGCAGAAATGATTTTTGGAACTTTGGATCAAAATAATGCATAAAAATGATTTTAATTCAATGAAAAATTCTCAAAATGCATCAAGATCAAAAAATAAATTTGGTTTGAAGGTTGGACAATGTTTCTAAATGTCTTAGAACATTTCATGAATTTTTGGGTGATTTTTAAATACCTAAAAGTATTTTTAATAAATTAATTTTCATTAATCAATTAAAAATAAACTTTTAAATAATTAAAAATACTTTTTAAATGCTAAAAATGAAAATAAAAATATTTTTGTGTTTTAAAAATTAATGAAACTCTTGACAAAAAGTTTCATAATTTTTAAAACATTTTTGCTATTTTAAATAAATTGTATAAAACAAATATGAAATAAATGAAAAAAAACAAAGTAAAATGGAAAGTAATCTGATCTGATGGTGGAGATTTGAAGCTGAAGGAAAAGGGTTGACTGGCGCGCTAATGGATGGCCTGGATTGCTTCTGAGTTAATTAATTATGATTATTTTAATTAAACAAGATTAGGGCTTAATGACTCATCTGAGCCGTTCATGCACGCGGGAAGTCAACAAAGTCAAGCAATCTGACGCATGAGATTCAAATGGAAGTTAATGACTGGGATTAGGGCAAATGACATTCAGGTGACCGGAGGGAAGCTCCGGTCATCTTCTCCGGCGACAACAAAACCCTAGATCCTGATTCAGGCTTCTAAACAACAAATTAAACACAGCCAAGTGATCCTCTAACAACCTAGGTCACGAATCCACCTTCAAACATCATTTAAACATCAAGAAACAAGCAAATCGAAAGAAACAAATTTCACGGGTGAAATTTCAGAGTGACAATACAAACTCACTTCTAACTCATTTTTTATTCTAAGAGTATCCCCATGACCAGCAAGACATAAGCAACCAATTTATAACTCAAAATGCAAACTCTGAGAAAAAAAGTTCGTGGCCATACCTGAGATGGAGACTCCTGTTTCTGGGCTTTCAGAGCTATTCTTTAGTGCAAGCTTGCTCCACTGACTCCCCTGGTGCTAACGGAAGGCTTGGAAAGAGCTTAAACAAGCTAATTTGAGAAGTCCAGTTCTGGTGTAGCAGGTTTCACAGTCAAGAAATGTGAGGTTTCAGGCTAATCCAATGGTGGATTCTTGCTCCTTTGGGTGTGTTTGACTTGTTGGTGAAGAGAAATGGGGTGTTTGATGGCTGGAGAGTGAGATTCGAAAGTTCTGGCTTTGAGGATGAGAAATGGTGAAGCTCAGTTCTTGCTTGGTTCAAGCCTAAGTCTTGCTGGTTTTGGCTTAGTGAAGCAAGGTGAGTTGATCAATGGACTTGGTTTTTGTGTTTTTGAGCTGTGTGGAGAGATTCGAAGAGAAATGCTTGAGGGGGGGTTTTTGTGAATGTGTTGCTCTTGTGTGTTTCAGCCTTGCTTGATGTATGAAATGGCTAGCATTTGTTCCACATAAAAAACTCCCATTGGTCAGATGATGTGACCTGGCCTGCTGTGATAGGTAAGTTCACTTTTGCAAATTGTCAACCTTTGTGTAAGAGAGGCATGGGTTGTGTTCTAGGCTAGTACAAAGGTGTGGGCTGGTGCAGCATGGTGAGGGGAAAGGCTATGGTTGGTTCAGCAGCCAAGGCAACAAGTGGATGGAAGTGTGATGATGATTTTGCAACTTGATCACTTTTGGTTCACATGAAACTTTCTTGCTATACAAACCATGAAACATGAGAAATTTTGGTTCAAATCTGATTTTTAGGTCACATGTGATGTTTGTATAATGGTTTGATGTGAACTAGAAGTCACAAATGCCTTGGTACAAAGTTTTTGCAAGTTTCTCATTTGGTGCATGTCTTGAAAATTAGTGATTTTTGCCAACTTTGACACACCATAACTTTTGATCCAAAATGAATTAGATCAAGTTCTTGTACTTTTTGAAAAGGGAAAGATCTAATCTACAACTTTCATGACCAAAGTTTTTCCATTTGAAGCATTTTTGGATCAAAAAGTAAGGCTTGAAAAGTGGCATAAAATGACATATTCCTTAAAAGTCAACCATGCCCTAAAAAGTCAACTTTGCAAAAACTTGTAATTCTTGAATTTTGTGAACTTCAACCTTCTTACATGATCAAATAAAGATCATATACACTCAAAATGATGAAGATCACCCCTTGGTTGGGTCATTGGGGGCCTCAGATGCCCTGATTTTGCACTGACTTGTCTGAAAAGTCAACTCTTGATCAGATGACTTCCCCATGGAATTTCTTCATGAAAATTGATATGCATACTCCCTATACCATATAGAGACCAATGGAAACAAGAATGACCAAAAAATTTGGAGTTATGGCCTCTGAAACCAAAACCCTAATTTTAGGTCATCTGTGCAGTCAAGCCTGGCTCTGCTTCCATACCAACCCCAGTTCTTGTGATTCTTTGGCATTCTTGACTTTGGAAGGATGTAATATGATATAAGAACACACATGGATCTCTTTTAAGTGATTGATGACCTTTGGAGTGGCTCAAGAAGCTCTTGGATTGCTCAGATCACAAACCCTAGGTGCAGATGACTTAAAACCTATGCAGTGAATCAAAAATGTAATATGAGAGGGTATGACTGTGTTTATGCATATGAAATGATCACAAGCCATGGTGAATGGGTGAGGGCAAATTTGGGGTGTTTACAGCTGCCCCTATTCAAACATGAGTTAGCTGTGCAGGATGTAAGCAACGGCTTAACAGGCAAACAAGATAACTTGTGGTTGAATACCAAAGACAATCCAAAATTTGCACTCACAGAATGAAGAAGAAAGGGGATATAGATTGCAAAGGAAAATAAAGTATATTGTAAAGTGTGGGCGACGGAGGACGACCGTCGAGCAGAGGACGACTGCTGGGGAAAGAGCAATGACGGGGACGGCCGACATGCTGGGGAAAATGCGGAAAATAAAGCGATGACGGGGACGGCCGACATGCTGGGGATAAAAGGTAAAGCGAAGACGGGGACGGCCGACTAGCTGGGAAAAAGATATCATGATGGGGACGACCATCAAGTAAAGCTGCAAAATTCTCTGGGATCGAATGAAACATGACGGGGACGGCCATCAAGTTTATAAAGTAAAGTAACCGGTGATGGGGACGGCCATCAGGCTAAAAAGAAAAGGGACCACGACGGGGACGGCCATCGGGTTAAAGAATAAATGAAATAAACAGATGATGAGGTACGGTCATCAAAGGTGAAGGACGATCACCTAGCAGGGGACGGCTGCTCTGTTGGGGTTAAGATAAGGGACGGTCATCTAAGGTGGAGGACGACCACCTGGCAGGGTACGGCTGCCGAAAATATCGCGACATAGGACGAATGCCGGATAAAAGGTCAACGATGGGGACGGCCATCGGATGAGCATGATGGAGGACGACCATCAAGAGGTGGAGGACGACCACCTAGCAGGGGACGGCTGCTCTCAAGGTTTGTTATGACATAGGACGAATGTCAGATAACCAAAAAATCATCAATGGGGACGGCCACTGGATAAAATGATGAAGGACGATCATCAAGAGGTGGAGGACGACCACCTAGCAGGGGACGGCTGCTAAATATCAACGATGGGGACGGCCATCGGATGAGCATGATGGAGGACGACCATCAAGAGGTGGAGGACGACCACCTAGCAGGGTACGGCTGCTCTCAGGGTTTATCGTGACACAGGACGAATGTCAGATAAAGGAAAACTTGCTTTGTTGGCGATCTACTGGGGAATAGTAAACACGGACGAGTGTTTATATCCAAGAAACAAAAGGTATAAGTGTTTAGATGTTGTGTATAGATTAGAGATGCGGACGAGCATCCTTAAGACTACGATACGGACGAGTATCGGGTAGAAACAAATACCGACACGTGTTCAGAGATGATGATACGGGCGAGTATCAACGGGTTAACAGAGAACACGGACGAGTGTTGAATCTGAAGGGACTCTTCTGAGGAATGGTAGACACAGACGAGTATCTACATTCAAGAAGACAATAGTGTTTGACACAGTGTATGGATTAAAGATGCGGACGAGCAATCTTTAAGACCATGATACGGACGAGTATCAGGTAGAAACAAACGCTTGACGCATGTTCTGAGATGATGGTACGGACGAGTATCAACGGGTTAACAAAGAACACGGCCGAGTGTCGAATCTGTGGGGATATAAGTGGTATATACAAGATACGGACGAGTATCTGTATAGGTATGAGTGTGGATATTGTATAGATGAGTATTTTAACTGCTGGGGAGGGTGACACGGACGAGTGTCAAGAGGGAGAAAAGTATAGTATCAACAAGTATATGGGTTGTAAAAGTGTAGGTGACTGCGCTGGGGATATGACACGGACGGGTGTCAAGAAAATGTATATACAAGTAGGTGAGTGCAAAGATGATGTCTTTGGCTTTCTGCTGGTGGTTTGACACGGACGGGTGTCAGGAAGTATCTGTAATACGGGTGGTCTCGTTTGTAAAGGGTATCCAGGCGATTTTACTGGGGAATGATGACACGGACGGGTGTCCAAAAGAGTATATACTGGTGTTTGTGAATTGTGGGGCAACTGCTTTTAATGGGAATTGTGGTGGGGATTTTGGGGAAAGTATTCTGTATATTGACGGATTGTCATTATTCACAAGTGTTCGATTCACAACATGACTCGTGATTATGCTATGTATTTGATTTTTGCCGTAATGCTCCGTATTAGACGGAATGCTACGCTTTGTGGGTGAATATGATGCGAATGCTATGATTATGCAAAGATACCAAACCGGGATTCGGATCCCACTGCCGCGAAGATCTCTGGCTGATCTGCTTGAAATGCGGATCCCAGCTGGGGATAAGATCATTGGTGGATCTGACGAGATGTATCTGCTTGGGGATATAGGTCACTGATTGACATATCCTTGTAATATAGGACCCAGCTGGGGTTTGTAGAAGCCTTTTGTACTCTGTTGTGACTCCTTCATGCGCCGCTCTTCCGAATAGAGGCTGAGACTCTGTGGGGAGATGATTCCCTGACTTTGTACTCTGTTGAGGAAGAAAGCTTGACATCTCGACTGGGAGGAGTGACAAGTGGCAAACTAGCTGGGGAAAGTTGTTGGCAACTCAGCTGGGGAGAAAACACCTGGGTGCTAAGACTGAGCGAGTATTGATTTGTCAGCCTGCTGGGGTGAAGCTTTCATGCCCCAAGCTGTGCCTCGGATACCTGCAATCCTGAAAAGACAGAGAAACGCACAAGTATTCCCGAGGTATCCCTTACCGGATTCCGTCATAGGAGTTATACACTTCTGAGAGTAAGTATATTCCCTGCAAGCACGCGTTTTTATTTTTTAGAGAAAAACATTTGTACTCATGCAATTAGTTTTTTAGAGACATCAGACATTCTTTGCAAATAAAAATGTATAAGACGAGACATGACTGAAAAATCTGATTTTATTAATTCATGTGCCCCGAATTGGCAAGATACAGTCAAGGAAACAAATCTCCTAAAATGAAGAGACTGTTGCAAATTGAGAAACAAAGTGCTGGCGATGTTGATGACGCTTTTAAAGGGGCTTCCTCTTTCGCTATGACTCATATGACTTTTGACGTTCTTCTCGTCTTGCTTTCTGAAGAAGGTTGATTCCGATTGAAGCTTGATCCTTTTGAAGCTTTCCAAGCTGAAAGTGATACAGACGAATTCAGCATGCAGTTGTTCGCTTATTCCCTTATTTTGCATGGACCGCCCTTTCGGGTTTTCAATCCATCGGGATACCCATTTTTGCCTGAGTTGTCCAATTGTGGCTTTTCAACTCAGCGGGTGTACATTTTTTTATTTATTTTCCCTTACTTTTGCCCGAGTCTTTTATTCTGTTTTTGACTCGCCGGGATGCCCTATTTTTGCCTGGACTTACATTCTGTTTTTATGTCCAGCGGGTCATTTTTATGCGAAGTATTTTTTAACTGCATCTGAATTCACAGGGGACGGGAAATCTTCACCATCCATGGTGCTGAGCATCAGTGCTCCACCAGAGAAAACTTTCTTCACCACGAATGGTCCTTCATAATTCGGAGTCCATTTGCCCCTGTGGTCTGTATGAGGAGGGAGGATTCTCTTCAGCACAAGATCTCCTACTTGGTACCCTCGGTGCCTGACTTTCTGATCGAAGGCTTTCTTCATTCTTTTCTGATACAACTGCCCGTGACAGATCGTAGCCAATCTTTTCTCTTCAATCAGACTCAGTTGTTCGTATCGGGACCGAACCCATTCTGCTTCGTTCAGCTTGACATCCATCAATACTCGTAAAGAGGGTAATTCAACTTCAACTGGTAGGACTGCCTCCATACCATACACAAGCTGATACGGCGTTGCCCCAGTGGATATTCTGATTGACGTGCGGTACCCATGCAAGGCAAATGGTAACATCTCATGCCAGTCTCTGTAGGTGACTACCATCTTCTGCACAATCTTCTTGATGTTCTTATTAGCTGCCTCAACGGCGCCGTTCATCTTTGGCCTGTAAGGAGAAGAATTGTGGTGTTGGATCTTGAAGTCCCGACATAGCTCTGCCATCATTTTGTTGTTTAGATTGGAACCATTATCAGTAATGATTCGCTCGGGCACTCCATATCGACAGATGATATCTCTCTTCAGAAATCTGGCTACCACTTGTCTTGTAACATTGGCATAGGAAGCTGCTTCGACCCACTTGGTGAAATAATCAATGGCAACCAGGATGAATCTGTGGCCGTTCGAAGCAGTTGGCTCAATCTTGCCAATCATATCAATGCCCCACATGGCAAAGGGCCATGGTGAAGACATGATGTTCAAAGGATTGGGAGGCACATGCACCTTATCCGCATAGATCTGGCATTTGTGACACCTTCTGGCATAAGCACAACAGTCCGCATCCATTGTGATCCAGTAATAGCCTGATCTTAGCAATTTCTTAGCCATGGCATGCCTTCCAGCATGGGTACCAAAAGATCCTTCGTGCACCTCGTGCATCAACAAATCTGCTTCCGTCTTGTCAACACACCTGAGGAGTACCATATCAAAGTTCCTTTTGTATAAAGACCCATCAGTGTTCAGAAAGAAACTACCAGCAAGCCTTCTCAAGGTCTTCTTATCATTGGAAGATGCCCCAGGCGGGTATGTTTGATCCTCCAAGAAGCACTTAATGTCATGGAACCAAGGCTTATCATCTTTGACAACATCTGCTGCAAATACATATGCTGGTCTGTCGAGTCTGGACACTGAAATCTGAGGTACGAAGTTGGCCGCTTGAACTTTGATCATGGATGAAATGGTAGCCAGAGCATCTGCAAACTGATTCTCGTCCCGAGGGATATACTCAAGCTTGACTGTTGTGAAGAAAGTCAATAACCTCCTTGTATAATCCCTGTAAGGTATCAGATGATCCTGGTGGGTGTACCATTTTCCATTGGTTTGATTAACTACCAGAGCTGAATCTCCAAATACAGTCAATGTCTTGATCCTGAGGTCAATGGCTTCCTCAAGACCCATAATGCAAGCTTCATATTCAACTTCGTTGTTAGTGCAGTTGAAAGTGAGTTTTGCCGAGAAAGGCATGTGAACTCCTTTAGGTGTAATGAGTACTGCACCAACACCACGACCATTCATATTAACAACCCCATCAAACATCATAGTCCATTCTTTCTCCGTGTCAGGCCCTTCAGTGTGAATAGGCTCTTCATGATCTTTTGCTTTTATGAACATGATGTCTTCATCAGGGAAGTCAAATCTCATAGGCTGGTAGTCATCAATGGGTTGCTCAGCAAGATATTCAGATAATACACTGCCCTTGATGGCTTTCTGAGAGGTGTACTGGATGTCATATTCCGTGAGAATCATTTGCCATCTTGCAACCCGTCCGGTAAGAGCTGGCTTCTCGAAAATGTACTTGACTGGGTCCATCTTTGAGATCAATAAGGTGGTGTGGGTCAACATATACTGTCTCAGTCGGCGAGCAGCCCACGCTAAAGCACAGCAAGTTTTCTCGAGCAGTGAATAACGTTGTTCACAGTCGGTAAACTTTTTGCTCAGGTAGTAAATTGCATACTCTTTTCGACCGGACTCGTCATGCTGGCCCAGCACACACCCCATTGACTCTTCTAATACTGTCAAGTACATTATCAGAGGTCTTCCTTCAACTGGAGGCATAAGGATTGGAGGTTCTTGCAGATATTCTTTGATCTTGTCAAAAGCCTTCTGGCAGTCTTCGTTCCACCTGACCGTCTGTTCTTTTCTTAACAGTTTAAACAAAGGTTCACAGGTTGCTGTAAGGTGAGATATGAACCGTGAAATGTAGTTCAATCGCCCTAAGAACCCTCGAACTTCTTTCTCAATCTTCGGTGCAGGCATCTCTTGAATAGCTTTGACTTTATCAGGGTCAACTTCAATCCCTTTCTCGCTCACAATAAATCCCAACAACTTACCGGATCGCACCCCGAATGTGCACTTGTTGGGGTTCAGCTTCAGCTGGTACTTCCTTAGACGCTTGAATAACTTCAGCAGATTCACCAGGTGGTCTTCTTCCGTGAGGGACTTGGCAATCATGTCATCCACATAACACTCGATTTCTTTATGGATCATATCGTGGAATAATGTCACCATAGCCCGTTGATATGTTGCACCAGCATTCTTGAGCCCAAATGGCATTACCTTGTAACAGAACGTGCCCCAAGGTGTGATGAATGTTGTCTTCTCCATGTCTTCAGGTGACATTTTGATATGATTGTATCCTGAAAATCCGTCCATGAAGGAGAATACCGAGAACTGAGCCGTGTTATCCACCAATACATCAATGTGAGGTAAAGGGAAGTCATCTTTCGGGCTAGCTCTGTTCAGATCCCGGTAGTCAACACACATTCTCACTTTTCCGTCTTTCTTAGGCACAGGTACTATGTTAGCAACTCACGGCGGGTAGCTAGTCACAGCAAGGAACCCGGCGTCCCACTGCTTTTGTACCTCTTCTTTGATTTTCATTGCCATGTCTGGGCGAGTACGGCGTAGTTTCTGTTTAACCGGTGGGCATTCTTCTCTCAAAGGCAGCTTGTGCATAACAATATCGGTGTCCAACCCTGGCATGTCTTGATAAGACCAAGCAAATACATCCACATATTCTTGAAGCAAATCAATCAGTTGTCTCTTCACTGAGTCTTGCAGGTAGGCCCCGATTTTAACCTCTTTCACGTCTTCATCTGTACCAAGATTAATCGTTTCGACCTCCTCCTGATGAGGAGTGATGACCTTTTCCTCTTGTCTCAACAACCTGGCTAGCTCTTCAGGAAGCTCATATTCTTCTTCAACCCCTTCATCAGTTTGATTGATTGGATTGTCAAAGTCATACGAAGTCATAGCCGTGCTGTTGTCGGTGCTGTCTGGAAGGCACTCTCTGCAAGGGTTCAGTTTGTTCATTTTAGTGATTGATTTTAATCTTATTTTAAAAAGTGAAATAAAGTTGCCATTTTGAAAACATCGCCATTTATTTTTTTGTACAAAAAAGAAAAAAGTGGAAAAGCAGTGAGCAGAAAAGAAAAAAGACTCATTTGCAAAAAGATGTCTGATATTTCGTTGATTAATCTTGTTTGCACAAAAAGTACAGATGGCCCGATTACAAAATGAGTCTTGTCATCTTGGGCAAGATGCAAGACTTTGATGCATGCTATAAAAATACAGGAAATAATAATTACTCTGCATGAGTAACTCTTATAATTTCCTGGGAAGACCAGTTTGAGACACTGCTCCCCGGGATCTTTGGACGAATCCAGCTTTCCAGGTTGCGTTCTTCTTCCAGCTCGTCTTCCAAATTGTTGATAGCATCAGGGGTGAGCATCCCCCCACTGACAAAATCGGGCTTCTCAGCAGCCTCTGCTTGATTTTGTTGAGTTGGTCTGTAACCCAACCCAAATTTGTCTTTCTTCTCCTCCACAGATAAAACCTTGCCCCAGCCTTGGGCAGTTCCTTCTTCAACAACCTTCCGGGCTTGTTGATAAGATGACATGGAGATTCCAGATACAGCAGATGCTTCATTAACATTCAGGGCCTCAAACCCTTGGCTCATTGTTTCATGGATCTCCCCATCCATCTCAATATACTTATAAGTAGCCAGATGGCTAACAAATATATCCTCCTCCCCACAGATAGTAACGACTTGGCCTTCCCACTCAAATTTTAACTTCTGGTGAAGGGTAGACGTTACTGCGCCAGCGGCATGAATCCATGGTCTACCCAACAAACAGCTGTAGGCAGGCTGAATGTCCATCACGTAGAAGATCGTTTTAAAAGTTTGTGGGTCAATCGTCACAGGCAGCTCAATTTCCCCCAGAACCGATCTCTTAGAACCATCAAAGGCTCTTACTACCAGGTTACTGGGACGCAATGCCAATCCTTCATACTCTAGCTTCACCAGGGCCTTTTTCGGTAAGACATTAAGGGATGATCCTGTGTCTACCAGCACATGGGAAAGGACTGCACCTTTACATTCCATGGTGATGTGCAAGGCCTTGTTATGGTTGCGGCCTTCCGTTGTCAAGCCAGTATTGGTGAACCCTAGCCCATTGCTAGCAGTAACATTTCCAACCACGGTTTCCAACTGGTTGACGGTGATCTCTTCAGGGACGTAAGCTGCGTGCAAGACTTTGAGTAGTGCATTCCGATGGGCTTCGGAACACATAAGCAATGATAGGATAGAGATCTTGGATGGCGTCTGGTGAAGCTGATCCACTATTTTATAATCACTCTTTTTGATGATTCTCATGAACTCATCAACTTCTTGATCGAATGGTGTTTTCAAAGCTTCCTTAACAGCTTGATCTTCCTGCACCGGGCTCTTTCCTTTTGCCTTGGCAGCAGCTTCTGCTTCGGCAGTGGGTCTTTGAATTTGTGGAGCAAAGAGACGTCCGCTTCGAGTGAAGCCTCCGCCTTCTCCCACATTGTCTATCTGTGGTGCAGGTGTTGATGTATCAAGAGTGATTCTTTGTCCCTCGCAGTATATGTCAGAGCCGTAGTTCCAAGGGATGGCCCTACTACTTTCATAAGGTACTGGTCCAGGCACTGTGACAGTGACTGGACTGATGACAGCTGCAGAAGGGACTGTGATAGTTTGTGGATCATAATAAATTGTGACTGGTGCTCTGATGGGAGCAGCACTTTCTGAGTTGTAGGCAGAGTTGTTTTCAGGATCATAAAATATTGTGACAGTTGAAACATCTTCATGATTTGTTGCTGATGTTGTAGGAGACATTGTCGGAAGGATGAGTGTTGTTGTTGTAGGAGATTCAAAATGGAGTGATGCTGAAGTTGTAGAAGGAACATTTGTTGATAACTGATCAGTTGAGATGACAGATGAAGTACTTGTTGATGAAGCCGAAGAGTTGTCGGGAACAATGGTTGTTGCAGTTGTAGGAGATACAGGAATTGCTGCTGATGAGATTGCTGGATTTGTTGGAAATGATGTGGTGATTTGAAGTTGGCCACTCTGAATGAGACCATCTATGCCATTCCTCAAGTTATCGCACCCATTTACTGAAATATTGCAGTAAGCACACCCTAACTCACACCCCGGGAACATTTGACATTCGAGGAGTTGAGCCTTAATTTCTACCAACGGTGTCCGAATCTGACCCACACTGGTTATTAAATAAGACGGCTTGTCTTCTTCAATTGCATTGATTCTGGGACCCCCGTGGTTTGGCATAGGGTTCTTATTGACATTGGGTGGTGGTGCGAAATTCAGGGCCTTAGAGTCTACCAGGTCTTGTACCTTCATGTGCAAGGCTCTGCACTTTTCTGTACTATGGCCAGGTGCATTTGAATGAAAGGAACATCTGGCATTGGAGTCGTAATTCCTGGGCAGACTGTTGGGATCTGGAGGTGCCAATGTCCTTAGCTCAACTAGGTTGAGTTTCAGGAGTTGTGGCAGCAATGTAGCATATGGCATAGGGATCGGATCGATCACCCTGTTGGCTTGAGATGGCCTCTGCTGGAATGGCCTTTGCTGATTATTGTTGTTGGTGTTACTGTTGTCGTAATTTCTCGGAGGATACTGATTTTGTTGGTGGTACTGAGGTTGCTGCTGATAATTTTGTTGCGGTGGTTGATAAGCTGGTTGTGGATGAGCCGGAGCGGGAATGGTGACTGCTGCCACAGATCTATGGACATATTGGGGCCTGCCCCTGTTGGTGTGGATGGCATTAGTCTCACCAGTCCTTCTTGGGCCCGCAAAAGGCTTTCTTGCATTACTGGATGAGCTTGCACCGTTGTCTGAGATCTTACCCATCTTCAATAGGCTTTCAATTCTCTCCCCGGCTACGACTACATCTGCAAAGCTGGTAGATGAGAAGGCAGCTAGCCTGTCAATGTAAGTCCCCTGAAGGGTGTTCATGAACATATCAGCCATCTCCCTTTCTGACATAGGTGGCTGGACAGCAGCAGCGAGCTGTCTCCATCTTTGAGCATACTCTCGGAAGCTCTCTCTAGATGACTGTGACATTCCCATCAGGAGGGTCCTGTTGGGTGCCATATCCAGATTATACTGATACTGTCTGATGAAGGCCTCTGCCAGGTCCTTCCAGCATCTAATAGTTGCTCTTGTCAGATGGGAATACCATTCCCTCGAAGCTCCAGTTAAGCTATCCTCAAAATAGAACATCCACAGCTTCTCGTCCATGGTATAGGCCTTTAGCCTCCCGAGAAAAGATTGTAGATGGGTCCGGGGACAGGAAGTCCCATTATACTTCTCAAAGCATGGTGGCTTAAACTTGTGGGGAATCCTGACCCCATCTACCAAGCCCATATCCATAACATCAAAACCCAAAGAGTTTTGAGACTCTAAGGATCTTAATTTCTCAGCTATCTCATCCAACCTTCTATCATAAGCTTCCTCCCCGGCTCCCATTAATGTGAACTGGTCTTCCTGGGGGTCTTCTTGCAGTACCCTCCCTGCAGTGGCAGTCCCTTGTATATTGACAGGAATGTTGGCCTCTGGATGGAGGTGGGGTCCAAAGACTGGGGGATTGACATGAGGTTGGACTCTTTCATTGTTGCTAGTCCCAGCAGTCCCTGGTTGATGATCTTCCTGATTTCTCCCTTCTACCAGTGCCCTGAGCCTCTCCTGGCTTTGAGCCATGTTGTTCATTATCTCCATAAACTGTGTCATTTGGTTCCTCATTTCCAACCTTTCGTTGGTCATTTGGTTCCTGACCTCTGTAAGGTCCTGCTGCATCTGATCCATCTGTATGCCCGGAAGGTTGTTACGGGTTGGATATCGGTGCGGACGGTTGAGGGGAAATACCCGGCGTCGAGCAATAGTTCCTGAACATCACAACAGAGTTAGCAACAATAAAACAAACACCTACAAAACAAACAAAGGGTTAGCATGCAATGCAGTATGCTTATTTGTTTTCAAGGTATCCGGCTTGGCATTCAGTTTTGACCCTTCCAGACCCTTGAAGGTGCTGTTGATGTTGCTTTCGAAGTAAACTCGGATGGAACAAACTAATACATATATTACAAAAGGCCAATGGTACACAGTTTGTTTACAAATACAAGCCCTCTGAGGGGTCAAAATACATTACAAGAAAATAAAAGTACATGGAATGAAAGCAACAACAAGCAAATGGTCAAACATCAAGACCAAACTCATCCTCCCGAACTTCTTTGAGAAGTGTTTCGGTCACAGGATCAGCCGGACGCTCCGTGAGGTTCCTGATAAGGAGGTTCCGGGTAGTAACAGCTGCAGTTAGCTTCTTGTGTTGACTTTGGTCCTTTGACCTCTTTACTCCAGCTCTGATCTTCAGCCCTGATATCTCCCTCTGGGCTGCTGCCAGGGCTTCTTGTTGCTCTTTTGCACTAGCTTCCAGTTGCTCTATCTTGTCTTGGACCCTCTTGTCCTCCAGAGTACGAGCCTCGGTGATCCGGACCCACCTAGCCTGACTCTCCTTCAGATACAAGTCTGTCCTGGCTTTCTGGAACTGAGCTTCCTTGCAAGCATTCTTCAGGATTTGTTCTCCAGCCCTAGATTTCTTAATGTAATCCTCAGACTTCTCAATTCTAGCCAAGTGCTCCACCTTCAACTTTTCCAGCCTTTCAATATCCAACCTACCATCACTCCTCTCCCAGAGGGTCTTCTGTAGAGCTTGAGTCAGCTTCTCATTTCTCTCTTTCAACTTTTCAAACTCCCCTAAGCTGACAGTTGCTGGAGGTGGTGTTGTGGAAGGCCCAGGCATATCTTCTATAGTAAAGGGCATCCCAGAGAATTGAGCCCTGGCATGGGACCAATCATAGTATTGTGCTGATGCCACATTGTTACACTTCCCCAGGATGGTTACCCCCTTAGTCTGCACATTATCCCAGGCCCAGGCTGCCTGCCTAACAATGGTCAGATTAGGCTTGTTCTCACAATAAAGAGTCTCAACCAAGTCCTGTGCCTTAGGAGTGTGGACCAGTGCATAGCCCAGTTGTCTTTTGAACAGCAGAGGGTTGTAATTAATACTACCCTTAACTCCTATTAGGGGCACATTGGGAAAATGCCCACAGCTGGTGATGATATCCCTGCCTTTTGTGCTTTGAGTGCACCACCTGATATCAGCTGAAGTTAGAGTAGTAAGTCTTCCAACCCAGTTTTTCTGTTGATGAGGGTTCAAAAATGCATCTGTCCTGGGCAAATGCCTGAGAAGCCAAGTATGGAACAAAGGAGCACAGCATCTTACTAATCTTCCCCTCTGCTTTTCATTCCTCTGATGCACTGAATAGTAGAGATCCCCCAATAAAGTTGGCACTGGGTTCTTTAGAATGAATAGATGGATTGCATTCTTACTAATGAATCGAGGCTCATCTGCAAATAATATAATCCCATATATGCTCAAGGCCAATAAAGCACAGACTGCTTTCCACTCTCCTAAAGAAGCTTTCAGGGTAGCTTGAGAGATCAAGAAATCCAGATGCAAGCCAGGGATTCCAGCCTTAGAAGTCATATGCTGCCCAATCAGGACTGGTTCTAGATGCAATGCCTTTGCTACCTCTTCATTACCAGGAAAGACCATCTCAGGGTTGAAAGGGACTCCACCCCTGATAGGTATACCAACTAATGATGAGTATTCTTCCAATAAAGGGCCCAGTTGAAAGTCCTGAAAAGTGAAACATCTCAGTGGGGGATCATAAAACTGAAGGCAAGTGTGGATCAGGCTTCTCTGTGAGGGGTCCAGATCCATAACCATATCAAGTATATCTCCATGGTGTTCCCTGAACAGTTGTATATGGTCTGGAGTGATCAGGGTCTGAATCCTCCTGATGTCAGCTAACTCTGGCTGGAAGAAGTGGTAGGTGATGTTGCTCTTTTTAGGTGCCATGATGTTGAGACTGAGTAGAGACAAGTGCTGATGATGATACTGAAGAATGGGCCACTGATTGGCTGAAGTAGATAGCTGATAGCTGAAGCAAGTGCTGATGAAGATAGGTCAATACTGAAGATAGGGTCAAAACCAAACCAAAATGAAGGTGGACACCCTGAAACACAAATAAGCAAATGTCAATATGATGTAATGATTATGTATGCAAATGATATGCAAGGGTTTGTGACTGAGCTGGATCTGATCAAGTGCTCTGATATAAGTCCATGTGTGTAAGAAATCCAGATGGAGGTCTATAAGTCCAGTAACCAAGGTGGGGGGCTCAAATAAAGAGCCACATGTCCAGGGCTTAGAATCACAAGAACTGTCCCAACATGGAGTATTCTTAATCAAATCAAAGTAACAGGGTATTCTGAGGTCAAGGTACCTGCACACCTGTAAACAGCCCAACCCCCTCACAGGTGGTGTTCTAAAACAAGGATCCTCAGACTTGGATCAGTTATGAGAAGTGTAAACACTTCTAACCCGGAGGTACAGTGTTTACAATAACCATAAAAGTTCCTCCTCTAATTCACCTCAGTTTCTGAAGGTCAATACTAAAAGGTCATCCAGACTTAGCAGGCTTCCCAGATAGCCCTAGTACTGCAGGAAATCTGCAACACAGAGTTCTCAAGAAGAAACCCATATCTGAACCGTGTTTCATATTCCCGCACCAGACCGAGATGGAATGGGAAAGAATATGATTCACTCTAGCCTAGGTGTCACTCAGGTCCCAGGTATAGGACCTTAACTCTCAATGAAACACCCACCCACCAAAGCAAACAACAGATCCAGCCAGCAGCACAGTATGACAATATGATAATATGCAAAGCTGTAAAGAAAGCAATAAAACAACTGTACATAAAGCAAAAATAAATACAAATATACAAACACAAATAAGCACATAACACCCCAGTAAACACAAATCAAACAAGCGCTAGGAGGAACCCACAAAAAGAACCAGAAGCCCTGGTTGCAGTATAAGGTTTCCCCAGCAGAGTCGCCAAGCCGTCGCTCCCAAAGATTTGCATCCCGGTACAAGCGCGAACGTTCGGCGAAAGGAGGATGTAAGAACACACAGGAGTGAACTCACAGGGAATGAAAAGAGTCGCCAGCTAGGCATTTTTATCCCGGAGGAAAGGCAATGCTGCATAGACCTAGAAAAGATATGGATAAGACGGTTGCGAACCAGAGAAACTGAGAAAGGGGGTTGGTTACAACCTGGGAAGGTATTAGCACCCAGATTGTCCGCCGTACTCGACGGGATCCACGCTTGAAAGATTTGTGTTTTAAAGGGGTAGTGTCAGTGCAATTTGTGTATAAAATAGCTGGAAAAGATGTACAGGTGTCAGTGTATAGTGTATAAGTGATATGAAGTATGAAAGTGTCAGTGTAAAAGAGAAAGAGGTGAAATGCTCAAGATAATGAGGCTAAAGAATGAAGCTGGAAAGAGGGGGGATATACAAAGACTTTTGTTCGATAACTGTTAAGTTATGCCTACGTATCCTCTCGTGCAATGAGGAAGTCAGAACACCGTAGTTCGACCCAAAGAGACTGAAAGATGAATTGACTGGTGAACTGCTTGCTTGTCAATGCTCAAGTGTATGACCTGTCTGGCTCAGGTGCAAACTGTCTTGCATTAGACGGAAGAAGCAAGTTCTCGTTTGTGAGTGAATGAGATGAGAAAAGAATCCCGGAGGAGACGATTGTTGTTTGTTTTTGAGTTTTCAGTCTTTTATTGCTTTTGAAAGTTTGTCATAAGTTAATGAGCTTAAGCCTAAACCAATGGATTTAGTAGACTCATCATATATTCCCTCTGATTAGGGGTAATGAGAATACCTTAAGTGTGAAGTCAGATTCTCACACTTAATCACCTTTGATGTAGGGTTAAGATCATTAACCTACTTGTGATTATTTAGATGTTTCTGGTGTTTTTGTTTAGTGTTGAGTAATGAGGTTAAGCCATAATCAAGGATTAAACAGACTCATTACACCATCCTAATAGAAGGATAATAGATGAGAATGTTTAAGCTGAGGAAAACTCCTCAACTTAATCCATGATTAGGGATTAAACTCATGACAAAACAAGCCTTTGATTAAGTGGATTTTATTTAGTGGTTAGATGAAGAAGTGAGTTTTATGGTTTGTAAGACAACTTGAGGGGGACTTGTCCATTAACACTAGGGTTAGTCCTTCTTAACCATTTAAGGAAGAATTAGAACCCTAATGCAAGGCCCAAGTTACAAGTGTGGTGTCTTGATACTTATTAAGTGAATTGATTAGGGAATTTAAACACATTAAGGGTTTAACACTTAGGATTAAAGTTATACACTCCATCCTAAGAGAAGGATGCAGGCATAAGCTTAATCACAAAGCCTTAAAGCCTTTAGGGTTTAGTCCCTGATTATGAGGTGAGAAGAGAAGACTCAAAGAGACACAAAGGTAAAACTAAGAGGGGAAACTAATCAAAACCCTAATCATTGTCATGCTTGGTTGTCCCTAAGGTTTATGAGGTTTTCAAGAGAAATCTTCAATGGAACCACCAGGAAGCAGATGAAAGGATCAAGAGAAGCAAAGCAACTTGCTTCATTCAAGAAGTCAAGTCACCTGAAGAAAGAAGGTAAGAAGAAAAGGAAGGAGCAAGCTCAATCTCAAACACATACAAAAATGCAGCAAGAATGCATGAAAAGAGATGAAGAGAAGTTATGAGAAGTGAAGGCAAATTCACTTCTCAAAGTCCCTTACCACCTGAAAGGTTAGAAAGGAAATGCAATGCAATGTAAAATGGGATGAGATGACATGATGAGAAACAAAACCAGAAGCATTTACATGATGCTAATGATGCTATGAGATGCTACAAACATGAGGCAGCACATGGAGATGATCATACAAGTTCATGAATGCAAATGAAGCAAGTTAAGAAGCAAGGACATACATGAAAAGTTATGAAGTGCACATGGCATACAACATGGCAAATACATGATGCAATGATCAAATATGCTTTCAATATGTCTTATGATGTCAAATGAATCAAATGGATGCTTGAAATGTCATGGCAAGTCATGTTATGCAAGAGAATGCAAGATGGATGCATATGGAAGCCCAAATTAGGGTTTATGAACCATACATCAAACAAAAATCAAAATCAGAAGCAAACCCTAAGATAAAAAATTGAGAATGCCACTCAAAGGACCCCTAATCCTATACTAACTCACTGCCCAAAGGAGAAGTTTCAACTCCTAACCAAATTCAAGTTATGGTTTTCTTAAGATTTCTAGGGTTTTAGGGTTTCCAAACAAAAGAAATGCCAAACAAAATGAAAATGAGGGATCAAATCATGGCCATTTAATCTCACAAACTACATGCTAAACACAATGCAATGCAAAAAGAATCAAGGTCCAACTCTTCATGGATAGGCAGAAATGATTTTTGGAACTTTGGATCAAAATAATGCATAAAAATGATTTTAATTCAATGAAAAATTCTCAAAATGCATCAAGATCAAAAAATAAATTTGGTTTGAAGGTTGGACAATGTTTCTAAATGTCTTAGAACATTTCATGAATTTTTGGGTGATTTTTAAATACCTAAAAGTATTTTTAATAAATTAATTTTCATTAATCAATTAAAAATAAACTTTTAAATAATTAAAAATACTTTTTAAATGCTAAAAATGAAAATAAAAATATTTTTGTGTTTTAAAAATTAATGAAACTCTTGACAAAAAGTTTCATAATTTTTAAAACATTTTTGCTATTTTAAATAAATTGTATAAAACAAATATGAAATAAATGAAAAAAAACAAAGTAAAATGGAAAGTAATCTGATCTGATGGTGGAGATTTGAAGCTGAAGGAAAAGGGTTGACTGGCGCGCTAATGGATGGCCTGGATTGCTTCTGAGTTAATTAATTATGATTATTTTAATTAAACAAGATTAGGGCTTAATGACTCATCTGAGCCGTTCATGCACGCGGGAAGTCAACAAAGTCAAGCAATCTGACGCATGAGATTCAAATGGAAGTTAATGACTGGGATTAGGGCAAATGACATTCAGGTGACCGGAGGGAAGCTCCGGTCATCTTCTCCGGCGACAACAAAACCCTAGATCCTGATTCAGGCTTCTAAACAACAAATTAAACACAGCCAAGTGATCCTCTAACAACCTAGGTCACGAATCCACCTTCAAACATCATTTAAACATCAAGAAACAAGCAAATTGAAAGAAACAAATTTCACGGGTGAAATTTCAGAGTGACAATACAAACTCACTTCTAACTCATTTTTTATTCTAAGAGTATCCCCATGACCAGCAAGACATAAGCAACCAATTTATAACTCAAAATGCAAACTCTGAGAAAAAAAGTTCGTGGCCATACCTGAGATGGAGACTCCTGTTTCTGGGCTTTCAGAGCTATTCTTTAGTGCAAGCTTGCTCCACTGACTCCCCTGGTGCTAACGGAAGGCTTGGAAAGAGCTTAAACAAGCTAATTTGAGAAGTCCAGTTCTGGTGTAGCAGGTTTCACAGTCAAGAAATGTGAGGTTTCAGGCTAATCCAATGGTGGATTCTTGCTCCTTTGGGTGTGTTTGACTTGTTGGTGAAGAGAAATGGGGTGTTTGATGGCTGGAGAGTGAGATTCGAAAGTTCTGGCTTTGAGGATGAGAAATGGTGAAGCTCAATTCTTGCTTGGTTCAAGCCTAAGTCTTGCTGGTTTTGGCTTAGTGAAGCAAGGTGAGTTGATCAATGGACTTGGTTTTTGTGTTTTTGAGCTGTGTGGAGAGATTCGAAGAGAAATGCTTGAGGGGTTTTTTTTGTGAATGTGTTGCTCTTGTGTGTTTCAGCCTTGCTTGATGTATGAAATGGCTAGCATTTGTTCCACATAAAAAAACTCCCATTGGTCAGATGATGTGACCTGGCCTGCTGTGATAGGTAAGTTCACTTTTGCAAATTGTCAACCTTTGTGTAAGAGAGGCATGGGTTGTGTTCTAGGCTAGTACAAAGGTGTGGGCTGGTTCAGCATGGTGAGGGGAAAGGCTATGGTTGGTTCAGCAGCCAAGGCAACAAGTGGATGGAAGTGTGATGATGATTTTGCAACTTGATCACTTTTGGTTCACATGAAACTTTCTTGCTATACAAACCATGAAACATGAGAAATTTTGGTTCAAATCTGATTTTTAGGTCACATGTGATGTTTGTATAATGGTTTGATGTGAACTAGAAGTCACAAATGCCTTGGTACAAAGTTTTTGCAAGTTTCTCATTTGGTGCATGTCTTGAAAATTAGTGATTTTTGCCAACTTTGACACACCATAACTTTTGATCCAAAATGAATTAGATCAAGTTCTTGTACTTTTTGAAAAGGGAAAGATCTAATCTACAACTTTCATGACCAAAGTTTTTCCATTTGAAGCATTTTTGGATCAAAAAGTAAGGCTTGAAAAGTGGCATAAAATGACATATTCCTTAAAAGTCAACCATGCCCTAAAAAGTCAACTTTGCAAAAACTTGTAATTCTTGAATTTTGTGAACTTCAACCTTCTTCCATGATCAAATAAAGATCATATACACTCAAAATGATGAAGATCACCCCTTGGTTGGGTCATTGGGGGCCTCAGATGCCCTGATTTTGCATTGACTTGTCTGAAAAGTCAACTCTTGATCAGATGACTTCCCCATGGAATTTCTTCATGAAAATTGATATGCATACTCCCTATACCATATAGAGACCAATGGAAACAAGAATGACCAAAAAATTTGGAGTTATGGCCTCTGAAACCAAAACCCTAATTTTAGGTCATCTGTGCAGTCAAGCCTGGCTCTGCTTCCATACCAACCCCAGTTCTTGTGATTCTTTGGCATTCTTGACTTTGGAAGGATGTAATATGATATAAGAACACACATGGATCTCTTTGAAGTGATTGATGACCTTTGGAGTGGCTCAAGAAGCTCTTGGATTGCTCAGATCACAAACCCTAGGTGCAAATGACTTAAAACCTATGCAGTGAATCAAAAATGTAATATGAGAGGGTATGACTGTGTTTATGCATATGAAATGATCACAAGCCATGGTGAATGGGTGAGGGCAAATTTGGGGTGTTTACACCCTCCTAGAGTGCAGGACTTGGCTGAAACCCTGTATTGTGAGATAAAGCCTAATCTAGCTGTTGTAAGACAAGCATCCTGGGCTTGGGACAACATCCAGACCAAAGGGATGGCCATTCTTGGGAGATGCAATAATGTGGCTTCAGCTCAGTATTATGAATGGTCTCATGCTAGGGCTCAGATTTCTGGGATGCCTTTCACCATTGAGGATGCACCTGGACCATCCACAGCACCACCTCCAGCCACTGTCAGCCTGGAAGAATTTGAGAAACTGAAGGAGAGGAATGAGAATCTGTCTCAAGCTCTAAAGAGGACCCTCTGGGAGAGGAGTGATGGTCGTCTAGACATTGAGAGGTTGGAAAAGCTTAAAGTGGAGCATCTAGCCAGGATTGAGAAAGCAGAGGACTACATCAAGAAATCAAGAGCTGGGGAGCAAATTTTGAAGAATGCCTGTAAAGAGGCCCAGTTTCAGAAGGCTAGGAATGATCTCTATCTGAAGGAAAGTCAAGCTAGGTGGGTCAGGATCACTGAAGCTCGTACTCAGGAAGATAAGAGAACTCAAGACAGGATTGAGCAGTTAGAAGCCAATGAAAAGAAACAACAGGAGGCTCTGCTGGCAGCCCAGAAAGAGATTTCAGAGTTGAAGCTTAGGGCTGGTGTAAAGAGGTCAAAGGACCAAAACAGGCACAAGAAGCTGACCACTGCTATTGCCACCAGAAACCTTCTTATTAGAAACATTACAGAGCATCCGGCTGGTCCTGTAATTGAAGCACTTTTGAAGGAGGTTAAGGAGGATGAGTTTGGTTTAGATGTTTGATTTCTTTGCTTGTTGTTGTTTCCGTTTCATGTACTTTTTCTTTTATGTTGTATTTCTGACCCTTCAGGGGCATATGTTGTAAAAGCAGACTATGTATGATCCACCTTTTGTAATATATTTGTTAGTTTGTTCCACTGAGTTCTTTTTCTCTCAAGCAACATCAAAGCATCTTCCTCAGGGTCTGGAAAGGTCAAAACCAAATGCCAAGCCGGATACCTTGGAAACAAATAAGCATACTGCATTGCATACTAACTTTTGTTTTGTTTTGTAGGTTTTTGTTTTGTTTGTTACTAACTCTGTTGTGGTCCAGGAATTATTGCTCGCCGTCGGGTGTTCCCTCTCAACCGTCCGCACAGATATCCTACTCGCAACAATCTTTCTGGTATCCAGATGGACCAAGTACAGCAAGATCTGACAGAAGTCAGGACTCAGATGGCCAATGAAAGGCTGGAGATGAGAAACCAAATGACCCAGTTCATGGAAGTAATGAATGGCTTGGCCCAAAGTCAAGAAAGATTGAGGGCATTGGTAGAAAGACATACCCCGGAAGAACCCCATCTGGGAAATGGAGGAACAAGTAACAATGAAAGAGGTCAGCCTCATGCTAATCCACCAGTATATGGGCCTCACCTACATCCAGAAGTCAACATCCCTACTAATGTACAAGGAAATACTACTGGGGGGAGGATTTTACAAGAAGACCCCCAAGAGGAGCAGTTTACTGTAATGGGAGCTGGGGATGAAGTTTATGATAGAAGATTTGATGAAATTGCTGAGAAGTTGAGATCTCTGGAGTCTCAAAATTCCTTGGGTTTTAATGTCATGGATATGGGGTTAGTGGATGGGGTAAGGATTCCCCACAAGTTCAAACCCCCGTGCTTCGAGAAGTACAATGGAACTTCCTGTCCACGAACTCACTTACAGTCCTTCCTGGGAAGACTTAAGGCATATACAATGGATGAGAAATTGTGGATGTTTTACTTTGAAGACAGTTTGACTGGGGCTTCAAGGGAGTGGTATTCACACTTGACCAGAGCTACAATCAGGTGCTGGAAGGACCTAGCTGAAGCCTTCATCAGACAATACCAATACAATCTGGACATGGCTCCTAACAGGACCCTTTTGATGGGAATATCTCAGTCTACCAGGGAGAGCTTCAGGGAATATGCCCAGAGGTGGAGACAGCTTGCTGCTGCTGTCCAGCCACCCATGTCGGAAAGAGAAATGGCCGACATGTTTATGAATACCCTGCAAGGAACATATATTGATAGGCTAGCTGCCTTTTCTTCCACCAGCTTCGCTGACGTAGTTATAGCTGGAGAAAGAATTGAGAGCCTTCTGAAGATGGGTAAGATTTCTGATAATGGTGCAAGTTCTTCTAGCAACCCCAGGAAGCCTTTTGTGGGACCTAGAAGAGCCGGTGAGACAAATGCCATTCATGCCAGCAGGGGCAGACCTCAGTATGTCCACAGATCAGTAACAGCTGTCACCATTCCAACTCCGATTCCTCAGCAACCAGCATATCAACCACCACAACAACCACACTATCAGCAGCAAGTTCAGTATCCGCCACAAAGGACCTACAACAACAATAACAACAGCCAACAGCTAAAACCCTTTCAGCAAAGACCATCACAGGCAAATAGGGTGATTGATCCAATCCCTATGCCTTATGCCGCTTTATTGCCACAAATCCTGAAACTCAACTTGGTTGAATTAAGGACATTGGCACCACCAGATCCCTCTAATCTCCCAAGAAATTACGATGTCAACGCCAGATGTGCTTTCCATTCCAATGCACCTGGCCACAATACGGAGAAGTGCAGGGCTTTACAAATGAAGGTACAAGACCTGGTGGACTCTAAAGCCCTCAACTTTGCACCCCCTCCAAATGTCAACAAGAATCCCATGCCCAATCATGGAGGACCAAGAATTAATGCCATTGAGGAAGACAGGCCATCTTTCTTAATCACCAGTGTTGGACAGATTCGGACACCTCTGGTCGAGATTAAAGCTCAGCTCCTAGAATGCCAGATGTTCCCCGGGTGTGAGCTCGGTTGTGGTTATTGCAACATTTCAGTCAACGGGTGTGATAACTTGAGAAGCGACATAAATGGTCTTATCAAGAGTGGCATACTTCAGATCACAACAACGGCGCCTACAAATCCAGCAATCCCTTTGACAACAATTCCTGACTCTCCTACAACTGCAACAACAATCATTCCGACCAATTCATCAATATCATCAACAATGGCTTCATCTATCACTTCAACAAATCAGATGTCGACAACCATTTCTTCTACAACATCAGCATCCATTTATTCAGCAGGATCTTCTACAACACCAACAGACATTAATGAAGATATCTCAGCAGTCATTATCTACTATGATCCGTCAAGTGTTCCTCCAAACAACAACTTTCAACAACAAACAGTGGCACCTCCTGCCAGGTCACCGGTCACCATTTACTACGATCCGCACACCATTTCAGTACCCTCCTCTGCAGCAGTCAGTCCAGTTACTATCACGGTACCTGGACCAGTTCCATATGAAAGCAGCAATGCCATACCTTGGCATTATGGCTATGACCTCTACTGCAACGGGGAGAGAATCACTTTGGACTCTTCAACTTCTTCTCCACAGATTGATAATGTTGGGGGAGGCGGAGGCTTCACCAGGAGCGGACGCCTCTTTGCCTCACAATTGCAAAAACCTAATACCGAGGCAGAAGCTGCTGCCAAAGCAAAGGGGAAGAGTGTGATATCTGAAGAACCAATTCCCAAGGAAACTCAGAAGACATCTTTTGAGCAAGATGTAGACGAGTTTATGAGGATTATAAAGAGAAGTGATTACAAAGTGGTGGATCAGCTTCACTAAACTCCCTCAAAGATCTCCATATTATCCCTGCTGATGTGTTCTGAGGCTCACAGGAATGCATTACTAAAAGTCTTGCACGCAGCGTACGTGCCAGAGGAGATCACTGTTAATCAGCTAGAAACTGTGGTGGCAAATATCAACACCAGTCATGGACTGGGCTTTACCAATGCTGACTTAACAACTGAGGGACGTAACCACAACAAGGCTTTACATATCACCTTGGAATGCAAGGGTGTTGTTCTATCCCATGTACTGGTGGACACTGGGTCTTCACTCAATGTTTTGCCAAAGAAAGCCTTAGTGAAGCTTGAGTATGATGGCTTGGCGCTGCGTCCAAGTAATTTGGTGGTGAGAGCATTTGATGGCTCTAAAATATCAGTGCTTGGGGAGATTGATCTGCCTATGATGATTGGCCCGCAGACTTTTAAAATTACCTTCTATGTGATGGACATTCAGCCGGCCTACAACTGTTTGTTGGGTAGACCTTGGATCCATGCCGCTGGCGCTGTTACGTCTACCCTTCATCAGAAGCTGAAATTCTAGTGGGAAGGCCAGATCATCACCATTTGTGGTGAAGAAGATATCTTTGTTAGCCATCTGGCTATGTATAAGTATATTGAGATGGATGGAGAAATCCATGAAACTATGAGCCAAGGGTTTGAGGCCCTGAACATAAATGAAGCATCTGCTGTACTAGGAACCTCCATGACGTCTTATCAGCAAGCCAGGAAGGTTGTTGAAGAGGGGACTGCCCAAGGCTGGGGCAAGCTGTTGCCCGTAGAGAAGAAAGAAGACAGATTTGGGTTGGGTTACAGACCAACTCAACAAGATCAATCAGAGGCTGCCAAGAAGCCCAGTTTTGTCAGCGGGGGAATGCTCACCCCTGATGCAGTAAACAACTTGGAAGACGAGGAAGAAAGTGACCGCAACCTGGAGAGCTGGATTCGTCCAAGGATCCCGGGGAGCCAAGTCCTTAACTGGTCTTCCCAGGAAATTATAAGGGTTACTCCTGCAGAGTAATTATTGTTTCCTGTATTTTTAAGCATGCATCAAGTCTTGCATCTTGCCCAAGATGACAAGACTCATTTTGTAATCGGGCCATCTTGTAATTTTGTGCAAACAGATCAATCAATGAATATCGGACATCTTTTGCAAATGAGTCTTTTTCTTTTCCGCTCACTGTTTTTCATTTTTTCTTTTTGTACAAAAATAAAATGGAAATGTTTTCCAAAATGATAAACTTCATTTCACTTTTTTCTAAACAAGATTAAAATCAATCACTAAAATGAACAATCTGAACCCTTGCAGAGAGTGCCTTTTAGACTGCACCAACAACAACACAGCTATGGCTTCGTATGACTTTGACAATCCAATCAATCAAGCTGATAAAGGGGTTGAAGAAGATTTTGAGCTTCCTGAAGAGCTAGCCAGGTTGTTAAGGCAATAGGAGAAGGTTATCACTCCTCATCAGGAGGAAGTCGAAACGGTTAATCTTGGTACAGAGGAAGATGTGAAAGAAGTTAAGATCGGGGCCTGCTTACAAGATTCAGTGAAAGAGCAACTGATTGATATGCTTCGGGAGTATGTGGATGTGTTTGCTTGGTCTTACCAGGATATGCCAGGGTTGGACACCGATATTGTCATGCACAAGCTGCCTTTGAAAGAAGACTGCCTGCCGGTAAAACAGAAGTTGCGCCGTACTCGCCTAGATATGGCAATGAAGATAAAGGAAGAGGTACAAAAGCAGTGGGACGCCGGATTCCTTGTTGTGACTAGTTATCCGCCGTGGGTTGCTAATATTGTACCTGTGCCTAAGAAAGACGGCAAGGTGAGGATCTGTGTGGATTACCGGGATCTGAACAGAGCCAGCCCAAAAGATGACTTCCCATTACCTCACATTGATGTATTGGTTGATAACACGGCTCAGTTCTCGGTGTTCTCCTTCATGGACGGATTTTCAGGATATAATCAGATCAAGATGTCACCTGAAGACATGGAGAAGACCACTTTCATCACACCTTGGGGCACGTTCTGTTATAAGGTGATGCCATTCGGACTGTAGAATGCTGGTGCAACTTATCAACGGGCTATGGTAACATTATTCCATGACATGATTCACAAAGAAATTGAATGTTATGTGGATGACATGATTGCCAAGTCCCTCACAGAAGAAGACCACCTAGTGAATCTGCTGAAGTTATTCAAGCGTCTGAGGAAGTACCAACTGAAGTTAAACCCCAACAAATGCACATTCGGGGTGCGATCTGGTAAGCTGTTGGGATTTATTGTGAGCGAGAAAGGGATTGAAGTTGACCCTGACAAAGTCAAAGCCATTCAGGAAATGCCTGCACCAAAAACAGAAAAAGAAGTTCGGGGGTTTCTAGGTAGATTGAACTACATTTCAAGGTTCATATATCATCTTACAGCAACCTGTGAACCCTTGTTCAAACTGTTAAGAAAAGAACAAACGGTCAGGTGGAACGAAGACTGCCAGAAGGGTTTTAACAAAATCAGGGAATACTTACAAGAGCCTCCAATCCTTATGCCTCCAGTTGAAGGAAGACCTCTGATAATGTACTTGACAGTATTAGAAGAGTCAATGGGGTGTGTGCTGGGCCAGCATGACGAGTCTGGTCGAAAAGAGTATGCAATTTACTACCTAAGCAAAAAGTTTACCGACTGTGAACAACGTTATTCACTGCTCGAGAAAACTTGATGTGCTTTAGCGTGGGCTGCTCGCCGACTAAGGCAGTATATGTTGACCCACACTACTTTATTGATATCAAAGATGGACCCAGTTAAGTACATTTTTGAGAAGCCAGCGCTTACCGGACGGGTTGCAAGATGGCAAATGATCCTCACAGAATATGACATCCAGTACACATCTCAGAAAGCCATCAAGGGCAGTGTATTGTCTGATTACCTTGCTGAGCAACCCATTGATGATTACCAGCCTATGAGATTTGACTTCCCTGATGAAGACATCATGTTCATAAAAGCAAAAGATCATGAAGAGCCTATTCACACTGAAGGGCCTGACCCGGAAGAGGAATGGACTATGATGTTTGATGGGGCTGTCAATATGAATGGTCGTGGTGTTGGTGCAGTACTCATTACACCTAAGGGAGTTCACATGCCTTTCTCGGCAAAACTCACCTTTAACTGCACTAACAACGAAGCTGAATAAGAAGCTTGCATTATGGGTCTTGAGGAAGCCATTGACCTCAGGATCAAGACTTTAACTGTATTCGGGGATTCAGCTTTGGTAATCAATCAAACCAACGGCAAATGGTACACACACCAGGACCGTCTGATACCTTACAGGGATTATACAAGGAGGTTATTGACTTTCTTCACAACGGTCAAGCTTGAGTATATCCCTCGGGATGAAAATCAGTTTGCAGATGCTCTGGACACCATTTCTTCCATGATCAAAGTTCAGGCTGCCAACTTTGTACCTCGGATTTCAGTATCCAGACTTGACAGACCAGCATATGTATTTGCAGCAGATGTTGTTAAAGATGATAAGCCTTGGTTCCATGACATTAAGTGCTTCTTGGAGGATCAAACATACCCACCTGGGGCATCTTCCAATGACAAGAAGACACTAAGAAGGCTAGCTGGTAGTTTCTTCCTGAATACTGACGGTTCCCTGTATAAGAGAAACTTTGATATGGTGCTTCTCAAATGCGTTGATAAGACAGAAGCAGGCTTGTTAATGCACGAGGTGCACGAAGGATCCTTTGGTACCCATGCAGGAGGGCATGCAATGGCTAAAAAGTTGCTGAGATCGGGTTATTACTGGATCATAATGGATGCAGACTGTTGTGCCTATGCCAGAAAATGCCATAAATGCCAGATCTATGCGGATAAAGTGCATGTACCTCCGAATCCTCTGAATGTGATGTCTTCACCTTGGCCCTTTTCCATGTGGGGCATTGATATGATTGGCAAAATTGAACCAACTGCTTCCAACGGCCACAGGTTCATCCTGGTTGCCATTGACTATTTCACCAAGTGGGTCGAAGCAGCTTCCTATGCAAATGTTACGAGGCAAGTGGTATCCCGATCCTGAAGAGAGACATCATCTGTCGGTATGGAGTTCCCGAGCGAATCATTACTGATAATGGTTCCAACATAAACAACAAAATGATGAAAGAACTATGCTGGGACTTCAAGATCCAACACCACAATTCTTCTCCTTACAGGCCAAAGATGAATGGCACTGTTGAGGCAGCTAACAAGAACATCAAGAAGATTGTGCAAAAGATTGTAGTCACCTACAAGGACTGGCATGAAATGCTACCGTTTGCCTTACATGGGTACCAAACGTCAATCAAAACATCCACTGGGGCAACACCGTATCAGCTTGTTTATGGTATGGAGGCAGTCCTACCTGTCGAAGTTGAATTACCCTCCCTGCGAGTACTAATGGATGTTAAGCTGAATGAAGCGGAATGGGTCCGAGCCCGATATGAACAACTGAATCTGATTGAAGAAAAGAGGTTGGCTGCCATCTGTCATAGGCAGTTGTATCAGAAAAGAATGAAGAAAGCCTTCGATCAGAAAGTCAGGCTCCGAGAGTACCAAGTAGGAGATCTTGTGTTGAAAATACTCCTTCCTCCTCATACAGATCACAGGGGCAAGTGGACTCCGAACTATGAAGGGCCATTCATAGTAAAGAAAGTTTTCTCTGGTGGAGCACTGATGCTCAGTACTATGGATGGTGAAGACTTCCTGTCCCCCGTGAATTCAGATGCAGTTAAAAAATACTTCGCATAAAAAATGACCCGCTGGACATAAAAACAGAATGTAAGTCCAGGCAAAAATAGGGCATCCCGGCGAGTCAAAAACAGAATAAAAGACTCGGGCAAAAATAAGGGAAATAAATGAAAAATGTACACCCGCTGAGTTGAAAAGCCGCATTGGACAACTCAGGCAAAAAAGGGTATCCCGATGGATTGAAAACCCGAAAGGGCGATCCATGCAAAATAAGGGAATAAACGAACAACTGTATTCTGAATTCATCTGTATCACTTACAACTCGGTAAGCTTCGAAAGGATCAAGCTCCTTTCAGAATCAACCTTCTTCAAGAAAGCAAGACGAAAAGAACGTCAAATGTCATACGAGTCATAGCAAAGGGAAGCTCTTTGAAGCGTCATCAACATTGCCAACATCTTTTGTTTCTCAATTTGTAACAATCTCCTCATTTTAGGGGATCCGTTTCTTTGACTGTATCTTGCCAATTCAAGGCACATGAATTAATAAAATCAGATTTCCAGTCATGTTTCGTCTCGTACATTTTATTTTTCATTTGCGAAAAATGTCCGATAAAATACTGAGTGCATAAATACAGATGTTTCTTTTAAATACGTGCTTGCAGGAAATATACTTACTCCCGGGGGTGTCTAAACTCTTATGACGGAATCTAGTAAGGGATACCTCGGGATTACTTGTGCGTTTCTCTGTCTTTTCAGGATTGCGGGTATTCAAAGCACAACATGGGGCATGAAAGCTTCACCCCAGCAAGCTGACAAATCATTATCTACTCAGTCTATCTCCCAATTAGCACCGGAGGTGCTTTCTCCCCAGCTGAGTTGCCATTTATTATTCCTCCTCAGCCAAGTGCAAAAGCCTGGGAACCGTCTCCCCACAGAGTGTCAACCTCTATCCTACGAAGCAGCACCTGAGGACCTCACAACAGAGTGAAGAAGGCTTCTACAAACCCCAGCTGGGTCCCTCATTAATGAGATGGGTTTATCAGTGACCTATTCCCCCAAGCAGAGTCATGCATGACATACCTACCAGTGATCTAATCCCCAGTTGGGATGTCCACTTCAAGCAGATCAGCCAGAGATTTTCACAGCAACGGGATCCGAATCCCGGATCATTACCTTTGCATAATCATAGCATTCACATCATATTTTCCCCCAGAGCGTAGCATTCCGTCTAATATGGAGCATTACGGCAAAAATCAAACATACTGCATAATCATAAGCCATGTTCTGGAGCAAACACTTGTGAATACTAACAATCCATCAACAATATACAGAATGCTCCCCAAAATTCCCCGGCAGAGAGCCCAGACATTTCTCTTACAAATACAGATACTTCTTGACACTCGTCCGTGTCATATCCCCAGTAGAAAGCCAAAGCGTCCCCTTTGCACTCACAGATACACACATATATACAACTTTCTTGACACCCGTCCGTGTCACCTCCCCAGCATAATTACCTAAACACTTTGTAAACCATACACCTGTTTATAATACACTTTTCTCTTTCTTGACACTCGTCCGTGTCACTCTCCCCAGCGAGTTAAACACTCATCCGTACGCCACTCATACTTATTGCTCCTGTTCCACTCGTACAGATACTCGTCCGTATCTTACACCACTTATGCCCCCTTTAGAATCAACACTCGTCCGTGTTCTTTGTTAACCAGTTGGTACTCGTCTGTATCATCATCTCAGAACATGCGTCAAGAGTTTGTTTCTACCTGATACTCGTCCGTATCACGGTCTTAAGGATGCTCGTCCGCATCTTTAATCCATACACGTGTCAAACACTTATGTCTTCTTGAATTTAGACACTCGTCTGTGTCTACCATTCCCCAGAAGAGTCCCCAAAGAATCAACACTCGTCCGTGTTCTTTGTTAACCAGTTGATACTCGTCCGTATCATCATCTCTGAACATGTGTCCGCATTTGCTTCTACCTGATACTCGTCCGTATCATGGTCATAGGGATGCTCGTCCGCATCTTTAATCTATACACCGTACACCAGACACTAATATCTCTCATTTCTTGGATATAGACACTCGTCCGTGTTTACTTGTCCCAACAAAGCTTGTTGACCTATTTCCTTTTTATCTGGCATTCGTCCTATGTCATGATACCCTTTCGGCAACCGTACCTTGCCAGGTGATCGTCCTTCACCTTTGGATGACCGACCCTCATCCTTTCCCCAGCGGAGTCTCTATTATTGGAACCCCTTCTATCCGACATTCGTCCTATGTCGTGATATTTAGCAGCCGTCCCCTGCTAGGTGATTGTCCTTCACCTCCTGATGATCGTCCTTCATCACTTTATCCGATGGCCGTCCCTATTGTTGATCTTGTTATCTGACATTCGTCCTATGTCATGATAAACCCTGAGAGCAGCCGTACCCTGCTAGGTGATCGTCCTTCACCCCCTGATGATCGTCCTTCATCACTTTATCCGATGGTCGTCCCCATCGTCGACCTTTTTATCTGACATTCGTCCTATGTCGTGATACCTTTTGGCAACTGTACCTTGTCAGGTGATCGTCATTCACCTTAGATGACCGTCCATCATCTTATCCCCAACAGAGCAGCCGTCCCCTACTAGGTGATCGTCCTTCACCTTTGATGACCGTACCTCATCATTTATTTTTACCTATAATCCCCAAAGAGTCTTATATCTTTACCTGATGGCCGTCCCCATCTTAATATCTCATATCCCCAGCATGTCGGCCGTCCCCGTCATTGCTCCATCCCCAGCAGTCATCCTCTGCTCGACGGTCGTCCTCCGTCGCCCGCACTTTATCATACTTTACTTTCCTTTACAATCTATATCCCTTTTCTTCTTCATTCTGTGAGTGCAAATTTTGGACTGTCTTTGGTATTCAACCACAAGTTATCTTGTTTGCCTGTTAAGCCGTTGCTTACATCCTACACAGCTAACTCATGTTTGAATAGGGGCAGCTGTAAACACCCCAAATTTGCCCTCACCCATTCACACCATGGCTTGTGATCATTTCATATGCATAAGTTCAGTCATAGCATCTCATACCACATTTTTGATCCACTGCATTGATTCAAAGTCATCTGCATCTAGGGTTTGTGATCTGAGCTATCCAAGAGCCACTTGAGCCACTCCAAAGGACATCAATCACTTCAAATGGGTCCATGTATGTTCAAGCATCATATTGTATCCTCACAAAGTCAAGAAAGTCAAAAAAATCACAAGGACTGAGAATGGCATGGAAGTAGAGCCAGGTTTGACTGCACAGATAACCTAGAATTAGGGTTTTGGTTTCAAAGGCCATAACTCCAATTTTTTTGGTCATTCTTGTTTCTATTGGTCTCTATATGGTATAGAGATCATGCATATCAATTTTCATGAAGAAATTCAATGGGGAAGGCATCTAATCAAGAGTTGACTTCTTGAGCAAGTCAGTGCAAAATCAGGGCATCTGAGGCCCCCAATGACCCAACCAAAGTGTGTTCTTCATCATTTTGAATGTGTATGATCTTTATTTGATCATAGGAGATGTTAGAAGTTCACAAATTTGAAGGATTTCAAGCCATTTGCAAAGTTGACTTTTTGGGAAAGTGACTTGTAATGGAAACTTGTCATTTTGGGAAACTTTTTCAACCCTTGCTTTTTGATTCAAAAATGCTTCAAATGGGAAAACTTTGGTCATGAAAGTTGTAGAATGGATCATTCCCTTTTCAAAAAGTACAAGAACTTGTCCTAATTCATTTTGGATCAAAAGTTATGGCTTGTCAAAGTTGGGAAAAATCACATAATTTCAAGTTTTCCACCAAAGAGGCATTTTGCAAAATGGTATGATCAAGCATTATAAAGACTTCAAATGTGCACAAACTCATTACAACATGATCATGTGACTTCTAAAAATCAGAATTGGCCCAAGAATTATGCCTTTTGATGCTTTGAACCTCATGAATTTCAAGAGGGGCCAAACTTTGTGAAAATTGCAAAACATCTCATATGCTTTGATCCACTTGCTGATTTGTCTCATAACCAATTCCATGGACATCCTTAATCTCAGCTGAGCCAAGACAAGCCAAAAGGCTAGCTATACCATTGCCCATACCTCAAGTACAAGTCAAGTTGACATTTTGGCAACTTGCCCATACCAATCACAGCAGGCCACCAACAACTTTCTGCCCAATCCAGACTTTACAAACACACTCCAAGGCTTCATTTTCATAACACACACAAGCCTGAAACTCTCTCTAAGCCAACATTCTCATTTTTCACCTCTTATGCAACTTCCTTTGAAACTCATCATACAAGTATCAAACATTCAAACAAACTTCACAAAACATCTCAGCATACTCCCCTGATCATTTCCCTGCCCTCATTCATCCCTGAAACATCCTCAAACTGAAACACGATTTCTCTCCCTCACTGAACAGAACTCACTCAATCTCTCAAACCAGCCAAAAGAAACTCCAACCAAGCATTGCAAGCTTCTCAGGAGATCCATTAGAGGCGTTTTTGGATCAAAGGGGCAGCCAGAAAGTTCCAGAAATCAAAGCTTCAGTTCAGGTGAGCTCAAGAACATTTTTTCCAGAAACATTCTTTTAAGTTCCTAAATGATTCTCTATGCTTCACTGATCATGCTGATATGTTTTGTTTCGAAAATGATTGAGTATTGAGTATGTATGATGCTTCTGAAACTTTTCTGACCTAAATGCATTTTGCTTCGATTCAGCTTTGTTATGAAAAATAAATGTGTTTTGATTGTTGATTCTTGCTCTATGATGTTTGGGGATGGATTCTGGGCAGAGAGATTAGGTTTTAGGGACCTGGGGAAGAAGTTAGCAACTTTCAGGTGAGGGTCTGGCCGGAGAAGACGACCGGAAGTCTTCTCCGGCCACCTGAAAGTGATTAGTGTCTTAATTTCGTTTAGGGTTCATTTTGAATGTGGAGCGTAGATTTGGTTGACTTTGTTTGACTCCCGCGCGTTTTAATGGCCTGGATTGTTTCATTAAAACCCTAATCCACGTCATTAGTTAATTAATCAGGTTTTTATATTAATCTAGCCAGTTCAAATACCAGCCGTAGGATAGCGCGCCAGTCAACTCCCGCGCGTTCAGTTTGAATACCAGCCACTGGATCTGTTGACTTCCCATTAAATCAATTTTAATTTCATTTTTCTTGCATTTTCTTTCATATTTATTTTAAAATAGTTAGAAAAATCCCAAAAATATTTCCTTTTGCATTTTTGTTTCAAATATTTTTCTCAATCAGAAAATGATTTTTATTTTATTTTTTGCATTAAACATTATTTTTAAATCATTTAAAAGTTTATTTTTAATTAGTTAATGGAAATTAATTAATTAAAAATACTTTTAGGTATTTAAAAATCACAAAAAAATTCATGTAACATTTAAAAACATTTAGAAACATTGTCCAACTCTCAAACCAAATTTCTTTTTTGTTCTTGATGCCTTTTGATCTTTTTCATTGGATTTAATTTCATTTTTAGGCATTATTTTAGTTCAAACTTTGAAAATTCTTTTCTGCCTAACCATTGAGAGTTGGATCATGATTCTTTTTGCATTGCATCTTACATAGCATGTAGTTTATAGGATAAAATTGGTTTGAATTGATCTTGCATTTTCAATTTGTTTAGCATTTTTCTTGACAAGGTACCTTAAAACCCTAGCAATCCTAGGAAATTCATAACTCTCACTAGGTTAAGATTTGGATCCCCTCCTTTGGGCAGTGAGTTTGTATAGGTTTAGGGTTCCTTTGATTGCATTTCCAAATTTTTATCACGTCTCTTGCTTCTGGTTTTGGATTTTGCTTTGTGTGTTAATCATAAACCCTAATTTATGCCTTTCTTTGCATCCATTCTCTCATTTGCTTGCACCCATTGACTTGCCATGATATTTTGTGCATTCATTTGATTCATGATACATCCTAGGACATATTAGAATCATGTTTGATAATTGCATCTTGCATTTTCCATGTTATATGTCCATTACATTTCATAACTTTTCATGTACATCCATGGTTCAAAACATGCTTCTCTTACATCCATATGTTTGTATGATCATTCTAATGCCTTGCCTCATGTTTGCATCATCTCTTAGCATCATTAACATCATGTATTTGCTTCTGACTTTGTCTTGCATCATGCCATTTCATCTCATTTGCATTGCATTTCATTTCTTTCACTAACTTTTCAGGTGGTAAGTTACTTTGAGAAGTGAATTTGCCTTCATTTCTCATGTTCTCTTTTCATCTCTTTCATAATCCCCTTGCTGCATTTTGTATGTGGTTGGGTTTGAGCTTGCTCATTCTTGTTCATCTTACTTTCTTTCTTTAAGCAACTTGACTTCTTAAGTGAAGCAAGTTGTTCTGCTTCTCTTTGCTCCTCTCATCTGCTTCTCTCCTTGGTGGTTCTTTGAAGATCTTTCTCTTAAACCTCACAAACCCTAGGACTTCCAAGCATGATAACTTTTTAGGATTGTTTAGTCCCCCATTTAGCTTTTACCTTTGTGTCATCTTTGAGTCTTCTCTTCTCATCTCATAATCAGGGACTAAACCCTAAAGGTTTTAAGGCTTTGTGATTAAGCTTATGCCTGCATCCTTCTATTAGGATGGAGTGTATAACTCTAATCCTAAGTGTTTAAATCCTTTAATCAATTCATCTAATAATCACTAAGACAATAAGCTTGTAACTTGGGCCTTGCATTAGGGTTCTAATTCTTCCTTAATTGGTTAAGAAGGACTAACCCTAGTGTTAATGGACAAGTCCCCCTCAAGTTGTCTTACAAACCATAAAACTCACTTCTTCATCTTATCATTAACTAAAATCCATCTAATAAAGGCTTTGTTTTGTCATGAGGTTAATCCCTAATCATGGATTAAGTTGAGGAGTTTTCCTCAGCTTAAACATTCTCATCTATTATCCTTCTATTAGGATGGTGTAATGAGCCTGTTTAATCCCTGATTATGGCTTAAACTCATTACTTAACACTAAACAAAAACAACAAAAACATCTAAATAATCACAAGTAGGTTAATGATCTTAATCCTACATCATAGTGATTAAGTGTGAGATGCTGACTTCACACTTAAAAGTATTCTCATTACCCCTAATCATAGGGAGGATGTGATGAGTTTACTAAATTCATTGGTTTAGGCTTAAGCTCATTTTCCTATGACACATTCCCAAAAGCAATAAAAGGTTGAAAACTCAAAAACAAACAATAATCGTCTCCTACGGGATTATTTTCTCACCTCATTCACTCATAAACGAGAACTCGCTTCTTCCGTCTAATGCAAGACAGTTTGCACCTGAGCCAGACAGGTCATACACTTGAGCATAGACAAGTAAGCAGTTCACAAGTTAATTCATCTTTCAGTCTCTTTGAGTCGAACTACGGTGTTCTGACTTCCTCATTGCACGAGAGGATACGTAGGCATAACTTAACAGTTATCGAACAAAAGTCTCTGTATATTCCCCCCTCCTTCCAGCATTATTCTTTTAGCCTCATGGTCTTGAGCATTTCATTCTTGTTCTCACACTGACACTTCTTTATTTAATTTCACATTTCTTTTGCACTGACACTTGCATTCTTTTCCAGCTTTTGTACACAAATAGCACTGACACTACCCCTTTAAAACACAAATCTTTCAAGAGTGGATCCCGTCGAGTACGGCGGACAATCTGGGTGCTAATACCTTCCCAGGTTGTAACCAACCCCCTTTCTCAGTCTCTCTGGTTCGCAACCGTCTTATCCATATCTTTCTAGGTCTATGCAGCATTACCTTTCCTTCGGGATAAAAATGCCTAGCTGGCGACTCTTTTCTTTTCTTCTTTCGCCGACCGTTCGCGTCTGTACCCCTTCTGACCTGAGGTGTCATTTGGTGGGAGCGACAGAAGGTATAAGTGTTTGACACGGTGTATAGATTAAAAATGCGGACGAGCATCCTTAAGACTATGATACGGACGAGTATCAGTAGAAACAAACGCTGACGCATGTTCAGAGTTGATGATACGGACGAGTATCAACTAGTTAACAAAGAACACGGACGAGTGTCGAATCTGAGGGGATATAAGTGGCATATACAAGATACGGACAAGTATCTGTATAAGTAAAGAGTATGAGTAACAAGTATGAGTAAGGCACCGACAAGTGTTTAACTTGCTGGGGAGATGTGCGACACGGACGAGTGTCGGAAGAAAAGTGTATTATAAATAAGTAATTGATTTATAAAGCGTTTAGGCAACTGTGCTGGGGAAGGTGTCAAGGAAATTGTAAATATATGTATCTGTGTTAGTGAATGCAAAGGGGACGCTTTGGCTTTCTACTGGGGATATGACACGAACGGGTGTCAAGAAGTATCTGTAATGTGTAAGTATCTGTTTGGGTGATTTTACTGGGGAATGATGACACGAACGGATGTCAGAAGGAGCATTTATATATGTATCTGTACTTGTGAGGGTAAGGAAAATACTTTGGCTCTCTGGTGGGGAATTGGAAAATATTCTGTATATTGTTGATGGATTGTCAGTATTTACAAGTGTTTGATTTACACATGGCTTATGATTATGCAATATGCTTGATTTTTGCCGTAATGCTCTGTATTAGACAGAATGCTACGCTCTGGGGGAAAATATGATGCGAATGCTATGATTATGCAAAGACAACGATCTGGGATTTGGATCCCGTTGCTGAGGAGATCTCTGGCTGATCTGCTTGAAATGGATGTCCCAGCTGGGGACGAGATCGTTTGGTAAATCTGACATATATGACTCTGCATGGAGAAGTAGGTCATTGATAAACCTATCTTGGTAATGAGAGACCCAGCTGGGGTTTGTAGAAGCTTTTGTCACTCTGTTGTGAAATCTTCAGGCATTGCTCCTCTGGATAGAGTCTGGAGCTCTGTGGGGATATGATTCCCTGTTTGTCACTCGGCTGGGGAAGAAGAAAAATCACTGACAGATCTTCCTAGAGATTTCTGTGGGGATCCCGCTGAGGATGATACTTGACAACTCAGCTGGGGATATGAACACCTTCTGGTGCTGCTCTGAAGGGAATGTTGGAGAAGTGATGCCTGGCAATTCTGATGGGGAGAAAGCATTTCTGGTGCTGTTTGGAAGGTGTGCTGAGGAAACAATAATTTGGCAGCCTACTGGGGAGAAGCTTTCATGCCCCATGTTGCGATTCGGATACCTGCAATCCTGTAAAGACAAAGAAACGCACAAGTACCCCGAGGTATCCCTTACTGGATTCCATCATAGGAGTTTAGACACTCCCGGGAGTAAGTATATTTCCTGTAAGTACGTATTTTTTAGAAGGGAAGCATCTGTATTTATGCAATCAATATCTTAAGGACATCGGAAATTTTTGCAAACGAAAATAAAATGTACGAGACGAAACATGACTGAAAATCTGATTTTATTAATTTGTGTGCCCTGAATTGGCAAGATACAGTCAAAGAGACGGATCCCCTGAAATGAGGAAATCGTTACAAATTGAGAAACAAAAAGATGCTGGAAATGTTGATGACGCTTCAAGGAGCTTTCCTTTTGCTTATGACTCGTATGACATTTGACGTTCTTCTCGTCTTGCTTTCTGAAGAAGGCTGATTCTGACCAATGCTCGAACCTTTCGAAGCATACCAAGTTGTGAGTGATACAGACGAATTCAGAATGCAGTTGTTCGCTTATTCCCTTATTTTGCGTGGATCGCCCTTTCAGGTTTTCAATCCACCGGGATACCCATTTTTGCCTGAGTTGTCCAATGCGACTTTTCAACTCAGCGGGTGTACATTTTTTATTTATTTTCCCTTATTTTTGCCCGAGTCTTTTATTCTGTTTTTGACTCGCCGGGATGCCCTATTTTTGCCTGGACTTACATTCTGTTTTTATGTCCAGCGGGTCATTTTTATGCGAAGTATTTTTTAACTGCATTTGAATTCACAGGGGACAGGAAGTCTTCACCATCCATAGTGTTGAGCATCAGTGCTCCACCAGAGAAAACTTTCTCTACTACGAATGGCCCTTCATAGTTCGGGGTCCATTTGCCCCTGTGGTCTGTATGAGGAGGGAGAAGTCTTTTCAGCATAAGATCTCCTACTTGGTACTCTCGGAGCCTGACTTTCTGATCGAAGGCTTTCTTCATTCTTTTCTGATACAGCTGCCCATGACAGATTGCAGCCAATCTCTTCTCTTCAATCAGATTCAGTTGTTCGTATCGGGACCGGACCCATTCTGCTTCGTTCAACTTAACATCCATCAGTACCCGCAGGGAGGGTAATTCAACTTCAACAGGTAGGACTGCCTCCATACCATACACAAGCTGATACGGTGTTGCCCCAGTGGATGTTCTGATCGACGTGCGGTACCCATGCAAGGCAAATGGTAGCATTTCATGCCAGTCTTTATAGGTAACCACCATCTTTTGCACAATTTTCTTGATATTCTTATTAGCTGCCTCAACAGTGCCATTCAACTTTGGCCTGTAAGGAGAAGAATTATGGTGTTGGATCTTGAAGTCCTGGCACAGTTCTGCCATCATTTTGTTGTTTAAGTTGGAACCATTATCAGTAATGATTCGCTCGGGCACTCCATACCGACAAATGATATCTCTCTTCAGAAATTGGGCTACCACTTGCCTTGTAACATTTGCATATGAAGCTGCTTCGACCCATTTGGTAAAATAATCAATGGCAACCAGGATAAATCTGTGGCCATTTGAAGCAGTCGGCTCAATCTTGCCAATCATATCAATGCCCCACATGGCAAAGGGCCAGGGTGAAGACATCACATTCAGAGGATTCGGAGGCACATGCACTTTATCTGCATAAATCTGGCATTTATGGCATTTTCTGGCATAGGCACAACAGTCCGCATCCATTGTGATCCAGTAATAACATGATCTTAGCAACTTCTTAGCCATTGCATGCCCTCCTGCATGGGTACCAAAGGATCCTTCGTGCACCTCGTGCATCAACAAGTCTGCTTTTGTCCTATCGACGCATCTGAGAAGTACCATATCAAAGTTTCTCTTGTACAGGGAACCATCGGTATTCAGAAAGAAACTACCAGCAAGCCTTCTTAATGTCTTCTTATCATTGGAAGATGCCCCAGGTGGGTATGTTTGGTCCTCCAATAAGCACTTAATGTCATGGAACCAAGGCTTATCATCCTTAACAATGTCTGCTAAGAACACGTATGCTGGTCTGTCGAGTCTGGATACTGAGATCCGAGGTACAAAATTGGCAGCTTGAACTTTGATCATGGATGAAATGGTAGCCAGAGCATCTGCAAATTGATCCTGGTAAGGTATCAGATGATCCTGGTGGGTGTACCATTTGCCGTTGGTTTGATTAACTACCAGAGCTGAATCTCCGAACACAGTCAAAGTCTTGATCCTGAGGTCAATGGCTTCCTCAAGACCCATAATGCAAGCTTCTTATTCAGCTTCGTTGTTAGTGCAGTTGAAGGTGAGCTTTGCCGAGAAAGGCATGTGAACTCCCTTAGGTGTAATGAGTACTGCACCAACACCACGACCATTCATGTTAACAGCCCCGTCAAACATCATAGTCCATTCTTCTTCTGGGTCAGGCCCTTCAGTGTGAACAGGCTCTTCATGATCTTTTGCTTTTATAAACATGATGTCTTCATCAGGGAAGTCAAATTTCATAGGCTGGTAATCATCAATGGGTTGCTCAGCAAGATAATCAGACAATACACTGCCTTTGATGGCTTTCTGAGATGTGTACTGAATGTCATATTCTGTGAGGATCATTTGCCATCTTGCAACCCTCCCGGTAAGCGATGGCTTCTCAAAAATGTACTTAACTGGGTCCATCTTAGAGATCAATAAAGTGGTGTGGGTCAACATATACTGCCTTAGTCGGCGAGCAGCCCACGCTAAAGCATAACAAGTTTTCTCGAGCAGTGAATAACGTTGTTCACAGTCGGTAAACTTTTTGCTTAGGTAGTATATTGCATACTCTTTTCGACCAGACTCGTCATGCTGGCCCAACACACACCCCATTGACTCTTCTAATACTGTTAAGTACATGATTAGAGGTCTTCCTTCAACTGGAGGCATAAGGATTGGAGGCTCTTGTAAGTATTCCTTGATTTTGTCAAAAGCCCTCTGGCAGTCTTCGTTCCACCTGACTGTTTGTTCTTTTCTTAACAGCTTGATAAAAATGTTCACAGGTTGCTGTAAGGTGAGATATGAACCTTGAAATGTAGTTCAATCTACCTAGAAACCCCCAAACTTCTTTTTCTGACTTCGGTGCAGGCATTTCTTGAATAACTTTGACTTTATAAGGGTCAACTTCAATTCCTTTCTCACTTACGATAAATCCCAGCAGTTTACCGGATCGCACCCCGAATTTGCACTTGTTGGGGTTCAGCTTCAGTTGGTACTTCCTCAGACGCTTGAATAGCTTCAACAGATTCACCAGGTGGTCTTCTTCTGTGAGGGACTTGGCAATCATGTCATCCACATAACATTCAATTTCTTTATGGATCATGTCATGGAATAATGCTACCATAGCCCGTTGGTAAGTTGCACCAGCGTTCTTCAGTCCGAATGGCATCACCTTGTAACAGAACGTGCCCTAAGGTGTGATGAAAGTTGTCTTCTCCATGTCTTCAGGTGACATCTTGATCTGATTATATCCTGAAAATCCATCCATGAAGGAGAACACCGAGAACTGAGCCGTATTATCAACCAATACATCAATGTGAGGTAATGGGAAGTCATCCTTCGGGCTGGCTCTGTTCAGATCCCGGTAGTCTACACACATCCTCACCTTGCCATCTTTCTTAGGCACAGGTACAATATTAGCGACCCACGGCGGATAGCTAGTCACAGCAAGGAAACCGGCGTCCCACTGCTTTTGTACCTCTTCTTTAATCTTCATTGCCATATCCGGGCGAGTACGATGCAACTTCTGTTTTACCGGTGGGCAGTCTTCTTTCAGAGGCAGCTTGTGCATGACAATATCAGTGTCCAACCCTGGCATATCCTGATAAGACCAAGCGAAAACATCCATATACTCCCGAAGCATATCAATCAGTTGCTCTTTCACTGAGTCTTGTAGGCAGGCCCCGATCTTAACTTCTTTTACATCTTCTTCCGTACCAAGATTAACCGTTTCAATATCCTCCTGATGAGGAGTGATAACCTTCTCCTCTTGCCTTAACAACCTGGCTTGCTCTTCAGGTAGCTCATAATCTTCTTCAACCCCTTCATCAGCTTGATTGATTGGATTGTCAAAGTCATACAAAGTCATAGCAGTGTTGTTGTCGGTGCAGTCTGGAAGGCACTTTCTGCAAGGGTTTAGATCGGTTGATTTTAGTGATTGATTTTATCTTATTTAGAAAAAAGTGAAATGAAGTTATCATTTTGAAAACACTGCCATTTTATTTTTTGTACAAAAAGAAAAATGAAAAAACAGTGAGCGGAAAAGAAAAAGACTCATTTGCAAAAGATGTCCGATATTCATTGATTATCCATTTGCACAAAATTACAAGATGGCCCGATTACAAAATGAGTCTTGACATCTTAGGCAAGATGCAAGACTTGATGCATGCTTTAAAATACAGGAAATAATAATTACTCTGCAGGAGTAACCCTTATAATTTCCTGGGAAGACCAGTTAAGGACTTGGCTCCCCGGGATCCTTGGATGTATCCATCTCTCCAGGTTGCGGTCGCTTTCCATCTCGTCTTCCAAGTTGTTCACTGCATCCGGGGTGAGCATTCCTCCGCTGACAAAACTGGGATCTTTGGTAGCCTCTGATTGATCTTGTTGAGTTGGTTTGTAACCCAACCCAAATCTGGCTTCTTTCTTCTCCACGGGCAACAGCTTGCCCCAGCCTTGGGCAGTACCCTCTTCAACAACCTTCCGGGCTTGCTGATATGACGTCATGGAAGTTCCCAGTACAGCATATGCTTCATTAATGTTCAGGGCCTGAAACCCTTGGCTCATAGTTTCATGGATCTCTCCATCCATTTCTATGTACTTGTACGTAGCCAGATAGCTAACAAAGATGTCTTCCTCCCCACAGATGGTGATGATCTGGCCTTCCCACTCGAATTTCAGCTTCTTGTGAAGGGTAGACGTAACAGCGCCAGCGGCATGGATCCAGGGTCTACCCAACAAACAGCTGTAGGCCGGCTGAATGTCCATCACATAGAAGGTAATTTTGAAGGTTTGCGGGCCAATCATCACAGGAAGATCAATCTCTCCAAGCACTGATCTTTTAGAGCCATCAAATGCTCTCACCACCAAGTTACTTGGACGCAGTGCCAAGCCATCATACTCCAGCTTCACTAAGGCTTTCTTTGGCAGAACATTGAGTGAGGACCCAGTGTCCACCAGTACATAAGATAGAACAACACCCTTGCATTCCAAGGTGATATGTAAAGCCTTGTTGTGGTTACGTCCCTCAGTTGTTAAGTCAGCATTGGTGAAGCCCAGTCCATGACTGGTATTGACATTTGCCACCACAGTTTCTAGCTGATTAACGGTAATCTCCTCTGGCACATATGATGCGTGCAAGACTTTCAATAATGCATTACTGTGAGCTTCAGAACACATCAACAGTGATAATATGGAGATTTTTGAGGGAGTTTGGTGAAGCTGATCCACCACTTTGTAATCACTTCTCTTTATGATTCTCATAAACTCGTCTACATCTTGCTCAAAAGATGTCTTCTGAGTTTCTTTGATAGTTGGATCTTCGGGTACCACACTCTTTCCTTTTGCTTTAGCAGCAGCTTCTGCTTCGGCATTGGGTCTTTGTGTTTGCGAGGCAAAAAGGCGTCCGCTTCTGGTGAAGCCTCCGCCTCCCCCAACATTATCAACTTGTGGAGAAGAGTTTGAGGAATCCAGGGTGATTTTCTCCCCGTTGCAGTAGAGATCAGAGCCATAATGCCAAGGCATGGCATTACAGCTTTCATAAGGAACGGGTCTAGGCACCGTGATGGTAACTGGACTGACTGCTGCAGAGGAGGGTATTGTAATGGTGTGCGGATCGTAGTAAATTGTGACTGGTGATCTGGCAGGAGGTGTCACTGCTTGTTGCTGAAAGTCGTTGTTTGGAGGAACATCTGATGGATCATAGTAAATGGTGACTGCTGAGACATCTTCATTAATTTCTGTTGGCGTTGTAGAAGATTCTGCTGGTAAAATGGATGCTGATGTTGTAGAAGAGATGGTTGTTGAAATCTGACTTGTTGAAGTGATGGACGGAGCCATTGCTGATGATATTGATGAATCGGTTGGAATGATTATTGCTGTTGTTGTAGAAGAATCAGGAATTGTTGTCAAAGGAATTGCTGGATTTGTAGGCGTCGTTGTTGAGATCTGAAGGATACCATCCTTGATAAGACCATCTATACCGCTTCTCAAATTATCACACCCGTTGACTACAATGTTGCAATACCCACAACTGAGCTTGCACCCGAGGAACACCTGGCACTCTAGAAGCTGAGCTTTAATTTCGACCAGAGGTGTTCGAATTTGTGCAACACTGGTGATCAGAGTAGATGGTTTTTCTTCCTCAATGGCATTAATCCTCGGCCCACCATGATTAGGCATAGGATTTCTGTTGACATTCGGAGGCGGTGCAAAGTTGAGGGCTTTAGAATCCACCAGATCTTGAACTTTCATTTGCAATGCCCTGCATTTCTCCGTATTGTGGCCAGGTGCATTAGAGTGGAAAGCACATCTGGCGTTGGCATCGTAATTCTTCGGGAGATTGGAGGGATCTGGGGGTGCCAATGTCCTTAACTCAACCAAGTTAAGTTTCAGGAGTTGTGGCAATAAGGCATAGGGATAGGGTCAATCACCTTGTTTGCCTGTGATGGTCTTTGCTGAAAGGGTCTTTGTTGTTGATTGTTATTGTTGTTGTTGTAGGTTCTTTGTGGCGGATACTGAACTTGCTGCTGATAATGTGGTTGTTGTGGTTGTTGATATGCTGATGGCTGAGGAATCGGAGCTAAAATAGTGGCAGCTGCTACTGATCTGTGGACATACTGAGGTCTTCCCCTGCTGGCATGAATGGCATTTGTCTCACCGGTCCTTCGAGGTCCCACAAAAGGCTTCCTGGGATTACTGGACGAACTTGCACCATTATCAGAAATTTTTGCCCATTTTTAGCAGACTTTCAATTATTTCACCAGCTATAACTACGTCTGCGAAGCTGGTAGAAGAAAAGGCAACCAATCTATCAATGTATGTTCCTTGCAGAGTATTCATGAACATGTCGGCCATTTCTCTTTCCGACATGAGTGGCTGGACAGCAGCAGCAAGCTGTCTCCACCTTTGGGCATATTCCCTGAAGCTTTCTCTAGAGGATTGAGACATTCCCATCAAAAGGGTCCTGTTAGGAGCCATGTCCAGGTTATATTGATATTGTCTGATGAAGGCTTCAGCTAGGTCCTTCCAACATCTGATAGCAGCTCTGGTCAAGTGCGAATACCACTCCCTTGAAGCCCCAGTCAAACTGTCTTCAAAATAGAACATCCACAGCTTTTCATCCATGGTATATGCTTTAAGTCTCCCCAGAAAAGACTGCAGGTGATTTCGTGGACAAGAGGTTCCATTGTATTTCTCAAAGCACGGGGGTTTGAACTTGTGGAGAATTCTCACCCATCCACTAACCCCATATCCATTACATCGAAGCCTAAGGAATTTTGAGACTCCAGAGATCTCAACTTCTCAGCAATTTCATCAAACCTCCTATCATAGACTTCATCTCCAGCTCCCATGACAGTAAATTTCTCCTCTTGGGGGTCTTCTTGTAAGATCCTCCCCCCAGTAGTGTTTCCTTGCACATTACCCGGGATATTGACTTCCGGATCCAGATGTGGTCCAAATACAGGTGGATTAACATGAGGTTGACCCCTTTCATTATTACTAGTTCCTCCAGTTCCGGGATGAGGTTCCTCGGGAGTTTGTCTTTCTACCAATGCCCTTAGCCTTTCCTGACTCTGGGCCAAGCCAGTCATCACAGTCATGAATTGGGCCATTTGGTTTCTCATCTCCACCCTTTCATTAGCCATCTGGGTTCTGACCTCAGTCAGGTCTTGCTGCACTTGCTCCATTAGAATACCCGGAAGGTTGTTGCGAGTAGGATACCGGTGTGCACGGTTGACAGGGAACACTCTTCTGCAAGCAATATTTCCTGAAGTCAAAGCAAAGTTAGAAACAAATAAAAACAAAACCTACAAAACAAAGTAAAAGTTAGTATGCAATGCAGTATGCTTATTTATTTTCCAAGGTATCCGGCTTGGTTCTTGGTTTTGACCTTTCCATACCTTGAGGAAGATGCTTTGATGTCGCTTGAGAAAAGAAACCCAATGAAAACAAACTAACAAATATATTACAAATGGTGAATCATACATAGTCTGTTTTACATCACATGCCCCTGGAGGGTCAAAATACAACAAAAAAGAAAAGTACATAAAATGGAAATGAACAACAAGTAAAAAGGTCAAACATCTAATCCTAACTCATCCTCCTTAACTTCCTTCAGAAGTGCCTCAGTCACTGGACCAGCTGGGTGCTCTGTAATGGTCCTGATAAGGAGGTTCCGGGTGGCAATGGCAGAGGTCAGCTTCTTGTGCATGTCCTGATCCTTTGATCTCTTCAAGCCAGCCCTAAGCTTCAACTCTGAAATATCCCTCTGGGCTGCCATCAAAGCTTCCTGCTGCTTCTTTTCATTGGCCTCTAATTGTTCAATCTTGGCTTGAATTCTCTTATCTTCTTGCGTCCGGGCTTCAGTGATCCTGACCCACCTAGCCTGACTTTCTTGCAGATAGAGTTCAGTCCTAGCCTTCTGAAGCTTGGCCTCTTTACAGGCATTCTTCAATATTTGTTCCCCAGCCCTTGATTTCTTGATGTAGTCCTCTGTTTTCTCAATCTTGGCCAGATGCTCCACCCTAAGCTTCTCCAACCTCTCAATGTCCAGACGACCATCACTCCTTTCCCAAAGAGTATTCTTCAGAGCTTGAAACAGATTCTCATTCCTTTCCTTCAGCTTCTCAAATTCTTCCAGGCTGACAGTGGTTGCTGGCTGTACTGTAGATGGTCCAGGTGTGTCCTCCAAAGTGAAGGGCATCCCAGTAATCTGAGCTCTAGCATGAGACCAGTCATAGTACTGAGCCGAAGCAACATTATTGCACCTCCCAAGAATAGCCGTCCCTTTTGTCTGGATGTTGTCCCAAGCCCAAGATGCTTGTCTGACAGCAGCTAAGTTTGGCTTTATTTCAAAATACAAGGTCTCAGCTAAATCTTGCATCCTAGGAGGGTGAATCAAAGCATAGCCCAGTTGTCTCTTAAATAGAAAAGGATTGTAGTTGATGCAACCCTTTACTCCTATCAGAGGTACATTTGGGTATTGCCCACAGCTGGTAATGATGTCCTTGCCTTTGGTGCTCTGGGTGCACCATCTGATGTCATCTGAAGTCAAAGCTATGAGCCTCTTGGCCCAATTCTTCTGTTGGTGGGGATTCAGGAATGCATCTGTCTTAGGTAGATGCTTGAGTAGCCAAGTGTGAAACAAAGGAGCACAACATCTCACCAACTTTCCTCTTTGTTTCTCATTCCTCTGATGAATGGAGTAATAGAAATCTCCCAGCAATGTGGGTACAGGGTTCCTCAAAAGGAAAAGATGAATGGCATTCTTGCTGATAAATTTGGGCTCATATGAAAATAGTATAACCCCATATATACTGAGGGCCAACAATGCACAAACTGCCCTCCATTCTGTAAACACCCCAAATTTGCCCTCACCCATTCACACCATGGCTTGTGATCATCCTCATATGCATAAACACAATCATATCATCTCACATCTCATTTTTGATCCACTGCATAGTTTCTAAGGCATCTGCACCTAGGGTTTGTGATCTGAGCAATCCCAAAGCCTCTTGGGCCACTCCAAAGGCCACCAATCAACTCAAAGTGGTCCATGTGTGTTCATATATCATATTCCATCTCCTCAAAATCAAAAATGCAGAGGAATCACAAGAACTAGGGTTGGAGTGGATGCAGAGCCAGGTTGAACTGCACAGTTGACTGAAAATTAGGGTTTTGGTTTCAGAGGCCATAACTCCAATTTTTTTGGTCATTCTTGTTTCCATTGATCTCTATATGGTATAGGGAGTATGCATATCAATTTTCATGAAGAAATTCCATGGGGAAGTCATCTGATCAAGAGTTGACTTTCTGGACAAGTCAGTGTAAAATCAGGGCATCTGAGGCCCCCAATGACCCAACCAATGGGTGATCTTCATCATTTTGAGTGTATATGATCTTTATTTGATCATGGAAGAAGGTTGAAGTTCATAGAAATCAAGAATTTAGGGTTTTTGCAAATGTTGACTTTTTGGGCATAGTTGACTTTTCAAGAATGCATCATTTTAGGTCATTTTTCAAGCCATGATTCTTGATCCAAAAAGGCTTCAAATGGAAAAACTTTGGTCATGAAAGTTGTAGATCTCATCTTTCCCTTTTCAAAAAGTACAAGAACATGATCAAACTCTTCTTGAATCAAAAGTTATGACAATGCAAAGTTGGCAAAAATCACTTATTTTCAAGATATGCACCAAGTGTGAAAATTGCCAAATCATGTGCTAAGTCAAATTGCAACTTCTAATTGGTATCAAACCAGCACATAGACATTCTCTAAGCCCTAAAAATCAGATTTGGACCAAGAATGCCTATGGTTTATGTTTGGTTAGGCAAAGGAATCACATGTGAAACAAAGTTACAACAAGTTGCAAAACTCATGATCATGCTTCCTACAACTTGCAGCCTTGGATGCTGAGCTTTGCTAGGCCTCTCCCTCACTCTTGCTGCGCCAGCCCATGCCTTGTACTTGCCTAGACCATGAGCCATACTTCTCTTACACATTATTTGACTTTTTGCAAAAGGCAACTTACCAATCAATAAAGCACATGTCCAATCAACTGACCAATGAGAGAGAGTTATGTGGACAATTTGCAAGCCATTTCATGTAAAAAAGCCAGCCTGAAACATCCTCATTGATCACATTCACACAAACACTCCCAATTGCAACTTGCTTCGAATCTGCCTATACAGCCTGCAAACACTTCAACTATCTTCACCATTCAACTCACCTCGCTCCATAGACCACCCAGCACCAAGAACCCAAGCTTGAAACAGCCTGAACATCTCACTGCCATCTCTCACTCCATTTTGCAGTTTCATTCGAAACTCTTACCATAGCTCACAAACACACAAACAAACACTCCAGACCTTCTCCATTCATCCTCAGGATCACAAACCATCATTCACAATGGCCTGAAACCTCCAGAAACACCATTGCCATTTCTGATCAAGCTTGAGCAGGAGCTTTCGAATCTCATTATCCAGCCAACACAAACTTCTTTTGAGCATTCAAACATCTTCTGGGGATCAAGTGGAGTGGATTGCACAAGGAGAAGTGGCCAGAAAGTCCTCAAACTGAAAGCTCCAAATCTCAGGTAGCTCGAAAATTATTTTTCCAGAAATCATTTTTCTTGTTACAAACTTGTTCTTTGTGTTGTCCTGATCATGAATATGTCTTTGGTTTTGAAAATGGTTTTGATTTGAGTATTTAATTTGTTTCTGAAGCTTGCGTGCCCTAGTTCTTATTCCTTTCGATTCAGCTTGTTTAGGAAGAAGAAATGTGTTTTGAGGGAGGGGTTTGATTCGTGAGAGGTTGAGGAACATTTCCATGGCTTTAGATTTCATTTTAGTGACCTAGGGAAGAATTTGGAAGTTTTCAGGGGAGAAGGTCACCGGAGAAGACGACCGGAGCTCGTCTCTGGTGACCTGAAAGTCATTAATATGTGATTAGGGTTAGGGCTCCAGGTTTGAATTTCGGGCGTTGGATGAGTTGACTGAGTCTCTTCCCGCGCGCATCCAATGGCCCAGATCTTGTCATTAGTCTTAATTAGGTTAATTTATTTAATTAATTAAGATTAACCCAGTTTAAATGTGAACCACTGGATCTGGCGCGAAGTCAATGGTCTTTCCCCCAGATCAGATCCTGGCCTTTCTTTCTGTTTACTTTCTTTTTATTTGATTTTTATTTCGTTTTTATTTCAATTAACTTGCATAATTATTTTAAAATAGCAAAAAATACATAAAAATTATGAAACTTTTTCCTCTGAGTTTTAATAATTTTTATGACACAAAAATATTTTTATTTTATTTTTATCATTTTAAAAAGTATTTTTAAATATTTAAAAGATTATTTTTAATTGATTGATGGGAATTAATTAATTAAAAATACTTTTAGGTATTTAAAAATTACGAAAAAATTCATGAAATGTTCTAAGACATTTAGAAACATTGTCCAACCTTCAAACCAAATTTCTTTTTTGATCTTGATGCATTTTAAGAATTTTTCATTGAATTAAATCATATTTTGTGCATTATTTTGATCATGGATTCAAAAATTCATTTCTGCCTATTGGAGAAGGTTTGGACATTGATTCTTTTTGCTTTGTTTTGTGTTTAGCATATAGTTTCCAAGATAAAATGGCCATGATTTGATCTTGCATTTTCCATTTGTTTGGCATTTCTTTTGTTAAGAACCCTAAAAAATCCCAATAACTTAGGAAATTCATATCTTGAGTTTGGCTAAGAGTTGAGAGTTCCCCTTTGGGAAGTGGTTCATTATAGGTTTAGGGTTTCTTTGGGTGCCATTTTCCATTTTTTATCTTAAGGTTTGCTTCTGTTTTGGGTTTTTGTTTGATGTTTGATTCATAAACCCTAATTTGGGCTTTCTTTTGCATCCTTCTTGCATTTCCTTGCATAACTTAACTTGTCATTGCATTTTGTGCATTCTTGTGATTCATTTGACATCTTAAGACATTTAGAAAGCATGTTTGACCATTGCATTACATATTTGCCATGTCATTTGTCTTGTATGATTCATAACTTTTCATGTTCATTCATGTTCCTTAACTTGCATCATTTGCATTCATAATCCTGTATGAACATCTCCATGCCTTGTCTCATGTTTGCAGCACCTCATAACATCATAATCATCATCAACATGCTTCTGGTTTTGTCTAGCATCATGCCATTTCATCTCATCTTGCATTGCATTGCATTTCTTTCTAACATTTCAGGTTGTAAGTGAACTTGAGAAGTGAATTTGCCTTCACTTCTCATAACTTTTCTTTTCATCTCTCTTGCATCCATTGTTGCATTTCTATTTGTGTTTGAGATTGAGCTTGCTCATTCTTGTTCCTCCCACCTTCTTTCTTCAAGTGACTTGACTTCTTGAATGAAGCAAGTCACTTTGCTTCTCTTGATCTTGTTCATCTGCTTCCTGGTGGCTCCTTTGAAGATTTGTTCTTGAAAACCTCACAAACCTTAGGACCAACCAAGCATGATAATGAATTAGGGTTTTGATTAGTCTCCCCTTATAGTTTTACCTTTGTGTCTCTCTTTGAGTCTTCTCTTCTCATCTCATAATCAGAGACTAAACCCTAAAGGCTCTAAGACTTTGTGGTTAGGGTTATGCCTGCATCCTTCTCTTAGGATGGAGTGTATAATTTTAATCCTAAGTATTAAACCCTTAATGTGTTTAAATCTCTTAATCAATTCACATAATAATCATCAAGACATCACACTTGTAACTTGGGCCTTGCATTAGGGTTCTAATTCTTCCTTAATTGGTTAAGAAGGACTAACCCTAGTGTTAATGGACAAGTCCCCCTCAAGTTGTCTTACAAATCATAAAAAACACTTCATCATCATATCATTAACTAAAATCCACTTAATAAAGGCTTTGTTTTGTCATGAGTTTAATCCCTAATCATGGATTAAGTTGAGGAGCTTTCCTCAGCTTAAACATTCTCATCTATCATCCTTCTTTTAGGATGGTGTAATGAGTCTGTTTAATCCCTGATTATGGCTTAACCTCATTACTTAACACTAAACAAAAACCAAAAAAACATCTAAATAATCACAAGTAGGTTAATGATCTTAATCCTACACCAAAGGTGATTAAGTGTGAGAATCTGACTTCACACTTAAGGCATTCTCATTACCCCTAATCAGAGGGAAGATGTGATGAGTTTACTAAATCCATTGGTTTAGGTTTAAGCTCATTATCTTATGACAAACTTTCGAAAGCAATAAAAGACTGAAAACACAAAAACAAACAATAATCGTCTCCTCCGGGATTCTTTTCTCATCACCTTCACTCATAAACGAGAACTTGCTTCTTCCGTCTAATGCAAGACAGTTAGCACCTGAGCCAGACAGGTCATACACTTGAGCATAGACAAGTAAGCAGTTCACAAGTCAATTCATCTTTCAGTCTCTTTGGGTCGAACTACGGTGTTCTGACTTCCTCATTGCACGAGAGGATACGTAGGCATAGCTTAACAGTTATCGAACAAAAGTCTCTGTACATTCCCCCTCTTTCCAGCTCATTTCTTTAAGCCTCATAATCTTGAGCAATTCATTCTCATTCTTACACTGACACTTTCATACTTCACATCACTTATACACTTCATTTCTTTTACACTGACACCTGTACATTCTTTTCCAGCTATTTTACACACAAATTGCACTGACACCACCCCTTTATAACACAAATCTTTTAAGCGTGGATCCCGTCGAGTACGACGGACAATCTGGGTGCTAATACCTTCCCAGGTTGTAACCAACCCCCTTTCTCAGTCTCTCTGGTTCGCAAACCGTCTTATCCATCTCTTTCTAGGTCTATGCAGCATTGCCTTTCCTCCGGGATAAAAATGCCTAGCTGGCGACTCTATTCATCTCCAGTGAGTTCACGGCTGTGTGTTCTCACTGTTCCTTTCGTCGACCGTTCGCGCTTGTACCTGGATGCAAATCTTCGGGAGCGACAGCTTGGCGACTCTGCTGGGGATACTTATACTGCAACCAGGGCTTCTGGTTCTTTTTGTGGGTTCCTCCTAGCGCTTGTTTGATTTGTGTTTACTGGGGTGTTATGTGCTTGTTTGTGCTTGTATTTATTTTTGTTTATTGCTTTATGTATAGTTACTTCACTGCTTTCTTTATTGCATTTATATATATCATACTGTCACTGTTGCTGGCTGGATCTGTTGTTTGCCTTGGTGGGTGGGTGTTTCATTGAGAGTTAAGGTCCTATACCTGGGACCTGAGTGACACCTAGGCTAGAGTGAATCATATTCTTTCCCATTCCATTTCGGTCTGGTGCGGGAATATGAAACACGGTTCAGATATGGGTTTCTTCTTGAGAACTCTGTGTTGCAGATTTCCTGCAATGCTAGGGCTATCTGGGAAGCCTGCTAAGTCTGGATGACCTTTTAGTATTGACCTTCAGAAACTGGGGTGAATTAGAGGAGGAATTGTTATGGTTATTGTAAACACTGTACCTCCGGGTTAGAAGTGTTTACACTTCTCATAACTGATCCAAGTCTGAGGATCCTTGTTTTAGATCATCACCTGTGAGGGGGTTGGGCTGTTTACAGGTTTGCAGGTACCTTGACCTCAGAATACCATGTTACTTTGATTTGTTAAGAATACTCCATGTTGGATAGTTCTTGTGATTCTAAACCCTGGACATGTGGCTCTTTATTTGAGTCCCCCCACCTTGGTTACCGGATTTATAGACCTCCATCTGGAATTCTCGGACACACATGGACTTATACCAGGGCATTTTGATCAGATCCAGCTCAGTCACGAACCCTTGCATTTCATTTGCATACATACCCATTGCATCATATTAACATTTGCTTATTTGTGTTTCAGGGTATCCACCTTCATCTTTGGTTTTGGTTTTGACCCCATCTGCAGTTTTGACCTGTCTCCACCAGCACTTGCTTCAGCCTGTCAGCCATATACTTCAGTTACTTGCACTCGCCAGCCAGTGGCCCACTCCTCAGCATCTTCATCAGCACTTATCCTACTCAGTCCTCAGCATCATGGCTCCAAAGAAAAGCAACATCACTTATCATTTCTTCCAACCAGACTTGTCAGACATCAGGAGGATCCAAACCCTGATCACTCCAGATCACATGCCTTTGTTCAGGGAGCATTATGGGGATATACTTGACTTGGTCATGGATTTGGACCCATCTCAGAGGAGTTTGATCCACACCTGCATTCAGTTTTATGACCCCCCATTGAGATGTTTCACCTTTCAAGACTTCCAGTTGGGCCCTCTATTAGAAGAATACTCATCTTTGATTGGTTTGCCTATCAAGAGAGAAATCCCTTTCAACCCTGAAATGGTCCCTCCCAGCAATGGAGAGATAGCAAAAGCTTTGCACCTGGAGCCTGTCCTAATTGAGCAGCATATGACCTCTAAAGCTGGGATCCCTGGATTTCATCTGGACTTCCTGATTTCTCAAGCTAGTCTGAAAGCCTCCCTGGGGGAGTGGAAAGCTGTTTGTGCTCTGTTGGCCTTAAGTGTATATGGAATTGTGTTATTTGCAGATGAGCCACGATTCATTAGCAAGAATGCCATCCATTTGTTCATCCTGAAGAACCCAGTGCCAACCTTGTTAGGAGATCTCTATTACTCAGTACATCAGAAGAATGAGAAGCAGAGGGGAAGGCTAGTAAGGTGTTGTGCTCCATTATTTCATGCTTGGCTTCTTAAGCACCTGCCCAGGACAGATGCATTCCTAAATCCTCATCAGCAAAGCAACTGGGCTAAGAGGCTCACTACTCTCACTTCAGCAGACATCAGATGGTGTGCTCAAAGCACCAAGGGCAGAGATATCATTACAAGCTGTGGGCACTTTCCCAATGTGCCTTTAATAGGGGTCAAGGGAAGTATCAATTACAACCCTCTGCTGTTCAGGAGGCAATTAGGCTATGCACTGGTCCATACTCCCAGGGAGCAAGACTTGGTTGAGACCCTCTACTGTGAGAACAAGATTAGTCTGGTAATTGTTAGGCAGGCTGCCTGGGCCTGGGATCATGTTCAAACCAAGGGAGTCACCATTCTAGGGAAGTGCAATAATGTAGCATCAGTCCAATATTATGAGTGGTCCCATGCTAGGGCCCAATTCTCTGGAATGCCCTTTACCATAGAAGACATGCCTGAGTCATCTTCAGCACTACCCCCTGCCACCATCAGTTTGGAGGAGTTTGAGAGCTTGAAGGAAAGAAATAAGAAGTTAACCCAAGCCTTGCAGAAGACCCTCAGGGAGAGGAGTGAAGGTGTGAGGGAGATTGAGAGATTGTAGAAATTGAGAGTGGAACACTTGACTAAAATTGAGAAGTCTGGAGATTATATCAACAAGTCCAAAGCTGGTGAGCAGATTTTGAAGAATGCTTGTAAAGAAGCCCAGTTTCAGAGAGCAAGGACAGACTTGTACCTGAAAGAGAGTCAGGCCAGGTGGGTCCGGATCACTGAGGCCTGTACTCTAGAAGACAAGAGAGTCTAGGACAAGATGGAGCAGATGGAAAAAGCCCTGGCAGCAGCCCAGAAGGAAATATCAGAGCTAGAAATCAGAGCTGGAGTGAAGAGGTCTAAGGACCAAAGTCAGAACAAGAAATTGACTGCAGCTGTTGCAACAAGAAACCTTCTCATCAGAGGTCTCACGGAGCATCCGGCTGATCCTGTGACCGAAGCACTTCTTAAGGAAGTTCGTGAGGATGAGTTTGGCCTTGGGGTGTGATCATTTGCTTGTTGTTATCCCTATTCCATGTACTTTTGCTTTTTTGTGATGTATTTTGACCCCTTTAAGGGCTTGTGTTGTAAAATGAACAAGTTGTATTATTTCATCTTATGTAATATATTTGTGTTGGTTTCTATCTGGGTTCACTTCAGAAGCAACTTCAACAGCATCATCTTCAAGGGTCTGGAAGGGTCAAAACTGAAGGCCAAACCGGATACCTTGAGAACAAATAAGCATAACTGCATTGCATACTAACCCTTTTGTTTGTTTTGTAGGTTTTTTTGTTCTGTTGTTACTAACCTCTGTTGTGAATCTCAGGAATTATTGCTCGCCGCCGGGTATTTCCCCTCAACAGGCCACACAGGTACCCAACTAGAAACAACCTTCCGGGAATTCAGATGGATCAGATGCAGCAGGACCTTACGGAGGTCAGAAACCAGATGGCCAACGAAAGGTTGGAGATGAGAACTCAGATAACACAGTTCATGGAAGTAATGAACAATTTAGCTCAAAGCCAGGAGAGGCTCAGAGCCTTGGTAGAAGGGAGGAATCAAGATGAGCCCCATGTGGGGACTGCCGGCACAAGTAACAATGAACGGGTGCAACCCCATGTTAACCCTCCTGTGTTTGGCCCACATCTACATCCTGAGACCAACATCCCTGTCAATATACCAGGGACTGCCACAGCAGGGAGGGTACTACAGGAAGACCCTCAAGAAGACCAGTTCACAGTAATGGGTGCTGGGGAAGAGGCTTACGATAGACGGTTGGATGAAATAGCTGAGAAGTTGAGGTCCTTAGAATCTCAAAATTCTTTGGGCTTCGACGTCATGGACATGGGTTTGGTAGACGGGGTCAGGATCCCCCATAAGTTCAAGCCTCCTTGTTTCGAAAAGTATAATGGGACTTCATGCCCCCGGACTCATCTACAATCATTTCTGGGAAGGCTGAAGGCCTATACAATGGATGAGAAATTGTGGATGTTCTATTTTGAAGATAGCTTGACTGGAGCTTCGAGGGAGTGGTATTCCCATCTGACAAGAGCAACAATTAGATGCTGGAAGGACCTGGCAGAGGCCTTCATCAGACAGTATCAATACAACTTAGACATGGCACCCAACAGGACTCTCCTAATGGGAATGTCACAGTCGTCAAGGGAAAGTTTCCGAGAATATGCCCAGAGATGGAGGCAATTGGCTTTTGCCGTTCAACCACCAATGTCTGAGAGAGAAATGGCAGACATGTTTATGAACACTCTCCAGGGAACGTATATTGACAGGTTGGCTGCTTTCTCTTCCACTAGCTTCGCAGATGTTGTTATAGCTGGGGAGAGAATTGAAAGCCTGTTAAAAATGGGTAAGATCTCTGATAACGATGCAAGCTCGTCCAGTAGTACAAGAAAGCCTTTTGCAGGCCCGAGAAGAACTGGCGAGACCAATGCCATTATCACCAACAGGGGTAGGCCCCAATATGTTCAGAGGTCAATAGCAGCAGTCACTATCCCTGCTCCAGCACATCCTCAGCCAGTCTATCAACCTCCGCAACAAAACTTCCAACAACAACCCCAGTATCAGCAGAATCAATATCCTCCAAGAAACTACAACAACAACAACTCCAACAACAACAATCAACAGAGGCCATTCCAACAGAGGCCATCCCAAGCTAACAGAGTGATCGACCCGATCCCAATGCCGTATGCTGCCTTGCTGCCACAACTTCTGAAACTCAACCTAGTTGAGCTAAGAACGTTGGCACCTCCGGATCCCAACAGTTTACCAAGGAACTATGACTCTAATGCTAGGTGTGCTTTTCATTCAAACGCACCTGGTCACAGTACAGAAAAATGCAGGGCTCTGCATATGAAGGTACAAGACTTGGTAGACTCCAAGGCTCTGAATTTTGCACCTCCGCCCAATGTCAATAAAAACCCTATGCCAAACCATGGTGGTCCCCGAATTAACGCTATTGAAGAAGACCAACCGTCTTATTTAATAACTAGTGTGGATCAGATCAGGACACCATTGGTGGAAATCAAAGCTCAACTCCGTGAAAACCAAATATTTCCGGGGTGTGAACTAGGGTGTCCCTATTGCAATATTTCATGGAATGGGTGTGAGGACCTGAGGAATGGCATTGACAGCCTTATTCAGAGTGGCCTACTACAGATCACTACATCATTTCCGACAGATCCGACAACTTCATCAACAACGGTTCCAGAACCTCCTACAAATGCAGCAACTATTGTTCCCGACAATTCACCAGCAACACCGACAAGTACTTCATCTGTCCTCCCAAATGATCAGTTTTCAACAGTTTCTCCTGCTACAACTTCAGCTTCATTCCATTTCGAATCTCCATCAACGACAACAACAGTCCTTCCAACAACACCTCCTGCAACACCAGCGATCAATCATGAAGATGTCTCTACTGTTACCATATTCTACGATCCTGAAAATAACTCCGCCTACCATTCAGAAGGTGCTGCTCCCGCCAGAGCACCAGTAACAATCTTTTATGATCCACAAACAATTACAGTCCCTTCAGCAGCAGCAATCAGTCCAGTCACTATCACGGTGCCTGGACCAGTACCATATGAAAGCAATAGGGCCATCCCTTGGCACTATGGCTCTGACGTATACTGCGAAGGAAAAAGAATCACTCTTGAAACATCAGCACCTGCACCACAAGTAGATAATGTGGGGGGAGGCGGAGGCTTCACTCGAAGCGGACGTCTCTTTGCTTCACAAGTTCAAAGACCTACTGCCGAGGCAGAAGCTGCTGCCAAGGCAAAAGGAAAAGGCCCGGTGCAGGAAGATCCAGCTGCCAAAGAAGCCCTGAAGACTCCATTTGATCAGGAAGTTGATGAGTTCATGAGAATCATCAAAAAGAGTGATTACAAAGTTGTGGATCAGCTTCATCAGACGCCGTCCAAAATCTCTATCCTCTCACTGCTTATGTGCTCCGAAGCCCATCGGAATGCACTACTTAAGGTCCTGCACGCAGCTTACGTGCCTGAGGAGATTACTGTCAACCAATTGGAAACCGTGGTTGGAAATGTTACTGCTAGCAATGGGCTAGGGTTTACCAATTCTGACCTGACAGTGGATGGCCGCAACCACAACAAAGCCTTGCACATAACCATGGAATGCAAAGGAGCTGTCCTTTCTCATGTGCTGGTGGACACAGGTTCTTCCCTGAATGTCTTACCAAAGAAGGCTCTGGTGAAGTTAGAATATGATGGATTGGCATTGAGACCCAGCAACCTGGTGGTAAGAGCCTTTGATGGTTCTAAGAGATCGGTTCTGGGAGAGATCGAGCTACCTGTGACAATTGGCCCACAGACCTTTAAAACTATCTTTTATGTGATGGACATCCAGCCCGCCTACAGCTGTTTGTTGGGTAGACCCTGGATTCACGCCGCCGGCGCAATAACGTCTACCCTTCACCAAAAGTTAAAATTTGAGTGGGAAGGCCAAGTTGTCACAATCTGTGGAGAGGAGGACATTTTTGTCAGCCACCTGGCAACATATAAGTACATTGAAATGGATGGGGAGATCCATGAAACAATGAGCCAGGGGTTTGAAGCTTTGAATGTGCATGAGGCATCTGCTGTATCTGGTACTCCAATGTCATCATACCAACAAGCCCGGAAGGTTGTTGAGGAAGGAACTGCCCAAGGCTGGGGCAAACTGCTGTCGGTGGAGAAAAAAGAAGACAAGTTTGGGTTGGGTTACAAACCAACTCAACATCAAGCAAAGGCTGCTGCAGAGCCAGGTTTTGTCAGTGGGGGGATGCTCACCCCCGATGCTATCAACTGTCTGGAAGACGAGCTGGAAGAGGAGCGCAATCTGGAGAATTGGATTCGTCCAAAGATCCCGGGGAGCAGTGTCTCGAACTGGTCTTCCCAGGAAATTATAAGAGTTACTCATGCAGAGTAATTATTATTTCCTGTATTTTTATAGCATGCATCAAAGTCTTGCATCTTGCCCAAGATAACAGGACTCATTTTGTAATCAGGGCCATCTGTACTTTTGTGCAAACAAGATTAAATTAATGAAATATCAGACATCTTTTTGCAAACGAGTCTTTTCTTTTCTGCTCACTGTTTTTCCATTTTTCTTTTTGTACAAAAATAAATGGCGGTGTTTTCAAAATGATAACTTCATTTCACTTTTTTCTAAAGCAAGATTAAAATCAATCACTAAAATGAACAAACTTAACCCTTGCAGAGAGTGCCCTCCAGACTGCACCGACAACAGCACGGCTATGACATCGTATGACTTTGACAATCCAATCAATCAAGCTGATGAAGGGGTTGATGAAGAATATGAGCTTCCTGAAGAGCTAGCCAGGTTGTTGAGACAAGAGGAAAAGGTCATTACCCCTCACCAGGAAGAGGTTGAAGTGATTAATCTTGGTACAGACGAAGACGTGAAAGAGGTTAAAATAGGGGCCTGCCTGCAAGACTCAGTGAAGAGACAACTGATAGATCTGCTTCAAGAGTATGTTGATGTGTTTGCTTGGTCGTATCAAGATATGCCAGGGTTGGATACCGATATAGTTGTGCACAAGCTGCCTTTGAGAGAGGAGTGTCCACCAGTCAAACAGAAGCTGCGCCGAACTCGCCCAGACATGGCTATGAAAATCAAGGAAGAGGTACAAAAGCAATGGGACGCCGGGTTCCTTGCTGTGACTAGCTACCCGCCGTGGGTTGCTAACATAGTACCTGTGCCTAAGAAGGATGGCAAAGTAAGAATGTGTGTTGACTACCGGGATCTGAACAGAGCCAGCCCGAAGGATGACTTCCCATTACCTCACATTGATGTATTGGTGGATAATACGGCTCAGTTCTCGGTATTCTCCTTCATGGATGGATTTTCGGGATACAATCAGATCAAGATGTCACCTGAAGACATGGAGAAGACAACATTCATTACACCTTGGGGCACATTCTGTTACAAGGTGATGCCATTCGGACTGAAGAATGCTGGTGCAACATATCAACGGGCTATGGTGACATTATTCCATGATATGATCCACAAGGAAATAGAATGTTATGTGGATGATATGATCGCCAAGTCCCTTACAGAGGAAGATCACCTGGTGAATCTGCTGAAGTTGTTCAAGCGTCTGAGGAAATATCAACTAAAGCTGAACCCCAACAAATGCACATTCGGGGTGCGATCCGGTAAGCTGCTGGGTTTTATTGTGAGCGAGAAAGGGATTGAGGTTGATCCTGATAAAGTCAAGGCTATACAAGAAATGCCTGCACCGAGAACTGAGAAAGAAGTTCGAGGGTTCTTAGGTCGATTGAACTACATTTCGAGGTTCATATCTCACCTTACAGCAACCTGTGAACCCTTGTTCAAGCTGTTAAGAAAGGAACAAACGGTCAGGTGGAACGAAGATTGCCAGAAGGCTTTTGACAAGATCAAAGAATATCTGCAAGAACCTCCAATCCTTATGCCTCCAGTTGAAGGAAGACCTCTGATTATGTACTTAACAGTATTAGAAGAGTCAATGGGGTGTGTACTAGGTCAGCATGACGAGTCTGGTCGAAAAGAGTATGCAATATACTACCTAAGCAAAAAGTTTACCGACTATGAACAACGTTATTCACTGCTCGAGAAAACTTGCTGTGCTTTAGCGTGGGCTGCTCGCCGACTGAGACAGTATATGTTGACCCACACTACCCTATTAATCTCAAAAATGGATCCAGTTAAGTACATTTTCGAGAAGCCAGCTCTTACCGGACGGGTTGCAAGATGGCAGATGATTCTCACAGAATACGACATACAGTACACTTCTCAGAAAGCCATCAAAGGCAGTGTACTATCTGAATATCTTGCTGAGCAACCCATTGATGACTACCAGCCTATGAGGTTTGACTTCCCCGATGAGGACATCATGTTCATTAAAGCAAAAGATCACGAAGAGCCTATTCACACTGAAGGGCCTAACCCGGAGGAAGAATGGACTATGATGTTTGATGGGGCTGTTAACATGAATGGTCGCGGTATTGGTGCAGTACTCATCACACCTAAAGGAGTCCACATGCCTTTCTCGGCAAAACTCACTTTCAACTGCACTAACAACGAAGCTGAATACGAAGCTTGCATTATGGGTCTTGAGGAAGCCATTGACCTCAGGATCAAAACTTTGACTGTATTCGGAGATTCAGCTTTGGTAGTCAATCAAACCAACGGGAAATGGTACACCCACCAAGATCATCTGATACCTTACAGGGATTATACAAGGAGGTTATTGACTTTCTTCACAACAGTCAAGCTTGAGTATATCCCTCGGGACGAGAATCAGTTTGCAGATGCTCTGGCTACCATTTCATCCATGATCAAAGTTCAAACGGCTAACTTTGTACCCCAGATTTCAGTGTCTAGACTTGATAGACCAGCATATGTATTTGCAGCGGATGTTGTAAAAGATGATAAGCCTTGGTTCCACGACATTAAAAGCTTCTTGGAGGATCAAACATACCCACCTGGGGCGTCTTCCAATGATAAGAAGACTTTGAGAAGGCTTGCTGGTAGTTTCTTCCTGAACACCGATGGGTCTTTATATAAACGGAACTTTGATATGGTACTCCTCAGATGTGTTGATAAGACAGAAGCAGATTTGTTGATGCATGAAGTGCACGAAGGATCTTTTGGTACCCATGCTGGAGGACATGCAATGGCTAAAAAGTTGTTAAGATCAGGTTATTATTGGATCACAATGGATGCAGACTGTTGTGCCTACGCCAGAAAATGCCACAAATGCCAGATCTATGCAGATAAGGTGCATGTGCCTCCCAATCCTCTGAACATAATGTCTTCACCATGGCCCTTTGCTATGTGGGGCATTGATATGATTGGCAAGATTGAGCCAACTGCTTCAAATGGTCACAGATTTATCCTGGTCACCATCGACTATTTCACCAAGTGGGTTGAAGCAGCCTCATATGCAAATGTTACAAGGCAAGTGGTAGCCAGATTTCTGAAGAGAGATATCATCTGTCGGTATGGAGTGCCCGAGCGAATCATTACTGATAATGGTTCCAACTTAAACAACAAAATGATGGCAGAGCTGTGTCGGGACTTCAAGATCCAACATCACAATTCTTCTCCTTACAGGCCAAAGATGAACGGCGCTGTTGAGGCAGCAAATAAGAATATCAAGAAGATTGTGCGGAAGATGGTAATCACCTACAAAGACTGGCATGAAATGCTACCGTTTGCCTTGCATGGGTACCGCACGTCAATCAGAACGTCCACTGGGGCAACACCTTATCAGCTTGTATATGGTATGGAAGCAGTCCTACCTGTTGAAGTTGAACTACCCTCGTTACGGGTATTAATGGATGTTAAACTGAGTGAAGCAGAATGGGTTCGGTCCCGATTCGAACAATTAAGTCTGATCGAAGAGAAAAGATTGGCTGCAATCTGCCATGGGCAGTTATATCAGAAGAGAATGAAGAAGGCCTTCGATCAGAAAGTCAGGCACCGAGAGTACCAAGTGGGAGATCTTGTGCTGAAAAGAATCCTCCCTCCTCATACAGACCACAGGGGCAAATGGACTCCAAATTATGAAGGACCATTCGTTGTAAAGAAAGTTTTCTCTGGTGGGGCACTGATGCTCAGCACCATGGATGGTGAAGATTTCCCATCCCCTGTGAATTCAGACGCAGTTAAAAAATACTTCGCATAAAATGAACCGCTGGACATAAAAACAGAATGTAAGTCCAGGCAAAAATAGGGCATCCCGGCGAGTCAAAAACAGAATAAAAGACTCGGGCAAAAGAAAGGGAAAATGAATAAAAAATGTACACCCGCTGAGTTGAAAAGCCGCATTGGACAGCTCAGGCAAAAATGGGTATCCCGATGGATTGAAAACCCGAAAGGGCGATCCATGCAAAATAAGGGAACAAGCGAACAACTGCATTCTGAATTCGTCTGTATCACCTACAACTTGGTAAGCTCCGAAGGATCAAGCTTCAATCAGAATCAACTCTCTCCAGAAAGCAAGACGAGAAGAACGTCATTGTCATACGAGTCATAGCAGAAGAGTAAGCTCCTTGAAAGCCTCGTCAGCATCGCCAGCATTTTGTTTCTCAATTTGTAACAGTCTCTTCATTCCAGGAGATATGTTCCCTTGACTGTATCTTGCCAATTCAGGGCACATGAATTAATAAAATCAGATTTTCGGTCATGTTTCGTTTTTTACATTTATGTTTTGCAAAGAGTTGTCTGATATCTCTAAAAATACAATTGCATAAGTACAGATGCCTTTATCTAAAAATAAAAACACATGCTTACAGGGAATGTGATTATTCTCGAAAGTACTTAACTCCTTTGACGGAATTCAGTGAAGGATACCTCGGGACCTTTTGTGCGTTTCCTTATCTTTGCAGGATTGCAGGTATCCAGAACGCAACCTGGGGCATGCAAGTTACGTCTCAGCAAGTTGGCGAATCATTATCAACTCGGTCTATCTTCCACGTGGCACTGGAGAGTGCCCACTTCCCCAGCAAAGTTGCCAAATCAAACAGGCTTAACACTCAGGATATTTTCTCCCCAGCCGAGTTGCCTCCCTTTGCTCTCCCCAGCTGAGTTACCAACAGCATTCCCCAGTTGAAGCACCAACCATTCTTCCTCAGCAGAATGAAAGAAATCAGGGAATCATCTCCCCACAGAATCCCCAGCCTCTATTCAGAAGAGCAACGCACAGAGAAGTCACAACAGAGTACAGAAAGCTTCTACAAACCCCAGCTGGGTCCCGTATTATAAGGATATGTTAATCAGTGACCTATATCCCCAAGCAGATGCTTCATCAGATCTACCAATGATCTCATCCCCAGCTGGGATGTTCACTTCAAGCAGATCAACCAGGGATCTTCGCAGCACTGGGATCCGAATCCCGGATCGGTGCCTCTTTGCATAATCATGGCATTCGCATCATACTATCCCCTCAGAGCGTAGCATTCCGTCTAATACGGAGCATTACGGCAAAAATCAAACATATAGCATAATCATAAGCCATGCTATGAATTAGCGCTTGTGAATAATAACCGTTCATCATCATTGTACAGAAAAACTCCCACCAGAATCCCAGCAAAAGCAGTTGCCTCACAAATTAGCAAACACCATATATACACTTTTGGACACCCGTCCGTGTCAAATCACCAGCAAAAAGCCAAAGACATCCTCTTTGCACTCACATATACTTATATATACACTTTCTCGACACCCGTCCGTGTCATATCCCCAGCGCAGTCGTTTACACTTTTACAACCCATACACTTGTTAATATTATACTTTTCTCTCTTGACACTCGTCCGTGTCACTCTCCTCAGCAGATAAACACTCATCTATACATTATATATACTCACTACTCATGGTACACTTATACAGATACTCGTCTGTATCTTGTATACATCATCACTCATATCCCCACAGATTCGACAGTAGTCCTTGTTCTTTGTTAACCAGTTGGTACTCGTCCGTATCATCATCTCAGAACATTGCGTCTAGTGTTTGTTTCTACATGATGCTCGTCCGTATCATAAGTCTTAAGGATGCTCGTCCGCATCTTTAATCCATACACCGTGTCAAACACTTGTGTCTTCTTGAATATAGATGCTCGTCCGTGTCTACTATTCCCCCAGAAGAGTCCTTTCAGATGCAACACTCGTCCGTGTTCTTTGTTAACCAGTTGATACTCGTCCGTATCATCATCTCTGAACATGTGTCAGCTTGTTTCTACATGATACTCGTCCGTATCATAATCTTAAGGATGCTCGTCCGCATCTTTAATCTATACATAATACCAAACACTTATACTTTCCTTTCTTGGTTGTGAACGCTCGTCCGTGTTCACTATATCCCCAGTAGATCACCAACAAAGCATCTTCTTTTATCTGACACTCGTCCTGTGTCATGATAACCCTGAGAGCAGCCGTACCCTGCTGAGTGGTCGTCCTCCACTTCTTGATGGTCGTCCTCCATCATGCTCATCCGATGGCCGTCCCCATCGTTGATTTTTAGCAGCCGTCCCCTGCTAGGTGGTCGTCCTCCACCTTTTGATGGTTGTCCTCCATCATGCTCATCCGATGGTCGTCCCCATCGTTGATTTTAGCAGCCGTCCCCTGCTAGGTGGTCGTCCTCCACCTCTTGATGATCGTCCTTCATCAACTTTATCCAATGGCCGTCCCCATTGTTGATTTTGGTTATCTGACATTCGTCTTATGTCATGATAAACCTTGAGAGCAGCCGTACCCTGCTGAGTGGTCGTCCTCCACTTCTTGATGGTCGTCCTCCATCATGCTCGTCCGATGGCCGTCCCCATCGTTGACCTTTTCTATCCGATGGCCGTCCCCATCGTTGATATTTTCGGCAGCCGTACCCTGCCAGGTGGTCGTCCTCCACCTTTGATGGCCGTCCCCATCATATTTCTTTTATACCCAACAGAGCAGCCGTCCCCTGCTAGGTGATCGTCCTTCACCTTTGATGGCCGTACCCCATCATCTGTTTATTTCATTTATTCTTTAACCCGATGGCCGTCCCTGTCGTGGTCCCTTTTTCCTTTTTAGCCCGATGGCCGTCCCCATCGTTGGTTATGTTACCTACTTTATGAACCTGATGGCCGTCCCCGTCATGTTTCATCAATCCCCAGAGAATTTTACAACTTTATCTCGATGGCCGTCCCCATCACGATATCTTACTTTTTCCAGCTAGTCGGCCGTCCCCGTCTTAGCTCTACCTGTTATCCCCAGCATGACGGCCGTCCCCGTCATCGCTTTACTTCACATTTACCCCAGCATGTCGGCCGTCCCCGTCATTGCTCTTTACCCAGCAGTCGTCCTCTGCTCGACGGTCGTCCTCCGTCGCCCACACTTTACAATATACTTTATTTCCCTTTTACAATCTATATCCCTTTTCTTCTTCATTCTGTGAGTGCAAATTTTGGACTGTCTTTGGTATTCAACCACAAGTTATCTTGTTTGCCTGTTAAGCCGTCGCTTACATCCTGCACAGCTAACTCGTGTTTGAATAGGGGCAGCTGTAAACACCCCAAATTTGCCCTCACCCATTCACACCATGGCTTGTGATCATCCTCATATGCATAAACACAATCATATCATCTCACATCTCATTTTTGATCCACTGCATAGTTTCTAAGGCATCTGCACCTAGGGTTTGTGATCTGAGCAATCCCAAAGCCTCTTGGGCCACTCCAAAGGCCACCAATCAACTCAAAGTGGTCCATGTGTGTTCATATATCATATTCCATCTCCTCAAAATCAAAAATGCAGAGGAATCACAAGAACTAGGGTTGGAGTGGATGCAGAGCCAGGTTGAACTGCACAGTTGACTGAAAATTAGGGTTTTGGTTTCAGAGGCCATAACTCCAATTTTTTTGGTCATTCTTGTTTCCATTGATCTCTATATGGTATAGGGAGTATGCATATCAATTTTCATGAAGAAATTCCATGGGGAAGTCATCTGATCAAGAGTTGACTTTCTGGACAAGTCAGTGTAAAATCAGGGCATCTGAGGCCCCCAATGACCCAACCAATGGGTGATCTTCATCATTTTGAGTGTATATGATCTTTATTTGATCATGGAAGAAGGTTGAAGTTCATAGAAATCAAGAATTTAGGGTTTTTGCAAATGTTGACTTTTTGGGCATAGTTGACTTTTCAAGAATGCATCATTTTAGGTCATTTTTCAAGCCATGATTCTTGATCCAAAAAGGCTTCAAATGGAAAAACTTTGGTCATGAAAGTTGTAGATCTCATCTTTCCCTTTTCAAAAAGTACAAGAACATGATCAAACTCTTCTTGAATCAAAAGTTATGACAATGCAAAGTTGGCAAAAATCACTTATTTTCAAGATATGCACCAAGTGTGAAAATTGCCAAATCATGTGCTAAGTCAAATTGCAACTTCTAATTGGTATCAAACCAGCACATAGACATTCTCTAAGCCCTAAAAATCAGATTTGGACCAAGAATGCCTATGGTTTATGTTTGGTTAGGCAAAGGAATCACATGTGAAACAAAGTTACAACAAGTTGCAAAACTCATGATCATGCTTCCTACAACTTGCAGCCTTGGATGCTGAGCTTTGCTAGGCCTCTCCCTCACTCTTGCTGCGCCAGCCCATGCCTTGTACTTGCCTAGACCATGAGCCATACTTCTCTTACACATTATTTGACTTTTTGCAAAAGGCAACTTACCAATCAATAAAGCACATGTCCAATCAACTGACCAATGAGAGAGAGTTATGTGGACAATTTGCAAGCCATTTCATGTAAAAAAGCCAGCCTGAAACATCCTCATTGATCACATTCACACAAACACTCCCAATTGCAACTTGCTTCGAATCTGCCTACACAGCCTGCAAACACTTCAACTATCTTCACCATTCAACTCACCTCGCTCCATAGACCACCCAGCACCAAGAACCCAAGCTTGAAACAGCCTGAACATCTCACTGCCATCTCTCACTCCATTTTGCAGTTTCATTCGAAACTCTTACCATAGCTCACAAACACACAAACAAACACTCCAGACCTTCTCCATTCATCCTCAGGATCACAAACCATCATTCACAATGGCCTGAAACCTCCAGAAACACCATTGCCATTTCTGATCAAGCTTGAGCAGGAGCTTTCGAATCTCATTATCCAGCCAACACAAACTTCTTTTGAGCATTCAAACATCTTCTGGGGATCAAGTGGAGTGGATTGCACAAGGAGAAGTGGCCAGAAAGTCCTCAAACTGAAAGCTCCAAATCTCAGGTAGCTCGAAAATTATTTTTCCAGAAATCATTTTTCTTGTTACAAACTTGTTCTTTGTGTTGTCCTGATCATGAATATGTCTTTGGTTTTGAAAATGGTTTTGATTTGAGTATTTAATTTGTTTCTGAAGCTTGCGTGCCCTAGTTCTTATTCCTTTCGATTCAGCTTGTTTAGGAAGAAGAAATGTGTTTTGAGGGAGGGGTTTGATTCGTGAGAGGTTGAGGAACATTTCCATGGCTTTAGATTTCATTTTAGTGACCTAGGGAAGAATTTGGAAGTTTTCAGGGGAGAAGGTCACCGGAGAAGACGACCGGAGCTCGTCTCCGGTGACCTGAAAGTCATTAATATGTGATTAGGGTTAGGGCTCCAGGTTTGAATTTCGGGCGTTGGATGAGTTGACTGAGTCTCTTCCCGCGCGCATCCAATGGCCCAGATCTTGTCATTAGTCTTAATTAGGTTAATTTATTTAATTAATTAAGATTAACCCAGTTTAAATGTGAACCACTGGATCTGGCGCGAAGTCAATGGTCTTTCCCCCAGATCAGATCCTGGCCTTTCTTTCTGTTTACTTTCTTTTTATTTGATTTTTATTTCGTTTTTATTTCAATTAACTTGCATAATTATTTTAAAATAGCAAAAAATACATAAAAATTATGAAACTTTTTCCTCTGAGTTTTAATAATTTTTATGACACAAAAATATTTTTATTTTATTTTTATCATTTTAAAAAGTATTTTTAAATATTTAAAAGATTATTTTTAATTGATTGATGGGAATTAATTAATTAAAAATACTTTTAGGTATTTAAAAATTACGAAAAAATTCATGAAATGTTCTAAGACATTTAGAAACATTGTCCAACCTTCAAACCAAATTTCTTTTTTGATCTTGATGCATTTTAAGAATTTTTCATTGAATTAAATCATATTTTGTGCATTATTTTGATCATGGATTCAAAAATTCATTTCTGCCTATTGGAGAAGGTTTGGACATTGATTCTTTTTGCTTTGTTTTGTGTTTAGCATATAGTTTCCAAGATAAAATGGCCATGATTTGATCTTGCATTTTCCATTTGTTTGGCATTTCTTTTGTTAAGAACCCTAAAAAATCCCAATAACTTAGGAAATTCATATCTTGAGTTTGGCTAAGAGTTGAGAGTTCCCCTTTGGGCAGTGGTTCATTATAGGTTTAGGGTTTCTTTGGGTGCCATTTTCCATTTTTTATCTTAAGGTTTGCTTCTGTTTTGGGTTTTTGTTTGATGTTTGATTCATAAACCCTAATTTGGGCTTTCTTTTGCATCCTTCTTGCATTTCCTTGCATAACTTAACTTGTCATTGCATTTTGTGCATTCTTGTGATTCATTTGACATCTTAAGACATTTAGAAAGCATGTTTGACCATTGCATTACATATTTGCCATGTCATTTGTCTTGTATGATTCATAACTTTTCATGTTCATTCATGCTCCTTAACTTGCATCATTTGCATTCATAATCCTGTATGAACATCTCCATGCCTTGTCTCATGTTTGCAGCACCTCATAACATCATAATCATCATCAACATGCTTCTGGTTTTGTCTAGCATCATGCCATTTCATCTCATCTTGCATTGCATTGCATTTCTTTCTAACATTTCAGGTGGTAAGTGAACTTGAGAAGTGAATTTGCCTTCACTTCTCATAACTTTTCTTTTCATCTCTCTTGCATCCATTGTTGCATTTCTATTTGTGTTTGAGATTGAGCTTGCTCATTCTTGTTCCTCCCACCTTCTTTCTTCAAGTGACTTGACTTCTTGAATGAAGCAAGTCACTTTGCTTCTCTTGATCTTGTTCATCTGCTTCCTGGTGGCTCCTTTGAAGATTTGTTCTTGAAAACCTCACAAACCTTAGGACCAACCAAGCATGATAATGAATTAGGGTTTTGATTAGTCTCCCCTTATAGTTTTACCTTTGTGTCTCTCTTTGAGTCTTCTCTTCTCATCTCATAATCAGAGACTAAACCCTAAAGGCTCTAAGACTTTGTGGTTAGGGTTATGCCTGCATCCTTCTCTTAGGATGGAGTGTATAATTTTAATCCTAAGTATTAAACCCTTAATGTGTTTAAATCTCTTAATCAATTCACATAATAATCATCAAGACATCACACTTGTAACTTGGGCCTTGCATTAGGGTTCTAATTCTTCCTTAATTGGTTAAGAAGGACTAACCCTAGTGTTAATGGACAAGTCCCCCTCAAGTTGTCTTACAAATCATAAAAAACACTTCATCATCATATCATTAACTAAAATCCACTTAATAAAGGCTTTGTTTTGTCATGAGTTTAATCCCTAATCATGGATTAAGTTGAGGAGCTTTCCTCAGCTTAAACATTCTCATCTATCATCCTTCTTTTAGGATGGTGTAATGAGTCTGTTTAATCCCTGATTATGGCTTAACCTCATTACTTAACACTAAACAAAAACCACAAAAACATCTAAATAATCACAAGTAGGTTAATGATCTTAATCCTACACCAAAGGTGATTAAGTGTGAGAATCTGACTTCACACTTAAGGCATTCTCATTACCCCTAATCAGAGGGAAGATGTGATGAGTTTACTAAATCCATTGGTTTAGGTTTAAGCTCATTATCTTATGACAAACTTTCGAAAGCAATAAAAGACTGAAAACACAAAAACAAACAATAATCGTCTCCTCCGGGATTCTTTTCTCATCACCTTCACTCATAAACGAGAACTTGCTTCTTCCGTCTAATGCAAGACAGTTAGCACCTGAGCCAGACAGGTCATACACTTGAGCATAGACAAGTAAGCAGTTCACAAGTCAATTCATCTTTCAGTCTCTTTGGGTCGAACTACGGTGTTCTGACTTCCTCATTGCACGAGAGGATACGTAGGCATAGCTTAACAGTTATCGAACAAAAGTCTCTGTACATTCCCCCTCTTTCCAGCTCATTTCTTTAAGCCTCATAATCTTGAGCAATTCATTCTCATTCTTACACTGACACTTTCATACTTCACATCACTTATACACTTCATTTCTTTTACACTGACACCTGTACATTCTTTTCCAGCTATTTTACACACAAATTGCACTGACACCACCCCTTTATAACACAAATCTTTTAAGCGTGGATCCCGTCGAGTACGACGGACAATCTGGGTGCTAATACCTTCCCAGGTTGTAACCAACCCCCTTTCTCAGTCTCTCTGGTTCGCAAACCGTCTTATCCATCTCTTTCTAGGTCTATGCAGCATTGCCTTTCCTCCGGGATAAAAATGCCTAGCTGGCGACTCTATTCATCTCCAGTGAGTTCACGGCTGTGTGTTCTCACTGTTCCTTTCGCCGACCGTTCGCGCTTGTACCTGGATGAAAATCTTCGGGAGCGACACATTCTCCCAAAGAGGCCTTCAGGATGGCCTAAGAAATCAAGAAATCTAAGTGCAAACCAGGGATCCCAGCCTTTGTTGTCATATTCTGCTCAATCAAAATAGGCTCCAGGTACAGTGCTTTTGCTACTTCTCCATTGCTGGGAAAAGTCATCTCTGGGTTGAAGGGGACACCACCCCTGACAGGTACTCCAATCAATGATGAAAACTCCTCCAGCAGAGGTCCTAGCTGAAAGCCTGAGAAAGTGAAGAATCTCAAAGGAGGGTCATAAAACTGTAGGCAGGCGTGGATCATACTCCTCTGAGAAGGGTCTAGGTCCATAACCATATCAAGGATACCTCTATAATGCTCTCTGAATAATGGGATGTGGCCAGGGGTGATAAGTGACTGGACCTGCCTGATACCAGTCAACACAGGCTCAAAGAAATGATATGATATGTTGCTCTTCCTGGGTGTAGCCATGACTGCTGATGAAGAGCTGAAGACAAGTGCTGATGAAGATCAAGACTGGTACTGGAGATGAGCCACTGATAGGCTAGTGCTGGTGATGAAGGCAGCTGAAGCAGACAACTGATGAAGATAGCTGAAGCTGATAACTGATGAAACAGAGGTCTATGCAGATGAAGGGGTCAAAACCAAGCCAGATATAATGTGGATACCCTGAAAAACAAATAAACAAATGTTAAATGATGCAAATGATGAGTATGCAAATGATATGCAAGGGTTTGTGATCAAGCTGGATCTGATTATCTGTCTTGATATAAGTCCAAGTATGTTCAAGAAGTCCAGATGGAGGTTCAGAAATCCAGTAACCAAGGTGGGGGACTCAAATAAAGAGTCACATATCCAGGGTTAAATCACAAGAACTGTCCAAAGTGAGGTACTCTTAATCAAACAAGTAACAGGGTATGATGTGGCCAAAGGTACCTGCAAACCTGTAAACAGCCCAACCCCCTCACAGGTAGTGTTCTAAAACAAGGATCCTCAGACTTGGATCAGTTATGAGAAGTGTAAACACTTCTAACCCAGAGGTACAGTGTTTACAATAACCATAAAAGATCCTCCTCTAATTCACCTCAGTTTCTGAAGGTCACAATAAAGGTCATCCAGACTTAGCAGGCTTCCCAGATAGCCCTAGCACTACAGGAAATCTGTAGCACAGAGTTCTCAAGAAGAAACCCACATCTGAACCGTGTTTCATATTCCCGCACCAGACCGAAATGGAATGGGAAAGAACATGAACCACTCTAGCCTAGGTGTCACTCAGGTCCCAGGTATAGGACCTTAAACTCTCAATGAAACCCCACCCACCAAAACAGAAACCAGATCCAGCAATGATAATGACAGTATGAAATATGTGAAACTGTAAAGGGAAGCCATAAATAAAGTTGTACATAAAGCAATAAATAAAGCAACTATATAAACACAATTAGCACATAACACCCCAGTAAACACAAATACAACAAGCGCTAGGAGGAACCTACAAAAAGAACTAGAAGCCCTGGTTATAATATAAGGCTCCCCAGCAGAGTCGCCAAGCTGTCGCTCCCACCTGATGACACAGGGGCCAAGAGGGGTACAGACGCGAACGGTCGGCGAAAGGAGAGAGAACACACAAGGGTGAACTCAAAAGACAAGAGTCGCCAGCTAGGCATTTTTATCCCGAAGGAAAGGTAATGCTGCATAGACCTAGAAAGATATGGATAAGACGGTCGCGAACCAGAGAGACTGAGAAAGGGGGTTGGTTATAACCTGGGAAGGTATTAGCACCCAGATTGTCCGCCGTACTCGACGGGATCCACGCTTAAAAGATTTGTGTTTTAAAGGGGTAGTGTCAGTGCAATCTGTGTATCAAAGCTGGAAATAATGCAAGTGTCAGTGTAAAATAAAAGTGAAGTGAAATATGTGAAGTGTCAGTGTAAGAACAAGAGTGTAAAGCTCAAGATTATGAGGCTTAGAGGATAATGCTAGAAGGAGGGGGAATATACAGAGACTTTTGTTCGATAACTATTAAGTTATGCCTACGTATCCTCTCGTGCAATGAGGAAGTCAGAACGCCGTAGTTCGACTCAAAGAGACTGAAAGGTAAATTGACTTGTGAACTGCTTACTTGTCTATGCTCAAGTGTATAACCTGTCTGGCTCAGGTGCAAACTGTCTTGCATTAGACAGAAGAAGCAAGTTCTCGCTTGTGAGTGAATATGATGAGAAGAGAATCCCGGAGGAGACGATTATTGTTTGTTTTTATGTTTTCAGTCTTTTATTGCTTTTGGAAGTTTGTCATAGGAAAATGAGCTTAAGCCTAAAACAAGGGTTAGCAAACTCATCACATCTTCCCTCTGATTAGGGGTAATGAGAATACCTTAAGCATGAAGTAAGCACCTCACACTTAATCACCATGATGTAGGATTAAGATCATTAACCTACTTGTGATTATTTAGATGTTTTTGTTGTTTTTGTTTAGTGTTAAGTAATGAGTTTAAGCCATAATCAAGGATTTAATGGACTCATTACACCATCCTAATAGAAGGATAATAGATGAGAACATTTAAGCTGAGGAAGATACCTCAACTTAATCCATGATTAGGGATTAACCTCATGACAAAATAAAGCCTTTATTAAAGTGGATTTTAGTTAATGATAAGATGAAGAAGTGATTTTTATGGTTTGTAAGACAACTTGAGGGGGACTTGTCCATTAACACTAGGGTTAGTCCTTCTTAACCAATTAAGGAAGAATTAGAACCCTAATGCAAGGCCCAAGTTACAAGTTTGATGTCTTGATGATTATTAGATGGATTAATTAAAGGATTTAAACACATTAAGGGTTTAACACTTAGGATTAAAGTTATACACTCCATCCTAATAGAAGGATGCAGGCATAAGCTTAATCACCAAGCCTTAAAACCTTTAGGGTTTAGTCCTTGATTATGAGATGAGAAGAGAAGACTCAAAGATGACACAAAGGCAAAACTAAATGGGGGACTAATCAAACCCTAATTGTTATCATGCTTGGTTGTTCCTAGGGTTTATGAAGCTTGCAAGAGATCTTCAGAGGAACCACCAGGAAAGGAACAGATGAATGGAGAAAGAAGCAGAGAGAAGCAAGACAACTTGCTTCAATTAAGAAGACAAGTTGCTTGAAAGAAGAAAGTAAGAGATGAACATGAATGAGAAAGCTCACCCCAAAGCACAAGATAAAAATGCAGCAATGATGCAAGAGAGATGAGAAGAGATTGTGAGAAGTGAAGGCAAATTCACTTCCCAAAACAACTTACCACTTGAAAAGTTAGCAAAAGGAATGAAATGAAAATGCAAATGAGATGAAATGTCATGATGCAAACCAAAATCAGAAGCATAAACATGATGTCAATGATGCTAAGAGATGATGCAAACACATTTCCAGAGATGAGAGTGATCAAACAAACATGAAGATGCAAATGGATCATGCTTTGAACCATAAAGATTCATGAAAGTTTATGAAATGAAATGAACATATAACATGGAAAATGAAAGATGCAATGATCAAACATGATTCTAAGATGTCCTAAGATTTCTTATGAATCATGTGGATGCACAAAATGTCATGACAAGTTCTTGAATGCAAGCATGTGAGAGATGGATGCAAAGGAAGGCACAAATTAGGGTTTACATACAACATGCAATGCAAAAATTCAAAATCAGAAGCAAATGACAAGATAAAAAATTGAAAATGGGATCAAAGGAACCCTAAACCTACACAAGTTCACTGCCCAAAGGAGGGGACCTAACTCCTAACCTAGTGAAAGTTATGAATTTCTCAAGTCAATTAGGGTTTTGGGATACCTCACAAGGAAAAATGCTAAACAAATTGAAAATGGAAAATAAATTCAAACCAATTTTATCCTATAAACTACATGGTATGAAGGATGCAATGCAAGAAGAACCATCATCAAACTCTCAATGGTTAGGCATAATGGATTTTTCAAAGTTTGAACAAAAATATTGCCTTTAAATGAATTTAATTCCAATGAAAAAGGTCAAAATAGTTCAAGAACCAAAAATAAATTTGTTTTGAGAGTTGCATAATGTTTCTAAATGTTTTGAAATGCAATGTGAATTTTTTGGTGATTTTTAAATACCTAAATGCATTTTTAATTAATTAATTTCTATTAACTAATTAAAAATAAACATTTAAATGATTTAAAAATAATTTTTAATGTAAAAAATAAAAATAAAAATATTTTTGGGTTCTGAAAAATTATGAAATGCTTGACAAAAATTTTCAGAATTTTTAAATGTTTTTTACTATTTTAAATAATTCGTAAAAGTTAAATACAAAATAAATGAATTAAAAATAAAATTATGAGAAGTATGCAAGATCCATGGCTGAGATTCAAATGGTTTTGGAGGGAGTTGACTGGCGCCAGATCCAGTGGCTGTAATCCAAACTGACCAAATTAAATATAAAACCCAATTAATTATGTTAATGACGTGGATTAGGGCTTAATGGGGGTGATCTGAGCCACACAAACGCGCGGGAGTCAACCCAAGTCAAACAAATCCACGGCTCACATTCAAACTGAGCCCTAATCACCATTAATACGCTAATGACTTTCAGGTGGCCGGAAATGACCTCCGGTCATCTTCTCCGGCCACACCTCTCCCTGAAAATTGCTATCTTCTTCCCTAGGCTTCTAAAATCCAATCTCTCTGCCCAGAAATGATCCCCATACATCATACATTAAGAATCAACAAACAAACAACATTTAAAACACATCAAAAGTGAGAATCGAATCAAAACAGTTCTAGGTCAAAACATTTCAGAACATGAATACATACTCATTTCTCAACCATTTTCAAAACAAAACACATCAACATGATCAGTGAAGCATAAAGAACCATTTAGTAACTTAAAAACAAGTTTCTGGAAAAATTGTTCTTGAGCTCACCTGAACTGGAGCTTTGATCTTTGGAACTTTCTGGCTGCTTCTTTGGTCCAAGATGCCTTTAATGAACCCCCTGAGAAGCTTACAATGCTTGTTTGGAATTTCTTATGGATGGTTTGAGAGATTGATGAAGTTCTGTTCAGGAGGGGTGGAAAATCGTGTTTTATATTGTGGGCCTTTCAGAGCAAATTGATGGTTGGGAAATGATCAGAAGGCTAGGGTGAGTTGTTCTGTGGGATTTGTTTTGAGGTTTGAAGCTTGTATGGAGAGATTCAAATGAAAATGCATAAAGGGAGGTTTTTGAGAATGTTGACTTGTGGGAGAGATTAGGCTGTATTGTGTTATGTGTTGAGTCCCATTTTGTCCATGTATCAAGTTTGGATAGGTCAGAGAGTTGTTGCTGGCCTAGCTTGATTGGTATGGGCCATTTTGCATAAAGTCAACTTTTGTGTAAGAAGAGGTATGGGCTGGTTCAGTCAAGGTACAAGGGCATGGCTTGGCTCAGCTGTGATCAAGGAGAACCACGGAAATGAATTTGAGGCAATGCAGCAAGTGGATTAGGGTTTATGTGAGGTTTTGCAATTTTCACAAAGTTTGGCCCTTTTGAAGTTTCTTAAAGATTAAGGCATGAAAATGAACAATTCTTTGGTGCATTCTGATTTTTAGGTCATGGTTCATGTTTGTGTAATGCATAGAAGTCCATTTGAAGTCACATTTTGCCTTGGCATGAGGTTTTGCAACTTTGCCTCTTTGGTGTAAAACTTGAAATTATGTGATTTTGTCCAACTTTGACAAGCCATAACTTTTGATCCAAAATGAATTAGAATGAGTTCATGTACTTTTTGAAAATGGGAAGATCCATTCTACAACTTTCATGACCAAAGTTTTCTCATTTGAAGCATTTTTGAATCAAAAAGAGGAGGTTGAAAAACTTTCCCAAAATGGCAAGTTTCCATTACAAGTCACTTTCCCAAAAAGGCAACTTTGCAAATGGATTGAAATTCTTCAACTTTGTGAACTTCTAACACCTTCTATGACCAAATAAAGATCATATACATTCAAAATGATGGAGAACACCCTTTGGTTGGGTCATTGGGGGCCTCAGATGCCCTGATTTTACACTAACTTGCTCAAGAAGTCAACTCTTGATCAGATGCCTTCCTCATGGAATTTCTTCATGAAAATTGATATGCATGATCCTTATACCATATAGAGACCAATAGAAACAAGAATGACCAAAAAATTTGGAGTTATGGCCTCTTAAACCAAAACCCTAATTTTAGGTCATCTGTGCAGTTAAACTTGGCTATCACTACGCCAAAAATGTTTTTTAACAGCGCATCTTAGACAGCGCTTTTAAGAGAAAGCGCTGTATAAGGTTAAAATTAAAATAAAACACGGAAAATGTTCCAAAAAAATAATGAAAGCGCTGTCTAAGGGGGGGTCTTAGACAACGCTTTTTAAAAGCGCTGTCTAAGACCCCCCCCTTAGACAGCGCTTATAGAAAGCGCTTTTAAATATTCACCTTAGTCAGCACTTTTGATAAAGCGCTGTTTAAAGTTTTTAAATTTAAACAAAAATAAAACCATAAGCGCTGTCTAAGGGGGGGGTTTAGAAAGCGCTTTTGGAAAGCGCTGTCTAAGGCATACCTTAGAAAGCGCTGTCTAAGGCATACCTTAGAAAGCGCTTTTCCCAAAAGCGCTGTCTAAGGTCTTATTAAAATTAAAATTCAGACTTCTATTTTCGTTCTCTGTTCTTTCTGTTTTCCCTCCTAACAGCGAAAGCGAACCCTAACAGCGAAAGCGAAATCGCATACATTGTTTCAGTCATTGAAAGTGTTTGAATCGTTCGTTCTTGATTGTGGTATGTTCTTCATTTCTTCACTTTTTCATTCATTCGGTTTCAGTTCTTCTTCATTCATTCATTCGCGGTTTCAGTTCTTCATTTCTTCAGTTCTTTGGTTTCAGGCATTGCAAGTGTTTGAAGAATCGTTCATTTCTGAAAGTGTTTGAAGAATCGTTCATTACGGTATGTGTTTCAGTTTTGATTTTTTTAGGGAAATATCAGTTTTGATGTTTTTAGGGAAAAATCAGTATTTTTCATGCTATGTTTTTGGTTTAAGTTTTGATGTTTTTGGTTTACATATAACAAGATTGTTCTAGTTGTGGTTGTTTGGTTTGGGTACATTGTTTCACTTAGGATGATTCTAATTAGTTTATCAAGAAGAGTGCAAACCATCAATTTTCTGCAAGATTTTCTTCACTTTATGCTTACATCCATCACAGTGTATGTTCACTTTAAGAACAGATTTCTGAAAATATAAGGGAAATTATGATAAGTTTCATACTGAAATTATGGATGATATATATATATATATATATATATATATATATATATATATATATATATATATTAAAGTAGTTCCTCATGGATGGAAGGGAATGAGAAATGCTTCAATTTGGTGGAAAGACTTCATTAATTTAGTTTTTCTTTGAATTGATGAAAAGATTCGAGTGAGATAATATGAGATGGAAAATAGTGATATTCTATTGTTTACTTTAGTTATGAAAATGATACTACCTTAGTTATGTATTTTCGTCTGGATTGATTGTTTACTTTAATAAGTAGGAAAACCATGGATAAAACATGGATCTGTGCCGATCGAATGACCAAAGAGTACGAGAGTGGGGTTGCGGAATTCGTTAAGTATGCTGTTCAACACGCTGAAAAACCCCAGACGAATGCATTGTCCTTGCTTGCGTTGTTGTTATATTGGTAAGGTTGACGCACATGGATTGAAATCGCATTTGCTGAGGCATGGAATTGATCAAAGTTATCAGTGTTGGATATTTCATGGTGAGAAAATTAATGGGAATGTTGAATCGAGTGGAAAAAGTAATACGACCTATGCTTCATACGACAAAGACACGGAAACATATGATTGTGATCGAGTTGAAGAGATTGTAGAAGCACTGGAAGAAGATCTTCATGATTGTCCTGAAATGTTTGAGAAGATGGTAAGCGATGCAGAGAAATCGTTGTACAAAGGTTTCACTAAATTCTCAAGACTTTCTGCGGTATTAAAGTTGTACAACTTAAAGGCGGGCAATGGATGGTCGGATAAAAGTTTCACAGAGTTGTTGGCCCTTATGAGAGAAATGCTACCGGATGATAATGTTCTTCCTAATCGAACCTATGAGGCAAAAAAAATGTTGTGCTCTATTGGCATGAGCTATGATAAGATACATGCTTGTCCTAACGATTGCATTTTGTTTCGTAACGAATATGCAACGTTAACTGAGTTCCCTAAATGCGGTTTGTCTCGATATAAGAAAAGATTATCTCCCGCAAAAGTCTTATGGTATTTTCCGATAATTCCGAGATTTAGGCGCATGTTTCGTTGTGAAACCGATGCAAGACATCTTACTTGGCATGCAGATGATAGAATTACTGATGGAAAGTATCGGCATCCGGCTGATTCACCACAGTGGTCGAAGATTGATAATGATTATCCTGAGTTTGGATCAGAAGCAAGAAACCTTCGATTGGCATTATCTACTGATGGAATGAACCCACATGGTCTTCAAAGTATTTCACATACCACATGGCCTGTGATTCTTATGATTTATAACCTACCTCTGTGGCTATGTATGAAGCGTAAGTACATGATGTTATTTATGTTAATCTCTGGGCCTAAACAACCAGGTAATGACATAGACGTATACTTGACACCTCTGATCGAAGATTTAAAGATTTTGTGGGAGAACGGTGTGGAGGTTTATGATGGATATAGGAAAGAAAGTTTCAATTTGAGGGCGATGTTGTTTGGCACAATTAATGATTTTCCAGCATACGGGAATCTATCTGGGTATAGCATTAAAGGTCAACGTGCGTGTCCTGTTTGTGAAGACGGAACCGATACGATTCGATTGGAACTTTGCCAGAAGAATGTGTTTCTCGGTAATCGTAGATTATTACATTCTTAACATCACTACCGTGGGTGGAGAAAAGCATTCAATGGAGACACTGAACATCGTAGAGCTCCACCCGCATTGTCAGGTGAACAAGTTTTTGAAAAGGTGAAAGATGTGCGTACTGAGTTTGGCAAGCCTTTTGCACATAAGATTGTGAAAGGTGGGTGGAAGAAAAGGTCGATATTTTTTGAATTGCCATATTGGAAGTCTTTGTACGTGAGACATTTTCTCGATGTTATGCATATTGAAAAAAACGTATTTGAAAGTGTTATCGGTACATTACTCAATATAAAAGGCAAGTCTAAGGATGGCCTTAAAGCAAGGGAGGACATGTTAAAAATGGGAATAAGAACTGAATTAGCACCCGTGAAGAAAGGAAGACGAATATATCTACCACCTGCTGCTTTTACTTTATCTAGAAAGGAGAAAAAAAATTTGTGTAAGTCTCTGAGTGAAGTTAAGGTTCCAGAAGGATACTCATCTGATATCAGAAGACTTGTTTCTATGAAAGACCTCAAGTTGAAGAATTTGAAGACACATGATTGTCATGTTATAATGGAACATTTTCTACCGATCGGTATACGTTCTATTTTGCCAAAAAAAGTAAGAAGTTCCATAACTAAATTGTGTTTTTTCTTTAGGTCAATTTGTAGTAAGGTGATCGATCCCGAGATCTTACCAACACTACAAAAAGAGATTGTAATTACCTTGTGTGAGCTTGAAATGTATTTTCCTCCGTATTTTTTTGACATAATGGTTCATTTAGTTGTTCATCTTGTGAAAGAGACACAGTTGTGTGGACCAGCTTATATGAGATGGATGTACCCTGCTGAACGGTATATGAAAATATTAAAAGGGTACGTGAAATCCCGAAGTCGACCAGAGGGTTGTATTGTTGAATGATACATTGTTGAAGAAGCTGTTGAGTTTTGTACTGAATATTTGTCTAACGTTCAATCGATTGGACTCCCCAGAGCTCAGATTTTCGACAAAATGGAAGGTAAAAAATTAATTGGGAATAAAATTGTGACAATATCAAGGGATGAACGGGATCAAGTTCATTTGTATGTTCTGCACAATAATAATGAGGTTGAGCCATATGTTGAAATGCACAAGGATGTACTCCGAAGGTTAAATCCGAACAGAAATGAAAATTGGATAGTTATAGAGCACAATCAAAGTTTCATACAATGGTTGAAGGATCATATTTATTTGAAGCGCTCTTCAGATCCTTCTTCGGTAACAGAAAGGTTGAGATGTTTGGCATATGGTCCAAGTTTGCATGTGTTTTCTCATAGCGCATATTCAATTAATGGATACACATTTTATACCAAAGAACAAGATGATAAGAGTACTATGCAAAATAGTGGTGTCACCGTGCTAGCTGAAGCAATGCATATATCAAGTACGAAGGACTTAAACCCCAAATATGCAAATTTGTCATATTTTGGAGTTATTGAGCATATTTGGGTGTTTGATTACGAGAAGTTTCAGATTCCCATCTTTGGTTGCAAGTGGGTGAATAGTAGTGGCATACGAATGGATAAGTCTGGATTTTTGCAAGTTGATCTTACTAGGGTGGGGTACAAAGATGAACCTTTTATTCTAGCATCTCAAGCTAAACAAGTGTTCTATGTGAATGACCCGAAGAGTACAAAATGGTCTATAGTGCTTTTCTCTAACAAAGTGACTGATGATAGCGGTGTCGATCAATGTGATATTGATGTTGAGAATGAGTCATGCATTAGACGGAATGAGTTGAATAGAAATGATGAAGTTGAGGATCTTATACCGGATGAGTCATATATAAGAAACGATCATAATGAGGGAATTTGGATCAATTCATCCGTACGAATTGCTAAGAAACAAGTGATTAATATTCCAACAAAGAAAAGAAAGAGATGTTAGTGACTTAGGTAAATTATCCATGGTTTCTTTATTTTATTTTTTCAATTGTTTTGATTATAAGTTATATGTGATAATGCATGATTTCATTATATTTTTGTTTTCAATTGCTTTGATTATAAGTTATATCTGATAATGCATGATTTCTTTATTTTTTTGTTTTCAATTGCTTTGATTATAAGTTATATATGATAATGCATGATTTCTTTATTTTTTTGTTTTCAATTGCTTTGATTATAAGTTATATTTGATATTTGATGGTTTCCTTGGTTTATTACAGGTTAGACATGGCTGATGACCAACATGAGGAAGTTAGTAAAAAAGTATCCGCGGAAGAAGAAATTCGAAGAGGCATCGCAGTAATGAGAAGGGTGGTCCAAGGAAGATCTCGAGGCATCATACTAGATGTCTATTGGAGCAACCAGGGACAGCTTATAGAACCTAATGGGCATACCTTAACTAGTTTTATCGGTGCACTAGTAAGGAATGAAATTCCTATTACATGTGATGATTGGAGAAACAAAGAGCTGAATGAGTCCAAAGAAAAAATTTGGAGTGAGATAAAGGTACAATCATTTGGCCCTTAATTATACGGTATCAATTATGTTTTTTCAATTACCGATACTAACTATCAATCTGTATGTTTTTCTTAGCGATGCTTTAACATCGAAGAAGAAAGAAGAGGTTTTTGTATGAAATTGGCCGGAAAGCTTCTAAGAGGGTTTCAGACATTTTTATCATCCAAGTTCCTTAAGGATGCGGATGGTAATTTTGTGGATGCGGAGCTTCCTAAAAAATATGAAAGTTTGATATCGGCTGAAGAATGGGAAGCTTTCAAATCCAAAAGACAAGACCCGGTTTTTCAAAGAATAAGTGCTACAAATCGGGAAAGAGCATCAAGTCCCGCATATCCGTACCGAAAAGGACGTGTCGGATATGGACGCTTAGAACAATCCATGGTAAGTATTTATAAATTGCGATAACAAATTTGTTCATCATATATTAGTTTTATCTGATCAAATTGTATGACTTAATGTGTAGCTGCAGAAGGAGGAAAGTTCAGAAACATCTCTTCCTGCACATGTTTTGTGGAAGGAAGCCCGTGTGGGCAAATCTGGAGTTCCTCAAGAAGAAGTTTTACACGTATACCAGAAATGTGTAAGTATAACATTTTTTCATTAATTGAATAACATTTTTATACACAAATATTTGACAAGTGTACGGTATTCATCTGATTTTTCAGGAGGAGCTATCTCAGTCTTTATCTCCCGATGATACTAGGAGCATACTTGGTCGGGCATTAGATGTCCTTGAGTATTCTGGTCGGGTGAGGGGTAAGGGATTTGGAGTCACTCCGACCTCCCTGAGTATTAAAAAAGGAAAGGCTCCTAGTAATCGGGAGCTTCATGCAAGAATGGAAGCCATGCAAGCTGAGCTTGATGCATTGAGGAGAGAAAGAGAGGCTAGCGCCTCAACAGTATACAGAGATGCTTTGGACAAAGACAGTATCAACTGTACCTTTCAGTCGAACATTCCAGAGGTAATTACATATAATTGTCTTAAATTGAACTATTTGCTTAAATTATGTATTTGACATATATACACATTAACGATTTCTTGTTATTATTGGTTTTAGGGCATTTCCCATTGTCAGCTGTATTTGTCGTCACCATACTATCGGATGGTTGGCAAGGGAAAAGTGCATAACGTTAGCGGAGTATTACTCCACACTAGAGAGCTCCCTGCTGGATGTTTGAAGGTATCAGTTGATATTGCAGTTGAGCCGAATGCAGCATTACCATATCCTAGCGATGATTCGGATGCAACAACGGTGCACGAAGCAGTAGGTTTGTTTGTTGCATGGCCGACAAACCTCATATGCGTAGGATATGAGGTATGATTAAAACTTATGTTAACTTCCTTGGTATATTCAAAGTTTAAAATTTATGCTTAAAATTTTACTTACATATTTTCCTATGTTAAATAGACTCCCACAAAATCCAAATCAAAAGATAGTGCGATTCCACGGCATACCGAGTCCACGGTTTCAAGAAAAGAGGTAATATACAATTATATGACATATATTCATGGAAGTTGTTACATTCTTAATTTGATCTAACTATTTATATGACATGTAGCTTCAAGAAAATGAGGATAGCAATGCCTCCGAACAACAAAAAAAGGAGGTTAGCAACGCCTCCGCACGGGTAAAAAGTTCTGGTGCTAAGAAGACCGTAGCTAGGAAAAAACCTACCACCAAGTATAGGTCGTGCCTCAGGACATTTCTAGAGATGACCGATATACCGACCGGAGGTGTTCGGACTGTACATATGGAGGTAGGGATTTTCGGCTTTGATTACGAACAAATGATTGGTAATGAGGACTTCATGCAAGTTTTTGGTCGTGAAGAAATCGGCGTCAACGTTGTCAATACATATGTTAGGTAAATCCGGACTACTTTGTTTTATTAATTAAACAACTTATGTTAATGATGTTTACTTTATGTTAATGATGTTTTTATATTAGGTTTTTGTATGACAAATTGATGCGCCCCAATGGTTTGGACGTGTCATTCGGATTCTTAGCACCCGCGACCGTAAACTATGGTTTAATGTTAAGTAGACCGGATACCGTGACGGAGTACGTTCTTCGGATCCTCATGGACAATAAAGATGCGAAGAAGTTGTTTTTTATACCGTTTAATACCGGGTTAGCATTTCATTCTAAATTCATCTATTATAATTATTTTCCAAGTTACCATCTAACATTTGCCTAATCATTACAGTGGACATTGGTTGTTGCTCGCAATCAATCCTATCCGAGAAATTGTGTATTACTTGACTCGTTAGGAAATGATTGGACAACATACCCGGATATGAAGGTCCTAATTGACACGTAAGTGAGAATGTTCAAAAATTTTCTTAGTTTATGTGAATTGTTCTAATTGCTTCATTTTTATTTTATTAGCATCCTACAAGCTTTTCGGGCCCAACGAGTTATCCAAACCTCAAGGAGGGGCGCCAACTCCATTACATGGATTAAAGTGGCGGTATATTTTTAATTACCACGTTTTTTATTATATTAGTGATGACTACACTTGATAAAACTTAGGATTTATAATCCATATTTTTTTTTCATATGTAGTGTCCTCGTCAACGTAATCAAATAGATTGCAGGTATTTCATGTTGAGGTTTATGCGAGATACTCTCGTTTTGGGCCGATTAGAGATTCCCACCGATGTATGTATTTCTAACTTATGAGTTATTTTTATATTTACACATATCTCATATAATTAAATAGTTGGAATTAATTCAAAATATGTTATATTATTATGTAGTACTTTGATGAATTCAAGTGTGCATCTTATACAAAGGATCAAGTGGACGAAATCAAAGAGGAGTGGTGTCAATTCATGATAGAGCTCAAAGTTTGTTCATAAATTTGTGTAATTAATGTGTACATTTGTAGTAGTATATGTAATGACTTATAAATGTAAACATAAATTTGTATATATTTTGATACATTTATGGCAAAATTGGTTTGAATTGGTTAGCCAAAAATTGGTAAAAAAAGGCCAAAATGGCATATATAAAATGTGATAATTGTCTGCCAAAATCTGGTTGAAACAGGTAGAAATTCTGGTTTATAAACCTGGAAAAAATGTGGTTTCAAACAAATCCTTCAAAAAATTTCGTATACCTTAGACAGCGCTTTTGTAAAAAGCGCTGTCTAAGGGGGGGATTAGAAAGCGCTTTAGGCAAAAGTGCTGTCTAAGGGGGGGCTTAGACAACGCTTTTTGAAAAGCGTTGTCTAAGGTATACCTAAAAAAATTAAAATAGGAGGGGCTTAGACAGCGCTTTTGGCCAAAGCGCTGTCTAAGGGGGGGGGGGGGCTTAGACAGTGCTTTTCAAAAGCGTTGTCTAAGGTGTACCTAAAAAATTTAAAATAAGAGGGTCTTATAAAGCGCTTTTGGCCAAAGCGCTGTCTAAGGGTGGGGGCTTAGACAGCGCTTTTAAAATTTTAAAAAGCGCTGTCTAAACCTTTAGCAGCGGAGGTTTAGACAGCGCTTTAAAGCGCTGTCTAAGGGATGGTATGATTGAGCTTATGCACATGAAAAGATCACAAGCCATGGTGAAATGAGTGAGGGAAAATTTGGGGTGTTTACAACGGGGTCCATTTTTTAGATTAGTAATGTGGTGTGGGTCAACATGTATTGTCTCAGTCGGTGAGCAGCCCATGCCAAAGCGCAGCAAGTTTTCTCGAGCAGTGAATAACGAGACTCACAGTCGGTAAACTTTTTGCTAAGGTAATAAATAGCATGCTCTTTTCGACCAGACTCGTCATGTTGGCCTAGCGCACACCACATCGACCCTTCTAACACAGTCAAGTACATGATAAGCGGTCGTCCTGGAACTGGAGGCATTAGAATCGGAGGTTCATGCAACTATTCTTTTATCTTTTCCAAGGCTCTTTGACAATCGTCATTCCACCTGACCGTTTGTTCTTTTCTAACAATTTGAAGATTGGCTCGCATGTGGAAATTAGGTGAGATATAAACCGAGAAATGTAGTTCAATCTCCCTAAAAACCCAACCACCTCTTTTTCTGTTTTTGGTGCAGGCATATCTTGTATTGCTTTTACCTTTGCAGGATCTACCTTGATCCCCCTTTGGCTAACAATGAAACCCATCAATTTACCGGAACACACTCCGAAAGTGCACTTGTTTGGATTCAACCTCAATCTATACTTTATCAATCTGTTAAACAGCTTTTTGAGATTGACCAGGTGTTCTTCTTCGTCCCGGGACTTGGCAATCATATCATCCACATAGCACTCAATTTCCTTGTGTATCATGTCGTGGAACAAAGTTACCATAGCCCGTTGATACGTTGCCCCGACATTCTTCAACCCAAAGGGCATAACTTTATAACAGAGTGTACCCCATGGGGTAATGAACGTCGTTTTCTCCATGTCTTTCGGTGCCATCTTAATCTGATTATACCCGGAGAAGCCATCCATGAAAGAAAATACCAAGAACTGAGCGATGTTATCTATCAACACATCAATGTGAGGTAATGGAAAGTCATCTTTTGGACTCGCTCTACTTAGATCCCGATAATCGACACACATCCGGACCTTGCCATCTTTCTTTGGTACAGGCATAATGTTAGCTACCTAAGATGGGTAACTAGTTACGTCAAGGAACCCGACATCTCACTGCTTTTGAACTTCCTCCTTGATCTTCATTGCCATATCAGGACGAGTTCTTCTCAGCTTTTGTTTTACCGGAGGACAATCTCCCTTTACTGGCAGCTTATGTACAACAATGTCGGTATCCAACCCCAACATATATTGATATGACCAGGCGAAGATATCCACATATTCACGCAACATACCAATCAATTCCTTCTTTACCTCGGCCAGCAGATTGGCCCCAATATTTATCTCTTTCTTTACATCCTTGGACCCGATGTTGATGATCTCTATTTCTTCCTGATGAGGCTGAATGACCCTTTCCTCTTGTTTCAATAATCTAGCCAATTCTTCCGGGAGTTCACAGTCTTCCTCAACCCCTTCATCGGCTTGGTAGATAGGATTGTCAAAGTCATGTATGGTCATAGCAGGAACGTTATCACAAGAATCCGAATGATCAACACTGCACAAATGATGTGCTTATTTCGGAATCTGTTCTTTTCTCAAAAGAGACGCAAACACACAAAAACACTTGGAAAAAGAAAACATTGCCATTTTATTTGTTCTTTTTTGTGAAAAAATTTTAAAAACGAAAGAAAGAGAACACAATTTTGCTTGAAAAATGTCCTTTATTTCATGGTAAAAATAAATGCATTAAAAGCATGGTGGCCCTACAAATGGATCCATGCACCTTTAGCAGAGTGCAGGATTTGACATGCAGTATGATAAAATGGAAACAAGAAAGTTACTTTGACTGCCAAGTAGCTTGAACAGAATCTTTAGCAGACCAGTTCCAGAGCTCCTCCCCAGGTGCACATGGGTGAATCCAGTTATCCAAGTCGTAGTCACTATCCCCATCTTCATTTGTTGCACAAATGTTGTTGTAGTCGAGCATTCCAGCACTAGTGAACATTATAGACTTACTGCCCTGAGACCAGCTGGACTGACCAGGTTGATATCCGAGACCGAACTTGTCATCCTTCTTTTCCACTTCTAACAGCTTGCCCCAACCCTGGGCATTTCCGGATTGGACTACTTCCTTAGCTTACTTGTAGGAGTAGATAGGAGTCCCTTCCTTCTCATTGTTTTGAACTACAGCAACCGGAGACAAAGTACTAACATTGATTGTCTCAAAAGCTTGGTAAAGTGTCTCATGGATCTCCCCGTCCATTTCCACTTACTTGAAGGTCGACAGATGGCTTACGAAAATATTCGTGTCACCGTATACAGTAACAACTTGTCCGTCTACCACATACTTTAACTTTTGATGCAACGTGGATGTTACTGCGCCAGCAGCATGAAACCAAGGACGTCCTAGCAGACAACTATAAGCGGGCTGGATATCCATAACATAGAATGTACTCTTGAATACCTGAGACGCAATCTTTACCGGTAGCTCCACCTCCCCAAACACAGACCTCCGTGACCCATCAAAAGCTTTTACAATCAAATCACTGGGTCGTAAAACAATGCCATCAACATTCAGCTTCATTAGGGCCTTCTTAGGGAGCACATTGAGAGAAGATCCTGTATCTACCAGGACATGTGATAGAACAGCTCCCTTACACTTTATGGTGATGTGTAAGGCTTTATTGTGATTACATCCCTCAGGAGTGAGATCTCTATCTGTGAATCCTAACCCATGGCTAGCGTTCACACTGGCTACCACAACTTCCAACTGGTTAACAGTTATCTCCTGTGGTACATATGCCATTTGCAAAAATTTCAGCAGAGCCTCTTGGTGAGCTTGAGAACACATCAACAACGAAAGAATGAATATCTTGGACGGGGTTTGATTCAGCTGTTCAACCACCTTATAGTCACTTTTCTTAATTATCCTCATGAATTCTTCAACTTCCTTTTCAAAAGTGCCCTAACTAGTGACGGGAGTTGTCACTTATTTAGTTGCTATCTGTTTACCTTTAGCCTTTGCAGCAGCTTCAGCTTCAGGATCACCTTTAAGAGTTTGAGGAGCAAAGAGACGCCCACTCCGTGTAAACCCACCAACTCCCCAGACATTCACAACAGTTGAATCAATTGTCACTATCTTACTTTCCACCTTCTGACCTTCTACGTACACGTCTGAGCCATAGTGCCAAGGAATGGCCTTGTCATCAACATAGGGAACTGGCCCCAGAATAGTAATGGTTACTAGACTCACTTCTGGAACATAGATAGTCACCGGTTCTCTACGGGCAGGAACTTCAGCAGGATCAAAATAAATTGTCACTGTAGACACACAATTACTTCTATTGTCAACCCTGCCAAACTGTAGAGACCCCTCATCAATCAAACACTGCAACCCAGCTTTCAAATCTCCACAACCGTTAACTGAATTCATACAAACCCTCGCAGTCGAAATCACAACCTGGAACTACCTGCCCTTTCAGCAATTTGTCTTTCACCACTAACAACGAAGTCTTTACTTCCTCTACATTTAAAATCAGGTTCAACCTCTCGCCACCATCAATAGCATTTATCTGGGGCCCTCCATGATTTGGAATGGGGTTTGATGTAACATTTGGAGGTGGTGCGAAGTTAATTGCTTTCGAATCATTCAAGTCTTGGACCTTATGTTGTAATGCCCTGCACTTCTCCGTTGAGTTCCCAGGAGCTCCTGAGTGAAATGTGCATCTTGAGTTAGCATCATACCCCACTGGAAGTTCTCCAGGTGGTGGTGGTGCTAATGTCCTCAACTGAACCAAGTTCAAGTCTAACAATATCTGGAGTAGTGTTGTGTATGTCATAGGGATGGCATCAAGCACCCTGTTTGCTGGACGAGCTTGTCTCTGTTGATAGGGTCTTTGCTGATAGTTATTGCGTTGTGGCTGTTGTTGTTGATGTTGTTGTGGTTGTTGAACAGGACTTGTGGTAATGGTGACAGCTGCCACCTGTTCATAATATCCCTTATATCCACGGCCTCGGCCTCGGTCGTACACAACATTAGTTTCTCCCTATCTTCTTCTTGGAGGTCCATTAAAAGCTTTTCGGACACCACTTGAGCTACCTGCACCACTATCTTGGATCTTCCCCATTTTCAGCAGAGTTTCAACCCTTTCTCCGGCTATCACAATGTCGTTAAACTTTGTTGTTGAACAAGACGCCAGTCTCTCGATAAACACACCCTGCATTGTTCCCATAAACATGTCTGCCATTTCATTTTCTAACAAGGGAGGTTGTACTCGAGAAGCAATCTGACGCCACCTATGGGCGTACTCTTTGAACCATTCTTTAGCATTTTGCGACATTGTCTGCAACTGGGTACGATTTGGAGCCATATCCAAATTATACTGATACTGTTTCACAAACGCCTCAGCTAAATCCTTCCAGCTTTGAATATTGACTCGGCTCAGCTTCATGTACCATTCCAAGGAAGCTCCTACAAGACTATCCTGGAAGTAATACATCCACAACTTTTTATCTTCTGTATGCGCAGCAATCCTTCCCACAAAAGACTGAAGGTGAGTTTTTGGGCAGGCCGTGCCGTTGTACTTATCAAAAGTAGGGACCTTGAACTTGTAGGAAATTCTCACCCCTGGCACTAAGCCCAGAACAGTGATGTCAAACCCTAGAAAACTCTGAGACTGAATGGCGTGAATTTGCTCAGCCATCTCTTCAAATCTCCAATTCATGTCAATCCCCTGGCCTTCTGCCTCATCCAGCAAAGTGAATTGTTCATCATGCCCATCCATCTGCATGTTATGCACTCCATCATTGATAATAGTGACCCCTTGTTGCACCACAGGGATTTCAACGTGACGGGCGCTAGCTCCATTGTGATTACCTCCATTTGTTGTCCCATTGTTCCTGGCCTGATTATTCTCTACCATCTCGCGCAAGCACTCTTGAGTTTGACCCATCCCAGTCATGGGGGTCATGAAGTTGTCCATTCTTGTCCTTAAATCATCCAGATCCTCTTGCATCTGATCCATTGCTCTCTCTCTCTGTTCACCATTGTAGGGTATCTGTGTACAGTTGACTGTCTCTGATCCTTCTTGGGAGCTATAGTGCCTACAATTGACATAAACGTTAGAAAACTGATGAACTACCTGCAAAACAACAAACACGTTATATGTATGCAATGTAACTATTCATGTTTCCATGTTCAGGCATTAATGTGCCCCAGTTCTGGTATTTTTGACAAAAAGTACTCCAGATTTCTTTTTGGAAACTGGCTTTTCAAACCCTTTTGAGGAGTATTCAGACCCTGGTGGCTTCAGACAAACAACTTTGCTCATTCAGAAATGGTAATTGGAAAACCTCATTGTATAACATGAACAAACTACCAACAACCAGAGTCGTAGACATAAACAGAATCCCCAAAGGGTTATAATTCAATACAAAAACAAAAAGCTAAAGCAGACTCCTATAACAAGCCTGTAGGTAGTCTGGATACAAATAACAATAAACTAAAACTCTAGGCTAAAGGAAGATTCAGGTTCCTCTTCTGCAGCCACCTCCCTTGTCTGGTTCTTCTTGACGCCTGCTCTCAGCTTAAGATCTGCAATCTCCTTCATTGCTTCTTCCAAGGCTAGCTGGCTTTGTACCAATTGCTGAGTTTTTTCCCTTCGTATTTTGTGAACTTGTTCTACTTCTTCTTTCTTGAATGCCATCTGCACCTCAAAGAACTCTTACGTTTCTTTGTACTTCTTCTGCTCCTGTTCCCTTTGGCCCTGTAACCAAGTAATGGATTGACGAGCTTCTCTAAGAGTCTTCAAAGTCTACTTACGCTCCGCTTCTCTTTTTGATTCTATTAAACCCAATCTCTGAAAATGAGCTTCTCTCTCAGCAAACTCCTTTTCCCTAGCTTCTAAGGTAACCTGCATCCTCTGTAGCTTTTCTTCTGCTTCTTTTTTAGCATGATTGGCACGGTGGTACAAGCTAGCCGTTTCAGAATTCTCTACCCGAACCTCATGCAACTGGGCTTCCAACTTCTTATAATCTTCAAGAAAAACAGTGGTTTGTACATGTACATCTTTTGGATATAGTGGAGCCTCAGCTGAAAATGGAAGGAAGAAAGTGTCAACCCTACCTTGTATCCAAGCAGCAAAAGGGGGATATGTCTTAGGATCTACCTTTCCAAATTCTTTCTTACCCTCTCTAACCTTTGTTTCCTAAGCTTGAGATACTTGGATAATTAACTGCTCATTATCTTCAGCTATAAGGTACAAAGTCTTAGCTATTTCCTCATCAAATGGAGGATCCTTTAGTGGATAGCCAAATTGTTTTATAGACAGCACAGGGTTATGACTTATTACTCCTTTCCTACCTGAAATTCTGGGATCAGATATGTGATGTCGAACCAGATGTTTAGACACTGATATCCTAAACAATAAATTAATGAGCTAGTAAATTAAATAACACAGGAAATTGTTAACCCAGTTTAGTGTATCTCTACACTTACATCTGGGGGCTACCAAGCCAGGAAGGAAATCCAATATAAGTATTATTAATTATGGAGTTAAACCAATCAGTTTAATCCTTCACTTAATATCTACCCAAGGCAATTTCTATCTAAGACTCTACTTAGATATGAGTACCTACTCACTCCCTCTCAATCACACAGTGATCTTTAACTTAGAATGATTAATAAGTTTGAAGTCACACTTCAGAAACACCAGCTTGATCTTACTTATAAGTTTCAATCAAGACACAATTCGCTTTTTGCTTAAAAGCTTATAAAGTGACTAACAAACAATTAAAACCTGCTAGCTTCACTAACACCCTTGACACTCTACTTGAAATCGTTAGGTTTACTTGAGTGTATCAGTTCCTTAAATAGATGCTTAGTTTGTGGGCTTTTTGCAGATTATCCAGACTTTGATAAATCCCACAGTTATCTCCTTGAATTAAGGTGAGTTAGTTTGTTATCTCCTTGAATCAAGGTGAGTTAGTTTTTCTGTTTCCTTTACATTGGAACCAGATAACTAAGCTTCCTAAAGAGGCGCCTTGGAGTGCTTATCTTTTTACAATTAATTCCAGATATTTACTCCTGATTTTAAGCACTTCTGTTACGCATCATTTAAGGCAAATAGAAGGTTTGCGATGTCACAACATCTGGTGTGACATCCTGATGTCCTGAACTAAGTTCATAACTTTTACTTTGTTTGTCAAAAATTCTGCCAATTTCTAACATCTACACTACCTAACAAAGGCACATATGGAAATTCACCACATCTTGTAATAAACTCCTTCCCCACTAAGTTTCTGCTACACCCCCAAGCTATATCATCATATGTTAACCCCATTAATCTTCTATCCCACTTCCAATCTTGCTTAAGATCTTTGAACGGTCCTGACTTTTGAAGCTTCTTAGCAAACCACTCAACGAACAACGGAGCACAACAATTCACGTACCCCTTTCTTTTCTCATTTATGTGATGGACACCAAAGTAAAAGTCTCCCAATAGCGTAGGCACTAGGTTTTCTTTGATGAAAAGGGTGATAGCCTCCAAGCTTACCAAACCTCTCTCTCATGGTAATATACTTATCCCATATACCATTAATGCTAACAATGCACTAAATTCTAACCACTTCCCTCCCAAAGCAAACACATGAGCTTCTGTAATAAGAAAATCCAGAGCAAATCCCTTGCCCTTACTAGCTTCCAGCTCCATCTTTACTCTAAGCATACTCAAATGACAAACACCTGCTATATCCTTGTACGGGGGAAACTTCTCTGCAGCATAATAGGGAACACCATTCCTGATAGGAATCTTCAAGATGTCAAAAATCTCTTCCATGGTAGGAGCCAAGACATAGTCAGAAAACACAAAAACTCTCAACTGAGGGTCATAAAACTGCAACAAAGAGTGAAGGCTATCTCTCTGATCAATAGTAGGCTTGTTCATGTAACCCAAGATCTTCCCATACCGGCTTCTGAAATCATCTGAAACCTTGCCATTCATCAAATCTACAAGTTTTTGAATACCCTCAATTTTTGGTTGCGGGAAAGTGTAATGAGCATTCCTTTTTCTGGATATCTCTTGGACTTATGTCATCTGGAGAAACAATGAATACCAAAACTGGGTACAATGGATAAATGATGACCTAAAATGGAAACACAAACAGTTAATGCAAGTATGATGCAATGCAAATGCAATGCAGGCATATGATCAACAACTAGGACTGTCTGGATATTGAATACTGGACCCAAGTGACCAAGAACCAAAATCCTCTAAATAAAGCCCCATGAACAAGAACTCAGTCTCAAATAAGCCCCAAATCAGATATCAAATGACTTAAAAACTCCAGAATCCATGTAACCATATTAAATCATAGGACTGTATTGGTAATGAGGTATGACGAGGTTAAGGGTTCCTGCAAACCTGTAAACCCCTTCCAATCTCACGGGTGTGCTCCGAGTCAAACATCACGGACTCTCAAAGCCGAATAGCAATAATACGTTTACCATTTTCGAGAAATGGCTCATGGCCAAATCAGGGGATCGGTTTGGTATTATGTACTACTTAGGGAGGTCTCAGCGTGAGTCCGGGAAAAACAAGCATCCTTTATAAGCTCTCATCTTCGAGCGTTGAAATCGAGAAACAATAGTACATTCAGCCTGTAGGATACAGTACTATTGTCATACGACCAGATGCTTTGATTGAGTTCCTATAAAAGAACCAGGCCATCTTATGCGAGTTCCCAGTGGGCCCTCGGGTGCGAATGGGTTTGCCACAAAATGTGGTCTGCCATTGTCACCACTGGAGAGGGATGTTTCCACAAAGGTCCTCAATGATCGATCCCCAGATGCACATAACTATCGAGGTCATGTAATGATCCAAGAAAGATTCCTGCATTAAAACATTTCTAAGACATTCGCAAGTCTGGGTGTGGAACTCACTACTACCAACATAGCAAGATGCCATGAAGCCAAAGTGACTGTCCACGCTAAATCCTAGGGTGCACTCGAGCCCCGGTTACGAGCTCATCTCACAGTAATAGTTCCCAATCCCACCAAACAAAAAACCAGTACAACCAGACAGTCCAATATATACATGATGCGAGAAAATAAATACTGAAAACTGTAAATGAAGTTGTAAATAAAACTGTAAATAAACAACAATAAAATAAACACACAATAGCAAACAATCAACACCCAAAGAAACAGAAACACGCAAGCGCTAGGAGTGACTCTCAAAGGGGAAACCAGAGATTCTCTGGGTTTGGTCCCCAGCAGAGTTGCCAATTGTCGCTCACTGGATTTCCATCCTGGTACAAACGCGAAAGTGGCACGGAAAGAGGTAGAGTCGCCAGCCATACATTTTTATCCCGAAGGAACGAGAATGGTAATGCTGCACAAGTCGAAGAAATAAAAGAAAGGACAAAGGTTCTGCGAACCAAAGAGACTGGGTTCGGGAGTCGGTTACGACCTGGGAAGGTATTAGCACCCCAAATCGTCATCCGTACCCAACGGGATCCACACTTGAAAAGAAACTGTTTCAAAGGGTGAAGAAATGAAAGTTGCTGCAAAACTGAAACTGAAACTGGATAAAAAGGAAAGAAGGGGGAAATGTAGGGAAAATAAAAGAGTGTGCTCGAACGGGCCCTACCCTGCTGCCTACGTACCTCATCTGGACATGAGAATCAGAGACGCCGTAGTTCCCCTAACTAGGGGTGGAAAAGATTGCTTGTGAATTAAGGCTTAAACTGCCTATGTCAATGCTCAGGTGTTGCAGGCTCGGACGACGAGTGTGTTACTGTCTTGCAAAGTGATAACTAGTAGCAAGTTTGTACGAAAAGAGTGAAGGTGATGAGAAAAGAATTCCGGAAGGAAAGACGTTTATTGCTTGTTTGTGTTTTTTTAGAAGTCTTTTAGGAGTGTGGCACAAGAGAGTGAGACTAAACTCTTTTCCATGGAATGTGTACTTTCTACTACATTCCAAGATGGAATAATAGAACAAGCACACCATGTAAGAAGAATTTATCCAAGACTTGTTTCCGGGAATAGGGTTTAGGCTCACCACCATGTTGAAGTTATTAGATGCTTTAGTGATTAAAATGAAGAAGTATTTTTTTTTAGGATTTTCTTTATGAAGATGACTTCATGATCAGACTCGTGCATCATGATAGACAAGTGTACTATTCCAAGATGGAATGAATACATATGCCTCATGGAATAAGGTTATTGCACAAGAAGTCACTTCTTTCTTTATAAATGTTTTTTTAGGTTTTTTCGTTTTGAGATGAGAAGAGAAAGAACCAAAGGAGAAATAGGTAAAAGTCTAATGGGGAAAGACTAAACATAATATTAGCATGCAAAGGTGGTCCTAAAGTTAGTGTGGCTTGAAGGCTATCCTAAGAAACAGAAAGAAGAGGAGAAGAAAGGATAAGAAGCTAGACGAAAGATGGCCCAAGCACATTACAACCACAAAATGGAAAGCAAAGTAAGAGAGGAGATGAAGAGTTGAAATGTGGATAACATCCACACTTCACTTACCATTGCACCTACAAATGTTAGCAAAATTTCCAGCATATATTCAGCACATCAATCAAATGCTAACATATAAACACAATTCATGGAATTAACATGTTCAAAGTTTCAAGAAAACAAAGTCATCAAACATGCCAAACTTTAAAAAGTACATGAATCCACGTGTTGAGAAAATGAAAGCATACATCAACCAGCAAGCAAACCACCCTAAACAAGCATATAAAATGATAATACAATGATCCATGGTGATTATGGCTAGTATGAGAGGCAAACAAACTCAAAACAACCCAAAAATGCCATTCTGCCTCAGTGTTAACCGGTTAACCAAAAGCGTTAACCGGTTAACTAACCTAAACCTGCAGCAAATAAGTTAGAAAACAGACGCGTTAACCGGTTAACCTATAGCGTTAACCGGTTAACACTGTGCGAACAACAACAAAAACCTGCAAAAAAAGGCAGTCCAAACCAGCTTATTTCAAATAATCCACCAACAGTCCAATAATCAATTATGCACGGGATAATAAGATCAATTCACATTAATTAAACACAATTATACTCGTGAACAATAACATGTAAATCCATTCACAAATCAAGTCAAACAACACAAGCAAACGAGAAATTAGCACAAGCACATGGTGGATCGACAACACAAGCATGTAAATAAGCTAAAAACAGAGATGGATATGAACTTAACCAACCTACAAAGCTGAGATCTGCTTTGGTAAATGTTGCTCAAGCTGGAAATAGTGAATCTCACAGAAAACTTTGAAGATCCGGTGCTATTCTTCACACACAATGCAAAATAAATGCAAGCAAAGGATCTTGATGCAAGAGCTTAGTCCAAAAGCACTTCTAACCACCAAATTAGATCTGAACCAGTAGTAAAACCAGAAAATAGATGCAAAGAAGCTATGGATGAAGGTCTAGTTCCAAGATCAACAAACTTCAATGCAAAGTTTGATGATCTTCCAAGAAGAGGAACTTTGAGTGATTGGAAATTGGGAGAGAAATGAGAGAATGGTGAGAGAGTGGTGAAAATTCAGAAATGAAAAGTGTGAATTCTGAGAGAGTTTTTTTTTCTTGGTTTGGAGGGAAATGGGATAAATAGTCTCTAGGTTTGGGGCCCAAAAATTTGGTTTGGAGTCTGTAAACACCCCAAATTTGCCCTCACCCATTCACACCATGGCTTGTGATCATTCTCATATGCATAAACACAATCATATCATCTCACATCTCATTTTTGATTCACTGGATAATTTCTAAGGCATCTGCACCTAGGGTTTGTGATCTGAGCAACCTCAAAGCTTCTTGAGGCATTCCAAAGGCTACCAATCAATTCAAAGTGGTCCATGTGTGTTCTTATATCATATTTCATCTCCTCAAAGCCAAAATTGCAGAGGAATCACAAGAGCTAGGGTTTGAGGTGATGCAGAGCCAGTTTGAACTGCACAGTTGACTGAAAATTAGGGTTTTGGTTTCAGAGGCCATAACCCCAAATTTTTTGGTCATTCTTGTTTCCATTGATCTCTATATGGTATAGGGAGTATACATATCAATTTTCATGAAGAAATTCCATGGGGAAGTCATCTGTTCAAGGGTTGACTTTTCAGACAAGTCAGTGCAAAATCAGGGCATCTGAGGCCCCCAATGACCCAACCAATGGGTGATCTTCATCATTTTGAGTGTATATGATCTTTATTTGATCATGGAAGAAGGTTGAAGTTCATAGAAATCAAGAATTTAGGGTTTTTGCAAAGGTTGACTTTTTGGGCATAGTTGACTTTTCAAGAATGCACCATTTTAGGTCATTTTTCAAGCCATGATTCTTGATCCAAAAATGCTTCAAATGAAAAAACTTTGGTCATGAAAGTTGTAGATCTCATCTTTCCCTTTTCAAAAAGTACAAGAACATGATCAAACTCTTCTTGGATCAAAAGTTATGGCAATGCAAAGTTGGCAAAAATCATTAATTTCCAAGGCATGCCCTAAGTGAGAACTTTGCAAAATCTTGGACAAATGCATTATGTGACTTCTAATTCCTCTCAAACCAGTACACAAACATTTCTCTAAGTCATAAAATCAGAATTGAACCAAGAGATCACATGTGTTTAGTTCATGTAACAAGGCATTTTTCATGAAAATCCATAAAGTAACCAAGTTGCAAAACTCATGATCACATCTCACCAACTTGATGCATTGGCTGCTGAACCAAACTAGCTTCATACACACATCATGTTGCGCAGCCCCATGCTCATTGTACTTAGCTAGAGTTTAGCCCATGCCCTCTCTTACAAGAAGTGGACTTTTGCAAAAGTTGCCTTACCAATCAATAAAGGGCATGTCTTGTCAACTGACCAATGAGAGAGAATTATGTGGACAGTTTGCAAGCTAAACATAACACAAGGCAAGGCTGAAACATACACACCATCACATTCACAAAAAACACTCCCATTTGCATCTTGCTTCGAATTCCTCTCCACAGCAAGCAAACACTCAAACCTTTTCCTCCATTCAACTCACCATGTATCATTGAGTTGAAATCACCAGGAACACAAGCCTAAAACAGCCAGAACATCTCACTGCCATTTCTCACTCCATTTTGCAGTTGCATTCGAAACTCTCATCCTAGCTCACAAACAGCCAAACAAACCTTGCAGACCTTCTCCATTCATCCTCAGGACCTCAAACAACCCATCACCATGGCCTGAAACCTCCAGAAACACCATTGCCATTTCTGAGCAAGCTTGAGCAGAAGCTGTCGAATCTCACTATCCAGCCAACTTAAACTCCATTTGAGCATTCAAACATCATCTGGGGATCAAGTGGAGTAGATTGCACAAGGAGAGGTGGCCAGAAAGTTCTCAAACTGAAAGCTTCAAATCTCAGGTAGCTCGAAAATTATTTTTCCAGAAATCATTTTTATTGTTACAAACTTGTTCTTTGTGTTATCCTGATCATCCTGGTACCATTGGTTTTGAAAATGGTTGTGATTTGAGCATTTAATTTGTCTCTGAAACTGGTTTGCCCTAAAAATGTTTGCTTTCGATTCATGTGATTGATGAAGAATAAATTTGTTTGGGATTAGGGTTTTGGTTCAGGAGATCATGGGGTTCATTTCTATGTGCTTAGTTTTCATTTTCGTTACGTTTTGAGGGAGTTGGTGAGTTTTCAGGTGAGAAGCTGGCCGGAGAAGACGACCGGAAGTCTTCTCCGGCAGCCTGAGAATGATTAGGGCTAATCCCCGTAATTAATGAGAGTTTGAATCCTGAGCGTTGGATGAGCTGACTTGGTCAATTCCCGCGTGCATTCAAGGGCCCAGATTCGTTCACTTAACCCTAATCCACGTCATTAACCCTTTTAATTCAGTTTAATTAATTTAAATATAGTTTAGCCCAGTTTGAATGTGGCCCATTGGATCTGGCGCGCAGTCAACCCCCTCATTTCCAGATTGAATCTCAACCCTTCATTGTGCATACTTCAGTTTTATTTAATTTTTATTCATTTTCTTTTCAATTAATTTGCACAATTAATTTAAAATAGCTAAAAAATCTTAAAAATTATGAAACTTTTTCCTTAAGGTTTTATTAATTTTTATGACACAAAAATATTTTTATTTTATTTTTTATCATTAAAAAAGCATTTTTAAATGTTTAAAAGATTATTTTTAATTGATTAATGAGAATTAATTAATTAAAAAATACTTTTAGGTATTTAAAAATTACAAAAAAATTCATGAAATGTTCTAAGACATTTAGAAACATTGTCCCACCTTCAAACCAAATTTCTTTTTTTGATCTTGATGCATTTTAAGAATTTTTCATTGAATTAAATCATTTTTTATGCATTATTTTGATCATGGATTCAAAAATTCATTTCTGCCAATTGGTGAAGGTTGAGACATTGATTCTTCTTGCATTGTTTTGTGTTTAACATGTATTTTCAAGGATAAAAAGGCCATGAATTGTTCTTGCATTTTCAAATTGTTTGGCATTTCTTTTGTTAAGAACCCTAAAAAACCCTAATAACTTAGAAAATTCATATCTTGAGTTTGGTTGAGAGTTGAGAGCTCCCCTTTGGGCAGTGGTTCATTATAGGTCTAGGGTTTCTTTGAGTGTCATTTTCCATTTTTACTTTAGGGTTTTGCTTCTGTTTTTGGTTTGTGTCTGATATTTGATCCATGAACCCTAATTTGGGCTCTCTCTTGCATCCTCCTTGCATTCCCTTGCATAACATGACTTGTCTTTGCATTTTGTGCATTCTTATGATTCATTTGACATCTTAAGACATGTATAAAGCATCTTTGATCATTGCATTACATATTTGCCATGTCATTTGTCTTGTATGATTCATAACTTTTCATGCTCATTCATGCTCCTTAACTTGCATCATTTGCATTCATGATCTTGTATGAACATCCCCATTGTCTTGCCTCATGTTTGCAGCACCTCATAACATCATAATCATCATCAACATGCTTCTGGTTTTGCTTAGCATCATATCATTTCATCTCATCTAGCATTGCATTGCATTTCTTTCTAACATTTCAGGTGGTAAGTAAACTTGAGAAGTGGATTTGCCTTCACTTCTCATACCTTTTCTTTTCATCTCTCTTGCATCCATTACTGCATTCTTACATGTGTTTGAGTTTGAGCTTGCTCATTCTTCTTCCTCCCACTTTCTTTCTTCAAGTGACTTGACTTCTTGAATGAAGCAAGTCACTTTGCTTCTCTTGATCCTGTTCATCTGCTTCCTGGTGGCTCCTCTGAAGATTGTTCTTGCAAACCTCACAAACCTTAGGAACAACCAAGCATGACAATGAATTAGGGTTTTGATTAGTCCCCCCATAGTTTTACCTTTGTGTCTCTCTCTGAGTCTTCTCTTCTCATCTCATAATCAGGGACTAAACCCTAAAGGCTTTAAGACTTTGTGATTAAGCTTATGCCTGCATCCTTCTCTTAGGATGGAGTGTATAACTTTAATCCTAAGTCTTGAACCCTTTATGTGTTTAAATCTCTTAATCAATTCATCTAATAATCATCAAGACATCACACTTGTAGCTTGGGCCTTGCATTAGGGTTCTAATTCTTCCTTAAGTGGTTAAGAAGGACTAACCCTAGTGTTAATGGACAAGTCCCCCTCAAGTTGTCTTACAAACCATAAAATTCACTTCATCATCATACCATTAACTAAAATCCACTTAATAAAGGCTTGTTTTGTCATGGGTTTAATCCCTAATCATGGATTAGGTTGAGGAGTCTTCTTCAGCTTAAACATTCTCATCTATTATCCTTCTTTTAGGATGGTGTAATGAGTCTGTTTAATCCTTGATTATGGCTTAACCTCATTACTCAACACTAAACAAAAACACAAAAACATCTAAATAATCACAAGTAGGTTAATGATCTTAATCCTACATCAAAGGTGATTAAGTGTGAGAATCTGACTTCACACTTAAGGTATTCTCATTACCCCTAAACAGAGGGAAGATGTGATGAGTTTACTAACCCATTGGTTTAGACTTAAGCTCATTATCCTATGACAAACTTCAAAAAGCAATAAAAGACTGAAAACTCAAAAACAAACAATAATCGTCTCCTTCGGGATTCTTTTCTCATCATCTTCACTCACAATCGAGAACTTGCTTCTTCCGTCTAATGCAAGACAGTAAGCACCTGAGCCAGACAGGTCATACACTTGAGCATTGACAAGCAAGCAGTTCATCAAGTCAATTCATCTTTCAGTCTCTTTGGGTCGAACTACGGTGTTCTGACTTCCTCATTGCACGAGAGGATACGTAGGCATAACTTAACAGTTATCGAACAAAAGTCTCTGTATATTTCCCCTCTTTCTAGCTTCATTCTTTTAGCCTCATGATCATGAGCAGTTCTTTTTCATTCTTACACTGACACTGTATATATCACACTTTACACTTCTTTTACACTGACACCTGTACATTTTCTTCCAGCTCTTTTACACACAAATTGCACTGACACTACCCCTTTAAAGCACAAATCTTTTTAAGCGTGGATCCCGTCGAGTACGACGGACAATCTGGGTGCTAATACCTTCCCAGGTTGTAACCAACCCCCTTTCTCAGTCTCTCTGGTTCGCAAACCGTCTTATCCATCTCTTTCCAGGCCTATGCAGCATTGCCTTTCCTTCGGGATAAAAATGCCTAGCTGGTGACTCTATTCATCTCCAGTGAGTTCACGGCTGTGTGTTCTCACTGTTCCCTTCGCCGACCGTTCGCGTCTGTACCTTCATCTGACCTAGTTTCATTTGTCGGGAGCGACAGCTTGGCGACTCTGCTGGGGACCCTTATATTGCAACCAGGGCTTCTGGTTCTTTTTGTGGGTTCCTCCTAGCGCTTGTTTGATTTGTGTTTACGGGGGTGTTATGTGCTTATTTGTGCTTGTATATCTGTTTTGTTTATTGCTTTATGTACAGTTGACTTATTGCTTTCTTTATAGCTTTATATTTTTCATACTGTCATACTGTGCTGGCTGGATCTGGTTTTTCTTTGGTGGGTGGGTATTTCATTGAGAGTTAAGGTCCTATACCTGGGACCTGAGTGACACCTAGGCTAGAGTGAATCATATTCTTTCCCATTCCATTTCGGTCTGGTGCGGGAATATGAAACACGGTTCAGATATGGGTTTCTTCTTGAGAACTCTGTGTTGCAGATTTCCTGCAATGCTAGGGCTATCTGGGAAGCCTGCTAAGTCTGGATGACCTTTTAGTATTGACCTTCAGAAACTGAGGTGAATTAGAGGAGGAATTGTTATGGTTATTGTAAACACTGTACCTCCGGGTTAGAAGTGTTCACACTTCTCATAACTGATCCAAGTCTGAGGATCCTTGTTTTAGAACACCACCTGTGAGGGGGTTGGGCTGTTTACAGGTTTGCAGGTACCTTGACCTCAGAATACCCTGTTACTTTGACTTTGTTAAGAATGCTCCATGTTGGATAGTTCTTGTGATTCTAAAACCCTGGACATGTGGCTCTTTATTTGAGTCCCCCACCCTGGTTACTGGATTTTTAGACCTCCATCTGGAATTCTTGAACACACATGGATCTATACCAAGGCAGTTTATCAGATCCAGCTCAGTCACAAACCCCTTGCATATCATTTGCATACATACTCATTGCATCATATTAACATTTGCTTATTTGTGTTTCAGGGTATCCACCTTCATCTCTGGTTTTGGTTTTGACCCCATCTGCAGTTTTGACCTATCTCCACCAGCACTTGCTTCAGCCTGTCAGCCATATACTCCAGTTACCTGCACTAGCCAGCCAGTGGCCCACTCCTCAGCATCTTCATCAGCACTTATCCTACTCAGTCCTCAGCATCATGGCTCCAAAGAAAAGCAACATCACTTATCATTTCTTCCAACCAGACTTGTCAGACATCAGGAGGATCCAAACCCTGATCACTCCAGAGCACATACCCTTGTTCAGGGAGAGTTATGGAGATATACTGGACATGGTTATGGATATGGGCCCTTCACAGAGGAGCCTCATCCACACCTGCATTCAGTTCTATGACCCCCCATTGAGATGTTTCACCTTTCAAGACTTTCAGTTGGGGCCTCTTCTGGAAGAATACTCATCATTGACTGGTCTGCCCATCAAAAGAGAAATCCCATTCAACCCTGAAATGGTCTTTCCTAGCAATGGAGAGGTAGCAAAAGCTTTGTACCTAGAGCCTGTTTTGATTGAACAGCATATGACCTCCAAAGCTGGAATCCCTGGTTTTCATCTGGACTTCCTGATTTCTCAAGCTAGTTTGAAAGCCTCCCTGGGAGAGTGGAAAGCTGTTTGTGCTCTGTTGGCTCTAAGTGTATATGGAATTGTGCTGTTTGCAGATGAGCCTCGATTCATCAGCAAGAATGCAATCCATTTGTTCATCCTGAAGAACCCAGTGCCAACTTTGCTAGGAGATCTCTATTACTCAGTGCATCAGAGAAATGAGAAGCAGAGGGGAAGATTAGTGAGGATTTGTGCTCCATTATTCCATGCTTGGCTTCTCAGGCATCTACCCAGGACAGATGCATTTCTAAATCCTCATCAGCAAAGCAACTGGGCTAAGAGACTCACTGTCCTAACTTCAACAGATATCAGATGGTGTACTCAGAGCACCAAGGGCAGAGATATAATCACCAGCTGTGGACACTTTCCCAATGTGCCTTTGATAGGGGTTAAGGGAAGTATCAATTATAACCCTCTGCTGTTCAGGAGGCAATTGGGCTATGCACTGGTTCATACTCCTAGGGAACAAGACTTGGTTGAGACCCTCTACTGTGAGAACAAGATTAGTCTGGCAACTGTTAGGCAGGCTGCCTGGGCCTGGGATCATGTTCAGACTAAGGGAATCACCATTCTGGGGAAGTGCAATAATGTGGCATCAGTCCAATATTATGAGTGGTCCCATGCCAGGGCCCAATTCTCTGGAATGCCCTTTACCATAGAAGACATGCCTGAGTCATCTTCAGCACCACCCCCTGCCACTATCAGTTTGGAAGAGTTTGAAAGCTTGAAAGAAAGGAATGATAAGCTAACCCAAGCCTTGCAGAAGACCCTCAGGGAGAGGAGTGAAGGTGTGAGAGAGATTGAGAGATTGGAGAAGTTAAGGGTGGAACACTTGACCAAGATTGAGAAGTCTGGGGAGTATATCAACAAGTCTAAAGCTGGTGAGCAGATTCTGAAGAATGCTTGTAAAGAAGCCCAGTTTCAGAGAGCAAGAACAGACTTGTATTTGAAAGAGAGTCAGGCCAGGTGGGTCCGGATCACTGAGGCCCGAACTCTAGAAGACAAGAGAGTTCAGGACAAGATGGAGCAGATGGAAAAAGCCCTGGCAGCAGCCCAGGAGGAAATATCAGAGCTGAAAATCAAAGCAGGAGTGAAGAAGTCCAAAGATCAAAGTCAGAACAAGAGGTTGACTGCAGCTGTTGCAACAAGAAACCTTCTCATCAGAAGTCTCACGGAGCATCCGGCTGATCCTGTGACCGAAGCACTTCTCAAGGAAGTTCGTGAGGATGAGTTTGGCCTTGGAGTTTGATCATTTGCTTGTTGTTGTTCCTTTTCCATGTACTTTTGCCTTTTGTGATGTATTTTGACCCCTTTGAGGGCTTGTGTTGTAAAAATGAACAAGTTGTATTATTTCACCCTTTGTAATATATTTGTTGGTTTCTATCCGAGTTCACATCAAAAGCAACTTCAACAGCAACATCTTCAAGGGTCTGGAAGGGTCAAAACTGAAGGCCAAACCGGATACCTTGAGAACAAATAAGCATAACTGCATTGCATGCTAACCCTTTTGTTTGTTTTGTAGGTTTTTGTTTTGTTGTTGCTAACCTCTGTTGTGATGTTCAGGAATTATTGCTCGCCGCCGGGTTTTTCCTCTCAACAGGCCTCACAGGTACCCAACTAGAAACAACCTTCCGGGAATTCAGATGGATCAGATGCAGCAGGACCTTACGGAGGTCAGAAACCAGATGGCCAACGAAAGGTTGGAGATGAGAACTCAGATAACACAGTTCATGGAAGTGATGAACAACTTAGCCCAGAGCCAGGAGAGGCTCAGAACTCTGGTAGAAGGAAGGAATCAAGAGGAGCCCCATGTGGGAACTGCTGGCACAAGTAACAACGAGAGGGTCCAACCTCATGTCAATCCCCCAGTTTTTGGACCCCATCTCCATCCAGAGGCCAACATCCCAGTCAACATTCAAGGGACAGCCACAGCAGCCAGAGTACTTCAAGAAGATCCTCAGGAGGACCAGTATACAGTAATGGGTGCTGGAGAGGAAACATATGATAGACTATTGGAAGAAATAGCTGAGAAGTTGAGATCACTGGAGTCTCAAAACTCTTTGGGGTTCGACGTCATGGACATGGGTCTGGTAGAAGGGGTCAGGATTCCCCACAAGTTCAAGCCTCCTTGTTTCGAAAAGTATAATGGGACTTCATGCCCCCGAACTCATTTGCAATCATTTCTGGGAAGGCTGAAGGCCTATACAATGGATGAGAAATTGTGGATGTTCTATTTTGAAGATAGCTTGACTGGAGCTTCGAGGGAGTGGTATTCCCATCTGACAAGAGCAACAATTAGATGCTGGAAGGACCTGGCAGAAGCCTTCATCAGACAGTATCAGTATAATCTAGATATGGCACCCAACAGGACCCTCCTAATGGGAATGTCACAGTCTTCGAGGGAGAGTTTCCGAGAGTATGCCCAAAGGTGAAGGCAACTGGCTGCTGCTGTTCAACCACCAATGTCTGAGAGAGAAATGGCAGACATGTTTATGAACACTCTCCAGGGAACGTATATTGACAGGTTAGCTGCTTTCTCTTCCACCAGCTTCGCAGATGTTGTCATAGCTGGGGAGAGAATTGAAAGCCTGTTAAAAATGGGAAAGATCTCAGACAACGGTGCAAGCTCGTCCAGTAGTACAAGAAAGCCTTTTGCAGGCCCGAGAAGAACTGGCGAGACCAATGCCATCCACACCAACAGGGGCAGGCCCCAATATGCTCAGAGGTCAATAGCAGCAGTCACTATCCCTGCTCCAGCTCATCCTCAGCCAGTCTATCAACCTCCTCAACAAAACTTCCAACAACAACCTCAGTATCAGCAGAATCAGTATCCCCCAAGGAACTACAACAACAACAACACCAACAACAACAATCAACAGAGGCCATTCCAACAGAGGCCCTCTCAAGCTAACAGAGTGATCGACCCGATCCCAATGCCGTATGCTGCCTTGCTGCCACAACTTCTGAAACTCAACCTAGTTGAGCTAAGAACGTTGGCACCTCCGGATCCCAACAGTCTACCAAGAAACTATGAATCCAATGCTAGGTGTGCTTTTCATTCAAACGCACCTGGTCACAGTACAAAAAATGCAGGGCTCTGCATATGAAGGTACAAGACTTGGTAGACTCCAAGGCTCTGAACTTTGCACCTCCGCCCAATGTCAACAAAAACCCAATGCCAAACCATGGTGGTCCTCGAATTAATGCTATTGAAGAAGACCAACCATCTTATTTGATAACTAGTGTGGATCAGATCAGGACACCATTGGTGGAAATCAAGGCTCAACTCCGTGAAAACCAAATATTTCCGGGGTGTGAACTAGGGTGCCCATACTGCAATATTTCATGGAATGGGTGCGAGGACCTGAGGAATGGCATTGACAGCCTTATTCAGAGTGGCTCGCTACAGATCACTACATCATTTCCGACAAATCCGGCAACTTCATCAACAACGGTTTCAGAACCTCCTACAACTACAGCAACTATTGTTCCCGACAATTCATCAGCACCATCAACAAGTACTTCACCTGTCCTCCCAAATGACCAGTTTTCAACAGTTCCTCCTGCTACAACTTCAGCTTCATTCCATTTCGAATCTCCATCAGCAACAACAACAGTCCTTCCAACAGTACCTCCTACAACACCAGCAATCAATCATGAAGATGTCTCCACTGTTACCATATTCTACGATCCTGAGAATAACTCTGCCTACCATTCAGAAGGTGCTGCTCCCGCCAGAGCACCAGTTACAATCTTTTATGATCCACAAACAATAACAGTCCCTTCAGCAGCAGCAATCAGTCCAGTCACTGTCACGGTGCCTGGACCAGTACCATATGAAAGCAATAGGGCCATCCCTTGGCACTATGGCTCTGACGTGTACTGTGAAGGGAAAAGAATCACTCTTGAAACATCAACACCTGCACCACAAGTAGATAATGTGGGGGGAGGCGGAGGCTTCACTCGAAGCGGACGTCTCTTCGCTTCACAAGTTCAAAGACCTACTGCCAAAGCAGAAGCTGCTGCCAAGGCAAAAGGAAAGAGCCCGGTGCAGGAAGATCCAGCTGCCAAAGAAGCCCTGAAGACCCCATTTGATCAGGAAGTTGATGAGTTTATGCGAATCATCAAAAAGAGTGATTACAAAATTGTGGATCAACTTCACCAGACGCCATCCAAAATCTCTATCCTCTCACTGCTTATGTGCTCCGAAGCCCATCGGAATGCACTGCTTAAAGTCCTGCACGCAGCTTACGTGCCTGAGGAGATAACTGTCAACCAGTTGGAAACCGTGGTTGGAAACGTTACTGCTAGCAATGGGCTAGGGTTTACCAATTCTGACTTGACAGCGGATGGCCGTAACCACAACAAAGCCTTGCACATAACCCTGGAATGCAAAGGAGCTGTCCTTTCTCATGTGCTGGTGGACACAGGTTCTTCCCTGAATGTCTTACCAAAGAAGGCTCTGGTGAAGCTTGAATATGATGGTTTGGCATTGAGACCCAGCAACCTGGTAGTAAGAGCCTTTGATGGTTCTAAGAGATCGGTTCTGGGAGAGATTGAGCTGCCTGTGACAATTGGCCCGCAGACCTTTAAAACTATCTTTTATGTGATGGACATTCAGCCCGCCTACAGCTGTTTGTTGGGTAGACCCTGGATTCACGCCGCCGGCGCAATAACGTCTACCCTTCACCAAAAGTTAAAATTTGAGTGGGAAGGTCAAGTTGTCACAATCTGTGGGGAGGAGGATATATTTGTTAGCCATCTGGCTACTTATAAGTATATTGAAATGGATGGGGAGATCCATGAAACAATGAGCCAAGGTTTCGAAGCCTTGAATGTGAATGAAGCATCTGCTGTATCTGGGATCTCCATGTCATCATACCAACAAGCCCGGAAGGTTGTTGAGGAAGGAACTGCCCTAGGCTGGGGCAAGGTCTTAGCTGTGGAGGAGAAGAAGGACAAATTTGGGTTGGGTTACAGACCAACTCAACATCAAGCAAAGGCTGCTGCAGAGCCTGGATTTGTCAGTGGGGGAATGCTTACCCCTGATGCTATCAACTGTCTGGAAGACGAGCTGGAAGAGGAGCGCAATCTGGAGAATTGGATTCGTCCGAAGATCCCGGGGAGCAGTGTCTCGAACTGGTCTTCCCAGGAAATTATAAGGGTTACTCAAGCAGAGTAATTATTATTTCCTGTATTTTTTATAGCATGCATCCAAGTCTTGCATCTTGCCCAAGATGACAAGACTCATTTTGTAACCAGGGCCATCTGTACTTTTGTGCAAACAAGATTAAATTAATGAAATATCAGACATCTTTTTGCAAACAAGTCTTTTTCTTTTCTGCTCACTGTTTTTTCCATTTTTCTTTTTGTACAAAAAATAAATGGCGGTGTTTTCAAAATGATAACTTCATTTCACCTTTTTCTAAAGCAAGATTAAAATCAATCACTAAAATGAACAAACTTAACCCTTGCAGAGTGTGCCTTCCAGACAGCACCGACAACAGCACGGCTATGACATCGTATGACTTTGACAATCCAATCAATCAAGCTGATGAAGGGGTTGACGAAGAATATGAGCTTCCTGAAGAGCTAGCCAGGTTGTTAAGGCAAGAGGAAAAGGTTATTACCCCTCACCAGGAGGAGATTGAAGTGATTAATCTTGGTACAGACGAAGACGTGAAAGAAGTTAAAATCGGGGCCTGCCTGCAAGACCCAGTGAAGAGACAACTGATAGATCTGCTTCAAGAGTATGTTGATGTGTTTGCTTGGTCGTATCAAGACATGCCAGGGTTGGATACCGATATAGTTGTGCACAAGCTACCTCTAAGAGAAGAATGCCCACCAGTTAAACAGAAACTGCGCCGAACTCGCCCAGACATGGCTATGAAAATCAAAGAAGAGGTACAAAAGCAATGGGACGCCGGGTTCCTTGCTGTAACTAGCTATCCGCCGTGGGTTGCTAATATAGTACCTGTGCCTAAGAAGGACGGCAAAGTAAGAATGTGTGTTGACTACCGGGATCTGAACAGAGCCAGCCCGAAAGATGACTTCCCATTACCTCACATTGACGTATTGGTGGATAACACGGCTCAGTTCTCGGTATTCTCCTTCATGGATGGATTTTCAGGATATAATCAGATCAAGATGTCACCTGAAGACATGGAGAAGACAACATTCATCACACCTTGGGGCACGTTCTGTTACAAAGTGATGCCATTCGGACTGAAGAATGCTGGTGCAACGTATCAACGGGCTATGGTGACATTATTCCATGATATGATCCATAAAGAAATAGAATGTTATGTGGATGACATGATCGCCAAGTCCCTTACAGAAGAAGATCACCTGGTGAATCTGCTGAAGTTGTTCAAGCGTCTGAGGAAGTACCAACTAAAGTTGAACCCCAACAAATGCACATTCGGGGTGCGATCCGGTAAGCTGCTGGGCTTTATTGTAAGCGAGAAAGGGATTGAGGTTGACCCTGATAAGGTCAAGGCTATTCAAGAGATGCCTGCACCGAAAACTGAGAAAGAAGTTCGAGGGTTCTTAGGTCGATTGAACTACATTTCAAGGTTCATATCTCACCTCACGGCAACCTGTGAACCCTTGTTCAAGCTGATAAGAAAGGAGCAAACGGTCAGGTGGAACGAAGATTGCCAGAAGGCTTTTGACAAGATCAAGGAGTATCTGCAAGAACCTCCAATCCTCATGCCGCCAGTTGAAGGAAGACCTCTGATTATGTACTTGACAGTATTAGAAGAGTCAATGGGGTGTGTACTAGGTCAGCATGACGAGTCTGGTCGAAAAGAGTATGCAATATACTACCTAAGCAAAAAGTTTACCGACTGTGAACAACGTTATTCACTGCTCGAGAAAACTTGTTGTGCTTTAGCGTGGGCTGCTCGCCGACTGAGGCAGTATATGTTGACCCACACTACCTTATTAATCTCAAAAATGGACCCCGTTAAGTACATTTTCGAGAAGCCAGCTCTTACTGGACGGGTTGCAAGATGGCAGATGATTCTCACAGAATACGACATACAGTACACTTCTCAGAAAGCCATCAAAGGCAGTGTACTATCTGAATATCTTGCTGAGCAACCCATTGATGACTACCAGCCTATGAGGTTTGACTTCCCTGATGAAGACATCATGTTCATTAAAGCAAAAGATCACGAAGAGCCTATTCACACTGAAGGGCCTGACCCGGAGGAAGAATGGACTATGATGTTTGATGGGGCTGTTAACATGAATGGTCGTGGTGTTGGTGCAGTACTCATTACACCCAAAGGAGTTCACATGCCTTTCTCGGCAAAACTCACTTTCAACTGCACTAACAACGAAGCTGAATACGAAGCTTGCATTATGGGTCTTGAGGAAGCCATCGACCTCAGGATCAAGACATTGACCGTATTCGGAGATTCAGCTTTGGTAGTCAATCAAACCAACGGAAAATGGTACACCCACCAGGAACATCTGATACCTTACAGGGATTATACAAGGAGGTTATTGACTTTCTTTACAACAGTCAAGCTCGAGTATATCCCTCGAGACGAAAATCAGTTCGCAGATGCTCTGGCTACCATTTCATCCATGATCAAAGTTCAAGCTGCCAACTTTGTACCTCAGATTTCAGTGTCAAGACTTGATAGACCAGCATATGTATTTGCAGCGGATGTTGTAAAAGATGATAAGCCTTGGTTCCATGACATTAAGTGCTTCTTGGAGGATCAAACATACCCGCCTGGGGCATCTTCCAATGATAAGAAGACTTTGAGAAGGCTTGCTGGTAGTTTCTTTCTGAACGCTGATGGGTCTTTATACAAGAGGAACTTTGACATGGTGCTCCTCAGATGTGTTGACAAGACGGAAGCAGATTTGTTGATGCATGAAGTGCACGAAGGATCTTTTGGTACCCATGCGAGAGGGCATGCCATGGCTAAAAAGTTGTTAAGATCAGGCTATTACTGGATCACAATGGATGCAGACTGTTGTGCTTACGCCAGAAAATGCCATAAATGCCAGATCTACGCAGATAAGGTGCATGTGCCTCCCAACCCTTTGAACATCATGTCTTCACCCTGGCCCTTTGCTATGTGGGGCATTGATATGATTGGCAAGATCGAGCCGACTGCTTCAAATGGTCACAGATTCATCTTGGTCGCCATTGACTATTTCACCAAATGGGTTGAAGCAGCCTCGTATGCAAATGTCACAAGACAAGTGGTAGCCCGATTTCTGAAAAGAGATATCATCTGTCGGTATGGAGTGCCCGAGCGAATCATTACTGATAATGGTTCCAACTTGAACAACAAAATGATGGCAGAGTTATGCCGGGACTTCAAGATCCAACATCACAATTCTTCTCCTTACAGGCCAAAGATGAACGGCGCTGTTGAGGCAGCTAACAAGAATATCAAGAAGATTGTGCAGAAGATGGTAATCACTTACAAAGACTGGCACGAAATGCTGCCATTTGCCTTGCATGGGTACCGCACATCAATCAGAACATCCACTGGGGCAACACCGTATCAGCTTGTATATGGTATGGAAGCAGTCCTACCTGTTGAAGTTGAACTACCCTCTCTGCGGGTGTTAATGGATGTTAAACTGAATGAAGCAGAATGGGTTCGGTCCCGATACGAACAACTGAGTCTGATCGAAGAGAAAAGATTGGCTGCAATCTGCCATGGGCAGCTATATCAGAAGAGAATGAAGAAAGCCTTCGATCAGAAAGTCAGGCATCGAGAGTACCAAGTAGGGGATCTTGTGCTGAAAAGAATTCTCCCTCCTCATACAGACCACAGGGGCAAATGGACTCCGAATTATGAAGGACCATTTGTTGTAAAGAAAGTTTTCTCTGGTGGAGCACTGATGCTCAGCACCATGGATGGTGAAGATTTCCCGTCCCCTGTGAATTCAGATGCAGTTAAAAAATACTTCGCATAAAATGACCCGCTGGACATAAAAACAGAATGTAAGTCCAGGCAAAAATAGGGCATCCCGGCGAGTCAAAGACAGAATAAAAGACTCGGGCAAAAGTAAGGGAAAATAAACAAAAAAATGTACACCCGCTGAGTTGAAAAGCCGCATTGGACAGCTCAGGCAAAAATGGGTATCCCGATGGATTGAAAACCCGAAAGGGCGATCCATGCAAAATAAGGGAATAAGCGAAAAACTGCATTCTGAATTCGTCTGTATCACCCACGATTTGGTAAGCTCCACAGGAATCAAGCTTCAATCAGAATCAACCCTCTCCAGAAAGCAAGACGAGAAGAACGTCATTGTCATACGAGTCATAGCAGAAGAGGAAGCTCCTTGAAAGCGTCGTCAACACCGCCAGCACTTTATTTCTCAATTTGTAACAATCTCCTCATTTCAGGAGATATGTTTCTTTGACTGTATCTTGCCAATTCAGGGCACATGAATTAATAAAATCAGATTTTCAGTCGCGATTCGTTTTACATTTATGTTTTGCAAAGAGTCGTCTGATATCCCTAAAAATACAATTGCATAAGTACAGATGCCTTTCTCTAAAAATAAAAACACATGCTTACAGGGAATCTGATTATTCTCGAAAGTACTTAACTCCTATGACGGAATCCAGTAAGGGATACCCCGGGACCTTTTTGTACGTTTCCTTACCTTTGCAGGATTGCAGGTATCCAGAGCGCAACCTGGGGCATGCAAGTTACGTCTCAGCAAACTGGCGAATCATTATCAACTCACATGGCACTGGGAGGTGCCCACTTCCCCAGCAAAGTTGCCAAATCAACAAACAGGCTTAACACTCAGAATGCTCTATCCCCAGCTGAGTTGCCTCTTGTTGCTCTCCCCAGCTGAGTTGCCTCTCACAATTCCCCCAGCCGAGTTGTCGTTCTTCCTCAGCAGAATGCAGAAATCAGGGAATCATCTCCCCACAGAATCCCCAGCCTCTATTCAGAAGAGCGACGCACGAAGAAGTCACAACAGAGTGAAGAAAGCTTCTACAAACCCCAGCTGGGTTTCTCATTTATAAGGATATGTCTATCAGTGACCTATATCCCCAAGCAGATACATCATTAGGTCTACCAATGATCTCATCCCCAGCTGGGATGTCCATTTCAAGCAGATCATCCAGAGATCTTCGCAGCAATGGGATCCGAATCCCGGATCTGCGCCCCTTTGCATAATCATGGCATTTGCATCATACTATCCCCCAGAGCGTAGCATTCCGTCTAATACGGAGCATTACGGCAAAAATCAAATGCATAGCATAATCATAAGCCATGTTCTGAAGTAACACTTGTGAATAAAAGACCATTCATCATCATTATACAGAAATCCCCATCAGAGTCCCAGCAAAAGCAGCTGCCCTTTCAAATCACAAACACCAGTATATACACCTTTTGGCACCCGTCCGTGTCATCCTTCCCCAAACAGGTCGCCTGAACACCCTTTACAAACAAAATCACCCTCACTACAGATACGTCCTGACACCCGTCCGTGTCATATCCCAGCAGAAAGCCAAAGACATCCTCTTTGCACTCACATATACTTGTATATACACCTTTTCTTGACACCCGTCCGTGTCATATCCCCAGCGCAGTCGCTTACACCTTCATCACCCATACACTTGTTAATATTACACTTTTCTCTCTTGACACTCGTCCGTGTCACTCTCCCCAGCAGTTTAAACACTCATCTACAAATACAATACTCACTACTCATGGTACGCTTATACAGATACTCGTTCGTATCTTGTATGCATCATCACTCATAACCCCACGGATTCGACAGTAGTCCTTGTTCTTTGTTAACCAGTTGGTACTCGTCCGTACCATCATCTCAGAACATTGCGTCTAGTGTTTGTTTCTACATGATACTCGTCCGTATCATAGTCTTAAGGATGCTCGTCCGCATCTTTAATCCATACACCGTGTCAAACACTTATGTCTTCTTGAATATAGATACTCGTCCGTGTCTACTATTCCCCAGAAGAGTCCTTTCAGATGCAACACTCGTCCGTGTTCTTTGTTAACCAGTTGATACTCGCCCGTATCATCATCTCTGAACATGTGTCAGTTTGTTTCTACATGATACTCGTCCGTATCATAGTCTTAGGGATGCTCGTCCGCATCTTTAATCTATACACAACACCAAACACTTATACCTTTTGTTTCTTGGGTGTAAACGCTCGTCCGTGTTTACATTATCCCCAGTAGATCGCCAACAATTTTCTTTTTATCTAACACTCGTCCTGTGTTATGATACCTTTGAGAGCAGCCGTACCCTGCTGAGTGGTCGTCCTCCACTTCTTGATGGTCGTCCTCCATCATGCTCATCCGATGGCCGTCCCCATCGTTGATTTTAGCAGCCGTCCCCTGCTAGGTGGTCGTCCTCCACCTTTTGATGATCGTCCTTCATCACTTTATCCAATGGTCGTCCCCATTGTTGATTTTTGGTTATCTAACACTCGTCCTGTGTTATGACAAACCTCGAGAGCAGCCGTCCCCTGCTGAGTGGTCGTCCTCCACTTCTTGATGGTCGTCCTCCATCTTGCTCGTCCGATGGCCGTCCCCATCGTTGACCTTCTATCCGATGGCCGTCCCCATCGTTGATATTTTCGGCAGCCGTACCCTGCCAGGTGGTCGTCCTCCACCTTTGATGGCCGTCCCCATCATATTTCTTTTATTCCCAACAGAGCAGCCGTCCCCTGCTAGGTGATCGTCCTTCACCTTTGATGGCCGTACCCCATCATCTGTTTATTTCATTCATTCTTTAACCCGATGGCCGTCCCCGTCGTGGTCCCTTTTTCCTTTTTAGCCCGATGGCCGTCCCCATCGTTGGTTACTTTACCTTTATGAACTTGATGGCCGTCCCCGTCATGTTTCATTAATCCTCAGAAATACTACAACTTTATCTTGATGGCCGTCCCCATCATGATATTTTGTTTTCCCCAGCTAGTCGGCCGTCCCCGTCTTAGCTTTACTTGTTTTTCCCCAGCTAGTCGGCCGTCCCCGTCTTAGCTTTACTTTTTATCCCCAGCATGTCGGTCGTCCCCATCATCGCTTTATTTCCTGCACTTTACCAGCATGTCGGCCGTCCCCGTCATCGCTTTGCTTCACATACCACTTTACCCAGCAGTCTTCCTCTGCTCGACGGTCGTCCTCCGTCGCCCACACTTTACAATATACTTTATTTTTCTTTTACAATCTATATCCCTTTTCTTCTTCATTCTGTGAGTGCAAATTTTGGACTGTCTTTGGTATTCAACCACAAGTTGTCTTGTTTGGCCTGTTAAGCCGTCGCTTACATCCTGCACAGCTAACTCATGTTTGAATAGGGGCAGCTGTAAACACCCCAAATTTTCCCTCACCCATTCACACCATGGCTTGTGATCATTCTCATATGCATAAACACAATCATATCATCTCACATCTCATTTTTGATTCACTGGATAATTTCTAAGGCATCTGCACCTAGGGTTTGTGATCTGAGCAACCTCAAAGCTTCTTGAGGCATTCCAAAGGCTACCAATCAATTCAAAGTGGTCCATGTGTGTTCTTATATCATATTTCATCTCCTCAAAGCCAAAATTGCAGAGGAATCACAAGAGCTAGGGTTTGAGGTGATGCAGAGCCAGTTTGAACTGCACAGTTGACTGAAAATTAGGGTTTTGGTTTCAGAGGCCATAACCCCAAATTTTTTGGTCATTCTTGTTTCCATTGATCTCTATATGGTATAGGGAGTATACATATCAATTTTCATGAAGAAATTCCATGGGGAAGTCATCTGTTCAAGGGTTGACTTTTCAGACAAGTCAGTGCAAAATCAGGGCATCTGAGGCCCCCAATGACCCAACCAATGGGTGATCTTCATCATTTTGAGTGTATATGATCTTTATTTGATCATGGAAGAAGGTTGAAGTTCATAGAAATCAAGAATTTAGGGTTTTTGCAAAGGTTGACTTTTTGGGCATAGTTGACTTTTCAAGAATGCACCATTTTAGGTCATTTTTCAAGCCATGATTCTTGATCCAAAAATGCTTCAAATGAAAAAACTTTGGTCATGAAAGTTGTAGATCTCATCTTTCCCTTTTCAAAAAGTACAAGAACATGATCAAACTCTTCTTGGATCAAAAGTTATGGCAATGCAAAGTTGGCAAAAATCATTAATTTCCAAGGCATGCCCTAAGTGAGAACTTTGCAAAATCTTGGACAAATGCATTATGTGACTTCTAATTCCTCTCAAACCAGTACACAAACATTTCTCTAAGTCATAAAATCAGAATTGAACCAAGAGATCACATGTGTTTAGTTCATGTAACAAGGCATTTTTCATGAAAATCCATAAAGTAACCAAGTTGCAAAACTCATGATCACATCTCACCAACTTGATGCATTGGCTGCTGAACCAAACTAGCTTCATACACACATCATGTTGCGCAGCCCCATGCTCATTGTACTTAGCTAGAGTTTAGCCCATGCCCTCTCTTACAAGAAGTGGACTTTTGCAAAAGTTGCCTTACCAATCAATAAAGGGCATGTCTTGTCAACTGACCAATGAGAGAGAATTATGTGGACAGTTTGCAAGCTAAACATAACACAAGGCAAGGCTGAAACATACACACCATCACATTCACAAAAAACACTCCCATTTGCATCTTGCTTCGAATTCCTCTCCACAGCAAGCAAACACTCAAACCTTTTCCTCCATTCAACTCACCATGTATCATTGAGTTGAAATCACCAGGAACACAAGCCTAAAACAGCCAGAACATCTCACTGCCATTTCTCACTCCATTTTGCAGTTGCATTCGAAACTCTCATCCTAGCTCACAAACAGCCAAACAAACCTTGCAGACCTTCTCCATTCATCCTCAGGACCTCAAACAACCCATCACCATGGCCTGAAACCTCCAGAAACACCATTGCCATTTCTGAGCAAGCTTGAGCAGAAGCTGTCGAATCTCACTATCCAGCCAACTTAAACTCCATTTGAGCATTCAAACATCATCTGGGGATCAAGTGGAGTAGATTGCACAAGGAGAGGTGGCCAGAAAGTTCTCAAACTGAAAGCTTCAAATCTCAGGTAGCTCGAAAATTATTTTTCCAGAAATCATTTTTATTGTTACAAACTTGTTCTTTGTGTTATCCTGATCATCCTGGTACCATTGGTTTTGAAAATGGTTGTGATTTGAGCATTTAATTTGTCTCTGAAACTGGTTTGCCCTAAAAATGTTTGCTTTCGATTCATGTGATTGATGAAGAATAAATTTGTTTGGGATTAGGGTTTTGGTTCAGGAGATCATGGGGTTCATTTCTATGTGCTTAGTTTTCATTTTCGTTACGTTTTGAGGGAGTTGGTGAGTTTTCAGGTGAGAAGCTGGCCGGAGAAGACGACCGGAAGTCTTCTCCGGCAGCCTGAGAATGATTAGGGCTAATCCCCGTAATTAATGAGAGTTTGAATCCTGAGCGTTGGATGAGCTGACTTGGTCAATTCCCGCGTGCATTCAAGGGCCCAGATTCGTTCACTTAACCCTAATCCACGTCATTAACCCTTTTAATTCAGTTTAATTAATTTAAATATAGTTTAGCCCAGTTTGAATGTGGCCCATTGGATCTGGCGCGCAGTCAACCCCCTCATTTCCAGATTGAATCTCAACCCTTCATTGTGCATACTTCAGTTTTATTTAATTTTTATTCATTTTCTTTTCAATTAATTTGCACAATTAATTTAAAATAGCTAAAAAATCTTAAAAATTATGAAACTTTTTCCTTAAGGTTTTATTAATTTTTATGACACAAAAATATTTTTATTTTATTTTTTATCATTAAAAAAGCATTTTTAAATGTTTAAAAGATTATTTTTAATTGATTAATGAGAATTAATTAATTAAAAAATACTTTTAGGTATTTAAAAATTACAAAAAAATTCATGAAATGTTCTAAGACATTTAGAAACATTGTCCCACCTTCAAACCAAATTTCTTTTTTTGATCTTGATGCATTTTAAGAATTTTTCATTGAATTAAATCATTTTTTATGCATTATTTTGATCATGGATTCAAAAATTCATTTCTGCCAATTGGTGAAGGTTGAGACATTGATTCTTCTTGCATTGTTTTGTGTTTAACATGTATTTTCAAGGATAAAAAGGCCATGAATTGTTCTTGCATTTTCAAATTGTTTGGCATTTCTTTTGTTAAGAACCCTAAAAAACCCTAATAACTTAGAAAATTCATATCTTGAGTTTGGTTGAGAGTTGAGAGCTCCCCTTTGGGCAGTGGTTCATTATAGGTCTAGGGTTTCTTTGAGTGTCATTTTCCATTTTTACTTTAGGGTTTTGCTTCTGTTTTTGGTTTGTGTCTGATATTTGATCCATGAACCCTAATTTGGGCTCTCTCTTGCATCCTCCTTGCATTCCCTTGCATAACATGACTTGTCTTTGCATTTTGTGCATTCTTATGATTCATTTGACATCTTAAGACATGTATAAAGCATCTTTGATCATTGCATTACATATTTGCCATGTCATTTGTCTTGTATGATTCATAACTTTTCATGCTCATTCATGCTCCTTAACTTGCATCATTTGCATTCATGATCTTGTATGAACATCCCCATTGTCTTGCCTCATGTTTGCAGCACCTCATAACATCATAATCATCATCAACATGCTTCTGGTTTTGCTTAGCATCATATCATTTCATCTCATCTAGCATTGCATTGCATTTCTTTCTAACATTTCAGGTGGTAAGTAAACTTGAGAAGTGGATTTGCCTTCACTTCTCATACCTTTTCTTTTCATCTCTCTTGCATCCATTACTGCATTCTTACATGTGTTTGAGTTTGAGCTTGCTCATTCTTCTTCCTCCCACTTTCTTTCTTCAAGTGACTTGACTTCTTGAATGAAGCAAGTCACTTTGCTTCTCTTGATCCTGTTCATCTGCTTCCTGGTGGCTCCTCTGAAGATTGTTCTTGCAAACCTCACAAACCTTAGGAACAACCAAGCATGACAATGAATTAGGGTTTTGATTAGTCCCCCCATAGTTTTACCTTTGTGTCTCTCTCTGAGTCTTCTCTTCTCATCTCATAATCAGGGACTAAACCCTAAAGGCTTTAAGACTTTGTGATTAAGCTTATGCCTGCATCCTTCTCTTAGGATGGAGTGTATAACTTTAATCCTAAGTCTTGAACCCTTTATGTGTTTAAATCTCTTAATCAATTCATCTAATAATCATCAAGACATCACACTTGTAGCTTGGGCCTTGCATTAGGGTTCTAATTCTTCCTTAAGTGGTTAAGAAGGACTAACCCTAGTGTTAATGGACAAGTCCCCCTCAAGTTGTCTTACAAACCATAAAATTCACTTCATCATCATACCATTAACTAAAATCCACTTAATAAAGGCTTGTTTTGTCATGGGTTTAATCCCTAATCATGGATTAGGTTGAGGAGTCTTCTTCAGCTTAAACATTCTCATCTATTATCCTTCTTTTAGGATGGTGTAATGAGTCTGTTTAATCCTTGATTATGGCTTAACCTCATTACTCAACACTAAACAAAAACACAAAAACATCTAAATAATCACAAGTAGGTTAATGATCTTAATCCTACATCAAAGGTGATTAAGTGTGAGAATCTGACTTCACACTTAAGGTATTCTCATTACCCCTAAACAGAGGGAAGATGTGATGAGTTTACTAACCCATTGGTTTAGACTTAAGCTCATTATCCTATGACAAACTTCAAAAAGCAATAAAAGACTGAAAACTCAAAAACAAACAATAATCGTCTCCTTCGGGATTCTTTTCTCATCATCTTCACTCACAATCGAGAACTTGCTTCTTCCGTCTAATGCAAGACAGTAAGCACCTGAGCCAGACAGGTCATACACTTGAGCATTGACAAGCAAGCAGTTCATCAAGTCAATTCATCTTTCAGTCTCTTTGGGTCGAACTACGGTGTTCTGACTTCCTCATTGCACGAGAGGATACGTAGGCATAACTTAACAGTTATCGAACAAAAGTCTCTGTATATTTCCCCTCTTTCTAGCTTCATTCTTTTAGCCTCATGATCATGAGCAGTTCTTTTTCATTCTTACACTGACACTGTATATATCACACTTTACACTTCTTTTACACTGACACCTGTACATTTTCTTCCAGCTCTTTTACACACAAATTGCACTGACACTACCCCTTTAAAGCACAAATCTTTTTAAGCGTGGATCCCGTCGAGTACGACGGACAATCTGGGTGCTAATACCTTCCCAGGTTGTAACCAACCCCCTTTCTCAGTCTCTCTGGTTCGCAAACCGTCTTATCCATCTCTTTCTAGGCCTATGCAGCATTGCCTTTCCTTCGGGATAAAAATGCCTAGCTGGCGACTCTATTCATCTCCAGTGAGTTCACGGCTGTGTGTTCTCACTGTTCCCTTCGCCGACCGTTCGCGTCTGTACCTTCATCTGACCTAGTTTCATTTGTCGGGAGCGACAGAGTCCAAAAAAAATGGTTTGGAGTTAGCTTAGAAAGGTGATTAGGATCTAGCTTTGGAATTAGGCTTGGTAAACTCTATAGATCCTTCTCCATAATTCCCAATTAATTCAAAAGAAATAAAATCAGAAAAATGAAAAATGGAACCAAAACAAGCATGCTGAACTTGCTGGAAAATTCAAATTTTCGCAGCCGTTAACCGGTTAACCAGAAGCATTAACCGGTTAACGCATGAAAGATTTGAATTTTCCCTCCTTTTGGTGGGAAACCCCAAGAACACATATGCGCCAACCATTCTAATATGATCTTGATTCTCAATCCTCCCAGGGCTTTGACCATGATATGGAGCTTGTATAAAAGGCCTTGTGAGCTTCCTTCCAGGTCACTTGGCTCTTGACTTTGACTTGTAAAATCATGATTTCCCAGGTGATTGATCATATGCCTTATTCTAGAACATGTGAGTGTTATGCTTCATCTTTCTATGCAAAAATGCTAAAGATATGGCATGCTTATGATATGATGATGATGCTAAAAAGAAGAGGCCAAATTTGGGGTGTTACACCAAAGTGGCTCCTTCCATAATCACAAGTGGCTTGCGCCACTTTCTTAATCTCCACCCTAATTAATCTTTCTCCATTCTAATAAATTTGGTATATGGTTTTAATACAAACTAATTGCATGTTAAGTAAGCATGATTAAGCCTTAGGGAATGATCAAAATGGCACCTTCCACATCTAAAAGTCGCGTCTCACCACTTGGCCTTTGTGTCGCTCCCTGGATTTCCATCCTGGTACAAACGCGAAAGTGGCGCGGAAGAGGCTAGAGACGCCATCCATGCATTTCTATCCTGAAGGAACAGGAATGGTAATGCTGCACAAACCAGAAGAAAAGAAAAGGAAGGACACGGGTCCTGCGAACCAAAGAGACTGGGTTCGGGAGTCGGTTACGATTTGGGAAGGTATTAACACCCCAAATCGTCTGACGTACCCGACGAGATCCACGCTTGCAAAGAAAATGTTTCAAAGGGTGAAGAAATGATAGCTGTTGCAAAAGAAAGACTGAAACTGGATAAGAAAAGAAAAGAAATGGGGAAAATGTAGGGAAAATAAAAGAGTGCTCGAACGGGCCCTACCCCGTTGCCTACGTACCTCATCTGGACATAAGGATCAGAGTCGCCGTAATTCCCCTAACTAGGTGTGGAAAAAATTGCTTGTGTGTTAAGGCTTGAACTGCTTATGTCAATGCTCAGGTGTTATAGGCTCGGACGACGAGTGCGTAACCTTTCTTGTAAAGCGACAAGTAGGAGCAAGTTCTTACATAATGAGTGAAGGTGATGAGAAAAGAAGTCTCGAAGGAGAGACGTTTAATGTTTGCCTAGTATTTTAAAGAAGTATTTTAGGAGTGTGGCAGAAGGAAGTGAAAGCAAATCCTTTTCTAAGGATATATTCCCATTACCACATCCCTAGATAGGATGAGGAACAAGTCCACCAAGAATGAAGAAGATCCTCAAACTTGTTTCCCAAGAATAGAGTCTGAATTCACAAGCTTGCTTGAAATTATTAAGTGTTTTTGTAGTTTAAAGTGAAGAAATGTTTTTTTTAGACTTTTCTTTGTGGCAATAGTCTTATGATTGAACTTGTGCATCATGCTAGACAAGCTTGTACCACCACCAAGATGGGGTGAATACAAGTTCCCCATGGAATAAGGAAATGTATCAAAGACTACTTCAACCTTTATTAAAGTGTTTTTTATGTTTTTGGTATCAAGATGAGAAGAGAAGAGAACCAAAGGAGCAAAAGGTAAACAACTAAGGGAATCTAACCATCTTAGAAGTTATCATACAAAGGGTTGGTCCTAGGTTAGTGAGGCTTGAAGTCTATCCTAATAAAGAAAAAGGAAAGAAAGAAGAAGGATAAAGAAGAAGTTAGAAAACAACTTACTTCTCTAAAGAAGTTAAGTTGCTCCTAAGAGGGAGAAGTAATGAAGTCGTACAAAGGATGGCATAAGGCACATCTCAAAGACAAGTATGAAAGCAATAAAGAGATGAGATGAAGACTTGAAATGTGAATCACATCCACACTTCACTTACCATGTGCCTACAAAGGTTAGCAAAATTTCCAGCACATATTCAACAAATCAATCAAGTGCTAACATATCAACACAATTCATGGAATTAACATGTTCAAAGTTCCAGAAAACAAAGTCACCAAACATGCCAAACTTTGAAAATATATGAATCCACATATCGAGAAAGTGAAAACATACATCAACCAGCAAGCAAACTACTCAAAACAAACATATAAAATGATCACACAATGATCCATGGTGATTATGGAAAGTATGACAAGCAAACAAACTCAAAACAGCTCAAAAATGCCCTTCTGCTTCAGCTTTAACCGGTTAACCAACCTAAAACTGCAGCAAAGAAGTCAGAAAAAGGACATGTTAACCGGTTAACCTATAGCGTTAACCGGTTAACACTGTGCGAACAACAGCAAATTCCTGCAGAAAAAGTCAGTTCCAAACCAGCTTATTTCAAATAATTTCCAAAAGTCCAGTAAACAATTGTCCATGAAAATTACAACAAATTCAATCATTAACCATGCTCTAATAGATCCACAAACATCATTACATAAAACAATTTACCAATCAAACAACACAAGCACATTATGGATCTACATCATAAACATGCAAATAAGCTAAAAGCAAAAGCAGATCTGAAATTAACCAACCTACAAAGCTGAGATTTACTTTGGTGAATGTTGTTCAAGCTGAAAATGATGAATCTAGAGGAAAACTTCAAAGATCCAATACTATTCTTCACACACAATGCAAAATAAATGCAAGTTATGGAGCTTGATGCAAGAGCTTAATTCCAAAAGCACTTCCAAACACCACTTCGGATCTAAACCAGTAGCAAAACACCAACAAATAGATGTATAGAAAGCAATGAAAGGAGGTCTATTTCCAAAATCAACAAATTTCAATGCAAAATTTGAGGATCTTCAAAGAAGAGGAACTTTGAGTGTTTGAAGGTTTGAAGAGAAATGAGAGAATTGTGAGACAATTCAGAAAATTGAGAAAATGAAAAGTGTAAACTATGAGAGTGTGTGTGTTGGTTTGGAGAGAAATGGGATAAATAACATCTAGGTTTGGGGCCCAAAAATGTGGGTTGGATTTAGCTTAGAAAGGTGGTTAGGAGTTGGCTTTGGGAATTAGGCTTGGAAATCCCATTAGATCCTTCTTCATAATTCTCAATTAATTCAAATGAAATAAAATCAGAAAAATGAAAAATGGAGCCAAAACAAGCATGCTTCTCTTGCTAGAAAATTCAATTTTTCGCAGCTATTAACCGGTTAACCAAAAGCGTTAACCAGTTAACGCAAGAAAAATTTTAATTTTCCCTCCTTTTGGTGGGAAACTCCAAGAATTCATTTGCACCGTCCGTTCTGAGCCGATCTTGATTCTCAACCATTTTATGGCCTTGACAATGATATTGAAGTTACATAAACTCTGTAGAGACCTTGTAATCTTCTTGTAATGTCACTCGACTTGTGACTCTGAGAGCCTTGATTTTCCAAATGATTAACCATATGCCTTATGCTAGAACATGTGGATGACATGCCTCATCTTTCTATGCCAAATGCTAGGATATGGTATGCTATATGGTATGCTTATGATATGTAAATGATGATAAAAAGTGAGGGTAAATTTGGGGTGTTACAACTACCCATATTCAAGCAACTGTTAATCTGAAAAGGACGAAAGCATTGGTTGTCTGCCGTTCGAGATGAACTATGGTTGAATACCAAAACAACCAGAAATTTTCACTCTGCTGGAGAATAAAAGAAATGGGAAATAAACCCAACCTAGGAGAACACATGCTGGGAAACCTTGACATGGTGAAAAGTAACTCAGAAGAAATCCAATATCTTGCATAGATACATGACAAACAGAGCAGACGAGCTCCTCTCAGACAAACCTGTTACGCCAGGTGAAAGATATCTAGGACAGACGAGCCCTCCTCATATATCTTGCATAGATATATGGTGCTTAAGACAGACGAGTCTTCTTCAAATGACTTGTACGTCAGGCGAACGATAGTGCACTTGAGTCTGTGGGATAGACATGCACAATCTGGATAGACGAACCCTCTTCATATATCTTGCATAGACATATGGCTCTATAACGGACGAGTCCTCTTCACATATCTTGCGTATATATGTGGTACTTAAGATAGACGAGTCTTCTTCGGATAACCTGTACGCCAAGAAACCGGTAAATATGCATATGTTCTACTGAACTGCAACATTTTGACGTTTAATCCCACCGTCAGGACTTCAAAACTCTTCAATATAGACGAGTATTGGATGAGGTTTGAAGGAAACACAGACAAGTTCTCTAAGTCAATAACACATACGAGTATCAGATGATGATCTAAGAAACACAGACGAGTGCTTCAGGCGACGATACAGACGAGTACTAGCCACTGATACGGACGAGTACCAGAAAAGTATAGGAATCCATCACAAACGAATGAATGGAAAAAATGATACAGAAGAGTATCAAAGGCTATCAAATACATACAAGTGATTGGAATATGATACAGTCGAGTATCAAAAGAATATCAAACATAGATGAGTGATTGAAATATGATACATACGAGTATCCAAGGGCTATCAAATGCAGACGGGTGTTGGCCAAAAGATAACATAGACGAGTATTAAAGACAATACAGACGAGTATCAAAAAGTATCAAATACAGACGGGTGATGAAAGTTGAGGAACTAACACAGACGAGTGTTAGGAGTGATACAGATGAGTATCAATAAAAAAACTTGATTTTCAAGGAGAGTAACAACTCTGTAAGGGAGAATACCAATTATAACTCTGTTTGGCACGAGAATGCTCTGACTAACATTCTGCTGAGGAACGAGATCAATATATCTTGACAATCCTTGACTCTGGCTGGAGAAATGAACAACTTTCTGTGTTACTTGTCACATTGGCAAAAAATAAATTAGTGACTTCCTGGTGAATATTTCAATGATGAGAGTGGATCCTAATCATGAACTCTGGAGAAATGGAAATCTTCAGACTCGGCTGGGAAAAAAATGCTTGGTCAAATAATCTCTTGCTGGAAGAAGAATTCTAACATTTATAAGCTATGTGGGGAAGTGCAAGGCCTTCAGCTTCCTGTTGGGAACATTGTTATGACAACTCCGCTTGGGGATTGAGAACTGTTCATACTATTCACAATTCTACTGGGGATACCTCCCTACTTTGATTCAGTTGGGGAATGCTTCTTCTCTACTCTGCGGAGAATGTTGGGACTCACCCTGCTCTGTTGGGAGGATAAAACTGAATAGTAATATCTTGCTGGGGGAGGAATATCCTGCTTGGGGAATACTGTCTGGGAACAGCCCCCTTGTTACCTCTAAACCTGAAACAACAAAATTATACACATATGCCCCGGGAAATTACATGGCACGAGTTAATCATCACATGTCACCTATCATTCAAAGTGATTTTAAACGTTTTCCTTTCGCATGTCATTTATAAAATCACCCAGTTTAAATGCAATGTTCTTTTACCAAGAATATAGGAAATTTTTGCAAACAAAGCAAATAAAATAGAAGACAAAGACAAAGCTTTTGGACTGAATACTCTTCTATTGACGAGCCTCTGAACATGCAAAAATTTACATCAGGAAGCAACTACCTGGAAATAGGTAATCACCATAAAATGGAGAAAGAAGAAACTAATCCTAACGGTAATGTGCACGACATTCCAATGAGTTTCTTGTCCGCTATGACCAGTATATCTTCAAAAAAATTTGTTCTTGCCTTCGGCTTCTAAAGAAGAAGATTAGACTGATTCCTACCCTTTGGGTATTTCCAAATTAACTGAGACGATAATGTGGTACAGATCACCCGAATCGCAGTCATTCGCTTATCCCCTTATTTTGCGTGGATCTCCCTTTCAGGTTTTCAATCCACCAGGTTACCTTTTTTTGCCTGAGCTGTCCAATGTAGTTTTTCAACTCAGCGGGTGTACATTTTTATTTATCTATTTCCCTAACTTTTGCCCGAGCAAGACCATTTTTATTTATCTATTTCCCTAACTTTTTCCTGCATTAACATGTCCGCTTCCTGCTTGTCCACACATCTGAGCAGGACCATGTCAAAGTTTCTCTTATACAGAACACCATCTGCATTCAAGAAGAAACTAGCAGCAAGTCTCCTTGAGGACTTCTTGTTATTGTAAGATTCCCTAGCTGGATATTCTTTTCTTTCCAGGAAGTGCTTAATATCATAATACCAAGGCTTCTCATCAGACATTGCGTCTACAGAGAACACATAAGCAGCTATATCAAGCCTGGAGATGTCAATTTTGGGGACATAATTCCAACACATCACTTTGATAGACGAAGAGAGCGTAGCCAATGCATCGACAAATTGATTTTCATCTCGTGGTATATACTGAAGCTTTACTGTTGTGAAGAACGTCAACAGTCTTCTAGCATAATCCCTGTAAGGAATTAAATGTTCTTGATGTGTATACCACTTGCTGGTAATCTGATTTATCACGAGGGTGGAGTCTCCGAATATATTGAGGGTCTTACTCCTAAGATTAATAGCTTCCTATATTCCCATAATGCACGCCTCGTATTCTGCTTCATTGTTGGTGCAGCCAAAAGCGATTTTGGCAGTGAAGGGAAAGTGAACACCTTCAGGAGTAATTAGAACAACACCAACTCCACGTCCCTTGATATTGACTGCCCCATTAAACATTAACTTCTATTTGGATTCAGGGTCTGGCCCCTCCTTCAGAAGTGGTTCCTCACAATCTTTTGCTTTGAGGTACATGATGTCCTCGTTAGGGAAGTCAAATTTTATTGGCTGATAATCATTTTCAAGTGGTTGTTGTGCAAGATAGTCTGAAAGTACGATTCCTTTGATGGATTTCTGTGAAGTGTATTGAATATCGTACTCTGTCAGCACCATCTGCCACCTAGCAACCCTTCCGGTTAGCGCTGGTTTCTCAAAATTGTATTTAACAGGATCCATTTTTGGAATTAGTAGGGTTGTGTAGGTCAACATGTATTGTCTCAGTCGGCGAGCATCCCATGCCAAAGCGCATCAATTTTTCTCGAGCAGTGAATAACGGGATTCACAGCCGATAAACTTTTTGCTAAGGTAGTATATTGCATGCTCTTTTCGACCAGACTCGTCATGTTGGCCTAGAACACACCCCATTGACCCTTCTAGCACGATCAAATACATGATAAGTGGCCTTCCTGGAACCGGAGGCATCAGAACTGGAGGCTCCTGCAAGTATTCTTTTATCTTTTCAAAAGCTCTTTGAGAATATTCGTTCCACCTGACCGCCTACTCTTTTCTTAGCAGCTTAAATATTGGCTCACATGTGGCTGTAAGGTGAGATATGAACCGGGAAATGTAGTTCAACCTCCCTAGGAAACCACACACTTCTTTTTAGTTCGCGGTGCAGGCATGTCTTGTATTGCTTTAACTTTTGCGGGATCTACCTCAATTCCTCTTTGACTTACAATGAAACCCAACAGCTTTCCGGAACGCACCCTAAAGGTGCACTTGTTTGGATTTAACCTCAAACTATACTTTCTTAGTCGTTCAAACAATTTCTTTAGGTTAACCAAATGCTCTTCTTCGTCTCAGGATTTGGCGATCATATCGTCCACGTAGCATTCAATCTCTTTGTGGATCATGTCATGAAACAGAGTCACCATTGCCCGCTGATAAGTTGCCCCGACATTCTTCAAACCAAAGGGCATGACCTTGTAACAGAATGTACCCTAAGGGGTAATGAAGATCGTCTTCTCCATGTTTTACGGCGCCATTTAAATTTGATTATAACCGAAGAAGCCATCCATAAAGGAGAATACCGAGAATTGAGCCGTATTATCCACCAATACATCGATGTGAGGTAATGGGAAATCATCTTTTGGGCTTGCTCTATTCAAATCCCGGTAGTCAACGCACATCCGGACCTTGCTGTCCTTCTTCGGTACATGTACAATATTAGCTATCCAGGGTGGATAACTAGTAACGACAAGGAAATCTCGTCCCATTGCTTCTGAACCTCTTCTTTAATCTTCATCTCCATGTCAGGACGAGTTCTTCTAAGCTTTTGCTTAATAGGAGGGTAGTCTTCCCTCAGTGGAAGCTTATGCATAACGATGACGGTATCTAGACCTGGCATATCCTGATATGACCAAGAAAAGATATCCACATATTCTCGAAGCATGCCAATGAGTTCTTCCTTTACACTGGCATGCAGACTGGCCCCGGTCTTAATTTGCTTCTTCACGTCTTCAGACCTAATGTTGATAACCTTGAGTTCTTCTTGATGAGGTTGAATAACCCTTTCCTCTTGCCTTGGTAACCTGGTTAATTCTTCAGGGAGTTCACAGTCTTCTTCAACCCCTTCATCAGCATGGTAGATCGGATTATCAAAGTCATACTCGGTCATAGCAGAAGAATTATCAAAGAAATCCAGATGATTGACTCTACACAAGTGATGTGCTCATTTCAGATTCAACTTTTATGAAAACAACAAGACCAAAACAAAAGAAAAACATTTCCATTTTAATTGTTTTTTTTTGTGTGAAAAATTTAAAAAGAAAGAAAGGGAACACAATTTGAATGAAAAATGTCCTTTATTCATGGTAAAATTAACTGCATAAAATGCAAGGGTGGCCCTACAATGGATCCATACACCTTAGGCAGAGTGTAGGACTTAACATGAAAATGAATAAATGGAAATAGGAAAAATTACTCTGATGGACCAGTAACTTGAATGAAATCCTTTACAAACCAGTTATGCAGCTCTTTGTCGGGAACGCATGGGCGCACCCAGTTGTCCAGATCACAGTCACTGTCAGCATCTTCATCCACAACACACACTTGGTTGGGATCAATCACTCCGACACTGGTGAAGCTCATTGTCTTGCTACTTTGGGACCATCCAGCTTGCCCTGGGTGATAGCCAATGTCAAATTTGTCCTCCTTCTTCTCAACTTCCAGCAACTTGCCCCATCCTTGGGCCTTCCCTGATTGTACTATCTCTTTGGCCTGCTTATAAGAAGAGATGGAAGTTCCCACCTTCTCACTGCCTTTGATTGTAGAGGTAGGAGTGACTGAACTCACATTCACTTCCTCAAATGCATGGCACAATGTTTCGTGGATTTCACCATCCATCTCAACATACATAAATGTGGACAAATGGCTAACAAAGATATCTTCCTCACCACAAATAGTAACCACCTAGCCATCCACCACATACTTCAGAGTTTGGTGAAGAGCAGACGTCACAGCACCAGCAGAATGAATCCAAGGATGACCCAACAGATAGTTGTACTCTGGTTGAATGTCCATGACATAGAAAGTACTTTTGAACACTTGTGACCCTATCTTCATCGGTAACTCCACTTATCCAAAGACAGATCTCTGAAAACTGTCAAAGGCTTTCACAACTAGATCATTGGGTCGGAGAATAACACCATCCACATCTAATTTCATCATGGCTTTCTTCGGGAGCACATTCAGAGAGGAACTTGTATCAACCAGGACATGTGACAAAACAACACCTTTGCATTCCATCGTGATGTGTAAAGCTTTATTATGGTTTCTCCCTTCGGTCGTAAGATCTATGTCAGTAAACCCTAGCCCATGACTGGAATTTACATTGGCCACTACTACCTCCAATTGATTAACAGTAATCTCTTGAGGTACATAAGCCAACTGCATTACTTTCAAAAGGGACTCCCTATGTGCCTTCGAACACATCAGCAATGATAGGATGGGAAGTTTGGATGGCGTCTGATTCAAATGCTCCACTACATTATAATCACTTTTCTTTATGATCCTCGTGAATTACTTCTTTCTCGAAGACACTCTGATCATTTGTTGGGGTCACAACCTCTTCGGTGGCTATCTGTTTGCTCTTGGCTTTAGGAGCTGCTTCAACTTCATTATTAGTCCGGAGAGTTTGTGGAGCAAACAAACATCCAATACGAGTAAAGCCGCACAAACCTCCAACATTCACAACAACAGGGTCAATCATTATTGGTTTGTCTTCCACCTTTTGTCCCATCACGTAGACATCAGAACCATAATTCCAGGGAATAACTTTGTCATCATTATATGGAATAAGCCCAGGAATAGTAATTGTGACAAGGTTTACATCTTGTGGAACGTATATTGTAACAAGTTCCCTTTGGGGAGGAACTGGAACATCAATAGGGTCATAGTAAATTGTCATAGTGGAGACGCAATCGCTTTGGTTGTTCTTTCTATCAAACTGTAATGAACATTCACTCATCAAGATCTAGAGCCCAACCCTCAGTTTATCACAACCATTAAGAGAAACCATACATTCTTCGCAATCAAAATCACACCCGGGAAACACATATCCTCTCAATAACCTTTCTTTCACAACCAAGAGGGAAGTTTGCACCTCTTCCACCTCCAGAAGCAAATTCAAACTTTCTCCACTCTCAACAACATTTACCCCAGCCCCACCATGATTAGGCATAGGATTGTTGGTAACATTAGGCGGCGGTGAGAATTTAATGGCCTTAGAATCAATCAGATCATGAACCTTGTTATGCAACGCTCTACATTTTTCTGTGGAGTGCCTCAGAGCACCCGAATGGAAAGCACACTTAGTATTGACATCATATCCCATGGGAAGATCACCTGGTGGTGGTGGATCTAGAGTCCTCAGTTGTATCTTGTTTAGATCCAACAACCTCTATAACAGCGTTGTGTAAGTCATGGGAATTGCTTTAATAACACGATTAGCAGGATGAGGTTGGCGTTGTTGGTATGGCCTTTGTTGATAGTTTTTGTGTTGCTACTGCTTTTTAGGAGCAGGACTTGAAGGAATAGTGACAACTGCCACCTGATCATATGAATTTATGTATCCACGACCTCTTCCTCGACCATAAACAACATTGGTTTCTCCTTCTCTTCTCCTTGAAGGGCCTGCAAAAGGCTTCCTCAACCCTGATGAACTACCAGCACCATTGTCTTGAATTTTACCCAACTTTAGCAAAGTCTCAACTCTCTCTCCTGCTACCACAATGTCATTGAATTTGGTTGCTGAACATGACGCTAAGCGATCAATGAACACTCCCTGCAAAGTCCCCATGAACATATCAGCCATCTCATTCTCCAGTAGTGGGGGTTGCAGACAATTGACGCCACCTTTGGGCATACTCCTTGAAACTTTATTTCGAATTCTGTGACATGTTCTGTAGTTGGGTGTGATCAGGAGCCATGTCTAGGTTGTACTAATAGTGTTTAACAAAAGCCTCAGCCAAATCCTTCCAGTTTCTGATGTTGTACTGATAGGAGCCATTTCTTCAAAACGACGGTTGACCTCCACACCCTGACCTTCCACGTCTTCCAATATAGTAAACTGGTCATCCTAATGATCCATCTGATGTTGAGGACCTCCCCCAGCATTGACAACCACCTCTGGTTGAGGATCACTATTATTATTGCCACGAGCTCTAGTACCATTATTAGCATTAGCATCTATCATCTCTCTCAGCCGTTCTTGATTCTGGTTCATGCCCGTCACCAACGTCATGAATTGATCCATTCAGTTACGCAACTCTACCAGCTCAACTTGCATTTGGTCCATGATTCTGCTTCTGTTTTCTTTTGTCGGATACCTATGCACTCTTCGTGCAGCAATAATTCCTGAAAAGGAAGAGATATTAGAAATTTGAGAATTGTACCTGCAAAACAAAAACAAGGTTATATGCATGCAATGAAAAAATTTCGTGTTTTCATTATCAGGACACTTTGCCCCGGTTCTGGTATCTGTTAAAGAATCCAGATGTACTTTTGAGGAAATTATTTTGAGATTACCCTCTTCAAATCTTCCACACCTTTCCACAACAGTATTAAAGCATACAAAAATCAAAGGATCTGAAGTGACAGCTTCATAAACAAAAAGCTCTAAGGCAAAAGTAACATCCCCGTAGGGTTACAAGTCTTACAAAAATAACAAGTGCAAAAAACTAAATAAGATTCCCACAACAAACTTATGGGTAATCTGAAATACAAGAAAAACAAACTAAAATTCTAAACTGCAGGAAGACTCTGGCCCTTCATCTGTGAAATCTAGCTCTATCCTAGCCCTCTTCACATCTGCCCTCCTCTTGAGGTATGCCATCTTTAAGAGTGCTTTGTTCATTTGTTGAGAATTTTCTTACTGTCTCCTATAGGAACCTTCCATTTCCTCCCTCTGAGAAGCAATCTGCAATTTGTATGCCTCTTCTTTCTTTTTGTATTCCTCTTGGTCTTGATTTCTTTGTGCTTGCATGTAACACGGTGGGAGAACTGACTTTCTATAAATGTTGCGGATAGCAAGAATCACCACCGACTTTTATTTTATCCAAAAGGAAAGGACATAAAAGAACAGGAAAGACCTTAAAAGATTTTGAGTTCGGGGGGTAGGTTATATAAAGGGAAGGTGTTAGCACCCTTTATATCCATGGTTATCCATGGGCTCTTAGTTACTTAGCTCACTTTGTTTGTTTGCAAGAATGTAGTGTGTGATTAAAAGCTTTCTAAGTACTTTGTAATGATCCTCGTATGGATGTATACAAAGCCTTGTTTTTGAAAATTATTTGAAAAGTGAGGTGTAAAGAGTATTTTGAAATGTGAGCAAGCAACTTAAGAGAAACCTACCATAGATTAAGTCTTTACTGTTCTTATGTGTTCTTTCAATGGTAAGATTATCCCTATTATTAAGGAATAGGTAGTCATTATCTTGGATGTTTAAGAGACATGTGTAGGGACATCTGAATATAGGCAACTGCAAGGTGTCTTTAGCAATTCGTAGGGACTTATCATCTTTTATTCGAAGGGACAAGATCATTTATCGTAGGCAACCTCGAAGGGACTTGATCTTATAACCTGAAGGGACTTGATGATATTTATAAAGGGACTTTGCTTAAGAAACCTTACTTGACCTTTTGTATAAGGCAACTTAGAGGCAGCCCTAGGAAGTGCAAGATGGCGATCAAAGATCGACTTACGTGTGTGCGTGTTCATATTCAAATATTTATCTTTTTAGATTAATTTTCTAAGTTAATTTTTAATTACAAACATGTTCTAAACACCCTAAATTACTAACCATACAATATATATATATATATATATATATATATATATATATATATATATATATATATATATATATATATATATATATATATATATATATATATATTTACAATAAAAATAAAGCAAAAATATAAAACTATAAATATTACAAGGCTTTGGGACAATTACAATATAATCGAGGAATAATAATAACGATAAATAGAATAATAATAATAATAAATAAGCAATAATTAAATGTTAGTAATAATAAAAAGATAAGAATAAAGGTTAGAATAATAAAATAAGAAATTAGTGAGAAAAATTAATGTTAGAAAATGTTTTAGGGATTAATTAGAAAATAAGTTTTAATAATAATAAACAAATAACAATTTATTTACATATTAAGAATAATGATAAATGGTTTAATTAGGGTTTATAAAAAAAAATTGGGTTAAATATTAAGGTTAAGAAAAAATTAGGGTTAGGGTTAAGAAAATTAGGGTTAGGGTTAAGAAAATTAGGGTTAGCTAAATTAGGGTTTTGATTATAATTAATATATATTATTAATATATTTAAAAAATATACATTATATATATACAAATATTTTATAAAATAAATAGAAACAATTTTACATTTAAGAAAATAAATTATAGTTTTTTGAAAATATGAAGTTTTTATAAGAAAACATTATAATATTTATTTAGAAATTATTTTTAAGAAACTAAATGAATTAAATAAATATAAATAAATGAAAATAAAAAAAAATTGGAAAAAATAACATACCTGGGGCTGGGATTCGAACCCAGGCCCTAGGCTTTCCACCCTCTGGTCCAACACCACCACCACCAGGCCATGCGCGTCTTGGTGACTATATGCTGGGTACTAATCCTTTTGTTATCAACCTGCAAAAAATCAAATAAAACGCAAAAAAATAAAATGGCCTGGGGGGATTCGAACCCAGGACCATCAGCCAACAACCAAACACTCCAACCACTAAGCCACATGGGACGCGTCTGAACATAAACAACAATGATTCATAATATATTAAGTTACATGAATAAATGAAAAAATCAATAAAAAGAATGTTGCAGCCAAGAATCGAACCAAGGTCATGAACAATAACACGCGCATCCATTACCACTGGGCCAAGCAACATCAACTGATATCATATTCAAACAATTTCATAAAATATTAAATCAGAAATTCAAATCCCAGCTGCGCGCCAAGCAGCTTCATCTTCTTCCTTATACCTGCAATATTTCCTGTGAATATATTTACGAAATTTCCTACGAATTCTTTCCTTCAAGAACCTGCGAAATTGAATCTCTCACAATACGTAAAATTTCAATAAATTGGTTATATAAACATGATGCACGCATCAAATCCAGTTCAATGACGTCTTTAGAATTCATTTATATTAGTTTAATGGAGAAACCCTAAACGGCCACCCTAAACTCTAACAATGGCAACTTCCTGGTCCTGCATCGAAACTCAAATTAGATTATCCAGAAACGTTCCTGAGCTCATTACAAACACAAAACAACCATCAAACACAATTTATAATGCACAAATATTAGAAAACGAAAAAATCATAAAAGTGCAATAACATTGATTCGGTTTATGCAATATATAATGGTTTTGATGTTAGGGGTGATCGAAACATGATCAGCGAGTCTCAAGGAAGCTAAAGCAACCTTTACTTTGCCTTGAAAGTGTCTCTAAGTCCAAAACCGAATATGACTTTTTTGTGTGAAAATTGAAGTTTTGTTCTTACTCTTGGAGGCATCCCCTTTCGTCCTTTGTGCTTGTGATCACTTGTGTACATATAGTAGAAGCAAATTAGGTCAATAAAACCAATCTATTCTTTGGACTTTTGGATAACTTGATCATGAAGAAAGATATGATTCAAATATTGAAAAAATCTCATCAAACCTTTCTAATTTAGGCTATCACAAATTTGTTTGATCCCAATCAACTTTAAATGATTTTTAAGATTTTCAAGAAGAAGAATCACATTCAAATATTGAGTTTTCATATTTTATTTTGATTTAAAATGATTTTTAATGTATAAAATCAAAATAAATAAAAATAGACTAATAAAAATCTGAATAAATGATATTTGATTCGTGCATGATGTCACCTTTGAGTTTGGATTGGAATTTGAGGGGCCCATTTGGAAAAATTTGGTTCTAAGGTCCCAATTGCTTCATAAACCTCCCAAAAATTTCCCAACTTTGCAAAGACACAAATACCTCAATTTTAAGGCTATGAATGTGTTCTTGGACATTTTGGAAAGCTTAGAGAGTCCTCTAACCAAAATATTTGGTCTCATGTCCATATCCTTTACCATTTCAAGTTATGCCCTTTGGAAGATGTTTACTTTTTGTTGACTTTTAAAATGACCTATAATGTCTTAGCTCATACCTTCCAAATGAAGCATTTCTGGGCTTGGCTTGTGAGACACAAAGTTGTAGAGAATTCAATTTCCTTCAAAATGAGCTTTGGATGGGAAATTTTTGATGAATCATGTGAAAGTTATGGCTGGTCAAAGTTCAGTTGACTTTTCCTGTGAAAACCCTAATTTAGAAACTCCTGATTCTTGATGATCTGAAAATTCCTTGATGAATCATGATCAACCCTTGATCAAATGATGAACTTTACTTCATATAATTGATGTTGGCAAAAAATCATGAAGTTTGACTTTGGTTTGACCATAGTTGACCTCAGTTTGACTTTTTGACTGCTTTGACTGATTTTAGCCTATCTGATCATTTAACTGAGCAAACCTTTTGGGAAAGCCTTGAAACTTGACATAGGGATTCTTGAAGACATGTAGGATGTTATGAAGCTCACTTGAGGCCTTGAAAGTCCATTTAGCCTGATGAAATTCAAAACCCTAGTTTAGGGTGCATTACTTAGGAGGATGTTTTGTCTGAAGGAATTGTCAAACTTTCTGACTAATTGTGAACCTTGTGAACCTCTTGGGATACCTTGTGAACCTTGTGAAACTCTTGGGATACGTTGGTACACAATGTCTGGTCTAGGTGAGGGTAAATTTTGGGGTGCAACAACTGCCCCTGTTCAATTTTCTAAAACATGAGAGGTTAGATTGGTCTGTGTGCCATTCGTGACTTGGAAGGTTGAAGGGGATTGAACACAAAAGCCCAAACATTTGCACTCGCTGGTGCGCAAAGTAATACTGCTGATTGGTTGCATCTGCTTGAATGGGCTTAAAGATGCCACTTGGAGGAACTGGAGATGGGCTTATTGATGCCACTTGGAGGAACTGGAGATGGGCTTATAGATGCCATCCATAATATGAAATTGATAGTATCTTTATGTTGTCACTGGATATCAGTACTAAGTCTTTGTATAGGCCGTCTCTAAGTTATTCCTGTAACATGGTTTAAGTTGAATGTCAGCAATAGATCTTCGTATATATCGTCTCTGCATTATCTATGGGAAAAAAGAATATCCTTCATTAAATGTCAGTGCTTAAATATTCGTATAGATCGGCTCTGAACCATTTTTAGGAACATACTTTAATTTAAGCATCAGAATCAAATCTTCGTGGCGATCTTTTCTGAATTGCCGTTGGTAATATCTTGGGCTAAGTACAAGGTCTTCGTATCGATCATTTATGTACCATCCCACAGATAAACTGTTGCATAGACCATTAGAAATAAATCTTCGTAGCGATTATCTCTTCTGGAAAATATCCCGAATTAGGTAATAGATCTTCGTATAGACCATTTATATACCTTCCCAAGGATAAAAGAATATCAGGATTAAATCTTTGTGGCGATTGCTCCTGAACTTCTCCTTGAAAGAATCTCTTGGATTAAGTGCAAGATCTTCGTATAGATCATTTACACACTATCCCAAAGATAGTTAACCATAAGAAATAAATCTTCGTTAACGAGTATCCCCTCTGGAAATATCCTGGATTAAGCACTAGATCTTCGTATAGATCGTTTACGTACCCTTCCACAGATAAACTGCTGCATAGACCATTAGAAATAAATCTTCGTGGCGATTATCTCTTCTGGCAATATCCCGGATTAGGTAATAGATCTTCATATAGACCATTTACATACCTTCCCAAGGACAAAAAGAATATCAGGATTAAATCTTCGTGGCGATTATCCCTGAACTTCTTCTGAAAGAATCTCTTGGATTAAGTGCTAGATCTTCGTATAGATCATTTACACACTATCCCAAAGATAGTTAACCATCAAAAATAAATCTTCGTTAACGATTTTCCCCTCTAGAAATATCCTGGATTAAGCACTAGATCTTCGTATAGATCGTTTACGTACTCTTCCACAGATAAACTGCTGCATAGACCATTAGAAATAAATCTTCGTGGCGATTATCTCTTCTGGAAATATCCCGAATTAGGTAATAGATCTTCGTATAAACCATTTACATACCTTCCCAAGGACAAAAAGAATATCAGGATTAAATCTTCGTGGAGATTATCCCTGAACTTCTTCTGAAAGAATCTCTTGGATTAAGTGCTAGATCTTCGTATAGATCATTTACACACTATCCCAAAGATAGTTAACCATCAGAAATAAATCTTCGTTAACGATTATAACCTCTGGAAATATCCTGGATTAAGCACTAGATCTTCGTATAGATCATTTACGTACCCTTCCAAGGACAACTTGAGCATCAGGATTAAATCTTCGTGGCTATTACTCATGTATTGCTTCTGGTAATATCCTGGACTGAACACTAGGTCCCCGTATAGACCATTTAGGTGCCATCTCAAAGACAACTTGTATTGATCATCAGATATGAATCTTCGTAGCGATTATCTCTGAATTGGATGTCAGTATCTAATTTTTATATAAATCATCTCTGAATTATTTGATAGTGTTTATCTGCCTGTAACTATCCTGAAAAGGAAAGGTTAGTTGATGCAAGATTATTTGATGTATGCATGTATAGCATGATGCTCTTAAGTGAAAATGTCATGTATTATGGATGTGTATGTTGTGATATGGTGTAAATGATGTATGTATGAATCATGTAGCCTGAAGTGTCTGGGTATCTCTGTATAACAACTGCTGGCTGGGGAAAGTAAATCCTGGTTCGTTGCTGAGGAATATGAGGACTTCGTTCCCGTCTTATTTAATGATATGGTACTCAGAACCTCCCGTCTTTGTTCGTCGTGCTTTTATTGAAGGAATAAGTTCCTGAATATCCTGACTGAGGATAAAAGAGATGGACATAAATCCGGGAGACTTAATTCTTTGGAGGATATGAAACTGCTTGAAGACTTCGTCGAGTGGGAAGTATAAGATATTACTTGAAGAGTTCTGTATGGATATCCGTAAAGATTACCCTGTGGGGATGAACCGGAGAATCTTTGTTGAATTCCTACCTCCGTTCGTTCTTAGTAAATGCTTTTATTGTATTTTATGCATTTCTGGTAAACATCAATCATATCCAAAAGCATATATACATTCAAACATAACCAACAAACGTTTTCGCTTTAGTAAAAGGGGAAAAGTAACCCTGAATAAAGAGGGAAAAGTAAAGCTGAACTCGAAAACAGAATCGTTTCAAGTTTGAGAGTGTATAACCAATTGGAATCAGAGCTCCTGAGATTCTTAACTTTCCTGAATACCTTCCCAGAAATCCTCATAGCTGGATCTGAAGACATGATACTGACCTCATCTGATACTATTGTCGTAGACAATTAATTTCCACAATGGCTTCTGCTGAGAATCCAATATTAAGGTAATACAATGAGAGGGACGTGTCTTCAAATTGTGATGGACCATATACGCTTCGGGTATTAGATTTGAAAAGAGAGCATTGCCCCTTGGTTGAGGATGAATTGTCCCATAATGGAAGTATCTGAATGTAGTTACCTCAAGAAAAATAAGCAGAATGCCCCACAATAATATTCCTCTGACATCATGAACTTTGTAATGTTACCCTTGGTAATTCAAATATATGAGGAGAGCTGCCCCTGACTATTTAAACATAGTTGAATCCTGTCCTGATTGCCCCAAATGAGTTAGGTAATATCATGGTATGCCCCAATGATTGGGAAGCAGTGATTATGCCCCTTGTATACATTGGCTTTTATTCAGGAAGCAACTTTGTCTATCAGAAGGACTTTGGTTTATTGAACATTATCCTATAAGTTTCTCTGTTTATCAAACACTCAGGTATATGCAAACAAATATATTCAAAAATGCAATGCTTATGTCTGTCTTGAAGTTTTGAAAAAGAGTTATTTTAGAAAAAACAATTTTTGTGAAAACTGTGATATTAACTCAAGTTTTATAATAAGCCCTAAAAGAGTCAGGATACCTTTTTGTAGCAGTGTCGCTCCCCGGATTTCCATCCTGGTACAAACGCGAAAGTGGCGCGGAAAAAGAATAGAGTCGCCAGCCAGGCATTTTTATCCCGAAGAAAGGGAATGGTAATGCTGCACAAACCAGAAGAAAGAAGAGGAAGGACACAGGTCCTACGAACCAAAGAGACTGAGCTCGGGAGTCGGTTACGACCTGGGAAGGTATTAGCACCCAGATCGTCCGCCGTACCCGACGGGATCCACGCTTGCAAAGATAACTAATTCAAAGGGTGAAGGTATGAAAACTGTAGCAAAAGAAATGAAAATAAAAAGAAACGGGAACTAGAAAAGAATTGAAATAAGGAACAAAAGAGAAAAATGTAGGGAAAATAAAGATTGTGCTCGAACGGGCCCTACACCGCTGCCTACGTACCTCATCAGGACAATGAGGATCAGAGACGCCGTAGTTCCCCTAACTAGGGGTAACAAGGAAATTGCTTGTGAATTAAAGCTTGAACTGCCTATGCCATTACTCAGGTGTTGCAGACTCGGACGACGAGTGTGTAACCGTCTTGCAAAGTGACAAGTAGGAGCAAGTTCGCGTACAGAGCGAAGGAGATGAGAAAAGAATTCCCGAAGGAAAGACGCTTATTGTTTGTTTGTGTTTTTTTATGAAGCTTTTATGAGTGTGTCACAAGGAAGTGAACTCAAGCTCTCATCAATGGAATGTGCACTTGTCACTACACTCCAAGATGGAATAATAGAACAAGCACACTCAAGTAAGGAGAAAATCCCCAAAACTTGAACCCAAAGATTAGGGCTTAGGCTCACTAACTTGTTTACTTGTTAAGTGGTTTTGGTTATTTACAAATGAAGAAGTATTTTTTTATGCTTTTCTTTTATGAAGAAGATACCTCGATCAGACTTGTGCATCACAAGGTAAACTTGTACTATCCCAAGATGGGAAGACTACAAGCATACCTCGTGGAATAAGGTTATGGATCAAATGCATCCCTTCAAAGTTATTAAAGTGTTTTTTAGAGTTATGAGATGAGAAGAAAAGAGGAACCAAAAGGATCTCAAAGGAAAAATTCTAAAGGGGACTAAAATAATCCTAAGTGTTAACATGCATGGATGTCCTAAGAGTTAGTGTGGTTTCTATCCTAAGGAAGAAGGAAAGAAGAAGAAGAAGAAAATAGAAGAAGGGATGAGCAAGGCCTAAGCCCAACAACAAAGAGTTAGCACATAAACATAAGAGGAAGAGATGAGAATTGGAGATGTGGAACTCAATTCCCACATCTCGCACTTACCATAGCCCCTGCAAGGTTAGTATGCATATAACTGAAACAAAATGAGCAAGATAACATGCTAACATCAAACAATCAGAAGTGAAATGAAATGAACAAATGCATAATCCAAGTGCAACCCAAAGAAATGAAGATAAGAGACTTATGACTTAAAAGGACGCAACATGAATACATATGGAAACAAATGCGCACTTATGAAATAAGCAAAAAAAATGCACAAAATAAAAACACAAAGCTCAAGACCAGAACCAAAATGAGATGAAGAATGGCTTAGGAAGCCAGCAAGATAAATAGAAACAAGATACAAGACCAAACAATGCCAAATGGGAGCAAGAGAAGCCAAAAGATGAAGTTAAAACACTTAAAAAATCAAATGACTGAAAGAAGAAGCGAACTCAAAAATTTAGAAGACAAAAGACCTATCCTAGGACCAGGAAGGTACCCACACCCCAAAGGAACCCCAAATGAGAAGAAGAAGTTGGCACAAGTGCCCTTCTAGGCTTATAAGAGATCTAATGAACCAAAAGAAGCAAAATGTGACAAGGTGAGAACAAAAATCCACATTAAATCAACCAAGCATCCCAAAATTCCACAACTTAAACCAAATGATCTTCACACATATCATATCAACTTGCCAAAAGTATTTGCAAAGATTCAGAAAGGAACTAAGTCAAATGGAGGCAAGAGCACAAGTTAGGAAAGAAAACTTACATCACAAGATACCAGACCAAAACTCAAGAAATAAATTTCTAAAAATTCAGAGAAATATTACATGAAAAGTACAAGATCTCAGGAACACAAATATTGAAGGCTATGTAAAATAAACAAGGCAGGCTGGTCAAGAAATGAAGCAAAAGAGGCTAGGCGCAATGGTGAATTATTTCTGGCACGTGGATCAATGAAAAAAATTAAATAAAAATATGATAAAAAAACTAGAGACATAAAGGAAGGTCCATGATTTTTTTTTGGGAATTTTTGGATGAATAAAAGTATTTTATATGAATTAAAATGAAACTGGATAAAAAGAAAAAATTAAATTGGAAAAGGAAAATGAAATAAATTGAAAGAGGTGTATGAAGTAAGTTTTCAACGTGTAAACTGGATTGGGCTGGGAACAGTGAGGTGCAAAAAGCAACTGTCTAGGCTCAAACTGTGCATGACCATGCTGTTATGGTGGTGGTGCCCACGCATGATTGGAAGAGAAGGTCCTACCGGACGGTGACAAGTGTCACCGCCGGTACGGACGAAAATCTCAAAAGCTATAGATCTTATCCTCATCTCATCGATTCCCTCACCAATTCAACAAATCTTAACAAATTTTAATAAATCTTAATAAATCTATTACACTTTTCATATTCTTATTAATAATAATAAAGCACAAGCAAACAATCAGTGAAGCCAAGGAACAAAACGCGAAAACGCCTCTCTCCCTCTCCTCGCCCTGTTCATCCTCTTCTTCTTCCCTCATCCAACCTAGCCGCCGCCAACTCCGCCCTGGCCGTTCCCTCACCGAAACACCTCCAAACGCTTAACCACGAACACAAACCTCCATCAAAAACTTCTCACCGATACGAATCCTCAAACGAAACTCACTAAATCTCCTTCCGACCATAGATCCACCATCAACTACAACCCTAACCTACTTCTCACTAAATCGAAGCAAACAGAAACAAGTTTCAACAAAACTCAGAGCATAATAGAAATCACACCTAAAGGATATTTCGAAGGAGCATACCTGTCAATCGAGGTTAAGAACAATGAACTCACGGTGAGATTCACTCTCGTATTGTCTTTGAAACTCCCTTCCTTCTTCTGCGAATCCGATTTGACAAAATTGATGATGTTGATGAAGGTGCGACGAAGACGACGTTGTGATGGCTATGTTTCGATCGAGGATGCCATTGAAAGTGCAGGTTCAATTGATGACTGTTTAAGGTTCTCTGTTTTGTGCTTCGGTGAGTTTCGGTGAGTTTCGCTTCAATCACCAACACAAAACAATCTCTGCTTTTGTTCAGTTTTGACGACGGTGAAGAAGAGGTGATTATTCTCTTCGTTGAGATTGATGTTATTGATGATGATGAATGACGTAATATCTGTTACGTTGATGACGAAGAATGGATCGAATTTTCCTTGGCTCTTGCTGAATGAAGAACTTAAAATCAGCTCCTATATCGCGCGATGAAGAACACTAGGATTTTGTTACGATGGCGGTGGAGAATGAATTCAGTTCCGACTTGTGATGTTAATGATGAAGAATGAAATTGTAATTGGCATGCTGTCGATGAAGATGAATCGAGAATCCTTTATGATGAAGAAGGACTTACAGTTTTTGATGACGATATGAAAACGGTGAATAGAAAAATTATGTTATCGCCTCATGCTTTTTTTTTATTCTTTTCTTTTTGCTGCAGAATCAATCCGTTGTAACAAAAACTCTTTTCCTCAATCTGTTACTCTCTTTTTGTTCAATTTCTGTTATGGATTTTCTTTTCTTTATTTTTTTTCATTTCACTGCGTTTTGAGTAATTGGATAACGCGTTTTGGTTCACACCCCATGCGTGTTCCTTTTTCCTGCGTTTTGATACCAATTGTTGTGCGTTTTGGGATGCTGATGTGGAATGGCTGAAATGCGCAAAGCACCTTGCACTTTCTCTTTTTTTTTTCGTTGCTTTTTTTCTTGTTTATTTGATGCTGAATGCTTTTTGTCACATGATGGTGCATGGCAATAGAAACTCACGTGATTCTCTTACTTCCACTTCATGTGCATTGTGAGTGGGGAAAGTGTGACACCAAGAGAAGCCCATTGGCGCGTGTCATGTGTGTGCTGATAATTCCTTCAGCCAATCACACATGCCTTCACTTGCCATATTTTCTTTTCCACTAAAAATAGTAAATAATAAAGAGAAAGTGTTGTCATATGCTGATGGTGGGTCACGTGAGAATAAAGTTGACATAATAAATGTGTAGAAAAATATGACTTAATAAAAGAAAAGGATTTAGCTTGGAGGAAAATAAAATAAAAATGTTTGAAATTGTTTAGGAGAATGAATAATGTGGTATATGGACAAACAAATTAGAAATAAAACGATTGAATTCTAAAATGGATGGAAAAAGGAGTTAGAAATAAAATGGGAGAAAAAAGAATTAGACGAAAAACCAACATGAGCACCACCATAAAATCCTAATTTTCAACTCGAGACCGAACTTGCACCGTCTACATAAAAATCACTGCTTAAGCATAACACAGTGATCATTGAACAATTTGCCATTAAAACAGAATATTTGAATCAATCATCTTCTGAATATCTGATTTTCTGAACCAAACTTCTCACGAACCACTTTCTGATAAACTGATGACTTTTGCACAACACAACTTAACTTGACTTGGGACTCAAACTGACTGAGAAATAGTCCTGAGAAAGATAACTTGCACTGTAGGAAATATCATGATAGTTTGACCAAAATTAGGTCAAACACCCATCAGAATTGAATCGCGAACTGAACAACCGCACTTGAAGCGAAATCACTGTCAGCTCCATGCTATGATATGGATGTTATGCTTCAACAATGAATGCTATGCGTCATCTTTCTATGCTAATGACACAGTGCGAAATATGAAAATGATATGCTACATGTCATGAAAAAAGAGAGGGCAAATTTGGGGTGTTACAAGCAGTACGCTTTCGAACTAACCATGCTTCAGTTAGGACTTTTAAAGGGTTGTAACATGGTCTGGTTCATGGTTTAAGAAACAAAGGATAAAGGCTCAAATTTATTTGTACCCAACCCATTCTTCGTGATGTTCTTCAGTCCTATGTTTGGTTAACTTATGCATTGAAGCTCCAGAGAAGTTTGGAATTGTAACACTTATATTTGTGATGGTTCGGAAACCAAAAATCCAGTCATCTTTCTTTGTTGAGGATTTATAATGACCTCTTTTTTTTCTCTTTTGACTTTATTATCCCTTCTTTTTGCCTGAACTGTTTGTTTCAAAATTATAGTCAGCGGAATTTCTCAATTTTTTATCAAGTCTCCTTCATAGGTTTTGACTTAGTGGGATTTTCTTTTGCTGGATATTGACTGTCAGGTTTAATGATTACAGAGAACCATCATTAGTTGTGTACAACACAAATAATTGGCATATTTGAGTTAACCGAGTAACTACCCTGCCCCAGGTTATGAATAAGGGTTTTAATTTGTGCGAGAATGAAAACTCCTACTTCATAGGCCAAAAGGGTTGACTAGGGATTAACTTCCTTATATCTCCACTGTTTAGGAATTGAAACAATGCCTGTACATCGTCAGCATAGTCTGTTCAAAAGCATACTGCCTAATATTATGGTATTGTTTTCGTCATCCTCCCTCTACAGGCTTATAGCTTTATCGGGAGTTAAATATCACAAGATAGAAATAAGAAGCATAGTTTTAAATATAGTGAAACAAATGGATTAACTCAAGACAAACATATGCAATGCATTAGTGAAAATAAAGTCTAACATAATAATAAGTGTTTAGGCAAACAAAAGAAATTACAAATGAAAATTCAAATGTTCTCAAAGCCTCTTCCTCTAAACTCGTCATTCCAGTTATCTGGAAACTTTGATGCTTGACGGACGATAGAAGAACTCAACCTGGCCTTCTGGAGTAACCTCGAGTATTCCTTCGTCAATTAGGTCTTGAATCTTATTCTTCAATGCCCAACAGTTATTAGTGTCATGTCCAGGACAGTCGGAGTGATATATACACCTTGCCTTGGGATTATAGCGAGGAGAGGAGGTGTTAGGATTTTTAGGAGAATTTTCCAAGGAAATCAACTTCATCTCCAACAGGCATTGCGAAACTTGTGACATTGGTGTGCTGAACCGGACGAACTGTCTTCTACATTCCTTGTATCGAAGTGGATTAACCTTACAAGGCCTTCCTTCTTCCATTGAAGAATAATCAGTGGTAGCTTGTCTCTTTCCTTCTCTTATCCTTACTTTCCTTTCAGCCAAGTCAGCTTGTTTCAACGGAGGTTGACTGATGATTAGATTCCCAACTCCGTTATATCGAAACTTATTGACAAAGCTTCTCAGCTCTTCTTGCCCCTGGGCCAAACTCTGGATAAGAGCCATTTGGCCATTCATCTGGATCCTCATCTCTGCCATCTCAGCTTGTAGTTGTTTCAACTGATCATCTTTGTTGTCCTCAGGATTATTCTTCTTCATGTCCTTAGAGAGGTGTGCTTTCAACTCTTCTTGCCCCTTGGACAAATTCAGAATCACTTCATGAAACTGAGCATTGTGAGCTTGAAGATCTTTGACAGATTGTTCGAGAGCCATTTCTGCTGAAATAAACAGCGAGAATATAAGATACCTGTTCATAAGAAACCTGTGATGCAATGACATGGTATGTAAATGCATATGCAATGTTTTCAAGGACCGCATGATTTAAATTTGTTTAAACAACCACAAAGTAAACTTTTATTAGTAATTAATAAACTTGTTTGCCCCTTGGGCTTATAATAAAAAATGAAATGAATACAAAGATGGGGTTTTAAGTCTCCCATGGACATTTCCTCTTTGTGTTGAGGTATGAGTTGAGATTCCGCTCCTCGTGAAGTTGTTTTGTCAGCTCCATGATTCTCTCTTGACTAGCTTTGAAATGAGTCTCAAAAGTATCCCTTTGCTCCTTCAACTGGATCCTGGACCTTTGCAATTCTTCCATGTCAGTGGGCATGTCTGGGTGAAGAATGATATAAGGAGTATCTCCTTCAGCAACAGGTTCCATGGTAACTGGCAGGATAGCAGGATATGGCATCATAAGAGTCTGAGCACGAGATCGTACCCATCTGAGGTAAGGTTTCATAGGAATGGAGTACTTTGGTTTCAAAGTCTTGATGTCAACCTTGTTCACTTTACCCCAAGCTCGTATGACCCTTTGCCGGTAACCTTGCAGATCGTTGTCGTAGTCGAACACAATACCCTGAATAAGCATGTCATGAGGACCATCACTCCGAGCATAACTAAACTGACGTAGAGCTAAAGAAGGATTGTAAGTAATGCCCCCTCTTATGCCCAGGAGTGGCACATTAGAAAACTCCCCACAACGGTCAATGATAGTAACATTCTCCATAGATCGAGAGCACCAATGAATATTTGAATGGGAAAGTGACATAATCCTCTTAGACCACCTGAACCCTTATTCATTCTTCATCACTAATCGAGGAAGGTGAGAAATAAACCACCTGGACAGTAGAGGTATACAACACATCAGAGTTCCTCGTGCCTTCGTAGTACGGGTATGGAGAGAATGTAAGATGTCTCAAAGTAATGTAGGCACTGGGTTGTGAGTTAGAAATATGTTGATGGCATGTACGTCTATGAACTGGTCTGGATTGGGGAACAACACTAAGCCATAGATCAATAGGTCTAAGATCTCCTTAAAAGCATCATGACTCATAGCCTTCAGGAACACTTGAGCTTTCTCCATCAATACCTTAGCAAGGATACCTTTAACTCCACTTCTTGTTTCTAGGACAATGTCTGATTTCTTCAAATGTAGGGTTGCAGCAATGACTTCAGGTTTGGGCTCTTTTTCCAAGCCCGTGAAAGGTCTCTGATCAAGGATAGGTATACCTAGAAGCTTGGAGAACTCTTCCATTGTAGGAACCAGCTGATAGTCGGGGAATGTGAAACAATGATGTTTAGGATCAAAGAACTAAAATAGGACACTCATCATGTCTTCATTGAACCCTGAAGTGACTAGATCCAGTAGGTGACCATGCCTCCTGATGAACTGGGAGTTTTCAGAAACTTGAGAGACCAATTCCTTAAGCTTAGGAGGTATCCCTACAAAGTTGATCCGGATAGTATTCCTACGAGCAGAAGCCATGACCTGCAACAAAGAACAAAGATAAATCCTTTGGTCCTTGAAATGGTTAGTGAAAATGCTATGCTTATGATTCATGATGATGTTATGATGTTATGCTCAATCACAAACATATGGCACACACAAACAAGTCACACAATAACCCTAGGTTTGAAGGCTTGCATGAGGTTTAAATGTAAGTACCCGCCCCTGAAGTTAGTTGGTTCATCCTGTCCTACAAAAGTAACCAGGTTCTAAGGGATCTCAATATCATTGATCCTTCCCAAGGGTGGTTGTTCAGTAGGCAACTTACTTGCCAACCAAAAGCCTCCAAGTTTAGGATCGCAATGAGCGTAGTATCGAGTATCAACCAACTTTAGTCTTCACCAAAGCCGACTATCTCACTACTTTCTAAAGGCCAAGATGGAATGACTAGGGTTCTAAAAGTCAGTTAGTGTATTGACAACATATGGCAGCCTCATATTATCCTCAACTTAACTTAAGGAACATAAGCACCAACCAAGAAGTCACACTAACTATGGCCACCAGATCAACCATATCGGTATACGCCGTACAGTTTCCTTGGTCTATTGCCATTTATCTAAGGTACACTAGATCCGGGTTAGGATCTTTCACACATAAAGCCCAACAAGTAATATAAAGCAAACAAGACAAACAATTTAAGTGATTTAATTCCTAAAGGTACCCCTCTTTAATATTATCCCCAGCAGAGTCGCCAGTTCTGTAACACGGTGGGAGAACTGACTTTCTATAAATGTTGTGGATAGCAAGAGTCGCCACCGACTTTTATTTTATCCAAAAGGAAAAGACATAAAAGAACAGGAAAGACCTTAAAAGATTTTGAGTTCGGGGGGTAGGTTATATAAAGGGAAGGTGTTAGCACCCTTTATATCCATGGTTATCCATGGGCTCTTAGTTACTTAGCTCACTTTGTTTGTTTGCAAGAGTGTAATGTATGATTAAAAACTTTCTAAGTACTTTGTAATGATCCTCGTATGGATGTATACAAAGCCTTGTTTTTGAAAATTATTTGAAAAGTGAGGTGTAAAGAGTATTTTGAAATGTGAGCAAGCAACTTAAGAGAAACCTACCCTAGATTAAGTCTTATATGTTCTTATGTGTTCTTTCAATGGTAAGACTATCCCTATTATTAAGGAATAGGTAGTCATTACCTTGGATGTTTAAGGGACATGTGTAGGTGTCGCTCCCGAAGATTTGCATCCCGGTACAAGCGCGAACGGTCGGCGAGAAGAACAATGAGAACACACAGCCGTGAACTCACTGGAGATGAATAGAGTCGCCAGCTAGGCATTTTTATCCCGGAGGAAAGGTAATGCTGCATAGACCTAGAAAGGTACGGATAAGACGGTTGCGAACCAGAGAGACTGAGAAAGGGGGTTGGTTACAACCTGGGAAGGTATTAGCACCCAGATTGTCCGTCGTACTCGACGGGATCCACGCTTGAAAGATTGGTGTTTTAAAGGGGTAGTGTCAGTGCAATTTGTGTGTCAAAGAGCTGGAAAAGGATGTGTACAGGTGTCAGTGTAAAAGAAATGAAGTGTATAAGTGATGTGAAGTATGAAAGTGTCAGTGTAAGAAAGGAGTGAAATGCTCAAGATCATGAGGCTAAAGAATGAAGCTGGAAGGAGGGGGAATATACAGAGACTTTTGTTCGATAACCATTAAGTTATGCCTACGTATCCTCTCGTGCAATGAGGAAGTCAGAACACCGTAGTTCGACCCAAAGAGACTGAAAGATGAATTGACTTGTGAACTGCTTGCTTGTCAATGCTCAAGTGTATGATCTGTCTGGCACAGATGCAAACTGTCTTGCATTAGACGGAAGAAGCAAGTTCTCGTTTGTGAGTGAGTGAGATGAGAAAAGAATCCCGAAGGAGACGATTATTGCTTGTTTTTGTGTTTTCAGTCTTTTATTTCTTTTGAAAGTTTGTCATAAGACAATGAGCTTAAGCCTAAACCAATGGATTTGGTAAACTCATCACATCTTCCCTCTGATTAGGGGTAATGAGAATACCTTAAGTGTGAAGTCAGATTCTCACACTTAACCACCATGGTGTAGGATTAAGATCATTAACCTACTTGTGATTATTTAGATGTTTTTGGTATTTTTGTTTAGTGTTGAGTAATGAGATTAAGCCATAATCATGGATTAAACAGACTCATTACACCATCCTAATAGAAGGATAATAGATGAGAATGTTTAAACTGAGGAAAGCTCCTCAACTTAATCCATGATTAGGGATTAAACTCATGACTAAACAAGCCTTTATTAAATGGATTTTAGATTAATGGTATGATGATGAAATGAATTTTATGATTTGTAAGACAACTTGAGGGGGACTTGTCCATTAACACTAGGGTTAGTCCTTCTTAACCATTTAAGGAAGAATTAGAACCCTAATGCAAGGCCCAAGTTACAAGTGTAATGTCTTGATGATTATTAAGTGAATTGATTAAAGGAGTTAAACACATTAAGGGTTTAACACTTAGGGTTAAAGTTATACACTCCATCCTAAGAGAAGGATGCAGGCATAAGCTTAATCACAAAGCCTTAAAGCCTTTAGGGTTTAGTCCCTGATTATGAGATGAGAGGAGAAGACTCAAAGAGACACAAAGGTGAAACTAAGAGGGGAGACTAATCAAAACCCTAATCATTGTCATGCTTGGTTGTTCCTAAGGTTGGTGAGGTTTACAGGAGAAGTCTTCAAAGGAACCACCAGGAAGCAGGTGAAAGGATCAAGAGAAGCAAAGTGACTTGCTTCATTCAAGAAGTCAAGTCACTTGAAGAAAGAAAGTGGGAGGAACAAGAATGAGCAAGCTCAATCTCAAACACATACATAAATGCAGCAATGGATGCAAGAGGAATGAAAAGAAAAGTTATGAGAAGTGAAGGCAAATTCACTTCTCAAGCTTACTTACCACCTGAAATGTTAGAAAGAAAAGCAATGCAATGCTAAATGAAATGAAATGACATGATGAAAAACAAAACCAGAAGCATGTTGATGATGATAATGATGCTATGAGATGCTACAAACATGAGGCAAGGCATGGAGATGTTCATACAAGATCATGGATGCAAATGAGGCAAGCTTAGAAGCATGGATCTTACATGAAAAGTTATGAAACATACATGGCAAAAAAAATGGCAAATATGGGATGCAATGGTCAAACATGCTTCCTACATGTCTTAAGATGTCAAATGGAACACAAGCATGCATAAAATGCAAAGACAAGTCATGTTATGCAAGAGAATGCAAGAGGGATGCATATGAAAGCCCAAATTAGGGTTTATGGACAATGCATCAAACAAAAACCCAAAACAGAAGCAAACCCTAAGATAAAAAATGGAAAATGCCACCCAAAGAAGCCCTAATCCTATACTAAACCAAGGTCCAAAGGGGAAGTCTCAACTCCTAACCAATCTCAAGATATGATTTTTCTAAGTTATTAGGGTTTTTAGGGCTCCTAAACAAAAGAAATGCCAAACAACTTGAAAATGCAAGATCAAATCATGGCCATTTTATCCTAGAAACTACATGCTAAACACAAAACAATGCAAGAAGAACCAATGTCCAACCCCTCTTAGATAGGCAGAAATGAATTTTTGAACTTATGATCAAAACAATGCACAAAATATGATTTAATTCAATGAAAAATTCTTAAAATGCATCAATATCAAAAAAGAAATTTGGTTTGAAGATTGGACAATGTTTCTAAATGTCTTAGAACATTTCATGAATTTTTTTGTAATTTTTAAATACCTAAAAGTATTTTTAATTAATTAATTTCCATTAATCAATTAAAAATAATCTTTTAAATATTTAAAAATACTTTTTTAATGATAAAAAATAAAATAAAAATATTTTTGGGTCTTAAAAATTAATAAAACTTTTAAGAAAAATTTTCATAATTTTTAAGACATTTTTGCTATTTTTAATTAATTATGCAAGTTAAATGAAATAAAATGAAATTAAAATAAGAAAAAAAGAAAAGTAATCAGGATGGAGGGCCAGGATGGGCTCTGAATTCAAACTGGTTGACCAGCGCGCAAATGAAGGGTGTGGATTGCATCTGATTTAATTATCCTAATTAAAAATTAATTAAACTAATGAGAGAGATTAGGGCTAAGCAGATTGATCTGGGCCATCCAAACTGGAGGGAAGTCAACAGGTCAAAGGGGATCTACGCTCCACATTCAAATGCCCTTAATGACTGTAATTAGGGCTAAATGACTTTCAGGCCGCCGGATAAGACTTCCGGTCGTCTTCTCCGGCCAGCCAAAACCCTAGATTCTTCTATAGGTCACCAAATCACAAATTTCTTCCATCAAACTGACTCTCTCATCAATCTAAACCTAAACCCTAAGCCTAAATTCATTTATTTTCATCCATGAGCATGAATCGAAACAAAAGATAAAACACGGGCAAATGTTCAGGAACTCCATACATGCTGGTTTCTACACTATTTTCAAAAGCAAGCATACATTCATGATCAGGGGAACACAAGGCATCATAAAAGAACTAAAAAATCAGTTTCTGGGAAAAATGTTCATGAAGCTCACCTGAGATGCAGCTTCTCTGTTTATGAGCTCTCTGGACTTTTTTCTTGCACAGGCTTGCTCCCTTGAACCTCCTGAGGGCAAAATGAGACTCAAAATGCTTGGAGAGTGGCTGGCTTGAAAGATCCAACTCTGGTGTAGCAGAAATGGGGATCTGTGTACAGGCAGCTTTAGACCAAAGTGAAGGGTGGTTTTGACTTCTTGTGGTATGCTTGACTTGTTGGTGAAGAAAGGTGAGGTGTTTGATGGCTGGATGAAGGGTTTCGATGAGTTCTGGTTTGGAAGGTGAGAAATGGTGAAGCTCAAGTCAGGCTTGTTTCAGGCTTGAGCTTTGGTGGTTTGAGGTCTATGAAGTGTGGTGAGTTGAATGGTGAAGATGGTTTTTGTGTTTGCAAGCTGTGTAGGCAGATTCGAAGCAACTTGCAAGATGAGGTGATTTTGTGAATGTGATCAATGAAGTGTTTTCAGCCTTGCTAGATGTATGGAATGGCTTGCCCTTTGTCCACATAACTCTCTCTCATTGGTCAGATGATTGGACATGTGCTTTATTGATTGGTAAGTCACCTTTTGCAAAAAGTCAAATAATGTGTAAGAGAAGTATGGCTCATGATCTAGGCAAGTACATGGGCTGGTTCTGGTGCAGCAAGGTGAGGTGAGAGGCTAGCAAAGTGTAGTAACCAATGCAGCAAGTTGTAGGAAGTGATCATGAAGATTTTGCAAGTTGTAACTTTTTGGTTCACATGTGAAAAGTCTTGTTACATGAACCATAACCATGGGCATTCTTGGTTCAAATCTGAATTTTATGACTTAGAGAATGTTTGCATACTGGTTTGGAGTGAATTAGAAGTCACATTGGGCTTTGGTTCATGATCTTGCAAAATTTCCATTTGAGGCATGCCTTGAAAATCAATGATTTTGGCCAAATTTGTCACACCATAACTTTTGATCCAAGAAGAGTTTGATCATGTTCTTGTACTTTTTGAAAAGGGAAAGATGAGATCTACAACTTTCATGACCAAAGTTTTTCCATTTGAAGCATTTTTGGATCAATAATCAAAGCTTGAAAAATGACCTAAAATGAAGCATTCTTGAAAAGTCAACTATGCCCAAAAAGTCAACATTTGCAAAAACCCTAAATTCTTGATTTTTATGAACTTCAACCTTCTTCCATGATCAAATAAAGATCATATACACTCAAAATGATGAAGATCACCCATTGGTTGGGTCATTGGGGGCCTCAGATGCCCTGATTTTACACTGACTTGTCTGAAAAGCCAACTCTTGATCAGATGACTTCCCCATGGAATTTCTTCATGAAAGTTGATATGTATACTCCCTATACCATATAGAGACCAATAGAAACAAGAATGACCAGAAAATTTGGAGTTATGGCCTCTGAAACCAAAACCCTAATTTTCAGTCAACTGTGCAATCTATCCTGGCTCTGCATCCACTCAAACCCTAGTTCTTGTGATTCTTTTGAATTCTTGACTTTGTGAGGGTGTACTATGATGTTTGAACACATGTAGACCCCTTTGAATTGATTGGTTGCCTTTGGAGTGGCTCAAGAGGCTCTGGGATTGCCCAGATCACAAACCCTAGGTGTAGATGCCTTAGAACCAATGCAATGACTCAAAAAATGAGATGTGAGATGATATGATTGTGTTTATGCATATGAGATGATCACAAGCCATGGTGTGAATGGGTGAGGGCAAATTTGGGGTGTTTACAGCTGCCCCTATTCAAACATGAGTTAGCTGTGCAGGATGTAAGCAACGGCTTAACAGGCAAACAAGATAACTTGTGGTTGAATACCAAAGACAGTCCAAAATTTGCACTCACAGAATGAAGAAGAAAAGGGACATAGATTGTGAAAGAAAATAAAGTATATTGTAAAGTGTGGGCAACGGAGGACGACCGTCGAGCAGAGGACGACTGCTGGGTAAATAGCAATGACGGGGACGACCGACATGCTGGGGATAAAAGGTAAAGCCAAGACGGGGACGGCCGACTAGCTGGGAAAAATAAAATCGTGATGGGGACGGCCATCAAGATAAAGCTGTAAAATTCTCTGGAAATTAATGAAACATGACGGGGACGGCCATCAAGTTCATAAAGCAAAGTAACCAACGATGGGGACGGCCATCGGGTTAAAAGAAAAGGAAAAGGGACCACGACGGGGACGGCCATCGGGTTAAAGAATAAATGAACTAAACAGATGATGGGGTACGGCCATCAAAGGTGGAGGACGATCACCTAGCAGGGGACGGCTGCTCTGTTGGGGATAAAAGAAATATGATGGGGACGGCCATCAAAGGTGGAGGACGACCACCTGGCAGGGTACGACTGCCGAAAATATCAACGATGGGGACGGCCATCGGATAGAAAAGGTCAACGATGGGGACGGCCATCGGACGAGCATGATGGAGGACGACCATCAAGAAGTGGAGGACGACCACTCAGCAGGGGACGGCTGCTCTCAGGGTTTATCATAACACAGGACGAGCGTCAGATAACCAAAAATCAACAATGGGGACGGCCATTGGATAAAGTGATGAAGGACGATCATCAAAAGGTGGAGGACGACCACCTAGCAGGGGACGGCTGCTAGAAAGATCAACGATGGGGACGGCCATCGGATGAGCATGATGGAGGACGACCATCAAGAAGTGGAGGACGACCACTCAGCAGGGGACGGCTGCTCTCGGGGTATCATAACACAGGACGAGTGTTAGATAAAGGAAAAAAGCTTACTTGGCGATCTACTGGGGGTATAGTAAACACGGACGAGCGTTTACAACCAAGAAAGGAAAGTATAAGTGTTTGGTATTATGTATAGATTAATGATGCGGACGAGCATCCTTAAGACTATGATACGGACGAGTATCATGTAGAAACAAACTGACACATGTTCAGAGATGATGATACGGACGAGTACCATCTGGTTAACAAAGAACACGGACGAATGTTGCATCTGAAGGGACTCTTCTGGGGAATAGTAGACACAGACGAGTATCTATATTCAAGAAGACACAAGTGTTTGACACAGTGTATGGATTAAAGATGCGGACGAGCATCCTTAAGACTTATGACACGGACGAGCATCATGTAGAAACAAACATTAGACGCAATGTTCTGAGATGATGATACGGACGAGTACCAACTGGTTAACAAAGAACAAGGACTATTGTTGAATCTGTGGGGTTATGAGTGGTGTATACAAGATACGGACGAGTATCTGTATAAGTGTATCGTGAGTAGTGAGTATATATAGATGAGTATTTTAACTGCTGGAGAGAATGACACGGACGGGTGCCAAGAGAGAAAAGTGTAATATGAACAAGTATCTGCTATACAAAGTCTAGGCGACTGCGCCGGGGATATGACACGGACGGGTGTCAGGAGAGTGTATATACAAGTATATGTGAGTGCAAAGGGGATGTCTTTGGCTTTCTGCTGGGAGTTATGACACGGACGGGTGCCAGAAAGTATCTGTAATACGGGAGATCTTGTTTGTAAAGAGTGTTCAGGCGACTTTACTGGGAGTGATGATACGGACGGGTGTCAAAAGGAAATATGTACTGGTGTTGGTGATTTGTGAGGCGACTGCTTTTGCTGGGACTCTGGGGATTTTTATACAATGATAATGAACGGTTATTATTTACAAGTGTTAATTCATAACATGGCTTATGATTATGCTATATGTTTGATTTTTGCCGTAATGCTCCGTATTAGACGGAATGCTACGCTCTGAGGGGACAGTATGATGCGAATGCTGTGATTATGCAAAGATATCAAACCGGGATTCGGATCCCGTAGCCGCGAAGATCTCTGGCTGATCTGTTTGAAATGGACCTCCCAGCTGGGGATGAGATCATTGATAGACTTGGGGAGATGGATCCTCTTGGGGATATATGCCACCTGGTTGACACATCCTTGAAATGAGGGACCCAGCTGGGGTTTGTAGAAGCTTTCTTCACTCTGTCGTGATCCCCTCATGCGTTGCTCTTCTGGTTAGAGGCTGAAACTCTGTGGGGTGATGGCTCCCTGACTTTTGGCTGAGGAAGAATAGTTGGTACTACAGCTGGGGAATGCTGTTGGTAACTCAGCTGGGGAGAGCAACAAGAGGCAACTCAGCTGGGGATAGAGCATTTCAGATGCTGAGATTGAGTGCATGTTGATTTGGCAACTTCGCTGGGGAAATGGGCACCTTCCAGTGCCATGTGGAAGATAGACCGAGTTGATAATGATTCACCAGCTTGCCGAGACGTGACTTGCATGCCCCAGGTTGCATTCTGGATACCTGCAATCCTGCACAGATAAGGAGACGCACAAGAGATCCCGAGGTATCCTCGATTGGATTCCGTCATAGGAGTTAAGCACTCTCAAGAGTAAGTATATTCCCTGTGAGCATGTGTTTTATTATTATTATTTTCGGGAGAAAAACATCTGTACTTATGCAATTGATTTTTTAGAGACACCAGACATCCTTCGCAAATAAAAATATACAAAACGAAACATGACTGAAAAATCTGACTTTATTAATTCATGTGCCCTGAATTGGCAAGATACAGTCAAAGAAACAAGTCTCCTAAAATAAGGAGATTGTTATAAATTGAGAAACAAAATGCTGGCGGTGTTGACGACGCTTTAAGGAGCTTCCTCTTCTGCTATGACTCGTATGACAATGACGTTCTTCTCGTCTTGCTTTCTGAAGAAGGTTGATTCTGATTAGAGCTTGGTCCTTTGGAGCTTTCCAAGTTGCAAGTGATACAGACGAATTCAGAATGCAGTTGTTCACTTATTCCCTTATTTTGCATGGATCGCCCTTTCGGGTTTTCAATCCATCGGGATACCTATTTTTGCCTGAGTTGTCCAATGCGGCTTTTCAACTCAGCGGGTGTACATTTTTTATTTATTTCCCTTATTTTTGCCCGAGTCTTTTATTCTGTTTTTGACTCGCCGGGATGCCCTATTTTTGCCTGGACTTACATTCTGTTTTTATGTCCAGCGGGTCATTTTATGCGAAGTATTTTTTAACTGCATCTGAATTCACAGGGGACGGGAAATCTTCACCATCCATGGTGCTGAGCATCAGTGCTCCACCAGAGAAAACTTTCTTTACCACGAATGGCCCTTCGTAATTTGGAGTCCATTTGCCCCTGTGGTCTGTATGAGGAGGGAGGATTCTTTTCAGCACAAGATCTCCCACTTGGTACTCTCGATGCCTGACTTTCTGATCGAAGGCTCTCTTCATTCTTTTCTGATATAACTGCCCATGACAGATTGCGGCCAATCTCTTCTCTTCAATCAGACTCAGCTGCTCGTATCGGGACCTAACCCATTCTGCTTCACTCAGTTTGACATCCATCAAGACTCGCAAGGAGGGCAATTCAACTTCAACTGGTAGGACCGCTTCCATACCATACACAAGCTGATACGGTGTTGCCCCAGTGGACGTCCTGATTGACGTGCGGTACCCATGCAAGGCAAATGGTAGCATTTCATGCCAGTCTTTGTAGGTGACTACCATCTTTTGCACAATCTTCTTGATATTCTTATTTGCCGCCTCAACAGCACCATTCATCTTTGGTCTGTAAGGAGAGGAATTGTGATGTTGAATCTTGAAGTCCCGGCACAGCTCTGCCATCATTTTGTTGTTGAGATTGGAACCATTATCAGTAATGATTCGCTCGGGAACTCCATATCGACAGATGATATCTCTTTTCAGAAATCGGGCTACCACTTGCCTTGTAACATTTGCATATGAGGCTGCTTCAACCCACTTAGTGAAATAGTCGATGGCGACCAGGATGAATCTGTGGCCGTTTGAAGCAGTTGGCTCGATCTTGCCAATCATGTCAATGCCCCACATGGCGAAGGGCCATGGTGAAGACATAATGTTCAAGGGATTGGGAGGCACATGCACCTTATCTGCATAAATCTGGCATTTATGGCATTTTCTGGCGTAGGCACAACAGTCTGCATCCATTGTGATCCAATAATAGCCTGATCTTAACAACTTTTTAGCCATTGCATGTCCTCCAGCATGGGTACCAAAAGAGCCTTCATGCACTTCATGCATCAACAAATCTGCTTCCGTCTTGTCAACACATCGGAGGAGTACCATATCAAAGTTCCTTTTATACAAAGACCCATCAGTGTTCAAGAAGAAACTACCAGCAAGCCTTCTCAAAGTCTTCTTATCATTGGAAGATGCCCCAGGTGGGTATGTTTGATCCTCCAAGAAGCACTTAATGTCGTGGAACCAAGGCTTATCATCTTTGACAACATCTGCTGCGAATACATATGCTGGTCTATCAAGTCTGGACACTGAAATCTGAGGTACAAAGTTAGCAGCTTGAACTTTGATCATGGACGAAATGGTAGCCAAAGCATCTGCAAACTGATTCTCATCCCGAGGGATATACTCAAGTTTGACTGTTGTGAAGAAAGTCAATAACCTTCTTGTATAATCCCTGTAAGGTATCAGATGATCCTGGTGTGTATACCATTTCCCGTTGGTCTGATTGACTACCAAAGCTGAATCCCCGAATACGGTCAATGTCTTGATCCTGAGGTCAATGGCTTCCTCAAGACCCATAATGCAAGCTTCGTATTCAGCTTCGTTGTTAGTGCAGTTGAAAGTGAGTTTTGCCGAGAAAGGCATGTGAACTCCTTTAGGTGTAATGAGTACTGCACCAACACCACGACCATTCATGTTAACAGCCCCATCAAACATCATAGTCCATTCTTCCTCCGGGTCAGGCCCTTCAGTGTGAATAGGCTCTTCATGATCTTTTGCTTTTATGAACATGATGTCTTCATCAGGGAAGTCAAACCTCATAGGCTGGTAATCATCAATGGGTTGCTCAGCAAGATATTCAGACAATACACTGCCCTTGATGGCTTTCTGAGATGTGTATTGAATGTCATACTCCGTAAGAATCATTTGCCATCTTGCAACCCGTCCGGTAAGAGCTGGCTTCTCAAATATGTACTTAACTGGGTCCATTTTTGAAATCAATAAAGTAGTGTGGGTCAACATATACTGCCTCAGTCGGCGAGCAGCCCACGCTAAAGCACAGCAAGTTTTCTCGAGCAGTGAATAACGTTGTTCACAGTCGGTAAACTTTTTGCTTAGGTAGTATATTGCATACTCTTTTCGACCAGACTCGTCATGCTGGCCCAGCACACACCCCATTGACTCTTCTAATACTGTCAAGTACATTATCAGAGGTCTTCCTTCAACTGGCGGCATGAGGATTGGAGGTTCTTGCAGATATTCCTTGATCTTGTCAAAGGCCTTCTGGCAATCTTCGTTCCATCTGACCGTTTGTTCTTTTCTTAACACCTTGAACAAAGGTTCACAGGTTGCTGTGAGGTGAGATATGAACCGTGAGATATAGTTCAATCGACCTAAGAACCCTCGAACTTCTTTCTCAGTTTTTGGTGCAGGCATCTCTTGGATGGCTTTGACTTTATCAGGGTCCACTTCAATCCCTTTCTCGCTTACAATAAAACCCAGCAGCTTACCAGATCTCACCCCGAATGTGCATTTGTTGGGGTTCAACTTCAGCTGGTATTTCCTCAGACGTTTGAACAATTTGAGCAGATTCACCAGGTGGTCTTCCTCTGTGAGGGACTTGGCAATCATATCATCCACATAACATTCTATCTCTTTGTGGATCATATCGTGGAATAATGTTACCATAGCCCGTTGATACGTTGCACCGGCATTCTTGAGCCCAAATGGCATTACCTTGTAGCAGAACGTGCCCCAGGGTGTGATGAATGTTGTCTTCTCCATGTCTTCAGGTGACATTTTAATCTGGTTGTATCCTGAAAATCCATCCATGAAGGAGAATACCGAGAACTGAGTCGTGTTATCAACCAATACATCAATGTGAGGTAGAGGGAAATCATCTTTCGGGCTGGCTCTGTTCAGGTCCCGGTAATCAACACACATCCTTACTTTGCCGTCTTTCTTAGGCACAGGTACTATATTAGCAACCCACGGCGGGTAGCTAGTTACAGCAAGGAACCCGGCGTCCCATTGCTTTTGTACCTCTTCCTTGATTTTCATAGCCATGTCTGGACGAGTACGGCGCAGCTTCTGTTTGACTGGAGGGCATTCTTCTCTCAAAGGCAGCTTGTGCACCACAATGTCGGTATCCAACCCTGGCATGTCTTGATACGACCAAGCAAACACATCCACATACTCTTGAAGTAGATCAACCAGTTGCTTCTTCACTGAGTCTTGCAGGCAGGCCCCGATTTTAACCTCTTTCACGTCTTCCTCCGTACCAAGATTAATCACTTCAACCTCCTCCTGGTGAGGGGTAATAACCTTTTCCTCTTGTCTTAACAACCTGGCTAGCTCTTCAGGAAGCTCATATTCTTCTTCAACCCCTTCATCAGCTTGATTGATCGGATTGTCAAAGTCATACGAAGTCATAGCCGTGCTGTTGTCGGTGCTGTCTGGGAGGCATTCTCTGCAAGGGTTTAATTTGTTCATTTTAGTGATCTGATTTTAGTCTTATTTAGAAAAGTGAAATGAAGTTGTCATTTTGAAAACACCGCCATTTATTTTTTGTACAAAAAGAAAAAAATGGAAAAACAGTGAACGAAAAGAAAAAAGACTCGTTTGCAAAAAGATGTCTGATATTTCATTAATTGATCTTGTTTGCACAAAAAGTACAGATGGCCCGATTACAAAATGAGTCTTGTCATCTTGGGCAAGATGCAAGACTTTGATGCATGCTTATAAAATACAGGAAATAATAATTACTCTGATCGAGTAACTCTTATAATTTCCTGGGAAGACCAGTTCGAGACGCTGCTCCCAGGGATCTTTGGACGAATCCAGCTTTCCAGGTTGCGCTCCTCTTCCAGCTCGTCTTCCAGACAGTTGATAGCATCGGGGGTAAGCATCCCCCCACTGACAAAACCAGGCTCTCCAGCAGCCTTTGCTTGATGTTGAGTTGGTCTGTAACCCAACCCAAATTTGTCTTTCTTCTCCTCCACAGCTAAAACTTTGCCCCAGCCTAGGGCGGTTCCTTCCTCAACAACCTTTCGGGCTTGTTGGTATGATGACATTGGGGTACCAGATACAGCAGATGCTTCATTCACATTCAAAGCTTCAAACCCCTGGCTCATTGTTTCATGGATCTCCCCATCCATTTCAATGTACTTATAGGTTGCCAGGTGGCTGACAAAAATGTCCTCCTCTCCACAAATTGTGACAACTTGGCCTTCCCACTCATATTTTAACTTTTGGTGAAGGGTAGACGTTATTGCGCCGGCGGCGTGAATCCAGGGTCTACCCAACAAACAGCTGTAGGCGGGCTGAATGTCCATCACATAAAAGATAGTTTTAAAGGTCTGTGGGCCAATTGTCACAGGCAGCTCAATCTCTCCCAGAACCGATCTCTTAGAACCATCAAAGGCTCTTACCACCAGGTTGCTGGGTCTCAGTGCCAAACCATCATATTCTAACTTCACCAGAGCCTTCTTTGGTAAGACATTCAGGGATGAACCTGTGTCTACCAGCACATGAGAAAGGACAGCTCCTTTGCATTCCATGGTTATGTGCAAGGCTTTGTTGTGGTTGCGGCCATCCGCTGTCAAGTCAGTATTGGTGAACCCTAGCCCATTGCTAGCAGTAACATTTCCAACCACGGTCTCCAACTGGTTGACAGTAATCTCTTCAGGCACGTAAGCTGCGTGCAGGACTTTAAGTAGTGCATTCCGATGGGCTTCGGAGCACATAAGCAGTGAGAGGATAGAGATTTTGGATGGCGTTTGGTGAAGCTGATCCACAATTTTGTAATCACTCTTTTTGATGATACTCATAAACTCATCAACTTCTTGATCGAACGGTGTCTTCAAGGCTTCTTTAACAGCTTGATCTTCCTGCACCAGGCTCTTTCCTTTTGCCTTGGCAGCAGCTTCTGCTTCGGCTGTAGGTCTTTGAATTGGTGGAGCAAAAAGACGTCCGCTTCGAGTGAAGCCTCCGCCTCCCCCCACATTGTCTACTTGTGGTGCAGGTGTTGATGTTTCAAGAGTAATTCTTTTTCCTTCGCAGTATACGTCAGAGCCATAGTGCCAAGGGATGGCCCTATTGCTTTCATATGGTACTGGTCCAGGCATCGTGACAGTGACTGGACTGATTGTTGCTGCCGAAGGGACTGTAATTGTTTGTGGATCATAAAAGATTGTAACTGGTGCTCTGGTGGGAGCAGCACCTTCTGAATGGTAGGCAGAGTTGTTTTCCGGATCATAGAATATTGTGACAGTAGAGACGTCTTCATGGTTTGTTGCTGGTGTTGTAGGGGACATTGTCGGAAGAAATGATGTTGTCGTGGTAGGAGTCTCGAAGTGGAGTGAAGCTGAAGTTGTAGCAGGAAGATTTGTTGTAAACTGATCAGTTGAGATGATGGATGACGTACTTGTTGATGAAACTGAAGAATTGTCAGGAACAATAGTTGCTGCAGTTGTAGGAGGTCCTGAAACCGTTGCTGACGATATTGCTGGATTTGTTGGAAATGATGTGGTGATCTGAAGTTGGCCATTCCGAATAAGGCCATCTATGCCATTCCTCAAATTATCGCACCCATTTACCGAGATATTGCAGTAAGCACAGCCTAACTCACACCCCGGGAACATTTGACATTCCAAGAGCTGAGCTTTGATTTCTACCAATGGTGTCCTGATCTGTCCCACACTGGTTATTAAATAAGACGGCTTGTCTTCTTCAATAGCGTTAATCCGGGGACCACCATGGTTTGGCATCGGGTTTTTATTGACATTGGGTGGTGGTGCGAAATTCAGAGCCTTTGAGTCTACCAGGTCTTGTACCTTCATATGCAGAGCCCTGCATTTTTCTGTGCTGTGGCCAGGTGCGTTTGAATGAAAGGCACACCTAGCATTGGAGTCATAATTCCTTGGTAGACTGTTGGGATCCGGAGGTGCCAACGTTCTTAGCTCAACCAGGTTGAGTTTCAGAAGTTGTGGCAGCAAAGTAGCATATGGCATTGGGATCGGATCGATCACTCTGTTAGCTTGAGATGGCCTCTGTTGGAATGGCCTCTGTTGACTGTTGTTGCTGGTGTTGCTGTTGTTGTAATTCCTTGGAGGATACTGATTTTGCTGATGGTACTGAGGCTGTTGTTGATAGTTTTGCTGAGGAGGTTGATAGACTGGCTGAGGATGAGCTGGAGCAGGAATGGTGACTGCTGCTATTGACCTTTGAACATATTGGGGCCTACCCCTGTTGGTGTGGATGGCATTGGTCTCGCCAGTTCTTCTCGGGCCTGCAAAAGGCTTTCGTGTACTACTGGACGAGCTTGCACCGTTGTCTGAGATTTTTCCCATTTTTAACAAGCTTTCAATTCTCTCCCCGGCTATGACAACATCTGCAAAGCTAGTGGAAGAGAAAGCTGCCAACCTGTCAATATATGTTCCCTGAAGGGTATTCATGAACATATCCGCCATTTCCCGTTCAGACATAGGTGGTTGAACAGCAGCAGCCAGTTGCCTCCATCTCTGGGCGTATTCTCGGAAACTCTCCCTTGAAGACTGTGACATTCCCATTAGGAGGGTCCTGTTGGGTGCCATGTCTAGATTATACTGATACTGTCTGATGAAGGCCTCTGCCAGGTCCTTCCAGCATCTAATAGTTGCCCTTGTCAAGTGAGAGTACCACTCTCTCGACGCTCCAGTTAAGCTATCTTCAAAATAGAACATCCACAATTTCTCATCCATTGTATAGGCCTTCAGCCTTCCCAGAAATGACTGTAAGTGAGTCCGGGGGCATGAAGTCCCATTATACTTTTCGAAACAAGGAGGCTTGAACTTATGGGGGATCCTGACCCCGTCTACCAAACCCATGTCCATAACGTCGAAGCCCAAAGAGTTTTGAGACTCTAGGGATCTTAACTTCTCAGCTATTTCATCCAACCTTCTATCGTAAGCCTCTTCTCCAGCACCCATTACTGTGAATTGGTCTTCTTGAGGGTCTTCCTGTAGTACCCTCCCTGCTGTGGCAGTCCCTTGTATATTGACAGGGATGTTGGCCTCTGGATGGAGATGGGGTCCAAAAACTGGGGGATTGACATGAGGTTGGACCCTCTCGTTGTTACTTGTGCCAGCAGTTCCCACATGGGGTTCCTCTTGATTCCTCCCTTCTACCAAAGCTCTGAGCCTCTCCTGGCTTTGAGCTAAATTGTTCATCACTTCCATGAACTGTGTTATCTGCGTTCTCATCTCCAACCTTTCGTTGGCCATCTGGTTTCTGACCTCCGTAAGGTCCTGGTGCATCTGATCCATCTGAATTCCCGGAAGGTTGTTTCGGGTTGGATAACGGTGCGGACGGTTGAGGGGAAATACCCGGCGCCTAGCAATAGTTCCTGAACATCACAACAGAGGTTAGCAACAATAAAACAACACCTACAAAACAAACAAAGGGTTAGCATGTAATGCAGTTATGCTTATTTGTTCTCAAGGTATCTGGTTTGGCCTTCAGTTTTGACCCTTCCAGACCCTTGAAGATGCTGTTGTTGTTGCTTGATGAAAGCTCGGATGAAGCAAACTAACACAAATACATTACAGAAGGTGGAAAAATACAACTTGTTCATTTTACAACACAAGCCCTCTAAGGGGTCCAAATACAGTACAAGAAAATAAAAGTACATGGAAAGAAAGCAACAACAAACAAATGGTCAAACACCAAGACCAAACTCATCCTCACGAACTTCCTTGAGAAGTGCTTCGGTCACAGGATCAGCCGGACGCTCTGTGAGATTCCTGATGAGGAGATTCCGGGTCGTAACAGCCGCTGCTAGCTTCTTGTGCTGATTTTGTTCTTTGGACCTCTTCACCCCTGCTTTGATCTTCAGCTCTGATATCTCCCTCTGGGCTGCTGCCAGGGCTTCTTGTTGTTCTTTTGCATTAGCCTCAAATTGCTCCATCTTGTCTTGAACTCTCTTGTCTTCCAGGGTACGAGCCTCGGTGATCCTGACCCACCGGGCTTGACTCTCGTTCAAATACAAGTCTGTCCTTGCTCTTTGGAACTGGGCTTCTTTACAAGCATTCTTCAGAATTTGTTCACCAGCTTTAGACTTGTTGATATAATCCCCAGACTTTTCAATCTTAGTCAAATGCTCCACTCTCAACTTCTCCAATCTCTCAATCTCCCTCACACCTTCACTCCTCTCCCGGAGGGTCTTCTGCAAAGCCTGGGTTAGCTTCTCATTTCTTTCCTTCAAGCTCTCAAACTCCTCCAAACTGATGGTGGCAGGGGGTGGTGCTGAAGATGACTCAGGCATGTCCTCTATGGTAAAGGGCATCCCAGAGAATTGGGCCCTGGCACGGGACCACTCATAATATTGTGCTGATGCCACATTATTACACTTCCCCAGAATGGTGACTCCCTTGGTTTGAACATTATCCCAGGCCCAGGCAGCCTGCCTAACAACAGTCAAACTGATCTTGTTCTCACAATAGAGAGTCTCCACCAGGTCCCGTGCCCTAGGAGTATGGACCAGTGCATAGCCCAGTTGCCTCCTGAACAGCAGAGGGTTGTAATTGATACTTCCCTTAACTCCTATTAAGGGAACATTGGGAAAGTGCCCACAGCTGGTGATGATATCTCTACCCTTGGTGCTTTGAGTACACCATCTGATATCTGCTGAAGTTAGGGTAGTGAGCCTCTTAGCCCAGTTGCTCTGCTGATGAGGATTGAGAAATGTATCTGTCCTGGGTAGATGCTTGAGAAGCCAAGTATGAAATAATGGAGCACAAATCCTCACTAATCTTCCCCTCTGTTTCTCATTCCTCTGATGCACTGAATAGTAAAGATCCCCCAATAAAGTTGGCACTGGGTTCTTCAGGATGAACAGATGGATTGCATTTTTGCTAATGAATCGAGGCTCATCTGCAAACAACACAATTCCATATATGCACAAGGCCAGCAGGGCACAAACAGCTTTCCATTCTCCTAGAGAAGCCTTCAAGGTAGCTTGAGAAATTAAGAAGTCCAGATGAAAACCAGGGATCCCAGCTTTAGAGGTCATATGCTGCTCAATCAGGACAGGTTCCAGGTGCAAAGCCTTTGCTACTTCTCCGTTAGCAGGAAAGACCATCTCAGGGTTGAAAGGAATTTCTCTCCTGATAGGCATACCAACTAATGAGGAGTACTCCTCCAATAAGGGGCCCAACTGAAAGTCTCGAAAAGTAAAACATCTCAGTGGAGGATCATAAAACTGAATGCAGGTGTGGATGAGGCTCCTCTGTGATGGGTCCAGATCCATAACCATGTCAAGTATATCCCCATAATGCTCCCTGAACAAGGGTATGTGATCTGGAGTGATCAGGGTCTGAATCCTCCTGATGTCTGATAACTCTGGTTGGAAGAAGTGATAGGTGATATTGCTCTTTTTAGGAGCCATGATGCTGAAGACTGAGTAGAGACAGGTGCTGATGACAATGCTGAAGAAGTGGGGCCACTGACTGGCTGGTGCAGGTGATAACTGAAGCAGATAGCTGATGAAGACAAGTCAAAACTGAAGATGGGGTCAAAACCAAAACCAAATGAAGATGGATACCCTGAAACACAAATAAGCAAATGTCAATATGATGAAATGAGTATGTATGCAAATGAAATGCAAGGGTCTGTGACTGAGCTGGATCTGATCAAAGTGCCCCGATATAAGTCCATGTGTGTTCAAGAATTCCAGATGGAGGTCTATAAATCCAGTAACCAAGGTGGGGGACTCAAATAAAGAGTCACATATCCAGGGTTTAGAATCACAAGAACTGTCCAACATGGAGTACTCTTAAACAATCAAAGTAACAAGGTATTCTGAGGTCAAGGTACCTGCAAACCTGTAAACAGCCCAACCCCCTCACAGGTGGTGTTCTAAAACAAAGATCCTCAGACTTGGATCAGCTATGAGAAGTGTAAACACTTCTAACCCGGAGGTACAGTGTTTACAATAACCATAAAAGTTCCTCCTCTAATTCACCTCAGTTTCTGAAGGTCAATACTAAAGGTCATCCAGACTTAGCAGGCTTCCCAGATAGACCTAGCATTGCAGGAAATCTGCAATACAGAGTTCTCAAGAAGAAACCCATATCTGAACCGTGTTTCATATTCCCGCACCAGACCGAAATGGAATGGGAAAGAATATGATTCACTCTAGCCTAGGTGTCACTCAGGTCCCAGGTATAGGACCTTAACTCTCAATAGAACCCCACCCACCAAAGGAAAACCAGATCCAGCCAGCAGTACAGTACAACAGTATGATATATACAAAGTGCAATAAAGAAAAGCAGTAAGCAAACTGTACATAAAGCAAAATAAATACAAGCACAAATAAGCACATAACACCCCAGTAAACACAAATCAATCAAGCGCTAGGAGGAACCCACAAAAAGAACCAGAAGCCCTGGTTGCAGTATAAGGGTCCCCAGCAGAGTCGCCAAGCTGTCGCTCCCGAAGATTTGCATCCCGGTACAAGCGCGAACGGTCGGCGAGAAGAACAATGAGAACACACAGCCGTGAACTCACTGGAGATGAATAGAGTCGCCAGCTAGGCATTTTTATCCCGGAGGAAAGGTAATGCTGCATAGACCTAGAAAGGTACGGATAAGACGGTTGCGAACCAGAGAGACTGAGAAAGGGGGTTGGTTACAACCTGGGAAGGTATTAGCACCCAGATTGTCCGTCGTACTCGACGGGATCCACGCTTGAAAGATTGGTGTTTTAAAGGGGTAGTGTCAGTGCAATTTGTGTGTCAAAGAGCTGGAAAAGGATGTGTACAGGTGTCAGTGTAAAAGAAATGAAGTGTATAAGTGATGTGAAGTATGAAAGTGTCAGTGTAAGAAAGGAGTGAAATGCTCAAGATCATGAGGCTAAAGAATGAAGCTGGAAGGAGGGGGAATATACAGAGACTTTTGTTCGATAACCATTAAGTTATGCCTACGTATCCTCTCGTGCAATGAGGAAGTCAGAACACCGTAGTTCGACCCAAAGAGACTGAAAGATGAATTGACTTGTGAACTGCTTGCTTGTCAATGCTCAAGTGTATGATCTGTCTGGCACAGATGCAAACTGTCTTGCATTAGACGGAAGAAGCAAGTTCTCGTTTGTGAGTGAGTGAGATGAGAAAAGAATCCCGAAGGAGACGATTATTGCTTGTTTTTGTGTTTTCAGTCTTTTATTTCTTTTGAAAGTTTGTCATAAGACAATGAGCTTAAGCCTAAACCAATGGATTTGGTAAACTCATCACATCTTCCCTCTGATTAGGGGTAATGAGAATACCTTAAGTGTGAAGTCAGATTCTCACACTTAACCACCATGGTGTAGGATTAAGATCATTAACCTACTTGTGATTATTTAGATGTTTTTGGTATTTTTGTTTAGTGTTGAGTAATGAGATTAAGCCATAATCATGGATTAAACAGACTCATTACACCATCCTAATAGAAGGATAATAGATGAGAATGTTTAAACTGAGGAAAGCTCCTCAACTTAATCCATGATTAGGGATTAAACTCATGACTAAACAAGCCTTTATTAAATGGATTTTAGATTAATGGTATGATGATGAAATGAATTTTATGATTTGTAAGACAACTTGAGGGGGACTTGTCCATTAACACTAGGGTTAGTCCTTCTTAACCATTTAAGGAAGAATTAGAACCCTAATGCAAGGCCCAAGTTACAAGTGTAATGTCTTGATGATTATTAAGTGAATTGATTAAAGGAGTTAAACACATTAAGGGTTTAACACTTAGGGTTAAAGTTATACACTCCATCCTAAGAGAAGGATGCAGGCATAAGCTTAATCACAAAGCCTTAAAGCCTTTAGGGTTTAGTCCCTGATTATGAGATGAGAGGAGAAGACTCAAAGAGACACAAAGGTGAAACTAAGAGGGGAGACTAATCAAAACCCTAATCATTGTCATGCTTGGTTGTTACTAAGGTTGGTGAGGTTTACAGGAGAAGTCTTCAAAGGAACCACCAGGAAGCAGGTGAAAGGATCAAGAGAAGCAAAGTGACTTGCTTCATTCAAGAAGTCAAGTCACTTGAAGAAAGAAAGTGGGAGGAACAAGAATGAGCAAGCTCAATCTCAAACACATACATAAATGCAGCAATGGATGCAAGAGGAATGAAAAGAAAAGTTATGAGAAGTGAAGGCAAATTCACTTCTCAAGCTTACTTACCACCTGAAATGTTAGAAAGAAAAGCAATGCAATGCTAAATGAAATGAAATGACATGATGAAAAACAAAACCAGAAGCATGTTGATGATGATAATGATGCTATGAGATGCTACAAACATGAGGCAAGGCATGGAGATGTTCATACAAGATCATGGATGCAAATGAGGCAAGCTTAGAAGCATGGATCTTACATGAAAAGTTATGAAACATACATGGCAAAAAAAATGGCAAATATGGGATGCAATGGTCAAACATGTTTCCTACATGTCTTAAGATGTCAAATGGAACACAAGCATGCATAAAATGCAAAGACAAGTCATGTTATGCAAGAGAATGCAAGAGGGATGCATATGAAAGCCCAAATTAGGGTTTATGGACAATGCATCAAACAAAAACCCAAAACAGAAGCAAACCCTAAGATAAAAAATGGAAAATGCCACCCAAAGAAGCCCTAATCCTATACTAAACCAAGGTCCAAAGGGGAAGTCTCAACTCCTAACCAATCTCAAGATATGATTTTTCTAAGTTATTAGGGTTTTTAGGGCTCCTAAACAAAAGAAATGCCAAACAAATTGAAAATGCAAGATCAAATCATGGCCATTTTATCCTAGAAACTACATGCTAAACACAAAACAATGCAAGAAGAACCAATGTCCAACCCCTCTTAGATAGGCAGAAATGAATTTTTGAACTTATGATCAAAACAATGCACAAAATATGATTTAATTCAATGAAAAATTCTTAAAATGCATCAAGATCAAAAAAGAAATTTGGTTTGAAGATTGGACAATGTTTCTAAATGTCTTAGAACATTTCATGAATTTTTTTGTAATTTTTAAATACCTAAAAGTATTTTTAATTAATTAATTTCCATTAATCAATTAAAAATAATCTTTTAAATATTTAAAAATACTTTTTTAATGATAAAAAATAAAATAAAAATATTTTTGGGTCTTAAAAATTAATAAAACTTTTAAGAAAAAGTTTCATAATTTTTAAGACATTTTTGCTATTTTTAATTAATTATGCAAGTTAAATGAAATAAAATGAAATTAAAATAAGAAAAAAAGAAAAGTAATCAGGATGGAGGGCCAGGATGGGCTCTGAATTCAAACTGGTTGACCAGCGCGCAAATGAAGGGTGTGGATTGCATCTGATTTAATTATCCTAATTAAAAATTAATTAAACTAATGAGAGAGATTAGGGCTAAGCAGATTGATCTGGGCCATCCAAACTGGAGGGAAGTCAACAGGTCAAAGGGGATCTACGCTCCACATTCAAATGCCCTTAATGACTGTAATTAGGGCTAAATGACTTTCAGGCCGCCGGAGAAGACTTCCGGTCGTCTTCTCCGGCCAGCCAAAACCCTAGATTCTTCTATAGGTCACCAAATCACAAATTTCTTCCATCAAACTGACTCTCTCATCAATCTAAACCTAAACCCTAAGCCTAAATTCATTTATTTTCATCCATGAGCATGAATCGAAACAAAAGATAAAACACGGGCAAATGTTCAGGAACTCCATACATGCTGGTTTCTACACTATTTTCAAAAGCAAGCATACATTCATGATCAGGGGAACACAAGGCATCATAAAAGAACTAAAAAATCAGTTTCTGGGAAAAATGTTCATGAAGCTCACCTGAGATGCAGCTTCTCTGTTTATGAGCTCTCTGGACTTTTTTCTTGCACAGGCTTGCTCCCTTGAACCTCCTGAGGGCAAAATGAGACTCAAAATGCTTGGAGAGTGGCTGGCTTGAAAGATCCAACTCTGGTGTAGCAGAAATGGGGATCTGTGTACAGGCAGCTTTAGACCAAAGTGAAGGGTGGTTTTGACTTCTTGTGGTATGCTTGACTTGTTGGTGAAGAAAGGTGAGGTGTTTGATGGCTGGATGAAGGGTTTCGATGAGTTCTGGTTTGGAAGGTGAGAAATGGTGAAGCTCAGGTCAGGCTTGTTTCAGGCTTGAGCTTTGGTGGTTTGAGGTCTATGAAGTGTGGTGAGTTGAATGGTGAAGATGGTTTTTGTGTTTGCAAGCTGTGTAGGCAGATTCGAAGCAACTTGCAAGATGAGGTGATTTTGTGAATGTGATCAATGAAGTGTTTTCAGCCTTGCTAGATGTATGGAATGGCTTGCCCTTTGTCCACATAACTCTCTCTCATTGGTCAGATGATTGGACATGTGCTTTATTGATTGGTAAGTCACCTTTTGCAAAAAGTCAAATAATGTGTAAGAGAAGTATGGCTCATGATCTAGGCAAGTACATGGGCTAGTTCTGGTGCAGCAAGGTGAGGTGAGAGGCTAGCAAAGTGTAGTAACCAATGCAGCAAGTTGTAGGAAGTGATCATGAAGATTTTGCAAGTTGTAACTTTTTGGTTCACATGTGAAAAGTCTTGTTACATGAACCATAACCATGGGCATTCTTGGTTCAAATCTGAATTTTATGACTTAGAGAATGTTTGCATACTGGTTTGGAGTGAATTAGAAGTCACATTGGGCTTTGGTTCATGATCTTGCAAAATTTCCATTTGAGGCATGCCTTGAAAATCAATGATTTTGGCCAACTTTGTCACACCATAACTTTTGATCCAAGAAGAGTTTGATCATGTTCTTGTACTTTTTGAAAAGGGAAAGATGAGATCTACAACTTTCATGACCAAAGTTTTTCCATTTGAAGCATTTTTGGATCAATAATCAAAGCTTGAAAAATGACCTAAAATGAAGCATTCTTGAAAAGTCAACTATGCCCAAAAAGTCAACATTTGCAAAAACCCTAAATTATTGATTTTTATGAACTTCAACCTTCTTCCATGATCAAATAAAGATCATATACACTCAAAATGATGAAGATCACCCATTGGTTGGGTCATTGGGGGCCTCAGATGCCCTGATTTTACACTGACTTGTCTGAAAAGCCAACTCTTGATCAGATGACTTCCCCATGGAATTTCTTCATGAAAGTTGATATGTATACTCCCTATACCATATAGAGACCAATAGAAACAAGAATGACCAGAAAATTTGGAGTTATGGCCTCTGAAACCAAAACCCTAATTTTCAGTCAACTGTGCAATCTATCCTGGCTCTGCATCCACTCAAACCCTAGTTCTTGTGATTCTTTTGAATTCTTGACTTTGTGAGGGTGTACTATGATGTTTGAACACATGTAGACCCCTTTGAATTGATTGGTTGCCTTTGGAGTGGCTCAAGAGGCTCTGGATTGCCCAGATCACAAACCCTAGGTGTAGATGCCTTAGAACCAATGCAATGACTCAAAAAATGAGATGTGAGATGATATGATTGTGTTTATGCATATGAGATGATCACAAGCCATGGTGTGAATGGGTGAGGGAAAATTTGGGGTGTTTACAGTAGGGACATCTGAATATAGGCAACTGCAAGGTGTCTTTAGCAATTCGTAGGGACTTATCATCTTTTATTCGAAGGGACAAAATCATTTATCGTAGGCAACCTCGAAGGGACTTGATCTTATAAACTGAAGGGACTTGATGATATTTATAAAGGGACTTTGCTTAAGACACCTTACTTGACCTTTTGTATAAGGCAACTGAGAGGCAACCCTAGGAAGTGCAAGATGACGATCAAAGATCGACTTACGTGTGTGTGTGTGTGTTCATATTCAAATATTTATCTTTTTAGATTAATTTTCTAAGTTAATTTTTAATTACAAACATGCTATACACACCCTAAATTACTAACCATACAATATATATATATATATATATATATATATATATATATATATATATATATATATATATATATATATATTTACAATAAAAATAAAGCAAAAATATAAACCTATAAATATTACAAGGCTTTGGGACAATTACAATATAATCGAGGAATAATAATAACGATAAATAGAATAATAATAATAAATAAGCAATAATTAAATGTTAGTAATAATAAAAAGATAAGAATAAAGGTTAGAATAATAAAATAAGAAATTAGCGAGAAAAATTAATGTTAGAAAAATTTTAAGGGATTAATTAGAAAATAAGTTTTAATAATAATAAACAAATAACAATTTATTTACATATTAAGAATAATGATTAATGGTTTAATTAGGGTTTATAAAAAAATTGGGTTAAATATTAAGGTTAAGAAAAAATTAGGGTTAGGGTTAAGAAAATTAGGGGTAGGGTTAAGAAAATTAGGGTTAGCTAAATTAGGGTTTTGATTCTAATTAAAATATATTATTAATCTATTTAAAAAATATACATTATATATATACAAATATTTTATAAAATAAATAGAAACAATTTTACATTTAAGAAAATAAATTATAGTTTTTTGAAAATATGAAGTTTTTATAAGAAAACATTATAATATTTATTTAGAAATTATTTTTAAGAAACTAAATGAATTAAATAAATATAAATAAATGAAAATACAATAAAAATTGGAAAAAATAACATACTTGGGGCTGGGATTCGAACTCAAGCCCTAGGCTTTCCACCATCTGGTCCAACACCACCACCACCAGGCCATGCATGTCTTGGTGACTATATGCTGGGTACTAATCCTTTTGTTATCAACCTGCAAAAAATCAAATAAAACGCAAAAAATACAAAATGGCCTGGGGGGATTCGAACACAGGACCATCAGCCAACAACCAAACACTCCAACCACTAAGCCACATGGGGCGCGTCTGAACATAAACAATAATGATTCATAATATATTAAGTTACATGAATAAATGAAAAAATCAATAAAAAGAATGCTGCAGCCAAGAATCGAACCAAGGTCATGAACAATAACACGCGCAGCCATTACCACTGGGCCAAGCAACATCAACGAATATCATATTCAAACAATTTCATAAAATATTAAATCAGAAATTCAAATCCCAGCTGCGCGCCAAGCAGCTTCATCTTCTTCCTTATATCTGCAATATTTCCTGCGAATATATTTACGAAATTTCCTACGAATTCTTTCCTTCAAGAACCTGCGAAATTGAATCTCTCACAATACGTAAAATTTCAATAAATTGGTTATATAAACATGATCCACACATCAAATCTAGTTCAATGACGTCTTTAGAATTCATTTATATTGGTTTAATGGAAAAACCCTAAACGGCCACCCTAAACCCTAACAATGGCAACTTCCTGGTCCTGCATCGAAACTCAAATTAGATTATCCAGAAACGTTCCTGAGCTCATTACAAACACAAAACAACCATCAAACACAATTTATAATGCACAAATATTAGAAAACGAAAAAATCATAAAAGTGCAATAACATTGATTCGGTTTATGCAATATATAATGGTTTTGATGTTAGGGGTGATCGAAATATGATCAGCGAGTCTCAAGGAAGCTAAAGCAACCTTTACTTTGCCTTGAAAGTGTCTCTAAGTCCAAAACTGAATATGACTTTTTTGTGTGAAAATTGAAGTTTTGTTCTTACTCTTGGAGGCATCCCCTTTCGTCCTTTGTGCTTGTGATCACTTGTGTACATATAGTAGAAGCAAATTAGGTCAAAAAAACCAATCTATTCTCTGGACTTTTGGATAACTTGATCATGAAGAAAGATATGATTCAAATTTTGAAAAAATCTCATCAAACCTTTCTAATTTAGGCTAGCACGAATTTGTTTGATCCCAATCAACTTTAAATGATTTTTAAGATTTTCTAGAAGAAGAATCACATTCAAATATTGAGTTTTCATGTTTTATTTTGATTTATAATGATTTTTAATGTATAAAATCAAAATAAATAAAAATAAACTAATAAAAATCTGAATAAATGATATTTGATTCGTGCATGATGTCACCTTTGAGTTTGGATTGGAATTGGATGGGCCCATTTGGAAAAATTTGGTTCTAAGGTCCCATTTGCTTCATAAACCTCCCAAATATTTCCCAACTTTGCAAAGACACAAATCCCTCAATTTTAAGGCTATGAATGTGTTCTTGGACATTTTGGAAAGCTTAGAGAGTCCTATAACCAACCTTTTTTGTATCATGTCCATATCCTTTACCATTTTCAAGTTATGCCCTTTGGAAGATGTTTACTTTTTGTTGACTTTTAAAATGACCTATAATGTCTTAGCTCATACCTTCCAAATGAAGCATTTTTGGGCTTGGCTTGTGAGACACAAAGTTGTAGAGAATTCAATTTCCTTCAAAATGAGCTTTGGATGGGAAATATTTGAAGAAGCATGTAAAAGTTATGGCTGGTCAAAGTTTAGTTGACTTTTCCTATGAAAACCCTAATTTAGAAACTCCTGATTCTTGATGATCTGAAACTTCCTTGATGAATCATGATCAACCCTTGATCAAATGATGAATTTTAATTCATATACTTGATGTTGGCAAAAAATCATGAAGTTTGACTTTGGTTTGACCACAGTTGACCTCAGTTTGACTTTTTGACTACTTTGACTGATTTTAGCCTATCTGATCATTTGACTGAGCAAACCTTTGGGGAAAGCCTTGAAACTTGACATAGGGATTCTTGAAGACATGTAGGATGTTATGAAGCTCACTTGAGGCCTTGAAAGTCCATTTAGCCTGATGAAATTCAAAACCCTAGTTTAGGGTGCATTGCTTAGGAGGATGCTTTGTCTGAAGGAATTGTCAAACTTTCTGACTAATTGTGAACCTTGTGAACCTCTTGGGATACCTTGTGAACCTTGTGAAACTCTTGGGATACCTTTGTACACAATGTCTGGTCTAGGTGAGGGCAAATTTTAGGGTGCAACACTTGCATCCAGGTGATAGACTGCTTGGCCTCCCTGAGGGTCTGTTTAGTCTTTCTGAACTCTTCTTCCCTTCTAATATCCATCAATCCTATCCTTTGAAAGTAGGCTTATCTTTCGGATAACTCTTTCTCCTTAGCTTCCTGAGCCACCTGTACTTGATGCAACGTTTCCTCCACAACTGTCTTGGAATGAGCTGTCTGGTGATACAGGCTGGTCATTTCTGCATTCTCCACTTTCAACTCCCACAACTGAAACTCCAGCTTCCGGTAATCTTCAAAGGGAAAGTAGCATGTATAGCAAGAACCTGAGGTGACACGTCTCGTGGATACAAAGGAGGCTCCACTGAGAAAGGGAGGAGGGTGATTCCCACACAATTCTTCAATCATGTTACAAAGGGTTCATACATTATGGGGTCCACTCTTCCAAACTCCTTCTTTCCTTTTTGTGTCTTCATAGACCAGGCTTGATACACTTTGAGGACCATCTCCATGTTTCCCTCAACAAGGAGGTACATTGACTCAGCAACTTCCTCCTCATATGGAGAATCCCTTAGGGGATATCCAAGCTGCCTTCTAACCAATATTGTATTATAGTTGATCAATCCCTTCCTTCCTAGCAAAGGAACATTAAGAAAACCATCACATTTGACAACCATTTCCTTTCCAAGTATATCTTTGTCACATCCCCCAGCTATGTCTTCTGCAGTCAAACCCATTAATCTCCGAGACCACTTCCACTCGCCCTTCAATTCTTTGAATGGACCTGACTTTGGTAATTTCTTAGCAAACCAATCAGCGAAAAGAGGAGCACAACAGTTGACAGATCCTCCTCTTCTCTCATTCTTGTAATGAACCCCATAATAGAAGTCACCCAGTAAGGTAGGGACAATATTCCTTCTGAATTTTGTTCATTGTCCTTCCTAAGCGTAGGTTAGAGCTTCATGAATAAGTATGTCACAAGGCAACCCTTTTCCATTGCTAATGCTTAAACCATGTCTGACCCTTGCTAAAGGAAGATGATACCTTCTGACAATTTCTTCTTCTTTGAGAACCCTTCCTGAATCAAAATAAGGTTGCATCCCTCTGAATGGAATCTGAAGCATACTAGAGATTTCTTCTAGAGTGGGGGCCAAAACGTAGTCAGGAAACACAAAACAGCACAACGGTGGATCATAGAAATGTGTCGCTCCCGACAAATGAAAATGGATCAGATGAAGGTACAGACGCGAACGGTCGGCGAAGGGAACAGTGAGAACACACAGCCGTGAACTCACTGGAGAATGAATAGAGTCGCCAGCTAGGCATTTTTATCCCGGAGGAAAGGTAATGCTGCATAAACCTAGAAAAAGATGGATAAGACGGTTTGCGAACCAGAGAGACTGAGAAAGGGGGTTGGTTACAACCTGGGAAGGTATTAGCACCCAGATTGTCCGCCGTACTCGACGGGATCCACGCTTAAAAGATTTGTGTCTTAAAGGGGTAGTGTCAGTGTAATCTGTGTGTAAAAGAGTTGGAAAAGAAAGTACAGGTGTCAGTGTAAAGAAGTGCAAAGTGTGATATATACAGTGTCAGTGTAAAAGAGAAAGAGGTGAAATGCTCATGATAATGAGGCTAAAGAATGAAGCTGGAAGGAGGGGGAATGTACAGAGACTTTTGTTCGATAACCGTTAAGTTATGCCTACGTATCCTCTCGTGCAATGAGGAAGTCAGAACACCGTAGTTCGACCCAAAGAGACTGAAAGGATTGACTGGTGAACTGCTTGCAGTCTATGCTCAAGTGTATGATCTGTCTGGCACAGATGCAAACTGTCTTGCATTAGACGGAAGAAGCAAGTTCTCGGTTGTGAGTGAAGATGATGAGAAAAGAATCCCGAAGGAGACGATTATTGTTTGTTCTTGTGTTTTCAGTCTTTTATTTCTTTTTGGAGTTTGTCATAAGATAATGAGCTTAAGTCTAAACCAATGGATTTAGTAAACTCATCACATCTTCCCTCTGATTAGGGGTAATGAGAATACCTTAAGTGTGAAGTCAGATTCTCACACTTAATCACCTTTGATGTAGGGTTAAGATCATTAACCTACTTGTGATTAATTAGATGTTTTTGTGATTTTTGTTTAGTGTTAAGTAATGAGGTTAAGCCATAATCAGGGATTTAACAGGCTCATTACACTATCCTAAAAGAAGGATAATAGATGAGGGTGTTTAAGCTGAGGAAGGATCCTCAGCTTAATCCATGATTAGGGATTAAACCCACGACAAAACAAACCTTTATTAAGTGGACTTTAGTTAATGGTATGATGATGAAGTGTTTTTTATGATTTGTAAGACAACTTGAGGGGGACTTGTCCATTAACTTTAGGGTTAGTCCTTCTTAACCAATTAAGGAAGAATTAGAACCCTAATGCAAGGCCCAAGTTACAAGTGTAATGTCTTGATGATTATTAGATGGATTAATTAAGAGAGTTCAACACCTTAAGGGTCCAAGACTTAGGATTAAAGTTATACACTCCATCCTAAAAGAAGGATGCAGGCATGATCTTAATCACAAAGTCTTAAAGCCTTGAGGGTTTAGTCCCTGATTATGAGGTGAGGAGAGAAGACTCAAAGAGAGACACAAAGGTAAAAACTATGGGGAGACTAATCAAAACCCTAATTCATTGTCATTCTTGGTTGTCCCTAAGGTTTGTGAGGTTTGCAAGAAACAATCTTCAAAGGAGCCAACAGGAAGCAGATGAACAGGATCAAGAGAAGCAAAGTGACTTGCTTCATTCAAGAAGTCAAGTCACTTGAAGAAAGAGGGTGGGAGGAAGAAGAATGAGCAAGCTCAATCCCAAACACAAATAGAAATGCAGCAATGGATGCAAGAGAGATGAAAAGAAGAGTTATGAGAAGTGAAGGCAAATCCACTTCTCCAGTTTACTTACCACCTGAAAAGTTAGAAAGAAATGCAATGCAATGCAAGATGAAGATGAATTGGTATGATGCAAAGCAAAACCAGAAGCATGTTGATGATTATTATGATGTTATGAGGTGCTGCAAACATGAGGCAAGACAATGGGAATGTTCATGAATGCAAATGATGCAAGCTAAAGAGCATGAACAAGCATGAAAAGTTAAGAAGCATACAAGACAAATGACATGGCAAATATGTAATGCAATGATCAATGATGCTTTATACATGTCTTAAGATGTCAAATGAGTCACAAGAATGCACACAATGCAAAGACAAGTCAAGTTATGCAAGGAAATGCAAGAAGGATGCAAATGAAAGCCCAAATTAGGGCTCATGGATCAAACATCAAACACAAACCAAAACAGAAGCAAACCTTAACCTAAAAAAATGGAAAATGGCACCCAAAGAAACCCTAGGCCTATAATGAACCACTGCCCAAAGGGGAGCTCTCAACTCTCAACCAAACTCAAGTTATGAATTTTGCAAGTTATTAGGGTTTTTTAGGGTTTGTAACAAAAGAAATGCCAATCAATTAGAAAATGCAAAATCAAATCATGGCCTTTTTATCCTTGAAATTTCATGCTAAATGGAAAACAATGCAAGAAGAATCAATGTCTCAACCTTCACCAATAGGCAGAAATGAATTTTCAAACTTATGAACAAAATAATGCATCAAAAATGATTTAATTCAATGAAAAATTCTTAAAATACATCAAGATCAAAAAAGAAATTTGGTTTGATGGTTGGACAATGTTTCTAAATGTCTTAGAACATTTCATGAATTTTTTTGTAATTTTTAAATACCTAAAAGTATTTTTAATTAATTAATTCTCATTAATCAATTAAAAATAATCTTTTAAATATTTAAAAATACTTTTTTAATGATAAAAAATAAAATAAAAATATTTTTGTGTCATAAAAATTAATAAAACCTTAAAGAAAAAGTTTCATAATTTTTATGATTTTTTAACTATTTTAAATAAATTGTACAAGTTAATTGAAAATAAAATGAATTAAAATTAAATTAAATGAAAAGTAATCAAGATGGACGAATGAGATTGGCTCTGAGTTTGAAAATGCTGACCAGCGCGCAAATGAAGGGTGGAGATTGCATCTGGCCAGATTAAATTAAAAATGAATTAATTAATGTTAATTAAGTGGATTAGGGTTAATGACAAGATCCTGGCCATCAAAAAAGGTGGGAAGTCAGCCAGTCAACGCCATCTAACGTTCCAGATTTGAACCTCACTTAATGACTGAGATTAGGGTTAACTACTTTCAGGCTGCCGGAGAGGACCTCCGGTCGTCTTCTCCGGCCAGCCAAAACCCTAGAAAACGATTCAAGCCACCATCCAACAAATTTCCTGCCCAGAAACAACCTCCTATCCTAACTAAACCTTAATCCAAGATCAAAATACATTTATCTAACATGAACAAGGAGAATCGAAACGAAATGCATTCACGGGCCAAATTTCAGAGATGCATAAAATGCTCATTTTCACTCCATTTTAAATTCTAAACACATCCCAGTGATCCTCAGAGCATGTATTTTTGATTTGGAACAAAAGGAACAAGCTTTAAAAAGTTTGAAGTTTAAGACTACCTGAGGTGACAAGTCCTGTTTCTGAGCTTCCAGAGCCGTTTCTTGATGCAAGCTGGCTCTAATGAATCCCCTGGTGTCAATGGCAGGCTTGAGATGCAGTTTAGCAAGCTATTTCAATGGCTACCAAACTGGTGTAGCAGAGAATGACCTTGGTGTACAGGCTGTTTTAGGCCAGTGTAATGGGTGGTTTGGACTCCTCTGAGTGTGCCTGACTTGTTGGTGAGGGAAGATGAAGTGTTTGAGGGATGGACAGTGAGATTCGAAGAGGACTGGTTCTGAGGATGAAGAATGGTGAGGTTCAAATCAGGCTTGATTCAGGCCTGAGCTTTGATGGTTTTAGGCCTATGGAGTGTATTGAGTTTAGTGATGAAGAAAGTTTTGGTGTTTCTTGGCTGTGGAGGCAAATTCGATAGATTTTGCAATGTGAAGGGATTTTGTGTAAGTGATGAGTGAGGATGTTTCAGCTTGGCCTGCCCTTATGCTTTGCTTGCAAGTTGTCCATATGACTCTCTCTCATTGGTCAGATGATTGGACACATGCTTTTTTGATAGATAAGTCAACTTTTGCAAAATGTCCACCTTTTGTGTAAGTGATGCATAGCTCATGGCATAGGCAAGTACAATGTTGGTTCTGGTGCAGCATGGTGTGGGAGGGGCCTAGCAAAACTCAGCACTCAAGGCTGCAAGTTGGTGAGAGGTGTTCATGAGTTTTTGCAACTTGTGGTTTTATGTTTCACATGTGATCCTTTATCCAACCAAACATGAAACCATGGGCCAACCTAGTCCAATTCTGATTTTTGTAACTTAGAGGATGCTTACATGCTGGTTTGAAGTGGATTAGAGGTTGCATTATGCATTGGTTCAAGACTTAGCAAAATTTCCATAACTTGAAAAGCAATGATTTTTGGCAACTTTGCATGGCCATAACTTTTGATCCAAGAAGAATTTGGTCATGTTCTTGTACTTTTTGAAAAGGGAAAGATGAGATCTACAACTTTCATGACCAAAGTTTTTCCATTTGAAGCCTTTTTGGATCATGAATCAAGGCTTGAAAATTGACCTAAAATGATGCATTCTTGAAAAGTCAACTATGCCCAAAAAGTCAACATTTGCAAAAACCCTAAATTCTTGATTTTTATGAACTTCAACCTTCCTCCATGATCAAATAAAGATCATATACACTCAAAATGATGAAGATCACCCATTGGTTGGGTCATTGGGGGCCTCAGATGCCCTGATTTTGCACTGACTTGTCTGAAAAGTCAACTCTTGATCAGACGACTTCCCCAAGGAATTTCTTCATGAAAATTGATATGCATACTCCCTATACCATATAGAGACCAATGGAAACAAGAATGACCAAAAAATTTGGGGTTATGGCCTCTGAAACCAAAACCCTAATTTTCAGTCAACTGTGCAGTTCATCCTGGCTCTGCATCCACTCAAACCCTAGTTCTTGTGATCCCTCTGCAATTTTGGCTTTGTGAGGATGTAACATGATATAAGAACACACATGGACCCCTTTGAGTTGATTAGTGGCCTTTGGAATGGCTCAAGATGCCCTGAGGTTGCTCAGATCACAAACCCTAGGTGCAGATGCCTTAGAAACTATCCAGTGAAACCAAATGAGACATGAGATGATGTGATTGTGTTTATGCATATGAGATGATCACAAGTCATGTGTGAATGGGTGAGGGCAAATTTGGGGTGTTTACAGCTGCCCCTATTCAAACATGAGTTAGCTGTGCAGGTTGTAAGTGACGGCTTAACAGGCGAACAAGATAACTTGTGGTTGAATACCAAAGACAGTCCAAAATTTGCACTCACAGAAATGAAGAAGAAAAGGGATATAGATTGTAAAAGAAAAATAAATTATATTGTAAAGTATGGGCGACGGAGGACGACCGTCGAGCAGAGGACGACTGCTGGGTAAAGTGGTATGTGAAGCAAAGCGATGACGGGGACGGCCGACATGCTGGTAAAGTGCAGGAAATAAAGCGATGACGGGGACGGCCGACATGCTGGGGATAAAAAGAAAAGCTAAGACGGGGACGGCCGACTAGCTGGGGAAAAACAAGTAAAGCTAAGACGGGGACGGCCGACTAGCTGGGGAAAATAGGATATTATGATGGGGACGGCCATCAAGATAAAGCTGCAAAGTTCTCTGGGGATTAATGAAACATGACGGGGACGGCCATCAAGTTCATAAAGTAGGTAAAATAACCCACGATGGGGACGGCCATCGGGCTAAAAAGGAAAAGGGACCACGACGGGGACGGCCATCGGGTTAAAGAATGAATGAAATAAACAGATGATGGGGTACGGCCATCAAAGGTGAAGGACGATCACCTGGCAGGGGACGGCTGCTCTGTTGGGAATAAAGAAAATATGATGGGGACGGCCATCAAAGGTGGAGGACGACCACCTGGCAGGGTACGGCTGCCGAAAATATCAACGATGGGGACGGCCATCGGATTGATAAGGTCAACGATGGGGACGGCCATCGGACGAGCAAGATGGAGGACGACCATCAAGAAGTGGAGGACGACCACTCAGCAGGGGACGGCTGCTCTCAGGGTTTATCATGACACAGGACGAGTGTTAGACAACCAAAATCAACAATGGGGACGGCCATTGGATAAAGTGATGAAGGACGATCATCAAAAGGTGGAGGACGACCACCTAGCAGGGGACGGCTGCTAACATCAACGATGGGGACGGCCATCGGATGAGCATGATGGAGGACGACCATCAAGAAGTGGAGGACGACCACTCAGCAGGGTACGGCTGCTCTCAAAGGTATCATAACACAGGACGAGTGTTAGATAAAAAGAAAATTTGTTGGTGATCTACTGGGGAGATAGTAAACACGGACGAGCGTTTACATCCGAGAAGCAAAAGGTATAAGTGTTTGGTATTGTGTATAGATTAAAGATGCGGACGAGCATCCTTAAGACTATGATACGGAAGAGTATCGTGTAGAAACAAACTGACACATGTTCAGAGATGATGATACGGACGAGTATCAACTGGTTAACAAGGAACACGGACGAGTGTTGATTCTGAAAGGATTCTTCTGGGGAATAATAGACACGGACGAGTATCTATATTCAAGAAGACACAAGCGTTTGACGCGGTGTATGGATTAAAGATGCGGACGAGCATCCCTAAGACTATGATACGGACGAGTATCATGTAGAAACAAACACTAGACGCGATGTTCTGAGATGATGGTACGGACGAGTACCAACTGGTTAACAAAGAACAAGGACTACTGTCGACTCTGTGGGGATATGAGTGATGATGTATACAAGATACGGACGAGTATCTGTATAAGTGTACCAATGAGTAGCGAGTATTGATGAGGGTTTATCTGCTGGGGAGAGTGACACGGACGGATGTCAAGAGAGAAAAGTATTGATATTAACAAGTATATGAGTGATAGAGGTGTAAGCGACTGCGCTGGGGATATGACACGGACGGGTGTCAAAAAAGTGTATATACAAGTACAGGCGACCACGCTGGGGATATGACACGGACGAGTGTCAAAGATTGCGTGAGTGCAAAGAGGATGTCCTTGGCTTTCTGCTGGTGATTTGACACGGACGGGTGTCAGAAAGTATCTGTAATACTGGTGATCTTGTTTGTAAAGTGTGTTCAGGCGACTTGTGGGGAAAGATGACACGGACGGGTGCCAAAAGGGGTATACGGGTGTTTGTGATTGTGGGGCAACTGCTTTTGCTGGGACTCTGATGGGGATTCTGGGGGAAAGTAATCTGTATTCACAAGTGTTTAATTCTCAACATGACTTATGGTTATGCTATGCATTTGATTTTTTTTTGCCGTAATGCTCCGTGTTAAAACGGAATGCTACGCTTTGTGGGTGAATATGATGCGAATGCTATGATTATGCAAAGGGGCACAGATCCGGGATTCGGATCCCAATGCCGCGAAGATCCCTGGGTGATCTGCTTGACGTGAACGTCCCAGCTGGGGATGAGATCATTGGTAGATCTGGTGGTGTATCTGTCTGGGGATATAGGTCACTGATTGACATATCCTTATAAACGAGAAACCCAGCTGGGGTTCGTAGAAGCTTTCTTCACTCTGTTGTGATTTCTTCGTGCGTTACTCTTCTGAATAGAGGCTGGGGATTCTGTGGGGAGATGATTCCCTTGACTTCTGTATTCTGTTGAGGAAGAATGGCAACTCAGCTGGGGAATTGTGAGAGGCAATTCAGCTGGGGAGAGCAATGAGAGGCAACTCGGCTGGGGAGAAAACATCCTGAGTGTTAAGCCTGTTAGTTGATTTGGCAACTTTGCTGGGGAAGGCAATGGGGAGCCACTCAGCTGGGGAAAGAGCATTTCGGATGCTGAGATCGAGTGCTTGTTGATTTGGCAGCTCCGCTGGGGGAAATGGGCACCCTCCAGTGCCACGTGGAAGATAGACCGAGTTGATAATGATTCGCCTACTTGTTGAGACGCAACTTGCATGCCCCAGGTCGCGTTCTGGATACCTGCAATCCTGCAAAGATAACGGAACGTACAAAAGGTCCCAAGGTATCCCTTACTGGATTCCGTCATAGGAGTTAAGTGCTTTCGAGAATAATCACATTCCCTGTAAGCATGTGTTTTGTTTTTAGAGAAGGCATCTGTACTTATGCAATTGTATTTTTAGAGATATCAGACAACTCCTTGCAAAACGTAAATGTAAAAGACGAAACATGACTGAAAATCTGATTTCATTAATTCACGTGCCCTGAATCGGCGAGATACAGTCAAAGAAACATATCTCCTGAAATGAGGAGATTGTTACAAATTGAGAAATAAAGTGCTGGCGATGTTGACGACGCTTTGAGGAGCTTCCTCTCCTGCTATGACTCGTATGACAATGACGTTCTTCTCGTCTTGCTTTCTGGAGAGAGTTGATTCTGATTGAAGCTTGATCCTTCGAAGCTTACCAAGTTGTAGGTGATACGGACGAATTTAGAATGCAGTTGTTCGCTTATTCCCTTATTTTGCATAGATCGCCCTTTCGGGTTTTCAATCCATCGGGATACCCATTTTTGCCTGAGCTGTCCAATGCGGCTTTTCAACTCAGCGGGTGTACATTTTTTCATTTATTTCCCTTACTTTTGCCCGAGTCTTTTATTCTGTTTTTTGACTCGCCGGGATGCCCTATTTTTGCCTGGACTTACATTCTGTTTTTATGTCCAGCGGGTCATTTTATGCGAAGTATTTTTTAACTGCATCTGAATTCACAGGGGACGGGAAGTCTTCACTATCCATGGTGCTGAGCATCAGTGCTCCACCAGAGAAAACTTTCTTCACCACGAATGGTCCTTCATAATTCGGAGTCCATTTGCCCCTGTGGTCCGTATGAGGAGGGAGGATTCTTTTCAGCACAAGATCTCCTACTTGGTATTCTCGGTGCCTGACTTTCTGATCGAAGGCTCTCTTCATTCTCTTCTGATATAACTGCCCATGACAGATTGCAGCCAATCTCTTCTCTTCGATCAGACTCAGTTGTTCGTATCGGGCCCGAACCCATTCTGCTTCGTTTAGCTTAACATCCATCAGTACCCGTAGGGAGGGTAGTTCAACTTCAACAGGTAGGACTGCTTCCATACCATACACAAGTTGATACGGTGTCGCCCCAGTGGATGTCCTGATTGATGTGCGGTACCCATGCAAGGCAAACGGTAGCATTTCATGCCAATCTTTGTAAGTGACTACCATCTTCTGCACAATCTTCTTGATATTCTTATTTGCTGCCTCAACAGCGCCGTTCATCTTTGGCCTGTAAGGAGAAGAATTGTGATGTTGGATCTTGAAGTCCCGGCACAGCTCTGCCATCATTTTGTTGTTTAAATTGGAACCATTATCAGTAATGATTCGCTCGGGCACTCCATACCGACAGATGATATCTCTTTTCAGAAATCTGGCTACCACTTGCCTTGTGACATTTGCATATGAGGCTGCTTCAACCCACTTTGTAAAATAATCGATGGCGACCAGGATGAATCTGTGGCCGTTCGAAGCAGTTGGCTCAATTTTGCCAATCATGTCAATGCCCCACATAGCAAAGGGCCAGGGTGAAGACATTATATTCAAAGGATTGGGAGGCACATGCACCTTATCCGCATAAATCTGGCATTTATGACACTTTCTGGCGTAAGCACAACAGTCGGCATCCATTGTGATCCAGTAATATCCTGATCTTAGCAATTTCTTAGCCATCGCATGTCCTCCAGCATGGGTACCAAAGGAGCCTTCATGCACTTCATGCATCAGTAAATCTGCTTCCGTCTTGTCAACACATCTGAGAAGCACCATATCAAAGTTCCTTTTGTATAAAGATCCATCAGTGTTCAGAAAGAAACTCCCAGCAAGCCTTCTTAAAGTCTTCTTATCGTTGGAAGATGCCCCAGGTGGGTACGTTTGATCCTCCAAGAAGCACTTGATGTCATGGAACCAAGGCTTATCATCTTTAGCAATATCTGCTGCAAATACATATGCTGGTCTATCAAGTCTGGATACTGAAATCTGAGGTACAAAGTTAGCAGCCTGAACTTTGATCATGGATGAAATGGTAGCCAGAGCATCTGCAAACTGATTCTCGTCCCGAGGGATATACTCAAGTTTGACTGTTGTGAAGAAAGTCAGTAACCTTCTTGTATAATCCCTGTAAGGTATCAGATGATCTTGGTGTGTGTACCATTTTCCGTTGGTCTGATTGATTACCAAAGCTGAATCTCCGAATACGGTCAATGTCTTGATCCTGAGGTCAATGGCTTCCTCAAGACCCATAATGCAAGCTTCGTATTCAGCTTCGTTGTTAGTGCAGTTGAAAGTGAGTTTTGCCGAGAAAGGCATGTGAACTCCTTTGGGTGTAATGAGTACTGCACCAACACCACGGCCATTCATGTTAACAGCCCCGTCAAACATCATAGTCCACTCTTCTCCGGGGTCGGGCCCTTCAGTGTGAATGGGCTCTTCATGATCTTTTGCTTTAATGAACATGATGTCTTCATCGGGGAAGTCAAATCTCATAGGCTGGTAGTCATCAATGGGTTGCTCAGCAAGATATTCAGATAATACACTGCCCTTGATGGCTTTTTGAGAAGTGTATTGTATGTCGTATTCTGTGAGAATCATCTGCCGTCTTGCAACCCGTCCGGTAAGAGCTGGTTTCTCGAAAATGTACTTAACTGGATCCATCTTGGATATCAATAAAGTAGTGTGGGTCAACATATACTGTCTCAGTCGGCGAGCAGCCCACGCTAAAGCACAGCAAGTTTTCTCGAGCAGTGAATAACGTTGTTCACAGTCGGTAAACTTTTTGCTTAGGTAGTAAATTGCATACTCTTTTCGACCAGACTCGTCATGCTGGCCCAGCACACACCCCATCGACTCTTCTAATACTGTCAAGTACATAATTAGAGGTCTTCCTTCAACTGGCGGCATAAGGATTGGAGGTTCTTGCAGATACTCTTTAATCTTGTCAAAAGCCCTTTGGCAATCTTCGTTCCACCTGACCGTTTGTTCTTTTCTTAACAGCTTGAACAAGGGTTCACAGGTTGCTGTGAGGTGAGATATGAACCTTGAAATGTAGTTCAATCGACCTAAGAACCCTCGAACTTCTTTCTCAGTTTTCGGTGCAGGCATCTCTTGAATAGCTTTGACTTTATCAGGGTCAACTTCAATCCCTTTCTCACTTACAATAAAGCCCAGCAGCTTACCGGATCGCACCCCGAATGTGCATTTGTTGGGGTTCAACTTTAGTTGGTATTTCCTCAGACGCTTGAATAACTTGAGCAGATTCACCAGATGGTCTTCCTCTGTAAGGGACTTGGCAATCATGTCATCCACATAGCATTCTATTTCCTTATGGATCATATCGTGGAATAATGTTACCATAGCCCGCTGGTACGTCGCACCGGCATTCTTCAGTCCGAATGGCATCACTTTATAACAGAACGTGCCCCAAGGTGTGATGAATGTTGTCTTCTCCATGTCTTCGGGTGACATCTTGATCTGATTGTATCCCGAAAATCCATCCATGAAGGAGAATACCGAGAACTGAGCCGTATTATCCACCAATACGTCAATGTGAGGTAATGGGAAGTCATCTTTCGGGCTGGCTCTGTTCAGATCCCGGTAATCAACACACATTCTTACTTTTCCGTCCTTCTTAGGCACAGGTACTATGTTAGCAACCCACGGAGGATAGCTAGTCACAGCAAGGAACCCGGCGTCCCATTGCTTTTGTACCTCTTCCTTGATTTTCATAGCCATGTCTGGGCGAGTTCGGCGCAACTTCTGTTTGACTGGTGGGCATTCTTCCCTCAAAGGCAGCTTATGCACAACAATATCGGTATCCAACCCTGGCATATCTTGGTAGGACCAAGCAAACACATCAACATACTCTTGAAGCAGATCTATCAGCTGTCTCTTCACTGAGTCTTGCAGGCAGGCCCCGATTTTGACTTCTTTCACGTCTTCCTCCGTACCAAGATTAATCACTTCAATCTCCTCCTGATGAGGAGTAATAACTTTTTCCTCCTGTCTCAGCAACCTGGCTAGCTCTTCAGGAAGCTCATGTTTTTCATCAACCCCTTCATCAGCTTGATTGATCGGATTGTCAAAGTCATACGATGTCATAGCCGTGCTGTTGTCGGTGCTGTCAGGAAGGCATTCTCTGCAAGGGTTTAATTGGTTCATTTTAGTGATCTGATTTTAGTCTTATTTAGAAAAGTGAAATGAAGTTGTCATTTTGAAAACACCGCCATTTATTTTTTGTACAAAAAGAAAAATGGAAAAACAGTGAACAAAAAGAAAAAAAGACTCGTTTGCAAAAAGATTGTCTGATATTTCATTAATTTAATCTTGTTTGCACAAAAGTACAGATGGCCCTGGTTACAAAATGAGTCTTGTCATCTCGGGCAAGATGCAAGACTTTGATGCATGCTTATAAAAATACAGGAAATAATAATTACTCTGCTCGAGTAACACTTATAATTTCCTGGGAAGACCAGTTCGAGACACTGCTCCCCGGGACCTTCGGACGAATCCAAATCTCCAGGTTGCGCTCCTCTTCCAGCTCGTCTTCCAGACAGTTGATAGCATCGGGGGTAAGCATCCCCCCACTGACGAAACCAGGCTCTGCAGCAGCCTTTGCCTGATGTTGAGTTGGTCTGTAACCCAACCCAAATTTGTCCTTCTTCTCCTCCACAGCTAAAACCTTGCCCCAGCCTAGGGCCGTTCCTTCTTCAACAACCTTCCGGGCTTGTTGGTAAGATGACATGGAGATCCCTGACACAGCAGATGCTTCATTGACATTCAAGGCTTCAAACCCCTGGCTCATTGTTTCATGGATCTCTCCATCCATTTCAATGTATTTGTAGGTAGCCAGGTGGCTGACAAAAATGTCCTCCTCTCCACAGATAGTGACAACTTGACCTTCCCACTCAAATTTTAACTTTTGGTGAAGGGTAGACGTTATAGCGCCAGCGGCGTGAATCCAGGGTCTACCCAACAAACAGCTGTAGGCGGGCTGAATGTCCATCACATAAAAGATAGTTTTAAAAGTCTGCGGGCCAATTGTCACAGGCAGCTCAATCTCTCCCAGCACCGATCTCTTCGAACCATCGAAGGCTCGTACCACCAGGTTGCTGGGTCTCAATGCCAGTCCATCATACTCAAGCTTCACCAGAGCCTTCTTTGGCAAGACATTCAGGGAAGAACCTGTGTCCACCAGCACATGAGAAAGGACAGCTCCTTTGCATTCCATGGTTATGTGCAAGGCTTTGTTGTGATTACGACCATCCACTGTCAAATCAGAATTGGTAAACCCTAGCCCGTTGCTAGCAGTAACATTCCCAACCACCGTTTCCAACTGGTTGACAGTAATCTCCTCTGGCACGTAAGCTGCGTGCAGGACTTTCAGTAGTGCATTCCGATGGGCTTCGGAGCACATAAGCAGTGAGAGGATAGAGATTTTGGATGGCGTCTGGTGAAGCTGATCCACAATTTTGTAATCACTCTTTTTGATGATCCGCATAAACTCATCAACTTCCTGATCAAATGGAGTCTTCAGGGCTTCTTTGGCAGCTGGATCTTCCTGCACCGGTCCTTTACCCTTTTCCTTGGCAGCAGCTTCTGCTTCGGCAGTAGGTCTTTGGACTTGTGAAGCGAAGAGACGTCCGCTTCGAGTGAAGCCTCCGCCTCCGCCCACATTATCAATTTGTGGTGCAGGTGCTGATGTTTCAAGAGTGATTCTTTTCCCTTCACAGTACACGTCAGAGCCATAGTGCCAAGGGATGGCCCTATTGCTTTCATATGGTACAGGTCCAGGTACCGTGACGGTGACTGGACTGATTGCTGCTGCTGAGGGGACTGTTATTGTCTGTGGATCATAAAAGATTGTAACTGGTGCTCTAGTGGGAGCAGCACCTTCTGAATGATAAGCGGAATTGTTTTCTGGATCGTAGAATATGGTAACAGTGGAGACATCTTCGTGATTGTTTGCTGGTGTTGTAGAAGGTTCTGTTGGAAGAACTGTTGTTGTTGTTGATGGGGAGTCGAAGTGGACTGAAGCTGAAGTTGTAGCAGGAGAAACTATTGAAAACTGATCATTGGGTAGGACAGATGAAGTACTTGCTGATGTTGCTGACGAATTGTTGGGAACAATTGTTGCTGTATTTGTAGGAGGATCTGAAACCATTGCTGATGAAGTCGTCGGGTTTGCCGGGAATGATGTAGTGATCTGCAGTAAGCCACTCTGAATAAGGCTGTCAATGCCATTCCTCAAGTCTTCACACCCATTCCAAGAAATATTGCAGTATGGGCACCCTAGTTCACACCCCGGAAATATATTGCTTTCACGGAGTTGAGCCTTGATTTCCACCAATGGTGTCCTGATCTGATCCACACTGGTTATCAAATAAGACGGTTGGTCTTCTTCGATAGCATTAATTCGGGGACCACCATGGTGTGGCATTGGGTTTTTGTTGACGTTGGGCGGAGGTGCAAAGTTCAAAGCCTTGGAGTCTACTAAGTCTTGTACCTTCATATGCAGTGCCCTGCATTTTTCTGTACTGTGACCAGGCGCGTTTGAGTGAAAAGCACACCTAGCATTAGAGTCATAGTTTCTTGGTAGACTGTTTGGATCCGGAGGTGCCAACGTTCTTAGCTCAACCAGGTTGAGTTTCAGAAGCTGTGGCAGCAAAGCAGCGTACGGCAATGGGATCGGGTCGATCACTCGGTTAGCTTGAGAGGGCCTCTGTTGAAATGGCCTCTGTTGATTGTTGTTGTTGGTGTTGTTGTTGTAGTTCCTTGGAGGATATTGATTCTGATGATGCTGAGGTTGTTGTTGGAAGTTTTGTTGCGGAGGTTGGTAGACTGGCTGAGAATGAGCTGGAGCAGGGATAGTGACTGCTGCTATGGACCTTTGAACATATTGGGGCCTACCCCTGTTGGTATGAATGGCATTGGTCTCGCCAGCTCTTCTAGGGCCTGCAAAAGGCTTCCTTGTACTGCTGGACGAACTGGCGCCATTATCGGAAATTTTACCCATTTTTAACAGGCTTTCAATTCTCTCCCCAGCTATAACAACATCTGCGAAGCTAGTGGACGAGAAAGCAGCCAACCTGTCAATATACGTTCCCTGGAGAGTGTTCATAAACATGTCTGCCATTTCTCTCTCGGACATTGGTGGTTGAACAGCAGCAGCCAGTTGCCTCCATCTCTGGGCATATTCTCGGAAACTTTCCCTTGACGACTGTGACATTCCCATTAGGAGGGTCCTGTTGGGTGCCATATCTAGATTATACTGATACTGTCTGATGAAGGCCTCTGCCAGGTCCTTCCAGCATCTTACAGTTGCCCTTGTCAAATGGGAATACCATTCTCTCGATGCTCCAGTCAAGCTATCTTCGAAGTAGAACATCCACAATTTCTCGTCCATGGTGTAAGCTTTTAATCTTCCGAGAAAAGATTGCAGATGGGTTCGAGGACAAGAAGTCCCATTATACTTTTCAAAACATGGAGGCTTGAACTTGTGGGGAATCCTAACCCCGTCTACTAAGCCCATATCCATCACGTCAAAACCCAAAGAATTTTGAGATTCTAAGGATCTTAACTTCTCAGCTATTTCTTCCAATCTCCTGTCATAAGTCTCCTCTCCAGCACCCATTACAGTAAATTGGTCCTCCTGAGGATCTTCTTGAAGTACTCTGGCCGCGGTGGCTGTCCCTTGAACGTTTGCAGGGATATTAATCTCAGGATGTAGATGTGGACCAAACACAGGGGGATTCACATGTGGTTGCACCCTTTCATTATTACTGGTGCCTGCAGTTCCTACATGAGGCTCCTCTTGATTCTGCCTCTCCACCATGGCCCTCAGTCTCTCCTGGCTCTGAGCCATGTTGTTCATAACCTCCATGAACTGCGTCATCTGTGTTCTCATCTCCAATCTTTCATTGGCTAGCTGATTTCTGACATCAGCAAGATCTTGTTGAACTTGATCCATCTGAATTCCCGGAAGGTTGTTTCTAGTTGGATACCTGTGAGGCCTGTTGAGAGGAAATACCCGGCGGCGAGCAATAATTCCTGAATATCACAACAGAGGTTAGTAACAACAAAGCAAAAAACCTACAAAACAAACAGAAGGGTTAGCATGCAATGCAGTTATGCTTATTTGTTCTCAAGGTATCCGGTTTGGCCTTCAGTTTTGACCCTTCCAGACCCCTGAAGATGATGCTGTTGAAGTTGCTTTTGAAATGAACCCAGATGGAAACAAACACAAATATATTACAAAGGTAAAATAATACAAATTGTTCATTTTTTACAACACTAGCCCTCTAAGGGGTCAAAAATACATCACCAAAAAGCAAAAGTTCATGGAAAAGGAACAACAACAAGCAAATAATCAGACTCCCAGGCCAAACTCATCCTCGCGAACTTCCTTAAGAAGTGCTTCGGTCACAGGACCAGCCGGATGCTCCGTAAGATTCCTGATGAGAAGGTTTCTTGTTGCAACAGCTGTAGTCAACTTCTTGTTCTGGCTTTGGTCTTTGGATTTCTTCACTCCAGCTTTGATTTTCAGCTCTGATATTTCTTCCTGGGCTGCTGCCAGGGCCTTTTCCATCTGCTCCATCTTGTCTTGAACTCTCTTGTCTTCTAGAGTACGGGCCTCAGTGATCCGGACCCACCTGGCCTGACTCTCTTTCAAATACAAGTCTGTTCTTGCTCTCTGAAACTGGGCTTCTTTACAAGCATTCTTCAGAATCTGCTCACCAGCTTTAGACTTGTTGATATAGTCTCCAGACTTCTCAATCTTAGTCAAGTGTTCCACTCTCAGCTTCTCCAATCTTTCAATCTCCCTTACACCTTCACTCCTCTCCCTGAGGGTCTTCTGCAGGGCTTGGGATAGCTTCTCATTTCTTTCTTTCAAGCCTTCAAACTCTTCCAAACTGACAGTAGCAGGGGGTGGTGCTGATGATGACTCAGGCATGTCTTTGATGGTGAAGGGCAATCCTGAGATTTGGGCCCTAGCATAGGACCACTCATGATATTGGGCTGATGCCACATTGTTGCACTTCCCCAGAATGGTGATTCCCTTGGTTTGAACATGATCCCAGGCCCAGGCAGCCTGCCTAACAACAGTCAAACTGATCTTGTTCTCACAGTAGAGGGTCTCAACCAGGTCCTGTTCCCTAGGAGCATGAACCAGTGCATAGCCTAATTGCCTCTTGAACAGCAGGGGGTTGTAGTTGATACTTCCCTTAACTCCTACCAAAGGTACATTGGGAAAGTGCCCACAGCTTGTGATCATATCTCTGCCCTTGGTGCCTTGGGTGCACCATCTGATGTCTGCTGCAGTGAGAGTAGTGAGCCTCTTAGCCCAGTTGCTTTGCTGATGAGGATTCAGGAATGCATCTGTCCTGGGTAGATGCTTGAGAAGGCAAGCATGGAATAGTGGAGCACAACACCTCACTAGCTTACCCCTCTGCTTCTCATTCCTCTGATGTACTGAGTAATAGAGGTCACCCAACAAGGTTGGCACTGGGTTCTTCAGGATGAACAGGTGGATGGCATTCTTGCTGATGAATCTGGGCTCATCTGCAAACAACACAATTCCATATACACTCAAGGCCAACAATGCACAAACAGCTTTCCAATCCCCCAGGGAGGCCTTCAAACTAGCTTGAGAAATCAGGAAGTCCAGATGAAAACCAGGGATCCCAGCTTTAGAGGTCATATGTTGCTCAATCAAAGCAGGTTCCAGGTGCAAAGCTCTTGCTATCTCTCCATTGCTGGGAAAGACCATTTCAGGGTTAAAAGGAATTTCTCTCTTGATAGGCAAACCAACCAAAGATGCATATTCTTCTAAGAGAGGTCCTAACTGAAAGTCTTGAAAGGTGAAACACCTCAATGGGGGGTCATAGAACTGGATGCAGGTATGGATCAGGCTCCTCTGAGATGGGTCCATGTCTATAACCAAGTCAAGTATATCCCCATAATGGTCCCTGAACAGAGGTATGTGATCTGGGGTCATCAGGGTTTGGACCCTCCTGATGTCTGACAAGTCTGGTTGGAAGAAATGATAGGTGATATTGCTTTTCTTTGGAGCCATGATGCTGAAGACTGGGTAGAGTGCTGATGACAATGCTGAAGTAGAGAAAACCACTGACTGGCTGGTGCTGAAGCAGACAGCTAAACTGAAGCAGATGCTGGTGAAGATGGGTCAAAGCTGCAGATGGGGTCAAAACCAAAACCTGATGAAAATGGATACCCTGAAAAACAAATAAGCACATGTTAATATGATGCAATGAGGATGTATGCAAATGATATGCAAAGGGTTTGTGACTGAGCTGGATCTGATTAACTGCCTTGGTATAGATCCATGTGTGTTCAAGAATTCCGGATGGAGGTCTATAAATCCAGTAACCAAGGTGGGGGACTCAAATAAAGAGCCACATGTCCAGGGTTTTAGAATCACAAGAACTATCCAACATGGAGCATTCTTAACAAAGTCAAAGTAACAGGGTATTCTGAGGTCAAGGTACCTGCAAATCTGTAAACAGCCCAACCCCCTCACAGGTAGTGATCTAGAACAAGGATCCTCAGACTTGGATCAGTTATGAGAAGTGTAAACACTTCTAACCCGGAGGTACAGTGTTTACAATAACCATAACAATTCCTCCTCTAATTCACCTCAATTTCTGAAGGTCAATACTAAAAGGTCATCCAGACTTAGCAGGCTTCCCAGATCCCCCTAGCACTACAGGAAATCCGTAGCACAGAGTTCTCAAGAAGAAACCCATATCTGAACCGTGTTTCATATTCCCGCACCAGACCGAAATGGAATGGGAAAGAATATGATTCACTCTAGCCTAGGTGTCACTCAGGTCCCAGGTATAGGACCTTGGCTCTCAATAGAACCCCACCCACTAAAACAAAACCAGATCCAGCACAGACAGCATGACAGTATGATATATATAAATGCAATAAAGAAAGCAGTAAATAAAGCTGTACAGAAAGCAATAAATAAAGCAAATATACAAACACAAATAACACATAACACCCCAATAAACACAAATCAATCAAGCGCTAGGAGGAACCCACAAAAAGAACCAGAAGCCCTGGTTGCAGTATAAGGGTCCCCAGCAGAGTCGCCAAGCTGTCGCTCCCGACAAATGAAAATGGATCAGATGAAGGTACAGACGCGAACGGTCGGCGAAGGGAACAGTGAGAACACACAGCCGTGAACTCACTGGAGAATGAATAGAGTCGCCAGCTAGGCATTTTTATCCCGGAGGAAAGGTAATGCTGCATAAACCTAGAAAAAGATGGATAAGACGGTTTGCGAACCAGAGAGACTGAGAAAGGGGGTTGGTTACAACCTGGGAAGGTATTAGCACCCAGATTGTCCGCCGTACTCGACGGGATCCACGCTTAAAAGATTTGTGTCTTAAAGGGGTAGTGTCAGTGTAATCTGTGTGTAAAAGAGTTGGAAAAGAAAGTACAGGTGTCAGTGTAAAGAAGTGCAAAGTGTGATATATACAGTGTCAGTGTAAAAGAGAAAGAGGTGAAATGCTCATGATAATGAGGCTAAAGAATGAAGCTGGAAGGAGGGGGAATGTACAGAGACTTTTGTTCGATAACCGTTAAGTTATGCCTACGTATCCTCTCGTGCAATGAGGAAGTCAGAACACCGTAGTTCGACCCAAAGAGACTGAAAGGATTGACTGGTGAACTGCTTGCAGTCTATGCTCAAGTGTATGATCTGTCTGGCACAGATGCAAACTGTCTTGCATTAGACGGAAGAAGCAAGTTCTCGGTTGTGAGTGAAGATGATGAGAAAAGAATCCCGAAGGAGACGATTATTGTTTGTTCTTGTGTTTTCAGTCTTTTATTTCTTTTTGGAGTTTGTCATAAGATAATGAGCTTAAGTCTAAACCAATGGATTTAGTAAACTCATCACATCTTCCCTCTGATTAGGGGTAATGAGAATACCTTAAGTGTGAAGTCAGATTCTCACACTTAATCACCTTTGATGTAGGGTTAAGATCATTAACCTACTTGTGATTAATTAGATGTTTTTGTGATTTTTGTTTAGTGTTAAGTAATGAGGTTAAGCCATAATCAGGGATTTAACAGGCTCATTACACTATCCTAAAAGAAGGATAATAGATGAGGGTGTTTAAGCTGAGGAAGGATCCTCAGCTTAATCCATGATTAGGGATTAAACCCACGACAAAACAAACCTTTATTAAGTGGACTTTAGTTAATGGTATGATGATGAAGTGTTTTTTATGATTTGTAAGACAACTTGAGGGGGACTTGTCCATTAACTTTAGGGTTAGTCCTTCTTAACCAATTAAGGAAGAATTAGAACCCTAATGCAAGGCCCAAGTTACAAGTGTAATGTCTTGATGATTATTAGATGGATTAATTAAGAGAGTTCAACACCTTAAGGGTCCAAGACTTAGGATTAAAGTTATACACTCCATCCTAAAAGAAGGATGCAGGCATGATCTTAATCACAAAGTCTTAAAGCCTTGAGGGTTTAGTCCCTGATTATGAGGTGAGGAGAGAAGACTCAAAGAGAGACACAAAGGTAAAAACTATGGGGAGACTAATCAAAACCCTAATTCATTGTCATTCTTGGTTGTCCCTAAGGTTTGTGAGGTTTGCAAGAAACAATCTTCAAAGGAGCCAACAGGAAGCAGATGAACAGGATCAAGAGAAGCAAAGTGACTTGCTTCATTCAAGAAGTCAAGTCACTTGAAGAAAGAGGGTGGGAGGAAGAAGAATGAGCAAGCTCAATCCCAAACACAAATAGAAATGCAGCAATGGATGCAAGAGAGATGAAAAGAAGAGTTATGAGAAGTGAAGGCAAATCCACTTCTCCAGTTTACTTACCACCTGAAAAGTTAGAAAGAAATGCAATGCAATGCAAGATGAAGATGAATTGGTATGATGCAAAGCAAAACCAGAAGCATGTTGATGATTATTATGATGTTATGAGGTGCTGCAAACATGAGGCAAGACAATGGGAATGTTCATGAATGCAAATGATGCAAGCTAAAGAGCATGAACAAGCATGAAAAGTTAAGAAGCATACAAGACAAATGACATGGCAAATATGTAATGCAATGATCAATGATGCTTTATACATGTCTTAAGATGTCAAATGAGTCACAAGAATGCACACAATGCAAAGACAAGTCAAGTTATGCAAGGAAATGCAAGAAGGATGCAAATGAAAGCCCAAATTAGGGCTCATGGATCAAACATCAAACACAAACCAAAACAGAAGCAAACCTTAACCTAAAAAAATGGAAAATGGCACCCAAAGAAACCCTAGGCCTATAATGAACCATTGCCCAAAGGGGAGCTCTCAACTCTCAACCAAACTCAAGTTATGAATTTTGCAAGTTATTAGGGTTTTTTAGGGTTTGTAACAAAAGAAATGCCAATCAATTAGAAAATGCAAAATCAAATCATGGCCTTTTTATCCTTGAAAGTTCATGCTAAATGGAAAACAATGCAAGAAGAATCAATGTCTCAACCTTCACCAATAGGCAGAAATGAATTTTCAAACTTATGAACAAAATAATGCATCAAAAATGATTTAATTCAATGAAAAATTCTTAAAATACATCAAGATCAAAAAAGAAATTTGGTTTGATGGTTGGACAATGTTTCTAAATGTCTTAGAACATTTCATGAATTTTTTTGTAATTTTTAAATACCTAAAAGTATTTTTAATTAATTAATTCTCATTAATCAATTAAAAATAATCTTTTAAATATTTAAAAATACTTTTTTAATGATAAAAAATAAAATAAAAATATTTTTGTGTCATAAAAATTAATAAAACCTTAAAGAAAAAGTTTCATAATTTTTATGATTTTTTAACTATTTTAAATAAATTGTACAAGTTAATTGAAAATAAAATGAATTAAAATTAAATTAAATGAAAAGTAATCAAGATGGACGAATGAGATTGGCTCTGAGTTTGAAAATGCTGACCAGCGCGCAAATGAAGGGTGGAGATTGCATCTGGCCAGATTAAATTAAAAATGAATTAATTAATGTTAATTAAGTGGATTAGGGTTAATGACAAGATCCTGGCCATCAAAAAAGGTGGGAAGTCAGCCAGTCAACGCCATCTAACGTTCCAGATTTGAACCTCACTTAATGACTGAGATTAGGGTTAACTACTTTCAGGCTGCCGGAGAGGACCTCCGGTCGTCTTCTCCGGCCAGCCAAAACCCTAGAAAACGATTCAAGCCACCATCCAACAAATTTCCTGCCCAGAAACAACCTCCTATCCTAACTAAACCTTAATCCAAGATCAAAATACATTTATCTAACATGAACAAGGAGAATCGAAACGAAATGCATTCACGGGCCAAATTTCAGAGATGCATAAAATGCTCATTTTCACTCCATTTTAAATTCTAAACACATCCCAGTGATCCTCAGAGCATGTATTTTTGATTTGGAACAAAAGGAACAAGCTTTAAAAAGTTTGAAGTTTAAGACTACCTGAGGTGACAAGTCCTGTTTCTGAGCTTCCAGAGCCGTTTCTTGATGCAAGCTGGCTCTAATGAATCCCCTGGTGTCAATGGCAGGCTTGAGATGCAGTTTAGCAAGCTATTTCAATGGCTACCAAACTGGTGTAGCAGAGAATGACCTTGGTGTACAGGCTGTTTTAGGCCAGTGTAATGGGTGGTTTGGACTCCTCTGAGTGTGCCTGACTTGTTGGTGAGGGAAGATGAAGTGTTTGAGGGATGGACAGTGAGATTCGAAGAGGACTGGTTCTGAGGATGAAGAATGGTGAGGTTCAAATCAGGCTTGATTCAGGCCTGAGCTTTGATGGTTTTAGGCCTATGGAGTGTATTGAGTTTAGTGATGAAGAAAGTTTTGGTGTTTCTTGGCTGTGGAGGCAAATTCGATAGATTTTGCAATGTGAAGGGATTTTGTGTAAGTGATGAGTGAGGATGTTTCAGCTTGGCCTGCCCTTATGCTTTGCTTGCAAGTTGTCCATATGACTCTCTCTCATTGGTCAGATGATTGGACACATGCTTTTTTGATAGATAAGTCAACTTTTGCAAAATGTCCACCTTTTGTGTAAGTGATGCATAGCTCATGGCATAGGCAAGTACAATGTTGGTTCTGGTGCAGCATGGTGTGGGAGGGGCCTAGCAAAACTCAGCACTCAAGGCTGCAAGTTGGTGAGAGGTGTTCATGAGTTTTTGCAACTTGTGGTTTTATGTTTCACATGTGATCCTTTATCCAACCAAACATGAAACCATGGGCCAACCTAGTCCAATTCTGATTTTTGTAACTTAGAGGATGCTTACATGCTGGTTTGAAGTGGATTAGAGGTTGCATTATGCATTGGTTCAAGACTTAGCAAAATTTCCATAACTTGAAAAGCAATGATTTTTGGCAACTTTGCATGGCCATAACTTTTGATCCAAGAAGAATTTGGTCATGTTCTTGTACTTTTTGAAAAGGGAAAGATGAGATCTACAACTTTCATGACCAAAGTTTTTCCATTTGAAGCCTTTTTGGATCATGAATCAAGGCTTGAAAATTGACCTAAAATGATGCATTCTTGAAAAGTCAACTATGCCCAAAAAGTCAACATTTGCAAAAACCCTAAATTCTTGATTTTTATGAACTTCAACCTTCCTCCATGATCAAATAAAGATCATATACACTCAAAATGATGAAGATCACCCATTGGTTGGGTCATTGGGGGCCTCAGATGCCCTGATTTTGCACTGACTTGTCTGAAAAGTCAACTCTTGATCAGACGACTTCCCCAAGGAATTTCTTCATGAAAATTGATATGCATACTCCCTATACCATATAGAGACCAATGGAAACAAGAATGACCAAAAAATTTGGGGTTATGGCCTCTGAAACCAAAACCCTAATTTTCAGTCAACTGTGCAGTTCATCCTGGCTCTGCATCCACTCAAACCCTAGTTCTTGTGATCCCTCTGCAATTTTGGCTTTGTGAGGATGTAACATGATATAAGAACACACATGGACCCCTTTGAGTTGATTAGTGGCCTTTGGAATGGCTCAAGATGCCCTGAGGTTGCTCAGATCACAAACCCTAGGTGCAGATGCCTTAGAAACTATCCAGTGAAACCAAATGAGACATGAGATGATGTGATTGTGTTTATGCATATGAGATGATCACAAGTCATGTGTGAATGGGTGAGGGCAAATTTGGGGTGTTTACAAAATGCAGTAGTATATGGAGGCTATCCCTCTGATCCTTTGTTGGCTTATCCATATACCTGAGAATTTTCCCTAACTTTGCCTTGAAATCTCCCAGAACCTTGTCATTCATCAGCTCTTTCAACTTGTGTAGGTTCTTTGCCTCTGGTTGTGGAAAAGTGTAATGCGCATTATTCTTCCGTGGTACTGCAGTAATTCCTGCCATCTGGATATGAGAAAACAAGATATACCGGAACCGGGTACGAATAGAAATGCAACCTAAGAAATGAAAACACAAAAGATGTTAATGATGCTATGGTATGATGCAAATGCAATGCAAGGCACATATGATCAATCTGGAACTGTCTGGAAACCGGATATCAGAGCCAAGTGACAAGAAAACCCAAATCCTCTCAATAACAGCCCATAAGAACTCAGGTAGTCACAGATGAATCCAAATCAAGGACCTAATAAACCCAAGAATTTCGGGACCAAAGTAATTGTATCAGAACATAAGTCTGCACTGGAAGTGAGGATATGTTGAGGTCAAAGGGTTCCTGCAAACCTGTAAACCCCTCCCAATCTTACGGGTGTGCTCCAGGTCAAACATCACGGACTATCAAAGTCGAATAGCAATAATAAGTTTACCATTTCCGAGAAATGGCTTATGAACAAATAAGGGAATCAGTTAAACATTATGTACTACTCAGGGAGGTCTCAGTTGAGTTCGGGAAGAAACAAGCATCCCTTATAAATCCTCAACTTCAAGCACTGAAATCGAGAAACAATAGTACATTCAGCCCGTAGGATACAGTACCATTGTCATACGACCATATGCTTTAACTGAGTTCCTATAAGAGAAGCAGACCATCATATGCGAGTTCCAAGTGGGCCCTCGGGTGTAAATGGGTTTGCCACAGAATGTGGCCTGCCAATGTCACCACCAGAGAGGGATTTTTCCACAAGGTTCTCAATGACCAGTCCCCAGTCGCACATAACTATCAAGGCCGTGTAATGAAGTAGGGAGGACCCCTATATCAAGACACTTCCAAGAAGGTCGTGGATCTGGGTGTGAACGCACCAATACCCCCATGGCAAGATACTATGGGGCCACAGTGCTTGCTCACGCTAAATCCTAGGGTGCTCTCAAGCCGTGTGCTTGGCCAATCTCATCTCACAAATCACAAGTAACCCCCAAGTCCCACCAAATAGAAAACTAGTCAAGACAGACCAGTATATATGATGCATGAAAATAAATACTGAAAACTGTAAATAAAACTGTAAATAAAAAACAGTAAAATAAACACGCAAAAACAAACATAAAACACCCAAAGAAATAGAAACACGCAAGCGATAGGAGAGACTCTCAAGGAAACCCATAGATTCTAGGTTCGGTCCCCAACAGAGTTGCCAGTTGTCGCTCCCTAGATTTACATCCTGGTATAAATGCGAAAGTGGCGCGAAAGAGGGTAGAGTCGCCGGCCATGCATTTCTATCCCGAAGGAACGGGAATGGTAATGCTCCACAAAGCAGGAGAAAAGAAAAGGAAGGACACGGGTCCTGTAAACCAAAGAGACTGGGTTCGGGAGTCGGTTACGACCTGGGAAGGTATTAGCATCCCCAGATCGTCAGTCGTACCCGACGGGATCGACGCTTGCAAAGAAACTGTTTCAAAGGGTGAAGAAATGAAAGCTGCTGCAAAAGAAAGACTGAAACTGGATAAAAAAAAAAGAAATGGGGAAAATGTAGGGAAAATAAAAGAGTGCTAGAACGGGCCCTACCCCGCTACCTACATACCTCATCTGGACATGAGGATCAGAGTCGCCGTAGTTCCCCTAACTAGGGGTGGAAAAGATTGCTTGTGTTAAGGCTTAAACTGCTTATGTAAATGTTCAGGTGTTGCAGGCTCGAACGACGAGTGGGTAAACATCTTGCAAAGCGATAAGTAAGAGCAAGTTCTTACGTAATGAGTGAAGGTGATGAGAAAAGAAGTCTCGAAGAAGAGACGTTTATTGTTTGCCCAGTGTTTTTTTAGAAGCCTTTTAGCAGTGTGGCATAAGGAAGTGAAAGCAAATCCTTTTCTAAGGATATATTCCCATTACCACATCCCTAGATAGGATGAGTAACAATTCCACCAAGAATGAAGAAGATCCTCAAACTTGTTTCCCAAGAATAGGGTCTGAATTCACAAGCTTGTTTGAAATTATTAAGTGTTTTTGTAGGTTAAAGTGAAGAAATGTTTTTTTAGGCTTTTCTTTGTGAAAATAGACTTATGATTGAACTTGTGGATCATGCTAGACAAGCTTGTACCACCACCAAGATGGGGTGAATACAAGTTCCCCATGGAATAAGGCCATGTATCAAAGACTACTCCAACCTTTATTAAAGTGTTTTTTTTTATGTTTTTGGTATGAAGATGAGAAGAGAAGAGAAGAGAACCAAAGGAGCAAAAGGTAAACAACTAAGGGAATCTAACCATCCTAGAAGTTATCATGCAAAGAGTTGGTCCTAGGTTAGTGAGGCTTAAAGTCTATCCTAATGAAAAAGAAGGAAAGAAAGAAGAAGGAGAAAGAAGAAGTTAGAAAACAACTTACTTCTCTAAAGAAGTTAAGTTGCTCCTAAGAGGGATAAGTAATGAAGTCGTACAAAGGATGGCATAAGGCACATCTCAAAGACAAGTATGAAAGCAATAAAGAGATGAGATGAAGATTTGAAATGTGAATCACATCCACACTTCACTTACCATGTGCCTACAAAGGTTAGCAAAATTTCCAGCACATATTCAACAAATCAATCAAGTGTTAACATATCAACACAATTCATGGAATTAACATGTTTAAAGTTTCAAGAAAACAAAGTCACCAAACATGCCAAACTTTGAAAATACATGAATCCACATGTCGAGAAAATGAAAACATACATCAACCAGCAAGCACTACTACTCTAAACAAACATATAAAATAATCACACAATGATCCATGGTGATTATGGAAAGTATGACAAGCAAACAAACTCAAAACAACTAAAAATTTCCCTTATGCTTCAGCGTTAACCGGTTAACCAACCTAAACTTGCAGCAAAGAAGTCAGAAAAAAGACGCGTTAACCGGTTAACCTATAGCGTTAACCGGTTAACACTGTGCGAACAACATCAAATTCCTGCAGAAAAAGTCAGTTCCAAACCAGCTTATTTCAAATAATTTCCAAAAGTCTAGTAATCAATTGTCCATGAAAATTACAGAAAATTTAATCATTAATCATGCTCAAATAGATCCACAAACATCATTGCATAAAACAATTTACCAATCAATCAATCAACACAAGCACATTATGGATCTACATCATAAACATGCAAATAAGCTAAAAGAAAAAGCAGATATGATATTAACCAACCTACAAAGATGAGATTTGCTTTGGTGAGTGTTGTTAAAGCTGAAAATGATGAATATAGAGGAAAACTTCAAAGATCCAATACTATTCTTCACACACAATGCAAAATAAATGCAAGTTATGGAGCTTGATGCAAGAGCTTAATTCCAAAAGCATTCCAAACACCACTTCAGATCTAAACCAGTAGCAAAACACCAACAAATAGATGTATAGAAAGCAATGAAAGCAGGTCTAGTTCCAAGATCAACAAATTTCAATGCAAAATTTGAGGATCTTCAAAGAAGAGGAACTTTGAGTGTTTGAAGGTTTGAAGAGAAATGAGAGAATTGTGAGAGAATTATGAAAATTCAGAAAATGAAAAGTGTAAATTATGAGAGTGTGTGTGTTGGTTTGGAGAGAAATGGGATAAATAGTATCTCGGTTTGGGGTCCAAAAATGTGGTTTGGAGTTAGCTTAGAAAGGTGGTTAGGAGTTGGCTTTTGGAATTAGGCTTGGAAAACTCTCTAGATCCTTCTTCATAATTCTCAATTAATTCAAATGAAATAAAATCAGAAAAATGAAAAATTTAGCCAAAACAAGCATGCTTCTCTTGCTGGAAAATTCAAATTTTCGCAGCTGTTAACTGGTTAACCAAAAGCGTTAACCGGTTAACGCAAGCAAAATTTGAATTTTCCCTCTTTTTGGTGGGAAACTCCAAGAATGCATACGCACCGTCCGTTCTGAGCTGATCTTAATTCTCAACCTTTTTATGGCCTTGACAATGATATTCAACTTGCATAAACTTTGTAGAGACCTTGTAATCTTCTTGTAATGTCACTCGGCTTGTGACTCTGAGAGCCTTGATTTTCCAGATGATTAACCATATGCCTTATGCTAGAACATGTGGATGCCAGGCCTCATCTTTCTATGCCAAATGCTAGGATATGGTATGCTATATTGTATGCTTATGATATGTAAATGATGATAAAAAGGTGAGGGAAAATTTGGGGTGTTACACTTTGGCCAATGGGTGTTCACATTGCACTACCAGTATCTCTTCGTCGTCCCTAATTCGCAATTTTATCAAAACATTTTTCAACAAAAAATTTCACAGCAACAACCAACATAAATTAAACATATTATAATCTATAAAATTCAATAATCGGACAATCGATTTTCACACGAACATTCACAACAACAAAAATCAGCATACCACTCATATAAGTACAGATTCAACAAACCTAACTACCCAATTCACACCCAATCACAATATTGAATTTCATACCCGATTATAAGAATCGAACCCACCTTTACCTTAGGTTTTGGAAACCTTTTATGACAAGCCATCCGGGTGAACTTTGCCCTAGGCCTTGCAAGATTTTTGTAAAATAGGGTTATCCATATCACATCTTGAACCTCTTCCACGATACTTGCATACAGTTTGGAGGTCCTGATTTTTTTCACCTGCAACAAACTATTCCAATCAATTATTTTCATGGCAGTTTCTCTCAATTAAAGGATGGCTTTTAGAATCCAAGAGGTGCTTCTTTTAACTACCATTGTCATTAGATCCTTAGATTTGACATAATAACAGTGGATCCACTTAATCCACATACTGTCACTCTTGCATTGAAGATTCCATAAAAGCTTAATGAGGAAAGATTTGTTCCACTCTTCAATATTGATGATATTCAGGCCCCCACTTCTCTTAGGGGTACAAACTTTCTTCCAAGCAATTGGAGATTTTCTTGACATTTTTTCTGCATCAGTCCAAAGGAATGTCCTACATAAGTTGTTGATTTTGCTGATGACAACTTTGGGCAGAGGTAGAACACAACTTTGGGCAGAGGGAGACATCAGTTGTGTTCTACCTGCAAAAGATAGAAAACTAGCACTCCAATGAGTTATCCTCTTCACTATTTTATCAATTAAAGGCATGTAATGATCAATGGAAAGTCTCTTACTGGTCATTAGAATTCCCAAATATTTGAAGGGTAGCTTTCCTTCTAAGAAGTTAGTGTCCATGAAGATGTTGTTTAATCCCTTCCTCAACATTGCCAAAATAAATCTGACATTTGTTGGGGTTTACCTGCAAACCAGTGGACTTGGAGAACACATCAAAGACCTTCATGATCATGTTGACAGACTTTTTATCCCCCTGGTAAACATCAGAATGCCATTAGCAAAGCTAAGGCGTGTTATACCCATATTTTTACACTTTGAATGAAAGTTGAAATCTGATTTGTGCTTCAGTTGCTACAGTAGTCTATGGAGGTATTTTATTATGATGACAAAGAGTAATGGAGATAAGGGGTCTCCTTTTCCGAGACCTCTTCTAGCTTTAACCATTTGGGAGACTTCACCATTAATTTGAAACTTATATGACATAATATTCAATGTTAGCATGATCCATCTGATAAATTGGGGAGGAAAATTAAGCTCTTTAAGAATGTCCTCCATAGCCCCCCATTCACCAGTGTCATAGGCCTTTTGCAAGTCCATTTATATCATACACTTGGGAGCTCCATTTTTATTATTATACCCTCTTAATAGATCACACACTAAGAGAATACGATCATGGATCTTCATACCAGGCACAAAAGTTGCGTGACTACTACTGATAATAGATTGAAGCACATTAGCAAGCCTCTTAGGAAAAATTCTAGAAATGATTTTATAGATGATAGTATAGTTGAAAACAGGTCTATAATCTTTGATCATTTTAGCATTGTTCTTCTTGGGAATTATGGTTACCATGGTACAATTTATGGCTTTGTAAAGTTTCTCCTTTTCAAAAAAACTCCTTTACAACATTAATCACATCACCTTTCACAGCATTCCAAGAAATTTTGAAAAACTTGGAGATGTAGCTATCAATGCCAGGAGCAGACAAATCTCTTATCCCCTTTAGACTGGCCCAGATCTCCTCCTCAGAAACAAACCTAGTTAAGCTTTCTCTTTGATCCAGGGCCAACTGAGTCCTATCTCTCAGAACCATAATGTTGATCCTCGTTCTTCTGTCTCTGGAAGTACCAATAAGATTCTTGTAAAAACTGATAATTTCATTCTTAATGTCATGTTGATGTTGCATAATGGAGCCATCTTCTCTCTTCAGTGTATTAATTCTAAAGTGGTTACTTCTAGACTTAAGGGAGGCATGGAAGTAACTATTATTACCATCCCTAAGCTTCAACCAATCCACTTTGGAATTTTTCTTCAGAATTGCTTCCTCTATCTCACTCAATCTGATAATATCTTTGGTGCACTCTTTCACTTCATCAATCAGATGAACATTCCTTCTATCTTGAAGTAAGTTGGCTTGAGCTATTTCCAACTTATTTCTGGCTAACTTCAATTGGCCACTCATATCTTGAAAAGTTCTACCTATATCTTTGTTGACAGGTTGTAATCCTTGCATCTTTTTCCAGAGAACATACATTGGAGTGCCCTCCATAGGAAGGTTCCAATTCAGCAACACAAAAGCTTTGTAATTATGGTGAGTGATCACCACATTTTGGAATTTGAAGGGAGTTCTACAATTTATATTGTTACCATATCTTTCAGAGGGATGTCTGCATTTTGCTACTGCCAATCAATATTACCCAGAATTCTGCCAATTATGGAGTAAATCATATTCTCTCTTTGGTTATTGGTCCAGGTATAATGGTCTCCAATGGTGTCTTTTTCAAAGAGATATATAATAGTATTAATAATAATAATAATAATAATAAGATATGATATAAACCCCAAAAATCTTATAAGTAATAAAAATCTTATATATATATATATATATATATATATATATATATATATATATATATATATATATATATATATATATATATATATATATATATATATACACACACACACACAACCCCACCCCCCCCCCCTTTTATAAATATTAACTTCATAAATTAAGACCAAAAATAATCATTTTAATAAATATCTTTATTTAACTATTAATAATATTAGTAATAATATTATTAATAAAACTAAATACCCCCTTTAAAACCCAAAAAATTAATATCTATCAATTATATAAAAAAGAAACCCCCACTAATAATAATAAAAAATCTATATTAATTAATAATATTACTAGTTTAAACAATATATACCTCTTTTTAAAATAAAATAAAATCATATTTTTATATAAAAAATTTAAGAGATCTTTATAAATCCAAAATAATAAAAATGTATACCTATATATATATATATATATATATATATATATATATATATATATATATATATATATATATATATATATATATATATATATATATATATATATATATATATAAATGATAATATATATATATATATAAATGATAATATTATTAATTATATAAAAAAATTATAATTTTGTACCCCTTGAATTAACCCTCTAAACTAAATAATAAATACAATAAATTCAACAATCAGTCTAAAAGGTCAAAAAAGTCTCTCTTTGACTTTTTAGACAGACAAAAAATCCTGGATCAAAATTTAGGGTACGACAGAGACAATGAGATTCAACTATAAATGGAGATGATGGATTTCATAATGCATTATGTAGCGGTAAAATCATGAGTGTAAGCTATTGGTTAACTTAACTCAAAGTAAACAGAGTCGGCACCGCGCTTTTATTTTATTTCAAATGGAAAAAGAAAAAAGAGCGAATAAATCCTAATGAATCTAAAATAAAAAAGCTAAAAGAATCAAGCAGAGAATGGGTAAGGGGATATGTTACGAATTGGGAAGGTTTTACGCACCCAAAATGTCCGTGGTACTCCACTGGAGCCCTTTAAAATATTTATTACTTTTTGGTTTGAAAAAAGTTTGTTTAAAAGGGATTGAAGAGATGACAAAAGAAATGGTTTTTTTAAGAATTTTGTGTTTGAACAGACGTCTGTCTCATGCCTACGTACCCATAAAGTGCAATGCGAGATCAAAATCTCGTAATTCGTGGTACAAATAATTAAAAGAAACAATGTGTTGAATTCATTTTAAAATGTAAAGATAAGTCGTCATTCTTTAGCGAATAATTTCGCTAGAAAAAATGAATCATATATAAACATAAAAAAAAGGTTAAAGGAAAAGTGCACGAGGGCACAAAAACAAATGAATGAGTTTTGCATTTTTTTGAAAAGAAAGTTTCGATATGCTTATATGGTTTAACGTTTATTAAGAAACTAAATGGAAAAGGTAAAACCACTTGATCTAAGTCAATGTTTGATTATGAAAATGTTTTGAAGTTTGAAAACAAAGAAGTTTTTCGAAATAGGAAGAAACTTTGAAAATTTAAGAAGGGGAGTAGATGAAGGGACTATCCTAAGACTTAAAGTAAGAGTTATAGGAAGAACGATCAAACCGTATGGTGAACATTCTTGGAAGCAATAGGACTTCATCTTCATAAACAAGTGAACTGAATCAAGGCCAAGGTCTTCAATCCATAATAACTTGAGCAAAGGGGAAGATCCTAAAATCTAAGTCCAAAACTCCAAGTTCAATGCTAAGGATAATGGCCATAGTCCAAAATTAAAGTCACAAGTCTTTTAGAAGTTTAATCCTTTATTAATGTTTTTTTGTCCAAATAGACAAAAGGAAAATCAACATAACAAAAAATAAGAGCAAATAATAAACAGGATAATGGATGAATAAAGCATAGTAAAGCAAAATAAAATAAAAGCAAATAAAAGTGCAAAAATTTAAATGTTAGTAGCAAAAAAAATTAAAGTGCAAGAATCTAAAATATTAATAGTAGTAATAGTATAATAATATTTACATAATAATGGTATGGTGAACTTAATCAACCACAACCAAAAGAGTAACCAAAATCGAAAGGCAACCGGATCTGCTTAGCATCTTACACTATAGCGATTATTCAAGGCAAATCGAACCGAATTCAATGAAGTTAGTCAAGCATTAATTACGCTATCAAACATTCACCTATTGCATTAATTAAATGTGAATTCTTGATAACTTCAAAAAAAAGAGGAAAAGAGCTTTAGTGAGATTTTTGGATTTAGGAGAATGTTTTGCAAGAGGTTTTTTGGCTCTCAAAAGCTTGGTGAATGAATGAAATTATGGTCCTATTTAAAGACTTTAGGTATGGAAATTTGGTGGAATGAAGCTTGCTTTGGTAATTAAAATGGATCTAGAATTTTCCAATTATATCAATGATCTAATGGTGCTGAATTTGAATAAAATATTCAAATTTCACACAGGTTAACCAGTTAACGCATATGGTTAACCGGTTAACCAAGCCAAAATTTGAATATTTTATTCAAATGTGGTTGTTTGGTTGTTGTGGCCCGATTCTTTTTGTACGTCAAAGAAGGCATGGAAATAAACTCATGAATCTTGGAATTCCTTGAATGAATCAATTAACTTCGGAAATCCTTGATCAGATAATTTTGAATTATTTGCTAATCAACTTCGACTTTTATCTGTGAAATTTCATTCGAGCTACATGAGTGCTATTTTTTTGGCATTTTCACATGGTTCCTCCTCCTGAAAAAAGTTAATGAAAGAAAACAAAATATTTTTTTTTGATTTTAATTAATGGTTAGTAAACATAAATAAATAAAAGCAAATAAAAAACATGGTGATCCTCTGTGAGGCATAAACCCGCAACTGAAAAGGATAAATGAACCAGTACATGATCTTATTTGTATGCAAGATGCAGATGAAATGCGAAAAAATATTAGGGTAAAAAATTAGGGTATGACACGTTAGTTCTACCATTATATAAATTTTAGTTAATGGAAGTCTGACTAAAGAACTTAGAGTAGGAAGATGTTTGAGGCAATACTAAAGGCGATCTCTGTTGCTTTTTCTTTTCTTGATAACGGGGAAAGGATTTAATTTAACGATGTCAAGAGATGTTCAGTAGAATCTTTTCGTCTTCTTCTTCTAGAGATTGAGACATATCAACCAGGTTGAGGTCACAACAGAGAAAAGACATAGATCAACATGGTAAGAAAGACATTCATTAATCTAGGAACGCCATTAATACCACGACGTGTGGTTTCTCGAGATATGATGAGTCTAGTTCATCAACGAGATGGTACACAAGACATGTTAGTAATATGTAGAACTAGTTTGGGGAACTTTACCTCTTTGACAAGGGAACAAGAAGGGAAAATTCCCCACGTGGACAACATAATAAATGTGAATATTTTCAAATGGGAAGTAAACTGAAAACTCTTAAACCCTAAAATCTCGACCAACATCTTATATTGGGACACACTCAAAGGAGTACACCTAGCCCCATAACAACTTCATCTAAATCGAGGGCAATATTTTCCCTAATACCACTTTCAAAAAAGGACGTTAGTACAAGACCATGAACATCTGCAACCTCATTGTAAATACCCATTTTCTTCAAACGATTAGTATATATGGAAGAATCCTTTACATGTTATACATTCATTTAGAATCAAGATATCTTACATGATAAACAAATACATGTACAAATAGACTAGTCAATGCATATATTTTAGTTGATTATAACACTTTGTGGGATTCACTTCTTATTTTATTTTGTGCTTTTGAAAGTTTTTTTAGAGATAAATCATACATGTCCAATTTTCATTTTTATTTGCTAGTTATTTAATTGGTTAGATTTTATATCCTTCATCCTTTTTTTTTCTTTTTAATTCAATTTTTAAAATTAAAAAAAACTATGTAATTTAAAAAAGATTTAATGGGTATGTACTGACAGTGTAAAACAGTTTTACACCGTTATTGAATGATAACCGTCATATTTTATTTTATATTTGACTTTTATTTTAAATATATTAAAAATAATATTATGAATAATTGTGATTGATTGTGTAAAAAAAATTTACAATAACATTGCATAACCATTAATCTCATATAAAAAACTCTATTTTTATTTATTGTTATACTTTATTTTTTTTGGGTTAGGTTTATGTCTCTTTATTATTTGCTTTTTGCTTTTTGCTTTTTCTTCCCAAATTTTTAACTTACATAAATTTTACTCTGAATCTAGAAACAAAATAAAATAAAATTTAAATGAATTACCCAATCGTTATTTTTCTAAAAGTAAAAAACTGAAAGAAACAAGAAAAGAAGCTTAATACTATATATATTTTAATGCATAAATTACCAAAAATAAAATTTAATAATATATTTTTTGAATTATTTCATTTTGCAACTTATTTATTTGACTGAAGATATTTTAAAAATATTATCATTATTGCAACAACAAAAAGTCATTTATAAATTACCTTTCAAAAATTCAAATAAAATTTGTCATTAGGGGTGTTCAAATCCAAATCAATTCAAATAAAAACTGAAAACATCCAAAAAAAATCGAAAATCGCAAAAATCCGATTTTTTTTGTTGTTGATGTATTTGGATGTCATTTTGTAAAAACCAAATAGTTCAGATCAGATTTCGGATTGATTTTTCAAAATCGATCCAAACCAAACTGTATGTTTATATATTTTGTACTTATTTATTTTATATTAGAATATATATTGTGTGAATTTAATATTAAATGTGACACATTTTTTTCTAAATACTATTTATTAGTTTTTTTTAATTTATTTTTAGTTTTTTTATCTTGTAATATTAACTTTTTATATAATATATATAATATATATTATATCAAACTTACAATTTATTAATACTTCTAGAGTATTAATAAAAGTTATAATTTGTATTTTGGATATCCAAACAACCGATCTAAATTAAACAAGATGAAATTGCACCGGATTGGATCAGATTTTTGTATGGAATCATTCAAAACCGAATCAAACCGAAAATAAATTTATTCTTTGAATCGGATGAAATTTATCTTTGAACAAATTTATATCATTTTAATAACATTACAACCTTATAATCATCACAATCACCATCATCTTTTTTGTACCAAAAAAAAAGCATCATCTTGCAATGAATTTCATTTTACCAAATCCAGACCCTGGTTTCAATGTAATTGTGACGAAAGAAGAGTTCAACTTGTTTCACAATTTTACACCGTTATTGAATGATAACCGTCATATTTTATTTTATATTTGACTTTTATTTTAAATATATTAATAATAATATTATGAATAATTGTGTAAAAAAAATTTACAATAACATTGCATAACCATTAATCTCATATAAAAAACTCTATTTTTATTTATTGTTATACTTTATTTTTTTTGGGTTAGGTTTATGTCTCTTTATTATTTGCTTTTTGCTTTTTGCTTTTTCTTCCCAAATTTTTAACTTACATAAATTTTACTCTGAATCTAGAAACAAAATAAAATAAAATTTAAATGAATTACCCAATCGTTATTTTTCTAAAAGTAAAAAACTGAAAGAAACAAGAAAAGAAGCTTAATACTATATATATTTTAATGCATAAATTACCAAAAATAAAATTTAATAATATATTTTTTGAATTATTTCATTTTGCAACTTATTTATTTGACTGAAGATATTTTAAAAATATTATCATTATTGCAACAACAAAAAGTCATTTATAAATTACCTTTCAAAAATTCAAATAAAATTTGTCATTAGGGGTGTTCAAATCCAAATCAATTCAAATAAAAACTGCAAACATCCAAAAAAAATCGAAAATCGCAAAAATCCGATTTTTTTTGTTGTTGATGTATTTGGATGTCATTTTGTAAAAACCAAATAGTTCGGATCAGATTTCGGATTGATTTTTCAAAATCGATCCAAACCAAATTGTATGTTTATATATTTTGTACTTATTTATTTTATATTAGAATATATATTGTGTGAATTTAATATTAAATGTGACACATTTTTTTCTAAATACTATTTATTAGTTTGTTTTAATTTATTTTTAGTTTTTTTATCTTGTAATATTAACTTTTTATATAATATATATAATATATATTATATCAAACTTACAATTTATTAATACTTCTAGAGTATTAATAAAAGTTATAATTTGTATTTTGGATATCCAAACAACCGATCTAAATTAAACAAGATGAAATTGGACCGGATTGGATCAGATTTTTGTAATGAATCATTCAAAACTGAATCAAACCGAAAATAAATTTATTCTTTGAATCGGATGAAATTTATCTTTGAACAAATTTATATCATTTTAATAACATTACAACCTTATAATCATCACAATCACCATCATCTTTTTTGTACCCAAAAAAAAGCATCATCTTGCAATGAATTTCATTTTACCAAATCCAGACCCTGGTTTCAATGTAATTGTGACGAAAGAAGAGTTCAACTTGTTTCACAATTTTACACCGTTATTGAATGATAACCGTCATATTTTATTTTATATTTGACTTTTATTTTAAATATATTAATAATAATATTATGAATAATTGTGTAAAAAAAATTTACAATAACATTGCATAACCATTAATCTCATATAAAAAACTCTATTTTTATTTATTGTTATACTTTATTTTTTTTGGGTTAGGTTTATGTCTCTTTATTATTTGCTTTTTGCTTTTTGCTTTTTCTTCCCAAATTTTTAACTTACATAAATTTTACTCTGAATCTAGAAACAAAATAAAATAAAATTTAAATGAATTACCCAATCGTTATTTTTCTAAAAGTAAAAAACTGAAAGAAACAAGAAAAGAAGCTTAATACTATATATATTTTAATGCATAAATTACCAAAAATAAAATTTAATAATATATTTTTTGAATTATTTCATTTTGCAACTTATTTATTTGACTGAAGATATTTTAAAAATATTATCATTATTGCAACAACAAAAAGTCATTTATAAATTACCTTTCAAAAATTCAAATAAAATTTGTCATTAGGGGTGTTCAAATCCAAATCAATTCAAATAAAAACTGCAAACATCCAAAAAAAATCGAAAATCGCAAAAATCCGATTTTTTTTGTTGTTGATGTATTTGGATGTCATTTTGTAAAAACCAAATAGTTCGGATCAGATTTCGGATTGATTTTTCAAAATCGATCCAAACCAAACTGTATGTTTATATATTTTGTACTTATTTATTTTATATTAGAATATATATTGTGTGAATTTAATATTAAATGTGACACATTTTTTTCTAAATACTATTTATTAGTTTGTTTTAATTTATTTTTAGTTTTTTTATCTTGTAATATTAACTTTTTATATAATATATATAATATATATTATATCAAACTTACAATTTATTAATACTTCTAGAGTATTAATAAAAGTTATAATTTGTATTTTGGATATCCAAACAACCGATCTAAATTAAACAAGATGAAATTGGACCGGATTGGATCAGATTTTTGTAATGAATCATTCAAAACCGAATCAAACCGAAAATAAATTTATTCTTTGAATCGGATGAAATTTATCTTTGAACAAATTTATATCATTTTAATAACATTACAACCTTATAATCATCACAATCACCATCATCTTTTTTGTACCCAAAAAAAAGCATCATCTTGCAATGAATTTCATTTTACCAAATCCAGACCCTGGTTTCAATGTAATTGTGACGAAAGAAGAGTTCAACTTGTTTCACAATTTTACACCGTTATTGAATGATAACCGTCATATTTTATTTTATATTTGACTTTTATTTTAAATATATTAATAATAATATTATGAATAATTGTGTAAAAAAAATTTACAATAACATTGCATAACCATTAATCTCATATAAAAAACTCTATTTTTATTTATTGTTATACTTTATTTTTTTTGGGTTAGGTTTATGTCTCTTTATTATTTGCTTTTTGCTTTTTGCTTTTTCTTCCCAAATTTTTAACTTACATAAATTTTACTCTGAATCTAGAAACAAAATAAAATAAAATTTAAATGAATTACCCAATCGTTATTTTTCTAAAAGTAAAAAACTGAAAGAAACAAGAAAAGAAGCTTAATACTATATATATTTTAATGCATAAATTACCAAAAATAAAATTTAATAATATATTTTTTGAATTATTTCATTTTGCAACTTATTTATTTGACTGAAGATATTTTAAAAATATTATCATTATTGCAACAACAAAAAGTCATTTATAAATTACCTTTCAAAAATTCAAATAAAATTTGTCATTAGGGGTGTTCAAATCCAAATCAATTCAAATAAAAACTGCAAACATCCAAAAAAAATCGAAAATCGCAAAAATCCGATTTTTTTTGTTGTTGATGTATTTGGATGTCATTTTGTAAAAACCAAATAGTTCGGATCAGATTTCGGATTGATTTTTCAAAATCGATCCAAACCAAACTGTATGTTTATATATTTTGTACTTATTTATTTTATATTAGAATATATATTGTGTGAATTTAATATTAAATGTGACACATTTTTTTCTAAATACTATTTATTAGTTTGTTTTAATTTATTTTTAGTTTTTTTATCTTGTAATATTAACTTTTTATATAATATATATAATATATATTATATCAAACTTACAATTTATTAATACTTCTAGAGTATTAATAAAAGTTATAATTTGTATTTTGGATATCCAAACAACCGATCTAAATTAAACAAGATGAAATTGGACCGGATTGGATCAGATTTTTGTAATGAATCATTCAAAACCGAATCAAACCGAAAATAAATTTATTCTTTGAATCGGATGAAATTTATCTTTGAACAAATTTATATCATTTTAATAACATTACAACCTTATAATCATCACAATCACCATCATCTTTTTTGTACCCAAAAAAAAGCATCATCTTGCAATGAATTTCATTTTACCAAATCCAGACCCTGGTTTCAATGTAATTGTGACGAAAGAAGAGTTCAACTTGTTTCACAATTTTACACCGTTATTGAATGATAACCGTCATATTTTATTTTATATTTGACTTTTATTTTAAATATATTAATAATAATATTATGAATAATTGTGTAAAAAAAATTTACAATAACATTGCATAACCATTAATCTCATATAAAAAACTCTATTTTTATTTATTGTTATACTTTATTTTTTTTGGGTTAGGTTTATGTCTCTTTATTATTTGCTTTTTGCTTTTTGCTTTTTCTTCCCAAATTTTTAACTTACATAAATTTTACTCTGAATCTAGAAACAAAATAAAATAAAATTTAAATGAATTACCCAATCGTTATTTTTCTAAAAGTAAAAAACTGAAAGAAACAAGAAAAGAAGCTTAATACTATATATATTTTAATGCATAAATTACCAAAAATAAAATTTAATAATATATTTTTTGAATTATTTCATTTTGCAACTTATTTATTTGACTGAAGATATTTTAAAAATATTATCATTATTGCAACAACAAAAAGTCATTTATAAATTACCTTTCAAAAATTCAAATAAAATTTGTCATTAGGGGTGTTCAAATCCAAATCAATTCAAATAAAAACTGCAAACATCCAAAAAAAATCGAAAATCGCAAAAATCCGATTTTTTTTGTTGTTGATGTATTTGGATGTCATTTTGTAAAAACCAAATAGTTCGGATCAGATTTCGGATTGATTTTTCAAAATCGATCCAAACCAAATTGTATGTTTATATATTTTGTACTTATTTATTTTATATTAGAATATATATTGTGTGAATTTAATATTAAATGTGACACATTTTTTTCTAAATACTATTTATTAGTTTGTTTTAATTTATTTTTAGTTTTTTTATCTTGTAATATTAACTTTTTATATAATATATATAATATATATTATATCAAACTTACAATTTATTAATACTTCTAGAGTATTAATAAAAGTTATAATTTGTATTTTGGATATCCAAACAACCGATCTAAATTAAACAAGATGAAATTGGACCGGATTGGATCAGATTTTTGTAATGAATCATTCAAAACTGAATCAAACCGAAAATAAATTTATTCTTTGAATCGGATGAAATTTATCTTTGAACAAATTTATATCATTTTAATAACATTACAACCTTATAATCATCACAATCACCATCATCTTTTTTGTACCCAAAAAAAAGCATCATCTTGCAATGAATTTCATTTTACCAAATCCAGACCCTGGTTTCAATGTAATTGTGACGAAAGAAGAGTTCAACTTGTTTCACAATTTTACACCGTTATTGAATGATAACCGTCATATTTTATTTTATATTTGACTTTTATTTTAAATATATTAATAATAATATTATGAATAATTGTGTAAAAAAAATTTACAATAACATTGCATAACCATTAATCTCATATAAAAAACTCTATTTTTATTTATTGTTATACTTTATTTTTTTTGGGTTAGGTTTATGTCTCTTTATTATTTGCTTTTTGCTTTTTGCTTTTTCTTCCCAAATTTTTAACTTACATAAATTTTACTCTGAATCTAGAAACAAAATAAAATAAAATTTAAATGAATTACCCAATCGTTATTTTTCTAAAAGTAAAAAACTGAAAGAAACAAGAAAAGAAGCTTAATACTATATATATTTTAATGCATAAATTACCAAAAATAAAATTTAATAATATATTTTTTGAATTATTTCATTTTGCAACTTATTTATTTGACTGAAGATATTTTAAAAATATTATCATTATTGCAACAACAAAAAGTCATTTATAAATTACCTTTCAAAAATTCAAATAAAATTTGTCATTAGGGGTGTTCAAATCCAAATCAATTCAAATAAAAACTGCAAACATCCAAAAAAAATCGAAAATCGCAAAAATCCGATTTTTTTTGTTGTTGATGTATTTGGATGTCATTTTGTAAAAACCAAATAGTTCGGATCAGATTTCGGATTGATTTTTCAAAATCGATCCAAACCAAACTGTATGTTTATATATTTTGTACTTATTTATTTTATATTAGAATATATATTGTGTGAATTTAATATTAAATGTGACACATTTTTTTCTAAATACTATTTATTAGTTTGTTTTAATTTATTTTTAGTTTTTTTATCTTGTAATATTAACTTTTTATATAATATATATAATATATATTATATCAAACTTACAATTTATTAATACTTCTAGAGTATTAATAAAAGTTATAATTTGTATTTTGGATATCCAAACAACCGATCTAAATTAAACAAGATGAAATTGGACCGGATTGGATCAGATTTTTGTAATGAATCATTCAAAACCGAATCAAACCGAAAATAAATTTATTCTTTGAATCGGATGAAATTTATCTTTGAACAAATTTATATCATTTTAATAACATTACAACCTTATAATCATCACAATCACCATCATCTTTTTTGTACCCAAAAAAAAGCATCATCTTGCAATGAATTTCATTTTACCAAATCCAGACCCTGGTTTCAATGTAATTGTGACGAAAGAAGAGTTCAACTTGTTTCACAATTTTACACCGTTATTGAATGATAACCGTCATATTTTATTTTATATTTGACTTTTATTTTAAATATATTAATAATAATATTATGAATAATTGTGTAAAAAAAATTTACAATAACATTGCATAACCATTAATCTCATATAAAAAACTCTATTTTTATTTATTGTTATACTTTATTTTTTTTGGGTTAGGTTTATGTCTCTTTATTATTTGCTTTTTGCTTTTTGCTTTTTCTTCCCAAATTTTTAACTTACATAAATTTTACTCTGAATCTAGAAACAAAATAAAATAAAATTTAAATGAATTACCCAATCGTTATTTTTCTAAAAGTAAAAAACTGAAAGAAACAAGAAAAGAAGCTTAATACTATATATATTTTAATGCATAAATTACCAAAAATAAAATTTAATAATATATTTTTTGAATTATTTCATTTTGCAACTTATTTATTTGACTGAAGATATTTTAAAAATATTATCATTATTGCAACAACAAAAAGTCATTTATAAATTACCTTTCAAAAATTCAAATAAAATTTGTCATTAGGGGTGTTCAAATCCAAATCAATTCAAATAAAAACTGCAAACATCCAAAAAAAATCGAAAATCGCAAAAATCCGATTTTTTTTGTTGTTGATGTATTTGGATGTCATTTTGTAAAAACCAAATAGTTCGGATCAGATTTCGGATTGATTTTTCAAAATCGATCCAAACCAAACTGTATGTTTATATATTTTGTACTTATTTATTTTATATTAGAATATATATTGTGTGAATTTAATATTAAATGTGACACATTTTTTTCTAAATACTATTTATTAGTTTGTTTTAATTTATTTTTAGTTTTTTTATCTTGTAATATTAACTTTTTATATAATATATAATATATATTATATCAAACTTACAATTTATTAATACTTCTAGAGTATTAATAAAAGTTATAATTTGTATTTTGGATATCCAAACAACCGATCTAAATTAAACAAGATGAAATTGGACCGGATTGGATCAGATTTTTGTAATGAATCATTCAAAACCGAATCAAACCGAAAATAAATTTATTCTTTGAATCGGATGAAATTTATCTTTGAACAAATTTATATCATTTTAATAACATTACAACCTTATAATCATCACAATCACCATCATCTTTTTTGTACCCAAAAAAAAGCATCATCTTGCAATGAATTTCATTTTACCAAATCCAGACCCTGGTTTCAATGTAATTGTGACGAAAGAAGAGTTCAACTTGTTTCACAATTTTACACCGTTATTGAATGATAACCGTCATATTTTATTTTATATTTGACTTTTATTTTAAATATATTAATAATAATATTATGAATAATTGTGTAAAAAAAATTTACAATAACATTGCATAACCATTAATCTCATATAAAAAACTCTATTTTTATTTATTGTTATACTTTATTTTTTTTGGGTTAGGTTTATGTCTCTTTATTATTTGCTTTTTGCTTTTTGCTTTTTCTTCCCAAATTTTTAACTTACATAAATTTTACTCTGAATCTAGAAACAAAATAAAATAAAATTTAAATGAATTACCCAATCGTTATTTTTCTAAAAGTAAAAAACTGAAAGAAACAAGAAAAGAAGCTTAATACTATATATATTTTAATGCATAAATTACCAAAAATAAAATTTAATAATATATTTTTTGAATTATTTCATTTTGCAACTTATTTATTTGACTGAAGATATTTTAAAAATATTATCATTATTGCAACAACAAAAAGTCATTTATAAATTACCTTTCAAAAATTCAAATAAAATTTGTCATTAGGGGTGTTCAAATCCAAATCAATTCAAATAAAAACTGCAAACATCCAAAAAAAATCGAAAATCGCAAAAATCCGATTTTTTTTGTTGTTGATGTATTTGGATGTCATTTTGTAAAAACCAAATAGTTCGGATCAGATTTCGGATTGATTTTTCAAAATCGATCCAAACCAAACTGTATGTTTATATATTTTGTACTTATTTATTTTATATTAGAATATATATTGTGTGAATTTAATATTAAATGTGACACATTTTTTTCTAAATACTATTTATTAGTTTGTTTTAATTTATTTTTAGTTTTTTTATCTTGTAATATTAACTTTTTATATAATATATATAATATATATTATATCAAACTTACAATTTATTAATACTTCTAGAGTATTAATAAAAGTTATAATTTGTATTTTGGATATCCAAACAACCGATCTAAATTAAACAAGATGAAATTGGACCGGATTGGATCAGATTTTTGTAATGAATCATTCAAAACCGAATCAAACCGAAAATAAATTTATTCTTTGAATCGGATGAAATTTATCTTTGAACAAATTTATATCATTTTAATAACATTACAACCTTATAATCATCACAATCACCATCATCTTTTTTGTACCCAAAAAAAAGCATCATCTTGCAATGAATTTCATTTTACCAAATCCAGACCCTGGTTTCAATGTAATTGTGACGAAAGAAGAGTTCAACTTGTTTCACAATTTTACACCGTTATTGAATGATAACCGTCATATTTTATTTTATATTTGACTTTTATTTTAAATATATTAATAATAATATTATGAATAATTGTGTAAAAAAAATTTACAATAACATTGCATAACCATTAATCTCATATAAAAAACTCTATTTTTATTTATTGTTATACTTTATTTTTTTTGGGTTAGGTTTATGTCTCTTTATTATTTGCTTTTTGCTTTTTGCTTTTTCTTCCCAAATTTTTAACTTACATAAATTTTACTCTGAATCTAGAAACAAAATAAAATAAAATTTAAATGAATTACCCAATCGTTATTTTTCTAAAAGTAAAAAACTGAAAGAAACAAGAAAAGAAGCTTAATACTATATATATTTTAATGCATAAATTACCAAAAATAAAATTTAATAATATATTTTTTGAATTATTTCATTTTGCAACTTATTTATTTGACTGAAGATATTTTAAAAATATTATCATTATTGCAACAACAAAAAGTCATTTATAAATTACCTTTCAAAAATTCAAATAAAATTTGTCATTAGGGGTGTTCAAATCCAAATCAATTCAAATAAAAACTGCAAACATCCAAAAAAAATCGAAAATCGCAAAAATCCGATTTTTTTTGTTGTTGATGTATTTGGATGTCATTTTGTAAAAACCAAATAGTTCGGATCAGATTTCGGATTGATTTTTCAAAATCGATCCAAACCAAACTGTATGTTTATATATTTTGTACTTATTTATTTTATATTAGAATATATATTGTGTGAATTTAATATTAAATGTGACACATTTTTTTCTAAATACTATTTATTAGTTTGTTTTAATTTATTTTTAGTTTTTTTATCTTGTAATATTAACTTTTTATATAATATATATAATATATATTATATCAAACTTACAATTTATTAATACTTCTAGAGTATTAATAAAAGTTATAATTTGTATTTTGGATATCCAAACAACCGATCTAAATTAAACAAGATGAAATTGGACCGGATTGGATCAGATTTTTGTAATGAATCATTCAAAACCGAATCAAACCGAAAATAAATTTATTCTTTGAATCGGATGAAATTTATCTTTGAACAAATTTATATCATTTTAATAACATTACAACCTTATAATCATCACAATCACCATCATCTTTTTTGTACCCAAAAAAAAGCATCATCTTGCAATGAATTTCATTTTACCAAATCCAGACCCTGGTTTCAATGTAATTGTGACGAAAGAAGAGTTCAACTTGTTTCACAATTTTACACCGTTATTGAATGATAACCGTCATATTTTATTTTATATTTGACTTTTATTTTAAATATATTAATAATAATATTATGAATAATTGTGTAAAAAAAATTTACAATAACATTGCATAACCATTAATCTCATATAAAAAACTCTATTTTTATTTATTGTTATACTTTATTTTTTTTGGGTTAGGTTTATGTCTCTTTATTATTTGCTTTTTGCTTTTTGCTTTTTCTTCCCAAATTTTTAACTTACATAAATTTTACTCTGAATCTAGAAACAAAATAAAATAAAATTTAAATGAATTACCCAATCGTTATTTTTCTAAAAGTAAAAAACTGAAAGAAACAAGAAAAGAAGCTTAATACTATATATATTTTAATGCATAAATTACCAAAAATAAAATTTAATAATATATTTTTTGAATTATTTCATTTTGCAACTTATTTATTTGACTGAAGATATTTTAAAAATATTATCATTATTGCAACAACAAAAAGTCATTTATAAATTACCTTTCAAAAATTCAAATAAAATTTGTCATTAGGGGTGTTCAAATCCAAATCAATTCAAATAAAAACTGCAAACATCCAAAAAAAATCGAAAATCGCAAAAATCCGATTTTTTTTGTTGTTGATGTATTTGGATGTCATTTTGTAAAAACCAAATAGTTCGGATCAGATTTCGGATTGATTTTTCAAAATCGATCCAAACCAAATTGTATGTTTATATATTTTGTACTTATTTATTTTATATTAGAATATATATTGTGTGAATTTAATATTAAATGTGACACATTTTTTTCTAAATACTATTTATTAGTTTGTTTTAATTTATTTTTAGTTTTTTTATCTTGTAATATTAACTTTTTATATAATATATATAATATATATTATATCAAACTTACAATTTATTAATACTTCTAGAGTATTAATAAAAGTTATAATTTGTATTTTGGATATCCAAACAACCGATCTAAATTAAACAAGATGAAATTGGACCGGATTGGATCAGATTTTTGTAATGAATCATTCAAAACTGAATCAAACCGAAAATAAATTTATTCTTTGAATCGGATGAAATTTATCTTTGAACAAATTTATATCATTTTAATAACATTACAACCTTATAATCATCACAATCACCATCATCTTTTTTGTACCCAAAAAAAAGCATCATCTTGCAATGAATTTCATTTTACCAAATCCAGACCCTGGTTTCAATGTAATTGTGACGAAAGAAGAGTTCAACTTGTTTCACAATTTTACACCGTTATTGAATGATAACCGTCATATTTTATTTTATATTTGACTTTTATTTTAAATATATTAATAATAATATTATGAATAATTGTGTAAAAAAAATTTACAATAACATTGCATAACCATTAATCTCATATAAAAAACTCTATTTTTATTTATTGTTATACTTTATTTTTTTTGGGTTAGGTTTATGTCTCTTTATTATTTGCTTTTTGCTTTTTGCTTTTTCTTCCCAAATTTTTAACTTACATAAATTTTACTCTGAATCTAGAAACAAAATAAAATAAAATTTAAATGAATTACCCAATCGTTATTTTTCTAAAAGTAAAAAACTGAAAGAAACAAGAAAAGAAGCTTAATACTATATATATTTTAATGCATAAATTACCAAAAATAAAATTTAATAATATATTTTTTGAATTATTTCATTTTGCAACTTATTTATTTGACTGAAGATATTTTAAAAATATTATCATTATTGCAACAACAAAAAGTCATTTATAAATTACCTTTCAAAAATTCAAATAAAATTTGTCATTAGGGGTGTTCAAATCCAAATCAATTCAAATAAAAACTGCAAACATCCAAAAAAAATCGAAAATCGCAAAAATCCGATTTTTTTTGTTGTTGATGTATTTGGATGTCATTTTGTAAAAACCAAATAGTTCGGATCAGATTTCGGATTGATTTTTCAAAATCGATCCAAACCAAATTGTATGTTTATATATTTTGTACTTATTTATTTTATATTAGAATATATATTGTGTGAATTTAATATTAAATGTGACACATTTTTTTCTAAATACTATTTATTAGTTTGTTTTAATTTATTTTTAGTTTTTTTATCTTGTAATATTAACTTTTTATATAATATATATAATATATATTATATCAAACTTACAATTTATTAATACTTCTAGAGTATTAATAAAAGTTATAATTTGTATTTTGGATATCCAAACAACCGATCTAAATTAAACAAGATGAAATTGGACCGGATTGGATCAGATTTTTGTAATGAATCATTCAAAACTGAATCAAACCGAAAATAAATTTATTCTTTGAATCGGATGAAATTTATCTTTGAACAAATTTATATCATTTTAATAACATTACAACCTTATAATCATCACAATCACCATCATCTTTTTTGTACCCAAAAAAAAGCATCATCTTGCAATGAATTTCATTTTACCAAATCCAGACCCTGGTTTCAATGTAATTGTGACGAAAGAAGAGTTCAACTTGTTTCACAATTTTACACCGTTATTGAATGATAACCGTCATATTTTATTTTATATTTGACTTTTATTTTAAATATATTAATAATAATATTATGAATAATTGTGTAAAAAAAATTTACAATAACATTGCATAACCATTAATCTCATATAAAAAACTCTATTTTTATTTATTGTTATACTTTATTTTTTTTGGGTTAGGTTTATGTCTCTTTATTATTTGCTTTTTGCTTTTTGCTTTTTCTTCCCAAATTTTTAACTTACATAAATTTTACTCTGAATCTAGAAACAAAATAAAATAAAATTTAAATGAATTACCCAATCGTTATTTTTCTAAAAGTAAAAAACTGAAAGAAACAAGAAAAGAAGCTTAATACTATATATATTTTAATGCATAAATTACCAAAAATAAAATTTAATAATATATTTTTTGAATTATTTCATTTTGCAACTTATTTATTTGACTGAAGATATTTTAAAAATATTATCATTATTGCAACAACAAAAAGTCATTTATAAATTACCTTTCAAAAATTCAAATAAAATTTGTCATTAGGGGTGTTCAAATCCAAATCAATTCAAATAAAAACTGCAAACATCCAAAAAAAATCGAAAATCGCAAAAATCCGATTTTTTTTGTTGTTGATGTATTTGGATGTCATTTTGTAAAAACCAAATAGTTCGGATCAGATTTCGGATTGATTTTTCAAAATCGATCCAAACCAAACTGTATGTTTATATATTTTGTACTTATTTATTTTATATTAGAATATATATTGTGTGAATTTAATATTAAATGTGACACATTTTTTTCTAAATACTATTTATTAGTTTGTTTTAATTTATTTTTAGTTTTTTTATCTTGTAATATTAACTTTTTATATAATATATATAATATATATTATATCAAACTTACAATTTATTAATACTTCTAGAGTATTAATAAAAGTTATAATTTGTATTTTGGATATCCAAACAACCGATCTAAATTAAACAAGATGAAATTGGACCGGATTGGATCAGATTTTTGTAATGAATCATTCAAAACCGAATCAAACCGAAAATAAATTTATTCTTTGAATCGGATGAAATTTATCTTTGAACAAATTTATATCATTTTAATAACATTACAACCTTATAATCATCACAATCACCATCATCTTTTTTGTACCCAAAAAAAAGCATCATCTTGCAATGAATTTCATTTTACCAAATCCAGACCCTGGTTTCAATGTAATTGTGACGAAAGAAGAGTTCAACTTGTTTCACAATTTTACACCGTTATTGAATGATAACCGTCATATTTTATTTTATATTTGACTTTTATTTTAAATATATTAATAATAATATTATGAATAATTGTGTAAAAAAAATTTACAATAACATTGCATAACCATTAATCTCATATAAAAAACTCTATTTTTATTTATTGTTATACTTTATTTTTTTTGGGTTAGGTTTATGTCTCTTTATTATTTGCTTTTTGCTTTTTGCTTTTTCTTCCCAAATTTTTAACTTACATAAATTTTACTCTGAATCTAGAAACAAAATAAAATAAAATTTAAATGAATTACCCAATCGTTATTTTTCTAAAAGTAAAAAACTGAAAGAAACAAGAAAAGAAGCTTAATACTATATATATTTTAATGCATAAATTACCAAAAATAAAATTTAATAATATATTTTTTGAATTATTTCATTTTGCAACTTATTTATTTGACTGAAGATATTTTAAAAATATTATCATTATTGCAACAACAAAAAGTCATTTATAAATTACCTTTCAAAAATTCAAATAAAATTTGTCATTAGGGGTGTTCAAATCCAAATCAATTCAAATAAAAACTGCAAACATCCAAAAAAAATCGAAAATCGCAAAAATCCGATTTTTTTTGTTGTTGATGTATTTGGATGTCATTTTGTAAAAACCAAATAGTTCGGATCAGATTTCGGATTGATTTTTCAAAATCGATCCAAACCAAATTGTATGTTTATATATTTTGTACTTATTTATTTTATATTAGAATATATATTGTGTGAATTTAATATTAAATGTGACACATTTTTTTCTAAATACTATTTATTAGTTTGTTTTAATTTATTTTTAGTTTTTTTATCTTGTAATATTAACTTTTTATATAATATATATAATATATATTATATCAAACTTACAATTTATTAATACTTCTAGAGTATTAATAAAAGTTATAATTTGTATTTTGGATATCCAAACAACCGATCTAAATTAAACAAGATGAAATTGGACCGGATTGGATCAGATTTTTGTAATGAATCATTCAAAACTGAATCAAACCGAAAATAAATTTATTCTTTGAATCGGATGAAATTTATCTTTGAACAAATTTATATCATTTTAATAACATTACAACCTTATAATCATCACAATCACCATCATCTTTTTTGTACCCAAAAAAAAGCATCATCTTGCAATGAATTTCATTTTACCAAATCCAGACCCTGGTTTCAATGTAATTGTGACGAAAGAAGAGTTCAACTTGTTTCACAATTTTACACCGTTATTGAATGATAACCGTCATATTTTATTTTATATTTGACTTTTATTTTAAATATATTAATAATAATATTATGAATAATTGTGTAAAAAAAATTTACAATAACATTGCATAACCATTAATCTCATATAAAAAACTCTATTTTTATTTATTGTTATACTTTATTTTTTTTGGGTTAGGTTTATGTCTCTTTATTATTTGCTTTTTGCTTTTTGCTTTTTCTTCCCAAATTTTTAACTTACATAAATTTTACTCTGAATCTAGAAACAAAATAAAATAAAATTTAAATGAATTACCCAATCGTTATTTTTCTAAAAGTAAAAAACTGAAAGAAACAAGAAAAGAAGCTTAATACTATATATATTTTAATGCATAAATTACCAAAAATAAAATTTAATAATATATTTTTTGAATTATTTCATTTTGCAACTTATTTATTTGACTGAAGATATTTTAAAAATATTATCATTATTGCAACAACAAAAAGTCATTTATAAATTACCTTTCAAAAATTCAAATAAAATTTGTCATTAGGGGTGTTCAAATCCAAATCAATTCAAATAAAAACTGCAAACATCCAAAAAAAATCGAAAATCGCAAAAATCCGATTTTTTTTGTTGTTGATGTATTTGGATGTCATTTTGTAAAAACCAAATAGTTCGGATCAGATTTCGGATTGATTTTTCAAAATCGATCCAAACCAAATTGTATGTTTATATATTTTGTACTTATTTATTTTATATTAGAATATATATTGTGTGAATTTAATATTAAATGTGACACATTTTTTTCTAAATACTATTTATTAGTTTGTTTTAATTTATTTTTAGTTTTTTTATCTTGTAATATTAACTTTTTATATAATATATATAATATATATTATATCAAACTTACAATTTATTAATACTTCTAGAGTATTAATAAAAGTTATAATTTGTATTTTGGATATCCAAACAACCGATCTAAATTAAACAAGATGAAATTGGACCGGATTGGATCAGATTTTTGTAATGAATCATTCAAAACTGAATCAAACCGAAAATAAATTTATTCTTTGAATCGGATGAAATTTATCTTTGAACAAATTTATATCATTTTAATAACATTACAACCTTATAATCATCACAATCACCATCATCTTTTTTGTACCCAAAAAAAAGCATCATCTTGCAATGAATTTCATTTTACCAAATCCAGACCCTGGTTTCAATGTAATTGTGACGAAAGAAGAGTTCAACTTGTTTCACAATTTTACACCGTTATTGAATGATAACCGTCATATTTTATTTTATATTTGACTTTTATTTTAAATATATTAATAATAATATTATGAATAATTGTGTAAAAAAAATTTACAATAACATTGCATAACCATTAATCTCATATAAAAAACTCTATTTTTATTTATTGTTATACTTTATTTTTTTTGGGTTAGGTTTATGTCTCTTTATTATTTGCTTTTTGCTTTTTGCTTTTTCTTCCCAAATTTTTAACTTACATAAATTTTACTCTGAATCTAGAAACAAAATAAAATAAAATTTAAATGAATTACCCAATCGTTATTTTTCTAAAAGTAAAAAACTGAAAGAAACAAGAAAAGAAGCTTAATACTATATATATTTTAATGCATAAATTACCAAAAATAAAATTTAATAATATATTTTTTGAATTATTTCATTTTGCAACTTATTTATTTGACTGAAGATATTTTAAAAATATTATCATTATTGCAACAACAAAAAGTCATTTATAAATTACCTTTCAAAAATTCAAATAAAATTTGTCATTAGGGGTGTTCAAATCCAAATCAATTCAAATAAAAACTGCAAACATCCAAAAAAAATCGAAAATCGCAAAAATCCGATTTTTTTTGTTGTTGATGTATTTGGATGTCATTTTGTAAAAACCAAATAGTTCGGATCAGATTTCGGATTGATTTTTCAAAATCGATCCAAACCAAACTGTATGTTTATATATTTTGTACTTATTTATTTTATATTAGAATATATATTGTGTGAATTTAATATTAAATGTGACACATTTTTTTCTAAATACTATTTATTAGTTTGTTTTAATTTATTTTTAGTTTTTTTATCTTGTAATATTAACTTTTTATATAATATATATAATATATATTATATCAAACTTACAATTTATTAATACTTCTAGAGTATTAATAAAAGTTATAATTTGTATTTTGGATATCCAAACAACCGATCTAAATTAAACAAGATGAAATTGGACCGGATTGGATCAGATTTTTGTAATGAATCATTCAAAACCGAATCAAACCGAAAATAAATTTATTCTTTGAATCGGATGAAATTTATCTTTGAACAAATTTATATCATTTTAATAACATTACAACCTTATAATCATCACAATCACCATCATCTTTTTTGTACCCAAAAAAAAGCATCATCTTGCAATGAATTTCATTTTACCAAATCCAGACCCTGGTTTCAATGTAATTGTGACGAAAGAAGAGTTCAACTTGTTTCACAATTTTACACCGTTATTGAATGATAACCGTCATATTTTATTTTATATTTGACTTTTATTTTAAATATATTAATAATAATATTATGAATAATTGTGTAAAAAAAATTTACAATAACATTGCATAACCATTAATCTCATATAAAAAACTCTATTTTTATTTATTGTTATACTTTATTTTTTTTGGGTTAGGTTTATGTCTCTTTATTATTTTCTTTTTGCTTTTTGCTTTTTCTTCCCAAATTTTTAACTTACATAAATTTTACTCTGAATCTAGAAACAAAATAAAATAAAATTTAAATGAATTACCCAATCGTTATTTTTCTAAAAGTAAAAAACTGAAAGAAACAAGAAAAGAAGCTTAATACTATATATATTTTAATGCATAAATTACCAAAAATAAAATTTAATAATATATTTTTTGAATTATTTCATTTTGGAACTTATTTATTTGACTGAAGATATTTTAAAAATATTATCATTATTGCAACAACAAAAAGTCATTTATAAATTACCTTTCAAAAATTCAAATAAAATTTGTCATTAGGGGTGTTCAAATCCAAATCAATTCAAATAAAAACTGCAAACATCCAAAAAAAATCGAAAATCGCAAAAATCCGATTTTTTTTGTTGTTGATGTATTTGGATGTCATTTTGTAAAAACCAAATAGTTCGGATCAGATTTCGGATTGATTTTTCAAAATCGATCCAAACCAAACTGTATGTTTATATATTTTGTACTTATTTATTTTATATTAGAATATATATTGTGTGAATTTAATATTAAATGTGACACATTTTTTTCTAAATACTATTTATTAGTTTGTTTTAATTTATTTTTAGTTTTTTTATCTTGTAATATTAACTTTTTATATAATATATATAATATATATTATATCAAACTTACAATTTATTAATACTTCTAGAGTATTAATAAAAGTTATAATTTGTATTTTGGATATCCAAACAACCGATCTAAATTAAACAAGATGAAATTGGACCGGATTGGATCAGATTTTTGTAATGAATCATTCAAAACCGAATCAAACCGAAAATAAATTTATTCTTTGAATCGGATGAAATTTATCTTTGAACAAATTTATATCATTTTAATAACATTACAACCTTATAATCATCACAATCACCATCATCTTTTTTGTACCCAAAAAAAAGCATCATCTTGCAATGAATTTCATTTTACCAAATCCAGACCCTGGTTTCAATGTAATTGTGACGAAAGAAGAGTTCAACTTGTTTCACAATTTTACACCGTTATTGAATGATAACCGTCATATTTTATTTTATATTTGACTTTTATTTTAAATATATTAATAATAATATTATGAATAATTGTGTAAAAAAAATTTACAATAACATTGCATAACCATTAATCTCATATAAAAAACTCTATTTTTATTTATTGTTATACTTTATTTTTTTTGGGTTAGGTTTATGTCTCTTTATTATTTTCTTTTTGCTTTTTGCTTTTTCTTCCCAAATTTTTAACTTACATAAATTTTACTCTGAATCTAGAAACAAAATAAAATAAAATTTAAATGAATTACCCAATCGTTATTTTTCTAAAAGTAAAAAACTGAAAGAAACAAGAAAAGAAGCTTAATACTATATATATTTTAATGCATAAATTACCAAAAATAAAATTTAATAATATATTTTTTGAATTATTTCATTTTGGAACTTATTTATTTGACTGAAGATATTTTAAAAATATTATCATTATTGCAACAACAAAAAGTCATTTATAAATTACCTTTCAAAAATTCAAATAAAATTTGTCATTAGGGGTGTTCAAATCCAAATCAATTCAAATAAAAACTGCAAACATCCAAAAAAAATCGAAAATCGCAAAAATCCGATTTTTTTTGTTGTTGATGTATTTGGATGTCATTTTGTAAAAACCAAATAGTTCGGATCAGATTTCGGATTGATTTTTCAAAATCGATCCAAACCAAACTGTATGTTTATATATTTTGTACTTATTTATTTTATATTAGAATATATATTGTGTGAATTTAATATTAAATGTGACACATTTTTTTCTAAATACTATTTATTAGTTTGTTTTAATTTATTTTTAGTTTTTTTATCTTGTAATATTAACTTTTTATATAATATATATAATATATATTATATCAAACTTACAATTTATTAATACTTCTAGAGTATTAATAAAAGTTATAATTTGTATTTTGGATATCCAAACAACCGATCTAAATTAAACAAGATGAAATTGGACCGGATTGGATCAGATTTTTGTAATGAATCATTCAAAACCGAATCAAACCGAAAATAAATTTATTCTTTGAATCGGATGAAATTTATCTTTGAACAAATTTATATCATTTTAATAACATTACAACCTTATAATCATCACAATCACCATCATCTTTTTTGTACCAAAAAAAAAGCATCATCTTGCAATGAATTTCATTTTACCAAATCCAGACCCTGGTTTCAATGTAATTGTGACGAAAGAAGAGTTCAACTTGTTTCACAATTTTACACCGTTATTGAATGATAACCGTCATATTTTATTTTATATTTGACTTTTATTTTAAATATATTAATAATAATATTATGAATAATTGTGTAAAAAAAATTTACAATAACATTGCATAACCATTAATCTCATATAAAAAACTCTATTTTTATTTATTGTTATACTTTATTTTTTTTGGGTTAGGTTTATGTCTCTTTATTATTTTCTTTTTGCTTTTTGCTTTTTCTTCCCAAATTTTTAACTTACATAAATTTTACTCTGAATCTAGAAACAAAATAAAATAAAATTTAAATGAATTACCCAATCGTTATTTTTCTAAAAGTAAAAAACTGAAAGAAACAAGAAAAGAAGCTTAATACTATATATATTTTAATGCATAAATTACCAAAAATAAAATTTAATAATATATTTTTTGAATTATTTCATTTTGGAACTTATTTATTTGACTGAAGATATTTTAAAAATATTATCATTATTGCAACAACAAAAAGTCATTTATAAATTACCTTTCAAAAATTCAAATAAAATTTGTCATTAGGGGTGTTCAAATCCAAATCAATTCAAATAAAAACTGCAAACATCCAAAAAAAATCGAAAATCGCAAAAATCCGATTTTTTTTGTTGTTGATGTATTTGGATGTCATTTTGTAAAAACCAAATAGTTCGGATCAGATTTCGGATTGATTTTTCAAAATCGATCCAAACCAAACTGTATGTTTATATATTTTGTACTTATTTATTTTATATTAGAATATATATTGTGTGAATTTAATATTAAATGTGACACATTTTTTTCTAAATACTATTTATTAGTTTGTTTTAATTTATTTTTAGTTTTTTTATCTTGTAATATTAACTTTTTATATAATATATATAATATATATTATATCAAACTTACAATTTATTAATACTTCTAGAGTATTAATAAAAGTTATAATTTGTATTTTGGATATCCAAACAACCGATCTAAATTAAACAAGATGAAATTGGACCGGATTGGATCAGATTTTTGTAATGAATCATTCAAAACCGAATCAAACCGAAAATAAATTTATTCTTTGAATCGGATGAAATTTATCTTTGAACAAATTTATATCATTTTAATAACATTACAACCTTATAATCATCACAATCACCATCATCTTTTTTGTACCCAAAAAAAAGCATCATCTTGCAATGAATTTCATTTTACCAAATCCAGACCCTGGTTTCAATGTAATTGTGACGAAAGAAGAGTTCAACTTGTTTCACAATTTTACACCGTTATTGAATGATAACCGTCATATTTTATTTTATATTTGACTTTTATTTTAAATATATTAATAATAATATTATGAATAATTGTGTAAAAAAAATTTACAATAACATTGCATAACCATTAATCTCATATAAAAAACTCTATTTTTATTTATTGTTATACTTTATTTTTTTTGGGTTAGGTTTATGTCTCTTTATTATTTTCTTTTTGCTTTTTGCTTTTTCTTCCCAAATTTTTAACTTACATAAATTTTACTCTGAATCTAGAAACAAAATAAAATAAAATTTAAATGAATTACCCAATCGTTATTTTTCTAAAAGTAAAAAACTGAAAGAAACAAGAAAAGAAGCTTAATACTATATATATTTTAATGCATAAATTACCAAAAATAAAATTTAATAATATATTTTTTGAATTATTTCATTTTGGAACTTATTTATTTGACTGAAGATATTTTAAAAATATTATCATTATTGCAACAACAAAAAGTCATTTATAAATTACCTTTCAAAAATTCAAATAAAATTTGTCATTAGGGGTGTTCAAATCCAAATCAATTCAAATAAAAACTGCAAACATCCAAAAAAAATCGAAAATCGCAAAAATCCGATTTTTTTTGTTGTTGATGTATTTGGATGTCATTTTGTAAAAACCAAATAGTTCGGATCAGATTTCGGATTGATTTTTCAAAATCGATCCAAACCAAACTGTATGTTTATATATTTTGTACTTATTTATTTTATATTAGAATATATATTGTGTGAATTTAATATTAAATGTGACACATTTTTTTCTAAATACTATTTATTAGTTTGTTTTAATTTATTTTTAGTTTTTTTATCTTGTAATATTAACTTTTTATATAATATATATAATATATATTATATCAAACTTACAATTTATTAATACTTCTAGAGTATTAATAAAAGTTATAATTTGTATTTTGGATATCCAAACAACCGATCTAAATTAAACAAGATGAAATTGGACCGGATTGGATCAGATTTTTGTAATGAATCATTCAAAACCGAATCAAACCGAAAATAAATTTATTCTTTGAATCGGATGAAATTTATCTTTGAACAAATTTATATCATTTTAATAACATTACAACCTTATAATCATCACAATCACCATCATCTTTTTTGTACCAAAAAAAAAGCATCATCTTGCAATGAATTTCATTTTACCAAATCCAGACCCTGGTTTCAATGTAATTGTGACGAAAGAAGAGTTCAACTTGTTTCACAATTTTACACCGTTATTGAATGATAACCGTCATATTTTATTTTATATTTGACTTTTATTTTAAATATATTAATAATAATATTATGAATAATTGTGTAAAAAAAATTTACAATAACATTGCATAACCATTAATCTCATATAAAAAACTCTATTTTTATTTATTGTTATACTTTATTTTTTTTGGGTTAGGTTTATGTCTCTTTATTATTTTCTTTTTGCTTTTTGCTTTTTCTTCCCAAATTTTTAACTTACATAAATTTTACTCTGAATCTAGAAACAAAATAAAATAAAATTTAAATGAATTACCCAATCGTTATTTTTCTAAAAGTAAAAAACTGAAAGAAACAAGAAAAGAAGCTTAATACTATATATATTTTAATGCATAAATTACCAAAAATAAAATTTAATAATATATTTTTTGAATTATTTCATTTTGGAACTTATTTATTTGACTGAAGATATTTTAAAAATATTATCATTATTGCAACAACAAAAAGTCATTTATAAATTACCTTTCAAAAATTCAAATAAAATTTGTCATTAGGGGTGTTCAAATCCAAATCAATTCAAATAAAAACTGCAAACATCCAAAAAAAATCGAAAATCGCAAAAATCCGATTTTTTTTGTTGTTGATGTATTTGGATGTCATTTTGTAAAAACCAAATAGTTCGGATCAGATTTCGGATTGATTTTTCAAAATCGATCCAAACCAAACTGTATGTTTATATATTTTGTACTTATTTATTTTATATTAGAATATATATTGTGTGAATTTAATATTAAATGTGACACATTTTTTTCTAAATACTATTTATTAGTTTGTTTTAATTTATTTTTAGTTTTTTTATCTTGTAATATTAACTTTTTATATAATATATATAATATATATTATATCAAACTTACAATTTATTAATACTTCTAGAGTATTAATAAAAGTTATAATTTGTATTTTGGATATCCAAACAACCGATCTAAATTAAACAAGATGAAATTGGACCGGATTGGATCAGATTTTTGTAATGAATCATTCAAAACCGAATCAAACCGAAAATAAATTTATTCTTTGAATCGGATGAAATTTATCTTTGAACAAATTTATATCATTTTAATAACATTACAACCTTATAATCATCACAATCACCATCATCTTTTTTGTACCCAAAAAAAAGCATCATCTTGCAATGAATTTCATTTTACCAAATCCAGACCCTGGTTTCAATGTAATTGTGACGAAAGAAGAGTTCAACTTGTTTCACAATTTTACACCGTTATTGAATGATAACCGTCATATTTTATTTTATATTTGACTTTTATTTTAAATATATTAATAATAATATTATGAATAATTGTGTAAAAAAAATTTACAATAACATTGCATAACCATTAATCTCATATAAAAAACTCTATTTTTATTTATTGTTATACTTTATTTTTTTTGGGTTAGGTTTATGTCTCTTTATTATTTGCTTTTTGCTTTTTGCTTTTTCTTCCCAAATTTTTAACTTACATAAATTTTACTCTGAATCTAGAAACAAAATAAAATAAAATTTAAATGAATTACCCAATCGTTATTTTTCTAAAAGTAAAAAACTGAAAGAAACAAGAAAAGAAGCTTAATACTATATATATTTTAATGCATAAATTACCAAAAATAAAATTTAATAATATATTTTTTGAATTATTTCATTTTGCAACTTATTTATTTGACTGAAGATATTTTAAAAATATTATCATTATTGCAACAACAAAAAGTCATTTATAAATTACCTTTCAAAAATTCAAATAAAATTTGTCATTAGGGGTGTTCAAATCCAAATCAATTCAAATAAAAACTGCAAACATCCAAAAAAAATCGAAAATCGCAAAAATCCGATTTTTTTTGTTGTTGATGTATTTGGATGTCATTTTGTAAAAACCAAATAGTTCGGATCAGATTTCGGATTGATTTTTCAAAATCGATCCAAACCAAACTGTATGTTTATATATTTTGTACTTATTTATTTTATATTAGAATATATATTGTGTGAATTTAATATTAAATGTGACACATTTTTTTCTAAATACTATTTATTAGTTTGTTTTAATTTATTTTTAGTTTTTTTATCTTGTAATATTAACTTTTTATATAATATATATAATATATATTATATCAAACTTACAATTTATTAATACTTCTAGAGTATTAATAAAAGTTATAATTTGTATTTTGGATATCCAAACAACCGATCTAAATTAAACAAGATGAAATTGGACCGGATTGGATCAGATTTTTGTAATGAATCATTCAAAACCGAATCAAACCGAAAATAAATTTATTCTTTGAATCGGATGAAATTTATCTTTGAACAAATTTATATCATTTTAATAACATTACAACCTTATAATCATCACAATCACCATCATCTTTTTTGTACCCAAAAAAAAGCATCATCTTGCAATGAATTTCATTTTACCAAATCCAGACCCTGGTTTCAATGTAATTGTGACGAAAGAAGAGTTCAACTTGTTTCACAATTTTACACCGTTATTGAATGATAACCGTCATATTTTATTTTATATTTGACTTTTATTTTAAATATATTAATAATAATATTATGAATAATTGTGTAAAAAAAATTTACAATAACATTGCATAACCATTAATCTCATATAAAAAACTCTATTTTTATTTATTGTTATACTTTATTTTTTTTGGGTTAGGTTTATGTCTCTTTATTATTTGCTTTTTGCTTTTTGCTTTTTCTTCCCAAATTTTTAACTTACATAAATTTTACTCTGAATCTAGAAACAAAATAAAATAAAATTTAAATGAATTACCCAATCGTTATTTTTCTAAAAGTAAAAAACTGAAAGAAACAAGAAAAGAAGCTTAATACTATATATATTTTAATGCATAAATTACCAAAAATAAAATTTAATAATATATTTTTTGAATTATTTCATTTTGCAACTTATTTATTTGACTGAAGATATTTTAAAAATATTATCATTATTGCAACAACAAAAAGTCATTTATAAATTACCTTTCAAAAATTCAAATAAAATTTGTCATTAGGGGTGTTCAAATCCAAATCAATTCAAATAAAAACTGCAAACATCCAAAAAAAATCGAAAATCGCAAAAATCCGATTTTTTTTGTTGTTGATGTATTTGGATGTCATTTTGTAAAAACCAAATAGTTCGGATCAGATTTCGGATTGATTTTTCAAAATCGATCCAAACCAAACTGTATGTTTATATATTTTGTACTTATTTATTTTATATTAGAATATATATTGTGTGAATTTAATATTAAATGTGACACATTTTTTTCTAAATATTATTTATTAGTTTGTTTTAATTTATTTTTAGTTTTTTTATCTTGTAATATTAACTTTTTATATAATATATATAATATATATTATATCAAACTTACAATTTATTAATACTTCTAGAGTATTAATAAAAGTTATAATTTGTATTTTGGATATCCAAACAACCGATCTAAATTAAACAAGATGAAATTGGACCGGATTGGATCAGATTTTTGTAATGAATCATTCAAAACCGAATCAAACCGAAAATAAATTTATTCTTTGAATCGGATGAAATTTATCTTTGAACAAATTTATATCATTTTAATAACATTACAACCTTATAATCATCACAATCACCATCATCTTTTTTGTACCCAAAAAAAAGCATCATCTTGCAATGAATTTCATTTTACCAAATCCAGACCCTGGTTTCAATGTAATTGTGACGAAAGAAGAGTTCAACTTGTTTCACAATTTTACACCGTTATTGAATGATAACCGTCATATTTTATTTTATATTTGACTTTTATTTTAAATATATTAATAATAATATTATGAATAATTGTGTAAAAAAAATTTACAATAACATTGCATAACCATTAATCTCATATAAAAAACTCTATTTTTATTTATTGTTATACTTTATTTTTTTTGGGTTAGGTTTATGTCTCTTTATTATTTGCTTTTTGCTTTTTGCTTTTTCTTCCCAAATTTTTAACTTACATAAATTTTACTCTGAATCTAGAAACAAAATAAAATAAAATTTAAATGAATTACCCAATCGTTATTTTTCTAAAAGTAAAAAACTGAAAGAAACAAGAAAAGAAGCTTAATACTATATATATTTTAATGCATAAATTACCAAAAATAAAATTTAATAATATATTTTTTGAATTATTTCATTTTGCAACTTATTTATTTGACTGAAGATATTTTAAAAATATTATCATTATTGCAACAACAAAAAGTCATTTATAAATTACCTTTCAAAAATTCAAATAAAATTTGTCATTAGGGGTGTTCAAATCCAAATCAATTCAAATAAAAACTGCAAACATCCAAAAAAAATCGAAAATCGCAAAAATCCGATTTTTTTTGTTGTTGATGTATTTGGATGTCATTTTGTAAAAACCAAATAGTTCGGATCAGATTTCGGATTGATTTTTCAAAATCGATCCAAACCAAACTGTATGTTTATATATTTTGTACTTATTTATTTTATATTAGAATATATATTGTGTGAATTTAATATTAAATGTGACACATTTTTTTCTAAATACTATTTATTAGTTTGTTTTAATTTATTTTTAGTTTTTTTATCTTGTAATATTAACTTTTTATATAATATATATAATATATATTATATCAAACTTACAATTTATTAATACTTCTAGAGTATTAATAAAAGTTATAATTTGTATTTTGGATATCCAAACAACCGATCTAAATTAAACAAGATGAAATTGGACCGGATTGGATCAGATTTTTGTAATGAATCATTCAAAACCGAATCAAACCGAAAATAAATTTATTCTTTGAATCGGATGAAATTTATCTTTGAACAAATTTATATCATTTTAATAACATTACAACCTTATAATCATCACAATCACCATCATCTTTTTTGTACCCAAAAAAAAGCATCATCTTGCAATGAATTTCATTTTACCAAATCCAGACCCTGGTTTCAATGTAATTGTGACGAAAGAAGAGTTCAACTTGTTTCACAATTTTACACCGTTATTGAATGATAACCGTCATATTTTATTTTATATTTGACTTTTATTTTAAATATATTAATAATAATATTATGAATAATTGTGTAAAAAAAATTTACAATAACATTGCATAACCATTAATCTCATATAAAAAACTCTATTTTTATTTATTGTTATACTTTATTTTTTTTGGGTTAGGTTTATGTCTCTTTATTATTTGCTTTTTGCTTTTTGCTTTTTCTTCCCAAATTTTTAACTTACATAAATTTTACTCTGAATCTAGAAACAAAATAAAATAAAATTTAAATGAATTACCCAATCGTTATTTTTCTAAAAGTAAAAAACTGAAAGAAACAAGAAAAGAAGCTTAATACTATATATATTTTAATGCATAAATTACCAAAAATAAAATTTAATAATATATTTTTTGAATTATTTCATTTTGCAACTTATTTATTTGACTGAAGATATTTTAAAAATATTATCATTATTGCAACAACAAAAAGTCATTTATAAATTACCTTTCAAAAATTCAAATAAAATTTGTCATTAGGGGTGTTCAAATCCAAATCAATTCAAATAAAAACTGCAAACATCCAAAAAAAATCGAAAATCGCAAAAATCCGATTTTTTTTGTTGTTGATGTATTTGGATGTCATTTTGTAAAAACCAAATAGTTCGGATCAGATTTCGGATTGATTTTTCAAAATCGATCCAAACCAAACTGTATGTTTATGTATTTTGTACTTATTTATTTTATATTAGAATATATATTGTGTGAATTTAATATTAAATGTGACACATTTTTTTCTAAATACTATTTATTAGTTTGTTTTAATTTATTTTTAGTTTTTTTATCTTGTAATATTAACTTTTTATATAATATATATAATATATATTATATCAAACTTACAATTTATTAATACTTCTAGAGTATTAATAAAAGTTATAATTTGTATTTTGGATATCCAAACAACCGATCTAAATTAAACAAGATGAAATTGGACCGGATTGGATCAGATTTTTGTAATGAATCATTCAAAACCGAATCAAACCGAAAATAAATTTATTCTTTGAATCGGATGAAATTTATCTTTGAACAAATTTATATCATTTTAATAACATTACAACCTTATAATCATCACAATCACCATCATCTTTTTTGTACCCAAAAAAAAGCATCATCTTGCAATGAATTTCATTTTACCAAATCCAGACCCTGGTTTCAATGTAATTGTGACGAAAGAAGAGTTCAACTTGTTTCACAATTTTACACCGTTATTGAATGATAACCGTCATATTTTATTTTATATTTGACTTTTATTTTAAATATATTAATAATAATATTATGAATAATTGTGTAAAAAAAATTTACAATAACATTGCATAACCATTAATCTCATATAAAAAACTCTATTTTTATTTATTGTTATACTTTATTTTTTTTGGGTTAGGTTTATGTCTCTTTATTATTTGCTTTTTGCTTTTTGCTTTTTCTTCCCAAATTTTTAACTTACATAAATTTTACTCTGAATCTAGAAACAAAATAAAATAAAATTTAAATGAATTACCCAATCGTTATTTTTCTAAAAGTAAAAAACTGAAAGAAACAAGAAAAGAAGCTTAATACTATATATATTTTAATGCATAAATTACCAAAAATAAAATTTAATAATATATTTTTTGAATTATTTCATTTTGCAACTTATTTATTTGACTGAAGATATTTTAAAAATATTATCATTATTGCAACAACAAAAAGTCATTTATAAATTACCTTTCAAAAATTCAAATAAAATTTGTCATTAGGGGTGTTCAAATCCAAATCAATTCAAATAAAAACTGCAAACATCCAAAAAAAATCGAAAATCGCAAAAATCCGATTTTTTTTGTTGTTGATGTATTTGGATGTCATTTTGTAAAAACCAAATAGTTCGGATCAGATTTCGGATTGATTTTTCAAAATCGATCCAAACCAAACTGTATGTTTATGTATTTTGTACTTATTTATTTTATATTAGAATATATATTGTGTGAATTTAATATTAAATGTGACACATTTTTTTCTAAATACTATTTATTAGTTTGTTTTAATTTATTTTTAGTTTTTTTATCTTGTAATATTAACTTTTTATATAATATATATAATATATATTATATCAAACTTACAATTTATTAATACTTCTAGAGTATTAATAAAAGTTATAATTTGTATTTTGGATATCCAAACAACCGATCTAAATTAAACAAGATGAAATTGGACCGGATTGGATCAGATTTTTGTAATGAATCATTCAAAACCGAATCAAACCGAAAATAAATTTATTCTTTGAATCGGATGAAATTTATCTTTGAACAAATTTATATCATTTTAATAACATTACAACCTTATAATCATCACAATCACCATCATCTTTTTTGTACCCAAAAAAAAGCATCATCTTGCAATGAATTTCATTTTACCAAATCCAGACCCTGGTTTCAATGTAATTGTGACGAAAGAAGAGTTCAACTTGTTTCACAATTTTACACCGTTATTGAATGATAACCGTCATATTTTATTTTATATTTGACTTTTATTTTAAATATATTAATAATAATATTATGAATAATTGTGTAAAAAAAATTTACAATAACATTGCATAACCATTAATCTCATATAAAAAACTCTATTTTTATTTATTGTTATACTTTATTTTTTTTGGGTTAGGTTTATGTCTCTTTATTATTTGCTTTTTGCTTTTTGCTTTTTCTTCCCAAATTTTTAACTTACATAAATTTTACTCTGAATCTAGAAACAAAATAAAATAAAATTTAAATGAATTACCCAATCGTTATTTTTCTAAAAGTAAAAAACTGAAAGAAACAAGAAAAGAAGCTTAATACTATATATATTTTAATGCATAAATTACCAAAAATAAAATTTAATAATATATTTTTTGAATTATTTCATTTTGCAACTTATTTATTTGACTGAAGATATTTTAAAAATATTATCATTATTGCAACAACAAAAAGTCATTTATAAATTACCTTTCAAAAATTCAAATAAAATTTGTCATTAGGGGTGTTCAAATCCAAATCAATTCAAATAAAAACTGCAAACATCCAAAAAAAATCGAAAATCGCAAAAATCCGATTTTTTTTGTTGTTGATGTATTTGGATGTCATTTTGTAAAAACCAAATAGTTCGGATCAGATTTCGGATTGATTTTTCAAAATCGATCCAAACCAAACTGTATGTTTATATATTTTGTACTTATTTATTTTATATTAGAATATATATTGTGTGAATTTAATATTAAATGTGACACATTTTTTTCTAAATACTATTTATTAGTTTGTTTTAATTTATTTTTAGTTTTTTTATCTTGTAATATTAACTTTTTATATAATATATATAATATATATTATATCAAACTTACAATTTATTAATACTTCTAGAGTATTAATAAAAGTTATAATTTGTATTTTGGATATCCAAACAACCGATCTAAATTAAACAAGATGAAATTGGACCGGATTGGATCAGATTTTTGTAATGAATCATTCAAAACCGAATCAAACCGAAAATAAATTTATTCTTTGAATCGGATGAAATTTATCTTTGAACAAATTTATATCATTTTAATAACATTACAACCTTATAATCATCACAATCACCATCATCTTTTTTGTACCCAAAAAAAAGCATCATCTTGCAATGAATTTCATTTTACCAAATCCAGACCCTGGTTTCAATGTAATTGTGACGAAAGAAGAGTTCAACTTGTTTCACAATTTTACACCGTTATTGAATGATAACCGTCATATTTTATTTTATATTTGACTTTTATTTTAAATATATTAATAATAATATTATGAATAATTGTGTAAAAAAAATTTACAATAACATTGCATAACCATTAATCTCATATAAAAAACTCTATTTTTATTTATTGTTATACTTTATTTTTTTTGGGTTAGGTTTATGTCTCTTTATTATTTGCTTTTTGCTTTTTGCTTTTTCTTCCCAAATTTTTAACTTACATAAATTTTACTCTGAATTTAGAAACAAAATAAAATAAAATTTAAATGAATTACCCAATCGTTATTTTTCTAAAAGTAAAAAACTGAAAGAAACAAGAAAAGAAGCTTAATACTATATATATTTTAATGCATAAATTACCAAAAATAAAATTTAATAATATATTTTTTGAATTATTTCATTTTGCAACTTATTTATTTGACTGAAGATATTTTAAAAATATTATCATTATTGCAACAACAAAAAGTCATTTATAAATTACCTTTCAAAAATTCAAATAAAATTTGTCATTAGGGGTGTTCAAATCCAAATCAATTCAAATAAAAACTGCAAACATCCAAAAAAAATCGAAAATCGCAAAAATCCGATTTTTTTTGTTGTTGATGTATTTGGATGTCATTTTGTAAAAACCAAATAGTTCGGATCAGATTTCGGATTGATTTTTCAAAATCGATCCAAACCAAACTGTATGTTTATATATTTTGTACTTATTTATTTTATATTAGAATATATATTGTGTGAATTTAATATTAAATGTGACACATTTTTTTCTAAATACTATTTATTAGTTTGTTTTAATTTATTTTTAGTTTTTTTATCTTGTAATATTAACTTTTTATATAATATATATAATATATATTATATCAAACTTACAATTTATTAATACTTCTAGAGTATTAATAAAAGTTATAATTTGTATTTTGGATATCCAAACAACCGATCTAAATTAAACAAGATGAAATTGGACCGGATTGGATCAGATTTTTGTAATGAATCATTCAAAACCGAATCAAACCGAAAATAAATTTATTCTTTGAATCGGATGAAATTTATCTTTGAACAAATTTATATCATTTTAATAACATTACAACCTTATAATCATCACAATCACCATCATCTTTTTTGTACCCAAAAAAAAGCATCATCTTGCAATGAATTTCATTTTACCAAATCCAGACCCTGGTTTCAATGTAATTGTGACGAAAGAAGAGTTCAACTTGTTTCACAATTTTACACCGTTATTGAATGATAACCGTCATATTTTATTTTATATTTGACTTTTATTTTAAATATATTAATAATAATATTATGAATAATTGTGTAAAAAAAATTTACAATAACATTGCATAACCATTAATCTCATATAAAAAACTCTATTTTTATTTATTGTTATACTTTATTTTTTTTGGGTTAGGTTTATGTCTCTTTATTATTTGCTTTTTGCTTTTTGCTTTTTCTTCCCAAATTTTTAACTTACATAAATTTTACTCTGAATCTAGAAACAAAATAAAATAAAATTTAAATGAATTACCCAATCGTTATTTTTCTAAAAGTAAAAAACTGAAAGAAACAAGAAAAGAAGCTTAATACTATATATATTTTAATGCATAAATTACCAAAAATAAAATTTAATAATATATTTTTTGAATTATTTCATTTTGCAACTTATTTATTTGACTGAAGATATTTTAAAAATATTATCATTATTGCAACAACAAAAAGTCATTTATAAATTACCTTTCAAAAATTCAAATAAAATTTGTCATTAGGGGTGTTCAAATCCAAATCAATTCAAATAAAAACTGCAAACATCCAAAAAAAATCGAAAATCGCAAAAATCCGATTTTTTTTGTTGTTGATGTATTTGGATGTCATTTTGTAAAAACCAAATAGTTCGGATCAGATTTCGGATTGATTTTTCAAAATCGATCCAAACCAAACTGTATGTTTATATATTTTGTACTTATTTATTTTATATTAGAATATATATTGTGTGAATTTAATATTAAATGTGACACATTTTTTTCTAAATACTATTTATTAGTTTGTTTTAATTTATTTTTAGTTTTTTTATCTTGTAATATTAACTTTTTATATAATATATATAATATATATTATATCAAACTTACAATTTATTAATACTTCTAGAGTATTAATAAAAGTTATAATTTGTATTTTGGATATCCAAACAACCGATCTAAATTAAACAAGATGAAATTGGACCGGATTGGATCAGATTTTTGTAATGAATCATTCAAAACCGAATCAAACCGAAAATAAATTTATTCTTTGAATCGGATGAAATTTATCTTTGAACAAATTTATATCATTTTAATAACATTACAACCTTATAATCATCACAATCACCATCATCTTTTTTGTACCCAAAAAAAAGCATCATCTTGCAATGAATTTCATTTTACCAAATCCAGACCCTGGTTTCAATGTAATTGTGACGAAAGAAGAGTTCAACTTGTTTCACAATTTTACACCGTTATTGAATGATAACCGTCATATTTTATTTTATATTTGACTTTTATTTTAAATATATTAATAATAATATTATGAATAATTGTGTAAAAAAAATTTACAATAACATTGCATAACCATTAATCTCATATAAAAAACTCTATTTTTATTTATTGTTATACTTTATTTTTTTTGGGTTAGGTTTATGTCTCTTTATTATTTGCTTTTTGCTTTTTGCTTTTTCTTCCCAAATTTTTAACTTACATAAATTTTACTCTGAATCTAGAAACAAAATAAAATAAAATTTAAATGAATTACCCAATCGTTATTTTTCTAAAAGTAAAAAACTGAAAGAAACAAGAAAAGAAGCTTAATACTATATATATTTTAATGCATAAATTACCAAAAATAAAATTTAATAATATATTTTTTGAATTATTTCATTTTGCAACTTATTTATTTGACTGAAGATATTTTAAAAATATTATCATTATTGCAACAACAAAAAGTCATTTATAAATTACCTTTCAAAAATTCAAATAAAATTTGTCATTAGGGGTGTTCAAATCCAAATCAATTCAAATAAAAACTGCAAACATCCAAAAAAAATCGAAAATCGCAAAAATCCGATTTTTTTTGTTGTTGATGTATTTGGATGTCATTTTGTAAAAACCAAATAGTTCGGATCAGATTTCGGATTGATTTTTCAAAATCGATCCAAACCAAACTGTATGTTTATATATTTTGTACTTATTTATTTTATATTAGAATATATATTGTGTGAATTTAATATTAAATGTGACACATTTTTTTCTAAATACTATTTATTAGTTTGTTTTAATTTATTTTTAGTTTTTTTATCTTGTAATATTAACTTTTTATATAATATATATAATATATATTATATCAAACTTACAATTTATTAATACTTCTAGAGTATTAATAAAAGTTATAATTTGTATTTTGGATATCCAAACAACCGATCTAAATTAAACAAGATGAAATTGGACCGGATTGGATCAGATTTTTGTAATGAATCATTCAAAACCGAATCAAACCGAAAATAAATTTATTCTTTGAATCGGATGAAATTTATCTTTGAACAAATTTATATCATTTTAATAACATTACAACCTTATAATCATCACAATCACCATCATCTTTTTTGTACCCAAAAAAAAGCATCATCTTGCAATGAATTTCATTTTACCAAATCCAGACCCTGGTTTCAATGTAATTGTGACGAAAGAAGAGTTCAACTTGTTTCACAATTTTACACCGTTATTGAATGATAACCGTCATATTTTATTTTATATTTGACTTTTATTTTAAATATATTAATAATAATATTATGAATAATTGTGTAAAAAAAATTTACAATAACATTGCATAACCATTAATCTCATATAAAAAACTCTATTTTTATTTATTGTTATACTTTATTTTTTTTGGGTTAGGTTTATGTCTCTTTATTATTTGCTTTTTGCTTTTTGCTTTTTCTTCCCAAATTTTTAACTTACATAAATTTTACTCTGAATCTAGAAACAAAATAAAATAAAATTTAAATGAATTACCCAATCGTTATTTTTCTAAAAGTAAAAAACTGAAAGAAACAAGAAAAGAAGCTTAATACTATATATATTTTAATGCATAAATTACCAAAAATAAAATTTAATAATATATTTTTTGAATTATTTCATTTTGCAACTTATTTATTTGACTGAAGATATTTTAAAAATATTATCATTATTGCAACAACAAAAAGTCATTTATAAATTACCTTTCAAAAATTCAAATAAAATTTGTCATTAGGGGTGTTCAAATCCAAATCAATTCAAATAAAAACTGCAAACATCCAAAAAAAATCGAAAATCGCAAAAATCCGATTTTTTTTGTTGTTGATGTATTTGGATGTCATTTTGTAAAAACCAAATAGTTCGGATCAGATTTCGGATTGATTTTTCAAAATCGATCCAAACCAAACTGTATGTTTATATATTTTGTACTTATTTATTTTATATTAGAATATATATTGTGTGAATTTAATATTAAATGTGACACATTTTTTTCTAAATACTATTTATTAGTTTGTTTTAATTTATTTTTAGTTTTTTTATCTTGTAATATTAACTTTTTATATAATATATATAATATATATTATATCAAACTTACAATTTATTAATACTTCTAGAGTATTAATAAAAGTTATAATTTGTATTTTGGATATCCAAACAACCGATCTAAATTAAACAAGATGAAATTGGACCGGATTGGATCAGATTTTTGTAATGAATCATTCAAAATCGAATCAAACCGAAAATAAATTTATTCTTTGAATCGGATGAAATTTATCTTTGAACAAATTTATATCATTTTAATAACATTACAACCTTATAATCATCACAATCACCATCATCTTTTTTGTACCCAAAAAAAAGCATCATCTTGCAATGAATTTCATTTTACCAAATCCAGACCCTGGTTTCAATGTAATTGTGACGAAAGAAGAGTTCAACTTGTTTCACAATTTTACACCGTTATTGAATGATAACCGTCATATTTTATTTTATATTTGACTTTTATTTTAAATATATTAATAATAATATTATGAATAATTGTGTAAAAAAAATTTACAATAACATTGCATAACCATTAATCTCATATAAAAAACTCTATTTTTATTTATTGTTATACTTTATTTTTTTTGGGTTAGGTTTATGTCTCTTTATTATTTGCTTTTTGCTTTTTGCTTTTTCTTCCCAAATTTTTAACTTACATAAATTTTACTCTGAATCTAGAAACAAAATAAAATAAAATTTAAATGAATTACCCAATCGTTATTTTTCTAAAAGTAAAAAACTGAAAGAAACAAGAAAAGAAGCTTAATACTATATATATTTTAATGCATAAATTACCAAAAATAAAATTTAATAATATATTTTTTGAATTATTTCATTTTGCAACTTATTTATTTGACTGAAGATATTTTAAAAATATTATCATTATTGCAACAACAAAAAGTCATTTATAAATTACCTTTCAAAAATTCAAATAAAATTTGTCATTAGGGGTGTTCAAATCCAAATCAATTCAAATAAAAACTGCAAACATCCAAAAAAAATCGAAAATCGCAAAAATCCGATTTTTTTTGTTGTTGATGTATTTGGATGTCATTTTGTAAAAACCAAATAGTTCGGATCAGATTTCGGATTGATTTTTCAAAATCGATCCAAACCAAACTGTATGTTTATATATTTTGTACTTATTTATTTTATATTAGAATATATATTGTGTGAATTTAATATTAAATGTGACACATTTTTTTCTAAATACTATTTATTAGTTTGTTTTAATTTATTTTTAGTTTTTTTATCTTGTAATATTAACTTTTTATATAATATATATAATATATATTATATCAAACTTACAATTTATTAATACTTCTAGAGTATTAATAAAAGTTATAATTTGTATTTTGGATATCCAAACAACCGATCTAAATTAAACAAGATGAAATTGGACCGGATTGGATCAGATTTTTGTAATGAATCATTCAAAACCGAATCAAACCGAAAATAAATTTATTCTTTGAATCGGATGAAATTTATCTTTGAACAAATTTATATCATTTTAATAACATTACAACCTTATAATCATCACAATCACCATCATCTTTTTTGTACCCAAAAAAAAGCATCATCTTGCAATGAATTTCATTTTACCAAATCCAGACCCTGGTTTCAATGTAATTGTGACGAAAGAAGAGTTCAACTTGTTTCACAATTTTACACCGTTATTGAATGATAACCGTCATATTTTATTTTATATTTGACTTTTATTTTAAATATATTAATAATAATATTATGAATAATTGTGTAAAAAAAATTTACAATAACATTGCATAACCATTAATCTCATATAAAAAACTCTATTTTTATTTATTGTTATACTTTATTTTTTTTGGGTTAGGTTTATGTCTCTTTATTATTTGCTTTTTGCTTTTTGCTTTTTCTTCCCAAATTTTTAACTTACATAAATTTTACTCTGAATCTAGAAACAAAATAAAATAAAATTTAAATGAATTACCCAATCGTTATTTTTCTAAAAGTAAAAAACTGAAAGAAACAAGAAAAGAAGCTTAATACTATATATATTTTAATGCATAAATTACCAAAAATAAAATTTAATAATATATTTTTTGAATTATTTCATTTTGCAACTTATTTATTTGACTGAAGATATTTTAAAAATATTATCATTATTGCAACAACAAAAAGTCATTTATAAATTACCTTTCAAAAATTCAAATAAAATTTGTCATTAGGGGTGTTCAAATCCAAATCAATTCAAATAAAAACTGCAAACATCCAAAAAAAATCGAAAATCGCAAAAATCCGATTTTTTTTGTTGTTGATGTATTTGGATGTCATTTTGTAAAAACCAAATAGTTCGGATCAGATTTCGGATTGATTTTTCAAAATCGATCCAAACCAAACTGTATGTTTATATATTTTGTACTTATTTATTTTATATTAGAATATATATTGTGTGAATTTAATATTAAATGTGACACATTTTTTTCTAAATACTATTTATTAGTTTGTTTTAATTTATTTTTAGTTTTTTTATCTTGTAATATTAACTTTTTATATAATATATATAATATATATTATATCAAACTTACAATTTATTAATACTTCTAGAGTATTAATAAAAGTTATAATTTGTATTTTGGATATCCAAACAACCGATCTAAATTAAACAAGATGAAATTGGACCGGATTGGATCAGATTTTTGTAATGAATCATTCAAAATCGAATCAAACCGAAAATAAATTTATTCTTTGAATCGGATGAAATTTATCTTTGAACAAATTTATATCATTTTAATAACATTACAACCTTATAATCATCACAATCACCATCATCTTTTTTGTACCCAAAAAAAAGCATCATCTTGCAATGAATTTCATTTTACCAAATCCAGACCCTGGTTTCAATGTAATTGTGACGAAAGAAGAGTTCAACTTGTTTCACAATTTTACACCGTTATTGAATGATAACCGTCATATTTTATTTTATATTTGACTTTTATTTTAAATATATTAATAATAATATTATGAATAATTGTGTAAAAAAAATTTACAATAACATTGCATAACCATTAATCTCATATAAAAAACTCTATTTTTATTTATTGTTATACTTTATTTTTTTTGGGTTAGGTTTATGTCTCTTTATTATTTGCTTTTTGCTTTTTGCTTTTTCTTCCCAAATTTTTAACTTACATAAATTTTACTCTGAATCTAGAAACAAAATAAAATAAAATTTAAATGAATTACCCAATCGTTATTTTTCTAAAAGTAAAAAACTGAAAGAAACAAGAAAAGAAGCTTAATACTATATATTTTTAATGCATAAATTACCAAAAATAAAATTTAATAATATATTTTTTGAATTATTTCATTTTGCAACTTATTTATTTGACTGAAGATATTTTAAAAATATTATCATTATTGCAACAACAAAAAGTCATTTATAAATTACCTTTCAAAAATTCAAATAAAATTTGTCATTAGGGGTGTTCAAATCCAAATCAATTCAAATAAAAACTGCAAACATCCAAAAAAAATCGAAAATCGCAAAAATCCGATTTTTTTTGTTGTTGATGTATTTGGATGTCATTTTGTAAAAACCAAATAGTTCGGATCAGATTTCGGATTGATTTTTCAAAATCGATCCAAACCAAACTGTATGTTTATATATTTTGTACTTATTTATTTTATATTAGAATATATATTGTGTGAATTTAATATTAAATGTGACACATTTTTTTCTAAATACTATTTATTAGTTTGTTTTAATTTATTTTTAGTTTTTTTATCTTGTAATATTAACTTTTTATATAATATATATAATATATATTATATCAAACTTACAATTTATTAATACTTCTAGAGTATTAATAAAAGTTATAATTTGTATTTTGGATATCCAAACAACCGATCTAAATTAAACAAGATGAAATTGGACCGGATTGGATCAGATTTTTGTAATGAATCATTCAAAATCGAATCAAACCGAAAATAAATTTATTCTTTGAATCGGATGAAATTTATCTTTGAACAAATTTATATCATTTTAATAACATTACAACCTTATAATCATCACAATCACCATCATCTTTTTTGTACCCAAAAAAAAGCATCATCTTGCAATGAATTTCATTTTACCAAATCCAGACCCTGGTTTCAATGTAATTGTGACGAAAGAAGAGTTCAACTTGTTTCACAATTTTACACCGTTATTGAATGATAACCGTCATATTTTATTTTATATTTGACTTTTATTTTAAATATATTAATAATAATATTATGAATAATTGTGTAAAAAAAATTTACAATAACATTGCATAACCATTAATCTCATATAAAAAACTCTATTTTTATTTATTGTTATACTTTATTTTTTTTGGGTTAGGTTTATGTCTCTTTATTATTTGCTTTTTGCTTTTTGCTTTTTCTTCCCAAATTTTTAACTTACATAAATTTTACTCTGAATCTAGAAACAAAATAAAATAAAATTTAAATGAATTACCCAATCGTTATTTTTCTAAAAGTAAAAAACTGAAAGAAACAAGAAAAGAAGCTTAATACTATATATATTTTAATGCATAAATTACCAAAAATAAAATTTAATAATATATTTTTTGAATTATTTCATTTTGCAACTTATTTATTTGACTGAAGATATTTTAAAAATATTATCATTATTGCAACAACAAAAAGTCATTTATAAATTACCTTTCAAAAATTCAAATAAAATTTGTCATTAGGGGTGTTCAAATCCAAATCAATTCAAATAAAAACTGCAAACATCCAAAAAAAATCGAAAATCGCAAAAATCCGATTTTTTTTGTTGTTGATGTATTTGGATGTCATTTTGTAAAAACCAAATAGTTCGGATCAGATTTCAGATTGATTTTTCAAAATCGATCCAAACCAAACTGTATGTTTATATATTTTGTACTTATTTATTTTATATTAGAATATATATTGTGTGAATTTAATATTAAATGTGACACATTTTTTTCTAAATACTATTTATTAGTTTGTTTTAATTTATTTTTAGTTTTTTTATCTTGTAATATTAACTTTTTATATAATATATATAATATATATTATATCAAACTTACAATTTATTAATACTTCTAGAGTATTAATAAAAGTTATAATTTGTATTTTGGATATCCAAACAACCGATCTAAATTAAACAAGATGAAATTGGACCGGATTGGATCAGATTTTTGTAATGAATCATTCAAAACCGAATCAAACCGAAAATAAATTTATTCTTTGAATCGGATGAAATTTATCTTTGAACAAATTTATATCATTTTAATAACATTACAACCTTATAATCATCACAATCACCATCATCTTTTTTGTACCCAAAAAAAAGCATCATCTTGCAATGAATTTCATTTTACCAAATCCAGACCCTGGTTTCAATGTAATTGTGACGAAAGAAGAGTTCAACTTGTTTCACAATTTTACACCGTTATTGAATGATAACCGTCATATTTTATTTTATATTTGACTTTTATTTTAAATATATTAATAATAATATTATGAATAATTGTGTAAAAAAAATTTACAATAACATTGCATAACCATTAATCTCATATAAAAAACTCTATTTTTATTTATTGTTATACTTTATTTTTTTTGGTTAGGTTTATGTCTCTTTATTATTTGCTTTTTGCTTTTTGCTTTTTCTTCCCAAATTTTTAACTTACATAAATTTTACTCTGAATCTAGAAACAACATAAAATAAAATTTAAATGAATTACCCAATCGTTATTTTTCTAAAAGTAAAAAACTGAAAGAAACAAGAAAAGAAGCTTAATACTATATATTTTTAATGCATAAATTACCAAAAATAAAATTTAATAATATATTTTTTGAATTATTTCATTTTGCAACTTATTTATTTGACTGAAGATATTTTAAAAATATTATCATTATTGCAACAACAAAAAGTCATTTATAAATTACCTTTCAAAAATTCAAATAAAATTTGTCATTAGGGGTGTTCAAATCCAAATCAATTCAAATAAAAACTGCAAACATCCAAAAAAAATCGAAAATCGCAAAAATCCGATTTTTTTTGTTGTTGATGTATTTGGATGTCATTTTGTAAAAACCAAATAGTTCGGATCAGATTTCAGATTGATTTTTCAAAATCGATCCAAACCAAACTGTATGTTTATATATTTTGTACTTATTTATTTTATATTAGAATATATATTGTGTGAATTTAATATTAAATGTGACACATTTTTTTCTAAATACTATTTATTAGTTTGTTTTAATTTATTTTTAGTTTTTTTATCTTGTAATATTAACTTTTTATATAATATATATAATATATATTATATCAAACTTACAATTTATTAATACTTCTAGAGTATTAATAAAAGTTATAATTTGTATTTTGGATATCCAAACAACCGATCTAAATTAAACAAGATGAAATTGGACCGGATTGGATCAGATTTTTGTAATCAATCATTCAAAACCGAATCAAACCGAAAATAAATTTATTCTTTGAATCGGATGAAATTTATCTTTGAACAAATTTATATCATTTTAATAACATTACAACCTTATAATCATCACAATCACCATCATCTTTTTTGTACCCAAAAAAAAGCATCATCTTGCAATGAATTTCATTTTACCAAATCCAGACCCTGGTTTCAATGTAATTGTGACGAAAGAAGAGTTCAACTTGTTTCACAATTTTACACCGTTATTGAATGATAACCGTCATATTTTATTTTATATTTGACTTTTATTTTAAATATATTAATAATAATATTATGAATAATTGTGTAAAAAAAATTTACAATAACATTGCATAACCATTAATCTCATATAAAAAACTCTATTTTTATTTATTGTTATACTTTATTTTTTTTGGGTTAGGTTTATGTCTCTTTATTATTTTCTTTTTGCTTTTTGCTTTTTCTTCCCAAATTTTTAACTTACATAAATTTTACTCTGAATCTAGAAACAAAATAAAATAAAATTTAAATGAATTACCCAATCGTTATTTTTCTAAAAGTAAAAAACTGAAAGAAACAAGAAAAGAAGCTTAATACTATATATTTTTAATGCATAAATTACCAAAAATAAAATTTAATAATATATTTTTTGAATTATTTCATTTTGGAACTTATTTATTTGACTGAAGATATTTTAAAAATATTATCATTATTGCAACAACAAAAAGTCATTTATAAATTACCTTTCAAAAATTCAAATAAAATTTGTCATTAGGGGTGTTCAAATCCAAATCAATTCAAATAAAAACTGCAAACATCCAAAAAAAATCGAAAATCGCAAAAATCCGATTTTTTTTGTTGTTGATGTATTTGGATGTCATTTTGTAAAAACCAAATAGTTCGGATCAGATTTCGGATTGATTTTTCAAAATCGATCCAAACCAAACTGTATGTTTATATATTTTGTACTTATTTATTTTATATTAGAATATATATTGTGTGAATTTAATATTAAATGTGACACATTTTTTTCTAAATACTATTTATTAGTTTGTTTTAATTTATTTTTAGTTTTTTTATCTTGTAATATTAACTTTTTATATAATATATATAATATATATTATATCAAACTTACAATTTATTAATACTTCTAGAGTATTAATAAAAGTTATAATTTGTATTTTGGATATCCAAACAACCGATCTAAATTAAACAAGATGAAATTGGACCGGATTGGATCAGATTTTTGTAATGAATCATTCAAAACCGAATCAAACCGAAAATAAATTTATTCTTTGAATCGGATGAAATTTATCTTTGAACAAATTTATATCATTTTAATAACATTACAACCTTATAATCATCACAATCACCATCATCTTTTTTGTACCCAAAAAAAAGCATCATCTTGCAATGAATTTCATTTTACCAAATCCAGACCCTGGTTTCAATGTAATTGTGACGAAAGAAGAGTTCAACTTGTTTCACAATTTTACACCGTTATTGAATGATAACCGTCATATTTTATTTTATATTTGACTTTTATTTTAAATATATTAATAATAATATTATGAATAATTGTGTAAAAAAAATTTACAATAACATTGCATAACCATTAATCTCATATAAAAAACTCTATTTTTATTTATTGTTATACTTTATTTTTTTTGGGTTAGGTTTATGTCTCTTTATTATTTGCTTTTTGCTTTTTGCTTTTTCTTCCCAAATTTTTAACTTACATAAATTTTACTCTGAATCTAGAAACAAAATAAAATAAAATTTAAATGAATTACCCAATCGTTATTTTTCTAAAAGTAAAAAACTGAAAGAAACAAGAAAAGAAGCTTAATACTATATATATTTTAATGCATAAATTACCAAAAATAAAATTTAATAATATATTTTTTGAATTATTTCATTTTGCAACTTATTTATTTGACTGAAGATATTTTAAAAATATTATCATTATTGCAACAACAAAAAGTCATTTATAAATTACCTTTCAAAAATTCAAATAAAATTTGTCATTAGGGGTGTTCAAATCCAAATCAATTCAAATAAAAACTGCAAACATCCAAAAAAAATCGAAAATCGCAAAAATCCGATTTTTTTTGTTGTTGATGTATTTGGATGTCATTTTGTAAAAACCAAATAGTTCGGATCAGATTTCGGATTGATTTTTCAAAATCGATCCAAACCAAACTGTATGTTTATATATTTTGTACTTATTTATTTTATATTAGAATATATATTGTGTGAATTTAATATTAAATGACACCTTTTTTTCTAAATACTATTTATTAGTTTGTTTTAATTTATTTTTAGTTTTTTTATCTTGTAATATTAACTTTTTATATAATATAATATAATATATATTATATCAAACTTACAATTTATTAATATTTTTAGAATATTAATAAAAGTTATAATTTGTATTTTAGATATCCAAAAAAACCGATTCAAATTAAATGGTATGAAATTGGATCGATTGGATCAAATTTTTTTTAATCAATCATTCAAAACCAAACCAAACCGCATGTAAATTTATCTTTGAATCGGATCAAATTTTACTTCAAAACCGATCCGAACCGAATCACGAACATCCCTAATTACCATTGTTTGATATTATATTAAAAAGAGTCAAACAAATTCATATCATTTTAATAACATTACAACCTTATAATCATCATAATCACCACCCTCTTTTTTGTACCAAAAAAAAAGCATCATCTAGCAATGAATTTCATTTTTCCAAATCCAGACCCTGGTTTCAATGTAATTGTGACGAAAGAAGAGTTCAACTTGTTTCACAACATAGATCGACAGTTGTTCAGTCGTTTGGTGATGAACCTTGGTCGAGAAACTTCGGAATCAATAAATGTAATGGCTTTCATAATGTGGGTTGAAAGAAAAACCAAAGACTATAATTTAGTCTTACAGATTCTTAAGCGCTGGCCAGACGTTATGGTACGCAATCTAGCTGATGAGATTGTGGTCCTTCTAAACTGCATTGAGAATTCTAAATACCCTAATTCTTCTGGAAACGAAAGTAAGTTGTTGTTGATTCAACACATCTTGCGTCGCAATGTGACACTGGAGTATTTTCATCAGAAGCGTCTGGATGTGATTGTTGAGATCACAAAGTTCATCAATGATGTCTGCGTAAGAGCTTTTTCAGACATTATTAAACAAGTGTATTATGAGAGAGCTGTGAAGGAGCAAGAACTATATCTTGCTAAAGTGTATGCTGATACTGCTGCTGTTGATCCTCGTATTCAAGTTCAACCACATATCATGTATTATGCTCCTCCTAATGCTATTCACATGGTTCCACAACAAGTGGTGCCACAGTATAACGAGTTTAGAACTACTAATAATAATGGACAAGATATAAATGAGATTTTTTCCAAGTTGAAATTGGATGATATTTATTCTGCTAATACTGGAATTGTTGCTCCTGATGAGAATGAGAACAAGCCAATTGATGATAGGACCCTCTTCATCACCTTTTCCAAGGGCTATCCCATTTCTGAGGTTGAACTTAGAGAATTTTTCACCAGGTACCTTTTTTGTTTTTTTATTTTAAAATAAATATTATAGTTATTGATTATAATATAATATACTATATATTTTATTGATTATTCATGTATTAACAATTTGTCATTTTTTTAGATAGAATTTTGATTTCAAATTCGAGTCACCATATATTTTTCTTTTGAAAGTGTTAATAAATATTTTTTTTGTTAATTTTATTTAATATATTAATTAATTGTATAATATTATTTATATAAACTTTTATATAATTATGAAAGGTTTGTATAAAATGAACCTCCTATAATTAGTCAAAGATGGATTTAAATTTTAATTAAAAAATATATTTTATAATAATAAAAGTTTAAAAGAGACCTAATATATTATTAAGAAAAAAAATTAAAATACAAAAAGTCCTTTTTTCGACTTTTTTTTTATCGACCCAATTATACAGTATTTTAATTTGTAACTTTGTTTGACAAAGCTTAAATATAATTATATTTCTAGAGAGAGAGACTCTGCCTTCTCTCTAAAGTTGCTTCTTTTACTACGTTTTCCTTTGGAGGACATCAGGCGTTTTCGTCATGGCATGACAAAAGTTGCTTACAAAAGCATGAAGAGGGAGGTGGCGAGATGAGATATTTTTTCGTTTGGTGTTATTCGGATGCATCGGTAACGTCTCTGAAATCGTATTAATTATCTCCAAATAGAAATAAGTATGGAAAACATTTTAGGTTTACAAGATTTATCGAGGTGGAGGATGCCCGCATTCTGGGAGTCAAGTTGGACAACGTTATTATCTATGGCAGGAAAATTCATGCAAATCCTCTGAGATTTGAGAGGAACTTGGGGGCAAAGAAGAAAAGGGTTTTTAGAAAAGATTTTGTTTCTGAAAAAAATAGGAACGTGGAAGAAAACCCATTGTAGTGAATGGGGAAAAAGTTATGCAGTGGCGGTTGGAGGTATATCAAAGTAGATTGTTTTCAAATACAACTCAGTACCGCTAGTGACTGAAAAGATGAAGAGGGATTTCATTGGAATCACACATTCACCTGGTGTATCTTATGTGATGCAGAGGAACTTTGAGATGGAATGGATTTTCTACTTAAAAGTTACACCTCTGGGCTCAAACTTATGTTTGTTAGAAGAACATGAACCGGGTGCATTGAAGGACTTTATCGATGACGCAAGTTTTTGGTGGAGTCAATTTTTTAGCACCATTAGGGAGTGGAAGGAAGATGATATTAATGAAGATAGAGAGATGTGGATACACATTTATGGTGTACCTTGTCATGTTTGGGGGATATAGTTCTTTGAAGCCTTTACTAATTGCTTTGGAAATTATATTTGTTGTGACAAAAATACCGCGGAAGGGAACAAGATGGATTTAGCTAGGGTGTTAGTAAGAGTGCCCATGACTTTTGTTCTGCAAGAACATTGTAAGATTTCTATTGATGATAAAGAATTCAGCCTACAAATGAAGGAAGATTCGTTTGGACCTAGGAGTATATCCACTGACTCGGAGAAACTCAAAAAGGAGGGGAATGGAGCTTCGTCAAGTGAAGACGAGTCTGAATTCAGAAGCTTTACAGAGAACACCAGTTTTACGGTTGAAGGTGAATCAGTAGAGGAGATGGTAGGTGGTGGATCTGAGCAGCATGAATAAGTTTCGGATGGGTCCATTTCGGGCAAAAAATGTAACAACAATTCAGTGAGAGTGGACTCAGTTAATTTTGATAATATAAATGAGAGGGAGAAGTTAATAACATTGGATTCTAACTTTGTTAGTCTCTCACATGTTGAGGGGACTTTTGATGATGATGTTACCAAGGCAAAAAGTGCCTTTTGCAAACCCACTGGCCCCAAGGAAGGAGACAGGAGGTGTGGTCTTATATCTGGTGAAGTCAGCTCTAAAAGGCAGGAATTAGGTGGGATTGAAGTAGGTGCGACTAACATGATAGTAGCGGATAGGATAGATTGTGGGGACCACAACATCAATTCTATACCTTTCCAAAAAGTTAACGTGTTGACTAAACAAGGTGGGGACCACATAGCCAATATTAGGGGTCTGAAGAAGAAAAAAATTAAATACAAAAGGCAAGTTGGGTGTGGGGAGAATAATAGAAGAAGTTTAAGGGGACAGAAGAAGATACAAAATACAGTAGTAGGAAACTCTTTATTTTCAGACACTATTTCGGTTGAAGTTGCTCCTTATGTGTTCAATGAAGGTGATAAGTGTAAATGTAGTTTGAATCTTAAACATTTCCTTGGAGCAAATTCTGAAGATTCATGTATTATGAGGAGTAATTCCAGGCTGAGAAGAAATATGTGTTCTATGGTGTGTGAGAAACTTTGGGAGGCTATTGTCAATTTAGGTGATGTAGTTTCAGAATCAAAATTGGATTGCATAGAGAATTTGGAAGAGCTTGAAAATGGTAAGAATGAGTTCAAGGTCAGAGGGAAGGCGAATTTTTCAAGGGAACAATGATTATTGGTATCATAAATATTAGAGGGGGGGACAATCATCTGAAGAGGAAGCGAATTAGCCATAATATTGCAAAATGTAGGGCTGATATCTTTATGATTCAGGAATATAAACTCTTAATTGTCAATGAAGATGTTGCTTGGAGCTTATGGGATAGGGATGTAGGGTGGTCGTTCTCAAGTTCTAATGTCACTTTAGGAGGTTTGATCATAATGCGGAATTCTAGTGTGGAGGTTATTAGTAGCTTCAAGGGTGAAGGTTTCCTTGGGGTCAAAGTTAAATGGAGACAATTTTTCTATTACATTGTGAATGTGTACTCTTTTTGTGACATTATTTTGTAGAGAAAGCTTTGGAGTGATTTGGTTCATTTGAAGTCTATACTTTTTAATGGAGGATGGATTATCGAGGGTGATTTCAATACTATTAATAATCATAGCGAACAGAATGGTAGGGCAAGAGTGGAAAGATGGCCTGAAATGAGAGAATTTTTGGATTTTATTTCTGATTATGATTTGGTGGATGTTCCGTGCAAGGGAAACAATTTCTTGGTATAGTGGTGATGGTTTGTCGATGAGTAGAATTGATAGGTTCCTTGTGTCGGAGAGTGTTATCATCAGATGGGGTATTGTGGGGCAATTGATTGGTGTAAGGGACGTTTCGGATCATAGTCCGGTTTGGTTGATGTCGGATTCTTCTGATTGGGTCCCTAAGCCTTTCAAGTTCAATAATGAATGGTTCAGAGACAAAAACTTTTTACCTTTTGTTGAAAAAGCTTGGAAAGATTTGAAAGTGTTTGGTAGAAGTGATTATGTTCTTAAGGAGAAGCTCCGTTTATTGAAATTTAATCTTAGGTGGTGGAATAACAAAGTGTTCGAGAAATTTGATTTGGAGGGGGAGATAGGCATGAAGGGGATTAATGAAGGTAATGAGGATCTAGCCTTGTGCGGGGAATCGTAAGTGAGGGATATTAATATCTTACGCAAGGAGACATCTAGTCGTTTTTGGATGAATTTGAAAATTAAAGAAAACATGTTCATCCAAAAGTATAGGTTGAAGTGGCTTAATGAAGGAGATAACAATTCTCGTTTCTTTCATAGTGTCATCAAAGAGAGGAGGAGACGTAACTTCTTAGGTTTTATAAACACGGAGGGGGAATAATAAATTCCGTGAATGGAGTGAGAGAGGAGGTTTTTGGGCACTTTGCTAGAAAGTTCGCGGAGGGTGACCTTGATAGGCCTTTATTAGATGGTGTGTCGTTCAAATCTATCTCTACTTTAGAAAAAGATTTTCTTGAGGCGCCTTTTTCGGAGGAGGAAATTAAGGTGGCAGTATGGAATTGTGGGAGATCTAAGAGTCTGGGGTCGGATGAATATTCTTTTACTTTTATTTAGAGATGTTGGTTCTTTTTAAAAGAAGATTTTGTTCGGTCTTGTAAGGATTTCCATCATAGTTTCGTTCTTTCCAAATCGGTCATTTCGGAGTTTCTTACAATAATTCCAAAAAATGGTAATCCATTGAATCTTGATGAATATAGGCCAATTTGTCTTGTGGGGTGTATTTATAATATGTTGGCTAATATTCTTGCATCTAGATTTAAGACAATTCTTAAGTCTATCATTTCTCCTTGTCAAACGACTTTTGTGTTAGGTCACCAATTAATTGATGGGGTTCTCGTCGCTAATGAATTGGTAGATTTTGTGATTAAGGAAAAGAGAGAGTGCACTCTTTTTAAGGTTGACTTCGAAAAAGTGTATGATAAAGTGTCTTGGAATTTTCTAAGATATGTGTTATAGAGAATGGGTTTTGGTGAAGTGTGGATGGGATGGATGAAGGCATTGGTCTTTTCTAGCAAAATGTCTGTTTTGGTTAACGGAAGCCCAACTAAGGAGTTTGATGTGAAGAGAGGTTTAAGGCAAGGGGATTCGTTTTCCCCGTTCCTTTTCGTTTTGGTTACGGAGGTATTGACGGGTTTGTTCCGGAATGCTGTGACTCTAAGAGATTTTGCCGGTTTTAATATCAATCGGAAATGCTTTATCGATGTTTTATAATATGCGAATGACACTCTTTTGGTGGGGGATGGAAGTTGGAGACACATTTGGGCCATCAAGGAGGTTCTTAGAGCTTTTGAATTGGTATCGGGTTTGGGTATCAACTTCCATAAAAGTAAGATCATCGACATTAATGTTCTTGATAGCGTTATTGATGCGGAGGCCGTTTTTCTTTCTTGTAGAACGGAAGATTATAAGTTTTCTTTTCTTGGAATACCGATTGGATACAATCCAAGAAGAATTAGTTCTTGGTCTCCGTTGCTTAATAAATTTGAAAAAAGACTCTCATCTTGGAAAGGTCGGATGTTATCATTTGGTGGGAGAATTACTTTGATAAAATCCGTGCTTAGTAGTTTGGCAATTTTTCATCTTTCTTTTTTCAAAGCTCCCGTTAAAGTTTGGAAGGATATGATGAATTTAAAATAAGTTTCTTTGGGGGAATTCGGCTTTAAATCGTAAAATTCATTGGTTTAAATGGGATAATTTATGCTTGCCTCACTTAAATGGTGGCATAAATTTGAAAAGGATGGATATTTTCAATAAAGTCCTTCTAAACAAATGGAGATCGAAGATTTTGGCGGGATCAGACGAGCTTTGGTTCCAAGTGCTTAAGACTAGATACAGAGATATTCAGTTGATGGTTTGACTTAATCGGATCGATGCCAAGAAGAAAAAGTCTAGCTCTCATTGGTTCAAATATTTATTGTCTTACTTTGGTAAACATCATTCGGTAGATATTTTGGCGGATAATTGCGAAGTAATTATTAGAGACGACTTCGGGTCTTCTTTTTGGAAATTGAATTGGAGTGGTTTCGGACCACTTTCTAATTTATTTCCAACCATTTTTCATGGATCTCTTTTGCAGGAAGTTTCTTTTGTAGCAATGGGAGGGTGGTGGGAGGATATTTGGCAGTGGGGGGATTTGGGTCATGAGGGTTTCCGGATGATCAACTGTCAACAAGGCAATGTTGAGGTTAATGCTTATCCAGGAGCTTCTCAAGAAACAATAAGCTTGGCAATTGATGTGCTAGTGTATGACAGAACTGATGCTATCAATTTTCCCGATACATGTGTGAATATTGTTGCAGCAGATGTACACGTTGCTGGCACTTCTATCTTATTGCCGGAATATGGAATTTACCTGCTTCTGGTATAACAGGTGAGGTTATAAATCTGAGTTCTGATGCAGCGTCTGGTGTGGGGTTTCCTGTATCAGATCTTTTGCCTGTCGTTGTTTCCGTTCTTGAGGGTCAGGGGTCCATATCAAGTGCGGGTGCTCGGGATGTGAACAGGCTGCTGGATTCAGAGGAGGTTTTGGTAGAGGTTCTGATTTGAACCAGGAGGTTGCTGGTCCGATATCGGAAGCATTGTGGGAAATTTAACAGATGCATTTGTTTTTATCTTCGGTTCATCATGTCAAAGAAAAAAAAGATAGGCCGGTGTGGAATATTGAGGACAACGGTATGTTTACGGTTAACTCTTTTTACCGATTGGCTTTTTCTTCGTTTATTCCTTTTGGTCCCTCGAACAAATATGATGGAGCTATCGAGTTGCTTTGGTGTTTGTATGTACCCTCCAAAATCAAGGTTTTTGCTTGGCGTTGTTTCTTAAATAGATTACCCTCGAAAGACTCTTTGATTAATAGAGGAATATCTATTGATTCAATCCACCCTTTGTGTCCCTTTTGTATGGAGGAGTTTGAGTTTGTAATTCATATTTTAATTAGTTGTAAAGTGGCTAAATTGGTTTGGTTGGAGATTTTGGATTGGGTCGATTTCAAGATTCCATTGGTCGTGGATTTGAAGAGGAGTTTTTCGGGTTGGTTTGATTTTTGTAAATCCAAATATATCGCGAGAGGTAGAGAAGGCAGTATTTGGTTGGCGGTTTGTTGGATCATTTGGGTGACTCTGAACGATATCATCTTTGGTAATTCAAAGTGGAACATTTTAGACATGGTTTGGAGTGTTAAATTATCGTTGTGGAAGTTGTCTATGATGGGGGGAAATTACTCACCCCAATTGCAACTTATACGAGTTTTTCACAATTGGAGCAATTTGGTTTGTAATATCTTGTCTCTTTTATCTCTTTTATTTTTGGCGAGCTGTAGATCTTGACCATTTTGTTTTTGTATTCAGGTGGAGTACCCTTTGTACTCAGTTATTAATATTTCACTTGCTTACAAAAAAAATTAATTTGTTATATGTTGGTGTATAATATAGTTAGACATATTAATTTTAACTTCAATTTTTTTTCTTGGGATTTACTTTGGTTCATTAATTTAAAAAATCTATATTTTTTTATAATTTTTTAAAATGTGTCATGTTAATCATTTTTCCTAATTAGAGATTAGTTTTTATCATAGTAAAATTCATATATAATTTTTTAGAATTGCTAAGTATCCACCTTAAACTATTTTTGAGAGATTTATGTAAATTTCTTTTAAAAATATTTTTTTATTTAGATATTATTATAGGAAGCAAAATGATATACACACATAAAAGTAAATAAATTATATAAATGAGTTAGCTAAACATTACATACTAGTTTGATTGATAATAAATAATATTACATCTTACAAATTAGTTGACTCTTTTTTCATTATATACAAAATGTCCAAACAGAAAATATGGAGATATCATTGACAGGCTGACCATGCAAGAAGCAAATCCAGGTGAGCAACCACTGTCTGCTCGTCTCGTTGTTCGTCCAAAGGCTATTAGCGTAATTGATCATTTTCTTGAGTATCAACCAAGGATGAAATTTGCCATTAATGGGAAGCATGTATGGGCTCGAAAATATACAAATCCTTTTGAAGCTGGGCCATCTCGATATTTTCCATGATGTTGTGTTTTGTTGCTATGATGATTGAGATGATAACAATTAATCTTGATCACATGCTTTAATAAAGTTTATGACAGTGATATTTATATATGCTACTGAACAATTATTTGCTCAATTAAGCTTGATGAACAATTCATGTCGTCAAACTTAATTAATAAATTGCATGTTGTTGGATTTCAATAGATATTATTTTCTGTTTATTTCCTTTATTCTTCTTGAGCTTTTAACTATTTCTAATTGAATGCATGCTTGATACTATACATACTTGAATTTGAATTAAACTGCATACAATCTAGTTGTAAGAACAAATCTGGTTCTCCTAATAAAATCTAATTTCAGAAATTTGATTCTTTTAATGAAATAAAGTTTATCACAATGGTATTTATATATGCTATTGATAAACTATTTGCTCAATTAAGCTTGATGAACTATTTATGTCGTCACACTTAATTAATAATTGCATGTTGTTGAATTTCAATAAATATTATTCTCTGTTTATTTCCTTTATTCTTCTTTGTTATTTTTGATCTTTTAACATTTCTAAGTGAATGCATGCTTGATACTATATATAGTTGGGTTTGAATTAAACTGCATACATAAGAACAAATCTGGCTTTCCGAATAAAATCTAATTTCCTAAATTTGATTCTTTAAATGAAATAAAAAAAACTACTGCTTAAACCAAATGTGGAAGTTTATTGACTTTTAGGTGCTTTATGTCACTCTTCCTCACTCTGATTTTTAGAATTAATCTTTGTCATGGGGGTACAATAATGGTTTAAGATTTTGACATGACAACTAAGATAGGTAAATTTAGGATATGAATATATCTTATATTTAATATTAAGAGGATTGCTTATCTACTATGTTAAAAAATGACTTTTACTAGTGCACCTTAGACAGCGCTTTTATGCAAAAGCACTGCTATAAGTTAAATAAAAAATAAAACATGGAAATTGTTCACAAAAAAAGAGTAAAAGCGCTGCTAAAAGGCCTACCTTAGACAACGCTTTTGGAAAAACGCAGTCTAAGGTAGACATTAGCCAGCGCTTTCTGAAAGCGCTGCTCTAAAGGCATATATTAGACAACACTTTTCTCAAAAGCGTTGTCTAAGGTCTTATAAATTTAAAAATATTAATAATCTCAAAAGCATTTTTAAAGGCATATATTAGCCAGCGCTTTTCTCAAAAGCGCTATCTAAGGTCTTATTAAAATAAAATATTAATTAGTCTCAGTATTCTATTTTTCATATTCTTTTCTTTCCCTCTCTGTTGCGACTGCGAATAACGAACGAATGACCTAATGAACAGCTATCGCCACCATCATCCATCGTCTTGGTTACAACTTGTCGTCGTCCATCCTCCATTGTCCTCGACCGTCCTCCACCGTACTCCATCGTTCTCCACTGTTTCGGTAAGATTTCTTCTTTTTCTGTTAGGTTTAAGTGGTTTTCTTCTTTTGCTATTAGACAAATTTTGACAATATATGATAGATTAAGAAATTGTTCGATAGGGTAGTTAGGGCACAATTACATCTTCAGTTTCGTTAGGGAAGTTAGGGCACATTTCTTCTTTTGTCTAAAATGCATGAGTTTACAGTGGTGATGAAGAATCCTTTACAGGTTCATATTTCTGCTAAGGTTTAGATTATATGATATGTGTATACCATGCTCTAGGAGTATAGGTATATAGTAATAACATGTTGTTTTAGTTGTTTGTTGAATGTTGTTAAACCATAGTATGTAGGATTATGGGTCAATAAGATTGTGAAATGTTTTGAAAATTATTTATATTTATTTGAGTTGTTATTTGGGCATTTAATGATATCATATTTCTTTGTTGGAATTTGATTTTGGTCTAGTAACATATATGAGAGTCTGCAAAACTTAATATTGAGGGGTTTATGATTTAAGAAAAAATGGAGTAGTCTTATCCCCGACTCATTTTCATGTGCAATATAGAAATTAGTTAGTTTGGATTAGATAGTTAGTGAAATGTAGAACTTTATGGTTAATTGTTGTAGTTAACATTATGATTAATTATAAATATCTATTAGTTATACAATTTGAATTATTGGTAGCTGATGTTATTCTGAAGTTGATATTGATTGCTTTCAATTGTGATTGTTCTTTTCAGATTGTTGTTTGAGGATAATTTATTTTAAACCAAGTGCTACTACGAGAAAGGTATTTTATTCTTGCACTCAAATCTTCATATGATAGACGATATGTGAAATAAAAGTTTGTATTAATCTTCTTTCTGTGATGAGAAAGTGTTTTTCTTAGGAAAATCTTCTTTTATGTTCTTTTGAAATAGTTGTGTGAATAATTATAGTAGTGTTTTTGTTTACCTTAATAAGTAGGAAAACCATGGATAAAAAATGGATGTTTGTCGATCGATTCTCCAAAGAGTGCGAGAATAGGGTTGTGAAATTCGTTAAGTTTGTTGTTCAACACATTGAAGACCCCAGTTGAATGAAATGTCCTTGCTTAGGTTGTTGTTATGTGGGTAAGGTTGACGCAGAAGGATTAAAATCACATTTACTGATGCATGGAATTGATCGAAGTTATAAGTGTTGGATATTTCATGGTGATAAAATTAACAAGAAAGTTGAATCGATGGGGAAAAGTAATATGACCTATGCTTCAGACGATAAAGACACAGAAAAATACGATTGTGATCGAGTCAGAGAGATTGTAGAAGCACTTGAAGAAGATCTTCATGATTATCCCAAAATGTTTGAGAGGTTGGTAAGCGATGCAGAGAAGCTTTTGTACAACTTAAAGGCGGTAATGGATGGTCGGATAAAAGTTTCACAGAGTTGTTCGCCCTTATGAGAAAAATGCTACCAGAGGATAATGTTCTTCCTAATCGACCTATGAGGCCAAAATTTTTTTGTGCTATATTGGAATGAGCTATGATAAGATACATGCTTGTCCAAACGAGTGTGTTTGGTTTCAAAATGAATATGCATCGTTAACTGAGTGCCCTAAATGCGGTTTGTCACGATATGAGAAAAAATGTCTCCAGCAAAAGTCTTATGATATTTTCCTATAATTCCGAGATTTAGGCGCATGTTTCGTAGTGAAACTGATGCAAGACACCTGACTTGGCATGCTGATGAAAGAATTATTGATGGAAAGTATTTGTAGCGGTAAAATCATGAGTGTAAGTTATTGATTAACTTAACTCAAGGTAAACAGAGTCGCCACCGCGCTTTTATTTTGTTCCAAATGGAAAAGGTAAAAAGAACGAATAAAACCTAATGAATCTAAAAGCAAAAGCTAAAAGAATCAAACAGAGAATGGGTAAGGGGATAGGTTACAAATTGGGAAGGTTTTACGCACCCAAAATGTCTGTGGTACTCCACGGGAGCCCTTTGAAATATTTACTGCTTTTTTGGTTTGAAATGGTTTGCTTGAAAAAAGATTGAAGGGATGAGAAGAAGAATGTTTTTTAAGATTTTTGTGTTTGAAGAGACGAACGTCTCATGCCTACGTACCCACAAAGTGCAATGCGAGATCAAAACCTCGTAGTTCGTGGTACAAATTGCGAAAAGAAACAATGAGTTGAATTGTTTTTAAAATGTAAAGATAAGTCGTCATTCCTTAGCGAATAATTCCGCTAGAAAAAATGAATCATATCTAAACATAAAAAGGATTAAAATAAACGTGCACAAGGGCACAAAAACAATTGAATGAGTTTGAATGTTTTTTTTTAAAGTTTTTTTAAGAAGAAAGTTTCGATATGCTTATGTGGTTTAGCATTTATTAAGAAATGAAGTGACAAAGTAAAATCACTTGACCTAAATCAAGGTTTGATTACGAAAATGTTTGAAGTTTGAAAACGAAGAAAGTTTTGAAAATAGGAAGGAGATTTGAAAATTTAAGAAGTGGGAGGAGATGAAGGGACTATCCTAAAACTTAAATGTAAAAGTTAAAGGAAGAACGATCAAACCGCATGGTGAACATTCTTTGAAACAATCGGATTTCCATCTTCATAACCAAGTGAACTCAATCGGAGCCAAAGTCTTCAATCCATAACAACTCAAGCAAAGGGATAGATCCTAAAATCTAAGTCCAAATCCAAGTCCAATGCTAAGGATAGTAACCATAGTCCGAAATTAAAAGTCACAAGTCTTTTAGGTGTTCAATCCTTTATTAATGTTTTTGTGTCCAAATGGACAAAAGAAAAATCACAAGCAACAATATAAACATAATCAATATGATGAATGATATAGAAACATAATAAGAGAGATAAGGAGTGAGAGATTGAAATAAAGAGGATAAGGTGCGAGAAATGGTTAGTATATTAATAGTATTATAATATTTACATAGAAATGGTATGATGAACTTAATCAAACACAACCACAAAAAGATAACAAAAAAAATCGAGGCAACCGGATCCAAGTGGATCTTATTCCGAATTCGGGACAAGTTTAGGTCTATGTTAAGCAGTCGCCGAGTAATTTACAGAGTAATTACCCTACAAATGAGGCCGGCCACCACGAATTAAGGTGGAAAATATTTGTGCTAATACATGTTAGAGAAATGATATTATGAACCATTCCTCGAAAACATGTCGCACGAAAAGAAAAGGTAACGGTCTAATCTTAATCGAGATTTCACATTGTATTATCGAAGGCAACCTATCACGATCCCAAAGTATGGAGAATGATCCAAATGATCATTCATCCATAGATTTGAAATAATGAAGATAAAACATCTTCGAAAACCAATAATCGCGAATCGGAGATCTCATCGACAAAAAAAAAAAAGAGATAAAATAAAATGGATCTAAAATAGAATCCATAAAAAACAATTAGAATTAAAAACTAAAACATCATAAAGAAAATCCAAATGAAATTCACGAAAAATATTTTTTCATAAAATATTTTCACCATAATCCTTTTAAAAAAACTCTTTCAAAAATCAAGACTAAAAAAGAGTTATAGAAACAAATAAGAAAGAGAAGTAATAATTAAATTAAAAAAAAAAAGAAATAAAAGCCTTCCAAAGGGGAGTGGCACAGGTTTTGGAGGTAGATATAGAAATCAAATCCAACAATAAGCCATAGGCCCAAACAAAAATTCATTAAACCAAATAATAAAACAATTTATTAAAGAAACTTAAAAAGGACAAAGCTCTTCTTCTTCTACTGCGTGAAAACAGGGGAGCCTCACGGCATACCTTCAACTTCCGAAAACAAAACTCGCCAAAAAAATGCCTTTGTCTCCTCTCTCAATCAACTCGCATCATCCTTTTCTTTCTCTAAAATCATCACCGGCCGAAAATTGCAAGGAAATGACGCCGGCAACGAGAGGAACGAACTCGCGTCATCACTTCTCCTTAATCGCAAATAACTATGCTTCCTTCTTCTTTTCTCCGATCCGATTTATGTTGAGTTGTTATTGTTGATGTCGAGATCTTCACGACTTGGGGAAATGAAAGGCTAAGAGTTTGAAGGTTGGATTGAATTTTGAATTGAGGAAGAGAGATTGAATGAAGGTGAAAATTTGAAGGTTAGTTTTGAAGCTTTGTTTTCCAATTTGGCAGAATTTTGAGGGGCTAATTTAAGCTTGTTGAAATTGGAAGGGGGAAGCTTAATTTATAGGAGAAGGAGCTGAGAATTTGAACTGAGTTGGTGATGCCGTTTTGTTATTGATTTTCTACGTTTCAATAAAGGTGAGGAAAGCGTGATTGCATCCTGTGTTTTTCTTTGCTATTTGCGTTTCATGCCTTTTCTATCTGCGTTTTGACTGCTGTTGCGTTGTGTTCATGAGGTGCCTGCGTTTTGTTTTTGTTTTTTGGCTCAGGTTGTGCGTGCAACTGATGTTGATGTATGGCTTATACTTGAACTGACAAAGCTGATGAAGGCTTGAAAGCTGTTGTGAATTCACGTTGCTTTTGGGCTGGGTGTTAGAGTGAAATTGCCGTGAGGAAGTGGCTTGTTGGCTAGTGATGTAGGATGTTGTGAAGCCTTGCTGTTTGGCTGGGACTTGGGATGCGGAAGCTTTGTGTTGTACGGCGTGATGTGTGATATGAGGGAGTGAGAAGTGAAGCTGCGGCGTGTCGTGTGAGCTGCCGTGTTGTGAAAACTTGTTGGCTTGCAGCTTGGGAAACTAAAGTCTTGTGCGGCTGAATATTTGAAAAATTGGAGTGCGCCAGCTGATGACGTGAGGACTGTGGCTTGTGGGTGTTGACTGAGTTTCGTAAATGAGGCTTGGAAGTAGCTGAAGTCATGTGTTTTTGTTGTTGTGTGAGTCACTAATGACTTGTGGGGCTTTTTTTATTTCATTATTTTGCACAAGAATGAATATGGGCCTTATTATAAAATAAAATAAGATGAACTAATGGTGTATTTTCATTGTGGTATTAATAAAAGGACATGGATTAAAAAAAATATAAAATGATAAAAATAAGTAGAAATAAGATGGAAGTTAATTGAACTAAAAAAATGTATGAATTGGATAATCGAGAAAAAATGGTAATTTGGATAATTGAATAAAATGGATAACAAAAAAATGAATATTTGAATTTAATTGGATAAAAGTGAATAAAAGGGGAATTGAAAATGGATAGAAAAATAATGGAAATCGAAATATAAAAATGGGATGAAATAATCGGGAATCGAAAATAGTTAATGAATTAAATTTGGGAGAAAGAATTGAATTTGGAATAATGGAAATGATTATTGAAAAGGGAATACGGGTGAATAAATGGTTTAATCGAAAAAATGAATAATGGATATGAAAACTTGATTTTAGCCCACAACAAATTTCTGATTTTTCACAAGCCACTTGATGAACACAGTCAACCTTAAACCATTTCCTAAATCGCAACTTTGTCACCTAAGCCACAACCATCGTCTGAAATTTGCCTCGATTATCTGAATCCAGGCTGAGGAAAATAAATCCTCAAGTGAACTGCTGATAAACTGGTGAACTTGAAAATTCAAACCAAACTTCGCACAAAACGCTGTCTGATAACTGATGACTTTCACACACAACACGCATTGCCTGAGAAATAAACCACTGGCACCAATAACTCGCAGTTGAAACAATATTTTGATAGTTTGACCAATATTAGGTCAAACGTCCATCTGAATCGAATTGTGATTGAACAAACGCCTCTGAATTGGAATCACAGCCCTGCTTTGGAATTCCTGCAACACAGAGAAAAAGAAGAGGCAAACTACAACATATATTTTTTGTATTTTGGTTAGAGGTTAGTAAATATAAACAAATAAAGCAAGTAAAAAACATGGTGATCCCCTGCGAAGCATAGACCTGCACCTGAAAAAGGATAAACGAACCAATGCGTGATCTTGTTTGTATGCAAATGCAGATGAGATGCGAAAAATCTTAGGGTCAAAAATTAGGGTATGATAGATGCCCCTATTTAAGTTTCTTCAATCCAGAGATAATGAAGATAAAAATCTTCGTTTCGACAAGATGGAAGATACTTAAATATCAAAAACCCAATTTTTGATCCTAAGATGCCAAAAACTGGAATGGAATGAAATGAAACAAACGATATGAAGATGATATGGAACTGATATGAAGCATATGATAATGTATATGAAAATGATACGAAATGTATATGGAAACGAATGAAATGTTATGAGAAAATTTATGAGATGATATGAAATGTATATGAAATGCAGAGAAATCCGTGAGGGACAAGACGACACATGAAGAAGAATAAACACTGGGGATAAGGAGCATAAGACTCCGACCGGAAAAACAGCCTGCTAGAGACCAAACTCGTGGCTCAGCTGAGACGAAAATGTCCAAGAATGGCAATTGGACAGAAAGGATCACAACATCCAGGAATGGCACTGAATGAAGTGAGAAATGTCCCGAAAAAGTATACCAAAAGCATCCAAGGATGACATTACTGACTTTACTGGGAATATCAGAGAATGGAAATCAGAGAAAAGGTAATCACAACATCTGAGAATAGCAATCAGATAAAAAGTGAATCACAACATCCGGGAACAGAATTGAATGAAATAGGAAAATTCAGGAAATTACATCAACTCAATGATGACTCCAACATGGAAATCCGAGAATGGCAATCGGAAAGAAAGTGATCACAACATCCAAGAATAGCAATCGGATAAAATGTGAATCACAACATCCAGGAACAGAACTGAATGAAATGGAAAAAGGTCCGGGACAGTACATCAAATCAATGATGACTTCACTATGGACATCCGAGAATGACAATCAGATAAACGGGTGTAATATATGAGAAGACACAACCAGTAGGTGAAGAAAAAGTTCTGGAGAGACGGACAAATGCCAAATAAGTTGGACATTGGCCAAAAAGTAAGAAGTTGAAAACAACAAGACCTCAAGAAATGCATATGAGGATTAAAACACTCAGTATGCGGACACCTACGAAAATGGGGACTAAACCACCCAAGAACACGCATAATGAAGACTAAAACACTCAAATATGCAAAGGTAAACAAAATTGGGGAATAACACACCCAAGAAAACGCATAATGAGGACTAAAACACCCAAATATGCAAACATAAACAAAACTGGGGAATAACACACCCAAGAAAACGCATAATGAGGACTAAAACACCCAAATATGCAAACATAAACAAAACTGGGGAATAACACACCCAAGGAAATAATATGAGAGAAAAATGCTTGACAACCAGTTTAGACTCTTAGAGGAGTGGAAAAGATAGAAGACTGATTTCTCAACACAGAGATCACTGCCATTCTGCACGAATATTAGAGATGCTACTGCTGAACAAATCTCTGTCACACCAATAAACTGTATCAAGTTGAAAATCTTTTGAGAGAAATCATGCAGAGCTGCTTGGAGATTCTTGAAGAAAATTTCCCAGAGTTCAATGACTGATGAAGGTAAACTGATAATGGATTCAGTCCTTGATTACTGCTGGAGAAAATAATCACATCTTGAAATGACTGTTGAGAAGAATAAACTGATCATTGCTTCAGCCCTTGATATGAATGTTGAGAGAATAAATCCAGTATGAAACTTGCAGAGAATCTTCTGACCAACCAAATTTGAGAATAACTTGCATTGAGCAACAACACTTGAACCACAGGACCTGAGAAGAACTTGCCCCCTGATAAGATCACTGACCAAGTTTCTCAACTGTTTGAAAATTCCTTGATGATGAAAGTTTATTTGCAAATAAAAAGTGTCTGTACAGACCTGGTAATTTTAATGCAAAATTCAATGCAAAGTTTGAAATCAAGAATCATTTTTGGAATGAAATTTATTGATGTACAGTAAATGAAAGCAATGTCAAAACACGGCGGTTGAGACACAATTAAAGATAAAGCGAAGGTAAGCAAACAAATGATTGGTAACGAACTTGGGAGTTAGTTTACGCAACCCCGTTATAGTATGCTTTTCAAAAGAAATCTGGATTCAATTAGGACTTTTGAAGGTTGTAACGTGGTCTGGTTCACGGTTTATGAAACAAAGGATATAGGCTCAAAGTTTATTTGTACCCACCCCAACTTCGTGATGAACTCCAGTCCTACATTCAATTAATTCAGCCTATGCATTCAAGTTCCCAGAAATTTAGGATTGCACAGATGCAGATGGTTCATAAGCCAAGGATTTTGAGATAGCAGTCATCTCTTCCTTTTGTTATTTCCAGTGAGGACTTTGGTACACTCATCTTATTTTTGCTGAGAATTTTGATGACTTCTTGGTAAATATTTCTTTTATTATCCCTAACTTTTGCCTGAACTATGTTATTTCAACTTACAGCCAGCGGGATGCCCCAGTTTTTTGAAGGAAAATTGCGATCTAAACGCAGCGGAAAACAAAAATTTTCCTTTAGTGATCCTTACGAATGAGCATGGTCAGTGATAGAATCGTTACCTCTTTGTGGCGATTCAGATCTTTGATGCAGCGATCACAAGCGTTGATGAAGTGCAACGCCTCTACTCAGTCCACACGAACAGCTTCCGGTCACAGTGCTAGCTGCTTACGAACGGAATTATTTGAGTGAGAATCAAAAACGAAATTGCATCAAGTAAAAGCTTCATCACAAGGGTTCCTTTTATAGACTCTCTTGTGGGCTGCGGGCTAAAAGCCCAATTCACATGATCCATAATAATATTATATATTATTATAATAACTATTATTATAATAAATATATTTATTTTATTATTATTTTATAACCATTATAAAATAACAATAATTATTATTATATTATCCGAATTTCTATTTTTCACTTAAGTGCACCGTACCTTACGGTGTTCCTTTGATTTCTCTATCTCTCATCAAACTGTCCTTATGTGTGTGACCCTGTAGGATTTCGTAACGTTGGTAATTATATTAAATTATATATTTAACATAATAAACAGTGAGCGGTATCTAGCAACACATCACTGCTACCCAAGTCACGAAAATGTCATGTGATCTGACAAAACCTTTTTCGTGATAATATATGTTTGTACAATTACCCTTTTGCCCCTATGTCTATATTGAACACAAGGCATACACTGTGTCATCCTTGTCCAGTTCAATATTGGGCCCTTAGACATTTCTCCTGTTATGCAGGATTGGCAAATTCCATCTAGGACACTCATGTCCCTCAGCATGCTTCGTGGAGTGCCCATCAACTGTCTTTATGATCATCCAGTTACGGATAATGTTTGATCAGCAATAAAGCACCCGACTCTACATCTAGGGTCCATAGTGGTTTCAGGTCGAAGGGTGGTAATACACCATTATCACCATGAGAATAACTTATGACACTTTGCATAACATACTATGTAGTATTCTCATAGCGGGTCAATCCGGTATAAATATTACTCCTAATATTTATACCTATGTCAAGACTTGATAACCCTTTATCCATGATCCATGAGATGTGATCATCAGTCTATCTTCATAATAGTCTCAATGCTTTAATGTTATCCCACTTTGCAATAAAGCTTGACTACGGATATTTTAAGAATAATGTCTTTATGTTTAATGGGATCTCATGATTAAGTCACACTTAACATTTCATTAAACAGACTAACTATTCTAGGGACTTTATTATTCTGAAAGACAAACATAATAAAGAAATGCCTTTTATTATTAAACGAATAATCCGATACAAGTACCAAAAAGTATTGGCCTCTAGGGCTTACACCAACAATCTCCCACTAGCACTAGAGCCAATTAGGCATACCCTTAATACCCATAGATCTAGTATGACCATCATGCTTCTGTTGCGCAAGAGGCTTTGTTAATGGGTCAGCGATATTGTCAAGTGTAGGTACTCTGCATATCTTCACATCTCCCCGATCGATTATCTCTCGAATGAGGTGATAACGCCTAAGTATGTGTTTGGATCGTTGGTGAGATCTAGGCTCCTTAGCTTGTGCGATAGCACCATTGTTATCACAATATAAACCAATGGGATCCACAATGCTAGGGACTATGCCAAGTTCACTAATGAACTTCTTGATCCAAACAGCTTCCTTTGCTGCATTTGAGGCAACAATATACTCGGCCTCAGTTGTAGAATCAGCAACTGTTTCCTGCTTTGAACTTTTCCAGCTCACAGCGCCACCATTGAGACAGAACACATAACCAGATTGTGATCTAAAATCATCCTTATCTGTCTGGAAGCTAGCATCAGTGTAACCAATTACATCAAGCTCTTCCTGACCTCCATATATCAAGAATGAATCCTTAGTCCTTCTCAAGTACTTAAGGATATTCTTGACAGCTGCCCAGTGAGCATCACCGGGATCAGATTGGTACCTACTCGTTGCACTTAATGCATACGAGACATCTGGTCGAGTACATAACATGGCATACATGATAGATCCTATTGCAGATGCATATGGAATCTTATTCATGCGATCCCTTTCTTCCTTAGTTGAAGGGGATTGTGTTTTTGATAAACACAGACCATGTTGCATAGGTATGAATCCTTTCTTGGAATCATGCATATTAAAGCGTCTCAACACTTTATCTATGTATGTACTCTGACTTAGGCCAAGCAGTTTTTGTGATCTATCTCTATAGATCCTAATTCCTAATATATAGGCTGCTTCACCTAGGTCTTTCATAGAAAAACAATTCCCTAACCAAGTCTTCACTTGTTGCAAGGTAGGGACATCGTTTCCAATGAGTAATATGTCATCTACATATAATACCAGAAACACGATCATGCTCCCACTAACCTTCTTGTAGACACAAGGTTCATCTTCATTTTTGATGAATCCATATTGTTTTACGGTTTCATCAAAACGAAGATTCCAGCTTCTGGAAGCTTGCTTTAATCCATAGATTGATCGCTGTAACTTGCATATCTTTTGGGCATCTTGTGGTATGTCAAATCCTTCAGGTTGTGTCATGTACACATCCTCAAGAAGATTCCCATTAAGGAAAGCAGTTTTGACATCCATCTGCCATATTTCATAATCATGATATGCAGCGATGGCAAGTAAAATCCGAACAGATTTAAGCATTGCAACTGGTGAAAAGGTTTCATCATAGTCAACCCCATGAATTTGTTTATAGCCTTTTGCAACCAGTCTTGCTTTATAGGTATGTACCTTACCATCCATGTCAGTCTTCTTCTTGAAGACCCACTTGCATCCTATAGGGTTAACTCCTATAGGAGGTTCTACCAAGGTCCAAACCTGGTTTGTGTACATGGAATCCATTTCAGATTTCATGGCTTCTAGCCACTTCTCAGACTCAGGACCAGTTATGGCCTCTTTGTAGGTCACAGGCTCATCTTGATCCATGAGTAATACATCACCCTGATCACTTATGAGATATCCATATCTCTCAGGTTGGTGACGTGTCCTGCTTGACCTACGCTGGTCTTGTTCTACTTGAGCAGGTTGCTCTTCCACAACTACTTGTGTTTCCTGCTCTAGTTCCTCCATAGGTGTTTCAATGTTTTGTGATTCTTGAATTTCTTCAAGCTCTATTTTCCTCCCACTGTTTCCTTTGGAAATAAAATCCCTTTCCAGAAAGACTCCAGTTCGAGCGACAAACACTTTGCCCTCAGAAGGATTGTAGAAGTAACATCCTCTTGTTTCTTTAGGATATCCCACAAATAAGCATTTGTCAGATTTGGGCTCAAGCTTGGTTGAAATTTGTCGTTTGACGTAAACTTCGCAACCCCAAATCTTCATGTAAGACATATGTGGTTTCTTACCACTCCATATCTCATATGGTGTCTTATCAACCTTTTTGGATGGAACACGGTTAAGTGTGTAAGCTGCTGTTAATAATGCATGTCCCCAAAAGGAGTTTGGAAGATCGGCGTGACTCATCATGGATCGGACCATGTCTAACAAGGTTCGATTTCTTCTCTCAGATACACCATTCCATTGTGGTGTTCCAGGAGGAGTAAGTTGGGATAGAATCCCATACTCTTTTAGATGGTCATCAAATTCTAGGCTTAAATATTCACCGCCTCGATCTGATCGAAGAACTTTAATATTCTTCCCTAGTTGGTTTTGTACTTCATTCTTGAATTCCTTGAACTTTTCAAAGGACTCAGATTTGTGTTTCATTAAATACACATATCCGTATCTACTGAAGTCATCAGTGAAAGTGATGAAGTACTGAAAACCTCCTCTGGCTGGTATGTTCAGTGGTCCACATACATCAGTATGTATGAGTGCCAAAAGATCATTAGCCCTTTCACCTTTTCCTGTGAATGGGGACTTTGTCATCTTTCCAATTAAACAAGATCTGCATGTGTCATATGATTCATAATCAAAAGAGTCCAAGAGTCCATCTTTATGGAGTTTGGAAATGCGTTTCTCATTTATGTGGCCTAATCGACAGTGCCAAAGGTAAGTTGGATTCAACTCATTAGGTTTCAACCTTTTAGTATTAATGTTATAAATTGGCATTTCAAGATCAAGGACATATAGTCCATTATTCATTTTTGCAGTAGCATAGAATATATCATTCAAATAAATGGAGCAACAATTGTTCTTTATTATGAATGAAAAACCAAACTTGTCCAAACAAGAAACGGAAATAATATTCCTGCTAATTGCAGGTACATAATAACAGTTCTCTAACTGAATTATTAAACCACTAGGTAAAGTTAAAACATAAGTTCCTACAGCTAAAGCAGCAACCTTTGCTCCATTGCCAACTCGTAGGTCAACTTCACCTTTTGCCAAATCTCTACTCCTTTTTAGCCCCTGCACATTAGTACAAATGTGAGAACCGCATCCAGTATCTAATACCCATGATGCAGAAGTAGATAAATTAATTTCAATAACAAAAATACCTGAATTTGAAGTCTCTACTCCATTTTTCTTATCTTCCAGGTACTTTGGGCAATTTCTCTTCCAATGTCCGGTCTTACCGCAATGGAAGCAAGTGCCCTCCTTTGCTATTCCTCCACTAGGCTTCAAAACAGGAGGAGTGGGTTTGGGTTTGGCAACTTCCTTGCCTTTCCCTCTACCACCCTGTTTGATGGGCCTCTTGTTCTGTTTCTTTCCATTACTGACCATCAGAATAGATTTCCCTTTTGTCTTCATATTCTGCTCAGCAGTTCTCAACATGCCTAGCAGTTCTGGAAGGCTTTTGTCCAAGTCATTCATATTGAAATTCAGGACAAACTGACTGAAGCTCTCTGGCAACGATTGCAAGATCAGATCAATCGCAAGTTCTTTTCCAAGGGGAAACCCTAATCTGTCAAGGTTCTCCACATACCCAATCATCTTGAGTACATGGGGACTTACAGGGGCTCCCTCAGCTAACTTGCTGTTAAAAGGGACTTTGAAACCTGAAACCTCTCATTTCTTGCTTGCTCTTGATAAAGCATTTTCAGATGTCCGATCATATCGAACGCAGACATGTTCTCGTGTTGCTTTTGCAACTCAGAGTTCATGGTAGCAAGCATGAGGCAAGCGGTTTCATTGGCATCATCGAAATGCTTCTTATAAGCATCTCTTTCTACCTTTGATGCAGAACTAGGAGGTTCCTCCTCAGGAACTGGTGTCTCCAAGACATACAGCTTCTTATCGTGCTTGAGGACAATCCTCAGATTACGGTGCCAATCCAGGAAATTTGTCCCAGACAATTTTTCCTTATCTAGGATGGATCGCAAAATATTGTTCGATGTGTTTGTTGTCATGGTAATCTACAAGAGAAATATGAAAATATAAGTATCATTAAAACAACATATTTAATTAGGCCTTTAATCAAATATGCTCCCACTATTTTATTCAAAACAAATGACCCTCATCATTTGATTCGGAAAATCCCGTTGGAAGACTTTCTAGTGGGTCGAGATCCATGTTTCACTTTGTTTTAAGTCAGCGTTAGGCTGATTACACAAAACTAAGTTATTTAGGTAGGAACTCCTTCCAATTGTATCTCATACAACTCTCGAATATTTTCAATTGGGTGAATAACTCCTTATTCTGATCCATCACATGAATCATTCCCAATTCTTGCTTCTAAACATGTATAATCTTATTATAATTTGTTTAGTTAAGTTTGACCCATTGTTTTAGCAATTGGATATTACAATTATCCCATCACACCTTACTAATATAGAACATGCACCTCGCGTAGGCGAAACCTACAATGCTCGATACTAGTTTTGATGAGTGCTAAAAATTGGAAAGCATAAACTTAATATTTAATTTTGAGGGAATTTGTTATTAGTTTGATCTCACCGGCTTAACATGCAAAACGTCTCTCACATGCATCAACATACAATTACATGCATCAACATACATATAAAAAGATACAATTATGGCCCCTAACGCAATTGTTCTCTCAAGCCAATGAGAGAACCTAAGCTAACCTAATAACGATCTAAGCTTCTCCAAGCATGATCTCCAAGGTTATCCTCCTTTAATATTGAATACTTCCTTTTTCTTCATAACATAATATTACATTACATATAAGAATACTCGTTTTACATACGAGGGAGTGAGATGAGAAAAGAAGTTACATAAAGAGATTGAGAGAGAGGCACGACACGCAGGCCGTATTTAAAAATCCCAAAACAATAATAAAGGATAAACTAAGGCCATAACTGATCACCACAAATAAATAATAATAAACACACTTTTATTATTAGTTTTATGAACACTTCATTGTATTTCACGTCGTTTCCTGCACAACTTTTGTGCATTTACAACCCCAACCGGAAAAGTCTGCGGCAATACAACACTTGTACTGCCATTAATCCTAATGCAACAATTTCATGCCGTCAAACACAACTCGATTGATAACTCAATATGATAGATCAACATGTCATTGCTTCACCATACTAACGTCGGATTCCGAAGCGAATGAAAATGATGATCTTTCAAAAGAATTACAATCCTTATGTGATTGAATGGATGAAATCAAAACAGTATATCCCATATACCATCTTTGCATCAGAATTTCTTATATCTTATATAAAAGTGATCGATCTAATTGTGTAACCTATGGATGATCAATGTATCGCACAACTTCACCATACTTATGTCGGATTCCGAAGCATAATCAACATCAATCATCCAAATCGTACACAACAGATGCCAAATTTAATTAATCGTTTATTGTTAAATTCGTTCTGTGTTTTAATCGAATCAAATACAGAAAAAAAAAACGGAAATTTAACAGCTATCAGATCCATGGTTTCGTAAGTGGCTCTGATACCACTGAAGGAAAATTGCGATCTAAACGCAGCGGAAAACAAAAATTTTCCTTTAGTGATCCTTACGAATGAGCATGGTCAGTGATAGAATCGTTACCTCTTTGTGGCGATTCAGATCTTTGATGCAGCGATCACAAGCGTTGATGAAGTGCAACGCCTCTACTCAGTCCACACGAACAGCTTCCGGTCACAGTGCTAGCTGCTTACGAACGGAATTATTTGAGTGAGAATCAAAAACGAAATTGCATCAAGTAAAAGCTTCATCACAAGGGTTCCTTTTATAGACTCTCTTGTGGGCTGCGGGCTAAAAGCCCAATTCACATGATCCATAATAATATTATATATTATTATAATAACTATTATTATAATAAATATATTTATTTTATTATTATTTTATAACCATTATAAAATAACAATAATTATTATTATATTATCCGAATTTCTATTTTTCACTTAAGTGCACCGTACCTTACGGTGTTCCTTTGATTTCTCTATCTCTCATCAAACTGTCCTTATGTGTGTGACCCTGTAGGATTTCGTAACGTTGGTAATTATATTAAATTATATATTTAACATAATAAACAGTGAGCGGTATCTAGCAACACATCACTGCTACCCAAGTCACGAAAATGTCATGTGATCTGACAAAACCTTTTTCGTGATAATATATGTTTGTACAATTACCCTTTTGCCCCTATGTCTATATTGAACACAAGGCATACACTGTGTCATCCTTGTCCAGTTCAATATTGGGCCCTTAGACATTTCTCCTGTTATGCAGGATTGGCAAATTCCATCTAGGACACTCATGTCCCTCAGCATGCTTCGTGGAGTGCCCATCAACTGTCTTTATGATCATCCAGTTACGGATAATGTTTGATCAGCAATAAAGCACCCGACTCTACATCTAGGGTCCATAGTGGTTTCAGGTCGAAGGGTGGTAATACACCATTATCACCATGAGAATAACTTATGACACTTTGCATAACATACTATGTAGTATTCTCATAGCGGGTCAATCCGGTATAAATATTACTCCTAATATTTATACCTATGTCAAGACTTGATAACCCTTTATCCATGATCCATGAGATGTGATCATCAGTCTATCTTCATAATAGTCTCAATGCTTTAATGTTATCCCACTTTGCAATAAAGCTTGACTACGGATATTTTAAGAATAATGTCTTTATGTTTAATGGGATCTCATGATTAAGTCACACTTAACATTTCATTAAACAGACTAACTATTCTAGGGACTTTATTATTCTGAAAGACAAACATAATAAAGAAATGCCTTTTATTATTAAACGAATAATCCGATACAAGTACCAAAAAGTATTGGCCTCTAGGGCTTACACCAACATTTTTTGCCTAAGTCTCCTTCATAGGTTTTGACTTAGCGGGCTCTGATTTTTTTCAATAAATTTTTTTTTATATCATTTTTTTTGAAAGATAATGACTGCATGGCTTAATGATTACGACGAACCATCATTGGCTTTTGAATTGAGAAATCTTCAACACTTCTCTGATGTGTGTGAAGGAAAACTTGAGATTGCAACCTTTATTGAAAGGTGTCTTGAATGATTCTCTTGTACTTGAATGCACATTCGAATTAATTGAGAACTACCCATTCCCAGGTTAAAATTGCGGGTTTTTTCGAATAAAAAGAAACTCCAACTTCAAGGCTCGAAGGGGTTAACAAAGGATTAACTTCCTTATTTCTCCAGTGTTTGGGATTTGAAACAATGCCTGTATATCATCAACCAAGTCTCAATTGAAAGCATACCAACAACAATTATGGGTATCTCGTTTTCATCATCCTCCCTCCAATCATTGTAAAAGCTTTGAGAAAAGATAAATGAACTTGAAATATAAAGCATAAAGATGCAAATAGCAAATGAAATTGAATCAAAACAAAGCAATGCTCATTTCATTAAAATCAACATGAAAGTACAAACAAATTTAAAAGCAAACAAGTCAATACAATTGAAGAAAATTGCAAACATAAAGAAACAATGGCCTAGTGATCCATCAGAAACAAGGATGAGTTGTCCCATCTGATATTCTGGCCTTGAAGAAAATTTAACAATTGAAGTCTTCTAGAAGATTCACTTCCCAAGCTTCGGCAAAGGATTGTTGATAACATTGGGATTAGTGTCATTAAAGTAAAGGATGTTGTTCCTGATAAGTTCTTGCACTTTAGCCTTCAGTGCAAAGCAATGTTCCAGGTCATGACCAGTTCCACCTTGATGAAACTCGCAGCGAAGATCTGATCTATAACCAACCGGAAGAGGATTTGGAACAGGAGGCAGAGGTCTAGTAGTAATTAAACCACTCTTAATCAAAGAAGGGAACAAATCAGTGTAAGGCATCAAAATAGGATCAAAGTTTGGCCTATTGCGATACTGATTTTGTCCAGCAGCAGGATGAGGAGTGATCGGAAAATAGCAAGTGTACTATTTTTTTTACCGATGTAGTAATAGAAGGGATTAACCCCAAATATCGATCTCAAGGACTGCGTACTAAAATAAGTTCTTAGTGATTAATTTCAATTGGACAAAATTCATGGTTTAAAGGTTTGAATTTAAATTATATAAACTAAAGAGAATAAAACGTATACTAAAACAAATAATTTCACTAATATGAAAGTAATGCCAGGGACGGTGTATGATTCGCAGTGCAATGACTCAAATGTTCCTTAATTTTAGAGATATGCTTTAGAAAGTGTCTTTCCTAAGTTTATAATGTTTTTCCAAAATTCCTTTAAAGAAAAACCTCTGGTATTCTTCATTGACCGTGATTCCTCAATGGTCAAAGAAGAATATCAAGCAATAATTCTGACATAAAAAGGTTCTCACAAAAATATCCCAATTCCTCAGTAATATTTTTCACGATAAAATTATGCAACAATGTTAGGATGGTTGGTCAGACCAAATCCTAACCACGATCAATTATCTCATTTTCCAATAACGATAAAGCATTAAGGACGTTGCAATAAAATAAAGAAACGAAACTAAAAACATAATCCCAAATTGAAGAATTCAAAAAGTCATTACAAAAAGCAAATCAGGGACACCCCCCTGGCATTGGGGGTTTAGCCACTCATGTTCATACTGGAAATAAAAACAGAGCAAGAAAATTGAGACATTACAATTAACGTCGGATTTGTTGGATCGTCAATAGCTTCCGCCCTTGATCAATCCTTCTTCTCCCGTATTCGTTCAATCCCAAAAAATCCCCCAATCAAAAGTCCCTTCTAACAGTAATAATTGTCAAATATAAATCAGTCTTCAAAAGCACCGCGAAATGTCCGGAATACCCTTGAAGCAGCAAAACATAAGACTTCTCTCTGGCCTTCACAACACGGGCCGTGTTGTGCAACACGGGCACCCGTGTTGTGCCTCTGGATCACCACAAAACCACTTCTTCACCAGCTGCCATGACACGGGCCGTGTTGTACAACATGGGCACCCGTGTCACAACCCTGACTTCTTCTTTTTCTTTGCAAGTCTTAGTCTCTTCTGGTATTCACAACACGGGCCGTGTTGTACAACACTGGCACCCGTGTTGTGCCTCTGAAATCCCATTTTCTGTCGTGTTTTAGTGCTTGGATCATCTCTCGGACGCCTCGAACAACCGATTACATATTTACCTGAAACACCACAAAGAAAACGACCACATAACCCATTCCACTGATAAAAACAAAGTAAAACGATGAACACTAACTTGCACGCAATAATGAGAAAACTATGACAAAACATGAACGAGATGCTACAAACAAACCAAATTAGACTCAAAAGACACTGAAAACCGGCTTGAACATTACCACTAAATATCACTGATCAAACTCCCCCAAACTTGAATTCTTGCTTGCCCTCAAGCAAAAATCCTGTATTTACACCTTAAAAACTAGCAAGATGAATTATGATACTCATACGTGGATCCTTCATTCCAATTCACCCAATGAGTTCTTTTTGGTACTTTTCTCTCAGTATAGATATCACACAAACACTACACCGTGGAAAACCACGGTTCTGAATCTCCCTTTTCGGTAACCTCTCCGACTATGCTTCGTGCTTAGGTCTTATTTTTTCGATTTTCAACCCTTTTCATTCGGACAATCACTTTTAAGGCTTTTAATGATTTTCACTATGTGTACAAGATTGATCCCCCTTTTTATTGTTGGCACCGATTTTTCTTTGTCCCTTAGGGAAACATTTATGTTCAACCGCCGTTAGGTTGAATAACCTTGTGAGGGTTACCCAACTTAGAAGGATCGATCGTTCTAATGTTTTTATTCATTTTTTTTCCGGTGCCTTCAAGCCTTTTTATTTTGGATCAACTTTGTACACACAATTATTATAGATAAAGCCAGATATATCAATAGAAACTACTTCGGGTTTACTTCTCAGATCAAAGTACCATGGCACGAATCTACATGTCGAACTCGTTCCTAATTCCGAAGACTCAGTGTGTTCATGTGGTACCTATACATCAAAATTTTCCATATTTTCTCATCGGGTTTCTTTTTCACTCACATCCTATATACTTTCTCATAATTCACTTGCAACACACAACAGGTTAACTCAGGGGTGTTTTTTCAGATAACACATAGCTCTAATCTTCAAGCCGACACTACGATACTATTAAAAATAAACAAAGATTAAAATAAAACAAACGAAAACATGAAAACTAAACCCCCCCACACTTGAACTCAACAGTGTCCTCATTGTTGAAGAACCAATGTCGGAGGGGACTCACAACTATCACTCCTCGGGAGGAAATCCATGAAGCTTCATCTGCTGCATCCATGCATGCAGCTCATCGATTAGGTCCCCTTGTCGGGTCTGCTCTCTGATCATTTCGTCCCATTGGTCCTTGGACACATTCCACTGACCGGTTGCTTGGTTAGATGAACCGCCAGCAGTTTGCACTGGGACCTCTTCAGCTTGGTTCCCTTCATCCTCCTCATATGAAAAATACTCATCAAACTGATCGGAACCACCCTGCATAGGGTCCTCATACAACCAATTAGCTCTATTATCTATAGTTATCATATTAGGCGCAGGTAAAGAAATCAAATGCTTGTTACGAGTCATCACAGCATAATAATTATGAGCGGTTTTAATCATACCTTGGTTGATCAATGTTTCAAGATCAATTTTGGTCTTACCTGCCACTGCAGGCACTTCAAGCAACCTCTCATTATACCCAAGATGCTCAGCAATTTGCGTAATCATCCCTCCAACAGAAATCTCACCCGAGGCAGCATTGGCTACCCGCTTCAGGTGGTCTGCTGCGAAGGCCGCAACGTTGATCAGCTCATTGTTTGCCATTCCATACAGGAAGTACAACTCTCGCAGTGTTGCGACTCCTGTGCTATCGCCTCGGCAGAAAAGGGTATAAGCTAACCCTTTTTGAGCATACCGGAAGCACGGGTTATGGATGCATGAGGCTTTTGCTGCTGACGCGGCATACTCGGTATTTCCGGATATATCCTTCCAGAATGATCTTGCCACGAATGTACTCGGCGGTGCACCAGGCCCATAAACTGGGAGATCTAAAATCTTCCCCAGATCAGCCACCGACATCACATGATCATTGTCAAATAGGCGGAACTTCAAAGTACCTAAGTACTCTGTGTCGGATCCGGTCCAGGTATGCTTGAGCTGAAAGTGTAAAGAACTCAAAAATTCCAAGGTTATGCGCTCAAAAGTTGGCGCTTCATACTGCATAAAATTTAACATACCGATACTGTGAAACATTCTATGAACTTCAAATTTAAGCCCTAGATTTTCAAGAGTTTCATTGCACATGTACCGGGTCGGTATCAACTTACGCCTTACCAACTTTACATATTTGGCTTGATGCTCCGGGTCCTCAAACAAAATGCCATGAGCATTCGGCATTCGGTGTGCTCTCTTACGAGGACGAGAAGATTCAGCAACATTCTTACCGGTATCCCTTTGAGGAGGCATTGTTCTCACCTGCACAAATGAAGCACACGAAAAAAAATTGAAATATTAGAGAAATCGGTCACCGTAGAAGTGACAAGAGAGTGATGGGGAACAATTCTTGTGAACGGGGTAGTTGGTTTCGGTGAGTGGGTGCTTGAGAAAATGGAGGTTTTGTGAAGAATAAAAATGGGGTTAGGGTTTTTGAGAGACAAATGAGGTTGGAGAAGATGAAGGATAATGATAATTGCTTGGTTAATGAGCACTAATTGGAAATTATGAAAATAAACACGTGGGGCCCACAGAATAAAGTTGGGAAACTTAAAATTTTTTTGAATTTTCAGCTTCCCGCATGCGCAACACGGGCCGTGTTGCACAACACGGGCGCCCGTGTTGCATCCCTGGATGTTCCAACTAATTCACTTCAAAATTACTCTCCTTCAGTACTTGCAACACGGGTCGTGTTGCACAACACGGGCGCCCGTGTTGCACCCCTGGTTTCCTTCTTGAACTTCCTTGGAAAAAACAAACCTCCAGACATTGCAACACGGGCACCCGTGTTGCATCCCTGGATTCCTCTCAAATCTTCACATAGATCCCACTCTTCTGCACCATTCAACACGGGCCGTGTTGCACAACACGGGCACCCGTGTTGCACCCCTGATTTTCAGTTATTCTTGCTTTTCTGATCTTCCTAGCCCGACTTCAAACCTCGTTCTTTCCTTCTTATAATCAGTGATAAACAAAACCTACAAAACAGAAACAAACAAAAGTAAGAATGAAAAACTCGTGGGTTGCCTCCCACGTAGCGCTGCGTTTAACGTCGCATGGCTCGACAGTCCGTCGTACTACTGAGTAAGACGAGTGACATGCACATCACCAGTGGTCTGGCCTTTGAAATAATGCTTTAATCTCTGCCCGTTCACTTTGAAAATATCTCCATTGGTCTGATTTTTAATCTCAACAGCTCCGTGAGGAAATACCTTGTGAACTACAAAAGGTCCCGACCATTTATACCTTAATTTGCCTGGGAATAGCTTCAGCCTTGAATTGTACAGAAGGACCATTTGTCCTTCCCAAAACTCTTTTCTTTGAATCCTTTTATCATGCCATTTTTTCGTTTGCTCTTTGTAAACCTTGGCATTCTCATACGCCCGATTCCTGAATTCTTCTAACTCATGAAGTTGAAGAATCCTCGAACTTCCAGCTTTTGACAAATCCATATTAAGATACTTAGACGCCCAAAAAGCTTTATGTTCAAGTTCCAAAGGTAAGTGACATGCCTTTCCGTAAACCAGTTGATATGGTGACATACCGATAGGTGTTTTAAAAGCCGTTCGGTACGCCCATAAAGCGTCATCCAACTTAATAGACCAATCCTTCCTGGATGAATTCACTGTCTTTTCCAAGATTTGTTTCAGTTGTCTATTGGACACCTCAACTTGGCCGCTCGTTTGGGGGTGGTATGGAGTAGCTATCCGGTGTTTAACATTGTACTTTTGCAGCAGCTTCTCCATAAGGTGATTCAAGAAATGTGTCCCTTCGTCGCTTATTAATGCTCTCGGGACACCGAACCTTGCGAAGATGTTCTCTTTTAGGAATCTTACCACGACCTTAGCATCATTGGTGGGTAATGCGACAGCTTCCACCCATTTGGACACATAATCCACAGCCACCAAAATATAGTTTTTCCCGAACGACGGTGGAAACAGCCCCATGAAGTCTATCCCCCATACATCAAATAACTCAACCTCGAGCATCGAGTTTTGGGGCATCTGGTTTCTTTTTGATATATTCCCAGTCCTCTGACATCTGTCACACTCTTTCACTACCTCTTGAGCATCCTTAAATAAAGATGGCCAATAAAGTCCTGATTGTAGGACTTTAGCAGCTGTTCGATCACCACTGAAATGTCCACCATACTCAGAGTCGTGACATGCTTTCAGCACATCTTTTTGTTCTTCGTCAGGTACATATCTTCTCACAAGGCCATCCACCCCTCTTTTGTAGAGAAACAGATCGTCCCATAAATAAAACCTGCAGTCATGAACAAACTTTTTTTTCTTGTTAGAATCAAAATCGTCGGGTATAATACCGCCAACGAGGTAATTTGCATAATCTGCAAACCAAGGCACCCCTATAATAGCTAGGATGTGTTCGTCAGCGAACTCATCCTTTATAGGGCGTTGCTCTTCCGTCTCCTCAATTAGTGACATCCGAGAAAGATGATCTGCAACAGTGTTTTCACACCCTTTCTTGTCACGGATCTCCACATCAAATTCCTGGAGGAGTAAAATCCACCTCAACAACCTGGGCTTTGAATCCTGCTTAGAAAAAAGATATTTCAAAGCAGCATGGTCAGTATAAACAATCACTTTTGAACCCAACAGATATTGCCTGAATTTATCGAAGGCATACACAACCGCTAACAACTCCTTCTCGGTAGTTGCATAGTTTATCTGTGCAGGGTTCAAAACATGACTAGCATAGTAAATCACATGAAGAAATTTTCCTCTTCGCTGTCCAAGAACAGCCCCCACCGCAATGTCACTAGCATCGCACATAATCTCAAAGGGTAGGGACCAATCAGGGGCAATAACAATAGGTGCAGACACTAATTCTTTTTTTAGTGTTTCAAAAGCGTCGCTGCATTCCTTATTGAAAACAAAAGCCTTATCTTTAACCAACAGAGTAGTTAAAGGTTTGGCTATCTTCGAGAAATCTCTTATGAACCTGCGGTAAAATCCCGCATGTCCCAAAAAGCTTCTTATGCCCTTTTCGTTGATTGGCGGAGGTAACTTAGAGATCACTTCCACTTTGGCTTGATCGACTTCGATCCCTTTTTGTGAGATCTTGTGCCCAAGAACAATGCCTTCTCGCACCATGAAATGGCATTTTTCCCAGTTCAATATTAAGTTGCTTTCTTGACATCGCTGCAAAACAAGTGAAAGGTTAGATAAACAATGATCAAATGAGGATCCGAACACGGAAAAATCGTCCATGAACACTTCCATGTGTTTTTCTAGCATATCCGCAAAAATGGATGTCATGCATCTTTGGAATGTAGCGAGGGCATTACATAGCCCAAATGGCATCCTTCTATAAGCAAAAATGCCATAGGGGCATGTAAACGCCGTTTTCTCTTGGTCTTCCGGTGCAACAACAATTTGATTGTACCCGGAATAGCCATCAAGAAAACAATAGTAATCATGTCCCGCTAGTCTTTCCAACATTTGGTCAATGAATGGCAACGGAAAATGGTCCTTTCTCGTAGCCAAATTCAATCTTCTATAATCAATGCACACTCTCCACCCAGTAACAGTTCTAGTAGGAATCAACTCATTCTTTTCATTTGTTATAACAGTTGTTCCTCCCTTTTTGGGCACCACATGCACCGGACTCACCCAAGCACTATCGGATATAGGATAAATTAGTCCCGCATCCAATAGCTTAACAACTTCTTTTCGCACTACTTCCTTCATCACCGGATTCAATCTCCTTTGTGGTTGCACAACCGGTTTGTGATCTTCTTCCATAAGTATTTTATGCATACACACCGTGGGACTTATACCTTTAAGGTCTTCAATCTTCCACCCAATTACTCCCTTGAATTTTTTAAGAACTTCAATTAACTTGCCTTCTTGCATGTCTTTCAAATTAGCGCTAATAATAGCGGGACATTTTTCTTCCGTGTCAAGAAAGACATATTTGAGATTCTCGGGAAGTTGCTTCAATTCAGATATTTTCGGCTTGTCTTTGCCTTCATCAACCGTTATAGGCTGTCGCAACTCTTCCCACCGGTGCATTCTAACTCTTTTAAAGATAGGTTGAGTTTCAAGCATAGCTACCACTTCCATATCATTATCTCCAACTTCCTTATCACCTTCAAAAATGGACATACTCAGCACCCTCTCTAAAGGTAATTTGGATACATTTTCTAAATGCTCACTAGCTTTCATTTGTTCTAACACTTGTATGTTACTACTAGTGCCCACATCATCTTTATACTTTAAAGTGTTCCTAACATCAATTTTCAACTCTTCATCATACACCTTCAACGTTAGTGTTCCACCTTCCATGTCTATCATTACTCTCCCGGTTTCTAGGAAAGGTCTTCCCAAAATCAAGGGGATTTCTTCATCTTCTGGCATTTCAAGGATCACAAAGTCAACCGGGAACACAAATTTGTCCACTCTAACCAAGACATCATGGACAACTCCATAGGGTCGCTTCACAGAATGGTCCGCGAATTGGAGAGTCATCCTAGTGTCTTGAACAACACCAATACCAACTTTTTGTAGATGGATAAAGGCATTAAACTGATGCTTGCTCCCAAGTCAATGAGAGCTCTCTTGAACGATCGGTCACCGATAGTGCAAGGAATGGTGACAGCTCCTCTATCTTTTTTCTTCACCGGAATCTTTAGTCCCTGCAAAATAGCACTACAAGTTTCAGTTAGAATAATAGGTTCAGCTCCCATAGTCCTCTTTTTAGCAATTATATCTTTCATGAACTTGGCATAAGTGGGCATTTGTTCAAGAGCTTCAAGCAATGGGATATTCAACTCCAGCTTTTTGAACAAGTCAAGAAATTTCTCAAAATTCTTCTCTTGCTGCCCTTTCTTCTTGTTTCTTGTAGGATACGAAAGTTTGACCACTGGTTTCAGTTCAACCTCTTTTTCTTTGATGACCGGTGTTGGGGTAACTTCTTTTTCGTTGCCCACCTCTTCATTTTCTTTGATTTCAAGCTCAACCTCAATCAATTGACTTTCAACTTCAGAATTTTCTTGAACCTCTTCACTAACTTTACCTCTTCGCGTTGTGACTGCATTTACTTTGTGATTATCTCTAGGATTTGTTATAGTAGCACTAGGAAGAGTCCCTGGAGTTTGTGGAATGGCAAGGTGTTGAGCAATTTGGCTCATTTTCACTTCAAGATTCTTTATAGAGGCTCCAGTGTTCTTGAAGTTACTTCTTGTTTCTTCTTGAAATTGACAATTGTGAGCTGCCATCTTTTCAATGGCAATCTCCCAATCAGCTTTTCTTGACACTGGAGGCTGATAAGGTTGTTGCTGGGGCTGATACTGTTGTTGGCCTTGAACCGGTTTTTGGATGTTCCCTTGATGATCTTTCCAAGAGAAATTTGGGTGATTTTTCCACCCCGGATTATATTTGTTGGCATAAGGATTGTTCTGCCTCAACATATTAATCTGCTCAACCTACTCTTGAGTTGCCAAACAGTGCATGGCAAAGTGAGGGCCACAACATATCTCGCATATCACCGCTTGAACGGGTTCAACCTGAGCAACTGTGTGAGTTCCCAGATTCATCTTCTTTAACCTTCTTTCAACTTTTGCGGAAATTTGATCTTCCATTTTTACAACCTGCTCTGTCAGCTTAAGATCGATTTTTCCGTCTGGTTGACTCATGGTGCGATCATATAACTCAAGGTGTTCATTGGCAACAATAGCTTCTATGATTCTTTTAATACCTGTGGCTGTTGAAAAGTTTGTTGAGCCACCTGCAGCAGTATCAATAAGTTGCTTTGTCTTGAGTCGCAACCCATTCACAAAGTTTTGAATTTGCTCTGTTGCGTCCATGTTATGAGTAGGACACGAAGTCAAACACCTTTTGAATCTTTTATAAGCATCTCCAAGTGATTCACCCTCTTTTTGTTTAAAATTGACTATATCATATCTTTTCCGGATGAACACTGAAGCAGGAAAGTATTTGTTTAGGAAAGCTGTTTCCATCTCTTGCCATGTTGTGATACTTGCTGCGGGAAGAGAATAGAACCACTCTTCAGCATCGTCAGTAAGTGTGAATGGAAACATCACCAGTCGTTTTGCCTCCTCTGAATGACCTTCGATCTTCAAAGAAGTGGTGGTAGTAAGAAATCTCTGTAGATGCTTATTTGCATCCTCATTAATTCTTCCGGAGAAAGGCTTGCTCTCTAACTGGCGGATAGTAGATGGATGCAACTGGAAGTGTGCTACATTCACCGGTTGATTAACAATCGTCATCCTATTAGGTTGAGCATTTGCCCCTCCGTAATCACCTAAGATTCTCTCTGCAGCAGGTTGATTTCCTGCCATGTCGTTGAATTCAGGGTCAGTTTCTCTGTCTGAATCAGAGTCACTGTGCTCCGAGTGAACGGAAATATAATCCTCAGTTTCCTGATACGGGACACTTGAACTAGTCTTAGCCAGACTATCAATTCTTGCCTTGCGGCGTCTCTCGTGCAAAGCTCTTTCTGGTTCTGTGTCAAAAGAAAATTTAGCTGAGGCCTGACCTCGCATAAACAGTTAGACACGAGTTAGAAAACAAAATTTCAATAACACTATAATGATATACAGAGAGAAAAGTAAAATTTTAGCCGCAGAGCAACAAAATTCCAATATATATAACACAAACAACTTAATTCTTTGGCAGTCCCCGGCAACGGCGCCAAAAACTTGATCGGAAAATAGCAAGTGTACTATTTTTTTTACCGATGTAGTAATAGAAGGGATTAACCCCAAATATCGATCTCAAGGACTGCGTACTAAAATAAGTTCTTAGTGATTAATTTCAATTGGACAAAATTCATGGTTTAAAGGTTTGAATTTAAATTATATAAACTAAAGAGAATAAAACATATACTAAAACAAATAATTTCACTAATATGAAAGTAATGCCAGGGACGGTGTATGATTCACAGTGCAATGACTCAAATGTTCCTTAATTTTAGAGATATGCTTTAGAAAGTGTCTTTCCTAAGTTTATAATGTTTTTCCAAAATTCCTTTAAAGAAAAACCTCTGGTATTCTTCATTGACCGTGATTCCTCAATGGTCAAAGAAGAATATCAAGCAATAATTCTGACATAAAAAGGTTCTCACAAAAATATCCCAATTCCTCAGTAATATTTTTCACGATAAAATTATGCAACAAGGTTAGGATGGTTGGTCAGACCAAATCCTAACCACGATCAATTATCTCATTTTCCAATAACGATAAAGCATTAAGGACGTTGCAATAAAATAAAGAAACGAAACTAAAAACATAATCCCAAATTGAAGAATTCAAAAAGTCATTACAAAAAGCAAATCAGGGACACCCCCCTGGCATTGGGGGTTTAGCCACTCATGTTCATACTGGAAATAAAAACAGAGCAAGAAAATTGAGACATTACAATTAACGTCGGATTTGTTGGATCGTCAATAGCTTCCGCCCTTGATCAATCCTTCTTCTCCCGTATTCGTTCAATCCCAAAAAATCCCCCAATCAAAAGTCCCTTCTAACAGTAATAATTGTCAAATATAAATCAGTCTTCAAAAGCACCGCGAAATGTCCGGAATACCCTTGAAGCAGCAAAACATAAGACTTCTCTCTGGCCTTCACAACACGGGCCGTGTTGTGCAACACGGGCACCCATGTTGTGCCTCTGGATCACCACAAAACCACTTCTTCACCAGCTGCCATGACACAGGCCGTGTTGTACAACACGGGCACCCGTGTCACAACCCTGACTTCTTCTTTTTCTTTGCAAGTCTTAGTCTCTTCTGGTATTCACAACACGGACCGTGTTGTACAACACTGGCACCCGTGTTGTGCCTCTGAAATCCCATTTTCTGTCGTTTTTTAGTGCTTGGATCATCTCTCGGACGCCTCGAACAACCGATTACATATTTACCTGAAACACCACAAAGAAAACGACCACATAACCCATTCCACTGATAAAAACAAAATAAAACGATGAACACTAACTTGCATGCAATAATGAGAAAACTATGACAAAACATGAACGAGATGCTACAAACAAACCAAATTAGACTCAAAAGACACTAAAAACCGGCTTGAACATTACCACTAAATATCACTGATCAAGGAGCCTGAGCTTGGGCTCGAATTTGAACTTGAGCTTGAGCTGGTTGAGCTTGACCTTGAACTTGAGTTTGAGCAGGTTGAGCTTTGACAACAGGACCAACTGCAGCTACGTATGGTTGAACATATCGTTGTTACGGGCGATAAGACCTCCTCTCAGTTGAAACAGAATAAGCATCACCATCTTTTCTCTTGTGAAAATTCCCAAAAGACTTTCTTGCAGCATTGGGAGATTCATAATCGGTAATCTTACCTTTCTTAATACCTTCCTCTAGTCTTTCTCCAATAGTGACTAGATCAGAAAAACCAGATGAAACACTTCCGACCATTTTCTCCCAAAAGAACGGTTGAAGAGTGTCCATGAACAAACCAGTTAATTCCTTTTCGGGCAAAGGTGGTTCCACTTGAGCAGCTAGCTCTTTCCAACGCTGAGCATACTCTTTGAACGATTCTTTCTCTTTCTGTGACATGTTTTGAAGTTGACGACGGTCAGACCCCATGTCCAGATTGTACTTATACTGTCTTACAAAAGCATCAGAGAAATCTTTCCAGCTTCGAATGTGACTCTTCAAGTCCCACATACCATTTCATGGAAGCACCACTCAAACTATCTTGAAAACAGTGAATAAGCAGCTTGTCGTCCTTGGCATGTGCAGCCATTTTGCGACAATACATCAGCAGATGAATCTTTGGACAAGTATGACCATTGTATTTCTCGAATACAGGAACCTTGAACTTATCAGGAAGAACCAAGTCGGAAACCAAACACATGTCTATTGCAGCAGAACCAAAGACATTTTTTCCTTCAAGACCTCTTACCCTCTTCTCTAGAGTCAAACATTGCTCTCTAACTTCATCCATATATCCAGGTTCACCCTGACTTTCAGCTTGTGGACCAGCAGCTTGATACAAGAAAGGAGAATTCTGATAAGTAGTCTGAGCAGTAGTATGCACAACAGGTTGAGGTTCAACAAAAGTCGGAGCTGAAAAGACTGGCACAACAGATGGACCACCCACTTGAGCAGTTGCAGAAACTGGCACATAATCCGGAGGTAACCCATATTCTGGCCAAGTAGAAACCGGTTGCTAAACAACAGGAGGATCAACAACAGCAGTAAAAACTTCAGAGATAACAGTCCTTTGAGGTGGTTCACCTCTAGCAATCAGAACTTGCATCATTTCAGTGAGCCTGGTCATACCGGCCTTCAACTCATCAATCTCCATCCAGACTTCCATGTTATGCTGTTCTTGGTGTTCCATTCTCAATCTGATAGCTCTCAATCTATTAGTAGCTCTAGTACCGTATCTGTGATGAGGAGTCAGCTTGACGGATCAACAAACAACTGAAGAAAGAAACAACCGGGATGAGTTCCCACACAACTCGGATGAACGCAAGAATATGCGAGGATGCAATGCTATGCAATATTCACTTCCATCTTTCAGAAAAACAACTCGATTATTGCAAACATGGTCAACATCGAGAATACTGTCATGAAAAATCTTGACAAAAAGGAATATTTTCTTTTCCCAATATTTGCAATGATCGGAATTATTTTCCTTGAAAAATGGTTGTGAAGATGATCATGATGAATATGTAGATGCAACAACCACAAACAAGATCACGCAAAGCACACAGGTTCAAAAGTTCGGATCACGAGCATGGAGTCAAGGGATAAGAACCAACAACCCACAAAGGCATGTACTAAGGTTTGTCTTCATTGTACCTGCAAAAAACCAAAGGGTGCTAACAGAGGTTCCCGGAGTTAACAGCCATCTTTAGAATATCATCGGTACGTTGGATTACTCCCCAACCGATAACACTCTTAAAATAGACCTCGTCCGGATGTAGTATCGCGTGATAACCACCTTAAGTTTACACTCAGATAGTTTTCGCACTACGTTCCTAAATTGGCTTAGATTGGTTAAGGGTTCTACGGTCCTCAGTATGATCGGCTCAAGGTCGGAAAATAATGCCACGTATGATTACTCGTCATGACATTGATAATCCAAGAGAGCCTAACCGAGTGGAGATTATCAAATTGATATCGCTTTGGACTACTCCATTGCGTATCGCTTCGAATATCGCCGTCCTATCATAAGTTCCACTCAGATCCGGGTTAGAATCTATCTCACACAGGATCACCAAAACCGAAACAGAACAACCAAGTAACAAACAAAACAAACTAATGCTGTAAATAAATCAAAGTAGGCCGAATCCACTTAGAGATTGACTCCCCAGCAGAGTCGCCACTTTTCTGTAGCGGTAAAATCATGAGTGTAAGCTATTGATTAACTTAACTCAAGGTAAACAGAGTCGCCACCGCGCTTTTATTTTGTTCCAAATGGAAAAGGTAAAAAGAACGAATAAAACCTAATGAATCTTAAAGCAAAATCTAAAAGAATCAAACAGAGAATGGGTAAGGGGATAGGTTACAAATTGGGAAGGTTTTACGCACCCAAAATGTCTGTGGTACTCCACGAGAGCCCTTTGAAATATTTACTGCTTTTTTGGTTTGAAATGGTTTGCTTGAAAAAAGATTGAAGGGATGAGAAGAAGAATGTTTTTTAAGATTTTTGTGTTTGAAGAGACGAACGTCTCATGCCTACGTACCCACAAAGTGCAATGCGAGATCAAAACCTCGTAGTTCGTGGTACAAATTGCGAAAAGAAACAATGAGTTGAATTGTTTTTAAAATGTAAAGATAAGTCGTCATTCCTTAGCGAATAATTCCGCTAGAAAAAATGAATCATATCTAAACATAAAAAGGATTAAAATAAACGTGCACAAGGGCACAAAAACAATTGAATGAGTTTGAATGTTTTTTTTAAAGTTTTTTTAAGAAGAAAGTTTCGATATGCTTATGTGGTTTAGCATTTATTAAGAAATGAAGTGAAAAAGTAAAATCACTTGACCTAAATCAAGGTTTGATTACGAAAATGTTTGAAGTTTGAAAACGAAGAAAGTTTTGAAAATAGGAAGGAGATTTGAAAATTTAAGAAGTGGGAGGAGATGAAGGGACTATCCTAAAACTTAAATGTAAAAGTTAAAGGAAGAACGATCAAACCGCATGGTGAACATTCTTTGAAACAATCGGATTTCCATCTTCATAACCAAGTGAACTCAATCGGAGCCAAAGTCTTCAATCCATAACAACTCAAGCAAAGGGATAGATCCTAAAATCTAAGTCCAAATCCAAGTCCAATGCTAAGGATAGTAACCATAGTCCGAAATTAAAAGTCACAAGTCTTTTAGGTGTTCAATCCTTTATTAATGTTTTTGTGTCCAAATGGACAAAAGAAAAATCACAAGCAACAATATAAACATAATCAATATGATGAATGATATAGAAACATAATAAGAGAGATAAGGAGCGAGAGATTGAAATAAAGAGGATAAGGTGCGAGAAATGGTTAGTATATTAATAGTATTATAATATTTACATAGAAATGGTATGATGAACTTAATCAAACACAACCACAAAAAGATAACAAAAAAAATCGAGGCAACCGGATCCAAGTGGATCTTATTCCGAATTCGGGACAAGTTTAGGTCTATGTTAAGCAGTCGCCGAGTAATTTACGGAGTAATTACCCTACAAATGAGGCCGGCCACCACGAATTAAGGTGGAAAATATTTGTGCTAATACATGTTAGAGAAATGATATTATGAACCATTCCTCGAAAACATGTCGCACGAAAAGAAAAGGTAACGGTCTAATCTTAATCGAGATTTCACATTGTATTATCGAAGGCAACCTATCACGATCCCAAAGTATGGAGAATGATCCAAATGATCATTCATCCATAGATTTGAAATAATGAAGATTAAACATCTTCGAAAACCAATAATCGCGAATCGGAGATCTCATCGACAAAAAAAAAAATGAGATAAAATAAAATGGATCTAAAATAGAATCCATAAAAAACAATTAGAATTAAAAACTAAAACATCATAAAGAAAATCCAAATGAAATTCACGAAAAATATTTTTTCATAAAATATTTTCACCATAATCCTTTTAAAAAAACTCTTTCAAAAATCAAGACTAAAAAAGAGTTATAGAAACAAATAAGAAAGAGAAGTAATAATTAAATTAAAAAAAAAAGAAATAAAAGCCTTCCAAAGGGGAGTGGCACAGGTTTTGGAGGTAGATATAGAAATCAAATCCAACAATAAGCCATAGGCCCAAACAAAAATTCATTAAACCAAATAATAAAACAATTTATTAAAGAAACTTAAAAAGGACAAAGCTCTTCTTCTTCTACTGCGTGAAAATAGGGGAGCCTCACGGCATACCTTCAACTTCCGAAAACAAAACTCGCCAAAAAAATGCCTTTGTCTCCTCTCTCAATCAACTCGCATCATCCTTTTCTTTCTCTAAAATCATCACCGGCCGAAAATTGCAAGGAAATGACGCCGGCAACGAGAGGAACGAACTCGCGTCATCACTTCTCCTTAATCGCAAATAACTATGCTTCCTTCTTCTTTTCTCCGATCCGATTTGTGTTGAGTTGTTATTGTTGATGTCGAGATCTTCACGACTTGGGGAAATGAAAGGCTAAGAGTTTGAAGGTTGGATTGAATTTTGATTTGAGGAAGAGAGATTGAATGAAGGTGAAAATTTGAAGGTTAGTTTTGAAGCTTTGTTTTCCAATTTGGCAGAATTTTGAGGGGCTAATTTAAGCTTGTTGAAATTGGAAGGGGGAAGCTTAATTTATAGGAGAAGGAGCTGAGAATTTGAACTGAGTTGGTGATGCCGTTTTGTTATTGATTTTCTACGTTTCAGGAAAGGTGAGGAAAGCGTGATTGCATCCTGTGTTTTTCTTTGCTATTTGCGTTTCATGCCTTTTCTATCTGTGTTTTGACTGCTGTTGCGTTGTGTTCATGAGGTGCCTGCGTTTTGTTTTTGTTTTTTGGCTCAGGCTGTGCGTGCAACTGATGTTGATGTGTGGCTTATACTTGAACTGACAAAGCTGAGGAAGGCTTGAAAGCTGTTGTGAATTCACGTTGCTTTTTGGCTGGGTGTTAGCGTGAAATTGCCGTGAGGAAGTGGCTTGTTGGCTAGTGATGTAGGTTGTTATGAAGCCTTGCTGTTTGGCTGGGACTTGGGATGCAGAAGCTTTGTGTTGTACGGCGTGATGTGTGATCTGAGGGAGTGAGAAGTGAAGCTGCGGCGTGTCGTGTGAGCTGCCGTGTTGTGAAAACTTGTTGGCTTGCAGCTTGGGAAACTGAAGTCTTGTGCGGCTGAATATTTGGAAAATTGGAGTGGGCCAGCTGATGACGTGAGGGCTGTGGCTTGTGGGTGTTGACTGAGTTTCGTAAATGAGGCTTGGAAGTAGCTGAAGTCATGTGTTTTTGTTGTTGTGTGAGTCACTAATGACTTGTGGGGCTTTTTTTATTTCATTATTTTGCACAAGAATGAATATAGGCCTTATTATAAAATAAAATAAGATGAACTAATGGTGTATTTTCATTGTGGTATTAATAAAAGGACATGGATTAAAAAAAATATAAAATGATAAAAATAAGTAGAAATAAGATGGAAGCTAATTGAACTAAAAAAAATGTATGAATTGGATAATCGAGAAAAAAATGGTAATTTGGATAATTGAATAAAATGGATAACAAAAAAATGAATATTTGAATTTAATTGGATAAAAGTGAATAAAAGGGGAATTGAAAATGGATAGAAAAATAATGGAAATCGAAATATAAAAATGGGATGAAATAATCGGGAATCGAAAATAGTTAATGAATTAAATTTGGGAGAAAGAATTGAATTTGGAATAATGGAAATGATTATTGAAAAGGGAATACGGGTGAATAAATGGTTTAATCGAAAAAATGAATAATGGATATGAAAACTTGATTTTAGCCCACAACAAATTTCTGATTTTTCACAAGCCACTTGATGAACACAGTCAACCTTAAACCACTGCCTAAATCGCAACTTTGTCACCTAAGCCACAACCATCGTCTGAAATTTGCCTCGATTATCTGAATCCAGGCTGAGGAAAATAAATCCTCAAGTGAACTGCTGATAAACTGGTGAACTTGAAAATTCAAACCAAACTTCGCACAAAACGCTGTCTGATAACTGATGACTTTCACACACAACACGCATTGCCTGAGAAATAAACCATTGGCACCAATAACTCGCAGTTGAAACAATCTTTTGATAGTTTGACCAATATTAGGTCAAACGTCCATCTGAATCGAATTGTGACTGAACAAACGCCTCTGAATTGGAATCACAGCCCTGCTTTGGAATTCCTGCAACACAGAGAAAAAGAAGAGGCAAACTGCAACATATTTTTTTTGTATTTTGGTTAGAGGTTAGTAAATATAAACAAATAAAGCAAGTAAAAACATGGTGATCCCCTGCGAAGCATAGACCTGCACCTGAAAAAGGATAAACGAACCAGTGCGTGATCTTGTTTGTATGCAAATGCAGATGAGATGCGAAAAATCTTAGGGTCAAAAATTAGGGTATGACAGTATCGACATCTGGTTGAATCACCACAATGGTCGAAAATTGATAATGATTATCCCGAATTTGGAAAAGAAGCAAGGAACCTTCTCTTTGCATTATCTACTGATGGAATGAATCCACATGATCTTCAAAGTATCTCACATACCACATGGCCTATGATTCTTATTATTTATAACCTACCTCCATGGCTATGTATGAAGCATAAGTACATGATGTTATCTATGTTAATTTGGGCCTAAACAATAAGGGAATGACATAGAAGTATACGAGAAAGAAAGTTTATGATGGATATACAAAAGAAAGTTTCAATTTGAGAGAGTTGTTGTTTGGCACGATTAATGATTTTCCAGCATACGGGAATCTATCTGGGTATAACATTAAAGGTCAACGTGTGTGTCTTGTTTGTGTAGATGGAACTGATACGACGTTATTGGAACTTTGTCAGAAGAATATGTTTCTCGGTCATCGTATATTCTTAAATTTTAAACATCACTATCGTGGGTGGAGAAAAGCATTCAATGGAGACACCAAACATCGTAAAGCTTCACCTGCATTGTCAATTGACCAAGGTTTTGAAAAGGTGAAAGATATGCGTACTGAGTTTGGCAAGCCTTTTGCATATAAGGTTGTCAAAGGTGGGTGGAAGAAGAGTTCAATATTTTTTGAATTTCCATATTGGAAGTCTTTGTACATGAGACATTTTCTCGATGTTATGCATATTGAAAAATATGTATTTGAAAGTGTTATTGGTACGTTACGCAAAATAAAAGGAAAGTCTAAGGATGGCCTTACAACAAGAGTGGACTTGTTAAAAATGGGAATAAGAACTGAATTAACAACCGTGAAGAAAGGAAGATGAACATATCTACCATATGTTGCTTTTACTCTATCTAGAAAGGAGAAAAAAATATTGTGTAAGTTTCTGAGTGAAGTTAAATTTCCAGAAGGATACTCTTCAGATATTAGAAGACTTGTGTCTATGAAAGACCTCTAGTTGAAGAGTTTAAAGACACTTGATTGCCATGTTATAATGAAACATTTTCTACCAATAGGTATACGTTCTATTTTTCCAGAAAAAGTAAGAAGCGCCATAACTAAATTGTGTTTTTCCTTTAGGTCAATTTGTAGTAAGGTGATCAATCTTGAGATCTTACCAACACTATAAAAAGAGATAGTTATTACCTTGTGTGAGCTTGAAATGTATCTTCCTCCCTCTTGTTTTGACATAATGGTACATCTAGTTGTTCATCTTATGAAAGAGACACAGTTGTGTGGACCAGCTTATATCAGATGGATGTACCTTGCTGAACGTTATATGAAAATATTAAAATGGTATGTGAAAAACCAAAGTCGACCAGAGGGTTGTATTATTGAATGATACATTGTTGAAGAAGCGGTTGAGTTTTGTACTAAATATTTGTCCAATGTTCAATCGATTGGACTCCCCAAAGCTCATATTTTCGAAATAAAGGAAGGTAAAAAATTAATTGGAAATAAAATTATGACAGTATCAAAGGATGAACGGGATCAAGTGCATTTGTATGTTCTGCACAATGATAATGAGGTTGAGCCATATATTGAAATGCACAAGGATGTACTCTGAAGGTTAAATCAGAACATAAATGAAAATTGGATAGTACAAGAGCACAATCAAAGTTTTATACAATGGTTATAGGATCATATTTATTCGAAGCACTCTTCAGATCACGCTTCAGTAACATAAAGGTTGAGATGTTTGGCATATGGTCTAAGTTTTCATGTGTTTTCTTATAGCTCATATGCAATTAATGAATACACATTTTATACCAAAGAACAAGATGATAAAATTACTATGCGGAATAGTGGTGTCACCGTGCTAGCTGAAGTAATGCATATATCAAGTATGAAGGACTTAAACCCCAATTATGCAAATATGTCATATTTTGGAGTTATTGAGCACATTTGGGTGTTTGATTACGAGAAGTTTCAGATTCCTATCTTTGGTTGCAAGTGGGTAAATAGTAGTGGCATACGAATGGATAAATCAGGATTTTTGCAAGTGGATCTTAATAGGATGGGGTACAAAGATGAGCCTTTTTATTCTAGCATCTCAAGCTAAACAAGTGTTCTATGTCACTGACCCGACGAGTACGAAATGGCCTATAATGCTTTTATCTAACAAAGTGGTTGATGATAGTGGTGTAGATAAATGTGATATTGATGTTGAGAATGAGTCATACATTAGATGGAATAAGTTGTATAATAGAAATGATCAAGATGATGATCTTATAGCGGATGATTCATATATCATAAATGATCATAACAAGGGAATTTGGATCAATTCATCCATCCGCATTGCTAAGAAATAAGTAATTCATATTCCCACCCAGAAAATAAAGAGATGTTGGTGAAAGAGGTAATATAATAAAATATTATATATTATATCATTTTCAATAAATTTATATGCTCTTCTTTATTTTTCATTTTATATATCATTTGGTATCATAATTTATAGCTTAGACAAGTACTTTCATCATAATTTATATTTGATATCATTGTTTTATTTATTACAGGTTAGATGGCTACTAACAAGAATCACCCACATGATGATTATTTTATTCATGATGGAGGTAAAAAGCTATCAAATACGGAAGAGGAAATTAAAAGAGGAATAACAGTTACGAAGAAAGTGATTCGTGATAGAGATTGAGGCATCATATTAGATGTGCATTGGAGCCTGCAAGGCCAGCTTATTGAGCCTAACGGTTATATATTGACAAGTTTCATTGGTGCACTTGTAAGGAATGAGGTTCCAATTACTTGTGATGATTGGAGAAATAAACAATTGAACGAAGCTAAAGAAAAAATTTGGACTGAGATAAAGGTATCATAATTATGTCTTTAATTATGCCAACTAATTATGTTTTTTAAATTACTTGTACTAACGCACAATGTGTATGTTTTTCTTAGAGGTGTTTCAACATTAATGATGATAGAAGACCTTTTTGTCTCAAATTGGTCGGAAAACTACTAAGAGGGTTTAGAACATTTTTATCAACCAAGTTTCTTAGGGATGCAGAAGGTAATTTTGTTGATGCATAGCTTCCATCTAAATATGGAACTTTGATTTCACAAAAAGAATGGGGCACATTTAAATCCAAACAAAAAACCCCAAAATTTAAAAGTGTAAGTGAAACAAATCGGGAGCATCAAGTCCCACGTATCCATACAAAAAGGACGTGTAGGATATGGACACTTAGAACAATCTATGGTAAGTATCTATAAATTGCAATGATATACTTGTTCATCATGAGTTATATTTGATCATATTATTTGTATTAATGTGTAGTTACAAAAGGAGAATAGTTCTGAAAAATCTCTTCCGGCACATGTTTTGTGAAAGGAAGACCGTGTGGGTAAGTCTAGAGTTGTTAAAGAAGATGTTCAACAAGTATTTGAGAAATGTGTAAGTATAACATTATTTATTTAATTAAATCAAAACTTTATTAACAAATATTTAACAAATATTCGATATTCATTTGATTTTCAGGAGGCTCTATCTCAGTCTTTATCTCTAGATGATTCCAGGAGCATACTTAGTCGGGCATTAGATATCAGTGAGTATTCTGGTCGGGTGAGGGGTAAGGGATTTGGGATCACTCCGACATCCTTGAATATTAAAAAACAAAAGGCTCCTAGATATAAAGAGCTATATAAAACATTGGAAACACTGCAAGCTGAAGTTCATGAATTAAGAAAGGAAAAAGATAGAGATAGTGCTACAGGTTTTAAAGATGCTTCGGACAAAGATATTATATGTAACACGCCAAAGTCGATTTTAATTATGTTGATGTGTTTTCTTGTGAATTTTGATGTTTATGAGGTTATTTGATATTTTGTGAAGTTTGGGGTAGCTTAATATTTTAATAATAATTAGAATAATTAAGTATATGGGGTTTAGTGGATTATTTGAGAGTTAATAAAATAAAATAAAAGGAATTAGAGGATGAGGGCATTATGGTCTTTTGGTTGAGGATAAGTGAGGATTTATGGGGAAAGACTAAAAGAGTTCCTAAGGGCAAGAGTGTCAAAAGGGGGGAAAGTTGAAAAGAACAGTCATTTTGACGATCGCACAATTGGGACAGAGCTCTGGAGAATAGGGAAGAAGCTAGGCCTTGAAGGATTGAGAGATTTGCACAGAGGTTATCGAAAAGCTTACGGAATTGAGGTATGGGGAGTATTTTACTTTCGATAATATAATGTGGGAATGGGATTGGGGGTTTTGGGTTGTGGTTTAGGGTTGTGATATTCTGAATTTTGTGTTGATTATGATGATTTTGTGATGAATTAGAGGAATATGATGATGTATATGATGTAGATGATGTTGTTAGGATCATTATTGACGTTAAAAAGGTTTTCTGGTGTAATGTTACTGAATTTGGGGTTTTGAGTGGATTTTATCGCAGAATGGAGAAGGATGAAATCGCAGAAAAATTCTGCTGAATCGTGAAGCTCGCTTAGCAAGCTACAACTTGCTTAGCGAAAAGAGTCAGGGAAGTTGGCGCTTAGGGAGTGTGGTGTCTCGCTTAGAAAGCCTTGGAAATATTGGAAAAATGTTTTATTTTTAAAAACTGTTTTTTGGTAGTATGTTATAGGTTGCTAGAGTGATGTGAAACTGTCAAATGATGCGCCTGGAAGTCTATATGAGTAGAGTTAATATTTAATTGACGAATTATGATTTATTTGATGTTCTTTGAGTTAGGATGTATGATTTTATGATGTAGAGATATTAGGTAAGATGAGAGTGTTATATGATGTCTTATGAGTATGTATTTGATGTTATGATTGAGTGTTGAGGAAGATATATGTATATTATGTCTTGCATTCATGGCATTGCTTTTATGAGGGGACTTTGGTCCATTGGTAGATTCAATCCCATTGTGTGGAATGAAGTGATATGATGTTTATGATATGCTCCCTTGGGGAGGGTTGATGGCCCAGTGTCCATCACATGAGGATGTTTCAGTACCACATACATTAGTAAGAGGTCGCATTTCATTCTAAATTACATAGCATGAATGCATGGGTGTTTTGTGTAATGATGAGAAATGATTGATTATGTGTATTAAATGAGTATGGAGAATATTTATATGATGTTATGATAGTGATGATGCCATGTATAAATGAGCTGTAATTGATTTATTGTTGAAGTTTAGTTTAAATTCTTGTTTCTATATTATATTATGGAATGTGAATTTACTCCCCCTGCCAGCCTTCTGGTGATGGTCTATTATTCCATCCTGCAGATAATCAAGGTTAGCGCGGTGCGTGCTTAGCTCGGAGATAGTGATTCGTCGAGTTAGTTAGAAGTGGAGTCCTGCTCTGTGTCCAGTAACATCAGGATGAGTCTTATTTTGAGCGTTTATGTTTTATTTGAATTAAGATGCTGAATTTTGTTTTAAAATATTTTGATACACGATGTTTGAGATGATTATCGGATTTTGTTTAACTAAAGATGATTTCTTCGACTTAATTGTTTTTCCGCTGCATAATTAAGAAGAAAAGGTTTATGAATTGTCGTACCTCGAAAAAATACGGTCCTAAAACAATAACAGAGTCGCCACCTAATTCTATTTATTCTAACTAAAGAAAAGGGAGATATAGACACAACCTAAATAGGACAAGAAATGGTCAATGAAACCACTAATCTAAGTTCGGGAGTTAGTTACACAAAGGGAAGGTGTTAAGCACCCCTCACGTCCGTTGTACTCAACGGGAACCTCTTAGTCTAACTTGCGCTTAAATGTTAACTTGTATTATTTCCTTATTTTAATGAATAAGAATTGCTTTAAGGGATTATTAATTATTATTTGTTATGGGGAAAGATTAAGTTTTTTATTATTGTGCTCGCGAAGGATTAAAATCCCCGTGCCTACGTATTCCCTTGTGCAATGGGAAAGTCAGAGCTTCGTAGTTCGTGCGACTACGGTTTGTGTTTTTTTAATTGAACGATCGTTTAAAAATGCATTCTACTGCTAAGCGTTGGCTTATACTCGCGGTAGAGGCTGAAGTGCTAGCTTGTTTGCGAAATAGAATGATTTAAACAATATTCTTTTAAAGAAAAGGGTTTGATCTTGTTAAAGTGTTTTAAAATAAAAGGCAAATGGACCACAACTCGAGGGCTAGCCTCGAGAGTGATTGCATTCAAGGACTCGTGGAGTGCTGGACTCCAGAGTTCAGTTATTCGTTGATTGATTTTAAAGTGATTTGCATTTGTTGGTAAGTTTTAAGTCGTATTATTTTATTGTGAAAGGGCAAATGAATTATAAATCAAGGGCTAGCCCCAACAGTAATTCAATTCAAAATCCCGAGGAATGCTAGATTCTTGAGTTTAGTTCTTTCACGATTTTAATTAGAGGTTTACATTTTGAAAACGGAAGAGCGAATGAATTACAAATCGAAGGCTAGCACCAACAGTAATTCAATTCAAAAACCCGAGGAATGCTAGATTCCTGAGTTTAGTTCTTACGTTAATTAATTAAGTGCATTAAGACGTTTTGTTTGAAAAATTTGGATGAATAGGGTTTAAATTTTTTAGAAATGAAGGTGTAAATGAAACACAACTCGAAGGCTAGCCTCAAGAGTGGTTCATTAAAGAACCCACGGAATGCTGGATTCCGAAGTTTAGTTCCTCGTTAACTTAATTAAGACGCGTAAAAGATTGTGCAGATGGTGATCACTTAGTGACCGACTTACGCGTGTGTGATATTTACACGAATGTTTTTATTTAGCAATGGACTAAGACTTAGTTATATTTTTTTTAAACGATCATTCTTAGTGTTCGCTTATTTTTTTTTGACAAATTATGGTAGTTATATGAGAATAAATCGCACAAGTTCAAATGTATTATTAACATACCACAAAGTAATGAGCGACGACTAACACACATTAGAGGAAGAATAAATCATACACACAAACAGGGAAAGAATAACCAAGTAAGAGTATCAATCTAAATTTGAATAAAAAAAATTAAAAAAATGAGCACACAAACCCTAAACTATGTATCTAAAAAACTAACTCTTTTATCATTATTATTATTTTTTATAAAATGAATAATAATAAAAGAATTGATAATAAAGATAATGTTAAGATTTAAAACTAAACTTAGCATAAACTCAATATAATGAAAAACAACTGGACAAAAGCAACAAAACGTGGGTCCAAAATCGGTGATAAATCCAAGCAAAAAAACAACAATCCTTGGCCTAAATGGGCTCCGGGTCATATCAATCGGTACCCTCCCTGCAGCCCAAATCAACGTCAAACACACTTATACGCTGTTCAAGTCTAGAGATTCTTAGTATAACGTAATAGGGGCTTGTGACATTGATGACAATCATGGATATGTGTGAAAAAATAAATACACGCCATCCCCTTTACATTGACCAAAGCAGAAAAATAAATGAAATTTAATGGGAATACATGAAGGCATATGTGGGGTAATGAAACGTTTTCAGAAAAAAAAACTAACATTAACGTATTATAAAAGGAAAGAAAAAAAAACTAAGTAATTTAAACACTTCACAGTCAGAAGAAATAAACCTAACAGTCTTTCTCCCTCTCTCACGACAACATCAACTTCTTCTCTTTCACTCTTGTTCATAAAAAAAGAAAGAAAGAAAAAACGAAACCCTAAATGTCCTTAACCTAAACATGGTACCAACATCTTCATGCTTAATCCAAGAGTTCATCGCATCTCACATTTCAAGATTCGTTGCTACAAATCTACTCAAGCTATCAACAACAACAAATTGCAATAACGGTAAAAGAAGATCCACCAATTACACCAATATTTGATAATAATGAAGGCGGCGCATAAAAGCTGTGAAACAAAATTTAACGATCGTCAGCTTTGAGGATGGGAAATCAGGTATTCTGCTCGCTCGAATCCGCTTCTTCTTTGTTGATTTTGCTGTGATCCTTGAACTGGGGTGTTGTGGTTGCTTTTCGCCGCTAATTTATTTTTCCCTTTTCCCTTTATGTATTCTAAAATTTGGTTTTTTGAGGTTTGGTTGCCTTTGATGAAAAGTTGTTTTTAGGTTTTTTTCTTGCTCTCTCGGATGCGGCTCTTGCTTGAGGTTGTCGCTCCCAGGAAAAGACACTAGGTCCCAAGGTGCAGACGCGGACGGTCGGCGAAAGAGAAAATGAAAATGAATTGAATAGAGTTTCCAGCTAGGCCTTTTTATCCCGAAGGAAAGGTAATGCTGCATAAACCTGGGAAAGATAGATCAGACAGTTGCGAACCAGAGAAACTGAGAAAGGGAGTTGGTTACAACCTGGGAAGGTATTAGCACCCAGATTGTCCGTCGTAATCGACGAGATCCAAGCTTAAGAGATTGTGTTTAAAGGGGTAAGTGTATGTGCTATCTGTGTGCAAAAAGTTAAGAAAAGAAATATACAGGTGTCAGTGCAAAAGGTGAATTGCTCAGGAACTGAGGCTTAGAAAGAATGCTGCAAGAAGGGGAAGACACAGAAAAGTTTGTTCGATAACTGTTAAGTTATGCCTACGTATCCTCTCGTGCAATGAGGAAGTCAGAACACCATAGTTCGACTCAAAGAGACTGAAAAAGGATTGACTTGTGAACTGCTTGCTAGTCTATGCTCAAGTGTATGACTCATCTGGCTCGAGTGCTAAATGTCTTGCATTAGACGAAAGAAGCAAGTTCTCATTTATGAATGAGTGTGATGAGAAAAGAATCCCGAAGGAGACGATTGTTGTTTGTTTTTTGTGTTTTCAGTTTTGTTATTGTTTTTGGTGTTTTGCATAAGTTAATGAGCTTAAGCCTAAATCAAGGGTTTGCAAACTCATTATATCCTCCCTGATTTGGGATATTGAGCATACTTAAGTATGAGATAAGCATCTCAACTTAACTACCATGATGATGTAGGATTAAGATCATTAACCTACTTGTGATTATTTAGATTTTTTTGGGTTTTTGTTCAGTGTTAAGTAATGAGTTTAATCTCTAATCACAGATTAGTGAACTCATTACACCATCCTAATAGAAGGATAATAGATGAGAACACTTAAGCTGAGGAAGATACCTCAACTTAATCCATGGTTAGGGATTAAATTCATTATATAACAAGCCTTTATTAAGTGGATTTTAATTAAGGGATGAGATTAAGAAGTGGATTTTAAGTGTGTAAGAAAACTTGAGGGGGACTTGTCCATTAAACACTAGGGTTAGTCCCTCTTAACCAGAAGGAAGAGATAGAACCCTAATGTAAGGCCCAAGTTACAAGATAAAGTCTTGGTGATTATTAATGTGATTTTATTAAGAGGTGTAAACAAATTAAAGGTTTAACACTTAGGATTAAAGTTATACACTCCATCCTAAAAGAAGGATGCGGGCATAACCCTAATTCCAAAGTCCTAAAACTTTAAGAGTTTAGTCTCTAATTATTGAGATGAGAAAAGAGACTCAAGGAGACTCAAAGGTAAAAGTATAAGGGGGACTATACACAACCCTAAAAGTTATCATGCTTGGATATCCTATGGTTTATTAGGCTTAAGAGGAAAGATCTCCAAGGCCACCAATGGAAGAAGCAGATGAAAAGAGAAGGAGAAAGAAGAACAAGTTACTTACTTCCTGAAGAAGATAAGAAATTTGGAAGAAAGAAAGTAAGAAAGATGTAAAATAATTGAATTATATTCACTTAAAAAGCATGAAAATATACATATGAATTATGAGAAGAGATGGGAGGTGAAGGCAAATCCACCTCCCAAATAACTTACCAAAAGATCTTAAAAGTGTTAGTATGAATGCATAAGACATAAAGCATAAAGAAATGAATTGAAATGAGATGTAAAGACCAAAGTCAGAAGTGAAAATGTAAAGTAAAATGCATATGAGATGATGAAAAGCCATGTAAGATGCACATGAATGATCATACAAAGATGAGATGCAAAGGAAGCATGCTTAGAAGCTTGAAAACACATGGATGTTTATGAAATGATATGAATGCAAAGCATAGAAAATGAATGAAGAGATGATCAAGAAATGTTCAAGCATGTCTTAAGATGTCTAAGATGTCATACAAATGCTTGAAATATCATGGCACGTTCACATGATGATGATATGAAAAGATGAATGCAAATGAACATGAGAAATTAGGGTTTTATGAATGTAGGAGATGCAAATGACCAAAACAGAAGCATGCATCATGATAAAAAATGGAAATCAAGCTCAATCAAACCCTAATCCCATATAAGATCACACCCCAAAGGATAAAGTCAGAAGCTAATCCTATTGAAAGTTATGAATTTTCTAAGTTTGCAAGGGTTTTTGGGTGATTCTTAAAGGAAAATGCAAATCAAATTGAAAATGCAAGATAAATTCATGAGAAAAATAACCTATAAACTACATGCAATATGTGAAACAATGCAAAAAGAATCAAGTTCAAACTCATCATGGTTAGGCAGAAATGAATTTTTCAAGTTAGGGTTTGAAAAATGTGGTTGCTAAGAACCTTATTCAAAGAAAATTGTGACATTATGATAAAACCTAAAAATAAATTTATATGATGAGTTTGAAAATGTTTCTAAATGTATTGGAATGGATCATGAATTTTTTGGTGATGTTTAGAAACCTAAATGTATTTTTAATTAATTAAAATCCTTTAATTAATTAAAAATAACATTTAAATATTTTAAAAATAATTTTTTAATGCAAAAATTAAAATAAAAATCATTTTTGGGTTGAGAAAAATATTTGGATCAGAAATGCAAAAGATTATATATTTTTTATGTTTTTAACTATTTTAAATAAAATATGCAAAAGAAATGAACAAAAATGAAATAAAAATAAAATAAATGGAAAGTAAACGTATCCAAGGGTCAGGATTCAAATGAAAATGGAGGGAGTTGACTGGCGCGCATTTGTGTGGCTGAGATTCAGTCTGACATAATTTAAATTAATCCTAATTAATTAAACTAAATAAAAAGATTAAGATTTTAATGGAGCATCTGGGTCCTTCATCCACGCGCGAAACTCACATCCTACGGCCCACATTTAAACTGGGATCTAAACCCTAATTAGAGCCCTAATGACTCTCAGGTGGCCGGAGAAGACCTCCGGTCATCTTCTCCGGCCAGACCCCTCCCCTGAATCTCTCAAAACACCACAAAAACTCACCAAAAGCTCCAGAATCAATCTTTAAACATCAATAAACTCAAATCCAGCAACTAAAACAATTTATCATGCACATACAAAGAGAATCGAAGAAGAACAAAATCTAGGTCAAACTTTCAGAGATACGGTTCATGCTTGTTTCTTCATCATTTTCAAAACCAACAAATGCAGTGTGATCATGAGAGCACGGGGAACATTTCTAGAACATGAAATAAAGCTTCTGGAAAAAAAGTTCTAAGGAGCTACCTGAGATGAAGCTTTCACTCCCTGAGCTTTCTGGCCTCTTTCTTGGTTCAATCCACCTCCAATGAACCCCCTGATGATGTTGCAATGCTTAGAACAAGTTTGTGTGGCTTGGTTTGAGAGGTACAACTCCTCTGCACCAGGAATCATGTTTTGGTTTGGTTGTGTTTTAGGGCTTTTCAGAGGGTGTGTTGTGTTCTATGGACCATTTGAAGATGATTGGTGAAGTTTGTTTTGAGGTTTGATGGCTGGTTTTTGAGAATCGAAGAAGGGAAGCTTTTTGGAAATTTTGTGAATGCCGAGTTCTTGGAGGTTTCAAGCTTGCTTCTCTTGTGAAATGAGCTCCATAATGTTTGTATGTAATGTCTTGATTGGTCAAAGAGTGGTTAGTGGCATGGTTTTATTGGTATGGGCAAGTTGCAAAAAAAGTCAACAACTTTGTACCCCAAGCACGGGCCATGGCAGAGTTGGCTTCAAGGGATGTCTGGCCTCAGCTTGCATCAAGGAGGGCCATAGAATTGGTTTTATGCTGCAGGCACAAGTGGAGGGAAGGTTTCAAGAGGTTTTGCAATTTTTCACTCTTTGAGAATTTCATGAAAATGTCTTGTGGAAACTTGCAATCCAAGGCACAACTTTGGTTCAAATGCATTTCACTATGTTTGTATGATGCCTAGAAATCCATTAGAGGTCATGAAATGGCTTGGAACTGTAATTTGCAAAAAATCCTCTTTGGCATGAACTTGAGAATTATAGGATTTTTGCCAACTTTGAAAGGCCATATCTTGAGTTCTAGGATGAATCAAGACATGTTCTAGTACTTTTTGAAAAGGGAAAGATCTAATCTACAACTTTCATGCCCAAGAATTTTTCATTTGAAGCATTTTTGGTCATGAAAGAGGAGGTTGAAAATCTTTCCCAAAATGGAAAGTTTCCATTACAAGTCATTTCCAAAAATGGCAAGTTTGCATTTGGCTCAAAATTATTCAACTTTGTGAACTTCCAACCACTTCTAAGATCAAATAAAGATCATAGAGACTCAAAATGATGATGATGACCCTTTGGTACCCTTGTTGGGGGCCTCAGATGCCCTGATTTTGACTTTACTTGCTCAAGAAGTTACCCAATGATCAGATGACTTCCACAATGTGTTTCTTCATCACACTTGGTACTCATGATCTTTACAACATATTAAGAACATTAGAAACAAGAATGACCAAAAAAATTGGAGTTAAGGCCTCTGAAACCAAAACCCTAAATTTGGTCATCTGTGTAGGAAAACCCTAGCTCTGTTTCCATGCCTTTGCCATCTTTTTCATTTTGTGACTTCAAAGACTTTGGGGAGCATATTATGATCATGGAACACACATGGACCATCTTGGCAAGCTTCAAAACCATTGGGATGGCTCAGATTGATTCTTGGATTGCTCAGATCACAAACCCTAGATGCAGATGAAAATGGAACTATGCATTGAAACAAATATGCAATATGAGATGGTATGCTTATACAAAAATGAAAGATCACAAGCCAAGGTGTGAGAAAAAGTGGGAAAATTTGGGGTGTTTACAGCTGCCCCAATTCAAGCATGAGTTAGCTGTGCAGGGTGTAAGCGCCCGACTTAACAGACAAACAAGATAACTTGTGGATGAATACCAAAGACAATCCAAAGATAAATTGTGAAAGATAGTATAGTATGAGTATCAAATGAACATGATGGAGGACGAAATTTGAGCAGAGGACGACTGCTGGGGGTAAACGGTAAGCTAAGAAATGACGGGGACGGCCGACAAGCTAGGGAAATAAAGAGAACACGACGGGGACGGCCATCGGGTAAGGAAATAAAACTCTCTAGGGATTTAGAAAAGCATTGATGGGGGACGACCATCAAGCTTGGAAAGTAAAGTAAACAATGATGGGGACGACCATCGGGTGAAAGAATAAATGAAAAAAATGATGAGGGACGGTCATCAAAGGTGAAGGACGATCACCTAGCAGGGGACGACTGCTGAAAATATCATGAGATAGGACGAATGTCGGATAGAAAAGGCCAATGATGGGGACGGCCATCGGATAAGCATGATGAAAGATGATCATCAAGAGGTGAAGGACGATCACCTAGCAGGGTACGGCTACTCTCGGGGTTTATCACGACATAGGACGAATGTCGGATAACAAGATCAACAATGGGAACAGCCATCAGATAAATGATGAGGGACAGTTATCAAAAGGTGAAGGACGATCACCTAGCAGGGGACGACTGCTGAAAATATCACGACATAGGACGAATGTCAGATAGACAAAAAAAATTTTGTTGGCGACTTACTGGGGAATGGTAAACACTGATGAGTGCTTACGCCTTTAAGATAAAAGATATAAGTGTTTGATGGTGTGAATAGACTAAAGATGAGGGCGAGCATCCTTAGGACCATGATACAGACGGGTATCGATAGAAACAAATGTTGACACGTATTTAAAGATGAGGATACAGACGAGTATCAATTGGTTAAGCAAGTAACACGGACGTGTGTTTATTCTATTGAGGGGTGATATATACAAGATACGAACGAGTATCAGAGGATTGTATATGTACAAGTGTTAACCTGTTGGTGAAGCATGTGCAAGATACAGACGAGTGTCGGAAGATTGGGCAAGGGACACAGATGAGTGTTTGACTTGCTGGGGAAGCATGACACGGACGAGTGTCAAAAAGAATATGTACGAGTTGTGAACAAATATCTGTATTTGAGAGTGCAGAAGGTATTCTGGCGACCTGCGGGGGAATAATATGACACAAACGAGTGTCGAGAAGAGCATGTTATGAATAAATATTTGTACTTGAGATTGCAAAGGGGATTCCTTGGATTTTATCCGCATGGGATATGAGTTTTGTATATTTTTGATGAAATGATGATGGTATTTGCAGGTGACTGGCTCGAACCTGGTTCGTGATCATGCAAATGTTTGATTTTTGCCGTAATGCTCCGTATTAGACGGAATGCTACGCTTATTTTGGGAAATATGATGTGAATGCTATGTTTATGCAAGTGAGAAACTCTATCCGAGATTTGGATCCTGCAGGTATAAAGATCCCTGGGCGATCTCCTTTGAGGGATAACCCAGTTGGGGGAAGAGATCATTGATAAATCTGTCCGGAGTGAGAACTGCTTAATGGGGATGAGGAGGTTTTAGCAACTCCGTTGGGGATATGTTTCAGGTATTGCTCTATTGGGGAGGCAACTCTGTGGGGAATCAATTCCATCAACCCTACTGAGGATGAGGGAAATCTGGCATCTCTGGTGGGGGAAAGAAAGTTCTTTGACCACTTTGCCGTGGAAGAGTTGACAGACATTGCTCGGGAGATCCCCTTGGGGAGGAGATAACTTCTGGGAAGTAGTGTGCTGGGTATGTAATGCTTGATATGCCCCATGTTGCGAAAGATTGTCTGTCTTGAGTACCTGCAACCTGTTAAGACAAAGGAAAACACACAAGTGTCCCGAGGTATCCTTAGCCGGATTCCGTTATAGGAATTAGATTTGCTTAAGAATTCATATTTCCTGCAAGCATTTTGTTTAAAAATAGACTATAAGTTTTCATGCAAACGTTGTATTACGGACTCTGGACATTTTGCAAACACAAACAAAAGGTAAAAACAAAGTGTGACTGAATATTCTGATTTTATTGATTTGTGTGCCCTGAATAGGCAAGTACAGTCAAAGAAGTGAATCCCCTGGAAGGAGGAGATTGTTGTAAATTGAGAAAATAAAAGTGTTGGCAATGTTGAAGATGACGCTCCAGTGAGCTTCCTTTGCTATGACCTGTATGACCTTGACGCTCTTCTTATCTTGCTTTCTGAAGAAGGCTGATTCCGACCGACGATTTATTCTTTCGAAGCTTGCCATGTTGTGAGCGATACAGACGAATTCGAAATACAGTTGTTCGCTTATTCCCTGATTTTGCGCAGATCGCCCTTTCGGGTTTTCAATCCACCGGGATACCCATTTTTTCATGAGCTGTCCAATGCGGCTTTTCACATCAGCGGGTGTACACATTTTTTTGTTTTTTCCCTTATTTTTGCCTGAGTATTTTATTCTGTTTTTGACTCGCCGGGATGCCCTATTTTTGCCTGGACTTACATTTTGTTTTCATGTCTAGCGGGTCTTTTTATGCGTAGTATTTTTAACTGCATCCGAATTCACAAGAGACAGGAAGTCTTCACCATCCATGGTTGCGAGCATCAGTGCTCCACCTAAGAAGACTTTGGTTATTACGTAGGGAGCTTCATAGTTTGGTGTCCACTTGCCACTGTGGTCTGTATGAGGAGGAAGGATTCTTTTAAGAACAAGCTCTCCCACTTGGTATTCCCGAGGTCTGACTTTCTGATCGAAGGCTTTCTTCATTCGCTTCTGATATAACTGCCCATGACAGATGGCAGCCAATCTTTTCTCTTCAATCCGATTCAGTTGATTGTATGGAGACCGGACCCATTCTGCTTCATCCAGTTTCACATCCATCATTACCCGTAAGGAGGGAAGCTCAACTTCAACAGGTAGGACAGCTTCCATACCATACACAAGCTGATACGGTGTTGCCCCAATAAATGTTCTGATAGAGGTTCGATACCCATGCAAGGCAAATGGTAGCATCTCATGCCAGTCTTTGTAGGTAACCACCATCTTCTGCAACTTCTTCCTGATATTCTTGTTAGCAGCATCAACAACGCCATTCATCTTTGGCCTGTAAGGGGAAAAGTTGTGATGTTGGATTTTGATGTCCCGGAACAGTTCTGCCATCATTTTTTTTAAAATTGGAACCATTATCAGTAATGATTCGCTCGGGAACTCCATATCGACAGATGATATCCCTTTTCAGAAATCTAGCTACCACTTGTCTGGTGACGTTCGCATACAAAGCTGCTTCGACCCATTTAATGAAGTAATCAATGGCTACCAGGATGAATCTGTGACCATTTGAAGCAGTCGGTTCAACCTTTCCAATCATGTCAATTCCCCACATAGCGAAGAGCCAATGTAAAGACACCACGTTCAAAGGATTTGGAGGCACATGCACTTTATCTGCGTAGATCTGGCATTTATGGTACTTTCTGGCATAGGCACAATAGTCTGCATCCATTGTGATCCAGTAGTAACCCGATCTTAACAACCTTTTTGCCATTGCATGTCCTCCGACATGGGTGCTGAAAGAACCTTCGTGTACTTCGTGCATATATAGGTCTGCCTCCTTCTTGTAAAAACATCTGAGCAGGACCATGTCAAAGTTTCGCTTGTATAATGAACCATCAGTATTAAGGAAGAAACTGTCGGCCAGTCTTCTCAATGTCTTCTTATCATTTGATAATGCCCCAGGTGGGCATGTCTGAGTTTCCAAGAAGCATTTGATGTCGTGGAACCAAGGCTGGTCATCACTAGCAGTGTCCACAGAGAACACATATGACGGTCTGTCCATTCTGGATACCAAAATCCAAGGCACATAAGTGGCATCTTGTACTTTGATCATGGATGAAATGGTAGCTAAAGCGTCTGCAAACTGATTCTCATCTCGAGGGATGTATTCAAGTTTGGCTGTTGTGAAGAAAGTCAATAATCTCCTCATATAGTCACGATATGGAATCAGATGCTTCTGATGAGTGTACCATTTGTCGTTGGTCTGGTTGATTACCAAAGCCGAATCTCCGAATACATTCAAGGTTTTGATCCTGAGGTCAATGGCCTCCTCAAGACCCATGATATAGGCTTCGTATTCTGCTTCGTTGTTAGTACAGGCAAAGGTGAATTTTACCGAGAAAGTCATATGAACTCTTTTAGGTGTAATGAGCACTACACCAACTCCACGACCATTCATATTGACAGCCCCGTCAAACATCATAGTCCATGCTTTTTCTGGGTCAGGCCCTTCAGTGTGAACTGGCTCTTCAAAATCTTTTGCTTTCAAGAACATGATGTCTTCATCCGGAAAGTCAAATCTCATAGGCTCGTAATCATCAATGGGTTGCTCATCCAGATAATCAAATAATACACTGCCATTGATGGCTTTTTGAGAGATGTACTGAATGTCATACTCTGTTAGAATCATTTGTCATCTTGCAACCCTTCCGGTAAGTGCTGGCTTCTCAAATATGTACTTGTCGGGGTCCATTTTTAAGATCAACAAAGTAGTGTGAGTCAACATATACTGTCTTAGTCGGTGAGAAGCCAACGCTAAAGCACATCAAGTTTTCTCGAGCAGTGAATAACGTTGTTCACAGTCGGTAAACTTTTTGCTTAGGTAGTATATTGCATACTCTTTTCGACCAAACTCGTCATGCTGGCCCAACACACACCCCATTGACCCCTCTAATATTTTCAGGTACATTATCAGAGATCTTCCTTCAATTGGAGGCATGCGAATTGGAGGTTCTTGCAGGTACTCCTTGATCTTGTCAAAAGCTTTCTGACAATCGCCGTTCCACCTGACTGTTTGTTCCTTTCTTAACAGCTTGCTGTGAGATGGGATATGAACCTTGAGGTGTAATTCAATCTACCTAAGAACCCTCGAACTTCTTTCTCAGACTTAGGTGCAGGCATTTCTTGAATAGCTTTGACTTTGTCTAGATCAACCTCAATTCCCTTTTCACTTACGATAAAACCCAGCAGCTTACCAGAATGTACCCCAAACGTGCATTTGTTGGGGTTCAACTTCAGTTGATACTTCCTCAGACGCTTAAACAACTTCAGCAGATTCACCAGATGATCTTCTTTTGTGAGGGACTTGGCAATCATATCATCCACATATCATTTGATTTCTTTGTGGATGATATCGTGGAATAATGTTACCATAGCCCTTTGATACGTTGCACCGGCATTCTTTAGTCCAAACGACATTACCTTGTAACAAAATGTGCCCCAGGGTGTGATGAAAGTTGTTTAATCCATGTCTTCGGGTGACATCTTAATCTGATTGTATCCAGAAAATCCTTCCATGAAAGAAAATACCGAGAACTGAGCTGTGTTGTCCACTAATACGTCAATGTGAGGTAATGGGAAATCATCCTTCGGGCTAGCTCTGTTTAGGTCCCGGTAATCCACACACATACTCACCTTGCCATCCTTCTTAGGCACGGGTACAATGTTAGCAACCCATGGCGGGTAACTAGTTACAGCAAGGAAACCGACATCCCACTGCTTTTGTACTTCTTCCTTAATCTTCATGGCCATATCTGGGTGAGTGCGGCGCAACTTCTGTTTAACTAGAGGGTGTAAACACACCAAATTTTCCCTCACTCATATCACACCATGTCTTGTGATCTTTCATGTTTGCATTAACATAAGCATTACACCTCACTTAGCATATTTGCTTCACTGCATAAGTTCAAGTTCATCTGCATCTAGGGTTTGTAATCTGAGCAATCCAAGAATCCATCTGAGCCATCACAAAGGCCTCAAAGCTTTCCAAGAAGGTACATGTGTGTTCTATAATCATATTATGCTCCTCAAAGTTCATGAAAGTCAAGGGATCACAAGAACTGGCAAAGGCATGGAAACAGAGCTAGGGTTTTCACTACACAGATGACCAAAATTAGGGTTTTGGTTTCAGAGGCCTTAACTCCAAATTTTTGGGTCATTCTTGTTTCTAAGGGTCTTAATATGTTATAAGGATCATGTGTACCAAGTTTGATGAAGAAACTCATTGTGGAAGTCATTTGTTTACTGGGTAACTTCCTGAGCAAGTTAAGTCAAAATCAGGGCATCTGAGGCCCCCAACAATGGAACCAAAGGGGTATTTTCATCAAATTGAAGTTATATGATCTTTATTTGATCTTATAAGTGGTTGTAAGTTCACAAGATTGAAGAATTTTGAGCCAATTGCAAACTTGACGTTTTTGGAAATGATTTGAAATGCAAACTTTCCATTTTGGGAAAGTTTTTCAACCTCCTCTTTCATAACCAAAAATGCTTCAAATGAAAAATTTTGGTCATGAAAGTTGTAGATCAAGTCTTTCCCTTTTCAAAAAGTACAAGAACATGTCTTGATTCATCTTAGAACTCAAGATATGACCTTTCAAAGTTGGCAAAAATCCTATAATTTCAAGTTTCATGTCAAAGAGGGATTTTGTATTTTGGCATGTTCAAGCATTCTAATGACCTCTAATGTGCACAAATACTTCACAACATTTCAAGACAACCTCTAAATACCATAATTGGTCCAAGTTTTCATTGTTTTCATGACTTGATCTTCAAGAAATCACAAAAGGGCCAAAACTCTCAAAATTTGCAAAATGCATTGGATCCTTCCATCCACTTGTGCCAGCTGCATCAAACTGATTTTATGGCTCTCCATGAATCTTACTGAGGCCAGACACCCCAAAAAGCTAGACCTTCCATGGCCCATACCTCAAGTACACAAAAATTGACTTTTTTTTGAAAAACACACCATACCAATCAACCTGTGCCACAACAACTTTCTGATCAATCCCATTGGCTTAAACAAACATCATGGATCACATTTCATAACACACAATAGCCTGAATCATTCCACAACTCAGAATTCACAAAATCCATCAAAACCTTCCTCTCTTCAAATCTCAAAAACCAGCCATCAAACTTCAAAACAAACTTCACCAATCAACTCAAAAACATCTCAGGATCATTTCCCACCCATCACCATAGCCTAAAACACCTTCAAGCAAAAATACGATTTCTGCATACTCAGAACTGAACCATCAAAACCAAGCCACACAAGCTCCATTCAAGCACTTCAAAAGCATCAGGGTGATCATTGGAGTGGATTTGCACCAAAGAAAGGGTCAGAAAGCTCAAGAATACAAAGCTTCAACTCAGGTAGCTATGATGAACTTTTTTTCCAGAATTTCTTTTTTATGTTTCTAAATGATTCCTCATGCTTCACTGATCACCCTGATGTGTTTAAAATTAAAAATGATTGAGAAATAAACATTTCATGATGTTCTGAAATTTTGCCCGTCAAATGATTTTTGCTTCGATTCATCATGTATGCGTGAAATAAATTGTTTTTGATGCTTGCTTCTTGCTTGTTGATGTTTAATGATCATTTCTGGAGAGTTTAGGAGGTTCTCATAGCTTAGGGAGAGAGATAGTGTTTTGGTTTGGCCGAAGAAGATGACCGGAGCTAGCTCCGGTCACTTGAAAGTGATTAGAACCCTAATTAGGATTAGCTGCCCAGATGCGTGTGTGGCCATTGGATGTTGATTAGGTTTAGGTCTGGACGGCTCAGATCACGCGTATTAGCATTAATCCATTTAATTAATTATAAAACCTAATTAAAACTCAGTTTGAATGTCAGCCATAGGATTACGCGTGCAGTCAATGCCTTTTCCCCCAGTTTGAATCCTGGCCATCAGATCTTCATACTTTTCATTTAAATTCATATTAATTCATTTTCTTTTTATTTATTTTGTTCTTTTTATTTAAAATATAAAAAAGCATCCAAAAAATATTTTCTTTTGTATTCTGACTTTAAATATTTTTCTTCATCCAAAAATAATTTTTATTTTATTTTTTGCATTAAAAAAGTATTTTTAAAATATTTAAATGTTATGTTTAATTAATTAAAGTATTTTAATTAATTAAAAATACATTTAGGTTTCTAAAAATCACCAAAAAATCATGAATCATCCCAATGCATTTAGAAATATTTTCAAACTCTTCACGCAAATTTCTTTTTAGGTTTGATCATAGTTTGCCAATTTTATTTGAATTAAGGGTTATAAAAATCATATTTTTAAACCCTAACTTTAAAAAATCATTGCTGCCTAACACAGAAGAGTTTGAAGTTGGTTCTTTTTGCATTGTGTTACATATTGCATGTAGTTTATAGGTCTTTTTCCGCATGAATTTATCTTGCATTTTCAATTTGATTTGCATTTTTTCCTTTGAACCACCCCAAAACCCTAGAAAACTTAGGAAAATCATAACTTTTGATAGGTTAGGCTTCTGACCTTCTCCTTTGGGGTGTGACCTAATATGGGATTAGGGTTTGTTTGAGCTTAATTGCAAATTTTTATCATGTCATTTGCTTCTGTTTTATCCATTTGCATCTCACATGCCCATATAACCCTAATTTCTCATGTTCATTTGCATTCACCTTGCATATGCATCATTACATGAACTTGCCATGACATTTCATGCATTAATATGTCATCTTAGACATCTTAGGACATGTTAGAATCTTACTTGATCATTTATTCATTCATTTTCCATGATTAGCATTCATTTCATTTCATAAACTTTCATGTGTATTCAAACTTCAAAGCATGCCTCCTTTGCATCTCATCTTTGTATGATCACACATGTGCATCTTGTATGACTTTGCATCATCTTACATGACATTTGAATTGCATGAACACTTATGACTTTGATCATTTCATCTCATTTCACTTCATTTCTTTATGTTTTATACTTTATGCATTCATGTTAACACTTTCAGGTTTGGTAAGTTACTTTGGGAGGTGGATTTGCCTTCACCTCTCTCATCTTCTTATCTCTTTCATTTGCATTTTATTTGTCTTTGAAGTGAATTTGATTCACTTGTGCTCAATCTCTCTCACTTTCTTTCTTTAAGTTACTTATCTTCTTCAATGAAGTAAGTAGCTTATTCTCTTGCTTCCTCCTCCTTTCATCTGCTTCTTCCATTGGTGGCTTCCTTGAAGATCTTTCTCAAGCCTTACAAACCATAGGAACATCCAAGCATGATAATATTAGGGTTGTGTTTAGTCCCCCTTAGACTTTTTACCTTTGAGTCTCCTTGAGTCTCTCTTCTCATCTCAATAATCAGAGACTAAACTCTTAAAGTTTTAGGACTTTGGAATTAGGGTTATGCCTGCATCTTTCTCTTAGGATGGAGTGTATAACTTTAATCCTAAGTGTTAAACCTTTAATTTGTTTAAACCTCTTAATCAAAAACACATTAATAGTCACTAAGACTTTATCTTGTAACTTGGGCCTTACATTAGGGTTCTAATTCTTCCTTATGGTTAAGAAGGACTAACCCTAGTGTTTAATGGACAAGTCCCCCTCAAGTTGTCTTACAAACCATAAAATCTGTTTCTTAATCTCATCCCTTTAATTAAAATCCACTTAATAAAGGCTTGTTATATAATTAATTTAATCCCTAACCAAGGATTAAGTTGAGGTATCTTCCTCAACTTAAGTGTGTTCATCTATTATCCTTCTATTAGGATGGTGTAATGAGTTCACTAATCTATGATTAGAGATTAAACTCATTACTTAACACTAAACAAAAACCCAAAAACATCTAAATAATTACAAGTAGGTTAATAATCTTAATTCTACATCATCATGGTAATTAAGTTGAGATGCTTATCTCATACTTAAGTAGGCTCATTATCCCTAATCAAGGGAGGATATAATGAGTTTACAAGCCCTTGATTTAGGCTTAAGCTCATTAACTTATGCAAAACACCAAAAACAATAACAAAACTGAAAACACCAAAAACAAATAATAATCGTCTCCTTCGGGATTCTTTTCTCATCACACTCATTCACAAACGAGAACTTGCTTCTTCCGTCTAATGCAAGACAGTTAGCACTCGAGCTAGACAAGTCATACACTTGAGCATAGGAAAGTATGCAGTTCACAGTCAATTTTATTCCCAGTCTCTTTGAGTCGAACTACGGTGTTCTGACTTCCTCATTGCATGAGAGGATACATAGGCATAACTTAACTGTTATCGAACAAAAGTTTCTATGTATTCCCCCTCTTTCAGCATTCTTTTTAAGCCTCAGTCCTTGAGCATTCACCTTTTTGCACTGACACCTGTATATTGTTTTCTTAGCTTTTGCACACAGATATCACATACACTACCCCTTTAAACACAATCTTGTAAGCGTGGATCCCGTCGAGTATGACGGACAATCTGGGTGCTAATACCTTCCCAGGTTGTAACCAACCCCCTTTCTCAGTTTCTCTGGTTTGCAACCATCTTATACATATTTTTTCTAGGTTTATGCAACATTACCTTTCCTTCGGGATAAAAATGCCTAGCTGGCAACTCTATTCATCTTCATTTCATTTCTCTTTTCGCCGATTGTTCGCGTCAGTACCTTGTGGGACCTGGTGTCTTTTCAGGGGAGCGACGAAGGGAAATCTTCTTTCAAGGGTAGACTGTGCATGACAATATCCGTATCTAGACTTGGCATATCTTGATAGGACCAAGCAAAGACGTCGACATATTCCCGCAACATACTGATAAGCTGTTCTTTCACTAGAGCTTGCAAACTGGCCCCAATCTCCACCTCTTTTACATCTTCGTTGGTACCAAGATTGAAAGTTTCAATTTCCTCCTGGTGAGGAGTAATCACTTTCTCTTCTTGCCTTAACAACCTGGCCAACTCTTCAGGAAACTCATAGTCTTCATCAACCCCTTCATTTGCTTGATTAATTGGATTGTCGAAGTCATACAAGGTCATAGCAGTGTCGTTGTCGGTGCAATCTAGATGATTATCTCTGCAAGGGTTGAGATTTGTTCTTTTTAGTGATTGATTTTAATCTTGTTCAGAAAAAATGTGAATGAAGTTATTATTTTGAAAACATTGCCATTTATTGTTTTGTGTGAAAAATAACAAAAATGAAAAGACAACAAGCGAAAAAGAAAATTGTTTGCAAAAGATGTCCATTGTTCATTGATATTCCATTTGCACAAAATACAAATATGGCCCTATTACAAAATGAGTCCTGACACCTTGGGCAAGATGCAAGACTTGATGCATGCTTAAGTAGGAAATAATAATTACTCTGCAGGAGTAACTCTTATAACTTCCTAGGAAGACCAGTTAAGGACTTGTTGGCCCGGGATCCTTGGACGAATCCAACTCTCTAGGTTGAGGTCTCTTTCAGCCTCGTCTTCCACGTTATTGACAACATCTGGGGTTAGCATTCCCCCACTCATGAACTTGGGCTCTTTAGCAGCCTCTGCTTGATCTTGTCGGGATGGTTTGTAAGCCAAACCAAATCTGTCCCCCTTCTTCTCCACAGGTAGCAGCTTGCCCCAGCCTTGGACGTTCCCATCTTCAACAACCTTCTGAGCTTATTGGTAGGAGACAATTGAAGTACCCATCCTATTCTCTTGGGATGCAGCAAATACTTTAGTTGTCGCCTCATTGACGTTCAGTGCTTTGAAACCTTGGCTCATGGTCTCGTAAATCTCACCATCCATCTCAATATATTTGTAGGTAGCCAGATGGCTAACAAAAATGTCCTCTTCACCACAGATTGTGATAATTTGCCCTTCCCACTCGTATTTTAATTTCTGGTGAAGGGTCGACGTAACTACGCCAGCGGCATGAATCCATGGTCGACCCAACAAACAACTGTAGGCCAGCTGAATGTCCATCACGTAGAAAGTAGTTTGAAAGACCTGTGGGCCAATTATCACAAGCAGCTCCACTTCTCCAAGAACAGACCTCTTGGAACCATCAAAAGATCTAACCACCAGATTGCTTGGTCGGAGAGCTATACCATCATATTCAAGCTTAACAAGGGCTTTCTTCGGCAAGATATTGATTGAGGACCCAGTGTCAACTAGAACATGAAAAAGCACGGCCCCTTTACACTCTAGAGTGATGTGCAAAGCTTTATTATAATGATGACCTTCCGTTGTCAAATCAGTGTTGGTGAAGCCTAGTCCATGACTAGTATTAACATTAGAAACCACCGTCTCTAGCTGATTCACCGTAATCTCCTCAGGCACGTAGGCTGCATGCAGGACCTTAAGTAATGCATCCCGATGAGCTTCAAAACACAATAGCAATGATAGAATGGAGATATTGGAAGGAGTCTGGTGGAGCTGATCCACAACCTTATAATCGATTCTCTTGATTATCCTCATAAATTCATCCACATCCTGATCAAAGGACGTTTTCTGAGCTTCTTTCAAAACTGGTTCTTCAGGCACCACATTATTTCCTTTAGCCTAGGTAGCAGCCTCTGCCTCAACATTAACTCTCAGAACATTGTGACGCGAAGAGACGTCCGCTTAGGGTGAAGCCTCCGCCTCCCCCGACATTATCGATTTGTGGTGTATGAGTTGAAGAATCAAGAACGACTCTCTCCCTATTGCAGTAGAGGTCTGAACCGTAGTGCCATGGTATATCATTATCTTTTTCATACGGAATGAATCCAGGTATTGTGATGGTGACTGGACTGACAGCAGCGGAAGTAGGAACTGTTATTGTCTGTGGATCGTAATATATGGTGACAGGATTTCTGACCGGTGGTGGTGGTGAAAGACTGAAGCTGGATTGTTGTTGAGATTGTTGCTGAAAATTGTTGGAATCGGGGACCATTGTCGGGTCATAGTATATGGTGACTGTGGAGATGTCATTATTAATGGTTGTTGTTGTTGTAGAAGTGGATGCGGTTGAACTAATGTTTGGTGAAGTGGTAGAGGAGATGATTGTTGACTTTGTAGCAGAGTTTGTCGGAACAATTGTTTTTGAAGTTGTAAGAGGGGTGCTTGTTGGTACTGTAGGAGGAATTGCTGATGTTGTAGAAACCGTTGATGTTATCTGCAAGATACCTTCTCTGATTAGGCCATTGATGCCACTTCTTAAACTTGCACAACCATTGACGGAAACTTTGCAAGATTCACAGCAGGCCTCACAACCTGGGAACACCTGGCATTTTAAAAGATGGGCTTTAACCTATGCCAGATGTGTTTGAATACTTGCAGTATCTTCAATTAGGTTCATGGGTTGATCCTCCTCAATTGCATTTATCCTGGGCCCACCGTGGCTAGGCATAGGATTCTTTGTGACGTTAGGAGGAGTTGCAAAATTTAAAGCCTTTGAATCAACTAGATCCTGGTCCTTCATGTGCAAAGCTCTGCACTTTTTTGTGGTATGACCAGGTGCATTAGAATGGAAGGCACATCTGGCATTGACGTCGTAATTCCTTGGAAGGTTTTGAGGATCTGGTGGAGCCAGAGTCCTTAATTTAACAATATTAAGCTTCAAAAGTTGTGGTAGTAAAGTGGCATAGGGCATCGGGATAAGATCGATTACCCTGTTGACTTGAGATGACCTTTGCTGGAAAGGACGTTGTTGTTGGTTGTTGTTGTTGTAAGACCTTTGTTGAGGAAAATTTTGTTGTTGAGGGAAATGTTGGGGTTGTGGAGTGTATTGTTGTTGAGGTGATGGAGTGGGAATTGTGACAGCGGCAATTGATCTTAGCATATACTGGGGCCTTCCTCTGCCCATGTGTATTGAGTTGGTTTCACCCAACCTGCGAGGCCCTGCAAAAGGTTTCCTTGTGCTGCTTGAGCTGGCGCCATTATCAGAAATCTTACCCATTTTTAACAAAATCTCAATTCTCTCTCCTGTTATGACCACGTCAACAAAGCTAGTGGAAGAGAAAACAACCAGCCTATCAATGTATGTCCCCTATAGGGTGTTCATGAACATATCTGCCATTACTCTATCCGACATTGGAGGTTGAACAACAACAGCTAATTGCCTCCATCTCTGAGCATACTCTTTGAAGCTTTCGCTGGAGGATTGTGACATACCCATTAGAAGAGTTCTGTTAGGATCCATGTCTAAATTGTATTGATATTGGCATATGAAAGCCTCAGCCAAATCCTTCCAATTTCTGACTGTTGCCCTAGTCAGATTATAGTACCACTCACGGGATACCCCGGTCAAGCTATCCTCAAAATAGAACATCCACAACTTTTCATCCATAGTGTAAGCCTTCAATCTTCCCAGAAAGGATTGAAGATGGGTGCGAGGGCAAGATGTTCCATTATATCTTTCAAAGCAGGGAGGTTTGAATTTGTGAGGAATTATTACTTCCTCAACTAGGCCCATGTCCATAACATCAAACCCTAAGGAGTTTTGGGACTCCAAAGATCTTAGCTTTTCTACTATCTCATCCATACGAAGATCATAGATTTCATCTCCAGCTCCAACTACAGTGAATTGTTCCTCTTGAGGGTCCTCTTGCAAGGCCCGCCCTCCAGTAATACCTTGGGTATTCCTGATAGCATTAACTTCAGGGTTGAGATGAGGCCCAAACTCCGGGGGGTCAGTACGTGGATATACATGATCTTTGTTGCTGGTACCCCTTGTACCTGGGTGATTTTCTTCAGGAGTTTGCCGCTCGAATAACTCTCTTAATATTTCTTGGCTTTGAGCCAACCCAGTCATTACTGCCATGAACTAGTTCATCTGAGACCTCATTTCATTTTTTTCATTAGCCATCTGAGTTCTTACGTCAGTCAAATCTTGTTGAAGTTGGTCCATCTGTAAGCTCGAAATGTTGTTTCTTGTAGAATACCGGTGAACTCTGTTGATGGGGAAGACTCTCCTACGAGCAATATTTCCTGAAACCACATCAAAGTGAGAAAACAAACAACAGAAAAATACCTACAAAACAAATAAATGAGGTTAGTATGCAATGCAGTATGTCTATTTGTCTTCCAAGGGTATCCGATTTGGTTCTTTGGTTTTGACCTTCCAGACCTCGAGGAATGATGATGTTGAAGAGAAGTGAAGCCCAAAGGATAACACATAAATCATATATTACAAAATACATAGTTCATGATTACAACAAGTTCCCATGATGGGTCAAAATACAACAAAATCAACAAAAGTATAAACAAAATGAAGTACAAATACAAAGAAATCAGACATCCAGCCAAAGTCATCCTCTTTAACTTCCTTCAGGAGAGCATCAGTCACTGGTCCAACTGGATGCTCTGTGATGGTCCTGATAAGAAGGTTCCTGGTGGCAATAACATTTGTCAAATTCTTATACTTGTCTTGATCTTTGGATCTCTTCAACCCCGCCTGAAGTTTCAACTCGGAGATTTCCTTCTATGCTGCTAACAAGGCTTCCTGACTCTTCTTCTCATTAGCTTCTAGCTGCTCTATCCTAGCCTGGGTCTTCTGATCTTCTTGTGAATGAGCCTCAGTGATTCTGATCCATCTAGCATGACTCTCCTCCAAGTAGTGCTCAGCTCTGGCTTTCTGAATCTTGGCTTCTTTGCAAGCATTCTTCAATACCAACTCCCCTGCTCGGGCCCTTCTGATGTAATCATTTGTCTTCTCAATCTTGGTCATATGCTCGATCTAGAGCTTCTCTAACCTCTCATTGTCCAGACGACTATCATTCTTCTCCCAGAGGGTCTTCTTTAGAGCTTCAGAAAGCTGAGTGTTCCTTTCTTTTAACTTCTCAAACTCCTCCAAACTGACTGTAGCTATAGGCTCTACTGCTGATGGCCCTGGCACATCCTCCAGGGTTAATGGCATGCGGGTGATCTGTCCTCTGATACGATACCAATCAATGTACTAAGCTGAAGCTATGTTGTTACATTTGCCAAGAATAATAGTCCATTTTGTCTGAATGTTATCCCAAGCCCAGGCTGCTTGTCGGACGATAGCATGATTATTCTGAATGTCACAGTAAAGGGTTTCTGACAAGTCTTGCTCTCTTGGTGGATGTACTAAGGCATACCCTAATTTCCCTTTGAACAACAAAGGATTGTAGTTGATGCAACCATTCACTCCAATTAGAGGTACATTGGGATACTGCCCACAACTGGTGATTATGTCTCTGCCCTTGGTGCTTTGAGTGCACCACCTGACGTCTTCTGAAGTGAGAGCAATCATTCTCTTAGCCCAATTTCTTGACTGGTGAGGATTCAAGAAAGTTTCTGACTTTGGCAAGTGTCTCAATAACCAGTAGTAGAAGAGGGGTGCACAACATCTGACTAATCTTCCCCTCTGCTTCTCATTCCTTTGATGCACTGAGTAAAAGAAATCCCCGAGCAAGGTAGGAACTGGATTCTTCAACAGGAAGAGATGGATTGCATTCTTGATTACAAACTTAGGCTCATCTGCAAACAAGATGATACCATATATGCTAAGGGACAAAAGAGCACAAACAATGTCCCATTTCCCTGCTGCAGCATGACTGGTGGCCTGAGTAATCACGAAGTCCAAATGGAGGCATGGGATTCCAGCCTTAGTAGTCATATTCTGATCAATGATGGTGGTTTCCAAATATAGAGCCTTATCTATGTCCTCATCCCTGGGAGCAGTCATCTCAGGGTTGAAAGGAATCCTTCTCCTGATGGGGACACCCAACAACATGGAAAACTCCTCTAACAAAGGGCCCAACTGAAAGTCTGGGAAGGTAAAACATCTGAGAAGAGGGTCATAGAACTGAAGGAAAGTTTGGATCATACTCCTTTGTGATGCATCCAAGTCCATGATCATGTCCATGATACCACCATAATGTTCCATGAATAAAGGGACATGATCAAGAGTGATGAGTGTCTGAATCTACCTGATGCCTGCTAGGGAGGGCTCAAAGAAATGGTATGTGATGTTGCTCTTCCTGGATGTGTCCATACTGATAATGGATGCTGATGAAGATAATTGAGGAGAAGCACTAATGAAGGTAACTGATGAAGGTGCTGAAGAGAATCTTTGATGAATATGGTTAATGAATATATTTGATGAAGATGTCTAAGCAGAAGAACAGTCAAAACCAAACCAAAGATAATGTGGATACCCTGTAAAACAAATAGACAAATTTTAAAATGATGCAAAATGATGTATGCAGAATTATATGCAAGGGTTTGTGATCAAGTGTTAGATCTATTATCTTCCTTGATAAGGTCCATGTGTGTTCATAAGTTCGGATGAAGGCTTAGAGAACCAGTAACCATGTGGGGGACTCAAATAAAGAGTCACAAGTCCAGGGTTTCATAAGATCAATCCAAAATAGTGTAACCTTAACAATATTAGTAACAAGGTATGATGAGGTCAAGGGCTCCTGCAAACTTGTAAACATCCCAACCCCCTCACAGGTATTGTTCTAGAACAAAGATCCTCAGATTTGGATCAGTTATGAGACGTGTAAACACTTCTAACCCGGAGGTACAATGTTAACATTAATCATAAAGGATCCTCCTCTAATTCACCTCAGATGATGAAGGTCATCTAAAAAGGTCATCCAGACTTAGCAGGCTTCCCAAATAGCCCTAGTACTACAGGAAATCCATAGCATAGAGTTCTCAAGAAGAAACCCATGTCTGAACCGTGTTTCATATTCCCGCACCAAACCAAAATGGAATGGTAAATAATATGAATCCACAATATCCTATGTGTCACTCAGGCTCCCGGTATGGAACCTTACTTACTGAGTATCCCTCCCACCAAGGTAAACAACAGATCCAACACATGATATGATGACAGTAATATGAAATGCATAAAAACAGTAAATGAAAGCGATAAATAAAGCTGTACAGAAAGCAATAAATAAAGCAATAAACAAAAGCACACATAACCCCCCATAAAAACAAATCAAACAAGCACTAGGAGAAACCCACAAAAAGAACCAGAAACCCTGGTTACAAGATAATTCCCCAGCAGAGTCGCCAAGCTGTCGCTCCCAGGAAAAGACACTAGGTCCCAAGGTGCAGACGCGAACGGTCGGCGAAAGAGAAAATGACAAAGAATTGAATAGAGTCGCCAGCTAGGCATTTTTATCCTGAAGGAAAGGTAATGCTGCATAAATCTGGGAAAGATAGATAAGACGGTTGCGAACAAGAGAAACTGAGAAAGGGGGTTGTTTACAACCTGGGAAGGTATTAGCACCCAGATTGTCCGTCGTACTCGATAGGATCCACGCATAAGAGATTGTGTTTAAAGGGGTAAATGTATGTGCTATCTGTGTGCAAAAAGCTAAGAAAAGAAATATACAGGTGTCAGTGCAAAAGGTGAATTGCTCAGGAACTAAGGCTTAGAAAGAATGCTGAAAGAAGGAGAAGACACAAAAACTTTTGTTCGATAATTATTAAGTTATGCCTACATATCCTCTCATGCAATGAGGAAGTCAGAACATCGAAGTTCGACTCAAAGAGACTGGAAAAGAATTGACTTTTGAACTGCTTGCTAGTCTATGCTCAAGTGTATGACTCGTCTGGCTCGAGTGCTAACTGTCTTGCATTAGGCGGAAGAAGCAAGTTCTCGTTTATGAATAAGTGTGATGAGAAAAGAATCCCGAAGGAGACGATTGTTGTTTGTTTTTTGTGTTTTCAGTTTTGTTATTGTTTTTGGTGTATTGCATAAGTTAATGAGCTTAAGCCTAAATCAAGGGTTTGCAAACTCATTATATCCTTCCTGATTTGGGATATTGAGCCTACTTAAGTATGAGATAAGCATCTCAACTTAACTACCATGATGATTTAGGATTAAGATCATTAACCTACTTGTGATTATTTAGATGTTTTTGGGTTTTTGTTCAGTGTTAAGTAATGAGTTTAATCTCTAATCACAGATTAGTGAACTCATTACACCATCCTAATAGAAGGATAATAGATTAGAACACTTAAGCTGAGGAAAATACCTCAACTTTATCCATGGTTAGAGATTAAATTCATTATATAACAAGCCTTTATTAAGTGGATTTTAATTAAGGGATGAGATTAAGAAGTGAATTTTAAGTGCGTAAGTCAACTTGAGGGGGACTTGTCCATTAAACAATAGGGTTTGTCCCTCTTACCCATAAGGAAGAGATAGAACCCTAATGTAAGGCCCAAGTTACAAGATAAAGTCTTGGTGATTATTAATGTGATTTGATTAAGAGGTGTAAACAAATTAAAGGTTTAACACTTAGGATTAAATTTATACACTTCATCCTAAGAGAAGGATGCATGCATAACCCTAATTCCAAAGTCCTAAAACTTTAAGAGTTTAGTCTCTAATTATTGAGATGAGAAAAGAGACTCAAGGAGACTCAAAGGTAAAAGTCTAAGGGGGACTATACACAACCCTAAATGTTATCATGCTTGGATATCCTATGGGTTGTTAGGCTTAAGAGGAAAGATCTTCAAGGCCACCAATGGAAGAAGCAGATGAAAAGAGAAGGAGAAAGAAGAACAAGTTACTTACTTCCTGAAGAAGATAAGTAACTTGGAAGAAAGAAAGTTAAGAAGGATGTAGCATAAGTGAATTATATTCACTTCAAAAGCATTTAAATATACATCTGAATGATGAGAAGAGATGGGAGGTGAAGGCAAATCCACCTCCCAAATAACTTACCAAAAGATCCTGAAAGTGTTAGTATGAATGCATAAGACATAAAGCATAAAGAAATGAATTGAAATGAGATGTAAAGACCAAAGTCAGAAGTGAAAATTTAAAGTAAAAGGCATATGAGATGATTCAAAGTCATGCAAGATGCACATGAATGATCATACAAAGATGAGATGCAAAGGAAGCATGCTTAGAAGCTTGAAAACACATGGATGTTTATGAAATGATATGAATGCAAAGCATAGAAAATGAATGAAGAGATGATCGAGCAATGTTCAAGCATGTCTTAAGATGTCTAAGATGTCATACAAATTCTTGAAATGTCATGGAAAGTTCACATGATGATGATATGCAAAGATGAATGCAAATGAACATGAGAAATTAGGGTTTTATGAATGTAGGAGATGAAAATGACCAAAATAGAAGCATGCATCATGATAAAAAATGGAAATCGAGCTCAATCAAACCCTAATGCCATATAAGATCATACCCCAAAGGATAAAGTCATAAGCTAATCCTATTGAAAGTTATGAATTTTCTAAGTTTCCTAGGGTTTTTTGGTGATTCTTAAAGGAAAATGCAAATCAAATTGAAAATGCAAGATAAATTCATGAGAAAAATAACCTATAAACTACATTCAATATGTGAAACAATGCAAAAAGAATCAAGTTCAAACTCATCATGGTTAGGCAGAAATGAATTTTTCAAGTTAGGGTTTGAAAAATGAGATTTTTAAGAACCCTTATTCAAAGAAAATTTTGAAATTATGATCAAACCTAAAAAGAAATTTGTATGATGAGTTTGAAAATGTTTCTAAATGTATTGGAATGGTTCATGAATTTTTTGGTGATTTTTAGAAACCTAAATGTATTTTTAATTAATTAAAATCCTTTAATTAATTAAAAATAACATTTAAATATTTTAAAAATACTTTTTTAATGCAAAAAATAAAATAAAAATCATTTTTGGGTTGAGATAAATATTTGGATCAGAAATGCAAAAGATTATATTTTTTTTGATGTTTTTAACTATTTTAAATAAAATATGCAAAAGAAATGAACAAAAATGAAATAAAAATAAAATAAATGGAAAGTAAACGTATCCAAGGGTCAGGATTCAAATGAAAATGGAGGGAATTGACCGGCGCGCATTTGTGTGGCTGAGATTCAATCTGACATAATTTAAATTAATCCTAATTAATTAAACTAAATAAAAAGATTAGGGTTTTAATGGAGCATCTGGGCCCTTCATCCACGCGCGAAACTCACATCCTACGGCCCACATTTAAACTGGGATCTAAACCCTAATGACTCTCAGGTGGCCGGAGAAGACCTCCGGTCATCTTCTCCGGCCAGACCCTTCCCCTGAATCTCTCAAAACACCACAAAAACTCACCAAAAGCTCCAGAATCAATCTTTAAACATCAATAAACTCAAATCCAGCAACTAAAACAATTTATCATGCACATACAAAGAGAATTGAAGAAGAACAAAATCTAGGTCAAACTTTCAGAGATACGGTTCATGCTTGTTTCTTCATCATTTTCAAAACCAACAAATGCAGTGTGATCATGAGAGCATGGGGAACATTTCTAGAACATGAAATAAAGCTTCTGGAAAAAAAGTTCTAAGGAGCTACCTGAGATGAAGCTTTCACTCCCTGAGCTTTCTGGCCTCTTTCTTGGTTCAATCCACCTCCAATGAACCCCCTGATGATGTTGCAATGCTTAGAACAAGTTTGTGTGGCTTGGTTTGAGAGGTACAACTCCTCTGCACCAGGAATCATGTTTTGGTTTGGTTGTGTTTTAGGGCTTTTCAGAGGGTGCGTTGTGTTCTATGGACCATTTGAAGATGATTGGTGAAGTTTGTTTTGAGGTTTGATGGCTGGTTTTTGAGAATCGAAGAAGGGAAGCTTTTTGGAAATTTTGTGAATGCTGAGTTCTTGGAGGTTTCAAGCTTGCTTCTCTTGTGAAATGAGCTCCATAATGTTTGTATGTAATGTCTTGATTGGTCAGAGAGTGGTTAGTGGCATGGTTTAATTGATATGGGCAAGTTGCAAAAAAAAGTCAACAACTTTGTACCCCAAGCACGGGCCATGGCAGAGCTGGCTTCAAGGGGTGTCTGGCCTCAGCTTGCATCAAGGAGGGCCATAGAATTGGTTTTATGCAGCAGGCACAAGTGGAGGGAAGGTTTCAAGAGGTTTTGCAACTTTTACCTCTTTGAGAATTTCATGAAGATGTCTTGTGGAAACTTGTAATCCAAGGCACAACTTTGGTTCAAATGCATTTCACTATGTTTGTATGATGCCTAGCAATCCATTAGAGGTCATGAAATGGCTTGGAACTGTAATTTTTAAAAAATCCTCTTTGGCATGAACTTGAGAATTATAGGATTTTTGCCAACTTTGAAAGGCCATATCTTGAGTTCTAGGATGAATCAAGAAATGTTCTAGTACTTTTTGAAAAGGGAAAGATCTAATCTACAACTTTCATGCCCAAGAATTTTTCATTTGAAGCATTTTTGGTCATGAAAGAGGAGGATGAAAATCTTTCCCAAAATCGAAAGTTTCCATTACAAGTCATTTCCAAAAATGGCAAGTTTGCATTTGGCTCAAAATTCTTCAACTTTGTGAACTTCTAACCACTTCTAAGATCAAATAAAGATCATAGAGACTCAAAATGATGATGATGACCCTTTGGTACCCTTGTTGGGGGACTCAGATGCCCTGATTTTGACTTTACTTGCTCAAGAAGTTACCCAATGATCAGATGACTTCCATAATGCGTTTCTTCATCAAACATGGTACACATGATCTTTACAACATATTAAGAACATTAGAAACAAGAATGACCAAAAAAAGTGGAGTTAAGGCCTCTAAAACCAAAACCCTAATTTTGGTCATCTGTGTAGGAAAACCCTAGCTCTGCTTCCATGCCTTTTCTATTCTTTGTCATTTTAAGACTTCAAACACTTTGGGGAGCATATTATGATCATGGAACACACATAGACCCTCTTGTCAAGCTTAAAAACCATTGGGATGGCTCAGATTGATTCTTGGATTGCTCAGATCACAAACCCTAGATGCAGATGAAAATGGAACTATGCAGTGAAACAAATATGCAATATGAGATGGTATGCTTATACAAAAATGAAAGATCAAAAGCCAAGGTGTGAGAAAAAGTTAGGGCAAATTTGGGGTGTTTATAGAGTTCCCCCTTCATGAATTTTTCCTCCCTTTTTAACCTGTGAAAATTAGGGTTTCTCCCCTTTTAATTTGCTGAGAGATATGCCAAAATGGTTATACCTGCTTTACCTTTTTGCATCAAAAATGATTTTGCCGAATTTGTGAAATTCTCGGTCTTGTATCTTCTGCTACCTTTCTGTTTGTTTATGTCCTGTCACTATACTAACCTTTGACTTGTTTTTTTTGTTTGAAAAGAAACGAATCAGTTGAATTCGGATGGAACTGAAGGAATTAGTTTTCAACTGACTTAGTTTGGTATATCATTATTTTTTACCGTCATGAAGCCACTATCTTTACTGACTTAGTTCGTTTTTACAAGTGAAGGAAATGGCGGGTTTTTTTCTTATCACTACTACATCTTGAAGGAAAGCGATTTGTTGCCACTATGTTGTGAAGAAGAAAAACATAATGGGCGTGGAGGATTGTAAGTGGAAGTCTTGTTTGTTGCTGAAACTGAAGTTGCATAAGCGGGGAATACGTCGAAGGATATTGTTGTTGTTGCGACTTCTGTAGCAGTTGTACCTATTTCAACTTGTTTTACCAATGATGAAATTTAAAATTCTATCAATAAGTATTTCTGTTCTTGATAATAGTCGCACATTTGCCATAGTTCTCACTAACGGTCTTGCCGTTTTGCAGGTATGAGGTGTTATTGATTCAAGTGTGACCCCGAGGGCATCTTATGCCTTGCTATGATTAATGCAATTTCCTCGCCGCTGGCGTTGTTTAAGGTTTGGTACGGAAGTGATTACTCGAGCTTGATAGTTGTTATGTTATGACCATTTTTGAGCTTGATAAAAATCCCTGTTATGTTTGTTGTTCTGTTTGCAGATGGATGAAAAAGATGTGATGCACTCGTCGGGATGAAGAGAAACTAAGGCCAGGAGGATTCTCAACAAGAATGACCTCTTGCCATTGCGATTTTCTTAAGTTCAGACACACACCCATGAATTTCAGACTTTCATTTGCGATCAGAAATTGTAATAATAATTTTTTTTTAAAAATGGATCTATGTACTAGTCCATTTTGAAAATCTTTATGTATTGATATAACTCTTTGGAAGCTGAGCTCCTTTTTTTGCAACAATTGGAGCTTAATAGACTAGTACACTTTTGTCCTCTCAAATTTTAGATTGCACTCCACTTTGGTATCCTTTCCTTAACTCCTTGTATGGAATTATTATGACATGCAACATCTAATCTTGAGTAAAACATTTTTCCAAGGTCAAAAAACAAATCTCGGTGTCTTCCATACTTGTTATGATACCAATTAACACAATAGACCAAACTGATGGTGCCCTCAAAGATTAAGTGACGTTTATTTCCACCATTTTTCCTACTCATAAGCCTTATTGTATTGATATAATGAAAGTAGCTCCATTATAACGAAAAATAGAAAAAACATATTGCCCCATGAAGGAAATAGTCCAAATACACGGCTCATGTGATAAATTAAAATGCAACTTCCTTAAAACATGAATTATCAATGAGCTGTTAACTTGAAAACCAACTGAGGAACGAAACTTAATGAATGGACCAAAATTTCACTCGAAATATGACTTGTAAATGAATATAAAGGAGACTTGAAATTTATTTGATTTGGTGCTTTGGACTTCCTATCAATACCCTTGCCTCAACACGGTGACTAAATGAACTCTACACAACCGAAATATTTCGAAACCATTTCAATATGCCCAAAATTTCTCGGGAAAATCCTCTATGACGATAAAGCTTCAAAGTCCATATCCAAACTTGAAATTCCATATTCCATAGCTCAAGAAATCAATCCACCAATATAAACTTTAAAACACAAAAACCTAATTTCTCGAACCAAACAATCAATTCTCCAATATTTGTTACAAAACCAAACAAAACCTTCCTGCCATTCCTGCAAAACTTCAGAATTTATGTATGCAATTGGCGTGCTGGTGATGAGATGAAAAAATATGATATGAAAGGTTATGGGTAAAATTTGGGGTGTGACAGTTGCCCCTATTTAGATAAATTTACCGGATAGAATGAGTGATGTTAATCCTCATAAAATCGGAGTGAAAGGTATTTAAGTATAGAAATAACCGAAAATTTTGCCCCTAAATGCAATGGCATGCTACGAACTTAAGAGGGACTCCCGCTGGGGATATGATATGCAAGAAGCAATGAAACCTAACGTGCTGATTTTTTTTAAATGAAGAATATGCTGAATATGAAGATAAATGCAACGGTGATCCACAAAAACACAAATGAGGGTGAAGACTCACTAGGGATACCACTATGCTGGGGATGACAAGACGGAAACAGGATGTATTCAAAGTGATAGATCAGCAGGTTCAAGTGTAACTGCTGGCACTAAGAATAACAACCGACGAGAAACAAAAACAGAAAACCAGAACATGGGATTAAAGACAAACTGATACCCTATGATAGCAAGAAAAAGGTTCAAAGTGAAAACTTAATGGCTTGATGTGACCAAAACTGACACTGTGAACAAAACACAGACTATCTGAAGTGATGAGTTAGCAAGTTCAAGATGGTTGCTGGGGATCCCAATACAGCAATTTGGCAATTGAGAAAGGTAGTCGAAATGACATTGACTCAGCAATCGGGAAAAAAAAACTCAACACGACGATTGAGGAAAATAAATAACAGGCATCGACACGGCGGTCAGAAAATAAAATAACAGACATTGACATGGCGGTCAGGAAATAAAATAACTGACATCGACACAGTGGTCGGGAAAATAAACTCAACACGTCGGCTGGGGAAGTAAACAACAGATATCGACGCGGTGGTCTGGAAATAAAATAACAGACATTGACACGGTGGTCGGGAAAGCAGTTCAATGGCAGTTGAGGAAATAAATAACTGGCATCGACACGGCAGTTGGGAAATAAAATAAAAGACGTCGACACGAAAATCGAGAAATAAAATAGCAGGCATTGACACGGTGGTCGGGAAATAAAAAACAGATATCGACGCGGTGGTCGGGAAATAAACTCAACACGGTGTCGACACGGTGGTTGGGATATAAAATAACAGACATCAACACGGTGGTCAGGAAATAAAATCAACACAGCGTCGACACGGTGGTCGGGATATAAAATAACAGACATCGACACGGTGGTCGGGAAATAAAATAAACATGGCGTCGACACGATGGTCGGGATATAAAATAATAGACATCGACACGGTGGTCGGGAAAGCAGTTCAACACGGCAGTTAAGGAAATAAATAACTAGCATCGACACGGCGGTCGGGAAATAAAATAAAAGACGTCGACACGGCGGTCGGGAAATAAAATAACAGACATATAATCCAAAGTGGTAAATCAACAGGTTCAAGTTGAACTGTCGATACCGAGGCTAAATAAAACGAAACAGTGTTTAGGCAGTGGCTCTGTGCAACCAACTGATACTGGGAGTAGAAAGTAACGTGCTTAAATATAAATCAAAGACTCTAAGCAAATGGTTGACAGATAAGAATAAATGTTGGAGTTTTCAACAAGATAAACGTCCAACCTCTGGAAATTCCCTAAATGAAGAGTTCAAAGAAAGACTTCAGGAACCATCAGGAAAACACAGATGTATGTTGAATTAAACAACCTTATATCTTAAGCAAAACAACTTAAAGGATTTATGTCAACGATAATTGGGCTTAAAAGAAATATTGGTAGTACTAAGGTACATATCAAGGAGGGCATCTGTAGGGGATACCAGTGTTACTGGGAAGAATAGTTTGGCTAACCACACTTCAGGGTACCAACGACAATGGATTCAAAATGAAAACCGACAGTAATCTGGACCTGGAATCAGACAGAAAACAACTGGGGAGGGACAAATGATTATGTCAAATGCGTATGATTGATCATGATGCGAATGATCATGACATGCAAATACTGACTCTGGGGAGACAGAGAGTTTTGATAAAGTAGGGGAGAGTAGGATCTCAACGCCAATACTTAGACGAGCAATAAAAGAGATGTTGGGGAGATGTCTTCGAGCTTGGAAATCAATGTTTGGTCCAAGGATCCATCCAAGAGTGCTACCAACTTTTAATCCTCTATGGGGAGTTCTGTAATCATGGCATGAGAGTGTTGCTGCAAGCCAAAGGTTTTTTTTAGAAGACATGAGATTTTTCAATATTTCTAAAGTCAAAGAAATTTGAAAGTTTTTCATGTGTTTCCAAAAACAGTTTTCTAAAATATTTGTCATTTTCAGAGTTAGATAGTAATTCAGTAAATACATTATGCATAACAAAGAAAGATAAGAAACAAAGTTTAAAGGCAAAGGTTGTATTTCATTCAAGAATGGTAGCTTTCCAATAGCAAAACTCCATGGGAAATTACAATTTGAAAATGGCAATGGGGAAAGGTCTAAAGTGAATTCAACGACCACTATAATCCCTAATAACTAAGACCACTCAACACTTCGCTTCTAACAAGAGCAACTGGATTGGTCTTCAAGTAAATGATCTTCGATAATGGTAAACACCATTTGATACAGTCAAATGCCTTTGTCCCTAATTTTTCCTGGACCGCCCTTTTAGGTTTTCAATCCACCGGGACGCTCTTTTTTTCCTAAGCCGCCCTTTCGAGTTTTCAACTTAGCGAGCTCTCATTTTTTATTTTTATCCCTAAATTTTGCCTAGATCTCCTTCATAGGTTTTGATCCACCGGAATACCCATTTTTTGCCTAGGTCGCCATTTCTGGTTTTCGACCTATCAGGCTTTATTTAGGAATAATATTTTTTGACTGCATCAGAACTCACCGGGTGTTTAAACTGTTCACCATCCATAGTTGTGAGGATTAGGGAACCTCCGGAGAATGCCACCTTCACAATATATGGGCCTTCATAGTTAGGGCTCCATTTTCCACGCGTGTCTTTATGGACTGGCAAGATTTTCTTGAGTACAAGGTCTCCTTCTTTGAATTCTCGAAGACGAACTTTCTTGTCAAATGCTCTCTTGATGCGCTTTTGGTACAACTGGTCATGACATATGGCGGTCATTCTCTTTTCATCAATGAGGTTCAGTTGGTCATATCTATTCTGGACCCACTAAGCTTCCTCCAGTTTGGTTTCCATCAAAATCCTCAAAGATGGTATCTCGACTTCGATAGGGAGAACTGCATCCATCCCATACACCAAAGAGAAAGGGGTTGCCCCTGTTGAAGTTCGAACTGATGTTCTGTATCCATGTAAGGCATACGGTAACATCTCGTGCCAGTCTTTGTAAGTCTTCGTCATCTTCTGCAGGATCTTCTTGATGTTCTTGTTCGCAGCTTCAACAACTCCATTCATCTTCGGACGGTAAGGAGAAGAGTTATGGTGTTCAATCTTGAATGTCTCACACAACTTTTTCATCGTTTTGTTGTTCAAATAGGTCCCATTATCTGTGATGATTCGGCTTGGGATCCCATAACAGCAAATAATTTGGTTCTTGATGAAGCGGGCAACCACTTGCTTTGTCACATTGGCATAGGAAGTCGCTTCTACCCACTTGGTAAAGTAATTAATTGCAACCAAGATGAATCGGTGACCATTGGAAGCTTTAGGCTCAATTTCCCCTATCATGTCAATTCCCCACATTGAGAAAGGCCAAGGCGATGAAAAAACATTCAAAAGGGTCGGAGGCACGTGCACCTTGTCGGCATAAGTCTGGAATTTATGACACTTCCTGGCATATTTGAAACAATCTGATTACATGGTCAACCAGAAGTATCCAGCTCTCAAGATCTTCCTGGACATGGCATGTCCATTGGCATGTGTTCCAAATGATCCTTCATGGATTTCTCTTATCAACAAGTTTGCTTCGCGTTTGTCCACACATCTGAGCAGAACCATATCATGATTTCTCTTGTAAAGCACATTGTTGCTGAGGAAAAACTTGGATGCCAATCTTCTTAGAGTCTTCTTGTCTAGAGTTGTGGCATCCGCTGGGTACTCCTTACTTTGCAAGTAGTTCTTGATGTCATAAAACCATGGTTTCTCATCAGTTTCTTCTTCGACCAGCAGACAGTAGGCTGGTGTAGTTTTTCGCTCGATTGTAATGAGTGGAGCCTCATTAAGAAATCTGATTTGAAACATAGAGGCCAACATAGCCAAAGCATTTGCTATTTGATTATCTGCCCTTGGAACGTGATGGAAAGTGAATTCATCAAAGTATTTAATTAATTCCACAATGTAGTCACGGTAAGGGATCAACTTCTCATCACAGGTCTCCCATTCACCTTTGACTTGGTAGATTACCAAAGCTGAGTCTCCATGCACTTCAAGGATCTTGATTCTGGTATCAATTGCAGCTTTGATACCCAAAACACATGCTTCATACTCAACGATGTTGTTTGTACATTCAAAACATAATCTGGCTGTGAAAGGAGTTTATCCACCATCAGGATTCATCAAAACAGCTCCCACACCATGCCCCGTGTAATTAGAGGAACCATCAAACATCACCTTCCATCGAGAACCTGGCTCGGGACCTTCATCTGGACCTGGAACTTCACAGTCTTTTATCAACATAATGTCCTCGTCTGGGAAATCGAATTTCAAAGGTTCATAATCTTCAACAGGTTGATCGGCAAGGTAGTCAGACAAAACACTGCCTTTGATAGAATTTTGGGTTACATATTGGATGTCATATTCAGATAACAACATGTGCCAACGGCCAAGTCTTCCAGTCAAGGCAGGCTTCTCAAAAATGTACTTTATTGGATCCATTTTTGAGATCAACAAAGTAGTGTGACAAATCATATACTGCCTGAGGCGTCTGGCATCCCATGCCAAAGCACAACAAGTCTTCTCTAAAACTGAATATCTACTTTCACAATCTGTAAACTTCTTGCTTAAGTAATAAATGGCATGCTCCTTACGACCAATTTCATCCTGTTGTCCTAATACATAACCCATAGATCCTTCAAGTACATTCAGATACATGAAGAAAGGCTTCCCTGGAGTAGGTGGGATTAAGATAGGAGGTTCTTGTAGGTAAACCTTAATCTTTTCAAAAGCCTGTTGACAATCAGAATTCCATTCAATTGCTTGATTCTTTCGGAGAAACTTCAATAAAGGCTCACATGTAGTGGTCATGTTAGAGATGAATCTGGAGATGTAGCTCAATCTTCCGAGGAAACCTCTGACATGCTTTTCTGTTTTTAGAGATGGCATCTCTTGAATTGCTCTGACCTTGTCCGGATCTACTTCAATTCCTTGCTGGCTAACAATAAAACCAAGTAACTTTCCTGATTGGACACCAAAGGTACAGTTAGCTGGATTCAGACGCAATTGGAATTTTCTAAGGCACTCAAATAACTTCAGGAGATGATTCAAATGATCCTCCTCACTCTATGATTTGGCAGTCATATCATCCACGTAAACTTCTATCTCTTTATGTAACATATCATGGAAAAGGGTGATCATTTCCCTTTGATAAGTGGCTCCTGCATTTTTGAGACCAAATGGCATAACCTTGTAACAATAAGTGCCCCATGGTGTGATGAAGGTAGTCTTTTCCATATCATCAGGATCCATATTGATTTGGTTATATCCTGAAAATCCATCCATGAAGGAGAAAATATCAAACTTAGCAGTGTTGTCAACCAAAGTATCAATATGCGGAAGAGGGAAATCATCCTTTGGACTGGCTTTGTTCAAATCCCGGTAGTCCACGCACATTCTAACCTTGCCATCCTTCTTGGGTACTGGCACAATGTTAGCTACCCAGTCAGGGTACTTCGCCACTGCGAGGAATCCAACATCAAACTATCTTTTGAATTCTTCTCGAATCTTCAGAGCCATGTCTGGTCTTGTTCTTCGGAGCTTTTTCTTTACTGGAGGACAATCTGGTCGAAGAGGTAACTTGTGGACCACTATGTATGTGTCTAAGTCGGGCATATCCTGATACAACCATGCAAACACATCCACAAACTCCTTGAGAAGCTTGACCAATCTTTCTCTGACGTCTTCCCCAAGTGTTGTACCAATCTTGACTTCTTTCTTGTCTTCATCGGTTCCAAGGTTGATGGTCTCTACCTGCTCCTTATGTGGCTGAAGATCTGTGTACTCATACTCAACCAATCTTGCTAGTTCTTCGGGAACATCACAATCTTCTTCACCTTCATCTTCCGCTTGGTAGATGGGCGAATCAAAGTTAGGAGAGAATATATAGTCATTAGATTCAACAGGTTTTTCATTTGTTCTGCATATGGGGATGATTTGCCTTTATTAAAAGTGAAAATAGAGAAATGCAAGAAAAACTTTTTATTGGTTTTGAAAGATTGTCATTTTCTTTTAAAAGTGAAAAGAGAAAAAAAGCAGTAAATAAAACAAGACAGGAATTTAACAAATGCCTTCATTGATTAAATAACTTGAAAATGAGAAGGGGCCCTACAAAATGATCCCATATCCTTGGGCAGAGCTAGGGAACTTTGAAAACATTAAAAAAACGATAAATTACTTTGACAGTGGAAAAATTTCTGGGATCTCAACTGCCTCCTAATTGCACAAAGCTGCTTCACACTAATAAATCAAATGATTCACATCTTCATCTTCAACATCCTCATTAATTGCATTGATCTGATAGCCGACACTAGAAAACACCTCTTGAATGGTCTTTGGACGTCCTTTAATGGAGGTTGACGCTCCTTCTTTCACATGAGTTGGTTTGTAACCCAACCCGTAGCGATCTAGATTTTGTTTGACTTCAATGACATCACCCCAACCTTCATAGCTTCCTTCTTCGATAGTGGAAATGGTACTTTTCAGCGACGCAAAAGATGGAATACCTTTCCCCTTCAGTTCCTCTACTTCCATAAGGACAACATTGGCTATCTCTAGAGCTTGGAAAGCAGTTTCCAAAGCATCTTCATCAGCCTCAATTTAACTAAAGGAGGAAAGATTTCTAACCATAAAGTCTTCTTCCCCAGACACAGTTACCAGCTTTTTATCGACCACAAACTTCATCTTCTAGTGTAAGGTAGAAGTGACTGCCCCAGCGGCATGAATCCAAGGTCTTCCTAGCAAACAACTGTAATTAGGGTTAATGTCCATAACCTGGAAAGTGATTTTGAACACCTGTGGTCCAATCAAGATTGGCAGATCTACTTCTCCAATAACAGTCCTCCTTGACCCATCAAAAGAATTCACAATCAGTGCACTGGGCCTCATCTCTGCCCCTTGATTGGATAACTTAGCAAGCGTTCTTTTCGGAAAAACATTCAATGAAGATCCTGAATCCACAAGAACTCTTGCTAAAGTATCCTCCTGACATTTTACAGATATATGAAAAGCACGGTTATGGTCCAAGCCATCCTTTGGAAGATCCTCCATACCGAAGCTGAGATTATTACATGCAATGATGTTGGCAATGACTCCATCAAACTGATTAACAGTTATGTCATGCGTAACATGAGCTTGGGCTAGTAATTTCTAGAGAGCACCGCGGTGGGACGGCGAATGCATAAGAAGTGATAGGATAGATATTTTGGAAGGCGTTTGATGTAGCTGATCAATAACCTTATAATCACTCTTCTTAATGATTCTGAGAAATTCTACATCCTCTTCTTCCAAGACCAAACCTTTATCCTTGTTGGCAACAACGAGAATGACTTATTTAGGTGGAACGGGTGGAACTATATTGACTTGCTGAGTATAAACGCGACCACTGCACATTAAACGACTTGCACCTGCTATGTCAGCATTTGCCACTTCTAAACTTTCCTTCTGGCCAGCCAGTTCAAACTTCTGATGAACTCCCCCTGTATCATACTTCCATGGAACTGCTTTGGTATCTTCACAAAGGAAAGGGTTACTTCTTTGCTCCATCCTCGGTTCGGGCATATTGAAAATGGGCACCACATGTTCTGGCATATTGAAGATGCGTTGAACTCTTGGGGATTCAAGCATGTTAAACACTGGTGCCATGGTAGAATCAGATTCAGGCAAGTTGAAAATGGGTTCGATCATTGCCACTTCATTCCTCTTCACATGACCATTTACTTGTAAACAACCTAGATTAATCAAACTTTGAACATCACTCAAGACCAGTTCACATCCTTTTGGATTATTAGCACAAGCTTCACAATTCTTATGACAGTTCTTCAGCATACCCACATTTATTAACTTCACATGGAAGTCTCTAAGCGGGGTTTTGATCTCTGTGGCATCGAAGATCAAATCTTCGTCAGACTCATCAACAATGGAATTTATGGACCCATGCTTAGGTAAAGGATTATTTTTGACATTCAGACCATTATTTCTAAATGACAAAATATTTTTATCCATCAAATCCTTCACAGCATACCTCAAAGTAATACAATTTTCCAAATCGTGCCCTGGAGCACCTTCATGGAATAAACAGTGTGCGCTTGAGTTGTAACTTGGTGGGAGTGGATCTGGTGGAGGACCCAAAGGCCTTGGAGTAACCAAGCCTCTCTTTAGTAGTGAGGGATATAATTCAGTATAGGTCATAGGGATCCGAGGATTGGGAGGCCTTCCTCCTGGTCTTCTATTCTGAAAGTTAGAATTTGGATGAGGAGCTAGAGTCCTCTGCTGGTAGGCTGAAGCATTGGGCGCTTGTTGATAGCCTAGATTATTGAGCATTGGTTGATAGGCTGGAACCACTGGTGTTGCTTGCTGATACATTGGAACTTTTTGATTATATGATGGTTGAACTGCCGCTACATAAGGATGTTGAACATACTGTGGTGGATAGGCATACTGGTGTTGCACCACAGGTGGAGGCCTCTGCCGAAGCTGATTTCTCCTTTGACTCGTCATCACTGCATTTGTCCCTCCCTCTTTCTTTTTATGGATATTACTGGTAAACTTCTTAACATTGTTCCCACTACTATTGCTGGAGTTGCTGGATGCACCACCCATCTTACCATTCTTCAGACTGAGTTCAACCTTAATTCCCACAACTACAAGATCAGAGAAGCTAGAAGTTATGCTTCCCACCATTCTCTCAAAGAATTATGGTCGCACATTGTCAACAAACCAGTCAGCTAGTTCTTTCTCAGTCAACGGGGGATCTACTTGGGAAGCGGTTCCTCTCCACCTTTGAGCATATTCTTCAAAAGACTCGGAATCTTTCTGGGACATACTCAACAACTGTCTTCTGTTGGGAGCAAGGTCCATATTGTACTTGTATTGCTGAATGAAAGCATCCGTCAGGTCTTGGAAACTACGGATCTTTGACTGATCTAGAGTTAGATACCACTTGGAGGAAATTCCTTTCAAACTATCCTGGAAGCAATAGATCACCAGTTTGTCATTGTTGACTTGCGCTGCCATTCTTCGATAGTACATTAAGAGATGGCTCTTAGGACACGTTGCGCCTTCATACATATCAAAGGTGGGTGTCTTGAACTTGGGAGGTATCACTAGTCCTGACACAAGGCACATTTCTCTGGCAGCAGCACCAAAGATCTGGTCACCTTCAATTGCCCTCAATCTCTTTTCAAGAGTTTCAAAATTCTCTTGCATCTTCTCATGTTTCTCATTTCTATTTTCAGACATGTATGGCACATCATACACCTGCGGATCGTTAAAGTATGGTTGGACACGGGTGTGCACAATATCTGGTGTAAAATTAGTAACCACTTGGTTCTCTTCAGTGGTCAAAGGAATAGTTTGCTGAGTGGTAAATCCTTGAGGGGGAAGTACAAAACATTGGGAAGGAAATGCAGACCCTTGAGAAGGAGGTGTGAAACCTTGAGAAACAAAACCTTGGGAAGGAGGGAAGAAACCCTGAGTAGCAAATCCTTGGGAAGGAGTAATAAAACTTTGAGAGCAAAACCTTGAGAAGGAGGTACAAACCTGTGAGGAAGCCCAAAAGGAGGCCAAGTTACAGGGGTAGTGACTGATGGTGTAGGCTCAGTCGTTGCGGTGACAATCTCAGAAACCACAGTCTGTTGGGTATCCATCTTTGCTCGAATGACTTGCAGCATTTCCATGATCTGGCCCACATTTCCACGAAGATCAGTAAGCTCCTCATTAACTTTGTCCATTTCTGGGTCTCTGTCAGCCATCTTCTTCTTGGCCTGAGCTCGAGTGGAGTACTTGCATGAGATCCTCAGTGTGACAGTCTGGAAAGGAGGTGACGGGAATGAGTATTTTTTTTTGACAAAAATGCAAATGCGGAGATGCACTTATGAGTAAAAAAATGCAAATGCTTCAAGGGACTTGAGAAATTATTGCAAAACATCATAATGGACAAAACTTTCTTATTATTTTTAAAGAACTTATAAACTGAAGTCCATTTATGGTAAAAAAATATGATGTTTGCAACAAGCATCTCTTTGTTCCTTGAAGCTCTTACTAAAATGATGCATATGATGCTGAGATGCAAAGATGCAGGGATGCAAGGATGCAAGGTGTCACAAGTAAATTCGGAACCTTCTTAATATGTGTGCTGTAAGAGATTGGTTCTACGTTTTGCTACCCATAAGTCCCATTCACAGGATGGTTTCTACAGTGATGGTTTAAGGAAACTCAAGGTCACTGACGTTTATCGTATTAACGCCACGCCGCAGGATAGCTGCATTTTGACGATAATGTCGATAAGGTCTACCCTGAGTGGAGTTCTCACGCTAGGCCCTCAAGAGGCGAGCCCTTGGAGACTAACACTACACAACTACAAATATTGAAACCGGTTCTTAATAATGGATCCCTGAATCACAACCCTTTCATGAATCAGGTCACGCGACAGGCTAGCTGCGTTGTGACAAGATCTATGAAAAGTCTAACTATCTGGGGGAGCTTTCATGCTAGGCCCTCAAGAAGCGAGTTCTTGGAGACTAACACTAATACTACCAATTCTATCCTAGGTTTTCCCTCTTCTTTTTCCACAACTCAAATCTTACTTGCAATGTAACACCAATATCCCACAGACAAGTAATATAAATGAGCAAAAATTAAGAGAAAGTAGTAAAAGAACAAATAAACAACATAATTAATAAACATAGAGAAGAAAAAAAGATAAGATCAAACAAAAAACACACAAAGCTAAGTTATGCTTGACTCTCTCTAGCATGGAGCTAGTCCTAAGCAGAGTCGCCAGCTGTCGTACCTCGAAAAAATACGATCCTAAAACAATAACAGAGTCGCCACCTAATTCTATTTATTCTAACTAAAGAAAAGGGAGATATAGACACAACCTAAATAGGACAAGAAATGGTCAAAGAAACCACTAATCTAAGTTCGGGACTCAGTTACGCAAAGGGAAGGTGTTAAGCACCTCTCACGTCCGTTGTACTCAACGGGTACCTCTTAGTCTAATTTGCGCTTAAATGTTAACTTGTATTATTACCTTCTTTTAATGATTAATAATTTTTTAAGGGATTATTAATTATTATTTATTATGGGGAAAGATTAAGTTTTTTATTATTGTGCTCGCGAAGGATTAAAATCCCCGTGCCTACGTATTCCCTTGTGCAATGAGAAAGTCATAGCTTCGTAGTTCGTGCGACTACAGTTTGTGTTTTTTTAATTGAACGATCATTTAAAAATGAATTCTACTGCTAAGCATTGGCTTATACTCACGGTGGAGGCCGAAGCGCTAGCTTGTTTGCAAAATAGACTGATTTAAACAATGTTCTTTTAAAGAAAAGGGTTTGACCTTGTTAAAGTGTTTTAAAACGAAAGGCAAATGGACCACAACTCGAGGGCTAGCCTCGAGAGTGATTGCATTCAAGGACCCGTGGAGTGCTGGACTCCAGAGTTCAGTTATTCGTTGATTAATTGTAAAGTGATTTGCATTTGTTGGTAAGTTTTATGTCGTATTATTTTATTGTGAAAGGGCGAATGAATTACAAATCAAGGGCTAGCCCCAACAGTAATTCAATTGAAAAACCCGAGGAATGCTAGATTCCTGAGTTTAGTTCTTTCACGATTTTAATTAGAGATTTACGTTTTGAAAACGGAAGAGCGAATGAATTACAAATCGAGGGCTAGCCCCAACAGTAATTCAATTCAAAAACCCGAGGAATGCTAGATTCCTGAGTTTAGTTCTTACGTTAATTAATTAAGTGCATTAAGATGTTTTGTTTGAAACTTTTGGATGAATTAGGGTTTAAAATATTTAGAAACGAAGGAGTAAATGAAACCCAACTCGAAGGCTAGCCTCAAGAGTGGCTCATTAAAGAACCCACAGAATTCTGGATTCCGAAGTTCAGTTCCTCATTAACTTAATTAAGACGCGTAAAAGATTGTGCAGATGGCGATCACTTAGTGACCGACTTACGCGTGTGTGAAATTTACACGAATGTTTTTATTTAGCAATGGACCAAGACTTAGTTATATTTTTTTAAACGATCATTCTTAGTGATCACTTATTTTTTTTGGACAAATTATGGTAGTTATATGAGAATAAATCTTACAAGTTCAAATGTATTATTAACATACCACAAAGTAATGAGCGACGACTAACACACATTCAAGCAAGAATAAATCATACACACAAACAGGGAATGAATAACCAAGTAAGTGTATCAATCTAAATTCGAATAAAAACCAAATTAAAAAAAAATGAGCACACAAACCCTAAACTATGTATCTAAAAAACTAACTCTTTTATCATTATTATTATTTTATTTTTTTAAAATGAATAATAATAAAAGAATTGATAATAAAGAAAATGTTAGGATTTAAAACTAAAGTTAGCATAAACTTAATATAATGAAAAAAAACTGGACAAAAGCAACAAAACGTGGGTCCAAAATCGGTGATAAGTCCAAGCAAAAAAACAACAATCCTTGGCCTAAATGGGCTCCGGGTCATATCAATCGGTACCCTCCCTGCAGCCCAAATCAACGTCAAATACACTTATACGCTGTTCAAGTCTAGCGATTCTCAGTATAACGTGATAGGGGATTGTCACATTGATGACAATCATGGATATGTGTGGAAAAATAAATATACGCCATCCCCTTTACATTGACCGAAGCAGGAAAAAAAATGAAACTTAATGGGAATACATGAAGGCAATGAAACGTTCTCAGAAAAAAAACTAACATTAACGTATTATAAAAGGAAAGAAAAAAAATCTAAGTAATTTAAACACTTCACAGTCAGAAGAAATTAACCTAATAGTCTCTCTCCCTCTCTCACGACAATATCAACTTCTTCTCTTTCACTCTTGTTCATAAAAGAAGAAAGAAAGAAAAACAAAACCCTAAATGTTCTTAAACTAAACATGGTACATACATCTTCATGCTCAGTCCAAGACTTCATCGCATCTCACATTTCAAGATTCGTTGCTACAAATCTACTCAAGCTATCAACAATAACAAATCGCAATAACGGTAAAAGAAGATCCACCAATAACACCAATATTTGACAATAATGAAGGCGGCGCATAAAAGTTGTGAAACAAAATTTACCTATCGTCAGCCCCGAGGATGCAAAATCAGGTATTCTTCTCGCTCGAATCTGCTTCTTCTTTGTTGATTTCGCTGCGCTCCTTGAATTGGGGTGTTGTGGTTGCTTTTCGCCGCTAATTTATTTTTCCCTTTTCCCTTTATGTATTCTAAGATTAGGTTTTTTGAGGTTTGGTTGCCTTTGATGAAAAGTTGTTTTTAGGTTTTTTTCTTGCTCTCTTGGATGCGACTCTTGCTTGAGGTCCCCCTTCATGAATTTTTCCTCCCTTTTTAACCTGTGAAAATTAGGGTTTCTCCCCTTTTAATTTGCTGAGAGAGATGCCAAAATGGTTATACCTGCTTTACCTTTTTGCATCAAAAATGCTTTTGCCGAATTTGTGAAATTCTCGGTCTTGTATCTTCTGCTACCTTTCTGTCTGTTTATGTCCTGTCACTATACTAACGTTTGACTTGTTTTTTTTGGTTTGCAAAGAAACGAATCAGTTGAATTCGGATGGAACTGAAGGAATTAGTTTTCAACTGACTTAGTTTGGTATATCATTATTTTTTACCGTCATGAAGCCATAATCTTTACTGACTTAGTTCGTTTTTACAAGTGAAGGAAATGGCGGGTTTTTTTCCTTATCACTACTACATCTTGAAGGAAAGCAATTGGTTGCCACTATGTTGTGAAGAAGAAAAATAGAATGGGCATGGAGGATTGTAAGTGGAAATCTTGTTTGTTGCTGAAATTGAAGTTGCGTAAGCGGGGAATACATTGAAGGATGTTAGTGCTGTTGTGACTTCTGTAGCAACTGTACCTGTTTCAACTTGTCTTACCAATGATGAAATTTAAAATTCTATCAATAAGTATTTCCGTTCTTGATAATAGTCGCACGCTTGCCATAGTTCTCACTAACGGTCTTTCCGTTTTGCAGGTATGAGGTGTTATTGATTCAAGTGTGACCCCGAGGGCATCTTATTCCTTGCTATGATTAATGCAATTTCCTCGCCGCTGGCGTTGTTTAAGGTTTGGTACGGAAGTGATTACTCGAGCTTGATAGTTGTTCTGTTATGACCATTTTTGAGCTTGATAAAAATCCATGTTATGTTTTTTGTTCTGTTTGCAGATGGATGACAAAGATGTGATGCACTCGTCGGGATGAAGAGAAACTAAGGCCAGGAGGATTCTCAACAAGCATGACCTCTTGCCATTGCGATTTTCTTATGTTCAGACACACACCCATGACTTTCTGACTTTCATTTGCAATAAGAAATTGTAATAATAATTTTTTTAAAAAAATCGATCTATGTACTAGTTCATTTTGAAAATCTTTATGTATTGATATAACTCTTTGGAAACTGAGCTCCTTTGTTTTGCAACAATTGGAGCTTAATAGACTAGTACACTTTTGTCCTCTCAAATTTTAGTTTGCACTCCACTTTGGTATCCTTTCCTTAACTCCTAGTATGGAATTATTATGACATGAAACATCCAATCTTGAGTAAAACATTTTTGCCAAGGTCAAAAAACAAATCTCGGTGTCTTTCGTACTCGTTATGATACCAATTAACACAATAGACCAAACTGATGGTGCCCTCAAAGCTTAAGTGACGTTAATTTCCACCATTTTTCCTACTCATAAGCCTTATTGTATTGATATAATGAAAGTAGCTCCATTATAACGAAAAATAGAACAAACATATTGCCCCATGAAGGGAATAGTCCAAATACACGGCCCATGTGATAAATTAAAATGCAACTTCCTTAAAACATGAATTATCAATGAGCTGTCAACTTGAAAACCAACTGAGGAACGAAACTTAATGAATGGACCAAACGCTCACTCGAAATATGACTTGTAAATGAATATAAAGGAGACTTGAAATTTATTTGATTTGGTGCTTTGGACTTCCTATCAATACCCTTGCCTTAACTCGGTGACCAAATGAACTCTACACAACTGGATTATTTCGAAACCATTTCAATATGCCCGAAATGTCTCGTGAAAATCCTCTATGAAGATAAAGCTCCAAAGTCCATATCCAAACATGAAATTCCATATTCCATAGCTCAAGAAATCAATCCACCAATATAAACTTTAAAACACAAAAACCTAATTTCTCGAACCAAACAATCAGTTCTCCAATATTTGTTACAAAACCAAACAAAACCTTCCTGCCATTCCTGCAAAACTTCAGAATTTATGGTATGCAATTGGCGTGCTGATGATGAGATGAAAAAAATATGATATGAAAGGTTAGGGGGAAAATTTGGGGTGTGACATGAATGTTTTCATGGTTCTTGTGAACCCGTGTTACGGGACAGGACTCTATGTGATGTTTGACTTTTGAGTTTTAGAAGTAAATGTGATGCCTTTTGATGAGTTTAACTCTGATAATTGATTTAAATTTGTTTATTTCGTGATGGGTAGAAAGGTGTTACATTAGTGGTATTAGAGCAGGTTGGTCTGTCTGTCGGTTGTGTTGTGTCGTTATTAGTTGTGTCGGTCGTGGCTGAAGGCAATTGAGAAGATTTTCAGGACTATGGCATGCTCCGATGCTCAGAAGATGCAATTCGGCACCCATATGCTAGATGAGGAAGCTGAGGATTGGTGGGATAATACCCATCAGAGATTGGATGGGGCTGGGGTTGCGATAACTTGGAATGTGTTCAGGAGAGAATTTCTGAGTAAGTATTTTCCTGAAGACGCTCGTGGCAAGAAAGAGGTAGAGTTATTAGAATTGAAGCAGGGGAACATGACAGTGGCAGAGTATGCCGCTATGTTTGAGAGTTTGGTGAAGTTTTGTCCTCACTTTAACCGTGATGATGATGAGTTGTCCAGGTGTTTGAAGTTTGAGAATGGGCTGAGACCGAAAATCAAGCAAGCGATTAGTTGTCAGCAGATCCGCAGGTATGCTGAACTTATGGATAAGAGTAGAATATATGATGAGGATAGTTGAGCTTGATCTACTCACTATAAATAGGTGAGTGAGAAGAGAGACAAGGGTCAGTTCGAGGGAATCCATATGCGACTCCGAATGTGAAAGGGAATCAGAAGTGTAATGATGGTAAGAAGCCAAGTGGGGGAGCAAGTTCTACTCCTCTCAAGTGCTATAAGTGTGGTGAAGCAGGTTACAAATCTGAATTATGCACTGTTACTGTGATAAGATGTTATAAATGTGGAAAGAAGGGCCATATGAAGAATGAGTGTACGAGTGATGAACCAACGTGTTTTAATTGCGGCGAAGAAGGACATAGCAGTACTCAGTGCCAGAAACCAAAGAAGGTTGCTATTGCGGCTCAGACTACTGGTAGAGTATTTTCCTTGAGTGGCTCAGTTGCTCAGAAGAAAGACAACTTGATTAGAGGCACTTGTTTTATTAATTATGTTGAATTGGTTGCTATAATTGATACTGGAGCTACTCACTCGTTTATTTCGATTGAGTGCGCGACCAGGTTAAATTTTCCTTGACTATTATGAATGGTAATATGTTGATTGAAATGCCTGCTGACGGTTCAGTTACGACTGACCGTGTGTGTTTGAAGTGTCCTTTGACCATTTATGGTAAGGATTTATTGATGGATTTAGTGTGTTTGCCTTTGCGCCATATGGATGTTGTTTTGGGAATGAATTAGTTGGAATTTAAATTTATGCATATCAACTGCTATGCAAAGAAGGTAGAGTTTCCAGAGTTGAGTGATTGTAGAGAGATGATGTTTCATCTGCGAAGCAAGTGGATGAGCTCCTAGCAGATGAAACCCAGATGTTTGCCTTGTTTGCGGCGTTACAAGTTGACCGTAAACAAGTGAGTGTTGAATTACCTCTTGTCCAAGAGTTTCTTGATGTGTTTCCGGATGACATTAGTGATTTACCACCAGAGCGTGAAATAGAGTTTTATGTGGATTTAATACCTGGTACTAGTCCAATGTCAATGGCCCCTTATAGGATGTCAGCTTCTGAATTGAGTGAGTTGAAGAAACAACTTGAAGAAATTCTTGAGAAGAAATTTGTCCGTCCAAGTGTTTCTTTGTGGGGTGCTCCTGTGTTATTGGTTAAGAAGAAGGATGGTTGTATGAGGTTGTGCGTCGATTATTGACAATTGAATAAGGTGACTATTAAGAATAAATATCCAATTCCGAGGATTGATGATTTGATGGATCAGTTAGTGGGAGCTTGTTTTTTTAGCAAGATTGATTTGAGGCCAGGTTATCATCAGATTCGAGTTAAAGTAGATGATATTCCGAAGACAGCTTTCCGGACGAGGTATGGTCACTATGAATATACGGTGATGCCTTTTGGTGTATCCAATGCACCTGGTGTATTCATGGAATATATGAACTGGACTTTTCATGGAATATATGAACTGCACCTGATGATATCCTGATTTATTCGAAGTCAAAAGAGGAACATGAAGGACATCTGAGGATTGTATTGCAGGTGTTGAGAGAGAAGAAGCTTTATGCTATGTTTTCGAAGTGTGAGTTCTGGTTGAGTGAAGTGAGTTTCCTTGACCATGTGATTTCTAGTGGAGGAATTTATGTGGATCCTTCGAAGATTGATACTATGTTGAATTGGGAAACTCCGAAGTTTGCTACGGAGATTAGAAGTTTTCTTGGTTTGGCCGGTTATTACCGGAAGTTTATAGAAGGTTTTTCTAAGTTGGCATTGCCACTAACACAGTTGACTCGGAAGGGCCAAGCTTGTGTACGGGATGTTTCTTGTGAGAAGAGTTTTGTTGAGCTAAAGAAGAGGTTGACTACTGCCCCTATTTTAATTTTGCCAAATCCGAGCAAATATTTTGTGGTGTACTGTGATGCTTCTAAGATGGGTCTTGGTGGTCTTTTGATGCAGAATGGTCAAGTAGTTGCTTATGGTTCTAGACAATTACGTGTTCATGAGAGGAACGATCCTACCCATGACTTAGAATTAGCAGCTGTGGTTTTTGTGTTAAAGATCTGGAGGCACAATTTGTTTGGATCGAGGTTTGAGGTGTTCAGCGATCATACGAGTTTGAAATACTTGTTTGATCAGAAGGAACTAAACATGAGGCAGAGAAGATGGTTGGAAATATTGAAGGATTTTGATTTTGAATTAAGTTACCACTCTAGTAATGCTAATGTAGTCGCAGATGCCTTGAGTAGAAAGACTTTTCACATGTCGATAATGATGGTGAAAGAGCTTGATATGATTGAACAATTAAGAGACATGAGTTTGTTGTGTGAGACTACGTTTGAGAGCGTGAAGCTAGGTATGCTGAAATTGACTAATGATATTATGGAAGAGATTCATTTAGGATAATAATCAGACTTAAAGTTGGTTGATCAAATGACTTTGATTAACCAAGGTAACATAGGATAGTTCCGTTTAGATGAGAATGGTATGATGAAGTTTCGAGATCGTGTGTGTATTCCATATATTCTAGAATTGAAAAAGAGTATTCTAGAGGAAGGGCACCGAAGTAGGTTGAGTATTCATCCTGGTGCGACTAAGATGTATCATGATTTGGAAAAGTTGTTTTGGTGGCCGGGTATGAAGAGGGATGTTGTGGAATTTGTGTACGCGTGTTTGGTCTGTCAGAAATCAAAGGTTGAACATCAAAAGCCTTTAGGTATGATGCAACCATTGAGTATTCCAGAATGGAAATGGGATAGCATTTCTATGGATTTTGTGACGGGTTTGCCGAAGACGGTGAAGGGGAATGATTCCATTTGGGTGATTATGGATCGATTAACTATGTCGACACATTTCTTGCCGATGAAGATTAATACTTCTATACCGAAACTTGCAGAGATGTATATTGAGGAGATTGTGAAGTTACATGAGATACGTCGAGTATCGTGTCGGATAGAGATCTGCGGTTTTATTCTAGATTTTGGAAGAGTTTGCAAGATGCTTTAGGAACTAAGTTGAGGATGAGTTCTTCTTACCATCCACAGACGGACGGTCAGACAGAACGAATTATCCAATCCTTAGAAGATTTGCTGAGGGCTTGTGTATTGGATCATGGAGGTGCATGGGATGATCATTTACCTTTCATTGAGTTTAATTACAAAAATAGTTTTTATGCGAGCATTGTTATGGTTCCGTATGAAGAATTGTTTGGGAGGCAGTGTAGCACTCCATTGTGTTGGTGTGAGTCAGGAAAGACTGTTGTGCTCGTACCTGAGATTGTGCAAGAGACGTCAGAAAAGATTAAGATGATTCGGGAAAGGATGAAGACTTCTCAAAGTCATCAGAAGAGTTATCATGATAAGAGGAGGAAAGCACTTGAATTTCAAGAAGGAGATCATGTGTTCCTTGAGGTAGGGGGAGTATTTTACTTTCGATAATATAATGTGGGAATGTGATTGGGGGTTTTGGGTTGTGGTTTAGGGTTGTGATTTTCTGAATTTTGTGTTGATTATGATAATTTTGTGATGAATTAGAGGAATATGATGATGTATATGATGTAGATGATGTTGTTAGGATCAATATTGGCGTTAAAAAGGTTTTCTGGTGTAATGCTACTGAATTTGGGGTTTTGAGTGGGTTTTATCGCATAAGGGAGAAGGATGAAATCGGAGAAAAATTCTGCTGAATTGTGAAGCTTGCTTAGCGAGCTATAACTCGCTTAGCGAAAAGAGTCAGGGAAGCTGGCGCTTAGTGAGCGTGGTGTCTCACTTAGCGAGCTTGGGAAATATTGGAAAAATGTTTTATTTTTAAAAACTATTTTTTTGGTAGTATGTTATGGGTTGCTAGAGTGATGTGAAGCTGTCAAATGATGCGCCTTGAAGTCTATATGAGTAGAGTTAATATTTAATTCATGAATAATGATTTATTTGATGTTCTTTGAGTTAGGATGTATGATTTTATGATTTAGAGATATGAGGTAAGATGAGTGTTATATGATGTCTTATGAGTATGTATTTGATGTTATGATTGAGTTTTGAGGATGATATGTGTATATTGCGTCTTGCATTCATGGCATTGATTTATGAGGGGACTTCGGTTCATTGGTAGCTTCAATCCCATTGTGTGGATTGAAGTGATATGATGTTTATGATGTGCTCCCTTTGGGAGGGTTGATGGACCAGTGTCCATCACATGAGGATGTTTCGGTACCACATGCATTAGTAAGAGGTCGCATTTCATTCTAAATGACATAGCATGAATGCATGGGTGTTTTGTGTAATGATGAGAAGTGATTTATTATGTGTATTAAATGAGTATGGAGAATATTTCTATGATGTTATGATAGTGATGATGCCATGTATAAATGAGTTGTAATTGATTTATTGTTGAAGTTTTGTTTAAATTATTGTTTCTATATTATACTATGGAATGTGAATTTACTCACCCTGCATGCCTTCTGGTGACAGTCTATTATGCCATCCTGCAGATAATCAAGGTTAGTGTGGTGCGTGCTTAGCTCAGAGATAGTGAGTCGTCGAGTTAGTTAGAAGTGGATTCATGCTCTGTGTCCAGTAACATCGGGATGGGTCTTGTTTTGAGTGTTTATGTTTTATTTGAATTAAGATGTTGAATTCTTTTAAAAAATATTTTGATACACGGTGTTTGAGATGATTATCGGATTTTGTTTAATTAAAGATGATTTCTTCGACTTAATTGTTTTTCCGCTGCATAATTATGAAGAAAAGGTTTATGAATATTTTCATGGTTTTTGTGAACCCGTGTTACGGGACATGACTCTATGTGATGTTTGACTTTGGAGTTTTAGAAGTAAATGTGATGCCCTTTGATGAGTTGAACTCTGATAATTGATTTAAATTTGATTATTTCGTGATGGGGTAGAAAGGGTGTTACAGTATCAACTGTAACTTTCAACTGAATATTCCAAAGGTAATTATATATATTTTTATGAAATTAAATTATTAGCTTAAATTATTTAATTAACATATATACACATTAACAATGTCATATTTATTACTGGTTTTAGGACATTTCCCATTGTCACCTCTACTTATCGTCGCCAACTTATCAGATGGTTTGCAAGGGAAAAATGTATAACACTTTGGGAGAATTACTTCACACTAACCCTCTCCCTAATGGATGTTTGAAAGTCTCGGTTGATATTGCTTTAGAGATGCATGCATTATTACCATATCTTAACGATGTTTCGGATGCAACATTGGTGGGAGAAGCAATATGTTTGTTTGTTGCATGGCCGTCAAGCCTCATTAGTGTAGGATATAAGGTATGCTTAAAACCATTATGAACCTTTGATTATTCAAAGTTTTTACGTGCATTTTACATACATTTTTACATGGTAATGTTAATTAGACCTCCAACAAAATCCAAAGAAAAAGATAAGGGGATTTTGTAGCATAGGTACTCCGTTGTTTCATAAAAAGAGGTACATCACAATTATATGGAAAATGTTAAATTTGTGATCTTATACTTCATATAAGTAATTATATGACATATAGCTTCATGGTAAAGATATTAGCAACGTTTCCACATAAAAAAATGTTGTTGCTAAGAAGACCGGGCCTAGAAATAAAAACTACTTCCAAGTATAGGTCGTGCCTTAAGACATTTCTAGAAGTGACAGATATTTCGAACGGAGGTACTCTTCTTGTACCTATGGAGTAAGGTATTTATGGCTTTCAATATGAACAATCAATTGGTAATGAGGAATTTGAGTAAGTTTTTCGTCATGAAGAATTAGGCGTCAGTGTTATCAATACATACGTGAGGTATATCCGATCTATTTTGTTATATTAATTAAACAACTTATTTACTTTATATTTCAAATGAATAGTCTAATGTTATGATGTTTTTAATTAAGATTTATGTATGACAAAGTGATGTGCCCACGTGGATTGGAGCAAAGATCTGCATTCTTAAGTCCCGCGTCTATCAACTTAGGGTCAATCATAAGTAAACCAGATGATGCCATGGTGTATGTACGCAACCTCTTTCTTGCCGACAAAGATACACAAAAGTTGTTCTTTTTACCGTTTAATATTGGGTTAGATTTTCATTCTAAATTCATCTATTATAATTTTTTTGTATTTTGAAGTCGTGTAGAAAGTTTCCATCTAACATTTATTTAATCTTACAGTGGACATTGCTTGTTGATCACGATTAATCCTATCAGAGAAGTTATGTATTATCTGGATTCGTTAGGAAATGATTGGACAACATACCCGAATATGAAGAGTATGATTGATACGTAAGTGAGATTGTTCTAAATATTCATGTGTATATTTATTTATTTATGTGAATTGTTCTAAATATTCATTTATATTTCATTAGCATTATACAAGCTTTTTGAGCACAAAGAGATATCCAAGTACCAAAGAGGAGAGCCAATAACATTACATGGATAAGAGTGGAGGTATATTAATTATCACATTTTTTATTATATTAGTGATGATACTTGATAAAGCTTAGAATTTATCCATATTTTCTTTTCATGTGTAGTGTCATCGGCAACATAATGGTATATATTGCAGATATTTCATGTTGAGGTTTATGAGAGAAACTCTTTTTTTGGAACGAATAGAGATTCCATCCGATGTATGTATTTCTAACTTATGAGTTATTTTAATATTTAACACATATTTCTCATATAATTAAATAGTTGAAACTAAATCAAACTATGTTATATTATTATGTAGTACTTTGATGAATTCAAGTGTTCGTATTACTTAAGAGATTGTTTGGATGGAATTAAAGAGGATTGGTGTCAACTCATTATAGATCTCGGAGTTTTATAAGGTATATTGTACTCTTCCTTTAATTTATGAGAATTTTGAGTATATATAACTTTGTAACTATAGACATTGTTTATGTCTTGTTTTAATTGAATTACAATCTTTTGTGTTGTTTCAGGTTATATGTGCAAAGTAGAAGATAAAGTTATATTGGTGTGCATTGCTTTTTGCTTAGCATTTCTATAAGTAATATATAGATTTGAAGCAAAAAGTTTTGTTGGATGAAATGATCCGTACCAATTCTTTTGTATATATAAATTGTTTGATGAAAATTGATGTGTTTAAATAGGCAAAATTAGTGCATATATATTGGTTTGAAGCTCCAATTTATGATATTTTTCTGCAAAATATGGTTGAAAAACAGGTGCAAATTGTGGTTGAAAACCTGGTGCAAATTGGGGTTTAAAAACAGGTTCATATAAACTGTATAAAACAAACAACGCTTTTTTCAAGTAATTTATATAAAAAAATTCATATACCTTAGACATCGCTTTACACTAAAAGAGTTGTCTAAGGTGGGGTTTAGACAGTGCTTTCACAAAAAGTGCTGACTAAAGTGGGGTTTAGACAGCGCTTTGACCAAAAAGCGACGTCTAAGGTATACCAAAAAAATGTCAAAAGCGCTGTCTAAGGTATACTAAAAAAAGGCAAAAAGCGATGTCTAATGGTAGTCTGAAAAAACAAAAAGCGTTGTCTAAAGCACCACTTAGACAACGCTTTTTACAATAAAAGTGTTGTCTAAAGTATAAGCAAAAATGATGTCTATTATAAAAAGCGTTGTCTAAATGGGGCTTTAGACATCACTTTTTCAGTCAAAGTACCCTTTTAGACAACCCTTTTAACACTAACCAAAGCGCTGTCTAATCTTTTAGCATCGCCAGTTTTTTAGACAACGCTTTTAAACACTATATAATGCAAAAATAAACGTTGTCTAAAGGCTTTTATGGCATAGTGATCGCATATTTAGTGGCACTCACACACTTCTTAGTAAAATTCAAAATATATATTTAGAATTTAGACTTTAATTTTTGGACTCACCTAAGTTTAGAGTTTATGTTCTGTATTTCTATGTTCTTTTGGTTTCGTCTGATACGGAAGTTATCTTTCGAATGTCCTGATACTGAATTTAACTTTTGGATTTTCTTGATATGCACATATTGATTGATAGTGTCTTTTATGTCTCATGGTTTTGACTTCTTTAATTATGATATGATTTTTTTTAATTTAATTAAAGGTAATATGTCTGACAACTAAGAAAGATTGAGACATGGTAGAGCGGTCCAACATGAATTGATGGTGTCACTTCATTTGATAGAGAAATATCGTTTTCCCGAGTTCATATGTTAATGATTCTTCCTGGCCTGAGACATGTGTCCCCTTCTATTTCCCTAGAAGCACTATAAGTCCAACTTGTTAAACCTATTGTTGTAACAGCCCGGGCCTTCTGTGCTCCCGACACTATTACCTCACGATCTTCTCTACCCCCCTCACTAGTAGAGTTTTTGCCTTCCATGGGAATCAAACCCTATACCATGGGGTTCAAGTACATGTTCATTCCATTACCACTACCAATTGAGCTAGTATCTCAATTGGTAGTGGGAATGGAATGAACATGTACTTGAACCACTGGGTACAGGGTTCGATTCCAATGGAAGACAAAAACTATACTAGTGAGGGGAGTAGAGAAGATCGTGAGGTAATAGTTCCGGGAGCGCAGAAGGCCCGGGCTGTTACAAAAAAATGTTACCTTCTTTGTGGGTAACTTGTAGATGATAAAGATTAGCCTTGCGCTACAAGAGGAGTTTTTCATGGGTCTCAGAGCGTACCTTATTTTTACTTTAGGAGTGGTTTGGAGTCTTTGTGTCCTACTATGTGTCATGTAACACTGGGACGGGGTTTTAGATATTAAACTTGTTTCGGTTATGTTATTATTTGAAGGATATTTTCTTATTTTATGATGTTAAATTTCGGATGGAGAAAATTATGATTATGAAGTGAATTAATGATGTTTGACTATGAAGTTTTATTCCGCTGCAAAATGATTATATATTAATTTTTGGATGTTGATTAACCCGTGTTACGGGGAAGGACACTGTATATTGATGTTTTCGATAAATATGTGATACCCTTTTGATGTTACTTTGATATTATTCTAAATATTTGTTTTCATAATCTATTGTAATTGTATACTGATATTCATGGGGAGTTTTCATAATCTATTGTAATTGTATACTAATGTAACACCCTTCTACCCCAAAACAAATATTAATAATAATATCAGAGTAACCAGAAAAGGGTATCACATATCTACCGAAACATCAACATACAGTGTCTTGTCCTGTAACACGGGTTAATCAACATCCAAAAATTAATATATAATCATTTTGCAGCGGAATAAAACTTCATAGTCAAACATCATTAATTCACTTCATAATCATAATTTTCTCCATCCGAAATTTAACATCATAAAATAAGAAAATATCCTTCAAATAATAACATAACTGAAAAAAGTTTAACAACTAAAACCCCGTCCCAGTGTTACAAGACACATAGTAGGACACAAAGACTCCAAACCACTTCTAAAGTAAAAATAAGGTACGCTCCGAGACCCATTAAAAACTCCTCTTGCAGCGCAAGGCTAATCTTTATCATCTCAAAGTTACCCACAAAGGAGGTAACATTTCCAAGCAGGCAGGGTGAGTAATCATAATTTATCATAAATATACAAGAATATGGAATATAAATAAATTAGCATAAGCATGTCGTAACATCAACAACAATAAAAATCCAGCAACAACGACACAATCATGAACACATTCCAATAATGCAATTCCAACTATCATGATATGAAATTATGCATGTGGTACCAATTTCATTGTGAGAGGGATACACTCCACAAGGGAGCACACCATAATCACCGAATCACTTCAATCCACACAATGGGATTGAAGCTACTAAGTATAGGCCGAAGCCCCATCGAGAATGTCATGAAATGCAATGATGCGATTACACTGTAAAAATTCATCGAGAAATCAAATGTGCATCATTCATTTCATATCCAGCAGTTCAAACATCAAATAATCATATAATTTTATCTCAATAATACATCCAAACCTCTCCTCATTAACAACTTCAACTCATCAGGACATAACCCGACCCCGGTGTTATAAGGCAATTTTAATCGGTTTTCCTAAAAATTCAGTTCAGAAAATTATTTCATTTTTCTCATTTTCATTCATCAAAATAAAGTTCATTTTATGTTTTTTCTGACACTTCAAACAGAATGCAAATCAGACTTACGGTTTAAAAGATATGAATTTTTAAAGAATTGAAAATTGCCTCCAATACAGTGTTAACCGGTTAACCCATAGCTGTCGCTCCCGAAGATTTGCATCCCGGTACAAGCGCGAACGGTCGGCGAAAGGAGAAAATGAAGTGAACTGAATAGAGTCGCTAGCTAGGCATTTTTATCCCGAAGGAAAGGTAATGCTACATAAACCTAAGAAAGGATGGATAAGACGGTTGCGAACCAGAGAAACTGAGAAAGGGGGTTGGTTACAACCTGGGAAGGTATTAGCACCCAGATTGTCCGTCGTACTCGACGGGATCCACGCTTAGAAGATTGTGTTTAAAGGGGTAGTGTATGTGCTATCTGTGTGCAAAAGCTGAGAAAGAATATACAAGTGTCAGTGCCAAAGGTGAATGCTCGGAAGCTGAGGCTTAAAAGAGAATGCTGAAAGAGGGGGAAGACACAGAGACTTTTGTTCGATAACAGTTAAGTTATTCCTACGTATCCTCTCGTGCAATGAGAAAGTCAGAACATCGTAGTTCGAGTCAGAGAGAATGAAAATAAATTGACTGTGAACTGCTTGCTTTCCTATGCTCAAGTGTATGACTCGTCTGGCTCGAGTGCTAACTGTCTTGCATTAGACGGAAGAGAAAGTTCTCGCTTGTGAATGAGTGTGATGCGAAAATAATCCCGAAGGAGACGATTATTGTTTGTTTTTGTGTTTTCAGTCTTGTTATTGTTTTTGGTGTTTGGCATAAGCAAATGAGCTTAATCCTAAATCAAGGGTTGTAAACTCATTATATCCTCCCTGATTAGGGATAATGAGCATACTTAAGTATGAGATAAGCATCTCAACTTAATTACCATGATGATGTAGGATTAAGATCATTAAGCTACTTGTGATTAATTAGATGTTTTTGGGTTTTTGTTTAGTGTTAAGTAATGAGTTTAATCTCTAATCACAGATTAGTGAACTCATTACACCATCCTAATACAAGGATAATAGATGAGAACACTTAAGCTGAGGAAGATACCTCAACTTAATCCATGGTTAGGGATTAAATTCATTATATAACAAGCCTTTATTAAGTGGATTTTAATTGAGGGATGAGATTAAGAAATGGATTTTATGTTTGTAAGACATCTTGAGGGGGACTTGTCCATTAAACACTAGGGTTAGTCCTTCTTAACCATAAAGAAAGAATTAGAACCCTAATGTAAGGCCCAAGTTACAATATGAAGTCTTAGTGATTATTAAGATGAATTGATTAAGAGGTTTAAACAAATTAAAGGTTTAACACTTAGAATTAAAGTTATACACTCCATCCTAATAGAAGGATACAGGCATAACCCAAATTCCAAAGTCCTAAAACTTTAAGAGTTTAGTCTCTGATTATTGAGATGAGAAGAGAGACTCAAGGAGACTCAAAGGTAAAAAGCTAAGGGGGACTAATCATAACCCTAATTATTATCATGCTTGGATGCTCCTATGGTTTGTAAGGCTTAAGAAATACCGTCAAGGAAGCCACCAATGGAAGAAGCAGATGAAAGGAGGAGGAAGCAGAAGAATAAGTTACTTACTTCATTGAAGAAGATAAGTAACTTAAAGAAAGAAAGTGAGAAAGATAGAACACAAGTGAACAAGTTCACTTCAAAGAATTCATCAAGATGCATATGAAAGAGATAAATAGAAATGAGAAGTGAAGGCAAATCCACTTCTCAAAGTAACTTACCACCTGAAAATGTTAGCATGAATGCATAAAGTTCAAGGCATAAAGAAATGAAATGAAATGAGATGCAATGAGATGAAATGTCCAAAGTCAGAAGTGTTTATGCAATGTTAATGTCATGTGAGGTGATGTAAAGTCATACAAAGTTCATATGTATGATCATACAAGAATGAGGTGTCATGTAAGCATGCTTTGAAGTTTGAAAACACATGAAAGTTAATGACATGAAATGAATGCAAATCATGGAAAATGGATGAAGAAATGATCAAGCATGATTCTAACATGTCCTAAGATGTCTAAGGTGACATATGAATGCAAGAAATGGAATGGCAAGTTCATGTATGGATGCATATGCAAGATGAATGCAAATGAACATGTAAAATTAGGGTTATATGGAAGTATGAGATGCACATGAACAAAACAGAAGTATATGGCATGATAAAAATTTGAAACCAAAATCAAACAAACCCTAATCCCATACTAGGCCACAACTCAAAGGAGAAGGTCAGAAGCCTTACCACTCAAAAGTTATGAATTTCCTAAATTTCTAGGGTTTTTTGGGTGATTCTCAAAAGAAAATGCAAATCAATTCAAAAATGTAAGATAAATTCATGAGATAAATATCCTATAAACTACATGCCATATGCAAAACAATGCAAAAAGAATCATCTTCAAACTCTTCTTGGTTAGACAGAAAATATTTTTTCATGTTAGGGTTCAAAAATATGATTTAAATGACTCTTAATTCAAAGAAAATTCTCAAGTTATGATCAAACCTAAAAAGAAATTTGTGTGAAGAGTTTGAAAATGTTTCTAAATGCAAAGGGATGATTCATGATTTTTTTGATGATTTTTAGAAACCTAAATGTATTTTTAATTAATTAAAAGACTTTAATTAATTAAAAATAACATTTAAATATCTTAAAAATACTTTTTATATGCAAAAAAAAAATCATTTTCTGGTTGAGAAAAATATTTGAAACAAAAATGCAAAAGGAAATATTTTTTTGATGATTTTTGTTGTTTTTAATAAATTGTACAAAAGAAATAGAAAGAAAATAAAATAAAAATAAAATAAAGAGGAGGTCAGCGCATCCAATGGCTAAGATTCAAATAAAAATGGTGGGAATTGACTGGCGCGTTATCCAATGGTCCACATTCAAACTGGCTAAATGAATTTAATTAAATTAATTAATCAGAAATTAACTTAAATAAACTAATCTGAGCCGTACGTGCGCTAACCTAAACAAGATCCAATGGTGGGAAATCAATCTGGGCAATTAACCCTAATTAGGGTTTTAATTATTTTCAGGTGACCGGAGCTAGCTCCGTTCATCTTCTCCGGTCACTCAAAATCCCAACTTTTTCCCTAGGTCAAATTAGAACCTCTAAAGCTCCAGAAATGATCTACTACCCTCCCCAAACAAGAATTCATCATCATTTAACATTTATATTTCATCATAAACAATAATCGAATCAAACAAAATTTTCGGGCAAACTTTTAGAACAACCATACATGCTCATTTCTCAATCATTTTCAAAACTAGACATATCAGAGTGATCTAGAGAACATGTAGAATCATTCTAAAACTTAAAAGAAGGTTTCTGGAAAATTTGTTCTTGAGGTATACCTGAGTTGAAGCTTTTCAATTTGGAGCTTTCTGACCTCCTCTCTTATGCAAAACCACTCCAATGGGCCCCCTTGTGCTTCTGAAAGGCTTAGAACAAGTTTGTTTTGGCTGGTTTGAGATGTTTGGTTCTGATAACTCAGAAATCGTGTTTGAGTTTGGCTGTGTTTCAGGCTATGGTGAAGGGTCGGAAATACTCCTTAGGTTATGAGGAGATGATTGGTGAAAGAAAAATGAAGTTTGAGTGGCTGAGGAGTGAGTTTCGAAAGCTTGAAGATTTTGACAAATTTTGGGTAATTTGAGTATGAGCAAGATTCAGGCTTCAATCTTATGTCTTTTGTGTTGCTTGAGGTTTGTATAATGTGTAGTGATTGGTTCAGAGAGTTGTTGTGGCATAGTGTGATTGGTATGGTGTGAAATGAAAAAAGTCAAGATTTTGTACTTTGAGGTATGGGCATGGTGCAGGCCTGAATTCTTGGGGTTTCTGGCCTCAGCTGAGTTCATGGATGGCCCTTGGATCAACTTTATGCAGCTGGATCACTTAGATGAAGAGATACCATAGGTTTTGCAAAATTCCCTCTTTGAAGTTTCTTGTGAATCAAGTCATGAAAATGCCAAATTCTTGGGCCAATTCTGATGCTTAGGAGTCACATAGGCATGTTATGAAGTGTTTGTACACATTTGAAGTCATTAGAAAGCTTGAATATGCCCATTTGCAAAATCCCTCTTTGACATAAAACTTGAAATTTTAGGATTTTTGCCAACTTTGAAAGGCCATATCTTGAGTTCTAGGATGAATCAAGACATGTTCTTGTACGTTTTGAAAAGGGAAAGACCTAATCTACAACTTTCATGATCAAGAATTTTTCATTTGAAGCATTTTCGGTTGAGAAAGAGGAGGTTGAAAAACTTTCCCAAAATGGAAAGTTTCCATTACAAGTCATTTCCATTTTTGGCAACTTTGCAAATGGCTAAAAATTCTTCAATATTGTGAACTTCCAACATCTTATAAGATCAAATAAAGATCATAGAACTTCATTTTGATGAAATTACCCCTTTGGTTCCATTGTTGGGGGCCTCAGATGCCCTGATTATGCCTTAACTTGCTCAAGAAGTTACCCAGTGAACAGATGACTTCCACAATGAATTTCTTCATAAAACTTTGTACATATGATCCTTATAAAATCTTAAGAACATTAGAAACAAGAATGACCCAAAAATTTGGAGTTAAGGCCTCTGAAACCAAAACCCTAATTTTGGTCATCTGTGCAGTGAAAACCCTAGCTCTACTTCCATGCCTTGCCAGTTCTTGTGATGTCTTGACTTCCATGAACTTTGAGGAGTATAATATGATGGTAGAACACACATGGACCCTCTTGGAATGCTTTGAGGCCTTTGGGATGGCTCAGATGGAATATTGGATTGCTCAGATCACAAACCCTAGATGCAGATGAACTTGAACTATGCAGATGAAGCAAATATGCTAAATGAAGTGGTATGCTTATGTTTATGCAAAAATGAAAGATCACAAGCCATGGTGTGATGTCAAGTGAGGGAAAATTTGGGGTGTTTACAGCTGCCCCTATTCAAACATGAGTTAGATGTGCAGGATGTAAGCGCCTGGCTTAACAGACAAACAAGATAACTTGTGGTTGAATACCAAAGACAATCCAAAATTTGCACTCGCTGGATAGAAGAAGAAAAGGGATATAAATTGTATAAGGGTAGTATAGTATGATTATCAAATGAAGACGGTGGAGGACGACCATCGAGCAGAGGACGACTGCTGGGGGTAAAGCGGTAAGTAAAGCACTGATGGGGACGACCGACAATCTGGGGAAATAAAGGGATTATGATGGGGACGACCATCATGCTTGGTAAGTAAAGTAAACAACGATGGGGAAGGCCATCGGTTCAATGAAATAAATGATGACAGATGGTCATCAAAGGTGAAGGACGATCACTTAGCAGGGGACGGCTATCTTTATCGCGACATAGGACGAATGTCGGATAGAAAAGGTCGACGATGGGGACGGCCATCGGATAAGCATGATGAAGGACTATTATCAAGAGGTGAAGGATGATCACCTAGCAGGGTACATCTGCTTTCGGGGTTTATCACGACATAGGACGAATGTCGGATAACAAGATCAACGACGGGGACGACCATCGGATAATGATGAGGGACGATCATCAAAAGGTGAAGGACGATCACCTAACAGGGGACGGCTGCCAAAAGTATCACGACATTGGATGAATTCCAGATAGAAAAGGGTTCCAATAAATGGAGACTCCACTAGGGAAAGGATGAGGGACATTCATCAACGGTGAAGGACAATCACCTGGCAGGGGACGACTGCTGAATGTATCTCGACATAGGACGAATGTCGGATAGAAGCATGTTGCTTTGGTGGTGACTTACTGGGGAACGGTAAACACGGACGAGTGCTTTCGCTCAAGAATAAAAGGTATAAGTGTTTGACGTTGTGTATAGATTAAAGATGCGAACGAGAATCCTTAGGACCATGATACGGACGAGTATCGGTAGAAACAAACGCTGACGCGTGTTCAGAGATGATGATACGGACGAGTACCAACTGGTTAACAAAGAACACGGACGAGTGTCGAATCTATTGAAGAGTGATATATAAACAGGATACGAACGAGTATCGGAGACTTCTGTATAAGTATGAGTGAGCATTGGTTTATTGGTGAAGTATGAGCAAGACACGGACGGGTGTTCAACTTCTTGGGGAAAGTATGACGCGGACGAGTGTCAAAAGAGAATATGTATAAGTTATGAACAAATATTTGTATGTGAGAGTGCAAAAAGGTGTTCTGGCGACTTGTGGGGATAGGATGACACGGACAGGTGTCAAAAAGAGTGTGTTATAAATAAGTACTTGTTTGCAGAAAGTGTTCAGGCAACCATGATGGGGAAGGGTGACACAGACGAGTGTCAAAAGAGCATGTAAGTATCTGTATTTGAGAGTGCAAAGGGGACGCTTTGGCTTATATCTGCAGGGGATGTGAGTTTTTTATATTTATTGCTGATGAAACACTAATGGTAATTATAGGTGACTAGCTCGAACCTGACTTGTGATCATGCAAATGTTTGATTTTTGCTGTAATGCTCCGTATTAGACGGAATGCTACACTTATCTCGGTGATTCATGATGTGAATTCTATGATTAAGCAAAAGAGAAACCGATATGGGATTTGGATCCCACTGAAGAAAAGATCTCTGGCTTATCTGCTTGGAGGGATATCCCAGCTGGGGAAGAGATCATTGGATCTGTTTGGAGATATAGCTCTGCTTGGGGAAATAGATCATTGGTTGATCTACCCTGTAAGGATAACTCAGCTGAGGAGAAGGAAGCTTTCGTCACTTTGTTGTGTAAGAGTTTCAGACATTTCTCTTCTAGGGAGAAGCTGGAAACTCTATGGGGAGATAGGCTGGGGATACTACTGTTGAGTAGATTTGTGCTGGGGATGGGGAGGCTTTGGCAACTCCGCTAAGGAAAAACATTTCAGATACTGCTTGGGGAGGAGGTATGTTGGGGAAACAATGTTTGGCATGCCCCATGTTATGTATTGAATACCCGCAACCTGTTAAGACAAAAGAAACACACAAGTATCTCGAGGTATCCCTTTCCTGATTCCGTTATAGGAGTTAGACTCTCCTGAAAGTAATATATTTCCTGCACTCATTTATTAAAGATGGCTCATTTGTTTTATGCAAACACTATATTATGAATACTGGACATTTTGCAAACGAAACAATCAAAGAAACAAAGCGAGGTGTGACTGAAAATTCTGATTTTATTAATCTGGGTTCCCTGAATTGGCAAATACAATCAAAGAAACAAATCTCCTGAAATAAGGAGATTGCTATAAACTAAGAAAATAAAAGTGTTAGCAATGTTGATGACAACGTTCTAGTGAACTTCCTTCGCTATGACCTGTATGACCTTGACGTTCTTCTCATCTTGCTTTCTGAAGAAGGTTGATTCTGACTGATGCTTTATCCTTTCGAAGCATGCCATGTTGTGAATGATACAGACGAATTCAAAATGCAGTTGTTCGCTTATTCCCTGATTTTGCGTGGATCGCCCTTTCGGGTTTTCAATCCATCGGGATACCCATTTTTGCCCGAGCTGTCTAATGCGGCTTTTCAACTCAGCGGGTGTACATTGTTTTTATTTTCCCTTATTTTTGCCCGAGTCTTTTATTATTTTTTTGACTCGCCGGGATGCCCTATTTTTTCCTAGACTTACATTTTGTTTTTGTGTCCAGCGGGTCATTTTATGCGAAGTATTTTTTAACTGCATCTGAATTCACAAGGGATAAGAAATCTTCACCATCCATAGTAGTGAGCATCCGTTCTCCACCAGAGAATACCTTCTTTACTATGAATGGACCATCTTAGTTTGGAGTCCACTTGCCCCTGTGGTCTGTATGAGGAGGAAGAAGTCTTTTCAGCACAAGATCTCCCACTTGGTATTCCCGAAGCCTGACTTTCTGATCGAAGGCTTTCTTCATTCTTTTCTGATATAACTGCCCGTGACAGATAGCAGCTAACCTCTATTCTTCGATCAGATTCAGTTGATTGTACCGAGATCGGACCCATTCTTCTTCATTCAGCTTCACATCCATCAGTACCCTTCAGGAGGGTAGCTCAACTTTAACAGGTAGGACTGCCTCCATACCATACACAAGCTGATAAGGTGTTACCCCATTAGACGTTCTGATTGAGGTTCGATACCCATGCAAGGCAAATGGTAGCATTTCATGCCAGTCTTTGTAAGTAACCACCATATTCTGCACAATCTTCTTGATGTTTTTGTTAGCTGCCTCAACAGCGCCATTCATCTTTGGCCTGTAAGGAGAAGAGTTGTGATGTTGGATTATGAAGTCCCGACACAGTTTTTCCATCATCTTGTTGTTCAAATTGGAACCATTATCAGTAATGATTCGCTCGGGAACTCCATATCGACAGATGATGTCTCTTTTCAGAAATCTGGCTACCACTTGTCTGGTGACGTTTGCATACGAAGTTGCTTCAACCCATTTGGTGAAATAATTAATGGCTACCAAGATGAATTTGTGGCCATTTGAAGCAGTCGGTTCGATCTTTCCAATCATGTCAATGCCCCACATGGCAAAGGGCCAAGGTGAAGACATCACGTTCAAAGGATTTGGAGGCACATGCACCTTGTCTACATAGATCTGGCATTTGTGGCATTTTCTGGAATAGGCACAACAGTCTGCATCCATTGTGATCCAGTAGTAACCTGATCTTAATAATTTCTTAGCCATTGCATTTCTCCCAGCATGGGTACCGAAAGATCCTTCATGCACCTCGTGCATCAGCAAGTCTACTTCTTTCTTATCAACACATTTGAGTAGAACCATGTCAAAGTTTCGCTTGTATAATGAACCATCAGCATTAAGGAAGAAACTACCGACCAGCCTTCTTAACGTCTTCTTATCATTGGATGATGCCCCAGGTGGGTATGTTTGATCCTCTAAGAAGATTTTGATGTCATGGAACCATGGCTTGTCATCTTTAGCAATGTCCACAGAGAAAACATATGCTGGTCGGTCTAGTCTGGATACCAAATTTCGAGGCATATAATTGGCAGTTTGAACCTTGATCATGGAGGAAATGGTAGCTAGAGCATCTGCGAACTGATTTTCATCTCGAGGGATATACTCAAGTTTGACTTTTGTGAAGAATGTCAATAATCTGCTCGTGTAGTCACGGTATGGAATCAGATGCTCTCGGTGAGTGTACCATTTGTCGTTGGTCTGATTGATCACCAAAGCTGAATCTCCGAATACATTCAAAGTTTTGATCCTGAGGTTAATGGCTTCCTCAAGACCCATGATACAAGCTTCGTATTCAGCTTTGTTGTTAGTGCAGGTGTAACACGGTGGGAGAACTGACTTTAGTTAAATGTTGCGGATAGCAAGAGTCGCCACCGACTTTTATTTTATCCAAAAGGAAAGGACATAAAAGAACAGGAAAACCTTAAAAAGATTTTGAGTTCGGGGGTAGGTTATATAAAGGGAAGGTGTTAGCACCCTTTATATCCATGGTTATCCATGGGCTCTTAGTTACTTAGCTCACTTAAATTGTTTTTGAAGAGTGTAGTGTGTGATTAGAAATTTTCTAAGTACTTTGTAATGATCCTCGTATGGATGTATATAAAGACTTTGTTTTGAAAATTTGTTTGAAATGTGAAGTGTAAAAAGTATGTTGAAAAGGTGAGCAAGTAATTAAGAGGAACCTACCCTATATTAAGTCTTTACTGTTCTTATATGTTCTTTCAATGGTAAGACTATCCCTATTATTAAGGAATAGGTAGTCATTACCTTGGATGTGATTAAGGGACATTTGTAGGGACATCTGAGTATAGGCAACTGTAAGGTGTCTTTAGCATTTCGTAGGGACTTATCATCCTTTTATTTCTAAGGGACAAGATCATTATTTCGTAGGGACTTATCATCCTTTTATTTCGAAGGGACAAGAAATAAACCTACGACTATTACACGGCTTTCACAATTACAAAATAATATAGACAATAAATATAATAAAGAATAATAAGCAATAATTAAAAAATTAATTATAGTGAAATTCTGGTATGACAGACTCAGATGTCGAATATGATGTTGAGACATCTTATCTGTTACTTATAAACATGGTAAGGCATACATATCAGTACTTAAATAATTATGATATATCAGAGTCAAACATGCTTCAGGATGTTGTGACATCTGATAGGACATTCAGTTCAGGTACTGCATAAAACATAAAAGATATAAAGAACACATCAGAATTGTTAACCCAGTTCGATCAAATCAATCTACTATGGGGGCTACCAAGCCAGGAAGGAAATCCAATATAAGTAATATTAATTCTGGACTTAAACCACTCAGTTTAATCCTTCACTTAATATCTACCCAAGGCAATTTCTACCTAAGACAGAACTTAGATATGAGTACCAACTCACTCCCCCTCAATCACACAGTGATATGTTACAGTGTTTAATAAAATTGAAGTCACACTTCAAACACAACAGCTTGATTTTACTTCACAGTTTCAATCAAGACACAATACTTCTCTTGCTTACAAGCTTCGAGAATCACAGGTGAAACAACCACAATATGGTTCCTTGTTACGCACGGCTGCCTCATGAACACAACCCTAATAATGTTTACATTTTCGGTTGATTGGGTTGATTCTAAACTAGGTTACAGGGTTTCTTTTATAACCTATTCCCAACTAGATTTGGGCCTAAAAAATCACAACAATAGCTGCTACAAATATGCAGAAAAAATCTGCTACAAATATACCAAAAGATCTTCAAATCTAAAAACTCCTAAAATATCTCTAAATATAGAAACTCTATATTTTTCAATATTTGTCTTCAATTTAAATTGAGTCTTTAAGATCTTCTAAATCAGCACCCTTTAAATCAACTCCACATATGATTGCATAATATCTCCAGAATATTCTGCATCTTTAAATAATAATTCCACCTGTGATATCAGAATATTTTGTAGAATATTCTGCATAATTCAGATCTGATAAATCCCACTGTCATCACCTTGAATTAGGGTTAGTTAGTTTGTTACCTCCTTGATTCAAGGTGAGTTAGTTATTCTGTTATACTGAATTCAGATAACTAATCTCCCTAAAGATGCGCCTTGTATTGCTTATCTCTTTCCAATTAATTCCAGATAAATTCCCCTGAATTTACTCTGTTCTGTTGCGCATCATTTAAGTCTGGTAGCAGGTTTACGATGTCCCAACATCTGCTGTGACATCCTGATGTCTTGACTTAAGTGTTACTCTGTTTGACAATGTCACAACATCTGGTGTGACATCCTGATATCTTGACTTAAGTTCATTAACTGTTACTCTGTTTGACAATGTCACAACATCTGGTGTGTCATCCTGAACTAAGTTCAACACTTCTTGTTTGATATCTATCTGTAACACATGACAGTAGTGTTGTCATAACAGTTGCAGATGTTTCAACATCTTCTTTGACATCTGTCTGTAACATATGACAGTAATTTTGTCATGAAATTTGCAGATGTTTCAACATCTTCTTTGACATCTGTCTGTAACATATGACATTAATTCTGTCATGACATTTGCAGATGTTTCAACATCTTCTTTGACATCTGTCTATTATTATAACCACATTTATCTGTGCCACCATGTCAGGACATCATGTTTGACATGTTCTTCCAGTTAATTTAACATGTTAATTTAACATATGGAACTTCTTATTCAACATTTTCCAGCCATATTAGTTTTACCAAACATAATGCCAATCATAAAATAATAGGATTAACAAATAGCACAGGGGTTAGAAAGAATTAGGGTTAGTCAAGATAAGAAAAATCAGGATTAAGATTAAATCAGGGTTAGTTAACAAAAAGAATCGGGATTAGGGTTTTAATTATTAACGAATTTACAAATATATATATATATATATATATATATATATATATATATATATATATATATATATAATAAATTTAAATATAAAAATAAATAATTTAATTTTTGAGAAAATAAATTATGTTTTGAAAATATGAGATTTTAAGAGAATATTATTAATCATTTATTTTAGAAATTATTTTAATTAAATTAAATTAAGAAATATAAGAAAATAAATGAAAATAACAAAAAGTTGGAAAAAGTACTAAAAAGGTAGGACCTGGGATTTGAACCCAGGTCCCTTACCTCAATCACCATGGTGCAAAACCAGCTGATCTACATGCACGCGCTTGTCATTCCTAGGAGACGCAATCAATAAATATTAAAACCTGTAAAAAAGAAATAAGTTAAAAAATTTGACCCCAGCCAAGGATCGAACCCCTCGCCTTTGCCTTCATACGCGCATACACATTCCACTGGACCAAGCATCGTTCTTTGAAATTATAATGGCAAAGAAATATGATAAAATAAAACAAAATTTTAAAATCAGAAATTCGCGCCAAGGACTTCATCTTCTTCCCCAAATTTCCTGCGAATTCTCTTTCAATGTTTCCTGCGATTTTTTCTGCGAACCTGGTTTCGTAGGATTTCCTAGCCTTACGTCAAGAACATCAAACCTGCAAAATTTCACTAAATTGAGGGTACTATTGTACTCCCCACAACAAGGCCAGTTCGTTTATACATTTAGAATATATTTATATTTTTTTAAATTAGAAAACCCCAATCATGGAGCAAGAACCCTAATAATGGTGTTTGGAGATTAAGGTCACGATTTTTCAAATTGAGAGTCCAGAAACGTTCCTAGCACTATCACAAACATCAAGCAATCATCAAATATCATTTAAAAAAAACAAATATATGAAATCGAAAAATTCATATTCAAGAACAAAGCATGATTCGGTTGGACGATTATATGATGTTTTAGATGCTTATGATGATTGAATTGTGTTTAGTGATGCTCAAGCAAGCTAATGCCTCCTTCAGAAAGCTTTGAAAACGCCTCTAGGTTGCAATCCGAATTGGAGTTTTTTCTTGAAAAGTTTGAAGTTTGATCTTATGCTTGGAGGCTGTGAATCCGTCATTTTCTACTTACAGTATACTCATGTATATATAAGGATGTAAAATAGGTCAAAATGTTATGGATTTATGGGCTTTGTATTGATTGCTTGATCATGAAGTTTCCTTCTTTCAAATATTGAAAAAGATCACATCTAACCTTGCCAAATCAAGCTAGCACGAATTTGGATCAGATCAATCATCTATAATTGATGTTTATGACTTTCTAGAATCATAATCTCATCCAAATATTTGATTTTCATATTTTATTTTGATTTAATTTGTATTTTAATGAATAAAATTCAAATAAATACTAAATAAAATATAAAAAATCAGAAAAGGCATGGTTTGGGTCCTGCATGATGATATTATGAAGATTGGATGGCAATTTGGTAGGCCCATTTAGCAAAAATTGGTTTTAAGGCCTCATTTGCTTCATAAACTTCCCAAAAATTTCCCAACTTTGCAAAGGCCTACCTCCCTCAATTTTAAGGCTATGAAGGTATTCTTTGACATTTTGGAAAGCTTAAAGAGTCCTATAACCAACCTCTTTGGTCTCATGTCCATATCTTTTACCATTCTCAAGTTATGCTCTTTGGAAGTTGTTGACTTTTTGCTGACTTTTAAAAGGACCTATAATATCTTAGCTCATACCTTCCAAATGAAGCATTTTTGGGCTTGGCTTGTGAGACACAAAGTTGTAGAGAATTCAATTTCCTTCAAAATGAGTTTTGGATGGAAAATTCTTGATGAAGCATGTGAAAGTTATGGCTGGTCAAAGTTCAGTTGACTTTTCCTATGAAAACCTCATTTAGAAACTCCTGATTCTTGATGATCTGAAATCTCCTTGATGAATCATGATCAACCCTTGATCAAATGATTAATTTTACTTCATATACTTGATGTTGGCAAAAAATCATGAATTTTGACTTTGGTTTGACCACAGTTGACCTCAGTTTGACTTTTTAACTACTTTGACTGATTTTAGCCTATCTGATCATCTGACTGAGCAAACCTTTGGGAAAAGTCTTGAAACTTGACATGGGGATTCTTGCACACATATAGGATGCTATGAATCTCACTTGAAGTCTTGGAAGTCCATTTAGCCTGATGAAAGTCAAAACCCTAGTTTAGGATGCCTTGCTTAGGAGGATGCATTGTCTAAGGGAATTGTCAAACTTTCTGACTAATTGTGAACCTTGTGAACCTCTTGAGGTGTATTGTGAATCTTGTGAACCTTGTGAACCTCTTGGTACACCTTAGTACACAATGTCTTGTCTTGGTGAGGGCAAATTTTGGGGTGCAACAGCTTCCCCTATTCAATTTTCTGAAACCTGAGGGGTTAGATTGGTATAAGTGCCATTCGTGACCTGGAAGGTTGAAGGAGATTGAACAAAAAAGCCCAAAAATTTGCACTCACCGGTGCGTAAAGTAAAGATGATGATTAATTGTATATGCTTGAGTGGGCTTTAATATGCCACTTGGAAGAACTGGAGATGGGCTTATAGATGCCATCCATAATATCAGGAGGTGATAATATCTTGATGTTGATACTGGATATCAGTACTAGGTCTTCGTATAGGCCGTCTCTGAATCGTATCTAAGCACATACTTTTAATTTTAGTGTCAGAACCAAATCTTTGTGGTGATTTCTTTCTGAATTAAGTATCAGAACTAGACCTTCGTATAGATCGTCTCTGAACTATTTTGAATTGTTGAATAGACCACCAGAAATAAATCTTTGTGACGATTATCTCTTCTGGAAATATCATGGATTAGGGAATAGATGTTCGTATAGACCGTTTGCCTACTATCCAAGAACAAAAGAATATCAGGATTAAATCTTCTGAAAATATCCTGGACTAGGGAATAGATCTTAGCATAGACCGTTTTCCTACTATCCAAGAACAAATAGATTAAATATTCTGAAAAATATCCTAGACTAGGGAATGGATCTTCGTATAGACCGTTTTCCTACTATCCAAGGACAAAAGATATCAGGATTAAATCTCCTGAAAATATCCTGGACTAGGGAATAGATCTTCATATAGACCGTTTGCCTACTATCCAAGAACAAATAGATTAAATCTTCTAAAAATATCCTGGACTAGGGAATGGATCTTCGTATAGACTGTTTGCCTACTATCCAAGGACAAAAGATATCAGGATTAAATCTCCTGAAAATATCCTGGACTAGGGAATAGATCTTCGTATAGACCGTTTGCCTACTATCCAAGGACAAAAGATATCAGGATTAAATCTCCTGAAAATATCCTGGACTAGGGAATAGATCTTTGTATAGACCGTTTGCCTACTATCCAAGGACATCTTGAGTAATGATTAAGTATCAGCACTAGATCTTCGTATAGATCGTTTCTGACCTGTTGTGAATTGTTGATATTATTTTATTTGCATATAACTACCCTGCAAAGAAAAGGTTAGTTTATGCAATATGTTTGCATGTATGACATGGTGCATTATGCATTTATGGATATGTTATGGTATGATGTAAATGATGTATGTATGAATCATGCAGCCTGAAGCATCTGGATATCTTTGTATAACAACTGCTGACTAAGGAAAATAAATCCCGATTCGTTGCTGAGGAATGTGAGGAACTTGTTCCCGTCTTGTTTGATAGTACAGTATTTATTATCTCCCGTCTTCTATTGAAGGAATAAGTTCCTGAGTATCCCGACTGAGGATAAAAGAGATGGACATAAAATCAAAGGGGAGATATAACTTGAAGCATCTATAGATTTTATTTACTAGGGATTTGTAGTTGTCTTGTGGGGATGAACCGACGAAGCTTCGTTGAACTACTACCCTCGTTCGTCCTTAGTAAATACTATTACTGCATTTCATGCATTTCTGGTAAACATCAATCATATTAAAAAACATACATACATTCAAACACAACCAATGGACGTTTTCGCTTATGTAAATAGGGTAAAAGTAAATCTGGATTCAAAGATGAAATTTTATTTATATCACAAAGTGACCTATACATAGGCAAGCTTGTACAAGGGGACAAAAATCCTAGTAAGAGGAATTCGTCGTAAAATTTTTTACAAAACAAAGAAAACAGCTATGTGAGAAATAATCCTTTTTGAGTTTCAATTCCATTATTGCCATTATCTTCAAGTATCTCATCTTCTTCCGTTGAGACGGAAACGATTGGATTGATCTTTATCTGTTCGAACTTGAGTGAAGTAGTACAAATAGTTGGGGCTAAATGAGTGATCCACACGAGACATAGTCATACGCTTTAATCCCTAACTTTTGCCTGGATTGCCCTTTCAGGTTTTCAATCCACCGGGATACCCTTTTTTTGCCCAAGCCGCCCTTTCAGGTTTTCGACTTGCCGGGTGTACATTTTTTATATATATCCCTAATTTTTGCCCGAACCCTTTTGGTTCGTCGGGATGCCCTTATTTTTGCCTAGGCCAGTCAACCTAGCGGGTCTCTTTTTATGCGTAGTATTTTTTAACTATGTCTGCGTTTACAGGCTATGGGAAGTCTTCACCATCCATAGTAGTAAGCATCATGGCACCTCCTGAGAATACTTTTTTGACCACAAATTGTCCTTCATATGTAGGAGTCCACTTGACCCTAGGATCACCATGTGGTAGTATGATACGCTTGATTACCAAGTCACCAACCTGATATACCTTTTGCTTAACCTTCTTATTGAAAGCCTTGATCATTCGTTTCTGGTACATCTGGCCATGACAAACAGCTGCCAGCCTTTTCTCATCAATCAGATTTATCTAGTCAAGTCGTGTCTGAATCCACTCATCTTCATCCAAGCCTGCATCCTTCATGATTCTTAAGGAGGGGATCTGAACTTCAATGGGTAAAACTGCTTCCATACCATAGACTAAGGAGAATGGGGTTGCCCCTGTTGAAGTACGTTTTGTAGTACGATAACCATGAAGAGCAAATGGTAACATCTCGTGCCAATCTTTGTAAGTAACAGTCATCTTCTGTAGAATCTTCTTAATGTTCTTATTAGCAGCTTCTACTGCCCCATTCATCTTCGGACGATACAGAGAAGAGTTGTGATGCTTAATCTTGAACTGCGTGTAGAGATCAGTAATCATAGTGTTGTTCAGATTAGAGCCATTGTCTGTAATAATCCTTTCAGGGATGCCATACCTACATATGAGATTATTTTTAATGAATCGAGCCACCACATTCTTAGTAACAGATGCAAATGAAGCTGCCTCCACCCACTTAGTAAAGTAATCAATAACAACCAGGATGAAACGATGCCCATTAGAAGCAGTAGGCTTGATCTCACCAATCATATCTATGCCCCACAGAGCAAAAGGCCAAGGAGCAGTCAACACATTCAATGGAGTTGGAGGTATATGCACTTTATCAGCATAGATTTGGCACTTGTGACATGTTCTGGAATGTTGATAGCAGTCAGCTTCCATGGTAGACCAATAGTACCCTGCTCTCAATATCTTTTTTGCCATGGTATGACCACTAGAATGAGTGCCAAAGATCCCATCATGCATGTCTTCCATAATCTTTGTTGCTTCCTTCTTATCCACACAACGAAGCAAAGTTGAATTATGATTGCGCTTGTACACAATTCCATTACTCAAGAAGAACTTAGCAGAAAACCTCCTCAGAAACTTCTTATCTTTGACAGATGCCCCCTCAGGGAACTCCTGATCTTCAAGATATCTTTTCACTTCATAGAACTAAGGCTTTTCCTCTCCTCCTTCAGTGTCAATATCGTTGCAGTATGTAGGCTTCTCAAATCTATCAATAGTAATCTTGGGAGCTTCATCATCCCAGCTAATCTCAAACATAGATGCAATGGTGGCTAATGCATCTGCCAACTGATTCTCTCCTCGTGGAATATGTCCAAAGGTAATCTCTTCAAAATATGGAATCAAAGACAACACATGCTCTATGTAAGGAATAAGTTTTTCATGCTTGGTATCCCAATCTCCTTTAATCTGACTAACTACCAGGGCTGAATCTCCATATACGTCCAGGAACTGAATCTTCATCTCAATGGCATCTTTGATACCCATGATACACGCCTCATACTCAGCCATGTTATTGGTACAATAGAAACAAAGTCTTACAGTAATCAGGGTATGACAACCTTCAGGGGAAATGATCACAACACCAACACCATTACCAAGTGCATTAGAAGCTCCATCAAAAACCATAGTCCATTGGGATCCTTGTTCAGGTCCGTCATATTGTCCAGGTTCTTTGGTAATAATCATAATGTCTTCATCAGGGATCTCAAAACTCATTGACTGATAATCATCCACTACTTGATGAGCCAAATGATCAGCTACAACACTTCCTTTAATGGCCTTCTGAGTAGTATACTGTATATCATATTCTGTTAAGATCATTTACCATCTTGCTATTCGTCCGGAGAGAGCAGGTTTCTCGAATATGTATTTGATTGGATCCATCTTTGAAATCAACAAGGTGGTATGAGTCAACATATACTGTCTTAGTCGGCGAGCAGCCCATGCCAAAGCGCAACAAGTTTTCTCGAGCAGTGAGTATCTTGTTTCACAGTCGGTAAACTTTTTGCTAAGGTAGTATATTGCCTGCTCTTTTTGACCAGACTCGTCATGTTGCCCCAACACACACCCCATTGAGTTGTCTAATACTGTTAAGTACATAATCAATGGTCTTCCATCAACTGGTGGCATCAAGATTGGAGGTTCTAGAAGATATCTCTTGATTTCATCAAAGGCTGTTTGGCACTCATCATTCCATTCCATCACCTGATCTTTCTTCAGTAACTTGAAGATTGGTTCACAGGTAGTAGTTAATTGGGAAATAAATCTTGCAATGTAATTCAATCGTCCCAAGAAACCTCTAACTTCCTTCTCATTACGGGGAGCTGGCATCTCTTGTATAGCTTTCACTTTCACAGGATCTACTTCTACCTTTTCCACTGACAATGAAACCCAGGAGTTTACCAGATCTAACTCCAAAAGTACATTTGTTTGGGTTCAATCTCAACTTGTATTTCTTCAATCTTTCAAACAGCTTATGCAGATGATCAAGGTGTTGCTCTTCATTCTGGAACCTGGCTATCATATCATCCACATATACCTCTATCTCATGATGAATCATATCGTGAAACAAAGCCACCATAGCACGCTGATATGTTGCCACGGCATTCTTCAAACCAAATGGCATCACTTTATAGCAAAAGGTGCCCCACTGTGTAACAAATGTAGTCTTCTCCATATCTTCAAGTGCCATCTTGATTTGATTGTAACCAGAGAAACCATCCATGAAAGAGAAAACCTTATGCTGAGCAGTGTTGTCTACTAGAACATCAATATGAGGAAGTGGAAAATCATCTTTAGGGCTGGCCTTGTTCAAATCCCTGTAATCTACACACATACGTACCTTACCATCTTTCTTAGGTACCAGTACCACATTTGCAACCCATTGAGGATAAGAAGTCATAGCTAAGAACACTGCATCAAACTGTTTCATCACCTCTGGTTTAATCTTTTCTGACATTTCAGGACGCATGCGTTCTGCTTTTTTGGACGACAGTCTTCTTTTACTGGTAAACGGTGAACCACAATGTCTGTATCCAACCCTGGCATATCTTCATAGGACCAAGCAAAGATCTCCACATAATCACGTAACATCTGAATTAATCTGCTCTTAACACCATCCTCTAATTCAGCCCCTATCTTGACCTCTTTCCTATTCTCTTCAGTTCCCAGATTCACAAATTCGATTGGCTCTTCATGTGGCTGTATAGCTTTCTCTTCTTGTTGTAACAACCTAGCAAGCTCTACAGGTACTTCACAATCTACCTCCTTTCCATCTTCAGCTTGATAGATCGGATTCTCGAAATTATAATTGGCAATAGTAGAACTGTTATCAATAGGATCCAGAGTGGATGAGGATCTGCATTTTAGTGATGTGGGTGTGTGTAAGAACGCATAGCTGATAAAACAAAAATAAAATAAAAGAAAGACAAGGAGCACAATATTTGCGAAAACGAAACGTCCATTGATTTTTATTGAATGAAGTATGCAAATGAAATGACATCCCGAAACAAGCATACCATTGTGCCCCGGGTAAGGCACAAGGCTTAAAATTTTAATTGTTCAAAATTACAAACTTAAAAATAACAACACAGTAATAGTATTTACTCCTGACTAAAGGAGATAGGAATAACGTCTTCAGTCTTCCAATTGTTGAGCCCATCACCCAAATTAGGAAAGATCCAGTTATCCAGGTTTTAGTCTCCACTATAGTCACCCACAACATTGATTTGATCTTTCATGATCCCTTGATTGGTGATACGAACAGCACGAGCACGACGAACAACCTTCTGGGACTCTACAGTGAAACCCAAACCAAACTTGTCAGACTTGTAAGGAATGTCAGGAAGCTGACCCCAAATAGTACAACCACCTTCTTCAACCACAGCTCTAGCATCTTTGAGGGAAGCCATTGTAGGAGGTATTCTGGTAACCACAGGAACTCTTTTAACAACAGGAGGAGCTTCAGTAGCAGGAACGACCCAAGGAACTACTTCAAATGTCTGACAAGGAGTCTCAACATATTCACCTTCCACTTCAACATACTTAAATGTATTCACATGACTGACCATATATTCTTCCTCTCCGTAAACAGTGACGATCTTCCCCTTCACTGGATATCTCAACTTCTGATGTAGAGTGGAGGTCACAGCACCTGCCCCGTGGATCCAGGGGCGCCCAAGCAAACAGGAGTACGCAGGACGAATATCCATTACATAGAAGGTAGAATTGAAGATTTGAGAGCCTACTTTGATTGGGATATCTATTTCTCCATGCACCACTCTTCTTGAACCATCAAAGGCCCTCACCACTATATTACTTGGTCTTAACACAACATCTTCAGAACTGAGCTTGTTCAGAACCTATTTGGGAAGTACATTCAATGAAGAGCCATTGTCTATCAACACATGAGACAAGGTAGTGCCCCTACATTCAATGGAGATATGCAAAGCTCTGTTATGGTTTCTCTTGGCAGGAGTCAAGTCAGCATCAGAAAAACCTAACCTATTATCATAAGTCAGATGTGCAACACAATTCTCGAATTGATCCACAGAAATTTCATTTGGTACGTGGGCAGTCTTCAAGAACTTGATTAAGGCTTTAGCATGAGCCTCAGAACACAGCAACAAAGACAAAATGGAAATTTTGGAAGGAGTATGCCCCAACTGGTCAACAATATCATAATAACTCTTGTGAATGATATTCAGCACTTCTTCCATCTGTTTAGAGAGATTTTAAGCAGTCGGTGTCTCAGCTTGCACAGGTTCAACCACAGGACCTTTTCCCCGAGCCTCAGTACTTGGTTCAGAAGTGGAGGTAGTAGTTGGAGTAACTGCACTTTTGGAGGTAGCCGGAGAAGAGAAAACTCTTCCACTTCTGGTGATTTTACTGGATCCAGTAATATTATCAACATCAAGATTGTCATCAGTAACAGGTGTATCAGTCAGAGGTTCTTGTTTAACACCATGTATGTAAGCATCAGAACCATAATTCCAGGGTATAGCTTTATCAGAAGTATAAGGAACGGGACCAGGAGTGGTAATAATCATGGGAGGCACTCTAACTTCAGCAACAGTCTTCACCAGGCCTTCAGCAGTAATCTTGATAGGTCCTTTATGAGTGATCTTGACAGGTCCCTTGGAGGTAATCTTCACTGGCACTTTATCAACCATGTCCACATCTTCAACCTTCGTACCTCGAGTTAGATGTTCACACATACTTTCCACAGAAGGTGTCCTCTCAAACAATATAGTGTAATTGTCTATGAGGCGTTGAATACCATCTTTCAACTTCCAGCAACTATCAGGTTTGTAAGCACAATAAAAACAATCTTCGTTGCAACCTGGAAAGAATCCAACCTGCACCAACTTCTTCTTGATAATAGATAAGGGAGTAGTCACATCTGCTACTGAGGAAACATATGAAACTTCATCAACAACATTAACAGTCTTCTCATGATTAGGCATGGGAGCAGTGATCACATTTGGAGTCCCAGGAGGGTCAAATTCAATCTCCCCAGCTTCAATCATATCTTGAATCTTGTTTTTCAATATCCAGCAGTTGTTGGTATCATGTCCCGGACAATTAGAATGATAGGCACATCGTGCATTAGGGTTGTATCGAGGAGAGGAAGTATTAGGATTCTGAGGAGGGTCCTTCAAAGTAATGAGTTCCCCTTTCAGCATGTGTTGCAAGGCTTGGGCCAGTGACATGTTGATCTCGGTGAATTGTCTTCTAGGCTTCTATTGATTGCTCTGTGGTAGCTCTGGTGCTGCAGGAGTAGGATTAGAAATGTGAACTGCTCCCATAGATTGGTGACTTCTGTTACGACTGGGTTGACCATACACAGCATTAGACTCCTTCTTCCCACTAGGGGGCTTCTTTGCAGTGCTTGATGAAGAGGCGCCCACCTGTATCTTACCACTTCTTATACCATTCCCCACACGTTCTCCAGTCATTATCATCTCAGTGAAACCGGATGATGAGCTTCCAATGAGGTGACTATAGAAAGGACCATTCAGCGTACTCATAAACATATCCACTAGCTCCCTGTCAGTCAGAGGAGGTTGAACTTTGCCAGCCAGGTCTCTCCATTTTTGGGCATACTCCTTGAAATTCTCCTTAGCACCCATAGACATGCTTTGGAGTTGCATGCGAGTTGGTGCTAGATCAACATTATATTCGTATTGCCTATAGAAGGCCTCAGCAAGATCATTCCAATCACGAATATTAATGCTTTCCAATTGATAGTACCATTCCAATTGAGCTCCAGACAAGCTCTCTTGGAAGAAATGAATCCACAATTTCTTATCAGTAGTATGTGGTTGAATCCTCCGGACATAGGACCTTAGATGCAGCTTGGAACATGAGACACCATCATACACCACAAAAGCAGGAACCTTGAAACCAATAGGTATAACCACTCCAGATATTAAACTCAGATCTTCAAAATCCAGCCCATAAGATTTTTGTAACTCCATGGCATTCATCCTGTCTACCAGCATCTTGTACTTATCTTCATTAGGATCATGATAATAATTTGCTTCAGAATCAGAATCTCCCACAGTATCATGGAGACTGCCTCCCTCTTTCTCAGAATTTTCAGACTCAGAATCATCAATTTGTTCCTTTGTCTTGACAGGACCTCTGAACCTTCTTCCCAGATTAATAAGGCCTCCTGATCTTCTAGTCTTCTTCTTCCTCTTAGCCAGCAGTGTCTTCAACTCATCTTGTCCCTTGGACAAGTTCAGAATCAACTCTTGGAATTGTGCATTCTGAGCCTAGAGATCTTTGACAGTCTGTTCAAGAGCCATTTCTGCTGAAATAAACAGCGAGAAGATAAGATACCTGTACATAAGAAACCTGTGATGCAGTGATATGGTATGTAAATGCGTATGCAATGTTTTCAAGGACCGCAGGATTTAAATTTGTTTAAACAACCAGAAAGTAAACTTTTATTAGTAATCAATAAACTTGTTTGCCTCTTAGGCTTACAAAAAAAATGAAATGAATACAAAGATGGGGTTTTAAGTCTCCCATGGACGTTTCCTCTTTGTGTTGAGGTATGAGTTGAGATTCCGCTCCTCGTGAAGTTGTTTTGTTAGCTCCAGGATTCTTTCTTGACTTGCTTTGTAATGAGTCTCAAAAGTATCTCTTTGCTCCTTCAACTGGATCCAGGACCTTTGTAACTCTTCCATGTCAGTGGGCATGTCTGGATGAAGAATGATATAAGAAGTATCTCCTTCAGTAACAGGCTCCATAGTGACTGGCAGGACAACAGGATATGGCATCATAAGAGTCTGAGCACAGGATCGCACCCATCTGAGATAAGGTTCCATAGGAATAGTGTACTTTGGCTCCAGAGTCTTGTTGTCAACCTTGTTCACTTTACCCCGTGCTCGTATAAACCTTTAACGGTAACTTTGCAGATCATTGTCGTAGTCGAACACAATACCTTGAATAAGCATGTCATGAGGACCATCACTCCGAGCATAACCAAACTGGTGTAGAGCTAAAGAAGGGTTGTAAGTAATGCCCCCTCTTATGCCAAGGAGTGGCACATTAGGGAACTCCCCACAACGGTCAATGATAGTAACATTCTCCATAGATCGAGAGCACCAATGAATATCTGAATGTGAAAGTGACATAATCCTCTTGGACCACCTGAACCCTTGTTCATTCTTCATTACTGATCGAGGAAGGTGAGAAATAAACCACCTAGACAATAGAGGCATACAACACATCAAAGTTCCTCGTGCCTTCGTAGTACGGGTATGGAGAGAATGTAAGATGTCTCCAAGTAATGTAGGCACTAGATTATGGGCCAGAAATATGTTGATGGCATTTACATCTATGAACTGGTCTGGATTGGGGAACAACACTAAGCTATAGATCAATAGGGCTAAGATCTCCTCAAAAGCATCATAACTCATAGCCTTCAGGAACACTTGAGCTTTCTCCATCAATACCTTAGCAAGAATACCCTTAACTCCACTTCTCGTTTCTAGGACAATGTCTGATTTCTTTAAATGTAGGGCTGCAACAATGACTTCAGGTTTAGGTTCTTTTTCCAAGCTTGTGAAGGGTCTCTGATCAAGGATAGGTATACCCAGTAGTTTAGAGAACTCTTCCATTGTAGGAACCAGCTGATAGTCGGGGAATGTGAAGCAATGATGTTTAGGATCAAAGAACTGAAACAGAACACTCATCATGTCTTCATTGAACTCTGAAGTGACTAGATCCAATAAGTGACCATGCCTCTTGATGAATTGGGAGTTTTCAGAAACTTGAGAGACCAACTCCTTAAGCTTAGGAGGTACCCCTATAAAATTGATCCGGATAGTATTCCTACGAGCAGAAGCCATGACCTGCAACAAAAAACAAAGATAAATCCTTTGGTCCTTGAAATGGTTAGTGAAAATGCTATGCTTATGAGGCATGATGATGCTATGATGTTATGCTCAATCACAAACATGTGGCACACACAAACAAGTCACACAATAGCCCTAGGTTTGAAGGCTTGCATGAGGTTTAAAGGTAAGTACCCTCCCCTGAAGTTTAGATGGTTCATCCTGTCCTATATAGTAACCAGGTTCTAAGGGATCTCAATATCATTGATCCTTCACAAGGGTGGTTGTTCAGTAGGCAACTTACTAGCCAACCAAAACCCTCCAAGTTTAGAATCTCAATGAGCATAGTATCGAGTATCAACCAACTTCAGTCTTCACCAAAGCCGGTTATCTCACTACTTTTCTAAAGGCCAAGATGGGATGACTAAGGTTCTAAAAGTCAGTTAGTGTATTGACAACATATGGCAGCCTCATATTATCCTCAACTTACTTAAGGAACATAAGCACCAACCAAGAAGTCACACTAACTATGGCCACCAGATCAACCATATCGGTATACACCGTACAGTTTCCTTGGTCTATTGCCATTTACCTAAGTTACACTAGATCCGGGTTAGGATCTTTCACACATAAATCCCAACAAGTAATATAAAGCAAACAAGGCAAACAATTTAAGTGATCTAATTCCTAAGGGTACCCCTCTTTTATTAAATCCCCAGCAGAGTCGCCAGTTCTGTAACACGGTAGGAGAACTGACTTTAGTTAAATGTTGCGGATAGCAAGAGTCGCCACCGACTTTTATTTTATCCAAAAGGAAAGGACATAAAAGAACATGAAAGACCTTAAAAAGATTTTGAGTTCGGGGGGTAGGTTATATAAAGGGAAGGTGTTAGCACCCTTTATATCCATGGTTATCCATGGGCTCTTAGTTACTTAGCTCACTTAAATTGTTTTTGAAGAGTGTAGTGTGTGATTAGAAATTTTCTAAGTACTTTGTAATGATCCTCGTATGGATGTGTATAAAGACTTTGTTTTGAAAATTTGTTTGAAATGTGAAGTGTAAAAAGTATGTTGAAAAGGTGAGCAAGTAATTAAGAGGAACCTACCCTATATTAAGTCTTTACTGTTATTATATGTTCTTTCAATGGTAAGACTATCCCTATTATTAAGGAATAAGTAGTCATTACCTTGGATGTGATTAAGGGACATTTGTAGGGACATCTGAGTATAGGCAACTGTAAGGTGTCTTTAGCATTTCGTAGGGACTTATCATCCTTTTATTTCGAAGGGACAAGATCATTATTCCGTAGGCAACATCGAAGGGACTTGATCTTATAATCTTAAAGGGACTTGATGATATTAATGAAGGGACTTTGCTTTAAGACACCTTACTTGACCTTATAATTAGGCAACATGAGGAGTAACCCTAGAAAGTGTGAGATGGCGATCAAAGATCGACTTACGTGTGTGAGTGTTCATATTCATATATTTATCTTTTTTAAGTGAATTTTCTAAGTTGTTTTTATTTACACATAGTTATGCACGCCCTAGAGTTACTAACCATAGCAGTAGAAATATTTACAAAAAATAAACACAAGAAATAAACCTACGACTATTACACGGCTTTCGCAATTACAAAATAATATAGACAATAAATATAATAAAGAATAATAAGCAATAATTTAAAAATTAATAATCGCACAGGGGTTAGAAAGAATTAGGGTTAGTTAAGATAAGAAAAGGATTAAGAATAAATTAGGGTTAGTTAACAAAAAGAATCGGGATTAGGGTTTTAATTATTAACGAATTTACAAATATATATATATATATATATATATATATATATATATATATATATATATATATATATATAATAAATTTAAATATAAAAATAAATAATTTAATTTTTGAGAAAATAAATTATGTTTTGAAAATATGAGATCTTAAGAGAATATTATTAATCATTTATTTTAGAAATTATTTTAATTAAATTAAATTAAGAAATATAAGAAAATAAATGAAAATAACAAAAAGTTGGAAAAAGTACTAAAAAGGTAGGACCTGGGATTTGAACCCAGGTCCCTTACCTCAATCACCATGGTGCAAAACCAGCTGAGCTACATGCACGCGCTTGTCATTCCTAGGAGACGCAATCAATAAATATTAAAACCTGTAAAAAAGAAATAAGTTAAAAAATTTGACCCCAGCTAAGGATCGAACCCCTCGCCTTTGCCTTCATACGCACATACACATTCCACTGGACCAAGCAGCGTTCTTTGAAATTATAATTGCAAAGAAATATGATAAAATAAAACAAAATTTTAAAACCAGAAATTCGCGCCAAGGACTTCATCTTCTTCCCCAAATTTCCTGCGAATTCTCTTTCAATGTTTCCTGCGATTTTTTCTACGAACCTGGTTTCGTAGGATTTCCTAGCCTTATGTCAAGAACATCAAACCTGCAAAATTTCAGTAAATTGAGGGTACCATTGTACTCCCCACAACAAGGCCAGTTCGTTTATACATTTAGAATATATTTATATTTGTTAAATTAGAAAATCCCATTCATGGAGCAAGAACCCTAATAATGGCGTTTGGAGATTAAGGTCACGATTCTTCAAATTGAGAGTCCAGAAACGTTCCTAGCACTATCACAAACATCAAGAAATAATCAAATATCATTTAAAACAAAAAAATTTATGAAATCGAAAAATTCATATTCAAGAACAAAGCATGATTCGGTTGGACGATTATATGATGTTTTAGATGCTTATGATGATTGAATTGTGTTCAGTGATGCTCAAGCAAGCTAATGCCACCTTCAGAAAGCATTGAAAATGCCTCTAGGTTGCAATCCGAATTGGAGTTTTTTCTTGAAAAGTTTGAAGTTTGATCTTATGCTTGGAGGTTGTGAATCCGTCCTTTTCTACTTGCAGTATACTCATGTATATATAAGGATGTAAAATAGGTCAAAATGTTATGGATTTATGGGCTTTGTATGAATTGCTTGATCATGAAGTTTCCTTCTTTCAAATATTGAAAAAGATCACATCTAACCTTGCCAAATCAAGCTAGCACGAATTTGGATCAGATCAATCATCTATAATTGATGTTTATGACTTTCTAGAATCATAATCTCATCCAAATATTTGATTTTCATATTTTATTTTGATTTAATTTGTATTTTAATGAATAAAATTCAAATAAATACTAAATAAAATATAAAAAATCAGAAAAGGCATGGGTTGGGTCGTGCTTGATGATATTATGAAGATTGGATGGCAATTTGGTAGGCCCGTTTAGCAAAAATTGGTTTTAAGGCCTCATTTGCTTCATAAACTTCCCAAAAATTTCCCAACTTTGCAAAGGCCTACCTCCCTAAATTTTAAGGCTATGAAGGCGTTCTTGGACATTTTGGGAAGCTTAAAGAGTCCTGAAACCAACCTCTTTGGTCTCATGTCCATATCTTTTACCATTCTCAAGTTATGCTCTTTGGAAATTGTTGACTTTAAGTTGACTTTTAAAAGGACCTATAATGTCTTAGCTCATACCTTCCAAATGAAGCATTTTTGGGCTTGGCTTGTGAGAAAAAAAGTTGTAGAGAATTCAATTTCCTTCAAAATGAGCTTTGGTTGGAAAATTCTTGATGAAGCATGTGAAAGTTATGGCTGGTCAAAGTTTAGTTGACTTTTCCTGTGAAAACCCTAATTTAGAAACTCCTGATTCTTTATGATCTGAAATCTCCTTGATGAATCATGATCAACCCTTTATAAAATGATGACTTTTACTTCATATACTTGATGTTGGCAAAAAATCATGAATTTTAACTTTGGTTTGACCACAGTTGACCTTAGTTTGACTTTTTAACTGCTTTGACTGATTTTAGCCTATTGTCGCTCCCGGGATTTTCATCCTAGTACAAACGCGAAAGTGGCGCGGAAAGGTAGAGTCGCCAGCCAGACATTTTTATCCCGAATGGAACGGGAAAGGTAATGTTGCACAAACCTGAGGAAGAAGGAAAGGACAAGGCCTTGCGAACCAAAGATATGGATTCGGGAGTCGGTTACGAATTAGGAAGGTATTAGCACCCCAATCCGTCCGCCGTACTCGACGGGATCCACGCTTGAAAGTCTGTTTTCAAAGGGTGAGAAATAATATGCTTGTTCAAATGAAAGAATGGCTATCTGGAATGAAATGGAAATGAGAAAGAAATGAAATTGGAAAATGGGAATTGAAATGGGAAAAAGAAATGGAATTAACAAATGGGAATAAAATGGGAAAATGTAGGGAAAAAGAAAGATTGTGCTCGAATGGGCCCTACCCCACTGCCTACGTACCTCATCGGGATAAATGAGGATCAGAGACGCCGTAGTTCGTCTAACTAAGGCTTACACTCGTTTGTGGTTTTTAGGATGACGTTGCCATAGCTCTAGCTCAGGTGTTACCGGCTCTGACACGAGGGTGTTTACCGTATCGCTGTTTGAACTGTCGAGACAAGTCATGTTCGTCAGCAAAGAGTATGAGATGAGAAAAGAAGACGTGACTTCTTGGTTTGTTGTTTTTTAGAAGAAAATGTTTTGGATTTGTGTTTATTGAATGTACAACACTAAAGACTATGACACAGGAGCGAATACTTTCCAAGATCGCCCCCAATGGAACGTTTGTAAAGCATCCTAGAAGAGTGAAGGAGACCTCCACTAATCATTTCCCGTATAGCTTAAGGCTCGTGGCGCATTGTACACCTTTCCTTTATTAATTGTTTTTTTTGATTTTATTTTGAGATGAGAAGAGACTCAAGTTATGAAAGGTAAACATTCTAAGGGCTACTAGACCTACCCTAAATCAGTTTGAATTCATGGATAACCTATGGTTAGTGAGGCTTACAATTGAATCTACCTAAGAAACATAAGACTAAACATGCAAGTAACATAAGTTAGTAATAAGCAATAGGGTCCTCCTAGGTCATGGTAGGTAAAAACGCATATGAAATATAAACAGGATGGAACAATGGGGTGTGTAGGTCGGTTGCGTGGTGCTATGACACACGACTTATGGTATGAAACATACAAGGTTTGATATTGGTTGAACGGAATGGAACGAAGGTGATCGTGGAACCCTAAAATGATATAGACTTTATTTATTTATTCGAAAATATACTCGACGTTGGATCGAATACTTTATTTGTTTTTGAATATTTGGTTTTCTATCGATTCGTTTTATCTTTTCTATCCTACTTATGGAAACAATAAAAGCATACAAATCCTAAGCTATTACATCACAAAATACACAAAGTATAAAACACAATTAAGGCATAACAATATCCAAGTCCATAAGCCAAACCTTGCAAAACACCTTGCACAAAGAAAGAGCAAATAGTTAGTACATGATATGGATTATGTACATGCATAATGTGAAGGAATGAATTAAAATGGCAAAAATATTAAAAGTCATGAGAAAAATATGAAATTAAATTCCTAAGGTCTTCAACCTGATTATATTATTGTGTTAAAAAATCTCTAAAAAATTCTTATTCTAACTATGGTAAATGACCACCTAAACCTAACTAAAGTTCAATCACAAATTTACACAAATTATACTACCAAAATAATAGAAAAAATGTCCTAAAAATTCACCAAAAAATATTCTAGATACTTTAACTTGTCTTTTAATAGTAGCAAAAAGAATGGGCAGAAAATATTATGGGAAGTGGCCTAAATAAATTGTACCATTTTATGTGTCCAATTGAAAATTCAATATAAGTCCATTAAATTAGATAATCGAATTATAATTGAAAAATTATTATATTCAAAAAAAAAAAAAATAATAAAAAAAATTGGAATGACTTCTAAATTGCCTTAATATTCTAATATAATTTTTTTATAGAATTTTTATAGGCTTTTTAATATTTATTTGTGAATTAAGTTAAACAAGTATAAAATGGAAATTAAATAGAAAAGAAAAAATAGAAAAGGGGGGAGAAATAGAAATTTATAAGTTAAAAGGAAACTGGGCCTAAAATGGGGGTCTTAACAGCATTTTCTCTAGGTCCAATTCGTATAGAGCTTAAGGGTGTAAGATTAAAAAAAAAAGAAATTATTCTCATATTAATCAACATGAGTGGAGATATTAAGAAATTTTAATGAGTTTTGATGGCTTTTAATATTAAATCATGAACTTAATTAGGTTTCTCTCCTTTAATCTTCTAATTAACTTATTTATTTCCTTAATACTAATAATATCTTCAGATTTCTTAATAAAACTAAACAAACCAACAAACAGGGCATATGAACCCTAGCCCCCAATTTCTCCCCGCGGCGGCTTCAACCCTAATCTCCCTTCTCTTCACCTTCCGCGGCTGCCATCTTCTTCACCTCATCTTCACCGCCGCCGGCCTCACCATCATCTTCTTCTCATTCATCACCTTCTCTCTATGTTCTTCTCCTATGAAAAAAACCTAAAAGCAAACCCTAGCCTCCACCTTCCTTAAAGCCGTGCCATCACCTCTCATCTCCAACCGAACACTACACGGCGTAGCCTCCCCGAATTGACCGGAGAAGACAACAAACCACCTCCCAACAATCGCCTAAAGCTCACCTTTCCCTCAAATCCGAAATCCCAACACATTCAATTTCGAAACCCTAAATATGATATGTGCTTGATTTAAGCTTGTACCTTAATCTGAGTGGAGATTGATGACGAAAACCGTTTACAGAACGACGAAAATCCAGTGGTGAAGACGTCAACGACGCGAAGAGTGATGCCGTAAGATTTCGTCGAAGTATCCTCACTTCTTGTTACACTTCCTGTGGCCAGAACCTTGCGGCAAATTGACAAATTCTGGCTTTGGATTGATTTTTGCAGGTTTGACGTTGACGATGATGGATGGGGATCCGGTTCGCGTATGTTGATTAAAGCCGTGACAAACGAAACCGACGTACGAAGGTGAAATTCTTTGACTTAAAGTTTCTGTTGATTACCTGAGCATGTTGTTTCAATTTTGTGGAATTCTTTGCGGATCCCCCTTCGATTCTGCCGTTGAATTTGAATTCTAATCCACTTCTAAAACCGTCGTCGATTTCGCATCGATCTTCCCTATCCTTCTTCTGTTTCTTACTCTTGAATGGTTATTCACACACTTGCTAACGAATTTTGAAACCGCAGGATGAACAATGGAATTATTGGAATCCAGTCCACATGTTGGCTTTCGTTGAGGATGGCGAAGTGATTGGGAACGGATCAAGAGAGGGAGGTATGTGATTCTGAATCACGGTGGCTGAATGGTTAAATTGAATTCTCCGATTCAACTGGTTCTTACACGATACTGCTGCTGCATATTGGAGATAAAGACAACAAAACATTTAGGTACGATTCTTTGATTGGCTTCTTCACATTTACCATTGCTGTGTTTTCCTTCTTTGACTTCTTGAACCTTGAATTATGCTGAACTTTGTATGAAATGTTTAACTTCAGGGCCATTGATTTGTTGAAGAAAGATTGAAGATGGAGATTTGTGGAGAAAGGCGAAGTTGTTGATGTTCGTGAATTCCGTAGAATTATTTTGTTGATGTAGCTTGATGAAAACCATTGTTGATGCAGGTTGCAAGATTGATGAAGGGAGTTGTTATGAATTGAGTGTGAAGATGGATGGATCGAAGGTGAAGTAGAAGAGTAAGAAGTTGAAATTGATGAAGTTTGTTATCAGATTGAAGAGGAATACTCAGAAAGATTGATGAAGATACAGTGGTACGAAAACACTTTCAATTTATTCTCTTCTTTCTATGCATTCAATTCTGAGTTCTGACTTGCTAGAGTTTGTCACAAAACTCATTCTTCTTCTGCTCCTTTCTCTGAATTCAATTGTTGAAGTTGTTGCATTCTGAAATCGTGCAAGGATTCTTGTATGAGTTTTCCATTTATGCACCGTGTGAGAACTTATGCAAGTTACTGTTGTTCTTGATTTCTTGCAGGTTGAAAAATCATGGTGATGCAGGATTGTTAAGAGTTTGAAGATGAAGAATGAGAGAGATAGATGAAAATTCCAGCCAACCCGAAGAATGAGTGAAAGAACAAATGTATAGAGCTGAAGATGAAGCTTCTGGAGATTTTCGGTTAGAAGCTTCTAGATTCAATTGGAAGCTTCTATTAGTTTTTTCTGTTAGAGATTCAATTTGAATTAGTTATTGTTCTTTCAACTGATTTTTTGTGTTGATTTTCTCTTGTAATCCTTTGGCTTTTTATTGAAGAGCTTCTTCTAAGCTTGAAGAATTTTTGTTTTGGGTATCCAAATTCTTTAGAATTTTTGTAACAGATATGCTTGAATTTTCCTGTGATAAGTTGGAAATCAGTTGGAAATAATTAAAACTATGGACCACTTGCTTTCTAAATACTTTTGACTGAATTCAAAATAATTCCTTTAATATCCCTTGATTTGCAAAGTACAATAATTTTTGAGACAAATCGGCATAAGGTGACGGAAACTCATCGGTTGTAATATCAGCAAAAGATTTCGAACCACCTTTCCTTCATAACGGAATCCAAAGGCTTTTGAGCATAGTATACCACATATACAAGATCTCTTCTAAATTAATCCTTGAAATAATTCATGAATTCCAAAAAAATGCCAACGTATCCTTGTTGATGGGCCTACAAAGAATTGACCCCTGAAGAAGTATAATTCCTATATTTCTCGGTAATAAAGATTAATAGGTAAACAAATGTTCGGACTAATTGACTAAAAATGGATAGAGATGGCTTTAATTGGTAAATAGACATCTGAAGATTTGGAAAAACCATAACCAAACATTTGACATGAGCATCCACCAAAATTCTCCTTTGCCGATGAAAACAAGTTGCATTCTTCATGACCATCTTGACTCCATTGTTTCCCTCACGACTATTGATATTTCTAGGAAAGATTCAAAAACAAAAGGTAACAATGTCATGCGTATAATTAACCCCTTGCCACAAAGATATTCCAGATATCCTGATAATAATGTCTTGAAAACTATTGAACATTATAACACGATCCTAAATTAATGAAAACGTCCATGAGCTCAAACATAATCAAGAAAACCTTTAAACTTCTTGAAACATGTACTAAACGGTTTGCAAATATCGAAATCCAACCCAATCGTAACTCCTGGTTATTCTCGAGTAAACCTTGATAAAACTTTAATCGCTTACTGTCTCTTGTAAATCCCTGGGACACGTACTTGATAAATCCTTTGATGTGGAGGTTAGGATGAACATAACCCAACCTCTTGTTTTGGCACAAAAGAACGAAAACTCCAAGAAAATAGGAAAGCCCAATCCATAGCAATTTAAGATCATATATCTTAGGAACCAATGAAATGAAAAATGCAGCTGGATGTGCAACCAAAAACCAGTTAATGGTTATAAATCATGAGGGCAAATTTTGGGGTGTTACAGCTGCCCCTATTCAATCACTGTAGACTTGAATGGATGATAGCAGCTGCTTTCAGACGTTTGAAGTATGCAGGGATTGAATACCAGAAACAACCCGAAAATTTGCACTCTGCGGCAGAAGAACAGGGAAATAAACTCAACCGAACGATCTCTGCTCGGATATAATTATGATGTGAAGAAAAGTACACGAGGGATGTCTTTTGAATGATGCCAGAGGACTACTGGCTTGCCACACTGTGGGTGGACTTGTGATATGATGCCACCCTGAGGATGGACTTTCGCCAATCTGCGGTTGGACTTCAAAATACTTTGCCACACTGCGGGTGGACTTTTGATATGATGCCACCCTGAGGATGGACTTTCGCCAATCTGCGGTTGGACTTCAAAATACTTTGCCACACTGCGGGTGGACTTTAAAGAGTTGCCACACTGCGGGTGGGTTTTTGATATGATGCCACCCTGAGGATGGACTTTGGCCAGTCTGCGGCTGGACTTTTGCTCACTACGGGAGACTTTTTGCTCACTACGGGAGACTTTTGAGATTTGCCACACTGCGAGTGGACTTTTGCTCACTACGGGAGACTTTTGAAATTTGCCACCCGAAGATGGACTTTGGCCAGTCTGCGGCTGGACTTTTTGCTCACTACGGGAGACTTTTGCTCACTACGGGAGACTTTTGCTCACTACGGGAGACTTTTGAGATTTGCCACACTGCGGGTGGACTTTTGCTCACTACGGGAGACTTTTGCTCACTACGGGAGACTTTTGCTCACTACGGAAGACTTTTGCTCACTACGGGAGACTTTTGCTCACTACGGGAGACTTTTGCTCACTACGGGAGACTTTTGAGACTTGCCACACTGCGGGTGGACTTTTGCTCACTACGGGAGACTTTTGCTCACTACGGGAGACTTTTTCTCACTACGGGAGACTTTTGCTCACTACGGGAGACTTTTGCTCACTACGGGAGACTTTTGCCCACTACGGGGGACTTTAGAGATTTGCCACACTGCGGGTGGACTTTTGAAGCTTGCCACCCGAAGATGGACTTTGGCCAGTCTGCGGCTGGACTTTTGCAATCTGCCACCCGAAGATGGACTTTGGCCAGTCTGCGGCTGGACTTTGAAATTTGCCACCCGAAGATGGACTTTGGCCAGTCTGCGGCTGGACTTTGAAACTTGCCACCCGAAGATGGACTTTGGCCAGTCTGCGGCTGGACTTTGCATATGTTGAATGGCATGGTATGTTGCCCCATGACACTGGGGATATTATGTCTTGAGTATTGTTAACGAACTGGTATGAGTGTAAAAGAATTCCTGACGCGGAAGTGATAAGTCTCTGCTGATCTGTGGGGAAACACAATGATCGCGAATTCGATATCAAGTAGTCCCGTGGGGATAACATATCTGTCTGAGAGGAGCGTGAATAATTCATCTGTCCGAATCATCACCTTTGCCAAAAATAAATTGGACTTTTAGATTTGAGGGTCGTGCCCCAGGATACCTTGATTATTGAGGAATATCCACTCTTATGGACCTGCTGGGGATGACTAGAAGCCGTGACACATCCTGCTGAGGAGGAAAGATTTCAAGTTGTCTCGTGCTGGGGATTAGTTGCTTCGGTAGGGATTTTACCTCAAGAGGATTTTACAAAAGACTTGGCGTCTTTAAACTCTTAGGTATCATAACGACTGCATGATTCAGTGTAACAACCTTGCTGAGGAGGTAACCATTGTCAATGCAGATGAGTTTGTATCTGTCAGAAGTGTTGAACGAGATAGTTGGCTTGTCACGTGACCACGGTATTCTAAACTCCGGGTAAATGCTTCCGATCGCCTGTCTTCAGGAAAGAATGAACCCTCGTACTATTAGGGTGGCCTGCCCCAGTATGAGTACTTGAATAGTTTTGCTCTTGACTGACTAATCTTCGCTCTTGGAGAGATTTGAATCTCGAGGTGATTGCCCCAGTTTGACTGACATTTGAAGAGATTGCTCCACGTAACTGCCCCGGATTGGCTCAGTACTCTAATTTTGAAGAGATTGCTCGACGTGACTGCCCCGGATTGGCCGGGTACTCTGATTTTGAAGAGATTGCTCGACGTGACTGCCCCGGATTGGCTGGCTCTTACCATGACTAATTGGGAAAGTCCCTGCTCTATGAAGTTTTATTCGGAAAAGTGCACCTCGACGTGACAGTCTTTCAGAAGTTTTAGACTTCTCAACCTGGCAAGCTTGAGCTTCTGGATTGAATTTCCGCATGTGAACCGATTATGATGCTCAACAAATGTATGCAAGTGAGAAAATGTTTATTCTTAGAATGAAAATCCTAACTCAACAAACATGTTAATCTTGAAGTTTTGAAAATGGATCGTTAACCTTCGTGAGCGAATCACTGGTTAAGATACGACCTTTATTTGAATGAAAATATGTACATGCAATACCAATAAGTGTCTTTTTAGCACAACTCATAGGAGTCAGGAATGCGGTCTCGTGGTAGTACGCTCTCAAATTAACCCTGTTTCAGTTAGGACTTTTAAGGGTTGTATCGTGGCCTGGTTCACGGTTATAGAAACAAAGGATATAGGCTCGAAGTTTATTTGTGCCCACCCGCTCTTCGTGATGTTCTCCACTCCTATGTTCAGCTAGTTTTCACAAGCATTCACCTTTCATAAGGGTTTCGTGTTGATTGAAGAACCATTGCTGCTATTAGTTCAAGCACCAATCAAGTTATTATTGAGAGTCAGTCACTCCTCTATCTTTCGTGTCTGTGCCACACGAGTTTGTTCTCATTTAAGGATCTTTCTTGTGTAATCCTTTCCGTCTTTCGCTTTTGCGTTATTTTGCTTATCCCTAACTTTTGCCTGGACTGATTCTTGTGAATCTTTGATTGTGAAGTCCAGCGGGATGCCCTAACTTTTGCCTAAGTCGCTTGTTTTCAAGCTTCGACTTAGCGGGCCTTTTCTTTTCTTTTTCTTTTTGCATTTTGAACAAGTCGCGTGACATTGTTGTCTTGATTGCTTCACGAGGGTTGTGACTGCCTCATTTTGGTCGACGAAGGATAACCATTGTGGTTGTCAATCTTTGGACCTTTTGACTTGGATAACCGTTGTGGTTTCGGGTCTTTGGACCTCTTGATTAGCATATTAGGATGCAACGGATCTTCAAATACACTTCTTTATGAAAGTCTGAACGCTTGGTCTGACTAGCTGACGTCTACCCTGCCCCTGGATTACATGTGAGGGTTTTTTTATGTGAAAAGAAACTCCTACTTCAAGGCTCAAAGGGGTTAGCGAGGGTCTATCTTCCTTATATCTCCAGTGTTTAGGATTTGAAACAATGCCTGTACATCGTCAACAGGGTCTTACTTGTGAGCACACAATTTAGAGATATTGCGTTTTTGTTTCGTCATTCTCCCTCATAGAATTTAAGCATGACAATTGGTATTGCGATATACATATGCAAAATTATAAGGGAATGCAAATGAATTTACTTCAAGAAAAACATGTGAGTTTTATTATTTCTAACATTCAAAAGCAAACAAATTTCATACATGTAGACAAATGTTTAACACATAAAAGAAACTACAAATGGAAATGCAGTAAAGAAACTGAATATTGCCATAGTTGAGGAGGCTTGGCTCCGTCTGGCCCTGTCAGTCTTGGATACTTTCAATGATCAAAAAGCTCCTTTCACAGACTTGTAATCTTCAATTTGCAGTTGCATGCCCAACCATGGCAGTAATACTTCCTCTTCTAGCTATTCTGACCCTGACGCGAGACATCTGAAGGAAAGAGTGAAGCTGGGGAGTAAAGTTGCCCCAGAAGGTTGCTCGGAAAGACCTGACGATCTTCTGCCTACGTATCTCCATTGACTGATGACCAATGAAGAATCAGAGCGACGTAGTTCCCCTCAATAGGGATGAAAAACGAACAATGAAGAAAGGCAAACACATAAATGCCATCACTGAGAGTATTTGGATACTGCTGGCTTTGTTTGCTTCATGAATACCCTGGCGTCCTGGGTGATTAACTTGAAGACTTCAGCTTAACATGGACCATCTGGTAGAATAACCGTGACACTGGTTCCGTCATGATCAAGTATCAGATTATGGAGTACCTTTGGATGAGGAGAAAAAACGATTGTCTTGGACTCAATTAGGTCTTGCACCTTGTTCTGAAAAGTCCAACATTTCTCAATACTGTGCCCCTGGGCACCTGAATGGAATTCGCACCTGGAGTTTGGATCAAAATTTGGTGGTAGATTATCAATAGAAGGAGCCCGCATGGTTCGAAGCTCAACCAAGTTCAACTTTAGCAACTCTGGAAGTAATACAACATATGGACATGGGATAGGATCAAGTCTGCGGTTCCTCGCTCTTGTTCTTTCCTGAAACAGTCTCTGTACCTGTTGTTGCTGACCCTGTGGTCGTGATTGAAAACTTCGTTGTTGACACTGTGTTGGACGCCTGACATGTCCCTGTACTTTCTTACTCGTACTTGGCCGAGGAGTGAATGAAGATTGTTGATGCAGCCCCTTTGAAGACTTGGCCTGAGCAATAATTCTAGAAGAAGGAAAGTTGACCATTTCTTTTATATTTTTGCATGCTGGAGGAGGAGTTAGCTCGTGACACTCAATCAACCCCATTTTGAATTGTTGTGGACATAATTCAGCATAAGACACGGGTGTCGGATCAATAACCCTTTCTTGCTCTTGTTGATGACATGTTGCTAGCAATAGAGGAGCTATAGCCGAAATCGGTTGAAGTATTTCTCCTGGAAACCAAGGCGTAGCATCTGAGGAGGATCCCTGATAAGGAAAGAAAGTGCTCACTTCTTTATTAACGATTGGTGTAGGATCATTCAGTTCACATGTGGAGTTGGTTCCTATCTGATGCTCTTCCTGACTGACGAGTGACGATTGCTGTTGAAGAGATTCGAACTGTAGAGGAAATCCATCTAAAGAACCCTGATTTATTGGACATCCACAACTATTTTCTTTTTTTCGACATAGCATTCATGATTCCTGTAAGCAGCTTTATCTGAGTCTTCATCAAGTTGAATTCTTCTCTCAACAATTTCTGATCCTGGGACAACGCTCGAATGTCCACTACAACATGCCCCAGTTGGGCCTTCATCTCAGTCATCTCCGCTCGGAGTTGTTCCATGTCTAAACCTTGATAGTCGTGATTCAAATTGACCATTCTGGAGAGAAACCAGGTCAGGATAAGAATTTGTCTCTGAACACCTGTAAAAAAAATGCAAGGATGTATGCAAATGCCATGTTCGGTTATTTCCAGGGAATCCATCTGTTTTGATCCAAGTTTTAATGCAGAAGAAAATCCGACATAATCCAGATATGGGTTCCTTAGAAGTAACTGAACATGTATGCTAAAATGCCATGATGTCATGTATGCAACTGGCATGCGGTCAGCGGTCCGACGCTGGCGTGGATCAGATAACCAAGTGTTGGTGAGGATCATAATATCAGTATCTCTGTGCAGAAGTTCCAGAATTCTCAACCAAGTATCATATAGGACCGGATCACATCATTGAGTAACACTGGCAAAAGCGGGTATGTTGGAAGTTTTAGGGTTCCTGCAAACCTGTAAACCCCTCCCAATCTCACGGGTGTTGCTACTACGGGTCAACATCACGGACTCTCAAAGCCGAATAGCAATAATACGTTCACCATTTCCGAGAAATGACTCATGACCAAATCAGGGAATCGGTTTGGCATTATGTACTACTCAGGGAGGCCTCAGCTGAATTCTGGAAAAACAAGCATCCCTCATAAGTTCCCGGCTTCAAGCACTGAAGTCGAGAAACAATAGTACATTCATCCCGAAGGGTACAATACTACCGTCATACGACCAGTTGCTTTAACCAGGTTCCTACGAGAGAACAAGGTCATCCTATGCGATTTCCTAGTGGGCCCTCGGGTGCGAATGGGTTTGCCACGAAATGTGGTCTGCCACTGTCACCACTGGAGAGGGTTGTTTCCACTAAGGTCCTCGATGATCGGTTCCCAGTGTTAGCAGCTCAGGTGGGAACATTCTATGGTCTGCCTAGGCAGTATAGAACATATCCCGAGAGAGCCTGATCTGGGTGTGGGACTCGTGAAAACTACACGTGCTCAAGACCACGCAAGCCACACGACTGCCCACTCTAAATCCTATGTGTATACTCAAGCCGGGTATTTGGCTTATCTCACAATAATCCCATCCCGCCAAGGAAAACCAGAACAGCCAGAGTACAGTATATGCCAGTATATGCGACAGTAAAGTAAAGTGCAGAAAGCTGTAAATAAAGCTGTAAAGGAAAGCGATAAACTGTAAATAAAACAGTAAAGCTAAACTAAAGCATAACAACAAACAAATAAACACCCAAAGAAGACAGAAATAGACAAGCGCTAGGATTGACTCTCAAAGGGGAGATTGGAATTTCTAAAGTCCCCAGCAGAGTCGCCAGCTGTCGCTCCCGGGATTTTCATCCTAGTACAAACGCGAAAGTGGCGCGGAAAGGTAGAGTCGCCAGCCAGACATTTTTATCCCGAATGGAACGGGAAAGGTAATGTTGCACAAACCTGAGGAAGAAGGAAAGGACAAGGCCTTGCGAACCAAAGATATGGATTCGGGAGTCGGTTACGAATTAGGAAGGTATTAGCACCCCAATCCGTCCGCCGTACTCGACGGGATCCACGCTTGAAAGTCTGTTTTCAAAGGGTGAGAAATAATATGCTGTTCAAATGAAAGAATGGCTATCTGGAATGAAATGGAAATGAGAAAGAAATGAAATTGGAAAATGGGAATTGAAATGGGAAAAAGAAATGGAATTAACAAATGGGAATAAAATGGGAAAATGTAGGGAAAAAGAAAGATTGTGCTCGAATGGGCCCTACCCCACTGCCTACGTACCTCATCGGGATAAATGAGGATCAGAGACGCCGTAGTTCGTCTAACTAAGGCTTACACTCGTTTGTGGTTTTTAGGATGACGTTGCCATAGCTCTAGCTCAGGTGTTACCGGCTCTGACACGAGGGTGTTTACCGTATCGCTGTTTGAACTGTCGAGACAAGTCATGTTCGTCAGCAAAGAGTATGAGATGAGAAAAGAAGACGTGACTTCTTGGTTTGTTGTTTTTTAGAAGAAAATGTTTTGGATTTGTGTTTATTGAATGTACAACACTAAAGACTATGACACAGGAGCGAATACTTTCCAAGATCGCCCCCAATGGAACGTTTGTAAAGCATCCTAGAAGAGTGAAGGAGACCTCCACTAATCATTTCCCGTATAGCTTAAGGCTCGTGGCGCATTGTACACCTTTCCTTTATTAATTGTTTTTTTTGATTTTATTTTGAGATGAGAAGAGACTCAAGTTATGAAAGGTAAACATTCTAAGGGCTACTAGACCTACCCTAAATCAGTTTGAATTCATGGATAACCTATGGTTAGTGAGGCTTACAATTGAATCTACCTAAGAAACATAAGACTAAACATGCAAGTAACATAAGTTAGTAATAAGCAATAGGGTCCTCCTAGGTCATGGTAGGTAAAAACGCATATGAAATATAAACAGGATGGAACAATGGGGTGTGTAGGTCGGTTGCGTGGTGCTATGACACACGACTTATGGTATGAAACATACAAGGTTTGATATTGGTTGAACGGAATGGAACGAAGGTGATCGTGGAACCCTAAAATGATATAGACTTTATTTATTTATTCGAAAATATACTCGACGTTGGATCGAATACTTTATTTGTTTTTGAATATTTGGTTTTCTATCGATTCGTTTTATCTTTTCTATCCTACTTATGGAAACAATAAAAGCATACAAATCCTAAGCTATTACATCACAAAATACACAAAGTATAAAACACAATTAAGGCATAACAATATCCAAGTCCATAAGCCAAACCTTGCAAAACACCTTGCACAAAGAAAGAGCAAATAGTTAGTACATGATATGGATTATGTACATGCATAATGTGAAGGAATGAATTAAAATGGCAAAAATATTAAAAGTCATGAGAAAAATATGAAATTAAATTCCTAAGGTCTTCAACCTGATTATATTATTGTGTTAAAAAATCTCTAAAAAATTCTTATTCTAACTATGGTAAATGACCACCTAAACCTAACTAAAGTTCAATCACAAATTTACACAAATTATACTACCAAAATAATAGAAAAAATGTCCTAAAAATTCACCAAAAAATATTCTAGATACTTTAACTTGTCTTTTAATAGTAGCAAAAAGAATGGGCAGAAAATATTATGGGAAGTGGCCTAAATAAATTGTACCATTTTATGTGTCCAATTGAAAATTCAATATAAGTCCATTAAATTAGATAATCGAATTATAATTGAAAAATTATTATATTCAAAAAAAAAAAAAATAATAAAAAAAATTGGAATGACTTCTAAATTGCCTTAATATTCTAATATAATTTTTTTATAGAATTTTTATAGGCTTTTTAATATTTATTTGTGAATTAAGTTAAACAAGTATAAAATGGAAATTAAATAGAAAAGAAAAAATAGAAAAGGGGGGAGAAATAGAAATTTATAAGTTAAAAGGAAACTGGGCCTAAAATGGGGGTCTTAACAGCATTTTCTCTAGGTCCAATTCGTATAGAGCTTAAGGGTGTAAGATTAAAAAAAAAAGAAATTATTCTCATATTAATCAACATGAGTGGAGATATTAAGAAATTTTAATGAGTTTTGATGGCTTTTAATATTAAATCATGAACTTAATTAGGTTTCTCTCCTTTAATCTTCTAATTAACTTATTTATTTCCTTAATACTAATAATATCTTCAGATTTCTTAATAAAACTAAACAAACCAACAAACAGGGCATATGAACCCTAGCCCCCAATTTCTCCCCGCGGCGGCTTCAACCCTAATCTCCCTTCTCTTCACCTTCCGCGGCTGCCATCTTCTTCACCTCATCTTCACCGCCGCCGGCCTCACCATCATCTTCTTCTCATTCATCACCTTCTCTCTATGTTCTTCTCCTATGAAAAAAACCTAAAAGCAAACCCTAGCCTCCACCTTCCTTAAAGCCGTGCCATCACCTCTCATCTCCAACCGAACACTACACGGCGTAGCCTCCCCGAATTGACCGGAGAAGACAACAAACCACCTCCCAACAATCGCCTAAAGCTCACCTTTCCCTCAAATCCGAAATCCCAACACATTCAATTTCGAAACCCTAAATATGATATGTGCTTGATTTAAGCTTGTACCTTAATCTGAGTGGAGATTGATGACGAAAACCGTTTACAGAACGACGAAAATCCAGTGGTGAAGACGTCAACGACGCGAAGAGTGATGCCGTAAGATTTCGTCGAAGTATCCTCACTTCTTGTTACACTTCCTGTGGCCAGAACCTTGCGGCAAATTGACAAATTCTGGCTTTGGATTGATTTTTGCAGGTTTGACGTTGACGATGATGGATGGGGATCCGGTTCGCGTATGTTGATTAAAGCCGTGACAAACGAAACCGACGTACGAAGGTGAAATTCTTTGACTTAAAGTTTCTGTTGATTACCTGAGCATGTTGTTTCAATTTTGTGGAATTCTTTGCGGATCCCCCTTCGATTCTGCCGTTGAATTTGAATTCTAATCCACTTCTAAAACCGTCGTCGATTTCGCATCGATCTTCCCTATCCTTCTTCTGTTTCTTACTCTTGAATGGTTATTCACACACTTGCTAACGAATTTTGAAACCGCAGGATGAACAATGGAATTATTGGAATCCAGTCCACATGTTGGCTTTCGATGAGGATGGCGAAGTGATTGGGAACGGATCAAGAGAGGGAGGTATGTGATTCTGAATCACGGTGGCTGAATGGTTAAATTGAATTCTCCGATTCAACTGGTTCTTACACGATACTGCTGCTGCATATTGGAGATAAAGACAACAAAACATTTAGGTACGATTCTTTGATTGGCTTCTTCACATTTACCATTGCTGTGTTTTCCTTCTTTGACTTCTTGAACCTTGAATTATGCTGAACTTTGTATGAAATGTTTAACTTCAGGGCCATTGATTTGTTGAAGAAAGATTGAAGATGGAGATTTGTGGAGAAAGGCGAAGTTGTTGATGTTCGTGAATTCCGTAGAATTATTTTGTTGATGTAGCTTGATGAAAACCATTGTTGATGCAGGTTGCAAGATTGATGAAGGGAGTTGTTATGAATTGAGTGTGAAGATGGATGGATCGAAGGTGAAGTAGAAGAGTAAGAAGTTGAAATTGATGAAGTTTGTTATCAGATTGAAGAGGAATACTCATAAAGATTGATGAAGATACAGTGGTACGAAAACACTTTCAATTTATTCTCTTCTTTCTATGCATTCAATTCTGAGTTCTGACTTGCTAGAGTTTGTCACAAAACTCATTCTTCTTCTGCTCCTTTCTCTGAATTCAATTGTTGAAGTTGTTGCATTCTGAAATCGTGCAAGGATTCTTGTATGAGTTTTCCATTTATGCACCGTGTGAGAACTTATGCAAGTTACTGTTGTTCTTGATTTCTTGCAGGTTGAAAAATCATGGTGATGCAGGATTGTTAAGAGTTTGAAGATGAAGAATGAGAGAGATAGATGAAAATTCCAGCCAACCCGAAGAATGAGTGAAAGAACAAATGTATAGAGCTGAAGATGAAGCTTCTGGAGATTTTCGGTTAGAAGCTTCTAGATTCAATTGGAAGCTTCTATTAGTTTTTTCTGTTAGAGATTCAATTTGAATTAGTTATTGTTCTTTCAACTGATTTTTTGTGTTGATTTTCTCTTGTAATCCTTTGGCTTTTTATTGAAGAGCTTCTTCTAAGCTTGAAGAATTTTTGTTTTGGGTATCCAAATTCTTTAGAATTTTTGTAACAGATATGCTTGAATTTTCCTGTGATAAGTTGGAAATCAGTTGGAAATAATTAAAACTATGGACCACTTGCTTTCTAAATACTTTTGACTGAATTCAAAATAATTCCTTTAATATCCCTTGATTTGCAAAGTACAATAATTTTTGAGACAAATCGGCATAAGGTGACGGAAACTCATCGGTTGTAATATCAGCAAAAGATTTCGAACCACCTTTCCTTCATAACGGAATCCAAAGGCTTTTGAGCATAGTATACCACATATACAAGATCTCTTCTAAATTAATCCTTGAAATAATTCATGAATTCCAAAAAAATGCCAACGTATCCTTGTTGATGGGCCTACAAAGAATTGACCCCTGAAGAAGTATAATTCCTATATTTCTCGGTAATAAAGATTAATAGGTAAACAAATGTTCGGACTAATTGACTAAAAATGGATAGAGATGGCTTTAATTGGTAAATAGACATCTGAAGATTTGGAAAAACCATAACCAAACATTTGACATGAGCATCCACCAAAATTCTCCTTTGCCGATGAAAACAAGTTGCATTCTTCATGACCATCTTGACTCCATTGTTTCCCTCACGACTATTGATATTTCTAGGAAAGATTCAAAAACAAAAGGTAACAATGTCATGCGTATAATTAACCCCTTGCCACAAAGATATTCCAGATATCCTGATAATAATGTCTTGAAAACTATTGAACATTATAACACGATCCTAAATTAATGAAAACGTCCATGAGCTCAAACATAATCAAGAAAACCTTTAAACTTCTTGAAACATGTACTAAACGGTTTGCAAATATCGAAATCCAACCCAATCGTAACTCCTGGTTATTCTCGAGTAAACCTTGATAAAACTTTAATCGCTTACTGTCTCTTGTAAATCCCTGGGACACGTACTTGATAAATCCTTTGATGTGGAGGTTAGGATGAACATAACCCAACCTCTTGTTTTGGCACAAAAGAACGAAAACTCCAAGAAAATAGGAAAGCCCAATCCATAGCAATTTAAGATCATATATCTTAGGAACCAATGAAATGAAAAATGCAGCTGGATGTGCAACCAAAAACCAGTTAATGGTTATAAATCATGAGGGAAAATTTTGGGGTGTTACACCTATCCGATCATCTGACTGAGCAGACCTTTGGGAAAAGTCTTGAAACTTGACATGGGGATTCTTGCACACATATAGGATTCTATGAAGCTCACATGAAGTCTTGGAAGTCCATTTAGCCTGATGAAAGTCAAAACCCTAGTTTAGGATGCCTTGCTTAGGAGGATGCATTGTCTGAGGGAGTTGTCAAACTTTCTGACTAATTGTGAACCTTGTGAACCTCTTGAGGTGTATTGTGAATCTTGTGAACCTTGTGAACCTTTTGGGACACCTTAGTACACAATGTCTTGTCTTGGTGAGGGAAAATTTTGGGGTGCAACAGCGGGCAAAGGTGAGGTTTGCCGAGATAGGCATATGAACTCCTTTAGGTGTAATGAGCACTACACCAATTCCACGACCATTCAAATTGACAGCCCCGTCAAACATCATAGTCCATTATTCTTCGGGATCAGGCCCTTCAGTGTGAACTGGCTCTTCATTATCTTTTGCTTTTAAGTACATGATGTCTTCATCAGGGAAGTCAAATCTCATGGGTTGGTAATCATCAATGGGTTTCTCATCCAGATAGTCAGATAGTACACTGCCTTTGATGGCCTTTTGAGATGTGTACTGAATGTCATACTCTGTCAGAATCATTTTCCATCTTGCAACCCTTCCGGTAAGTGCTGGCTTCTCAAATATGTACTTGACAAGGTCCATCTTTGAGATCAACAAGATAGTGTGAGTCAACATAAACTGCCTTAGTCGGCGAGCAGCCCACGCTAAAGCACAACAAGTTTTCTCGAGAAGTGAATAACGTTGTTCACAGTCAGTAAACTTTTTGCTTAGGTAGTATATTGCATACTCTTTTCGACCAGACTCGTCATGCTGGCCCAACACATACCCCATTGATCCTTCTAATACTGTCAGGTGCATTATTAGAGGTCTTCCTTCAACTAGAGGCATAAGAATCATAGGTTCTTGCAGGTACTCCTTGATCTTGTCAAAAGCCTTCTGACAATCTTTGTTCCACCTGACCGTTTGTTCCTTTCTTGACAATTTGAACAGGGGCTCACAGGTTGCAGTAAGATGAGATATGAACCTTGATATGTAGTTCAATCTACCTAAGAACCCCCGAACTTCTTTTTTAGCCCTAGGTGCAGGAATCTCCTGAATGGCTTTGACTTTGTCGGGATCAACCTCAATTCCCTTTTCACTTACAATGAATCCCAGCAACTTACCAGAACATACCCCGAATATGCATTTGTTGGGGTTTAGCTTCAGCTAATACTTTCTCAGACGCTTGAACCACTTCAGCAGATTTATCAGATGGTCTTCTTCAGTAAGGGACTTGGAAATCATATCATCCACGTAGCATTCAATTTCTTTGTGGATCATATCGTGGAATAACGTTACCATAGCTCGTTGATAAGTTGCACCAGCATTCTTTAGTCCAAATGGCATTACTTTGTAACAAAATGTGCCCCAAGGTGTGATGAAGGTTGTTTTCTCCATGTCTTCGGGTGACATCCTGATCTGATTATACCCAGAAAATCCATCCATGAAAGAAAATACCGAGAACTGAGCTGTGTTGTCCACCAATACATCAATGTGAGGTAATGGGAAATCATCCTTCAGGCTAGCTCTGTTACGATCCCGATAATCCAAACACATCCACACTTTTCCATCTTTCTTCAGCACTGGTACAATGTTAGCAACCCACGGCGGGTAACTAGTTACAGCAAGGAAAATGGCGTCCCACTGTTTTTGTACCTCTTCCTTAATCTTCATGGTCATATCTAGACAAGTACGACGTAGCTTTTTCTTCACTAGAGGGGAATATTATTTCAATGGTAGCTTGTGCATAACAATATCTGTGTCTAGACCTGGCATGTCTTGATAGGACCAAGCAAAGACGTTGACGTATTCTCGAAGCATATCAATAAGCTGTTCTTTTACTGAAGCTTGCAAACTGGCCCCAATCTTCACTTCTTTCAAATCCTCTTCGGTACCAAGATTAACTATTTCGACCTCCTCCTGATGAGGAGTGATCACTTTCTCTTCTTGCCTCAACAACCTGGCTAACTCTTTAGGTAACTCATAGTCTTCTTCAACCCCTTCATCAACTTGATTAATTGGATTGTCGAAGTGTTGTTGTAGGTGCAATCTGGAGGATAATCTCTGCAAGGGTTGAGATTTGTTCGTTTTAGTGATCAATTTTAATCTTGTTTAGAAAAGTGTAAAAATGAAGTTATTTATTTTTTGAAAACATTGCCATTTTATTGTTTTGTACAAAAGTGAAAAATGAAAAGATAGTGAGCGAAAAAAGAGACTTGTTTGCAAAAGATGTCTGATATTCATTGATAATCTATTTGCACAAAATTACAATATGGCCCTATTACAAAATGAGTCCTGACATCTTGGGCAAGATGCAGGACTTGATGCATGCTGAAAAAAGCAGGAAATAATAATTACTCTGCAGGAGTAACCCTTATAATTTCCTGGGAAAACCAGTTAAGGACTTGGTGACCCGGGATTCTTGGATGTATCCAGCTCTCCAGGTTGAGGTTGCTTTTCGCCTCGTCTTCCAGGTTGTTAACAACATCTGGGGTGAGCATCCCCCCACTGATGAACTTGGGCTCTTTAGCAGCCTCTGATTGATCTTGTCGAAATGGTTTGTAACCTAAACCGAATCTGTCCTCCTTCTTCTCCATCGGTAGCAGCTTGCCCCAACCTTGGGCATTACTGTAAACACCCCAAATTTGCCCTCACTAGGTTCACACCATGACTTTTGATATTTCATATTTGCATTAGTTTAATCATATCATATCAGGTTGCAATTTTGCTTCACTGCATTGGTTCAAGTTCATCTGCATCTAGGGTTTGTGATCTGAGCAGTCCAGGATCCATCTGAGCCACTCCAAAGGCCTCCAATCATCTCAAGAGGGTCCATGTATGTTCAATCATCATATTTTATCCTCCAAAGGTCAAGGAAGCCAAAGAATCACAAGGACTTGCAAAGCATGGAAGCAGAGCCAGGGATTAACTTCACAGATGACCTAAAATTAGGGTTTTGGTTTCAGAGGCCATAACTCCAAATTTTTTGGTCATTCTTGTTTCTATTGGTCTCAATATGTTATAAGGATCATACATACCAAGTTTGATGAATAAATTCATTGTGGAAGTCATCTGATCACTGGGTAACTTCTTGAGCAAGTCAGAGCAAAATCAGGGCATCTGAGGCCCCCCAACATGGAACCAAAGTGGATTTTTCATCAAAATGAGGTTATATGATCTTTATTTGATCATTTAAGTTCTTAGAAGTTCACAAATTTGAAGAAAAGTGAGCAAAACCAAAAGTTGCCAAAAATGGAAATGACTTATAATGTAAACTTTCCATTTTGGGAAAGTTTTTCAACCTCCACTTTCTTAACCAAAAATGCTTCAAATGAAATATTGTTGGTCATGAAAGTTGTAGATTGGATCATTCCCTTTTCAAAAAGTACAAGAACAAGATCTAATTCATTTTGGAACTCAAGTTATGGCTTGCCAAAGTTGGCAAAAATCACATAATTTTCAAGAATGCACCAAAGAGGGATTTTTGCAAAACCTCTTGCCAAGTTATTTTGTGACATCAAATACACTTATAAGCATCATAATAACATTGCACATTGTCTAAAACTCAGAATTGGCCCAAGAATTTCAAGTTTTCATGCCTTGCCCATGAAGAAATCTCAAAGGGGCCAAACTTTCTCCAAATTACAAAACCTCCCATAACTTTGTTTCAACTTGCTGAATTGCCTCTAAGTGAATTCCCTGGACCTCCTTGATCCTTGCTGCACCAGACACCCCATTGTACCAAGCCTTCCACTTGCCCATACCTCAAGTACAAGAAATGTTGACTTTTTGCATTTCACACCATACCAATCACACTATGCCACAACAACTCTCTGAACCAATTGCATTTGTTTATACTAACCTAAAGCAAGCCATAACACACAAGAAAACAAGATGAAACCTCAGAATCCTCAAGCTCTCAAAAATCACCCTATTTGCAAAAACTTTCGAAACTCTCTGTCCAGCCATCAAACCTCAAAACAAACTTCACCATTCATTCAGAAATGCTTCATAGAGCATAAACCAACCATCAAACAAGCCTCAAAGCACCCATAGCCAAAACACGATTCTGGTGCAGCAAGGTTGTAAGCTCTCAAACCAGCCATCACAAACTTCTTCCAAGCATCAAAGCTTCATCAGGAGGTCAAGGGGAGTGGTTTTGCACAAGAGAAGTGGCCAGAAAGCTCCAGATAGCAAAGCTTCACCTCAGGTAGCCATCTCAAACTTTTTTCCAGAAACTCCATTTTAAGTTCTTAAACGATTCTATGTGCTCCCCTGATCATGGGAATGTGATTATTTTTGGAAATGGTTGAGAAACCAGGATGTATGCTTGCTCTGAAACTTTCTGACCTAAAAATTGTTTGCTTTGATTCATGATGTTCTTGAGTGATAAAAGATTTTTGAGGGTTGATTCGTGTTTAGGGTTGTTTAAGGTTTGATTCTGGAGCTTTTGGTGAAGTTTCATGGTGTTTTGAGGGATTCAGGGGAGGGGACTGGCCGGAGAAGATGACCGGAGCTTGCTCCGGTCACCTGAGAGTGATTAGGGTTAGTTAATTAGGATTTAGTCAGGTTTGAATGTAGGCCATTGGATCCCGTCTTTCGCGCGCGCGTGTGTTGCTCAGATTAGATCATTAATATTAATTCTGGATGAATTAAATAAATTACAATTAATTAGGCAAATTTGATCCTGGCCCTCCATCTGCGCGCCAGTCAACTTAGGTTTAAACCCTGATCTTCAGATACTTTGACTTTCCCATTTATTTCATTTTATTTTATATTTTATCCATTTCTTTTCATATAATTATTAAAAAGAGAAAAAATGATCAAAAAAATCTGAAATTTTTTATCAAACCTTTTATTAATTTTCAGAGCTCTAAAATATTTTAATTTTTAATTTTTGCATTAAAAAAGTATTTTTAAATCATTTAAATGTTTTATTTAATTAATTAATTCATTTTAATTAATTAAAAATACATTTAGGTATTTAAAAATCACCAAAAAAATCAGAGAGCATTCTTAGACCTTTAGAAGCATTTACAAACTCACCTTAAAAATTTCTTTTTGGTTTTGATCTTACTTTGAGATTTTTCATTGAATTAGGGTTCTTAAAAATGTTCATTTTCTAACCCTAACTTCAAATATTCATAACCCTAGAACCAAGTTGAGTTTGTGAATGATTCTTTTTGCCTTGGTTTGTACATGTCCTCTAGCATCTAAAAACATTTTTGTTTCATTTTTATCTTGCATTTTCAAATTATTTGGCATTTTACATTGAGGATCACCCAAAAAACCCTAGAAACTTAGGAAATTCATAACTCCTTCTACGTTTAGCTTATGACTTCCCCCTTTGGATGGTAACCTAGTATAGGTTTAGGGTTCCTTTGAGTGCATTTTCAATTTTTTATTATGTCATTTGCTTCTGTCTTTGCCATTTGCATCTCATCCTTTCATAAAACCCTAATTTTGTATCTTCACTTCCATTCATCTTGCATATGCAACCATACATAAACTTGCCATGACATTTTATGCATTCTGTCGTACCCCGAAAAATACGACCTCACGCGATCCAAAAATATGGAGCCGCGCGCCGGACGGACTGAAGAGTCGCCACCTAATTCTATTTATTCCCGAAGAGGGAAAGGGGAGATATAGATACAATCCGAGAGGAAAAGGATGTGGACAAAGGTCAACGAAACCATTGTCTGGGTTCGGGAGTCGGTTATGTAGGGGGAAGGTATTAGCACCCCCTACATCCATCGTACTCGATGGGAACCATCTAAGTTATCGCGCGTGAAAGGATGTCTATGCTTAAACGAATTGCATGCTAGAGGGAAATAAGTTGAATTATAAGTTAAATTGATCCTAGGTGCTCGACAAGGATGGAGATCCTCGTGCCTACGTACTCCCGTGTGCAATGGGAAAGTCAGAGCCTTATAGTTCGGCCTACTAAGGGTAATGGTTGTTGATTTTATTACCTTTCGTCGATGAAAGGGTTTAGGAGTTGAAATGCACTAAAGACTATGGATAGTTTATCTCGTCCAACAAGACGAGCGTCTTGCGTCAAAATAATCGGAGCGAGTAACGAGAGCTCGTTATCCTCCTTTCTACCGCTTAAGCCTCGTGGCGTACAAATCTTCTCGTATTATTAGAATGTTTTATTTCCTAAGACCGCTTGACGTTGGATCAAGGGTTTTGGATCTAATCGAAACATTTTTTGGTTTTTGAGGTTAAAAGGGTAAATGCAAATGGAGTGTATTTTTGTGGTTTGTTAGCGAGGCACGAAGCGCTCGGCTCGCAAAGGTGGAGTGGATCCTAATAAACGAAACGAAATAAAAAGGTGCGAGTGTGCAAGTGCAATCGCTTGGCGTTGGACCAAGGATTCAGAATTAAAATACAATATGAAAAATAAAGTGCGTACAAATTAACGGGAGAGGGGTACAAAATAAATACAGGGGATTGCGAGAAATAAAGAGGTCTCGTTGTAATTAGCCCAAGAGGAAGCGTGTGTGCAGTGTTTTTGAACTATTCGAAGGCGTTCGGCCTTGTTTAATCGGGAAACAACTATTCGAAGGCGTTGGACCTTTTAATCGAGAACAACTATTCGAAGGCGTTGGACCTTTTTGGGACGCGTCGAAATTTAGTTCGTGAACTTCCTTAGAATCGATTCAAAATTGGAATCGTTCTATAAGGAATCGAAACGTAATTTTTTAAATGCGAAAATAAATAAATTAAATAAATTGAATTGCTAGAATTGAATTAAAATAAAAATAATGAATATAAATAATAAATAAATCAAATAATATCAAGATGAAATAAAATAAATTAAATTAAATTACATGCTTGTTTGTCGAAATAATAAAATAATAAAAAATTAATTACAAGGAGGGCCTCATATTGACCGAATATCACCGATTAAAATCGGGCGAAAAATCGGCCTTTTATTATATCATTGGCCCAAAAATCGAAATAATAACCCAAAGATGTAAATAAATTACTTATAAATTATCAGATAACAAATGGAATATAACAAATGCAATATGGGAATCAAATGAAAAGGAATATTAAAAAAAATCTAATTATTAAAAAAGAATAGAAAAGAAAATCAACATAATAACAAAGAAGCTCAAAATGTAAGAAAAAGGGGTAAGATGGATTAGACGCGTGTACAACACCACACCGATATTGGGCTTTGATGCAAAAACTATCCATACCCAACAAACAAATTTTTAAAATTTTTATATAAAAAAGTAAGAAACTAATCATCAGCAAACAAACAAATTTTTAAACAAATTTTTATGTATATAAAAAAAAAGTAAGAAACTAAACAAACAAATTTTTAAACAAATTTTTTTAATATAAAAAGTAAAAAACTAACATCAGCAAACAAACAAAATTTTAAACAAAATTTTTTATATATAAAAAAAAAGTAAGAAACTTAACAAACGAATTTTTAAGCAAATGTTTTTTAATATAAATTAATATAAAAAGTAAGAAAGTAACATCAGCAAAAAAAAACAATTAAAAACATGGGATCCTCTTCTACACAAACACAGTAACACGAAAAAGAAAAACAACGTCATAAGTGAAACCAACCCCTCTTCTTTTTATCAGCGGCGCCGTTTCTGTTCTCACTCTCGCAAATCTTTGTTTCGATCTCGGTAACTCTCGTTCGCACAAGGCTTTCTGGCGTTTTGGGTATGCGTTCTATCGGCGGTTTTGACGGTGGATGATGACGGAGGAAGGCTTGCGCGATGGTGGTTTTGAATGGTTTCGGCGGCGGGTTACGGTTTGATTCGCGTCGGTTTGTGATCTGAGTTTGGGGTTTTCTTTGCCGAATGGTTTGTGATTCTTCACGAGTTGCGTTCGGTTTTGAAGGCTTTGCGGTTGTTCGGTTTACGAAGGTTCAGACGGTGGGTGATTTTCACGGTGCTTGAAGGTAAGTTTGCGGATTTGGAAAGGTTTTGGTCTGTGAGTGGTTTGGCTCTTTCAGGTTCGGTTTCTCACCTTCTCTATTCCGCCGCGTGTCGCTCCCGACAAATGAAAATGGATCAGATGAAGGTACAGACGCGAACGGTCGGCGAGAGGAACAATGAGAACACACAGCCGTGAACTCACTGGAGAATGAATAGAGTCGCCAGCTAGGCATTTTTATCCCGGAGGAAAGGTAATGCTGCATAGACCTAGAAAAAGATGGATAAGACGGTTGCGAACCAGAGAGACTGAGAAAGGGGGTTGGTTACAACCTGGGAAGGTATTAGCACCCAGATTGTCCGTCGTACTCGACGGGATCCACGCTTAAAAGATTTGTGTTTTAAAGGGGGTAGTGTCAGTGCAATCTGTGTATAAAGCTGGAAAAGAATGTACAGGTGTCAGTGTAAAAGAAAGTGATGTGTGATATGTACAGTGTCAGTGTAAGAAAAGGAATAAAATGCTCAAGACCATGAGGCTTAAAGAATGATACAGGAAAGAGGGGGAATGTACAGAGACTTTTGTTCGATAACTGTTAAGTTATGCCTACGTATCCTCTCGTGCAATGAGGAAGTCAGAACACCGTAGTTCGACCCAAAGAGACTGAAAGGTGAATTGACTGTGAACTGCTTGCTTGTCTATGCTCAAGTGTATGACTCGTCTGGCTCGAGTGCTAACTGTCTTGCATTAGACGGAAGAAGCAAATTCTCGTTTGTGAGTGAATGAGAGGAGAAAAGAATCCCGGAGGAGACGATTGTTGTTTGTTTTTTGTGTTTTCAGTCTTTTATTGCTTTTGAAAATTTGTCATAAGTTAATGAGCTTAAGCCTAAACCAGTGGATTTAGTAAACTCATCACATCTTCCCTCTGATTAGGGGTAATGAGAATACCTTAAGTGTGAAGTCAGATTCTCACACTTAATCACCTTTGATGTAGGATTAAGATCATTAACCTACTTGTGATTATTTAGATGTTTTTGGTGTTTTTGTTTAGTGTTGAGTAATGAGGTTAAGCCATAATCAAAGATTAAACAGACTCATTACACCATCCTAATAGAAGGATAATAGATGAGGGTGTTTAAGCTGAGGAAAGCTCCTCAACTTAATCCATGATTAGGGATTAAACTCATGACAAAACAAGCCTTTGATTAAGTGGATTTTATTTAATGATATGATGAAGAAGTGATTTTTAGGGTTTGTAAGATAACTTGAGGGGGACTTGTCCATTAACACTAGGGTTAGTCCTTCTTAACCATTTAAGGAAGAATTAGAACCCTAATGCAAGGCCCAAGTTACAAGTGTAATGTCTTGATACTTATTAAGTGGATTGATTAAGAGATTTAAACACATTAAGGGTTTAACACTTAGGATTAAAGTTATACACTCCATCCTAAGAGAAGGATGCAGGCATAAGCTTAATCACAAAGCCTTAAAGCCTTTAGGGTTTAGTCCCTGATTATGAGGTGAGAAGAGAAGACTCAAAAGAGACACAAAGGTAAAACTAAGAGGGGAGACTAATCAAAACCCTAATCATTGTCATGCTTGGTTGTTCCTAAGGTTTGTGAGGTTTTCAAGAGAAATCTTCAAAGAGAACCACCAGGATGCAGATGAACAGGATCAAGAAAAGCAAAGTGACTTGCTTCATTCAAGAAGTCAAGTCACTTGAAGAAAGAAAGTGAGAAGAAGAAGAATGAGCAAGCTCAATCTCAAACACAAACAAAAATGCAGCAATGGATGCAAGAGAGATGAAAAGAAAAGTTATGAGAAGTGAAGGCAAATTCACTTCTCAACCTCACTTACCACCTGAAATGTTAGAAAAGAAATGCAATGCAATGCCAAATGAGGTGAAATGACATGATGAAAAACAAAACCAGAAGCATGTTGATGATGATAATGATGTTATGAGATGCTACAAGCATGAGACAAGGCATGGAGATGTTCATACAAGATCATGGATGCAAATGATGCAAGTTAAGGAGCATGATCTTACATGAAAAGTTATGAAACATACATGGCAAACAAAATGGCAAATATGGGATGCAATGATCAAACATGCCTTCTATATGTCTTAAGATGTCAAATGAATCAAATGGATGCTTGAAATGTCATGGCAAGTCATGTTATGCAAGAGAATGCAAAAGGGATGCAAATGAAAGCCCAAATTAGGGTTTATGAATCAAACAACAAACAAGAACCAAAAACAGAAGCAAACCCTAAGATAAAAATGGAAGATGCCACCCAAAGAAACCCTAACCCTATACCAAACCAAGGTCCAAAGGGGAGGTCTCAACTCTTAACCAAACTCAAGTTATGATTTTTACAAGTTATTAGGGTTTTTAGGGCTTCTAAACAAAAGAAATGCCAAACAAATTGAAAATGAGGAAACAAATCATGGCCATTTAATCCTAGAAACTACATGCTAAACACAAAACAATGCAAAAAGAATCAATGTCCAACTCTTCTCAAATAGGCAGAAATGAATTTTTGAACTTTGGATCAAATTAATGCACAAAAAATGATTTAATTCAATGGAAAATTCTCAAAATGCATCAAGATCCAAAAAGAAATTTGGTTTGAAGGTTGGACAATGTTTCTAAATGTCTTAGGACATTTCATGAATTTTTTGGTGATTTTTAAATACCTAAAAGTATTTTTAATTAATTAATTTCCATTAATCAATTAAAAATAATCTTTTAAATATTTAAAAATACTTTTTTAATGATAAAAAATAAAATGAAAATATTTTTGTGTCATAAAAATTATTAAAACTCTTGAGAAAAAGTTTCATAATTTTTAGACAATTTTTACTATTTTAAATAAATTAAACAAATAAAAGGAAAAGAAATGAAATAAAAATAAAGAAAATGGTAAAGTAATCAGAATGGAGGGTGGAGATTGAGGCTGGATTCAAATGCGTTGACTGGCGCGCTAGTGGAGGGTCCAGATGGCTTCTGACTTAATTAATTATGATTATTATAATTAAACAAGATTAGGGCAAATGAATGAATCTGGGCCATCCAAGCTAGCGGGAAGTCAACAAGTCAAGGGGGATCTACGCTCCACATTCAAACGCCCTTAATGACCTGAGTTTAGGGCTAATCACATTCAGGTGACCGGAGAGAAGCTCCGGTCATCTTCTCCGGCTACACAAAAACCCTAGAACACGTTTCAGGCATCTATTCCACAAATTAAACAACCCTAAGTGATCCTCTAACATCCTAGGATACGAATCCATGCTCAAACATCATTTATTCATCATGAATCAAACAAATCGAAAGAAATGAAATTCACGGGCAAAATTTCAGAGGGAACATACAGGCTCAATTTTCACTCATTTTTGATTCTGAAACCAACCCCATGACCAGCAAGACATGAATAATCAATTTGTAACTCAAAAATCAAGCTTTGAGAGAAAAGTTTCCATGGTCATACCTGAGCTGGAAAGCTTCAAAACTGAGCTTCCAGGGCTTTCCTTGCGTGCAAATGGTCTCCCTTGACTCTCCTGATGCTAGTGGAAGACTTGAAAGCTCTTGTGAATGGCTGATTTGAGAGAAACAACTCTGGTGTAGCAGAAAACACAGTCAGGAATGAGGAGGTTTCAGGCCATTCCAATGGTGGATTCCTGCTCCTTTAGGTGTGCTTGACTTGTTGGTGAAGAAAAATGATGTGTTTGATGGCTGGATAAAAGGATTCGAAGAGTTCTGGTTTTGAAGGTGAGGAATGGTGAAGCTCAGTTCATGCTGCTTTCAGGCTTGAATCTTGTTGCTTTCTACTCAATGAAACATGGCAAGATGATTGGTGAAGATGGTTTTTGTGTTTGTATGCTGTGGGGACAGATTCGAAGGAATATGCAAAATGAAGTGTTTTTGTGAATGTGATGGTATGAAGTGTTTCAGCCTTGCTAGTTGTCTCAAATGTCTTGCTCTTTGTCCACATAAACCTCTCTCATTGGTCAGATGACAAGACATGTGCTTTTTTGATTGGTAAGTCTACTTTTGCAAAAAGTCAAATTTTGTGTAAGGAAAGTATGGCTTGATCTATAGCTAGTACAAGGCATGGTTCTGGTGCAGCAAGATGAGGTGAGAGGCTAGCCAAAGTCAGCATCCAATGTTGCAAGTTGTAGGGAAGCATCATGATGGTTTTGCAAGTTGTTGCTTTATGGTTCACATGTGATTTCCTTATCCCACAAGCCATAATACATGAGCATTCTTGGTTCAATTCTGATTTTTATGACTCATAGAATGTTTGTGTCATGGTTTGAAATGAACTAGAGGTTACAAAAGACATTGGTTCATGGTTTTGCAAAATTCTCACTTGATGCATAACTTGAAAAATCAATGATTTTTGGCAACTTTGTCACACCATAACTTTTGATCCAAGAAGAATTTGATCATGTTCTTGTACTTTTTGAAAAGGGAAAGATGAGATCTACAACTTTCATGACCAAAGTTTTTTCATTTGAAGCATTTTTGGATCAAGAATTAAGGCTTGAAAAATGACCAAAAATGAGGCATTCTTGAAAAGTCAACTATGCCCAAAAAGTCAACATTTGCAAAACTTCCAAATTCTTGATTTTTGTGAACTTCAAACCTCTTCCATGATCAAATAAAGATCATATACACTCAAAATGATGAAGGTCACCCATTGGTTGGGTCATTGGGGGCCTCAGATGCCCTGATTTTGCACTGACTTGTCCAGAAAGTCAACCCTTGATCAGATGACTTCCCCATGGAATTTCTTCATGAAAATTGATATGCATACTCCCTATACCATATAGAGACCAATGGAAACAAGAATGACCAAAAAATTTGGAGTTATGGCCTCTGAAACCAAAACCCTAATTTTTAGGTCAACTGTGCAGTCAAACTTGGCTCTGCATCCATTCAAACCCTAGTTCTTGTGATTCCTTGGAATTTTGACTCTGAGAGGATGCAATATGATACTTGAACACATATGGATCCCTTTGAAGCAATTGGTTGCCTTTGGAGTGGCTCAAGAGGCTCTTGGATTGCTCAGATCACAAACCCTAGATGCAGATGACTTAGAAACTATGCAGTGAATTAAAAATGGGATATGAGGGGATATGATTGTATTTATGCATATGGAATGATCACAAGCCATGGTGAAATGGGTGAGGGCAAATTTGGGGTGTTTACAGCTGCCCCTATTCAAGCATGAGTTAGCTGTGCCGGTTGTAAGCGACGGCTTAACAGGCAAACAAGATAACTTGTGGTTGAATACCAAAGACAGTCCAAAATTTGCACTCACAGAATGAAGAAGAAAAGGGATATAGATTGTAAAGAAAAATGAAGTATATTGTAAAATGGGCGACGGAGGACGACCGTCGAGCAGAGGACGACTGCTGGGTAAAGAGCAATGACGGGGACGGCCGACATGCTGAGAAAAGCGCGGAAAATAAAGCAATGACGGGGACGGCCGACATGCTAGGGATAAAAGAATAAAGCTAAGACGGGGACGGCCGGCTAGCTGGGGAAAATGAAATATATGATGGGGACGGCCATCACGATAAAGCTGTAAAATTTCTGGGAGTTAATGAAACATGACGGGGACGGCCATCAAGTTCACAAAGCAAGGTAACCGACGATGGGGACGACCATCGGGCTAAAAGAAAAGGAAAAGGGACCACGACGGGGACGGCCATCGGGCTAAAAGAAAAGGAAAAGGGACCACGACGGGGACGGCCATCGGGTTAAAAGAAAAGGAAAAGGGACCACGACGGGGACGGCCATCGGGTTAAAAGAAAAGGAAAAGGGACAACGACGGGGACGGCCATCGGGTTAAAGAATAAATGAAATAAACAGATGATGGGGTACGGCCATCAAAGGTGAAGGACGATCACCTAGCAGGGGATGGCTGCTCTGTTGGGTAATAAAAGAATTATGATGGGGACGGCCATCAAAGGTGGAGGACGACCACCTGGCAGGGTACGGCTGCCGAAGATATCAACGATGGGGACGGCCATCGGATAAAAGGTCAACGATGGGGACGGCCATCGGACGAGCATGACGGAGGACGACCATCAAGAGGTGGAAGACGACCACCTAGCAGGGGACGGCTGCTCTCGAGGTTTGTCATGACATAGGAAGAATGCCAGATAACCAAAAATCAACAATGGGGACGGCCATTGGATAAAATGATGAAGGACGATCATCAAAAGCTGGAGGACGACCACCTAGCAGGGGACGGCTGCTAAAATCAACGATGGGGACGGCCATCGGACGAGCATGATGGAGGACGACCATCAAGAAGTGGAGGACGACTACTCAGCAGGGTACGGCTGCTCTCAGGGTTTATCATGACACAGGACGAGTGTCAGGTAAAAAGGAAAATTTGTTTGCGATCTACTGGGGATATAGTAAACACGGACGAGTATTTACAACCAAGAAGAGAAAGTACAAGTGTTTAGATGCTGTGTGTAGATTAAAGATGCGGACGAGCATCCTTAAGACTATGATACGGACGAGTATCAGGTAGAAACAAACTGACACGTGCTCAGGGATGATGATACGGACGAGTATCAACTGGTTAACAGAGAACACGGACGAGTGTTGCATCTGAAGGGACTCTTCTGGGGAATAGTAGACACGGACGAGGGTCCATATTCAAGAAGACATAAGTGTTTGACACAGTGTATGGATTAAAGATGCGGACGAGCATCCTTAAGACTATGATACGGACGAGTATCATGTAGAAACAAACACTAGACGCAATGTTCTGAGATGATGGTACGGACGAGTACCAATTGGTTAACAAAGAACATGGACCAATGCCGAATCTGTGGGGATATAAGTGGTATATACAAAATACGGACGAGTATCTGTATAAGTGTAACATGAGTAGTACAAGTGGTGTATAGATGAGTATTTATCTGCTGGGGAGGGTGACACGGACGAGTGTCAAAAGGAGTATTGTATAGTAATATCAACAAGTATATGGGTTGCAAAAGTTTCAGGCGACCATGCTGGGGATATGACACGGACGGGTGTCAAGGAATTGTATATATGAAAGTATCTATGAGTGCAAAGGGGATGCTTTGGCTTTTGCTGGGATATAACACGGACGGGTGTCAAAAGGAGTATATACTGGTGTTTGTGATTTGTGAGGCAACTGCTCTTGCTGGTAACTCTGGTGGGGATTTTTCTTCTGTATGTTGATGAACTGTTATCATTCACAGGTGTTGATTCATAACATGGCTCATGATTATGCTATGCGTTTGATTTTTGCCGTAATGCTCCGTATTAGACGGAATACTACGCTTTGCGGGTGAATATGATGCAAATGCTATGATTATGCAAAGAGGCACAAATCTGGGATTCGGATCTCGCTGCTGCAGAGATCCCTAGTTGATCTGTTTGAAATGGACATCCCAGCTGGGGAGGAGATCATTGGTAGATCTAATAAGATGATATTTGCTTGGGGATACGGGTCACTGATAAACCTATCCTAATAAATGAGAGGCCCAGCTGGGGTTTGTAGAAGCTTTCTTCACTCTGTTGTGATCCTTTCCCGCGTTGCTCTTCTGAATAGAGGCTGAAGATTCTGTGGGGAGATGGTTCTCTGGCTTCTGTATTTTACTGAGGAAGAACGATTGGTACTATGGCTGGGGAGAATTGTTGGTAACTCAGCTGGGGAGAAAGCACCTTGAGTGCTAAAATTGAGTGTTGATTTGCCAACTTGCTGGGATGTAACTTGCATGTCCCAGGTTGCGTTCTGGATACCTGCAATCCTGCAAAGATAAGGAGACGCACAAAAGGTCCCGAGGTACCCTTTACTGGATTCCGTCATAGGAGTTAAGCACTTTCGAGAGTAAGTAAATTCCCTGCCAGCATGTGTTTCTATCTTTAGTGACAAACATCTGTACTTATGCAATTAGTTTTAGTGACATCAGACATTCTTTGCAAACGAAATATGTACCAGACGAAACATGACTGAAAAATCTGATTTTATTAATTCTTGTGCCCTGAATTGGCAAGATACAGTCAAAGAAACATATCTCCTGAAATGAGGAGATTGTTACAAATTGAGAAACAAAGTGCTGGCGATGTTGACGATGCTTTCAAAGGAGCTTCCTCTCCTGCTATGACTCGTATGACAATGACGTTCTTCTCGCCTTGCTTTCTGAAGAAGGTTGATTCTGATTGAAGCTTGATCCTTTTGAAGCTTTCCAAGTTGCAAGTGATACAGACGAATTCAGAATGCAGTTGTTCGCTTATTCCCTTGTTTTGCATGGATCGCCCTTTCGGGTTTTCAATCCATCGGGATACCCATTTTTGCCTGAGTTGTCCAATGCGGCCTTTCAACTCAGCGGGTGTACATTTTTTCATTTATTTCCCTTATTTTTGCCCGAGTCTTTTATTCTGTTTTTGACTCGCCGGGATGCCCTATTTTTGCCTGGACTTACATTCTGTTTTTATGTCCAGCGGGTCATTTTTATGCGAAGTATTTTTTAACTGCATCTGAATTCACCGGGGACGGGAAATCTTCACCATCCATGGTGCTGAGCATCAGTGCTCCCCCAGAGAAAACTTTCTTTACAACAAATGGTCCTTCATAATTTGGAGTCCATTTGCCCCTGTGGTCTGTATGAGGAGGGAGGATTCTCTTTAGCACAAGATCTACCACTTGGTACTCTCGGTGCCTGACTTTCTGATCGAAGGCTTTCTTCATTCTCTTCTGATATAGCTGTCCATGACAGATTGCAGCCAATCTTTTCTCCTCGATCAGACTCAGTTGTTCGTATCGGGCCCGAACCCATTCTGCTTCACTCAGTTTAACATCCATTAGTACCCGCAGAGAGGGTAATTCAACTTCAACAGGTAGGACTGCCTCCATACCATACACAAGCTGATACGGTGTTGCCCCAGTGGACGTTCTGATTGACGTGCGGTACCCATGCAAGGCAAATGGTAGCATTTCATGCCAGTCTTTGTAAGTGACTACCATCTTCTGCACAATCCTCTTGATATTCTTATTGGCTGCCTCAACAGCGCCATTCATCTTTGGCCTGTAAGGAGAAGAATTGTGATGTTGGATCTTGAAGTCCCAGCATAACTCAGCCATCATCTTGTTGTTTAAGTTGGAACCATTATCAGTAATGATTCGCTCGGGAACTCCGTATCGACAGATGATATCTCTCTTCAGAAATCTGGCTACCACTTGTCTTGTGACGTTTGCATATGAGGCTGCTTCAACCCACTTAGTGAAATAGTCAATGGCGACCAAGATGAATCTGTGGCCATTTGAAGCAGTCGGCTCAATCTTGCCAATCATATCAATGCCCCACATAGCAAAGGGCCAGGGTGAAGACATGATATTTAAAGGATTGGGAGGCACATGCACCTTATCTGCGTAGATCTGGCATTTGTGGCATTTTCTGGCGTAAGCACAACAGTCTGCATCCATTGTGATCCAGTAATAGCCTGATCTTAACAACTTCTTGGCCATGGCATGCCCTCCGGCATGGGTACCAAAGGAGCCTTCGTGCACTTCATGCATCAATAAATCTGCTTCCGTCTTGTCAACACATCGGAGGAGCACCATATCAAAGTTCCTTTTGTATAAAGATCCATCAGTGTTCAGAAAGAAACTACCAGCAAGCCTTCTCAAAGTCTTCTTATCATTGGAAGATGCCCCAGGTGGGTATGTCTGATCCTCCAAGAAGCATTTAATGTCATGAAACCAAGGCTTATCATCTTTGACACCTTCTGCCGCAAATACATATGCTGGTCTATCGAGTCTCGATACTGAAATCTGAGGTACAAAGTTAGCAGCTTGAACTTTGATCATGGATGAAATGGTAGCAAGAGCATCTGCAAATTGATTCTCGTCCCGAGGGATATACTCAAGCTTGACTGTTGTGAAGAACGTCAATAACCTCCTTGTATAATCCCTGTAAGGTATCAGATGATCCTGGTGTGTGTACCATTTTCCATTGGTTTGATTGATTACCAAAGCTGAATCTCCGAACACAGTCAATGTCTTGATCCTGAGGTCAATAGCTTCCTCAAGACCCATAATGCAAGCTTCGTATTCAGCTTCGTTATTAGTGCAGTTGAAAGTGAGTTTTGCCGAGAAAGGCATGTGAACTCCTTTAGGTGTAATGAGTACTGCACCAACACCGCGACCATTCATGTTAACAGCCCCGTCAAACATCATAGTCCATTCTTCTTCCGGGTCAGGCCCTTCAGTTTGAACAGGCTCTTCATGATCTTTTGATTTTATGAACATGATGTATTCATCAGGGAAGTCAAACCTCATAGGCTGGTAATCATCAATGGGTTGCTCAGCAAGATATTCAGATAGTACACTGCCCTTGATGGCTTTCTGAGATGTGTACTGGATGTCGTATTCTGTGAGAATCATTTGCCATCTTGCAACCCGTCCAGTAAGAGCTGGCTTCTCAAATATGTACTTGACTGGGTCCATCTTTGAGATCAACAAAGTAGTGTGGGTCAACATGTACTGTCTCAGTCGGCGAGCAGCCCACGCTAAAGCACAGCAAGTTTTCTCGAGCAGTGAATAACGTTGTTCACAGTCGGTAAACTTTTTGCTTAGGTAGTATATTGCATACTCTTTTCGACCAGACTCGTCATGCTGTCCCAACACACACCCCATCGACTCTTCTAATACTGTCAGGTACATTATCAGAGGTCTTCCTTCAACTGGAGGCATAAGGATTGGAGGCTCTTGTAAGTATTCCTTGATCTTGTCAAAAGCCTTCTGGCAGCCCTCATTCCACCTGACCGTCTGTTCTTTTCTTAACAACTTGAACAAGGGTTCACAGGTTGCTGTCAGGTGAGATATGAACCTTGAAATGTAGTTCAATCGACCTAAGAACCCTCGAACCTCTTTCTCTGTTTTCGGTGCAGGCATCTCTTGAATAGCTTTGACTTTATCAGGGTCAACCTCAATCCCTTTCTCGCTTACAATAAAGCCCAGCAGCTTACCGGACCGCACCCCGAATGTGCATTTGTTGGGGTTCAACTTCAGTTGGTACTTCCTCAGACGTTTGAACAATTTGAGCAGATTCACCAGGTGATCTTCCTATGTAAGGGACTTGGCAATCATATCATCCACATAACACTCTATTTCTTTATGAATCATATCGTGGAATAATGTTACCATAGCCCGTTGATATGTGGCACCAGCGTTCTTCAGTCCGAATGGCATCACTTTGTAACAGAACGTGCCCCAGGGTGTGATGAATGTTGTCTTCTCCATGTCTTCAGGTGACATCTTAATCTGATTATATCCTGAAAATCCGTCCATGAAGGAGAATACCGAGAACTGAGCCGTGTTATCCACCAATACATCGATTTGAGGTAATGGGAAATCATCCTTCGGGCTGGCTCTGTTCAGATCCCGGTAGTCAACACACATCCTTACTTTGCCGTCTTTCTTAGGCACAGGCACAATATTAGCAACCCATGGTGGATAGCTAGTCACAGCAAGGAACCCGGCGTCCCATTGCTTTTGTACCTCTTCTTTGATTTTCATTGCCATGTCCGGACGAGTACGGCGCAGCTTCTGTTTAACCGGTGGGCACTCTTCTCTCAAAGGCAGTTTGTGCACGACAATATCGGTATCCAACCCTGGCATATCTTGATAAGACCAGGCAAACACGTCCACATTCTCTCGAAGCAGGTCAATCAGTTGTCTCTTCACTGAGTCTTGTAAGCAGGCCCCGATCTTAACTTCTTTCACGTCTTCGACTGTACCAAGATTAATCACTTCAACCTCCTCCTGGTGAGGAGTAATAACCTTTTCCTCTTGTCTTAACAACCTGGCTAGCTCTTCAGGAAGCTCATACTCTTCTTCAACCCCTTCATCAGCTTGATTGATTGGATTGTCAAAGTCATACGAAGTCATAGCCGTGCTGTTGTCGGTGCTGTCTGGAAGGCACTCTCTGCAAGGGTTAAGTTTGTTCATTTTAGTGATTTGATTTTAATCTTTATTTAGAAAAGTGAAATGAAGTTGTCATTTTGAAAACACCGCCATTTATTTTTTGTACAAAAAGAAAAACGGAAAAACAGTGAACGAAAAGAAAAAGACTCGTTTGCAAAAAGATGTCTGATATTTCATTAATTGATCTTGTTTGCACAAAAAGTACAGATGGCCCGATTACAAAATGAGTCTTGTCATCTTGGGCAAGATGCAAGACTTTGATGCATGCTTATAAAAATACAGGAAATAATAATTACTCTGCATGAGTAACTCTTATAATTTCCTGGGAAGACCAGTTCGAGATACTGCTCCCCGGGACCTTTGGACGAATCCAGCTTTCCAGGTTGCGTTCCTCTTCCAGCTCGTCTTCCAGACAGTTGATAGCATCAGGGGTAAGCATCCCCCCACTCACAAAATTGGGCTCTTTCGCAGCCGCTGCTTGATCTTGTTGAGTTGGTTTGTAACCCAACCCAAATCTGTCTTCTTTCTTCTCCACCGGTAGTAGCTTGCCCCAGCCTTGGGCATTTCCTTCCTCAACAACCTTCCGGGCTTGTTGGTATGATGATATTGGAGTACCTGATACAACAGATGTTTCATTCACATTCAAGGCTTCAAACCCCTGGCTCATTGTTTCATGGATCTCCCCATCCATCTCAATGTACTTATAAGTAGCCAGGTGGCTGACAAAAATGTCCTCTTCTCCACAGATTGTAACGATCTGACCCTCCCACTCATATTTTAACTTCTGGTGAAGGGTGGAGGTCACGGCGCCAGCGGCGTGAATCCATGGCCTACCCAATAAACAGCTGTAGGCAGGCTGAATGTCCATCACATAGAAGATAGTTGTGAAAGTCTGCGGGCCGATCGTTACGGGTAATTCAATCTCTCCCAGAACCGATCTCTTTGAGCCATCAAAAGCTCTTACCACCAGGTTGCTAGGTCTCAATGCCAATCCATCATATTCTAGCTTCACCAGGGCCTTCTTAGGTAAGACATTGAGGGATGACCCCGTGTCTACCAGCACATGGGAAAGGACAGCACCTTTGCATTCCATGGTTATGTGCAAGGCTTTGTTATGGTTGCGGCCTTCTGCTATCAAATCAGTATTGGTGAACCCTAGTCCGTGACTAGCATTAACATTCCCCACTACAGCTTCCAGCTGATTGACAGTGATCTCTTCAGGCACGTAAGCTGCGTGCAAGACTTTGAGTAGTGCATTCCGATGGGCTTCGGAGCACATAAGCAATGATAAGATTGAGATCTTGGAAGGCGTCTGATGAAGCTGATCCACTATTTTATAATCACTCTTTTTGATGATTCGCATGAACTCATCAACCTCTTGATCGAATGGTGTCTTCAAAGCCTCCTTAACAGCTTGATCTTCCTGCACAGGGCTCTTCCCTCTTGCCTTGGCAGCAGCTTCTGCTTCGGCAGTGGGTCTCTGAATTTGTGGAGCGAAAAGACGTCCGCTTCGAGTGAAGCCTCCTCCTCCGCCCACATTGTCAATTTGTAGTGCAGGGGTTGATGATTCAAAAGTGATTCTTTGTCCTTCACAGTACAAGTCAGAGCCGTAATGCCAGGGGATGGCATTGCTGCTTTCATAAGGTACGGGTCCAGGCACCGTGATAGTGACTGGACTGACTGCAACTGTTGAGGGAACTGTGATAGTTTGTGGATCGTAATAAATTGTAACTGGTGCTCTAGTGGGAACAGCACCTTCTGAGTTGTAGACGGAGTTGTCTTCAGGATCATAGAATATGGTGACAGTAGAGACATCTTCATGATTGGTTGCTGGTGTTGTAGGAGACATTGTTGGAAGAATGGATGTTGTCGTTGTAGGAGGTTCAAAATGGAGTGGTGCTGGAGTTGTAGCAGGAAAATTTGTTGAGAACTGATCAGTTGAGATAATGGATGAAGTACTTGTTGATGAAGCCGAAGAATTGTCAGGAACAATGGTTGTTGCAGTTGTAGGAGGTTCTGAAACTGCTGCTGATGAGATTGCTGGATTTATTGGAAATGATGTGGTGATCTGAAGCTGGCCACTCTGAATAAGGCCATCTATGCCATTCCTCAAATTATCGCACCCATTTACAGAGATATTGCAGTAAGCACAACCCAACTCACACCCCGGGAACATTTGACATTCCAGGAGTTGAGCCTTGATTTCTACCAATGGTGTCCTGAGCTGTCCCACACTGGTTATTAAATAGGACGGTTTGTCTTCTTCAATAGCGTTGATTCGGGGACCACCATGATTTGGCATAGGATTTTTGTTGACATTGGGCGGCGGTGCAAAATTCAGAGCTTTCGAGTCCACCAGGTCTTGTACCTTCATATGCAGGGCTCTGCACTTTTCCGTACTATGGCCAGGTGCGTTTGAATGAAAGGCACACCTAGCGTTGGAGTCGTAGTTCCTGGGTAAACTATTGGGATCTGGAGGTGCCAGCGTCCTTAGCTCAACTAAGTTGAGTTTCAGGAGTTGTGGCAGCAGGGTAGCATATGGCATAGGGATCGGATTGATCACCCTATTAGCTTGAGATGGCCTCTGTTGGAATGGCCTTTGCTGATTATTGTTGTTGCTGTTGCTGTTGTTGTAATTTCTTGGAGGATACTGACTTTGTTGATGGTACTGAGGTTGCTGTTGATAGCTTTGCTGAGGAGGTTGATAGATTGGTTGAGGAGGAGCCGGAGCAGGGATAGTGACTGCTGCTACAGACCTTTGAACATATTGGGGTCTGCCCCTGTTTGAATGGATGGCATTGGTCTCGCCAGTTCTTCTCGGGCCTGCAAAAGGCTTTCTTGTACTACTGGACGAGCTTGCACCGTTGTCTGAGATCTTTCCCATTTTTAACAAGCTTTCAATTCTCTCCCCGGCTATGACAACATCTGCAAAGCTAGTGGAAGAGAAAGCAGCCAACCTGTCAATATATGTCCCTTGAAGGGTGTTCATGAACATATCTGCCATTTCCCGTTCAGACATAGGTGGTTGAACAGCAGCAGCCAGTTGCCTCCATCTCTGTGCATATTCTCGGAAACTTTCCCTTGATGACTGTGACATTCCCATTAGGAGAGTCCTGTTGGGTGCCATATCTAAGTTATACTGATACTGTCTGATGAAGGCCTCTGCCAGGTCCTTCCAGCATCTAATAGTTTCCCTTGTCAAGTGAGAGTACCATTCTCTTGACGCTCCGGTTAAGCTGTCTTCGAAATAGAACATCCAGAGCTTCTCATCCATTGTATAGACCTTCAGCCTTCCCAGAAATGACTGTAAATGAGTCCGGGGGCATGAAGTCCCGTTGTACTTTTCAAAGCAAGGAGGCTTGAACTTATGGGGGATCCTGACCCCGTCTACCAAGCCCATGTCCATGACGTCGAAGCCCAAAGAGTTTTGAGACTCTAAGGACCTTAATTTCTCAGCTATCTCATCCAACCTTCTATCATAAGCTTCTTCCCCAGCACCCATTACTGTGAATTGGTCCTCCTGAGGATCTTCTTGAAGTACCCTAGCTGCGGTGGCCGTCCCTTGAACATTTGCGGGAATATTGACCTCAGGATGGAGGTGTGGTCCAAATACCGGAGGGTTGACGTGAGGTTGGACTCTTTCATTGTTACTGGTACCGGCAGTTCCTATATGTGGGTCTTCTTGGTTTTGCCTTTCCACCATGGCCCTCAATCTTTCCTGGCTCTGAGCCATGTTGTTCATAACTTCCATAAACTGAGTCATTTGATTCCTCATCTCTAGCCTTTCATTTGCCATTTGATTTCTGACCTCAGTAAGGTCCTGCTGCATCTGATCCATTTGAATGCCCGGAAGGTTGTTTCGGGTTGGATAACGGTGCGGACGGTTGAGGGGAAATACCCGGCGCCTAGCAATAGTTCCTGAGACATCACAACAGAGGTTAGCAACAAAACCTACAAAACAAACAAAGGGTTAGCATGCAATGCAGTTATGCTTATTTGCTCTCAAGGTATCCGGTTTGGCATTCAGTTTTGACCCTTCCAGACCCTTGAAGGTATTGTTGATGCTGCTTTCAAAGCGAACTTGGATGGAACAGATTAACACAAATATATTACAGAAAGTGAAATAATACAACTTGTTCATTTTACAACACAAGCCCTCTAAGGGGTCAAAATACAGTACAAGAAAATAAAAGTACATGGAAAGAGAGCAACAACAAACAAATGGTCAAACATCAAGACCAAACTCATCCTCACGAACTTCCTTGAGAAGTGCTTCGGTCACAGGATCAGCCGGGCGCTCCGTGAGATTCCTGATGAGGAGATTCCGGGTCGTAACAGCTGCTGTTAGCTTCTTGTGTTGAGTTTGGTCTTTTGACCTCTTCACTCCTGCTTTGATTTTCAGCTCTGATATCTCCCTCTGGGCTGCTGCCAGGGCCTCTTGCTGTTCTTTTGCACTAGCTTCCAGTTGCTCCATCTTGTCTTGAACTCTCTTGTCTTCCAAAGTACGAGCCTCGGTGATCCTGACCCACCGAGCCTGGCTCTCCTTCAGATACAAGTCTGTCCTTGCTCTCTGGAACTGGGCTTCTTTGCAAGCATTCTTCAGAATTTGTTCTCCAGCCTTTGCCTTTTTGATATAATCCCCAGACTTCTCAATCTTAGTCAGATGCTCTACTCTCATCTTCTCCAACCTCTCAATCTCCCTCATACCTTCACTCCTCTCCCGGAGGGTCTTCTGCAAAGCTTGAGTTAGCTTCTCATTTCTTTCCTTCAAGCTCTCAAACTCCTCCAAACTGATAGTGGCAGGTGGTGGTGTTGAAGATGACTCAGGCATGTCCTCTATGGTAAAGGGCATCCCAGAGAATTGGGCCCTGGCACGGGACCACTCATAATATTGTGCTGATGCCACATTGTTGCATTTCCCTAAGATGGTTACTCCCTTGGTTTGAACATTATCCCAGGCCCAGGCAGCCTGCCTAACAATAGTCAAATTAATCTTGTTCTCACAATAGAGAGTCTCAACCAAGTCCTGTGCCTTAGGAGTATGGACCAGTGCATAGCCCAGTTGCCTTCTGAACAACAGAGGGTTGTAATTGATACTTCCCTTAACTCCTATTAGGGGCACATTGGGAAAATGCCCACAGCTAGTGATGATATCCCTGCCCTTGGTGCTCTGAGTGCACCATCTGATGTCAGCTGAAGTTAAAGCAGTGAGTCTCTTAGCCCAGTTGCTTTGCTGATGAGGGTTTAGAAATGCATCTGTCCTGGGTAGATACCTGAGAAGCCAAGTGTGGAACAATGGAGCACAACACCTCACTAATCTCCCCCTCTGCTTCTCATTCCTCTGATGTACTGAATAATAGAGATCCCCCAATAAAGTGGGCACTGGGTTCTTCAAGATGAATAGATGGATTGCATTCTTGCTGATGAATCGAGGCTCGTCTGCAAACAATACAATTCCATATATGCTCAAGGCCAGTAAAGCACAAACAGCTTTCCATTCTCCTAGAGAAGCTTTCAGGGTAGCTTGAGAGATCAAGAAATCCAGATGGAAACCAGGGATCCCAGCTTTAGAAGTTATATGCTTCCCAATCAGGACAGGTTCCAGATGCAAAGCCTTAGCTACTTCTCCATTGCTGGGAAAGACCATTTCAGGGTTGAAAGGGATTCCAGCCCTGATAGGCACACCAACCAAAGATGAGTATTCTTCTAAAAGAGGGCCTAATTGAAAGTCTTGAAAAGTGAAACATCTCAGCGGAGGATCATAGAACTGAATGCAAGTGTGGATCAGGCTTCTCTGCGAAGGGTCCAGATCCATAACCATATCTAGTATATCTCCATAGCTTTCCCTGAACAATGGTATGTGATCTGGAGTGATCAGGGTCTGAATCCTCCTGATATCTGATAACTCTGGCTGGAAGAAGTGATAGGTGATGTTGCTCTTTTTGGGAGCCATGATGCTGAAGATGAGTAGAGACAGGTGCTGATGATAATATTGAAGAAGTGGGCCACTAACTGGCTGGTGCAGGTGATAACTGAAGCAGGTAGCTGATGAAGACAAGTCAAAACTGAAGATGGGGTCAAAACCAAAACCAAGTGAAGATGGATACCCTGAAACAAATAAGCAAATGTCAATATGATGCAATGATTATGTATGCAAATGAAATGCAAGGGTCTGTGACTGAGCTGGATCTGATCAAAACTCTGATATAAGTCCAAGTGTGTTCAAGAATTCCAGTTGGAGGTCTATAAATCCAGTAACCAAGGTTGGGGACTCAAATAAAGAGTCACATGTCCCGGGTTTAGAATCACAAGAACTGACCCAAAATGGAGTATTCTTAAACAATCAAAGTAACAAGGTATTCTGAGGTCAAGGTACCTGCAAACCTGTAAACAGCCCAACCCCCTCACAGGTGGTGTTCTAGAACAAGGATCCTCAGACTTGGATCAGTTATGAGAAGTGTAAACACTTCCAACCCGGAGGTACAGTGTTTACAATAACCATAAAAGTTCCTCCTCTAATTCACCTCAGTTTCTGAAGGTCAGTACTAAAGGTCATCCAGACTTAGCAGGCTTCCCAGATAGCCCTAGCATTGCAGGAAATCTGCAACACAGAGTTCTCAAGAAGAAACCCATATCTGAACCGTGTTTCATATTCCCGCACCAGACCGAAATGGAATGGGAAAGAATATGATTCACTCTAGCCTAGGTGTCACTCAGGTCCCAGGTATAGGACCTTAACTCTCAATGGAACACCCACCCACCAAAGCAGACAACAGATCCAGCCAGCAGTATGATAGTATGATAAATGAAAAAAAACAGTAAAGAAAGCAATAAATAAAGCTGTACAGAAAGCAGTAAATAAAGCAAATATACACATACAAATAGCACATAACACCCCCAATAAACACAAATCAATCAAGCGCTAGGAGGAACCCACAAAAAGAACCAGAAGCCCTGGTTGCAGTATAAGGTGTCCCCAGCAGAGTCGCCAAGCTGTCGCTCCCGACAAATGAAAATGGATCAGATGAAGGTACAGACGCGAACGGTCGGCGAGAGGAACAATGAGAACACACAGCCGTGAACTCACTGGAGAATGAATAGAGTCGCCAGCTAGGCATTTTTATCCCGGAGGAAAGGTAATGCTGCATAGACCTAGAAAAAGATGGATAAGACGGTTGCGAACCAGAGAGACTGAGAAAGGGGGTTGGTTACAACCTGGGAAGGTATTAGCACCCAGATTGTCCGTCGTACTCGACGGGATCCACGCTTAAAAGATTTGTGTTTTAAAGGGGGTAGTGTCAGTGCAATCTGTGTATAAAGCTGGAAAAGAATGTACAGGTGTCAGTGTAAAAGAAAGTGATGTGTGATATGTACAGTGTCAGTGTATGAAAAGGAATAAAATGCTCAAGACCATGAGGCTTAAAGAATGATACAGGAAGGAGGGGGAATGTACAGAGACTTTTGTTCGATAACTGTTAAGTTATGCCTACGTATCCTCTCGTGCAATGAGGAAGTCAGAACACCGTAGTTCGACCCAAAGAGACTGAAAGGTGAATTGACTGTGAACTGCTTGCTTGTCTATGCTCAAGTGTATGACTCGTCTGGCTCGAGTGCTAACTGTCTTGCATTAGACGGAAGAAGCAAATTCTCGTTTGTGAGTGAATGAGAGGAGAAAAGAATCCCGGAGGAGACGATTGTTGTTTGTTTTTTGTGTTTTCAGTCTTTTATTGCTTTTGAAAATTTGTCATAAGTTAATGAGCTTAAGCCTAAACCAGTGGATTTAGTAAACTCATCACATCTTCCCTCTGATTAGGGGTAATGAGAATACCTTAAGTGTGAAGTCAGATTCTCACACTTAATCACCTTTGATGTAGGATTAAGATCATTAACCTACTTGTGATTATTTAGATGTTTTTGGTGTTTTTGTTTAGTGTTGAGTAATGAGGTTAAGCCATAATCAAAGATTAAACAGACTCATTACACCATCCTAATAGAAGGATAATAGATGAGGGTGTTTAAGCTGAGGAAAGCTCCTCAACTTAATCCATGATTAGGGATTAAACTCATGACAAAACAAGCCTTTGATTAAGTGGATTTTATTTAATGATATGATGAAGAAGTGATTTTTAGGGTTTGTAAGATAACTTGAGGGGGACTTGTCCATTAACACTAGGGTTAGTCCTTCTTAACCATTTAAGGAAGAATTAGAACCCTAATGCAAGGCCCAAGTTACAAGTGTAATGTCTTGATACTTATTAAGTGGATTGATTAAGAGATTTAAACACATTAAGGGTTTAACACTTAGGATTAAAGTTATACACTCCATCCTAAGAGAAGGATGCAGGCATAAGCTTAATCACAAAGCCTTAAAGCCTTTAGGGTTTAGTCCCTGATTATGAGGTGAGAAGAGAAGACTCAAAAGAGACACAAAGGTAAAACTAAGAGGGGAGACTAATCAAAACCCTAATCATTGTCATGCTTGGTTGTTCCTAAGGTTTGTGAGGTTTTCAAGAGAAATCTTCAAAGAGAACCACCAGGATGCAGATGAACAGGATCAAGAAAAGCAAAGTGACTTGCTTCATTCAAGAAGTCAAGTCACTTGAAGAAAGAAAGTGAGAAGAAGAAGAATGAGCAAGCTCAATCTCAAACACAAACAAAAATGCAGCAATGGATGCAAGAGAGATGAAAAGAAAAGTTATGAGAAGTGAAGGCAAATTCACTTCTCAACCTCACTTACCACCTGAAATGTTAGAAAAGAAATGCAATGCAATGCCAAATGAGGTGAAATGACATGATGAAAAACAAAACCAGAAGCATGTTGATGATGATAATGATGTTATGAGATGCTACAAGCATGAGACAAGGCATGGAGATGTTCATACAAGATCATGGATGCAAATGATGCAAGTTAAGGAGCATGATCTTACATGAAAAGTTATGAAACATACATGGCAAACAAAATGGCAAATATGGGATGCAATGATCAAACATGCCTTCTATATGTCTTAAGATGTCAAATGAATCAAATGGATGCTTGAAATGTCATGGCAAGTCATGTTATGCAAGAGAATGCAAAAGGGATGCAAATGAAAGCCCAAATTAGGGTTTATGAATCAAACAACAAACAAGAACCAAAAACAGAAGCAAACCCTAAGATAAAAATGGAAGATGCCACCCAAAGAAACCCTAACCCTATACCAAACCAAGGTCCAAAGGGGAGGTCTCAACTCTTAACCAAACTCAAGTTATGATTTTTACAAGTTATTAGGGTTTTTAGGGCTTCTAAACAAAAGAAATGCCAAACAAATTGAAAATGAGGAAACAAATCATGGCCATTTAATCCTAGAAACTACATGCTAAACACAAAACAATGCAAAAAGAATCAATGTCCAACTCTTCTCAAATAGGCAGAAATGAATTTTTGAACTTTGGATCAAATTAATGCACAAAAAATGATTTAATTCAATGGAAAATTCTCAAAATGCATCAAGATCCAAAAAGAAATTTGGTTTGAAGGTTGGACAATGTTTCTAAATGTCTTAGGACATTTCATGAATTTTTTGGTGATTTTTAAATACCTAAAAGTATTTTTAATTAATTAATTTCCATTAATCAATTAAAAATAATCTTTTAAATATTTAAAAATACTTTTTTAATGATAAAAAATAAAATGAAAATATTTTTGTGTCATAAAAATTATTAAAACTCTTGAGAAAAAGTTTCATAATTTTTAGACAATTTTTACTATTTTAAATAAATTAAACAAATAAAAGGAAAAGAAATGAAATAAAAATAAAGAAAATGGTAAAGTAATCAGAATGGAGGGTGGAGATTGAGGCTGGATTCAAATGCGTTGACTGGCGCGCTAGTGGAGGGTCCAGATGGCTTCTGACTTAATTAATTATGATTATTATAATTAAACAAGATTAGGGCAAATGAATGAATCTGGGCCATCCAAGCTAGCGGGAAGTCAACAAGTCAAGGGGGATCTACGCTCCACATTCAAACGCCCTTAATGACCTGAGTTTAGGGCTAATCACATTCAGGTGACCGGAGAGAAGCTCCGGTCATCTTCTCCGGCTACACAAAAACCCTAGAACACGTTTCAGGCATCTATTCCACAAATTAAACAACCCTAAGTGATCCTCTAACATCCTAGGATACGAATCCATGCTCAAACATCATTTATTCATCATGAATCAAACAAATCGAAAGAAATGAAATTCACGGGCAAAATTTCAGAGGGAACATACAGGCTCAATTTTCACTCATTTTTGATTCTGAAACCAACCCCATGACCAGCAAGACATGAATAATCAATTTGTAACTCAAAAATCAAGCTTTGAGAGAAAAGTTTCCATGGTCATACCTGAGCTGGAAAGCTTCAAAACTGAGCTTCCAGGGCTTTCCTTGCGTGCAAATGGTCTCCCTTGACTCTCCTGATGCTAGTGGAAGACTTGAAAGCTCTTGTGAATGGCTGATTTGAGAGAAACAGCTCTGGTGTAGCAGAAAACACAGTCAGGAATGAGGAGGTTTCAGGCCATTCCAATGGTGGATTCCTGCTCCTTTAGGTGTGCTTGACTTGTTGGTGAAGAAAAATGATGTGTTTGATGGCTGGATAAAAGGATTCGAAGAGTTCTGGTTTTGAAGGTGAGGAATGGTGAAGCTCAGTTCATGCTGCTTTCAGGCTTGAATCTTGTTGCTTTCTACTCAATGAAACATGGCAAGATGATTGGTGAAGATGGTTTTTGTGTTTGTATGCTGTGGGGACAGATTCGAAGGAATATGCAAAATGAAGTGTTTTTGTGAATGTGATGGTATGAAGTGTTTCAGCCTTGCTAGATGTCTCAAATGTCTTGCTCTTTGTCCACATAAACCTCTCTCATTGGTCAGATGACAAGACATGTGCTTTTTTGATTGGTAAGTCTACTTTTGCAAAAAGTCAAATTTTGTGTAAAGAAAGTATGGCTTGATCTATAGCTAGTACAAGGCATGGTTCTGGTGCAGCAAGATGAGGTGAGAGGCTAGCCAAAGTCAGCATCCAATGTTGCAAGTTGTAGGGAAGCATCATGATGGTTTTGCAAGTTGTTGCTTTATGGTTCACATGTGATTTCCTTATCCCACAAGCCATAATACATGAGCATTCTTGGTTCAATTCTGATTTTTATGACTCATAGAATGTTTGTGTCATGGTTTGAAATGAACTAGAGGTTACAAAAGACATTGGTTCATGGTTTTGCAAAATTCTCACTTGATGCATAACTTGAAAAATCAATGATTTTTGGCAACTTTGTCACACCATAACTTTTGATCCAAGAAGAATTTGATCATGTTCTTGTACTTTTTGAAAAGGGAAAGATGAGATCTACAACTTTCATGACCAAAGTTTTTTCATTTGAAGCATTTTTGGATCAAGAATTAAGGCTTGAAAAATGACCAAAAATGAGGCATTCTTGAAAAGTCAACTATGCCCAAAAAGTCAACATTTGCAAAACTTCCAAATTCTTGATTTTTGTGAACTTCAAACCTCTTCCATGATCAAATAAAGATCATATACACTCAAAATGATGAAGGTCACCCATTGGTTGGGTCATTGGGGGCCTCAGATGCCCTGATTTTGCACTGACTTGTCCAGAAAGTCAACCCTTGATCAGATGACTTCCCCATGGAATTTCTTCATGAAAATTGATATGCATACTCCCTATACCATATAGAGACCAATGGAAACAAGAATGACCAAAAAATTTGGAGTTATGGCCTCTGAAACCAAAACCCTAATTTTTAGGTCAACTGTGCAGTCAAACTTGGCTCTGCATCCATTCAAACCCTAGTTCTTGTGATTCCTTGGAATTTTGACTCTGAGAGGATGAAATATGATACTTGAACACATATGGATCCCTTTGAAGCGATTGGTTGCCTTTGGAGTGGCTCAAGAGGCTCTTGGATTGCTCAGATCACAAACCCTAGATGCAGATGACTTAGAAACTATGCAGTGAATTAAAAATGGGATATGAGGGGATATGATTGTATTTATGCATATGGAATGATCACAAGCCATGGTGAAATGGGTGAGGGCAAATTTGGGGTGTTTACACCGCGGTATAGGTTTCAGATTCGTGGTTCAGATGCGGTTTTGAGGTGATTTTGATGGCAACAGAGTTTCGGCAAAAGGGGTTGGATATTGTTGCTGTATGGTTGAAAGGAATTGGAGATTTTTGGTTTATGGTTTAAATGGTATGAGTGATTGAAGGGATTGGTTTTGCGGGCATTGTTAGTGATGAAGAGCAGAAGCTTTTTCTTTAGATTAAGAAAGGTGTGAAGTGAAAGGAATAAGGAGGAGAATGGTTTGCGGTTTAGATTTGTGAGTTTGGATTCTGCAACTTTATTTGGTGATTGTGAATAGAATGAGTATGAGGTGGTGATGATGAAGAGTGTGAAGATGCTGAAAATTGTTTTTGGTTTTTTATGAACACAATTCTTCTATTTTTTGCTTACGATGAAACTTGGTGATTCTGGTTCAAAGTTTCTTTGCGTTTTTCTTTCAAGTTTCTTTATTAAATGAATAAAAGGCTGATGTATATAGACGAATATTAGAGGGTAGGTTGGGAAGAATTTGGTAGAAAAAGATTTGGAAGAATATCTTTTGATGAGCTGTGAAAAGTAGTACTGAAAGTTTGTTGTGTGTGTTGTGCGTGAGTGAAAATCTTTTTGATGAAAAGTTTGTGGGGTGGTGGTGGTCACATGGATGGTTGTGCATAAAAACAAAATTATAATAATAACAATTAGTAATAACAATAAAATACTGAAAATAACAATATAATAAAATATAATAATAATGATAATAATGATAATAATAATAATAATAATAATAATAATAATAATAATAATAATACTAAAAAGAAATAATAAAAATAATAGTAATAAAATAGGAATAGAATATTAATAAACATGAATGAAAACAAAGAGAATTTTATATACATTTTTATAATGGACCTAATAAAGAAGAGCTAATGGGTTTTTTCTATGGATGATGTTTTTTAATATGAAATTAAAATTTGATTTTCAATTTTGAAAACTAAAAAAAAAATGTGGAAAATATAGTATGGATAAAAGGATATGGATACATAAAAGGAGATTGAAAAAGATACATAATTTTTACTAGAGAAATATTTAAATTGATAATTATTTTTTGTGATGAAAACAAAATGATAAAAAACGAAAGCGATAATCAGACAAATGCCTCTGCACGACACTGCATATGCAAATAATAACAATCTCAAACTGACCTGATTTTCACACAAACTTTGAGAAAAGAAAAGATATATTTTTGGATTTTTCGGACATCGGACAGAAAATAAAATGGGACATATTTTGGATTTTTGCAATAAATGTTAGTCAGAAATTAGAAACGATACAAGTAGGACAAATTTGGGGTATAACAGATGCCCCTATCGAATTGGCTTAGACCGAGTAAGATAGACTGGCTCGCGTTCTATCTTTCAAGGTATAAGATAATTAGATATTAATAGACTCCAAATTTGTCCGACAAATGAAATAACTGGAAATGATGGGTGACACAACAAAATTGACAAAATAAATCACTTATCACCAGAGGATGATAAGGCAAATGACTGAAAATAAAATCACTTATCAACAGAGGATGATAAGGCAAATAACTGAAAATTAAATCACTTATCAACAGAGGATGATAAGGCAAATAACTGAACATAAACTCACTTATCAACAGAGGATGATAAGGCAAAATACTGAAACATAAAATCACTTATCACCAGAGGATGATAAGGCAACAGACAGAAAATAAAATCTCTTACCAACAGAGGATGATAAGGCAATAAACAGAAAATAAAATCACTTATCAACAGAGGATGATAAGGCAATAAACAGAAAATAAAATCAATTATCAACAGAGGATGATAAGGCAACAGACAGAAAATAAAATCACTTATCAACAGAGGATGATAAGGCAACAGACAGAAAATAAAATCACTTATCAACAAAGGATGATAAGGCAACAGACAGAAAATAAAATCACTTATCACCAGAGGATGATAAGGCAAATAACTGAAAAATAAAATCACTTATCAACAGAGGATGATAAGGCAAATGAAATTTAAATACGGCCACTGAATCCGCCGAGGAGATGCCTGGAATCTTTGACTGATATGATCCTGACTTCTGCTGGGGAAAGGACTGGATACTTGTGTTAATCCTGGATCCTGAGTCATGCAACTATGCCTGTTGAAATGGTATTCCATAAAGATGGAGATACGATGCAAATGTTTATGCACTGAGATATAAGTTGAAAAAGTTGGGAAAAATAAAAAGTCTGTTTTTTTTTTGGGTATGCATACGATGCACATGTTGTAAATGATTGATGTAAATGATACGTATGACTGCATATGATGCACAATGTTGCATATGAGCGATTGAAAGTTGCCAGCTTGGTGGACTTTTGGTCTGGTAGTTGCCAATGGTAATTGGACTTTGGGTGGGTGGAGGGATTGATTCCCTGACACTCGATCTTCGACGATGTATGGTCAGAAACGGATCTGACAACTCCTAAGCTTTGGTTATCTGCTGATGAGCGAAGCGACTTAATTGGCACAAAAAGACTGATTTTGCTTTGAATGATTGCCAATGTCTAGCAAGAACTGCTTGTCCAGTTGGGGAGTAGAGATAGGACAATTTGCTTCTTGTGTGGCTGCCCATGTTTGTAGGGTATCTGAAATAAATTTGATGGGGAAGCTTTGACAATGGCCATGACATGCCCTGCCCCTGATTAAACCTTTGAAGGTGATTTGCCCCTGATTGATGGACTTTGAGATAAATTTCCCCTGATTGGGCTGATGAAGATGATTTTCCCCTGATTGGGCCGATTTTGAAGATGCTTTGTCCCTGATTGGACTGTTGAAGTAGTTTTTGACTCATACTGGCATCAATGAAGTTCAAATTTTTCTTTTTTTTGATTGCCCCTTGCTGGGATTGTACTAATGTCAAGCACTGATTTGCAATTAAATTGTTCATACACAAATGGTAGTGCTAATGTAAAGTTCATGTAAGTTTTGAAAAAGTCAATTTATTTGAATGATTGTGATAGTGTGACGAATGGACCGTTAGTCCAGACAAGGTGCTGATTTTGAAAGTGCATGAAAGATGCAGCAAAAATAATGTGCGATGAAGATTAGCAAATATATGGGAGTCAATTTACGCAACCTTGTTGGTAGCATGCTTTCAGAATAAACCCTGCCTCAATTAGGACTTTCGAGGGTTGTAATGTGGTCTGGTTAATGGTTTGAGAAACAAAGGATATAAGGCTCAAATGATTTGTACCCACCCCTTCTTCGTGATGTTCTCCAGCCCTATGTTCAGTTAACTTTGCATATGTATTTGTTTTTGACTTTGAAGATGAAGCTTTAGGGTTTGCTTGGAAATGGCAGTCATCTTATTTTGCTGTTGGTGACCCTTTGATTTTTTGATTTGGTGGTCACTGATATTTGTTTTGTTTTTGTTGAGGATTTGAGTTCCTCTTTCGATTTGTTCTTTTTCGACTAAGTCCCCCTTCGGGTGCTCAACTTAGTGTTTTTTCTTTTTCTATATTTTTCGTATTTTGTTGAATGTTGTGACTGCCAAGTCATTTGTTGATGGTCCTCTGACGGGATGTCTTATTTTGCAATTCGAAGGTGTAGTCATGTTAACTGAACAACTAACCTGCCCCGGGTTAGATGTAAGGGTTTGTATTTGAAAGAAACTCCTACTTCTAGGCTCGAAGTAGTTGACTAGGGATTAACTCCTTATATCTCCAGTGTTTGGGGATTTGAAAGAATGCCTGTACATCATTGACGAGATTTTTATCTGAAAGCATACCGCAACAGTTATGGGTATTTCGTTTTCATCATCCTCCCTCAAATATTTGCTAAAGTGAAGTGAGGGAATTTTTGTGATTTTGTGATAAATGATAAATATGAGCGAATGCGAATAGATTAATTCAAAACATGCATAAACATAACATTAACATAACCAAGTACAAACGATAACAATGTTCAGAGCAAATAGTACTTAAACAAACATTACAAAACAACAGGAATGCAGAAATAATAAATGGCATTGGCTGCCTTGATTTGAGGAATGAACTTCTCTTAATTGAATGCTTCAAAGTTGGAGACTACTCAGCTTTGGTCTTCAGCAATTTCTTCAAAAGCATTCGTTGAGGGGCCACTTGCGGCGACACTGGATTGCTCTGGACATTCAGACCCTTCTGAGTAAAGGTGATATCCTTAGAGTTGATCAGGTCCTGAACTTTGTGCTTGAATGATTTGCAATTCTTGATCGTGTGACCTGGAGCACCCTTGTGATATTCACAGCGGGCATTGGCATCATAGTTTCGGGCGGTACCAGTTTGTGGTGGCAAGTCTTTTAAAACAAGAGTTCCCTTTGCCATCAACCCGTTAAAGATTTCTCCATATGATAAAGGCAGTGGATCAAAGTGTCTCTCCGATCCTCTTTGTTGACATGGTGGGCGCTATTGAGGAGCGCGTTTTTGTTGTTGCCCGGGCTGTTGTTGATAAGCCATTTGCTGGTATGGATAAGCCGGTTGCTGGTATGGTCTAGGTGCATATTGCGCAGCTGTACCTAGAGGATAAGGACATGGTTGATAAGCCATAGGAGGCGGAAGCAGGGCTTAAATGGCTGGATGAAAAGGCATTGAAGGAACAGGCTGATGAGACACAACCATCCTGGCCAAGGCTTGCATGGCCTCATGAATACGATCAATCTTGCTCTTGATTGAGTCAATCTCTCCCATCATAGCAGCTTGTTCTTGTCGAATCTGATCCATCAGTCCTCTAGTGTTGGCTCTAGTTGAATACGAGCGTCGGGAAACCAGCTTGATTTACTGAAGATGGAGGAACATCAAATGAGTTCTTGGCTTTGGAATGAAATGAAATATGAATAATTAATGCAAATGAGATGATATGCAATATCAGAATCCAGGATCACACGATCAGGGTCTCATGAGTCCAAGGTACAGATGGAGGATACTCGGATCAAGAACTCACTGGGTAGACTCTAAGATTTAGGGATCCCAAAGTTATCAATTCATATGGCTGTTCATCACACGCGCCATAAGCATGACGGTTGATTGACTCCGCCATATGAATCTATTTTGGGTGAGATCTTCGTATCGACAACCCACGAGATCAAATTTTCTCGGGAGTCCATACTACGTGATCATCAACACAAGGTTTAAAACAAAGTCTTGGAGTTATGGAACTTTCTCAACTGTTTGATGCACGTGTCAATTTCATACATTCTTGACAGTCAATCAACTCCATTGAGTAAGTCTATTCCAAGTGAGGTTTTCGTATCGAGCCACACGAGGGCGAATCCTGGTGCCCAATACTACGCAACCATCAACCGATGTTTTAACCAAAAGGTTCTAAAGGTCCTCAGAGTTGATGACCCTAATGAAAGTGACTGAGCACACACGTCAAGGACTTGACGGTTGTCAGTATTCTCATCAGAATCTACTCCAAGTGAGGTTTTCGTATCGTCAACCCACGAGAGTGGTTCTCTCGGGAGCCCATACTACACAACCTCGCTAACTTAAGTTTATACTCGAAAGCCCGGGTATAGAGTTTTTCCCTCAAGTTTCTTTCGATCAAGTATCGATCCAAATCATAGTACCAAGGAGCCACAAGATATATAAAATGGAATGCGATAAAGAAAGCGATAAAAGTAAACAAGAAAGGCATAAAAGAAAACATCCAAACAAGCATGGGAACCTAGACTAGGCCTGACTCGCATAGGGGTGAACCAGTCCCCAGCAGAGTCACCAGCTGTCGTACCCCGAAAAATACGACCTCACGCGATCCGAAAATACGGAGCCGTGCGCCGGACGGACTGAAGAGTCGCCACCTAATTCTATTTATTCCCGAAGAGGGAAAGGGGAGATATAGATACAACCCGGGAGGAAAAGGATGAGGACAAAGGTCAACGGAACCATTGCCTGGGTTCGGGAGTCGGTTATGCAGGGGGAAGGTATTAGCACCCCCTACATCCATCGTACTCGATGGGAACCATCTAAGTTTTCGTGCGTGAAAGGATGTCTATGCTTAAACGAATTGCTTGCTAGAGGGAAATAAGTTGAATTATAAGTTAAATTGATCCTAGGTGCTCGACAAGGATGGAGATCCTCGTGCCTACGTACTCCCGTGTGCAATGGGAAAGTCAGAGCCTTATAGTTCGGCCTACTAAGGGTAATGGTTGTTGATTTTATTACCTTTCGTCGATGAAAGGGTTTAGGAGTTGAAATTCACTAAAGACTATGGATAGTTTATCTCGTCCAACAAGACGAGCGTCTTGCGTCAAAATAATCAGAGCGAGTAACGAGAGCTCGTTATCCTCCTTTCTACCGCTTAAGGCTCGTGGCGTACAAATCTTCTCGTATTATTAGAATGTTTTATTTCCTTAGACCACTTGACGTTGGATCAAGGGTTTGGATCTAATCGAAACATTTTTTGGTTTTTGAGGTTAAAAGGGTAAATGCAAATGGAGTGTATTTTTGTGGTTTGTTAGCGAGGCACGAAGCACTCGGCTTGCAAAGGTGGAGTGGATCCTAATAAACGAAACGAAATAAAAAGATGCGAGTGTGCAAGTGAAATCGCTTGGCGTTGGACCAAGGATTCAGAATTAAAATACAATATGAAAAATAAAGTGCGTACAAATTAATGGGAGAGGGGTACAAAATAAATACAGGGGATTGCGAGAAATAAAGAGGTCTCGTTGTAATTAGCCCAAGAGGAAGCGTGTGTGCAGTGTTTTTGAACTATTCGAAGGCGTTCGGCCTTGTTTAATCGGGACACAACTATTCGAAGGCGTTGGACCTTTTAATCGAGAACAACTATTCGAAGGCGTTGGACCTTTTTGGGACGCGTCGAAATTTAGTTCGTGAACTTCCTTAGAATCGATTCAAAATTGGAATCGTTCTATAAGGAGTCGAAACGTAATTTTTTAAATGCGAAAATAAATAAATTAAATAAATTGAATTGCTAGAATTGAATTAAAATAAAAATAATGAATATAAATAATAAATAAATCAAATAATATCAAGATGAAATAAAATAAATTAAATTAAATTGCATGCTTGTTTGTCGAAATAATAAAATAATAAAAAATTAATTACAAGGAGGGCCTCATATTGACCGAATATCACCGATTAAAATCGGGCGAAAAATTGGCCTTTTATTATATCATTGGCCCAAAAATCGAAATAATAACCCAAAGATGTAAATAAATTACTTAGAAATTATCAGATAACAAATGGAATATAACAAATGCAATATGGGAATCAAATGAAAAGGAATATTAAAAAAAATCTAATTATTAAAAAAGAATAGAAAATAAAATCAACATAATAACAAAGAAGCTCAAAATGTAAGAAAAAGGGGTAAGATGGATTAGACGCGTGTACAACACCACACCGATATTGGGCTTTGATGCAAAAACTACCCATACCCAACAAACAAATTTTTAAAATTTTTATATAAAAAAGTAAGAAACTAATCATCAGCAAATAAACAAATTTTTAAACAAATTTTTATATATATAAAAAAAAAGTAAGAAACTAAACAAACAAATTTTTAAACAAATTTTTTTAATATAAAAAGTAAAAAACTAACATCAGCAAACAAACAAAATTTTAAACAAAATTTTTTATATATAAAAAAAAGTAAGAAACTAAACAAACGAAGTTTTAAACAAATTTTTTTTTAATATAAATTAATATAAAAAGTAAGAAAGTAACATCAGCAAAAAAAAACAATTAAAAACATGGGATCCTCTTCTACACAAACATAGTAACACGAAAAAGAAAAACAGCGTCAAAAGTGAAACCAACCCCTCTTCTTTTTATCAGCGGCGCCGTTTCTGTTCTCACTCTCGCAAATCTCAGTTTCGATCTCGGTAACTCTCGTTCGCACAAGGCTTTCTGGCGTTTTGGGTATGCGTTCTATCGGCAGTTTTGACGGTGGATGATGACGGAGGAAGGCTTGCGCGATGGTGGTTTTGAATGGTTTCGGCGGCGGGTTACAGTTTAATTCGCGGCGGTTTGTGATCTGAGTTTGGGGTTTTATTTGCCGAATGGTTTGTGATTCTTCACGAGTTGCGTTCGGTTTTGAAGGCTTTGCGGTTGTTCGGTTTGCGAAGGTTCAGACGGTGGGTGATTTTCGCGGTGCTTGAAGGTAAGTTTGCGGATTTGGAAAGGTTTTGGTCTGTGAGTGGTTTGACACTTTCAGGTTCGGTTTCTCACCTTCTCTATTCCGCCGCGGTATAGGTTTCGGATTCGTGGTTCAGATGCGGTTTTGAGGTGATTTTGAAGGCAACATAGTTTCAGCAAAAGGGGTTGGATATTGTTGCTGTATGGTTGAAAGGAATTGGAGATTTTTGGTTTATGGTTTAAATGGTATGAGTGATTGAAGGGATTGGTTTTGCGGGCATTGTTAGTGATGAAGAGCAGACGCTTTTTCTTTAGATTAAGAAAGGTGTGAAGTGAAAGGAATAAGGAGGAGAATGGTTTGCGGTTTAGATTTGTGTGAGTTTGGATTCTGCAACTTTATTTGGTGATTGTGAATAGAATGAGTATGAGGTGGTGATGATGAAGAGTGTGAAGATGCTGAAAATTGTTTTTGGTTTTTTATGAACACAATTCTTCTATTTTTTGCTTACGATGAAACTTGGTGATTCTGGTTCAGAGTTTCTTTGCGTTTTTCTTTCAAGTTTCTTTATTAAATGAATAAAAGGCTGATGTATATAGAGGAATATTAGAGGGTAGGTTGGGAAGAATTTGGTAGAAAAAGATTTGGAAGAATATCTTTTGATGAGCTGTGAAAAGTAGTACTAAAAGTTTGTTGTGTGTGTTGTGCGTGAGTGAAAATCTTTTTGATGAAAAGTTTGTGGGGTGGTGGTGGTCACATGGATGGTTGTGCATAAAAACAAAATTATAATAATAACAATTAGTAATAACAATAAAATACTAAAAATAACAAAATAATAAAATATAATAATATTGATAATAATGATAATAATAATAATAATAATACTAAAAAGAAATAATAAAAATAATAGTAATAAAATAGGAATAGAATATTAATAAACATGAATGAAAACAAAGAGAATTTTATATACATTTTTATAATGGACCTAATAAAGAAGAGCTAATGGGTTTTTTCTATGTGCTAATTGTGTTTATTTATTTGCTTTATTTATTGCTTTATGTACAACTTTATTTATTGCTTTCTTTTACAGTCTTATGCATATTTCATACTGTCATTATCATTGTGCTGGATCTGGTTTCTATTTTGGTGGGTGGGGTTTCTCTTAGTGATTAAGGTCCTATACCTGGGACCTGAGTGGGTGGGGTTTCTCTGAGTGATTAAGGTCCTATACCTGGATCTGGTTTCTGTTTTGGTGGGTGGGGTTTCTCTGTTTTGGTTCATGTTCTTTCCCATTCCATTTCGGTCTGGTGCAGGAATATGAAACACGGTTCAGATGTGGGTTTCTTCTTGAGAACTCTGTGCTACAGATTTCCTGTAGTGCTAGGGCTATCTGGGAAGCCTGCTAAGTCTGGATGACCTTTATTTTGACCTTCAGAATCTGGGGTGAATTAGAGGAGGATCTTTTATGGTTATTGTAAACACTATACCTCCGGGTTAGAAGTGTTTACACTTCTCATAACTGATCCAAGTCTGAGGATCCTTGTTCTAGAACATTACATGTGAGGGGGTTGGGTTGTTTACAGGTTTGCAGGAACCCTTGGCCACATCATACCCTGTTACTGTTTTGTTTAAGAATACTTCACTTTGGACAGTTCTTGTGATTAACCCTGGACATGTGACTCTTTATTTGAGTCTCCCACCCTGGTTACTGGATTTCTGAGCCTCCATCCGGACCTTTGAACATACATGGACCTTATATCAAGACAAATAATTAGATCCGGCTCTTGATCACAAACCCTTGCATATCATTTGCATACATCATCATTGCATCATTTAACATTTGTTTATTTGTTTTTCAGGGTATCCACCTCATTATATCTTGGTTTGGTTTTGACCCCTTCTACTGCTTAGATCTCTGCTTCAGCTATCTTCTTCAGCATTTGCTTCAGCACCTCCATCAGTCTGTCAGAGACTCACCTCCATCAGTCTGTCAGAGACTCACCTGCATCAGTCTGTCAGAGACTTACCTCCAGCTCCTCAGTCTGTGATCTTCAACAGCATTTTACTTCAGCTTCTTCATCAACACTCATGGATGTTCTAAGGAAGAGCAACATATCTTATCACTTTTTTGAGCCCATATTGACTGGTATCAGACAGGTCCGGTCACTTATCACACTTGACCATATCCCACTGTTCAGAGAGCACTATGGGGGTATTTTGGACATGGTTATGGATCTTGATTCATCTCAGAGGAGCATGATCCACACATGCTTGCAGTTTTATGACCCTCCACTTAGATGCTTCACCTTTCCAGACTTTCAGATAGGGCCTCTGTTGGAAGAGTTTTCTTTGTTGATTGGAATGCCTATTAGAGGAGGGATCCCCTTCAACCCAGAGATGACTGCTCCCAGAAGTGAAGAGATAGCAAGGGCATTGCACTTGGAGCCTGCCCTTATTGAGCAAAATATGACAACAAAAGTTGGGATTCCTAGTTTACATCTGGACTTCTTGATTTCTCAGGCCATCCTGAAGGCTGCAGTGGGAGAATGGAGGGCAGTCTGTGCACTTTTAGCCCTCAGCATATATGGGGCTATATTGTTTGCAAATGAGCCTAAATTTGTGAGTAAGAATGCCATCCTCTTGTTTCTGTTGAGGAACCCAGTGCCTACATTGCTGGGGGATTTTTACTACTCCATCCATCAGAGGAATGAAAAACAAAGGGGGAAGTTGGTCAGATGCTGTGCTCCCTTGTTCTATTCTTGGCTACTCAGACACTTGCCCAAATCAGATGCTTTCTTGAACCCCCACCAGCAGAAGAATTGGGCCAAGAGATTCATTGCCTTAACCTCAGTTGATATCAGATGGTGCACCCAGAGCACCAAAGGCAAGGATATTATTACCAGCTGTAGGCAATACCCTAATGTGCCTCTAATATGAGTAAAAGGTTGCATCAATTACAACCCTTTACTGTTTAAGAGACAATTGGGATATGCCTTAGTTCACCCTCCCATAGGACAAGATTTAGCTGAGACCCTATACTGTGAGGTTCAACCTAATTCAGCTGTTGTCAGACAAGCTGCCTGGGCTTGGGACAACATTCAGACAAAAGGGACAGCCATCCTTGGAAGGTGTAACAATATTGCTTCTGCTCAATACTCTGACTGGTCCCGTACTAGAGCTCAGATCACCAGGATGCCTTTCACCTTGGAAGACACACCTGGACCTTCTACAGTACAGCCTGCAGCAACTGTTAGCTTGGAGGAATTTGAAAAGCTGAAAGAGAGGAATAATCAGCTATCTCAGGCCCTGAAGAAGACTCTTTGGGAAAGAAATGACGGTCGTCTGGACATTGAAATATTGGAAAGGCTCAAGACTGAGCATCTGACCAAGATTGAAAGAACATATGACTACATAAGGAAAGCAAGAGCAGGGGAGTTGGTTTTGAAGAATGCCTGCAAGGAGGCCAAGATTCAGAAAGCTAGGGCTGAGCATTACCTGGAAGAGAGCCAGGCTAGGTGGATCAGGATCACCGAGGCCCGTGCACAAGAAGACCAGAGGACCTAGGCCAAGATTGAGCAGCTGGAGGCCAATGAGAAGAAGCAGCAGAAAGCTTTGTTGGAAGCTCAAAAGAAGATATCAGAATTAAAACTCTGGGCGGGGTTAAAGAGATCAAAGGATCAGGACAGGCATAAGAAGCTGACTAATGCCATTGCTACCAGGAACCTCCTCATTAGGACTATTACAGAGCACCCAGCTGGCCCGGTGACTGAGTCACTCCTGAAGGAAGTTAGGGAAGATGACTATGGATTGGATGTCTGATTCCTCTTTGCTTGTGTTTCTTTTCTTTTGATGTACTTTTTATTTTGATTGTTGTATTTTTGACCCACCATGGGCATGTATTGTAAACAAACTATGTATTTTCATTATTTGTAATATATCAGTTTGTTTTATTTTGGTGGGCTTTCTCTCAACATCATCAAGCATCTCCTCGAGGTCTGGAAATGTCAAAACCAAGAACCAAACCGGATACCTTGGAAAACAAATAAGCATATTGCATTGCATACTAACATTTTCTTTGTTTTGTAGGTTTTTGTTTATTATTTGTTTCTCACTTTGTTGTGCTTTCAGGAAACATTGCTCGTCGCAGAGTGTTCCCTATCAACCGCACACACCGGTACCCAACGCGAAACAACCTTCCAGGCATTCAGATGGATCAGGTACAACAGGACCTGAATGAAGTAAAAAATCAGATGGCAAACGAAAGAGTCAAGATGAGAAACAAAATGACCTAGTTTATGGATGTGATGACTGGCTTAGCCCAGAGCCAAGAAAGGCTGGGAGATCTGGTAGAAAGACAGACACCTGAAGAACCCCACCCTAGAACAGGAGGAACCAGCAATAATGAATGAGGGCAGCCCCGTATTGACCCACCAGAGTATGGGCCCCATTTCAACCTAGATGTTAATTGCACAAGGAATGTTCAAGGAAACACTATTGCATGCAGGATCTTGCAAGAAGATCCTCAGGAGGAGCAGTTCACAGTTATTGGGGATGGAGATGAGGTGTATGACAGAAGGTTGGATGAGATTGCTGAAAAACGGAGGTCTTTGGAATCCCAGAATTCCTTAGGCTTTGACGTAATGGATATGGGGCTGGTAGATGGGGTGAGGATTCCCCACAAATTCAAACCCCCTTGCTTTGAGAAGTATAATGGTACCTCATGCCCGCATACTCATCTGCAATCCTTCTTAGGAAGACTCAAGGCTTATACCATGGACAAGAAGTTATGGATGTTCTATTTTGAGGACAGCCTGACTGGAGCATCAAGAGAATGGTAATCGCATCTGACAAGGGCCACTATAAGATGTTGGAAAGACTTGGTCGAAGCCTTCATCCAGCAATACCAGTACAACCTAGACATGGCCCCCAATAGAACTCTTCTAATGGGCATGTCTCAGTATTCAAGGGAGAGCTTCCGGGATTATGCTCAGAGGTGGAGACAGCTTGCTGCTGCTGTCCAACCACCCATGTTTGAGCGAGAAATGGCTGACATGTTTATGAACACCTTGCAGGGAACTTATATTGATAGACTTGCTGCTTTCTCTTCTACCAGTTTTACCGATGTAGTTATAGCTGGTGAGAGAATTGAGAGTCTTTTAAAGATGGGCAAAATCTCTGACAATGGTGCCAGTTCCTCCAACAACCCCAGAAAACCTTTTGCAGGACCCCGAAGGGCAGGTGAAACAAACGATGTCCATGCAGGCAGGGGCAGACCCCAGTATTCTCACAGATCCATAGCAGCTGTTACCATCCCGGCTCCGGTTCCACAGCAACCACTTTATCCTCAACAACAACAACATCACTACCAACAACAATCTCATTTTCCGCAACAAAGAACTTACATCAATAACAACAATAACCAACAGCAGCGCCCCTTTCAATAGAGGCCATCTCAGGCAAATAGGGTGATTGATCCCATCCCTATGCCTTATGTTACTCTACTGCCACAACTCCTGAAACATAACCTGGTTGAGTTAAGGACGTTGGCTCCACCAGATCCCCTCAATCTCCCGAAGAATTATGATGCAAATGCCAGGTGTGCCTTTCATTCCAACACACCTGGTCACAATACCGAGAAATGTAGAGCCTTACAAATGAAAGTTCAAGATCTGGTCGATTCCAAAGCTCTCAATTTCGCACCTCCTCCAAATGTTAACAGAAATCCTATTCCTAATCATGGTGGGCCCATGATTAATGCCATAGAAGAGGACTAACCATCTGCACCAATTGATGATGTTGCACAAATTCAAACACCATTGGCAAAAGTCAAAGCTCAACTCTTAAGATGCCAGGTGTTCCCGGGCTGTGAGGCCTGTTGTGAATTGTGCAAGACTACTATTAATGGTTGTGAGAAGCTATGGCTTGGCATAGATGGCCTCATTAGAGATGGAATCTTGCAAATTACTACAACAACACCTTCAACAACTCTTTCTTCAGCAACAATGGATTCTCCTACAACATCAACAATCCTTTCTTCAGCAAAAACAGACCCTCCTACAACAGCAACAACTATCATTCCCACTGATTCATCAATAACTCCAGCAATTACTCCATCCATTATTTCAACAAATCAGAGTTCAACAACATTTCCTTCTACAACATCAGCACCCATCTTTTCAACGGAATCTCCTACAACACCAGCAAACATTAATGAAGATGTCTCAACGGTCACAATCTATTACGATCCACATACCATCACAGTTCCTTTCGCTACAGCAATCACCTGGACCTGTTCCTTGTGAAAACAGTAATGCCATACCTTGGCACTACGGTTCTGATCTCTACTGCGACGGAAAGAAAATCACTCTAGATTCATCAACCTCTTCACCACAAGTAGACAATATTGGGGGAGGCAGAGGCTTCACCAGAAGCGGACGCCTCTTTGCCTCACAAACACCAAGACCAAGTGCTGAAGCAGAGGCTGCTGCTAAGGCAAAAGGGAAGAATGTGGTACTTGAAGAGCCAGTTGCTAAAGAAACTTCGAAGAAATCTTTTGAACAAGAGGTGGACGAGTTCATGAGAATAATCAAGAAGAGTGATTACAAAGTGGTGGACCAGCTTCATCAGACACCCTCCAAAATCTCTATATTATCACTGTTAATGTGTTCCGAAGCCCACATGAATGCATTGTTGAAGGTCCTGCACGCAACATACGTGCCGAAAGAGATTACGGTTAATCAGCTGGAAACAGTGGTTGCAAATGTCAACACCAGTCATGGACTGGGCTTTACAAATGCTGATTTAACGACGGAGGGACGCAATCATAACAAGGCTTTACATATCACCTTAGAATGCAAAGGTGCCATTCTTTCTCACGTGCTGGTGGACACTGGGTCTTCACTCAATGTCCTCCCAAAGAAAGCCTTGGTGAAGCTAGAGTATGATGGTTTGGCATTGCGTCCAAGTAACTTGGTGGTGAGAGCATTTGATGGCTCTAAGAGATCAGTGCTTGGAGAGATCGACCTACCTGTGTTGATTGGCCCACAAACCTTTAAAACTACCTTCTTCGTGATGGACATACAGTCGGCCTACAGCTGTCTGTTGGGTAGACCCTGGATTCACGCTGCTGGCGCTGTTACATCTACCCTTCACCAGAAGTTAAAATTTGAGTGGGAAGGCCAAATCATCACAATCTGCGGGGAGGAAGACATTTTTGTTAGCCAGCTGGCTACTTACAAGTATATAGAAATGGATGGGGAGATCCATGAGACTATGAGTCAGGGGTTTGAGGCCCTTAACATCAATGAAGCAACTGTTGTATCTGGAACTTGCATCACTTCATATCAACAGGCCCGAAAGGTTGTTGAGAAGGATACCGCTCAAGGCTGGGGCAAGCTGCTCCTAGTTGAAAAGAAAGAAGACAAATTCGGGTTGGGTTACAGACCAACTCGACAAGATCAATCGGAGGCTGCAACGGAGCCCAAATTTGTCAGTGGGGGAATGCTAACCCCGGATGCTGTGAATAGTCTGGAAGACGAGGAAGAAGACGAATGCAACCTGGAAAACTGGATACGTCCAAAGAACCCGGGGAACCAAGTCTCAAACTGGTCTTCCCAGGAAATTATAAGAGTTACTCCTGCAGAGTAATTATTATTTCCTGTCTTTAAGCATGCATCAAGTCCTGCATCTTGCCCAAGATGTCAGGACTCATTTTGTAATCGAGCCATCTTGTATTTTGTGCAAACGATCAATTAATGAATATCAGGACATCTTTTGCAAATGAGTCTCTTCTTTTTCCCGCTCACTGTTTTTCATTTTTTATTTTTTGTACAAAAATAAAATGGCAATGTTTTCAAAATAATAACTTCATTTTCACTTTTTCTAAACAAGATAAAATTGATCACTAAAATGAACCAATCTAAACCCTTGCAGAGAGTGCCCTCCAGACTGCACCGACAACGACACTGCTATGACTTCGTATGACTTTGACAATCCGATTAATCAAGTCGATGAAGGGGTTGAAGAAGATTATGAGCTACCTGAAGAACTAGCCAGGTTGTTAAGGCAAGAGGAGAAGGTTATCACTCCTCATCAGGAGGAGGTTGAGACGGTCAATCTTGGTACCGAAGAAGACTTGAAAGAAGTGAAGATCGGGGCCCGTTTGAAAGATTCAGTGAAGGAACAACTTATTGACATGCTTCGAGATTACGTTGATGTCTTTGCTTGGTCTTATCAAGATATGCCAGGTCTGGATACCGACATTGTTATGCACAAGCTGCCTCTAAAGGAAGACTGTTCTCCAGTAAAACAGAAGTTGCGCCGTACTCGTCCGGATATGGCCATGAAGATAAAAGAAGAGGTACAAAAACAGTGGGACGCTGGTTTCCTTGCTATAACTATTTACCCGCCGTGGGTTGCTAGCATTGTACCTGTGCCTAAAAAGGATGGCAAAGTACGGATGTGTGTGGATTACCGGGATCTGAACAGAGCCAGCCCGAAGGATGACTTCCCATTACCTCACATTGATGTATTGGTCGACAATACGACTCAGTTCTCGGTGTTCTCCTTCATGGATGAATTTTCAGGATATAATCAGATCAAGATGTCACCTGAAGACATGGAAAAGACAACTTTCATCACACCCTGAGGCACATTCTGTTATAAAGTAATGCCATTTGGACTGAAGAATACTGGTGCCACTTATCAACGGGCTATGGTGACATTATTCCACGACATGATCCACAAAGAAATTGAATGTTTTGTGGATGACATGATCGCCAAGTCCCTCACAGAAGAAGACCACATGGTAAATCTGTTGAAGTTGTTCAAACGTCTGAGGAAGTACCAGCTGAAGCTAAACCCTAACAAGTGCACGTTCGGGGTACGATCCGGTAAACTGCTGGGATTCATTGTAAGTGAAAAAGGAAGTGAAGTTGATCCTGACAAATTCAAAGCCATTCAAGAAATCCCTGCACCAAAGACTGAAAAAGAAGTTCGGGGGTTTCTAGGTAGATTGAACTACATTTCAAGGTTCATATCTCATCTTACAGCAACCTGTGAGCCCCTGTTCAAGTTGTTAAGGAAAGAACAAACAGTCAGGTGGAATGAAGACTGCCAAAGGGCTTTTGACAAAATCAAGGAATACTTACAAGAGCCTCCAATCCTTATGCCTCCAGTTGAAGGAAGACCTCTAATAATGTACTTGACATTATTAGAAGAGTCAATGGGGTGTGTGTTGGGCCAGCATGACGAGTCTGGTCGAAAAGAGTATGCAATATACTACCTAAGCAAAAAGTTTACCGACTGTGAACAATGTTATTCACTGCTCGAGAAAACTTGTTGTGCTTTAGCGTGGGCTACTCGCCGACTAAGGCAGTATATGTTGACCCACACTACCTTATTGATCTCAAATATGGACCCCGTCAAGTACATATTTGAGAAGCCAGCACTTACCGGACGGGTTGCAAGATGGCAAATTATTCTCACAGAATATGACAATCAGTACACATCTCAAAAAGCTATCAAAGGCAGTGTATTGTCTGATTATCTTACTGAGCAACCCATTGATGATTACCAGCCTATGAGATTTGACTTCCCTGATGAAGACATCATGTTCATAAAAGCAAAAGATCATGAAGAGCCTGTTCACACCGAAGGGCCTGACCCAGAAGAAGAATGTACAATGATGTTTGATGGGGCTGTTAATATGAATGGTCATGGAGTTGGTGCAGTACTCATTACACCTAAGGGAGTTCACATGCCTTTCTCGGCTAAACTCACTTTTAACTGCACTAACAACAAAGCTGAATACGAAGCCTGTATCATGGGTCTTGAGGAAGCCATCAACCTCAGGATCAAAACTTTAACTGTATTTGAAGATTCAGCTCTGGTAATCAATCAAACCAACGGCAAATGGTACACTCACCAGGAGCATCTGATTCCATACCGGGATTATACGAGGAGATTACTGACTTTCTTCACCACAATCAAACTTGAGTATATCCCTAGAGATTAAAATCAGTTTGCAGATGCTCTGGCTACCATTTCATCCATGATCAAAGTTCAAGCTGCCAACTTTGTGCCTCGGATTTCATTATCCAGACTTGACAGACCGGCATATGTATTCTCCGTGGACATTGCTAAAGATGACAAGCCTTGGTTCCATGACATCAAGTGCTTCTTAGAGGATCAAACATACCCACCTGGGGCATCGTCCAATGACAAGAAGACACTAAGAAGGCTGGATGGTAGTTTCTTCCTGAATGCTAATGGTTCCTTATACAAGAGAAACTTTGACATGGTACTTCTCAGATGTGTTGATAAGACAGAGGCAGACTTGCTAATGCACGAGGTGCATGAAGGATCTTTCGGTACCCATGCTGGAGGGCATGCAATGGCTAAGAAATTGTTAAAATCAGGCTACTACTGGATCACAATGGATGCAGACTGTTGTGCCTATGCCAGAAAGTGCCAAAAATGCCAGATTTATGCAGACAAAGTGCATGTGCCTCCAAACCCTTTGAATGTGATGTCTTCACCTTGGCCCTTTGTCATGTGGGGCATTGACATGATTGGAAGGATCGAACCGACTACTTCAAATGGCCACAGATTCATCCTGGTAGCCATTGATTACTTCACCAAGTGGGTTGAAGCAGCCTCGTATGCAAACGTCACCAGACAAGTGGTAACCCGATTCCTGAAGAGAGACATCATCTGCCGGTATGGAGTGCCCGAGCGAATCATTTATGATAATGGTTCCAACTTGAACAATAAAATGATGGCAGAACTGTGTCGGGACTTCAAGATTCAACCCCATAACTCTTCTCCTTACAGGCCAAAGATGAATGGCGCTGTTGAGGCAGCTAACAAAAATATCAAGAAGATTGTGCAAAAGATGGTGGTCACATACAAAGACTGGCATGAAATGTTACCATTTTCCTTGCATGGGTACTGTACCTCAATCAGAACATCCACTTAGGCAACACCGTATCAGCTTGTGTATGGTATGGAAACTGTCCTGCCTGTTGAAGTTGAATTACCCTCCTTACGGGTACTTATGGATGTCAAGTTGAATGAAGCATAATGGGTCCATTCTCGGTATAATCAACTAAATCTGATCGAAGAAAAGAGATTAGCTGCAATCTGTCATGGGCAGTTATATCAGAAAAGAATGAAGAAAGCCTTCAATCAGAAAGTTAGGCTTCGGGAATACCAAGTAGGAGATCTTGTGCTGAAAAGACTCCTCCCTCCTCATACAGACCACAGGGGCAAGTGGACTCCGAATTATGATGGTCCATTCATAGTAAAGAAAGTTTTCTCTGGTGGAGCACTAATGCTCACTACTATGGATGGTGAAGATTTCTTGTCCCCTGTGAATTCAGATGAAGTTAAAAAATACTTCGCATAAAATGACCCGCTGGACATAAAAACAGAATGTAAGTCCAGGCAAAAATAGGGCATCCCGGCGAGTCAAAAATAGAATAAAAGACTCGGGCAAAAATAAGGGAAAATAATAAAAATGTACACCCGCTGAGTTGAAAAGCCGCATTGGACAGCTCAGGCAAAAATGGGTATCCTGGTGGATTGAAAACCTGAAAGGGCGATCCACGCAAAATAAGGGAATAAGCGAACAACTGCATTCTGAATTCGTCTGTATCACTCACAACATGGCAAGCTTCGAAAGGTTAAAGCATCGGTCAGAATCAGCCTTCTTCAGAAAGCAGGATGAGAAGAACGTCAAGGTCATACGATATCCTTGATATAACGTTTGCTTAAAAACAGATGCGCCTTTCTAATCACATGCTTACATGAAATATATTACTTACTCCCGGGAGTGTCTAAACTCCTATGATGGAATCCAGTAAGAGATACCTCGGGGTACTTGTGCGTTTCTTTGTCATAACAGGATTGCAGGTATTCAGAGCGCAACATGGGACATGAAAGGTTTTCCCTATCAGAGTTGCCAGGAATCACTTCTCCAGCACATCTTTCAGAGCAGCATTAAAAGGTGCTCATATCCCCAGCTGAGTTGTCAGATATTATCATCCTCAGCAGGATCCTCACAGAAATCTCTAGGAAGACCGATCAGTGGTCCTTCCTCTCCCAACAGAGTGCTAGACAGGGAACCATCTCCCCACAGAGCTCCAGCCTTCTCCCAGAAGAGCAATGTATGAATTTCCCGCACAACAAAGTGACGAAAGCTTCCACAGCCCCAGCTGGGCTCCTCATTACCAAGATAGGTCTATCAGTGACCTATTTCCCCAAGCAGAGTCGTATATTTTATCAGATCTACCAATGATCTCATCCCCAGCTGGGATATCCTTTCAAGCAGATCAATCGGAGATCTTCACAACGGGATCCGAATCCTGAATCGGTATCTTTGCATAATCATAGCATTTACTTCATATTTCCCCTCAGAGCGTAGCATTCCGTCTAATACGGAGCATTACGGCAAAAATCAAACATATTGCATAAATGACAAGTCAGGTTTTGAATCAGTCACCTGTAAATACCAACAATACCTCACCAGCAATATATAGAATACATCCCTTGTAAATAAAAGCCAAAGCGTCCCTTTGCACTCCTAAAATACAGATACATGCTCCTTTTGACACTCGCCCGTGTCATCTTTCCCCAGTAAAGTTTCCAGAACACTCTCTACAAACAGATACGTATACATAACCTATTTATCCCGACACCCGTCTGTGTCATCTCCATCTCCCCATAGAAAGCCAAAGCGTCCCCTTTGCACTCTCCAACAACTACATGTTCATATACCTCTTCCGGCACTCGTCCGTGTCATATCATCCCCCTGTAGATAAGCCACAAATATTCTATGTGAATACAAATGTCTGTTTACACACACTCTCTTGACACCCGTCCATGTCACCACTCCCTAGCACAGTTTCCCAAACACTTGTTGCAAACCAAACACTCCTTCATAAATACACTCCCATTGACACCCGTCCGTGTCATCCTATCCCCACAGATCACCAGATTACCTTTTACACTTATAAGTTCATAACTTATGCGTTTCTTTTTATGACACCCGTCCGTGTCATACTCTCCCAGCAAGTTGAACACTAATCTGTGTCTCACTCATGCTTATATTTACTCATACAGATACTCGTCTGTATCTTGTATACACCACTTATTTCCCCTCAGATTCAACACTCGTCCGTGTTCTTTGTTAACCAGTTGATACTCGACCGTATCATCATCTCTGAACATTCGTCAGCAGTTGTTTCTACTGATACTCGTCCGTATCGTAGTCTTAAGGATGCTCGTTCCGCATCTTTAATCTATACACAACGTCAAACATTTATACCTTTCACTCCTTGGATGTAAACATTCGTCCGTGTTTACTATTCCCCAGCAAATCCCCAGTGAAGTTATTTTGCTTCTATCTGACATTCGTCTTATGTCATGATACTTTCGGAAGTCGTACCCTGCCAGGTGATCGTCCTTCACCTTTTGATGATCGTCCCTCATTATTCCCCCAGCGGAGTCTCCATTATTGGAACCCTTTTCTATCCGACATTCGTCCTATGTCGTGATATTTTAGCAGCCGTCCCCTACTAGGTGATCATCCTTCACCTTCTTGATGATCGTCCTTCATCATTTTATCCGACGGCTTTCCCCATCGTTGATCTTGTTATCTGATATTCGTCCTATGTCATGATAAACCCTGAGAGCAGCCGTACCCTGCTAGGTGATCGTCCTTCACCTCTTGATGATCTTCCTTCATCATGCTTATCCGATGGTCGTCCCCATCGTCGACCTTTTCTATCAGGAATTCGTCCTATGTCGTGATACTTTCTGCAGCCGTACCCTGCCAGGTGATCGTCCTTCACCCTGGATGACCGTCCCTCATCCTTATCCCCAACAAAGCAGCCGTCCCATGCTAGGTGATCGCCCTTCACCTTTGATGACCGTCCCTCATCATTACTTCATTTTATTCCCCAAACCTGATGGTCGTCCCCATCATTGACTTCACCTTTAATCCCCAGAAAGTCTTTCTTCTTTACCTGATGGCCGTCCCCATCATGATCTCTTTATTTCCCCAGCATGTCGGCCGTACCCGTCATTGCTTTATCCCCAGTAGTCTTTCTCTGCTCGATGGTCGTCCTTCATCGCCCGCATTTTTATAATCATACTTTACTTCCTTTTTTAATCTATATCCCTTTTCTTCTTCTCTCAGTGAGTGCAAATTTTGGACTGTCTTTGGTATTCAACCACAAGTTATCTTGTTTGTCTGTTAAGCCCGTCGCTTACATCCTACACAACTAACTCATGTTTGAATAGGGGCAGCTATAAACACCCCAAATTTTCCCTCACTAGGTTCACACCATGACTTTTTATCTTTCATATTTGCATTAGTTTAATCATATCATATCATGTTGCATTTTTGCTTCACTGCATTGGTTCAAGTTCATCTGCATCTAGGGTTTGTGATATGAGCAGTCCAAGATCCAAATGAGGTAGTCCAAAGGCCTCCAATCATCTCAAAAGGGTCCATGTATGTTCAATCATCATATTTTATCCTCCAAAGGTCAAGGAATCCAAATAATCACAAGGACTTGCAAAGCATGGAAGCAGAGCCAGGGTTTAACTGCACAGATGACCTAAAATTAGGGTTTTGGTTTCAGAGGCCATAACTCCAAATTTTTTGGTCATTCTTGTTTCTATTGGTATCAATATGTTATAAGGATCATACATACCAAGTTTGATGAAGAAATTCATTGTGGAAGTCATCTGATCACTGGGTAACTTCTTGAGCAAGTCAGAGCAAAATCAGGGCATCTGAGGCCCCCCAACATGGAACCAAAGTGGATTTTTCATCAAAATGAGGTTATATAATCTTTATTTGATCATTGAAGTGCTTAGAAGTTCATAAATTTGAAGAAAAGTGAGCAAAACCAAAAGTTGCCAAAAAGGGAAATGACTTGTAATGTAAACTTTCCATTTTGGGAAAGTTTTTCAACCTCCACTTTCTTAACCAAAAATGCTTCAAATGAAAACTTGTTGGTCATGAAAGTTGTAGATTGGATCATTACCTTTTCAAAAAGTACAAGAACAAGATCTAATTCATTTTGGAACTCAAGTTATGGCTTGCCAAAGTTGGCAAAAATCACATAATTTTCAAGAATGCACCAAAGAGGGATTTTTGCAAAACCTCTTGCCAAGTTATTTTGTGACTTCAAATACACTTCTAAGCATCATACCAAAATTTCACATTGCCTAAAACTCAGAATTGGCCCAAGAATTTCAAGTTTTCATGCCTTGCCCATGAAGAAATCTCAAAGGGGCCAAACTTTCTCGAAATTGCAAAACCTCCCATAACTTTGTTTCAACTTGCTGAATTGCCTCTAAGTGAATTCCATGGACCTCCTTGATCCTTGCTGCACCAGACACCCCATTGTACCAAGCCTGCCACTTGCCCATACCTCAAGTACAAGAAATGTTGACTTTTTGCATTTCACACCATACCAATCACACTATGCCACAACAACTCTCTGAACCAATTGCATTTGTTTATACTAACCTAAAGCAAGCCATAACACACAAGAACACAAGCTGAAACCTCAGAATCCTCAAGCTCTCAAAAATCACCCCATTTGCAAAAACTTTCGAAACTCTCTGCCCAGACATCAAACCTCAAAACAAACTTCACCATTCATTTAGAAATGCTTCATAGAGCATAAACCAACCATCAAACAAGCCTCAAAGCACCCATAGCAAAAGCACGATTCTGGTGCAACAAGGTTGCAAGCTCTCAAACCAGCCATCACAAACTTCTTCCAATCATCAAAGCTTCATCAGGAGGTCAATGGGAGTGGTTTTGCACAAGAGAGGTGGCCAGAAAGCTCCAGATAGCAAAGCTTCACCTCAGGTAGCCATCTCAAACTTTTTTCCAGAAACTCCATTTTAAGTTCTTAAATGATTCTATGTGCTCTCCTGATCATGGGGATGTGATTATTTTTTAAAATGGTTGAGAAACCAGGATGTATACTTGCTCTGAAACTTTCTGACCTAAAAATTGTTTGCTTCGATTCATGATGTTCTTGAGTGATAAATGATTTTTGAGGGTTGATTCATGTTTAGGGTTGTTTAAGGTTTGATTCTGGAGCTTTTGGTGAAGTTTCATGGTGTTTTGAGGGATTCAGGGGAGGGGACTGGACATAGAAGATGACCGGAGCTTGCTCCGGTCACCTGAGAGTGATTAGGGTTAGTTAATTAGGGTTTAGTTAGGTTTGAATGTAGGTCATTGGATCCTGTCTTTCGCGCGCGCGTGTGTGGCTCAGATTAGATCATTAATATTAATTCTGGATTAATTAAATAAATTACAATTAATTAGGAAAATTTGATCCTGGCCCTCCATCTGCGCGCCAGTCAACTTAGGTTTAAACCCTGACCTTCAGATACTTTGACTTTCCCATTTATTTCATTTTATTTTATATTTTATCCATTTCTTTTCATATAATTATTAAAAATAGAAAAAATGATCAAAAAAATCTGAAATTTTTTATCAAACCTTTTATTAATTTTCAGAGCCCAAAAATATTTTTATTTTTAATTTTTGCATTAAAAAAGTATTTTTAAATCATTTAAATGTTTTATTTTATTAATTAATTCATTTTAATTAATTAAAAATACATTTAGGTATTTAAAAATCACCAAAAAAATCAGAGAGCGTTCTTAGACATTTAGAAGCATTTACAAACTCACCTTACAAATTTATTTTTGGTTTTGATCTTACTTTGAGATTTTTCATTGAATTAGGGTTCTTAAAAATGTTCATTTTCTAACCCTAACTTCAAATATTCATAACTCTAGAACCAAGTTGAGTTTGTGAATGATTCTTTTTGCCTTGCTTTGTACATGTCCTCTAGCATCTAAAAATATTTTTGTTTCATTTTTATCTTGCATGTTCAAATTATTTGGCATTTTACATTGAGGATCACCCAAAAAACCCTAGAAACTTAGGAAATTCATAACTCCTTCTAGTTTTAGCTTCTGACTTCCCCCTTTGGATGGTAACCTAGTATAGGTTTAGGGTTCCTTTGAGTGCATTTTCAATTTTTTATCATGTTATTTGCTTCTGTCTTTGCCATTTGCATCTCATCCTTTCATAAAACCCTAATTTTGTATCTTCACTTGCATTCATCTTGCATATGCAACCATACATAAACTTGCCATGACATTTTATGCATTCACATGACTTCTAAGACATCATAGGACACATTAGAATCATGTTTGATCATTGCATCATCCATTTTCCATGTTATTCCTTCATTTCATTTCTCCTTTCGCCGACCGTTCGCGCTTGTACCAGGATGCAAATCTCTGGGAGCGACAATTACCATCTTCAACAACCTTCCGGGCTTGCTGATAGGAGACAATTGAAGTACCCATCCTATCTTCCTGGGATGCAGCAAATACGTCATTCGTCGCCTCATTGACGTTCAGAGCCTCAAACCCCTGGTTCATGGTTTCATGGATTTCACCATCCATCTCAATGTATTTGTATGTAGCCAGATGGCTTACAAAGATGTCCTCTTCACCATAAATGGTGATAATCTGTCCTTCCCACTCATATTTCAATTTCTGGTGAAGGGTCGACGTAATTGCGCCAGCGGCGTGAATCCATGGTCGACCCAACAAACAGCTGTAGGTCGGCTGAATGTCCATCACATAGAAAGTAGTCTGAAAGACCTGCGGACCGATTATCACAGGCAGCTCCACCTATCCAAGAACCGACCTCTTGGAGCCATCAAAAGCCCTGACCACAAGATTTCTTGGTCGGAGAGCTATTCCATCATATTCGAGCTTGACAAGAGCTTTCTTCGGCAAGAAATTGAGTGAAGACCCAGTGTCTACAAGAACATGAGAGAGTACAGCCCCTTTGCACTCTAGGGTTATGTGCAAAGCTTTGTCGTGGTGACGTCCTTCCATTGTCAAGTCAAAATTGGTGAAACCTATCCCATGGCTAGTATTGACATTAGACACCACTGTCTCAAGCTGATTCACTATGATCTCTTCTGGCACATAGGCAGCGTGCAGAACTTTGAGTAGTGCATCCCGATGAGCTTCGGAACATAACAACAGGGATAAGATTGAGATCTTGGAAGGGGTCTGGTGGAGTTGATCCACAACCTTGTAGTCACTTCTTTTAATTATCCTCATAAATTCATCCACATCTTGATCAAAGGATGATTTATGAGTCTCTTTTGGTTCTTGGAGCTTGTGATGCAAATAGGCGTCCGCTTTGGGTGAAGCCTCCGCCTCCCCCGACATTATCCACTTGTGAGGTAGGAACTGAAGAATCAAGAAGGACTTTTTCTCCATTGCAGTAAAGGTCTGCACCCTAATGCCATGGTACAACATTGTCTTTGTCATATGGAATGGGCCCTGGCACCGTGATGGTGACTGGGCTCACTGCAGAAGAGGTTGGAACCATTATTGTCTGTGGATCATAAAAGATGGTGACAAGACTTCTGGTGGTGATGAATTGAAGCTTGGTTGTTGCTGAAACTGTTGCTGAGATTGTTGAAAGTTACTGGAGTTTGGGACCGTTATAGGGTCATAATAAATAGTAACTGTGGAGACATCATTGTTGGTGGTTGCTGAAGTTGTAGAAGGAGATGAAGTGGAATTGTTGTTTGTTGAAGTGATGGAAGAAATGGTTGTTGAAGTTGTGGATGAGTCTGTAGGAATAATTGTTGTTGCAGTTGTAGAAGAATCATTTGTTGTTGAAAAAGGAGTTGCTGGTGTTATAGAAGCTGTTGTGGTTATTTGCAGAATGCCTTCTCTGATCAAGCCATTGATGCCATTTCTCAAGCTTGCACACCCGTTCTCGGAAACCTTGCAAGATTCACAACAGGCCTCACAACCTGGAAACACTTGGCATTTCAAAAGTTAGGCTTTAACCTCTGCCAGAGGTGTCTGAATACTTGCAGTATCTTCAATGGGAATCATGGGTGAGCCTTCCTCTATAGAATTAATCTTTGGCCCACTGTGGCTTGGCATAGGATTTTTCATGACATTGGGAGGTGGTGCAAAGTTCAGAGCCTTTGAATCTACCAGATCCTGGACCTTCATATGAAGAGCCCTGCATTTTTCCGTGGAGTGACCAGGTGCATTAGAATGAAAAGCAAACCTAGCATTGATATCGTAATTTCTCGGAAGGTTCTGAAGATCAGGTGGAGCCAATGTCCTCAACTCAACAAGATTGAGCTTTAGGAGTTGTGGCAACAATGTGGCATATGGAATTGGAATAGGGTCAATCACCCTGTTGATCTGAGATGGACGCTGTTGAAAAGGGCGTTGTTGTTGATTGTTGCTATTGTTGTTGTAGGATCTCTTTTGAGGAAACTATGGCTGTTGAGGAAAGAGTTGTGGTTGTTGAGTATATTGAGGAGGTGGAGTAGGAATAGTGACGACAACAACTGATCTGGGTAGACATTGGGGTCTCCCTCTCCCCATGTGTACAAAATTTGTTTCACCAGATCTACGGGGCCCAGCAAATAGCTTCCTTGCACTGCTTGAACTGGCACCGTTGTCGGAAATCTTTCCCATCTTCAGTAAGCTCTCAATTCTTTCCCCAGCTATCACCACGTCTGCAAAGCTGGTGGAAGAAAATGAAGTCAGTCTGTCAATATAGGTACCCTGGAGAGTATTCATGAACATATCTGTCATTTCCCTCTCTGACATTGGGGGTTGAACGGCAACAGCTAGTTGCCTCCACCTTTGAGTATATTCTCTAAAGCTTTCACGGGAAGACTGTGACATTCCCATCAGAAGGGTTTTATTTGGAGACATGTCCAGATTATACTGATATTGACGAATGAAAGCTTCAGCCAATTCTTTCCAATTTCTCACTGTGGCCCTGGTCAAATGAGAGTACCACTATCGGAATGCCCCTGTCAAGCTATCCTCGAAGTAAAACATCCACAGTTTCTCATCCATGGTGTAGGCTTTCATTATCTCCAGGAAAGACTGAAGATGGGTACGTGGGCAGGATGTGCCATTGTATCTTTCAAAACAAGGAGGTTTGAATTTATGAGGAATTCTAACCCCTTCCACCAATCCCATGTCCATGACATCAAAACCCAGAGAGTTTTGGGATTCAAGAGACCTTAGCTTCTCTGCAATTTCATCCAACCGAAGATCATAAACTTCGTCTCTAGCCCCAACCACAGTAAACTGTTCTTCTTGAGGGTCTTCCTGCAAAGCCCTTCCTCCAGTGTTACCTTGCGTGTTTCTTATAGCATTGATGTCTGGGTTCAGGTGAGGTACAAACTCTGGGGGATCAGTGCGAGGCTGCACGTGATCGTTGTTACTGGTACCCCCTGTACCTGGATGGTTTTCCTCAGGAGTTTGCCGCTCGACTAACTCTCTCAGTCTCTCCTGGCTCTGAGCCAATCCAGTCATCACTGTCATAAATTGATTCATTTGGGCCCTCATCTCTGTTCTCTCATTGGCCATTTGGGCTCTTACTTCAGTCAAGTCTTGTTGAACCTGATCCATTTGTAATCCCGGAAGGTTGTTTCTTGTCGGATACCGGTGCACTCTATTGATAGGGAACACTCTTCTGCGAGCAATGTTTCCTGAAACCACAACAAAGTGAGAAACAATAAAACAAAAAACCTACAAAACAAAGAGAAAATGTTAGTATGCAATGCAGGATGCCTATTTGTCTTCCAAGGGTATTCAGTTTGGTTCTTTGGTTTTGACCTTTCCAGACCTCGAGGAAATGATGATGTTGAAGAGAGATTAAACCCATGAAGTAAAACAAACCATATATTACAAAGAGTGAATATACATAGTTTGATTACAACAAATCCCCATGGTGGGTCAAAATACATCAACAAAATCAAAAGTACAAACAAAAGGAAATACAAGTACAAGGAAATCAAACATCCAGCCCAAAGTCATACTCTCTGACTTCCTTCAGGAGAGCCTCAGTCACTGGACCTACTGGGTGCTCTGTGATGGTCCTGATGAGAAGATTCCTGGTGGCAATGGCACTGGTCAACTTCTTGTGCTTATCCTGATCCTTTGACCTCTTTAACCCCGCCCAGAGCTTCAACTCAGAGATCTCCTTTTGTGCTACTAACAAAGCTTCCTGATTCTTCTTCTCACTAGCCTCCAGCTGTTCTATCCTAGCTTGGGTTCTCTGATCTTCTTGTGCACGAGCCTCAGTGATCCTGATCCACCTAGCCTGGCTCTCCTCTAAGTAATTCTCAGCTCTGGCCTTCTGAGTCTTAGATTCCTTACAAGCATTCTTTAGTACTAGTTTTCCTGCTCTAGCCTTTCTGATGTAGTCATTCGTCTTCTCAATCTTGGTCAAGTGCTCAATCCGGAGCTTCTCTAACCTTTCATTATTTAGATGGCTGTCATTCCTCTCCCAGAGGGTCTTCTTCAAGGCTTCAGAGAGTTGAGTATTCCTTTCCTTCAATTTCTCAAACTCCTTTAGGCTGACAGTAACTGCAGGCTCCACTACTGAAGGACCAGGTACATCCTCTAAGGTGAATGGCATACAGGTGATATGTCCCCTGGCACGAGACCAATCAAGATACTGTGTTGAGGCTATGTTGTTACACTTGCCAAGAATAGCTGTCCCCTTAGTCTGAATATTGTCCCAGGCCCAGGCTGCATGTGTGACAATAGCAGAGTTGTGCTGGATGTCACAATAGAGGGTTTCTGTCAAATCTTCCCTCTTGGGGGATGTACCAAAGCATACCCTAATTTCCTCTTGAAAAGTAAAGGGTTGTAGTTGATGCAACCTTTTACTCCAATCAAGGGTACATTGGGATATTGCCCACAGCTAGTAATGATATATTTGTCCTTGGTGCTCTGCGTGCACCATCTGATGTCTTATGATGTAAGGGCAATCAATCTCTCAGCCCAGTTCCTTGGCTGATGAGGATTCAAGAAAGTGTCTGACTTCAGCAAGTGCCTTAACAACCAACAGTAGGGGGCACAACATCTGACCAACCTTCCCCTTTGCTTCTCATTCCTTTGATGCACTGAGTAATAAAAGTCTCCAACCAAGGTAGGGACTGGATTCCTCAACAGGAAGAGGTGGATAGCCCTCTTGCTTACAAACTTTGGCTCGTCTGCAAACAAGATAACTCCATATATGCTGAGGGCTAGAAGTGCACAAACAACATCCCACTTCCCTGCTGCAGCATGCAGGGTGGCCTGGGAGATCAAGAAATCTAAGTGAAGGCCTGGTATTCCAACCTTGGTGGTCATGCCTTGATAAATGAGGGTAGGTTCCAAGTGCAAGGCCTTAGCTATATCTTCTTTCTTGGGAGAAACCATCTCAGGGTTGAAAGGAATCCCTCTCCTGATAGGGACACCTAACAACATGGAAAATTCTTCTAGCAAAGGTCCCAACTGAAAATTAGGGAATGTGAAACATCTGAGAGGAGGATCATAAAACTGCAAGCAAGTGTGGATCATACTCCTATGGGATGCATCTAGGTCCATGATCATGTCCAATATGCCTCCATAATGTTCCCTGAATAAAGGGACATGATCAGGAGTGATGAGAGACTGGATATGTCTAATGCCTGTCAGAGTGGGCTCAAAGAAATGATAGGTGATGTTGCTCTTTCTGGAAGTGTCCATGCTGGCAATGGATGCTGGTGAAGAAGATTGAGAGTAACTGCTGATGAAAGCTACTGAAAAGATGCTGAAGAAGAGTCTCTGATGAAGGCAACTGATGAAGAAGGCTGTAAAGAATCTCTGATGAAGATAGCTGGAGAAGGGTCTTTGATGAAGACAAGCTGATGAAGGTGCTGGAGAAGAATCCCTGATGGAGATAACTGGAGGAATCTGAGCAGTAGAATAGGTCAAAACCAAACCAAAGATACAATGTGGATACCCTGTAAAACAAATAGACAAATGTTAAATGATGCAAAATGATGTATGCAGAATGATATGCAAAGGGTTTGTGATCAAGTGTTGGATCTGTTATCTATCTTGGTAGAATCCATGTGTGTTCATAAGTCCGGATGGGGGCTTAGAAAACCAGTAACCATGTGGGGGACTCAAATAAAGAGTCACAAGTCCAGGATTTCACAAGAACTGTCCAAAATAATACAACCTTAACAAATATAGTAACAAGGTATGATGAGGCCAAAGGTTCCTGCAAACCTATAAACATCCCAACCCTTCACATGTATTGTTCTAGAACAAGGATCCTCAGACTTGGATCAGTTATGAGAAGTGTAAGCACTTCTAACCCGGAGGTACAGTGTTTACAATAACCATAAAAGATCCTCCTCTAATTCACCTCAGATGCTGAAGGTCAGAAAAGGTCATCCAGACATAGCAGGCTTCCCAGATAGCCCTAGTACTACAGGAAATCTGTAGCACAGAGTTCTCAAGAAGAAACCCATGTCTGAACCGTGTTTCATATTCCCGCACCAGACCGAAATGGAATGGGAAATAATATGAAGCCACTCTATCCTATGTGTCACTCAGGCTCCCGGTATGGATCCTTAATCACTCAACAATCCCTCCCACCAAGAAAACAGCAGATCCAACACAGATGATAATGACAGTATGAAATGCATAAAATTGTAAATGAAAGCAATAAATAAAGCTGTAAAGAAAGAAAGAAATAAAGCAATAAATAAAGCTGTAAAGAAAGAAAGAAATAAAGCAATAAATAAATAAGAACAAGTAGCACATAACACCCCCATAAACACAAATCAAACAAGCGCTAGGAGGAACCCACAAAAAGAACCAGAAGCCCTGGTTGCAATATAAGGTTCCCCAGCAAAGTCGCCAAGTTATCGCTCCCGAAGATTTGCATCCCGGTACAAGCGCGAACGGTCGGCGAAAGGAGAAAATGAAGTGAACTGAATAGAGTCGTCAGCTAGGCATGTTTATCCCGAAGAAAAGGTAATGCTGCATAAACCTATGAAAGGATGGATAAGACGGTTGCGAACCAGAGCAACTGAGAAAGGGGGTTGGTTACAACCTGGGAAGGTATTAGCACCCAGATTCTTCGTCGTACTCGACGAGATCCACGCTTAGAAGATTGTGTTTAACGGGGTAGTGTATATGTTATCTGTGTGCAAAAGCTGGAAAAGAATATACAAGTGTCAGTGCCAAAGGTGAATGCTCAGAAGCTGAGGCTTAAAAGAGAATGCTGAAAGAGGGGGAAGACACAGAGACTTTTGTTCGATAATAGTTAAGTTATGCCTACGTATCCTCTTGTGCAATGAGGAAGTCAAAACACCATAGTTCGACACAGAGAGACTGAAAATAAATTGACTGTGAACTGCTTGCTTGCCTATGCTCAAGTGTAGACTCGTCTGGCTCGAGTGCTAACTGTCTTACATTAGACGGAAGAAGAAAGTTATAGCTTGTGAATGAGTGTGATGAGAAAAGAATCCCGAAGGAGACGATTATTGTTTGTTTTTGTGTTTCCAGTCTTGTTTTTGTTTTTGGTGTTTTGCATAAGTAAATGAGCTTAATCCTAAATCAAGGGTTGTAAACTCATTATATCCTCCCTGATTAGGGATAATGAGCATACTTAAGTATGAGATAAGCATCTCAAATTAATTACCATGATGATGTAGGATTAAGATCATTAACCTACTTGTGATTAATTAGATGTTTTTGGTTTTTTGTTTAGTGTTAAGTAATGAGATTAATCTCTAATCACAGATTAATGAACTCATTACACCATCCTAATAGAAGGATAATAGATGAGAACACTTAAGCTGAGGAAGATACCTCAACTTAATCCATGGTTAGGGATTAAATTCATTATATAACAAGCCTTTATTAAGTGGATTTTAATTGAGGGATGAGATTAATAAGTGGATTTTATGTTTGTAAGACATCTTGAGGGGGACTTGTCCATTAAACACTAGGGTTAGTCCTTCTTAACCATAAAGGAAGAATTAGAACCCTAATGTAAGGCCTAAGTTACAAGATGAAGTCTTAGTGATTATTAAGATGAATTGATTAAGAGGTTTAAACAAATTAAAGGTTTAATACTTTGGATTAAAGTTATACACTCCATCCTAATAGAAGGATATAAGCATAACCCTAATTCCAAAGTCCTAAAACTTTAAGAGTTTAGTCTCTGATTATTGAGATGAGAAGAGAGACTCAAGGAGACTCAAAGGTAAAAAGATAAGGGGACTAATCATAACCCTAATTATTATTATGCTTGGATTCTCCTATGGTTTGTAAGGCTTAAGAAATATCTTCAAGGAAGCCACCAATGGAAGAAGCAGATGAAAGGAGGAGGAAGCAGAAGAATAAGTTACTTACTTCATTGAAGAAGATAAGTAACTTAAAGAAAGAAAGTGAGAAAGATAGAACACAAGTGAACAAGTTCACTTCAAAGAAACTAGCAAGATGCATATGAAAGAGATAAAGAGAAATGAGAAGTGAAGGAAAATCCACTTCTCAAAGTAACTTACCACCTGAAAATGTTAGAATGAATGCATAAAGTTCAAGGCATAAAGAAATGAAATGAAATGAGATGCAATGAGATGAAATGTCCAAAGTAAGAAGTGTTTATGCAATGTTAATGTCATGTGAGGTGATGCAAAGGCATACAAAGTGCATATGTATGATCATACAAGAATGAGGTGTCATGTAAGCATGCTTTGAAGTTTGAAAACACATGAAAGTTACTGAAATGTAATGAATGTAAATCATGGAAAATGGATGAAGAAATGATCAATCATGATTCTAACATGTCCTGAGATGTCTAAGGTGACATATGAATGCAATAAATGTCATGGCAAGTTCATGTATGGATGCATATGCAAGATGAATGCAAATGAACATGTAAAATTAGGGTTATATGGAAGTATGAGATGCACATGAACAAAACAAAAGTATATGACATGATAAAAATTTGAAACCAAACTCAAACAAACCCTAATCCCATAATAGGCCACACCTCAAAGGAGAAGGTCAGAAGCCTTACCACTCAAAAGTTATGAATTTCCTAAGTTTCTAGGGTTTTTTGGATGATTCTCAAAAGAAAATGCAAATCAATTCAAAAATGAAAGATAAATTCATGAGATAAATATCCTATAAACTACATGCCATATGCAAAACAATGCAAAAATAATCATCTTCAAACTCTTCTTGGTTAGGCAGAAAAGATTTTTTCATGTTAGGGTTCAAAAATATGATTTAAATGACCCTTAATTCAAAGAAAATTCTCAAGTTATGATCAAACCTAAAAAGAAATTTGTGTGAAGAGTTTGAAAATGTTTCTAAATGCAAAGGGATGATTCATGATTTTTTTTGATGATTTTTAGAAACCTAAATGTATTTTTAATTAAATAAAAGACTTTAATTAATTAAAAATAACATTTAAATATTTTAAAAATAATTTTTATATGCAAAAAATAAAATAAAAATCATTTTCTGGTTGAGAAAAATATTTGAAACAAAAATGCAAAAGGAAATATTTTTGTGATGATTTTTGCTAATTTTAATAAATTGTACAAAAGAAATAGAAAGAAAATGAAATAAAAATAAAATAAAGGGGAGGTCAGCGCATCCAATGACTGAGATTCAAATAAAAATGGTGGGAATTGACTGGTACATTATCCAATGGTCCACATTCAAACTGGCTAAATGATTTTAATTAAATTAATTAATCAGAAATTAACTTAAATGAACTAATCTGAGTCGTACGCGCGCTAACCTAAACAAGATCCAAGGGTGGGAAATAAATCTGGGCAACTAACCCTAATTAGGGTTTTAATGATTTTCAGGTGACCGGAGCTAGCTCCGGTCACTCAAAATCCCAACTTCTTCCCTAGGTCAAATTAAAACCTCTAAAGCTCCAGAAATGATCTACTACCCTACCCAAACAAGACTCCATCATCATTTAACATTTATATTTCATCATAAACAAGAATCAAATCAAACAAAATTTCCGGGCAAACTTTCAGAACAACCATACATGCTCATTTCTCAATCATTTTCAAAACTAAACATATCAGAGTGATATAGAGAACATGTAGAATCATTCTAAAACTTAAAAGAAGGTTTCTGGAAAATTTGTTCTTGAGGTATACCTGAGTTAAAGCTTTTCAGTTTGGAGCTTTTTGACCTCCTCTCTTGTGCAAAACCACTCCAATGGCCCCCCTTGTGCTTCTGAAAGGCTTAGAACAAGTTTGTTTTGGCTGGTTTGAGATGTTTGGTTCTGATAACTCAGAAATCATGTTTGGGTTTGGCTGTGTTTCATGCTATGGTGAAGGGTGGGAAATGCTCCTTAGGTTATGAGGAGATGATTGGTGAAAGAAAAATGAAGTTTGAGTGGCTGAGGAGTGTGTTTCGAAAGCTTGAAGGTTTTGACAAATTTTGGGCAATCTGAGTATGAGCAAGATTCAGGCTTCAATCTTATGTCTTTTGTGTTGCTTGAGGTTTGTATAATGTGTAGTGATTGGTTCAGAGAGTTGTTGTGGCATAGTGTGATTGGTATGGTGTGAAATGCAAAAAGTTAAGATTTTGTACTTTGAGGTATGGGCATGGTGCAGGCCTGAATTCTTGGGGTGTCTGGCCTCAACTGAGTTTATGGATGGCCCTTGGATCAACTTTATGCAGCTGGATCACTTAGATGAAGAGATACCATAGGTTTTGCAAAATTCCCTCTTTGAAGTTTCTTGTGAATCAAGTCATAAAAATGCCAAATTCTTGAGCCAATTCTGATGCTTAGGAGTCACATAGGCATGTTATGAAGTGTTTGTACACATTTGAAGTCATTAGAAAGCTTGAATATGCCCATTTGCAAAATCCCTCTTTGACATAAAACTTGAAATTTTAGGATTTTTGCCAACTTTGAAAGGCCATATCTTGAGTTTTAGGATGAATCAAGACATGTTCTTGTACGTTTTGAAAAGGGAAAGACCTAATCTACAACTTTCATGACCAAGAATTTTTCATTTGAAGCATTTTTGGTTTAGAAAGAGGAGGTTGAAAAACTTTCCCAAAATGGAAAGTTTCCATTACAAGTCATTTCCATTTTTGGCAAGTTTGCAAATGGCTCAAAATCATTCAATATTGTGAACTTCCAACCTCTTATAAGATCAAATAAAGATCATAGAACTTCATTTTGATGAAAATACCCCTTTGGTTCCATTGTTGGGGGCCTCAGATGCCCTGATTTTGACTTAACTTGCTCAAGAAGTTACCCAATGAACAGATGACTTCCACAATAAATTTCTTCATCAAACTTGGTACATATGATCCTTATAACATCTTAAGAAAATTAGAAACAAGAATGACCTAAAAATTTGGAGTTAAGGCCTCTGAAACCAAAACCCTAATTTTGGTCATCTATGTAGTGAAAACCCTAGCTGTGCATCCATGCCTTGCCAGTTCTTGTGATCTCTTGACTTCCATGAACTTTGAGGAGTATAATATGATGGTAGAACACACATGGACCCTCTTGGAATGCTTTGAGGCCTTTGGGATGGCTCAGATGGAATCTTGGATTGCTCAGATCACAAACCCTAGATGCAGATGAACTTGAACTATGCAGATGAAGCAAATATGCTAAATGAAGTGGTATGCTTATGTTTATGCAAAAATGAAAGATCACAAGCCATGGTGTGATGTCAAGTGAGGGAAAATTTGGGGTGTTTACAATAGCATTAACCGGTTAACGCTTGTATGTTTTCAGGAAAACCCCAAATTTTCAATGGTTAACTGGTTAACTTATAACGTTAACCAGTTAACGCACGTTTTCCAGCTGCTTTTCTGCTGTTACGAAAACAGCACCAAAAACCCCCAAATTTCCATACGATTTTTATATCATTACATCCTAAAACTCATTCAATTCATCACTCAAACACCAATAATATCAAGGCAACAGTTTATACATCATACATGCAAATTCTATTTCATCCTATCTACTCCAAATTACCAAATTTCACTCCTAAACTCAACTTAAATCAAAATCCCTAAAATTCACAAAACTCATACAAATCTAATATACTCATAAACCAATTCTATACAATTACAATAGATTATGAAAACTTCCCATACCTTAGAGAATTTCACCGATTGACACTCTTCTCCAAGGTTCTTCACAGCTTCCTGACTCTGAGTTTCCTCTCCTTCCTTTTTCTTCAAAGTCCTTCACCAAAACACAATAAAATGAGCATTTTGATCATATAATCCTTTTTGATCAAAATTATCTCAGTTATGTCTTTTCCCATCTCACCCTCATACTTTTCACATAAAGACCACCTTACCCTTTTCTATAAAATATTTTAAATAATAATACAAAATAGTATAATAATACACCATTTATCCTTATTATATAAAAATACACTTTTCTCTAAAATTCTCCATTTTAATCCAAATTCTCCAATCCTTATAAATTAATTAAATAATTAACTAAATAATTAAATTTAGATTTTTGGGGTGTTATAACTCTCTCATACTTAAAGAATTTTCATCCTCGAAAATTACCTAAAGTAAATAGAGTCGGTTACGACTCCCTCATCTGATCTTCCCGCTCCCAAGTCCAACTTTCTCCAGCTGGTCCACCCCACAATACCTTCACTAAGTCAATTTCTTTACCTCGCAGTTGCTTCAATTCTCTGCCATCAATTCTTACGGGTAAAGCTTCAATTGTCAGATTATATCTCACCTGAACATTATCTACCTGTATCACATGCGACGGATCCGGAATATACTTCCTCAACTGCGACACATGGAATACATCATGCAAATTCGCAAGTGACAGCGGTAAAGCCACTCGATAGGCAACTTCTCCTATCCTCTGCATAATCTGATATGGACCGACGAAACATAGAGTGAGCTTTCTAGACTTCCATTCTCTTCCCATACCATTCATAGGAGTAACTCTTAAGAACACGTGGTCTCCCTCTTGGAACTCAAGTGCTTTTCTTCTCTTATCATGATAACTCTTCTGACGACTCTGAGACATCTTCGTCCTTTCCCGAATCATTCTTATCTTCTCTGTTGTTTCTTGGACAATCTCAGGCCCAAGCACCAAACTCTCTCCCGACTCATACCAACATAACGTAGTACAACAACATCTACCATACAACGCTTCATACGGATCCATTCCAATACTAGCGTGAAAACTGTTGTTGTATGTAAACCCAACCAATGGCAAATGACTATCCCAAGATCCTCATTGGTCCAATACACAAGCTCTCATCAAATCTTCTAAATATTGTATCGTTCTTTTCGTCTAACAATCCGATTGCGGGTGATAAGCAGAACTCATCCTCAACTTAGTACCTAAAGCATCTTGCAAACTCTTCCAAAACCTTGACGTAAACTGCATGTATCTATCTGATACAATACTCGAAGGTACGCCATGCAACTTCACAATTTCCTCAATATAAATCTCATCTAACCTTTGTATGGAATGATTAATCTTCATCGGCAAGAAGTGCACCGACTTAGTTAACCGGTCTATAATTACCCAAATTGAATCATTACCCTTTGCAATATTAGGTAACCCAGTCACAAAATCCATGGAAATACTATCCCATTTCCACTCAGGAACATTCAAAGGTTGCATCATACCTGAAGGTTTCTGATGTTCAATCTTCGACTTCTGACATGTCAAACAAGAATACACAAATCCAGTAATATCTATTTTCATACCCGGCCACCAAAATAACCTGCGTAAATCCTGATACATCTTCGTAGTGCCAGGATGAATACTCGGACGATCTTATGTCCTTCTTCTAAAATACTCTTTTTAATTTCTGGAATATCCGAAATACATACTCTATCCCGAAATCTCAAAACTCAATCTTCATCAATTCGGAAGTCACCTTCATTACCTTGATCGGCCAACATCAATTGATCAACTAATTTCAAATCAGACTTCTAACCCTCACGAATTTCTTCCAAAATCCCACTAGTCAGCTTTAACATACCCAATTTCACACTATTTGTAGTAGTCTCGCACAACAAGCTCATATCTATGAATTGCTCAATCATCTCAAGTTCTCTCACCATAAGCATCGAAATATGCAACGACTTCCTACTCAAAGCATCAACCACCACATTTGCATTGCTAGGATGATAATGCAAATCAAAATATTTCAATAATTCGAGCCACCGCCTCTACCTCATATTTAACTCTTTTCTGATCAAACAAGTACTTTAAACTTTTGTGATCACTGAATACTTCAAATTTCGAACCAAACAAATAGTGCCTCCAAAACTTAAGCACAAATACCATAGCTTCCAACTCTAATTCGTGAGTAGGATAGTTCCTCTCATGAACTCTTAATTGTCTAGAAGCATAAGCAACCATCTTATTATCCTGCATCAAAACTCCACCAAGACCCATGTTGGATGCATCACAATAAACCACGAAGGACTCATCCGGAATCGATAAGACCAACACTGGTGCGGTCGTTAACCTTTTCTTCAGTTCTACAAAACTTTCTTTGCAAGTGACATCCCACACATACGCCTGACTCTTCCTAGTCAATTGTGTCAATGGTAAAGCTATCTTAGAAAAACCTTCAATGAACTTACGATAGTAACCAGCCAACCCAAGAAAACTAAGAATTTCCGTAGTCGACTTCGGAGTCTCCCACTGCAATACCACATCAATCTTTGTAGGATCTACAGAAATTCCACCACTTGAAATTACATGTCCGAGGAAACTCACTTCCTTCAACCAAAAATCGCACTTGGATAATTTAGCAAACAATTTCTTTTCTCTTAACACCTGCAACACAACCTCCAAATGCTCAGCATGTTCCTCTTCTGATTTAGAATATACCAAGATATCATCTATAAAAACCACAACGAATTTATCAAGATACTCATGAAAGATAATGTTCATATATTCCATAAACACACCAAGCGCATTAGAAACCCTAAACAGCATCATCGTATACTCGTAATGCCCATATCTGGTCCTAAAAGTTGTCTTCAGAATATCATCAGCTTTAACTCGAATCTGATGATAACCAGACCTTAGATCAATCTTACTGAATACACAAGCACCTACTAGTTGATCCATCAAATCATCAATCCTCGGAAGTGGGTACTTATTCTTGATAGTTACCTTATTCAACTATCGGTAATCGACATACAGCCCCATGCTACCATCTTTCTTCTTAACCAGCAAGACCAGAGCACCCCAAGGAGAAACACTGGGTCTAATGAACCTCTTCTCTAACAATTATTCTAGTTGTTTCTTCAACTCATTCAACTCAGAAGCAGACATTTTATAAGGAGCCAACGAGACAGGACTCGTACCCGGTACTAAGTCCACAGAAAAATCAATTTCACATTCGGGAGGTAAGTCACTTATATCATCAGGAAACACATCTTGAAATTCACAAACCACACGCAACTCTGCACTGAAGGTCTTATTATCAACTTGCATCGATGAAGAGACTGCAAACATCAAGGCTTCATCCAATACAAGTTCATCCACTTGCTTATCAGATAGGAACATCAACCGGACATTCTCGCTTCATTAAGGAAACCTCACATTCTTACTATAACAGTTAATATGAACATAGTTGAATTCCAACCAGTTCATACCAAGAATGACATCAATTTGGTGTAAAGGTAGGCACACCAAATCCATCACAAAATTCTTCTCAAAAATTGTCAGAGGACACTTCAAACAAACAAGCATGGTAGTCACATAACCATTAGCAGGAGTCTCTATTATCATATTACCATTCATACTAGACAACTTTAAACCCAATCTATTAGCACACTCAAGAGATATAAATGAATTGTAGCTCTAGTGTCAATAATAGAAATCAACTTACTATTATTAATAAAACAGTTACCTCTAATCAAGTTATCTTTCTTCGGAGCCTCTGAACCAGCTAAAGCAAAAAATCTCCCAACATTATGAGTAGTAGAAGTAGTATTCTTTGGTTTCTGACATTGGGCGCTGATATGCCCCTGTTCACCATAATTGTAACAGGTTGGACCCTCATTTGGACATGCACTCAGCTTATGCCCTAGCTTACCACATCAATAACATTTCAGAACTCTGGTGGTACACACACCAGCCTTATGACCCGCCTCTCCAGATTTGTAATACTTAAAAGGTACACTAGCAACTCCCTATTTTGCTTCTTCTCATCTGATGCCTTCTATTTCCCTTTATCACTGGTAGTCACATAAGGTTTCCCTTTAAACTGACCTTTGTCTTTCTTCTCACTTAGCTGCTTATAGTGAGCAGAGCGAGCTCGGCTATCCTCATCTTAAATATGACTCTTATCCACTAAATCTGCATATCTGTGAATCTATTGGCATCCAATTCCCTGCTTGATTTCAGGTCTCAACCCATTCTTGAACTTAAGGCACTTGGAAAGTTTAGCATTTGCCCTGTTGTAGTGAGGACAAAACATCACCAGCCTTTCAAACTTGGCAATATACTCTGCCACCGTCATGCTTCCTTGCTTCAGTTCAAGGAACTCTACCTCCAACTTACCACGAGCATCTTCAGGAAAATACTTCTTAAGGAACTCTGCCTTAAACACTGTCCAAGTCACTACCGCACCCTCATCCTCCAGACGCTGACGGGTATTATCCCACCAGTCTTCAACTTCCTCAGACAACATATGAGTCCCAAATTGCACTTTTTGCGCGTCATCACACGCCGTCACTCTGGAAATTTTCTCAATTGCCTTGAGCCACTTCTGTGCGCTCGCCGGGTGATGAGTTCCTTTAAACACAGGTGGATTATTCCTCTGAAATTTCTCCAAGGCACGGAACTCATCGTGCACATTATTGTGATCAGTAGTATGAGTAAGAGCTACAATAGCATCAACAAGAGCACGCATGTTGTTTCCATCCATTCTGCACAACACTCACCACATCTGGAAAAAAAATTAATAAATAATGACCTGACCACAGACTGACAACAACAAGACTTGGCTGAACAGACCGACCTGCTCTGATACCACTAATGTAACACCCTTCTACCCCAAAACAAATCTTTAGAATAATATCAGAGTAACCACAAAAGGGTATCACATATCTATCGAAAACATCAACATACAGTGTCCTGTCCCATAACACGGGTTAATCAACATCCAAAAATTAATATATAATCCATTTGCAGCGGAATAAAACTTCATAGTCAAACATCATTAATTCACTTCATAGTCATAATTTTCCCCATCCGAAATTTAACATCATAAAATAAGAAAATATCCTTCAAATAATAACATAACTGAAACAAGTTTAACAATTAAAACCCCTTCCTAGTGTTACATGACACAGAGCAGGACACAAAGACTCCAAACCACTCCTAAAGTAAAAATAAAGTACGCTCTGAGACCCGTGAAAAACTCCTCTTGCAGCGCAAGGCTAATCTTTATCATCTGCAAGTTACCCACAAAGGAGGTAACATTTCTAAGCAGGCAGGGTGAGTAATCATAATTTATCATAAATATATAAGAATATGGAATATAAATAAATTAGCATAAGCATGTCGTAACATCAACAACAATAAAAATACAACACAACAAGACAATCATGAACACATTCCAATAATGCAATTCCAACTATCATGATATGCAATTATGCATGTGGTACCAATTTCATCGTGAGATGGATACTTGACCATCAATCATCCACAAGGGAGAACACTGTAATCACCGAATCACTTCAATCCACACAATGGGATTGAAGCTACTAAGTATACACCAAAGCCCCATCGAGAATGTCATGAAATGAAATGATGCGATTACACCGTAAAAATTCATTGAGAAATGAAATGTGCATCATTCATTTCATATCCAGCAGTTCAAACATCAAATAATTATATAATTTTATCTCAATAATACATCCAAACCTCTCCTCATTAACAAGTTCAACTCATCAGGATATAACCCGACCCCGGTTAAATTAGAAGGCAATTTTAATCGGTTTTCCTAAAAATTCAGTTCAGAAAATTATTTCATTTTTCACATTTTCATTTATCTAAATAAAGTTCATCTTATGCTCTTTCCGACGCTTCAAACGGAATGCAATTGGACTTACGGTTTAAAAGATATGAATTTTTAAAGAATTGAAAATTGCCTCCAAAACAGTGTTAACCGGTTAACCCATAACGTTAACTAGTTAACGCTTGTACGTTTTCAGGAAAACCCCAATTTTTCAATGGTTAACCGGTTAACACACGTTTTCCAGCAGCTTTTCTGCCGTTACGAAAACAGCACCAAAAACCCCCAAATTTCCATACGACTTTTATCTCATTACATCCCAAAACTCATTCAATTCATCACTCAAACACCAATAACATCAAGGCAACAATTCATACATCATATATGCAAATTTTATTTCATCCCATCTACTCCAAATCACCAAATTTCATTCCTAAACTTGACTTAAATCAAAATCCCTAAAATTCACAAAACTCATACAAATCTAATATAGTCATAAACCAAATCTATACAATTACAATAGATTATGAAAACTCCCCATGCCTTAGAGAATTTCACCGATTGACACTCTTCACCAAGGTTCTTCACAGCTTCCAGACTCTGAGCTTCCTCTCCTTCCTTTTTCTTTAGATCCCTTCACCAAAACACGATAAAATGAGCATTTTGATTGTATAATCCTTTTTGATCAATATTATCCCAGTTATGTCTTTTCCCATCTTACCCTCATACTTTTCACATAAAGACCACCTTACCCTTTTCTTTAAAATATTTTTAATAATAATACAAAATAGTATAATAATACACCATTTATCCTCATTATATAAAAATACACTTTTCTCCAAAATTCTCCATTTTAATCCAAATTCTCCAATCCTTCTAAATTAATTAAATAATTAACTAAATAATTAAATTTAGCTTTTCGGGGCGTTACAGTTGTTGCTATTTCTAATGTTTTTTCAAGAGCCCCCCTGACACTTCATTATTTTAATAATTATGCATACTTTGTGTAAATGGTTTATTGTATAAAGTTTATTTAAATATGTTAAATTTATAATAAACTTCTTGTCTGAGAGAGAATTTTATTGTTCTGAGGGTTAGTCAGGAACTTAACATTCGGACTCTTCACTAAATTGTAAAATAAACACACTATCATGAGTTCAAAATGTGTCTATGGGTTAGTCCAAAAGTTAAATTCCAGACTCACCCTTCATTCAATCCTGTCAAAATGGGAGTGGCTCACTTACGAACCATTTTAACATGTATTAGGAGCGTCTAAAAGATAACTTTCAAATTGCACCAATGGCATTTTTCAGAATTTATAAATGTGATTCTTTACCACTATGGATGAGAAGAAAACCCCCTATTAATATGAGGAGGAAGTTAGTCCATTATGGGAGGTCGTTTACTTAACTAATAAGCCAAAAATGTTTTTTTTTTATTTTGTTACAAATTTAAAAGGCTCGTAGAGGTGGCAACAAAGAAAACACGTGTTTCTAACTGGGGATGGTTAATTACAACTCTTAATTTTCTAACACATTAGCGAAAATCCCAAAATATTCAAAGAATTCAGAGTTAGAGATCCTTACGCACCAAATGCACAAAAAACTCTCTCTAAAACATATAAAATCAATGTTAAAAAAAAGTCCAAATTTTAAAATCTAGATTAAGAACTTACATATATTTTAATTCAAATGCGCCCCAATCACTACTACAAATATCACATCTAATGTCGATTGCGAGGTAACGAAGGACGACATGAAAAGCAATCACTTTTCACCTTAATGTTTTTAAAACCGAGGTTAGAAATTAAAAGGTCGTGGGTTCAATCTCCATCAGGCATTTTATAATTTTCAGAACTGGATGGCACGACCAATAATAAAACTCGGTGTTTTGTAGAACCGAGGTAATATCTCAATGTTATCACCTCGATTTTATGTAAACACCGAGGGGATACATTTTTTTGTACTATCGTTTGCACTTGTATTACATAACCAGATTCCTGAATATATAACCATGTTTAGTAGATTCCTTAAGAACCTATAGCTTGGACAATATTTGAAACTAATTAGGTTAATCAACAACAACTTAAATATATAGTATAATGATTAAAAAGGAGTAAAATAATTAATTATAAATTTCAAAGGGATATAAAACTCTTACTTGCTAGTTTTCCCATATCCCCTCTTCAGGATCACGACAAATATCATGCACATCATCTGAATCATTTTCTTCAAATGCTTGATATTCATCAATACTATCGAGAAGATGTTTTCCTTAAAGAAAAATTGACCATTTAGTGTTAGAAGGATCAATGACATAAAAACTTGTATAAAAATGAAAAATTACATTTAAAAATTTCGTATGCACTCCAAGTAATTTCATTAAATTTAGGCATATGTGACAACAATTTACAAAGAACTAAAGCACTACTCTCTTTGAAAATGAAAAATATGTGGGAAAAATGAATTCTGATGAAAAATATAAGAACGACCTTTGTTCTTCCCAAAAGAGAGAAATGACTATAATTATTGAAATTCTTTATCATTTCTTAAGAAGGTCACACACCATTCAAGAATATCAACCATCAGAAGTAATCATTGCAAGCATTAAATCACCAAATGTTTCATCTTCCATGAGCGGCACTTGAGTCACTTAACCTCTTATATAACTGCACAGTTTCATATACTGACTTTCCTCATCTTCTACTTATTTTCTTAACTTCGATTTGAGAAGGTTAAGATCATTATATCTATATAAGTCACTATTGAGAATGAAACTATCGCCACAATAAAACACCATCAACAGTCAATTGAGTAGGTCCACCCATATGGGTCGACTACTGTTAGGGATTCACTGAGGGTGAGGAAGGTCGAGAAGAAGAAAAAGATGCTGAATAAGAAGAAGAGAAAGGAGTCGAGGAAGATTGTTTACTATGACTCAAATGAGGGTAGTGAGGAGTGAGCCATAGATAGGGAAGATCTGTGTAGGGCTAGAGGATATTGTTCCGATGTGGAGAGAAAAATATGTAATCCAAGAATCTTGTACTCTTTCCTTTTTATCAATGAAAAAATGAAAATGAAAATAGCACACATCCAACAAAAAAAAGCTTCTCAACAACAACATTAATAGTAAATAACAAGAACAACAATAATGGACCAAAGCAAAAACAAGAAGAACAACAACAATAATAACATACCCGAGAATAATGGTGAGAGAGTTTTTTCGTTCTCTATGACTCCTTGGAGAATAAGTGTTTGTTCATTAGCTGGATAAGTAGTGTTTTTTCTCCAGGGTTCGAGAAGTAAATGAGGTAGACACTAAGGGAATAAAAAATAAAGAGAATAACAAGAACAACATTAATGGAGAATAACAAGAACAATAGTAATGGAACAAAGTAACAACAACAACAATAATAATAATAACAAACCGGAGAATAATGGTGAGAGTGTTTTTTCGTTCGCTAGGGCTCCTTGGAGAATAAGTGTTTTTCGTTGCACTACTACGAAACGCTTAAACAACGACGCCAGGCTCACCACGATATTACTTGTCACTGTTGTTACATATTTAAATTATGGCGCTATTGTATTATATTTTTTTTTATTTAAAATTATTTGTATATAACAACGGTTGATAAGCCAACCGTGGTGATACCATCAAGCTTTCATGGGTTCGAACCTCAACGCCATAATATATAGGCTAAATACCCAAATTGGTCCCTTAACTCCATCACTGGGTCCAATATGGTCCCTTATCTCTAAAAAGTGACAAAAAGATCCTTTAATTTGTTAAATTGTACCACGTTTGTCCTTCCGTCAGCAACCGTTAGTCAAAGTCAAGTTAGCATACACATGTGGAGCTTAGATTGGGTGACTCAGCTGCCATGTAGGATGTGTTTGCATAAAGTGTATACTAAGGAGTCTCATTACTAGTTGTACGAATGTTGGTGAAAATTAGTAAGGAGGAACCCTAGCGCAGCCATTGAAGCATGAAGCATTGAAGCATAATCCATTTCTGAAGCATAATCCATTTGTGAAGCATAATCCACCAGGTATTCTATTTTACAATTTGATATGTTATTCAAATTCAGTTACTGTAAAATTTATTTGTTTTAGGGATGGTGGATTTAGGGTTTGTATGTTTTAGGGTTTTTCGTAAAAGTTACTGATTTAGGGTTATTTGACTTTGATTAGGGATTTTTGTCAATAGAGATGAGTGAGTACCTGAGTCTTACTATTCACCACAGTGGTGCATTTGTGGATGACGAGCTGAGTGTATACGAAGGGGGAGAGATTGCAGAATTGAAAATAGATGTTGATAGATGGAGCTATTTTGAACTGCTAGGTTGTTTTAAGGATCTAGGTTACACCTGTATTGGGAAAATTTACTATAAGGATCCACAATTTGGGATGAGCACCTTGGTTGATGACAAAGGAGCCCTAGAGATTGCTGATTTGTTTAGGGTTCACCTTAGGGTTGACATATACATCACACACATTTTGTCACAACCTGCTTTTTATGATGGTCCAATTGATGAAGTGGAAGCAGATGTGATGGAAGAGGATGACACTGAAAAAGTGCTTGCTGCAATGCTTGAGGAAGTTAATGCTGAGGTGAATAATACTGATCCTTTGAATGATACAACTCCAAGGATGGAAGAGGAAGTTTTGAATCAGAATGAAGGGGATAACATTGATCCTGTGAATAATTCTGATACTGATCCTGTGAATAATGCTGAGGTGAATAGTTCTGATCCTGTGAATCCGAGGATGGAAGAGGAAGTTTTGAATCAGAATGAAGGGGATAATACTGATGTTAGTGATGATGATAGTGATGATGAAAACTTCAATTATGACAGTGCAATGGAAGTTGGTTTTGATGATGAATCAGATGAGTTTGATGATGAGGAGGGTGATGTGATGGAATCTGTGAATGATCAAGAGGGGAAGATGAATAAGGGTAAAGAAAAGTGTGAAGATAAAGTTAGTGATAATGAAAGTGATGATTTACAAAGTGGGTGTGAAAGTGATGATACTAATGATTTTGTTAGGAAAAAGTACCCTATTTTTAGATTACAGAAAGACATGTCCAAATTCAAATGGGAGATTGGGATGTATTTCACAACCAAGGCTGATTTTAAAGAAGCTATAGCATCATATGCTGTGCAATCTGGCAGAGGTCTTAGGTACATTAAGAATGACAAGGTAAGGGTGAGGGTTAGATGCAAGGAAGGATGTGATTGGGAAGCCTACTGTGCAAAGTTACCTAATGAGGATTCTTGGCAACTAAGGAAGATCATAGACAACCATAGTTGTAGTAGAGAGTACAATGTAAAGCTCACGAGTACAAAATGGTTAAGTAAGAGGCTACAGAATTCACTGAAATCCAATCCAAGATTGAAGCATAGGGACATAAAGGAAAAGGCACAAAAAAAATGGAATGTAGGTGTTAGCAAGAAAAAGGCCATAAGAGCAAGATTTGCTGCTAGAGACATGGTAGATGGTTCTTTTCTTGGGGACTATACAAGGATCTATGACTATTGCCATGAACTTTTGAGATCTAACCCAGGTTCTACTGTGAAAGTCAATGTGCATCCTGTACTAGAGGGTATTGCAGATCAGAGACCATATTTTAAGAGGTTGTACATTTGCTTGGCTGCTTGTAAGGAGAGTTTTAAATTATGTAGACATTTCATTGGGCTAGATGGCTGTTTTTTGAAAGGGTTGTGTGGAGGGCAAATCTTGGCAGCAATTGGTAGAGATCCAAATGATCAAATGCTACCAATAACATTTGCTGTGGTTGAAAGTGAAAATAAAGATAGCTGGACTTGGTTCTTGGAGCTTCTTATTGATGATTTAGGTGGGAGAGAAAGGTGTCTCACATACACCTATATATCTGATCAACAAAAGGTAAATATGGTACTTATGTAATTATGTTATAAGTTATGTTCACTTATAGGTCCTTATGTTATTTGTACTAACTTATGGAATTTTTGTTGCACTAAGGGTTTATTACCTGCCATGGATGAGTTGCTACCTGGAGTTGAGCAAAGATTTTGTGTCAGACATATTTATAATAATTTCAGAAAAAAATATCCAGGCAAGAAACTCAAGGAAATTATCTGGAAAGCTGCAAAGTCCACATATTACCAAGCTTGGGATAGAGAGATGAAAGTGATGAAGGATATCAATGTGGAAGCATACAAGCACATGATCAGCACTCCACCAAGATATTGGAGCAGATCATATTTCAAGACTCATAACAAATGTGATGCAGTCCTCAACAATATGTCTGAGGCATTCAATAGTGTTATTCTGGATTCAAGAGCTAAACCACTAATTACTATGGTGGAAGAAATAAGGATATATATGATGGAGAGATGGGCAAACAATAGGATGAGGTATCAGAATCTGGATGATGGGGAAGTCCTACCAAACATAAGAAAGAAAGTTGATTTCTGTTTTGTGCTTATAGTAGCTTATTAGTGAATTGATTTCTGTTTTGTGCTTATAGGATGGCTTCTGAACATATTTTTGAGGTGAGGCATCTAGAAAACCAAGCAGATAAATTCAGTATAGACCTTAAGGAGCAAAGTTGTTCATGTAGAAGATGGGAGCTGACAGGGCTACCTTGTGTGCATGCCTTATCAGCTATGAAGAGTAGAAACTACAACATTGCTGACTACATTCCAGAATATTATAGAAAGGAGAGATACATGGAGGTCTATAACTTTGTGATTTTTCCAGTTAATGGTTCTAATTTGTGGGCCAGAACTGAATATCCAGATGTGCAGCCTCCTAAGTATAGGAAGATGCCTGGAAGGCCAAAGAAAAGAAGAAATTTAGAGCAAGGTGAGATTGATGGTTCAGACAAGAAGATGAGAAGGACAGGGTTTAATGTTAGGTGTAGCAGGTGCAAAAAAGCAGGTCATAATAAACTGACCTGCAAGGACCACACCAGTCAGCAGGTATCACAAGGCCAGCCATCTGAAGCATCTGTTCAGCAACCATCACAATCTCAGCAGCCATCACAGCAACCATCACAGTCTTAGCAGCCATCACAGCAACCATCACAGACTCAGCAGCCATCACAACAACCATCACAGTCTCAGCAGCCATCACAGTCTCAGCCATCACAGTCTCAGGACCAATCACAGTTTCAGCAGCCATCTCAAGTTCAACCTCATCATAATTCAAGGAAAACCAAGCAAGATCAAGGAAGGCCAAACAAGCTATCTTACAGAAGGCCAGCTAAGCTTTTCATGCCCCCAGGCCCAACCACCAGGATGAGTGCAGCCAAGACTGTTGTAGGCCCAACAACAAGGAGAAGTACACCAACAAAGAGATCAACCAAGACTTGGAAACCTTAGGACATATGTCAATGTTAAGAATTCTGTCAATGTTAAGATCTATGTGTTTTGTCAATGTTAAGACAATTCTGTCAATGTTAAGTAATGTTAAGACAACTGTGTCAATGTTAAGTGTTTTGTCAATTATGATAAGCAATTATGTAAGAATTCTGTTTTGTCAATGTTATGTAAGAATTATGTAAGACATATGGTTTTGTCAATGTTAGAATTCTGTTTTGTCAATGATGGAGACATATGGTTTTGTCAATTCTGTTTTGTCAACTATTGTTCTGTAGCAATTATTTCAATTATTTCAATTAGTTCTATCAATGTAACATTTTTGTAGCAATTAACATTTATGTTTTGTCAATGCTAACATTATGGTACTGTCAACATAACAATAGTAACTACCATTGATCACAAATAATCCATTACATTTGACAACAACAACAACAATTTGACAATAAATTAATTCAACAACAACAATTTCCTAAAGCATTCTAAAAACAGTGAGAACAAATTGATTCAACAACATCCTAAAGGATTCTAAAAACAACTACAACAAGGCCTATGAACAAAATCAATTTCCAGAATTTTATCAACTTCATGAGCTTCTTCATGTCATTTTCCATTTTGCTTATTTGTTTCCCATATTCTTCAATAGTCACTTGAGCCTTTGCCACTGACTTTGAGAGCTTCTCAATTCTATCCATCAAATATTGCTCCTTCTCATCTCTAACCTCTTCAAAATACCATCCAAAGTACCCACAACCAGCATTGCTTGATCCCTACAAAATACCATCTTCAACATCAACCATTTTAAAACACAAATACAGCTACAGATTTTAAACAAACATACATATGACATACCTTAAAATTAGGACATCCCCAAAAATGTTTCCCATAGTTCTTGAATGTTGTGGCCATACGAAGAACAGCTAAATCCCCACAGTGACATATAGGTTTCCAAGTTGTGCTTGTGTTAACATTTGATTCTTCCTTCGAAGAACACCCACCATAACCGTGTTTTGCTTTCATCACTGGCGTTGGCGTCGACCCACTAGATTTCATCTTCGTGACTCTATGATTTTCTTGGTTCTTAAATCAATTTGGGAATGGATGAAGAAAATTTTTCGCATAAACCCTAGAAAAGGAGGAAGATGAAGATTCTCAGTTTAAAGGAGGAAGATGAAGCCATGTCAGCTGCCACCTATACAAAAGTTAACGTCTGTTTGGGGGTGGTGGACGGAAAGGATCTATTTGGTACAATTTAACAAATTAAAGGATCTTTTTGTCACTTTTTAGAGATAAGGGACCATATTGGACCCAGTGATTGAGTTAAAGGACTATTTTGGGTATTTTGCCTAATATATATTACTCCTTTTATGTTAAGGCGCGTTTTTTCTTTTTTATTTACTTCTAAATAAAAAATTTAAGGTTATGACTATGGTTGTTTATTCCACCGTTGTGATATATTTTGTATGAATTTTTAATTTTTTATTCTAAATATGACTCTAGCGCCTCATCATGAAAGGAATATATCATGACGACTTGTATTAATGATTGTCGTAGTATAGTTTTAATATATTGTGCTTATCATAACGGTTGAATGTATAGACCGTCGTAGTAGCTTTACAATATACTCATATCTAGTTAGCTTGTCTCTTTAGTATCCTTTTTCTGTTCAAAATTGAAACTAGATGAAACGATACACGATTTCAACCCTAAACTCTAACGTTCAATACTGTGAAATAATACACGATTTCAACCAAAGCTTGCATCATCAATATCCATTCTTCATTATGTTGTCATTTTTGTCATCATCGTCACGATCGTTACGTAAGGAAGATTACGCTCCAACTAACATTGTTGTCATCATCGTCACTGTCGAGAAGGAAGATTAAAATAATACCAACACCAAAGCCAACATCATTAAGGAAGGAAGACAACAACAACACCAATACCAACACCAACATTGTTAACGTAGTATCACATTTAGGGTACGTAAAATATTTTCCCCATGCACCTACAGTAAACTCATTTTCCATTGTTGTTCATTTTGTTGTTGTTTATGTTCTTGTCGTTCATGTAGTTGTTATTGATGTTGTTTTTGTTGTTTTTGAACATAGATGTCGACCTTGTCAAGTTTATCAACAAGAAGTTGCGAAGATACCCAAATGATTGAGTGTTCTGCGAATACAACACAAACGAAAAAATCACAGAGAGGTGTCACACTGATGCCCCGATTCACATCACTTCGCAACTCATATGGTGGGAAAATTTCGATCGAGTTTGATTCATTGTACAAGGTAGTAGATTGTCCACATGACTCTACTTTTAATAGTTATATTGTTTTCCTTGCACGTAGCAAGGTCAATATACTGATAGATGACTGGAGAGAAGTGGATGATAATGTCAAAGATAACATATGGACAAACTTTAAGGTATTACATAGCTTCTATTTCATACTTTATAGTTTTTAATTCACTACCTATAGTTTATGATTCATACTTATGTATTGATTTAAATATATTTGAATTTTGAGATTGTCGATAACTAAAAAATGAAAGATAAATGGATATCTTATGTTGGTGTTCGTTGTAACACCCTCTTTCTATACCCCCAAATAATTAAATAATGATTTAGGCACATATTAAAATTCCATTAGAGTATAATTAGAAACATAGTATAAAAGAGGTATGTCACATTATACATGAAATTAAATCATCCAACACCTGCTCAACGATAGATATGCAACAGCGGAGTAGCTAAATACTTGCACCCACATCTCAAAATTTAGAATAAAAGCGGAAAATCTAAACATTGAATAACATCAAATGTATACACACACACACACACATATATATATATATATATATATATATATATATATATATATATATATATATATCATCAAGTTTGATTCACCAACATAATTCATGTTTACATAAACATCCATCACCAAGGTACATATACAAATCCACCACAAAAAGGCATCACAACCAAAATTCATAGCTACCCGGTGCTACATATCAGAGCTGACCGACAAAAGATTGAAGACACGCTTCACAAAAAGACCTACAGCATACCTACTTTGCAATGCATCATAGAGCATCATAAAACAATAGAAGGGTGAGAAATATTATCATAATAACAATGCATATAATTATATATATAGCATATAAATACACATTTAATACATTCTCACCCCAATTCATCTCCAATCAGACATATACATCACAATGTTTACATATTCATACATGTATATATATAAATCAAGCATATTCATCATGCATACTTCCACCATTTCCATCACTCCACATAAGCATACATATTCATGTTTACTCATCAATGCACAAATACAAAGATGACAAAATGCAAATCATAGAGACTGACTCACGACTCTATACAAATGCAATGCGGTACCGACTCAATCATCTCAAGTTCACTCAGGAACTTATTGGAACCATCGCTCGTTACCAATGTAACTCCCCGTCGGGCCGATGATGTTCACCCATTACTCACACCCCACATGGGTACACAATGTTTACGGATTTCTCACACCCCACACGGGCACACAATCCGATTGCTCACACCCCACATAGGCACACAATCATTCGTGATCATTTCACCCATTGCTCATACCTCACATAGGCACACAATGTTTATGGATTTCTCACACCCCACACGGGCACACAATTCAATTGCTCACACCTCACATGGGCACACAATCATGTTGAAATCATCGCTCAAACCTCACATAGGCACATGATGTTACAACGGATTCACATTATAATCCCACAACACAAGAATGTACATCATTATGTTTCACATACAAAATGACTCACACTCTTGAAATGCATACATATTCACAATATAATCATGCATTCATCTCATACAATCACATATAATCCACATACATTCGCATCAATTAAGCCAAATGGCAATGAATCTTTCACAATCAACATATATTCACGTTTATCTCGAACAACGCATTTATGTTGCCAAACAGCCACAACGCACAATCAAAATTTCATAATTCCTTAATTCACATAATTACGATTAATCGAAAATTCGGTTAAAAATTAGTTAGAAATAATATTTTTCGACATCATGAGAAAATACATAATTTTAGCTTCAAAATGATATGTGGAACGCTAAAAACGGATAACCAGTTCAAAAGTTACAAAAGAAAACACAAAACAGAACTCCCAGGTCTCGCTGAGCGAGGGTCAGCTCGCTCATTGAAGAACTTCCTGCATTTATTGTTGAGCGAGTTTCCTGCTTGCTGAGCGAGCTATACCAGATCAACAGTTCTTCTGCAGAATTTCATACGCTCGTTGAGCGAGCTCTGCGATTCCAGAATTTCCAGGCTTACGGGAAACATTATTTCCATGCCCAAACCAACTCAAACTCCAACAAAACAGAAAAACCAAACACTAAACATGAACCCTAACATATATTTGTCATTATACTTCCATTTAATTGAGTTTCAACCGTTTAAATCACCGATTTTTGGGATTTCTCACAAAACACCCTAAAACCCACAACCTCTAAACTCAACCACAACAAGAACACATGCAAACAATCACATACATAATGATACACATTGATAAGATAATAAGATTTTGCACCCTTACCCGATTGATTCGATTCCTAGGAGTTATCTCAAAGATTTCCTAGTTTTTCCTCTTTTTCTCCTCTTCCTCTTTCTTTCTCTTTACTTTCTTCGTTCTATCTCTCTTTTTCTTTTCTCTTTCCACTATTATACCTTTTCTTTCTATTTCTTTTCCTTTCACCCAAATATTCATTTTCTCACAATTTATTATTCCACTTAAATTTTTAACTTATCATCAATTAGGAAATGTCTAAAATATCCTCCATTCTAATTTTCCCGAAAACTCTCAAAAGCGGCAAAATAACATAACATGTCAACATATCATATTAACACACCAATTTCACAAATAAAATAATTATCACTCAATTTAATTAAAGGACTCAACAATAAAATGGAATAATCGGAATCGATGCGTTACAACTTTCCCCTACTTTAGAAATTTTCATCCTCGGAAATATTACCTGATTCAAACAACTCCGGATATGACTCTCGCATCCCACTCTCTAATTCCCAGGTCATATTCCCTTCCGAAGCACCTCCCCACGCTACTTTCACAAGCGCAATATCCTTGCCTCTTAGCTTCTTAACTTCACGGTCCAAAATCTTAATCGGGAAAATATCAACCGTTAGGTTATCTCTCACTTCAACCTCATCCATAGGAATAACATGTGACGGGTCCGGAAGATACTTCCGAAGTTGCGAAATATGGAACACATCATGCAAATTTGAAAGATTCGGAGGCAACGCCACACGGTAATCCACAACACCAACTCGTACAGTAATCATGATACAAACCAATAAAACAAGAAGTCAATGTCTTTGATTTCAAAGCCCGACCCACACCTGTAACAGGTGTAACCCTAAAAAACACATGGTCGCCTTCCTGAAACTCAAGATCTTTCCTTCTCTTGTCATGATAGCTCTTTTGTTTACTTTGAGAAGCTTTTTCATCTTCTCCCGAATAAACTTCACTTTCTCTGTTTTTTGTTGTACCATCTATGTTCCAACTACCGTCCTCTCACCAGTTTCATGCCAACACAAAGGTGTTCGACATCTCCGACCATACAAAGCCTCAAAAGGTGACATACCTATACTTGAATGAAAACTGTTAATGTAGGTGAACTCAATCAACGCTAAATAACTATCCCAAGAACCACCTTGCTCTAGCACACAAGCACGCAATAAATCCTCCAACGATTGGATTGTTCTCTCGGTTTGACCGTCTGTTTGCGGATGATAAGCCGAACTCAATCTTAACTTAGAACCAAAAGCCCTTTTCAAACTCTCCCAAAACCTCAATGTAAATCTAGGATCTCTATCTGATACAATACTCTTAGGAACTCCATGTAACTTAACAAACCATAAGAACATAAATCTCAGCCAACCTCTCCAAAGGATAACTAATATCAATTGGAATAAAGTGAGAAGATTTAGTAAGCCTATCAACGATTACCCAAATAGAATTATGACCTCTTTGCATACTCAGAAACCCCGTAACAAAATCCATCGATATACTATCCCATTTCCACTCTGGAATGTCCAACGATTGCATCAATCCGCTAGGCTTTTGATGTCCCACCTTAGACTTTTGACAAGTTAAGAATGCACACACAAATTGAGCTACATCCCTCTTCAACCCGGACCACCAAAAGATCTTCTTCAAGTTTTGATACATTTTATTCGCTCTCGTATGAATACTTAAGTTACTTCGGTGTCCGTCTTCCAATATCATCTTTTTCAACTCCGCATCATCGGGAATACAAATACGACCACGGAACCTCAAAACCCCAAAATTATCAACCTTGAAATCCTCACTCTCATTCATCATTAAATCAATGAACTTCAAATCCAACTTTTGCTTTTCACATATGGTTGTAAGAAAATAATTTGTAACATGTAGCATACCAAGTCTCACACTTCTCGGCGTCATTTCACAAACTAAACTCAAGTCTCTAAAATTATACAAAAGTTCCCATTTCACCACACTTGTAACACTTAACAGAACCAGAACCTCCTCCTCCAGATCCCTTATTAGAGTTTACCCTATGCTTTCCCTTATCAACGGGTGTCACATAAGGTCCACTTCTAGCTGGTTGCTTTCCCTTCCTCTCATTCAAACTCTTGTAATGTGTAGAACGAGCCTTGCTATCTTCCTCGAAGATCCTACAACATTCCTTCAAATTCGAAAACCTTCTTATCCTTTGATATCCCACTGCTTGCTTAATATCGGGATGCAGACCATTCTCATACTTAATACACTTCGAGAACTCAGCAGTAGCAGCAACATAATGAGGATGAAATTGAACCAACTCCACAAACTTAGCAGTATAGTCCACTACGAACATACTACCTTGTTTTAGTTCAAGAAACTCCATCTCCTTCTTCCCTTTCACACTCTCAGGGTAATACTTCCCCAAGAACTCAATACAAAATAACTCCCAAGTTATCTCTTCATCCTCCACCTAAAGATCTAGACGCCTACTGACCCACCAATCATCAGCTTCTTCCTTCAGCGTGTGAGATCCAAGCCTCACCTTACTCTCCTCCATACAATCCATGACTCTGAAGATCCTTTCAACCTCCTTCAACAAAATTTGAGCACCATCGGGATCAAATCTTCCTTTGAAGACAAGTGGTTGATTCTTCCTGAACTCATCATTAGCATTCACATTCGGAGCACCCTGCACCGCCCTAGACATTGCTTCAAAAGTAGAAGCCATCGCATTATCGTTTCTACCATCCATATTCTGATTATTCCCAAAGACAACAACAAGATTAAACAAAAGTTCAATCATCACAACAACAAGACAGACACAACTGACTCGACACTGGCTCTGATACCACTTAATGTAACACCCCCTTTCTAAACCCCCAAATAATCAAATAATCATTTAGGCACATATTAAAATTCCATCAGAGTATAATTAGAAACATAGTATAAAAGAGGTATGTCACATTATACATGAAATTAAATCATCCAACACCTGCTCAACGATAGATATGCAACAGTGGAGTAGCTAAATACTTGCACCCACATCTCAATATTTAGAATAAAAGCGGAATATCTAAACATTGAATAACCTCAAATGTATATATATATATATATATATATATATATATATATATATATATATATATATATATATATATATATATATCATCAAGTTTGATTCACCAACATAATTCATGTTTACATAAACAACCATCACCAAGGTACATATACAAATTCACCACAAAAGGCATCACAACCAAAATTCCTAGCTATCCGGTGCTACATATCAGAGCCGACTGACAAAAGAATGAAGACACGCTTCACAAAAAGACCTCCAGCATACCTACTGTACAATGCCTCATAGAGCATCATAAAACAGCAAAAGGGTGAGAAATATTATCATAATAACAATGCATATAATTATATATATATATATATATATATATATATATATATATATATATATATATATATATATATATATAACATATAAATACACATTAATACATTCTCACCACAATTCATCTCCAATCACACATATACATCACAATGTATACATATCCATACATGTATATATATATATATATATATATATATATATATATATATATATATATATATATAAATCAAGCATATTCATCATGCATACTTACACCATTTCCATCACTCCACATAAACATACATATTCATGTTTACTCATCAATGCACAAATACAAAGATGACAAAATGCAAATTATAGAGACTGACTCACAACTCTATGCAAATTCAATGTGGTACCGACTCAATCATCTCTATTTCACTCAGGAACATATTGGAACCATCGCTCGTTACCAATGTAACTCCACATCGGGCCTACGATGTTCACCCATTACTCACACACCACATGGGCACACAATGTTTATGGATTTCTCACACTCCACACGGGCACACAATCTGATTACTCACACCCCACATGGGCACACAATCATTCGTGATCATTTCACTCATTGCTCATACCTCACATAGGCACACAATGTTTATGGATTGCTCACACTCCACATGGGCACACAATCCGATTGCTCACACTCCACATGGGCACGCAATCATGTTGAAATCATCGCTCACACCTCACATAGGCACACTATGTTACAACGGATTCACATTAGAATCCCACAACACAAGAATGTACATCATTATGCTTCACATACAAAATGACTCAAACACTCTTGAAATGCATACATATTCACAATATAATCATGCATTCATCTCATACAATCCACATACATTCGCATCAATTACGCCAAATGGCAACAAATCTTTCACAATCAAGATATATTCACGTTTATCTCGAACAACGCATTTATGTTGCCAAACGGCTACAACGCACAATCAAAATTTCATAATTCCTTAATTCACATAATTACGATTAATCGAAAAGTCGGTTAAAAATCGGATATAAATAATATTTTTTGACATCATGAGAAAATACATAATTTTAGCTTCAAAACGAAATAATATGTGGAGCATAAAACATAACTCACGGGTCTCGCTAAGCGAGGGTCAGCTCGCTGAGCGAGGAAATTCCTGCATTTCTCGCTGAGCGAGTTTCCTGCTTGCTGAGCGTGCTATACAAGATCAACAGTTCTTCAGAATTTCATACGCTCGCTGAGCGAGCTCTGCGATTCCAGAATTTCCAGGCTTACGGGAAACATTATTTCCATGCCCAAACCAACTCAAACTCCAACAACACAGAAAAACCAAGCACTAAACATGAACCCTAACATATATTGGTCATTATACTTCCATTTAATTGAGTTTCAACCGTTTAAATCACCGATTTTTAGGATTTCTCACAAAATACCCAAAAACTCACAACCTCTAAACTCAACCACAACAAGAACACATTCAAACAATCACATACATAATGATACACATTGATAAGATAATACGATTTCACACCCTTACCCGATTGATTCGATTCCTTGGAGCTATCTCGAAGATTTCCTAGTTTTTCCTCTTTTTCTCCTCTTCCTCTTTCTTTCTCTTTTCTTTCTTCTTTATATCTCTCTTTTTCTATTCTCTTTCCACTATTATACCTTTTCTTTATATTTCTTTTCCTTTCACCCAAATATTATTTTTCTCACAATTTTTAATTCCACTTAAATTTCTAACTTATTATCAATTAGGAAATGTATAAAATACCCTCCATTCTAATTTTCCCGAAAAATCTTAAAAACAGAAAAATAACATAACATGTCAACATATCATATTAACACACCAATTTCACAAATAAAATAATTATCACTCAATTTAAATAAGACTCAACAATAAAATGGAATAATTGGAATAGGGGTGTTACATTCATTGGATGGGATTTAAGTCACGACTCACGACTGACTATATTACAAAGCCTAAGAGCGGTCTTAAACATCCATGGATTCGGTATAGTTTTATATCGAAGAATGTGTGTCACAGGTTTGCAAAGAGACATCGATCTGAGGAATTCAGGGTTAGTACTAGTCTTATTTAATCGATAATGTTATGCTAATGAGTTATAGATACTAATCATACATATTAACCACTTTATTAATAACAGGCTAAAAGAGAAGCAATGGTTCAAACAAGGTGAAAAACATGTACCCCCATAGATTGTCTCGTGGGGGTTACAGGAAACTTGAGAAGGAAACGATGCTTGAAAAACAACAACAAATGGAAGATGGTTAAATTCCATCTCCACCATCAGGACACGAGAAATGGAAGAAGGCTCGAGTAAGACCTAATGGAGAGTACACCTCTGAGACTTCAAGAGTAGTTCCTGAGAAAATTGTAAGTATACATTTTGTTTTGCTTATGTTATTTAAATGTGTTTGCTTATGTAAGTTGTTCATCTTGTGTAGGATAATTTGGTTGTGGCGGCTTGTGAAGGCACATTTGTTCCGGAAGCACAACATGACATATTAGTTGAAGCTATCAGAATTGTTGAGCATGGAGGTTGTGTCCGTGGTGTTGGAAAAGGTGTCGGCTTGAGATCATACTTTGGGTCTCAATAGAGAAGTATTGAAACCCCTTAATTGCATGCTCAACGAAAAAATATTGAAAATGTTAAGAGGAAATTGGAAGAACAATGGATGATGTTTGAAGAGGAGAGGGTATAAAGGGAAAAAGACATGGAAAAGTTACAATAGTTATATTTGGTATGTGTTTTACTTGAGATGTATGATATATATTGTGCTTATTTTTTATTTATGTTGTAATTCGATGTTATGATGTAGAGATTAAGTCAAAACCTCGAACAACGAACAAATGAAGATATACGTTGCTTTGATGGTGATCATCATCAAACTCCAAGTAGAAGTGTTGTAAATCTTACTTCTACAAGAGGAAGTAATACAACCCCTCCCCCTTGTGGATAACCCTAATGGATTATTGGACCCTAGTCTGAATGAAATCATCAATTTATACATCTTCATTGCATCAACAAATTTATCGCAACCTCTCCCGTTAGAACATTTCCCGCAATTGGACATTATGTATTACGGTCCTGAAGAAGTAAAGGAATTTCTCACAGGATTTAAGTTTCTTGACATATGTATTTTGCAATTTTGGTGCACATAAGTATATTGTCGAATATACATGTCATTAACATTATCATTTTTTGTATGTTCTCCCTTAATTGATTCATTTTCTTTGACCATTTAGGTACATTCACCGTCTTTGTATAGAGTTGAATAAATTAAGTATTTATAGAATCTTGGAGCCATCGTATATTATGTGGGCGTATAATGACAAAAGAATTATGAAAGATTACTTGAAAGAATGACTAAATGAGGGGAGGGGAATAATGTTATCTTGCACCATTCCTCTGTTGGTAAGTATTGTTGTAATTTATTTATATAGTTTATATTTAGTTTTGTTTTAGTAAAAACTATATATATATATATATATATATATATATATATATATATATATATATATATTCGTGTTCATTCAGTGGTTATTGGCAATTGATCATAATATCATTTAGGACAAATACAGTGACTACATTGTGTTCCTTGCATACTCCATTCCACAAACACATGAAAGAAATGATTCAAACGTAAGTGTCTATGTTTAATATCATTTTCTTTGACATTAATTGTAATTAGTTTATCATATGTAATATGTTGAATTCACTTTCAATGTGCAGTTATGTGGAGCAAGTTAATATATTGAGGAATATAAAAAAAAAACCAACATGGGTGACTCCTAAGGTTAGTATTCATGTAATTATTTCTTTACATTTACATTTACATTCATGTGTGATTATATTCATGAAATTATTTCATACATTTGTAGATGAGGAAACAACTGGGGAGTTACGAGTGTGGGTATTATGTCATGAAACTGTTCGCTGGTGTTTTTGGCAAACAACCATTGGTTTACCAATTCCTCGGAAATGGGTTACTTGCAGGACCAACAACACAAGTCCTAGGACACATGTGATAAATTCTTAGGGTTAGTTTCTTAATGTATGATTCTATTTAGTTGCCTTATATGTTCTGTCGAAAGGTTCCTAACAAAGTTGTTCTTATTTGTATTGGAGTATAGATGCGTTTGTACAATAAACTAAAAGAAAGACTTAAAGTTTGCATTTAAAGGATTTATGGAATATAAACTTGCTTGAAAGTAAATAAAAGCATAAACTTAAACAAGGAATGAAGGATAAATCAAAATTTTATAACTGAAAGATAAATGGTGTTTACACGTACATTTTCCAGGAAAATCTCCTTTCTCTTACACACGAGTATTAGAGTAATTTTCACAGAAATGTTGTACAAAATTTCACACACTTTACATAAAAAACTATCCTATTTATATACAAATAAAATAACCTTCGAATAACGGTCAATTCCTAACAATTCGCCACTTGGAATTCTGCATGCTACTGATCTCTAAGAATCTTCCACGCATCTTCTACCAAACGACATATATTCTTGTCATGTCGAATTCATTTAAAATTAAAATAGTCCTAACATCTCCTTCATTGAATCCTTGCCTTCACATCTCTCGTCGAAAACAAGAGAGGATTTCCTAGTAGTGATGTGAAGAACTTCCTAAATAGCAACTCATACACTCTTTCGACATACAATTGTTCGTCATATGATGAACCAAATCATCACAAACCTTCTCAAGATTCTGAACATGTTTGGAAGAAAGAGGGATCATATCCTGTCGAATATCTTCACAACCACGTACATCATTATTCAAAGCATAATGAGATGAGGAGTGCTGAGAAACTGCCATGTCAACTAATGGTGATGTGTGGGGAACACAGTTGATAAATCCATCAGTTGCTAAGGCTCTTCTTTATCAAACCAATGGTGTCGAAATTGTGTGTATACAAATTGCCCCCCAGCAAAGGTATTTCTACTGACTTCTGGAGAAAACATCTTTGCTGCCGAAACCTTTATTTCGACTCCATGTCTTGCATTAAATGAACTGATCTTTGAGATCTTGCTTTTACTTGCATTAAATGCATTGATTCCCAAAATCTCACTTTTTTGTCAAATCATAAAAAGTAATGATCAGATTCTCCCAACCTTTCACATATGGCCCACGTTCTTGGACATGATCCTCATAACTCTACGAAACTTAGGTCTACCATACTCTTTTCAACTTCCACTACCTTTCCACATCCACTAATGTGTCGACACGTGCCATAACCGTTTGAAAAACTCAAACATTTTTCTCCCTAATCTCTAATATAAATACCCCTCTTCTTCCTTCTAAAAAACTTTCGCTCCCCATAATTTACATTTCAACTCTCTTTCTTCTCACATACCCAGTCTCTACTCCTTCTTGCTCAAATTTCTTCATCATCAACAATGGCAACTTCAAGCAAACAAAAGGACAAGAACACATCAGCTCTCCCCTGCGCACACAAGATTCTTGGACCCAAGATTGTGGGTAACCAACAATACGTCCCAGAACCCTCAAATGAGAGGGAGAAAGCTAGCATATACTATTCCCAGGTACTCATTCCTCTTTTAATATCTAGCAAGTTCCATGTTATGTTAGGACCTCTTCATAACCCTAATGCTTGCCAAACTCGCCTTAAAGAGTTTTTTCCTACTTATTCTCGTACAAAGCCCATAGGCGCATGAAAAACACCCAAGTCTAGTGATAAATCACCAGAACCTATTGAACAAAATCCTGAAATGGCTGCCTTAAATTTGACATACTTGAATCAGACTAGGAATTTTAGAAGTTTTCCCTGGTCGAAAGACCCCTCTGAATTATGTAGAATGGGTTGACAAAATCGAAAACGTTAAGGGTAAAAACTGGAAGAAAATTGGTATTTATGACTTGATCCAGTTGTCGAAAGAAGGACCTTGTGTAAACACCCCAAATTTTCCCTCACTTTTTCTCACACCATGGCTTGTGATCTTTTCATATTGCATTTGCATAAGCATATCATCTCACATTGCATAAACAACTTCATCAAATCTTTGCATGACTACACATCTAGGGTTTGTGATCAGATGAATCCAAGGAAGTGATTTGAGCCATCTCAAAGGCCTTGAAGCATGCAAAGATGGTCCATGAGTGTTCTATGATCATCATATACTCCCCAGGGTTTTTAAAAGTCAAGAGATCACAAAGCATTACACAAAGGCCCAGGCAGACTAGGGTTTTCTACAAAGATGACCTAAAATTAGGGTTTTGGGTTTGAGGCCCTTAATCTCAAATTTTTTGGTCATTCTTGATTCCATTGGTCTTAATATGTTATAAGGATCATGTGTACCAAATTTGATGAAGAAATTCATTGTGGAAGTCATCTCATCAACTGGTAACTTATTGTGCAAGAAAAGTCAGAATCAGGGCATCTAAGGCCACCACCAATGGTACCAAAGGGTCATCTTCATCATTTTGAGGTTCTATGATCTTTATTTGATCTTAGAAATTGTTAGAAGTTCACAAGATTTAATAATTTCAAGCCATTTGCAAACTTTCCATTTTTGGACATGACTTGTAATGGAAACTTTCCATTTTGGGAAAGATTCTCAACCTCCTCTTTCTTGATCAAAAAGGCTTCAAATAAAAAATCTTCAAACATGAAAGTTGTATATTGGATCTTCCCCTTTTCAAAAATTACAAGAACTCCTCTTGATTCATCCTAGAACTCAAGATATGATGTTTCAAAGTTTGGAAAAATCTTATAATTTTCAAGTTCATGCCAAAGAGGGATTTTTGCAAAACCAAGTTTTAAGCACTCTTGTGACCTCTAATTGACCTCTAAGCATCATAACAACATCACATAGCTTGCCTTGACAAGAATTGTGCCAAGAATCACAAGTTTTCATGCCTTGCACTTCAAGAAATTTCAAAGAGGGAAATTTGCAAAATCCATGCTATCACATGAATCAAGCCATCCAGTTCACAAAATCTGATCCAAGGGCCATCCTTGAATGAAGCTGAGGCAGGACAAGCCTTGAAATCTCCTCTGACCCGTGCCATGCTCTCTATGACACAACATTGACTTTTTTTGCAAAATACACCATTCCAGTCAAACTGTGCCACACCAACTCCTCTGGCCAATCAGTACCTCTTATGCAAACATCAAGCAACTCATTTTATACAACATTGAAGCCTAAATCCATTGATACACTCAGAATCCCAAAAATCCTCAAAAACATTCATCTCTTTGAAACTCAACACACAGCCAACAAAAATCACTGATTCTTTCACCATTCATCTCAAAATCAATCATAGAACACAAAGCACCCATTGCCATGGCCTGAAAGCTTCTCAAAAAAAAATATGATTTCTGCTTTAGCAGAACTGAAACACTCAAACCAGCCAAAACAAACTTGTTCCAGGCATCACACTAGCTTTAGGGAGTCCATTGGGGTTGGCTTGCATCAAAGGAAGGGTCAGAAAGCTCAGAATTGAAAAGCTCCAGTTCAGGTATCATCCAAGAACAAATTTTCCAGAACTTGCATTTTAAGTTATAAATTGATTTTATGTGCTCTCCTGATCATCATGATGTCTTTATTTTTGAAAATGGTTGAGAAACAAGGATGTATTGTTGTTCTGAAATTTTTAACCTAAATATGTTCTTGTTCGATTCTTGGTTTTGATGCGTGATAAATGAGTTTTAGGGTTGGATTCTTGTTTAGGGAAGTTAGATGATTCATTCTAGAGGTTTTGGGGGCTTGGGGTGGTGTTTTAAGTTAACTCAGGTGAGGGGGTGCCAGAGAAGACGACCGGAACACTGTTCCGACCGCCTGAGAGTCATTAGGTTTTAATCCACAATTAATTAGCCAGTTTGAATTCTGACCCTTGGATGTGTTTTACCCGCGTCTGTGAATGCTCAAATTCATCATTAAAACCCTAATTGCAATTAATTAATTAAATTAGGTTAATTAAATCAGAAACAATCCTGACACCCATTCACGCGCGCAGTCACCTCAAGTTCAAATATGGGCCTTTGATCTTGCATACTTTCATTTTTCTTTTTATTTTTCATATTTCTTTTCATATATTTATTTAAAATAACAAAAATACTGTTAAAAATCTCATTTTCTGCATTTTCACTTCAAATATTTTTCTTAACTCAAAAATATTTTTATTTTTAATTTTTGCATTAAAAATTATTTTTAAACCATTTAAATGTTTTATTTAATTAATTAATTGAGTTTAATTAATTAAAAATACATTAAGGTTTCTAAAAATCACAAAAAAAAATCATGAAGCATTGTTAGGCATTTAGAACAATTTACAAACTCACCATAGAAATATATTTTTAGGTTTGATCACATTTTCACAATTTTCTTTGAATTAGGGTTAATAAAATTCACATTTTTCTAACCCTAACTTGAAAAATCATTTCTGATCAACCATGATGAGTTTGAACTTGGTTCTTTTTGCATTCTTTCACACATTGCATCTAGTATCTAGGTTATTTAATTCATAATTTTGCATTGCATTTTCAAATTGTTTGGCATTTTTCCTTTAGAATCACCCAAAAACCCTAGTTAACTTAGGAAATTCATAACTTCCTCTAGGTTTAGCTTCTGACCTCCACCTTTGGGGAGTGATCTTGTATGTGTTTATGGTTTGTTTGGTTTCATTTTCAAATTTTTATCATGATGTATGCTTCTGTTTTGGTCATATGCATCTCATACATTCATAAAACCCTAATTTCTCATGTTCATTTCCATTCATCTTTGCATATCTCAATCATGTGAACTTTCCATGACATTCCAAGCATTTGTATGTCATCCTAGACATCTTAAGACATGTTTGAACATTGCTTGATAATTTCTTCATTCATTTGGTATGCTTTGAATTCTTTACATTCCATGTTTACCCATGTGTTTTCAAGCTTCTAACATGCTTCCTTTGCATCTCATCCTTTGTATGATCATACATATGCATCTCACATGACATTGCATCATCTCATAATATATTTACATTGCATATTCACTTCTGGTTTTGGTCTTTTCACCTTCATTTGTCTTATTTCCTTTTGTTTCATACCTTATGCATTCACACTAACCTTTCAGGGGCTTATGGTAGGTTGTCTGGGATGTGGATTTTCCTTCACATCCCACCTCTTCTCACCTCTTCATTTGCATATTCTACTTGTATTTGAAGTGAACTTGCTTCACTTGTGCTCCTCTTGCTCCTATCTCTTTATTTTAGGTTACTTATCTTCTTCATGAAGTAAGTAACCTATTCTTTTTCTCCTTCTCTTTTCATCTGCTTCTTCTTCCTTGGTGGCCTTCTGAAGATCTTTCTCTTAAGCCTCACAAAGCATAGGAACATCCAAGCATGATAATCTTAGGTTTGTATATAGTCTCCCCTAGTCTTTTACCTTTGAGTCTCCTTGAGTCTCTCTTCTCATCTTATAATCAGAGGCTAACCACTAAAAGCTTTATGACTTTGAATTAAGGTTATGCATGCATCCTTATCTTAGGATGGAGTGTATAACTTTAATCCTTAGTGTTAAATCTTTAATTTTCTTACACCTCTTAATCAAAACACCTAATAATGATCAAGACTTAAGCTTGTAATTTGGGCCTTACATTAGGCTTCCATCTCTTCCTTTTGGTTAAGAGGGACTAACCCTAGTGTTCAATAGACAAGTCCCCATCAAGCTAGTCTTACAAACATAAAAAAAACTTCTTAATCTCACCCTTTAATTAAAATCTACTTTAATAAAGGCTTGTTATATAATGAATTTAGTTCCTAACCATGGATTAAGTTGAGGTATCTTCCTCAGCATAAGTGTTCTCATCTATCATCCTTCTCTTGGGATGGTGTAATGATTTCACTAATCCCTGATTATAGATTAAACTAATTACTTAACACTAAACAAAAGTCCAAAAACATCTTAATAATCACAAGTAGGTTAATGATCTTAATCCTACATCATCATGGTAGTTAAGTTGAGATTTCCATCTCATACTTGAGTAGGCTCATTATCCCTAATCAGAGAGGATATAATGAGTTTACAAACCCTTGATTTAGGCTTAAGCTCATTGTCCTATGCAAAACACCAAAAACAATAAAAATGAAAACACAAAAACAGACAATAAACATCTCCTCCGGGATTCTTTTCTCATCACACTCACTCTGAAAACGAGAACTTGCTTCTTCCATCTAATGCAAGACAGTTAGCTCTCGAGCCAGACGAGTCACACACTTGAGCATAGGAAAGTAAGCAGTTCACAGAAAAATCATCCAGTCTCATTGAGTCGAACTACGGTGTTCTGACTTCCTCATTGCATGAGAGGATACGTAGGCATAACTTAACAGTTTTCTTTTCTAAGCCTCAGTCTTGAGCATTTCACCCTCTCTCTTGCACTGACACATTGTACATTCATCCCTAGATTTTATACACAGTCAGCACATACACTACCCCTTTTTTAAACACAATCATGTAAGCGTGGATCCCGTCGAGTACGACGGATGATCTGGGTGTTGATACCTTCCCAGGTCATAACCAACCCCCTTTCTCAGTTTCTCTGGTTCGCAACCGTCTTATCCATACCCTTCCAGGTTTATACAACATTACCTTTCCTTCGGGATAAAAATGCCTAGCTAGCGACTCTATTCAACTTCAACCTCCAACATCGCCGACAGTCTGCGTCTGCACCGGGACGAGAGTCTGGGGGGAGCGACACCTGGCTACTACACCAACATGATTCTCCCTTCCCTCTACTTTTGGGATAGCACCTACAACACCTTTCACCTTCCCTGCGGAATGGTAACCCCTACTCTCTTCGACCTAGGCGCTATAGTAGGCCTTAGTCCATTAGGGGAAACTTTCGACCCAACTGTTCTGGACGAAAACACCATAGCTTTCAAAACCAGTTTTGCTTCATACTCCCCTTTCATTGCTCATTACCATGAAAAGAACTCTGCTAATGTGTCAGATATACAACACATAGCCTTTCTCACCCTCTGGCTATTGAAGTTTGTGTTTTGCACAAGGTCTCTTCAAGTGGCCAAGAAATACATCACACTAGCCAATCAGCTTCATGCTGGTATGAACCTGCGCCTTAGTGAATTGATTCTGGCCAATCTCTATGAGTCCATCAGTGAGAGCGTCGAATCCATCAAGCAGATCAAAGACAAGGGAAACCTCAGTCTGGAAGGCCCATTTTGGCTTCTTCAACTATGACTCAATGCCACTTTCGAATATGGTCTTCCTGACAAATGTCTAGTGGATGAAGAATATGTCAAGGACAGACATGTCGAATGGGCAAGACTGGCGCAACTGACTCCTTCTGAAGAGGGATTGGGTCTTTGACGATCCTTCATGAACTACGTGAACATGTTCACCAAGAGCTACAACTTCAGGGAAAGCATGGTGTCGCTCCCGAAGATTTGCATCCCGGTACAAGCGCGAATGGTCGGCGAAAGGAGAAATGAAAATGAAATGAAAAGAGTCGCCAACTAGGCATTTTTATCCCGAAGGAAAGGTAATGTTGCATAAACCTAGAAAGAAATGGATAAGACGGTCGCGAACCATAGAAACTGAGAAAGGGGGTTGGTTACAACCTGGGAAGATCTTAGCACCCAGATTGTCCGTCGTACTCGACGGGATCCACGCTTGAAAGATTGTGCTTAAAGGGGTAGGTGTCAGTGCTGTCTGTGTGCAAAAGCTGGAAAAGAATGTACAGGTGTCAGTGCAAAAGAAATGTGAAGTGAAATGCTCAGGTATGAGGCTTAAAGAATAATGCTGGAAGAGGGGGGAAGAGACAGAGACTTTTGTTCGATAACAGTTAAGTTATGCCTACATATCCTCTCGTTCAATGAGGAAGTCAGAACACAGTAGTTCGACTCAAAGAGACTGAAAGATAAATTGACTTGTGAACTGCTTGCTTGTCTATGCTCAAGTGTATGACTCGTCTGGCTCGAGTGCTAACTGTCTTGCATTAGACGGAAGAAGCGAGTTCTCGTTTGTGAGTGAATGAGGTGAGAAAAGAATCCCGGAGGAGACGATTATTGTTTTTTTTTGTGTTTTCAATCTTTTATTGCCTTTTGGTGTTTGTCATAAGATAATGAGCTTAATCCTAAACCAAGGGTTAGTAAAATCATCACATCCTCCCTCTGATTAGGGGTAATGAGAATACCTTAAGTATGAAGTAAACACCTCAAACTTAATTGCCGTGATGGAGGATTAAGATCATTAACCTACTTGTGATTATTTAGATGTTTTTTGGAGTTTTTTTTTAGTGTTAAGTAATGAGTTTAAGCCATAATCAAGGATTTAATGGATCCATTACACCATCCTAATAGAAGTATAATATATGAGAACATTTAAGCTGAGGAAGATACCTCAACTTAATCCATGATTAGGGATTAACCTCATGACAAAACAAAGCCTTTATTAAAGTTGATTTTAGTTAATGGTAAGGTTAAGAAGTGAATTTTATGGTTTGTAAGACAACTTGAAAGGGACTTGTCCATTAACACTAGGGTTAGTCCTTCTTAATCAATTAAGGAAGAATTAGAACCCTAGTGCAAGGCCCAAGTTACAAGCTATTGTCTTAGTGATTATTAGATGGATTGATTAAGATATTTAAACACATTAAAGGTTTAACACTTAGGATTAAAGTTATACACTCTATCTTAAGAGAAGGATGCAGGCATAACCTTAATCACAAAGCCTTAAAACCTTAAAGGTTTAGTCTCTGATTATGAGATGAGAAGAGAGACACAAAAGAAGACACAAAGGTAAAACTAAAGGGGGACTAATCAAAACCCTAATTATTGTCATGCTTGGATGTTCCTATGGTTTGTAAGGCTTAAGAGAAAAGATCTTCAAGGCCACCAAGGAAGAAACAGATGAAAGGAGGAGAAGCAGAAGAAACAAGCTAACTTACTTCACTTAAGAAGATAAGTTACTTGAAGAAAGAAGGTGAAGGAGGAACATGAATGAGCAAGCTCACTCTAAAGCAAAGATAAAATGCAGCAAGGATGCATAAAAGAGATGAGAAGGGAATGTGAGAAGTGAAGGCAAATTCACTTCTCAAAGTACTTACCACCTGAAAAGTTAGCATAAAAAGAAAGAATGAAATGAAAATAAGATGTATGCAAGGATGCAAACCAAAACCAGAAACATAATAATGATTTGAATGATGCTAAGAGATGATGCAAATGTATGTCAAGTGCTATGGATGATCATACAAGAGATGAGAATGCAAATGAAGCATGTAGGATGCATGAAAGCACATGAAAGTTCATGCAATGAAATGAATGCATAACATGGAAAATGGATGAAGAAATGATCAAGCATGGTTCTAATGTGTCCTATGATGTCTTAAAAGTCATGTGAATGCAAGGAATGCCATGGCAAGTTCTTGGATGAATGCATATTCAAGATGTATGCAAATGAACATGAGAAATTAGGGTTTTCATACAACATGAGATGCAAAAGTCAAAAACAGAAGCAAATCATAAGATAAAAAATTGAAAATGAATTCAAAGGAACCCTAACCCCATATGATATCACACCCCAAAGGAGAAGACCTAACTCTTAACCTAATGAAAGTTATGATTTTCCTAAGTTATATAGGGTTTTAAGGTACCTAAATGGGAAAAATGCAAATCAAATCAAAAATGCAAAAGAAATTCATGACAAAATTATGCTAGATACTACATGCTATATGAAGATCAATGCAAAAAGAATCAATGTCATATCATACATGGTTAGGCAGAAAAGAATTCTTGAAGTTAGGGTTCAAAAATAGGATTTTTATGAACCCTAAATTCAAGAAAAATATCAAAGATGATTCAAAACCAAAAAGAAATTTGTATGAATGGCATGATAATGTTTCTAAATGTTCTAAGATGCAATGTGAATTTTTTTGGGGATTTGTTGAAACCTAAATGATATTTAATTAATTAATTTCCATTAATTAATTAAAATAAACATTTAAATATTTTAAAAATGATTTTTTAATGAAAAAAATAAAAATAAAAATATTTTTGGGTGAAGAAAATTATTTGGATGCAAAATGCAGAAGAAAATATTTTTTTTGGAATTTTCTAGCTATTTTTAATAAATTGTGCAAAACAAATAAGAAAAAATGGAATAAAAATTAAATAAAACAGAAGTATGCGCATCCAATGGTTTAGATTCAAAGTTGAGAGATTTGGTTTGACCTGGCGCGTAATCCTAAGGCTGAAATTCAAATTCAGTTAATTTTATTTAATCAATTAATTAATCCTGAATTAATTTTAATGACCTAATCCTAACCTCCAACACACGCGGGAAACTAAGATCAAACGACCCTCATTTAAACCTTGCCCTAAACCTAATTAGACAGTTAATTACTTTCAGGTGGTCAGAGAAGACCTCCGGTCATCTTCTCCGGCCAGCTCTTCCCTGAACAATCCCAAAACCTCATCCCTAAGTCATTTCTGGAGCTCTAAAGCTCCATATCAACTCCTCTCGCCTCGCTAAACACAAATCCAACCTCAAAACAGATTTATCATGGCTCAATCACAAGATTCGAAGAGAAACTCAAAAATGGCAAAACTTTCAGAACACACATACAAGCTTATTTCTCAACCATTCTCAAAAGTAAACATATCATGGTGATCAACAAAGCATAAAGTACAATCTAAACACTTAAAATAGCACTTCTGGAAAAAGTTTGAAGAAGTTACATGAGCTTGAGCTTCCTCAGTTTGGAGCTTTCTGGTCACCTCTCTTGTGCAAACTCACTCCAATGATCCTTCCGAAGAAGCTTTGAGGCTTGGAAGGAGTTTGTTTTGGCTGGTATGTATGATTGCACTTCAACTGGCCAAGAATCGTGTTTTGTGTATGGGGTGTTCTTGGTTGTTTTAATGGTTGTTTTGTGTTCAGTGGATGATTTTGAGATGAATGGTGAAATTTGTTTGAAGATTGAGTTAGTATTCAAAGAGTTTCGAATGTTTTTGCAAATGAGGGGATTTTGTGGAACTTGAGGATTCTGAGGTTTCATCTTGCAATATTGTATGTTATGGCTTGGGTTTGATCCACATAACAAGAAGTGATAGGCCATAGAGTGGGTGGTGGCTACAGCTGATTGGTATGGGCAAGTTGCAAAAAGTCACCAACTTGTGTACTTGAGGTATGGGCAATGATGCATCTGACATTTTGGCTTGTCTTTGTGCAGCTGAGATCAAGGAGGTCCATGGAAATGGTTTTGAGGCAATTCAGCAAGTTTGTGAAAGGTTGTGTGTCCTTTTGCCAATTCTATGAAGTTTGGCCCCTTTTGAAATTCTTGAAATGCAAGACATGAAATAGCATGGTTCTTTGGGCAATTCTGGTCTTAAGGCAATGCACTATGATGTTATGATGCTTAGAAGTGTATTTGAAGTCACAAAATAGCTTGGCAAGTGGTTTTGCAAAAATCCCTCTTTGGTGCATTCTTAAAAATTATGTGATTTTTGCCAACTTTGACTAGCCATAACTTGAGTTCCATAATGAATTAGAACTTGTTCTTGTACTTTTTGAAAAGGGAATGATCCAATCTACAACTTTCATGACCAACAAATTTTCATTTGAAGCATTTTTGGTTGAGAAAGAGGAAGTTGAAAAACTTTCCCAAAATGGAAAGTTTACATTACAAGTCATTTCCATTTTTGGCAACTTTTGGTTTAGCTCACTTTTATTCAATTTTGTGAACTTACAAGCACTTAAATGATCAAATAAAGATCATATAACTTCAATTTTATGAAAAACCCACTTTGGTTCCATTGATGGGGGCCTCAGATGCCCTGATTTTTCTCTAACTTGCTCAAGAAGTTACCCAGTGAACAGATGACTTCCACAATGAATTTCTTCATCAAACTTGGTACACATGATCCTTATAACATATTGAGACAATTAGAAACAATAAATACCAAAAAATTTGAAGTTATGGCCTCTGAAACTAAAACCCTAATTTCAGGTCATCTGTGCAGTGAAACCCTAACTCAGCTTCCATGCTTTCCAAGTTCTTGTGATGTTCTGACTTCCTTGATATTTGAGGGATACAAAATGATGATTGAACATACATGGACCCTCTTGGAATGATTAGTGGCCTTTGGAATGTCTCAGATGAATCCTTGGATTGCTCAGACCACAAACCCTAGATGCAGATGAACTTGAACTATGCAGATGGAACAAAAATGCAATATGATATGATATGTTTAAACAAAAGCAAATATGAAAGATCACAAGCCATGGTGTGAACTTAGTGAGGGAAAATTTGGGGTGTTTACAGCTGCCCCTATTCAAGCATGAGTTAGCTGTGCAGGATGTAAGCGCTTGGCTTAACAGACAAACAAGATAACTTGTGGTTGAATACCAAAGACAGTCCAAAATTTGCACTCACTGGGGAGAAGAAGAAAAGGGATATAAATTGTAAAAGGTAGTAAAATATGATTATAAAGTGCAGGCGATGGAGGACGACCATCGAGCAGAGGATGACTGATGGGGTTAAGCAATGACGGGGACGACCGACATGTTGGGGAAATAAAGAGACCACGACGGGGACGACCATCGAGTAAAGAAACAAGATTCTCTGGGGATTAAAGTAAAGGCAATGATGGGGACGGCCATAAGGTCTGCAAAGTAAAGTAAACAATGATGGGGAAGGCCATCGGATCAATGAAATAATGATGAGGGACGATCATCATAGGTGAAGGACGATCACCTAGCAGGGGACGACTGCTCTTTATCACGACATAGGACGAATGTCGGATAGAAAAGGTCGACGATGGGGACGGCCATCGGATAAGCATGATGAAGGACGATCATCAAGAGGTAAAGGACGATCACCTAGCAGGGTATGGCTGCTCTCGGGATTTATCACGACATAGGACAAATGTCGGATCACAAAATCAACGATGGGGACGACCATCGGATAAAATGATGAAGGACGATCATCAAAAGGTGAAGGACGATCACCTAGCAGGGGACGGCCGCTAAATATCACAACATAGGACGAATGTCGGATATAAAAGGGGTTCCAATTATGGTGACTCCGCTGGGGAAAGGATGAGGGACGGTCATCCATAGGTGAAGGACGATCACCTGGCAGGGTACGGCTACCGAAAGTATCATGACATAGGACGAATGTCAGATAAAAGAAAGGTTACTTTGCTGACAAGGGAATGGTAAACACGGACGAGTGCTTACATTCAAGAAATCAAAGGTATAAGTGTTTTGACGCTGTGTATAGATTAAAGATGCGGACGAGCATCCTTAAGACCGTGATACGGACGAGTATCGATAGAAACAAATGTAGGCGCATGTTCGGAGATGATGATATGGACGAGTACCAAATGGTTAACAAAGAACACGGACGAGTGTCGAATCTGTGGGGATCGAGTATCTGTATAAGAACAAGTATTGCGAAGTATGAGCAAGACACAGACGAGTGTTCAACTTACTGGGGAGAAGTGACATAGACGGGTGTCAGAAGAGAAAGTGTATAAGTTATGAGTGTATTCTGGCAACCTGTGGGGATAGGATGACACGGACGGGTGTCGATGAGAGTGTATTATAACAAGTGTTTTGGTTTGCAACAAGTGTTTTGGGCAACCATGTTGGGGAGAGGTGACACGGACGGGTGTCAAAAGAGTATATAAGTATCTGTCTGCAGGGGAATGATATGACACGGACGGGTGTCGAAAGAGTATATAAAGAAGTGTTTGTGAGTGCAAAGGGGGCGCTTTGGCTTTCTGTGGGGAGATATGAGATGACACGGATGAGTGTCGAGAAGAACATGTTATGGATAAATATTTGCTGGTAAAAAGTGTTCTGGCAACTTTACTGTGAAATGATGACACATACGAGTGTCAAAAGGAGCATGTATCTGTTTTTGAGAGTGCAAAGGGACGCTTTGGCTTTTATGTGCAACGTATGTATTTTGTATATTTGCTGATAAGGTATTGGCGATATTTACAGGTGACTGGTTCGAACCTAACTTGTGATTATGCGATATGTTTGATTTTTGCCGTAATGCTCCGTACTAGACGGAATGCTACGCTCTGGGGAAAAAATGATGCGAATGCTATGATTATGCAAAAGAAACCAATCCGGGATTCGGATCCCGCTGCTGTGAAGATCTCTGGCTGATCTGCTTGGAAGAATCCCAGCTGGGGAAAAATCATTAGTAGATCTGATAAAACATATGGTTCTTCTTTGAGGAGTAGATTACTGATAGATCTATCCGGTCATGAGATATCCCAGCTAGGGATGAAAAAGCTTCTTTCACTTTGTTGTGTAAGAACTTCAGGCATTGCTATTCTGGAAGAGGCTGGAACTCTGCGGGGAGATTGGTTCCCTTGTCTTTTGAGACCTGGTGCACTAGGGGGGAGATTCTTCTATCTTTTCCGAGGATGGGAAACTTGGTACTCTGTTGGGGAGAGAAAAGATCACTGGATGATCTTCCTAGAGCTTTCTGTGAGGATCCTGCTGAGGATGAGGAGACTTGACAACTCAACTGGGGAAATGGTCATTTTCTGATGCTGCTTGAAGAAGATGTGATGGGGAAGTGATGCCTGACATGCCCCATGTTATGTAGAATACCTGCAACCTGTTAAGACAAAGGAACGCACAAGTATCCCGAGGTATCCTTTACCGGATTCCATCATAGGAGTTAGATATTCCTGGAAGTAAATACATTTCCTGCAAGCATGTAATTAGAAAGGCACATCTGTTTTATGCAAATATTATGGATATTGGACATTTTTGCAAATGAAACAAAGATGTACAAGACGAAGTGTAACTGAAAACTCTGATTTTATTAATCTGGGTGACCTGAATTGGCAAATACAGTCAAAGAAACAAATCCCCTGGAATGAGGGGATTGTTATAAATTGAAATAGGGTACAAGAGCTGGCATTATTGATGACGCTTCAGTGAGCTTCCCTTTGCTATAACCCGTATGACCTTGACGTTCTTTTTATCTTGCTTTCTGAAGAAGGCTGATTCTGACTGATGCTTTAATCTTTCGAAGCTTGCCATGTTGTAAGTGATACAGACGAATTCAGAATGCAGTTGTTCGCTTATTCCCTGATTTTGCGTGGATTGCCCTTTCGGGTTTTCAATCCACCGAGATACCCATTTTTGCCTGAGCTGTCCGATGCAGCTTTTCAACTCAGTGGGTGTACATTATTTTTAATTTTCCCTTACTTTTTCCCGAGTCTTTTATTCTGTTTTTGACTCGCCGGGATGCCCTATTTTTTCCTGGACATACATTCTGTTTTTATGTCCAGCGGGTCATTTGATGCGAAGTATTTTTTAACTGCATCTAAATTCACAGGGGATAAGAAATCTTCACCATCCATAGTAGTGAGCATCAGTGCTCCACCAGAGAAAACTTTCTTTACTATGAACGGACCGTCATAATTCGGAGTCCACTTGCCCCTGTGATCTGTATGAGGAGGAAGGAGTCTTTTCAGCACAAGATCTCCTACTTGGTATTCCTGAAGCCTGACTTTCTGATCGAAGGCTTTCTTCATTGTTTTCTGATATAACTGCCCATGACAGATTACAGCTAATCTCTTTTCTTCGATCAGATTCAAATGATTGTACCAAGAACGGACCCATTCTGCTTCATTCAGCTTGACATCCATCAGTACTCGTAAAGAGGGCAATTCAACTTCAACAGGTAGGACCGCCTCCATACCATACACAAGCTGATACAGTGTTACCCCAATGGATGTTCTGATTGAGGTACGATACCCATTCAAGGCAAATGGTAGCATCTCATGCCAGTCTTTGTAAGTGACCACCATCTTCTGCACAATCTTCTTGATGTTCTTGTTAGCTGCCTCAACAGCGCCATTCATCTTTGGCCTGTAAGGAGAAGAGTTGTGATGTTGGATTTTGAAGTCCCGACATAGTTCTGCCATCATTTTGTTGTTCAAATTGGAACCATTATCAATAATGATTCGCTCGGGCACTCCATATCGATAGATGATGTCACTTTTCAGGAATCTGGCTACCACTTGTCTGGTGACGTTTGCATATGAAGCTGCTTCGACCCATTTGGTGAAATAATCAATGGCTACCAGGATGAATTTGTGGCCATTTGAAGCAGTCAGTTCGATTTTTCCAATCATGTCAATGCCCCACATGGCAAAGGGCCAAGGTGAAGACATTACATTCAAAGGATTCGGAGGTACATGAACTTTGTCTGTATAAATCTGGCATTTGTGGCACTTTCTAGAATAGGCACAACAGTCTGCATCCATTGTGATCCAGTAGTAACCTGATCTTAACAATTTCTTAGCCATTGCATGTCCTCCAGCATGGGTACCGAAAGATCCTTCATACACCTCGTGCATCAGCAAATCTGCTTCTTTCTTATCAACATATCTGAGAAGCACCGTGTCAAAGTTCCTCTTATATAACGAACCATCAGCATTCAGGAAGAAACTACCAGCCAGTCTTCTTAATGTCTTCTTATCCTTGGATGATGCCCCAGGTGGGTATGTCTGATCCTCTAAGAAGCATTTGATGTCATGGAACCAAGGCTTGTCATCTTTAGCAATGTCCACGGAGAATACGTATGTTGGTCGGTCAAGTATGGATACTGAAATCCGAGGCACATAATTGGCAGTCTGGAACTTGATCATGGAGGAAATGGTAGCCAAAGCATCTGCGAACTGATTTTCGTCTCGAGGGATGTACTCAAGTTTGACTGTTGTGAAGAAAGTCAATAGTCTCCTCGTATAGTCACGGTATGGAATCAGATGCTCTTGGTGAGTGTACCATTTGCCGTTGGTTTGATTTATTACCAAAGTTGAACCTCCGAATACAGTTAAAGTCTTGATCCTGAGGTCAATGGCTTCCTCAAGACCCATGATACAGGCTTCGTATTCAGCTTCATTGTTAGTGCAGTTAAAGGTGAGTTTTGCCGAGAAAGGCATATGAACTCCTTTAGGTGTAATGAGCACTGCACCAACTCCACGACCATTCATATTGACAGCCCCATCGAACATCATTGTCCATTCTTCTTCTGGGTCAAGCCCTTCAGTGTGAACAGGCTCTTCATGATCTTTTGCTTTTAGGAACATGATATCTTCATCAGGGAAGTCAAACCTCATTGGCTGGTAATCATCAATGGGTTTCTCAGCTAGATAGTCAGACAGTACACTGCCCTTGATGGCTTTTTGAGATGTGTACTGAATGTCATACTCTGTCAGAATCATTTGCCATCTTGCAACCCTTCCGATAAGTGTCGGCTTCTCAAATATGTACTTGACTGGATTCATCTTTGAGATCAACAAGGTAGTGTGGGTCATAATATACTGCCTTAGTCGGCGAGCAGCCCACGCTAAAGCATATCAAGTTTTCTCGAGCAGTGAATAACGTTGTTCACAGTCGGTAAACTTTTTGCTTAGGTAGTATATTGCATACTCTTTTCGAACAGACTCGTCATTCTGGCCCAACACACACCCCATTGATCCTTCTAATACTGTCAGGTACATTATTAGAGGTCTTCCTTCAACTGGAGGCATAAGTATGGGAGGTTCTTGCAGGTACTCCTTGATTTTGTCAAAAGCCTTCTGACAATCTTCGTTCCACCTGACCGTTTGTCCCTTCCTTAACAGTTTGAACAAGGGCTCACAGGTTGCAGTAAGATGAGATATGAACCTCGATATGTAATTCAATCTACCTAAGAACCCCCGAACTTCCTTTTCATTCCTAGGTGCAGGCATCTCCTGAATGGCTTTGACTTTGTCAAGATCAACTTCAATTCCCTTTTCGCTTACAATGAATCCCAACAGTTTACCGGACCGTTCCCGGAATGTGCATTTGTTGGGGTTTAGCTTCAGCTGATACTTTCTCAGACGCTTGAACAACTTCAGCAGATTTACCAGATGGTCTTCTTCAGTGAGGGACTTGGCAATTATATCATCCACGTAGCATTCAATTTCTTTGTGGATCATATCGTGGAATAATGTCACCATAGCCCATTGATAAGTTGCCCCGGCATTCTTCAATCCGAAAGGCATTACCTTATAACAAAATGTGCCCCAAGGTGTGATGAAGGTATTCTTTTCCATATCTTCGGGTGACATCTTGATATGATTATAACCTGAAAAACCATCCATGAAGGAAAACACCGAGAACTGAGCTGTGTTGTCGACCAATACATCAATGTGAGGTAAAGGGAAGTCATCCTTCGGGCTAGCTCTGTTCAGATCCTGGTAATCCACACACATCCGTACTTTGCCATCCTTCTTAGGAATTGGTACAATATTAGCAACCCACGGCGGGTAACTAGTCACAGCAAGGAAACCGGCGTCCCACTGCTTTTGTACTTCTTCTTTGATCTTCATGGCCATATCCGGACGAGTACGGCGTAGCTTCTGCTTCACTGGAGGACAATCTTCCTTCAAAGGCAGCTTGTGCATAACAATGTCAGTACCAGACCTGGCATGTCTTGATAGGACCAAGCAAAGATATCAACGTACTCTCGGAGCATGTCAATAAGCTGTTTTTTCACTGAATCTTGCAGACTGGCCCCGATCTTCACTTCTTTCAAGTCTTCTTCGGTACCAAGATTAACTGTCTCAACCTCCTCCTGATGAGGAGTGATTATCTTCTCCTCTTGCCTTAACAACCTGGCTAACTCTTCAGGCAACTCATAGTCTTCTTCAACCCCTTCATCAGCTTGATTAATTGGATTGTCAAAGTCATACAAGGTCATAGCAGTGTTGTTGTCGGTGCAATCTGGAGGATAATCTCTGCAAGGGTTGAGATTGGTTCATTTTAGTGATCAATTTTATCTTGTTTAGAAAAGTTAAAATGAAGTTATTTATTTTGAAAACATTGCCATTTTATTGTTTTGTACAAAAGTGAAAAATGAAAAGACAGTGAGAGAAAAAAAGAGACTCGTTTGCAAAAGATGTCTGGATATTCATTGATTAATCATTTGCACAAAATACAATATGGCCCTATTACAAAATGAGTCCTGACACCTTGGGCAAGATGTAGGACTTGATGCATGCTAAAAGACAGGAAATAATAATTACTCTGCAGGAGTAACCCTTATAATTTCCTGGGAAGACCAGTTAGAGACTTGGTTCCTCGGGATCCTTGGATGTATCCAGTTCTCCAGGTTGCGGTCGCTTTCTTCCTCGTCTTCCAGATTGTTCACAGCGTCTGGGGTGAGCATCCCCCCACTGACAAATTTGGGCTCCTTGGCAGCCTCTAATTGATCTTGTCGGGTTGGTCTGTAACCCAACCCGAATCTGTCTTCTTTTTTCTCCACCAGCAACAGTTTTCCCCAGCCTCTGGCGTTACCCTCTTCAACAACCTTCTGGGCTTGCTGATATGAAGTGATAGAAGTTCCAGACACAACAGTTGCTTCATTGACGTTAAGGGCCTCAAACCCCTGGCTCATAGTCTCGTGGATCTCCCCATCCATCTCAATGTACTTATAAGTAGCCAGCTGGCTAACGAAAATGTCTTCCTCCCCGCAGATTGTGATGATCTGGCCTTCCCACTCGTATTTTAATTTTTGGTGAAGGGTAGATGTAACAGCACCAGTTGCGTGAATCCAGGGTCTACCCAACAAACAGTTGTAGGCCGGCTGAATGTCCATCACGAAGAAAGTAGTTTTAAAGACTTGTGGGCCAATCACCACGGGTAATTCAATCTCTCCAAGCACTGATCTCTTAGAGCCATCAAATGCTCTTACCACCAAGTTACTTGGACGCAATGCCAAACCATCATATTCTAGCTTCACCAAGGCTTTCTTTGGGAGGACATTGAGCGAGGACCCAATGTCTACCAGCACATGAGAAAGAACAACACATTTGCACTCTAAGGTGATGTGTAAAGCCTTGTTATGATTGCTTCCCTCCATCGTTAAATCAGCATCTGTGAAGCCCAGTCCATGGCTGCGTGCAGGACCCTCAAGAGTGCATTTCTATGGGCTTGGGAACACAATAACAATGACAAGATAGAGATTTTGGAGGGCGTATGATGAAGCTGGTCCACCACTTTGTAATCACTCTTTTTTATTATTCTCATAAACTCATCCACCTCTTGGTCAAAAGACGTCTTCGGAGTTTCTTTAACAGCTGGCTCTTCGAGTACCACACTCTTCCCTTTTGCTTTAGCAACAGCCTCTGCTTCAGCATTGGGTCTCGGTATTTGTGAGGCAAAAAGGCGTCCGCTTCTGGTGAAGTCTCCGCCTCCCCCAACATTGTCAACTTGTGGTGTAGAGGTTGATGAATCTAGAGTGATCTTCTTTCCATCGCAGTAGAGATCAGAGTCGTAGTGCCAAGGTATGGCATTACTGCTTTCATAAGGAACGGGTCCAGGTACCATAATGCTGACTTCACTGATTGCTGTAGCGGAAGGAACTGTGATGGTATACGGGTCGTAATAGATTGTGACTAGAGATCTGACAGTAGGTGTTGCAGTTTGTTGTTTAAAATTGTTGTTGGGATGAACAGTTGTCGGGTCATAATAGATTGTGACCGTTGAGACATCTTCGTTAGCGTTTGTTGGTGTTGTAGGTGATTTCGTTGATAAGATGGGTGTTGACGTTGTAGAAGTAAGCGTAGCTGAACTTTGGTTTGTTGAAATAATGGATGGAGTGATTTCTAGAGTTGTGGATGAATCAATGGGAACAATAGTTGTTGCAGTTGTAGGAGGATCTATTTTTGCTGAAGAAAGAGTTGTTGATGTTGTAGACGCCATTGTGGTAGTTTGCAAAATTCCATCTCTGATAAGGCCATCTATGCCAAGCCTTAGCCTCTCACAACCATTGATAGCAGTCTTGCAAGATTTGCAGCAGGCCTCACAACCTGGGAACACCTAGCATCTTAAGAGTTGAGCTTTGACTTCTGCCATCGGCGTTCGAACATGTGCAACACTATCAATCAGTGCAGATGGTTGGTCCTCCTCTATGGCACTAATCCTGGGCCCACCATGACTAGGCATAGGATTTCTGGTAACATTTGGAGGAGGTGCGAAGTTGAGAGCTTTGGAATCGACCAGATCCCGAACCTTCATTTGCAAGGCTCTACACTTCTCAGTATTGTGACCAGGTGCGTTGGAATGAAAGGCACACCAAGCATTGGCATCATAATTCTTCGGGAGGTTGAGAGGATCTGGTGGAGCCAACGTCCTTAACTCAACCAGGTTGAGCTTCAGGAGTTGTGGCAGTAGGGTGGCATATGGCATAGGAATGGGGTCAATCACCCTATTTGCTTGAGATGGCCTCTGTTGAAACAGGCGCTGCTGTTGGTTGTTGTTGTTGTTATTGTATGATCTTTGTTGCGGAAAGTGCGGTTGTTGCTGATAGTGTTGTTGTTGTTGCTGTTGATGAGGAAAAAGTGGTTGTTGTGTGTCGCTCCCACCAAATGACACCGGGGCCAAGAGGGGTACAGAAACGAACGGTCGGCGAAAAGGAGAGAACACACAAGGGTGAACTGGAAAGAAAAGATTCGCCAGCTAGGAATTTTTATCCCGAAGGAAAGGTAATGTTGCATAAACCTAGAAAGATATGGATAAGACGGTTGCGAACCAGAGAAACTGAGAAAGGGGGTTGGTTACAACCTGGGAAGGTATTAGCACCCAAATTGTCTGCCGTACTCGACGGGATCCACGCTTGAAAGATTTGTGTTTTAAAGGGGTAGTGTCTGTGCTATTCTGTGTACAAAAAGCTAGGAAAAGAATGCAAGTGTCAGTGTAAAAGAAATATGAAGTGTGATAAAAAAAAGTGTCAGTGTAAGGAAAGAGTGTGAAGCTCAAGACTATGAGGCTTAAAGAATAATGCTGGAAGAGGGGGGAATATACAGAGACTTTTGTTCGATAACTGTTAAGTTATGCCTACGTATCCTCTCGTGCAATGAGAAAGTCAGAACAACATAGTTCGACTCAAAGAGACTGAAAGATAAATTGACTTGTGAACTTCTTACTTGCCTATGCTCAAGTGTATGACCTGCCTGGCTCAGGTGCAAATTGTCTTGCATTAGACGGGAGAAGCAAGTTCTCGTTTGTGAGTGAATGAGGTGAGAAAAGAATCCCGGAGGAGACGATTATTGTTTTTTTTTGGTGTTTTCAATCTTTTATTGCTTTTTGGTGTTTGTCATAAGATAATGAGCTTAAGCCTAAACCAAGGGTTAGTAAACTCATCACATCCTCCCTCTGATTAGGGGTAATGAGAATACCTTAAGTATGAAGTAAACACCTCACACTTAATCACCATGATGTAGGATTAAGATCATTAACCTACTTGCATTTATTTAGATGTTTTTGGTGTTTTTGTTTAGTGTTAAGTAATGAGTTTAAGCCATAATCAAGGATTTAATGGACCCATTACACCATCCTAATAGAAGGATAATAGATGAGAACATTTAAGCTGAGGAAGGTCCCCAACTTAATCCATGATTAGGGATTAACCTCATGACAAAACAAAGCCTTTATTAAAGTGGATTTTAATTAATGGTGAGATTAAGAAATGAGTTTTATGGTTTGTAAGACAACTTGAGGGGGACTTGTCCATTAACACTAGGGTTAGTCCTTATTAACCAATTAAGGAAGAATTAGAACCCTAATGCAAGGCCTAAGTTACAAGCTTGATGTATTAGTGATTATTAGATGGATTGATTAAAAGATTTCAACACATTAAGGGTTTAACACTTAGGATTAAAGTTATACACTCCATCCTAATAGAAGGATACAGGCATAACCTTAATCATAAAGCCTTAAAACCTTTAAGGTTTAGTCCTTGATTAAGAGATGAGAAGAGAAGACTCAAAGATGACACAAAGGTAAAACTAAATGGGGGACTAATCAAACCCTAATTGTTATCATGCTTGGGTATTCCTAGGGTTTATGAGGCTTGCAAAAGATCTTCAAGAGAAAAGCCACCATGGAAGAAGCAGGATGAAAAGAAAGAGAAGCAAAGAGAAACAAGACAACTTGCTTCACTTAAGAAGACAAGTTGCTTGGAGAAATAAAGAAGCGCGGGAGCATGAATGAGCAAGCTCACTCTAATACAAAAGTAAAATGCAGAAATGATGCATAAGAGAGGTTAGAAGAGGTTATGAGAAGTGAAAGCAAATTCACTTCTCAAAGTACTTACCACCTGAAAGGGTTAGCATAAAGGAAGGAATGAAGTGAAATGGATGCAAGGATGCAAACCAAAATCAGAAGCACAATCACGATGCAAATGACATTGTGAGATGGTATGAAAGCATGTCAAGTGATATGAATGTCCATACAAGAGATGAGAATGCAAATGAGACAAGTAAGAAGCATGAAAGCTCATGAAAACTTATGAAATGCAATGGATGCATAACATGGTAAATGGATGATGCAATGATCAAACATGGTTCTAACAAGTCCTAAGATGTCTTATATGTCATATGGATGCACAAAATGTCACGACAAGTTCATGTATACAAGCATATGAAGAATGAATGCAAATGAAGGCAAAAATTAGGGTTTATGTACAAGATGCAATGCAAAATTCAAAATCAGAAGCAAATGACAAGATAAAAAATTGAAAATAGGATCAAAGGTACCCTAAACCTATACAAGTTCACTGTCCAAAGGGGGAGACCTAACTCTTAACCTAATAGAAGTTATGATTTTCTCAAGTTAGCTTGGGTTTTAAGGCACTTCAAAAGGGAAAATGCACAACAAATTGAAAATGAAAGATAAATTCAAACCAATTTTATCCTAGAAACTACATGACATGAGGAATGCAATGCAAAAAGAACCATCATCAAACTCCTCATGGTTAGGTAGAAGGTATTTTTCTAAGTTAGGGCAAAAATATTGACTTTTAAGAACCCTAATTCCAAAGAAAAATGTCAAAATCGATCAAGAACCAAAAAGAAATTTGTATGAAGAGTTTGATAATGTTTCTAAATGTATCAAGATGCAATGTGATTTTTTTGGTGATTTTTAAAAACTTAAATGCTATTTTAATTAATTAATTCTCATTAACCAATTAAAATAATCATTTAAATATTTTAAAAATACGAAATTTATGTAAAAAAATAAAATAAAAATTATTTTCAGAATGAGAAAAATATTTTAAGTCATGATGCAAAAAATGAAAATTTTTAGAAATGTTTTACTATTTTTAATAAAATGTGGAAAGAAATGTAAATAAAATGGAAATAAAACTAATTTAAATAAAAAGTAAACAGATCCAATGATCCAGATTTGAAGCTGAAGAAAAGGGATTGACCAGCGCGCTTTTTAATGGCTGAGATGCGTCCTGGATAATTAAATATGATTAATTAATTTAATGAAGGATTAAGGCTTAATCAGGTGATCTGGGGCGTCCATACGCGCGGGTAACTCAGGATCCAAAGGCCTCAATTCAAACTTGGCTTGATTACAGGATTAGGGCATAATCACTTTCAGACGGCCAAAATAGTGTTCCGGTCGTCTTCTCCGATGAACACAAACCCTAGCTTCTTCCTCAGGCCACTAATCCCCAAATTTCTTGCCCAGAAATGATCCTCTAACAATCCTAAACCTAAATCCCCAACCAAAACTCATTTATTTCGCATCATGAACACGAATCGAACCAAAACGTAAAAACGAGCAAAATTTTCAGAGCTTGCATACATGGTGGTTTCTCAACCATTTTCAATAATAATGATATCCCCATGACCAGGGGAACTCAAGGAATCATAAAAGAACTTAAAAACAAGCTTCTGAGAAAAAAGTTCATGAGCTATACCTGAGGTTGAACCTTCTGGTTCTGGGCTTTCTGGCCTTTCCTTTACTGCAAGTCCACCTCTTTGAACCCCCTGATGATGAAATGAAGCTTAGAATGAGTTTGTATGGCCTGGTTTGAAGGTTTTGTCTCTGGTGTAGCAGATTTGGAGGGTTGTGTATATGGTGTTTCAGGCTGTTTCAGTGCTTGGTTCTTGACCCATGGATGATATATGACTTATTGGTGAAGAAATTTTTGAGGTTTGATGGTTGTATCAAGAGTTTCGAAGAGATGAAGAAAAATGCAGTTTTTGTGAATCCTTGCTTATGGGAGGATGTTGGCTTGTATGTGTGTGTCTTTCAAGTCCTTGAGGTCCACATATGAGTATCTGATTGGGCAGAGGGTTGGTAATGTCACAGTTTGATTGGCATGGGCAAAAATGCAAAAAGTCATGACTTTGTGTACTTGAGGTATGGCTCGGGTCAGAGGGAGATTAGGGGCATGGCTGGGCTCAGCATGGATCAAGGAAGGTCCTTAGATTGTTTTTGTGCAGCTGTAATGGCTAGGGCAAGTGGTAGCATGGTTCTTGCAACTTTTCCCTCTTTGGAAATCTTTGTGAATCAAGGCAAAGAAACCTATAAATTCTTGGGCAAATTGCAGCCAAATGGACCACATGAAGTTGTCATGATGTTTTGGGATCACTTAACAACTAATTCAAACATTAGAAGTTCCTTTTGCAAAAATTCCATTCTTGAAGATTTATGAGAAATGCCTTATGGTGACTTGTAATTCAAGGCATAGAAATAAGAAATCCCTTGGGCCATTCTGAATTATAGACCATGAATGATGTTTGTGTGATGGTTAGAAGTTAATTAGAGGTCACATTTGGCTTTGGCAAGTGTTTTTGCAAGTTTCCTCTTTGGCACAAAAGTGAAAATTAAGTGATTTTTCCCAACTTTGCAAGGCCATAACTTTAGTTCTAAAATGAATTAGGTCAAGTTCTTGTACTTTTTGAAAATGGGAGGATCCAATCTACAACTTTCATGACCAAGAATTTTTCATTTGAAGCATTTTTGAATCAAAAAGAGGAGGTTGAAAAACTTTCCCAAAATGGCAAGTTTCATTACAAGTCATTTTCCCAAAATGGCAACTTTGCAAATGGCTTGAAATTCTTCAACTTTGTGAACTTCTAACATCTTCTAAGATCAAATAAAGATCATATACACTCAAAATGATGGATAAGACCCTTTGGTTGGGTAATTGGGGGCCTCAGATGCCTTGATTTTGTACTGACTTGCTCAAGAAGTCATCTTTTGATCAGATGCCTTCCCCATTGAATTTCTTCATGAAAATTGGTATGCATGATCCTCATATCATATAGAGACCAATAGAAACAAGAATGACCAAAAAAATTGGAGTTATGGCCTCTGAAACCAAAACTCTAATTCTAGGTCATCTGTGTAGTTAAGCTTGGCTCTACTTCCATGCCTTTCTCAGTTCTTGTGATTCTTTGACTTCCTTGACCTTGGGAGGATACAATATGGTGCTTGAACATATATGGACCCTCTTGTGATGATTGGAGACCTTTGGAGTGGCTCAGATGGCTTAGGGACTGCTCAAATCACAAACCCTAGATGCAGATGACTTTGAACCAATGCAGTGAAGCAAAAATGCAATATGAGATGATATGATTGAACTTATGCAAATGAAAAGAATCACAAGCCATGGTGCAATGAGTGAGGGAAAATTTGGGGTGTTTACAGCTGCCCCTATTCAAACATGAGTTAGCTGTGTAGGATGTAAGCAACAGCTTAACAGGCAAACAAGATAACTTGTGGTTGAATACCAAAGACAGTCCAAAATTTGCACTCACTGAATGAAGAAGAAAAGGGATATAGATTGTAAAAGGAAGTAAAGTGTGATTATAAAGTGCGAGCGACTGAGGACGACCGTCGGGGAGGGGACGACTGCTGGGGATAAAGCAATGACGGGGACGACCGACATGCTGGGGAAATAGAGGGATCGTGATGGGGATGGCCATCAGGCAAAGACATAAGACTCTCTGGGGATTTAAAGGTAAAGGCAATGATGGGGACGACCATCAGGTTTGAAATGAATGATGAGGGACGATCATCAAAGGTGAAGGACGATCACCTAGCAGGGGACGGCTGCTCTGTTGGGGATAAGATGAGGGACAATCATCTAAGGTGAAGGACGATCACCTGGCAAAGTACGGTTGCCGAAAGTACCATGACATAGGACGAATGTCAGATAACAAAATCAACGATGGGGACGGCCATCGGATAAAATGATGAAGGACGATCATCAATAGGTGAAGGACGACCACCTAGCAGGGGACGACTGCTAAAATATCACGACATAGGACGAATGTCGGATAGAAAAGATCAACGATGGGGACGACCATCGGATAAAATGATGAAGGACAATCATCAAAAGGTGAAGGACGATCACCTAGCAGGGAACGACTGCTCAAATATCACGACATAGGATGAATGTCGGATAGAAAAGGGGTCTAATAATGGAGACTCCACTGGGGGATGATGAAGGACGGTCATCAAAAGGTGAAGGACGATCACCTGGCAGGGTACGGCTGCCGGAAGCATCATGACATAGGACGAATGTTAGGTAGAAAAGAAATTTTTGCTGGAGAATCCTCTGGGGAATGGTAGACACAGACGAGTGTCTAATTGTAAGAAAGAAAGGGTATAAGTGTTTGACGTTGTGTATGGATTAAAAATGCGGACGAGCATCCTTAAGACTATGATACAGATGAGTATCAATAGAAACAAACGCTGACGCATGTTCAGAGATGGTGATATGGACGAGTATCAACTGGTTTAATCAAAGAATACGGACGAGTGTCGACTCTGAGGGGAAAAGGTGTGTATGCAAGATGCGGATGAGTATCTGTTATGAGTGTAAAGTGTGAGACACAGGCGAGTGTTCCACTTGCTGGGGGAATATGATACAGACGAGTATCGTAAGAGAAAGTGTATAAATTATGAACTTATAAATGTGAGATATACTCTAACAATCTGCGGGGATAGGATGACACGGACGGGTGTCAAAAGAAATGTGTTATAAGCAAGGTTTTAGGAAATTGTGCTGGGGATATGACACAGACAAGTGTCAAGAAGTGTATAGATATGTTCTGGCGACATTACTAGGGAAAATGACACGGACGAGTGTCGAGTGAGTATATATACTTTGTGTTAGAGAGTGCAAAGGGGACGCTTTGGCTTTCTGTCGGGGAATTTGACAGGTATTTTGTATATTGTTGATGGAATGTTGGTATATACGGATGTTTGATTCAAAACATGGCTTATGACTATGCAATATGTTTGATTTTTGCCGTAATGCTCCGTATTAGACGGAATGCTACGCTCTGGGGGAAAATATGATGCGAATGCTATGATTGTGCAAAATATACCGATCCGGGATTCGGATCCCGTTGCGGTGAAGATCCCTGGATGATCTGCTTGAAGTGATATCCCAGCTGGGAATGAGATCATTGGTAGATCTGATATATATGACTCTGCTTGGGGAAATAGGTCACCGATAGACCTATCTTGGTAATGAGGGGCCTAGCTGGGGTCTATGGAAGCTTTCGTCACTTTGTTGTGCGGTCTTCAGACATTGCTCTTCTGGATAGAGGATGGAACTTTGCGGGGAGATGGCTCCCTGTCTAGCACTTGGCTGGGGAGGAATGATCACTGAACGATCTTCCTAAAGTCCTGTAGGGATTCTGCTGAGGATGATGATTTTGACAATTCAGTTGGGGAGGATGAGCATCTGCGATCCTGTTATGACAAAAACGCACAAGTACCCCGAGGTATCCTTTACCGGATTCCATCATAGGAGTTTAGACACTCCCGGGAGCAAATATATTTCCTGTAGGCATGTAATTCTTAGAAAAGATGCATCTGCATTTATGCGATCATTATATTAAGGACATCGGACATTTTTGCAAACGAAAATAAAATGTACGAGACGAAACGTGACTGAAAATCTGGTTTTATTAATTTGGAATGCCCTGAATTGGCAAATACAGTCAAAGAAACAAATCCCCTGAAATGAGGAGATCATTACAAAATTGAGAAACAAAAAGGTGCTGCCAATGTTGACGACGCTTCAGTGCTTCCCCTTGCCATGACTTGTATGACATTGACATTCTTCTCATCTTGCTTTTTGAAGAAGGCTGATTCCGACCGATGCTTTAACCTTTCGAAGCTTGCCGTGTTGTGGGTGATACGAATTCAGAATGTATTTGTTCGCTTATTCCCTTATTTTGCGTGGATCGCCCTTTTGGGTTTTCAATCCACCGGGATACCCCTTTTTGCCTGAGCTGTCCAATGCGGCTTTTCAGCTCAGCGGGTGTACATTTTTCTTATTTATTTTCCCTTATTTTTGCCCGAGTCTTTTATTATGTTTTTGACTCGCCGGGATGCCCTATTTTTGCCTGGACTTACATTCTGTTTTTATGTCCAGCAGGTCATTTTATGCGAAGTATTTTTTAACTACATCTGAATTCACAGGGGACGGGAAATCTTCACCATCCATAGTATCGAGCATCAGTGCTCCACCAGAGAAAACTTTCTTTACTATGAACGGACCATCATAATTTGGAGTCCACTTGCCCCTATGGTCTGTATGAGGAGGGAGGAGTCTTTTCAGCACAAGATCTCCTACTTGGTATTCCCGAAACCTAACTTTATGATCGAAGGCTCTCTTCATTCTCTTCTGATATAGCTACCCATGACAGATTGCAGCTAATCTCTTCTCTTCGATCAGATTCAGTTGTTCGTACCGGGATCGGACCCATTCTGCTTCGTTCAGCTTAACATCCATTAGTACCCGCAAGGAGGGTAATTCAACTTCAACAGGTAGGACTGCCTCCATACCATAAATAAGATGATACGGTGTTGCCCCAGTGGATGTTCTGATTGACGTACGGTACCCATGCAAGGCAAATGGTAGCATTTCATGCCAGTCTTTGTAGGTGACCACCATCTTCTGCACAATCTTCTTAATATTTTTGTTAGCTGCCTCTACAGCGCCATTCATCTTTGGCCTGTAAGGAGAGGAATTGTGGTGTTGGATCTTGAAGTCCCGGCACAGTTCTGCCATCATTTTGTTGTTCAAGTTGGAACCATTATCAGTAATGATTCGCTCGGGTACTCCATACCGACATATGATATCTCTCTTCAGGAATCGGGCAACCACTTGCCTGGTGACATTTGCATAGGAAGCTGCTTCAACCCACTTGGTGAAATAGTCAATGGCTACCAGGATGAATCTGTGGCCATTCGAAGCGGTCGGTTCAATCTTGCTAATCATATCAATGCCCCACATGGCAAAAGGCCAGGGCGAAGACATCACATTCAGAGGATTTGGAGGCACATGCACTTTAACTGTATAAATCTGGCATTTATGGCATTTTCTGGCATACGCACAACAATCTGCATCCATTGTGATCCAGTAATAACCTGATCTTAGCAACTTTTTAGCCATGGCATGCCCTCCAGCATGGGTACCAAAAGATCCTTTGTGTACCTCGTGCATCAACAAGTCTGCTTCCGTCTTATCAACACATCTGAGGAGTACCATATCAAAGTTTCTCTTGTACAAGGAACCATCAGCATTCAGGAAGAAACTACCAGCTAGCCTTCTTAATGTCTTCTTATCATTGGAAGATGCCCCAGGTGGGTATGTTTGATCCTCCAAGAAGCATTTGATATCATGGAACCAAGGCTTATCATCTTTAACAACATCTGCTGAAAATACGTATGCTGGTCTATCAAGTCTGGATATTGAAATCCGAGGCACAAAGTTGGCAGCTTGAACTTTGATCATGGATGAAATGGTAGCCAGAGCATCTGCAAACTGATTTTCATCTCGAGGGATATACTCAAGTCTGACTGTTGTGAAGAAAGTCAATAACCTCCTTGTATAATCCCGGTAGGGTATCAGATGATCTTGGTGAGTGTACCATTTGCCGTTGGTTTGATTAATTACCAGAGCTGAATCTCCGAACACAGTTAAAGTCTTGATCCTGAGGTCAATGGCTTCCTCAAGACCCATAATACAAGCTTCGTATTCAGCTTCATTGTTAGTGCAGTTAAAGGTGAGTTTTGCCGAGAAAGGCATGTGAACTCCCTTAGGTGTAATGAGTACTGCACCAATACCACGACCATTCATATTGACAGCCCCATCAAACATCATAGCCCATTCTTCTTCTGGGTCAGGCCCTTCAGTGTGAATCGGCTCTTCATGATCTTTTGCTTTTATGAACATGATGTCTTCATCGGGGAAGTCGAATCTCATAGGCTGTTAATCATCAATGGGTTGCTCAGGGAAATAATCAGACAATACACTGCCTTTGATGGCTTTCTGAGATGTATACTGAATGTCATACTCTGTGAGGATCATTTGCCATCTTGCAACCCGTCCGGTAAGCGCTGGCTTCTCAAAAATGTACTTGACTGGGTCCATCTTTGAGATCAATAAAGTAGTGTGGGTCAACATATACTGCCTTAGTCGGCGAGCAGCCCACGCTAAAGCACAACAAGTTTTCTCGAGTAGTGAATAACGTTGTTCACAGTCGGTAAACTTTTTGCTCAGGTAGTAAATTGCATACTCTTTTCGACCAGACTCGTCATGCTGGCCCAACACACACCCCATTGACTCTTCTAATACTGTCAAGTACATTATTAGAGGTCTTCCTTCAACTGGAGGCATAAGGATCGGAGGCTCCTGTAAGTATTCCTTGATTTTGTCAAAAGCCCTTTGGCAGTCTTCATTCCACCTGACCGTTTGTTCTTTCCTTAACAACCTGAACAGGGGCTCACAGGTTGCTGTAAGATGAGATATGAACCTCGAAATGTAGTTCAATCTACCTAAGAAACCTCGAACTTCTTTTTCAGTTTTTGGTGCAGGCATTTCTTGAATGGCTTTAACATTATCAAGGTCAACTTCAATCCCTTTCCCACTTACAATGAATCCCAGCAACTTACCGGACCGTACCCCGAATGTGCATTTGTTGGGGTTCAACTTCAGCTGATACTTCCTCAGACGCTTAAATAGCTTCAACAGATTCACCAGGTGGTCTTCTTCTGTGAGGGACTTGGCAATCATGTCATCCACATAACATTCAATTTCTTTATGGATCATGTCATGGAATAAGGTTACCATAGCTCGTTGATAAGTGGCACCCGCATTCTTCAATCCGAATGGCATCACCTTATAATAGAACGTGCCCCAGGGTGTGATGAAATTTGTCTTCTCCATGTCTTTAGGTGACATTTTGATCTGATTGTATCCTGAAAATCCATCCATGAAGGAGAACACCGAGAACTGAGCCGTATTGTCGACCAATACATCAATGTGCGGTAAAGGGAAGTCATCTTTCAGGCTGGCTCTGTTCAGATCCCGGTAATCCACACACATTCTCACCATGCCATCTTTCTTAGGCACAGGTACAATATTAGCAACCCACGGCGGATAGCTAGTCACAGCAAGGAATCCGGTGTCCCACTGTTTTTGTACCTCTTCTTTTATCTTCATGGCCATATCTGGGCGAGTACGGCGCAACTTCTGTTTTACTGGAGGACATTCTTCTTTTAGAGGCAGCTTGTGCATAACAATGTCGGTGTCCAACCCCGGCATATCTTGATAAGACCAAGCAAAAACATCCACATATTCCCGAAGCATATCAATCAGCTGCTTTTTTACTGAATCTTGCAGGCAGGCCCCGATCTTAACTTCTTTCAAGTCTTCTTCTGTACCAAGATTAACCGTCTCAACCTCCTCCTGATGAGGAGTGATAACCTTCTCCTCTTGCCTTAACAACCTGGCTAGCTATTCAGGTAGCTCATAATCTTCTTCAACCCCTTCATCAGCTTGATTAATCAGATTGTCAAAGTCATACGAAGTCATAGCAGTGTTGTTGTCAGTGCAGTCTGGAGGGCACTCTCTGCAAGGGTTGAGAATTGTTCATTTTAGTGATCCATTTTATCTTGCTTAGGAAAAGTAAAAAAAAATGAAGTTATTATTTTGAAAAACATTGGCATTTTATTTTTGTACAAAAAATGAAAAATGAAAAACAGTGAGCGGAAAAGAAAAGACTCATTTGCAAAAGATGTCCTGATATTCATTAATTGATCTTTGCACAAAATACAAGATGGCCCGATTACAAAATGAATCCTGACATCTTGGGCAAGATGCAGGACTTGATGCATGCTTAAAAACAGGAAATAATAATTACTCTGCAGGAGTAACTCTTATAATTTCCTGGGAAGACCAGTTTGAGACATGGTTCCCCGGGATCTTTGGATGTATCCAGCTTTCCAGGTTGTGCTCGTCTTCTGACTCATCTTCCAAGCTATTCACAGCATCCGGGGTGAGCATCCCCCCGCTGACAAACTTGGGCTCCTTTGCAGCCTCTGGTTGATCTTGTCGAGTTGGTTTGTAACCCAACCCGAATCGGTCTTCTTTCTTCTCCACAGGCAGCAGCTTGCCCCAGCCTTGGGCGGTACCTTCCTCAACAACCTTTCGGGCTTGCTGATATGATGTGATGGAAGTCCCCAGTACAGCAGATGTTTCATTAACATTAAGGGCCTCAAACCCTTGGCTCATGGTTTCATGGATCTCCCCATCCATTTCAATGTATTTGAAAGTAGCCAGCCTGCTAACAAAAATATCTTCCTCCCCACAAATAGTAATGACTTGGCCTTCCCACTCGAATTTTAACTTCTGGTGAAGGGTTGATGTCACGGCGCCAGCGGCGTGTATCCATGGTCTACCCAATAGACAGCTGTAGGCAGGCTGTATATCCATCACAAAGAAGGTCGTTTTGAAAACTTGTGGGCCAATTATTATTGGTAACTCTATCTCTCCCAGAACTGATATTTTAGAACCGTCAAAGGCTCTCACTACCAAGTTGCTTGGGCGTAGTTCCAATCCATAATACTCCAGCTTCACAAGGGCTTTCTTGGGCAAGACGTTGAGGGATGACCCTGTGTCTACCAATACGTGAGAAAGAACTGCGCCCTTACACTCCAAGGTAATGTGCAAAGCCTTGTTGTGATTGCGACCTTCCGTTGTCAGATCAGTGTTGGTAAATCCTAGTCTGTTACTAGCGTTGACATTTCCAACCACAGCCTCTAACTGATTGACGGTAATCTCCTCCGGCACATAAGCTGCGTGCAGGACCTTCAATAGTGCGTTCCGATGAGCCTCAGAGCACATTAGCAATGATAGTATGGAGATTTTGGAAGGTGTTTGGTGAAGCTGGTCCACCACCTTATAGTCACTCTTTTTTATGATTCTCATGAATTCATCAACCTCTTGATCAAAAGGAGTCTTCAAAGCTTCTTTAGCAACTTGTTCCTCTTGCACCATGCTCTTCCCTTTTACCTTAGCAGCAGCTTCTGCTTCAGCAACGGGTCTTGGAATTTGCGAGGCAAAGAGACGTCCACTTCTAGTGAAGACTCCGCCTCCCCCCACATTGTCTATTTGAGGTGAAGAAGTTGACGATTCTAAAGTGATTTTCTGCCCCTCGCAGTATAGATCTGAGCCATAATGCTAAGGGATGGCATTATTGCTTTCGTAAGGAACTGGCCCCGGCACTGTGATAGTGACTGGACTGATAGCAGTTGCGGAAGGGACCACAATGGTGTGTGGATCATAATATATGGTAACTGGTGCTCTGACAGGAGTAGCATTTTGTTGATTGTTGGTAGGAACATTTGCAGGGTCGTAGTATATTGTAACCGTTGAGACACTTTCACTAATTGCTACTGATGTTGTAGAAGGCACTGTTGACTGGATGGGGATTGAAGTTGTAGCAGGGATGGTGACTGAACTTGCATCCGTTGAAGTGATTGATTGAGCAGTTGTTGGAGTTGTAGTAGAATCCGTTGGAACAATGGTTGCTGACGTTGTAGGAGTATCTGTGATTGTTGATGAAGGAATTGTTGAAGCTGTAGTCGCTGTCGTCGTAATCTGAAGGATACCATCCATAATAAGACCATCTATGCCGTTTCTCAGTCTTTCACACCCATTGACGGCAATATTGCAATATCCACAGCCGAGCTCACACCCGGGGAACACTTGGCATTCTAAAAGCTGAGCTTTAATTTCAACCAAAGGTGTTCGAATTTGTGCAACACTGGTGATTAAGGTGGATGGTCTGCCTTCCTCAATAGCATTAATCCTAGGCCCGTTGTGACTAGGCATTGGATTCCTTGTGACATTTGGAGGAGGTGCAAAGTTGAGAGCTTTTGAGTCCACCAGGTCTTGAACTTTCATCTGTAGGGCCCTGCATTTTTCAGTGTTATGCCCCGGTGCGTTTGAGTGGAACGCACACCTGGCATTGGCATCATAGTTCTTTGGCATATTGGTGGGATCTGGAGGTGCCAACGTCCTTAATTCAACTAGGTTGAGCTTCAGGAGTTGTGGCAAGAGTGCTGCATACGGCATTGGGATTGGGTCAATTACCCTGTTTTCCTGTGATGGTCTTTGTTGGAAAGGACGTTGTTGTTGGTTGTTATTGTTGTTGTTGTAGGTTCTCTGTTGCGGATAATGAACTTGTTGTTGATACTGTGGTTGTTGTTGTTGAGGATATGCTGATTATTGAGGAATTGGAGCTGGAATGGTAACTGCTGCTACTGACCGGTGTACATACTGAGGCCTGCCCCTGCTTGCATGAATGGAATTTGTCTCACCGGCCCTTCGGGGTCCCACAAAAGGCTTCCTGGGATTGCTGGATGAACTTGCACCACTGTCGGAAATTTTGCCCATTTTTAATAGACTTTCAATCCTCTTACCAGCTATGACGACATCAGCAAAGCTGGTAGAGGAGAAGGCAGCCAATCTATCAATATAGGTCCCTTACAATGTATTCATGAACATGTCAGCCATTTCCCTCTCTGACATGGGTTGTTGGACAGCAGCAGCAAGCTGTCTCCATCTTTGGGCATATTCCCTGAAGCTCTCTCTAGAAGACTGAGACATTCCCATCAAGAGGGTCCTGTTGGGAGCCATGTCCAGGTTGTATTATATTGACGGATGAAAGCCTCAGCCAAATCCTTCCAGCATCTGATGGTGGCCCTAGACAAGTGTGAATACCACTCTCTTGAAGCCCCAGTCAGACTATCTTCAAAGTAGAACATCCACAGCTTTTCATCCAAAGTATAAGCTTTAAGTCTTCCCAGGAAAGACTGCAGGAGAGTGCGAGGACAGGAGGTACCATTGTATTTCTCAAAGCACGAGGGTTTGAATTTGTGGGGAATTCTCACCCCATCCACTAGCCCCATGTCCATCACATCGAAGCCCAAAGAATTCTGAGACTCCAAAGATCTTAACTTCTCAGCAATCTCGTCCAATCTCCGGTCATATACTTCATCTCCGGCCCCCATAACAGTAAACTATTCTTCTTGGGGATCCTCTTGCAAGATTCTTCCCCCAGCAGTATTACCTGGCACATTTCTCGGGATGTTAACTTCCGGATCCAGATGAGGTTCAAATACTAGTGGGTCAATACGAGGCTGGCCCCGTTCATTGTTACTAGTTCCTCCCGTTCCAAGATGCGGCTCCTTAGGAGTTTGTCTTTCCACCAACTCTCTTAACCTTTCCTGGATCTGTGCCAAGCTAGTCATTACTGCCATGAATTGAGACATCTTATTTCTCATCTCCAATCTCTCATTGGCCATCTGATTTCTGACCTCAGTCAGATCCTGCTGTACTTGTTCCATTTGAATACCGGGAAGGTTGTTGCGAGTCGGGTACCGGTGCGCACGGTTGACAGGGAATACTCGGCGACGAGCAATGTTTCCTGAGGTCACAACAAAGTTAGAAACAATAATAATAACAAAACCTACAAAACAAAACAAAAGTTAGTATGCAATGCAGTATGCTTATTTGATTTCCAAGGTATCTGGTTTGGTTCTTGGCTTTGACCTTTCCAGACCTCGAGGAAGATGCTTGATGTTGTTGAGAGAAAAGCCCAAATGGAAACAAACTAACATATATTACAAATGGGGAATAATACATAGTTTGTTTTTACAATACATGCCCATGGAGGGTCAAAATACAATAAAAAGGAAAAGTACATCAAGCGGAAACAACAACAAACAAAGAATCAGACATCTAGTCCAAACTCATCCTCTCTGACCTCCTTCAGGAGTGCCTCAGTCACTGGACCAGCTGGGTGCTTTGTAATGGTCCTAATGAGGAGGTTCCTGGTAGTAATGGCAGTGGTCAGCTTCTTATGCCTGTCCTGGTCCTTTGATCTCTTCAATCCTGCCCTGAGCTTTAACTCTGAAATCTCCTTCTGGGCTGCCAACAAAGCTTCCTGCTGTTTCTTCTCATTGGCCTCAAGTTGTTCGATCTTGGCTTGAGTCTTTTGGTCTTCTTGTGTACGGGCTTCAGTGATCCTGACCCACCTAGCCTGACTTTCTTGCAGATAGAGCTCAGTCCTAGTCTTCTGAATTTTGGCCTCTTTACAGGCATTCTTCAATATTTGGTCCCCAGCTCTTGCTTTCCTTATGTAGTCCTCTGTCTTCTCAATTTTGGCAAGATGCTCCACCCTGAGCTTCTCCAATCTCTCAATGTCTAGACGACCATCACTCCTTTCCCAAAGAGTCTTCTTCAAATCTTGAGATAAGTTCTCATTTCTTTCCTTTAACTTCTCAAATTCTTCCAGGCTGACAGTTGCTGCAGGTTGTATTATGGATGGTCCAGGCATGTCTTCCGAGGTAAAAGGCATTCCAGTAATCTGAGCTCTAGTACGGGACTAGTCATAGTATTAAGCTGAAGCAAAATTATTACACCTTCTAAGGATGGCTACCCCCTTTGTCTAGATGTTGTCCCAAGCCCAGGATGCTTGTCTGACAGCAGCTGAATTAGGTTTCACTTCACAATACAGGGTCTCAGCTAAATCTTGTCCTCTGGGAGGGTGAACCAAAACATAGCCCAGTTGTCTCTTAAAAATCAAAGGATTGTAGTTGATGCAACCCTTTACTCCTATCGGAGGTACATTTGGGTATTGTCCACAGTTGGTGATAATGTCCTTGCCTTTGGTGCTCTGGGTGCACCATCTAATATCATCTGAAGTCAAGGTAATGAGTCTCTTGGCCCAATTCTTCTGTTGGTGGGGATTCAAGAAAGCATCTGACTTAGGCAGGTGTCTGAGCAGCCAGGTGTAAAACAAAGGAGCACAACATCTTACTAGCTTCCTCCTTTGTTTCTCATTTCTCTGGTGAATAGAGTAGTAAAAGTCTCCCAGCAGTGTAGGCACTGGATTCTTCAGAAGAAACAGATGGATGGCATTCTTGCTGACAAATTTAGGCTCATCTGCAAACAGTATAACCCCATATATGTTGAGGGCTAACAGTGCACAGACTGCCTTCCATTCCCCCAATGAAGCTCTCAGGATGGCCTGAGAAATCAAGAAGTCCACATGCAAACCAGGGATCCCAGCTTTTGTTGTCATACTTTGCTCAATCAAGGAAGGCTCCAGGTGCAGTGCCTTTGCTACCTCTTCATTTCTGGGAGCTAGTATCTCTGGGTTGAAAGGGATTCCACCCCTGATAGGTACTCCAATCAATGAAGAAAATTCTTCCAGCAGAGGCCCTAACTGAAAGTCTGGGAATGTGAAACATCTCAAAGGAGGGTCATAAAACTGCAAACATGTGTGGATCATGCTCCTCTGAGAAGGGTCAAGGTCCATAACCATATCCAGGATACCTCCATGGTGTTCTCTAAACAGTGGGATGTGGTCAGGTGTGATGAGTGACTGGACCTTCCTGATACCAGTCAACACAGGCTCAAAGAAATGGTAGGATATGTTGCTCTTCTTGGGAGTAGTCATGAGTGCTGCTGAAGAAACTGAAGATGAGTGCTGATGAAGATCACAGACTGATGCTGTAAATGAGCCACTGACAGGCTGATGCTGGTGATGATGAAGATTGCTGAAGCAGATAACTGATGAAGCAAAGGTCTATGCAGGAGAAGGGGTCAAAACCAAACCAGATATGATGTGGATACCCTGAAAAACAAATAAACAAATGTTAAATGATGCAATGATGACATATGCAAATGATATGAAAGGGTTTATGATCAAGCTGGATCTGATTATCTGTCTTGATATAAAGCCCATGTATGTTCAAAGGTCCAGATGAAGGCTTAGAAATCCAGAAACCAGGGTGGGGGACTCAAATAAAGAGTCACATGTCCTGGGTTAATCACAAGAACTATCCAAAGTGGAGTATTCTTAAACAAAATAGTAACAGGGTATGATGTGGCCAAGGGTTCCTGCAAACCTGTAAACAACCCAACCCCCCTCACAGGTAATGTTCTAGAACAAGGATCTTCAGACTTGGACCAGTTATGAGAAGTGTAAACACTTCTAACCCGGAGGTACAGTGTTTACAATAACCATAAAAGATCCTCCTCTAATTCACCTCAGCTTCTGAAGGTCATAATAAAGGTCATCCAGACTTAGCAGGCTTCCCAGATAGCCCTAGCACTACAGGAGATCTGTAGCAACTAGTTCTCAAAAAGAAACCCACATCTGAACCGTGTTTCATATTCCCGCACCAGACCGAAATGGAATGGGAAAGAACATGAACCACTCTAGCCTAGGTGTCTCTCAGGTCCCAGGTATAGGACCTTAAATTCTCAATGGAACCCCACCCACCAAAACAGAAACCAGATCCAGCAATGATAATGACAGTATGAAATATGAAAACTGTAAAGGAAAGCAATAAATAAAGCTGTACATAAAGCAATAAATAAAGCAAATAAATAAACACAATTAGCACATAACACCCCAGTAAACACAAATCAAACAAGTGCTAGGAGGAACCCACAAAAAGAACCAGAAGCCCTGGTTACAATATAAGGTTCCCCAGCAGAGTCGCCAAGCTGTCGCTCCCACCAAATGACACCGGGGCCAAGAGGGGTACAGACGCGAACGGTCGGTGAAAAGGAGAGAACACACAAGGGTGAACTGGAAAGAAAAGAGTCGCCAGCTAGGCATTTTTATCCCGAAGGAAAGGTAATGCTGCATAAACCTAGAAAGATATGGATAAGACGGTTGCGAACCAGAGAAACTGAGAAAGGGGGTTGGTTACAACCTGGGAAGGTATTAGCACCCAAATTGTCTGCCGTACTTGACGGGTTCCACGCTTGAAAGATTTGTGTTTTAAAGGGGTAGTGACTGTGCTATTCTGTGTACAAAAAGCTAGGAAAAGAATGCAAGTGTCAGTGTAAAAGAAATATGAAGTGTGATAAAAAAAAGTGTCAGTGTAAGGAAAGAGTGTGAAGCTCAAGACTATGAGGCTTAAAGAATAATGCTGGAAGAGGGGGGAATATACAGAGACTTTTGTTCGATAACTGTTAAGTTATGCCTGCGTATCCTCTCGTGCAATGAGGAAGTCAGAACACCGTAGTTCGACTCAAAGAGACTGAAAGATAAATTGACTTGTGAACTGCTTACTTGCCTATGCTCAAGTGTATGACCTGTCTGGCTCAGGTGCAAACTATCTTGCATTAGACGGGAGAAGCAAGTTCTCGTTTGTGAGTGAATGAGGTGAGAAAAGAATCCCGGAGGAGACGATTATTGTTTGTTTTTGGTGTTTTCAATCTTTTATTGCTTTTTGGTGTTTGTCATAAGATAATGAGCTTAAGCCTAAACCAAGGGTTAGTAAACTCATCACATCCTCCCTCTGATTAGGGGTAATGAGAATACCTTAAGTATGAGTAAACACCTCACACTTAATCACCATGATGTAGGATTAAGATCATTAACCTACTTGCATTTATTTAGATGTTTTTGGTGTTTTTGTTTAGTGTTAAGTAATGAGTTTACGCCATAATCAAGGATTTAATGGACCCATTACACCATCCTAATAGAAGGATAATAGATGAGAACAATTAAGCCGAGGAAGGCTCCCCAACTTAATCCATGATTAGGGATTAACCTCATGACAAAACAAAGCCTTTATTAAAGTGGATTTTAATTAATGGTGAGATTAAGAAATGAGTTTTATGGTTTGTAAGACAACTTGAGGGGGACTTGTCCATTAACACTAGGGTTAGTCCTTCTTAACCAATTAAGGAAGAATTAGAACCCTAATGCAAGGCCCAAGTTACAAGCTTGATGTCTTAGTGATTATTAGATGGATTGATTAAAAGATTTCAACACATTAAGGGTTTAACACTTAGGATTAAAGTTATACACTCCATCCTAATAGAAGGATACAGGCATAACCTTAATCATAAAGCCTTAACACCTTTAAGGTTTAGTCCTTGATTAAGAGATGAGAAGAGAAGACTCAAAGATGACACAAAGGTAAAACTAAATGGGGGACTAATCAAACCCTAATTGTTATCATGCTTGGGTATTCCTATGGTTTATGAGGCTTGCAAAAGATCTTCAAGAGAAAAGCCACCATGGAAGAAGCAGGATGAAAAGAAAGAGAAGCAAGACAACTTGCTTCACTTAAGAAGACAAGTTGCTTGGAGAAAGAAAGAAGGGAGGGAGCATGAATGAGCAAGCTCACTCTAATACAAAAGTAAAATGCAGCAATGATGCATAAGAGAGGTTAGAAGAGGTTATGAGAAGTGAAAGCAAATTCACTTCTCAAAGTACTTACCACCTGAAAGGGTTAGCATAAAGGAAGGAATGAAGTGAAATGGATGCAAGGATGCAAACAAAAATCAGAAGCACAATCATGATGCAAATGAAATTGTGAGATGGTATGAAAGCATGTCAAGTGATATGAATGTCCATACAAGAGATGAGAATGCAAATGAGACAAGTAAGAATCATGAAAGCTCATGAAAACTTATGAAATGCAATGAATGCATAACATGGTAAATGGATGATGCAATGATCAAACATGGATCTAACAAGTCCTAAGATGTCTTATATGTCATATGGATGCACAAAATGTCATGACAAGTTCATGTATACAAGCATATGAAGAATGAATGCAAATGAAGGCAAAAATTAGGGTTTATGTACAAGATGCAATGCAAAATTCAAAATCAGAAGCAAATGACAAGATAAAAAATTGAAAATAGGACCAATGGTACCCTAAACCTATACAAGTTCACTGTCCAAAGGGGGAGACCTAACTCTTAACCTAATAGAAGTTATGATTTTCTCAAGTTAGCTTGGGTTTTAAGGCACTTCAAAAGGGAAAATGCACAACAAATTGAAAATGAAAGATAAATTCAAACCAATTTTATCCTAGAAACTACATGACATAAGGAATGCAATGCAAAAAGAACCATCATCAAACTCCTCATGGTTAGGTAGAAGGGAGTTTTCTAAGTTAGGGCAAAAATATTGACTTTTAAGAATCCTAATTCCAAAGAAAAATGTCAAAATAGATCAAGAACCAAAAGAAATTTGTATGAAGAGTTTGATAATGTTTCTAAATGTATCAAGATGCAATTTGATTTTTTTGGTGATTTTTAGAAACTTAAATGCTATTTTAATTAATTAATTCTCATTAACCAATTAAAATAATCATTTAAATATTTTAAAAATACGAAATTTATGTAAAAAAATAAAGTAAAAATTATTTTCAGAATGAGAAAAATATTTTAAGTCATGATGCAAAAAATGAAAATTTTTAGAAATGTTTTACTATTTTTAATAAAATGTGGAAAGAAATGTAAATAAAATGGAAATAAAACTAATTTAAATAAAAAGTAAACAGATCCAATGATCCAGATTTGAAGCTGAAGAAAAGGGATTGACCAGCGCGCTTTTTAATGGCTGAGATGCGTCCTGGCTAATTAAATATGATTAATTAATTTAATGAAGGATTAGGGCTTAATCAGGTGATCTGGGGCGTCCATACGCGCGGGTAACTCAGGATCCAAAGGCCTCAATTCAAACTTGGCTTAATTACAGGATTAGGGCATAATCACTTTCAGACGGCCGGAACAGTGTTCCGGTCGTCTTCTCCGACGAACACAAACCCTAGCTTCTTCCTCAGGCCACTAATCCCCAAATTTCTTGCCCAGAAACGATCCTCTAACAATCCTAAACCTAAATCCCCAACCAAAACTCATTTATTTCGCATCATGAACACGAATCGAACCAAAACGTAAAAACGGGAAAAAGTTTCAGAGCTTGCATACATGGTGATTTCTCAACCATTTTCAATAATAATCATATCCCCATGACCAGGGGAACTCAAGGAATCATAAAAGAACTTAAAAACAAGCTTCTGAGAAAAAAGTTCATGAGCTATACCTGAGGTTGAACCTTCTGGTTCTGGGCTTTCTGGCCTTTACTTTACTGCAAGTCCACCTCTTTGAACCCCCTGATGATGAAATGAAGCTTAGAATGAGTTTGTATGGCCTGGTTTGAAGGTTTTGGTTTTGGTGTAGCAGATTTGGAGGGTTGTGTATATGGTGTTTCAGGTTGTTTCAGTGCTTGGTTCTTGACCCATGGATGATATATGACTTATTGGTGAAGAAATTTTTGAGGTTTGATGGTTGTATCAAGAGTTTCGAAGAGATGAAGAAAAATGCAGTTTTTGTGAATCCTTGCTTACGGGAGGATGAGTGCTTGTATGTGTGTGTCTTTCAAGTCCTTGAGGTCCACATATGAGGTTCTGATTGGGCAGAGGGTTGGTAATGTCACAGTTTGATTGGCATGGGCAAAAATGCAAAAAGTAATGACTTTGTGTCCTTGAGGTATGGCTCGGGTCAGAGGGAGATTAGGGGCATGGCTGGGCTCAGCATGGATCAAGGAAGGCCCTTAGATTGTTTTTGTGCAGCTGTAATGGCTAGGGCAAGTGGTAGCATGGTTCTTGCAACTTTTCCCTCTTTGGAAATCTTTGTGAATCAAGGCAAAGAAACCTATAAACTCTTGGGAAAATTGCAGCCAAATGGACCACATGAAGTTGTCATGATGTTTTGGGATCACTTAACAACTAATTCAAACATTAGAAGTTCCTTTTGCAAAAATTCCATTCTTGAAGATTTATGAGAAATGCCTTATGGTGACTTGTAATTCAAGGCATAGAAATGAGAAATCCCTTGGGCCATTCTGAATTATGGACCATGAATGATGTTTGTGTGATGGTTAGAAGTTAATTAGAGGTCACATTTGGCTTTGGCAAGTGTTTTTGCAAGTTTCCTCTTTGGCACAAAAGTAAAAATTAAGTGATTTTTCCCAACTTTGCAAGGCCATAACTTTAGTTCTAAAATGAATTAGGTCAAGTTCTTGTACTTTTTGAAAATGGGAGGATCCAATATACAACTTTCATGACCAAGAATTTTTCATTTGAAGCATTTTTGAATCAAAAAGAGGAGGTTGAAAAACTTTCCCAAAATGGCAAGTTTCATTACAAGTCATTTTCCCAAAATGGCAACTTTGCAAATGGCTTGAAATTCTTCAACTTTGTGAACTTCTAACATCTTCTAAGATCAAATAAAGATCATATACACTCAAAATGATGGAGAAGACCCTTTGGTTAGGTAATTGGGGGCCTCAGATGCCCTGATTTTGTATTGACTTCCTCAAGAAGTCATCTTCAGATGCCTTCCCCATTGAATTTCTTCATGAAAATTGGTATGCATGATCCTCATATCATATAGAGACCAATAGAAACAAGAATGACCAAAAAAAATTGGATTTATGGCCTCTGAAACCAAAACCCTAATTCTAGGTCATCTGTGCAGTTAAGCTTGGCTCTGCTTCCATGCCTTTCTCAGTTCTTGTGATTCTTTGACTTCCTTGACCTTGGGAGGATACAATATGGTGCTTGAACATATATGGACCCTCTTGTGATGATTGGAGACCTTTGGAGTGGCTCAGATAGCTTAGGGACTGCTCAAATCACAAACCCTAGATGCAGATGACTTTGAACCAATGCAGTGAAGCAAAAATGCAATATGAGATGATATGATTGAACTTATGCAAATGAAAAGAATCACAAGCCATGGTACAATGAGTGAGGGCAAATTTGGGGTGTTTACATTGTGGAGCTGGAACCGGGATAGTAACGGTTGCTACTAATCTGTGAGAGTATTGGGGTCTACCCCTGCCTACATGAATAGCATTTGTTTCACCCGTCCTTCGGGGTCTTGGAAAAGGTTTTCTTGTATTGTTGGAGGAACTTGCACCGCTGTCAGAGATTTTGCCCATATTCAAAAGACTCTCTATTCTCTCCCCAGCTATGACTACATCAGCAAAGCTAGTGGAGGAGAATGCAGCAAGTCGGTCGATATAAGTTCCTTGCAAGGTATTCATAAACATGTCTGCCATTTCCCGTTCAGACATGGATGGCTGGACAGCAGCAGCAATCTGTCTCCACCTCTGAGCATAATCCTGAAAGCTTTCCATTGAAGACTGAGACATGCCCATTAGAAGGGTTCTATTGGGAGCCATGTCTAGATTGTACTGGTACTGACGGATGAAGGCTTCGGCCAAGTCTTTCCAACATCTTATAGTGGCCCTGGTCAGATGCGAATATCATTCTCTTGATGCTCCAGTCAGGCTGTCCAAAAAATAGAACATCCATAACTTCCCGTCCATGGTATAAGCATTGAGTCTCCCCAAGAAAGACTACAGATGAGTACGCGGGCAGGAGGTACTATTATATTTTTCAAAGCACGGGGGTTTGAACTTGTGAGGAATTCTCACCCCATCCATCAGCCCCATGTCCATTACATCAAAGCCAGGGTAATTCTGGGATTCAAGAGACATCAGTTTCTCAGCAATCTCATCCAGCCTTCGGTCGTAAACTTCATCCCCAGCTCCAATAACTGTGAACCGCTCTTCTTAAGGGTCCTCTTGCAAGATCCTGCCTCCAGCAGTGTTACCTTGAGTATTTCTTGTGACATTAACATCTGGGTTTAGATGAGGCCCAAACTCTGGTGGATCAATGCATGGCTGCCCGCGATCATTATTACTGGTACCTCCTGTACCAGGATGGTGTTCATCAGGAGTTTGTCTTTCCACCAATTCCCTCAGCCTTTCCTGGATCTGAGCTAAGCCAGTCATCACAGCCATAAATTGGGTCATTTAATTCCTCATCTCAACCCTTTCATTTTCCATTTGGGTCCTTACTTCATTCAAGTCCTGTTGTACTTGATCCATCTGAATGCCCGGAAGGTTGTTTCGCGTTGGGTACCGGTGTATTCTGTAGACAGGGAACACTCTTCTGCGAGCAATGTTTCCTGAAACCACACAAAGTGAGAAACAATAACAAACAAAAACCTACAAAACAAAGAAAATGTTAGTATGCAAATGCAATATGCTTATTTGTCTACCAAGGGTATCCGGTTTGGTTCTTTGGTTTTGACCTTTCCAGACCTCGAGGAAATGCTGATGATGTTGATAGATAAAGCCCACCAATAAATAAAACAAATTGATATATTACAAAGGATGAAAATACATAGTTTGTTTACAATACATTCCCGTGGTGGGTCAAAATACAACAATCAAAAGAAAAGTACATCAAAAGAAAGAAATACAAGCAAAAGGATCAGACATCCAATCCAAAGTCATCCTCCCTGACTTCCTTGAGGAGGGCCTCAGTCACTGGCCCCACTGGGTGCTATGTAATAGTCCTGATGAGGAGGTTCCTGGTAGCAATGGCACTGGGCAACCTCTTATTCTTGTCATGATCCTTTGACCTCTTTAACCCCGCCCGGAGTTTCAATTCAAATATCTCCTTCTAAGCTGCCAACAAAAATTCCCGATGCTTCTTCTCACCAGCCTCCAACTGCTTTATCTTAGCCTGAGTCCTCTGGTCTTCTTGTGCACGGGCTTCAGTGATCCTGATCCACCTAGCCTGGCTCTCCTCCAGATAATGCTCTGCCCTAGCCTTCTGAGTCTTTGCCTCCTTGCAGGCATTCTTCAGTACCAACTCCCCTGCTCTTGCCTTCCTAATGTAATCATCTGTCCTCTCAATCTTGGTCAGATGCTCAATCCTGAGTCTCTCCAATCTCTCATTGTCCAGACGACAGTCATTTCTCTCCCAGAGAGTCTTCTTCAAGGCTTCAGCTAGCTGAGTGTTCCTCTCCTTCAGCTTTTCAAATTCTTCCAGGATGACAGTTGCTGCAGGTTGTACTATAGAAGGTCTAGGAGTATCTTCCAAGGTAAAAGGCATATGGGTGATCTGAGCTCTAGTACAGGACCAATCAGAATACTGTGCAGAAGCAATGTTGTTGCACTTTCCAAGGATGGTTGTCCCTTTGGTCTGGATGTTATCCCAAGCCCAGGCAGCTTGTCTGACAACAACAGAGTTAGGTTGGATTTCACAGTAGAGAGTATCAGCCAAATCTTGTCTTTTGGGAGGATGAACCAAAGCATATCCCTATTGCCTCTTAAACAGTAAAGGGTTGTAGTTGATGCAACCTTTCACTCCTATTAAAGGCACATTAGGATACTGCCCACAGCTGGTAATAATGTCCTTGCCTTTGGTGCTCTGGGTGCACCATCTGATGTCATCTGATGTCAAGGCAATGAACCTCTTAGCCCAATTCTTCTGCTGATGGGGGTTCAAGAAGGAATCAGATTTTGGCAAGTGTCTGAGCAGCCAAGAGTAATAAAGAGGAGCACAACATCTGACCAACTTCCCTCTTTACTTTTCATTCCTCTGATGGACTGAGTAGTAGAAGTCTCCTAGCAATGTAGGAACAGGGTTCCTTAACAAGAACAGGTGGATGGCATTCTTACTCACAAACTTCGGCTCATCTGCAAATAAAATAACCCCATATATATTGAGGGCTAAAAGTGCACAGACAGCCTTCCATTCTCCTACTGCAGCCTTTAGGGTAGCCTGGGAAATCAGGAATTCTAGGTGGAGGCCTGGAATTCCTGCCTTGGTTGTCATGTTCTGCTCAATGAGGGCAGGCTCCAAATGCAATTCTCTGAATAGTGGGATATGGTCAGGTGTAATGAGGGACTAGACCTGCCTGATGCCAGTCAAGGTGGGCTCAAAGAAGTGGTAAGAGATGTTTCTCTCTCTTGAAGTGTCCATGCTGATGATGGGTACTAATGAAGAAGTTGAGAACAACTGCTGATGAAGGTAACTGGCTGAGGATGGCTGGAGGTAAGTCTCTGACAAACTGAAGAATAATCACTGACAACTGATGAAGGTGCTGAAGAAGAAAGCTGAAGCAGTCTGAGTAGCAGAAGGGGTCAAAACCAAACCAAATATGAAGATGGATACCCTGTAAAACAAATAAGCAAATGTTAAATGATGCATAAATGATGTATGCAAATGGTATGCAAAGGGTTTGTGATCAAGAGCTGGATCTGATTATCTGCCTTGGTAAAAGTCCATGTATGTTCAAAGGTCCAGATGGAGGCTTAGAAATCCAGTAACCGGGTGGGGGACTCAAATAAATAGTCACAAGTCCAAGGTAATCACAAGAACTGTCCAAAGTGATGCATTCTTAAACAATACAGTAACAGGGTATGATGTGGCCAAGGGTTCCTGCAAACCTGCAAATATCCCAACCCCCTCACAGGTAATGTTCTAGAACAAAGATCCTCAGACTTGGATCAGTTATGAGAAGTGTAAACACTTCTAACCCGGAGGTATAATGTTTACAATAACCATAAAAGATCCTCCTCTAATTCACCCCAGATTCTGAAGGTTATATAAAGGTCATCCAGACTTAGCAGGCTTCCCAGATAGCCCTAGCACTACAGGAAATCTGTATCACAGAGTTCTCAAGAAGAAACCCACGTCTGAACCGTGTTTCATATTCCCGCACCAGATCGAAATGGAATGGGAAAGAATATGAAGCCACTCTAGGGTGTCACTCAGGTCCCAGGTATATGACCTTAATCTCTCAATGAAACCCCACCCACCAAGGAAAACCAGATCCAGCATAATGATAATGACAGTATGAAAATGCATAAAACTGTAAAGGAAAGCAATAAATAAAGTTGTACATAAAGCAATAAATAAAGCAAATAAACAAGCACAAGTATCACATAACACCCCTGTAAACACAAATCAAACAAGCACAAGGATGAACCCGCAAAGAGAACCAGAAGCCCTGGTTTCAATATAAAGGTTCCCCAGCAGAGTCGCCAAGCTGTCGCTCCCGAAGATTTGCATCGCGGTACAAGCACGAACGGTCGGCGAAAGGAGAAATAAAAATGAAATGAAAAGAGTCGCCAGCTAGGCATTTTTATCCCGAAGGAAAGGTAATGCTGCATAAACCTAGAAAGAAATGGATAAGACGATCGCGAACCAGAAAAATTGAGAAAGGGGGTTGGTTACAACCTGGGAAGGTATTAGCACCCAGATTGTCTGTCGTACTCGACGGGATCCACGCTTGAAAGATTGTGCTTAAAGGGCTAGGTGTCAATGTTGTCTGTGTGCGAAAGCTGGAAAAGAATGTACAGGTGTCAGTGAAAAAGAAATGTGAAGTGAAATGCTCAGGAATGAGGCTTAGAGAATAATGCTGGAAGAGGGGGGAAGAGACATAGACTTTTGTTCAATAACAGTTAAGTTATACCTACGTATCCTCTCGTGCAATGAGGAAGTCAGAACACCGTAGTTCGACTCAAAGAGACTGAAAGATAAATTGACTTGTGAACTGCTTGCTTGTCTATGCTCAAGTGTATGACTCGTCTGGCTCGAGTGCTAACTGTCTTGCATTAGACGGAAGAAGCGAGTTCTTGTTTGTGAGTGAATGAGGTGAGAAAAGAATCCCGGAGGAGACAATTATTGTTTTTTTGTGTGTTTTCAATATTTATTGCCTTTTAGTGTTTGTCATAAGATAATGAGCTTAAGCATAAACCAAGGGTTAGTAAACTCATCACATCCTCCCTCTGATTAGGGGTAATGAGAATACCTTAAGTATGAAGTAAACACCTCAAACTTAATTGCCGTGATGGAGGATTAAGATCATTAACCTACTTTTGATTATTTATATGTTTTTGGAATTTTTTTTAGTGTTAAGTAATGAGTTTAAGCCATAATCAAGGATTTAATGGACCCATTACACCATCCTAATAGAAGGATAATAGATGAGAACATTTAAGCTGAGGAAGATACCTCAACTTAATCCATGATTAGGGATTAACCTCATGACAAAACAAAGCCTTTATTAAAGTGGATTTTAGTTAATGGTAAGGTTAAGAAGTGAATTTTATGGTTTGTAAGACAACTTGAGAGGGACTTGTCCATTAACACTAGGGTTAGTCCTTCTTAACCAATTAAGGAAGAATTAGAACCCTAGTGCAAGGCCCAAGTTACAAGCTATTGTCTTAGTGATTATTAGATTGATTTATTAAGAGATTTAAACACATTAAAGGTTTAACACTTAGGATTAATGTTATACACTCTATCCTAAGAGAAGGATGCAGGCATAACCTTAATCACAAAGCCTTAAAACCTTAAAGGTTTACTCTCTGATTATAAGATGAGAAGAGAGACACAAAAGAAGACACAAAGGTAAAACTAAAGGGGGACTAATCAAAACCCTAATTATTGTCATGCTTGGATGTTCCTATGGTTTGTAAGGCTTAAGAGAAAAGATCTTCAAAGCCACCAAGGAAGAAACAGATGAAAGGAGGAGAAGCAGAAGAAACAAGCTAACTTACTTCACTTAAGAAGATAAGTTACTTGAAGAAATAAGGTGAAGGAGGAACATGAATGAGCAAGCTCACTCTAAAGCAAAGATAAAATGCAGCAAGGATGCATAAAAGAGATGAGAAGAGAATGTGAGAAGTGAAGGCAAATTCACTTCTCAAAGTACTTACCACCTGAAAAGTTAGCATAAAAAGAAAGAATGAAATGAAAATGAGATGTATGCAAGGATGCAAACCAAAACCAGAAACATATTAATGATGTGAATGATGCTAAGAGATGATGCAATGTATGTCAAGTGCTATGGATGATCATACAAGAGATGAGAATGCAAATGAGGCATGTAGGATGTGTAGATGTTTAAGAATTGGCAGAATTTTTGACCAAACAAGAAATGTTAAATTCAGTTCAGAATGTCCTATCAGATGTTGGGACATTATAAAACAGAGTATGTGAACTTATTTCAGGATGTCCTACCAGATGTTGGGACATCGTGTAAATAAATTAAGTTCAGTTTTTCAGGATGTCCCAACAGATGTTGAGACATCTCAGACCTGCTACCAGAATTAATTATTGATTAACAGATCAGAGATATTTAAGGAGAGTTATCTGGAATAAATTAATGATGGTTAAAAACAGAACAAGGCGCATCTGTAGGGAGTTTTATATTGAAGATTCAGATTAAAACAGAAGACCTAATGCACCTAGAATCTAGGAGGTAACAAACCCTAAATTCAAGGTGGAAGCTGCTGCGCATTAGGGCTGGACCATTCTACAGAAAGCCCAAAATTCAGATACCTATTTAATCAACAGAAACTCATAGAATTGAGTACGAATTTCAGAAGACCAAATAGGGTGTCTAGTGTTCTTAATAGCAGGTTGTTTTATGTACCACTTTATGAGCTTTTAAGCAAAAGTGCATTTGTGACTTGATTGAAACTGTGAAGTAAGATCAAGCTGTATTGTTTGAAGGATGTCTTCAATTTCTGTAAACTTGTAAACTTGATCACTGTGTGATTGAGGGGGAGTGAGTAGGGTACTCTTATCTAAGTGTGTCTTAGGTAGAAATTGCATTGGGTAAGTATTAAGTGATAGATTAAACAGGGTGGTTTAAGTCTAGAATTAATATTACTAATAGTGGATTTCCTCCTGGCTTGGTAGCCTCCAGATGTAGGTGTGGTTATACACTGAACTGGGTTAACAAACTTCTGTGTTGTTTACTTTTCTTGCTGTTTAAGTTTTGGTTAAATTTGTCAAATGTCCTATTAAGTGTTGGAACATCTCTTAGGACATCTCATACCTGATCACAGAATTTCAATTGGCATCAGAGCAGGCACCCTGCCTGTTTATACTGGGTGAGATCTAGGGAATACAAATTCTGTAACATGGACAGAGATTTAGGGTCAGTAAATAGACCACCTATACTGGATGGATCTAATTATGACTATTGGAAGCCAAGAATGATTGCATTCTTAAGGTCACTTGACAACAGGGCATGGAGAGCAGTCAATGTTGGATGGGATTACCCTATCCAAGACACCAAAGATGGATCAAAAGTGCTGAAACCTGAAGAAGAATGGAGTAAGGAGGAAGAAGACTCAGCACTAGGCAACTCAAAAGCCTTAAATGCTTTATTCAATGGCATTGATAGGAACATTTTCAGACTTGTGCATCATTGTGAGCTGGCCAAAGATGTTTGGGACACTCTCAAAACAACTCATGAAGGAACATCAAAAGTAAAAATGTCAAGACTTCAACTTCTCACCACCAAATTTGAAAACATGAGAATGAAGGAAGATGAATCAATTCATGAGTTCTATATGAACATCTTGGATATAGCCAATACTTCTGGAGCTTTGGGAGAAAAGATGACTGATGAAAAGCTTGTAAGAAAGATTCTCAGATCTTTGCCAAAAAGATTTGACATGAAAGTCACTGCAATAGAAGAAGCTCAAGACATATGCTCCATGAAAGTTGAAGAACTCATTGGTTCCCTTCAAACTTTTGAGATGGGAATGAATGACACAAATGCCAAAAAGAACAAAAGCATAGCTTTGGTGTCAAATACAGATGAAGAAGAAGATGATGAATCAGCAAATGATAAAAGCTTATCAGAAAACCTTGCCTTGCTTGGAAGACAAGTCAAACAAATTCTCAGAGGAATGGAAGGCAAATCCAAACCTAGTGGGAGAAACACAAGCTCTGAGAACAGAAGACCTTATGATGCTAACAAAAGATTAAAGTATGCTGAAAAGACCAGTCAAGATAAAGGAGTCAAATGCCATGAATGTGAAGGATATGGACATATCAAGTTTGAATGTCCTACCTATTTAAAGAGGCAAAAGAAAGGACTCTCTGTGACCTGGTCTGATGAAGACTCAGGAGAGTCAGAAGAAGAATCAGCTAAGCATTTTACTGCTCTAGCTGGACTGTGTGAATATGATAGTGATTCCAGTTGTGGAGAGCTTACTTATGAAGAACTTGAGCAAGCATTCAAAGATCTATACAAAAGAAGCTCTGAAATATGCAGTGAGGTTATAAAGCTAAAGAAGCAGAATGAGGTATTAGAAGATGAAAAAGCAAGTGATCAAGTAATCATTGATACCTTGAAAAGTGAAGTAACTCTTCTCAACTCTAAGTTGGAACATATGTCCAAATCTGTTAGAATGTTGAACAGCAGCTCAAACACACTGGATGTTATTCTCAGCAATAATAAACACTCAGGGGACAAAAGTGGACTGGGATATGACAGAGATGAAGCAAGCTCTAGCAGAACTACTTCAAAAACTACACAGTCAAACAAGATGTCCCAACAGATGCTCCAACATCAGAACACAAAGACAAACATAATGTTCCAACAGATGTCTCAACATTCTGGAAAGAACAAAATGAAGAAAAAATATCAAAGATGGAGATGCCATCACTGTGGAAGGTTTGGGCATATCAAACCTCACTGTTATAAGCTTCATGGATATCCAAATCAGATGTATCAGCAACCTTCCAAGCAGAAAGTAGAAGGTACAAAAAAAGTGCTGCATAGAAATCAGCAACCTCCTAAGCAGAAGACAGAGGTCATCAAGAAAGTTTGGAGACCAAAAGCTGACATTCAGACTGATCAAAGCCACATACCCAAGAACAAGATCAACAATCAAGCTTGGAGATCAGCTAAACAACACTCAGAGCAGAGGCATCAAAAGAAATCTCATCTCATCTGGTCAAAGAAAAGTACTGCATACATAGCACATACATCTCTGAGAGTATCAGCTAAAGAAGACTGGTACTTTGACAGTGGATGCTCAAGACACATGACTGGATTAAAGAATTTGCTAGTAAACTTAAAATCACATTCATCCAGGTATGTTACCTTTGGAGATGGAGCTAAAGGAGAAATCAAGGGAGTTGGAACCTTGGATTGTCAAGATGTTCCAAGACTAGATGATGTGCTGCTAGTTAAAGGTTTAACTGCTAACCTGATCAGCATAAGTCAACTATGTGATCAAGGATACAGTGTAAACTTTACCAAATCTGAATGTATAGTGACTAACAAAGAACAAGAGGTTGTCATGAAAGGAGCCAGATCTAAAGACAACTGTTACATGTGGGAATCCCAAAATCTTAGTCTCACTTCAACCTGCTCTCTAGCTAAAGAAGAAGAAGTGAAACTGTGGCATCAAAGACTAGGTCATCTTCATTTCAGAGGCATAAAGAAGATCATATCTATGGATGCTGTAAGAGGTATTCCTAAACTAAAGATTGATGATGGCAAAATATGTGGTGAATGTCAAATAGGCAAGCAAACCAAGATGTCCCATCCAAAGCTCCAACATCTGACAACTTCCAAAGTTTTGGAACTTCTACATATGGATCTTATGGGACCTATGCAGGTTGAAAGTCTTGGTGGTAAGAGGTATGCCTATGTTGTGGTTGATGACTTTTCCAGATATACATGGATAAACTTCATCAAAGAAAAGTCAGATGTATTTGATGTATTCAAAGAATTATGTCAAAGATTGCAAAGGGAAAAATCCAGCTGTGTGATCAGAATTAGGAGTGATCATGGAAAAGAATTTGAGAATCAAAAGTTCTTAGATTTCTGTTCTTCAGAAGGAATTAATCATGAGTATTCTTCACCTATCACTCCTCAACAGAATGGGATTGTTGAAAGGAAGAATAGAACCATTCAAGAATCAGCAAGAGCTATGATTCATGCTAAAAAGTTGCCTCTATACTTTTGGGCTGAAGCTATGAACACTGCCTGTTACATCCATAACAGAGTTACTTTAAGGAAAGGAACTTTGTCCACAATATATGAAGTATGGAAGGGCAGAAAACCCACAGTGAAGTACTTTCATGTTTTTGGAAGTATCTGTTATATTCTGGCAGATAGGGAGCAAAGAAGAAAAATGGATCCTAAAAGTGATGAAGGGATTTTCCTTGGATACTCCATAAACAGCAGAGCATATAGAGTATTTAATTCTAGAACCAAGGTTATCATGGAATCCATAAATGTGATAATTGATGATGCTTCTACAGATGTCCCAGAAGATGTTGGAACATCTGTTGATATCAAGATTGAAGCTGAAGAAAAGAATGATCAATATAACTTCACTCAAACTGATACAAGGACAGAAGAATCAAGTAAACCTCCTTCCATCAGAATACAAAAAGATCATCCCAAAGATTTGATAATTGGTGATCCCAACAGAGGTGTGAGTACTAGATCAAGAGAAGTGATTTCAGGTTCTTGTTTTGTCTCCAAAATAGAACCTAAAAATGTCAAGGAAGCTCTCACTGATGAATACTGGATTTGTGCTATGAAAGAGGAATTAGGTCAATTCACAAGGAATGAAGTGTGGAATCTTGTTCCTAGACCTGATGATATAAATATAATTGGAACAAAATGGGTGTATAAGAACAAGTCAAATGAACAAGGAGTTGTTACAAAGAACAAAGCTAGACTTGTAGCTCAAGGATACACTCAAATTGAAGGGGTGGACTTTGATGAAACCTTTGCACCAGTAGCAAGGCTTGAATCAATCAGACTATTGTTGGGAATTGCTTGTATCTTGAAGTTCAAGCTATTTCAAATGGATGTGAAAAGTGCCTTTTTAAATGGCTATCTTAATGAAGAAGTATATGTAGAACAGCCTAAAGGATTTGTTGATCCAAGCTGTCCAAATCATGTTTACAAACTCAAGAAGGCTCTTTATGGTCTGAAGCAAGCTCCAAGGGCATGGTATGAAAGACTGACCACATTTCTTATCAAGCAAGGATACAGAAAAGGTGGGATTGATAAAACCCTATTTGTTAAAGATGAAGAAGGAAATGTCATGATTGCACAAATATATGTTGATGACATTGTGTTTGGTGGGATGTCTGATAAGATGGTCAAACATTTTGTCAAGCAGATGGAATCTGAATTTGAAATGAGTCTAGTAGGTGAATTAACCTACTTTCTTGGTCTGCAAGTAAAGCAAATGGAAGACTCAATGTTTATTTCCCAAAGTAAGTACTCCAAGAACATAGTGAAGAAATTTGGAATGGAAAATGCTTCTCATAAAAGAACTCCTGCTCCCACACATTTAAAGCTGACTAAAGATGAAAAGGGTGAGAATGTAGATCAAAGTTTATATAGAAGCATGATTGGAAGCTTGTTATACTTGACTGCTAGCAGACCAGACATTGCATTTGCAGTAGGAGTTTGTGCAAGATATCAAGCTGATCCAAAAGCCAGTCATCTCAATCAAGTCAAGAGAATCCTTAAATATGTTAATGGTACTTGTGACTATGGCATAATGTACTTTCATGGGTGCAAACCAATTCTCACTGGCTTCTGTGATGCTGATTGGGCAGGAAGTGCTGATGACAGAAAAAGCACTTCAGGAGGATGCTTCTTTCTAGGAAACAATCTGATTTCTTGGTTCAGTAAGAAACAGAATTGTGTATCCTTATCTACAGCTGAAGCTGAGTACATAGCAGCAGGTAGCAGTTGTTCTCAGTTGGTTTGGATGAAGCAGATGCTCACTGAGTACAATGTCCCACAGGATGTCATGACATTGTACTGTGACAACTTAAGTGCAATCAACATATCTAAGAATCCTATCCAACACAGCAGGACTAAGCATATTGATATCAGACATCACTTCATCAGAGATCTTGTAGAAGAAAAGGTGATTTCATTGGAGCATGTAGCTACAGATTTGCAATTAGCTGATATCTTTACCAAAGCATTGGATGCTACTCAATTTGAGAATTTAAGGGGTAAACTTGGAATCTGTTTATGTGATATTTAGCAGTTAATGAGATGTGCCAACATGTCATATGACATTGCATGGCATAAGTTCCAGATGGCAAAGCTAGTCTGGTCTAGATCCTTGGGAATTCCATCCCTAATCATTTGGACTGTAACGGCTACATATTTATTAACTACTTATAAGAAGCTATCAAGATTCTCATCATACCATCACAAGCGAATCACATTAACTCTCAATCCTTCAGAAATCATAAACCCTAAAGCTGTTCATCCATCTTCTTCTACAATGTCTCAAAACCCTAAAGCTACTGAGGAAATTCTCAACAAGGAAGACGTGGTTCATGCCACTCCAATCTCTGTTGTGCCAATGCAATCAACACCATTGGACGAGATCAGGGGAAGCGTTTCTCACACTAAAAAGGCAAGAACTCCAAAGAGAGGTAAAGATCAAGTCAGAAGCAAAGCTAAAGGCACTCCCTCTCCAGCTAACATGCCTCCTAAATCTTCACAATATGTGGATGATTCAATCAAGGAGATTGTCACTCAAATTCTGTTTGAACAAAGAAAGGTGAGTGGGATCTCTGTTCCTCTGAAAACCATGCCTGCATCTCAAGAAGAACAAGCTCAAGCTGCAGAAGAACAAGATGTCCCAACAGATGTTGGAACATCTGAAGATAAGAGAAAGAACTCATCTGATGTTGAGTTGGAACAAACTGAGGACCAGAATAAGACCTCAAATGAAAATGATGAAGAAATCTCTGAGGATCAGACCAAAGACTCAAATGAAGGTCAAATCCCTGCTGATCAACAAGCTGAAGAAGAGACTGCTCAATCTCATCCAGTGGTGAACCTGGAGCAGGACTCTGATGCAGAGATCATAGCCTCTGTTAAACCCAGCATAGCCAAAAGGCTAAGGTCCAGGAAAGGCAAGATGCAAGCTGAAGCAGCAATCCCTGAGAAGAAGAAGGCTAGTCCAAAGAAAGGCAAGGCTAAAGCTACCTTTGGTCCAACAAAACCCTGGAGCAAAGTCCAATCCTAGAAGAGAAAAGCTGCCACACCATCAGATTCAGATGTTGGATCAGATGTCCCAACATCTCCTCCCAAGAAGAGACCAGCAACATCCAGAGCTTCAACTGCTGTACCAGAAGCTCCCTTGGACAACATATCATTTCACCATGTCTCTAGTGTGAACAGGTGGAAATATGTGTACCAAAGAAGGGTAGCCCTGGAAAGAGAACTGAGCAGCAATGCACTTGAGTGCACAGAACTGATAGACCTCATCTCTGCTGCAGGACTATTCAAGACAGTATCAGATCTCTCTCCCTGCTATGAACTTCTTGTCAAAGAGTTCATTGTGAATCTTTAGGAGGATTGCTCCAATGGTAAGTCCTCTGAGTTTCAAAAAGTTTATGTTAGAGGTAAATGTGTAGAGTTTTCTCCCCAAATCATAAATGAATACCTAGGAAGAGAAACAGATGGACCAAATGAGCTAGGTAAAACAGATAATCAAGTATGCAAGGTGATCACTGCAAACCAGGTCAAGGCATGGCCTGTGAAGGGAAAGCTTTCTGTGAGCATGCTTACCACAAAGTATGCCATGCTGAATAGAATTGGTACTGCTAACTGGGTGCCTACCAACCACACTTCTTCAATCTCAACTGGTCTGGCCAGATTCATCTATGCTGTGGGAACTCAAACCAAGATGGATTATGGAGCATATATTTTTGATCAGACTATGAAGCATGCCATCTCTAATGCAACAAAGCTGCCAATAGCTTTTCCATCATTGCTGTGTGGTATTGTTCTAAGTCAATACCCTGGAATTTTAAATGAGAAGGACACAGTCTGCAAGAGAGAGAGCCCCCTGGCTTTTCACTACAAATTATTCCTAAGTCACCATGCTGCAGATGTTGAAACACCTTCTGGGACATCTGCTGGTCCCTCCACTGCTAAGAATCCAATCTCCAGGAAGACTTTAATTGCTGAACTCAAAAGCACCTGCAAAGAGCTTGAAGCTAGAAAGCAGAAGCTTGAGGAAATCATCAAAAGGTTGGAAAGTGAAGAAGATCAGAATGCTGCATCTGGTGAAGACAGTGAGGCTGATGAAGAAAGTGAAGCTAATAAAGATGAAGACACTGAGGTGGAGGAAGAATCTGAGAGTGATGAATCTGAGTGATCAATGTATGTGAGGCAACTGTAATGACAGCAATGTATTTCTTTGGCCCCTAATTTTGTGTCTACCAAGGGGGAGAACAACATCAAATCAAATTGTAATTGCTGTTTAAGTATGAATGAAAAAAATCTGTTTGTTTCTGCCTGAACTGAATAAGTGTGAATATTTCTGTTGCAACAAGGCTGAACTCATATATGTTTGAGGGGGAGTAATCTCAAATAAGAATCAACAGAAAAGTAATGCTATACTCTGATAAAAAGAACTTCTGCTGCACTCTGAAAACCAGAAAAGATGTTAGTCAAAAATTAGCCAAAGGGGGAGTTTGTAGATGTTTAAGAATTGGCAGAATTTTTGACCAAACAAGAAATGTTAAATTCAGTTCAGAATGTCCTATCAGATGTTGGGACATTATCAAACAGAGTATGTGAACTTATTTCAGGATGTCCTACCAGATGTTGGGACATCGTGTAAATAAATTAAGTTCAGTTTTTCAGGATGTCCCAACAGATGTTGAGACATCTCAGACCTGCTACCAGAATTAATTATTGATTAACAGATCAGAGATATTTAAGGAGAGTTATCTGGAATAAATTAATGATGGTTAAAAACAGAACAAGGCGCATCTGTAGGGAGTTTTATATTGAAGATTCAGATTAAAACAGAAGACCTAATGCACCTAGAATCTAGGAGGTAACAAACCCTAAATTCAAGGTGGAAGCTGCTGCGCATTAGGGCTGGACCATTCTACAGAAAGCCCAAAATTCAGATACCTATTTAATCAACAGAAACTCATAGAATTGAGTACGAATTTCAGAAGACCAAATAGGGTGTCTAGTGTTCTTAATAGCAGGTTGTTTTATGTACCACTTTATGAGCTTTTAAGCAAAAGTGCATTTGTGACTTGATTGAAACTGTGAAGTAAGATCAAGCTGTATTGTTTGAAGGATGTCTTCAATTTCTGTAAACTTGTAAACTTGATCACTGTGTGATTGAGGGGGAGTGAGTAGGGTACTCTTATCTAAGTGTGTATTAGGTAGAAATTGCATTGGGTAAGTATTAAGTGATAGATTAAACAGGGTGGTTTAAGTCTAGAATTAATATTACTAATAGTGGATTTCCTCCTGGCTTGGTAGCCTCCAGATGTAGGTGTGGTTATACACTGAACTGGGTTAACAAACTTCTGTGTTGTTTACTTTTCTTGCTGTTTAAGTTTTGGTTAAATTTGTCAAATGTCCTATTAAGTGTTGGAACATCTCTTAGGACATCTCATACCTGATCACAGAATTTCAGGATGTATGAAAGCACATGAAAGTTCATGGAATGAAATGAATGCATAACATGGCAAATGGATGAAGAAATGATCAAGCATGGTTCTAATGTGTCCTATGATATCTTAGAAGTAATGTGAATGCAAGGAATTCCATGGCAAGTTCTTGGATGAATGCATATGCAAGATGTATGCAAATGAACATGAGAAATTAGGGTTTTCATACAACATGAGATGCAAAAGTCAAAAACAGAAGCAAATCATAAGATAAAAAATTGAAAATGCATTCAAAGGAACCCTAACCCCATATGATATCACACCCCAAAGGAGAAGACCTAACTCTTAACCTAATGAAAGTTATGATTTTCCTAAGTTATCTAGGGTTTTAAGGTACCTAAATGGGAAAAATGCAAATCAAATCAAAAATGCAAAAGAAATTCATGACAAAATTATGCTAGATACTACATGCTATATGAAGATTAATGCAAAAAGAATCAATGTCATATCATTCATGGTTAGGCAGAAAAGAATTCTTGAAGTTAGGGTTCAAAAATAGGATTTTTATGAACCCTAAATTCAAGAAAAATATCAAAGATGATTCAAAACCAAAAATAAATTTGTATGAATGGCATGATAATGTTTCTAAATGTTCTAAGATGCAATGTGAATTTTTTTTGGGATTTTTAGAAACCTAAATGATATTTTAATTAATTAATTTCTATTAATTAATTAAAATAAACATTTAAATATTTTAAAAATGATTTTTTAATGCAAAAAATAAAAATAAAACTATTTTTGGGTGAAGAAAATTATTTGGATGCAAAATGCAGAAGAAAATATTTTTTTGGAATTTTCTAGCTATTTTTAATAAATTGTGCAAAACAAATAAGAAAAAATGGAATAAAAATTAAATGAAACAGAAGTATGCGCATCCAATGGTTTAGATTCAAAGTTGAGAGATTTGGTTTGACCTAGCGCGTAATCCTAAGGCTGAAATTCAAATTCAGCTAATTTTATTTAATCAATTAATTAATCCTGAATTAAATTTAATTACCTAATCCTAACCATCCAACACACGCTGGAAACTAAGATCAAACGACCCTCATTTAAACCTTGCCCTAACCCTAATTAGACAGTTAATTACTTTCAGGTGGCCGGAGAAGACCTCCGGTCATCTTCTCCGGCCAGCTCTTCCCTGAGCAATCCCAAAACCTCACCCCTAGGTCATTTCTGGAGCTCTAAAGCTCCAGATCAACTCCTCTCACCTTCCTAAACACAAATCCAACCTCAAAACAGATTTATCATGGCTCAATCACAAGATTCGAAGAGAAACTCAAAAATGGCAAAACTTTCAGAACACGTATACAAGCTTATTTCTCAACCGTTCTCAAAAGTAAACATATCATGGTGATCAGCAAAGCATAAAGAACAATCTAAACACTTAAAATAGCACTTCTGGAAAAAGTTTGAAGAAGTTACCTGAGCTTGAGCTTCCTCGGTTTGGAGCTTTCTGGTCACCTCTCTTGTGCAAACTTACTCCAATGATCCTTCTGAAGAAGCTTTGAGGCTTGGAAGGAGTTTGTTTTGGCTGGTTTGTATGATTGCACTTCAATTGGCCAAGAATCGTGTTTTGTGTATGGGGTGTTCTTGGCTGTTTTAATGGTTGTTTTATGTTCAGTGGATGATTTTGAGATGAATGGTGAAATTTGTTTGAAGATTGAGTGAGTATTCAGAGAGTTTCGAAGGATTTTGCAAATGAGGGGATTTTGTGGAACTTGAGGATTCTGAGGTTTCAGCTTGCAATGTTGTGTGTTATGGCTTGGGTTTGATCCACATAACAAGTAGTGATAGGCCAGAGAGTGGGTGGTGGCTGCAGCTGATTGGTATGGGCAAGTTGCAAAAAGTCACCAACTTGTGTACTTGAGGTATGGGCAATGGTGCAGCTGGCTTTTTGGCTTGTCTTTTTGCAGCTGAGATCAAGGAGGTCCATGGAAATGGTTTTGAGGTAATTCAGCAAGTTTGTGAAAGGTTGTGTGTCCTTTTGCAAATTCTATGAAGTTTGGTCCCTTTTGAAATTCTTGAAATGCAAGACATGAAATAGCATGGTTCTTTGGGCAATTCTGGTCTTAAGGCAATGCACTATGATGTTATGATGCTTAGAAGTGTATTTGAAGTCACAAAATAGCTTGGCAAGTGGTTTTGCAAAAATCCCTCTTTGGTGCATTCTTGAAAATTATGTGATTTTTGCCAACTTTGACTAGCCATAACTTGAGTTCCATGATGAATTAGAACTTGTTCTTGTACTTTTTGAAAAGGGAATGATCCAATCTATAACTTTCATGACCAACAATTTTTCATTTGAAGCATTTTTGGTTGAGAAAGAGGAGGTTGAAAAACTTTCCCAAAATGGAAAGTTTACATTACAAGTCATTTCCATTTTTGGCAACTTTTGGTTTAGCTCACTTTTCTTCAATTTTGTGAACTTCCAAGCACTTCAATGATCAAATAAAGATCATATAACTTCAATTTGATGAAAAACCCACTTTGGTTCCATTGATGGGGGCCTCAGATGCCCTGATTTTGCTCTGACTTGCTCAAGAAGTTACCCAGTGAACAAATGACTTCCACAATGAATTTCTTCATAAAACTTGGTACACATGATCCTTATAACATATTGAGACCATTAGAAACAAGAAAGACCAAAAAATTTGGAGTTATGGCCTCTGAAACCAAAACCCTAATTTCAGGTCATCTGTGTAGTGAAACCCTAGCTCAGCTTCCATGCTTTCCAAGTTCTTGTGATGTTCTGACTTCCTTGATCATTGAGGGATACAAAATGATGATTGAACATACATGGACCCTATTGTAATGATTAGTGGCCTTTGGAATGGCTCAGATGAATCCTTGGATTACTCAGACCACAAACCCTAGATGCAGATGAACTTGAACTATGCAGATGGAACAAAAATGCAATATGATATGATATGTTTAAACAAAAGAAAATATGAAAGATAACAAGCCATGGTGTGAACTTAGTGAGGGCAAATTTGGGGTGTTTACACATGGTACCTTTCACCAATAGGACCGTCGGACCTAAGTGGTTCACCAGACAACTCCCTGTGGAACATAAAAAGGAAGAGGACAATTTTCTAGCCATATGGAAATTGTTCCTTACACCCAGGCTCTTGCCCTCTTACTCCACTATGTCCAATTCTAATGTGGCCCTAATAGTTTATCAGCCAAATTTAGTGACTCGACTGTTTGGGCTGATACATTTGAAGCCAAGATCCATCTATCCCAAGAAAGGATCTATTCTCTTCTACAATTCGTTCTCCACTTAGTCGAAGAGTATAGAGCTTTCAGAAAAACTAAATGACGTTGCTTTGGAGATTCAGCCAGTGGTATTTCGACCAACCTTCCTCTGCACTCAGGAGTTCGACGTTTGGTGGAAAGAGTACTATCTCACCAGGTTTTATGATGCATCTGACTTCAACACTCTTCTGACCAATGCCTTTGCTTTCATGCAGGATCGAACCAAGAAAGGTACCCAACAACATGTCAAAGAGATTCAAAAATTTCAAAAATATTTTGAAACAATTTATAGGCCAGATGATCATAGGCGAACTATAGGCGAAGCAGCTTTGACCCTGAAGCATAAATTTTCAGAAAAATTGCAGAAGTTGGTATTGCCCTCATACATCCCCTTAAAGACGCGTTATAACTTTGCGTATGTTAGCTATCCACCAAAGTTTCCACCTCTAACATCTGCTAGTTTTGGTGTGGCTCTGAGCACACCTTTTCCAGATTGGTTCGTATGTGGCTCCGACTTAAAATTGCTTCAAGAGTCACGAAAAAAGCTTGTTGAGCGTGTGGTTCCAACCAAATATCATCTTGATAATTACCCAGGGCACCTTCATATTGGAATAGAACATGTTCGCGGGGCATCTACCATTCTTAAAGGTGTAACCATGATTTCGACCCCGTCTCTATATTCATATCTATGTTTTAGTTTCTTCTTTTTTTCTAACTTCTCTCTCTTTTCAGCTGCCAAGATCATTGGTAAGAAGAGCTCTGTCAAAGACAAACCTGGCAAGTCCACCAAGAAATCCACCTCGACTTCAAAAAAGGTTCTTTTCTATCCTTTTTCAAATAGACTATCTCAGCTATGCAATTATTTTAGTCTTAGGCTTAATGAACTTTATTTGATATTTTAGATGAGTCGAAAGCCACCCACTCCTCAAAAAAGAGAGATAGAGGAAGTGAAGGTGCCTTCTGAAGATTCTGGTGACGAATCCCCAGACCTACAACCCTTGAAAAGGAAGAATCCTACCAAAATAAAGACGGTCGCTTCCCAAAGATCACTGGTGACGTCGAAGAAGACCCCTCTTACAAGCCCAATGATTAAACTTGCACAAAACACAGAGAGTGGGAATTCTAGTTTCCACACCATAATCCCTCAGGTAATTTTCTTTCGACAAAATTTTGACTTTGATCTTTGTATACTCTTCGTCTTTTGAACTTTTATTTTGTTTTAGGTCCAAATCAACACTGAGGAGCCTCCCGTCAATCTACAAGACTCCCCTCTTGACGCAACCAAAAATGCCCAATAAGAAAATACATCTAAGGGTGATATGCTGGAACCCTAAACCGTGGTTGAATTCGACATCACCATGGAGGAAGGTTCAGCAAACAACTCCCCTGATTAGCCAAAGTCCACTGCCAACAAAGAAAGTCCCCCTAAAGATGCCAACTCTCGTGAGGAGCTTGAAAACCTGAAGACAAGGAAACCTATGGAGTATTTGAGGGCCATGCTAAGCAATCACTACAACTTTCAAGATTCTTCCAGCAGTTCGACTACCTCTTGGGCCACCTCTGAGGTCAAGACTCTCAGTTCCATCATGGATGAAGTTAAGGCCCAAGTGCTTGGTGTCAATTTATTCAAACTTTTGGAGGAGGATCCTACTCAGCAATCTGAACTAAAAAAGCTCCTCAAACAGGTGAATGTCTTGGAGGCCAGTGCTGACAAAACTCATCTGGTAATGGACCTGGCTCAGATAATTTATGTAGCAAGCGGAGATCTCAGTCGTCGAAAGGATTACATCCAAATGATCTCCCAAAAGAAAGAGACTCAGGCTGCTGAGTGGGATGTTATGGAAGCTTCGACTGAGAAGGTTTTAGAGTTGTCCAAACTCTCTAAGGCTTATTCCCAAGAGGTGGCTGAATGTGATAAAAAAATTCAAAACTTCAAGGAGCAAATAGCCCAGCTTGAATCCAAGATTGCTCAAGAATAACAATGTAAAGCAGATCTTCAACAACCTAAGAAAGACGAAATCGAAGAGGAGATCAAAGTAGGGCTTCATCAAAGTAGGCAAAGAGATTGAGGAAATGTCTTATAATAAGAGTTTGTGTGATTGTCGAATCTCAGTCCAGAAAAGGAAATTCATAGAGATCAAGGAATCTTTCCTTTAGAATCAAGACTTTTGTAATAGAAAATAGGCTATGTATTTTCTTTTCGTTTAGCAGCCCTAGAAGGCGCCTTTTGTAATGACTTCCATGCTTATTTGGAAAAATAATTAATACAATTATTCTACTTTTATTTTTACTTCTTGCAGAATTGGTTTATATTTTTTCAAGTATTTGCCATTTATTTTTAATATTCTTTCATCTTTGCCTATTTCTTCGACTTCATAAGCAGAATTGGTTTAAATCCATTGGAAGTATTACCTTCCAAACTAAATCACCCACACAAAGGACTTTTGACTTTAATCTTTTATTGTATGATTTTTCAATTCTTTCTTTTTGTCTCCTTATCAAGTCCAACGCATGTAGCCTTTCTTCGTCTAAATCCACTAATTCGTCCATCATCATGCTCCAATATATTTCTGAAGGAATCTCATGATGTCTTTGAACCTATATGGACTATAAATAGATTTCAACTGGAAGCACTGCATCATGTCCATATGTCAATGTAAATGGAGTAGAGTTAGTGGCTTCTTTGGGTGACGTTCGACAAGCCCATAAAATCTGATCTAAGGTTTTATGCCAATTTCTAGGCTTTTTACCTACATGCTTTTTGATCAAATTTATTATCACCTTGTTTGTTGCTTCGACTTGTCCATTTTCCTGGGCATAATAGGGTGTAGAGGTTAATAACTTAAACCCCATTTCTTTTGCAAAAGTTCGCATGATTCTACCAGTAAACACAGACCCTTGGTCAGTGGTTATTGTTTCTGGTTTTCCAAATCTATAAATTATATATTTTTTGGATAAATTCTATGACTGCCTCCTGATCTACGTTCACCAATGATATGGCTTCAATCCATTTAGTGAAGTAATCAACTCCTACTAAGATGCATTTTTGTCCTTTCGACGAGGTTGGTCGAATTTCTCCAATCAAATCCAAAGCCCAACCTCTGAATGGCCAAGGTTTTATGATCGAATGAAATTCGCTCGCAGGGACATGTGGTATACCTGCTTGGACTTGACATTCTTGGCAACCCTTCGCGAATTCGACACAATCTTTTAGCATGGTTGGCCAATATAAACCTTGTCTGAATAACAACCATTTCATCTTATGCTCTGCTTGGTGTGCACCACATGTACCGCTATGTACATTCGACAAAGCTATGTAGGCTTCTTCGTCGCCTAAACATCTTAGCAAGACTCCCTCTGCAGTCTTTTTGAATCATTTGTTTCCAAAGAGTACATAACTTAAAGTTATGTATCTTACTTTTCTTTCCACCTTTTGGTTTGGGTCTTGGAGATACTCTTTGATGGGTTTTCTCCAATCTTCTTTCTCTGAATTATCTATGTTAAAGATTTCAAAGCTTTCATCATCCCCATAACCAAGTTTTATCGTTTCTAAATCAGATGGGGATAATTTGGTCGATACAACCCTTCCCCTTACTTCAATAGTACTCTCCAGTTTTTCTTTTGACACTTTGTAACCTGATAAAATTTGAGCCAAGTCATTGGCCTCTTGATTTTTTATTCTAGGAATATGTTTAAAAACCACAGTTTCGAATGTTTTGAGGAGTCTATTGGCTAGGACGAAGTACATAATCAGATTTTCTTTGACACATATGTATTCTTTGGTCAATTTTTTTATTACTAGTTCTGAATCGCCCATTATTTCGACTCTGGTTGCCCCCAATTCCAACAACACTTCAAGTCCAGCAATTAAAGCTTCATATTCGGCTTCATTGTTTGAACATGGGTTTTTGACCCTATACTTGAATTTTGTTGGAATTTTATCAGGAGAAATAATTAATATTCCAATACCCACACCATTTTTGTGGTTGGAACCATCAAAATATAGTCTCCATGACTATAATTCTACGTGTTTTATTTCATTTTCATCTATGGAGTGGTCAGTTATATAGTCAGCCACCACTTGCCCTTTTACAACCTTCAAAGGTAGATATTTCAAGGAGTACTCAGTTAATGCTAGAGCCCACTTCCCAATTCGACTATGTAAAAGGGATTTAGACAACATATATTTTATTACGTCGAAATGAGATGATACAAATACATCAATTGGTTTTATATAGTGCTTTAATTTAGTACAAGAGAAATACACACATAAACATAATTTTTCTATTACACTATATCTAGTTTCAGCATCGTTTAAGACTCTGCTGAGATAGTAAATGGCTCTTTCGACGCCATTTTCATCCTCTTGACATAACATGCTTCCTAAGTTCTTGTCGGATGCTGATATGTACAACCTCATGCTTCTTTTTCTACTGGGAGACATCAAGACTGGGGGACTGGCTAGATATCATTTAATCTTATCGAAAGCGTCTTGTGCTCTTTCCCCCATGCAAAGTTTTCTTTTTTAAGTCAAAGCAGAGGAGAAAAAGATTGCATTTTCTCGCTGAGGTTTGAAATGAATCTTCTTAGAAAATTAATTTTTCCCATCAGTGATTGCAATCCTTTCTTTGTTGATGGCGCTTTCGCCTCCATTATTGCTTTAGCTTTGTTGTCGTTTATTTCAATTCCCTTTTTGTGGACCACAAAACCTAGGAAATCTCCAGCCTGCACACCAAACGCACATTTGAGGGGATTCATCTTTAAACCAAATTTTCTCATCCTTTCATAGGATTGTCGAAGATCGTCTAAATGATGTTTTCCTGAAGCAAACTTTATTACAATGTCATCAATATATACTTGCATGAATGTTTCAATATAATCATGAAAAATAGAATTCAGGGCCCTTTGGTATGTAGCTCCGGCATTTTTTAAACCAAAGGGCATAACTACCCATTCGTAAGTCCCTATTTCCCCAAGACAACGAAAGGCTGTTTTAGCAACATCTTCCTCTGCAATGAAGATTTGATTGTAGCCAGAGTATCCATCTAGCATACTCAAGTACTCATGGCCTGCTGCAGAGTCTACTAGCATTTCTTCTAATGGCATAGGATATTCATCCTTAGGGGTGGCTGAATTCAGGTCTCGAAAATCAATGCTCACCCTCAATGTGCCATTTTTCTTTATCACAGGTACAATATTTTCAATCCATTTAACATACCATGTTGGGCGAATGAATTTGCATCTGAGAAGTCTTTCGACCTCTGCTTTTATTTTTGACAGGACCTCTGGTGCGAACCTCCTTGGAGTCTGCTTTACATGCTTTTTTCCTTCTATGACAGGAAGCTTTAGTTCGACCAAGCTTCTATCAAGGCCAGGCATTTCGTCATAGTCCCATGTGAAGCAGTCTTTAAACTCTTTCAGCAACTGGACTAATTCGACTTTGAACTGGGTATCCATATTAGCACTTATATAGGTTGGTCTTTTCTCTGCTCCCCGTCCTAGACTGATTTCTTCCAAAGGGTCATGTGCCACCATCTTCAAGCTAGTTGATATTGTGTCTTTTTCGAACCCCAAAGGTTCGTCATCATAGATGGCATCAAGCTTTTGATCCTTCCACTTGTCTATCATGTTATCTTTATCTTCTCCATCAGTACCCTAGTGAGGACATAGTGGGTCTAGATTTTCTTTATTGGCTTCGACAGCCATATATTTTATTTCGGCCTCTAGAGCCGCTTTTAGTTTATTTTCGGCCATGTAGGCCGTCAATCTATTCAATGCTGATGCTTCACTCATCATCATCTTCGAACTCACTACCCCATCCAGTTGGCTCTATATTAGAGGTTCCCCATACATGGCTTGTTTTACTAATTACCTCCTTGTCCCATTGAAAACCATGTGTTGGGTGTAGGTACATGGAACAATAGGCATTGTCTGATGCTTTCAGATCAAACTCAGTCGAATTGCAAGGAGCTATGTGAGCCAGATTTCTGTTGAAGCTTCGACTGTTCACGTTGTTCACTTCAGTCATGAAGTAGCTTTGGTCTGCTTCGATGTTTTCGACGATGCCATCAATGCGCTGATGCATGGACGAAGGGACAGATCCTACTCCATGGATCCATTCTCTTCCTAACAACAAATTGTAGTTGGCTCTAGAAGCTATAACTATAAACATTGTTGGCCTAGTGATAGTGCCAACTATCAAATCCACTTAAATAACACCCATAGTTGAGCCCATTTTCCCTTCATAGTTCGACATAACCATGTTGTGTGGTTTTGCATCAGAGTCATCTTTTCCAATCTTTCTTAGCATGTAATGGGGCATTAGGTTCACTGTAGCACCCCCACCCACTAATATTTTGTTGACGCCTATATTTTCGACCTTCCCTTTTATGAATAAAGGTTTCAAATGCCCCCTCATTGATTCGTCTGGCTTCTCAAAGAAGGCATTATGTTCTTCAACACGACCATTGTTCATGATGTAATAACACACAGGCCTTGGTCCCACACTACTATTTATCATTTTTTCTTATTTTTCTTCGATTTCCATTACTCTGTCAAAGTCTCTAGGGAGGACTGAAACCACATTGCATATTACGTCGAATGACCCTTCTTCGTCAGACTCAAAGTTGTCAGTTGCTTCGTCACCTTCTGATATTGTGTTGGTGAGTTTTGATAACTGCAACATGTTGTTAGTGTTGTTCCTTTTGGGATGCTTGTCCTTCTCTGCTACCTGAGTGTTTCTGCTAGAATCCGCTTTATCTTCGTCAACATTTTTCTTCTTGATGTTGAGTCCCTCTGTTGCGTCTCTCTCAGCCCTTTTCTGCCTCTGGAATCTCCTCCATTAAGACTTTGACATGGGGCTTTTTCCTTTATAGTTCTCTGAGGGTTATGGTCTTGGCTTCTGTTTCCCAGTTTCTTTCTTTACTTCGACTGAAGATCCTCTCTAGACTTCGAAATTTTTCCATTTTCTTGGTCCTTGGGCATCTCTAATGGGTTGCACCCATCTATCATCAGGTACCTTTCCAGATGGTTTGTAAGTGTTGTAGTATCTGCCCCCAATGTTCTGAAAGTGATACTGGCCTTTTCTTCGATCATATCTACATGTTTCGACTGCTGGCCTTGGTCCCCAATTTCCTCTTATTTTAGTCTTCTCCACAGCCTCCAAGTTTGTTGCTGCTTTTCTGTCGAAGACGGCGCTGCATCTTGGACATAGCATTACTTCAGTATTTTTCTTTTGACACCTTTGGATGAATTCTTCCAAGTTCTCATCTTCTTTTGGGTAGGTTGTCCTTTGGTATTCCTCTTGACGATGTTCCTTTTCACCCTTCTCTTTACTCTTTTGAGAGGCTTCTACCATATTGATATCTATTTTCTTTCCTCCAGCAATGCTCAGCCTATCCCTCTTCTTGATGAGGGCTTCTTCGACAGTTTCCACCCTGACTTCTGCAGTGCTATTGTTTGCAGTTTCGACAACATTGGTGAGATTCCTGGTAACCTCTTCTTTTGTTTGGTTAGGAGCAACATCTTCAGCAGTTTTGTCTTCATTTTTGAGGCCTTCAGTAGCCTTCTTCTCCATGCTGAGGGAAACATCAGATTCTTCCGCAGTGTTCTCAAAAATGTATTTCCAACCTGTCAGCTAGATTTTGCTGATGTCAACATGGGCACTGGCAGGAGCGGTGTATTTCACCAGGTAGTCAAACTTTCCGCTAGGCTCTCCCAAGGTGTCCCATATTATTCCATCTTCATCCAAGTTGTTGTTTCTCTTGTCAAAGCCTTTAGTAGCTTCTTTCTTCATACCCTCAGAGCTTTCAGTAACCTTGGACTTGCCTTGATGGTAGAAACCCTCAGTGGCCTCAACCTTGTTCTGGTTATTGAAATCTTTAGTAATCTCAATGTTGGTGGCATCGTTGAGATCCTCAGTAGTCTCAACCTGTTTTGGAACGCCAAAACCCTCAGTGGTCTTGACTTTGTTCTTTACCTCAAGGTCATCAGTAACCTTGATCAATACGGGCATGGTTAATTCATCTTCGGACACTTCTTCCACGTTGGGATGGACAAAGAGATCTTCATTAATCCCCACCATGTTAACGTAGGTGTCGAAGCCTTCAGTGGCTTCAATCATCTCGAAGTTATATGTCGCTCCCCGGATTTTCATCCTAGTACAAACGTGAACTGTCGGCGAAGAGAAGGGTTGAATTGAATAGAGTCGCCTACTAGGCATTTTTATCCCAAAGGAAAGGTAATGTTGCATAAACCTGGAAAGAGAAGGATAAGACGGTTGCGAACCAGAGAAACTGAGAAAGGGGGTTGGTTACGATCTGGGAAGGTATTAGTACCCAAATCGTCCGGCTTACTCGACGGGATCCACGCTTACAAGATTGTGTTTAAAAGGGGTAGATGTATGTGTTATCTGTGTGCAAAAGCTAGGGAGAAATAGTACATGTGTCAGTGCAAAAAGAGAGTGAATGCTCAGGAACTGAGGCTTAGAAAAGAATACTGAAAGAGGGGGATGACAAAGAGACTTTTGTTCGATAACAGTTAAGTTATGCCTACGTATCCTATCGTGCAATGAGGAAGTCAGAACACCGTAGTTCGACTCAAAGAGACTAAAAATAAATTGACTATGAACTGCCTGCTTTCCTATGCTCAAGTGTATGGCTCGTCTAGCTCAAGTGCTAACTGTCTTGCATTAGACGGAAGAAGCAAGTTCTCGTTTGTGAATGAGTGTGATGAGAAAAGAATCCCGAAGGAGACGATTATTGTTTGTTTTTTGTGTTTTCAATTTTTTATTGTTTTTGGTGTTTTGCATAAGTAAATGAGCTTAAGCCTAAATCAAGAGTTGTAAACTCATTATATCCTCCCTGATTAGGGATAATGAGCATACTTAAGTATGAGATAATCATCTCAACTTAATTACCATGATGATGTAGGATTAAGATCATTAACCTACTTGTGATTATTTAGATGTTTTTGTTTTTTTTTGTTTAGTGTTAAGTAATGATTTTAATCTCTAATCACAGATTAGTAAACTCATTACACCATCCTATTAGAAGGATGATAGATGAGAACACTTAAGCTGAGGAAGATACCTCAACTTAATCCATGGTTAGGCATTAAATTCGTTATATAACAAGCCTTTATTAAATGGATTTTAATTAAGGGATGAGATTAAGAAGTGGATTTTATGGTTTGTAAGACAACTTGAGGGGGACTTGTCCATTAAACACTAGGATTAGTCCCTCTTAACCATAAGGAAGAGATAGAACCCTAATGTAAGGCCCAAGTTACAAGATAAAGTTTTAGTGATTATTAATGTGTTTTGATTAAGAGGTGTAAACAAATTAAAGGTTTAACACTAAGGATTAAAGTTATACACTCCATCCTAAGATAAGGATGCATACATAACCCTAATTCTAAAGTCCTAAAGCTTTAAGAGTTTAGCCTCTGATTAAGAGATGAGAAGAGAGACTCAAGGAGACTCAATGGTAAAAAGCTAGGGGGACTATATACAACCCTAAAAGTTATCATGCTTGGATATCCTATGGTTTGTGAGGCTTAAGAGAAGAGATCTTCAAGAAGGCCACCATGGAAGAAGCAGATGAAAAGAGAAGGAGAAAGAAGAACAATTTACTTACTTCCTGAAGAAGATAAGTAACTTGAAAGAAAGAAAGTAAGAAAGATGGATCATAAGTGAAGAAAGTTCACTTCAAAGACAAGTAAATATGCATATGAATGAGATGAGAAGAGGTGGGAGGTGAAGGAAAATCCACCTCCCAGATAACCTACCAAAAGCTCTTGAAATGGAATATGAGATGATGCAAAGTCATACAAGATGCATATGAATGATCATACAAGGATGAGATGCAATGGAAGCATGTTTAGAAGCATGAAAACACATGGATGTTCATGAAATTTAATGGATGCAAAACATGGCAAATGAATGAATAAATGATTAAGCAATGTTTCAAACATGTCCTAAGATGTCTAAGATGACATAAAAATGCTTGAAATGTCATGGAAAGTTCATATGATGATGATATGCAAAGGAGAATGCAAATGAAGATGCAAAATTAGGGTTTTAAGACAACATGAGATACATATGACCAAAACAGAAGCATTTAGCATGATAAAAAATTGAAATCAAGCTCAAACAAACCCTAATCCTATACAAAATCACATCCCTAAGGAGAAAGTCAGAAGCTTAACCTAATGGAAGTTATGAAATTTCTAAGTTACCTAGGGTTTTTGGGTGCTTCGAAAGAGAAAATTCAAATCAAATTGAAAATGAAAGATAAAAATATGAGATAAATAACCTAGAAACTATATGCAATATATGAAACAATGCAAAAAGAACCAAGTTCAAACTCATCATAGTTAGGCATAAATGAATTTTTCAAGTTATGGTTTGAAAATGTGATTTTTAGGAACCCTAATTCAAAGAAAATTGTGGAAATGTAATCAAACCTAAAAAGAAATTTGTATGGAGAGTTTGAAAATGTATCTAAATGTATTGGGATGCTTCATGAATATTTTGGTGATTTTTAGAAACCTAAATGGATTTTTATTTAATTAAAATCCATTAATTAATTAAAAATAACATTTAAATATTCTAAAAATACTTTGTTAATGCAAAAAATAAAAAAAAATGTTTTTAGGTTAAGAAAAATATTTGAAACAGAAGTGCAAAAAATGAGATTTTTTGAAAGTGTTTTGATATTTTAAATAAATTATGGAAATAAATGAAAAGAAAATGAAATAAAAACAAATAAAATGCAAAGTAATCTGATCTAAAGGCCACGATTCAAAGGGGGTTTGACTGGTGTGTGAATGAGGGGTCAGGACCCAATCATGAAAATTATTTAATTAATCTTGATTAATTTAATTAATTAGAGATTTAGGGTTTTAATGACCAATCTGGGCCATCCACACACGCGGGAACCACAAGATCCAAGGGCCCGCGTTTAAACCTAGCTAATTACATTGATTAGGGCAAATGATTTTCAGGTGACCGGAACAGTGTGCCGGTCATCTTCTCCGACGACCCCTTCAACCTATCTCTCTCTATAAGCTACCCATACCCCCAAAATCTCCATAATACATCCCTAAACAACAATAAGCAAGAATCAAGCATCAAAAGTCATTTATACTCCATGAATCCCACGAATCGAATCAAACAAGCTTTAGGTTAAAAAGTTTCAGAAGCTCCATACATGTCCATTTCTCACTCATTTTCAAAACAAATCATATAAGTGTGATCAGGGGAACATATAGAATCATATTGTAACTTAAAATGAAGGTTCTGGAAAAATATTTGAGATGGCTACCTGAGTTAAAGCTTTGTGATTCTGAGCTTTCTGACCCCCTCCTTTGTGCAAAACCACTCCACTTGATCCCTTGAAGCTTCTGGAGAGCTTAGAACAAGCTTACAATGGTTGGTTTGTGATGTTTGATTCTGGTGTGGCGGAAATTGTGTTTGTGTTTGGGCTTGTTTCAGGCCATGGCGAGGGGTGGGATATGATCTTTAGGTTATGTGGGGTTGAATGGTGAAAGAAATTTTGAGTTTGAGTGGATGAGGAGTGAGTTTCAAAGAGAGGAAGGTTTATGGAATTTTTGGGCAATCTGAGTTCTTAGATGATTCAGGCTTGTGTGTGTTATGTTTTATGATCCTTGTGCCATGATTAAACAAATGCAATGAGTTAGAAAGACTGCATAACATTGTGGGAATGGTATGGAGTAATTGGCCAAAAAGTCAATAGTTGGTGTACTACAAGCATGGGCCATGGCAGAAGCTGTTCTAGGGTTGCTTTGAGTTCAGCTGAGTTTGTGGAGCACCATAGGATTGATTGTGATGAGTTGTGATGATTGAATGGTGAGATTAATAAGGTTTTGCAAATTAACAACTTTGTGAAGTTTGAAGAAATTGGTCATGAAATTGGTTGGTTCAAGGCTGAATTTTGGTCATGGCATGTTGTATGATGTTGCTATGATGCATTGAAGTGGATTAGAGGTCACACAAAGTCTTAAAAATCAGTTTTGCAAAAAAAAACCTCTTTGAGAATTTTGTGAAAAATGGCTTATGGACACTTGTGATACAAGGCATTATTTTGGTCAAGCAATGTTGTGTTATCATGTAATGAAGCTTAGAAGTCAATTAGAGGTCATGAAATGGCTTGAAACTTGAATTTTCAAAAATCCCTCTTTGGCATGAACTTGAAAATTATAGGATTTTTGCCAACTTTGAAAGGCCATTGTAAACACTCCAAAATTTACCCCTAATTTTTGCACATCTTTCGTCTCATCATCAGCATACCCAGGTGCATACCAAATATTGTGAAGTCTTACAAGATTGGCAAGAGTGATCTGTTTGGGGTCGAGTAACACATATTTGGGGGTCTGTAAAAGGTTATTAGAGTTTGATGTGTTTTGAAATTTGGATTGGTGGACTGATATTGTAAGTTTTGGATTCTGGAATTTTGAGATTGGATTATGGACTTTGTTTTTTTTCTGGTGGCTGTGGAGAGAATTAATGTTAGCTTCAAATCTTGTTTCAAGCTTCGGTTTCAACCATCGAGTTAATTCCAAGTTTTTCTTTGTCATGTTTCAATTTTAAAAGTGCAAGTCGGTTTCTAAGCTCAATTCCAAGTTTTGTTGCTTATTTCAAAATCCAATTCACCTTCCCATTTCCGAATTCACTTCTTGTATTTTTTTTTGTGTGTCCTAGTCCTAATCTATTTCCAAGCCCAATTTCAAAGTTACTAATCTCAAGCCATTATTTCTCAACTCGACTCCACTGTTGTTTCTCATGTATCACCTGTGTCCTATCGCTAATTTAATTTTTTTCGTTCCAATTTCAATCCTCAAACTTGTCTAAATTCTAGTTTGCCTCACCTTTTCTTATAATCCTACTTTTCTAAATTCATTCATTTCTTTTTATTACCTTTTTCGGTCTTGCATATCTTGAACATGTGCACTGTGAAGCACCGTTTCTTAAAAGGGTCATTTGACTTAGATCATAAGGGAAAGTAGAATAAAGATACTGTTTGATTGTTAACCACATGAAATGTATGGGATTCAAATCCTAATTTTTTTGGGTTGAGAAGTTGACAAAATACTGGTAAGAATTGGCAATCCATATTGCATTTTGTTTCGAGATTGGTACAAGTTTGTTCCAGGCCATATCTAAGCAAGCTTACAAATAAATGAGTGCCATCATTTGATTTGAAGCTATATTTGTTAGAATTACAAGAATTGGAAATCTAATACAGTTTCTATAAGTTAGTTTCTACAAGTTGGTATTCTGCAAATTCTGAACTTCACTCTCTTTTGCTCCATCCCGGCCTTCGGTCCCCACCGTGCATCCCAATCTGCAAAGACAAATTCAAGATGGTTTCAGAATTCAGTTTCTTCTTTTACAGTAAGGAAGAACCAATGTGATACATCACACTTACAGTACAAAGATTTTGGCTGATGGTCGGGCATCCAAGCACTCTCTATCCCTGTTACAGAAAGGACCCTTTACAAGCTGCCAAATCAAATACATAAAATAAGACGAGCAGGGCAAGTCATACAAATTCCAAGCTTACAATCATGAGGAATCAGAATCCAATGCTATGACAGTATGGTCTCACCTGTTTCAACTTCAAGCTGTGTGGACTTGTCATCACGCTCACTCATCATTTTATAAGAAGACGCGACGGTGAAGCTGATTGACGGTGACTTTTTGTTCATGTTGAACTGAGAAGGAGAAGAAAATGGAAACTTAGTTGTCTATTTGAAAAGAGTTAACAGTTAAATTGAGAGATTACCTTTCCAAAAGCGGGTGCAAATGTTTCTGAGATTTTGAACTTGAAAGGATAAGACTTGTGGTCTTGGCAAGAATACTACCATTCACTGTGGGTCGAAACATGTCGAACAGATTTCCCTTGATTCGCCGGCTGTGTTCACAACATTCGAAGGAAAACATTATCATGATGTCCTTGCTGCTCGCGGAAGCAGAGACGACTCCGTAAACCAATTCAGGCGTCCACTCCAACATGTTAACACAAAACAAGAGATTGATTAGTGAAACAATATTGGAAGTCAATTCTATGCATAAAAAGAGAAGAAAAACAACCATAGAAATAAAAAGAAAACAACGCAGCTTCATTGTTCATCAGATTGAAACTTTGAATTTTCTTCACAATCATCCTTCACCAATCACAGCAACAATTTCAGTTAAAACTACCTAGTCAGCAGCCTCAGCATTTGGTCCATGAAGAGGGTTTCAATCAGTTTCAGTTGGCTCCCAATCTAGAAAACACAGCTCTAGGACAATTTCAGATCACACTGCTACTGAGGTATCAGAGCAGGGGCCAAATTCCTCTCCTGAGAAAATGAAAGTGATAACAGTGCCACAGAACAGAGATGCCTTGCTTATTGACTTGCTCATTGACTGCACCCTGCAAAGATTTTTACCGCAGTTAAAAGAAGAGAACAAGCAGTGAAAGGAAGATATCATGACAGTAAAAAATGCAACTGAATCAATTGAAACCAACTCTTTTTATCCAGTTCAGATTTGATTGTTTAAGTTCATTTCGAAATAAATCAAACAATAAACGAAACCAAGTTCCACAAAAATAGCAAAGGACAGTTTTGATGCAAAAAGAGAAGAAACAGACCTGCTGTGGCTAAGGTCAAAACGGCTGCAAGTACAGCCATTGTCAACCCTATCACTATCACTTTTGCCAAACACGAAAAGCTATTTGCTCCAAGTGGGACAAAACCTGCACCAGAAGGACAACAATTGAGAAAAGCAAACATCAGATCAAAGCTTTTGGAAAAAAGCAATCAGATTGGAACTGAATCTATTGATATAGAGGAGGAGAAATCATGAAAACAACAGATACCCTTTCAACAATACCTTCAACTCATCAGCAAACACACCGTCACACACCATTTTGCAGAAACAAAAATCTGCACTAAGCCTCGGTCCATCACCCCTGTTTCAACCTCCATCACCCCTGTTTCGTCTCACCACCTCAACAACAAATCCTTCCTTCATCAACTTCAACCACCATAATACCTCCATAGCTTCAACAATCTTTTCCCATCTTCTTCACCTCTGACCTCTACAAACTTCATTCATAAACCTGTATTCACCTTCTTCATCGTATCTCACCCTCACCATTACTGAATCACCAACATCTTCAAACTCCCTTCATACCACCGAACGCCCCCCCCCCCCCTTTCACCAACAACAACGAACAACAACATACCTGAGAATCACACAAAACCAACGATACAATCACAATCAGAAACAAAAAAGAAGAAGTTGAAACAAGAGCAAATTGAAACAGAGGGGTCTGAGTGCAACTCACCTTCAAACTCAAACCTCACCGTCAAAACTTCCTCACAACCTCACAAAATCCTCACAACATAATGGTTTCCTCCAAACTTTTCATCACCAACTGATTCAACCTTCAACTCGTCATTTTTCATCCAATACGCCTTCGAAAAACCCCATCACCGAACACCATCACCGCGCATCATCATCACTCATCTCACCAACACGAAAACTTTTTCGTTCTTTCTGCAAACCTCAACCAACCTCCCCCTTCTTCAACTTAACCTCAGCTCACTCACCATTATCACCACACCCTTTTCGTCACCCTTCGTCATCTCGACACCAACCGTAGCCTTCTTTACTTCCTCAACAACAATCACAGAACTGAAACCAGAAACAGGAAAGAAGATGAGACGAAGAGATTTGAAACGAAACTAAGGAAAACAAACAAAAACCTTCACCTGTGGACCACCGCGCCGTTCATGCCGTGACGGAATAGCCGCCGCCGTTTGACCTTGATGGAGATCGCGAGCCCTCTTCGTTTCCTTCTTCGGCGTATTTGGACTGGGTGAGAGGCGGCTACCAACGCGTTGATGAACAGGAGGGCGACGTTGTTTTGATTCGACAGTGAATCGTTTGGAGAAGATGGAGATCGTCCCGTTTCGCAAACCCTCCCCCAATTTTCACTTTTGTTCTGTTTATGATTAGGGTTTGCCTTGTTATTGTGGATGGGCCGAAAAAGGGCCTGTTGGATCTCTGGATTTGCTGATCACCATCACCATCCCAACGCACAAATCACCGCACACTCACCTTCTTTTTTTATTTTTCTCAATTCATTTATTTATGTATTTACTTAAAACTTATTAAATATAGTTTTTTTCAATTAAATTTGCTATATAGTTTTGTTAGAATAATAATTAATTTTTGTTTAATATTTATTAGAAGTCTTAAAATTTTGTTTTAGAATATAGCTTAGTTTTAATTTTAACTAGTTTTTTTTCATTTATTAATCCTAATATAAGCTAGACTTTAATTACGATTAAGTTGATTTTGATTAATTTTGTTTGTAGCTTTGTATCTAATTATTTGCAGGTTTCTTGTTTGATTCCGACAATGGAGATGATAGCATGATGATGGCCTTGTGACTGATTTTATTTTCATAATCTTGTTGTCAATTCTTCGATAGGATTTAGTTTTGTGTGAACCAATTCTTGTTGCGAATTTGGATTCTCTTTGTTGGTCTGTTTGGATGTTGGAAGCTTATTGGACATTTGTTTGATTCCCTGGTAATGGACATTTGTTTGAGATCTTTTCGTTCATATTGAAGAGGCAACGGACCTCCTCCGTTAGGTAACGCTATGGCCCGATTTTAATTATTGCATGTTGTTGCATCTGGAAGTCCTACTGGTGTAGGCTCTGTTTGTGCATCCCTTATCTTCATTCTTATTCATCTCCATATCGCATTCTCATCTTATTTCTCCTTATTTTATTTATATTTCATCTAACTCATCCTATTTCATTTTTCATTCATATTCATCTTGATTCATTTTCCTCATCTTCTTCTCTTATCCATTCTCGATTCGAAGTGTGCTTAGGCTACCATGGAGCTTCTCCTTTCATCTTTCTCTTCTTCTTTCTTTCTTCTTTAGGATAGTGAACCTCACAAACCCTAGGGCCATCCGAGCATGTGAATATTAGGATTAGACTTTTCCCACTTAGATTTTTACCTTTGTGTCATCTCTTTGAGTCTTCTCTTCTCACCTCATAATCAGGGACTAAACCCTAAAGGCTTTAAGGCTTTGTGATTAGGCTTATGCCTGCATCCTTCTATTAGGATGGAGTGTATAACTTTAATCCTAAGTGTTAAACCCTTAATGTGTTTAACTCCTTTAATCAATCCACTTAATAATCACCAAGACATCACACTTGTAACTTGGGCCTTGCATTAGGGTTCTAATTCTTCCTTAATTGGTTAAGAAGGACTAACCCTAGTGTTAATGGACAAGTCCCTCTCAAGTTGTCTTACAAATCATAAAATTCACTTCATCATCATATCATTTAATAAAATCCACTTAATCAAGGGCTTGTTTTGTCATGAGTTTAATCCCTAATCATGGATTAAGTTGAGGAGTTTTCCTCAGCTTAAACATTCTCATCTATTATCCTTCTATTAGGATGGTGTAATGAGTCTGTTTAATCCTTGATTACGGCTTAACCTCATTACAAAACATCTAAATAATCACAAGTAGGTTAATGATCTTAATCCTACACCAAAGGTGATTAAGTGTGAGAATCTGACTTCACACTTAAAGTATTCTCATTACCCCTAATCAGAGGGAAGATGTGATGAGTTTACTAACCCATTGGTTTAGGCTTAAGCTCATTAACTTATGACAAATTCTCAAAAGCAATAAAAGACTGAAAACACAAAAAACAAACAATAATCGTCTCCTCCGGGATTCTTTTCTCATCACCTTCACTCATAAACGAGAACTTGCTTCTTCCGTCTAATGCAAGACAGTTTGCACCTGAGCCAGACAGGTCATACACTTGAGCATTGACAAGCAAGCAGTTCACAAGTCAATTCATCTTTCAGTCTCTTTGGGTCGAACTACGGTGTTCTGACTTCCTCATTGCACGAGAGGATACGTAGGCATAACTTAACAAGTTATCGAACAAAAGTCTCTGTTTATTCCCCCTCTTTCAGTATCATTCTTTAAGACTCATATTCTTGAGCATCTCATTTTTGTCCCTACACAGACACATCATTTATACACTTCACACTTTTTTTTCAGCACTGACACCTGTACATTCTTTTCCAGCTATTTTACACACAAATTGCACTGACACTACCCCTTTATAACACAAATCTTTTAAGCGTGGATCCCGTCGAGTACGACGGACAATCTGGGTGCTAATACCTTCCCAGGTTGTATGTGCTTATTTGTGCTTGTATATTTGTACTTATTTTGCTTTATGTACAGTTGTTTACTGTTTTCTTTATAGCTTTGCATATTATCATACTGTTGTGCTGTACTGCTGGCTGGATCTGGTTTTCCTTTGGTGGGTGGGGTTCTATTGAGAGTTAAGGTCCTACACCTGGGACCTGAGTGACACCTAGGCTAGAGTGAATCATATTCTTTCCCATTCCATTTCGGTCTGGTGCGGGAATATGAAACACGGTTCAGATATGGGTTTCTTCTTGAGAACTCTGTGTTGCAGATTTCCTGCAATGCTAGGGCTATCTGGGAAGCCTGCTAAGTCTGGATGACCTTTAGTATTGACCTTCAGAAACTAAGGTGAATTAGAGGAGGACTTTTTATGGTTATTGTAAACACTGTACCTCCGGGTTGGAAGTGTTTACACTTCCCATAACTGATCCGAGTCTGAGGATCTTTGTTTTAGAACACCACCTGTGAGGGGGTTGGGCTGTTTACAGGTTTGCAGGAACCCTTGACCTCAACATACCCTCATTACCAGTACAGTTGTTGATCCGGTCACTATGATCCTGAAGTTATTGACCTCTGGTTCTCTGTTACTATTTTGGGTTATTATGCAGATCTTGTGGTTACAGACACTCGATTCTTGGTCCGGCACTCCAGATTCCAGGCAGTTTCCAGCTGTGATCCCATGTCTTTGCATCTTTTGCATCATCATATTGCATTTTGCATTTGCATCTGCATTGCATTTTCTTCTTCCAGAGAGCTCATCCTTCCTCTTTTGTCCATGACCAGCCAGCTGATTTCCCGGTACTCGGTTTGAACAAGTGGTCACAGTTAGAAGACGACAGGGTGTGTGAAGCTAGACTGAACAGTGTCAAGAGGTAAAGGGTCAGTTTGAAAGCCGTCAGTAGCTATGTCAGAGAGCAACTGTCAGAATGTTGAGTTTCCACCTGGTTTCACTTCAATGACCAATCCTCTGTATGGTCTTTCTCCTGATGAAGATCTTCCACAAGTGAACGATCTTGCTCAAGCTCAGCCTGCACAGACCCCGATCGTGAATCAGAATGTACCTGAACCATCTGTTGTCCGAGGTGGACCTTCATCTTCTTCTGATACTGTGAACTATCAGAGTTTTGCCTTCCATATGCCAGACTTCCAAGGGGCAATCCCTCTTGTGAAAACCAAGGATCCACGAGCTATTGATCCTGCTGAAAGATTTCGTGTGTTGGACGAGCGACTCAAAGCCTTAGCGGATCCTGATGCCTTCGGTTTTGATGCTCTAAACATGTGTTTGGTGCCTGGTCTTGTCATTCCTCCAGATTTCAAAACTCCGAAGTTCGAGAAATACACTGGTGTCAGTTGCCCGAAGCGTCATTTGGTGAGTTTCTGTAGAAAAATGACTTCTCATGCCTGCAATGATAAGTTGATGATTCACTGTTTTCAGGACAGTTTAAGTGGGGCATTTTTAAGTTGGTACATGGATTTGGAAAGCAGTCATATTCGATCTTGGAATGATTTATCCAGAGCTTTCGTAAAGCAATACCAGTATAATATGGACGTGGCGCCCAATCGCACGCACTTGCAGAGCCTATCCCAGAGGAGTGGTGAATCTTTCAGAGAATATGCACAGCGGTGGAGAGAATTGGCAGCCCAAGTTCAACCACCACTTTCAGGCAGAGAATTAATTGACCTGTTCGTGGGCACCTTGCAGGGTCCATACTTGGAAAGAATGAGTAGCATTGGGATGACAAGCTTCTCTGATTTGATGATAGTTGGAGTACGCATTGAGAGTCTGCTCAAAAGTGGAAAGATCCAGGACTTTTCGAATATCCCAGCTAGTGAAGGTGAGTCTGTTGTTAGCTCCCAAGAGGAAGAATGGAATGACGTCAGTGCAGTCATGGCAAATATCGAATATTCTAGAACAACATCTTCTCAGAGATCATCTATTCCCGTGTCTGGTCACTCTTACGGGCATTCGGCAATGCTCAGAGCACCGTGTCAGAAGCCCTGGGCTCCTCCTCGTCCAAATCTGCAAGCTCATGGTCGAAGACCTCAGAATCAACTTCAGAGCCAGCCTAGGCCTCGTAACAATCTGGAAAGAAGGATTGCTCCTCTTCATCCAGTCCCCATGGCATACAGTGAACTCTTACCACATCTAGTTCAGAGCTCTTTGGTGGTTCCTAAGCCTCTCAAGCCGTTACCAGGGCCGTACCCTCCAGGGTACAATCCTCATGAGCAGTGTGGGTATCATGGTGGATCAACGGGGCATTCAACTGAAGATTGCAAAGCTTTTCAAGCCAAAGTACAACAATTGATCGACAAGGGCTACATCTCCTTTCCAGAAGGAAGCTTGGTTATGCACGTCAACCTTTCACCTGATTGAGTTCCAAGACTTCGAAGAAGCGTCTCCTGATTCAATGGCTCGAAAAAATGTCATCAAAATTGGTGACCATTGTATCCTTTTCATCATTTGCACTGTAGTTTCTTTCCTGTTAGCAGCTACTTGTCTTTTAAGCATTTTAAATGGTAATGTTAATGTAGTAATCTTGCACTTTTGAATCAATTATGTCGCATTCGCTCATTTTTTCTTTACTTGCATTGAAAAAACAAAAAAAATTGCATCCATATACCTCCCATTTATTTCACTGTTGTTTAGCAGGTTTGAGGGAGGATGATGACAACTGAATACCCATAATTGTTCAAGGTATGCTTTCAGGGCAGAACCTGCTGACGATGTGCAGGCATTGCTTCGATTCCCAAACACCGGAGATATAAGGAAGATAGACCCTCGTCAACCCCTTTGAGCCTTGAAGTAGGAGTTTCTTTTCTAAAACGAAAAAACCCCACATTCAACCCGGGGTAGGGTAGTCATCAGTTAATTTGACCGAGTGTTCAAATTTCCAAAGGAGTGTGCATCCGAGGATCCATTACCTTTATTCATTACACCTCAAGAGGTCAAGGGACGTGAAACCACAATGGTTATCCCTCACCAACAAAGGAATGAGGCAGTCAACCCTCTCAAGCAAGTCATGACAGGCCAGTGTCACACGATTTGCTCAACAAAAAAAAAAAAAAGAGAAATAAAGCCCGCTAAGTCGAAAATATGTGAAAACATATGACTTAGGCAAAAGTTAGGGCATCCCGCTGGACTTCGAAATCGAAAAAATTCAAAAAGAATCAGTCCAGGCAAAAGTTAGGGAGTAAAAAAAATGATGAAAGAGAATCTTCCATGAGAACAAAATCGTGTGACCAGACACAAAGTCAGAATGGGTGACTGTTACTCCAAGAAACCTCATTGGTGCTTAAACCATCAACGTCATTGGTTCCTCAATCATTACAAAACCCTTGTGAGAAGCGAGCGCTTAAGTCGAATTAGCTGAACATAGGACTGGAGAACATCAAGGAGAATGGGTGGGCACAGATAAACTTTGAGCCATAAATCTTTCCTTCTAAAACCGTGAACCAGACCATGTTACAACCCTTGAAAGTCCTAATTGAATCGGGTTCAATTCTGAAAGCATATTACGACAAGGTTGCGTAAACTGACTCCTAAAGGTTTGCTAATCCAACACTACGTTTGGACTAATCGTCCTTTCGTCCCACACTGTCACAGCATCAAAATAAATAAATTTTCAAAAACTTGCATGTGTACTGCATTAAAATTACCATTTGTAAATGAACAGTTTTAATTGCAAGTCAGCCTGTGTCACCAGGGAAGTTCCTACAAAGGGCAATCAGAGGAAAACTTGATCATTCAACAATGATGACCAGAATCAAGCGCATCGTGCTGGCCTATGAATCAGGGGCATGTTATCCAGTGGTTTTGTCGATCAAGGTATCCGTCAGGGTAAAGCAAGTTCCTAAGCATCAGTTGATCGAGGAACGTCATTCAAAGTCAGTTGATCAGAGCTGAATCTGCCAAACAGGGGCAGGACACCCGGAGTTTCCGTTGACTAAGGGTCAATTCTTCCAATGCTCAGTCAGAATGAGTCAAGTCGCTCCCACGCTCATACCGGGGCAGGACACATCCAGAGTTCACTAGAGGCAACTCTCCTCGAGAGAGCATCCAAGTCTGTTATTCCAAGAATTGGATAATCAGTGATAGTCAGTTCAGAGACTCACCCAACAGGGGCAAACTTTAGCTATGCAGAGCAAGTGTATCAGTAATCTCAAGTTCAAGACGAGTGTCGGGAAATCATGCTACCCACCGTCGCCTTTGTCACCCTTCTCAACCAGAAGCCTTGTCACCTATGACTTTTTTCCCCATCCTTGGGAGTTTTTCTGGCCTTTCATAATCATTGCATAAATCATTGGCATACGTTATTCATGTCGCATATAGAGCATATGCATCATCATTGCATTGAGCATAACCCCCACAACATCAGATCTCATCCAGGGCCTCGTAACCCCAACTTATCAACCTTTCAAAGTCCAGTTCTCGTCTGGCAAGCCTTTTCAAAGTCCAGCTCTCGTCTGGCAAACCCTTTTAAAGTCTAGACCTCGTCCGACAGACAAACCCAAAGTCCAGTTCTCGTCTGGCAAATCAATTTCAAATACCAGTTCTCGTCTGGTAGGCGAACCTTTTACCAGTTCTCGTCTGGTCACCTTTCCATTTAGCCTGTTGAACACCAGTTCCCGTCTGGTAGTCATTCTTTTTCAGAGTCAATTCCCGTTTGACAATGAACCTAAGGAGTCAGTTCTCGTCTGACGACTTATTCTTTGCCCATCAGTTCTCGTCTGTTGGCCTACCTTTAATAAACCAGTTCTCGTCTGGTATTTCACCTTCAAAGTCCAATTGCTTGGCAACCAAAAAAAATACATATATATACCAAAAATATCTATCAACCTGGCCCTAGCGCCTAACTATCCTTGTTTCATATCTTGGGTTATGAGCATACGTCTGCATTGTACATCATTTGCATTGCATCTTCATACCGCATGGTTTCTGTTTTAGCTCTGATGTGGGGCAAGAATCGTTTCAAGACGTAATCTGGGGCAGTTGTCTCAAGACTTGTTGAATTTCTGCGAGAGTTTGAAGACACTGGGGCAATTCTGGATGCCAAGTCTTCTGTAAAATCCTCTGAAGACGATCTTTTTATGGATGATGCAGTATGGTATAATTGAGGAGTTAAGGGAATGATAGTTCACTCAGGATGATCAGTACTGCTTTTGTTGAGCTCAGAAGTTTGAAGCACTGTGTTAATTCTCAGGGAATGCCTGGTATTTATTTTACCAGCAGGGCATTGGAAGTTTATTTCTTCCCCGAGCATAAAGATCTTCTTTCAGCCGACAAGATTCCCTCATGAGGAGTTGGTTATTCGCATTCAGCCAAGGCCAATTTTCATTGGCATATCTTCCCAACACAGCTGTTATGCTATGCTTGGGGCATATTTTGATTCTCCAGCAAAGTCTCTCCTCAGCAGAGCATCGCCAAATATTTTTCTCAACCATGCCAGAAGGTTGACACATCCCCAGCTGAGTTAGAGCAGACGATATCCCCAGCAGAAAGCCAAAGACATCCCCTTTGCACTCACAGATATACATATATATACATTTCCTTGACACCCGTCCGTGTCACCTTCCCCAGCACAGTTACACAAACACTTTGTATATCAGATACTTGTTTATACTATACTTTTCTCCCTTGACACTCGGCCGTGTCACCCTCCCCAGCAGATTAAGCACTCATCTATACAATACTCATACTCACTACTCATGTTACACTTATGCAGATACTCGTCCGTATCTTGTATATACTATTTATATCCCCGCAGATTCGACACTAGTCCGTGTTCTTTGTTAACCAGTTGGTACTCGTCCGTACCATCATCTCAGAACATGCGTCAAGCGTTTGTTTCTACCTGATACTCGTCCGTATCATAGTCTTAAGGATGCTCATCCGCATCTTTAATCCATACACCGTGTTAAACACTTACGTCTTCTTGAATATAGACACTCGTCTGTGTCTACTACTCCCCAGAAGAGTCCCTTCAGATTCAACACCCGTCCGTGTTCCTTGTTAACCAGTTGATACTCGTCCGTATCATCGTCTCAGAGCATGCGTCTAGAGTTTGTTTCTACATGATACTCGTCTGTATCATAGTCTTAGGGATGCTCGTCCGCATCTTTAATCTATACACAAACATACCAAACACTTATACCTTTTGTTTCTTGGATATAAACACTCGTCCGTGTTTGCTATTCCCCAGTAGATCGCCAACAAAGCAAATTTTCCTTTTATCTGACATTCGTCCTGTGTCATGATAAACCCTGAGAGCAGCCGTACCCTGCTAGGTGGTCGTCCTCCACCTCTTGATGGTCGTCCTCCATCATGCTCATCCGATGGCCGTCCCCATCGTTGATTTTTAGCAGCCGTCCCCTGCTAGGTGGTCGTCCTCCACCTTTTGATGATCGTCCTTCATCATTTTATCCGATGGCCGTCCCCATCGTTGATCTTATTATCTGACATTCGCCCTATGTCATGATAAACCTTTCAGAGCAGCCGTCCCCTGTTAGGTGATCGTCCTTCACCTTTGATGACCGTACCTCATCATCTGTTTATTTCATTTATTCTTTAACCCGATGGCCATCCCCGTCGTGGTCCCTTTTCTTGTTAGCCCGATGGCCGTCCCCATCGTCGGTTACTTTGCTTTATGAACTTGATGGCCGTCCCCGTCATGTTTCACTGATCCCCAGAGAATCTTACAGCTTTATCTTGATGGCCGTCCCCATCATAATTTTATCTTCCCCAGCTAGTCGGCCGTCCCCGTCTCGGCTTTACCTTTTATCCCCAGCATGTCGGCCGTCCCCGTCATTGCCTTATTTTCCGCACTTTTCTCAGCATGTCGGCCGTCCCCGTCATTGCCTTTTACCCAGCAGTCGTCCTTTGCTCGACGGTCGTCCTCCGTCGCCCACACTTTACAATATACTTTATTTTCCTTTACAATCTATATCCCTTTTCTTCTTCATTCTGTGAGTGCAAATTTTGGACTGTCTTTGGTATTCAACCACAAGTTATCTTGTTTGCCTGTTAAGCCATTGCTTACATCCTGCACAGCTAACTCATGTTTGAATAGGGGCAGCTGTAAACACTCCAAAATTTACCCCTAATTTTTGCACATCTTTCGTCTCATCATCAGCATACCCAGGTGCATACCAAATATTGTGAAGTCTTACAAGATTGGCAAGAGTGATCTGTTTGGGGTCGAGTAACACATATTTGGGGGTCTGTAAAAGGTTATTAGAGTTTGATGTGTTTTGAAATTTGGATTGGTGGACTGATATTGTAAGTTTTGGATTCTGGAATTTTGAGATTGGATTATGGACTTTGTTTTTTTTCTGGTGGCTGTGGAGAGAATTAATGTTAGCTTCAAATCTTGTTTCAAGCTTCGGTTTCAACCATCGAGTTAATTCCAAGTTTTTCTTTGTCATGTTTCAATTTTAAAAGTGCAAGTCGGTTTCTAAGCTCAATTCCAAGTTTTGTTGCTTATTTCAAAATCCAATTCACCTTCCCATTTCCGAATTCACTTCTTGTATTTTTTTTTGTGTGTCCTAGTCCTAATCTATTTCCAAGCCCAATTTCAAAGTTACTAATCTCAAGCCATTATTTCTCAACTCGACTCCACTGTTGTTTCTCATGTATCACCTGTGTCCTATCGCTAATTTAATTTTTTTCGTTCCAATTTCAATCCTCAAACTTGTCTAAATTCTAGTTTGCCTCACCTTTTCTTATAATCCTACTTTTCTAAATTCATTCATTTCTTTTTATTACCTTTTTCGGTCTTGCATATCTTGAACATGTGCACTGTGAAGCACCGTTTCTTAAAAGGGTCATTTGACTTAGATCATAAGGGAAAGTAGAATAAAGATACTGTTTGATTGTTAACCACATGAAATGTATGGGATTCAAATCCTAATTTTTTTAGGTTGAGAAGTTGACAAAATACTGGTAAGAATTGGCAATCCATATTGCATTTTGTTTCGAGATTGGTACAAGTTTGTTCCAGGCCATATCTAAGCAAGCTTACAAATAAATGAGTGCCATCATTTGATTTGAAGCTATATTTGTTAGAATTACAAGAATTGGAAATCTAATACAGTTTCTACAAGTTAGTTTCTACAAGTTGGTATTCTGCAAATTCTGAACTTCACTCTCTTTTGCTCCATCCCGGCCTTCGGTCCCCACCGTGCATCCCAATCTGCAAAGACAAATTCAAGATGGTTTCAGAATTCAGTTTCTTCTTTTACAGTAAGGAAGAACCAATGTGATACATCACACTTACAGTACAAAGATTTTGGCTGATGGTCGGGCATCCAAGCACTCTCTATCCCTGTTACAGAAAGGACCCTTTACAAGCTGCCAAATCAAATACATAAAATAAGACGAGCAGGGCAAGTCATACAAATTCCAAGCTTACAATCATGAGGAATCAGAATCCAATGCTATGACAGTATGGTCTCACCTGTTTCAACTTCAAGCTGTGTGGACTTGTCATCACGCTCACTCATCATTTTATAAGAAGACGCGACGGTGAAGCTGATTGACGGTGACTTTTTGTTCATGTTGAACTGAGAAGGAGAAGAAAATGGAAACTTAGTTGTCTATTTGAAAAGAGTTAACAGTTAAATTGAGAGATTACCTTTCCAAAAGCGGGTGCAAATGTTTCTGAGATTTTGAACTTGAAAGGATAAGACTTGTGGTCTTGGCAAGAATACTACCATTCACTGTGGGTCGAAACATGTCGAACAGATTTCCCTTGATTCGCCGGCTGTGTTCACAACATTCGAAGGAAAACATTATCATGATGTCCTTGCTGCTCGCGGAAGCAGAGACGACTCCGTAAACCAATTCAGGCGTCCACTCCAACATGTTAACACAAAACAAGAGATTGATTAGTGAAACAATATTGGAAGTCAATTCTATGCATAAAAAGAGAAGAAAAACAACCATAGAAATAAAAAGAAAACAACGCAGCTTCATTGTTCATCAGATTGAAACTTTGAATTTTCTTCACAATCATCCTTCACCAATCACAGCAACAATTTCAGTTAAAACTACCTAGTCAGCAGCCTCAGCATTTGGTCCATGAAGAGGGTTTCAATCAGTTTCAGTTGGCTCCCAATCTAGAAAACACAGCTCTAGGACAATTTCAGATCACACTGCTACTGAGGTATCAGAGCAGGGGCCAAATTCCTCTCCTGAGAAAATGAAAGTGATAACAGTGCCACAGAACAGAGATGCCTTGCTTATTGACTTGCTCATTGACTGCACCCTGCAAAGATTTTTACCGCAGTTAAAAGAAGAGAACAAGCAGTGAAAGGAAGATATCATGACAGTAAAAAATGCAACTGAATCAATTGAAACCAACTCTTTTTATCCAGTTCAGATTTGATTGTTTAAGTTCATTTCGAAATAAATCAAACAATAAACGAAACCAAGTTCCACAAAAATAGCAAAGGATAGTTTTGATGCAAAAAGAGAAGAAACAGACCTGCTGTGGCTAAGGTCAAAACGGCTGCAAGTACAGCCATTGTCAACCCTATCACTATCACTTTTGCCAAACACGAAAAGCTATTTGCTCCAAGTGGGACAAAACCTGCACCAGAAGGACAACAATTGAGAAAAGCAAACATCAGATCAAAGCTTTTGGAAAAAAGCAATCAGATTGGAACTGAATCTATTGATATAGAGGAGGAGAAATCATGAAAACAACAGATACCCTTTCAACAATACCTTCAACTCATCAGCAAACACACCGTCACACACCATTTTGCAGAAACAAAAATCTGCACTAAGCCTCGGTCCATCACCCCTGTTTCAACCTCCATCACCCCTGTTTCGTCTCACCACCTCAACAACAAATCCTTCCTTCATCAACTTCAACCACCATAATACCTCCATAGCTTCAACAATCTTTTCCCATCTTCTTCACCTCTGACCTCTACAAACTTCATTCATAAACCTGTATTCACCTTCTTCATCGTATCTCACCCTCACCATTACTGAATCACCAACATCTTCAAACTCCCTTCATACCACCGAACGCCCCCCCCCCCCCTTTCACCAACAACAACGAACAACAACATACCTGAGAATCACACAAAACCAACGATACAATCACAATCAGAAACAAAAAAGAAGAAGTTGAAACAAGAGAAAATTGAAACAGAGGGGTCTGAGTGCAACTCACCTTCAAACTCAAACCTCACCGTCAAAACTTCCTCACAACCTCACAAAATCCTCACAACAGAATGGTTTCCTCCAAACTTTTCATCACCAACTGATTCAACCTTCAACTCGTCATTTTTCATCCAATACGCCTTCGAAAAACCCCATCACCGAACACCATCACCGCGCATCATCATCACTCATCTCACCAACACGAAAACTTTTTCGTTCTTTCTGCAAACCTCAACCAACCTCCCCCTTCTTCAACTTAACCTCAGCTCACTCACCATTATCACCACACCCTTTTCGTCACCCTTCGTCATCTCGACACCAACCGTAGCCTTCTTTACTTCCTCAACAACAATCACAGAACTGAAACCAGAAACAGGAAAGAAGATGAGACGAAGAGATTTGAAACGAAACTAAGGAAAACAAACAAAAACCTTCACCTGTGGACCACCGCGCCGTTCATGCCGTGACGGAATAGCCGCCGCCGTTTGACCTTGATGGAGATCGCGAGCCCTCTTCGTTTCCTTCTTCGGCGTATTTGGACTGGGTGAGAGGCGGCTGCCAACGCGTTGATGAACAGGAGGGCGACGTTGTTTTGATTCGACGGTGAATCGTTTGGAGAAGATGGAGATCGTCCCGTTTCGCAAACCCTCCCCCAATTTTCACTTTTGTTCTGTTTATGATTAGGGTTTGCCTTGTTATTGTGGATGGGCCGAAAAAGGGCCTGTTGGATCTCTGGATTTGCTGATCACCATCACCATCCCAACGCACAAATCACCGCACACTCACCTTCTTTTTTTATTTTTCTCAATTCATTTATTTATGTATTTACTTAAAACTTATTAAATATAGTTTTTTTCAATTAAATTTGCTATATAGTTTTGTTAGAATAATAATTAATTTTTGTTTAATATTTATTAGAAGTCTTAAAATTTTGTTTTAGAATATAGCTTAGTTTTAATTTTAACTAGTTTTTTTTCATTTATTAATCCTAATATAAGCTAGACTTTAATTTCGATTAAGTTGATTTTGATTAATTTTGTTTGTAGCTTTGTATCTAATTATTTGCAGGTTTCTTGTTTGATTCCGACAATGGAGATGATAGCATGATGATGGCCTTGTGACTGATTTTATTTTCATAATCTTGTTGTCAATTCTTCGATAGGATTTAGTTTTGTGTGAACCAATTCTTGTTGCGAATTTGGATTCTCTTTGTTGGTCTGTTTGGATGTTGGAAGCTTATTGGACATTTGTTTGATTCCCTGGTAATGGACATTTGTTTGAGATCTTTTCGTTCATATTGAAGAGGCAACGGACCTCCTCCGTTAGGTAACGCTATGGCCCGATTTTAATTATTGCATGCTGTTGCATCTGGAAGTCCTACTGGTGTAGGCTCTGTTTGTGCATCCCTTATCTTCATTCTTATTCATCTCCATATCGCATTCTCATCTTATTTCTCCTTATTTTATTTATATTTCATCTAACTCATCCTATTTCATTTTTCATTCATATTCATCTTGATTCATTTTCCTCATCTTCTTCTCTTATCCATTCTCGATTCGAAGTGTGCTTAGGCTACCATGGAGCTTCTCCTTTCATCTTTCTCTTCTTCTTTCTTTCTTCTTTAGGATAGTGAACCTCACAAACCCTAGGGCCATCCGAGCATGTGAATATTAGGATTAGACTTTTCCCACTTAGATTTTTACCTTTGTGTCATCTCTTTGAGTCTTCTCTTCTCACCTCATAATCAGGGACTAAACCCTAAAGGCTTTAAGGCTTTGTGATTAGGCTTATGCCTGCATCCTTCTATTAGGATGGAGTGTATAACTTTAATCCTAAGTGTTAAACCCTTAATGTGTTTAACTCCTTTAATCAATCCACTTAATAATCACCAAGACATCACACTTGTAACTTGGGCCTTGCATTAGGGTTCTAATTCTTCCTTAATTGGTTAAGAAGGACTAACCCTAGTGTTAATGGACAAGTCCCTCTCAAGTTGTCTTACAAATCATAAAATTCACTTCATCATCATATCATTTAATAAAATCCACTTAATCAAGGGCTTGTTTTGTCATGAGTTTAATCCCTAATCATGGATTAAGTTGAGGAGTTTTCCTCAGCTTAAACATTCTCATCTATTATCCTTCTATTAGGATGGTGTAATGAGTCTGTTTAATCCTTGATTACGGCTTAACCTCATTACAAAACATCTAAATAATCACAAGTAGGTTAATGATCTTAATCCTACACCAAAGGTGATTAAGTGTGAGAATCTGACTTCACACTTAAAGTATTCTCATTACCCCTAATCAGAGGGAAGATGTGATGAGTTTACTAACCCATTGGTTTAGGCTTAAAAGACTGAAAAGCAATAAAAGACTGAAAACACAAAAAACAAACAATAATCGTCTCCTCCGGGATTCTTTTCTCATCACCTTCACTCATAAACGAGAACTTGCTTCTTCCGTCTAATGCAAGACAGTTTGCACCTGAGCCAGACAGGTCATACACTTGAGCATTGACAAGCAAGCAGTTCACAAGTCAATTCATCTTTCAGTCTCTTTGGGTCGAACTACGGTGTTCTGACTTCCTCATTGCACGAGAGGATACGTAGGCATAACTTAACAAGTTATCGAACAAAAGTCTCTGTTTATTCCCCCTCTTTCAGTATCATTCTTTAAGACTCATATTCTTGAGCATCTCATTTTTGTCCCTACACAGACACATCATTTATACACTTCACACTTTTTTTTCAGCACTGACACCTGTACATTCTTTTCCAGCTATTTTACACACAAATTGCACTGACACTACCCCTTTATAACACAAATCTTTTAAGCGTGGATCCCGTCGAGTACGACGGACAATCTGGGTGCTAATACCTTCCCAGGTTGTAACCAACCCCCTTTCTCAGTCTCTCTGGTTCGCAACCGTCTTATCCGTATCTTTCTAGGTCTATGCAGCATTGCCTTTCCTCCGGGATAAAAATGCCTAGCTGGCGACTCTATTCATCTCCAGTGAGTTCACGGCTGTGTGTTCTCATTGTCCCTCTCGCCGACCGTTCGCGTCTGTACCCTTATCTGACCCTGTGTCACTTATCGGGAGCGACAGCCATATCTTGAGTTCTAGGATGAATCAAGACATGTTCTTGTACTTTTTTAAAATGGGAAGACATAATCTACAACTTTCATGCCCAGGAATTTTTCGTTTGAAGCTTTTTTGGTCATGAAAGAATAGGTTGAATATCTTTCCCAAAATGGAAAGTTTCCATTACAAGTCATTTCCAAAAATAGCAAGTTTGCATTTGGCTTGAAATTATTCAATATTGTGAAATTCAAACCACTTCTAAGATCAAATAAAGATCATAGAGACTCAAAATGATGAATGTGACCCTTTGGTACCATTGTTGAGGGCCTCAGATGCCCTGATTTTGACTTTACTTGCTCAAGAAGTTACCCAATGATCAGATGACTTCCATAGTGAATTTCTTCATCAAATTTGGTACACATGATCCTTATAACATATTAAGACCATTAGAAACAAGAATGACCAAAAATTTTGGGATTAAGGCCTCTGAAACCAAAACCCTAATTTTAGGTCATCTGTGTAGGAAATCTTTAGTCTGCCTCCATGCCTTTGCCATTCTTTGTGATATATTGACTTTTATGAACTCTGGGGAGCATATTATGATCATGGAACACACATGGACCCTATTGGCAAGCTTCAAGACCATTGGGATGGCTCAGATCACTTCTTGGATTGCTCATATCACAAACCCTAGATGCAGATGAAATGAACTATGCAGATGAAACAAATATGCAATATGAGATGATATGCCTATGCTTATGCAAAAATGAAAGATCACAAGCCAAAAAGTGAGGGAAAATTTGGGGTGTTTACAGCTGCCCCTATTCAAGCATGAGTTAGCTGTGCAGGATGTAAGCGTCTGGCTTAATAGACAAATAAGATAACTTGTGGTTGAATACCAAAGACAGTTCGAAATTTGTACTCGCTGGGGAGAAGAAGAAAAGGGATATAAATTGTAAAAGATAGTATAGTATGAGTATCAAATGAAAGCGATGGAGGACGACCATCGAGCAGAGGACGACTACTGGGGGTAATATAGTAAACAAAGCAATGACGGGGACGGCCATCATGCTGGGAAATAAAGAAACCGCGACGGGGACGACCATTGGGTAAAATTCTCTGGGGATTGAGGAAAGCATTGATGGGGACGGCCATCAGGCTGGAAAGTAAAGTAAACAACGATGGGGACGACCATCGGGTAAATATGATGAAGGACGATCATCAGGAAAAGGAAAAGGGACCACGACGGGGACGGCCAACGGGTTAAAGAGTAAATGAAATATTTGATGAGGGACGGTCATCAAAGGTGAAAGACGATCACCTAGCAGGGGACGGCTGCCCTTTATCACGACATAGGACGAATGCCGGATAGAAAAGATCAACGATGGGGACGGCCATCAGATAAGCATGATGAAGGACGATCATCAAGAGGTGAAGGACGATCACCTAGCAGGGTACGCTGCTCTTGGGGATTATCACGACATAGGACGAATGTCGAATAACAAGATCGACGATGGGGACGGCCATCAGATAAATGATGAGGGACATTCATCATAAGGTGAAGGGCGATCACCTAGCAGGGGACGGCTGCTAAAAAATGATATCGCGACATAGGACGAATGTCAGATAGAAAGTTCCATCAATGGGGATTCCACTGGGGGAAGGATGAGGGACGGTCATCCAAGGGTGAAGGACGATCACCTGGCAGGGGACGGCTGCCGAAAGTATCACGACATAGGACGAATGTCAGATATGAGAAATTTGCTTTGTTGGTGACTTACTGAGGAATGGTAAACACGGACGAGTGCTTACGTCCTTTGAAATAAAAGGTATAAGTGTTTGACAGTGTGTATAGACTAAAGATACAGACGAATATCCTTAGGACCATGATACGGACGGGTATCGATAGAAACAAATGTTGACACATGTTTAAGGGTGATGATACGGACGAGTATCAATCGGTTAAGCAAGCAACACGGACGGGTGTTGAATCTGCTGAGGAGGTGATATATACAAGATACGAACGAGTATCGAAGACTTCTGTATAAGTATGTACAAGTATTGGTCTGCTGAGGAAGTATGTGCAAGACACGGACGAGTTTCAAAAGATTGAGCAAGAGACACGAACGAGTGTTTTGACTTGCTAGGGAAGTATGACACGGGCGAGTGTCAACAAAGAATATGTACAAGTATGAACAAGTGTTTGAGAATTCTGAAGTTTTTATGGCGACTTTACTGGGGAAAGGTGACACGGACGAGTGTCGAAAAGAGCATGTATAAATATGAACAGGCCTTTGTGTTTTGAGAGTGCAAAGGGGATGCTTTGGCTTTTATCTGCAGGGGATATGAGTTTTGTGTATAGGTGATGAAGTGATAATGGTATTTGCAGGTGACTGGCTTGAACCTAGCTCATTATTATGCAATTGTTTGATTTTTGTTGTAATGCTTCGTATTAGACGGAATGCTACGCTTATTTTGGTGAAAAATGATGTGAATGCTATGATTATGCAAATGAGAAACTCGATCCGAGATCCGGATTCTGCGGGGATAAAGATCTCTGGTTTATCTGTATGGGGGGAAAACTCAGCTGGGGAAAGAGATCATTGGTTGATCTGTCCGGAGGGAGGACTCCGTTGGGGATGAGGAAGTTTCAGCAACTCCGCTGGGGAAGTATTTCATGTATTGCTCTACTGGGGAGAGAATGGAAACTCTGTGGGGAAGCAATTCCACCGACTCCGCTGAGGATGAGAGAATCTTGGCAATTCTGATGGGGAATCAATTCCACCGACTCTGCTGAGGATGAGAGAATCCTGGAAATTCTGATGGGGAATCAATTACACCGACTCTACTGAGGATGAGAGAATCCTGGAAATTCTGATAGGGAATCAATTCCACCGACTCTGCTGAGGATGAGAGAATCCTGGAAATTCTTATGGGGAATCAATTCCACCGACTCTGCAGGGATGAGAGAATCCTGGCAACTCTGTGGGGAATAGAAAGTTCCTGACCACTTTGTTGGGGAAAAGCCGTCAGGTATTGCTCCGGAGATCCCTGCTTGGGGAGGAGATAACTTATGGGAAGTAATACGTTGGGGATTGATGAATTCCTCATGGGATCCTCTGGGAGGATGAAACTTTGCGAGGAAATACTTCTTGCCAAGGAGTCATGTTGATGATGTGATTGCTAGCTTGATTGGGTATATAATGCTCGATATGCCCGCATGTTGTGAAATGGTCTACCTTGAGTACCTGCAACCTGTTAAACAAAGGAAACGCACAAGTGTCTAGAGGTATCCTCACACGGATTCCGTTATAGGAGTTAGATTTATCTGAGAGCAACACATTTCCTGCAAGCATTTACTAAAATGGCTCATATGTTTTTATGCAAGTATTGTATTATGAACTTTGGACTTTTTGCAAACGAAACAAAAATGTACAAAACAAAGTGTGACTGAATATTTTGATTTTATTGATGGGTGTGCCTTGAATAGGCAAGTACAGTCAAAGAAGCAAATCCCCTAAAAGGAGGAGATTGCTGTAAATTAAGAAAATAAAAGTGTTGGCAATGTTGAAGATGACGCTCCAGTGAGCTTCCTTTGCTATGACCCGTATGACCTTGACGTTCTTCTTATCTTGCTTTCTTAAGAAGGTTGATTCTGACCGACGCTTTATCCTTTCGAAGCTTGCCATGTTGTGAGTGATACAGACAAATTCAGAACGCAGTTGTTCGCTTATTCCCTGATTTTTCGTGGATCGCCCTTTCGGGTTTTCGATCCACCGGGATACCCATTTTTGCCTGAGCTGTCCGATGTGGCTTTTCAACTCAGCGGGTGTACATTTTTTTTTGGATTTTTCCCTTATTTTTTCCCGAGTCTTTTATTCTGTTTTTGACTCGCCGGGATGCCCTGTTTTTTTGCCTGGACTTATATTTTGTTTTTGTGTCCAGTGGGTCATTTTATGCGAAGTATTTTTTAACTGCATCTGAATTCACAGGAGATAGGAAGTCTTCACCATACATGGTTGTAAGCATCAGTGCTCCATCATAGAAGACTTTCTTTACTATGAATGGGCCTTCTTAATTTGGCGTCCATTTGCCCCTGTGGTCTGTATGAGGAGGAAGGATTCTTTTCAGAACAAGTTCTCCCACTTGGTATTCCAGAAGGTCTGACTTTCTGATCGAAGGCTTTCTTCATTCGCTTCTGATATAACTTCCCATGACAGATTGCTGCTAATCTTTTCTCTTCAATCAGATTCAGTCGATTGTATCGAGACCAGACCCATTCTGCTTCATCCAGTTTCACATCCATCATTACCTGTAAGGAGGGTAGTTCAACTTCAACAGGTAGGACAACTTCCATACCATACACAAGCTGATACGATGTTTCCCCATTAGATGTTCTGATAGTGGTTCGGTACCCATGCAAGGCAAATGGTAGCATCTCATGCCAATCTTTGTAGGTGACTACCATCTTTTGCAAAATATTTTTGATGTTCTTGTTAGCTGCCTCAACATCTCCATTCATCTTTGGCATGTAAGGAGAAGAGTTGTGATGTTGAATTTTAAAGTCCCTACAAAGTTCTGCCATCACCTTGTTGTTCAAATTGGAACCATTATCAGTAATGATTCGCTCGGGCACTCCATATCGACAGATTATATCCCTTTTCAGAAATCTAGCTAACACTTGTCTGGTGACGTTTGCGTATGAAGCTGCTTCATCCCATTTGCTGAAGTAATCAATGGCTACCAGGATGAACCTGTGACCATTTAAAGCAGTCGGTTCAATCTTTCCAATCATATCAATGCCCCACATGGCGAAGGGCCAAGGTGAAGACATTACATTCAAAGGATTCGGAGGTACATGCACTTTATCTGCGTAGATTTGGCATTTGTGGCACTTCCTGGCATAGGCACAACAGTGTGCATCCATTGTGATCCAGTAGTAACCTGATCTTAATAACTTCGTTGCCATTGCGTGTCCTCCGGAATGGGTACCGAAAGAACCTTCATGTACTTCATGCATCAGTAGGTCTGCTTCCTTCTTGTCAACAAATCTGAGCAAGACCATGTCAAAGTTTCGCTTGTACAAGGAGCCATCAGTATTCAGAAATAAACTGTCGGCTAGCCTTCTTAATGTCTTATTATCATTCGAAGATGCCCCAGGTGTGCATGTCTGAGTCTCCAAGATGCATTTGATGTCATGGTACCAAGGCTTGTCATCAGTGACAGTGTCCACAGAGAATACAAATGTCGGTCGGTCCAGTCTGGATACCAAAATCCGCGGTACATAATTAGAAGCTTGTACTTTGATCATGGATGAAATGGTAGCCAAAGCGTCTGCAAACAGATTCTCATCTAGAGGGATGTATTCAAGCTTAACTGTTGTGAAGAAGACCAACAATCTCCTTGTATAGTCAAGGTAGGGAATCAGATGCTCCTGATGAGTGTACCACTTACCGTTGGTCTGGTTGATTACCAAAGCTGAATCTCTAAATACATTCAAGGTTTTGATCCTGAGGTCAATGGCTTCCTCAATACCCATGATACAAGCTTCGTATTCTGCTTTGTTGTTAGTGCAGGCAAAGGTGAGCTTTGCCAAGAAAGGCATATGAACTCCTTTAGGTGTAATAAGCACTGCACCAACCCTACGACCGTTGCAATTAACTGCCCCGTCAAACATCATAGTCCATGCTTCTTCCTGGTCAGGCCCTTCAGCGTTAACTGGATCTTCACAATATTTTGCTTTCAAGAACATGATGTCTTCATCAGGGAAGTCAAATCTCATAGGCTGGTAATCATCAATGGGTTGCTTATCCAGATAAGTGTTGGCTTCTCAAATATGTACTTGACTGGATCCATTTTTGAGATCAACAAAGTAGTATGAGTCAATATATACTTTCTTAGTCAACATATATTGTCTTAGTCGGCGAGAAGCCCACGCTAAAGCACAACAAGTTTTCTCGAGCAGTGAATAACGTTGTTCACAGTCGGTAAACTTTTTTCTTAGGTAGTATATTGCATACTCTTTTCGACCAGACTCGTCATGCTGGCCCAACACACACTCCATTGACTCTTCTAATACTGTCAGGTACATGATTAGAGGTCTTCCTTCGATCGGAGGCATGAGAATTGGAGGTTCTTGCAGATACTCTTTGATCTTGTCAAAAGCTCTCTGACAATCATCGTTCCACCTGACTATTTGTTCTTTTCTTAAAAGCTTGAACAAGGGTTCGCAGGTTGCAGTGAGATGAGATATGAACCTTGAGTTGTAGTTCAACCAGCCTAAGAACCCTCGAACTTCTTTCTCAGTCTTAGGTGCAGGCATCTCCTGAATAACTTTGACTTTATCGGGATCAACCTCAATTCCTTTTTCACTTACAATAAAATCCAGCAGCTTACCAAAACGTACCCCGAATGTGAACTTGTTGGGGTTCAACTTCATTTGATACTTCCTCAGACGCTTGAAGAGTTTTAGTAGATTCACCAGATGATCTTCCTCTGTAAGGGACTTGGCAATCATATCATCCATATAGCACTTGATTTCTTTGTGAATCATATCTTGGAATAATGTTACCTTAGTCCGTTGATATGTTGCACCGGCGTTCTTCAGACCAAACGTCATTACCTTGTAACAAAACATGCCCCAAGGTGTGATGAAACTTGTTTTCTCCATGTCTTCAGGTGACATCTTAATCTGATTGTATCCAGAAAATCCATCCATAAAGGAAAATACCGAGAACTGAGTTGTATTATCCACCAATACATCAATGTGAGGTAATGGGAAATCATCCTTCGGGCTAGCTCTGTTAAGATCCCGGTAATACACACACATACGCACCTTGACATCCTTCTTAGGTACGGGTACAATATTAGCAACCCACGACGGGTAACTAGTCACAGTAAGAAAACCGGCATCCCACTGTTTTTGTACTTCTTCTTTAATCTTCATGGCCATGTCTGGGCGAGTACGGCGCAACTTCTGTTTGACCGGAAGACAATCTTCTTTTAATGGAAATTTGTGCATGACAATATTCGTATCCAGACCTGGCATATCTTGGTAGGACCAAGCAAAGACGTCAACATATTCCCGAAGCATACTGATGAGTTGTTCTTTCACTGGAGCTTGCAGACTAGCCCCGATCTTAGCTTCCTTCACATCTTCTTCGGTACCAAGATTGATAGTTTCAACCTCCTCCCGATGAGGAGCAATCACTTTTTCCTCTTGTCTCAACAACCTAGCCAACTCTTTAGGGAAATCATAGTCTTCATCAACCCCTTCATCTGCTTGATTAATCGGATTGTCGAAGTCATACAAGGTCATAGCAGTGTCGTTGTCGGTGCGATCTGGAGGATTATCTCTGCAAGGGTTGAGATTTGTTCATTTTAGTGATTGATTTTAATCTTGTTTAGAAAAAAGTGTGAATGGATTGATTATTGAAAAACATTGCCATTTATTGCTTTGTGCAAATGAATGATTATTGAAAATAACAAAAATGAAAGACAGTGAGCGAAAAAAGAAGATCGTTTGCAAAAGATGTCCATTTCTTCATTAATCATTCATTTGCACAAAATACAAATATGGCTCTATTACAAAATGAGTCTTGTCACCTTGGGCAAGATGCAGGACTTGATGCATGCTTAAATAGGAAATAATAATTACTCTGCAGAAGTTATCCTTATAATTTCCTAGGAAGACCAGTTAAGGACTTGCTGGCCTGGGACCCTTGGACGAATCTAGCTCTCTAGGTTGAAGTCACTTTCAGCCTCATCTTCCACATTGTTGATTGCATTCGGGGTTAGCATTCCCCCACTGATAAACTTGGGAGCTTCAGCAACCTCCTCTTGGACCTGTCGGGATGGTTTGTAACCCAACCCAAACTTATCTTCCTTGATCTGAACTTGCAGCAGCTTGCCCCAGCCCTGGGCATTCCCATCTTCAACAACCTTCCGAGCTTGCTTAGAAGAGGAGATTGAAGTACCAGACACTTCAGCTATTGCTTCATTGACATTGAGGGCCTCAAACCCTTGGCTCATTGTCTCATGGATCTCTCCGTCCATCTCAATATACTTGTAAGTAGCTAGATGACTAAGGAAGATATCCTCTTCCCCACAGATTGTGATGACTTGGCCCTCCCATTCGTATTTTAACTTCTGGTGAAGGGTCGATGTCACGGTGCTAGCGGCGTGAATCCATGGCCGACCCAACAAATAGCTATAGGCAGGCTGAATGTCCATCACATAGAAGATAGTTTTGAAGATCTGTGGGCCAATAACCACAGGTAGCACAATTTCCCCAAGAACCAATCTTCAAGATAAATTCATGAGGAAAATAACCTAGAAATTACATGCAATATGTGGAACAATGCAAAAAAGAATCAAGTTCAAACTCTTCATGGTTAGGCAGAAATGGATTTTTCAAATTAGGGTTAGAAAATGTGATTTTAAAGAACCCTAATTCAAAGAAAATTGTGAAATTATGATCAAACCTAAAAAGGAATTTGTATGAAGAGTTTGAAAATGTTTCTAAATGTATGGGAATGGTTCATGATTTTTTTTTGTGATTTTTAGAAACCTAAATGTATTTTTAATTAATTAAAATCCATTAATTAATTAAAAATAACATTTAAATATTTTAAAAATACTTTTTAAATGCAAAAAATAAAATAAAAATAATTTTTGGGTTAAGAAAAATATTTGGATCAGAAATGAAAAAGATTACATTTTGGTGATGTTTCTAACTATTTTAAATAAAATGCAAAAAAAAAATGCCATAAAAATGAATTAAAAATGAAATTAAATGCAAGTCAGCACATCCAATGGTCCAGATTTGAATAAAAAAGGGAGGGAATTGATTGGCGCGTGTTTGTGTGGCAAGGATTCATTCTGGAAAAAAATTAAATTAAACCTAATTCATTAAACTAATTAAACTGATTAGGGTTTTAATGGACACATCCAGGCCTCCATTCATGGGCTAAACTTGATCAAACGCCCCATATTCAAACTGATCCCTAAACCCTAATCAAGAACCCTAATGAATCTCAGGTGACCGGAGCTAGCTCCGGTCATCTTCTCCAGCAACCCACTCAACCTAACTTCTTCCCTAGGCTAAATCAAACCCTCTAAAGCTCCATAAATGATCCTCTAACATCCCTAAGCATGAATCCTACATCAAATAACATTTATGTTTCAAGAAAATCATGATTTGAAGCAAAATGGAAAAATAATCAAAACTTTCAGAAGTTCAATACATGCTTGATTCTTAACCATTTTCAAAATTAAACATATCAGGATGATCAGTGCATCATGTAGAAGCATTTAAGAACTTAAAATGAGAGTTCTGGAAAAAATGTTCTTCATGGTTACCTGAGATGAAGCTTTCAATCCCTGAGCTTTCTGGCCTCTTTCTTGGTTCAAACCAACCCCAATGAGCTCCCTGATGATGTTGCAATGCTTGGAACAAGTTTGTATGGCTTGGTTTATGAGTTTCAGTTCCTTTGCACCAAGAATCGTGTTTTGGTTTAGCTGTGTTTTTGGGCTTTTTAGAGGGTGGTTTGTGTTCTATGAGTAATTTGAAGATGATTGGTGAAGTTTGTTTTTAAGTTTGATGGATGTGTTGTGAAATTCGAAGAGATGAAGGTTTTGGTGGATTTTGTGAATTCTGAGTTGAGAGAGCTTGCAGGCTTGTGTGTTATGTGTTTTGTGTTCCTTAGGGTTTGTATAAACCAATAGGAGTGATCAGAAGAGTTGGTGTGGCCTAGTGTGATTAGTATGGGAAAGTTGCAAAAAAGTCAAATTTGTGTACTTGGAGGTATGGGCCATGGCAGGAGCTGCTCAATGGGGTGTCTGGCCTCAGCAAGATTCATGGAGAGCCATAGAATTGGTTTAATGCAGCTGGCATAAGTGGATGGAAGGATCCAAGGCATTTTGCAAATTTTGTGAGTTTTGGCCCTTTTGAGATGTCTTAAAGATCAAGTCATTTAAGCCATGCAATCTTGGGCCAATTCTGATCTTTGGAAGTTGCATTGACATGTTATGATGCATTGAAGTTGATCAGAGGTCATAAAAAGGCTTGGCAAGTGAAATTGCAAAATTCCCTCTTTTGCATGAACTTGAAAATTATAGGATTTTTGCCAATTTTGAAAGGCCATATCTTGAGTTCTAGGATGAATCAAGACATGTTCTAGTACTTTTTGTAAAGGGAAAGACCTAATTTACAACTTTCATGTCCAATAATTTTTCATTTGAAGCATTTTTGGTCATGAAAGAGGAGGTTGAAAATCTTTCCCAAAAAGGAAAGTTTCCATTACAAGTCATTTCCAAAAATGGCAAGTTTGCAATTGGCTCAAAATTCTTCAAATTTATGAACTTCCAACCACTTCTAAGATCAAATAAAGATCATAGAGACCCAAAACGATGATGATGATCCTTTGGTACCCTTGTTGGGGGCCTCAGATGCCTTGATTTTGACTTTACTTGCTCAAGAAGTTATCCAATGATCAGATGACTTCCACAGTGAGTTTCTTCATCAAACTTGGTACACATGATCCTTATGACATATTAAGAACATTAGAAATATGAATGGCCAAAAAATTTGGAGTTAAGGCCTCTGAAACCAAAACCCTAATTTTGGTCATCTATGCATGAAAACCCTAGCTCTGCTTCCATGCCTTTGCCATTCTTTGTGATTTCTTGACTTTCATGAACTTTGGAGGGCATATTATGATCATGGAACACACATGGACCCTCTTGGAAAGCTTCAAGACCATTGGGATGGCTCAAATTGATTCTTGGATTGCTCATATCACAAACCCTAGATGCAGATGAAAATGGAACTATGCTAATGCAAAAAATGAAAGATCACAAGCCATGGTGTGATAAAAAGGTGAGGGAAAATATGGGGTGTTTACAGCTGCCCCTATTCAAGCATGAGTTAGCTGTGCAGGATGTAAGCGCCTGGCTTAATAGATAAACAAGATAACTTGTGGTTGAATACCAAAGACAATCCGAAATTTGCACTTGCTGTGAGAAGAAGAAAAAGGATATAAACTGTAAAAGGTAGTATAGTATGAATATTAAATGAAAGCGATGGAGGACGACCATCGAGCAGAGGACGACTGCTGGGGATAAACGGTAAGCTAAGCAATGACGGGGACGGCCGACAAGATGGGGAAATAAAGAGACCATGACGGGGACAGCCATCGGGTAAGGAAATAAAACTCTCTGGGGATTGATAAAAGCATTGATGGGGACGATCATCAGGCTTGGAAAGTAAAGTAAACAATGATGGGGATGGCCATCAGGTGAAAGAATAAATGAAATAATGATGAGGGACAGTCATCAAAGGTGAAGGACGATCACCTAGCAGGGGACGGCTGCTGAAAATATGTCGACATAGGACAAATATCGGACAAAAAAGATCAACGATGGGGACGACCATCGGGTAAGCCTGATGAAGGACGAACATCAAGAGGTGAAGGACGATTACCTGGCAGGGTACGGCTGCTCTCGGGGATTATCACGACATATGACGAATGTCGGATAACAATATCAACGATGGGGACGGCCATCGGATAAATGATGAGGGACGGTCATCAAAAGGTGAAGGACGATCACCTAGCAAGGGGGTGGTTGCTGAAAATATCACGACATAGGATAAATGCCGGATAGAAGGTTCCAATAATGGAGATTCCACAGGGGGAAATGATGAGGGACGATCATTCGGAGGTGAAGGAAGATCACCTGGCAGGGGACGGCTGCCGAAAATATCACGACATAGGACGAATGTCGGATAGGAGAAAGTTGTCTTGTTAGTGACTTACTGGGGAATGGTAAACACGGGCGAGTGCTTACGTTTTTGAAACAAACGGTATAAGTGTTTGACAGTGTGTATAGATTAAAGATGCGAACGAGCATCCTTAGAACCACGATACGGACGAGTATCGGTATAAACAAATGCTGACGTGTGTTTAAAGATGAGGATACAGACGAGTATCAATTGGTTAAGTGAGGAACACGGACGAGTGTTTGAATATGTTGAGGGGTGATATATACAAGATATGGAAGAGTATCAGAGGATTGTATATGTACAAGTGTTAATCTGTTGGTGAAGTATGTGCAAGACACAGACGAGTATTGAGAGATTGGGCAAGGGACACGGACGAGTGTTTGACTTGCTGGGAAGCATGACACAGACGAGTGTCAAAAAAGAATATGAACAAATATATGTATTGGAGAGTGCAGAAGGTATTTTGGCGATTTGTGGGGGAATAAGATGACACGGACGAGTGTCGAGAAGAGCATGTTACGAACAAGTATCTATACTTGAGTGTGCAAAGGGGATGCCTTGGTTTTTATCTGTAGGGGATATGAGTTTTGTATATTGTTGATGAAATATGGATGGTATTTATAAGTGATTGGCTCGAACCTGGCTTATGATTATGCAAATGTTTGATTTTTGCCGTAATGCTCCATATTAGACGGAATGCTACGCTTATTTCGGTGAATATGATGCGAATGCTATGATTATGCAAGTGAGAAACTCGATCCGAGATTCGGATCCTGCGGATATAAACATCTCTGGCTGATCTGCTTGAGGAGAGAACTCAGCTTGGGGATAGTGGTCATTGATTGGTCTATCCGGAGGGAGAACTCAGCTGGGGAGGAAGAAATTTTAGCCACTCCGTCGGGGATGTATTTCAGGTATAGCTCTACTAGGAAGAAAGTTCTCAGACCACTTTGCTGTGGAAGAGTTGTCAGGCATTGCTCGGGAGATCCCGCTCGGGGAGGAGATAACTTCTGGGAAGTAGTATGCTGGGGATGTAATGCTTGATATGCCCCATGTTACGAAAGATCTTCTGCCTTGAGTACCTGCAACATGTTAAGACAAAGGAAAACGCACAAGTGTCCCGAGGTATCCTTAACCGGATTCCGTCATAGGAGTTAGTTTTGCTTAAGAATTCGTATTTCCTGCAAGCATTTTGTTTTAACAATAGCCTATAAGTTTTCATGCAAATGTTGTATTATGAACATTGGACATTTTGCAAACGAAACAAAAATGTACAAAACAAAGTGTGACTGAAAACTCTGATTTTATTGATTTGTGTGCCCTGAATTGGCAAGTACAGTCAAAGAAGCGAATCCCCTGGAAGGAGGAGATTGCTATAAATTGAGAAAATAAAAGTGTTGGCAATGTTTGAAGATGACGCTCCATCGAGCTTCCTTTGTTATGACCTGTATGACCTTGACGTTCTTCTTATCTTGCTTTCTGAAGAAGGTTGATTCTAACCGACGCTTTATCCTTTCGAAGCTTGCCATGTTATGAGTGATACGGACGAATTCAGAATGCAGTAGTTCGCTTATTCCCTGATTTTGCATGGATCGCCCTTTCTGGTTTTCAATCCACCGAGATACCCATTTTTGCCTGAGCTGTCCAATGTGGCTTTTCAACTTAGCAGGTGTACATTTTATTTTTATTTTTCCTGAATTTTTGCCCGAGTCTTTTATTCTGTTTTTGACTCGCCGGGATGCCCTATTTTTTCCTGGACTTACATTCTATTTTTATGTCCAGCGGGACATTTTATGCGAAGTATTTTTTAACTGCATCTGAATTCACAGGAGACATGAAGTCTTCACCATCCATGGTTGTGAGCATCATTTCCCCACCTGAGAAGACTTTGGTTATTACGTAGGGACAATCATAGTTTGGTGTCCACTTGCCCCTGTGGTCTGTATGAGGAGGAAGAATTCTTTTCAGAACAAGCTCTCCCACTTGGTATTCCCGAGGCCTGACTTTCTGATTGAAGGATTTCTTCATTCGCTTCTGATATAACTGCCCATGACAGATGGCAGCTAATCTTTTCTCTTCGATCAGATTCAGTTGATTGTAACGAGACCGGACCCATTCTGCTTCATCCAGTTTTACGTCCATCATTACCCGTAGGGAGGGTAGCTCAACTTCAACTGGTAGGATAGCTTCCATACCATACACAAGCTGATAAGGCATTTCCCAAGTAGATGTTCTGATAGAGGTTCGGTACCCATGCGAAGAAAATGGTAGAATCTCATGCCAGTCTTTGTAGGTAACTACCATCTTCTGCACAATCTTCTTGATGTTTTTGTTAGCGACCTCAACAGTGCAATTCATCTTTGGCCTGTAAGGAGAAGAGTTGTGATGTTGAAATTTGAAGTCCCGACACAGTTCAGCCATCATTTTGTTGTTCAAATTGGAACTATTATCAGTAATGATTCGCTCGGGAACTCCATATCGACAGATGATGTCTCTTATCAGAAATCTGGCTACCACTTGTCTGGTGACATTTTCATACGAAGCTGCTTCGACCCATTTGGTGAAATAATCAATGGCTACCAGGATGAATCGATGACCATTTAAAGTAGTCTGTTCGATCTTTCCAATCATGTCAATGCCCCACATGGAAAAGGGCCAGGGTGAAGACATCACGTTCAAGGGATTCAGAGGCACATGCACTTTATCTACGTAGATCTAGCATTTATGGCACTTTCTAGCACATGCACAACAGTCTGCATCTATTGTGATCCAGTAGTAAACTGATCTTAACAACTTATTTGCCATTGCATGTCCTCCGACATGGGTGCCTAAAGAACCTTCATGGACTTCGTGCATCAGTTGGTCCGCTTCCTTCTTGTCAACACATCTGAGCAGGACCATGTCGAAGTTTCGCTTGTATAAAGAACCATCAGCATTGAGGAAGAAACTGCCGACCAACCTTCTTAATGTCTTTTTATCATTAGATGATGCCCCAGGTGGGTATGTCTGATTCTCTAAGAAGCATTTGATGTTGTGGAACCAAGGCTTGTTCTCACTAGCAGTGTCTACAGAGAATATGTATGTCGGTCGGTCCAGTCTGGATACCAAAATCCGAGGCACATAATTGGTAGCTTGTACTTTGATCATGGAGGAAATGGTAGCTAAAGTGTCTGCAAACTGATTCTCGTCTCGAGGGATGTATTCAAGTTTGACTATTGTGAAGAAGGTCAATAATCTCCTCGTATAATCACGGTATGGAATCAGATGCTCTTGATGAGTGTACCATTTGCCGTTGGTCTGATTGATTACCAAAGCCGAGTCTCCGAATACATTCAGGGTTTTGATCCTGAGGTCAATGGCTTCCTTAAGACCCATGATGTAGGCTTCGTATTCTGCTTCGTTGTTAGTGCAGGCAAAGGTGAGTTTTGTCGAGAAAGGCATATGAACTCCTTTAGGTGTAATGAGCAATGCACCAACTCCACGACCGTTCATATTGGCAGCCTCATCGAACATCATAGTCCATTCTTCTTCTTGACCCGGCCCTTCAATGTGAACTGGCTCTTCACAATATTTTTCTTTTAAGTACATGATGTCTTCATCGGGGAAATCAAATCTCATGGGTTGGTAATCATCAATGGGTTGTTCAGCCAGATAATCAGACAATACACTGACCTTGATGGCTTTTTGAGAAGTGTACTGAATGTCATACTCTGTTAAAATCATTTTCCATCTTGCAATCCTCCCGGTAAGTGCTGGCTTCTCAAATATGTACTTGACGGGGTCCATTTCTGAGATCAACAAGGTAGTATGAGTCAACATATACTGTCTTAGTCGGCGAGCAACCGACGCTAAAGCACAACAAGTTTTCTCGAGCAGTGAATTACGTTGTTCACAATCGGTAAACTTTTTGCTTAGGTAGTATATTGCATACTCTTTTCGATTAAACTCGTCATGCTGGCCCAACACACACCCCATTGATCCTTCTAATACTGTCAGGTACATTATCAGAGGTCTTCCTTCAATTGGAGGCATTAGAATTGGAGGTTCTTGCAGGTACTCCTTGATCTTGTCAAAATTTTTTTGACAATCGTCGTTCCACCTGGCTGTTCGTTCTTTCCTTAACAGTTTGAACAAGGGTTCACAGGTTGCAGTGAGGTGAGATATGAACCTTGATATGTAGTTCAATCTACCCAAGAACCCTCAAACTTCTTTCTCAGTCCTAGGTGTAGGCATCTCCTGAATGGCTTTGACTTTGTCGGGATCAACCTCAATTCCCTTTTCACTTACAATAAATCCCAGCAGCTTACCGGAACGTACCCCGAATGTGCATTTGTTGGGGTTCAAATTCAGCTGATACTTCCTCAAACGCTTAAACAATTTCAGCAGATTCACCAGATGATCTTCTTCAGTAAGGGACTTGGCAATCATATCATCCACATAGCATTCGATTTCTTTGTGGATCATATCGTGGAATAATGTTACCATTGCCCATTGATACGTTGTACCGGCATTTTTTAGTCCAAATGGCATTACCTTGTAACAAAAAGTGCCCGAAGGTGTGATGAAAGTTGTTTTCTCCATGTCTTCGGGTGACATCTTAATCTGATTGTATCCAGAAAATCCGTCCATGAAAGAAAATACCGAGAACTGAGTTGTGTTGTCCACCAATACATCAATGTGAGGTAATGGGAAATCATCCTTCGGGCTAGCTCTGTTCAGGTCTCGGTAATCCACACACATACGCACCTTTCCATCCTTCTTAGGCACGGGTACAATGTTAGCAACCCACGGCGGGTAACTAGTTACAGCAAGGAAACCGGCATCCCACTGTTTTTGTACTTCTTCCTTAATCTTCATGGCCATATTTGGGCGAGTGCGACGCAACTTCTGTTTGATTGGAGGACAATCTTCTTTCAAGGGTAGCCTATGCATGACAATATCCGTATCTAGACTTGGCATGTCTTGATAGGACCAAGCAAAGACGTCGACATATTCCCGAAGCATACTGATAAGTTGTTCTTTTACTGGAGCTTGCAGACTGACCCCAATCTTCACCTCTTTTACATCTTCCTCGGTACCAAGATTAACAGTTTCAATCTCCTCCTGATGAGGAGTAATCACTTTCTCTTCTTGCCTCAATAACCTGGCTAACTCTTCAGGCAACTCATAGTCTTCATCAACAACTTCATCTGCTTGATTAAATGGATTGTCGAAGTCATACAAGGTCATAGAGGTGCTGTTGTCGGTGCAATCTGGAGGATTATCTCTGTAACGGTTGAGATTTGTTCTTTTTAGTGATTAATTTTAATCTTGTTTAGAAAAAGTGTAAATGAAGTTATTATTTTGAAAACATTGCCATTTTATTGTTTTGTGCGAAAAATAACAAAAATGAAAAGACAGTGAGCGAAAAAGAAAATTGTTTGCAAAAGATATCCATTGTTCATTGATATTCCATTTGCACAAAATACAAATATGGCCCTATTACAAAATGAGTCCTGACACCTTGGGCAAGATGCAGGACTTGATGCATGCTAAAGCAGGAAATAATAATTACTCTGTAGGAGTAACTCTTATAATTTCCTGGGAAGACCAATTAAGGACTTGTTGTCCCGTGATCCTTGGACGAATCCAGCTCTCTAGGTTGAGGTCGCTTTCAGCCTCGTCTTCCACGTTATTGACAGCATCTGGGGTCAGCATTCCCCCACTTATGAATTTGGGCTCCTTAGCAGCCTCTGCTTGATCTTGTCGGAATGGTTTGTAACCCAAACCGAATATGTCCTCCTTCTTCTCCACAGGTAGCAGCTTTCCCCAGCCTTGGGCGTTTCCATCTTCAATAACCTTCTGAGCTTGTTGGTAGGAGACAATTGAAGTACCCATCCTATCCTCCTGGGATGCAGCAAATACTTTAGTTGTCGCCTCGTTGACGTTCAGTGCCTCGAAACCTTGGCTCATGGTCTCGTGAATCTCACCATCCATCTCAATGTATTTGTAGGTGGCCAGATGGCTAACAAAAATATCCTTTTCAACACAGATTGTGATAATTTTCCCTTCCCACTCGTATTTTAATTTCTTGTGAAGGGTCGACGTAACTGCGCCAGCGGCGTGAATCCATGGTCGACCCATCAAACAGTTGTAGGCCGGCTGAATGTCCATCACGTAGAAAGTAGTTTGAAAGACTTGCGGGCCAATTATCACCGGCAGCTCCACTTCTCCAAGAGAAGACCTTTTGGAACCATCAAAAGCTCTAACCACCAGATTGCTTGGTTGGAGAGCTATACCATCATATTCAAGCTTAACAAGGGCTTTCTTTGGCAAGACATTGAGTGAAGACCCAGTGTCAACTAGAACATGTGAAAGCACAGCCCCTTTACACTCTAGAGTGATGTGCAAAGCTTTATTATAATGACGACCTTCCGTTGTCAAATCAGCGTTGGTGAAGCCTAGCCCATGACTAGTATTAACATTAGAGACCACTGTCTCAAGCTGATTTACCGTGATCTCCTCAGGCACGTAGGCTGCGTGAAGGACTTTAAGTAATGCATCCCGATGAGCTTCGGAACACAATAACAATGATAAAATGGAGATCTTGGAAGGAGTTTGGTGGAGCTGATCCACAACCTTGTAATCGCTTCTCTTGATTATTCTCATTAATTCATCCACATCTTGATCAAAGGACGTCTTATGAGCTTCTTTCAAAATTGATTCTTCAAGCACCACATTTTTTCCTTTAGCTTTGGCAGCAGCCTCTGCCTCAACATTAACTCTCGGAACTTGTGACACGAAGAGACGTCCGCTTCGAGTGAAGCCTCCGCCTCCCCAGACATTATCGACCTGTGGTGTGTGAGTTGAAGAATCAAGAGAGACTCTCTCCCCATTGTAGTAAAGGTCTGAACCATAGTGCCATGGTACAACATTATCTTTTTCATATGAAATGGGTCCAGCTACCGTGATGGTGACTGGACTGACTGCAGCAGAAGTAGGGACTGTTATTGTCTGTGGATCGTAGTAAATGGTAACAGGACTTCTGACTGGTGGTGGTGGTGAAATACTGAAGCTAGGTTGTTGTTGTGATTGTTGCTGAAAATTGTTGGGATCAGGGACCATTGTTGGGTCGTAGTATATGGTGACTATGGAGATGTCATTATTAATGGTTGACTTCGTTGTAGAAGCGGATGCAGTTGAACTGATGTTTGTTGAAGTGATAAAAGAGATGATTGTTGATTTTGTAGCAGAGTCTGTCGTAACAATTGTTTTTGAAGTTGTAAGAGGAGTGCTTGTTGTTGCTGTAGGAGGAATTGTTGATGTTGTAGAAACCGTTGATGTTATCTGCAGGATACCTTCTCTGATAAGGCCATTAATGCCACTTCTTAAACTTGCACAACCATTGGCGGAAACTTTGCAAGATTCACAGCAGGCCTCACAACCTGGGAACACCTGGCACCTTAAAAGCTGAGCTTTAACCTCGGCCAGAGGTGTTTGAATGCTTGCAGTATCTTCAATTAGATTCACTGGTTGATCCTCCTCAATTGCATTTATCCTGGGCCCACAATGGCTAGGCATAGGATTCTTTGTAACGTTAGGAGGAGGTGCAAAATTTAAGGCCTTTGAATCAACTAGATCCTAGACCTTCTTGTGCAAAGCTCTGCACTTTTCTATGGTATGGCCAGGTGCATTGGAATGGAAGGCAAATCTGGAGTTGACGTCGTAATTTCTCGGAAGGTTCTGAGGATCTAGTGGAGCCAGAGTCCTTAATTCAACAAGATTGCGTTTCAAAAGTTGTGGCAACAAAGTGGCATAGGGCATCAGTATAGGATCGATTACCCTGTTGACCTGAGATGGCCTTTGCTAGAAAGGACGTTGTTGTTGGTTGTTGTTGTTATTGTAGGACCTTTATTGAGGAAAGTGTTGTTGCTGAGGGAAATGTTATGGTTGTGGAGTGTATTGTTGTTGAGGTGGCGGAGTGGGAATTATGACAACGGCAATTGATCTTGGCATATACTGGGGCCTACCTCTGCCCATGTGTATTGAGTTGGTTTCACCCGACCTGCGAAGCCCTGCAAAAGGTTTCCTTGTGCTGCTAGAGTTGGCGCCATTATCAGAAATCTTACCCATTTTTAATAAACTCTCAATTCTTTCTCCTGTTATGACCACGTCAGCAAAGCTAGTGGAAGAGAAAGCAGCCAACCTATCAATATAAGTCCCCTGTAGGGTGTTCATAAACATATCTGCCATTTCTCTTTCCGACATTGGAGGTTGAACAGCAACAGCTAATTATCTCCATCTCTGAGCATACTCTTTGAAGCTTTCCCTGGAGGATTGTGACATACCCATTAAAAGATTTCTATTAGGAGCCATGTCTAAATTGTATTGGTATTGGCGTATGAAAGCGTCGGCCAAATCCTTCCAATTTCTGATTGTTGCCCTGGTCAAATGAGAGTACCACTCACGGGATGCCCCGGTCAAGCTATCTTCAAAATAGAACATCCATAGCTTCTCATCCATAGTGTAAGCCTTCAATCTTCCCAGAAAGGATTGAAGATGGGTGCGAGGGCAAAATGTCCCATTATATCTTTCAAAGCAGGGAGGTTTGAATTTGTGAGGAATTCTTACTCCCTCCACCAGCCCCACATCCATAACATCAAATCCTAAGGAGTTTTGGGACTCCAGGGATCTCAGTTTTTCTGCTATCTCGTCCAGACGACGACCATAGACTTCATTTCCTGCTCCAACTACAGTGAACTATTCCTCCTGAGGGTCCTCTTGCAAGGCACGCCCTCCAGTATTACCCTGGGTATTCCTGATAGCATTAATGTCAGGGTTGAGATGAGGTCCAAATTCCAGGGGGTCAGTACATGGTTGTCAATGATCATTGTTGCTGGTACCCCCTGTACCTGGGTGATATTCTTCAGGAGTTTGCCGCTCGACCAACTCTTTTAATCTTTCTTGGCTTTGGGCCAACCCAGTCATTACTGCCATGAATTGGCTCATCTGAGCCCTCATTTGAGTTCTTTCATTAGCCATCCGGTTTCTTATATCAGTCAAATCTTGCTGAACATGGTCCATCTGTAAGCTCAGAAGGTTGTTTCTTGTAGGATACCGATGGGGAAGACTCTTCTACGAGCAATGTTTCCTGAAACCACAGCAAAGTGAGAAAACAAACAACATAAAATACCTACAAAACAAAGAAATGATGTTATTATGCAATGCAGTATGTCTATTTGTCTTCCAAGGGTATCCGGTTTGGTTCTTTGGTTTTGACCTTCCAGACCTCGAGGAATGATGATGTTGAAGAGAAATGAAGCCCAAAGGATAACACAAACCATACATTACAAAATGTAAAGATACATAGTTCAGGATTATAACAAGTTCCCATGATGGGTCAAAATACAACAAAATCAACAAAAGTACAAACAAAATGAAGTACAAATACAAAGAAATCAGACATCCAGCACAAAGTCATCCTCTGTGACTTCCTTCAGGAGAGCATCGGTTACTGGTCCAACTAGATGTTCTGTGATGGTCCTGATAAGAAGGTTCCTGGTAGCAATAGCATTTGTCAACTTCTTATACTTGTATTGGTCTTTTGATCTCTTCAACCCCGCCCGGAGTTTCAATTCAGAGATTTCCTTTTGTGCTGCTAACAAGGCTTCCTGACTCTTCTTCTCATTAGCTTCCAATTTCTCTATCCTAGCTTGAGTCTTCTGATCTTCCTGTGAATGAGCCTCAGTAATTCTGATCCATCTAGCCTGACTCTCTTCCAAGTAGTGCTCAACTCTGGCCTTCTGAATCTTAGCTTCCTTGCAAGCATTCTTCAATACCAACTCCCCTGCTCGGGCCCTTCTGATGTAATCATCTGTCTTCTCAATCTTGGTCATATGCTCGATCCGGAGCTTCTCTAACCTCTCATTTTCTAGACGACTATCATTCCTCTCCCAAAGGGTCTTCTTCAGAGCTTCAGAAAGCTGAGTATTCCCTTTCCTTCAACTTCTCAAACTCCCCTAAACTGACTGTAGCTATAGGTTCTACTGTTGATGGTCCAAGCATATCCTCCAGGGTGAATGGCATGCGGGTGATCTGTCCTCTGATGCGAGACAAATCAATGTACTGAGCTGAGGCTATGTTGTTACACTTCCCAAGAATAGCAGTCTCTTTTGTCTGAATATTATCCCAAGCCCAGGCTGCTTGTCGGGTGATGGCATGGTTATGCGGAATGTCACAGTAAAGGGTTTCTGAAAAGTCCTGCTCTCTTGGTGGATGTACCAAAGCATACCTTAATTGCCTTTTGAACAACAAAGGATTGTAGTTGATGCAACCCTTTACTCTAATCAAAGGTACATTGGGATACTGCCCACAGCTGGTGATTATGTCTCTGCCCTTGGTGCTTTGAGTGCACCATCTGATGTCTTCTGAAGTGAGAGCAATCATTCTCTTAGCCCAATTTCTTGACTGATGAGGATTCAAGAAAGCTTCTGACTTTGGCAAGTGTCTCAATAACCAGCAGTAGAAGAGAGGTGCACAACATCTGACTAATCTTCCCCCTGCTTCTCATTCCTTTGATGCACTGAGTAATAAAAATCCCCTAGCAAGGTAGGTACTGGATTCTTCAGCAAGAAGAGATGGATAGCATTCTTGCTTACAAACTTAGGCTCGTCTGCAAACAAGATGATACCATATATGCTAAGGGCCAAAAGAGCACAGACAATGTCCCACATCCCTGTTGCAGCATGATTGGTGGCCTGAGTGATCAAGAAGTCCAAATGGAGGCCTGGGATCCCAACCTCGGTGGTCATATTCAAATCAATGATGGTGGTTTCCAAATGCAGAGCCTTAGCTATATCCTCATTCCTAGGAGCAGTCATATCAGGGTTGAAAGGAATCCCTCTCCTGATGGGGACACCCAACAACATGGAAAATTCCTCTAACAAAGGGCCCAACTGAAAGTCTAGGAAAGTGAAACATCTGAGAGGAGGGTCATAGAACTGAAGGCAAGTGTGGATCATACTCCTCTGTGATGCATCCAAGTCCATGATCATGTCCATGATACCACCATAATGTTACCTGAATAAAGGGACATGATCAGGAGTGATGAGTGTCTGAATCTGCTTAATGCCTACTAGGGAGGGCTCAAAGAAATGGTATGTAATGTTGCTCTTCCTGGATGGGTCCATGCTGACAATGGATGCTGATGCAAATAACTGAGGAGAAACACTGATGAAGACAACTGATGAAGGTGCTGAAGAGAATCTTTAATGAAGATGGCTGATGAATGTATCTGATGAAGATGTCTGAGCAGAAGAACAGTAAAAACCAAACCAAAGATAAAGTGGATACCTTGTAAAACAAATAGACAAAATGTTAAAATGATGCAAAATGATGTATGCAGAATGATATGCAAGGGTTTATGATCAAGTGCTGGATCTATTATTTGCCTTGATAAGGTCCATGTGTGTTCATAAGTCCGGATGAAGGTTTAGAGAACCATTAACTAGGTGGGGGACTCAAATAAAGAGTCACAAGTCCAGGGTTTCATAGGATCAGTCCAAAATGATGTAACCTTAAAACAAATCTGGTAACAGGGTATGATGAGGCCAAAGGTTCCTGCAAACCTGTAAACATCCCAACCCCCTCACAGGTATTGTTCTAGAACAAGGATCCTCAAACTTGGATCAGTTATGAGAAGTGTAAACACTTCTAACCCGGAGGTACAATGTTTACATTAATCATAAAGGATCATCCTCTAGTTCACCTCAGATGTTGAAGGTCATCTAAAAGGTCGTCCAAACTTAGCAGGCTTCCCAGATAGCCCTAGTACTACAGGAAATCCGTAGCACAAAGTTCTCAAGAATAAACCCATGTTTGAACCGTGTTTCATATTCCCACACCAGACCGAAATGGAATGGGAAAGAATATGAAGCCACTTTATCCTATGTGTCACTCAGGCTCCTGGTATAGAACCTTAATCACTGAATATCTCTCCCACCAAGGTAAACAACAGATCCAGCACAATGACATGATGACAGTAATATGGAATGCAATAAAACAATAAATGAAGCAATAAATATAGCTGTACATAAAGCAATAAATAAAGCAGTAAACAAAAAGCACACATAGCATATAACATCCCCATAAACACAAATCAAACAAGTGCTAGGAGAAACCCACAAAAAGAACCAAAAGCTCTGGTTACAAGATAGTCATCCCCAGCAGAGTCGCCAAGCTGTCGCTCCCAAAGATTTGCATCCCTGGTACAAGCGCGAACGGTCGGCGAAAGGATAAAAAATGAAAATGAAGTGAATAGAGTCGCCAGCTAGGCATTTTTATCCCGAAGGAAAGGTAATATTGCATAAACCTAGAAAGATATGGATAAGACGGTTGCGGACCAAAGAAACTAAGAAAGGGGGTTGGTTACGACCTGGGAAGGTATTAGCACCCAGATCGTCTGTCGTACTCGAAGGGATCCACGCTTATAAGATTGTGTTTAAAAGGGGTAGGTGTATGTGCTATCTGTGTGCAAAAGCTAAGGGAAGAAAATACAGGTGTCAGTGCAAAAGTTGGGAATTGCTCAGTGTCACACCTCAAATTTTACCCCTAACTGCTCGCATCATACATTCATTGCATTTAACAGAAAATTCCTAAATTTATTTTTTCTGTCTCTTCCAACTCATTTTCAGGTTATTTATAAATTTAATTTTTATTCACTTCCAAGCTTTTTTATTTAATTTCTATTTCTCATTTCTAACTTCATTTTCAAAGTTTTATTTCCAAATGTTTTTTAACTTCTATTTTTAATTCACTTCTCTTTTTTTTGTAACTTTTATTTCTAGTTTAATTTTAATTTCTAATCTTATTTTAATTTACCTTTTTTTATATATATAAAAAAGAGAAGTCCCTATTTCCTAATTTAATTTTAATTCCAAAATTTTTATTTTAATCTATTTTTCAAGATTCTATTGCTAATTTAATTTCAATTTCAATTTTATTTCTAATTCATTTTTAGTTTCTATTCCTAATTTAGCTTCAATTTCTAATTTATATTATTTTCTCTCCCAAGTTTTAGTTCTTAATTTCTCAAGTTTATTCCAAATGTTTTTTAACCTTCCTTACCAATTTCCAACTCCAAACTCAAATTCAATTTCAAGTTTCTAAGTCATTTTTTTTAAAAAAAGTTCAAGTCTAATTTCAAAATCCAAGAGTTTAATTTTTTTTTTATTCAAATTTCAAGTTCCATTTCAAGTTTTTTAGTTTTATTCCAATTTTCATTTCAAGTTCTAATCTCAAACTCAAAATTTGAGTTTTCATTTCAAGTTCTAATCTCAAACTCAAAATTCTCAAATTCAAATACATAATTGAGTTCTAGTTACAATTTTAAGTCCTGGCTTCTTTTTTTTCAAAGTCCCAAAATTCATACTATATGTCAAAAATCAATTTCATTTTCTTTCACAAAAAGAATAAGGGTGTTTCATTCAAACTTCAAGTCATATGTTTCCAAACTCAACAAGTTTACAATTCAAAAATCCAGTCCCAAACAAAATTAAGCTTACAAATTTAATTTCAATTGCTTTTCTTTTTGTTGTTGTTACAAATTCAAGTTTACAAAGCAGAATTTAAGGCACTCATACAATCAGTATTCTTGTTGGCTTAAGGGAATCCAAAGGTTGTAAAGGTACTAGCCACAATCGGACCACCTTCCTGAGGGGGGTTTCTGTGATCACTTGACTCCTTAGTCAAACTGTCTTTGTTCAGTTCCTCAGCAAAAGGGCTAAGTTCCCAATTAAGTTTAGAGCCATTTTCCTCTGTCTTTTGTCCATCTAACGACTTTTATTTGAGCCTGCATCACAGGAAAAAACAACTACATATTAAAAAAAAAAGGGCCTGCAAAGATGGAAAAGCAAAAGCAGGGTTGACTTACCTACGCGTAAGAAGCCAAAGCCACACTCTGCACACAACATGCCGAAATTATAGTCTGCTACGTAGGGCAATGTCTAAACCTTTGGACCATACACCGAAATATGCAAAAGGGCCTTACACCAAAAGGCATTGATCCCTGCGTATCACGAAGATAGGAATTACCTTAGTAAAAGGGGACAAAAGCAATGCACGAACATATGTTGTTAAATCCGCAAGCAAACAAATTAAGAAGTTAATGTGTTTTCGAAAAAAAAGAGGAATAGGTTGGCTTTCACCTAAAAAGAAATTTGTTTCTGAATATCGAAAAAAGGAATAAAGGTCATTGTTGATTAGGTTTTTCAGGAGAGATTTTCAAAGGATACGAAACCCTAATTTTTTATATAAAAAGGGAAAAAAATTTGTGGAAGGGAGAGAACAAAAAAAGAGTCTGAAAAAATCTTGATCGATCCAAAACTGTCCAGCTTACCGTGAAAATAAACAGAAGGATACAAGCAAAAATGGAACGGCCGCCATACTGCTCCGCAACCATTGTGGAAACCGCAAACGATTCTTACCTCTAACCACGAGCTCGTCCGCCATATCCCGCCAACATTGAACCATTCTCAGAAACTACATCAAACAACAATATCAAGTCTTGGCCACGCAAACAGAGGTAGCAACAAGAGGAAGGGATAGTCAAAGAAAGGAATAGCAGAACAAGAGATAAAAGGAATTACCTGTTTAATCCTCGCTAGAGAAATTGCCGCCATCCACGAGTAAGTGCAAGAGAGACAGAGATGATTTGAGGTGGAAAAGTTTGTGAGAGCTGAAACAAGTACCGTCGTTGTCAAGACCACCAGACTTCTCTCAACGTTGTCGTTTCTGTAGCTCTGAACATCGTACATTCAATACATCATCCACACACACGGATTCAACAACAACAAAAACCAAGAAGCAAAGAATAGAAGAAGACAAGTGAACGAAAGGTCAAAGGAAGCGGATTACTTACCATAATAACTGAAAGCCTCGAAATCGGTAGTTGTTTCTTGATCCATTATCTGTTTTTCTTCCATTTTCTTTTCGGTTGTTGATTGATTTTCATTCCAAGGCATGTAAACTGTTGGTTGTAGTGATTTAGGAACTAGGTTTTTTTTCTAATTTGGGAACTGGGATTTGATGGATGTTATTAAAATTTTGTTGGTATTGGTGATGATAGTGATAACGATGATGCTATCAGCGGAGTTTGAAAGGCCATATGAAGAGTGGAAATTGCGTTAAAATGTTTTTTTTATAAAAGCCTTAGTGTCCCTTCATTTGGCCGCTTTTTGTCGTTGTTTGGTTGGTTTAAAATGGCGGTGACAGGTGTCGCCACTGTGGACACTTGTCACCGCCCAAAGTTTATTTCATGAATGGTTCTGCGCTCCTCCAAGGCCACGTTTGCGTTTCCCAATGAGGCAACATAACTTTAATTTTTGTTTTTTTAAAGTAATATTTGGTTGTTTGGTGAACTTCCCGAGTTTTTGTGTCACCGATCACCATGTGTCAGCCTCATAAATTGGGCGACTAAGGCTTATAGGGATCCCTCCTCTTTTGTTTTTTTCTTCTTCTTTTTTGGATCATGAGCATAAACTGGGTCTTTCATGACCCAAATCTAGTCCTCCTGAGGATTGTTTGATGGGTTTCCTCTTCCTTTTTTTTTCTTCTTCTTTTTTCTAAACTAACCCGTTAAACTTTCTAATGTTTTTTTTTTGTGTTTTCTTTTCCTCTAATCACTATTTTTCATATATATATATATATATATATATATATATATATATATATATATATATATATATATATATATATATATATATTTTTTTTTTTAATTTCTCTTCAAATATTAAAATACCAAAAAAAAACATTTTAGTTTCTAGCATCTAAAAAGATTTAAAAAATGTTAGTCTTCTATGTATAAGGAAAAAATAGTTAATGCCTTTTATTCTCACTTATATTTAGATACTATTAATATTAAAAAAGTTTACATTTGTTATATCATTTATTTAAAAAATCAAATTGGGCATGTATCTTCTTTTTAAATATAATCAATTATCTTGGTCCAACGCCAAGAAAACACTTTTAAAACACGCCCACACTTCACATACGTAAGTCGATCATTATGTGATCGTCGTCTGCACGACTTATCGCGTATCTTAATTAATTTAACAAAGAATAGAGCTCCGGAATCTAGCACTCCGCACGTTCTCGAATGAACCACACATGGGCTAGCCCCACGCGTAGTGTTTTGTTCACTCCTTTGTTATTAAAAACGTTAATTCTAAAACGTCTAAAAACAAATTATCCAACTTATTTTATCATTTTAAATACAAAAACAGAGCTCCGGAGTCTAGCACTCCGCACTTTCTGGATTGGATCGTTCCTGGGCTAGCCCCACACGATGTGGTTCAATCACTGTTCGTATATCAAAATATCTCAATCATTTTATAAATTCAAATACGAAAGAATGGAGCTCCGGAGTCTAGCATTCCTCACGTTCTAGAATGAATCGCTCCTGGGCTAGCCCCACGCGACGTGGTTCATTCACTCTTTCATACTTAAAACAATTTAAAATTTACCAACCAATTCAAATCATTTTCAAATTAATCAACGAAGAACAGAACTCCGGAGTATAGCACTCTGCACGTTTTGGAATGCAATCACTCCTGGGCTAGCCCCATGCGACGCGGTTCATTCGCCCTTTCGTTTAAAAAACACCTTAATAAAGGTCAAACATTTTATCTAAACAAACATTGCTTAAATCATTCTGTCTCGCAAACAAGCTAGCGCTTCAGCCTCCACCGCGAGTATAAGCCTACGCTTAGCAGTAGAATGCGTTTTAAACAATCGTTCAATTAAAAATCTCAAACCGTAGTAGCACGAACTACGAAGCTCTGACTTTCCCATTGCACAAGGGAATACGTAGGCACGAGGATTTTAATCCTTCGCGAGCATCCTAATAAAAAATTTAATCATTTCTCTGTCATCTTAATAATAACAAATAATAAATAAACTTATTTCCTTATAACAAACATATTAACAGTCATTTAGAAGACAAAAAAAAACTTAAGATCAAACATTTAATCGCATAATTAGCTAAGAGGTTCCCGTTGAGTACAACGGACGTGAGGGGTGCTAATACCTTCCCCTCACATAACCGACTCCCGAACTTAGAATTTGGTTTCGTAAACCATTTCTTATCCTTTATTAGGTTGTATCTATATCTCCCTTTTCTTTAATTAGAATAAATAGAATTAGGTGGCGACTCTGTTGTTTGTTTTAGGATCGTATTTTTCGAGGTACGACACTCAGGAACTGAGGCTTAAAAAAGAATTCTGAAAGAGGGGGAAGACACAGAGACTTTTATTCGATAACAGTTAAGTTATGCATATGTATCGTCTCGTGCAATGAGGAAGTCAGAACACCGTAGTTCGACCCAAAGAGACTGAAAATGAATTGACTGTGAACTGATTTCTTGTTTGTTCTCAAGTGTATGACTCGTCTGGCTCGAGTGCTAACTGTCTTGCATTAGACGGAAGAAGCAAGTTCTGGTTTATGAATGAGTGTGATGAGAAAGGAATCCCGAAGGAGACGATTATTGTTTGTTTTTGTGATTTTCAGTTTTGTTATTGTTTTTGGTGTTTTGCATAAGTTAATGAGCTTAGGCCTAAATCAAGGGTTTGCAAACTCATTATATCCTCCCTGATTAGGGATAATGAGCCTACTTAAGTATGAGATAAGCATCTCAAATTAATTACCATGATGATGTAGGATTAAGATCATTAACCTACTTGTGATTATTTAGATGTTTTGGGGTTTTTGTTTAGTGTTAAGTAATGAGTTTAATCTCTAATCACAGATTAGTGAACTCATTACACCATCCTAATAAAAGGAAAATAGATGAGAAAACTTAAGCTGAGGAAGATACCTCAACTTAATCCATGGTTATGGATTAAATTATTTATATAACAAGCCTTTATTAAGTATATTTTAATTAAGGGATGAGATTAAGAATTGGATTTTATGGTTTGTAAGACAACTTGAGGGGGACTTGTCCATTAAACACTAGGGTTAGTCCCTCTTAATCATAAGGAAGAGATAGAGCCCTAATGTAAGGCCCAAGTTACAAGATAAAGTCTTGGTGATTATTAATGTGATTTGATTAAGAGGTTTAAACAAATTAAAGGTTTAACATTTAGGATTAAAGTTATACACTCCATCCTAAGAGAAGGATGCATGCATAACCCTAATTCCAAAGTCCTAAAACTTTAAGAGTTTAGTCTCTGATTATTGAGATGAGAAGAGAGACTCAAGGAGACTCAAAGGTAAAAGTCTAAAGGGGACTATACACAACTCTAAAAGTTACCATGCTTGGGTATCCTATGGTTTGTTAGGCTTAAGAGAAAAGATCTTCAAGGCCACCAATGGAAGAAGCAGATGAAAAGAGAAGGAGAAAGAAGAACAAGTTACTTACTTCCTGAAGAAGATAAGTAACTTGAAAGAAAGAAAGTGAGAAGGATGGAACATAAGTGAACAAGTTCACTTCAAATACATGTAAATGCATTTGAATGAGATAAGAAGAGGTGGGAGGTGAAGGCAAATCCACCTCCCAGATAACTTACCATAAGTTCCTGAAATGGTTAGGATGGATGCATAAGACATAAAGCATAAAAAAATGTAATGAAATGAGATGAAAAGACCAAAGTTAGAAGTGATTATGCAATGCAAATGGAATATGAGATGATGCAAAGTCATACAATATGTATATGTATGTTCATACAAAGATGAGATGTCATGAAAGCATGTTTAGAAGCTTGAAAACACATGGATGTTTATGAAATGTAATGAATGCAAGACATAGAAAATGAATGAAGACATGATCAAGCAATGTTCTAACATGTCCTAATATGTCTAAGATGACATACAAATGCTTGAAATGCAATGGCAACTTCATATGATGATGATATGCAAAGATGAATGCAAATGAACATGAGAAATTAGGGTTTTATGAATGTATGAGATGCAAATGAACAAAACAGAAGCATACAACATGATAAAAAAAATTGAAATCAAGCTCAATCAAACCCAAAACCCATACAAGGTCACACCCCAAAGGAGAAAGTCAGAAGCTAATCCTATTCAAAGTTATGCATTTTCTACGTTTGTTAGGGTTTTTGGGTGATTCTCAAAGGAAAATGAAAATCAAATTGAAAATGCAAGATAAATTCATCAGGAAAATAACCTAGAAACTACATGCAATATGTGGAACAATGCAAAAAGAATCAAGTTCAAACTCTTCATGGTTAGGCAGAAATGGATTTTTCAAATTAGGGTTAGAAAATGTGATTTTAAAGAACCCTAATTCAAAGAAAATTGTAAAATTATGATCAAACCTAAAAAGAATTTTGTATGAAGAGTTTTAAAATATTTCTAAATGTATGGGAATGGTTCATGATTTTTTTGGTGATTTTTAGAAACCTAAATGTATTTTTAATTAATTAAAATCCATTAATTAATTAAAAATAACATTTAAATATTTTAAAAATACTTTTTAAATGCAAAAAATAAAATAAAAATCATTTTTGGGTTAAGAAAAATATTTGGATCAGAAATGCAAAAGATTACATTTTTGTGATGTTTCTAACTATTTTAAATAAAATGCAAAAGAAAATGCCATGAAAATGAATTAAAAATGAAATTAAAAAAAGGGAGGGAATTGACTGGCGCATGTTTATGTGGCTAGGATTCATTCTGGCAAAATTTAAATTAAACCTAATTAATTAAACTAATTAAACTGATTATGGTTTTAATGAACACATCCAGGCCCTCCATTCACGCGTTAAACTTGATCAAACGGCCCACATTCAAACTGATCCCTAAACCCTAATTAATAACCCTAATGATTCTCAGGTGACCGGAGCTAGCTCCGGTCATCTTCTCCGGTAGCCCACTCAACCTAACTTCTTCCCTAGGCTAAATCAAACCCTCTAAAGCTCCAGAAATGATCCTCTAACATCCCTAAGCATGAATCCAGCATCAAATAACATTTATGTTTCAAGAAAATCATGATTCGAAGCAAAACAGAAAAAATAATCAAAACTTTCAGAAGTTCAATACATGCTTGATTCTTAACCATTTTCAAAATGTTCTTCATGGTTACCTGAGATGAATCTTTCAATCCCTGAGCTTTCTGTCCTCTTTCTTGGTTCAAACCAACCCCAATGAGCTCCTTGATGATGTTGCAATGCTTGGAACAAGTTTGTATGGTTTGATTTATGAGTTTCAGTTCCTCTGCACCAAGAATCGTGTTTTGGTTTGGTTGTGTTTTAGGGCTTTTCAGAGGGTGGTTTGTGTTCTATGAGTGATTTGAAGATGATTAGTGAAGTTTGTTTTGAAGTTTAATGGTTGTGTTGTGCAATTCGAAGAGATGAAGGTTTTGGTGGATTTTGTGAATTCTGAGTTGAGAGAGCTTGCAGGCTTGTGTGTTATGTGTTTTATGTTCCTTAGGGTTTGTATAAACCAATAGGAGTGATCAGAAGAGTTGGTGTGGCCTAGTGTGATTGGTATGGACAAGTTGCAAAAAACTAAAATTTGTGTCCTTAGAGGTATGGGCCATGGCAGGAGTTGCGCAATGGGGTGTCTGGCCTCAGCAAGATTCATGGAGAGCCATAAAATTGGTTTGATGCAGCTGACACAAGTGGATGGAAGGTTCCAAGGCATTTTGCAAATTTTGTGAGTTTTGGCCCTTTTGAGATTTCTTAAAGATCAAGTCATGAAAGCCATGCAATCTTGGGCCAATTCTGATCTTTGGAAGTTTCCTTAACATGTTATGATGCATTGCAAAATTCCCTCTTTGGCATGAACTTGAAAATTATAGGATTTTTGCCAACTTTGAAAGGCCATATCTTGAGTTCTAGGATGAATCAAGACATGTTCTAGTACTTTTTGAAAAGGGAAAGACCTAATCTACAACTTTCATCTCCAAGAATTTTTCATTTGTAGCATTTTTGGTCATGAAAGAGGAGGTTGAAAATCTTTCCCAAAATGGAAAGTTTCCATTACAAGTCATTTCCAAAAATGGCAAGTTTGCAATTGGCTCAAAATTCTTCAAGTTTGTGAACTTACAACCATTTCTAAGATCAAATAAAGATCATATAGACCCAAAAAGATGATGATGATCCTTTGGTACCCTTGTTGGGGGCCTCAGATGCCCTGATTTTGACTTTACATGCTCAAGAAGTTACCCAATGATCAGATGACTTCCACAGTGAATTTCATCATCAAACTTGGTACACATGATCCTTATGACATATTAAGAACATTAGAAACAAGAATGGCCAAAAAATTTGGAGTTAAGGCCTTTGAAACCAAAACCCTAATTTTGGTCATCTGTGCAGGAAAACCCTAGCTCTGCTTCCATGCCTTTCCCATTCTTTGTGATTTCTTGACTTTCATGAACTTTGGGGGGCATATTATGATCATGGAACACACATGGACCCTCTTAGAAAGCTTCAAGACCATTGGGATGGCTCAAATTGATTCTTGGATTGCTCAGATCACAAACCCTAGATGTAGATGAAAATGGAACTATGCTAATGCAAAAAATGAAAGATCGTAAGCCATGGTGTGAGAAAAAGGTGAGGGAAAATTTGGGGTGTTTACAATACTACCTTAGTTATGTATTTTCATCTGGATTTAACTGGGTTATTGTCTTTTGGAGAAACATTGGTTATGTATACGTTATTGAAGTTGATATTGATTGTTTACCTTAATAAGTAGGAAAACCATGGATAAAACATGGATCTGTGTCGATCGAATGACCAAAGAGTACGAGAATGGGGTTGCGGAATTCGTTAAGTTTGTTGTTCAACACGCTGAAAACCCCAGACGAATGCATTGTCCTTGCTTGCGTTGTTGTTATATTGGTAAGGTTGACACAGATGGATTGAAATCGCATTTACTGAGGCATGGGATATATCAAAGTTATCAGTGTTGGATATTTCATGGTGAGAAAATTAATGAGAATGTTGAACCGAGTGGAAAAAGTAATACGTCCTATGCTTCATACGACAAAGACATGGAAACATACGATTGTGATCGAGTTGAAGAGATTGTAGAAGCACTTGAAGAAGATCTTCATGATTGTCCTGAAATATTTGAGAGGATGGTAAGCGATGCAAAGAAACCGTTGTACAAAGGTTGCACTAAATTCTTAAGACTGTCTGCGGTATTAAAGTTGTACAACTTAAAGGCGGGCAATGGATGGTCGGATAAAATTTTCACAGAGTTTTTGGCCCTTATGAGAGAAATGCTACCGGATGATAATGTTCTTCCTAATCGAACCTATGAGGCAAAAAAATATTGTGCTCTATTGGCATGAGCTATGATAAGATGCATGCTTGTCCTAACGATTGCATTTTGTTTCGTAACGAATATGCATCGTTAACTGAGTGCCCTAAATGTGGTTTGTCTCGATATAAGAAAAGATTGTCTCCCGCAAAAGTCTTATGGTATTTTCCCATAATTCCGAGATTTAGGCGCATGTTTCGTAGTGAAACCGATGCAAGACATATGACTTGGCATGCAGATGAAAGAATTATTGATGGAAAGTATCGGCATCCGACTGATTCACCACATTGGTCGAAGATTGATAATGATTATCCTGAGTTTGGAGAAGAAGCAAGAAACCTTCGCTTGGCATTATCAACTGATGGAATGAACCCGCATGGTCTTCAAAGTATCTCACATACCACGTGGCATGTGATTCTTATGATTTATAACCTACCTCCATGGCTATATATGAAGCATAAGTACATGATGTTATCTATGTTAATCTCTGGGCCTAAACAACCAGGGAATGACATAGACGTATACTTGACACCTTTGATCGAAGATTTAAAGATTTTGTGGGAGAACGGTGTGGAGGTTTATGATGGATATAGGAAAGAAAGTTTCAATTTGAGGGCGATGGTGTTTGGCACAATTAATGATTTTCCAGCATACGAGAATCTATCTGGGTATAGCATTAAAGGTCAACGTGCGTGTCCTGTTTATGAAGATGGAAGCGATACGATTCGATTGGAACTTTGTTATAAGAATGTGTTTCTCGGTCATCGTAGATTCTTACATTCTAAACATCACTACCGTGGGTAGAGAAAAGCATTCAATGGAAACACCGAACAGCGTAAAGCTCCACCCGCATTGTCAGGTGACCAAGTTTTTGAAAAGGTGAAAGATGTGCGTACTGAGTTTGGCAAGCCTTTTGCACATAAGGTTGTCAAAGGTGGGTGGAAGAAAAGGTCGATATTTTTTGAATTTCCATATTGGAAGTCTTTGTATGTGAGAAATTTTCTCAATGTTATGCATATTGAAAAAAATGTATTTGAAAGTGTTATCGGTACAATACTCAATATAAAAGGCAAGTCTAAGGATGGCCTTAAAGCAAGGGAGGACATGTTAAAAATGGGAATGAGAACTGAATTAGCACCCGTGAAGAAAAGAAAACGAACATATCTACCACCTGCTGCTTTTACTTTATCTAGAAAGGAGAAAAATATTTTGTGTAAGTCTCTGAGTGAAGTTAAGGTTCTAGAAGGATACTCATCAGATATCAGTAGACTTGTTTCTATGAAAGACCTCAAGTTGAAGAATTTGAAGACACATGATTTCCATGTTATAATGGAACATTTTCTACCGATAGGTATACGTTCTATTTTGCCAGAAAAAGTAAGAAGTGCCATAACTAAATTGTGTTTTTTATTTAGGTCAATCTGTAGTAAGGTGATCGATCCCGAGATCTTACAAACACTACAAAAAGAGATTGTAATTACCTTGCGTGAGCTTGAAATGTATTTTCCTCCATCTTTTTTTGACATAATGGTTCATTTAGTTGTTCATCTTGTGAAAGAGACACAGTTGTGTGGACCAGCTTATATGAGATGGATGTACCCTGCTGAACAGTATATGAAAATATTAAAAGGGTACGTGAAATCCCGAAGTCGACCAGAGGGTTGTATTGTTGAACGATACATTGTTGAAGAAGCAGTTGAGTTTTGTACTGAATATTTGTCTAACGTTCAATCGATTGGACTCCCCAAAGTTCAGATTTTCGAAAAACTGGAAGGTAAGAAATTAATTGGAAATAAAATTGTGACAGTATCAAGGGATGAACGGGATCAAGTTCATTTGTATGTTATGCACAATGATAATGAGGTTGAGCCATATGTTGAATTGCACAAGGATGTACTCCGAAGGTTAAATCCGAACAGAAATGAAAATTGGATAGTTAGAGAGCACAATCAAAGTTTCATACAATGGTTAAAGGATCATATTTAATCGAAGTTCTCTTCAGATCCTTCTTCGGTAACAGAAAGGTTGAGATGTTTGGCATATGGTCCAAGTTTGCATGTATTTTCTCATAGCGCATACTCAATTAATGGATACACATTTTATACCAAAGAACAAGATGATAAGAGTACTATGCAAAATAGTGGTGTCACCGTGCTAGCTGAAGCAATGCATATATCAAGTATGAAGGACTTAAACCCCAAATATGCAAATTTGCCATATTTTGGAGTTATTGAGCACATTTGGGTGTTTGATTACGAGAAGTTTTAGATTCCCATCTTTGGTTGCAAGTGGGTAAATAGTAGTGGCATACGAATGGATAAGTCTGGATTTTTGCAAGTTGATCTTACTAGGGTGGGGTACAAAGATGAACCTTTTATTCTAGCATCTCAAGCTAAACAAGTGTTCTATGTGAATGACCCGATGAGTATAAAATGGTCTATAGTGCTTTTCTCTAACAAAGTGGTTGATGATAACGGTGTCGATCAATATGATATTGATGTTGAGAATGAGTCATACATTAGACAGAATGAGTTGAATAGAAATGATGAAGATGCGGATCTTATAGAGGATGAGTCATATATAAGAAACGATCATAATGAGGGAATTTGGATCAATTCATCCGTACGCATTGCTAAGAAACAAGTGATTAATATTCCAACAATGAAAAGAAAGAGATGTTAGTGAAAGAGGTAAATTATGCAATTATATCCTTGGTTTCTTGATTATAAATTATATTTACACACATCTCTCATATAATTAAATAGTTGAAATTAAACCAAACTATGTTATATTATTATGTAGTACTTTGATGAATTCAAGTGTGCATATTATACAAAAGATCAAGTGGACAAAATCAAAGAGGAATGGTGTCAATTCATTATAGAGCTAGGTCTTATGTGAGGTATACTATTGTACTTTTACTTTAATTGATGAGAATTTAAATATGTGTAACGTTGTAATTTCTATAATATTGTTTATTAATTGAATTAAAATCTTTGTGTTGTTTCAGGACCTATGTACATTTGAAGCAATGCTTTGGATGGATTAGATATGTGTAATTATAATATGTACATTTGTAGTAAAATGCAATGACTTGTAATTATAATAGGCCAAAATGGTTTGAATTGGTATATATATAAATATACATACATATATATATATATATATATATATATATATATATATATATATATATATATATATATATATATTGGTTTGAATTGCATTTTATGGATTTATAATTTTGGTGCATAAATTGATATATAATTTGTGATATTTGTTTGGCAAAATATGGTTGAAAACAGGTCAAAATTCTGGTTTAAAAACCTGGTAAAAAATAGTGGTTTCAAAAAAATTATTCAAAAATTTGCGTATACCTTAGACAGCGCTTTTGGCAAAAGTGTTGTCTAAGGGGGGATTAGACAGCGCTTTCACCAAAAGCGTTGTCTAAGGTATACCTAAAAAATTAAAATAGGAGGGGATTAGACAGCGCTTTCACCAAAAGCATTGTCTAAGGTATACCTAAAAAAATTAAAATAGGAGGGGATTAGATAGCGCTTAAACCAAAAGCGCTGTCTAAGGTATTCCTAAAAGTGTTGTCTAAGGGTTCCTTAGACAGCGCTTTTAAGATTTAAAAAAATGTTGTCTAAACCTTTAGCAGCGGAGGTTTAGACAGCGCTTTAAAGCGCTGTCTAAGTGAAAAAAACGTTGTCTAAGGTCTTGTTTGGCATAGTGATAACCACTATATCTGAATCTTTTACACGAAGGTCATCCTCAATCTTTCATCTATTCCTGATTCCATTATGTGGATATGTAGAAACCGTCTTTTGAATCTCACAAATTCTTCATTGAATTTATCTAATCTCCACAGTTGCACCACCACAACCGTTTTTTTATAGTTCAGGCAACCGTAACTTTCTCGTGAACACTGTTTTTATTATCTTCTCCAATGGCTAGTTTGAAAGCAACTCACAATCTTAAGTAACGATGTTCGATTAATGATTCACGTTCTTCAAGATAATGCTTCACCAGATTTTTCCATTACAAATGAGTAACCTCTATAGAAAGAAGATCTCCAAACTTTTATAGTGATGCGTCAATCGATTTTTCAATATTCCCAACTGATTCCTACAATGCAACATCATCCTTTTCTTCCTTATTTTTTTCAATTTTCGAAACCAGAATTGTCGCATAACTTTCAGTAGCTACAAGCTTCATTAGGAGCGTCAATAGTAAACAAACTCATGTTGAATACTTTGAATCATGTACAATAGCAAAACGTGAGACTCCTTAACTTTGAAGAGTATTATAAAAAAAAAGTTGACACATATAGCAACCCAGCTAGAGGTGTTGCAACATAGTCACTCACGTTGTCAGAGGGAACACTCCAGTCAACCTTAGATCGCAACTATCAAAAGCACAAGAGTTGAAAAAGAGGAATCACTATCATCCCCATGATAATTGTTGGATATGTGACTCCATACACAAGATAGATAGATAGAGAGAGGGTGAATTGTGGAGGTTTTAAAAACATTGATTTAAAACAAAATCTTTTGGAAAATCATAGTTTGAAAATATTTTATCAAAATTTTAGAGTAAATATGCAACGAAAATTCAAAGTAAATAAATTAAGTGGAAAATAAAATAGATTTTATAGAGGTTTGGTTTAATGAAGTGACTTACCCCCCCCCCCCCCCCCAGAATTGATCTTAAGAGTATCCATTATATATTGGGATCTTTTAGAATGTTATGCTCATGAACTCCCTTATACAAGGAAATGAGGTTTTCAGGATAACTTATAACCAAACAACGAACATGGCTGGAAGTAGTTAGTCTTAAAACCAACCAACGAATAAGCTTGAGGCATTTAGTTTTCAAAGTAAAGAATAAATAAGCTTGAAGTGGTTAGTCATCAAACCAAACAACGAACAAGCTCGAAGCGGTTAGTATCCAAACCAAATAGATATTTTGCACATGTTGATCTTGAACCAAGACATAGTTTTTAGTTGACTATCCTACAAATCAGACTGGAGTTTTATAAGGGTTGGGCAAAAACCAAATCAAAATTTATACCAGAATGATCTTGAACCAACTGTGTATCTACATCAGGCTGGACTCAGAAACTAAGAGAGAGTTTACATCAGACTAATCTCGAACCAATAGAGCTTTTAACCGGACTAAACTCAAGAATTTTGTGAATATTTTCACTAGTTGATCTTCTTGAATTAAAAGAGAGATTTATCATTAGCAGGCTCACAAACCAAACGGGGACTAAGACTTATCCCCCAAATACAAATAAGATATTTTTCAGTGGTTTATCTTCCAACCAAAATAATCACTACCAATATACTCTTAGTAAATTAAAAATTATACCATCACCCAGAAAAATATCCTCACTAAGACTCAAGAACACTTTCAAAGCACTATGGCTAAAATATGTGAGAAAAACAAGAATGATTTAAAAAGGTGGTGATAAAAATGAAAAGTGAGGGTTTTCAAGTTTTTTGGATGATTTGAAATGATATAGAAGCTCTCTTTTTATAGACCGAGACATGGTGTAAATTTCTGAAACAATCCATCGCCAAATAAATTACCTAATCGATCAGGCAATGTAATAATCGATTGTTATGGTTGAAATGTAAGGTTTAGATAGAGAGTTGTTGCTAATCATTAAGAGACTCTCATAATATATTATAGACTCAATTAAGTATCATCTAACCTATTAGGTATATAATCTAATCGATTAAATAGTTTAGAAAAAGTTTCATAATAAACTAGTTAGGCCTCAAAAGTATTTTCTTGTGATTTTAATTAAATACGAGATACTTCTCTATGATTTTAGTGCGTGTGATTAGTAGTCGCGGGACATGATTAAAAGACCAACCTTGATATCAATTATTGGTGGAGAATTTTTTAATTAAATTGTTTAAAAGATAGGTTGAATAAATTGTTTAACTAAAACTATTTTGAAAAACATTTTCTTTTATAAAATCAGAGGTTTGTAAGATGATATACAAATAACAGACAAAAGCAAAATATGGCGAACATTTTGAAAAATATACACTTCAATGTCTATCATAATTATAGAAGATAGTCAGAAATAATCACAATTGAGATCTTCATTCGATAATTTATCCTACTTTCAATTTTCTTTGAGTATGACACTCCTAGAAAATCCAAATCTTCATATCCTCATTCTAGACCTTATATATATAGAAATAAGCGATGTTGATTCCATAACTAAATTACGGGTAGCTAATCATGGTTATAATGATCTTGCCCCAATAGGAAAGAAACTGGGCAGGTCAAAGCTAGCCTTACCTTTGGTGAAATCTCGATGACAAGCCTCATTCTTATAAGGAACCTTGATAATTGTAAGCCTCGAGTTTTTGATAGGCATTTATAACATATATTCAAGCGTGAGGTTACCAAGGATGAGGTAAGGTGGTAGTTGAAGCAGTGATTGAGATGTGTAATACTTATGGTAAGGATTTTTGTTTGTGAATAGTGAAATATACACGAGGAATAGAGCGCCATCACCAACACTTGAACTACCTGATGATGCTTCCGAAAATCCTTTGATGGGTTATGCGGGGACTCCATCCTTCATCGATGAAGGTAGATTGGAGTTTTATAACCAAGATGTGGACCCCTCTTAAGATTAGTAGGTGTCTTTGCTTGGTGAAATTTCTTAGTTGGTACCATCTTTATTTTAAGGTTATGTTCCATTTTAGTTATCTGTAATTTTATTTGTTAATTATTCCAAAATGTGTGCAGTTCAAGTAATTCATTTATTTGATTAGAATAATATCTTAAGTTACCCCCTCATTCGATAAATTAGATTTGAATTCATGTCAATGTTTTTAAGTTTGAGTAATTTGGTCAAAGTCAACATCTTACGCGTGTATTGAATCACAGGTTAGAAAACTTAAAAGGTTTTTTTTAAGCTTGATTCAAATCAACCATATGAATTATTCGAATCAAAAGTCAATTTGAAATTTCGGATTTTATCCTTGTAAAGTTTATTCGAATCAAGGATATGTGTGACTCAAATCACAACACTCCTTAAGTCAAATTTGAATTTCTTTTGACTCAAATCATGATAATACAATAGTTTTTTTAAGGCAAAATATTCAAATTGGTCCCTTAACTCTATCTCGGGGTCCAGTTTGGTCCCTTATCTTTAAAACGTGTCAAAGTAGTCCTTTAATTGTTCAAAAAGTTCCATGTTAGTCCTTTCCGTCTATTTTTTTTACTAAAAACGTCAAGTTTTGCTTAGGTGGCATCTGACGTTGCACTTGGTCGTACGTGTGGTATCTGACGTTGCACTTGGTCGTACACATGGCATGTGAGGTCATTAAATACCCAGAAAAATTCTAAAAGTATTTTGCTTCAACTAAGATTCGAACCCATGCACATTTGATTATTGGACAACACATCCAACCACTACACCATCTCAGACCTCTTTGTTAACATTTCTATTACCATTATCATAACTATTATCAACAATAAAAACACTCCCATCAATCGAAACACTGATTTTTTAGAAGTGTTATATGATCTGAATGTTTAAAATAAATATATTAAATACATGCTGATATATTTAGAATGATATATAGAGCACACAACCATTATAACAAGTTTGTGGTGATAAAAATGTTCTCATTTGCCATGAGTAACACTAACTAATTGATTACTAACGAGTCCTCTAACAGACTCAATATCCTGTAACAGAAACAAATTATTGAGTTGATCTTGAAATTCAGACACCCTATACATGGTATACTCGTCGGCATTTTTAGCAACAACGTTCTCAAACTTTGCAATCAAGTTTTCATAAGCTGGCATCAACATGTTTTCCACATATATTATTATACGCTTCTTTAACTGCTTGTTAAAAACACGCCATTTAGACTGAATTTTGCACATCTCCTTGAACTTTTGATTGAACAAATTGAGCGTGTCTTTAATTAAATATGCTTTAGAATCGGGCGCCATTGACTCATTGATATCCATCTTTAAACATTCTATCACCTTTTTCCATGAATCTGTGACTTAGCTTTCAAGTTTATATCTTGCAAACAAATCAGCAACATTTAACAGTTCTATCGTTGCTCCATGACAAACCTTAGTGAAACATATATCAGATGATAATGTACAAGTCTGAACACACCTTCTCAAACCCATCATCCACCATTGATTTAACCGTTTTCTGAAGGTGATTGATTGTTTCAACTGCAATGGCATCAACTATGAAATTGTGATCAGTTGCCACCAATTTAGAATTGCCTTTCACCTTCCTTAAAAGTATCTTGGCAATGTTTGAATTATTCTGCTTAAGTTCATCCATACAATTCATAAATTGTTGCATGATGTTGGTGCCACCAATATTGATATTTTCATTTTGTTGTGAATCAACTCGAATGATTATACGTTGTTCTTCTAGATACTGAATTTCCGGTGAAACACTTAAGGAAGAGAAAGTAGAACGAAGAATAGTAAGATAATAGCTATATATTGCTCCAATAATAGCTAACGACAATTTAATCTTCATGAGTTGTATAATTAAACTTCCTAGATAAAAGTACATAAGATCCACTTCGAATCTGCATTGAATTTGTCTAGATAAACTAAGTGACATGAGAGCAATGGCGGCGTGTGAAATTGGTCTATATGAATTTGGTTTTCCAGTTATAACTTTATCATAAAAAAAGAATAGAAAGAGGTAATTACCAATACCAGAAATGTTGAATGAGATTTGAATCGAAGACTTCTTGGTTCTCCAAGTGCCCAACTCAAAATCTTGTGTTGTTTCTTTTATATATTGGGAGCATGGCAGAGAAGTGGTTTTGGAAAAGGAGATAGCATAGCATTAGAGATTACCAAGAATAACGCAGAATGTGACGTAGATAGCATAACATTAAAGAAAAGGAGATAGCATACTGTTGGTTCATTCTACGAAAAAATTAGGTATTTAATATGTTTCATTTGTAAAATAAATAAACAAATGTGAAATGGCTTAGTGGTGGTATATTTGCATAAGTAATCCAATATGTGTGGGTTCGATTCTTGGTGGAGGTAAAAATTTTGGACTTTTTTTTTTGAATTTTGGTGGTCTAGGTAGCATATGCCACGTCAAATGCAACTCGTATGAACATAGGACACATCAGATGCCAGCATGGAAAAATTAACATCGTTAGTAAAAAATGGACGGAAAGGACAAACCTGAAACTTTTTGAACAATTAAAGGACTATTTTGACACTTTTTAAAGATAAGGGACCAAATTGGACCCCGAGGTACAGTTAAGGGACCAATTTGGGTATTTTGCCTTTTTTTAAAACAATCATGATTCGAATCATACTTTTGTCTTAGTCGAATCACGAGTGTTAACTATGATTCAAATCAAGATGAAAACTTCCTCCTTTTACTAACTTTATTCAAGTCATTATTTTTGTTGATTCAAATCATAAATTCATGATTTGACTCGAGTTACTTCATTCTTTTTCTCATCTTTTTGTGCCTAGCCTCTAACACCTATATAATTTTTTTTTGGTGCCAATTTTCCAAAAGAAAAAAAAAGTCTTATCTTGTTTTTCCAGAGAGATGTCAAGTGGCATCAAATCATATTTTCACAAATCATCAGAAAACTCCATGAGAGTTTTTTCTTACACAAATACATCATATCCCTGTTTCAACCTTATAAAAAACTTCCTAGAATGTTGTTTTTGTGAGAACTAAATTGTGTTGTGTGATATTATTTAGATAAACATCATCATATTTAACCATGAACAAATAAAGCTTTGTTGTGGTGATCAACTCTAAATATTGAGTTTGAGTGGTAGATGCAAGTTACATTAGGGAAACTAATACTTTTTTGTGAAGTTTTCTTGTGTGTATCAAGATATAGAATCATTTTGTGTATATGGTATCCGAAGATTGACATCCATCAAGAGAAGAATTTCTCTATACTCTATTGAAAACATCAGTAGAACTATGTAAAGGTTTATGTATAACGAAGTTAAGAGTTTTCAAATCATTTTTGTATACAACAAAGGCTTAGAAAAGGATTTGGTAGGACTGAGTAAAGGTCATCGCAGAATGCAATCTTGGAGTATGATCTTTATATCTAATAATATTTTTGGATCAAGCTTCAGTGAAGATCTTGAAATATTTGCAGTTTTAGTGTTTTGCTACAACATAAGAGTAAATCAAGTTATACATGTGTTTGATAAACAAATTGACTTGTAATATTCAATATTGTTGATTATCCATTGTACCAAAATTTATCTTGTATTAATTTTACATTATATTGGAAGACTCTACAAATTTTCAACGGTAAAACCATTGAAGAGTGGATTAAACTCCAGCATGGACAAATGAGTTGAACCACTATAAATATGATGTGTACATTTTTCTTCTTCTTATCTCCCTTTACTTTTATTCATATTATTGCTTGCCTTAAGTTGTTTTTCATTTTTTTTAACATCATGTGATTAGGGTTTAGCTTGCTTATAGTGATTTGTTGTATAAGCTTAGGTTTCTGATAGATCTAATCCATTGAATATTCTATCTTAATTGTAAATACTTTTAACTTTAGACTTAAGATAAAATTGAGCATAATTCAATTTTAGCTACATGTGAAAATTGAATTCTGTAAATTGTTTTATTGTTTGTCAAAGAAACTTCATCTATCTCAATTGTGATTATTTCTGACTATCTTCTATAATTATGATAGACATTCTAGTGTATATTTTTCAAAATGTTCGCCATATTTTGCTTTTGTCTGTTATTTGTATATCATCTTACAAACCTCTGATTTTGTAAAAGAAAATGTTTTTGAAAATAGTTTAGTTAAACAATTTATTCAACCTATCTTTTAAACAATTTAATTCAAAAATTCTCCACCAATAATTGATATCAGGGTTGGTCTTTTAATCATTTCCTGCGACTTCTAATCTCTCTCTCTCTCTCTCTCTCTCTCTCTCTCTCACACACACACACACACATACACAAATCATAGAGAAGTATCTCGTTTTTAATTAAAATCACAAGAAAATACTTTTGAGGCCTAACTAGTTGATTAGGAAACTTTTTCTAACCTATTTAATCAATTAGATTATATACCTAATAGGTTAGATGATACTTAATTGAGTCTATAATATATTATGACAGTCTCTTAATGATTAGCAACAACTCTCGATCTAAACCTTACATTCGGACAATAACAATAGATTATTTACATTGCCTAATCAATTAGGTAATTTATTTGGCCCATGGATTGTTTCAGAAATTTACACCATGTCTCGGCCTATAAAAAGAGAGCTTCTATATCATTTCAAATCATCCAAGAAGCTTGAAAACCCTCACTTTTCATTTTTATCACCACCTTTTTAAATCATTCTTGTTTTTCTCACATATTTTAGCCATAGTGCTTTGAAAGTGTTCTTGAGTCTTAGTGAGGATATTGTTATGGGTAATGGTATAATTTTAAATTTACTAAGAGTATATTGGTAGTTATTATTTTGGTTGGAAGATAAACCATTGAAAAATATCTTATTTGTGTTTGGGGGATAAGTCTTAGTCCCCGTTTGGTTTATGAGCTTGCTAATGATAAATATCTCTTTTAATTCAAGAAGATCAATTAGTGGAAATATTCACAAAAGTTCATGAGTTCAGTCTGGTTAAAAGCTTTATTGGTTCGAGATTAGTCTCATGTAAAATCTCTCTTGGTTTTTGAGTCCAGCCCGATGTAGATACTCAGTTGGCTTAAGATCATTATGGTATAAATTTCTATTTGGTTTGTGCCCAACCCTTATAAAACTCCAGTCTGATTTGGAGGATAGTCAACTCAAAACTAAGTCTTGGTTCAAGATTAGCATGTGCAAAATATCTATTTGGTTTGGAGACTAACTGCTTCGAGCTTGTTCGTTGTTTGGTTTGAAGACTAACCACTTCAAGCTTGTTTATGGTTTACTTTGAAAAATAAATGCTTCAAGCTTGTTCGTTGGTTGGTTTTAAGAATAACTACTTCAAGCCATGTTCGTTGTTTGGTTATAAGTTATCCTGAAAACCTCATTTCCTTGTATAAGGGAGTTAATAAGCATATCATTCTAAAAGATCTCAATATATAATGGATACTCTCAAGATAAATTCTTAGGGGGAGGAGTAAGTCACTTCATTAAACTAAACCTCTTTAAATTCTAGTTTTATTTCTCTTCTCTTATCTATTTTATTTTCCACTTAATTTCTTTACTTTGAATTTCCGTTGCATATTTACTCTAACATTTTGATAAAATATTTTCAAACTATGATTTTCCAAAAGATTTTTTTTAAATCAATGTTTTTAAAACCTCCATAATTTAACATCTCCCCCTATTGTGTATGGAGTCACATATCCAACAATTATCATGGGGATGATAATGATGCCTCTTTTGCAACTCTTGTGATTTTGATGATTGCGATCTGAGGTTGACTGGAGTGTTCCCTCTGACAACATGAGTGACTATGTTGCAACACCTCTAGCTGGGTTGCTATATGTGTCAAATTTTTTTATAATACTTTTTAAAGTGAAGGAGCCTTAAGTTTTGCTATTGTACATGATTCAAAATATTCAACATGAGTTTGTTTACTCTTGATGCTCCTAATGAAGCTTGTAGCTATTTAAAGTTATGCGACAATTCTGGTTTCGAAAATTGAAAAAGAGGAGGAAGAAAAGGATGATGTTGCATCGTAGGAATCAATTAGGAATATTGAAAAATCGGTTGACGCATCACTATAGAAGTTTGGAGATCTTGTTGCTATAGAGGCTACTAAATTGTAATGGCAAAATCTGGTGAAGCATTATCTTGAAGAACGTGAATCATTAATCGAACATCGTTACTTGAGATTGTGAGTTGCTTTCAAACTAGCCATTGGAGAAGATAATAAAAACAATGTTCACGAGAAAGTTACGGTTGTCTGAACTGTAAAAAAACGGTTGTGGTGATGCAACTGTGGAGATTAGAGAAATTCAATGGAGAATTTGTGAGATTCAAAAGATGGTTTCTACATATGAAACCACGTAATGGAATCGGGAATAGATGAAAGATTGAGGATGACCTCCGTGTAAAAGACTTTGATATGGTGGTTATGGTTTTTCGATTAACAAAGAAGGGTTAAATATAAAATATTAACACTTCATTGTTCAAGTCAGTGTTTGAATGAGTGAAAATATTGCAAGTGTGTGTAAGAAGAATATATAAGCGTGACTCACAATCACCATGTTATAGAGGCGACAATTATAATCATTTCTAGTTTGTCCATCGTGTAATACAGTCAATCGTTGGATGTGATCAATGGTCGAGATGATGGAAGAAACTTCGCTTCTATCCAGTGTCCAAAAGTAAAGGTCCATGTGTATATCAAACAAATATAAATGATATGTGTTCTGAAGCTTGTTATGTTTCTATGAATTTCACCAAGAAAGCGGAAAGTAGTATGCTAGTATTATTCGTCACGCACAAGGAGCTGACACAAGTAGAGAAGTTGAAAAGTTGCATGGTGATGGTAACAAAGAGTAATGAGATGAACACCATAGAGGCTACATGGAAAGTTGTGGTTGCAAAGTCTCGGATGATTCAAGTGGATTATGGCTCCTTTTGTTTTGATTTTAAAAAAACGATTTTATTGTGTAACATAATTTTGTATAGAAAAAATTTTATAAAGAAATTTTTCATAAAAACTTTAAATGAAAATTTGGGTTGAATAGTTATTCTTGAAATGCTATTTTAGATATTTCATCATTTTATTGAAACTTTATTTGGATATCAAAATCACTAATTTTGAAGTTATTTCAAATAGATTTTCATAAAAATCATTTTTGAAATATAACTTTTTTTTAAAATTACGATTTCGATTATCTTTTGATTTTCAATAATGTATGTTTATGTTATAGGATGTCAATATTAGTCTTTCAATTTAGAAAAAACGAATATAAAAAAATTTATAGTATTTTGAAAAACAATTTTATAAAATCTATTTTTAAAAATAGAAAGAAAAATATTTTTTTTTAGCTGAAATAAACATGCGCTATATTTTCGTTTAGTCTCCTAACAATAATAAAGTGTATAGATTATTAAAAAATCAGTTAGTTTGTTCTTGTTTTTGGTATTCCTTCCAAATCACATTCATATATCTCTATCCACTCAATCAGTTTCCTCAACCAACTTCAATTATTTCCCATTTTTTTCTTATAAATACTATTGATTAGCTGGAAATCTGGATTTAGAAACTGCGAAAGTATCCTTGTTGGCTATTTTACAGAATTGTTCTCTTCTTCTAAGCCCACCGAAATCCACCAGTTCTGCAGTCTTGTTCAAGGGAGACTTTCCGAGGAGCATATATCTCTTTTCAACAAGCCTTTCTCATTGGTGGAGATAAAAGATGCTTTATTTCAGATGCACCCTTCAAAGTCCCCAGGACCTAATGGCTTAACAACCCTTTTCTTCCAAAAGTACTGGCATATGGTTGGATTGGATGTCTCAAAGGTGGTTGATAACATTCTGAATCATAATCTCAGTCCTGCCTGTTTCAACAACACTTTCATCACTCTTATCCCAAAGCTGAAAAATTCGTCTTCTCCAAAGGATTTCCGACCCATCAGTCTATGTAACGTCATTATGAAGATTTCCACCAAAACAATTGCTAATATATTGAAGGCCATCTTTCCGGATATCATTAGTGAAGAACAAAGCGCTTTTGTCAAAGGTCGGCTCATACGGACAACACACTGATTGCCATGGAATGCTTCCATTGGATGAAGAATAAGAAGAAAGGAAAGAAGGGGTCTATGGCTTTGAAGCTTGATATGTCGAAGGCTTATGACCTCATTGAATGGGACTTTGTTCTGGAAGTTCTCAGAGCGATGAACTTCCCTGCTCCTTTCATCCAGCTGGTTCCTAACTGCATCTTCTCTGTCTCTTACCAAATTCTTATCAATGGTCAACCTAGCAGCAACTTCGTGCTGGAACGAGGCCTCCGTCAGGGAGACCCTCTATCTCCTTACCTCTTCATCATTTGTGTTGATGTGTTGTCCGGAATGATAAAGAAATTTGTCTCCCTCAATGGCATTCATGGCGTACATGTTGCTCAAAAAGCTCCAACTATCTCCCATCTTCTGTTTGCGGATGATAGTTTGCTCTTCGCGAGAGGATTTTTTTATTTTATTGATTTCGGTTGAAGTGAGCTTGAAGCTAGCAGCATCATTGATATTCTCAGGAATTATCAACAAGCTTCTAGTTAGATGGTGAATTTTGACAATTTCGAAGTGTCTTTTAGCAGTAATGTGAACGAAGGAACGAGGGAAAGGATTAAAGATCTTCTTGGCTTCAAAGGTGTCAGCAACCATGCTAAGTATCTTGGGCTTCTGGTGGTATTTAGGCGATCCAAGAAGGATATTTTCAAGCTGGTGATTGAGAGGATTTGGAAAAAGGTCAAGGGATGGAAAGAAATTTTTTTGTCTAGAGCAGGGAAGGAGGTTCTTATTAAAGTTGTTGCTCAAGCAATCCCCTCGTACATTATGAGCTGTTATCGGATCCCAGAAAGTTGTTGTAAGGAGATTAAAGGAATACTTGCAAAATTCCAGTGGGGTTCTAAAAAAGGTGAAAAGAAAATCCATTGGATGAGTTGGGAGAAAATGGCACGAAGAAAGGGAGATGGAGGATTGGGATTCCGCGACATTCACGATTTCAACACCAGCTTACTCGGGAAACAATTATGGAGACTTTTACAAGTTGATGGCTCGTTGTTCAAGTGGTTTTTTAAGAGCAGATACTACCTCATGTGCGATGTTTCTGCTGCCTCAACTGGCTTCAAGCCAAGTTACGCTTGGCGTAGCATTCTTAGTGCTAAGGATTTGGTTATTCATGGCTCGAAATGGCGCATTGGTAATGGAGAGAGTGTTAACGTTGCAAGAGACAATTGGATCCCAACCTGTCATGACTTTAAACTCCCCTCTCCGACTAGAATTTTGGGGTGTGATAGTAAGGTTAGCAGCCTCACTGATGCTGACCTTAGATGATGGAATATGAGTACTCTGTTGAATAATTTTGGGCCCTCCATTGCTTCTCAAATTTGCAGTATACCTCTTGCTTCTGTTTCCCATGAGGATAAGCTTATTTGGTACTACGAGAAAAATGGGGACTTCTCGGTCAAAACTGGTCATCACCTCCTTGTCGAGAAGCGCAAAGCCCTTATCCCAGGATCCTCCTCTGAAGTTGAACACAAGATGTGGAGGTAGCTTTGGAGCCTTAAATTGAATCCGAGGGTTAAGAATTTCATGTGGCGACTCTTGAAAGACATGCTGCCTTTAAAACAAAATCTGGTTAGTAAAGGTATTAATGTTCATAATTGTTACTTCTTCTATTATAATAACCCGAAAACTTCTTCCCATATTTTTCTGCAATGTGACTTTGTGAAAAGAATTGTCTTCTCCTCTCCTTTGGGTATTCGTGTCCCTACCGAAGGAATAGTCATGGACTGGATTGATTTGTTGTTAACTTCAAAAGAGGTTGTTGTTTATACCCTGGTGTTCTACGGTTTATGGAAAATTTGGAGTGCCCGTAATGATGTTGTCTTCAATGGTATCCTCCATAACCCCGCAGAGATCGCAGATAGTATTAGGGAGGATTTTGAGGAGGGTGAGAGGTCTAATGCTCTGAGAAAGCTGAAGCTTCCTCTGATTCTGCATTGCTCGAAGAATCCAGATTCTTGGATTATTCAGACGGATGCGGGGTGCTCTTCTGATGGGTGCATATCTTTTGGATGTGTAATCTGTGATCCTTCGTCCAATATTTTTGTTGCAGCCTCAAATAGAATTGATAGTTCTGCGGATGCTACCACTACTGAATTACTTGCAATCCGATGGGCTCTTTCTTTGGCCAATGACCTGAAGTTAAGAAGCTTTATTCTACAATCCAATGCAGCTGAAGTGGTGGATCTCAACAACAACATTGACTACAATGCCTCCCTGGATCCAATTGTCACTAATTGTAAAACTCTTATTTCTTCCTTCTGTAATGTTGTTGTCATGTTTATCAGTAGAGTTTTTAATTTAGATGCCCATGAAATGGCTGAAGTTGGTAAGACCATGGGTGCTAAAACATGGTCAGGCCATATTCCAAGCCTGAACAATCCTATTTGTAATGCCATTGTGGCCTTTGATTAATATATGTTGTCTTTCCATAAAAAAAAACTCTTCATATAAGTTTGGTTTCTCTTAAAATTTGGGTAGTGTTTAGGGACTGTGTAGAAAAGTATTTATAATGTATTTCAATAATAATTTATAAGATGATACCTATATATTTAAATAGATTAAACTTAAGGATCACATACTATAATAGAAAAGTAAGTATTTAGTTATTACTATTTACATTTACAGTTTATTATTTACCATTAAGTTGATTTGCATGAACCATTCGGTTGATAAAGAATTTATTGACACACTTGTCAATTTATATCTAGAAAAAAAGTATCATGTAGTTATTAATTTATGTTTCAATTTTTTCCTCTGAGACTTTCCTCTTTAAAACTCGTCTTGTGAGTTTTCTTAATAGGAACACTTAGCAAGTTTGCATTCAAGTTTGTATGTTTCCTACAAAAGATCAAGTTTAAATTTTTTTTGGAGAGATAAAAATGCCATTTGTTAACTAGTCTACCTTAATTACTAAGAAATATTTGAGTTATTTAAGGTCCTTTATCTCAATTTTTGGTAATAATTTTTCCTTGAGCATTTGTCTCTCAGTCAAGTCAATGATGTCATCAAAATAAGCAAAAAGTACAACTAATTTTCCTCCTTGTGTGTTTGAACAACAAAACATGATCTCTTTGGATTTTCTTATAGCATAAAGACAAAAACATAATTTCTTTTTAGAATCTTCCAAATCAAGTTCAAGAGTATTGCCTTAGTCCATATTAGGTAGACCTCAATTTAAACACATTGTTGGATATGAGACCATAACTTGGGTAATCTTCTTATCCACCTCATTCGTCTAAATTTTCATGCAAGAAAATCATTTTTAACATCATATCGATGTTGTTATCAACCATAGTAAGTAATGAGAAATAATAAGATATATTATGATAATCAATGTAATGTGTCTGAGTATATGTTTATTCCACTTGTCTGGCCTTGTAAAAAATAAGAAGTGTGGAGGAAGGTGGAGTCTTGGTTGAGTTTTAATTTGTCGTACGAAGTTAGCTGTCAAGTTGTTTTTGGTCGGCCTATATGTGGCAGTAGGAGGATGTTCGACAACTTAATTGGTATGGTGGTGTGGATAGCCACAGTGTGGCAGATCTGGAAGAGCCATAACAAGTTGATTTTCAAAGGAGCAGTTGTCTTGATTGACAAGATTGTGTATTCTGTTAAAGCATGTCGTGGCTTTGGTTGGGAGCGGATTGTCACCCCTCCTTTAATAGGTTTTCTATTGAATGGTTTAACAATACTATATATGTTCTGAAGAGTTTATCACTCAATTTAAGGGCTCGAGTACCCCATTGTACTCGTTTCGTTTAATCCAATTACCTTTAAAAAAATCAAGAGTTTTGTATGACTTGTGTTTTATTGCATAGGTTCACCTACATCCAACTTTATTTTTTTTTCTTTTTCTTAAACAATATCTCAACTCCTATTTTTATCAAGTTGTACCATTTTCCCATTCATATTTTGTATTCAATGTTTATATTTTAATGTCTCTTGAACATATGATAAAATTCTCATAGAATCAACAATTTTAACAAAACTTTGATATTAAAGGAAAGCATGCAAAAACCAGAAGGTGCTAAGTAAATTATTGTATCCAAAAATATTGTATTAATTTCGTACAAGACCAAGGTGAATGTGCTTATGATTTTAAAGTGAGAGTTATAATTGTAATTAGGGGAGAAAGGATGTCAATTAGACTCATCTCCAGTGGATACCCAAAAAATTTATCCACAACGGATAGGGTAAAAACTCACAAAACAGACACGGGTATGGACAATTTACCATTAAAATAAGGGTGTATGGATGATTACCCAAGAAAATTACTTTACCTATCTTTTTGGATGTTGTAATGTAGAATAAAAGCTTACATAATACATGAATTTGTAGGTGGATGTTGTTCCAAATTCGTCCAAAGAGCAGCTGGTAGATGTTGTTCAGAGGCATTTCATGTCGCAGGTGCATTACGATCTTTGTTTCAGTATCTTTAGTAATTGTTCAGTTTCTATAACATTTTTATTTGGTTAAAAATTATATGTGGTTCCAACCGGATTTGGTTTCCCCGCTGTCACAAATCCCATGTATCCGCAAATTATGCACATCAGTCATCATTGGATCCATTACATTGACAGAGTTATCGTTTGATTGCTACACATTCATCATTTTAGTGTCTTCTAACTCACAATTTTCTTATTCGTATTCAGGAGGATACTTCACATGGGATGTGTTAGACATGCTTGGAGCATATACATTTGGATATCTCATATGGGATGTCTGTATGTGATCATATAGTTTTGAGCTTTGAAGATTTGTTTGGTGAAATTGGAAAAATAAGATCCGACGCAGGGTCGAGTTATTGATGGTTAATCTTTCTTTGACAGGGTCACATGGTTTGTAGGAATAGGAACACTAAAAGTGGACGTGTTTTTCGTACACATAAGAACATCATGAAATTTAACTGGCAATCATCTCAATGACATCTTGAGGTGCTTTTGGAAACAAGTGCTTTATAACTAAACATCTGAATCACATTTTTTATAAACTAAAATTGTTTTCACTTACAATTTCTTGTAGTATATTAGTGATTTTCACACCACTCAAACATTTTACCAGGGCATATATTATTTGAAGTACGACAACTGTTACAATTTAGGCATCCATCCTAAAAAAAGTTTTTCTTTCTCTTTGTCTCTTAATTTTCAAAAGAAAAAAAAACCAATACATATAAACTAAATAAATGTGTTTTCATGTATTCCATATATCTACCTATGCGTTGAAGGATGAATTATCAGTTAGGTTGTTGTTTAACTACAGCAAATAATGTTTTTTCTGACGAAGTTTTCACCATGAACAATATAAAATTGAGAGTGTATGTAACAGAAGTGCCTTGTTTTTCTTTAAAAAATTAATATATTCCTCGGTTTTATGAAAAATCGACATAAATTTATGCTCAGGGTTTGAGATTCGATTCCCAACTCCTGCAATTTTATGTTTTATATGGAACAAAAAAGGCATCTTTAATTTTTATAGATTTTAAGTCGGATATGTTACCTTAGTTTTCATGAAAACCGAGATAAATACTCTCTAGTTTTTTTATTCTTTTTGGAACAAAAAAGGCGCCTTAAGTTTTTTTATAGATTTTATGTCAGATATGTTACCTCGGTTTTCAGTATAACCGTGATAAATACTCTTTATAGTTTGTATTCACTCAATGTCTACCTCATTCACTTCTTGAGCCTTTGCGAAATAACACTTCTTCTCCAGCCAACACTACTACGGAAAACCTATTTAACAACGGTTGGGAAAGATATATAATGACACCTGCACATGCGTTGTTATGTAGAGTGTTGTTGTATATACTGTACTTACAATGACTGTCTTGTAACTGTTGTTGTATTCTTGAAGCGCAAAATATTTCACAACGGTTAGTATACACAACCGTCGCGATATAACTAAAGGTAATCTGGTTCGATTCTCAGCGAAAACATTGTTTTATTTGTATTATTCAACATACAACTACGGTTAGGTTTATAATCACTGTCAAAACATTTGTATCAAATATAAAATTTCACTGCTTATTATCAAATTCTTCCTCTATTTTATCCTGTCAAAACAACTTCAGTTTACATATAACACAATATGTTCATCAAAATAGTTGTTGTTTACATATATAACACAATTTTACATCAAAGACTAACATTATGTTCATCAAACTGTCAAAAACACTATATATGTACATCAAAAGCTAACTTTCAAAACATGTTTGTTTACATCAAAATATATGTGCAGCAAAATAAATGTTGAGGAATGTTAAGTAGATTGTTGACCCTTAAGCAGATTGTGCATATACGCCCAACATTTGTGAAGACCTACAAAGTCCTCGAGGGGGAATGGGGTTTGGTCGTTAAACATCTATATAAGAAAGAGAAAAATATTGAATATCATGCATGATAATAATTCAATAGTCATCTTATATATTAATGAAATATATATCTTATCTCATGAGTCAACAATGCCACCAAGGACAATGTTTAACATGTGTTTCATGACATAATACCCACACTTGCAACTCCCCGGTTGTTTCCTCATCTACAAATTTTTGAAATAATTACATGAATATAATCACACATAAATTTAAATGTTAATGTAAAGAAATAATTACATGAATACTAACCTTAGGAGTCATCCATGTTGGTTTTTTATATATTCCTCAACATATTAACTTGCTCCACATAACTGCACATTGAAAGTGAATTCAACATATTACATATGATAAACTAATTACAATTAATGTCAAATAAAATGATATTAAACATATACACTTACGTTTGAATCATTTCTTTCATGTGTTTGTGGAATGAAGTATGCAAAGAACACAATGTAGTCACTGTATTTGTCCTAAATGATATTATGATCAATTGCCAATGACCACTGAATGAACACGAATATATATATATATATATATATATATATATATATATATATATATATATATATATATAGTTTTTACTAAAACAAAACCAAATATAGAATATATAAATAAATTACAACAATACTTACCAACAGAGGAATGGTGCAAGGTAACATTCTTTTCCTCCCTCATTTAGTCGTTCTTTCAAGTAATATTTCATGATTCTTTTGTCATTATACGCCCACATAATATACGATGGCTCCAAGATTCCATAAATACTTGATTTATTCAACTCTATACAAAGACGGTGAATGTACCTAAATGGTCAAAGAAAATGAATCAATTAAGGGAGAACATACAAAAAATGATAATGTTAATGACATGTATATTCGCTAATATACTTATGTGCACCAAAATTGCAAAATACATATGTCAAGACACATAAATCCCGTGAGAAAGTCCTTTACTTCTTCAGGACCGTAATACATAATGTCCAACCACGGGCAATGTTCTAACGGGAGAGGTTGCGATAAATTTGTTGATGCAATGAAGATGTATAAATTGGTGATTTCATTCGACCTAGGGTCCAATAATCCATTGCGGTTATCCACAGGGGGGAGGGGTTGTATTACTTCCTCTTGTAGAAGCGCGATTTACAACACTTCTACTTGGAGTTTGATGATCATCACCATCAAAGCAACAAATATCTTCATTTGTTCGTTGTTCGAGGTTTTGACTTAATCTCTACATAATAACATCAAATTACAACATAAATAAAAATAAGCACAATATATATCATACATTTTAAGTAAAACACATACCAAATATAACTCTTGTAACTTTTCCATGTCTTTTTTCCCTTTTTTCCCTCTTCTCTTCAAACATCATCCGTTGTTCTTCCAATTGCCTCTTAACATTTTCAATCTTTTGTCGTTGAGCATGCAATTCATGGGTTTCAATGCATCTATTTTGAGACCCAAAGTATGTTCTCAAGCCGACACCTTCTCCAACACCACAGACACGACCTCCATGCTCAGCTATTTTGATAGCTTCAACTAATATGTCATGTCGTGCTTCCGGAACAAATGTGCCTTCATGAGCCGCCACAACCACATTATCCTACACAACATGAGAAACTTACATAAGCAAACACATTTAAATAACATAAGCAAAACAAAACGTATACTTACAATTTTCTCAGGAACTACTCTTGAAGTCTCAGAGGTTTACTCTCCATTAGGTCTTACTCGAGCCTTCTTCCATTTCTCGTGTCCTGATGGTGGAAATGGAATTTCACCATCTCCCATTTGTTGTTGTTTTTCAAGCATCATTGTCTTCTCAAGTTTCCTGTAACCCCCACGAGACAATCTATAGGGGTACATGTTTTTCACTTTGTTTTGAACCCTTGCTTCTCTTTTAGCCTGTTATTAACAAATTAGTTAATGTGTATGATTAGTATCTATAACTCATTAGCATAACATTATCGATTAAATAAGACTAGTACTAACCCTGAATTCCTCTGAACGATGTGTCTTCGCAAATCTGTGACACACCTTCTTCGATATAAAACTATAATGAATCCATGGACGTTCAAGACCGCTCTTAGGCTTTGTAATATAGTAAGTAGTGACTTAAATCCCATCCAACAAACACTGACATAAGATATCCATTTATCTTTCAATTTTGAGTTATCGGAAATCTCAAAATTCAACTATATTTAAATCAATACATAAGTATGAATTAGAAACTATAGGTAGTGAATTAAAAACTATAAAGTATGAATTAGAAACTATGTAATACCTTAATGTTTGTCCATATGTTATCTTTGACATTATCATCCACTTCTCTCTAATCATCTATCAGTATACTGACCTTACTACGTGCAAGGAAAGCAACATAACTCTTAAAATAAAACACATGCAAACTTGGACCATATGCCAAACATCTCAACCTTTATGTTACTGAAGTGTGATCTGAAGATCGCTTCGAATAAATATGATCCTATAACCATTGTATAAAACTTTGATTGTGCTCTTGTACTATCCAATTTTCATTTTTATTCTGATTTAACCTTCGGAGTACATCCTTGTGCATTTCAACATATGGCTCAACCTCATTATCATTATGCAGAACATACAAATGCACTTGATCCCATTCATCCCTTGGTACTATCACAATTTTATTTCCAATTAATTTTTTACCTTCCTTTTTTTTGAAAATATGAGCTTTGGGGAGTCCAATCGATTGAACATTGGACAAATATTCAGTACAAAACTCAACCGCTTCTTCAACAATGTATCATTGAACATTACAACCCTTTGGTCGACTTCCGTTTTTCACGTACCCTTTTAATATTGTCATATAATGTTCAACAGGGTACATCCATCTGATATAAGCTGGTCCACACAACTGTGTCTCTTTCACAAGATGAACAACTAGATGTACCATTATGTCAAAAAAAAGGGAGGAAAATACATTTAAAGCTCACACAAGGTAATAATTATCTCTTTTTGTAGTGTTGGTAAGATCACAAGATCGATCACCTTACTACAAATTGATCTAAAGAAAAAACACAATTTATTTATGGTGTTTCTTACTTTTTCTGGAAAAATAGAACGTATACCTATTGGTAGAAAATTTTCCATTATAACATGTCAATCATGTGTCTTTAAAATCTTCAACTTGAGGTCTTTCATAGACACAAGTCTTCTAATATATGAAGACTATCCTTCTGGAACTTTAATTTCACTCATAAACTTACACAATATTTTTTTCTCCTTTCTAATTAGAGTAAAAGCAGCAGGTGGTAGATATGTTCGTCTTCCTTTCTTCATGGGTGCTAATTCAGTTCTTATTCCCATTTTTAACAAGTCCTCCTTTGTTGTAAGGCCATCCTTAGACTTTCCTTTTATATTGAGTAACGTACCAATAACACTTTCAAATACATTTTTTTCAATATGCATAACATCGAGAAAATGTATCACGTATAAAGACTTCCAATATGGAAATTCAAAAAATATTGACCTCTTCTTCCACCCACCATGCAAAAGGCTTGCCAAACTCAGTACGCACATCTTTCACCTTTTCAAAAACTTGGTCACCTTGCAATACAGTTGAAGCTTTATGATGTTCGGTGTCTCCATTGAATGCTTTTCTCCACCCACGGTAATGATGTTTAGAATTTAAGAATCTACGATGACCGAGAAACACATTCTTCAGACAAAGTTCCAATCGCGTCGTATCGGTTCCATCTTCACAAACATGACATGCACGTTGACCTTTAATGCTATACCCAGATAGATAATCCTATGCTGGAAAATCATAAATCGTGCCAAATAACATCGCCCTCAAATTGAACTTTCTTTCCTATATCCATCATAAACCTCCACACGGTTCTCCCGCAAAATCTTTACATCTTCGATCAAAGGTGTCAAGTATACTTCTATCTCATTCCCTGGTTATTTAGGCCCAAAAATTAACATAGATAACATCATGTACTTACGCTTCATACATAGCCATGGAGTGTAAACACCCCAAATTTACCCTCACTATTTTTCACACCATGGCTTGTGATCTTTCATTTTTGCATTAACATAAGCATTACATCTCATATTGCATATTTGTTTCATCTGCATAGTTCAAGTTCATATGCATCTAGGGTTTGTGATCTGAGCAATCCAAGATTCCATCTGAGCCATCCCAAAGGTCTCAAAGCTTTCCAAGAGGGTCTATGTGTGTTCTATCATCATATTATGCTCCTCAAAGTTCATGTAAGTCAAGAAATCACAAGAATTGGCAAAGGCATGGAAGCAGAGCTAGGGTTTTCACTACATAGATGACCAAAATTAGGGTTTTGGTTTCAGAGGCCTTAACTCCAAACTTTTGGGCCATTCTTGTTTCTAATGGTCTTAAAATGTTATAAGGATCATGTGTACCAAGTTTGATGAAGAAACTCATTATGGAAGTCATCTGTTCACTGGGTAACTTCTTGAGCAAGTTAAGTCAAAATCAGGGCATCTGAGGCCCCCAACAATGGAACCAAAGGGGTATTTTCATCAAATTTAAGTTCAATGATCTTTATTTGATCTTAGAAGTGGTTGGAAGTTCACAAGATTGAAGAACTTTGAGCCAATTGCAAACTTGCCATTTTTGGAAATGACTTGAAATGCAAACTTTCCATTTTGGGAAAGTTTTTCAACCTCCTCTTTCATGACCAAAAATGCTTCAAATGAAAAATTCTTGGTCATGAAAGTTGTAGATTGGGTCTTTCCCTTTTCAAAAATTACAAGAACATGTCTTGATTCATCATAGAACTCAAGATATGGCCTTCCAAAATTGGCAAAAATCCTATAATTATAAGTTTCATGTCAAAGAGGGATTTTGCATTTTGGCATGTTCAAGCATTCTAATGACTTCTAATGTGCACAAATACTTCACAAAATGTCAAGACAACCTTTAAACATCAGAATTGTGCATTAAACCTAGGGTTCCATGACTTGAACTTCAAGAAATCACAAAAGGGCCAAAACTCTCCAAAATTGCAAAATGCATTGGATCCTCTCATCCACTTGTGCCAGCTGCATAATCTTGATTCTATGGCTCTCCATGAATCTTGCTGAGTCCAAACACCCCAAAAAACCAGACCTGCCATGGCCCATACCTCAAGTACACAAAAATTGACTTTTTTGCAAAACACCCCATACCAATCAGCTTGTACCATAACAACTATCTGAGCAATCCCATTGGCTTAAACAAACATTATGCTAGCCATTTCATAACACACAAGAGGCTGAATCATCCCAACACTCAGATTTCACAAAATCCATCAAAAACCTCCTCTCTTCGAAAATCACCACACAACCACTGAAACTTCAATCTTTATTCACCAATCATCTCCATATGACCTAAGGATCACAAAGCACCCATCACCATAGCCTAAAACACAGCCAAACCAAAACACGATTCTTGGTGCAGAGGAACTAGAACTCATACACCAGGTCATACAAGCTTACTCTAAGCTTCTCATCATCATCAAGGAGCTCATTGGGGTTGGATTGAACAAAGAAAGAGGCCAGAAAGCTCAAGGATTGAAAGCTTCAGCTCAGGTAGCCATCTCAAACTTTTTTTCCAGAAGCTTTATTTTATGTTCTAGAAATGTTCCCCATGCTCCCCTGATCACACTGCACTTGTTGTTTTTGAAATTGGTGAAGAAGTGAGCATGAAACGTATCTCTAAATTTTTTGACCTAAAAGAAGTTTTCTTCGATTCATGCTGGTTTCTGAAAATAAATGATTTTTGGTGTTGGATTCTTATTTAGTGATGTTCATAGATCATTTCTGGAGATTTTGGTGAAGTTTCATAGCCTAGGGAAGAAGTTAGGTTGAAGGTGTCACCGGAGCTTGCTCCGATCACCTGAAAGTGTTTAGGGTTAGGATTAGGGTTAATCTCCCCAGTTTGAATGTAGGCCGTAGGATCTTGTTTAGCGCGTGTTTGAATGGCTCAGATTGCTTCATTAAAATTTAAAACTGATTAATTAGATTAATTAGGATTAATTAATTAAATCAACTAATATTAGATCATGTCCCTTTATTAACGCGCGCAGTCAACCCCTTCCCTCTGAATTTGAATCTCAGCCCTTGGATACGCATACTTGTCATTTTAATTCATTTTATTTTCATTTCTTTTGCATATTTATTTTAAAATATCAAAAAGCATTAAAAAAATATGAAACTTTGTATTCTGACTTTAAATATTTTTCTCATTCCAAATATGATTTTTATTTTATTTTTTGCATTAAAAAAGCATTTTTTAAATATTTAAATGTTATTTTTAATTAATTAAAGTATTTTAATTAATTAAAAATACATTTAGGTTTCTAAAAATCACCAAAAATATCAGGAATCATCCCAATGCATTTAGAAACATTTTCAAAATCTTCACACAAGTTTCTTTTTAGGTTTGATCATAGTTTGCCAATTTTCTTTGAATTAAGGGTCATAAAAATCATATATTTAAACCCTAACTTTGAAAAATCATTTATGCCTAACCAAGAAGAGTTTGAAGTTGATTCTTTTTGCATTGTGTTACATATTGCATTTAGTTTATAGGTCATTTTCCTCATGAATTTATCTTGCATTTTCAAATTGATTTGCATTTTTCCCTTTGAACCACCCAAAAACCCTAGAAAACTTAGGAAAATCATAACTTTTGATAGGTTAGGCTTCTGACCTTCTCCTTTGGGGTGTGACCTAATATGGGATTAGGGTTTGTTTGAGCTTGATTGCAAATTTTTATCATGTAATTTTCCTCTTTTTTATCCATTTGCATCTCACATGTCCATGTAACCCTAATTTCTCATGTTCATTTGCATTCACTTTGCATATGCATCATTACATGAACTTGCCATGACATTTCATGCATTCATATGTCATATTAGACATCTTAAGACATGTTAGAACTTTGCTCAATCATTTCTTCATTCATTTTCCATGTTTAGCATTCATTTCATTTCATAAACTTTCATGTGTTTTCAAAACTTCAAAGCATGCTTACATGACATCTCATTCTTGTATGATCTTCCATATGCATTTTGTATGCCTTTGCATCATCTTACATGACATTTATATTGCATAAACACTTCTGAATTTAGTCATCTCATCTCATTTCATCTCATTTCACTTCATTTCTTTATGCTTTATGCTTTATGCATCCATGCTAACTTTTCAGGTTTTGGTAAGTCATTTTGGGAGGTGAATTTGCCTTCACCTCTCACTTCTTATTATCTCATTCATATGCATCTTGCTTGTATTTGAAGTGAATTGGATTCAATTATGTTCCATCTCTCTCACTTTATTTCTTTAAGTTACTTATCTTTTTAGGAAGTAAGTAACTTATTCTCCTGCATCTTCCTCCTTTCATCTGCTTCTTCCATTGGTGGCTTCCTTGAAGATCTTTCTTAAGCCTCACAAACCATAGGAACATCCAAGCATGATAATATTAGGGTTGTGTTTAGTCCCCCTTAGCTTTTTACCTTTGAGTCTCCTTGAGTCTCTCTTCTCATCTCAATAATCAGAGACTAAACCCTTAAAGTTTTAGGACTTTGGAATTAGGGTTATGCCTGCATCCTTCTCTTAGGATGGAGTGTATAACTTTAATCCTAAGTGTTAAACCTTTAATTTGTTTAAACCTCTTAATCAAATCAGTTAATAATCATCAAGACTTCATCTTGTAACTTGGGCCTTACATTAGGGTTTTAACTCTTCCTTATGGTTAAGAGGGACTAACCCTAGAGTTTAATGGACAAGTCCCCCTCAAGTTGTCTTACAAACCATAAAACTCATTTCTTAATCTCATCCTTTAATTAAAATCCACTTAATAAAGGCTTGTTATATAATGAATTTAATCCCTAACCATGGATTAAGTTGAGGTATCTTCCTCAGCTTAAGTGTGATCATCTATTATCCTTCTATTAGGATGGTGTAATGAGTTCACTAATTTGTGATTAGAGATTAAACTCATTACTTAACACTAAACAAAAACCCAAAAACATCTAATTAATCACAAGTAGGTTAATGATCTTAATCCTACATCGTCATGACAATTAAGTTGAGATGCTTATCTCATACTTAAGTAGGCTCATTATCCGTAATCAGGGAGGATATAATGAGTTTACAAGCCCTTGATTTAGGCTTAAGCTCATTAACTTATGAAAAACCCCAAAAACAATAACAAAACTGAAAACACAAAAACAAACAATAAACGTCTCCTTCCGGATTCTTTTTCGCATCACACTCATTCACAAGCGAGAACTCACTTCTTCTGTCTAATGCAAGACAGTTAGCACTCGAGCCAGACGAGTCATAAACTTGAGCATAGACAAGCAAGCAGTTCACAATCAATTTATCTTTTCAGTCTCTTTGATTCGAACTACGGTGTTCTGACTTCCTCATTGCACAAGAGGATACGTAGGCATAACTTAACTGTTATCGAATAAAAGTCTCTTTGTCTTCCCCCCTCTTTCAGCATTCTTTAAAAGCCTCAGTTCCTGAGCATTCACCCTTTTGCACTGACACTTGTATATTTCTTTTCCAGCTTTTGCACACAGATAGCACATACCCTACCCCTTTAAACACAATCTTGTAAGCGTGGATCCCGTCGAGTATGACGGACAATCTGGGTGCTAATACCTTCCCAGGTTGTAATCAACCCCCTTTCTCAGTTTCTCTGGTTCGCAACCGTCTTATCCATCTCTTTCTAGGTTTATGCAGCATTATCTTTCCTTTGGGATAAAAATGCCTAGCTGGCGACTCTATTCAGTTCATTTTCATTTTCTCTCTTCGCCGACCATTTACGTCTGTACCCTGGGACCTGGTGTCTTTTCGGGGGAGCGACATGGAGGTATGTTATAAATCATAATAATCACAGTCCATGTGGTATGTGAGATACTTTGAAGACCATGCGGGTTCATTCCATCAGTAGATAATGCCAAGCGAAGGTTCCTTGCTTCTTTTCCAAAGTCGGGATAATCATTATCAATTTTCGACCACTGTGGTGATTCAGCCGGATGTCGATACTTTCCATCAATAATTCTTTTATCTGCATGCCAAGTCAGATGTCTTGCATCGGTTTCACTATGAAACATGCGCCTAAATCTCGGAATTATAGGAAAATACTATAATACTTTTGTTGGAGACATTTTTTCTCATATCGAGACAAACCACATTTAGGGCACTTAGTTAACGATGCATATTCGTTTTGAAACAAAACAAACTCATTTAGACAAGCATGTACCTTATCGTAGCTCATGCCAATAGAGCAAAACATTTTTTTGCCTCATAGGTTTGATTAGGAAGAACATTATCCTCTGGTAGCATTTCTCTCATAAGGGCCAACAACTCTGTGAAACTTTTATTCGACCATCCATTGCCCGCCTTTAAGTTGTACAACTTTAATATTGCAAACAATCTTGTGAATTTAGTGCAACCTTTATACAATGATTTCTCTACATCGCTTACCAACCTCTCAAATATTTTGGGACAATCATGAAGATCTTCTTCAAGTGCTTCTGCAATCTCTTCGACTTGATCACAATCGTATGTTTATGTGTCTTTATCGTCTGAAGCATATGTCGTATTACTTTTCCCCCTCGGTTCAACATTCTTGTTAATTATCTCACCATGAAATATCCAACCCTTATAACTTCGATCAATTCCATGGATCAATAAATGCGATTTCAATCCATCTGTGTCAACCTTACCCACATAACAACAACCCAAGCAAGGACATTTCATTCAACTGGGGTCTTCAATGTGTTGAACAACAAACTTAACGAATTTCACAACCCCATTCTCGTACTCTTTAGACAATCGATCAACAAACATCCATTTTTTATCCATGGTTTTCCTACTTATTAAGGTAGACAAAAACACTACTATAATTATTCACTCAACTATTTCAAAATAACATAAAAGAAGATTTTCCTAAGAAAAACACTTTCGTATCACAGAAAGAAGATTAATACAAACTTTTATTTCACGTATCATCTACCATATGAAGATTTAAGTGCAAGAATAAAATACCTTTCTCGTAGTAGAACTTGGTTCAAAATAAATTCTCCTCAAACAATAATTTGAAAAGAACAATCACAATTGAAAGCAATCAATATCAACTTCAAAACAACATCAGCTACTAATAATTCAAACTGTATAACTAATAGATATTTATAATTAATCATAATATTAACTACAATAATTAACCATCAAGTTCTACATTTCACTAACTAATAACAACTCAAATAAATATAAATAATTTTCAAAACATTTCACAATCTTATTGACCCTTAATCCTACATACTATGGTTTAACAACATTCAACAAACAACTAAAACAACATGTTATTACTATATACCTATACTCCAAGAGCATGGTATACACATATCATATAATCTAAACCCTAACAGAAATATGAACCTGTAAAGGATTCTTCATCACCACTGTAAACTCATGCTTTTCAGACAAAAGAAGAAATGTGTCCTAACTGCCCTAACGAAACTGAAGATGTAAATGTGCCCTAACTACCCTATCGAACAGTTTCTTAATTTATCCTATATTGTCAAAATCTGTCTAACAGCAAAAGAAGAAAACCACTTAAACCTAACAGAAAAATGAGAAATCTTACCGAAACGGTGGAGAACGATGGAATACGGTGGAGGACGGTCAAGGACAATGGAGGAAGGACAACGATGAGTTGTAACCAAGATGGTGGACGATGGTTGCGATAACTGTTCGTTAGGTCGTTCATTCTTCGCAGTCGTAGCAGAGAGGGAAAGTAAAAATATGAAAAATAGAATACTGGGACTATTCAATATTTTATTTTAATAAGACCTTAGATAACGCTTTTGAGAAAAGCGATGGCTAATATATGCCTTTAAAAGCGCTTTAGAGATTATTATTATTATTTTTTAATTTATAAGACCTTAGACAACGCTTTTAAGAAAAGTGTTATCTAATATATGCCTTTAGCAGCGCTTTCAGAAAGCGCTGACTAATGTCTACCTTAGACAGCGCTTTTCCAAAAGCGTTGTCTAAGGTAGGTCTTTTAACAGCGCTTTTACTCTTTTTTCGTGAAGAGTTTCCGTGTTTTATTTATTTATTTAACTTATAACAACACTTTTTCATAAAAGCACTGTCTAAGGTGCGCTAATAAAAGTCATTTTTTAACATAGTAGATAAGCAATCCTCTTAATATTAAATATAAGATATATTCATATCCTAAATTTACCTAGCTTAGTTGTAATGTCAAAATCTTTAACATTATTGTACCCCCATGACAAAGATTAATTCTAAAAATCAGAGTGAGGAAGAGTGACAAAAAGCATCTCAAAGACAATAAACTTCCACATTTGGTTTAAGCAGTTGTTTTTTATTTATTTTTTAATTTCATTTAAAGAATCAAATTTAGGAAATTAGATTTTATTCGGACAATGTTCTTATGTATGTAGTTTAATTCAAACACAACTATATATAGTATCAAGCATGCATTCAATTTGAAATGTTAAAAGATCAAGAATAATGAAGAAGAATAAAGGAAATAAACAGAGAATAATATTTATTGAAATTCAACAACATGCAATTATTAATTAAGTGTGACGACATAAATAGTTCATCAAGCTTAATTGAGCAAATAATCTATCAGTAGCATATATAAATACCACTGTCATAAACTTTATTTCATAAAAAGAATCAAATTTATGAAATTAGATTTTATTAGGAGAACCAGATTTGTTCTTACAACTAGATTGAATGAAGTTTAATTCAAACCCAAGTATGTATAGTATCAAGCATGCATTCAATAAGAAATAGTTAAAAGCTCAAGAAGAATAAAGGAAATAAAAAGAGAATAATATTTATTGAAATCCAACAACATGCAATTTATTAATTAAGTTTGACGACACGAATAGTTCATCAAGCTTAATTGAGCAAAATAGTTGTTCAGTAGCATATATAAATACCATTGTCCTAAACTTTATTAAAGTATGTGATCAAGATTAATTGTTATCATCTCAATCATCATAGCAACAAAACACAACATCATGGAAAATATCGAGATGGCCCAGCTTCAAAAGGATTTGTATATTTTCGAGCCCATACATGCTTCCCATTAATGGCAAATTTCATCCTTGGTTGATACTCAAGAAAATGATCAATTACGCTGATAGCCTTTGGACGAACAACGAGACGAGCAGACAGTGGTTGCTCACCTGGATTTGCTTCTTGCATGGTCAGTCTGTCAATGATATCTCCATATATTCTGTTTGGACATTTTGCATATAATGAAAAAAGAGTCAACTAATTTGTAAGATGTAATATTATTGATTATCAATCAAACAAGTATGTAATGTTTAGCTAACTCATTTATATAATTTATTTGCTTTTATGTGTGTATATTACTTTGTTTCCAATAAAATCTCTAGCACTAGTTCTATCCGGAAAATCCGAAACATAGAACCAGCTAGAACCCTCCATTTTATCACCTCCTCTTCATCTTCCCACCAAACAGAAAAATATCTCATCTTGCCACCTCCCTCTTCGTGCTCTTGTAAGCAACTTTTGTCCATGCCATGACGAAAACGTCCTGATGTCGTCCAAAGGAAAACGTAGTAAAAGAAGCAACTTTAGAGAGAAGGCAGGGCCTCTCTCTAGAAACATAATTATATTTAAGCGTTGTCAAACAAAGTTACAAATTAAAATAATGCATAATTGGGTCGATAAAAAAAGTCTAAAAAAGGACTTTTTGTATTTTATTTTATTTTCTTAATAATATATTAGGTCTCTTTTAAACTTTTATTATTATAAAATATATTTTGTAATTAAAATTTAAATCCATCTTTGATTAATTATAAGAGGTTCATTTTATACAAACCCTTCATAATTATATAAAAGTTTATATAAATAATATTATACAATTAATTAATATATTAAATAAAATTAACAAAAAAAATATTTATTAACACTTTCAAAAGAAAAATATATGATGACTCGAATTTGAAATCAAAATTCTATCTAAAAAAATGACAAATTGTTAATACATGAATAATCAATAAAATATATAGTATATTATATTATAATCAATAACTATAATATTTATTTTAAAATAAAAAAATAAAAAAGGTACCTGGTGAAAAATTCTCTAAGTTCAATCTCGGAAATGGGATAGCCCTTGGAAAAGGTGATGAAGAGGGTCCTATCATCAATTGGCTTGTTCTCATTCTCATCAGGAGCAACAATTCCAGTATTAGCAGAATAGATATCATCCAATTTCAAATTAGAGAAAATCTTATTTATATCTTGTCCAATATTAGTAGTAGTTATAAACTCATTATACTGTGGCACCACTTGTTTTGGAACCATGTGAATAGCATTAGGAGGAGCATAATACATGATATGTGGTTGAACTTGAATACGAGGATCAGCAGCAGCCGTATCAGCATACACTTTAGCAAGATATAGTTCTTGCTCCTTCACAGCTCTCTCATAATACACTTGTTCAATAATGTCTGAAAAAGCTCTTACGCAGACATCATTGATGAACTTTGTGATCTCAGCAATCACATCCAGACGCTTCTGATGAAAATACTCCAGTGTCACATTGCGACGCAAGATGTGTTGAATCAACAGCAACTTACTTTCGTTTCCAGAAGCATTAGGGTATTTAGAATTCTCAATGCAGTTCAGAAGGACCACAATCTCATCAGCTAGATTGCGTACCATAACGTCTGGCCAGCGCTTAAGAATCTGTAAGACTAAATTATAGTCTTTGGTTTTTCTTTCAGCCCACATTATGAAAGCCATTACATTTATTGATTCCGAAGTTTCTCGACCAAGGTTCATCACCAAACGACTGAACAACTGTCGATCTATGTTGTGAAACAAGTTGAACTCTTCTTTCGTCACAATTACATTGAAACCAGGGTCTGGATTTGGTAAAATGAAATTCATTGCTAGATGATGCTTTTTTTTTGGTACAAAAAAGATGGTGGTGATTGTGATGATTATAAGGTTGTAATGTTATTAAAATGATATAAATTGGTTCAAAGATAAATTTCATCCGATTCAAAGAATAAATTTACTTTCGGTTTGGTTCGGTTTTGAATGATTTATTAAAAAAATCTGATCCAATCCGGTCCAATTTCATATCGTTTAATTTAGATCGGTTGTTTGGATATCCAAAATACAAATTATAACTTTTATTAATATTTTAGAAGTATTAATAAATTGTAAATTTGATATAATATATATTATATTATATAAAAAATTAATATTACAATGTAAAAAAACTAAAAATAAATAGATTAAATCAAACTAATAAACTAATAAATAGTATTTTAAAAAAAAGATATATACTAATATAAAATAAATAAATAAAATATATATAAACACACTGTTTGGTTTGAAGCAATTTTGAAAAATCAATCCGAACTCTGATCCGAACTAATCGGTTTTTACAAAATGACATCCAAATACATAAAAAAAATCGATTTTTTGCGGTATTAGATTTTTTTGGATGTTTACGGTTTTTATTTGAATTGGTTTGGATTTGAACACCCCTAATGACAATTTTATTTGAATTTTTGAAAGGTAATTTTAAAGGATTTTTTATTGTTGCAATAATGATAGTATTTTTAAAATATCTTCAAAGTCAAATAAATAAGTTGCAAAATAAAATAATTCAAAAATATATTATTAAATTTTATTTTTGGTAATTTATGCATTAAAATATATATATTATTAAACTTCTTTTCTTGTTTCTTTCAGTTTTTTTCTTTTAGAAAAATAACGATTGGGTAATTCATTTAAATTTTATTTTATTTTGTTTCTAGATTCAGAGTAAAATTTATGTAAGTTAAAAATTTGTGAAGAAAAAGCAAAAAGCAAATAATAAAGAGACATAATCCTAACCCAAAAAAATAAAGTATAATAATAAAAAAAATAGAGTTTCTTATTTTTTAAACTGTTTTACACTGTCAGTGCATACCCATTAAATCCTTTTTATATTATATAGTTTTTTTTATAATAAAAAATTGAATTAAAAAGAAAAAAAGAAGATGAAGGATATAAAACCTAACCAATTCAATAACTAGAAAATAAAAATGATTACGGAACATGTATGATTTATCTCTAAAAAAACTTTCAAAAACACAAAATAAGAAGTGAATCCCACAAAAAAGATGGTGGTGATTATGATGATTATAAGGTTGTAATGTTATTAAAATGATATAAATTTTTGTTTGACTCTTTTTAAAATAATATCAAACAATGGTTTTGAAGTAAATTTGATCCGATTCAAAGATAAATTTACTTGCGGTTTGGTTCGGTTTTGAATGATTGATTAAAAAAAATTTGATCCAATCCGATCCAATTTCATACCATTTAATTTGAATCGAATTTTTTGGATATCTAAAATACAAATTATAATTTTTATTAATATTCTAAAAGTATTAATAAATTGTAAGTTTGATATAATATACATTATATTATATTATATAAAAAGTTAATATTACAAGATAAAAAAACTAAAAATAAATTAAAACAAACTAATAAATAGTATTTAGAAAAGAAAAAAAAAAGTGTCATTTAATATTAAATTCACACAATATATATTCTAATATAAAATAAATAAGTAAAAAATATATAAACATACAGTTTGGTTTGGATCGATTTTGAAAAATCAATCTGAAATCTGATCCGAACTATTTGGTTTTTACAAAATGGCATCCAAATACATCAACAAAAAAAATCGGATTTTTGCGGTTTTCGATTTTTTTTGGATGTTTGCAGTTTTTATTTGAATTGATTTGGATTTGAACACCCCTAATGACAAATTTTATTTGAATTTTTGAAAGGTAATTTATAAATGACTTTTTGTTGTTGCAATAATGATAATATTTTTAAAATATCTTCAGTCAAATAAATAAGTTGCAAAATGAAATAATTCAAAAATATATTATTAAATTTTATTTTTGGTAATTTATGCATTAAAATATATATAGTATTAAACTTCTTTTCTTGTTTCTTTCAATTTTTTTCTTTTAGAAAAATAACGATTGGGTAATTCATTTAAATTTTATTTTATTTTGTTTCTAGATTCAGAGTAAAATTTATGTAAGTTAAAAATTTGGGAAGAAAAAGCAAAAAGCAAAAAGCAAATAATAAAGAGACATAAACCTAACCCAAAAAAAATAAAGTATAACAATAAATAAAAATAGAGTTTTTTATATGAGATTAATGGTTATGCAATGTTATTGTAAACTTTTTTTACACAATCAATCACAATTATTCATAATATTATTTTTAATATATTTAAAATAAAAGTCAAATATAAAATAAAATATGACGGTTATCATTCAATAACGGTGTAAAACTGTTTTACACTGTCAGTACATACCCATTAAATCTTTTTTAAATTACATAGTTTTTTTATTATTTTAAAAATTGAATTAAAAAGAAAAAAAAAGGATGAAGGATATAAAATCTAACCAATTAAATAACTAGAAAATAAAAATGAAAATTGGACATGTATGATTTATCTCTAAAAAAACTTTCAAAAACACAAAATAAGAAGTGAATCCCACAAAGTGTTATAATCAACTAAAAAATATGCATTGACTAGTCTATTTGTACATGTATTTGTTTATCATGTAAGATATCTTGATTCTAAATGAATGTATAACATGTAAAGTATTCTTCCATATATACTAATCGTATGAAGAAAATGGGTATTTACAATGAGGTTGCAGATGTTCATGGTCTTGTAATAACGTCCTTTTTTGAAAGTGGTATTAGGGGAAATATTGCCCTCGATTTAGATGAAGTTTTTATGGGGCTAGGTGTACTCCTTTGAGCGTGTCTCAATATAAGATGTTGGTCGAGCTTTTAGGGTTTAAGAGTTTTCAGTTTACTTCCCATTTGAAAATATTCACATTTATTATGTTGTCCACGTGGGGAATTTTCCCTTCTTGGTCCCTTGTCAAAAAGGTAAAGTTCCCCAAACTAGTTCTACATATTACTAACATGTCTTGTGTACCATCTCGTTGATGAACTAGACTCATCATATCTCGAGAAACCACACGTCGTGGTATTAATGGCGTTCCTAGATTAATGAATGTATTTCTTACCATGTTGATCTTTGTCTTTTCTCCGTTGTGACCTCAACCTGGTTGATATGTACCAATCTCTAGAAGAAGAAGACGAAAAGATTCTACTGAACATCTCTTGACATCATTAAATTAAATCCTTTCCCCGTTATCAAGAAAAGAAAAAGCAACAGAGATCGCCTTTAGTATTGCCTCAAACATCTTCCTACTCTAAGTTCTTTAGTCAGACTTCCATTAACTAAAATTTATGTAATGGTAGAACTAATGCATTATGAAATCCATCATCTCCATTTATAGTTGAATCTCATTGTCTCTGTCGTACCCTAAATTTTGATCCGGGATTTTTTGTCTGTCTAAAAAGTCAAAGAGGGACTCTTTTGACCTTTTAGACTGATTTTTGAACTTATTGTATTTATTATTTAAAATCTAATACTTATTTATTTTAGAGGGTTAATTCAAGGGATACTGTAACACCCCAAAATTTGCCCTCTCATTTTCATATTTAGCATATCACTTTGCATTTTCATAGCATAATTCATAGCATAAGTCATAGCATGTTTTAGAGCATTGATTGGGACAGGTGGTGACTACCAATGGGCAATAAAAAGTTCCTAAGATCTCTCAAATATGGTGGATTAATCAGAGGAGCCAATCAGACGGAGCAAAAGGTCAACTCTTGACTTCTTGAGGTCAAGGACATGAAATCTTGGTCATAAGGGACTTGTGGATGAAGTTTGAGCAAGAAAGAGTGAAAAAATCAAGGAAAAAACAGTTTTTGGGGGCCATGTATCGATACATACGAGTTTTGTATCGATACATGTGTGCTGGCTATGTATTGATACATGAGCTGGATGTATTGATACATAAACATGATGTATCGATGCATCCGTGTTATGTATCGATACATAACAATTAAAAAACTGTTATGTATCGATACATCCGTGTTATGTATCAATACATGTCGCTCCCGATAAATGGGAAATGCCAAAATAAAGGTACAGACGCGAACGGTCGGCGAAAGAGGGATGTGAGAACACACAGCAGTGAACTCACGGGGAATGAAAGAGTCGCCGGCTAGGAATTTTTATCCTGGAGGAAAGGTAATGCTGCATAGACCTAGAAAGATATGGATAAGACGGTCGCGAACCAGAGAGACTGAGAAAGGGGGTTGGTTACAACCTGGGAAGGTATTAGCACCCAGATTGTCCGCCGTACTCGACGGGATCCACGCTTAAAAGATTTGTGTTTTAAAGGGGTAGTGTCAGTGCAATCTGTGTGTAAAAGAGCTGGAAAAGGATGTACAGGTGTCAGTGTAAGAGAAGTGAAATGTATAAATGTACAGTGTCAGTGTAAGAAAGGGAATAAGATGCTCAAGATCATGAGGCTAAAAGAATGATGCTGGAAAGAGGGGGAATGTACAGAGACTTTTGTTCGATAACTGTTAAGTTATGCCTACGTATCCTCTCGTGCAATGAGGAAGTCAGAACACCGTAGTTCGACCCAAAGAGACTGAAAGATAAATTGACTTGTGAACTGCTTACTAGTCTATGCTCAAGTGTATGACCTGTCTGGCTCAGGTGCAAACTGTCTTGCATTAGACGGAAGAAGCGAGTTCTCGTTTGTGAATGAAGATGATGAGAAAAGAATCCCGGAGGAGACGATTATTGTTTGTTTTTGTGTTTTCAGTCTTTTATTGCTTTTTGAAGGTTTGTCATAAGTTAATGAGCTTAAGCCTAAACCAATGAATTTAGTAAACTCATCACATCTTCCCTCTGATTAGGGGTAATGAGAATTACCTTAAGTGTGAAGTCAGCTTCTCACACTTAATCACCTTTGGTGTAGGGTTAAGATCATTAACCTACTTGTGATTATTTAGATGTTTTTGGCGTTTTTGTTTAGTGTTAAGTAATGAGATTAAGCCATAATCAGGGATTAAACAGACTCATTACACCATCCTAATAGAAGGATAATAGATGAGAATGTTTAAGCTGAGGAAAACTCCTCAACTTAATCCATGATTAGGGATTAAACTCATGACAAAACAAACCTTTGATTAAGTGGATTTTATTGAATGATAAGATGATGAAGTGATTTTTAAGGTTTGTATGACAACTTGAGGGGGACTTGTCCATTAACACTAGGGTTAGTCCTTCTTAACCAATTAAGGAAGAATTAGAACCCTAATGCAAGGCCCAAGTTACAAGTGTGATGTCTTGATGATTATTAAGTGAATTGATTAAGAGATTTAAACACATTAAGGGTTTAACACTTAGGATTAAAGTTATACACTCCATCCTAATAGAAGGATGCAGGCATAAGCTTAATCACAAAGCCTTAAAGCCTTTAGGGTTTAGTCCCTGATTATGAGATGAGAAGAGAAGACTCAAAAGAGACATAAAGGCAAAATCTAAGTAGGGGACTAATCAAAACCCTAATCATTATCATGCTTGGTTGTTCCTAAGTTTTGTGAGGTTTACAAGAGGAGTCTTCAATGGAACCACCAGGAAGCAGATGAAAGGATCAGGAGAAGCAAAGTAACTTGCTTCATTTAAGAAGACAAGTCACTTGAAGAAAGAAAGTGAGGAGAAGAAGAATGAGCAAGCTCAAACTCAAACACATAACAAAATGCAGCAAGGATGCATGAAGGAGATGAAAAGAAAATATGAGAAGTGAAGGCAAATTCACTTCTCAAAGTTACTTACCACCTGAGAAGTTAGAAAAGAAATGCAATGCAATGCAAAATGGAATGAAATGGCTTGATGTAAATCAAAACCAGAAGCACATATGAGATGATAAAGATGTCATGAGATGATGAAAACATGAAACAACACATGGGGATGATCATACAAGCTCATGGATGCAAATGACACAAGTTAAGAAACATGAACATACATGAAAAGTCATGAAATGCAAATGGCATGCAACATGGAAAATGCAAGATGCAATGATCAAACATGCTTTCAATATGTCTTAAGATGTTCAATGAATCAAAAGAATGCATAAAATGCTATGGCAAGTCATGTTATGCAAGCAAATGCAAGATGGGTGCATATGGAAGCCCAAATTAGGGTTTATGATCAAAGCATCAAACACAAACCAAAATCAGAAGCAAACATCAATATAAAAAATTGAAAATGCATTCAAAGGATCCCTAAATCTATACTAACTCACTGCCCAAAGGATAAGTTCCAACTCTTAACCTAATTCAAGATATGATTTTCCTAAGTTTTCCAGGGTTTTAGGGTTCCTTAACAAGAAAAATGCCAAACAAATGTAAAATGAAAGATCAAAACATGACCATTTAATCTTACAAACTACATGATATGCTAAACACAATGCAAGAAGAATCAAAGTCCAACTCTTTATGGTTAGGCAGAAGTGATTTTTGGAAGTTTGGATCAAAATAATGCATCAAAATGATTTTAATTCCATGAAAAATTCTCAAAATGCATCAAGATCAAAAAAGAAATTTGGTTTGAGGGTTGGACAATGCTTCTAAATGTTTTTAAATGTTTCATGAATTTTTTGGTGATTTTTAGAAACCTAAATGTATTTTTAATTAATTAAAAGACTTTAATTAATTCAAAATAACATTCAAATATTTAAAAAAAATACTTTTTTAATGCAAAAAATAAAATAAAAATTATTTTCAGGTTGGGAAAATTATTTAGAACAAAAGTGCAAAGGGAAATATTTTTAAGATTTTTCTAACTATTTTAAAATAAATATGCAAAACAAATAAGAAAAATATGAAATTAAATGAATTTAATGAAAAAGTCAAGAAATCCAAAGGATGAGATTCAAAGTCAGAGGGCGGGAGTTGACTGGCGCGCGTTTGAGTGGCTAGGATTGATTCTGGCAAATTCAAATTTTAATCCAAATTAATTAATTTAATTAATCTGAATTAGGGTTTAATGAAAGATCTGGGCCATTGGTTCACGCGGGAGTCAACTAAAGTCAGCCAGATCAAGGGTTCAAATTCAAACTTGCATTAATTACGCTGGTTAACCCTAATCTTTTTCAGGTGGCCGGAGAAGACCTCCGGTCGTCTTCTCCGGTGGGAACCCCACCTGAAAATTCCTACAACCCTCAAAACTTCACTAAAATGAAATCTAAAAGAACAGAAATCATCCCCATACCCCCCTGAATCAAAACCCTAACTCAAAACACATTTATTCTTCCTCAATCCACTGAATCGAAACAAAACATTTTTTAGGGCAAGAGTTTCAGAACAAGATTAAACTCTCATCTCTCAACCATTTCAGAAAATAAAAGCACCAGAGTGATCAGTGAATCATGAAGAACAACTTAAGAACTTAAAAATCCATTTCTGGAAAAAATGTTCATGAAGCTACCTGAGTTTGAAGCTTTTCAGTTTGCAACTTTCTGACCTCTTTCCTTTGTGCAATCCACTCCTTTTAGGCCCCTGATGACATATTGATGCTTAGAAGGAGTTTGTGTTGGCTAGTTTGGAAGTTTGAACCAGTTCTGTTCAGTGCAGTGAAGGAATCGTGTTTGGGATTCTGGCATTTTAAGGCAAGGATGATGGATGCTTTGTGACCAGGAAGATGAGTTGAGTTGATCTATGAAGTTTGTTTTTGTGTTTGTGGGCTGTGTGATCAGTTTCGAAGGGTTTTGCGAGTGAGGGTGAAAATGTATATGTTGTGCTATGGCTGGTTTCAGGCTTGCTTCCTCTTATGTTTGGCTTGCAATTGATTCACATAAACAATTCTCATTGGTCAGATGACATGACATGTCCTTTTGTGATAGGTATGGGTGCTTTTGCAAAATGTCAACTTTTGTGTAAGAAGGGCATGGGCTACTTGCTAGCTTGGTACAAAGGGCTTGTCTTGCGCAGCATGAGGTGAGGAAGGGGCTAGGGTGGTTCAGCAACCTAGGCAGCAAGTGGATGAGATGTTATGATGGATTTTGCAACTTGGTTCACTTTGGTTCTTATGAAAAGATCTTGTTCCAAAAACCATACAAATGTGTGATTCTTTGGTTCATTCTGAACTTGAGATGTCACATGATCATGTTATGTGAATTAGAAGTGCATTTGATGGCCTTAGAACACTTGTTCAAGTCATTTTGCAAAATACCTCTTTGGTAGAAACTTTGAAATTTAGTGATTTTTGCCAATTTTGACAAGCCATAACTTTTGATCAAAAATGAATTAGGTCATGTTCTTGTACTTTTTGAAAAGGGAAAGATCTATTCTACAACTTTCATGACCAAAGTTTTTCCATTTGAAGCCTTTTTGAATCAAAAAGTAAGGGTTGAAAAGTTGCCTAAAATGACAAATTCATTAAAAGTCAAACTTGCCCAAAAAGTCAACTTTGCAAAAGACTTGAAATTCTTCAATTTTGTGAACTTCCAACTTCTTCCATGATCAAATAAAGATCATGTACACTCAAAATTATGAAGATCAACCTTTGGTTGGGTCATTGGGGGCCTCAGATGCCCTGATTTTGCACTGACTTGCTTGAAAAGTCAACTCTTGATCAGATGACTTCCCCATGGAATTTCTTCATGAAAATTGATATGCATACTCCCTATACCATATAGAGACCAATAGAAACAAGAATGACCAAAAAAATTGGAGTTATGGCCTCTGAAACCAAAACCCTAATTTCAGGTCATCTGTGTAGTCAAACCTGGCTCTGCCTCCACACCATTTTCAGTTCTTGTGATTCTTTGGCATTCTTGACTTTGAGAGGATGTAATATGATACTTGAACACACATAGACCTCTTTGAAGTGATTGATGACCTTTGGAGTGGCTCAAGAAGTTCTTGGATTGCTCAGATCACAAACCCTAGATGCAGATGACTTAGAACTAATGCAGTGGCTCAAAATTGTGGTATGAGATGTTGCATATGAAATGATCACAAGCCATGGTGAATGGGTGAGGGAAAATTTGGGGTGTTTACAGCTGCCCCTATTCAAACATGAGTTAGCTGTGCAGGATGTAAGCGACGGCTTATCAGGCAAACAAGATAACTTGTGGTTGAATACCAAAGACAGTCCAAAATTTGCACTCACAAAATGAAGAAGAAAAGGGATATAGATTGTAAAAGAATAAAGTATATTGTAAAGTGTGGGCGACGGAGGACGACCGTCGAGCAGAGGACGACTGCTGGGTAAAGAGCAATGACGGGGACGACCGACATGCTGAAAAAGCGAAAGAACGAAGCAATGACGGGGACGGCCGACATGCTGGGGGTAAAAAGAATTATGATGGGGACGGCCATCAAGTAAAGCTGTAAAATTCTCCGGGGATTAATGAAACATGACGGGGACGGCCATCAAGTTCACAAGGTAAAGTAACCAACGATGGGGACGGCCATCGGGCTAAACTGAAAGGAAAAGGGACCACGATGGGGACGACCATCGGGTTAAAGAATAAATGAAATGAACAGATGATGAGGTACGGTCATCAAAGGTGAAGGACGATCACCTAGCAGGGGACGGCTGCTCTGTTGGGTTAAGATGAGGGACATTCATCTAAGGTGGAGGACGACCACCTGGCAGGGTACGGCTGCCGAAAAAGTATCGCGACATAGGACGAATGTCGGATAAAAGGGTCAACGACGGGGACGGCCATCGGACGAGCATGATGGAGGACGACCATCAAGAGGTGGAGGACGACCACCTAGCAGGGGACGGCTGCTCTCGAGGTTTATCATGACATAGGACGAATGTCAGATAACCGAAATCAACAATGGGGACGGCCATTGGATAAAATGATGAAGGACGATCATCAAGAGGTGGAGGACGACCACCTAGCAGGGGACGGCTGCTAAATATCACGACATAGGACGAATGTCGGATAGAAAGTCAACGATGGGAACGGCCATCGGATGAGCATGATGGAGGACGACCATCAAGAGGTGGAGGACGACCACCTAGCAGGGTATGGCTGCTCTCAGGGCTTATCATGACACAGGACGAATGTCAGATAAAAAGGAAAATTTGCTTTGTTGGTGATCTACCGGGGAATAGTAAACACGGACGAGTGTTTATATCCAAAAACAAAAGGTGTAAGTGTTTAGATGTTTGTGTATAAATCAAAGATGCGGACGAGCATCCTCAAGACTACGATACGAACGAGTATCGGGTAGAAACAAATACTGACAACGTGTTCAGAGATGATGATACGGACGAGTATCAACTGGTTAACAGAGAACACGGACGAGTGTTGAATCTGAAAGGATTCTTCTGGGGAATAGTAGACACAGACGAGTGTCTATATTCAAGAAGGCAAGAGTGTTGGACACAGTGTATGGATTAAAGATGCGGACGAGCATCCTTAAGACTATGATACAGACGAGTATCAGGTAGAAACAAACACCTGACGCATGTTCTGAGATGATGGTACGGACGAGTACCAACTGGTTAACAAAGAACACGGACGAGTGTCGAATCTGTGGGGATTTGAGTTGTATATACAAGATACGGGCGAGTATCTGTATGAGTATGAGTGGTGTATAGATGAGTGTTTAACTGTTGGGGAGAGTGACACGGACGAGTGTCAAAAGGAGATGAGTATAGTATAAACAAGTATCTGATGTACAAAGCGTTTATGTTACTGCACTGGGGAAAATGACACGGACGGATGTCAAGAAAATTATATGAGTATATGGGAGTGCAAAGAGGATGTCTTTGGCTTTTTGCTGGGGATATGACACAGACGGGTGTCAAAAGGTATCTGTAATACGAGTGGTACTGTTTGCACAGAGTGTTCAGGCGACTTTACTAGGGAGTATTGACACGGACGGGTGCCAAAGAGAGTATATACTGGTGTTTGTGAATGTGAGGCAACTGCTTTTGCTGGGGAATCTCCGCTGGGGATCTTGGGGGGAGTTTTCTGTATGTTGATGGATTGTCATTATTCACAGGTGTTTGATTCAGGACACGGCTTATGATTATGCAATATGTTTGATTTTTTCCGTAATGCTCCGTGTTAGACGGAATGCTACGCTTGGTGGGTGAATATGATGTAAATGCTATAATTATGCGAAGATACCGATCCGGGATTCGGATCCCGATGCTGTGAAGACCTCTGGTTGATCTGCTTGAAATGGATATCCCAGCTGGGGATACAGATCACTGATAGACCTGTCCCAAATAATGAGGGACCCAACTGGGAGCTTGTGGAAGCTTTCGTCACTCTGTTGTGATTCCTTCATGCGTTTCTCTTCTGGATAGAGGCTGGAACTCTGTGGGGAGATGGTTCCCCAGCTTTTGTACTTGGCTGGGAAGGAATAGTAGATGGCAACTCGGCTGGGGAAGAAGAGAGATCACTGAAAGATCTTCCTAGAAGTTTCTTTCTAGAACTCAGCTGGAGATACGGGCACCTTCTGGTACTGCCCTGTTTGGAGAAGTGATGCCTGGCAACTCAGCTGGGGAGAAAACATTTTGAGTGCTGAGACTAAGTGTTGATTTTCCAGCTTGCTGGAGTGAAGCTTTCATGCCCCAAGTTGCGTTCTGGATACCTGCAATCCTGCAAAGATAGGGAAACGCACAAGTAATCCCGAGGTATCCTTTACTGGATTCCGTCATAGGAGTTAGGCACTTCTGAGAGCAAGTATATTTCCTGCAAGCACGTAGTTTTTAGAAAAGAAGCATCTGTATTTATGCAATCAGTATTTTAAAGATATCAGACATTCTTTGCAAACAAAAATGTACGAGACATCGTGTAACTGAAAAATCTGTTTTTATTAATTCAAATGCCCTGAATTGGCAAGATACATCAAAGGAACATATCCCCTGAAATGAGGAGATTGTTACAAATTGAGAAACAAAATGCTGGAAATGTTGACGACGCTTCAAGGAGCTTCCCTTTTGCTATGACTCGTACGACATTTGACGTTCTTCTCGTCTTGCTTTCTGAAGAAGGTTGATTCTGATAGAAGCTTGACCTTTCGAGGTTTACCAAGTTGTAGGTGATACAGCCGAATTCAAGATGCAGTTGTTCGCTTATTCCCTTATTTTGCATGGATCGCCCTTTCGGGTTTTCAATCCATCGGGATACCCATTTTTGCCTGAGTTGTCCGATACGGCTTTTCAACTCAGCGGGTGTACTCATTTTTGTTTATTTTCCCTTATTTTTGCCCGAGTCTTTTATTCTGTTTTTGACTCGCCGGGATGCCCTATTTTTGCCTGGACTTACATTCTGTTTTTATGTCCAGCGGGTCATTTTATGCGAAGTATTTTTTAACTGCATCTGAATTTACAGGGGACGGGAAGTCTTCACCATCCATGGTGCTGAGCATCAGTGCCCCACCAGAAAAAACTTTCTTTACTACAAATGGTCCTTCATAATTCGGAGTCCATTTGCCCCTATGGTCTGTATGAGGAGGGATGATTCTTTTCAGCACAAGATCTCCTACTTGGTACTCTCGGTGCCTGACTTTCTGATCGAAGGCTATCTTCATCCTCTTCTGGTATAGCTGCCCATGACAGATTGCAGCCAATCTCTTCTCTTCAATCAGACTCAGTTGCTCGTATCGGGATCTGACCCACTCTGCTTCACTTAGTTTGACATCCATCAGTACCCGTAGGGAGGGTAATTCAACTTCAACAGGTAGGACTGCTTCCATACCATACACAAGCTGATACGGTGTTGCCCCAATGGATGTTCTGATTGACGTGCGGTACCCATGCAAGGCAAATGGTAGCATCTCATGCCAGTCTTTGTAAGTGACTACCATCTTCTGCACAATCTTCTTGATGTTTTTATTTGCTGCCTCAACAACACCGTTCATCTTTGGCCTGTAGGGAGAAGAATTGTGGTGTTGAATCTTGAAGTCCCGGCACAGTTCAGCCATCATTTTGTTGTTCAAGTTGGAACCATTATCAGTAATGATTCGCTCGGGAACTCCGTATCGACAGATGATATCTCTCTTCAGAAATCTGGCTACCACTTGTCTTGTAACATTGGCATAAGACGCTGCTTCGACCCACTTGGTGAAATAGTCAATGGCGACCAGGATGAATCTGTGGCCGTTTGAAGCAGTCGGTTCGATCTTACCAATCATGTCAACGCCCCACATAGCAAAGGGCCAGGGTGAAGACATCACATTCAAAGGATTGGGAGGCACATGCACCTTATCCGCATAAATCTGGCATTTATGGCATTTTCTGGCATAGGCACAACAGTCGGCATCCATTGTGATCCAGTAATAGCCTGATCTCAGCAACTTCTTAGCCATTGCATGCCCTCCAGCATGGGTACCAAAGGATCCTTCGTGCACTTCATGCATTAACAAGTCTGCTTCTGCTCTATCAACGCATCTGAGGAGTACCATATCAAAGTTTCTCTTGTATAGGGAACCATCAGTGTTCAAGAAGAAACTACCAGCAAGCCTTCTCAAAGTCTTCTTATCATTGGAAGATGCCCCAGGTGGGTATGTTTGATCCTCCAAGAAGCACTTAATGTCATGGAACCAAGGCTTATCGTCTTTGACAACATCTGCTGCGAACACATATGCTGGTCTGTCAAGTCTGGATACTGAGATTTGAGGTACAAAGTTGGCAGATTGCACCTTGATCATGGATGAAATGGTAGCCAGAGCATCTGCAAACTGATTCTCGTCCCGAGGGATATACTCAAGCTTGACCGTTGTAAAGAAAGTCAATAGCCTCCTTGTATAATCTCTGTAAGGTATCAGATGATCCTGGTGGGTGTACCATTTGCCGTTGGTTTGATTGATTACCAGAGCTGAATATCCGAATACGGTCAATGTCTTGATCCTGAGATCAATGGCCTCCTCAAGACCCATAATGCAAGCTTCGTATTCAGCTTCGTTGTTAGTGCAGTTGAAAGTGAGTTTTGCCGAAAAAGGCATGTGAACCCCCTTAGGTGTAATGAGTACTGCACCAACGCCACGACCATTCATATTAACAGCCCCATCAAACATCATAGTCCATTCTTCCTCCGGGTCGGGCCCTTCAGTGTGAATAGGCTCTTCATGATCTTTTGCTTTTATGAACATGATGTCTTCATCAGGGAAGTCAAATCTCATAGGCTGGTAATCATCAATGGGTTGCTCAGCAAGATATTCAGACAATACACTGCCCTTGATGGCCTTCTGAGAGGTGTACTGAATGTCATATTCTGTGAGGATCATTTGCCATCTTGCCACCCGTCCGGTAAGAGCTGGCTTCTCGAAAATGTGTCGCTCCCGACAAATGAAACAAGGTCAGATGAAGGTACAGACGCGAACGGTCGGCGAGAGGGACAATGAGAACACACAGCCGTGAACTCACTGGAGATGAATAGAGTCGCCAGCTAGGCATTTTTATCCCGGAGGAAAGGCATTGCTGCATAGACCTGGAAAGATATGGATAAGACGGTTGCGAACCAGAGAGACTGAGAAAGGGGGTTGGTTACAACCTGGGAAGGTATTAGCACCCAGATTGTCCGTCGTACTCGACGGGATCCACGCTTAAAAGATTTGTGCTTTAAAGGGGTAGTGTCAGTGCAATTTGTGTATAAAGGAGCTGGAAAAGGATATACAGGTGTCAGTGTAAAAGAAAAGTGAAGTGTGATATATACAGTGTCAGTGTAGGAACAGGAAGAAAATGCTCAAGATAATGAGGCTAAGAAAATAAAGCTGGAAAGAGGGGGAATATACAGAGACTTTTGTTCGATAACTGTTAAGTTATGCCTACGTATCCTCTCGTGCAATGAGGAAGTCAGAACACCGTAGTTCGACCCAAAGAGACTGAAAGGTGAATTGACTTGATGAACTGCTTACTTTTCTATGCTCAAGTGTATGACCTGTCTGGCTCAGGTGCAAACTGTCTTACATTATACGGAAGAAGCGAGTTCTCGTTTGTGAGTGAGGATGATGAGAAAAGAATCCCGGAGGACACGATTATTGTTTGTTTTTATGTTTTCAGTCTTTTATTGCTTTTGAAAGTTTGTCATAAATTAATGAGCTTAAGCCTAAACCAATGGATTTAGTAAACTCATCACATCATCCCTCTGATTAGGAGTAATGAGAGTTACCTTAAGTGTGAAGTCAGATTCTCACACTTAATCACCTTTGGTGTAGGATTAAGATCATTAACCTACTTGTGATTATTTAGATGTTTTTGTTGTTTTTGTTTAGTGTTAAGTAATGAGGTTAAGCCATAATCAAGGATTAAACAGACCCATTACACCATCCTAATAGAAGGATAATAGATGAGAATGTTTAAGCTGAGGAAAGCTCCTCAACTTAATCCATGATTAGGGATTAAACTCATGACAAAACAAGCCTTTGATTAAGTTGATTTTATTTAATGACATGATGATGAAATGAATTTTATGATTTGTAAGACAACTTGAGGGGGACTTGTCCATTAACACTAGGGTTAGTCCTTCTTAACCAATTAAGGAAGAATTAGAACCCTAATGCAAGGCCCAAGTTACAAGTGTGATGTCTTGATACTTATTAAGTGGGTTGATTAAGAGATTTAAACACATGAAGGGTTTAACACTTAGGATTAAAGTTATACACTCCATCCTAAGAGAAGGATGCAGGCATAAGCTTAATCACAAAGCCTTAAAGCCTTTAGGGTTTAATCCCTGATTATGAGGTGAGAAAGAGAAGACTCAAAAGAGACACAAAGGTAAAACTATGAGGGGAGACTAATCAAAACCCTAATTCATTGTCATGCTTGGTTGTTCCTGAGGTTTGTGAGGTTTTCAAGAACAATCTTCAATGGAACCACCAGGAAGCAGATGAGCAGGATCAAGAGAAGCAAAGTGACTTGCTTCATTCAAGAAGTCAAGTCACTTGAAGAAAGAAAGTAAGAAGAACAAGGATGAGCAAGCTCAAACTCAAACACATATAAGAATGCAGCAATGGATGCAAGAGAGATGAAAAGAATAGTCATGAGAAGTGAAGGCAAATTCACTTCTCAACATCACTTACCACCTGAAATGTTAGAAAAGAAATGCAATGCAATGCAAAATGGGATGAAATGGTGTGATGAGAAACAAAACCAGAAGCATGCTGATGATGACAATGATGCTATAAGATGATACAAACATGAAACAAGACATGGAGATGTTCATACAAGTTCATGGATGCAAATGGTGCAAGCTTAGAAGCATGGATACACATGAAAAGTTATGAAGCAAACATGGCATACAACATGACAAATGCAAGATGCAATGATCAAAGGTGCTTTCTACATGTCTTATGATGTCAAATGAATCACATGAATGCTTGAAATGTCATGGTAAGTCATGCTATGCAAGAGAATGCAAGATGGATGCAAATGAAAGCCCAAATTAGGGTTTATGGATCAAACAACAAACAAAACCCAAAAACAGAAGCAAACCCTAAGATAAAAAATGGAAAATGCCACCCAAAGAAACCCTAAACCTATACTAAACCAAGGTCCAAAGGGGAGGTCTCAACTCTCAACCAATCTCAAGATATGAATTTTCTAAGTTATTAGGGTTTTTAGGGTCCCTAAACAAAAGAAATGCCAATCAAATTGAAAATGAGGAATCAAATCAAGGCCATTTAAACCTAGAAACTACATGCTAAACATAAAACAATGCAAAAAGAATCAATGTCCAACTCTTCTCAAATAGGCAGAAATGATTTTTTGAACTTATGATCAAAATAATGCACAAAAAATGATTTATTTCAATGAAAAATTCTCAAAATGCATCAAGATCAAAAAAGAAATTTGGTTTGAAGGTTGGACAATGTTTCTAAATGTCTTAGAACATTCCATGAATTTTTTGGTGATTTTTAAATACCTAAAAGTATTTTTAATTAATTAATTTCCATTAATCAATTAAAAATAATCTTTTAAATATTTAAAAATACTTTTTTAATGATAAAATATAAAATAAAAATATTTTTGTGTTTACAAAATTAATAAAACTCAGAGGAAAAAGTTTTTATAATTTTTAAACCTCTTTTACTATTTTTAAATAAATGTGCAAATAAAAAGAAAAGAAAATGAATTAAAATTAAATAAAATGAAAGGTAATCAGAATGGAAGGCCAGGATTGGGTCTGGATTCAAACACGTTGACCACGCGCGCTAATGGAAGGTCCAGATTGCATCTGATTAAATTATCTTAATTAAAATTAATTAAAACTAATGAGAGAGATTAGGGCTAAACAGATTGATCTGGGCCTTTCATTCGCGCGGGGAGTCAACCGGTCAACATCATCCAACGTCCCACATTCAAATGACACTAATTACGCAATTAGGGCACAAATCACTTTCAGGCGGCCGGAGAAGACTTCCGGTCGTCTTCTCCGGCCAGCATCTCCCCTGAAAATCCCCAAAACCCCTCAAATCGTAACAAAAACGAAACCTAAGCAAACAGAAATAATTCCCATGATCCCCTGAATTAAAACCCTAAGTCAAAACTAATTTATTCTTCCCCAAATCCATGAATCGAGCAAAACAAATCTTAGGGCACGCAGGTTTCAGAAGCTAATTAAATACTCATTTCAAAGCCATTTCAAAAACTGAAAGCATATTCATGATCAGGAAGGCACAAAGAGCAAGTTTAGAACAAAAGAAAAGGTTTCTGGAAAAATATTTTTCAAGCTACCTGAGATTCGAAGCTTTCACTTTGATGACTTTCTGGCCACTTCTTTCAGTGCAATCCACTCCACTTGATCCCCAGATGATGTTTGAATGCTTTGGAGGAGTTTATATTGGCTGGATGAGGAGTTTGGCAAGCTTCTGCTCAAGCTCAGTCAGAAATGGCAATGGAGTTTCAGGCAGTTTCAGGTCATTGTGAATGGTTCTTTGTGATCAGAACAATGAATGGAGAAGGTCTGTGGTGTTTGTTTGGGTGTTTGTGAGCTATGGAAGGAGTTTCGAATGAAACTGCAAGTTGAGGTGAGAAATGGCAATGGGGTGTTCTTGCTTGTTTCAGGCCTGGCTCTTGGTGGTTTGAGGTCTATGAAGTGTGGTGTGTTGAAATGTGGAAATGGCTTGGATGTTTGATGGCTGGACAGAGAGATTCGAATGAATATGCAGCTGGAGTGTGTTTTGTGTATATGTTCTTGTGAATGGTTTCAGCCTTGCTAGATGTATGGAGTGGCTTGCTCTTTGTCCACATAATCCTCTCTCATTGGTCAGATGACAAGACATGTGCTTTATTGATTGGTAAGTCACCTTTTGCAAAAAGTCAAATTTTGTGTAAGGCAAGTATGGCTTGATCTATAGCTAGTACAAGGCATGGTTCTGGTGCAGCAAGGTGAGGTGAGAGGCTAGCCAAAGTGCAGCATCCAATGCATCAAGTGGTGGAAGTGTCATGAGTGTTTTTGCAAGTTGTTGCCTTTATGGTTCACATGAAAGAAAGTCTTGTTACATGAACCAAAACATGAGAAACCTTGGTCCAATTCTGACTTTTAGGACATGTAGAATGTTTTCATACTGGTTTGAAGTGAATTAGAGGTCACAATTGGCTTTGGTTCATGATTTTGCAAAATTCTCATTTGAGGCATGCCTTGAAAATCAATGATTTTAGCCAACTTTGCCACACCATAACTTTTGATCCAAGAAGAGTTTGATCATGTTCTTGTACTTTTTGAAAAGGGAAAAATGAGATCTACAACTTTCATGACCAAAGTTTTTCCATTTGAAGCATTCTTGGATCAAGAATCAAGGCTTGAAAAATGACCTAAAATGAGGCATTCTTGAAAAGTCAACTATGCCCAAAAAGTCAACATTTGCAAAACTTCCAAATTCTTGATTTTCATGAACTTCAACCTTCTTCCATGATCAAATAAAGATCATATACACTCAAAATGATGAAGATCACCCATTGGTTGGGTCATTGGGGGCCTCAGATGCCCTGATTTTACACTGACTTGTTTGAAAAGTCAACCCTTGATCAGATGACTTCCCCATGGAATTTCTTCATGAAAATTGATATGCATACTCCCTATACCATATAGAGACCAATGGAAACAATAATGACCAAAAAATTTGGGGTTATGGCCTCTGAAACCAAAACCCTAATTTTAGGTCAACTGTGCAGCCTATCCTGGCTCTGCATCCACTCAAACCCTAGTTCTTGTGATTCCTTTGCATTTCTTGGCTTGAAGAGGGTGTAATATGATGCTTGAACACACATAGATCCCTTTTAAGTGATTGGTTGCCTTTGGAGTGGCTCAAGAGGCTCTTGGATTGCTCAGATCACAAACCCTAGGTGCAGATGACCTAGAAACTATGCAGTGAATCAAAAGTGAGATATGAGATGATATGATTGTGTTTATGCCTATGAGAATGATCACAAGCCATGGTGAATGGGTGAGGGCAAATTTGGGGTGTTTACAGCTGCCCCTATTCAAACATGAGTTAGCTGTGCAGGATGTAAGCAACGGCTTAACAGGCAAACAAGATAACTTGTGGTTGAATACCAAAGACAGTCCAAAATTTGCACTCACAGAATGAAGAAGAAAAGGGATATAGATTGTAAAAGAAAATAAAGTATATTGTAAGGTGTGGGCGACGGAGGACGACCGTCGAGCAGAGGACGACTGCTGGGCAAGGAGCAATGACGGGGACGGCCGACATGCTGGGAAAAGTGTGTGAAGTAAAGCGATGACGGGGACGGCCGACATGCTGGGGAGAAGGTAAAGCTAAGACGGGGACGGCCGACTAGCTGGAAAAATAAGAAATTATGATGGGGACGGCCATCAAGATAAAGCTGTAAAATTCTCTGGGGATTAATGAAACATGACGGGGACGGCCATTAAGTTCATAAAGGTAAAGTAACCAACGATGGGGACGGCCATCGGGCTAAAAGGAAAAGGGACCACGACGGGGACGGCCATCGGGTTAAAGAATAAATGAAATAAACAGATGATGGGGTACGGCCATCAAAGGTGAAGGACGATCACCTAGCAGGGGACGGCTGCTCTGTTGGGGATAAAAGAAATATGATGGGGACGGCCATCAAAGGTGGAGGACGACCACCTGGCAGGGTACGGCTGCCGAAAATATCGCGACATTGGACGAATGCCGGATAAAAAGGTCAACGATGGGGACGGCCATCGGACGAGCATGATGGAGGACGACCATCAAGAAGTGGAGGACGACCACTCAGCAGGGGACGGCTGCTCTCAAGGTTTATCACAACACAGGACGAGTGTCAGATAACCAAAATCAACAATGGGGACGGCCATTGGATAAAATGATGAAGGACGATCATCAAAAGGTGGAGGACGACCACCTAGCAGGGGACGGCTGCTAAAAAACAACGATGGGGACGGCCATCGGATGAGCATGATGGAGGACGACCATCAAGGAGTGGAGGACGACCACTCAGCAGGGGACGGCTGCTCTCAAGGTTATCATGACACAGGACGTGTGTCAGATAAAAGAAAAAAGCTTTGTTGGTGATCTACTGGGGATATAGTGAACACGGACGAGTGTTCACAACCAAGAAAGGAAAGTATAAGTATTTGGTATTGTGTATAGATTAAAGATGCGGACGAGCATCCTTAGACTATGATACGGACGAGTATCATGTAGAAACAAATACTGACACGTGTTCAAAGATGATGATACGGACGAGTATCAACTGGTTAACAGAGAACACGTACGAGTGTTGAATCTGAAAGGATTCTTCTGGGGATAGTAGATACAGACGAGTGTCTATATCCAAGAAGACATAAGTGTTTTACACAGTGTATGGATTAAAGATGCGGACGAGCATCCTTAAGACTATGATACGGACGAGTATCATGTAGAAACAAACATTAGACGCAATGTTCTGAGATGATGATACGGACGAGTACCAACTGGTTAACAAAGAACAAGGACTACTGTCGAATCTGTGGGGAGATAAGTGATGGTGTATACAAGATACGGACGAGTATCTGTATAAGTGTATCGTGAGTAGTGAGTATATATAGATGAGCGTTTTAACTGCTGGGGAGAATGACACGGACGGGTGCCAAGAGAGAAAAGTGTAATATGAACAAGTATCTGCTATACAAAGTCTAGGCGACTGCGCTGGGGATATGACACGGACGAGTGTCAGGAAAGTGTATATATAGGTATGTGTGGGTGCAAAGAGGATGTCTTTGGCTTTCTGCTGGTAATATGACACGGACGGGTGTCATGAAGTATCTGTAATACGGGTGATTTTGTTATAAAGAGTGTTCAGACGACTTTACTGGGGAGTGACGATACGGACGGGTATCAAAAGGAAATATGCTGGTATTTGTGAATATGAGGCAACTGTTTTTGCTGGGACTCTGGTGAGGATTTCTGTACAATGATGATGAACGGTTATTATCCACAAGTGTTAATTCATAACATGGCTTATGATTATGCTATATGTTTGATTTTTGCCGTAATGCTCCGTATTAGACGGAATGCTACGCTCTGAGGGGATAGTATGACGCGAATGCTATGATTATGCAAAGATATCAAATCGGGATTCAGATCCCGTTGCTGCGAAGATCTCTGGCTGATCTGTTTGAGGTGAACCTCCCAGCCGGGGATGAGATCATTGGTAGATCTAATAAGATGATATTTGCTTGGGGATATAGGTCACCGATTGACATATCCTTTGACATGAGAGACCCAGCTGGGGTTTGTAGAGGCTTTCTTCACTCTGTTGTGATCTTCTATGCGCTGCTCTTCTGGATAGAGGCTGAAGATTCTGTGGGGAGATGATTCCCTGACTCCTGTACTCAGCTGAGGATGAAATGGCAACTCGGCTGGGGAGAGCAATGAGAGGCAACTCAGCTGGGGATAGAGCGTTTCGGATGCTGAGATCTTTTGTTGATTTGCTAGCTTGCATGCCCCAAGTTGCGTCCTGTATACCTGCAAAGATAAGGAAACACACAAATGGTCCCAAGGTATCCTCTACTGGATTCCGTCATAGGAGTTAAGTACTTTCGAGAGTAGTTATATTCCCTGCAAGCATGTGCTTTTATTTTATTTTCCTTTTAGAGAAAAACATCTGTACTTATGTAATCAGTTTTTTAGAGACATCAGACACTTTTTGCAGATAAAAATATACAAAACGAAACATGACCGAAAAATCTGATTTTATTAATTCATGTGCCCTGAATTGGCAAGATACAGTCAAAGAAACGAATCCCCTGAAATGAGGAGATTGTTACAAATTGAGAAACAAAGTGCTGGCAGTGTTGACGATGCTTTCAAGAAAGCTTCCTCTTCCGCTATGACTCGTATGATAATGACGTTCTTCTCGTCTTGCTTCCTGAAGAAGGCTGATTCTGATTGAAGCTTGATCCTGTCGAAGCTTTCCAGGTTGTAAGTGATACAGACGAATTCAGAGTGCAGTTGTTCGCTTATCCCCTTATTTTGCATGGATCGCCCTTTCGGGTTTTCAATCCATCGGGATACCCATTTTTGCCTGAGCTGTCCAATGCGGCTTTTCAACTCAGCGGGTGTACGTTTTTTTTATTTATTTCCCTTATTTTTGCCCGAGTCTTTTATTCTGTTTTTGACTCGCCAGGATGCCCTATTTTTGCCTGGACTTACATTCTGTTTTTATGTCCAGCGGGTCATTTTTATGCGAAGTATTTTTTAACTGCATCTGAATTCACAGGGGATGGGAAATCTTCACCATCCATGGTGCTGAGCATCAGTGCTCCACCAGAGAAAACTTTCTTTACCACAAATGGTCCTTCGTAATTTGGAGTCCATTTGCCCCTGTGGTCTGTATGAGGAGGGAGGATTCTTTTCAGTACGAGATCCCCTACTTGGTACTCTCGGTGCCTGACTTTCTGATCGAAGGCTCTCTTCATTCTCTTCTGATACAGCTGCCCATGACAGATTGCAGCCAATCTTTTCTCTTCGATCAGACTCAGTTGTTCGTATCGGGCCCGAACCCATTCTGCTTCACTTAGCTTAACATCCATTAATACCCGTAGGGAGGGTAATTCAACTTCAACAGGTAGGACTGCTTCCATACCATACACAAGCTGATACGGTGTTGCCCCAGTGGATGTTCTGATTGACGTGCGGTACCCATGCAAGGCAAACGGTAGCATTTCATGCCAGTCTCTATAGGTGACTACCATCTTCTGCACAATCTTCTTAATATTCTTGTTTGCCGCCTCAACAGCGCCATTCATCTTTGGCCTGTAAGGAGAAGAATTGTGATGTTGGATTTTGAAGTCCCGGCATAGCTCTGCCATCATTTTGTTGTTTAAGTTGGAACCATTATCAGTAATGATTCGCTCGGGAACTCCATATCGACAGATGATATCTCTCTTCAGAAATCTGGCTACCACTTGTCTTGTGACGTTTGCATATGAGGCTGCTTCAACCCACTTGGTGAAATAGTCAATGGCGACCAAGATGAATCTGTGGCCATTTGAAGCAGTCGGCTCAATCTTGCCAATCATATCAATGCCCCACATAGCAAAGGGCCAGGGTGAAGACATGATGTTCAAAGGATTGGGAGGCACATGCACCTTATCTGCGTAGATCTGGCATTTGTGGCATTTTCTGGCGTAAGCACAACAGTCTGCATCCATTGTGATCCAGTAATAGCCTGATCTTAACAACTTCTTAGCCATGGCATGCCCTCCGGCATGGGTATCAAAGGAGCCTTCGTGCACTTCATGCATCAATAAATCTGCTTCTGCCTTGTCAACACATCGGAGGAGTACCATATCAAAGTTCCTTTTGTATAAAGATCCATCAGTGTTCAGAAAGAAACTACCAGCAAGCCTTCTCAAAGTCTTCTTATCATTGGAAGATGCCCCAGGTGGGTATGTCTGATCCTCCAAGAAGCATTTAATGTCATGAAACCAAGGCTTATCATCTTTGACACCTTCTGCCGCAAATACATATGCTGGTCTATCAAGCCTGGATACTGAAATCTGAGGTACAAAGTTAGCAGCTTGAACTTTGATCATGGATGAAATGGTAGCAAGAGCATCTGCAAATTGATTCTCGTCCCGAGGGATATACTCAAGCTTGACTGTTGTGAAGAACGTCAATAACCTCCTTGTATAATCCCTGTAAGGTATCAGATGATCCTGGTGGGTGTACCATTTTCCGTTGGTCTGATTGATTACCAAAGCTGAATCTCCGAATACGGTCAATGTCTTGATCCTGAGGTCAATGGCTTCCTCAAGACCCATAACGCAAGCTTCGTATTCAGCTTCGTTGTTAGTGCAGTTGAAAGTGAGTTTTGCCGAGAAAGGCATGTGAACTCCTTTGGGTGTAATAAGTACTGCACCAACACCACGGCCATTCATGTTGACAGCCCCATCAAACATCATAGTCCATTCTTCTTCCGGGTCGGGCCCTTCAGTGTGAACAGGCTCTTCATGATCTTTTGATTTAATGAACATGATGTCTTCATCAGGGAAGTCAAATCTCATAGGCTGGTAGTCATCTATGGGTTGCTCAGCAAGATATTCAGACAATACACTGCCCTTGATGGCTTTCTGAGATGTGTACTGTATGTCGTATTCTGTGAGAATCATTTGCCATCTTGCAACCCGTCCGGTAAGAGCTGGCTTCTCGAAAATGTACTTAACTGGGTCCATTTTGGATATCAATAAAGTAGTGTGGGTCAACATATACTGTCTCAGTCGGCGAGCAGCCCACGCTAAAGCACAGCAAGTTTTCTCGAGCAGTGAATAACGCTGTTCACAGTCGGTAAACTTTTTGCTTAGGTAGTATATTGCATACTCTTTTCGACCAGACTCGTCATGTTGGCCCAGCACACACCCCATTGACTCTTCTAATACTGTCAGGTACATTATCAGAGGTCTTCCTTCAACTGGCGGCATGAGGATTGGAGGTTCTTGCAAGTACTCTTTGATCTTGTCAAAAGCCCTTTGGCAGTCTTCGTTCCACCTGACCGTCTGTTCTTTTCTTAACAGCTTGAACAAAGGTTCACAGGTTGCTGTAAGGTGAGATATGAACCGTGAAATGTAGTTCAATCGTCCTAAGAACCCTCGAACTTCTTTCTCTGTTTTCGGTGCAGGCATCTCTTGAATGGCTTTGACTTTATCAGGGTCAACTTCAATCCCTTTCTCGCTTACAATAAATCCCAACAGCTTACCGGATCGCACCCCGAATGTGCATTTGTTGGGGTTCAACTTCAGTTGGTACTTCCTCAGACGCTTGAACAACTTTAGCAGATTCACCAGGTGATCTTCCTCTGTAAGGGACTTGGCAATCATGTCATCCACGTAACATTCTATTTCTTTATGGATCATATCGTGGAATAACGTTACCATAGCCCGTTGATATGTTGCACCAGCATTCTTGAGCCCAAATGGCATTACCTTGTAGCAGAACGTGCCCCAGGGTGTGATGAATGTTGTCTTCTCCATGTCTTCAGGTGACATCTTGATCTGGTTATACCCTGAAAATCCATCCATGAAGGAAAATACCGAGAACTGAGCCGTGTTATCCACCAATACATCAATGTGAGGTAATGGGAAGTCATCTTTCGGGCTGGCTCTGTTCAGATCCCGGTAGTCAACACACATCCTTACTTTGCCGTCTTTCTTAGGCACAGGTACTATGTTGGCAACCCACGGCGGATAGCTAGTCACAGCAAGGAACCCGGCGTCCCATTGCTTTTGTACCTCTTCTTTGATTTTCATTGCCATGTCCGGCCGAGTACGGCGCAGTTTCTGTTTAACTGGCGGGCATTCTTCTCTCAAAGGCAGCTTGTGCACGACGATATCGGTATCCAACCCTGGCATGTCTTGGTAAGACCAAGCAAACACGTCCACATACTCTTGAAGCAGGTCAATCAGTTGTCTCTTCACTGAGTCTTGCAAGCAGGCCCCGATTCTAACCTCTTTCACGTCTTCATCTGTACCAAGATTGATCACTTCAACCTCCTCCTGGTGAGGAGTAATAACCTTTTCCTCTTGTCTTAACAACCTGGCTAGCTCTTCAGGAAGCTCATATTCTTCATCAACCCCTTCATCAGCTTGATTGATTGGATTGTCAAAGTCATACGATGTCATAGCCGTGCTGTTGTCGGTGCTGTCTGGAAGGCACACTCTGCAAGGGTTAAGTTTGTTCATTTTAGTGATCTGATTTTAGTCTTGTTTAGAAAAGTGAAATGAAGTTGTCATTTTGAAAACACCGCCATTTATTTTTTTTGTACAAAAAGAAAAATAGAAAAAACAGTGAACGGAAAAGAAAAAGACTCGTTTGCAAAAAGATGTCTGATATTTCATTAATTGATCTTGTTTGCACAAAAAAGTACAGATGGCCCGATTACAAAATGAGTCTTGTCATCTTGGGCAAGATGCAAGACTTTGATGCATGCTTATAAAATACAGGAAATAATAATTACTCTGATCGAGTAACTCTTATAATTTCCTGGGAAGACCAGTTCGAGACACTGCTCCCTGGGATCTTTGGACGAATCCAGCTTTCCAGGTTGCGTTCCTCTTCCAGCTCGTCTTCCAGACAGTTGATAGCATCGGGGGTAAGCATCCCCCCACTGACAAAACCAGGCTCTCCAGCAGCCTTTGCTTGATGTTGAGTTGGTTTGTAACCCAACCCAAACTTGTCCTTCTTCTCCTCCACAGCTAAAACCTTGCCCCAGCCTAGGGCAGTTCCTTCCTCAACAACCTTCCGGGCTTGTTGGTATGATGACATGGAGATTCCAGATACAGCAGATGCTTCATTCACATTCAAGGCTTCAAATCCTTGGCTCATTGTTTCATGGATCTCCCCATCCATTTCAATATACTTATAAGTAGCCAGATGGCTAACAAATATATCCTCTTCCCCACAAATTGTAACAACTTGGCCTTCCCACTCAAATTTTAACTTTTGGTGAAGGGTAGACGTTATTGCGCCGGCGGCGTGAATCCAGGGTCTACCCAACAAACAGCTGTAGGCGGGCTGAATGTCCATCACATAAAAGATAGTTTTAAAGGTCTGTGGGCCAATTGTCACAGGTAGCTCAATCTCTCCCAGAACCGATCTCTTAGAACCATCAAAGGCTCTTACCACCAGGTTGCTGGGTCTCAATGCCAGTCCATCATATTCCAACTTCACCAAAGCCTTCTTTGGTAAGACATTCAGGGATGAACCTGTGTCTACCAGCACATGAGAAAGGACAGCTCCTTTGCATTCCATGGTTATGTGCAAGGCTTTGTTGTGGTTGCGGCCATCCGCTGTCAAGTCAGTATTGGTGAATCCTAGCCCATTGCTAGCAGTAACATTTCCAACCACGGTTTCCAACTGGTTGACAGTGATCTCTTCAGGCACGTAAGCTGCGTGCAAGACTTTGAGTAATGCATTCCGATGAGCTTCGGAACACATCAGCAGTGAGAGGATAGAGATTTTGGATGGCGTTTGGTGAAGTTGATCCACAATTTTGTAATCACTCTTCTTGATGATTCTCATAAACTCATCAACTTCTTGATCGAACGGCGTCTTCAAGGCTTCCTTAACAGCTTGATCTTCCTGCACCGGGCTCTTTCCTTTTGCCTTGGCAGCAGCTTCTGCTTCGGCAGTAGGTCTTTGCATTGGTGGAGCAAAGAGACGTCCGCTTCGAGTGAAGCCTCCGCCTCCCCCCACATTATCTACTTGTGGTGCAGGTGTTGATGTTTCAAGAGTGATTCTTTTTCCTTCGCAGTACACGTCTGAGCCATAGTGCCAAGGGATGGCCCTATTGCTTCCATATGGTATTGGTCCAGGCACCGTGACAGTGACTGGGCTGATTGTTGCTGCTGAAGGGACTGTAATTGTTTGTGGATCATAAAAGATTGTAACTGGTGCTCTGGTGGGAGCAGCACCTTCTGAATGGTGAGCAGAGTTATTCTCAGGATCATAAAATATTGTGACAGTAGAGACATCTTCATGATTTGTTGCTGGTGTTGTAGGAGATATCGTCGGAAGAAATGATGTTGTGGTTGTAGAAGTCTCCAAATGGAGTGAAGCTGAAGTTGTAGCAGGAAAATTTGTTGTAAACTGATCAGTTGAGATGATGGATGAAGTACTTGTTGATGAAACCGAAGAATTGTCAGGAACAATAGTTGCTGCAGTTGTAGGAGGTTCTGAAACCGTTGCTGATGATATTGCTGGATTTGCTGGAAATGATGTAGTGATCTGAAGTTGGCCACTCTGAATGAGGCTGTCTATACCATTCCTCAAATTATCGCACCCATTTACGGAGATATTGCAGTAAGCACAGCCCAACTCACATCCCGGGAACAATTGACATTCCAAGAGCTGAGCCTTGATTTCTACCAATGGCGTCCTGATCTGTCCCACACTGGTTATTAAATAAGACGGTTTGTCTTCTTCAATAGCGTTAATCCGGGGACCACCATGGTTTGGCATCGGGTTCTTATTGACATTGGGTGGTGGTGCGAAATTCAGAGCCTTGGAGTCTACCAGGTCTTGTACCTTCATATGCAGAGCCCTGCATTTTTCTGTGCTGTGGCCAGGTGCGTTCGAGTGGAAGGCACACCTAGCGTTGGAGTCATAGTTCCTTGGTAGACTGTTGGGATCCGGAGGTGCCAACGTTCTTAGCTCAACCAGGTTGAGTTTCAGAAGCTGTGGCAGCAATGTAGCATATGGCATTGGGATCGGATCGATCACTCTGTTAGCTTGAGAAGGCCTTTGCTGAAATGGCCTCTGTTGACTGTTGTTGTTGGTGTTGCTGTTGTTGTAATTCCTTGGAGGATACTGATTTTGCTGATGGTACTGAGGTTGCGGCTGATAGTTTTGCTGAGGAGGTTGATAGACTGGCTGAGGATGAGCTGGAGCAGGAATGGTGACTGCTGCTATTGACCTTTGAACATATTGGGGCCTGCCCCTGTTTGAATGGATGGCATTGGTCTCGCCAGTTCTTCTCGGGCCTGCAAAAGGCTTTCTTGTACTACTGGACGAGCTTGCACCGTTGTCTGAGATTTTTCCCATTTTTAACAAGCTTTCAATTCTCTCCCCGGCTATGACAACATCCGCGAAGCTAGTGGAAGAGAAAGCTGCCAACCTGTCAATATATGTTCCCTGAAGGGTGTTCATGAACATATCTGCCATTTCCCGTTCAGACATAGGTGGTTGAACAGCAGCAGCCAGTTGCCTCCATCTCTGGGCATATTCTCGGAAACTCTCCCTTGAAGACTGTGACATTCCCATCAGGAGGGTCCTGTTGGGTGCCATGTCTAGATTATACTGATACTGTCTGATGAAGGCCTCTGCCAGGTCCTTCCAGCATCTAATAGTTGCCCTTGTCAAGTGAGAGTACCATTCTCTCGATGCTCCCGTTAAGCTGTCTTCGAAATAGAACATCCAGAGCTTCTCATCCATTGTATAGGCCTTCAGCCTCCCCATAAATGACTGTAAGTGAGTCCGGGGGCATGAAGTCCCGTTGTATTTTTCAAAGCAAGGAGGCTTGAACTTATGGGGGATCCTGACCCCGTCTACCAAGCCCATATCCATGACATCGAAGCCCAAAGAGTTTTGAGATTCTAAGGACCTCAACTTCTCAGCTATCTCATCCAATCTCCTATCATAAGCTTCTTCCCCAGCTCCCATTACTGTGAACTGGTCTTCTTGAGGGTCTTCCTGTAGTACCCTCCCTGCTGTGGCAGTCCCTTGTATATTGACAGGGATGTTGGCCTCTGGATGGAGATGGGGTCCAAAAACTGGGGGATTGACATGAGGTTGGACCCTCTCGTTGTTACTTGTGCCAGCAGTTCCCACATGGGGCTCTTCTTGATTCTGCCTTTCCACCATGGCTCTCAATCTTTCCTGGCTCTAGCCATGTTGTTCATAACTTCCATAAACTGAGTCATTTGATTCCTCATCTCTAGCCTTTCATTTGCCATTTGATTTCTGACCTCAGTAAGGTCCTGCTGCATCTGATCCATCTGAATTCCCGGAAGGTTGTTTCGGGTTGGATAACGGTGCGGACGGTTGAGGGGAAATACCCGGCGCCTAGCAATAGTTCCTGAACATCACAACAGAGTTAGTGGCAATAAAACAAAAACCTACAAAACAAACAAAAGGTTAGCATGCAATGCAGTTACGCTTATTTGTTCTCAAGGTATCCGGTTTGGCCTTCAGTTTTGACCCTTCCAGACCCTTGGAGATGCTGTCGTTGTTGCTTGAAGAAAACTCAGATGAAGCAAACTAACACAAATATATTACAAAAGGTGAAATAATACAACTTGTTTATTTTACAACACAAGCCCTCTAAGGGGTCAAAATACATTACGAGAAAATAAAAGTACATGGAAAGAAAGCAACAACAAACAAATGATCAAACACCAAGACCAAACTCATCCTCACGAACTTCCTTGAGAAGTGCTTCGGTCACAGGATCAGTCGGACGCTCCGTGAGATTCCTGATGAGGAGATTCCGGGTCGTAACAGCTGCTGCTAGCTTCTTGTACTGACTTTGGTCTTTGGACCTCTTCACCCCTGCTTTGATCTTCAGCTCTGATATCTCCCTCTGGGCTGCTGCCAGGGCTTCTTGTTGTTCTTTTGTATTAGCTTCAAGTTGCTCCATCTTGTCTTGAACTCTCTTGTCCTCCAGGGTACGAGCCTCGGTGATCCTGACCCACCGAGCTTGACTCTCCTTCAGATACAAGTCTGTCCTCGCTCTCTGGAACTGGGCTTCCTTGCAAGCATTCTTCAGAATTTGTTCTCCAGCCTTTGACTTTTTGATATAATCCCCAGACTTTTCAATCTTAGTCAGATGCTCCACTCTCAACTTCTCCAATCTCTCAATCTCCCTCATACCTTCACTCCTCTCCCGGAGGGTCTTCTGCAAAGCCTGGGTTAGCTTCTCATTTCTTTCCTTCAAGCTCTCAAACTCCTCCAAACTGATGGTGGCAGGGGGTGGTGCTGAAGATGACTCAGGCATGTCTTCTATGGTAAAGGGCATTCTAGAGAATTGGGCCCTGGCACGGGACCACTCATAATATTGGGCTGATGCCACATTATTACACTTCCCCAGAATGGTGACTCCCTTGGTTTGAACATTATCCCAGGTCCAGGCAGCCTGCCTAACAACAGCCAAACTAATCTTGTTCTCACAATAGAGGGTCTCAACCAAGTCCTGTGCCCTAGGAGTGTGGACCAGTGCATAGCCCAGTTGCCTTCTGAACAACAGAGGATTGTAATTACTACTGCCCTTAACTCCTATCAAAGGCACATTAGGAAAATGCCCACAGCTGGTGATGATATCTCTGCCCTTGGTGCTCTGTGTGCACCATCTGATATCTGCTGAAGTTAGAACAGTGAGTCTCTTAGCCCAGTTGCTTTGCTGATGAGGGTTTAAAAATGCATCTGTCCTGGGTAGATGCTTGAGAAGCCAAGTATGAAACAATGGAGCACAACACCTCACTAACCTTCCCCTCTGTTTTTCATTCCTCTGATGCACTGAATAGTAGAGATCCCCCAATAAAGTTGGCACTGGGTTCTTCAAGATGAACAGATGGATTGCATTCTCGCTAATGAATCGAGGCTCATCTGCAAACAATACAATTCCATATATACTCAAAGCCAACAAGGCACAGACAGCCTTCCACTCTCCTAAAGAAGCTTTCAGGGTAGCTTGAGAAATTAAGAAGTCCAGATGAAAGCCAGGGATTCCAGCTTTAGAGGTCATATGCTGCTCAATCAAAACAGGTTCCAGATGCAAAGCTTTTGCTGCTTCTCCATTAGCAGGAAAGACCATCTCAGGGTTGAAAGGGATTCCACCCCTGATGGGCAAACCAACCAATGCTGAGTATTCTTCTAAAAGAGGGCCCAATTGAAAGTCTTGAAAAGTAAAGCATCTTAGTGGAGGATCATAGAACTGAATGCAGGTGTGGATCAGGCTTCTCTGTGATGGGTCCAGATCCATAACCATATCAAGTATATCTCCATAACTTTCCCTGAACAATGGTATGTGATCTGGAGTGATCAGGGTTTGAATCCTCCTGATGTCTGATAGCTCTGGCTGGAAAAAGTGATAGGTGATGTTGCTCTTTTTAGGAGCCATGATGCTGAGACTGAATAGAGACAGGTGCTGATGATAATACTGAAGAAGTGGGCCACTGACTGGCTGGTGCAGGTGATAACTGAAGCAGATAGCTGATGAAGACAAGTCAAAACTGAAGATGGGGTCAAAACCAAAACCAGATGAAAATGGATACCCTGAGACACAAATAAGCAAATGTCAATATGATGCAATGATTATGTATGCAAATGAAATGCAAGGGTCTGTGACTGAGCTGGATCTGATCAAAACTCTGATATAAGTCCAAGTGTGCTCAAGAATTCCAGATGGGGTCTATAAATCCAGTAACCAAGGTGGGGGACTCGAATAAAGAGCCACATGTCCAGGGTTTTAGAATCACAAGAACTATCCCAAATTGAAGTATTCTTAAACAGTCAAAGTAACAAGGTATTCTGAGGTCAAGGTACCTGCAAACCTGTAAACAGCCCAACCCCCTCACAGGTGGTGTTCTAAAACAAGGATCCTCAGACTTGGATCAGTTATGAGAAGTGTAAACACTTCTAACCCGGAGGTACAGTGTTTACAATAACCATAAAAGTTCCTCCTCTAATTCACCTCAGTTTCTGAAGGTCAATACTAAAGGTCATCCAGACTTAGCAGGCTTCCCAGATAGCCCTAGCATTGCAGGAAATCTGCAACACAGAGTTCTCAAGAAGAAACCCATATCTGAACCGTGTTTCATATTCCCGCACCAGACCGAAATGGAATGGGAAAGAATATGATTCACTCTAGCCTAGGTGTCACTCAGGTCCCAGGTATAGGACCTCAACTCTCAATAGAACACCCACCCACCAAAGCAACAAAACAGATCCAGCCAGCACAGTATGACAGTATGAAAAATATAAAGCTATAAAGAAAGCAATAAATCAACTGTACATAAAGCAATAAACAAAACAAATATACAAGCACAGATAGCACATAACACCCCAGTAAACACAAATCAATCAAGCGCTAGGAGGAACCCACAAAAAGAACCAGAAGCCCTGGTTGCAGTATAAGGGTCCCCAGCAGAGTCGCCAAGCTGTCGCTCCCGACAAATGAAACAGGGTCAGATGAAGGTACAGACGCGAACGGTCGGCGAGAGGGACAATGAGAACACACAGCCGTGAACTCACTGGAGATGAATAGAGTCGCCAGCTAGGCATTTTTATCCCGGAGGAAAGGCAATGCTGCATAGACCTGGAAAGATATGGATAAGACGGTTGCGAACCAGAGAGACTGAGAAAGGGGGTTGGTTACAACCTGGGAAGGTATTAGCACCCAGATTGTCCGTCGTACTCGACGGGATCCACGCTTAAAATATTTGTGCTTTAAAGGGGTAGTGTCAGTGCAATTTGTGTATAAAGGAGCTGGAAAAGGATATACAGGTGTCAGTGTAAAAGAAAAGTGAAGTGTGATATATACAGTGTCAGTGTAGGAACAGGAAGAAAATGCTCAAGATAATGAGGCTAAGAAAATAAAGCTGGAAAGAGGGGGAATATACAGAGACTTTTGTTCGATAACTGTTAAGTTATGCCTACGTATCCTCTCGTGCAATGAGGAAGTCAGAACACCGTAGTTCGACCCAAAGAGACTGAAAGGTGAATTGACTTGATGAACTGCTTACTTGTCTATGCTCAAGTGTATGACCTGTCTGGCTCAGGTGCAAACTGTCTTGCATTATACGGAAGAAGCGAGTTCTCGTTTGTGAGTGAGGATGATGAGAAAAGAATCCCGGAGGAGACGATTATTGTTTGTTTTTATGTTTTCAGTCTTTTATTGCTTTTGAAAGTTTTTCATAAATTAATGAGCTTAAGCCTAAACCAATGGATTTAGTAAACTCATCACATCATCCCTCTGATTAGGAGTAATGAGAGTTACCTTAAGTGTGAAGTCAGATTCTCACACTTAATCACCTTTGGTGTAGGATTAAGATCATTAACCTACTTGTGATTATTTAGATATTTTTGTTGTTTTTGTTTAGTGTTAAGTAATGAGGTTAAGCCATAATCAAGGATTAAACAGACCCATTACACCATCCTAATAGAAGGATAATAGATGAGAATGTTTAAGCTGAGGAAAGCTCCTCAACTTAATCCATGATTAGGGATTAAACTCATGACAAAACAAGCCTTTGGTTAAGTTGATTTTATTTAATGACATGATGATGAAATGAATTTTATGATTTGTAAGACAACTTGAGGGGGACTTGTCCATTAACACTAGGGTTAGTCCTTCTTAACCAATTAAGGAAGAATTAGAACCCTAATGCAAGGCCCAAGTTACAAGTGTGATGTCTTGATACTTATTAAGTGGGTTGATTAAGAGATTTAAACACATGAAGGGTTTAACACTTAGGATTAAAGTTATACACTCCATCCTAAGAGAAGGATGCAGGCATAAGCTTAATCACAAAGCCTTAAAGCCTTTAGGGTTTAATCCCTGATTATGAGGTGAGAAAGAGAAGACTCAAAAGAGACACAAAGGTAAAACTATGAGGGGAGACTAATCAAAACCCTAATTCATTGTCATGCTTGGTTGTTCCTGAGGTTTGTGAGGTTTTCAAGAACAATCTTCAATGGAACCACCAGGAAGCAGATGAGCAGGATCAAGAGAAGCAAAGTGACTTGCTTCATTCAAGAAGTCAAGTCACTTGAAGAAAGAAAGTAAGAAGAACAAGGATGAGCAAGCTCAAACTCAAACACATATAAGAATGCAGCAATGGATGCAAGAGAGATGAAAAGAATAGTCATGAGAAGTGAAAGCAAATTCACTTCTCAACATCACTTACCACCTGAAATGTTAGAAAAGAAATGCAATGCAATGCAAAATGGGATGAAATGGTGTGATGAGAAACAAAACCAGAAGCATGCTGATGATGACAATGATGCTATAAGATGATACAAACATGAAACAAGACATGGAGATGTTCATACAAGTTCATGGATGCAAATGGTGCAAGCTTAGAAGCATGGATACACATGAAAAGTTATGAAGCAAACATGGCATACAACATGACAAATGCAAGATGCAATGATCAAAGGTGCTTTCTACATGTCTTATGATGTCAAATGAATCACATGAATGCTTGAAATGTCATGGTAAGTCATGCTATGCAAGAGAATGCAAGATGGATGCAAATGAAAGCCCAAATTAGGGTTTATGGATCAAACAACAAACAAAACCCAAAAACAGAAGCAAACCCTAAGATAAAAAATGGAAAATGCCACCCAAAGAAACCCTAAACCTATACTAAACCAAGGTCCAAAGGGGAGGTCTCAACTCTCAACCAATCTCAAGATATGAATTTTCTAAGTTATTAGGGTTTTTAGGGTCCCTAAACAAAAGAAATGCCAATCAAATTGAAAATGAGGAATCAAATCAAGGCCATTTAAACCTAGAAACTACATGCTAAACATAAAACAATGCAAAAAGAATCAATGTCCAACTCTTCTCAAATAGGCAGAAATGATTTTTTGAACTTATGATCAAAATAATGCACAAAAAATGATTTATTTCAATGAAAAATTCTCAAAATGCATCAAGATCAAAAAAGAAATTTGGTTTGAAGGTTGGACAATGTTTCTAAATGTCTTAGAACATTCCATGAATTTTTTGGTGATTTTTAAATACCTAAAAGTATTTTTAATTAATTAATTTCCATTAATCAATTAAAAATAATCTTTTAAATATTTAAAAATACTTTTTTAATGATAAAATATAAAATAAAAATATTTTTGTGTTTACAAAATTAATAAAACTCAGAGGAAAAAGTTTTTATAATTTTTAAACCTTTTTTACTATTTTTAAATAAATGTGCAAATAAAAAGAAAAGAAAATGAATTAAAATTAAATAAAATGAAAGGTAATCAGAATGGAAGGCCAGGATTGGGTCTGGATTCAAACACGTTGACCACGCGCGCTAATGGAAGGTCCAGATTGCATCTAATTAAATTATCTTAATTAAAATTAATTAAAACTAATGAGAGAGATTAGGGCTAAACAGATTGATCTGGGCCTTTCATTCGCGCGGGGAGTCAACCGGTCAACATCATCCAACGTCCCACATTCAAATGACACTAATTACGCAATTAGGGCACAAATCACTTTCAGGCGGCCGGAGAAGACTTCCGGTCGTCTTCTCCGGCCAGCATCTCCCCTGAAAATCCCCAAAACCCCTCAAATCGTAACAAAAACGAAACCTAAGCAAACAGAAATAATTCCCATGATCCCCTGAATTAAAACCCTAAGTCAAAACTAATTTATTCTTCCCCAAATCCATGAATCGAGCAAAACAAATCTTAGGGCACGCAGGTTTCAGAAGCTAATTAAATACTCATTTCAAAGCCATTTCAAAAACTGAAAGCATATTCATGATCAGGAAGGCACAAAGAGCAAGTTTAGAACAAAAGAAAAGGTTTCTGGAAAAATATTTTTCAAGCTACCTGAGATTCGAAGCTTTCACTTTGATGACTTTCTGGCCACTTCTTTCAGTGCAATCCACTCCACTTGATCCCCAGATGATGTTTGAATGCTTTGGAGGAGTTTATATTGGCTGGATGAGGAGTTTGGCAAGCTTCTGCTCAAGCTCAGTCAGAAATGGCAATGGAGTTTCAGGCAGTTTCAGGTCATTGTGAATGGTTCTTTGTGATCAGAACAATGAATGGAGAAGGTCTGTGGTGTTTGTTTGGGTGTTTGTGAGCTATGGAAGGAGTTTCGAATGAAACTGCAAGTTGAGGTGAGAAATGGCAATGGGGTGTTCTTGCTTGTTTCAGGCCTGGCTCTTGGTGGTTTGAGGTCTATGAAGTGTGGTGTGTTGAAATGTGGAAATGGCTTGGATGTTTGATGGCTGGACAAAGAGATTCGAATGAATATGCAGCTGGAGTGTGTTTTGTGTATATGTTCTTGTGAATGGTTTCAGCCTTGCTAGATGTATGGAGTGGCTTGCTCTTTGTCCACATAATCCTCTCTCATTGGTCAGATGACAAGACATGTGCTTTATTGATTGGTAAGTCACCTTTTGCAAAAAGTCAAATTTTGTGTAAGGCAAGTATGGCTTGATCTATAGCTAGTACAAGGCATGGTTCTGGTGCAGCAAGGTGAGGTGAGAGGCTAGCCAAAGTGCAGCATCCAATGCATCAAGTGGTGGAAGTGTCATGAGTGTTTTTGCAAGTTGTTGCCTTTATGGTTCACATGAAAGAAAGTCTTGTTACATGAACCAAAACATGAGAAACCTTGGTCCAATTCTGACTTTTAGGACATGTAGAATGTTTTCATACTGGTTTGAAGTGAATTAGAGGTCACAATTGGCTTTGGTTCATGATTTTGCAAAATTCTCATTTGAGGCATGCCTTGAAAATCAATGATTTTAGCCAACTTTGCCACACCATAACTTTTGATCCAAGAAGAGTTTGATCATGTTCTTGTACTTTTTGAAAAGGGAAAAATGAGATCTACAACTTTCATGACCAAAGTTTTTCCATTTGAAGCATTCTTGGATCAAGAATCAAGGCTTGAAAAATGACCTAAAATGAGGCATTCATGAAAAGTCAACTATGCCCAAAAAGTCAACATTTGCAAAACTTCCAAATTCTTGATTTTCATGAACTTCAACCTTCTTCCATGATCAAATAAAGATCATATACACTCAAAATGATGAAGATAACCCATTGGTTGGGTCATTGGGGGCCTCAGATGCCCTGATTTTACACTGACTTGTTTGAAAAGTCATCCCTTGATCAGATGACTTCCCCATGGAATTTCTTCATGAAAATTGATATGCATACTCCCTATACCATATAGAGACCAATGGAAACAAGAATGACCAAAAAATTTGGGGTTATGGCCTCTGAAACCAAAACCCTAATTTTAGGTCAACTGTGCAGCCTATCCTGGCTCTGCATCCACTCAAACCCTAGTTCTTGTGATTCCTTTGCATTTCTTGGCTTGAAGAGGGTGTAATATGATGCTTGAACACACATAGATCCCTTTGAAGTGATTGGTTGCCTTTGGAGTGGCTCAAGAGGCTCTTGGATTGCTCAGATCACAAACCCTAGGTGCAGATGACCTAGAAACTATGCAGTGAATCAAAAGTGAGATATGAGATGATATGATTGTGTTTATGCCTATGAGAATGATCACAAGCCATGGTGAATGGGTGAGGGCAAATTTGGGGTGTTTACAAAATGTACTTAATTGGATCCATCTTTGAGATCAACAAAGTAGTGTGGGTCAACATATACTGTCTCAGTCGGCGAGCAGCCCACGCTAAAGCACAGCAAGTTTTCTCGAGCAGTGAATAACGTTGTTCACAGTCGGTAAACTTTTTGCTTAGGTAGTATATTGCATACTCTTTTCGACCAGACTCGTCATGCTGGCCCAGCACACACCCCATTGACTCTTCTAATACTGTCAAGTACATTATCAGAGGTCTTCCTTCGACTGGAGGCATAAGGATTGGAGGTTCTTGCAAGTATTCCTTGATCTTGTCAAAAGCCTTCTGGCAGTCTTCGTTCCACCTGACCGTTTGTTCTTTTCTCAACAGCTTGAACAAGGGCTCACAGGTTGCTGTAAGGTGAGATATGAACCTTGAGATGTAGTTCAATCGACCTAAGAACCCTCGAACTTCCTTTTCAGACTTTGGTGCATGCATTTCTTGAATGGCTTTGACCTTATCAGGGTCAACTTCAATCCCTTTCTCACTCACAATAAAACCCAGCAGCTTACCAGATCGCACCCCGAATGTGCATTTGTTGGGGTTCAACTTTAGTTGATATTTCCTCAGACGCTTGAATAGCTTTAGCAGATTTACCAGGTGGTCTTCTTCAGTGAGGGACTTGGCAATCATGTCATCCACATAACATTCAATTTCTTTATGGATCATATCGTGGAATAATGTCACCATAGCCCGTTGATACGTTGCACCAGCATTCTTCAATCCGAATGGCATCACTTTGTAACAGAAAGTGCCCCAGGGTGTGATGAAGGTTGTCTTCTCCATGTCTTCAGGTGACATTTTGATCTGGTTGTATCCTGAAAATCCGTCCATGAAGGAGAATACCGAGAACTGAGCCGTATTATCCACCAATACATCGATGTGAGGTAATGGGAAATCATCCTTCGGGCTAGCTCTGTTCAGATCCCGGTAGTCAACACACATTCTTACTTTGCCGTCTTTCTTAGGCACATGTACTATGTTAGCAACCCACGGTGGATAGCTAGTCACGGCAAGGAACCCGGCGTTCCATTGCTTTTGTACCTCTTCTTTGATTTTCATTGCCATGTCTGGGCGAGTACGGCGCAGTTTCTGTTTAACCGGCGGGCATTCTTCTCTTAAAGGCAGCTTGTGCACAACAATGTCGGTGTCCAACCCTGGCATATCTTGATAAGACCAAGCAAACACGTCCACATACTCTTGAAGCAGGTCAATCAGTTGTCTCTTCACTGAGTCTTGCAAGCAGGCCCCGATTTTAACTTCTTTCACGTCTTCATCTGTACCAAGATTAATCGTCTCCACCTCCTCCTGATGAGGAGTGATAACCTTCTCCTCTTGTCTCAACAGTCTGGCTAGCTCTTCAGGAAGCTCATAATCTTCTTCAACCCCTTCATCAGCTTGATTGATTGGATTGTCAAAGTCATACGAAGTCATAGCCGTGCTGTTGTCGGTGCAGTCTGGAAGGCACTCTCCGCAAGGGTTCAGTTTGTTCATTTTAGTGATTTGATTTTAATTTTGTTTAGAAAAGTGAAATAAAGTTAACATTTTGAAAACACTGCCATTTATTTTTTGTACAAAAAGAAAAATGGAAAAAACAGTGAGCGGAAAAGAAAAAGACTCATTTGCAAAAGATGTCTGATATTTCATTGATTAATCTTGTTGCACAAAAATTACAGATGGCCCGATTACAAAATGAGTCTTGTCATCTTGGGCAAGATGCAATACTTGATGCATGCTTAAAATACAGGAAATAATAATTACTCTGCAGGAGTAACTCTTATAATTTCCTGGGAAGACCAGTTTGAGATACTGCTCCCCGGGACCTTTGGACGGATCCAACTTTCCAGGTTGCGGTCGCTTTCATCCTTGTCTTCCAAATTGTTGACAGCATCGGGGGTGAGCATCCCCCCACTAACAAAGTTGGGCTCCTTAGCAGCCTCTGCTTGATCTTGCTGAGTTGGTTTGTAACCCAACCCAAATCTATCTTCTTTCTTCTCCACAGGTAACAATTTGCCCCAGCCTTGGGCAGTTCCTTCTTCAACAACCTTCCGGGCTTGTTGGTATGATGTTATTGAGGTTCCAGGTACAACATATGTTTCATTTACGTTCAAGGCCTCAAACCCTTGACTCATCGTTTCGTGGATCTCCCCATCCATCTCAATATATTTGTAGGTAGCCAGGTGGCTAACAAAAATATCCTCCTCTCCACAGATAGTAACGACTTGACCCTCCCACTCGAATTTTAACTTCTGGTGAAGGGTTGAGGTCACGGCGCCAGCGGCGTGATTCCATGGCCTACCCAATAGACAGCTGTAGGCAGGCTGTATATCCATCACGTAGAAGGTCGTTTTGAAAGTTTGTGGGCCAATCGTTATGGGCAACTCAATTTCTCCCAGAACCGATCTCTTAGAACCGTCAAAGGCTCTCACCACTAAGTTGCTGGGACGTAATGCCAATCCGTCATACTCTAGCTTCACAAGGGCTTTTTTAGGTAAGACATTGAGGGATGATCCTGTGTCTACCAGCACATGGGAAAGAACTGCACCTTTACATTCCATGGTAATGTGCAAAGCCTTGTTATGATTGCGGCCTTCCATAGTCAAATCAGTGTTGGTAAACCCTAGCCCATGACTAGCATTAACATTCCCAACCACAGCTTCCAACTGATTGACGGTGATCTCTTCCGGCACATAAGCTGCGTGCAAGACTTTTAGTAGTGCGTTCCGATGAGCCTCGGAGCACATAAGCAATGATAGAATAGAGATCTTGGAAGGCGTCTGGTGAAGCTGGTCCACTATTTTGTAATCACTTTTCTTGATGATTCTCATGAATTCATCAACTTCTTGATCAAAAGGTGTTTTCAAAGCTTCTTTAACAACTTGCTCTTCTTGCACCAAGCTCTTCCCTTTTGCCTTGGCAGCAGCTTCTGCTTCAGCAGTGGGTCTTTGAATTTGTGGAGCAAAGAGACGTCCGCTTCGAGTGAAGCCTCCGCCTCCGCCCACATTATCTATTTGTGGTGAAGAAGTTGTTGATTCAAGAGTGATTTTTCTTCCTTCGCAGTATAGATCAGAGCCGTAATGCCAAGGGATGGCATTACTGCTTTCATAAGGTACTGGTCTAGGCACTATGATAGTGACTGGACTGATGGCAGCTGCAGAAGGGACCATGATAGTTTGTGGATCGTAGTATATTGTGACTGGTGCTCTGATAGGAGTGGCATTTTGTGAGTTGTAGGCAGAATCATTTTCAGGATCATAATAAATTGTAACCGTTGAGACATTCGCTGCTGAAGTTGTAGGAGACATTGTTGGAAGGATGGGTGTTGTTGTTGTAGGAGGCTCTGAATGAAGGGGTGCTGAAGTTGTAGAAGGGATGTTTGCTGATATCTGGTCAGCTGAAGTGACAGATGAAGCATTTGTTGACGAGATTGAAGAGTTGCTTGGAACAATGGTTGTTGTATTTGTAGAAGACACGGGAATTGTTGCTGATGAGATTGCTAGATTGGTAGGAATTGATGTTGTGATTTGAAGCAGACCACTCTGGATGAGACTATCTATGCCATCTCTCAAGTTATCACATCCATTCACTGAAATGTTGCAATAAGCGCACCCTAGCTTGCATCCCGAGAACATTTGACATTCGAGGAGTTGAGCTTTAATCTCTACCAACGGTGTTCGAATCAAACCCACACTGGTTATCAAGTAAGACGGCTTGTCTTCTTCAATAGCATTGATTCTGGGACCTCCGTGGTTTGGCATAGGGTTCTTGTTAACATTTGGTGGTGGTGCAAAATTCAGAGCCTTAGAGTCTACCAAGTCTTGTACCTTCATGTGCAAAGCTCTGCACTTCTCTGTACTATGGCCAGGTGCATTTGAATGAAAAGCACATCTGGCGTTGGAGTCGTAATTCCTGGGTAGGCTGGTAGGATCTGGAGGTGCCAACGTCCTTAGCTCAACCAGGTTGAGTTTCAGGAGTTGTGGCAGCAATGTGGCATATGGCATAGGGATTGGATCAATCACCCTATTGGCCTGAGAAGGTCTCTGTTGGAACGGTCTTTGCTGATTGTTGTTGTTGGTGTTGTTGTAGTTTCTCTGAGGAGGATACTGATTTTGTTGCTGATAATTTTGCTGCGGTGGTTGATAAGCTGGTTGTGGATGAACTGGAGCGGGAATGGTGACTGCTGCCACAGACCTATGAACATATTGGGGTCTGCCCCTGCTGGCGTGGATAACATTGGTCTCACCAGTTCTTCTTGGGCCCACAAAAGGCTTCCTTGTGTTGCTGGATGAGATGGCACCGTGGTCAGAAATCTTGCCCATCTTTAACATGCTCTCAATTCTCTCTCCAGCTATAACGACATCTGCAAAACTGGTAGAAGAGAAAGCAGCCAGCCTGTCAATGTATGTTCCCTGGAGGGTGTTCATAAACATATCTGCCATCTCCCTCTCTGACATAGGTGGCTGGACAGCAGCAACCAGCTGCCTCCACCTCTGGGCGTACTCTCGGAAGCTTTCTCTAGATGATTGTGACATCCCCATCAGGAGGGTCCTGTTGGGTGCCATATCCAAGTTATACTGGTATTGTCTAATGAAGGCCTCTGCCAGGTCTTTCCAACATCTGATGGTGGCTCTCGTTAGATGAGAATACCATTCCCTTGAAGCTCCCGTTAAGCTATCCTCAAAATAAAACATCCATAGCTTCTCGTCCATGGTGTATGCTTTCAACCTCCCCAGAAAGGATTGTAAGTGGGTCCATGGGCAGGAAGTCCCGTTGTACTTTTCAAAACAAGGAGGCTTAAACTTATGGGGAATCCTGACCCCGTCCACTAAGCCCATGTCCATAACATCAAAACCCAAAGAGTTTTGAGACTCCAAGGATCTTAATTTTTCAGCAATTTCGTCCAGCCTTCTGTCATAGGCCTCATCCCCAGCACCCATTACTGTGAACTGATCCTCCTGGGGGTCTTCTTGCAGCACTCTGCCTGCAGTGGCAGTCCCTTGTACATTAGCAGGAATGTTGATCTCTGGATGAAGGTGGGGTCCAAATACAGGGGGGTTGACATGAGGTTGGACCCTCTCATTTTTGCTTGTCCCATCAGTCCCTAGATGGGGATCTTCTTGATTCTGCCTCTCTACCATTGCTCTTAATCTCTCTTGGCTCTGAGCCATATTGTTCATCACCTCCATAAATTGTGTCATCTGAGCCCTCATTTCCAATCTTTCATTGGCCATTTGGTTCCTGACCTCTGTAAGGTCCTGTTGTACCTGGTCCATCTGTATGCCCGGAAGATTGTTACGGGTGGGATATCTGTGTGGACGGTTGAGTGGAAATACCCGACTTCGAGCAATAGTTCCTGAATATCACAACAGAGTTAGCAACAAAAACAAAACAAACCTACAAAACAAACAAGGGTTAGCATGCAATGTAGTATGCTTATTTGTTTTCAAAGTATCCGGCTTGGCACTTGGTTTTGACCCTTCCAGACCCTTGAAGATTGCTGTTGGTGCTGCTTTGAAGGAAACTCAGATGGAACAAACTGATACATATATTACAAAAAGCAAATGATACATAGTTTGTTTTTTTACAATACAAGCCCTCTGAGGGGTCAAAATACAACACAAAAAAAAGAAAAATACAATGAAATGAAAGCACCAACAAGCAAAAGTCAGACACCAAGACCAAACTCATCCTCCTGAACTTCCTTGAGAAGTGCTTCAGTCACAGGATCAGCCGGACGCTCTGTGAGATTCCTGATAAGGAGATTTCTGGTAGTAACAGCTGCAGTTAGCTTCTTGTGTTGACTCTGGTCCTTTGACCTCTTCACTCCAGCTCTAATCTTTAGCTCTGAGATCTCTCTCTGGGCTGCTTCCAGGGCTTCCTGTTGCTCCTTTGCACTAGCTTCCAGTTGCTCAATCTTGTCCTGAGTTCTCTTATCTTCCAGAGTACGAGCTTCGGTGATCCTGACCCACCTAGCTTGACTCTCCTTCAGATACAAATCAGTCCTGGCCTTCTGGAACTGAGCCTCCTTGCAGGCATTCTTCAAGATCTGCTCTCCAGCCCTAGACTTCTTGATGTAATCCTCAGACCTCTCAATTCTAGCCAGATGCTCCACCTTCAACTTTTCTAACCTCTCAATATCCAACCTACCATCACTTCTCTCCCAGAGGGTCTTCTGTAGAGCCTGAGTCAACTTCTCATTTCTTTCCTTCAAACTCTCAAACTCCTCTAAGCTGACAGTGGCAGGAGGTGGTGCTGAGGATGGCCCAGGCATATCCTCCATGGCGAAGGGCATCCCAGAAAATTGAGCCCTGGCATGGGACCACTCATAGTACTGTGCTGATGCCACATTGTTGCACTTCCCCAAAATGGTTACTCCTTTAGTTTGAACATTGTCCCAGGCCCAGGCTGCCTGCCTGACAATAGCCAGATTAGGCTTGTTCTCACAGTAAATAGTCTCAGCCAAATCTTGTGCCTTAGGAGTGTGGACCAGTGCATAGCCCAGTTGTCTTTTGAATAGCAGAGGGTTGTAATTGATGCAACCCTTGACTCCTATCAGGGGTACATTGGGAAACTGCCCACAACTGGTAATGATGTCCCTGCCCTTTGCGCTTTGAGTGCACCATCTGATATCAGCTGAGGTCAAAGCAGTGAGTCTTCTAGCCCAGTTTCTTTGCTGGTGAGGATTCAAGAATGCATCAGTCTTTGGCAAATGCTTGAGCATCCAAGTATGGAACAAGGGAGCACAACACCTCACTAATCTTCCCCTTTGATTTTCATTCCTTTGGTGCACAGAGTAGTAGAAATCCCCCAATAAAGTGGGCATTGGGTTCCTCAGGATGAAAAGATGGATTGCACTCTTACTAACAAACTTAGGCTCATCTGCAAATAAAACAATCCCATATATACTCAGGGCCAATAAAGCACAGACTGCTTTCCACTCTCCCACAGAAGCCTTCAGGGTAGCTTGAGAGATCAAGAAATCCAGATGTAGACTAGAGATTCCAGCTTTAGTAGTCATATTTTGTCCAATCAGAACTGGTTCCAAATGCAATGCCCTTGCCACTTCTTCATTACTTGGAAAATCCATCTTAGGGTTGAAAGGGACTCCACCCCTGATAGGTATACCAACTAATGATGAATACTCCTCTAATAAGGGCCCCAACTGAAAATCCTGAAAAGTGAAACACCTCAGAGGGGGATCATAGAACTGCAAGCAAGTATGAATCAGGCTCCTCTGGGAAGGGTCCAAATCCATAACCACATCAGGTATGCCTCCGTAGTGTTCTCTGAACAGTGGTATATGGTCTGGAGTAATCAGGGTCTGAATCCTCCTGATGTCAGCTAGCTCAGGCTGAAAGAAATGATAGGAGATGTTACTCTTCTTAGGTGCCATGTGGTTGAAGAAGAGTTGAGACAGGTGCTGATGATAACACTGAAAATGGGCCACTGACTGGCTGGGATTGGTGACTGAAGCAGGTAGTTGATAACTGAAGTAGATGCTGATGAAGATAGGTCTATGCTGATGATAGGGTCAAAACCAAGCCAAAATAGAGTATGGATACCCTGAAAAACAAATAAGCAAATGTTAAAATGATGCAATGATGATGTATGCAAATGATATGCAAGGGTTTGTGACTGAGCTGGATCTGATCAAGTGCTCTAATATAAGTCCAGGTATGTTCAAGAAATCCAGATGGAGGTCTATAAGTCCAGTAACCAAGGTGGGGGACTCAAATAAAGAGTCACATGTCCAGGGTTAAGAAATCACAAGAACTGTTCCAACATGGAGTACTCTTAATCAAAACAAAGTAACAGGGTATGCTGAGGTCAAGGGTACCTGCAAACCTGTAAACAACCCAACCCCCTCACAGGTGGTGTTCTAAAACAAGGATCCTCAGACTTGGATCAGTTATGAGAAGTGTAAACACTTCTAACCCGGAGGTACAGTGTTTACAATAACCATAAAAGTTCCTCCTCTAATTCACCTCAGTTTCTGAAGGTCAATACTAAAGGTCATCCAGACTTAGCAGGCTTCCCAGATAGCCCTAGTATTGCAGGAAATCTGCAACACAGAGTTCTCAAGAAGAAACCCATATCTGAACCGTGTTTCATATTCCCGCACCAGACCGAGATGGAATGGGAAAGAATATGAACCACTCTAGCCTAGGTGTCACTCAGGTCCCAGGTATAGGACCTCAACTCTCAATAGAACCCCACCTACCAAAGCAACAAACCAGATCCAGCCAGACAGTATGACAGTATGATATATGTAAAGCTATAAAGAAAGCAATAAAACAACTGTACATAAAGCAATAAATAAAATATACAAACACAAATAGCACATAACACCCCAGCAAACACAAATCAATCAAGCGCTAGGAGGAACCCATAAAAAGAACCAGAAGCCCTGGTTACAGTATAAGGGTCCCCAGCAGAGTCGCCAAGCTGTCGCTCCCGATAAATGGGAAATGCCCAAATAAAGGTACAGACGCGAACGGTCGGCGAAAGAGGGATGTGAGAACACACAGCAGTGAACTCACGGGGAATGAAAGAGTCGCCAGCTAGGCATTTTTATCCCGGAGGAAAGGTAATGCTGCATAGACCTAGAAAGATATGGATAAGACGGTCGCGAACCAGAGAGACTGAGAAAGGGGGTTGGTTACAACCTGGGAAGGTATTAGCACCCAGATTGTCCGCCGTACTCGACGGGATCCACGCTTAAAAGATTTGTGTTTTAAAGGGGTAGTGTCAGTGCAATCTGTGTGTAAAAGAGCTGGAAAAGGATGTACAGGTGTCAGTGTAAGAGAAGTGAAGTGTACAAATGTACAGTGTCAGTGTAAGAAAGGGAATAAGATGCTCAAGATCATGAGGCTAAAAGAATGATGCTGGAAAGAGGGGGAATGTACAGAGACTTTTGTTCGATAACTGTTAAGTTATGCCTACGTATCCTCTCGTGCAATGAGGAAGTTAGAACACCGTAGTTCGACCCAAAGAGACTGAAAGATAAATTGACTTGTGAACTGCTTACTAGTCTATGCTCAAGTGTATGACCTGTCTGGCTCAGGTGCAAACTGTCTTGCATTAGACGGAAGAAGCGAGTTCTCGTTTGTGAATGAAGATGATGAGAAAAGAATCCCGGAGGAGACGATTATTGTTTGTTTTTGTGTTTTCAGTCTTTTATTGCTTTTTGAAGGTTTGTCATAAGTTAATGAGCTTAAGCCTAAACCAATGAATTTAGTAAACTCATCACATCTTCCCTCTGATTAGGGGTAATGAGAATTACCTTAAGTGTGAAGTCATCTTCTCACACTTAATCACCTTTGGTGTAGGGTTAAGATCATTAACCTACTTGTGATTATTTAGATGTTTTTGGCGTTTTTGTTTAGTGTTAAGTAATGAGATTAAGCCATAATCAGGGATTAAACAGACTTATTACACCATCCTAATAGAAGGATAATAGATGAGAATGTTTAAGCTGAGGAAAACTCCTCAACTTAATCCATGATTAGGGATTAAACTCATGACAAAACAAACCTTTGATTAAGTGGATTTTATTGAATGATAAGATGATGAAGTGATTTTTAAGGTTTGTAAGACAACTTGAGGGGGACTTGTCCATTAACACTAGGGTTAGTCCTTCTTAACCAATTAAGGAAGAATTAGAACCCTAATGCAAGGCCCAAGTTACAAGTGTGATGTCTTGATGATTATTAAGTGAATTGATTAAGAGATTTAAACACATTAAGGGTTTAACACTTAGGATTAAAGTTATACACTCCATCCTAATAGAAGGATGCAGGCATAAGCTTAATCACAAAGCCTTAAAGCCTTTAGGGTTTAGTCCCTGATTATGAGATGAGAAGAGAAGACTCAAAAGAGACATAAAGGCAAAATCTAAGTGGGGGACTAATCAAAACCCTAATCATTATCATGCTTGGTTGTTCCTAAGTTTTGTGAGGTTTACAAGAGAAGTCTTCAATGGAACCACCAGGAAGCAGATGAAAGGATCAGGAGAAGCAAAGTAACTTGCTTCATTTAAGAAGACAAGTCACTTGAAGAAAGAAAGTGAGGAGAAGAAGAATGAGCAAGATCAAACTCAAACACATAACAAAATGCAGCAAGGATGCATGAAGGAGATGAAAAGAAAATATGAGAAGTGAAGGCAAATTCACTTCTCAAAGTTACTTACCACCTGAGAAGTTAGAAAAGAAATGCAATGCAATGCAAAATGGAATGAAATGGCTTGATGTAAATCAAAACCAGAAGCACATATGAGATGATAAAGATGTCATGAGATGATGCAAACATGAAACAACACATGGGGATGATCATACAAGCTCATGGATGCAAATGACACAAGTTAAGAAACATGAACATACATGAAAAGTCATGAAATGCAAATGGCATGCAACATGGCAAATGCAAGATGCAATGATCAAACATGCTTTCAATATGTCTTAAGATGTTCAATGAATCAAAAGAATGCATAAAATGCTATGGCAAGTCATGTTATGCAAGCAAATGCAAGATGGGTGCATATGGAAGCCCAAATTAGGGTTTATGATCAAAGCATCAAACACAAACCAAAATCAGAAGCAAACATCAATATAAAAAATTGAAAATGCATTCAAAGGATCCCTAAATCTATACTAACTCACTGCCCAAAGGAGAAGTTCCAACTCTTAACCTAATTCAAGATATGATTTTCCTAAGTTTTCTAGGGTTTTAGGGTTCCTTAACAAGAAAAATGCCAAACAAATGGAAAATGAAAGATCAAAACATGACCATTTAATCTTACAAACTACATGATATGCTAAACACAATGCAAGAAGAATCAAAGTCCAACTCTTTATGGTTAGGCAGAAGTGATTTTTGGAAGTTTGGATCAAAATAATGCATCAAAATGATTTTAATTCCATGAAAAATTCTCAAAATGCATCAAGATCAAAAAAGAAATTTGGTTTGAGGGTTGGACAATGCTTCTAAATGTTTTTAAATGTTTCATGAATTTTTTGGTGATTTTTAGAAACCTAAATGTATTTTTAATTAATTAAAAGACTTTAATTAATTCAAAATAACATTTAAATATTTTAAAAAATACTTTTTTAATGCAAAAAATAAAATAAAAATTATTTTCAGGTTGGGAAAATTATTTAGAACAAAAGTGCAAAGGGAAATATTTTTAAGATTTTTCTAACTATTTTAAAATAAATATGCAAAACAAATAAGAAAAATATGAAATTAAATGAATTTAATGAAAAAGTCAAGCAATCCAAAGGATGAGATTCAAAGTCAGAGGGCGGGAGTTGACTGGCACGCGTTTGAGTGGCTAGGATTGATTCTGGCAAATTCAAATTTTAATCCAAATTAATTAATTTAATTAATCTGAATTAGGGTTTAATGAAAGATCTGGGCCATTGGTTCACGCGGGAGTCAACTAAAGTCAGCCAGATCAAGGGTTCAAATTCAAACTTGCATTAATTACGCTGGTTAACCCTAATCTTTTTCAGGTGGCCGGAGAAGACCTCCGGTCGTCTTCTCCGGTGGAAACCCCACCTGAAAATTCCTACAACCCTCAAAACTTCACTAAAATGAAATCTAAAAGAACAGAAATCATCCCCATACCCCCCTGAATCAAAACCCTAACTCAAAACACATTTATTCTTCCTCAATCCACTGAATCGAAACAAAACATTTTTTAGGGCAAGAGTTTCAGAACAAGATTAAACTCTCATCTCTCAACCATTTCAGAAAATAAAAGCACCAGAGTGATCAGTGAATCATGAAGAACAACTTAAGAACTTAAAAATCCATTTCTGGAAAAAATGTTCATGAAGCTACCTGAGTTTGAAGCTTTTCAGTTTGCAACTTTCTGACCTCTTTCCTTTGTGCAATCCACTCCTTTTAGGCCCCTGATGACATATTGATGCTTAGAAGGAGTTTGTGTTGGCTAGTTTGGAAGTTTGAACCAGTTCTGTTCAGTGCAGTGAAGGAATCGTGTTTGGGATTCTGGCATTTTAAGGCAAGGATGATGGATGCTTTGTGACCAGGAAGATGAGTTGAGTTGATCTATGAAGTTTGTTTTTGTGTTTGTGGGTTGTGTGATCAGTTTCGAAGGGTTTTGCGAGTGAGGGTGAAAATGTATATGTTGTGCTATGGCTGGTTTCAGGCTTGCTTCCTCTTATGTTTGGCTTGCAATTGATTCACATAAACAATTCTCATTGGTCAGATGACATGACATGTCCTTTTGTGATAGGTATGGGTGCTTTTGCAAAATGTCAACTTTTGTGTAAGAAGGGCATGGGCTACTTGCTAGCTTGGTACAAAGGGCTTGTCTTGCGCAGCATGAGGTGAGGAAGGGGCTAGGGTGGTTCAGCAACCTAGGCAGCAAGTGGATGAGATGTTATGATGGATTTTGCAACTTGGTTCACTTTGGTTCTTATGAAAAGATCTTGTTCCAAAAACCATATAAATGTGTGATTCTTTGGTTCATTATGAACTTGAGATGTCACATGATCATGTTATGTGAATTAGAAGTGCATTTGATGGCCTTAGAACACTTGTTCAAGTCATTTTGCAAAATACCTCTTTGGTAGAAACTTTGAAATTTAGTGATTTTTGCCAATTTTGACAAGCCATAACTTTTGATCAAAAATGAATTAGGTCATGTTCTTGTACTTTTTGAAAAGGGAAATATCTATTCTACAACTTTCATGACCAAAGTTTTTCCATTTGAAGCCTTTTTGAATCAAAAAGTAAGGGTTGAAAAGTTGCCTAAAATGACAAATTCATTAAAAGTCAAACTTGCCCAAAAAGTCAACTTTGCAAAAGACTTGAAATTCTTCAATTTTGTGAACTTCCAACTTCTTCCATGATCAAATAAAGATCATGTACACTCAAAATGATGAAGATCAACCTTTGGTTGGTCATTGGGGGCCTCAGATGCCCTGATTTTGCACTGACTTGCTTGAAAAGTCAACTCTTGATCAGATGACTTCCCCATGGAATTTCTTCATGAAAATTGATATGCATACTCCCTATACCATATAGAGACCAATAGAAACAAGAATGACCAAAAAAATTGGAGTTATGGCCTCTGAAACCAAAACCCTAATTTCAGGTCATCTGTGCAGTCAAACCTGGCTCTGCCTCCACACCATTTTCAGTTCTTGTGATTCTTTGGCATTCTTGACTTTGAGAGGATGTAATATGATACTTGAACACACATAGACCTCTTTGAAGTGATTGATGACCTTTGGAGTGGCTCAAGAAGTTCTTGGATTGCTCAGATCACAAACCCTAGATGCAGATGACTTAGAACTAATGTAGTGGCTCAAAATTGTGGTATGAGATGTTGCATATGAAATGATCACAAGCCATGGTGAATGGGTGAGGGCAAATTTGGGGTGTTTACAATACATAATGTGTTTTTTTTTTGCTGAATTTAGCCTTCTCTTCAGTATGTATCGATGCATAACCTTATGTATCGATACATGATGCTGTTTTTTGCCATTTTGCTGTTGTTTTTAATGCAAAACAAGGGGGAATGCTATGCTATATTTGGGGTTGAACTTGGAAATGATTGGTACACATTCTATAGCTCATTTAGCTTCGCTTTGGCCTCAATTCAAGCTTCACCATTGCTGCTACATCAAAGTGGTCTTCACCACAAATGTTCATGAGCTAGTGTACACTAGATTCATTGGTTTCAAGCTGAATTTTGCCATTGATCTCTGCTACATCAGCAAGTTATCATTGAATGTATGCAGGTTCATTCTAATTATTGTGCATTCCATAATCAAGAGAGCAAACTCAAGATGCAGTCCTTGAATAACTAAGCTTGTGTTTCACTTCACTAATCTCCATCATAAGCTTCATGGTGTTTGATGCATTGGATTGATCCCAACTAAAGAAAGTTCTAGAAGAGCCAGCTCACCATCTTCTACCACATTCTAGAGTTTTCTACAACCTTCCAAGGAGTTCTAGAATTCTCTAGAATCCCAACTAACTCCTAACCTAAGCTACATCCAAGCCCAAACCTCATGACAAGCCTAGCCATTATATAAATCCATCTCCTCCCAAAGCTAAGGGTAATCACCACAAATCACTCTCTCCCTCATTCTTCACTCAATCACCATTTTCACAATCTCAAAATCCATTACTTTCTCTCCCACTTTTCCACCATTTTCACCATAGCTTTTCAACAAAAGTTCTTCAAGTTTCACATTGAAACTTGAAGGTCTTAAAGCTTAGCCTTCATCCTCCATTGAATTGAGCATTGTGGAATAAGAAACTACTGGTTTTTGGTGGAGATTATGACTTATCGGCAGTGATTAATCGAGAAGTGTCAAGATCGAATCGCATTTATTTTGCATTCGCGGATTCTCCGGTTTTCTTCTCCATTCGCACTCCGATTCATTGCAACAATTACCGAAACACTCCTCCGTTTCATAGGTTGGTGATTTAACCATTATGCCTTAATTTATCCTCTTCATCTCGCCTTAACGTCATTCTCCGCATGATTTTCGATTATGTTTGCGTTGTACCGTTCATTTTCGTTTTCGTTGCTTTCTTGCTTGCAATTTGCATTTGGATTATTAGGAATTAGATTTGTAGTCTAATCTAGGTCCTAGTAGGTGTAAAGAATCCCTTGTAAATAGGAAAAACGGTTCTCGTCGTAGGAATTTAGATTTTAGCTTATTTGATAGCTTAGTCTTAATTCTTCATGCCTATCATCCCCCATACATGTCTAGGTATTGATTTTAGGGAAATTTCTAGGTTAGTTTCGATATCCCATTCCCCCATTTCGAGTCGATTCGACACGATTCCGTCCATTTCGCATGTTATGTATGTTTGTGTTCATTAATGCATAACTGTAATTATTGCATGTTCTTGCCATACCCATACATTCTTTAGCATATAAATGATCATGTTGCATTCCAATTCTCGCATCATTCGCATGTATCGTTAATGCATTCGCATCCTTGCAGCATATACCAAATGTTGCATGTTCATAAGCATGTTTGTGCATAAGCACAATGTGTTGCATTTGTTGCATTTTAATCACATTCTTGATCACATCCCTACATCAATAAAATTCTGGTTTTTGCATTAAGATTAGAACTTTTGTTGATCCATCATTTTGCACATTCATGATCAATGTCGAGCATCTTCATATGCCATGTTCATGTTTTGCATGCTTGTTGCATAATGATTCATGTGATGCATTATTGCATACTCCATTAAGAATAACAATGTTCATCTAAATCATGTGCTTGATCCATGTTCATTATTGCATAATCATGATTGAGTGGTGTACTTTGCATTGAATTTGCGCATTACAAGTGAAAAACATAAAATCTAGAATTTGCATTTGATAGCTGTTTTGCATATAAGTGTTGTAGAATACATGTTGTTTGTTAAAAATTCATGTTGTTTGTGACTTTTAACACCTGTTTTTGCATACATATAGGTGCTGTAAAAAGCTGTTGCATTGCATAGTGCATTTCATAGCTGTTTGTGCATTAAGTGCTGTAAATAAGTTGCTGAATTTTGCATTGCATTAGCTTTAGGTCCTTTAAATTATAGATTGAGTCTAGTTTAGGTCCTAGTTCCCTTAGGAATTAATTAGGTAATTTTGTTTGCCTTATTTTTATCATGTTTACCATGCTAACCTTTGTTTTGTAGGGAGGGCAAGGTATGTCTAAAAAACCCTATCCTCTTTGGTATTTCTAATGCATTTAATTTGCACCATTTTTCCTTACATGATGTTTGTGCTTGTTAGGGTTTCCCCTTTTGGAACCAACTTAACTTCATTAGGAATTAAGTTGTGTTCTTCTTCCTTTTCTCTTCCTCTTTCCTCTCCTCCTTAGGATTAGAAACCTCACTAACCTTTAGGATCTCCTTGATATTGAATAAACAACTTAGGGTTGGTCTTAGTCCCCCTTAGTTTTTCCTTTTTCGATTTGAGTCTCTTTCTCATCCCATAAAGACAAACAATAAAACGCACCTAATAAAGGTTAAACGTTCTCATACGACACGAGACTTTGTTGCGGAGTTCTTATACACGTCCTGTTTCGGGGCGAGGTGTAAGTCCCTACCACGATGGATAAGTCTTAGTATGAGAATGTTCACAAACAATAAACTCCAAAACACTTCTCATAAAAGAAAATAAACCAAGACATTGTGTCTTCTCTTCTCATCTCATACTCTTTGCGGACGAATACGACTTGCCTCGACAGTTCAAACAGCGATACGGTAAACACCCTCGAGTCAGAGCCGGTAACACCTGAGCTAGAGCTATGGCAACATCAGCTTAAAAAATACAAATGAGTTTCAGCCTTAGTTAGGCGAACTACGTCGACTCTGATCCTCATTTTCCCGATGAGGTACGTAGGCAGCGGGGTAGGGCCCGTTCGAGCACAATCTTTCTTTTTCCCTACATTTTCCCCCTTTCTTTCTAGTTGTCAATTCCATTTCCCTTTCTCATTTCAGTTCCAGTTCCAGTTAGCGGTTTTATTCAGCAGCATTCGTATTTTTCACACCCTTTGAAACAAACAAGCAAGCGTGGATCCCGTCGGGTACGGCGGACGGTCTGGGGTGCTAATACCTTCCCAGGTTGTAACCGACTCCCGAACCCAGATCTTTGGTTCGCAGGACCTTGTCCTTTCGTTTTTCCTCAGGTTTGTGCAACATTACCTTTCCCATTCTTTCGGGATAAAAATGTCTGGCTGGCGACTCTAACCTTTCCGCGCCACTTTCGCGTTTGTACTAGGATGAAAATCCCGGGAGCGACAGCTGGCGACTCTGCTGGGGACCGAACCCAGAATCTCTAGTTTCCCTTGTAGAGTCAATCCTAGCGCTTGTCTGTTTTTTTTTTCTTTCTATGTTCATCTGTTTGTTGCTGCGTGCTTTAGTTTAGCTTTACTGTTTTCATTTACAGTTTTACTTTACAGCTTTACTTTACGAAATTTATTTACTGCTTTCAGTATTTATCATGCATTATTATCACTATTTGGCTGTGCTGGTTTTCATTTTTTCTGTGGGCTGGGAGTTACTGTGAGATAAGCCAAATACCCGGCTTGAGTGCACTATAGGATTAGCGTGGACATGTTGTACTCGCATGGTTACATGATGAGTGGCGATGTGTTCCACACCCAGGTTGCGACTGTAAACACCCCAAATTTTCCCTCACCCATTCACACCATGGCTTGTGATCTCTTCATATGCATAAGTTCAATCATAGCATCTCCTATTGCATTTTTGATTCACTGCATTGATTCTAAGTCATCTGCATCTAGGGTTTGTGATCTGAGCAATCCAAGAGCCATTTGAGCCACTCCAAAGGTCATCAATCACTTCAAAGGGGTCCATGTATGTTCAAGCATCATATTATATCCCCATAAAGTCAAGAAAGTCAAAGAATCACAAGAACTGAGAAAGGCATGGAAGCAGAGTCAGGTTTAACTGCACAGATGACCTAGAATTAGGGTTTTGGTTTCAGAGGCCATAACTCCAAATTTTTTGGTCATTCTTGTTTCTATTAGTCTCTATATGGTATATGGATCATGCATATCAATTTTCATGAAGAAATTCCATGGGGAAGGCATCTGATCAAGAGTTGACTTCTTGAGCAAGTCAGTGTAAAATCAGGGCATCTGAGGCCCCCAATGACCCAACCAAAGGGTGTTCTTCATCATTTTGAATGTGTATGATCTTTATTTGATCATATGAGATGTTATAAGTTCACAAAATTGAAGAATTTCAAGCCATTTGCAAAGTTGCCTTTTTGGGAAAATGACTTGTAATGGAAACATGCCATTTTGGGAAACTTTTTCAAACCTTTCTTTTTGATTCAAAAATGCCTCAAATGAGAAAACTTTGGTCATGAAAGTTGTAGAATGGATCATTCCATTTTCAAAAAGTACAAGAACTCATTCTAATTCATTTTGGATCAAAAGTTATGGCTTGTCAAAGTTGGGAAAAATCACATAATTTCAAGTTTTCTACCAAAGAGGCAAAGTTGCAAAACCACTTGCCAAGACAAATTGTGCTTTCAAATGAACTTCTAATCTTTGTACAAACATGAAACAAGGCCTAAAAGTCAGAATGCATCAAAGGTTTGCTCATTTTCATGACTTGTGGATCAAGAAAATTCAAAAGGGCCAAAATTGAACAAAGTTGCAAAACCTATCACAAACCCTAATCCACTTGCTAATTGGCTTCAAAACTGATTCCATGGCTCTCCTCATTCCTTGTTGCGCAGGACACCCCTATTGTCCTTGGCCTACTATTGACCCATACCTCTCTTACACAAAACTTGACTTTTTGCATAAAGACCCATACCAATCACAATAGGGCACAACCACTCCTCTGACCTATCCAAGAGTGATAAGTGGACCAAATGCAACATAACACACCAGACACTCAAGCCTGAAACACTCTCCAAGCCATAGTTCCAAGTTTATGCCTCTTATGCATTTTCATTCGAAACACAACACACAAGCATCAAACATAAAAACAAACTCCATAGAACATCTCAACATATCTCACTGATCATTTCCCAACCATTGTTTTGGCCTGAAACCTCCCACATCACAAATACGATTTCCACACTCCCTTGACCTGAGCTTCTGCCAACTCTCTCTGGAGGCCATATAAACTCCAGCTAAGTGTCAAAATCTTCAAAGGAGGATCATTGGAGCTTGTTTGAACCAAAGAAGCAGCCAGAAAGTCCCTGTTTCGAAAGCTCAAGCTCAGGTAGCCATGGCATTTATTTTTCCAGAACTTCCATTTTTAGTTTCTAAATGCTTCCTTATGCTTCACTGATTACCATGATGTGATTTGTTTTGAAAATGAGTGAAAAATGGCCATGTATGCTTGTTCTGAAACTTTGCCCGTGAAATGCTTTTTGTTTTGATTCTTGAGTTTGAGTGAAAATAAATGATTTTGATTGCTGGATTCTTGTTTAGAGTTGTTTAATGATCGATTATGGAGAGATTAGTGGAGTTTCATGGCGTATTGAGAGAGATTGAGTGAGGAGCTTGCCGGAGAAGATGACCGGAACACTGTTCCGGTCATCTGAAAGTAATTAGGGCTAGGATTAGGGCTAATGACTTAATTAGGCTAGTTTGAATGTGAGTCGTTCGTTTGCGCGCCAGGTCAATTCCCGCCCCTGTGAGTTTGAATCTCAGCCATCAGATTGGCTGACTTTCTCATTTTTCATTTAAATTCATTTTATTTTCATTTGTTTCATATTTAATTTATACGAATTTTTAAAAATAGTTAAAATCATCTAAAAATTATGAAATTTTTTGTCAAAGGTTTCATGAATTTTCAGAACACAAAAATATTTTTATTTTTATTTTTTGCATTAAAAATTATTTTTAAATCATTTAAATGATTATTTTTAATTAGTTAATGAAAATTAATTAATTAAAAATACATTTAGGTATTTAAAAATCACAAAAAAATTCACATAGCATTTAAAAACATTTAGAAACATTGTCCAACTCTCAAACCAAATTTCTTTTTTGTTCTTGATGCCTTTTGATCATTTTCATTTGATTTAATTTCATTTCAAGGCAATATTTTATGTCAAACTTCAAATATTTCTTTCTGCCTAACCATTGAGAGTTGGATGATGATTCTTCTTGCATTGTACTCTTCATAGCATGTAGTTTATAGATAAAATTGGTTTGAATTGATCTTGCATTTTCAATTTGTTTTGCATTTTTCTTGACAAGGTACCTTAAAACCCTAGCAATCTTAGGAAATTCATAACTTTCACTAGGTTAAGAGTTGGATCCCCTCCTTTGGGCAGTGAGTTTGTATAGGTTTAGGGTATCTTTGGTTGCATTTTCAAATTTTTATCATGTCATTTGCTTCTGGTTTTGATATTTTGCTTTGTGTGATGCATGAAACCCTAATTTGTGCCTTCCCTTGCATTCATCTTTCATTTGCTTGCATCCATTGACTTTCCATGACATTTTGTGCATTCACATGATTCATAATACATCTTAGGACATATTAGAATCATGTTTGATCATTGCATCTTTCATTTGCCATGTTATATGTCCATTGCATTTCATAACTTTTCATGTGCATTCATGGTTCAAAGCATGCTTCATCTGCATCCATGTCCTTGTATGATCATTCTCATGTCTTGCCTCATGTTTGTATCATCTCTTAGCATCATTAACATCATGTAAATGCTTCTGACTTTGGTTTGCATCATGACATTTCATCTCATTTGCATTGCATTTCATTTCTTTTGCTAATTTTTCAGGTGGTAAGTTGTTTTGAGAAGTGGATTTGCCTTCACTTCTCACAATCTCTTCTCATCTCTCTTGGATCATTTCTGCATTTTATCTTGTGTATTGGATTGAGCTTGCTCATTCTTGTTCATCTTACTTTCTTTCTTCAAGCAACTTGTCTTCTTAAGTGAAGCAAGTTGTTTTGCTTCTCTTTGTTTCTTGCTCCCCTCATTTGCTTCCTTCCTGGTGGTTTCTCTGAAGATCTTTCTCTCTTAGGCCTCATAAACCCTAGGATCTCCAAGTATGATAACAATTAGGGTTTGATTAGTCCCCCATTTAGCTTTCACCTTTGTGTCATCTATGAGTCTTCTCTTCTCATCTCATAATCAGGGACTAAACCCTAAAGGCTTTAAGGCTTTGTGATTAAGCTTATGCCTGCATCCTTCTATTAGGATGGAGTGTATAACTTTAATCCTAAGTGTTAAACCCTTAATGTGTTTAAATCCTTTAATAAATTCACCTAATAATCACTAAGACATCAAGCTTGTAACTTGGGCCTTGCATTAGGGTTCTAATTCTTCCTTAATTGGTTAAGAAGGACTAACCCTAGTGTTAATGGACAAGTCCCCCTCAAGTTGTCTTACAAACCTTAAAAATCACTTCTTCATCTCATCATTAACTAAAATCCATTTAATAAAGGCTTTGTTCTGTCATGAGGTTAATCCCTAATCATGGATTAAGTTGAGGAGTCTTCCTCAGCTCAAATGTCCTCATCTATTATCCTTCTATTAGGATGGTGTAATGAGTCCATTAAATCCTTGATTATGGCTTAATCTCATTAATCACCACTAAACAAAAACAACAAAAACATCTAAATAAATGCAAGTAGGTTAATGATCTTAATCCTACATCAGGGTGATTACGTGTGAGATGCTGACTTCACACTTAAGGTATCCTCATTACCCCTAATCAGAGGGAGGATGTGATGAGTTTACTAATCCATTGGTTTAGGCCTAAGCTCATTAACTTATGACAAACTCCAAAAAGCAATAAAAGATTGAAAGCACAAAAACAAACAATAATCGTCTCCTCCGGGATTCTTTTCTCACCTCATTCACTCACAAACGAGAACTTGCTTCTTCCGTATCATGCAAGACAGTTTTCCCCTGAGCCAGACAGGTCATACACTTGAGCATAGACAAGCAAGCAGTTCATCAGTCAATTTATCTTTCAGTCTCTTTGGGTCGAACTACGGTGTTCTGACTTCCTCATTGCACGAGAGGATACGTAGGCATAACCTAACGGTTATCGAACAAAAGTCTCTGTACATTCCCCCTCCTTCCAGCATCATTCTTTCAGTCTCATTATCTTGAGCATTTAATTCTTGTTCTTACACTGACACTTCACATATTACACTTCACATTTTTTTTACACTGACACTTGCATTATTTCCAACTTTGATACACAGATAGCACTGACACTACCCCTTTAAAACACAAATCTTTTAAGCGTGGATCCCGTCGAGTACGGCGGACAATCTGGGTGCTAATACCTTTCCAGGTTGTAACCAACCCCCTTTCTCAGTCTCTCTGGTTCGCAACCGTCTTATCCATATCTCTTTCTAGGTTTATGCAGCATTACCTTTCCTCCGGGATAAAAATGCCTAGCTGGCGACTCTTTTCTTTCCCACTTTCGCCGACCGTTCGCGTCTGTACCCCTTCTGACCTGAGGTGTCATTTGGTGGGAGCGACAGCTTGGCGACTCTACTGGGGACCCTTATACTGTAACCAGGGCCTCTGGTTCTTTTTGTGGGTTCCTCCTAGCGCTTGTTTGATTTGTGTTTATTGGGGTGTTATGTGCTAATTGTGTGTATAGTTGCTTTATTTATTGCTTTATGTACAGCTTTATTTATTGCTTTCGTTTACAATTTTTCATATTTCATATTGTCATACTGCCATTCTTGCTGGATCTGGTTTGTTGTTCTGATGGGTGGGGTTTCATTGAGAGTTTAAGGTCCTATACCTGGGACCTGAGTGACACCTAGGCTAGAGTGGTTCATGTTCTTTCCCATTCCATTTCGGTCTGGTGCGGGAATATGAAACATGGTTCAGATGTGGGTTTCTTCTTGAGAACTCTGTGCTACAGATTTCCTGTAGTGCTAGGGCTATCTGGGAAGCCTGCTAAGTCTGGATGACCTTTATTATGACCTACAGAAACTGAGGTGAATTAGAGGAGGATCTTTTATGGTTATTGTAAACACTGTACCTCCGGGTTAGAAGTGTTTACACTTCTCATAACTTATCCAAGTTTGAGGATCCTTGTTTTAGAACATCACCTGTGAGGGGGTTGGGCTGTTTACAGGTTTGCAGGTACCCTTGGCCACATCATACCCTGTTACTTGTTTGATTAAGAGTACCTCACTTTGGACAGTTCTTGTGATTTAACCCTGGACATGTGACTCTTTATTTGAGTCCCCCACCTTGGTTATTGGATTTCTGAACCTCCATCTGGACTTCTTAAACATACATGGGCCTTTTATATCAAGACAGATAATCAGATCCGGCTTGATCACAAACCCTTGCATATCATTTGCATATTCATCATTTGCATCATTTAACATTTGTTTATTTGTTTTTCAGGGTATCCAACTATATTTTGGCTTGGTTTTGACCCCTTCATCTGCATAGACCCCTGTTCACCAGCTATCTGCTTCAGCTATCTTCATCAGTTTCCTGCTTCAGCTACTTTTATCACCAGCCTCAGCCTATCAGTGGCTCATCTCCAGTATCAGTCTTCATCATCAGCATCTGTTTTCAGCTCTTCATCAGCAGTCATGGCACCCAAGAAGAGCAACATTTCATACCATTTCTTTGAGCCTGTGTTGACTGGCATCAGACAGGTCCAGGCACTTATCACTCCAGACCACATCCCATTATTCAGAGAGCATTATGGAGGCATCCTTGATATGGTTTTGGACTTAGACCCTTCTCAGAGGAGTTTGATCCACACCTGCCTACAGTTTTATGACCCTCCTTTGAGATGCTTCACTTTCCAGAACTTTCAGTTAGGACCTCTGCTAGAGGAGTTTTCATCACTGATTGGAGTGCCTATTAGGGGTGGGATTCCCTTTAACCCTGAGATGGTTTCTCCCAGCAATGGAGAAGTGGCACAAGCACTGCACCTGGAGCCTTTTTTGATTGAGCAGAATATGACAACAAAGGCAGGGATCCCTAGTTTGCACTTAGACTTTCTGACTTCTCAGGCCATCCTGAAGGCTTCCTTGGGAGAATGGAGGGCAGTTTGTGCATTATTAGCCCTCAGTATATATGGGGTTATACTATTTGCATATGAGCCCAAGTTTATCAGCAAGAATGCCATTCATCTTTTCCTTTTGAGGAACCCAGTACCCACATTGCTGGGGAATTTCTATTATTCTGTTCATCAAAGAAATGAGAAGCAGAGAGGAAAGTTGGTGAGATGCTGTGCTCCTCTATTTCACACTTGGCTGCTCAAACACTTACCCAGGACTGATGCCTTCTTGAACCCTCACCAACAGAGGAATTGGGCTAAGAGACTTATTACTTTGACTTCAGATGACATCAGATGGTGTACCCAGAGCACCAAAGGCAGGGACATAATTACTAGCTGTGGGCAGTACCCCAATGTACCTCTGGTAGGAGTAAAGGGTTGCATCAACTACAACCCTTTGCTGTTTAAGAGACAATTGGGCTATGCTTTGGTTCACCCTCCTAGAGTGCAGGACTTGGCTGAAACCCTGTATTGTGAGATAAAACCTAATCTAGCTATTGTCAGACAAGCATCCTGGGCTTGGGACAACATCCAGACCAAAGGGATGGCCATTCTTGGAAGATGCAATAATGTGGCTTCAGCTCAGTATTATGAATGGTCTCATGCTAGAGCTCAGATTTCTGGGATGCCCTTCACCATTGAGGATGCACCTGGACCATCCACAGTACCACCTCCAGCCACTGTCAGCCTGGAAGAATTTGAGAAGCTGAAGGCAAGGAATGAGAATCTGTCTCAAGCTCTGAAGAAGACCCTCTGGGAGAGGAGTGATGGTCGTCTAGACATTGAAAGGTTGGAGAAGCTTAAAGTGGAGCATCTGGCCAAGATTGAGAAAGAAGAGGACTACATGAAGAAATCAAGAGTTGGAGAGCAAATATTGAAGAATGCCTGTAAAGAGGCCCAGTTTCAGAAGGCTAGGATTGATCTCTATCTAGAAGAAAGTCAAGCTAGGTGGGTCAGGATCACTGAAGCTCGCACTCAAGAAGATAAGAGAACTCAAGCCAGGATTGAGCAGTTGGAGGCAAATGAAAAGAAGCAACTGGAGGCTTTGCTGGCAGCCCAGAAGGAAATTTCAGAATTGAAGCTCAGGGTTGGTTTAAAGAGGTCAAAGGACCAAGACAGACACAAGAAGCTGACCACTGCTATTGCCACCAGAAACCTTCTTATCAGAAACATCACAGAGCATCTGGCTGGTCCTGTAACTGAAGCACTTTTGAAGGAGGTTAAGGAAGATGAGTTTGGACTCGATGTTTGACTTCTTTGATTGTTGTTATTTCCATTTGATGTACTTTTCTTTTATGTTGTATTTTGACCCCTCAGGGGCATATGTTGTAAAAACAAACTATGTATGATCCGCTATTTGTAATGTATTTGTTAGTTTGTTTAATTGATGTCTCTTTCTCTTAAGCAACATCAAAGTATATTCCTCAGGGTCTGGAAAGGTCAAAACCAAGAGCCAAGCCGGATACCTTGGAAAATAAATAAGCATACTGCATTGCATGCTAACTTTTGTTTTGTTTTGTAGGTTTTTGTTTTGTTTGATTCTAACTCTGTTGTGCTTCAGGAATTATTGCTCGCCGTTGGGTGTTCCCTCTCAACCGTCAGCACCGGTATCCTACTCGCAACAACTTTCCTGGTATCCAAATGGATCAAGTACAACAAGATCTGACAGAGGTCAGAACTCAGATGGCTAATGAAAGGCTGGAGATGAGAAACCAAATGACCCAATTCATGGAAGTAATGAATGGCTTGGCCCAAAGTCAAGAAAGGTTGAGGGCATTGGTAGAAAGACAAACCCCAGAAGAACCTCCTCTGGGAACTGGAGGAACAAGTAACAATGAAAGGGGACAGCCTCATGTTAATCCACCAGTATATGGGCCTCATATGTTGGATTTATTAATTCAGCGTCACCCTTAGGGATTCGATGGGCTTAACATCCCAACCCATGGCGCTTAATAGGTGCAGCCCCTTGAAAGACTCTATACTATAAGGAAATAAAGTTGCGCCTTCACTAACAGCAATTGCTTTTAGTGCAGTGGTAAGCGCTTGATCCTACAAGTGGTATCAGAGCCAGGTCATGGGTTCGAATCCCCCCGGCTGACACTGGGGGGGAGATTGTTGGATTTATTAATTCAGCGTCACCCTTAGGGATTCGATGGGCTTAACATCCCAACCCATGGCGCTTAATAGGTGCAGCCCCTTGAAAGACTCTATACTATAAGGAAATAAAGTTGCGCCTTCACTAACAGCAATTGCTTTTAGTGCAGTGGTAAGCGCTTGATCCTACATCATCTACATCCGGAAGTCAACATCCCGGGAAATGTGCAAGGAAATACTACTGGAGGAAGTATTTTACAAGAAGACCCCCAAGAAGAACAGTTTACCGTGATGGGAGCTGGGGATGAAGTCTATGATAGAAGGTTTGATGAAATCGCTGAGAAGTTGAGATCTCTGGAGTCTCAAAATTCCTTAGGATTTGATGTCATGGATATGGGGTTAGTGGATGGGGTAAGGATTCCCCACAAGTTTAAACCCCCGTGCTTCGAGAAGTACAATGGAACTTCCTGTCCACGAACTCACTTACAGTCCTTCCTGGGAAGACTTAAGGCATATAATATGGATGAGAAACTATGGATGTTTTACTTTGAAGACAGTTTGACTGGGGCTTCAAGGGAGTGGTACTCTCACTTGACTAGAGCTACTATCCGATGCTGGAAGGACCTAGCTGAAGCTTTCATCAGACAGTACCAATACAATCTGGACATGGCTCCTAACAGGACCCTCTTGATGGGAATGTCGCAGTCCTCCAGAGAAAGCTTCAGGGAATATGCCCAGAGGTAGAGACAGCTTGTTGCTGCTGTCCAGCCACCCATGTCGGAAAGAGAGATGGCCGACATGTTCATGAACACTTTACAAGGAACATATATTGATAGGCTAGCTGCCTTTTCTTCCACCAGCTTCGCTGACGTAGTCATAGCTGGAGAAAGAATTGAAATCCTTCTGAAGATGGGTAAGATTTCTGATAATGGTGCAAGTTCGTCAAGTAATCCCAGGAAGCCTTTCGTGGGACCTCGAAGAACCGGTGAGACAAATGCCATTCATGCCGGCAGGGGCAGGCCTCAGTATGTCCACAGATCAGTAGCAGCTGTCACTATTCCAGCTCCGATTCCTCAGCAACCAACATATCAACCACAACAACAACCACACTATCAGCAGCAAGTTCAGTATCCGCCATAGAGGACCTACAACAACAACAACAACAATCAACAGCAAAGACCTTTTCAGCAAAGACCATCACATGCAAATAGGGTGATTGACCCTATCCCTATGCCTTATGCCGCTTTATTGCCACAACTCCTGAAACTCAACTTGGTTGAATTAAGGACATTGGCCCCACCAGATCCCTCTAATCTTCCAAGAAATTACGATGTCAACGCCAGATGTGCTTTCCACTCCAATGCACCCGGCCACAATACAGAGAAATGCAGGGCTTTACAAATGAAGGTACAAGATTTGGTGGATTCCAAAGCCCTCAACTTTGCACCCCCTCCAAGTGTCACCAAGAACCCCATGCCCAATCATGGAGGGCCAAGAATTAATGCCATTGAGGAAGACAAGCCATCTTTCTTGATAACCAGTGTTGGACAGATTCGAACACCTCTGGTAGAAATTAAAGCTCAGCTCCTGGAATGCCAGATGTTCCCCGGGTGTGAGCTTGGTTGTGGTTATTGTAACATTTCGGTCAACGGGTGTGATAACTTGAGAAGCGGCATAGATGGTCTTATCAAAAGTGGTATACTTCAGATCACAACAACGGCACCTACAAATCCAGCAATCCCTTTGACAACAATTCCTGACTCTTCTACAACTACAACAACAATCATTCCGACCAATTCATCAATATCATCAACAATGGCTCCATCTATCACCTCAACAAGCCAGATGTCAACAACCCTTTCTTCTACAACATCAACACCCATTTGTTCAGCAGGATCTTCTACAACGCCAACAGAAATTAATGAAGATATCTCAGCAGTCACCATCTACTATGATCCATCAAATGTTCCTCCAAACAACAACTTTCAACAACAAACAGTGGCACCACCTTCCAGGTCACCAGTCACAATTTACTACGATCCGCACACCATTTCAGTACCTTCCTCTGCAGCAATCAGTCCAGTTACTATCACGGTACCAGGACCCGTTCCATATGAAAGCAGTAATGCCATACCTTGGCATTATGGCTCTGACCTCTACTGCAACGGGGAGAAAATCACCTTGGACTCTTCAACTTCTTCTCCACAGATTGATAATGTTGGGGAAGGCGGAGGCTTCACCAGAAACGGACGCCTTTTTGCCTCACAATTGCAAAGACCTAATGCCGAAGCAAAAGCTGTTGCAAAAGCAAAGGGGAAGAGTGTGGTACCTGAAGAGCCAATTATCAAAGAAACTCAGAAGACATCTTTTGAGCAAGATGTAGACGAGTTTATGAGAATTATAAAGAGAAGTGATTACAAGGTGGTGGATCAGCTTCACCAAACTCCCTCAAAGATCTCCATATTATCCCTGTTGATGTGTTCCGAGGCTCACAGGAATGCATTATTAAAAGTCTTGCACGCGGCGTACGTGCCAGAGGAGATCATTGTTAATCAGCTAGAAACTGTGGTAGAAAATGTCAACACCAGTCATGGACTGGGCTTTACCAATGCTGACTTAACAACTGAGGGGCGTAACCACAACAAGGCTTTACACATCACTCTAGAATGCAAGGGTGTTGTCCTATCTCATGTACTGGTGGACACTGGATCTTCACTCAATTTTCTACCAAAGAAAGCCTTGGTGAAGCTGGAGTACGATGGCTTGGCACTGCGTCCAAGTAATTTGGTAGTGAGAGCATTTGATGGCTCTAAAAGATCAGTGCTAGGGGAGATTGATCTGCTTGTGATGATTGGCCCGCAGACTTTTAAGATTACCTTCTATGTGATGGACATTCAGCCGGCCTACAGCTGTTTGTTGGATAGACCTTGGATCCATGTCGCTGGCGCTGTTACGTCTACCCTTCACCAGAAGCTGAAATTCGAGTGGGAATGCCAAATCATCACCATCTGTGGGGAAGAGGACATCTTTGTTAGCCATCTGGCTACGTATAAATACATTGAGATGGATGGAGAAATCCATGAAACCAAGAGCCAGGGATTTGAGGCCCTGAACATAAATGAAGCATCTGCTGTACTGGGAACCTCCATAAAGTCATATCAGCAAGCCAGGAAGGTTGTTGAAGAGGGTACTGCCCAAGGTTGGGGCAAGCTGTTGCCCATGGAGAAGAAGGAGGACAGATTTGGGTTGGGTTACAAACCAACTCAGCAAGATCAACCAGAGGCTGCCAAGAAGCCCAACTTTGTCAGCGGGGGAATGCTCACCCCGGATACTGTGAACAACTTGGAAGATGAGTCGGAAGATGAGTGCAACCTGGATAGCAGGAAATGTCCAAGGACCCCAGGGAGCCATATCTCAAACTGGTCTTCCCAGGAAATTATAAGGGTTACTCCTGCAGAGTAATTATTATTTCCTGTATATTTTAAGCATGCATCAAGTCTTGCATCTTGCCCAAGATGTCAAGACTCATTTTGTAATCGGGCCATCTTGTAATTTTGTGCAAACAGATCAATCAATGAATATCGGACATCTTTTGCAAATGAGTCTTTTCCTTTTCCGCTCACTGTTTTCCGTTTTTCTTTTTGTACAAAAATAAAATGGCAATGTTTTCCAAAATGATAACTTCATTTCACTTTTTCTAAACAAGATTAAAATTGATCACTAAAATAAACAATCTAAACCCTTGCAGAGAGTGCCTTTCAGATTGTACCGACAACAACACAGCTATGACTCTGTATGACTTTGACAATCCGATCAATCAAGCCGATGAAGGGGTTGAAGAAGATTATGAGCTTCCTGAAGAGCTAGCCAGGTTGTTAAGGCAAGAGGAGAAGGTTATCACTCCTCATGAGGAGGAGGTTGAAACGGTTAATCTTGGTACGAAAGAAGATGTGAAAGAGGTTAAGATCGGAGCCTGCTTACAAGATTCAGTAAAAGAACAACTGATTGACATGCTTCGTGAATATGTGGATGTGTTTGCTTGGTCTTATCAGGATATGCCAGGGTTGGACACCAATATTGTCATGCACAAGCTGCCTTTAAAAGAAGACTGCCCACCGGTAAAACAGAAGTTGCGACGTACTCGCCCAGATATGGCAATGAAGATTAAAGAAGAGGTACAAAAGCAGTGGGACGCCGGTTTCCTTGCAGTGACTAGCTATCCACCATGGGTTGCTAATATTGTACCTGTGCCTAAGAAAGACGGCAAGGTGAGGATGTGTGTGGATTACCGGGACCTGAACAGAGCCATCCCGAAAGATGATTTCCCTTTACCTCACATTGATGTATTGGTTGATAATACGGCTCAGTTCTCGGTGTTCTCCTTCATGGACGGATTTTCAGGATATAATCAGATTAAAATGTCACCTGAAGACATGGAGAAGACAACTTTTATCACACCCTGGGGCACGTTCTGTTATAAGGTGATGCCATTCGGACTGAAGAATGCTGGTGCAACTTACCAACGGGCTATGGTAACATTATTCCACGACATGATCCATAAAGAAATTGAATGTTATGTGGATGACATGATTGCCAAGTCCCTCACAGAAGAAGACCACCTGGTAAATCTGTTGAAATTATTCAAGCGTCTGAGGAAATACCAACTGAAGTTAAACCCCAACAAATGCACATTCGGGGTGCGATCCGGTAAGCTGTTGGGATTTATTGTAAGTGAGAAAGGGATTGAAGTTGACCCTGATAAAGTCAAAGCCATTCAAGAAATGCCTGCACCAAAGTCAGAAAAAGAAGTTCGGGGTTTCTTAGGTAGATTGAACTACATTTCACGGTTCATATCTCACCTTACTGCGACCTGTGAGCCTTTGTTCAAGCTTTTAAGAAAAGAACAAGCGGTCAGGTGGAATGAAGACTGCCAAAGGGCTTTTGACAAAATCAAGGAGTACTTGTAAGAACCTCCAATCCTGATGCCTCCAGTTGAAGGAAGACCTCTAATCATGTACTTAACAGTTTTAGAAGAGTCAATGGGGTGTGTGTTGGGCCAGCATGACGAGTCTGGTCGAAAAGAGTATGCAATATACTACCTAAGCAAAAAGTTTACCGACTGTGAACAACGTTATTCACTGCTCGAGAAAACTTGCTGTGCTTTAGCGTGGGCTGCTCGCCGACTGAGGCAGTACATGTTGACCCACACTACCTTATTGATCTCAAAGATGGACCCAGTTAAGTACATATTTGAGAAGCCAGCACTTACCGGGCGGGTTGCAAGATGGCAAATGATCCTCACAGAATATGACATTCAGTACACATCTCAGAAAGCCATCAAGGGCAGTGTATTGTCTGATTATCTTGCTGAGCAACCTATTGATGATTACCAGCCTATGAGGTTTGACTTCCCTGATGAAGACATCATGTTCATTAAAGCAAAAGATCATGAAGAGCCTATTCACACTGAAGGGCCTGACCCAGAAGAAGAATGGACTATGATGTTTGATGGGGCTATTAATATGAATGGTCGTGGTGTTGGTACAGTACTCATTACACCTAAAGGAGTTCACATGCCTTTCTCGGCAAAACTCACCTTTAACTGCACTAACAACGAAGCTGAATACGAAGCTTGTATTATGGGTCTTGAGGAAGCCATTGACCTCAGGATCAAAACTTTGACTGTGTTCGGAGATTCAGCTTTGGTAATCAATCAAACCAACGGCAAATGGTACACACACCAGGATCATCTGATTCCTTATAGGGATTATACAAGGAGGTTATTGACTTTCTTTACAACGGTCAAGCTTGAGTATATCCCTCGGGACGAGAATCAATTTGCAGATGCTCTTGCCACCATTTCATCCATGATCAAAGTTCAAGCTGCCAACTTTGTACCTCGGATTTCAGTGTCCAGACTTGACAGACCAGCATATGTGTTCTCAGCAGATGTTGTTAAATATGATAAGCCTTGGTTCCATGATATCAAATTCTTCTTGGAGGATCAAACATACCCACCTGGGGCATCTTCCAATGATAAGAAGACTTTGAGAAGGCTAGCTGGTAGTTTCTTCCTGAATGCCGATGGTTCCCTGTACAAGAGAAACTTTGATATGGTACTTCTCAGATGCGTTGATAAGACAGAAGCAGACCTGTTAATGCACGAGGTGCACGAAGGATCCTTTGGTACCCATGCAGGAGGGCATGCAATGGCTAAAAAGTTGTTGAGATCAGGCTATTACTGGATCACAATGGATGCAGACTATTGTGCTTATGCCAGAAAATGCCATAAATGCCAGATCTATGTGGATAAAGTACATGTGCCTCCAAATCCTTTGAATGTGATGTCTTCACCCTGGCCCTTTGCCATGTGGGGCATTGACATGATTGGCAAGATTGAACCGAATGCTTCAAATGGCCACAGATTCATCCTGGTAGCCATTGACTATTTTACCAAGTGGGTCGAAGCAGCTTCCTATGCAAATGTTACAAGGCAAGTGGTAGCCCGATTTCTGAAAAGAGATATCATCTGTCGATACGGAGTTCCCGAGCGAATCATTACTGATAATGGTTCCAATTCAAACAACAAAATGATGGCAGAACTATGCCGGGATTTCAAGATCCAACACCACAACTCTTCTCCTTACAGGCCAAAGATGAATGGCGCTGTTGAGGCAGCTAACAAGAATATCAAGAAGATTGTGCAGAAGATGGTAGTCACCTACAAAGACTGGCATGAAATGATACCATTTTCCTTGCATGGGTACCGTACGTCAATCAGAACATCCACTGGGGCAACACTGTATCAGCTTGTTTACGGTATGGAGGCAGTCCTACCTGTCGAAGTTGAATTACCCTCCCTGCGGGTACTAATGGATGTTAAGCTGAACGAAGCAGAATGGGTCCGATCCCGATACGAACAACTGAGTCTGATCGAAGAAAAGAGATTGGCTGCAATCTGTAATGGGCAACTGTATCAGAAAAGAATGAAGAAAGCCTTCGATCAGAAAGTCAGGCTCCGAGAGTACCAAGTAGGAGATCTTGTGCTGAAAAGACTCCTCCCTCCTCATACAGATCACAGGGGCAAGTGGACTCCGAATTATGAAGGACCATTCGTAGTAAAGAAAGTTTTCTCTGGTGGAGCATTGATGCTCAGTACTATGGATGGTGAAGACTTCCTGTCCCCTGTGAATTCAGATGCAGTTAAAAAATACTTCGCATGAAATGACCCGCTGGACATAAAAACAGAATGTAAGTCCAGGCAAAAATAGGGCATCCCAGCGAGTCAAAAACAGAATAAAAGACTCGGGCAAAAATAAGGGAAAATAAACAAAAAATGTACACCCGCTGAGTTGAAAAGCCGCATTGGACAACTCAGGCAAAAATGGGTATCCCGATGGATTGAAAACCCGAAAGGGCGATCCATGCAAAATAAGGGAATAAGCGAACAACTACATTCTGAATTCGTATGTATCACTCACAACTTGGTAAGCTTCAAAAGGACCAAGCTTCTTTTAGAATCAGCCTTCTTCAGAAAGCAAGACGAGAAGAACGTCAAATGTCATACGAGTCATAGCAAAGGGAAGCTCCCCGAAGCGTCATCAATATTGTCAATACCTTTTATTTCTCAATTTGTAACAATCTCCTCATTTTAGGGGATTCGTTTCTTTGAATGTATCTTGCCAATTCAGGGCATATGAATTAATAAAATCAGATTTCCAGTCATGTTTCGTCTCGTACATTTTGTTTTTGTTTGCAAAAAAATGTCTGATGTCTTTAAGATATTGATTGCATGAATAACAGATATTTCTCTTCTAAAATACGTGCTTGCAGGAAATATACTCACTCCCAGGAGTGCCTAAACTCTTATGATGGAATATGGTAAAGGATACCTCGGGATTACTTGTGTGTTTCTCTGACTTTTCAGGAATGCAGGTATTCAGAGCACAGCATGGGGCATGAAAACTTCCTCCCAGCAAGCAGACAAATCATTATCTACTCAATCTTAGCACCAGAGGTGCTTCCTCCCCAGCTGAGTTGCTATTTGTTATTTCCTCCTCAGCCAAGTACAAAAGCCAGGGAACCATCTCCCCACAGAGTTTCAACCTCTATCCAGAAGAGCAACGCCTGGAGATCTCACAACAGGGTGAAGGAAGCTTCTGCAAACCCCCAGCTGGGCCCCTCATTACCAAAGATAGGTCTATCAGTGACCTATTTTCCCCAAACAGAGTCATATATGTCAGATCTACCAATGATCTCATCCCCAGCTGGGATGTCCACTTCAAGCAGATCAGCCAGAGGTCTTCACAGCAGCAGCAGCCGAATCCCGAACCGGTTTCTTTTGCATAATCATAGCATTTGCATCATAAATTACCACAGAGCGTAGCATTCCGTCTAATACGGAGCATTACGGCAAAAATCAAACATATTGCATAATCATAAGCCGTGTTCTGAATCAAACACTTGTGAATACTGACATTCCGTCAGCAATATACAGAGAACTCCCCAGATTCCCTGGCAGAGAGCCAAGGCATTTCCCCTAAAGATACAGATACTTCCTGACACCCGTCCGTGTCGTATCCCCAGTAAAAAGCCAAAGCGTCCTCTTTGCACTCACAGATACATATATCTATACAAATTCCCTGACGCCCGTCTGTGTCACTTTCCCCAACATAGATACTTGAAACATTTTGTAAACCATACACTTGTTTATCACACTTTCCTCTTTTGACACTCGTCCGTGTCACTCTCCCCAGCAAGATAGACATTCCTGTACACCACTCACGCATATTACTCCTGTTTCACTCATACAGATACTCGTCCGTATCTTTTACACACCGCTTATATCCCTTCAGATTCGGCACTCGTCCATGTTCTTTGTTAACTAGTTGGTACTCGTCCGTATCATCATCTCAGAACATGCGTCAAGCGTTTGTTTCTACCCGATACTCGTCCGTATCGTAGTCTTAAGGGTGCTCGTCCGCATCTTTAATCTATACACCGCGTCAAACACTTATGTCTTCTTGAATTTAGACACTCGTCTGTGTCTACTATTCCCCTGAAGAATCCCCGCAGAATCAATACTCGTCTGTGTTCTCTGTTAACCAGTTGGTACTCGTCCGTATCATCATCTCAGAACATGTGTCAGCATTTGTTTCTACCTGATACCCGTCCGTATCATAGTCTTAAGGGTGCTCGTCCGCATCTTTAGTCTATACACAGTGCCCAAACACTTATACCTCTCATTCCTTGGATATAGATACTCGTCCGTGTTTGCTTGTCCCAGCAAATCCCAACAACCTTCTTCTATCTGACATTCGTCTTATGTCATGATACTTTCGGCAGCCGTACCCTGCCAGGTGATCGTCCTTCACCTTTGGATGACCGTCCCTCATCCTTTCCCCAGCGGAGTTTTTATTTCATTTGAACCCCTTCCTATCCGACATTCGTCCTATGTTGTGATTTTTATTTCAGCAGCCGTCCCCTGCTAGGTGATCGTCCTTCACCTCCTGATGATCGTCCTTCATCATTTTATCCGATGGTTGTCCCCGTCGTTGATCTTGTTATCTGGCATTCGTCCTATGTCATGATAAACCCTGAGAGCAGTCGTACCCTGCTAGGTGATCGTCCTTCACCTCTTGATGATCGTCCTTCATCATTTTATCCGATGGCCGTCCCCATCGTCGACCTTTTTATCCGGCATTCGTCCTATGTCGCGATACTTTTGGCAACCGTACCTTGCCCGGTGATCGTCCTTCACCTTAGATGACCGTCCCTCATCTTATCCCCAACAGAGCAGCCGTCCCCTGCTAGGTGATTGTCCTTCACCTATGATGACCGTACCTCATCATTTTATTTCATTTACCTCTAATCCCCAGATAATCCTACTTGATGGCCGTCCCCATCATAATCTCTTATATCCCCAACATGTCGGTCGTCCCCGTCATTGCTCTTTACCCAGCAGTCGTCCTCTGCTCGACGGTCGTCCTCCGTCGCCCGCACTTTATAATATACTTTGTTTGCTTTTACAATCTATATCCCTTTTCTTCTTCATTCTGTGAGTGCAAATTTTGGACTGTCTTTGGTATTCAACCACAAGTTATCTTGTTTGCCTGTTAAGTCGTTGCTTACATCCTACACAGCTAACTCATGCTTGAATAGGGGCAGCTGTAAACACCCCAAATTTGCCCTCACCCATTCACACCATGGCTTGTGATCTCTTCATATGCATAAGTTCAATCATAGCATCTCCTATTGCATTTTTGATTCACTGCATTGATTCTAAGTCATCTGCATCTAGGGTTTGTGATCTGAGCAATCCAAGAGCCATTTGAGCCACTCCAAAGGTCATCAATCACTTAAAAGGGGTCCATGTATGTTCAAGCATCATATTGTATCCCCATAAAGTCAAGAAAGTCAAAGAATCACAAGAACTGAGAAAGGCATGGAAGCAGAGCCAGGTTTAACTGCACAGATGACCTAGAATTAGGGTTTTGGTTTCAGAGGCCATAACTCCAAATTTTTTGGTCATTCTTGTTTCTATTAGTCTCTATATGGTATAGGGATCATGCATATCAATTTTCATGAAGAAATTCCATGGGGAAGGCATCTGATCAAGAGTTGACTTCTTGAGCAAGTCAGTGTAAAATCAAGGCATCTGAGGCCCCCAATGACCCAACCAAAGGGTGTTCTTCATCATTTTGAATGTGTATGATCTTTATTTGATCATAGGATATGTTAGAAGTTCACAAAATTGAAGAATTTCAAGCCATTTGCAAAGTTGCCTTTTTGGGAAAATGACTTGTAATGGAAACTTGCCATTTTGGGAAACTTTTTCAAACCTTTCTTTTTGATTCAAAAATGCCTCAAATGAGAAAACTTTGGTCATGAAAGTTGTAGAATGGATCATTCCCTTTTCAAAAAGTACAAGAACTCATTCTAATTCATTTTGGATCAAAAGTTATGGCTTGTCAAAGTTGGGAAAAATCACATAATTTCAAGTTTTCTACCAAAGAGGCAAAGTTGCAAAACCACTTGCCAAGACAAATTGTGCTTTCAAATGAACTTTTAATCTTTTTACAAACATGAAACAAGGCCTAAAAGTCAGAATGCATCAAAGGTTTGCTCATTTTCATGACTTGTGGATCAAGAAAATTCAAAAGGGCCAAAATTGAACAAAGTTGCAAAACCTATCACAAACCCTAATCCACTTGCTAATTGGCTTCAAAACTGATTCCATGGCTCTCCTCATTCCTTGCTGCGCAGGACACCCCTATTGTCCTTGGCCTACTATTGACCCATACCTCTCTTACACAAAACTTGACTTTTTGCATAAAGACCCATACCAATCACAATAGGGCACAACCACTCCTCTGACCTATCCAAGAGTGATAAGTGGACCAAATGCAACATAACACACCAGACACTCAAGCCTGAAACACTCTCCAAGCCATAGTTCCAAGTTTATGCCTCTTATGCATTTTCATTCGAAACACAACACACAAGCATCAAACATAAAAACAAACTCCATAGAACATCTCAGCATATCTCACTGATCATTTCCCAACCATTGTTTTGGCCTGAAACCTCCCACATCACAAATACGATTTCCACACTCCCTTGACCTAATCTTCTGCCAACTCTCTCTGGAGGCCATATAAACTCCAGCTAAGTGTCAAAAGCTTCAAAGGAGGATCATTGGAGCTTGTTTGAACCAAAGAAGCAGCCAGAAAGTCCCTGTTTCGAAAGCTCAAGCTCAGGTAGCCATGGCATTTATTTTTCCAGAACTTCCATTTTTAGTTTCTAAATGCTTCCTTATGCTTCACTGATTACCATGATGTGATTTGTTTTGAAAATGAGTGAAAAATGGCCATGTATGCTTGTTCTGAAACTTTGCCCGTGAAATGCTTTTTGTTTTGATTCTTGAGTTTGAGTGAAAATAAATGATTTTGATTGCTGGATTCTTGTTTAGAGTTGTTTAATGATCGATTATGGAGAGATTAGTGGAGTTTCATGGCGTATTGAGAGAGATTGAGTGAGGAGCTTGCCGGAGAAGATGACCGGAACACTGTTCCGGTCATCTGAAAGTAATTAGGGCTAGGATTAGGGCTAATGACTTAATTAGGCTAGTTTGAATGTGAGTCGTTCGTTTGCGCGCCAGGTCAATTCCCGCCCCTGTGAGTTTGAATCTCAGCCATCAGATTGGCTGACTTTCTCATTTTTCATTTAAATTCATTTTATTTTCATTTGTTTCATATTTAATTTATACGAATTTTTAAAAATAGTTAAAATCATCTAAAAATTATGAAATTTTTTGTCAAAGGTTTCATGAATTTTCAGAACACAAAAATATTTTTATTTTTAATTTTTGCATTAAAAATTATTTTTAAATCATTTAAATGATTATTTTTAATTAGTTAATGAAAATTAATTAATTAAAAATACATTTAGGTATTTAAAAATCACAAAAAAATTCACATAGCATTTAAAAACATTTAGAAACATTGTCCAACTCTCAAACCAAATTTCTTTTTTGTTCTTGATGCCTTTTGATCATTTTCATTTGATTTAATTTCATTTCAAGGCAATATTTTATGTCAAACTTCAAAAATTTCTTTCTGCCTAACCATTGAGAGTTGGATGATGATTCTTCTTGCATTGTACTCTTCATAGCATGTAGTTTATAGGATAAAATTGGTTTGAATTGATCTTGCATTTTCAATTTGTTTTGCATTTTTCTTGACCAGGTACCTTAAAACCCTAGCAATCTTAGGAAATTCATAACTTTCACTAGGTTAAGAGTTGGATCCCCTCCTTTGGGCAGTGAGTTTGTATAGGTTTAGGGTATCTTTGGTTGCATTTTCAAATTTTTATCATGTCATTTGCTTCTGGTTTTGAATTTTTGCTTTGTGTGATGCATGAAACCCTAATTTGTGCCTTCCCTTGCATCCATCTTTCATTTGCTTGCATCCATTGACTTTCCATGACATTTTGTGCATTCACATGATTCATAATACATCTTAGGACATATTAGAATCATGTTTGATCATTGCATCTTTCATTTGCCATGTTATATGTCCATTGCATTTCATAACTTTTCATGTGCATTCATGGTTCAAAGCATGCTTCATCTGCATCCATGTCGTTGTATGATCATTCTCATGTCTTGCCTTATGTTTGTATCATCTCTTAGCATCATTAACATCATGTAAATGCTTCTGACTTTGGTTTGCATCATGACATTTCATCTCATTTGCATTGCATTTCATTTCTTTTGCTAATTTTTCAGGTGGTAAGTTGTTTTGAGAAGTGGATTTTCCTTCACTTCTCACAATCTCTTCTCATCTCTCTTGGATCATTTCTGCATTTTATCTTGTGTATTGGATTGAGCTTGCTCATTCTTGTTCATCTTACTTTCTTTCTTCAAGCAACTTGTCTTCTTAAGTGAAGCAAGTTGTTTTGCTTCTCTTTGTTTCTTGCTCCCCTCATTTGCTTCCTTCCTGGTGGTTTCTCTGAAGATCTTTCTCTCTTAGGCCTCATAAACCCTAGGATCTCCAAGTATGATAACAATTAGGGTTTGATTAGTCCCCCATTTAGCTTTCACCTTTGTGTCATCTTTGAGTCTTCTCTTCTCATCTCATAATCAGGGACTAAACCCTAAAGGCTTTAAGGCTTTGTGATTAAGCTTATGCCTGCATCCTTCTATTAGGATGGAGTGTATAACTTTAATCCTAAGTGTTAAACCCTTAATGTGTTTAAATCCTTTAATCAATTCACCTAATAATCACTAAGACATCAAGCTTGTAACTTGGGCCTTGCATTAGGGTTCTAATTCTTCCTTAATTGGTTAAGAAGGACAACCCTAGTGTTAATGGACAAGTCCCCCTCAAGTTGTCTTACAAACCTTAAAAATCACTTCTTCATCTCATCATTAACTAAAATCCATTTAATAAAGGCTTTGTTCTGTCATGAGGTTAATCCCTAATCATGGATTAAGTTGAGGAGTCTTCCTCAGCTCAAATGTCCTCATCTATTATCCTTCTATTAGGATGGTGTAATGAGTCCATTAAATCCTTGATTATGGCTTAATCTCATTACTCAACACTAAACAAAAACAACAAAAACATCTAAATAAATGCAAGTAGGTTAATGATCTTAATCCTACATCAGGGTGATTAAGTGTGAGATGCTGACTTCACACTTAAGGTATCCTCATTACCCCTAATCAGAGGGAGGATGTGATGAGTTTACTAATCCATTGGTTTAGGCCTAAGCTCATTAACTTATGACAAACTCCAAAAAGCAATAAAAGATTGAAAGCACAAAAACAAACAATAATCGTCTCCTCCGGGATTCTTTTCTCACCTCATTCACTCACAAACGAGAACTTTCTTCTTCCGTCTCATGCAAGACAGTTTGCACCTGAGCCAGACAGGTCATACACTTGAGCATAGACAAGCAAGCAGTTCATCAGTCAATTTATCTTTCAGTCTCTTTGGGTCGAACTACGGTGTTCTGACTTCCTCAATGCACGAGAGGATACGTAGGCATAACCTAACGGTTATCGAACAAAAGTCTCTGTACATTCCCCCTCCTTCCAGCATCATTCTTTCAGTCTCATTATCTTGAGCATTTCATTCTTGTTCTTACACTGACACTTCACATATTACACTTCACATTTTTTTTACACTGACACTTGCATTCTTTCCAGCTTTGATACACAGATAGCACTGACACTACCCCTTTAAAACACAAATCTTTTAAGCGTGGATCCCGTCGAGTACGGCGGACAATCTGGGTGCTAATACCTTCCCAGGTTGTAACCAACCCCCTTTCTCAGTCTCTCTGGTTCGCAACCGTCTTATCAATATCTCTTTCTAGGTTTATGCAGCATTACCTTTCCTCCGGGATAAAAATGCCTAGCTGGCAACTCTTTTCTTTCCCTCTTTCGCCGACCGTTCGCGTCTGTACCCCTTCTGACCTGAGGTGTCATTTGGTGGGAGCGACAGCGACCATCTTGGAACTATCTTGTGTGGGGGTTCTTCCCCACTTCGGGTTACGACTTTGATGGTTATGTGCAACTGGGGACCGATCATTGATAACCTTAGTGGAAACAACCTTCTCCAGTGATGACAGTGGCAGACCACATTTGTTGGCAAACTCACTCGCATCCGAGGGCCCACTGGGAACTCGCATAGGATGGCCTGGTTCTCTCATAGGAACCCAGTCAAGGAAAACTGTTCGTATGACGATAGTATTGTACCCTTCGGGATGAATGTACTATTGTTTCTCGATTCAGTGCTTGAAGCTGAGGACTTATGAGGGATGCTTGTTTTCCCCGTACTCAGCTGAGACCTCCCTGGTTAGTATATAATGCCAAACCGATTCCCTGATGTGGTCATGAGCCATTTCTCGGAAATGGTGAACGTATTATTGCTATCCGGCTTTGAGAGTCTGTGATGTTGACTCGGTATAGCATACCCGTGAGATGGGAGGGGTTTACAGGTTTGCAGGAACCCTAAAACTTCCAACATACCCCACTTTGCCAACACATGGTCCTTTGGTTTGAAATTCGGGATTTCGGTGGTACTGTTATTATGACTCTTCACCAGCACATGATTGTCTTCTCGACACCAATGTCAGACCAGTGATCGCCGAACCTTTGATCATACACCAGTGCATTGCATAACATCCTCCGCATGCTCGCATTACTAACACATGCTTACTCATTTGCAGGGCCGCATGTCACATCCTCATGAACATATCATACACATTTACTGCATGATTTGCATATTTTGCATTCTTACAGGTCATTCAGACTTCCTAACTTATTTAACTTTAGGCAATATAGCTGGTCAACACGTTCATCGGTATCCAACAAAAAGAAACCGAGTGAGAATGGCTGAACGAATGCAGACTGATCTCAATGAACTCCGACAGGGGATGGATCAGTTCATGGATATGATGACCGACATTGCGCAGAATCAAGAGCGTCTCAGATTGATGGTTGAGCAGCCCCGTGGGAATGCTAATGCTGGAACACCGACTGAGAATATGGATCCTAACGCTGCCCGTGACGGAGGGCCAAATCTAAATGGGACTGCGGCCCATAATGAAGACACTCAGGAAGATCAGTTCACTCTACTGGATGCTGATATGGGTAATATGAACGAGTTCAACAATCGAAGGTATGAAGAGATGGCGGAGAAGATTAAGGCCATGGAATGTCAGAATTCCCTGGGCATCGATGTAACAAATCTTGGGTTAGTGCCAGGAGTCAGAATCCCTCCTAAGTTCAAGGTGCCATCATTTGACAAGTACAACGCCGGCACGTGCCCTAGAACTCATATTCATGCATACTTTGGAAAAATCTCGGCTCATACTGATGACGAGAAACTTTGGATGCATTTCTTCCAAGATAGTCTATCTGGAGCTTCATTGAGCTGGTAATGAAGCTAAGCAGGGTCTCTATCCGCTGCTGGAAAGATTTAGCTGAAGCTTTTCTCAAGCAGCATCAATACAATATTGATATGGCTCCAAACCGCACCCAGTTGCAGAACCTGTCTCAAGGACCCAAGGAAAATTTTAAGCAGTATGCCCAGAGGTGGCGTGAGCTGGCCGCACAGGTTCAACCTCCATTGCTGGATCGGGAAATGGCCGATATGTTTATGGGCACCTTGCAAGGCGTTTACTTGGATCGTCTGGCCGCCTGCCCGTCCATTGGTTTTTCTGATATTTTCATCGCTGGAGAAAGGATAGAAAACTTCCTGAAATTAGGAAAGATTCAGGATGCAAGCAATGCTAGTTCATCTGGTGTGAAGAAAACTTTTGGCAATGGCCAAAGGCGAAGAGAAGGTGAGACCAATGCTGTGTATAGGGGCCGAGATAGAGGTCGTTCTCAAGGTTACTACCAAACAGCTGCTGTGACTATTACTCCTCAGGCTCAACCACAACCTCAAGGTCAGCAATATCAGGTGCAGAGACCAAATCAGGAAAGGACAAGAGCGAGAAACCGCAGACTTGATCCCGTCCCATGCCCATATGTTGTATTGCTCCCAGAGCTGCTAAAGTTGAACCTGGTCGAGCTTCGTACCATGAGAGCTCCTTCTCCTGATAACCTACCTCAGAACTTCGATGCAAATTCCAGATGCGAATTCCACTCGGGTGCCAAGGGGCACAATATTGAGAAATGTTGGGCTTTTCAGAACAAGGTGCAAGACCTAATTGACTCCAAGGCGATCAATTTTGCGCCTCACCCAAATGTACTCCGGAATCCAATGCCTAATCACAACGGAACCAGTGTCACGGTTATTTTACCATATGGTCCATGTTAAGCTGGAATCTTCAGGAAGCAAATAAAGCCATCAGTATCCAGATACTCTCAGCAATGGCAACTGTTTGTTTGTGTTTCTTCAATGTTTTTTCATCCCTATTGAGGGGAACTACGTCGCTCTGATTCTTCATTGGTCATTGGTCAATGGAGATACGTAGGCAGAAGATCGTCAGGTCTTTCCGAGCAACCTTATGAGGCAACTTTACTTCCAAGCTTCACTTTTTCCTTCAGATGTCTCGTGTCAGAGTCAGAATAACTAAAAGAAGATGTATGATTGCCATGGTTGGGTATACGATTGCAGATTGAAGATTACTAAAAGGTATCTAAGATTGATAGGTCCAGACGGAGTCAAGCCTCCTCAATGACGGCAATATTCAGCTTCTTTACTGCATTTCCATTTGTAGTTCTTTTATTTGCTAAACATTTGTATACATGTATGAAAGTTGTTTGCTTTTGAATGTTATCAATAATAAAACTCACATGTTTTTCTTGAAGTAATTCATTTGTCAATTTAACTCTTCATGTTTACATTGCAATACCAATTGTCGTGCTCAAACTCTATGATGGAGAATGACGAAACAAAAAACGCAAAATCTCTGATTGTGTGCTCTCGAATAAGACCCTGTTGACGATGTACAGGCTTTGTTTCGAATCCCTAAAACACTGGAGATATAAGGAAGATAGACCCTTGCTAACCCCTTCGAGCCTTGAAGTAGGAGTTTCTTTTCGCATGAAAACCCTCACATGTAACCCAGGGGTAGGGTAGATGTCAGCTAGTCGGACCAAGCGTTCAGACTTTCATAAAGGAGTGTATTTGAGGATCCATTACATTCCACTATGCTAATCAAGAGGTCCAAAGACCAGAAACCACAATGGTTATCCAAGTCAAAAGGTCTAAAGATTGAAAACCGCAATGGTTATCCTTTGTCGACCAAAGAATGAGGCAGTCACAGCCCTTGCAAAGCAATCAAGATAAACAATGTCACGCGACTTGTTCAAAATACAAAAAGAAAAAGAAAAGAAAAAGCCCGCTAATTCAAAACTTGAAAACAAGCGACTTAGGCAAAAGTTAGGGCATCCCGCTGGACTTCACAATCAAAGATTCACAAGAATCAGTCCAGGAAAAAGTTAGGGATAAGCAAAATAACGCAAAAGTGAAAGACGAAAAGGATTACACAAGAAAGATCCTCAAATGAGAACAAAGTCGTGTGCCACAGACGCGAAAGAGAAAAAGGGTGACTGACTCACAACAATAACCTGATTGGTGCTTGAACCGATAGCAGCAATGGTTCCTCAATCAACACGAAACCCTTATGAAAGGTGAATGCTTGTGAAGACTAGCTGAACATAGGAATGGAGGACATCACGAAGAGGGGTGGGTACAAATAAAATTCGAGCCTATATCCTTTGTTTCTATAACCGTGAACCAGGCCACGATACAACCCTTAGAAGTCCTAACTGAAACAGGGTTAATTTGAGAGCATACTACTACGAGGCCGCGTTCCTGACCCCTATAAGTTGTGCTAAAAGACATTTGTTGGTATTGCATGTACGTACTTTCATTCAAAATAATGTCGTATCTTAACCAGTGATTTGCTCACAAAGGTTTGCGACACCTTTTTCAATAAAGACTTCAAGTTTGACATGTGTGTTGCATTAGAATTTTCATTCTAAGAATAAACATTTTCTGCTTGCATACATCTGTTTGGCATCATAAAAAGCTCACAAGCGGAAATTCAGTCAAGAAGATTAAGCTTGCCAAGTTGAGAAGTCTAAAACTTCTGAAAGATAGTCACGTCAAAGTGCACTTTTCTGAGAAAACACCATTGAGTAAGGACGTTCCCAACTAGTCATGGTAAGAGCCAACCAATCTGAGGTTGTTATGTCCTCAAGAGTCAGCTAAACTGGGGCAATTACCTAGAGATTCAGATCTCTCCCAAAGCAATTGGTCAAAGACTCATACTGGGGCAAGCCACCCAATCGCATGAGGATTCATTCTTTCCCGAAGACGAATAATTGGAAGTTCAGAATACCGGGGAAATTATACTCCTGAAGAGTTTAAAGACATCAGGTCTTTTGTAAAATCCTCTTAAGGTAGCCTGAATCAAATCAAATGATCCCTAGCACGAGACTACTTGAAATCTTTCCTCCTCAGCAGGACGCGGTTCAGTTTCTTTATCCCCAACAGACGCATGGAAGTTATCCCCAGTAAAGTCGTCAAATTTTTCTTCAGCGGGTTTCCCTGATTTTATTTCCCAGCAGATCTCAAATCAAATCCTCTCTTCCCCAGCAATGCAATAAGGATCATCTCTATCAAGAGTCGTCTTCCCATAATGAAACACTTCTTACAAGAATCAAGAAATCCCTGGCAGTTAGATGAACGGTTCCCTTCCCCATAGAGGTTTGGAAAATTAAGGTAGACAAGAGAGTTCTCCTCAGCAGAGCCTTGACAGGTCTTTCCCAACTAAGTCGAAGAGTTGCAGATTACCCAGCGGAGTCTGTGAGGTGAGATTCAATCCCCAGCAGTTGAGGCATCCCTAGCAGGGTCTTCAAATCTAAAGTCCAATTTATTTTTGGCAAAGGTAATAAATCGAGACAGACTAGTTACACTCTTCTCCAACAGAAATATCGCAAATCATCTGTATCCCCCACAGAGTCAGCAAAGATTTGTTATTTCCGCGTCAGGAATTCTCTTTGTGCCTATCCCCTAGTGTCATGGGGCATTAGGTCATACAATTCAGCATGTGTATTAAATCCAAGGTTGATATCCAAAGTCCACCTGTAGCGTGGCAATTTATCCCAGGTCCACCCGCAGCGTGGCAATTCTCAAAGTCCACCCGCAGCGTGGCAATTTATCCAAAGTTCACCCGCAACGTGGCAATCTGGCCAAAGTCCATCTTCTGGGTGGCAAATTCCTAAAGTCCAACCGCGGATTGGCCAAAGTCCATCCTCTGGGTGGTGAATTCTTGAAGTCTCCCGTAGTGAGCAGAAGTCTCCCGTAGTGAGCGAAAGTCTCCCGTAGTGAGCAGCAGCCCCCGTAGTGTGGCAAGAAATCAAAAGTCTCCCGTAGTGAGCAGAAGTCTCCCGTAGTGAGCAGCAGCCCCCGCAGTGTGGCAAGAAATCAAAGGTCTCCTGTAGTGAGCAGAAGTCTCCCGTAGTGAGCCAAAGTCTCCCGTAGCGAGCAACAGCCCCCGTAGTGTGGAAAGAAATCAAAAGTCTCCCGTAGTGAGCAGAAGTCTCTCGTAGTGAGCAGAAGTCTCCCGTAGTGAGCAATAGCCCCCGTAGTATGGCAAAACAGCAAGGTCTCCCGTAGTGAGCATAAGTCTCTCGTAGATGAGCAATGTATCCCCAGCGAAGTCACCACATTGAAGTCTCCCGTAGCTGAGCAAGGTGCCCCGCAGTGTGGCAAAGTTTCTGAAATACTCCCGTAGCGAGCAATGTGCCCCCGTAGTGTGGAAAGATTTCCAAAGCCCCCACAGTGTGGCAGAATATCCCCGCAAAGTGAGCAATAGTCCATCAAAGATTTCCAGTAGCGAGCGGAGACCCCGTAGTGTGGAAAAGCATTCAGAAGACCACCCGTTGTGTGGCATGTCATTAAAATCCCAGCAAAAGTCCACCCGTAGCGTGGCAAATCAGTAATCTCCCGGCATTATTCCGAAACATTCATAGATTCACTACTCTTCGCATCCGAGTTCTCCCCAAGCAGAGTTCAGATGGTTGGGTTTATTTCCCTGTTCTCTTCCACCGAGTGCAAATTTTCTGGTTGTTTCTAGTATTCAATCTCTGCATACTTCAAACGTCTGAAAGAAACTGCTATCATCCATTCAAGTCTACAGTGATTGAATAGGGGCAGCTGTAACACCCCAAAATTCGCCCTCTCATTTTCATATTTAGCATATCACTTTGCATTTTCATAGCATAATTCATAGCATAAGTCATAACATGTTTTAGAGCATTGATTGGGACAGGTGGTGACTACCAACAGGCAATAAAAAGTTCCTAATATCTCTCAAATATGGTGGATTAATCAGAGGAGCCAATCAGACGGAGCAAAAGGTCAACTCTTTACTTCTTGAGGTCAAGGACATGAAATCTTGGTCATAAGGGACTTGTGGATGAAGTTTGAGCAAGAAAGAGTGAAAAAATCAAGGAAAAAACAGTTTTTGGGGGCCATGTATCGATACATACGAGTTTTGTATCGATACATGTGTGCTGGCTATGTATTGATACATGAGCTGGATGTATTGATACATAAACAGGATGTATCGATGCATCTGTGTTATGTATTGATACATAACAGTTAAAAAACTATTATGATCGATATATCCGTGTTATCTATCGATACATAATGTGTTTTTTTGCTGAATTTAGTCTTCTCTTCAGTATGTATCGATGCATAACCTTATGTATCGATACATGATGTTGTTTTTTTGCCATTTTGCTGTTGTTTTTAATGCAAAACAAGGGGGAATGCTATGCTATCTTTGGGGTTGAACTTGGAAATGATTGGTACACATTCTATAGCTCATTTAGCTTCGCTTTAGCCTCAATTCAAGCTTCACCATTGCTGCTACATCAAAGTGGTCTTCACCACAAATGTTCATGAGCTAGTGTACACTAGATTCACTGGTTTCAAGCTGAATTTTGCCATTGATCTCTGCTACATCAGCAAGTTATCATTGAATGTATGCAGGTCCATTCTAATTATTGTGCATTCCATAATCAAGAGAGCAAACTCAAGATGCAGTCCTTGAATAACTAAGCTTGTATTTCACTTCACTAATCTCCATCATAAGCTTTATGGTGTTTGATGCATTGGATTGATCCCAACTAAAGAAAGTTCTAGAAGAGCCAGCTCACCATCTTCTACCACATTCTAGAGTTTTCTACAACCTTCCAAGGAGTTCTAGAATTCTCTAGAATCCCAACTAACTCCTAACCTAAGCTACATCCAAGCCCAAACCTCATGCCAAGCCTAGCCATTATATAAATCCATCTCCTCCCAAAGCTAAGGATAATCACTACAAATCACTCTCTCCCTCATTCTTCACTCAATCACCATTTTCACAATCTCAAAATCCATTACTTTCTCTCCCACTTTTCCACCATTTTCACCATAGCTTTTCAACAAAAGTTCTTCAAGTTTCACATTGAAACTTGAAGGTCTTAAAGCTTAGCCTTCATCCTCCATTGAATTGAGCATTGTGGAATAAGAAACTACTGGTTTTTGGTGGAGATTGTGACTTATCGGCAGTGATTAATCGAGAAGTGTCAAGACCGAATCGCATTTATTTTGCATTCGCGGATTCTCCGGTTTTCTTCTCCATTCACACTCCGATTCATTGCAACAATTACCGAAACACTCCTCCGTTTCGTAGGTTGGTGATTTAACCATTATGCCTTAATTTATCCTCTTCATCTCGCCTTAACGGCATTCTCCGCATGATTTTCGATTATGTTTGCGTTGTACCGTTCATTTTCGTTTTCGTTGCTTTCTTGCTTGCAATTTGCATTTGGATTATTAGGAATTAAATTTGTAGTCTAATATAGGTCCTAGTAGGTGTAAAGAATCCCTTGTAAATAGGAAAAACGGTTCTCGTCGTAGGAATTTAGATTTTAGCTTATTTGATAGCTTAGTCTTAATTATTCATGCCTATCATCCCCCATACATGTTTAGGTATTGATTTTAGGGAAATTTTTAGGTTAGTTTCGATATCCCATTCCCCCATTTCGAGTCGATTCGACATGATTCCGTCCATTTTGCATGTTATGTATGTTTGTGTTCATTAATGCATAACTGTAATTATTGCATGTTCTTGCCATACCCATACATTCTTTAGCATATAAATGATCATGTTGCATTCCAATTCTCGCATCATTCGCATGTATCGTTAATGCATTCGCATCCTTGCAGCATATATCAAATGTTGCATGTTCATAAGCATGTTTATGCATAACCACAATGTGTTGCATTTGTTGCATTTTAATCGCATTCTTGATCACATCCCTACATCAATAAAATTCTGGTTTTTGCATTAAGATTAGCACTTTTGTTGATCCATCATTTTGCACATTCATGATCAATGTCGAGCATCTTCATATGCCATGTTCATGTTTTGCATGCTTGTTGCATAATGATTCATGTGATGCATTCTTGCATACTCCATTAAGAATAACAATGTTCATCTAAATCATGTGCTTGATCCATGTTCATTATTGCATAATCATGATTGATTGGTGTACTTTGCATTGAATTTGCGCATTACAAGTGAAAAACATAAAATCTAGAATTTGCATTTGATAGTTGTTTTGCATATAAGTGTTGTAGAATACATGTTGTTTGTTAAAAATTCATGCTGTTTGTGACTTTTAACACCTATTTTTGCATACATATAGGTGCTGTAAAAAGCTGTTGCATTGCATAGTGCATTTCATAGTTGTTTGTGCATTAAGTGATGTAAATAAGTTGCTGAATTTTGCATTGAATTAGCTTTAGGTCCTTTAAACTATAGATTGAGTCTAGTTTAGGTCCTAGTTCCCTTAGGAATTAATTAGGTAATTTTGTTTGCCTTATTTTTATCATGTTTACCATGCTAACCTTTGTTTTGTAGGGAGGGCAAGGTATGTCTAAAAAACCTATCCTCTTTGGTATTTCTAATGCATTTAATTTGCACCATTTTGCCTTACATGATGTTTGTGCTTGTTAGGTTTTCCCCTTTTGGAACCAACTTTACTGCATTAGGAAGTAAGTTGTGTTCTTCTTCCTTTTCTCTTCCTCTTTCTTCTCCTCCTTAGGATTAGAAACCTCACTAACCTTTAGGATCTCCTTGATATTGAATAAACAACTTAGGGTTGGTCTTAGTCCCCCTTAGTTTTTCCTTTTTCGATTTGAGTCTCTTTCTCATCCCATAAAGACAAACAATAAAACGCACCTAATAAAGGTTAAACGTTCTCATACGACACGAGACTTTGTTACGGAGTTCTTATACACGTCCTGTTTCGGGGCGAGGTGTAAGTCCCTACCACGATGGATAAGTCTTAGTATGAGAATGTTCACAAACAATAAACTCCAAAACACTTCTCATAAAAGAAAATAAACCAAGACATCGCGTCTTCTCTTCTCATCTCATACTCTTTGCGGACGAATACGACTTTCCTCGACAGTTCAAACAGCGATACGGTAAACACCCTCGAGTCAGAGCCGTTAACACCTGAGCTAGAGATATGGCAACGTCAACTTAAAAAATACAAACGAGTTTCAGCCTTAGTTAGGCGAACTACGTCGACTCTGATCCTCATTTTCCCGATGAGGTACGTAGGCAGCGGGGTAGGGCCCGTTCGAGCACAATCTTTCTTTTTCCCTACATTTTCCCCCTTTCTTTCCAGTTGTCAATTCCATTTCCCTTTCTCATTTCAGTTCCAGTTCCAGTTAGCGGTTTTATTCAACAGCATTCGTATTTTTCACACCCTTTGAAACAAACAAGCAAGCGTGGATCCCGTCGGGTACGGCGGACGATCTGGGATGCTAATACCTTCCCAGGTCGTAACCGACTCCCGAACCCAGATCTTTGGTTCGCAGGACCTTGTCCTTTCCTTTTTCCTCAGGTTTGTGCAACATTACCTTTCCCATTCTTTCGGGATAAAAATTTCTGGATGGCGACTCTAACCTTTTCCGCGACACTTTCGCGTTTGTACTAGGATGAAAATCCAGGGAGCGACAGATACCAAATTAAAATTTTTTTATATAATTAATAATATTATCATTTATATGGGATTAATTTTTTATATATATATAAATAGGGTATACATTTTTATTATTTTGGGTTTAGAAAGATCTCTTAAATTTTTTATATAATAATATGATTTTATTTTATTTTAAAAAGAGGTATATATTGTTTAAACTAGTAATATATATTATTAATTAATATAGGTTTTTTATTATTATTAGTGGGGGTTTCTTTTTTATATAATTGATAGATATTAATTTTTTGGGTTTTAAAGGGGGTATATTAGTTTTATTAATAATATTATTACTAATATTATTGATAGTTATATATAGATTTTTATTAAAATGATTATATATATATATATATATATATATATATATATATATATATATATATATATATATATTTATTTATTTATTTTTATTTATTTATTTTTTTTATTTTTTTTTATTACTTATAAGATTTTTGGGGTTTTTTTCATATCTTATTATTATTAATACTATTATATATCTCTTTGAAAAAGACACCACTGGAGACCATTATACCTGGACCAATAAACAAAGAGAGAATATGATTTACTCCAGAATTTACAGAATTCTGGGTAATATTGATTGGCAGTAGCAAAATGCAGACACCCCTCTGAAAGATATGGTAACAATAGAAACTATAGAACTCCCTTCAAATTCCAAAAATGTGTTGATCTCTCACCATAATTACAAAGCTTTTGTGTTGCTGAATTGAAACCTTCCTATGGAGGGTACTCCAATGTATGTTCTCTGGAAAAAGATGCAAAGATTGCAACCTGTCATCAGAAATATAGGTAGAACTTTTCAAGATATGAGTGGCCAATTGAAGATAGCCAGAAATAAGTTGGAAATTGCTCAAGCCAACTTACTTCAAGATAGAATGAATGTTCACCTGATTGATGAAGTGAAAGAGTGCACCAAAGATATTATCAGATTGAGTGAGATAGAGGAAGAAATTCTGAAGCAAAAGTCCAAAGTGGATTGGTTAAAGCTTGGGGATGGCAATAATAGTTACTTCCATGCCTCCCTTAAGTCTAGAAGAAACCCCTCTAGAATTAATACACTGAAAAGAGAAGACAGCTTCATTATGCAACAACAACATGACATTAAGAATGAACTTATCAGTTTTTACAAGAATCTTATTGGTACTTACAGAGACAGAAGGAAGGGGATCAACATTATGGTTCTGAGAGATGGGACTCTGCTAACCCTGGATCAAAGAGAGATCTTAACTAGGTGTGTTTCTGAGGAGGAGATCTGGGCCAGTCTAAAGGGGATAAAAGATATGTCTGCTCCTGGCATTGATAGCTACAACTCCAAGTTTTTTTAAAATTTCTTGGAATGTTGTAAAAGGTGATGTGATTAATGTTGTAAAGGAGTTTTTTGAAAAGGACAAACTTTACAAAGCCATAAATTGTACCCTGGTAACCATAATTTCCAAGAAGAACAATGCTAAAAGGATCAAAGATTATAGACCTGTTTCCTACTGTACTATTATCTATAAAATCATTTCTAGAATTTTTCCTAAGAGGCTTGCTAATGTGCTTCAATCTATTATTAGTAGCAGTCAAGCAACTTTTGTGCCTAGTATGAAGATCCATGATCATATTCTCTTAGTGTATGAGCTGTTAAGAGGGTATAACACTAAAAGTGGAGCTCCCAAGTGTATGATACAAATGGAGTTGCAAAATGCCTATGACACTGTTGAATGGGGGGCTATGGAGGACATTCTTAAAGAGTTTAATTTTCATCCCCAATTTATCAGATGGATCATGCTAACATTGAAGATTGTGTCATATAAGTTTCAAATTAATGGTGAAGTCTCCCAAATGGTTGAAGCTAGAAGAGGTCTCGGAAAAGGAGACCCCCTATCTCCATTACTCTTTGTGATCATAATAAAATACCTCCATAGACTGCTGCAGCAACTGAAGCACAAACCAGATTTCAACTTTCATTCAAAGTGTAAAAATATGGGTATAACACGCCTTAGCTTTGATGATGACATTCTGATGCTTACCAGGGGAATAGAAAGTCTGTCAACATGATCATGGAGGTCTTTGATGTATTCTCCAAGTCCAATGGTTTGCAGGTTAACCCCAACAAATGTCAGATTTATTTTGGCAATGTTGAGGAAGGGATTAAACAACATCTGCATGGACACTAACTTCTTAGAAGGAAAGCTACCCTTCAGATATTTGGGAGTTCTAATGACCAATAAGAGACTTTCCATTGATCATTACATGCCTTTAATTGATAAAATAGTGCAGAGGATAACTCATTGGAGTGCTAGTTTGCTATCTTTTGCAGGTAGAACAAAGCTAATGTCTCCCTCTGCCCAAAGTTGTGTTCTACCTCTGCCCAAAGTTGTCATCAGCAAAATCAACAACTTATGTAGGACATTCCTTTGGACTGGTGCAAAAAAAATGTCAAGAATATCTCCAATTTCTTGGAAGAAATTTTGTACCCCTAAGAGAAGTGGGGCCTGAATATCATCAATATTGAAGAGTGGAACAAAGCTTTCCTCATTAAGCTTTTATGGAATCTTCAATACAAGAGTGACAGTATGTGGATTAAGTGGATTCATTGTTATTATGTCAAATCTAAGGATCTAATGACAATGACAGTTAAAAGAAGCACCTCTTGGATTCTAAAAGCCATCCTTCAATTGAGAGAAACTGCCATGAACATAACTGATTGGAATACTTTGTTGCAAGTGAAAAAAATCAGGACCTCCAAACTGTATGCAAGTATCGTAGAAGAGGTTCAAGATGTGATATGGAGAACTCTGTTTTACAAAAATCCTGCAAGGCCTAGGGCAAAGTTCACCCTTTGGATGGCTTGTCATAAAGGTTGCCAACCAAAAAGAGACTCATTCACCTTGGTTTCCTCCAAGATGGTAGGTGTTGTTTCTGTGTAGAGCAAGAAATCATGTGTAACGCCCAAATATTTAATTAATTATTTTATTAAATATTTAATTAATTAATTGTATTTCGTCGGTATATTTTATGTTGTGGTTTATTAAGTCATAAGCCGGAAAAATAAATCGGAAACCGTAGAACTTTTATTAGAATTAATAATATAGTTGTTGTGTTAATTGGATTGGTGGGCTTAAAATCATGTCTGAATTAGTAAAATAGGGGATGTTATGTTTAGGCCCATTATTAACTATAATATTTAATTAGTTTAAAAAAAAGAAAATAAAAGTATTAGAAAACAGAAGCTATCAGAATATCAGTAGAAGGAAGAAATTGGAAAACTTGTAAGCTATTGCGATCGTGAGAGAAAGAGAAACAAAATTGGAATCCAATTTTAGGGTAACCTTCTATCCAAAACCTAAGGTAAGGGTGGGTTCGATTCTTATAATCGGGTATGAAATTCAATTTTGTGATTGGGTGTGAATTGGGCAGTTAGGTTTGTTGAATCTGTACTGATATGAGTGATCTTATGATTTTTGTTGTTGTGAATGTTCGTGTGAAAATCAATTGTCCGATTATTGAATTTTACAGATTATAATATGTTTAATTTATGTTGGTTGTTTCTGTGAAAAAATTTGTTGAAAAATGTTTCGGTAAAATTGTGAATTGGGGACGACGAAGACATACCGGTAGTGTGATGTGAACACCCATTGGCCAAAGGCCAAGTGGCGAGAGCCACTTGCCAAAGTGGCGGGTGCCACATTTTGTGATGGGGAGGGGTAGAAGTGGTAGACGCCACTTTTAGATGTGGCAGGTGCCATTTTGATCATTCCCTAAGTCTTAATCATGCTTAATTAACATGAAATTAGTTTGTATTAAAACCATGTGCCATATTTATTAGAATGGAGAAAAATTATGTAGGGTGGAGATTAAGAAAGTGGCATAAGCCACTTGTGATGATTGTGGCAGGAGCCACTTTGGTCATGGAGGATTAATTAATTCAATCATATAATCCAGTTAATTGTTAATTAGAGGCATGCAGATTTAATTAGGGTGTGATAAGTTTAGAAGTGGCGCACGCCACTTTTCTATGTGATGAGAGCCACTTGAATATTTCACTCTTAACCATGCATTAACATGTTTTGCTTCATGAGAATTATTAATGAATTGATTAATTGAAGGATAAGTAATTAGTGATAAAGAGTGAATTATAGTCATGGAATAAATTTGCTAAACAATGTTAATTTAATTATAGTAAATTTAAGAAAAGAATTATTATAATATCTGGATTTATTCGTAGCAGAAAAACAGAGGATGTTATAACCAGTATCATCATTACTGTGATTGAAGTTTTTTGACAGCAAATTTAGAAAAACCAGAACTTTAGCAGAACTAGTAAGAATTAGTAGCAGCAGGTGAATCCATGACAGGAAATGATTAGCTAAACGTAGAATTTCGAGGATCGTGATAAATTCGTAATAAGTCGCAGGAAGTTAGAAATAGTGCCGATTTAGTCGGTTTAGCCGAATTATGCGAAAAATAAAGTTGTCCGAAAATTAACGAAATTAATCGGGGTAAGTCGGGAAAATTAAAATTTGGTTTTTATTACGTTGTTTTGTCGAAAATGTGTTGTATAGTCGATGTGCAGGTACAGTTAAGTTGTTGTATGTTCCGGTTTACGAAATGGTTCTAAAGTCGTTATGTTGGAGGTTTTTATGCCAAAGTTGATTATAAGTTGATTATGCCGTAAAAGTTGTCGTGTTGTTCATGTTGTTATGTTGTTGCATTGTAAAGTCGTGTTTTTCATGTAGAGCATATACATTTTGTTTGAGCCTTCGTTCACAACACGTTGGCCTGGATTGACAAATTTTAAGTTGAAAGTTGAAGGCTTATGCCTTGATACCTCGATAACCTGACAATGATTTAAGTTGGGAGTTTTACTCCGAAATGGTACCACATGCATATTTAGTAGAGTCCCATAAAAGTATCATCATTTTGAGTTGATGTTGTATTATTGTACTAGTTGATGATGTGAATTGGTGAATTATGTGAAATCATGTTCTGTGTATTGTGTTTCCTATAGTGCTTATAATTATCGTAACTCACCCCTTATGTTTGAATGTTGTCCTTATGTTGGCAACGTGCAGATAATCCAGAGGAGTAGACGGTTACCTTTAGTCGATTCGGTGGTCAGTCGCTCTGATACGTAGCACTTGGGGGGAATGACGTGTGTCTGTTTTGTTGATCTGTTGAAATGCTGAATTTTTGTAACACCCCATATAATATATATCTAGAATAATATCATACGGTGTTAATTTTTGGTACTGACACCATCATAAGTGCCTAATAACATAATTCACATTCTTGACCAATAATAAAATGAGAAGGAATAACCAAAACAACATTATTGAAACTTCACGTGGGACTCAATGTAATACCCACCTCAAGTGTTCACCGGTAAGGCCTCCCATTGGACTCAGTGTAATACCAATCTCAAGCGACTACCAAATTGGATGCTTCCCGTGGGACTCAGTGTAATACCCACCTCAAGCCTAAACAATTTGATGCTTCTTGTGGGGCTCAGTGTAATACCCACCTCAAGACTTACTAAATGCTTCTCGTGGGACTCAGTGTAATACCCACCTCAAGCCTAACACAATATCGATGCTTCCCGTGGGACTCAGTGTAATACCCACCTCAAGACTTACTCAATGCTGATGGTACCTCAAGCCTTTACGAATGCTTCCTGTGGGACTCAATGTAATACCCACATCAAGACTTACTCAAGACTTTTCGGAGAATACCGCGTATAACGCATCAAGGATTTGCAACGACCTAGGGTGAACCTAAGCACCTCATAATTCATACCATCTAACAATTTCTAGTTACAATACTAGGTCACACTATTGGTTTATGGTAAGATTTCCTAACTCTTCCTCCATCCTTGATACTTTTGGTTATATAGTTTTCAAACATATAACTCTAACATTCTAGTCTAATTATCATCATTAAACAAATCCCACAATGATCTCATTGTCTCTATTCTCCATCAACTCTCATGATAGATTCATCACTACTTCACCCATAAAAAAAAACCAACCCAAATCCTTCATTCACTGAGTTCGAAACCCACCTTCACAACATCACAACCACCCTCTTCACCGTGAAAAGCCCAAATCCGCGCCGATTACCACCTCCACTGAGCGAACAAGCCAAACACAGAAAACCGTGAAATCCCATGTCACGAAACGCAGAACACCATTAAAACCACAAACACGCAAAAGCTCAGAAACCTTCGTTGAACCAAAAACCAAAAAACACAAAACATCACCGTATGAACACACAAACATATCCTATTGCGAGAAACCGAACCAAAACCTTTCCAAATCCGCAAACCACCTTCGTTTTCCGCGACTCAGACCACCCAAACTCGCCGGCCAAAAAACCATTTGCTGAACCATCATCCAAAACAGCGAAACCCACAGAAGCAAGCCGTCACGAGAGAGGCCACGTTTTTTCGTAGCGATCTGAGCAAACCCACAGGTAAGTGAAACCCGCCCCCGTGAAACCAAACTTGGAGCAAGCGAACCAAACCGCTAGCTGAGAGAGGTCCGATTGTAGACTCGAGAGAGAAAAGATCGCGGCAGTTTTAAAGAGAGATCGCAGAGAAGTTGTCGGGAGATCCGCCGTGAAACCACTGAGACAGACGAGAGTCGTGAGAGCCGAAATTTGTGGCCGCCGAAGGTGAATGTCTGAGGTGGGGTTCTCTCAACCCTTTTCGTTTTTAATGTGGATGGAAAAGAACATCATACTGTTATTCTAATTTTGTTCATATACTTTCCTTTTTTCTTTTTTTTTTAATTATTATTCTAAGTTTAAAAAAAAAAAACCTTATATTTCTGGTTCTTTTAGAACCTTACTTTTGTCAATTTTAAATCTATTTTTTTATTGTTTGCTAATCACACACTATTAATGCTGATGCAGGCCCATCTCTTGTTTTAATGTTATTTATTTCTTTTTCTGTTGGATTCAGGCTCATCGATTCCTTTTAGTTTATCTGTACGTATTTTGGTTCTTTTGAAAAAAATATAACATTAGCATTATAGTTTTTTTTATTTATTTCCTTTTTCTGTTTAAAAGTGTTTTTAAAGAAAATAATAATAATAATAAACCCATTCTTGTGCTTTTTAATAAATTCTTTTTTAGTTAGATCTTTTAATTTCTTTTCTATATTTTTTATTTACTTATTTATATCGATTTTATTTAATTTTATTTAGGGGCCAATGATTTGACAAAAGGTCAATTTTTGCCCGATTTCATTAAATCGGTGATGTGCGGTCAATATGAGGCCCTCTTTTATTTTATTCTATTATTTTTATTTTGAACAAAAAAAACTTGTAATATAATTTAATTTATGTTATTCATTATTTTCAACATTATTTAATTTATTTAATTATTCTATTTATTATTCTATTCAATATTTGCAATTCAATTTAATTTACTCATTTATTATCGCATTTTAAAAAAAATTATGTTTCGACTCCTCATAGAACGGTTTCTTTAAACCGACTCTAAGGAAGTTCACGAACTAAATTTCGACGCGTCCCAAAAAGGTCCAACGCCTTCGAATAGTTGTTCTCGATTAAAAGGTCCAACGCCTTCGAATAGTTGTGTCCCGATTAAACAGGCCGAACGCCTTCGAACCGTTCAAAACACTGCACATACGCTTCCTCTTGGGCAAACTACAACGAGACCCCTTTATTTCGCGCAATCCCCTGTATTTATTTTGTATCCCTCTCCCATTACTTTGTACGCATTTTATTTTTCGTATTTTATTTAATTATGAATCCTTGGTCCAACGCCAAGCGATTGCACTTGCACACTTGCACTTTATTTTCCAGTTATTATTTCGTTCATTAGGATCCACTCCTCTTTGCGAGCCGAGCGCTTCGTGCCTCGCTGACAAAACTACAAAATCAAACTCCACTTGCATTTACCCTCTAACCTCAAAAAAACCAAAACGTTTCGATTAGATCCAAACCCTTGATCCAACGTCAAGCGGTCTTAGGAAATAAAACACTTTAATAAAAACGAGAAGATCTGTACGCCACGAGCCTTAAGCGGTGGAAAGGAGGATAACGAGCTCTCGTTACTCGCTCCGATTATTTCGACGCAGGACGCTCGTCTTGTTGGGCGAGATAAACTATCCATAGTCTTTAGTACATTTCAACTCATAAATCCTTTCATCGACGAAAGGTGATAAAATCAACATCCATTACCCTTAGTAGGCCGAACTACGAGGCTCTGACTTTTCCATTGCACACGGGAGTACGTAGGCACGAGGATCTCAATCCTTGCCGAGCACCTAGGTTCAATCTAACTTATAATTCAACTCATTTCCCTCTAGCAAGCAATTCGTTTAAGCATAGACATCCTTTCGCGCGCGTTAACTTAGATGGTTCCCATCGAGTACGATGAATGTAGGGGGTACTAATACATTCCCCCTGCATAACCGACTCCCGAACCCAGGCAATGGTTCCGTTGACCTTTGTCCTCATCCTTTTCCTCTCGGGTTGTATCTATATCTCCCATTTCCCTCTTCGGGAATAAATAGAATTAGGTGGCGACTCTTCAGTTCGACCGGCGCGTGACTCCGTCCTTTCGGATCGCGTGAGGTCGTATTTTTCGGGGTACGACAGGTAGAATCATAGACAACATCACCTATAGATATTGGAGTCACCCCAAACTTAGGAAAGTTCTTGTTAATTTCATGATGTCTTGAGAGTTTGGGTCTCTTAGTCTTATTTTAGTCAATTAGCTAGTTGAACCGGTTGGATCGTTTTGTATGTATTTGTTTTTGGCAATAAAGTATTCCTTTTTCCAAAAACAAAATACTATTTTTTTAAAATTTTATTTTGGGCCAAATCCAAATTCCTAACCCTAATTATGTTTATAAATACGACTTTTGTCTCTCCTATTTTGATCACCCACAATTTACAAATCCTTATCCTAAGTTGTTGTTCTTCATGTTGAAGAAAATCAACAACTAAAACTTAAAACACCTACCAGAATCCACTCTAGAATTGGAGATATATTGATCAAAAGAGGAGGATTGGAATTGGTGGCGTCTAGAAAACGAATAAATATTTAGGACAAATAGGAGATATCGATCAAAAGACGAGAATTGGAATTGGTGGCATCTAGAAAACGAAAAGATAAAATGGAGTTATTTTATTTACCGGGAACAATCTCTTTCCCGTAGGTTGGTGTGTCTTTACTACCTCAAATAGTTTATATTTCGTTTGTGATGAATTATATTTTAGATGATCTTTTTTCCGGTTTCCTTGATTTTGTTTTAACTTTTCTCATATTATAATTTCACTTATTTGGTCTTCTTCACACAATTGAATTGTTTACACAATTGAATTGTTTGTTTGTTTGTTACTGTTTCGTTTTAATAGTAAATTATCCTTATTTATAAAAAAAAAATCAAAAGAAAAAGAGTTCACGAAGGTATAATAAATTAAGTAATCCTTCACGTAGGTTAAGTGATCCTTCACGTTTCGGTACACTCCCAGGTAACACACAACATGTAAGAATGAATGGAAAAAAAATCTGGAAAAATATAACAAAATAAAATCATATCTAATTGTCTACTAAAACCTTTGAACACTCTTTAAAGAATTAATACCATAAATCATTTTTTAAACTAATATCATCAATAAACATTAAAAAAATGTTAACTCCGAACATTTTTTTAAAACTAATTCAACTTGTTTTCAAAATCTAATAAAAAATACTTTTTTTTTGTAAAACTTTATCGGTACAACTTATAAGAACACCATTATAATCGAACAAAAGTTAAGAACCATTAGAAAAAATATAAACTAAATCACAACACCAACAATCCTGTCAACAAAGTTGCAATAACATCACAACAAACTAAAACCAAACATAAAACTAAGTAAAAAAAACATAGCAAGGGTAGAGGGATCCAGATTCGGAAATCAACATTAACAGCAACATATGTTTTTCAATATCAATATCCAATAATCTTCCAAGATTTAATACAACCGATATTCGATATCGTAAACAAAATAACCAGATTTGAAAAACAAACAGTAAAACGGAAAGGAGAATGAGGAATCTAAATCAAAATAAAATCGCCGTGAAAACCGCACAATAGATCCGATCGCGAAAATCCTCACTGACTACCTTTGTCACTCTGATTCGCGGCCCCAACCAATATGACACATGTTCCGCGCGAAACTCATTCAGTCTGCAACCACCCCTGCGAGACGCATCACCACCGCTACTCCGCTACGAACACGCACCCTCAGCCGCCTCAAAATCATGGCCATTACCCATAGTCGTCGAAAATCAGATCGGACGTCACTGTCTGTCTTCCACCGCACCGAATTTCCGTCCTCTGTCACCCTTCATCATTGAAAATGCAGAGATTCCTTGTTTTTCGTTCTTTTTTCATCAGAGCGTGGATTTGGGGGATTTGAATGGTTATTGTTTGCTGAACCAAAAAGGAAGAAAATTGAAAGAGAAAAGAGAGACGTGAAGGAGATAAGAGGAAGTAATTGGGTGTTTTTTATGCAACAAAAATAATATAATAATAAAATTTAAATAATAATAATAGCAAGAGAGGGGCAGCGCCCCTTAAGCATAAAGGGAGAGTTTTTTTGGACATTAGGGTTTTGTAGGGTTTTTAGATTATGGGCCTGATTTTTGGATTTAGATTACTATTATTGACACCTCTCTTTATAGGTCCATTGCTATTCAGTTCAGAATTACACCGCCCTGGGTTTTCATATTAATTAAATTAATTAAGCGCTTAATTAATTATTTAATTAGGTTTAGTTATTTTATTAGAGTTTTATAAAGCAATTAGGGATAAATTATGGTAATTAATCTTTAGGGTTAGAAACAATAAAATTGTTTTTATTTATTCTTATATTTTAAGGTTTTTATTAGTTAATTAATTAAATACTTAATTAATTAATTAATTAGGGTTAGATAGTTACATATAGGATTTTTTTGGGGGATTAGAAATTATATAAAATACTTAAATTGAATTTTTATCTTGGGTTATATTTAAAGTTTTTTTAACAATTATTGGGTTAATTATATGACTTTATTTTAAGTTTATATTTTTAATATAAAAAGGCATATAATTCTATTTTTTTAATAAAATATATGTAAAATATTTTTATATATAAATTATTGGGTTAAGTTATTTGGGAATAATATTTGTTTAAAATTACTTTGGGGATTAAATTATTGAATATATTTTGGGATTTCAAATTTAAATTAAATTTTTTTGGGTAATTAAATCATGGGGTTTTATTTGTGGGGTTTTATAATATATTGGGAGTTTTACAAAAGTATTTTAGGGTTCTACTTGTGGGGTATTTATGGGGTTTCAAATGTGGGATTTTATAATTAAAAAATCCAGGGTTTATAATAAGTTACTTAAAAGGGGTTAAAATTAGGGTTTTAATGAGCTTAGTAAGGGTTAGTTAGAGGGATTAAGATTAGGGTTTAAGGGATAAGGGAATTGAACTACAGTGCTCTGATCCTTCAAATTGAAGGTACTTATGCATATGGTTTGTACAAACCTTAGCGAGTAAAATTAGGGTTTAATTATGGTTTTTTTATATATATAAATAATTAAATATTCTATACAAACAAACATACCCTTAGAATCTTAAGAAGGATCCTATTGAATACAATAGAAGTGTGAGGTACCTAACACCTTCCTCTTGCTTAACCGACTTCCGAATCTAGGATTCTCTACCTTAGGGATTTATATTTATCATTATTTTCCCTAAAAATATGATGACAACTCTTAGATTTTAAGCCAACCGCAACAGCTGGCCACTCTAGTGGAGAAAGTTTGAAAGTCAATCCTAATTCTAGGATTCTAGGGTTATTATGTTAGTGGTATTTTTTTGGTTTATTTTTAATTCTTATTTTAATTATTTTCATTATCTTGTTATTATTTTTATTATTTTCATTATTATCATGGATATTATGTTTATATTTCCATTATCATGCATTGATTGAGATATTATTTATGTGAAGCTAAAACCAAAGCTTGAGAAAACCCTAGAATTAGGATGTGGAACAAAATTGTCTTTAATGGGGTTTATATCTCATCAATGCATGGAGTCTGCACTTAGAATAGATCCTCAAATGGATATCTCCCCGTTAAGGCTAGCCTTTGATGGAGGATGATGACTTGACAGTTGATCCGTGACTCTGGGAACCTAGAAACCCTACCTTTTGATAACCTTGTATATTCAACACCAAAGGGTTGTTACCAGGTTCCTACCTAGATTGGACTTATCTCGAAGGATTACCGTAGGAAGGCTTGATCATTCTCATGGTAAAACAAGGGTATAGTCCTAAATTCTATGGCTTATCAACACCGTATATCATACATGTGAGGAGATTGGATAGACAAAACTTAGATCTAACCTTTTGTAGGGATCCCACCCATGCTAGGTCATGCTTACATATACCCTAAACCCGTTGGGTTTCTCGTACCTATCACTTTCCATAGGGAACGTTCCCGGATAAGGGTTCCCTATGTACATAACTATCTTAAACATGTAAGGGTTTCCTTATCTGTTACTATCATAATGTAACACTCATATTGCATCTCAAAAAACCTTTTAACATACCTTTAAAAAAATTGTTTTGCATACCCCATGCATCTTCACACATTTGCATACATACATATATCTCTTCCACTTCCGCCCTTGTCCAACTAACAAGAGATAAGAGGTTTCATGATACTCATAAGCAAACTTAAAGGATATCTCAAGAAGCTTTGGAGGAACTCAAGAGGGGTAAGTATCATTTAATAGAGAAGGTAACCATTCCCCATGCCAGCTAGAGGCCTACCAAATTCCTCAAATACAACAATCCTAGATGATGCCTCCGCAAAAGAGTCTGTAACAGTATCTACTTCAGCAACAACCTCATGTGTTTCATCAATCACAACAAAAGGATTTTGGAAGGGAACTGGATCATACGCCAATGTCTCATGACTTTCACAGAAGTGTCCTAATAAAGCAAGCAATCACATGATCCTATTCAGACTCTACAAGTGATGAATATAAAGTCCAAGACCTGATCGACAACAAGAAATTGACTATCAAAGGAGGAGTCCCAGAGGTGAAAAGTTTTCCCTTCCCTTCATAAGTGGAAGAATATTAAGGAGCATCCCCCAAATACAAAGATCAATAATGGAGCTCATTCTTGGGATCAATAGACCTTATCATTGCAGGTTGTAATTTATTTTTTTGCTAAGTGTTGTTTGTATTAAAGGTTGTACCTTTTGGAGTATAATTTTAATAAAATGAGTGTCGCTCCCAGGATTTTCATCCTAGTACAAATGCGAAAGTGGCACGGAAAAGGTAGAGTCGCCAGCCAGACATTTTTATCCCGAATGAATGGGAAAGGTAATTGATCTGACCTGATCAGGAGGGCCTTCCAAGGTCTTGGTGAATGGGCCAGAGAATGAAATGAGGAGGGGGGTGTACCTGCAAGGTGCTCCAATGCTCAAGTCAGAAGAGGTACAGAATAAGGTTATCAGAGTGTTAGTAAGAATACCTGTCCCTTTGCCATAAAAGGGGTATTTATATTGAGCCCCCAGCGCTGGGCCAAGGCTCCTAATGGGCTGGATTAGCTAGGCCCAAGGAGGAGCTGCCAGGGGACGCGTAAGAAGCGTTAAGACCTAGACCAAGATCTGCCCCCTGGTCCAACTGCCCCTATCCCTAAGGAGACAATATAGGGGAGTTGGGTGACGTGGTAAGTGAGGTGCTGTTATGGTTCTGCCCGACACAAGCTAGATGCCCGTGATGTGGTCGATGATGTGTGGACGGAGACCATGGGACGGGCAACTCGCTCTTTGCCCGACACGTAGTTAGAGACCCGAGGAAACATCCCTCGGGTGAATGGTCCTACGTCTGACGTGTCCTCGTGCTTGGTCGTTTGGACATGGGCCTGACGAGCACTGGGCCATGCCGTGCATAATGCCTTGGCCCAGTCCAGAACAGTAATGTTGCACAAACTCGAGGAAGAAGGAAAGGACAAGGTCATGCGAACCAAAGATCTTGGTTCGGGAGTCGGTTACGACCTGGGAAGGTATTAGCACCCCAGATCGTCCGTCGTACCCGACGGGATCCACGCTTGTTTGTTTGTTTCAAAGGGTGAGAAAATAAAGCTGCTGAACAAATGAACTGCTAACTGGAATGAGAATGGAAATGAGAAATGGAATGGAAAAAAGGATGGAAAGAAAGGGGGGAAATGTAGGGAAAATAAAGAATGTGCTCGAACGGGCCCTACCTCGCTGCCTACGTACCTCATCGGGAAAATGAGGATCAGAGTCGATGTAGTTCGCCTAACTAAGGCGGGAACTATTTGTTTGTATTTTTTATGGCTATAACTGCTTATGTCTATGCTCAGGTGTTGCAGGCTCGTCTGGTACGAGTGCGTTTACTGTCTTGCATGCGAGACAAGTCGTCGCAAGTTCGCATTGTGAGTGAATGAGATGAGAAGAGAAGTTCCCGTAGGATAGTCACTTATTGTTTGTTTTTGTCTTTTAAGAGTTTTGATGAATTTGGCACAAGGAAGTGAATTCAAACTCTTTTCCATGGAATGTGTACTTGCTACTACATTCCAAGATGGAATAATAGAACAAGTACACCAAGCAAGGAGAATTTATCCAAGACTTTTTTCCTAGGATTAGGATTTAAGTTCACTAGCTTGTTGAACTTTATTAAGTGTTTTTTGTTGCTTTTGTGAAGAAATGTCTTTTATGTTTTTCTTTGTGAAAGAACCCCTTGATAAGACTTGTACATCATGCTATACAAGCCTACACCACTCCAAGATGGAATGAATGCAAGTGCCCCATGGAATAAGGCTATACACAAGGGATCCTTTCATGCATTTATTAAGTCTTTTTGGATTTTGTTTGAAGATGAGAAAGAAGACTCAAATGGAGAAAGGGAAAAAACTAAGGGAGACTGAGACACAACCCTAAGTTATTCATTGAAATGGTGGTCCTAATGGTGAATGGGGCTTTTCTAATCCTAAAGAGCAAAAGGAAGAGAGAAAAGAAATAAGGATGCAACTTACTTCCTAAGGAAGATAAGTTGGTCCTGACAAAGGGGAAATCCTACCAATCATAAGTATGGAAATAAAAGGATGAATTAAATGCATAAAGAAATGCAGAAAAAATAAAAGGATAAGGTGTAAGGAAACATATCATTCCCTCCCTACAAAACAAAGGTTAGTGTGCATTTTTAGTTAAAATAATAAAATAAGCCTACACTAATTAAATCCTAATGAATCTAGGAATCAATCTAAAATCTATCTTAATTATAGAAGACTAAAAAATATGCTAAGACAAAAATATAGCATCTACTACAGCCCCTAATACACAAACAACTACCAAAACAATGCATAACACAATGCCATTTTCTATAGCCAGCATGCAGCATGAAAAGGTAGGTGTAAAAAGTCAAATACAACATGCAAACATGACAAACAACATGTATTTTACAGCACCTACATGCAAAACCAGCTATGAAAAGCAAAATCCAGATTTGATTATTTTCATTTTTTAATGCACAAACTCAATGAAACATGTACTAAATTCATCATGAACATGCATTTGAACCTAAATCAACCTACACAAATGAAAGAACATGAACATTTTTGAGGATCATGCAAGAATTCATCACATGATGGATTATGCAACAAGTAATGCAAAAAGGTAGCACATGAATATGGAATATGAGCATGATGATCATTGATTATGAACATGCAATATGATAGATCAACAAGAATGTCAAACTCAATGCAAAATTCAGAATTGAATTGATGTAAATGATATGATCAAGCATGCAACCAAATGCAACCAAATGCACATACATACATGATTATGTGACATATCTTGATACAATTAAATGCAAAATGATTTAATGCAATGTGAAATATGTTAAAACAGAATGCAACATGATTATTCACATGCCAAATGATGCATAAACATGGCAACACAATGCAAGAAACCAAGATATACACCAAGGAACACAAAAACGCATAATACGCAATATGCACGGAAACACGTCAAAACGACTCGAAATGGGGGAATGAGCTACTGGAAATGGACCCAATAATTCCCTAAAATCAATACCTAAACATGTATGAACATTAAAGGCACTAGAAACAAGAACTAAGCTATCAAATAAGCCAAGAATCCAAAAATTAACAGCGTTAACCGGTTAACCAAATGGTTAACCGGTTAACAGACCTAAAACTGCATTGTTTGTGGCTAAAACGCAAGCGTTAACCGGTTAACCAAATGGTTAACTGGTTAACACTGATCCAGAATGTGAAAAAAGTTTAGAAATAAGTGCTTTTGGCCACAAACTCACTTCTAATGATCTCCAACATACCTAGGAACATGTTAACACTAATTTCTACTTAATTGGGGCTTATTTACACATGCTAGATCCTATAACTATCTACACCTTAACTTCTAATCCATTAAAAATCATAAATCGCAAGCAACACATAAAGAAAACGAAATCGATCGCAAGCAAAACGTAAAGCCATTAAAGAATGCCGAAATGGCGAGATGAAGAGAATAACTTAAAGGAGAAGTGATTTAGATCACCAACCTACGAAGCGGAGAAGTGCTTCGGTGGATGTTGCAAAAATCGGAGCTTGATCGAAGAGAAAACCGTAGATCCGCAAAATAAATGTGTTCTTGATGCTTGAACCTTCATGCGCTTCCGATAAGCCGAAATCCTTACAAAAATCAGTAGCTTCTTCTTCCACAATCCACAAAATCAATGGAGGTTGGAGGCTAAGCTTCAAAATCTTCAAGTTTCAATGTGAAACTTGAAGAGCTTCTTCAAAAAGCTTTAGTGAAAAGGGAAAATGGAGGAAAAGTGAGAGAGAAAAAAGTGATTGTGAGAGAATGAAGAATTTGGAAACTTGTGTGTGTGTGTGTGTGTGTGAAAATTGTGTGAGATCCTTATTTGGTTTGGATGAAAATGGATTAAATATGGTTTAGGTTTGGGGCCCAAAAATTAGGCTTGGGGTCCAAAATTATGGTTTGGTGGTTAGTTAGGGTTAGGGTTGAATATTCCTTGGAATATTCCTTGGAACACTCTTGAAGATGGTAGAACATGGTAGAAGTTTCCAAGGGAAATGGAGTGGAATTGAAATGGAAAAACAAGAGGGAAAGAATGAAAGGAAGTGTGGAAAGAAAGTGGAAGGAAAAGTGGAGGGAAATGTGAAACCAGCCACTTTTCAAATGATTTTTCTTCTTTTTTGTGATTCCTCCATCATTTCTTGACCAAATTGGAGCCATAGGATCATTGTAACCCTAATTTCATGATTTCTGTCTTAAAAGTCAGGAGTCGACCCTTTTTACTTAACTCGGTTGCCTTTTCCCTGATTCCTCAATTTTCAGTCATCTGGCCAGTCGAACCTCTTCCAAAATGATATTGTGGACGAAATTTGAACCCTAGGCCCTTGACATCATATATAATACAAAGGAACCCTCTTTGAATCATAACTTCATGCAGAAGCCCCGTAGAAGTGAAACCCTAATTTGGCTTATTCATTAGGAAATATTGCACTGCTCGCCTCCTCTGATCAACTCAAATCTTTCCATGGCTTGTGGCTTCAAATGAAGACTTGTGGGATGTTGTGAACCCCTTGCACAAGGTTGAGAAGCTTTGTGGCCCTATGATTGTCTTTGTATAGCCTTCGGTTACTCCAATCATTGATCACATACCTATGCCTCAGTTATGCTATACATGATGCAATGTTTTTGGTTATTTTATGAAGCTATGTATGCAAAATGCTATGCAAAATGTTGAGGATATGAGAGGGAAAATTTTGAGGTATTACAGCTGCCCCTATTCAATCATCTGCAGGCCTGAACGAATAATTGCGAGAGCTTTTAGACGTTCAAGGTATGGAGTGATTGGATACTTGAATAAAACCTGGAAATTTGAACTTGGTGGATAGTAGAAATGCCATCTGCCTTTTATTTATTTTTCGTTTTGACTTCTGAATAGGTAGCAGAAATAGAACCAGGTGGAATAGAACCAATGCCAAAAATCTACACTGTGAATGCTGAGCGAAACAAACCATAACGAGATCGTTAGCGAAACGGAACTCGACAATGTGACTGTTGGGCAGGACCAAGCCACAAAGAAAACACGCGACTGCTGGGCAGGACCAAGCCACGGAAGATGCATGTTGGCGAAATAGGACTTAACGAGACCATTAGCGGAATGGAACTCAATCAATATGACTGCTGGGTAGGACCATGCCATAAAGAAAACACGCGACTGCTGGGCAGGACCAAGCCACGGAAGGTGCCTGTTGGTGAAACAGGACTTAACGAGACCATTAGCGGAATGAGACTCAATTAATATGACTGCTGGGCAGGACCAAGCCATAAAGAAAACATGCGACTGTTGGGCAGGACCAAGCCACGGAAGGTGCCTGTTGGCGAAACAGGACTTAACGAGACCATTAGCGGAATGGAACTCAATCAATATGACTGCTGGGCAGGACCAAGCCATAAAGAAAACACGCGACTGCTGGGCAGGACCAAGCCACGGAAGGTGCCTGTTGGCGAAAGAGGACTTAACGAGACCATTAGCGGAATGAAGCTCAATCAATATGACTGCTGGGCAGGACCAAGCCATAAAGAAAAACAACATCGACTTGGAAGGACCAAGACGTCTGGAAAATGGTACAAGTATCTTCTGCGGGGAATACTTCAGGTTGAAAAAATGTTATAGGTCGTATCTAATATTCCTCAAAATTGGCCCATGCTGGTATGCATATGTTTGGATTTATGGCGTAATGCTCCATGAGGATGGAAATGCTACGCTTTGGAGGATGCAAATGTAATGATGATTATGCGTAAGCAAATGCAAAGAGATCTCCTAATAAGGAGACTGCAAGTATCCCAAATGGCTTGGCTGGGGAGAAATGATGATCACTGCGCTGATCTGATCCATCCTGATGAGGAGGAGACAACTCTGCAGGGGAAGCTGTCAATGATACACCGGCCCTGAACTGCCGCCATAGCCAAAAATAAATTGGACTTTGAGATTGGAGAGCCAAGACCCTGTTGGAGATGGTACCTTCTTGCACTCTGGTGGGGAGGTGGAGACCTCCTAACTTGGCTGGGAACTAGAGGCATGACATTGCTGAGGAAGCAACTTGCTGGGGAGGAAAGACACTCCTTGTACTGTTGGGGATTGCCCCTGTATTGAAGAAAAGCTTATGCTTGGGGAGGACACCCATATTCTGCTGCCTTGCTGGGAGATTTCAACTTCCAACTTTACTAGGGATGACTGGAGACACCCTGGAAGACACATGTTCTTGTTCAAGCATAAAGAAATGTTCCTCCTGGGAATCTGCTTTTAGCTCTGTTAGCAACATTTATACATGTACCTGCATAAACACAATCGATAGTGCCTGCAACATGGAGAGTTAGTTTGGGACCTGTATGCCCCAGGCTCATAGCATGAATCATTATCTGGGCATCTTGACACCCTTTCAGAGTTGTATTAAATGTTTTTGTCCTCCTGCATGAGTTAGGAAGCATTTAAATATTCACAACACAATATAAATCACAATTTGTTGGACGTTTTTTCAATCAATCAATGCTAGATGAAAAACAAAAACAAGAAGCAGATAGTCACAAGTGGACTGAAGTTGAATTTTTATTGATTCGGAAAAATGGCCATGAATAGGCAATACAAAGGAAGCAGTTCCCTGGAAAGAGGAAATAGCCAGAAAGGAAAACAAACTATCCTATTGGCAATGTAACAAGTGGATCTCATCAAGTTTCAACCCGTTTATGACTCGTAAATCTTCGAGACGATCCGCTCGCTCTGCCCCTTTAGAAAGGTAATTGAACTGATCTTCAACCTTTAGAATAACCTCAGATGCAGATAGGTTACGGATTTCGCAGATCGCAGTCATTCGTATTATTCCCTCTTTTGCGTGGATCGCCCTTTCGGGTTTTCAATCCACCGGGATACCCTTTTTAGCCCAAGTTGTCCGATGTGGCTTTTCAACTCAGCGGGTGTATATTTTTTTTCAAGATTTCCCTAACTTTTCCCGAGCCTTTTATTCTGTTTTTGGTTCACCGGGAGGCCCATTTTTTCCTGGATCTTCATTATGTTTTTATCCAGCGGGTCCTTTTTACACGAAGTATTTTCTTACTGCGTTTGTGTTAACAGGGGATTGGAAGTCTTCTCCGTCCATGATTGTCAGCATCAAGGCTCCACCTGAGAAAACCTTTTTAACCACGAACGGTCCCTCATAGTTAGGTGTCCATTTGCCCCTGTGATCGTTAAGAGGAGGAAGAATCCTTTTCAGCACCAAGTCACCTGGTATATACCTTTGTGGTCGTACCTTCTTGTCGAAAGCCTGCTTCATCCGCCGCTGATACAACTGTCCAGGGCATACAGCTGCTAGACGTTTTTCTTCAATGAGGCTCAACTGATTATACCTGGACCGGAGCCACTCAGCTTCATCTAGCTTAATGTCCATCATTAACCTCAACGAGGGGATTTCCACTTCAATTGGTAGGATTGCCTCCATACCATACACCAGTGAGAATGGGGTTGCCCCTGTTGAAGTACGCACTGACGTTCTGTACCCATGCAACGCAAATGGTAGCATCGCATGCCAGTCTTTGTATGTTACAACCATCTTCTGCACGATCTTCTTGATGTTCTTGTTGGCCGCCTCGACGGCGCCATTCATCTTCGGGCGATATGGAGAAGAGTTATGATGCTCTATTTTGAAATCCCGACACAAGTCAGCCATCATCTTGTTGTTGAGATTAAAACCATTATCAGTAATGATTCTTTCAGGAATTCCGTACCGGCAAATGATGTCTCTTTTGATAAACCGGGCTACCACTTGTTTAGTAACATTGGCATAAGATACCGCTTCGACCCACTTCGTGAAGTAGTCTATAGCAACCAGGATGAATCGGTGACCGTTGGAAGCTGTCGGCTCGATCTTGCCAATCATATCAATGCCCCACATGGCAAACGGCCATGGTGAAGACATGACACTCAATGGGTTCGGAGGCACATGGACCTTATCGGCATAAATCTTACACTTGTGACATTTACGGGAGTACTTACAGCAATCGGATTCCATGGTGATCCAATAATATCCCGATCTCAACAATTTCTTGGCCATAGCATGTCCTCCAGCGTGGGTACCAAAGGAGCCTTCATGAACCTCTTGCATCAACATGTCTACTTCGTGTCTATCCATGCATCTGAGCAGAACCATGTCGAAGTTTCGTTTGTATAGCACACCATCTTGATTCAAGAAGAAACCACCTGCTAGTCTTCTGAGGGTCTTCTTGTCCTTACTGGATGCCCCAGCCGGGTATTCTTGAGCCTTCAAGAAATGCTTGATATCATGATACCAATGTTCGTTATCTTCACCACTATCAATTGCAAAGACATAAGCAGGTCTTTCGAGACGAGAGACCATGATTCGAGGCACAAAATTTTCTTGACAAACTTTAATCATTGACGACAAAGTTGCTAGAGCATCGGCGAACTGATTTTCGTCTCGAGGAATATAATTCAACTTGACTTTGGTGAAGAAAGTTAACAGCCTCCTGACATAATCTCTGTAAGGAACCAAGTGAGGTTAATGAACTAGCCATTTTCCATTGACTTGATTCACCACTGTCATACCCCAAATTTGTCCTATCCACACCATTTTATTTTACTGTCTAACCATTATTTCAAAAATTCGAAAAATATGTATTATTTAATTTTTCTGTCTGATATTCAAAAATTCCAAAAAATGCATTTGTTTTTTTTCTCAAAAACCTCCTTTTATTTTATAGATTATTCATTTCATTATCAAAAATACAAAAAATATCTTCTTTTATTTTTACTTCTAATCCACTTTCATTTTCTTTCTTAAAAGTCCATTATTCACACAAAATTACAAAAAAACTCTCATTATCTATTTTTATTATTATTCCATTTTTCTAAATATACACATTAAAGCATTTTCCACTATTATTATTATTATCATTAACTTTTTATTTTTATTATCATTGTTATTATTTTTTATTATTCACTTTTTTTATTATTATTATTATTATTATATCTTTATTTTTATACACTTTTTATTATTATTATTATTATTGTTTTATTATTAGTATTACTATTATTACAATTTGTTTTAACAGAAAATATCTCTCCATGTGACTACCTCAATTCCACCACCAGCACTAATTTTCCACTCATTTTCATGCAACAAACTTTTGATGATCACAGCTCACAAAATCTCACAAAATCAGATTTTTTTTCTTTTGCCTCAAGATTTCCAACTCTATCCCTCTCCAATTTCTACTATAAAATAAGCCCTTCATTCATCACATCCTCAAGCTTGGAAAGCACCTATACACTCTGTAGAAACAAAAAGCCAAGCTTCAAATCCACCAAATAAACACTCTACAGCATCCAAAAATTTCAAAATAAAAATAAAACTTTCATTTTCATTACAAAAATAGAAACAAAAAATTCCATTCACCAGCCACTCAAAATACAAAACCCAGAAAAGAATCAGTCCGAAAAACAGAAAAACGAGACAACAGCAAAACCCTCACTCCAAAAACGCCTCCACCATTTGCAACGAATTTTCATCCTTCATCACAAACAGAACCACAATACTACCACAAACCACCGTTCCGAATACAACAGCGTGACACCACTCCCTCGCAGAAACCACCGTCTCAGACTCTTAAAACCACTTGCAACAACCAAACACACACCACTCTTCAAACCTGAAACAACCTTTTACCATCATCCCCTCCATCGCGAGATTACCATAATCCACTGCTATAAATAAACCGCAAAACCTTATCAAAAAAATCTCCAACGCGAACCCTCACCTAAACCAAAACACAGATACCGGAAACGTAACCGCAACCACCACCCTTACAAATCCGGCCACTAAACCCCGAAACCCAACCGGCGTCGTCACCCTCCTATCGCTTCCATCATCAAAAATCGTGAGTTTCCCGAGCGTGAAACCACCTCCATAGCCGCGCCGGAAATCGAACGCGGAACTACAAGCGTACACCAGAAGCCGCCGCAAGCCGTGATTTCGCGAACGATCGAGAGCATGAGCTTAGCGAGAGAGATCTGAGGCGAGTGAATCTTGAGTCGTGTGAGAAAGATTTGAGCCGTGAGCACCGCCGTCGAACCAAGCGGCCGGAAAGTGCGCTGAACTTTCGAACAGGGTGAGTTTATTTCCTTTTGTTTCTTCGTTTTGGCGATGGAGGAAAAGGAAACGTTTTTCTTCTTCTTTATTCTGCTGATAAGATTGTTGACACGTTATTATTCTTTTCACAATGCTGGAAGTTTATTTATTTTTATTTGTTTACTTAATTATTATTATTATCATAATATTTTTAACTTATATGTTTCTTCGGTTTGACCCAGTTGAATTTCTATTGCTGTTCCAAATACCCACACACTCATACCAACACGTCAAACCCCCATTCTCTTATTCTCTTTTTTTATTTTTTAAGTCTATTTTTTTTTTAATCTTGTTTGTTGTTTTATTAATCTAATTTTCTTTTTCTAGTCTTTATTATAATTACATTATCATGTTAAAAACATTCTTAAAACAAAACCAATTAGTGAACAATTTGGTTTTTATTTATTTATTTATTTTTTTATTTTTTATTATTAGGGCCAATGATATAAAACAAAATTAAATTATTTCCAATACTTTTAATTGGAAAATTTAATTATTATGAGGCCTTCTTTTTTTTATTATGTAATTCAATTTCAATAAAGTAAATTTAATTTAAATTTAATTATATTATATTATTTCAATTATTTAGCACTTTATTAAATTCAATTAATTTATTTATTTATATCTATTATTTCATTCCGGTTTAATCGTTACAATTTAATTTATTTCTTTTTGTTATCGCTTTAATCAATTCACGAATTAATGTAAGCCGAGCGCATCGTGCCTCGCCATCAAATTTTTCCGAATTCGACACTCAAATATCTTTATATTTAAAATAACGGATTAACTGAATTTTGGAGTCTTGCATTCCTCGAATTCTTGAATGAACACTCCCGAGGCTCGCCCCGCGGGACGTCGTTCATTCGACTTTCTGTAATTAAATTTTTTAATCCACATATCAAGTTGTAGACACCCTAAATTTGCCCTCTGGCTATTCTATCTTTGTCAGCTTTTCGTTTTGCATTCATATGTATTTTGCATATCATTTGCATAGGATCTTAAGACATGGGATCGAGATTATCTTAGGATTAGGGTTTCACATCCTTGTTTGCAGATTATCAGAGGATTTAAGGATTTCACTATGCAAAAATCAATGACATCATATTCTGGTGCTCCTGTCACTAGATTAGGGTTTATTTCCCTTATTTAGTGGTCTTCAAGGATTTCACGTCTGCAAAGACTGTTCACTGATGCATTTGGACCACCGTTAGAATTGAAGTGTGAATCAAGCGTCTCTTCTTCATCAGTTACAAGGATATTTTTGTCTTCTCAGAATCTCAGTGTACTATTTCTCAGTCAGTGTGTATGCGTCCAGGTTGTGGGTAGAATTCATCGGGATATTCAGAAGTTGTTTGGGTGAAGTCTTAACTTCAAAATCAGGCTCGTCATAATTCATCAGTTCAGAGCATGCTTCGTTGGATTTATTTTCCCGGAGACTTCGAACAAATTCAATTTAATAATTCAGAAGATGTTTAATTCAGATGGTCATTGTTGCAGTCACAAATTATTTGTTGGTAGCTGTGTCATTCTTAACTAGTGGTTTTTTCTTTGTGTGGAAGTGGTGCAAGATTGGTTGCGAGCTGAAAATTGAAGTTTTATGGTTGTGTGCACGACTTCTTGGTGGAAGTTAAAATGCGGCGGTGACCTTGTGACTAATTGTTTTTCATGATCTTGTTCGGGCTAGTGGGATCTCTGGATACAAATTGCACCTAAGCTTTGATATCGTGCGGAAAGATCTTTTGATTCTAATTCTGTTTCTCTTTGCTGGTTGTCTTGGGATGCGAGTGCTTATACTAGTTACCTTGATAGTTAACAATTGCTTTACATACTTCTTCTTGATTCCTCTTGTGCATATTGAAGAGGCAACGAACCTTCTCCGTTAGGTACCACTGAGGCCTGATTTTATCTTATTGCATGTTGCTGCATCTGGAAGTCCTACTGGTGTAGGCTCTGTTTGTGCATTGTCTGATTATCTTCATTTCGCATTCTCATCTCCATATCTTTTTTTAATTCTTCTTTCATCTTATTTCTTCTTCCTCATCTTCTTTTATTCTTTCTTGAACTTGAGGTGTGCTTAGGCCACCATGGTGCTTCTCCTCTCATCTTCTTATTTTCTTCTCCTTCATTAGGATAGTGAGCCTCACTAACCTAGGACCATCCGAGCATGTGAATATTAGGATTAGACTTCCCCCATTAGACTTTTCACCTTTTGTGATCCTTTTGGTTCTTCTTCTCTTCTCATCTCATAACCATAAAAAAACATCTTAATAATGTTTGAAGTGATGTCTTGATAAATAGCCTTATCCCATGAGGTATGCTTGTAGTCTTCCCATCTTGGGATATTACAAGTTTACCTTGTAATGCACAAGTCTGATCAAGGTATCTTCTTCACCAAGAAAAGTATAAAAAAACACTTCTTCATCCGTAAATACCAAAAACACTTAATAATTCAACAAGTTAGTGAGCTTAGGCCCTAATCTTTGGTTTCAAGTTTTGGGGATCTTCTCCTTACTTGAGTGTGCTTGTTTTATTATTCCATCTTGGAATGTAGTGACAAGTGCACATTCCATGGAAAAGAGCTTGAGTTCACTTCCTTGTGACACACTCCTAAAAGCTTCATAAAAAAACACAAACAAACAATAAGCGTCTTTCCTTCGGGAATTCTTTTCTCATCTCCTTCGCTCCGTACGCGAACTTGCTCATACTTGTCCCTTTGCAAGACGGTTACACACTCGTCGTCCGAGTCTGCAACACCTGAGCAATGGCATAGGCAGTTCAAGCCTTAATTTACAAGCAATTTCCTTGTTACCCCTAGTTAGGGGAACTACGGCGTCTCTGATCCTCATTATCCTGATGAGGTACGTAGGCAGCGGGGTAGGGCCCGTTCGAGCACAATCTTTATTTTTCCCTACATTCTTTATCTTTCTTTTCTTATTCATTCCCTTTCTCAGTTCCTTTTCCAGTTCCAGTTCCTTTTCTTTTGCAGCAGCTTTCATACCCTCACCCTTTGAAGCAGTTTTCTTTGCAAGCGTGGATCCCGTCGGGTACGGCGGACGATCTGGGTGGTAATACCTTCCTAGGTCGTAACCGACTCCCAAACTCAGTCTCTTTGGTTCGCAGGACCCGTGTCCTTCCTTTTCTTTCTTCTGGTTTGTGCAGCATTACCTTTCCCGTTCTTTCGTTATAAAAATGCCTGGCTGGCGACTCTATTCTTTTTCGCGCCACTTTCGTGTTTGTACCAGGATGGAAATCCGGGGAGCGACAGCTTGGCGACTCTGCTGGGGACCGAACCCAGAATCTCTGGTTCCCCTGTGAGTGTCTCCTAGCGCTCGCGTGTTTCTGTTTCTTTGGGTGTTGAGTGTTTGTTTGTTGTGGTTTGTTGTATTTTATTGTTGTTTGTTTACAGCTTTATTTATAGTTTTCAGTATTTATTTTCTGCATCATGTATATATACTGGACTGTCTGGACTGGTTTTCTGTTTGGTGGGATGGGTGTTACTGTGTCTGAGAGATGAGCTCATTACCATGGCTCGAGTGCACCTTAGGACTTAGAGTGGTTCCACTTTGGCCTCATGAGATCTTGTCATGGGGGTAGTAGTAAGTTCCACACCCAGATTTGCGATTGTCTTGGAAATGTCTTGATTTGGGGATCTTCCTCTCTCATTTCATAATCTTGACAGTTATGTGCAGCTGGGGACCGATCATTGAGAACTTGTGGAAACACCCCTCTTTAGTGATGACAGTGGCAGACCACATTTTGTGGCAAACCCATTCGCATCCGAGGGCCTACCTGGGACTTGCATAGGATGACCTTGTTTCCCGGACTCAGCTGAGGCCTCCCTGCGTAGTATATAATGCCGAACCGATTCCCTGATTTGGTCATGAGCCATTTCTCGAAAATGGTGAAAGTATTATTGCTATTCGGCTTTGAGAGTCCGTGATGCCTGACCCAGAGCACACCCGTGAGAATTGGGAGGGGTTTACAGGTTTGCAGGAACCATTGACCTCAACATACCCTCATCGCCAGTGCAGTCTTATGTTTTGATCTGGTCACTATGATCCTGAAGTTCTTGACCTTTGGTTCTCGGTTACTATTTTGGGTTATTATACAGAGATCTTGTGGTTACAAACACTCGATTATTGGTTCAGTATTCCAGATTCCAGGCAGCTTCCAGTGTTGATCCCATGTCTTTGCATCTTTTGCATCAACATATTACATTTCGCATTTGCATCAGCATTGCATATCCTTTTTCCAGAGAGCTCATCCCTCCTCTTTTGTCCATGACCAGCCAATTGATTTCCCAGTACTCAGTTTGAAACAAGTGGTAACTGTTGGAAGACGAAAAAAGTTGTTTGAAGCTAGACTGAGCAGTGCTAAGAGTTAAAAGGTCGGATTGGAAGCCGTCAGTATCTATGTCAGAGAACAACCGTCAGAATGTTGAGTTTCCACCTGGTTTCACTTCGGTGACCAATCCTTTGTTTGGTCTTTCTCCTGATGAGGATCTTCCACAGGTGAACAACCTTACTCAAGCTCAGCCTGCACAGACCCTGATTGTGAATCAGAGTGTACATGAACCATATGTTGTCCGAGGTGGGCCTTCATCTTCTTCTGACTCTACAGATTATCAGAGTTTTGCTTTCCCGATGCCAAACTTCCAAGGGGCAATCCCTCTTGTGAAAACCAAGGATCCACAAACTTTTGATCCTGCTGAAAGGTTTCGCGTGTTGGATGAGCAACTCAAAGCCTTAGCGGATCCTGATGCCTTCGGTTTTGATGCTCTGAACCTGTGTTTGGTGCCTGGTCTTGTCGTACCTCCAGATTTCAAAACTCCAAAGTTTGAGAAGTACACTAGTGTCAGTTGCTCGAAGCGTCATTTGGTGATGTTCTGCAGAAAAATGACTTCTTATGCCCACAATGACAAGCTGTTGATTCACTATTTTCAGGAAAGTTTAAGTGGGGCATCTTTAAGTTGGTATATGGATTTGGAAAGCAGTCGTATCCGATCTTGGAATGATTTATCCAGAGCTTTCGTAAAGAAATACCAGTACAATGTGGACATGGCGCCCTGTCGCACGCACTTGCAGAGCCTATCTCAGAGAACTGGTGAGTCTTTCAGAGAATATGCACAACGGTGGAGAGAATTGGCAGCCCAAGTGCAACCACCACTTTCAGACAGAGAATTAGTTGACCTGTTTGTGGGCACCTTGCAAGGTCCATACTTGGAAAGAATGAGTAGCATTGGGACATAAAAATTTTCTGATTTGATGATAGTTGGAGTACGCATCGAGAGCCTGCTCAAAAGTGGAAAGATCCAAGACTTTTTGAACATCCTAGCTAGTGAAGATGAATATGTTGGTAGCTCTCAAGGGGAAGAAGAGTATGACATCAATGCAGTCATGGCAAATATTGAATATTCTGGACCAACATCTTCTCAGAGATCATCTTTTCCTAGGTCTGGCTACTCTTATGAACAATCAGCAATGCTCAGAGCACCATATCAGAAATCCTGGACTCCTCCTCGTCCAAATCTGCAAGCTCATGGTCGAAGACCTCAGAATCAACTTCAGAGCCAGCCTAGGCCTCACAAAAATCTAGAAAGAAGGAACGCTCCTCTTCATCCAGTTCCCATGGCGTACAGTGAACTATTGCCACATCTAATTCAGAGCTTGTTGGTGGTTCCTAAGCCTCTCAAGCCTTTTCCAGAAACGTACCCTCCAGAGTACAATCCTCATGAGCAGTATGGGTATCATGGTGGATCAATGGGGCATTCAACTGAAGATTGCAAAGCTTTTCAAGCCAAAGTACAACAGTTGATCGACAAGGGCTACATATCCTTTCCAGAAGGAAGCTTGATTGTGCATGTCAACCTCTCGCCTGATCTAGTTCAAAGACTTCGAAGGAGTGTCTCCTGATTTCAGTGGTCCATACAAGGAGATGTCATCAGAGTTGGTGATCATTGTATCCTTTTTATCATTTGCATTGTAGTTTCTTTCCTGTTAGCAGCTACTTGTCTTTTAAGCATTGTTATTTTGAATGGTAATGTTAATGTAGTGATCTTGAACTTTTTGAATCAATTAAGTCGCATTCGCTCATTTTTCTTTACTTGCATTGAAAAAAAAAACAAAAAAAATGCATCCATATACCTCCCATTTATTTTACTGTTGTTTAGCAGGTTTGAGGGAGGATGATGACAACTGAATACCCATAATTGTTGAAGGTATGCTTTCGGATTAGAACCTGTTGACGATGTATAGGCATTGCTTCAATTCCCAAACACCGGATATATAAGGGAGATAGACCTTCGCCAACACCTTTGAGCCTTGAAGTAGGAGTTTCTTTTCTAAACGGAAAAACCCTCACATCCAACCCGGGGCAGGGTAGTCATCAGTTAAATTTGACCGAGCGTTCAAATTTCCAAAGGAGTGAGCATCTGAGGATCCATTACCTTCATTACACCTCAAGAGGTCAAGGGACGTGAACCACAATGGTTATCCCTCACCAACAAAGGAACGAGACAATCACAACCCTTTCAAAACAATCAAGACAAACCTGTGTCACACAATTTGTTCAAAAATAAAAAGAAGAAAAATAGAAATAAAGCCCGTTAAGTGAAAATATATGAAAACAAATGACTTAGGAAAAAGTTAGGGTATCCCGCTGGACTTCAAAATCGAAAAACATTTTAAAAGAAAGAATCAGTCCAGGCAAAAGTTAGGGAGTAAAAACAAATCAGAAAGAAATCTTCCATTGGAACGAAGTCGTGTGACTACAGACACAAAGTCAAAAGAGGTGACTGTTACTCTAAGAAACCTCATTGGTGCTTAAACTATCAACGTCATTGGTTCCTCAACCATTACAAAACCCTTTCGAGAGGCGAGCGCTTAGGGTCAAATTAGCTGAACTTAGGATTGGAGAACATCAAGGAGAATGGGTGGGCACAGATAAACTTTGAGCCATAAATCTTTCTTTCTAAAACTGTGAACCAGACCACGTCATAACCCTTGAAAGTCCTAATTGAATCAGGTTTAATTCTGAAAGCATACTACGACAAGGTTGCGTAAACTGACTTCTAACGATTTGCTAACTCAGCACTACGTTTGGACTAATCGTCCATTCGTCGCACACTGTCACAACATTCAAGTAAATAAATTTTCAAAACTTGCATGTGCACTGCATTAAAATTACCATTTGTAAATGAGCAGGTTTAATTGCAAGTCAGCCTGTGTCTTCAGGAAAGTTCCTACAAAGAGCAATCAGAGGAGAACTTGATCATTCAACAGTGATGACCAGAATCAAGAGCGTCTTGTTAGCCTATGAATCAGGGGCATGTTATCCAGTCATTTCATTGACCAGGGAATCTGTCAGGGTAAAGCAAGTTCCCAAGCATCAGTTGATTGAGAAACGTCATTCAAGAGTCTGTTGATCAGAGCTGAATCTGCCAAGCAGGGGCAGGCCACCCTAATTTTCTGCTGACCAAGATGAATGCTTTCAATACTCAGTCAGAACGAGTCAAGTCGCTTCCACGCTCATACCGGGGCAGAATAATTCCAAAGCTTACTAAGTGCAACTTTCCTCGAGCATTGGGAGTCTGCTATTCCAGGAATTGGATAATCAGTGACAGTCTATTTAGAGACTCACCCAACATGGGCAACTTTAGCTACACAGAGCAAGTTATATCTGCAATCTCCGAGTTCAAGATGAATGTCGGGAAATCATGTTACCCACCATCGCCTTTGTCACCCTTCTCAACCAGAAGCCTTTCTGCATAAGACCTCTTTTCCCATCCTTGGGAGTTTTTCTAGCTTTTCATGAGCATTGCATAAATTATTTGCATACGGTATTCATGTCGCATGGAGCATACGCATCATATTTGCATTGGGCATACCTTGCAACATCAATCTCACATCCAGGGCCTCGTAACCCAACTTCTTGACGTTCAAAGTCCAGTTCTCGTCTGGAAAACTAACCCTAAGTCCAGTTCTCGCCTGGCAAACCAACCCTAAGTCCAGTTCTCATCTGGCAAACCAACTTCAAATACCAGTTCTCGTCTGGTAGGCGAATCTTTTAACCAGTTCTCATTTGGTCACCTTTTCGTTTAGCCTGTGGAACGCCAGTTCTCGTTTGGTAGTCATTATTTTTCAGAGTCAATTCTCGTTCGACAATGAACCCCAAAGAGTCAGTTCCCGTCTGACGACTTATTCTTTGCCCATCAGTTCTCGTCTGTTGGCCTACCTTTAATAAACCGGTTCTCTTCTGGTATCTCACCTTCAAAGTCCAATTGCTTGGCAACCAAAATATATATACAAAAAAGACTTTATCAACCTGGCCTTAGGGCCCAACCATCCTCGTTTCGTTATTTCTCCCGTGACTTATATCATCATATCCTTAGCATCACGAGCATATCTACATCTTGCATCATTTGCATTGCATTTTCATACCGCATGGTTTCTGTTTTCTCTCTGGTGTGGGGCAGTTTGTTACAAGACGCAATCTGGGGAAGTTATATCAAGATCCGTTTGATTTATGCGAGAGTTTGAAGACACTGGGGCAATTCTGGATGCCAAATCTTCTGTAAAATCCTCTGAAGACGATTGTTTCATAGATGATACAGTATGACACAATTTCAGGAGTAAGGAATGCTTGTGCACTCTTGATGATCAGTATGCAACTGTTGAACTCAGAAGCTTGAGGCACCGAGTTAATTTTCCCAGCATGGTTTTGGAAGTTTATTTCTTCCCCGAGCGGAGAATTTTCCTTCAGTCGACAAGGTTTCCTCATGAGGAGTTGGTCTTCTCCACAGTCAAAGTCCAATTTTCATTGGCATATCTTCCCAACACAGTCGTCATATTATACTTGGGGCATATTTTGACAGCAAAGTCTCTTCTCAGCAGAGTATTGCCAAATCTTTTTCTCAACTATGCCAGAAGGTTGACATTTCCCCAGCTGAGTTAGAGCAGATGATATCCCCAGCAGAGCTTCAAGGCTAAATGAATTATTATCATCCCCAAGCAGATTTTTCTTTCCACAGTGAAGCATTCCCGACAGGTAGTAGAAGGCATTGCTTCCCCACAAAGCTCAGAATTAGCAAAATGCTCTCTCCAGCCAGAGTATTATGGAAGCATCTTTCCCAGCCAAGTCTGAAGATGATTTTTCCCCACAGAGTTCATGTTTGATTTTCACTCCCATCAGGGAAATATTCCCCAACAAAGTTGCCATTTTGTTGGTCAACTTGATGATACAGTCAGGTATTCATCACCCCAGTCAGAGTTAGGTGTCCAGGCCTCTCAATTTGTCTTCCCCTGCAGAGTTGTAACTCTTGTGGCCAATCAGGCATCTGTTTGTCGCTCGTCTGCACTTCTCCAGCACTCGTCTGTGTTCGTACTTTATTGCTGCTCGTCCGCATATTTCAACACTCGTCTGTGTTAGCACTTTGGTATTGCTCGTTTGCTCTCCCCAGCAGTGGTCCATGATTACCTTGATATTGCTCGTCTGCAATTTTCAACACTCGTCTGTGGTTGGTATATGGTTACTTTGTTGTTGCTCGTCTGCAATTTTCAACACTCGTCTGTGTTTGATATTTGATCTTTATTGTTGCTCGTCTGCACTTCTCCAACACTCGTCTGTGTTCGTACTTTATTGCTGCACTCGTCTGTGTTTTGATATGTAATATTTATGTTGCTCGTCTGCACTCTCCGGCACTCGTCTGTGTTGCTTATCTGTTTGAAGTTCGTTTGCTTTGTTTAGATACTCGCCTGTAGCATCCCCAGCACTCGTCTGTGTTAGCTTATATCTGTGTTGATTTGCTGATTATCCTGGCACTTGTCTGTGTTGCTTCTCCAACACTCGTCTGTGTTCGTACTTTATTGCTGCACTCGTCTGTGTTTTGATATGTAATATTTCTGTTGCTCGTCTGCACTCTCCGGCACTCGTCTGTGTTGCTTATCTGTTTGAAGCTCGTCTGCTTTGTTTGGATACTCGTCTATATCATCCCAAGCACTCGTCTGTGTTAGCCTATATCAGTATGTGTAGATTTGCTGATTATCTTGGTACTCTTATGTTGCTACTCCAAATGCTCGTCTGTGTTTGATTTTCTGGTATTCGTCTGTACCATGGGCTGATGTTCGTCTGTATCATTGCTTGAAGCACTCGTCTGTGTTTCTCGGATCATCGTCTAATACTCGTCTGTATCATTAATTATTGGCACTTGTATGTGTTATCCTGATGATCATCCAATACTCGTTTGTATTGAAGAGGTTTAAAATCCTGACTGTGGGAATAAATGTCAAAATGGTTACCGGTCCTGGCGTAACACGTATATCCGAAGGAGGCTCGTCTGTCTCAAGCACCAATTATTATTGTTGCACCTGGCGTCACAGGTTTGCTCGAAGAAGACTCGTCTGTCTTGTACCATCTATCCACGGATAATATATGAAAAAGGTTCGTCTACCTTGCTTATGCATGTCTATCCCACAGACTTTAGTGCATCACCGGTCCTGGCGTAACAGGTATATCCGAAGGAGATTCGTCTATCTCAAGTCATATGCTCTTGTAGTGTTTGAGGACTCGTCTGTCCAGTTCCTGGCGTCACAGGATTGTTTGAAGACTCGTCTGTCCAAGTATTCTCATCCCAGATATCAGTTTCAACTTGGAAGAAGCTCGTCTGCGTTTTCTCCCCTGCAATCACCAAAGCATCATTTGGTTGGGTTTATTTCCCAGTTTCTTGCATTCTTCGTCAGAGTGCAAACTTCGGGGTCTTTTGGGTATTCAATCACTGTTTATCTCGAACGTCTGATAGTTGTTGCTTTCATCCTTTTCGCATTAACAGTTGATTGAATAGGGGCAGCTGTAGACACCCTAAATTTTCCCTCTGGCTATTCTATCTTTTTCAGCTTTTCGTTTTGCATTCATACGCATTTTGCATATCATTTGCATAGGATCTTAAGACATGGGATCGAGATTTTCTGAGGATTAGGGTTTCACATCCTTGTTTGCAGATTATCAGAGGATTTAAGGATTTCACTATGCAACAATCAATGACATCATATTTTGGTGCTCCTGTCACTAGATTAGGGTTTATTTCCCTTATTTAGTGGTCTTCAAGGATTTCACGTCTGCAAAGACTGTTCACTGATGCATTTGGACCACCGTTAGAATTGAAGTGTGAATCAAGGGTCTCTTCTTCATCAGTTACAAGGATATTTTTGTCTTCTCAACATCTCAGTGTACTATTTCTCAGTCAGTGTGTATGCGTCCAGGTTGTGGGTGGAATTCATCGGGATATTCAGAAGTTGTTTGGGTGAAGTCTTAACTTCAAAATCAGGCTCGTCATAATTCATCAGTTCAGAGCATGCTTCGTTGGATTTATTTTCCCGGAGACTTCGAACAAATTCAATTTAATAATTCAGAAGATGTTTAATTCAGATGGTCATTGTTGCAGTCACAAATTATTTGTTGGTAGTTGTGTCATTCTTAACTAGTGGTTTTTTCTTTGTGTGGAAGTGGTGCAAGATTGGTTGCGAGCTGAAAATTGAAGTTTTATGGTTGTGTGCACGACTTCTTGGTGGAAGTTAAAATGCGGCGGTGACCTTGTGACTAATTGTTTTTCATGATCTTGTTCGGGCTAGTGGGATCTCTGGATACAAATTGCACTTAAGCTTTGATATCAGACTGATCTTTTGATTCTAATTCTGTTTCTCTTTGTTGGTTGTCTTAGGATACGAGTGCTTATACTGGTTACCTTGATAGTTAACCATTGCTTGACATACTTCTTCTTGATTCCTCTTGTGCATATTGAAGAGGCAACGGACCTTCTCCGTTAGGTACCACTGAGGCCTGATTTTATCTTATTGCATGCTGCTGCATCTGGAAGTCCTACTGGTGTAGGCTCTATTTGTGCGTTGTCTAATTATCTTCATTTCACTTTCTCATCTCCATATCTTTTTTTAATTCTTCCTTCATCTTATTTCTTCTTCCTCATCTTCTTTTATTCTTTCTTGAACTTGAGGTGTGCTTAGGCCACCATGGTGTTTCTCCTCTCATCTTCTTATTTTCTTCTCCTTCATTAGGATAGTGAGCCTCACTAACCTAGGACCATCCGAGCATGTGAATATTAGGATTAGACTTCCCCCATTAGACTTTTCACCTTTTGTGATCCTTTTGGTTCTTCTTCTCTTCTCATCTCATAACCATAAAAAAACATCTTAATAATGTTTGAAGTGATGTCTTGATAAATAGCCTTATCCCATGAGGTATGCTTGTAGGCTTCCCATCTTGGGATAGTACACGTTTACCTTGTGATGCACAAGTCTGATCAAGGTATCTTCTTCACCAAGAAAAGTATAAAAAAACACTTCTTCATCCGTAAATACCAAAAACACTTAATAATTCAACAAGTTAGTGAGCTTAGGCCCTAATCTTTGGTTTCAAGTTTTGGGGATCTTCTCCTTACTTGAGTGTGATTGTTTTATTATTCCATCTTGGAATGTAGTGACAAGTGCACATTCCATGGAAAAGAGCTTGAGTTCACTTCCTTGTGACACACTCCTAAAAGCTTCATAAAAAAACACAAACAAACAATAAGCGTCTTTCCTTCGGGAATTCTTTTCTCATCTCCTTCGCTCCGTACGCGAACTTGCTCCTACTTGTCACTTTGCAAGACGGTTACCTACTCGTCGTCCGAGTCTGCAACACCTGAGCAATGGCATAGGCAGTTCAAGCCTTAATTCACAAGCAATTTCCTTGTTGCCCCTAGTTAGGGGAACTACGGCGTCTCTGATCCTCATTATCCTGATGAGGTACGTAGGCAGCGGGGTAGGGCCCGTTCGAGCACAATCTTTATTTTTCCCTACATTCTTTATCTTTATTTTCTTATTCATTCCCTTTCTCAGTTCCTTTTCCAGTTCCAGTTCCTTTTCTTTTGCAGCAGCTTTCTTACCCTCACCCTTTGAAGCAGTTTTCTTTGCAAGCGTGGATCCCGTCGGGTACGGTGGACGATCTGGGTGCTAATACCTTCCCAGGTCGTAACCGACTCCCGAACTCAGTCTCTTTGGTTCGCAGGACCCGTGTCCTTCCTTTTCTTTCTTCTGGTTTGTGCAACATTACCATTCCCGTTCTTCCGGGATAAAAATGCCTGGCTGGCAATTCTATTCTTTTCCGCGCCACTTTCGCGTTTGTACCAGGATGGAAATCTGGAGAGCGACACAAATAATGAAAGAATTGAATTCTGGAGTCTAGCATTCCTCAAATTCTCGAATAAACTCTCCTGAGGCCCGCCCCTCAGGATGCAGTTTATTTACCCTTTCATTCTTAAAAACACTAATCGAATAAGACATTTCTTCAAGTGAGCATTGTCTAAATCCTTTCTATCTCGCAAAAAAACTAGTGCTTCAGCCTCCTATCGCGAGCAGACAAGCCAACGCTTAGCAGTAGAACGCGGTTTAAATAACTGTTCATTCAAACAAACCAACCAACCTTAGTACCACGAACTACGAAGCTCTGACTTTCCCATTGCAGAAGGGAATATGTAGGCACACGGATCTCACTCCTTGCCGAGCACCCTAGGAACAAAATAACTCATTTCTCCTATTAACCTTATATCAGAATCTTTCGCATTTACTTTTTATTATTCGAAGAAAACAGAAAGCATAAGTCAGCATTAGATCGCAAGTTAAACTAAGAGGTTCCCGTTGAGTACAACGGACGTAAGGGGTGCTAATACCTTCCCCTTACGGAATCGACTCCCGAACCTAGAATTTGGTTTCAAAGACCTTGTTCTATCCGTTTTTCAAAAGGTTTCTCGATATTTTCCTTTTCCTTAATTGGAATAAAATAAGTTCGGTGGCGACTCTGTTGTTTTAATTTTCATCCGCGATATATTTTTTATCGCGAGATCGTATTTTTTGAGGTGCGACAACCACCAAAGCAGAATCTCCGAAGATCTCGAGGTTCTTGACTCGCAAGTTAATTGCCTCTTCAACCCCCATGATGAAAGCTTCAAAATCTGCCTCATTGTTAGTGCATTCGAAAGTCAACCGAGCAACTAAAGGTGTATGGTTCCCTTCTGGTGAGATGATAACAACACCTACTCCACTTCCTTTCATGTTCACAGCTCCGTCAAACATCAACTTCCATTTGGATTCAGGGTCTGGCCCCTCCTCCAGAAGTGGTTCTTCACAGTCTTTCAACTTGAGGAACATGATGTCCTCATCCGGAAACTCGAATTTCATGGGTTAATAATCATCGATTGGCTATTGAGCCAAGTATTTTGACAATACACTTCCTTTGATTGCCTTTTGCGAAGTGTAATATATATCATATTCCATTAGTATCATCTGCCATCGGGCCACCCTTCCTGTCAGAGCCGGCTTTTCGAAAATGTATTTCACAGGATCCATCTTGGAAATTAAGAGAGTGGTGTGAGTCAGCATGTACTTCCTTAATTGGAATAAAATAAGTTCGGTGGCGACTCTGTTGTTTTAATTTTCATCCGCGGTATATTTTTTATCGTGAGGTCGTATTTTTCAAGGTGCAACAGCTGGCGACTCTGCTGGGGACAGTCAGAGAGTCAAGCCTAACTTAGTTTACTTTGCGATCAATGTCTACTTTGCTTATCTGTTTCTTCATGCTTTTTATTTATGCTTGTTTATTTTTATCTCTCTTTATAATGATTATTATCATACCTGCTTGTTGGATCCTGGGTTGGCATCTGAGTTTGCAAAAAAGAAGAGGGAACACTTAGTTTATAATTGGAAGTTATTAGTGTTAGTCTCCAAGGACTCGCTCCTTGCAAGCCTAGCATGAAAGCTCCCCCTAGAGAGTAGACCTATTCATAGATCTCGTCATAATGCAGCTAGCCTGTTGCATGACTTGATTCATGAAAGGGCTGTGACTCTGGGACCCACTTTAGAACCAGTTTCAATATTGGCAGTTGCGTAGTGTTAGTCTCCGAGGACCCGCTCCTCATACGGCTAACATGAGAACTCCACTCAAGGTAGACCCTATCATTATTATCATCGTAATACAGCTAGCCTGTGGCAGGACGTTAGTACGATTAGCGTCCGTAACCTTGAGTATCTTATCCATAACCGTAGAAACTAGCCAGTGAGTAGTTTTACGGGTAAAGAGCATAGAACAATCCTATAAGAGTCTACCTGCTAAGGTTACTTTTATCCGAGATACCGGTTATTTACTCGTTACTTTGGTTCACCTCAGAGCAGATTATACTCGTGATCCTGGATCTTGCATTGCATCCATACACATATTAATTTCATTTGCATATTTGTTCATCTTGCATTTCATTCCAAAGCCGTAAACTCATTGCATGTTCCTTCATCTTTAGTAAATCAAGCTGGTTTCCCGACGCCCATATCATGCTAGACGCCCTTACCTAACTCGAGCTAACACTAGAAGACTGATGGACGTGATTCAAGAAGAGCAAGCTGCTATGAGGGAAGAGATTGACTCGGTCAAGAACAAGATTGACCATATTTACGAGACCATCCAAGCCTTGGCCAGGATGGAAGAACATCGCGAAGCTGCTGCCGCAATGAACAATGCTCTAGTGCAAGGATCTACCTCGTGAGCAATGCCTTCAGTTCCAGTTCCAAATCCTTTGGTCTACGGATTGCCTCCAGGCTTCACTCCTGCTGTTGAAGAGGTCACTTCCCAACCAATACCTACCTCTGGTGTTACTGTCGGTGCTATTCCTCAAGCTCAACCTTTTCCAACTCAAGTCCAGTTTCCTCATGCTGAAGAGGATCACCAAGTTGAGTATGAGATGCATACTGCTGTTCCAATCATCAACCCCCATGCTGTTCAAGAATCTGAAGCTATGAAGATGTGTCGTGAGTTAGCTGAAAAACTCTGAATCATGGAAGGACACAACTCAACCTCTCTGAGCGCCTCAGACATGTGCTTAGTTCCAGATGTTGTGATCCCTACTAAGTTCAAACTGCCAGAATTCGAGAAGTATAAAGGCCTCAGCTGTCCTGAGCTCCATTTGAGAATATACTGTAGAAAAATGGCCGCTCATGCCAAAGACGACAGACTCATGATCCATTGCTTCCAAGACAGCCTGTCTGGAGCGTCTCTAGAATGGTACATGCAACTCGAACGCAACAATGTTCATACTTGGCTTGATCTATCTGATGCATTCAAAAAGCAGTACAAGTACAACACTGACTTGGCTCCGAATCGCACTCAACTTCAGAGTATGACTCAAAAGGAAAGCGAATCCTTTAAGGAGTACGCCCAACGCTGGAGGGATTTAGCTGCCAGAGTGCATCCGCCATTGGTTGACCGTGAATTGATCGACATCTTCATGGGTACCCTACAGGGGCAATACTACGAGAAGCTGATCACAACGTATCTTCTGGATTTTCAGACATGGTGATGGTAGGAGAAAGAATTGAAGAGGTTCTGAAAAGTGGAAAGATTCAAGGAGGTTTTAGCAGCCAATCTGGAACCAAGAAGCCTTTCAACGGGTACAAGAAGGGCGAAACAAATACCATTTCTTCTGCAAGTGGGAAACCTCAACAGAGTACACCTACTCTAATCCCCTACTGCCAGTATTTGTATGTTGCTGCTGCACAATATGCTCCTATGCCATATCAACCAGTTCCTCCAATGCCTTATCAGCAGGCCATTCAAGCCCCGTTTCCACCTCAGATGGCTTATCAACCACGTCCACATCCTATGATTTTAGCTGCACAGTATGCGCCCAATCCGTACTAGCAACCGGACTACCCACAATGACCTGGTCAACAACAACAACACGCTCCTCAACAGCACCCACCATATCAGCAAAGAAGGTCTGAAAGAAACTTTGATCCACTGCCTTTGTCATATGGAGAAATCTTTAACGGGCTGATGGCAAAGGGAACTCTTGTTTTGAAAGACCTGCCACCACAAACTGGTATCGCCCGAGACTATGATGCCAATGCACACTGTGAGTATCACAAAGGTGCTCCAGGTTACGCGATCGAGAACTGCAAATCGTTCAAGCACAAGATTCAAGATCTGATCGACTCTAAGGATCTCACCTTCACCCCGAGAAATCCAAATGTCCAGAATAATCCAATGCCGCCGCACTGGGCCAACAAGTGAAGACATTTGAAGGGTTTGTTGAAGACCAAGCTGAGTAGTCACCAACTTTAAAGCATTCAATAAAGAGAAGTTCATTCCTCAAATCAAGGCGGTCGTCGCCATTTATCATTTTCGCATCTTTGTTATTTTGTACTGTTTGTTAAGTACTATTTGCTTTGAACATTATCATTTGTACTTGGTTTTGTTAATGTTATGTTTATGCGTGTTTTGAATCAATTTATTCGCATTCGCTCATTATTTATCATTTATCGCAAAAATCACAAAAATATTTCCTCACTTCACTTTAGCAAATATTTGAGGGAGGATGATGAATACGAAATACCCATAATTGTTGCGGTATGATTTCGGATAAAACCTCGTCAATGATGTACAGACATTTCTTTCAAATCCCTAGACATTGGAGATATAAGGAGTTAATCCCTAGTCAACCACTTAGAGCCTAGAAGTAGGAGTTTTCTTTCGGATACAACCCTTACATCTAACCCGGGACAGGGTAGTTGTTCAGTTAACCTGACTACACTTCAAATCGCAAGATGAGACATCCCGCCGGAGGACCATCAACAAATGACCTGGCAGTCACGACATTCAAAATACAAAAAAAAAATAGAAAATCACTAAGTTGAGCACCCAAAGGGAGACTTAGTCAACAAAAAAAGAGAAGAAATCAAAAGAGAAACTCAAATCCTCAGCAAAAGCAAAACAAATATCAGTGACCCCCAAATCAAGAATCAAAGGGTCACCAATAACAAAATAAGATGACTGCCATCTTCAAACAAACTTTAAAGCTTTATCTTCACTCTTGCAAAATCAAAACGAATGCATGTGTAAAGTTAACTGAACGTAGGACTGGAGAACATCACGAAGAAAGGGTGGGTACAAATCATTTGAGCCTTATACCTTTGTTGTTCAACCATTAACCAGACCACGTTACAACCCTCGAAAGTCCTAATTGAGGCGCGGTTTATTCTGAAAGCATGCTACCAACAAGGTTGCGTAAATTGACTCCCATATATTTGATAATATTCAATCTCGTTTGCACATTATTCTTGCTGCATCTTTCACGCACTTTCTAAATCAGCACTTCGTTTGGACTAACGGTCCATTCATCACACTTTCACAGCATTCAAATAAATTGACTCTTTCAAAACTTATATGAACGTTGCATTAACACTACCATTTGTGTATGAACAATTTAATTGCAAATCAGTGCTTGACATCAGTGCAATCCCAACAAGGGGCAGTCAAAAGAGAAATTTGAACTTCATTAGTGCTAACATGAATCAGGACTACCTCAATAGTCCAATCAGGGACAAAGCATCTTCAACAGCCCAATCAGGGGAAATTTATTTCAAAGTCCATTAATCAGGGGAAGATCATGTCATGGCCATTGTCAAAGATTCCCCATCAGATTTATTTCAAATACCCTATAGGCAGGGGCAACCAAACAAAGAGAAAATCTTCTTATCTTTACTCCCCAGCTGAACAGGCAGTCCTTGATAGACGTTGGCAACCATTCAAAGCAAATAAGTCTTCATGTGTCAATTAAGTCGCTTCGCTCATCAGCAAGTGACCAAACTGGGAGCATTCAGATCCATCTTCTGATCATACATCGTCAAAGATCGAGTGTTGGGGAATCAAGCCCTCCACCCACCCGAAGTCCAATCATTATTGGAAACTACCAAACTAAAAGTCCACCAAGGTGTCACCTTTCAATCACTCATATGCATCATTATGCATCATATGCATCATTACACATCATTTACATCAATCATTTGCAGCATATGCATCATTTGCATATCTAAATAAATCAGCTTTTCATACTCCCAATATTTTAACTTTCAGTAGTGCATAAACACTTGCATCGTATCTCCGTCTTTATGGAATACCATTTCAAAAACAATCAAGCATAGTTGCATAACTCAGGATCCAGGATCAACCCAAGATTCCAGACCTTTCTCCAACAGAAGTCAGGATCCAGGGTCGATCGAAGATTCCAAAGATATTCCTAGGAGTTATTCAGTGGACGTCCCCGTTGGATATTTCTCTTCCAGATTATTTAATTTTCTGTTACTCGGCATCCTTTTGGTGTCGGGGTCGCTTTATCATCCTTTTGGTGATAGCGATTATTTAATTTTCTGTTACTCGGTATCCTTTTGGTGTCGGGGTCGCTTTATCATCCTTTTGGTGATAACGATTATTTAATTTTCTGTTACTCGGCATCCTTTTGGTGTTGGGGTCGCTTTATCATACTTTTGGTGATAGCGATTATTTAATTTCCTGTTACTCAGCATCCTTTTGGTGTCGGGGTCGCTTTATCATCCTTTTGGTGATAGCGATTATTTAATTTTCTGTTACTCGGTATCCTTTTGGTGTTGGGGTCGCTTTATCATCCTTTTGGTGATAGCGATTATTTAATTTCCTGTTACTCAGCATCCTTTGGTGTCGGTGTCGCTTTATCATCCTTTTGGTGATAGCGATTATTTAATTTCCTGTTACTCAGCATCCTTTTGGTGTCGGGGTCGCTTTATCATCCTTTTGGTGATAGCGATTATTTAATTTTATGTTACTCAGCATCCTTTTGGTGTCGGGGTCGCTTTATCATCCTTTTGGTGATAGCGATTATTTAATTTCCTGTTACTCAGCATCCTTTTGGTGTCGGGGTCGCTTTATCATCCTTTTGGTGATAGCGATTATTTAATTTTCTGTTACTCAACATTCTTTTGGTGTCAGGATCGCTTTATCATCCTTTTGGCGATAGCGATTTTATTTTCAGTTCGTTGCCTTATCATCCTCTGGTGATAAGTGATTTTTATTTTCAGTTATTTGCCTTATCATCCTCTGATGATAAGAGATTTTATTTTCAGTCATTTGCCTTATCATAGGCCAAGGATAAGTGATTTATTTTGTCAAATTGTTTTTTACTCTGTTACCCATTATTTCCGATACTAGTCATATGCTATTTTCACAATTTCTTTCTTTATCGGACAAATTTGGAGTCTGTTAATATCTAATTATCTTATACCTTGAAAGATTGAACGCAAGCCAGTTCATCTTACTCGGTCTAAGCCAATTCGATAGGGGCATTTGTCATACCCCAAATTTGTCCTATCCACACCATTTTATTTTACTGTCTAACCATTATTTCAAAAATCCGAAAATATGTATTATTTTATTTTTCTGTCTGATATTCAAAAAATCCAAAAAATGCATTTGTTTTTTTTTCTCAAAAACCTCCTTTTATTTTATAGGTTATTCATTTCATTATCAAAAATACAAAAAATATCTTCTTTTATTTTTACTTCTAATCCACTTTTATTTTCTTTCTTTAAAAGTCCATTATTCACAAAAAATTACAAAAAAAATCTCATTATCTATTTTTATTATTATTCCATTTTTCTAAATATACACATTAAACCATTTTCCACTATTATTATTATCATTAACTTTTTATTTTTATTATCATTGTTATTATTTTTTATTATTCACTTTTTTTATTATTATTATTATTATTATATCTTTATTTTTATACACTTTTTATTATTATTATTATTGTTTTATTATTAGTATTACTATTATTACAATTTGTTTTAACAGAAAATATCTCTCCATGTGACTACCTCACCAGCACTAATTTTCCACTCATTTTCATGCAACAAACTTTTGATGATCACAGCTCACAAAATCTCACAAAATCAGATTTTTTTTCTTTTGCCTCAAGATTTCCAACTCTATCCCTCTCCAATTTCTACTATAAAATAAGCCCTTCATTCATCACATCCTCAAGCTTGGAAAGCACCTATACACTCTGCAGAACAAAAAGCCAAGCTTCAAATCCACCAAATAAACACTCTACAACATCCAAAAATTTCAAAATAAAAATAAAACTTTCATTTTCATTACAAAAATAGAAACAAAAAATTCCATTCACCAGCCACTCAAAATACTAAACCCAGAAAAGAATCAATCCGAAAAACAGAAAAACGAGACAACAACAAAACCCTCACTCCAAAAACGCCTCCACCATTTGCAACGAATTTTCATCCTTCATCACAAACAGAACCACAATACTACCACAAACCACCGTTCCGAATACAACAGCGTGACATCATCCCCTCGCAGAAACCACCGTCTCAGACTCTTACAACCACTTGTAACAACCAAACACACACCACTCTTCAAACCTGAAACAACCTTTTACCATCATCCCCTCCACCGTGAGATTACCATAATCCACTGCTATAAATAAACCGCAAAACCTTATCAAAAAAATCTCCAACGCGAACCCTCACCTAAACCAAAACACAGATACCGGAAACGTAACCGCAACCACCACCCTTACAAATCCGGCCACTAAACCCCGAAACCCAACCGGCGTCGTCACCCTCCAATCGCTTCCATCATCAAAAATTGTGAGTTTCCCGAGCGTGAAACCACCTCCATAGCCGCGCCGGAAATCGAAAGCCGAACTACAAGCGTACACCGGAAGCCGCCGCAAGCCGTGATTTCGCGAACAACCGAGAGCGAGAGCTCAGCGAGAGAGATCTGAGGCGAGTGAAGCTTGAGTCGTGTGAGAAAGATTTGAGCCGTGAGCACCGCCGTCGAACCAAGCGGCCGGAAAGTGCGCTGAACTTTCGAACAGGGTGGGTTTATTTCTTTTTGTTTCTTCGTTTTGGCGATGGAGGAAGAGGAAACATTTTTCTTCTTCTTTATTCTGCTGATAAGATTGTTGACACGTTATTATTATTTTCACAATGCTGGAAGTTTATTTATTTTTATTTGTTTACTTAATTATTATTATTATCATAATATTTTTAACTTATATGTTTCTTTGGTTTGACCCAGTTGAATTTCTATTGCTGTTCCAAATACCCACACACTCATACCAACGCGTCAAACCCCCCATTCTCTTTTTATTTTATTTTTTAAGTCTATTTATTTTTTTTAATTTTGTTTGTTGTTTTATTAATCTAATTTTCTTTTTCTAGTCTATATTATAATTACATTATCATGTTAAAAACATTCTTAAAACAAAACCAATTAGTGAACAATTTGGTTTTTATTTTTTTATTTTTTATTTTTGTATTTATTATTAGGGCCAATGATATAAAACAAAATTAAATTATTTCCAATACTTTTAATTGGAAAATTTAATTATTATGAGGCCTTCTTTTTTTTATTATGTAATTCAATTTCAATAAAGTAAATTTAATTTAAATTTTATTATATTATATTATTTCAATTATTTAGCACTTTATTAAATTCAATTAATTAATTAATTTATATCTATTATTTCATTCCGGTTTAATCGTTACAATTTAATTTATTTCTTTTTGTTATCGCTTTAATCAATTCACGAATTAATGTAAGCCGAGCGCATCGTGCCTCGCCATCAAATTTTTCCGAATTCGACACTCAAATATCTTTATATTTAAAATAACGGATTAACTGAATTCTGGAGTCTTGCTTTCCTCGAATTCTTGAATGAACACTCTCGAGGCTCGCCCCGCGGGACGTCGTTCATTCGACTTTCCGTAATTAAATTTTTTAATCCACATATCAAGTAATGATAGAATTGAATTCTGGAGTCTAGCATTCCTCGAATTCTCGAATAAACTCTCCTGAGGCCCGCCCCTCAGGACGCAGTTTATTTACCCTTTCATTCTTAAAAACACTAATCGAATCAGACATTTCTTCAAGTGAGCATTGTCTAAATCCTTTCTATCTCGCAAACAAGCTAGCGCTTCAGCCTCCTATTGCGAGCAGACAAGCCAACGCTTAGCAGTAGAACGCGGTTTAAATAAATGTTCATTCAAACAAACCAACCAACCTTAGTACCACGAACTACGAAGCTCTGACTTTCCCATTGCACAAGGGAATACGTAGGCACACGGATCTTACTCCTTGCCGAGCACCTTAGGAACAAAATAACTCATTTCTCCTATTAACCTTATATCAGAATCTTTCGCATTTACTTTTTATTATTCGAAGAAAACAGAAAGCATAAGTCAGCATTAGATCGCAAGTTAAACTAAGAGGTTCCCGTTGAGTACAACAGACGTAAGGGGTGCTAATACCTTCCCCTTACGGAATCGACTCCCGAACCTAGAATTTGGTTTCAAAGACCTTGTTCTATCCGTTTTTCAAAAGGTTTCTCGATATTTTCCTTTTCCTTAATTGGAATAAAATAAGTTCGGTGGCGACTCTGTTGTTTTAATTTTCATCCGCGATATATTTTTTATCGCGAGATCGTATTTTTTGAGGTGCGACAACCACCAAAGCAGAATCTCCGAAGATCTCGAGGTTCTTGACTCGCAAGTTAATTGCCTCTTCAACCCCCATGATGCAAGCTTCAAAATCTGCCTCATTGTTAGTGCATTCGAAAGTCAACCGAGCAGCTAAAGGTGTATGGATCCCTTCTGGTGAGATGATAACAACACCTACTCCACTTCCATTCATGTTCACAGCTCCGTCAAACATCAACTTCAATTTGGATTCAGGGTCTGGCCCCTCCTCCAGAAGTGGTTCTTCACAGTCTTTCAACTTGAGGAACATGATGTCCTCATCCGGAAACTCGAATTTCATGGGTTAATAATCATCGATTGGCTATTGAGCCAAGTATTTTGACAATACACTTCCTTTGATTGCCTTTTGCGAAGTGTAATATATATCATATTCCATTAGTATCATCTGCCATCGGGCCACCCTTCCTGTCAGAGCCGGCTTTTCGAAAATGTATTTCACAGGATCCATCTTGGAAATTAAGAGAGTGGTGTGAGTCAGCATGTACTGTCTTAGTCGGCGAGCAGCCCATGCCAAAGCGCAGCAAATTTTCTCGAGTAGTGAGTAGCGTGTCTCACAATCGGTAAACTTTTTTCTAAGGTAATAAATGGCGTGCTCTTTTCGACCAGACTCGTCCTGCTGACCCAGCACACATCCCATCGATCCTTCAAGCACGGTAAGATACATGATCAAAGGTCTCCCTAGTACCGGAGACATGAGAATTGGAGGTTCTAGCAGGTATTCTTTGATTCGGTCAAAGGCTTGCTGGCAGTCTTCACTCCATTTAATGGCCTGATTCTTTCTTAGAAGCTTAAAGATGGGCTCACACGTGGCCGTTAAGTGAGAGATAAATCGTGCAATGTAGTTTAGTCTCCCTAAGAAACCACACACTTGCTTTTCGGTCTTTGGCTCAGGCATCTTCTGGATGGCTTTTACTTTGGATGGATCAACCTCAATTCCCCGCTCACTAACAATGAAGTCGAGTAGCTTACCGGAATGGACCCAGAAGGTGCACTTATTCAGATTCAACCTTAGTCTGAACTTCCAAAGTCTGTCAAACAACTTTGCTAGATTAACCAAGTGCTCTTCTTCTGTTTGGGACTTTGCTATCATATCATCAACATAAACCTCAATTTCATGATGAATCATGTCATGAAATAGCGTCATCATCGCCCGTTGATAAGTGGCCCAAGCATTCTTCAAACCAAACGACATGACCTTGTAACAGAAAGTGCCCCAAGGCATGATGAAGGTTGTCTTTTCCATATCATCGGGAGACATCCTAATCTGGTTATAACCAGAAAACCCGTCCATGAAAGAGAACACAAAAAACTGAGCAGCATTATCGACGAGCACATCTATGTGAGGCAGAGAGAAGTCATCTTTGGGGCTGGCCCTATTCAAATCCCTGTAGTCTACACAGATCCTGACTTTACCGTCTTTCGTAGGGACTGGCACAATGTTGGCAACCCACGGAGGGTAACTGGTCACGGCCAAGAAACCAACATCAAACTGTTTTTTGTACTTCTTCTTTTATCTTGATTGCCATATCAGGACGTGTGCGCCTCAACTTATGCTTCACTGGAGGGCAGTCTTCTCTCAGAGGTAACTTGTGCACCACAATGTCAGTGTCTAAACCAGGCATATCTTGGTAGGACCATGCGAAGACATCAACATACTCTCGAAGCAAAGAAATTAGGCAAGTTTTGACAGATTATTCCAATGCGGCCCTGATCTTGACTTCTTTCTTGTCTTCTTCGGTACCCAGGTTTACCACTTCGACGGTCTCTTCATGTGGCTGAATCATCTTCTCCTCTTGTTTAAGCAGTCTGGCCAATTCTTCAGGTAGTTCGCGATCCTCTTCACCTTCCTCATCGGCTTGATAAATTGGATTTCCGAAGTCATACTCATCCATAACAGGGTCGTTATTGATAAGATCCGGTGACGAGCACCTGCATGAATGATGATTCATGCAAGGCTTTAGAAAAGGCTTGAGAAAATGAGAAACATTGTCAGTTTAAAACTTTTCTTTCTTTTTGAAAAACAAAAGCAAAAAATGAAAGACAAAGGACAACATAAATGAATGTGAAACATCAACTTTATTTGTGATTATGAATTGTGTTAGGAACAAAAGAACCCTTACAAAAAGCTATTATGCCTTGGGCAAGACATAGTGCTTGAGTACAAAAAAACACAAAAAAAGATTATTAATCTTCGAAAGAGGTGACTGAGATAAGCCTTTCAGATGTCCAATTGCTAAGTTGAGTCCCCGGAACAGCAGGCCTGATCCACTCATCTAAGTCACAGTCACTATCAACTGTGTCATCCTGCACGGCACTGATGTTTCCATAATCCACCACTCCCGCACTCGTGAAAGTAATTGGGCCTTGATGACCTCTAGCACTCGGTTCAGACGATGACTGCCCAGGATGGTAACCAATTCCGAACATATCTTTCTTTTCTGGCACTTCTATTGGACTGCCCCAGCCTTCTCGCACCCCCGACTCTACCAACTCAAGAGCTTGCTTATAAGAGGCCACGAAAACCCCCTTTTTTGGTTCTCCAGGAGAGGCTTCCACTGCAGATGCTTGTTCAGTTTTCAGGGGCTCAAAAGCCTAACATGGAGTTTCAACTATTTCGCCATCCATCTCCACATACTTGAATGAAGCCAGATGACTAACAAAAATGTCTTCTTCCCCACTGACAGTTACAATTTGACCCTCCCAGATGAACTTTAGCTTTTGATGAAGTGTGGACGATATTGCTCCTGCTGAATGTATCCAAGGCCTTCCCAGCAAACAACTGTATGCAGGTTGTATATCCATTACGTAGAATGTGGTATTGAAGATTTGTGGACCTACTTTAATTGGTAAATCTACCTCCCCGAAAACTGATCTCCTCGACCCATCAAATGCTCTATCTACCAGGTCGCTAGGCTTTAAAACCACTCCATCATAATCCAACTTCATCAATGCTTTCTTGGGAAGAACATTCAACGACGATCTGGTATCTATCAACACGTGAGAGAGTACTGCACCTTTACATTCTAAAGAGATATGCAGTGCCCGATTATGAGCACGCCCTTCAGATTTTAGATCCATGTCTGTAAAGCTCAATCTGTGACTGGCATTGACACTAGATACCACCTCTTCCAACTGATTTACTGAAATATCCTGAGGCACATACGCCTTGTTCAGAATATTCAAGAGAGCCTTCCTGTGGGAGTCAGAACACATTAGCAATGACAAGATGGAAATCTTCGACGAAGTCTGTTGCAGATGGTCCACAATCTTGTAATCGCTCTTTTTGATAATTCTCAAAAATTCTTCAGCTTCTTGATCAAAGGTACTGTCTGGATCAGTTACCGGTGCGGGCTCATTGACAACCACTGGCTGCTTCCCTCTTGCCTTAGCCTGGGCTTCTGCAGTATCTCTGAGTGGTATCACATTATTTCTTAGTGTTTCTGGCGCAAATAACCTTCCACTTCTAGTAAAGCCCCCTACTCCAACGTTTTCTAATTGAGCTGGGGTCGTACTAAACGTGGCCAACTCTTGCTTCTGGCCATTACAGTATACTTCGCCACCATAATTCCAGGGAATGGCTCTATCGCTCTGATACATTACTGGTCCTGCAGTGGTGATGGTTATCGGTGCCGCTCTGGCCCGTGAAGAAACTTGAAATGGATCGTAGAAGATGGTTACTGTAGAGACTTCGCTTTTTTTTACGACCTTGTCAAACTGCAACACTCCTTGATTAATCATGTCCTAGATCCCTGCTCTCAACTGCTCACATCCATTTGTAGCTTCAGCACATCCTGGACAATCAACTCCACACCCAGGAAGAACACCATTTTGTGACAAGAAAACTTTAACAACACTCAACGGAGTCTGCAGGTTATTGACATCACACACCAAGTTTAGATTCTCCCCTTCATCGACTGCCCCAACCGCACCTCCGTGAGAAGGCATGAGGTTATGTATTACATTAGGAGTAAGAGCAAAATTAATCGCTTTAGAATCCAGTAGGTCTTGAACAACATGCTTCAGTGCTTTGCAGTTCTCTGTGGTATGCCCGGGAGCTCCGGAATGAAATTTGCATCTGGCGTTTGTATCATAACCCTCGGGGATTTGGCATGGCTTCGGGGGTTGTAGAGTTCAGAGTTGAATCATTTGGAGTTGTAGGAGATTCTTCAAAAGTTGTGAATAGGACATCGGCTGAGCTTCGAAATGTCTTTCTCTGGTCTTCTGGGGGTAGTATGGACGAGGAGCTCTTTTTTGATACCCTTGTTGGCGTTGCGACTGCGGTGGTTGGACTTGCTGTTGAACAGGTTGAGTTGAGATAGTGACAGGGGCCACTTGCTGATAAAAACCTCTGTTATTTCCTCCCCTTTGCGCGTACACTGCCCCAGTCTCTCCTTCATAAAAAGGTGTGTACTGCGTTAGAGTAGTAAACCTATTTTTAAGAAATATAGTATCTTAACTAAGTTGAAAAATATTTTGACCTGGATTTCTTAGCAAAAAGAGGTTCTCACGAACCAGACTCTAAACTTCTTAACGCGTCCGAAAATAGTTTTAAAATCTCTTTTCTTTTTAATCTAAAAACTCCTAATGAACTAAACAAAGCGCTTTTAGCTGTTTTTGAAATAGTTAAAAACAATTAAGTTTAAATAGGCGTTGGACGGCTTTCGATCTTACCCAACGGAACTTCAAAGAACATGAAAACTTATATTGAAAGTCAAAATAGCCCTTAAGCGTTTCTACAAATAGTTTTACAGATTATTGGTTCAATTATGATCCTTACATTCTAACCTTTAGAAAACTAGCTAGACATGGTAAAGTAAGAGTTCATTTTAATATTTTTCATAAAAGATATTTAGTGTGAGTGCGGAAAGTAAATTAAATAAAGTGCGAGTGCGGGAAAGTAAATAAAAGTAAGGCAGTGCGGAAATAAAGATAAGTAGTGCGAGTGTGGGAAAGTAAATAAAATTAAGGCAATGCGAGAAATAAATGAAAGTAGTGCAAGTGCGGAATTTAAATGAAAATAGTGCGAGTGCGGAAAATAAATAAAGTAAAGCAGGTGCGGAAATAAAATAAAGTAAAGCAAGCGGAAAGTAAAATAAAGTAAAGCAATGCGGAAAGTAAAATATGAACTGGAATTAAAATGGCGGCAGGATTAACTTCCTTCCAAAGTGCTCCAAGACTCGATCGCACAAACGTATACAGACTCAATCGCTCGATTGTAGCAACACTCCGATGTGAAGTGGTTACCACTTTATAACTGATATATGCCTAAGAGATTCTAAGTTTGGATGATTAAAAACGAAAATATAAAGTCCTATTTATAGGCAAACAAATAATAAGAAACGACATGGATGCCCTTTGCAACCTAAAAATGGAGGGAAACCATTTTGCCTTGTGGCGCCCGCCACACCCTCATGGTGCCCGCCATGAGTGCAAAATGGTATGAGTAGTGGAGATCGTGGGGATTGGAAGTTGGGGAGAGTTTTGAGACGTGTCCACGTCATGGATGACCCCATGGCGCCAGCCACAGTGGGTGACACAAGTGCAAAATGTTGAATTACTTGATTTTTGCCCTTTTCAGCTCCTTTTCTCGCTCGAGGCTCCGATTAAAGTAAAAACCTGAAAAACAAAGAAAAACATAGTAATAACATAACAAAATAACAATAAAAACTTTGAATGCATGTGAAATCGGAGTCAGAAACGCGGTGAAATTCAGTGTTATAAGGGACTTACACTCTATTAGAGGCCTGAGATTATTGACATTGAAGATTTAAAAGGGGTGGGTCTTACACTCTAATAGAGGCCCACGATTATTTGTGATTATGTACAAAAGGGTTGGGTCTTACACTCATTAGAGGCTCAAAAATATATATTTGAAATATTGACAAAGGTGGAAACCCTAATTTCATATTCAAAGATAATTTTAAAGGAAAAAACAATTAGATATGGTATAATTTTACAAAATGTGCAAAGTAATCATATTATGAACAATGATTATGACTTTAATAGAGGTGTGTTGTTCACATAAATATTTAAGATTAATTAGGTTTAGGAAAAAAACAAAAAGAAAATATTTTAAAAGTATTTAAAACCCTTTAAAAATAATATTTTCCAACTTAGTAAAAATACATCAAATACATATTATTTTTGTGATTTTTTTATGGATTAAAATAAAAGAATGTCTGAGTGACATGTGTGCAAAAAATCATTTAAAAATAATTAAATTTTAAGTGTAAAAACAATTATTTGAAAATAATATGGAAAAAATATGAAAATATGACATTTTACCCAAAGGGAGGTCGAACTCGCGCCCTCTCATACCAAACACACTTAACAGACACACTACAACCACTAGGGTGGTGATACATCTATTGATCAAAACCCAAAGAATAATATAAGTAGTAAAACTAGTTTCAAGTTTTGAAAAATTGCGCCAACCATCTTCTTCTTCCTCAGCTCATCATGAGAGTTGTAAAACCAACTTTATCTTCCTCAATTTGTGATGAAATTAAAAAGTGTAAATATATATCTTGCGTGTTTTTCAACAAGGAACATAGTGATGGAATTTAATTGCATTTATTTTAAGTGTGTGATTAGTTAACAAGAAGAAATAATGAAGAACCCTAAATTTGCAAAAGCTAGCATGAAATCCAAAATAAAAATGATAAATAACAATTGATTGAGGGTAAATGACCTATGAACATTCAGAAACATGCTGGTAATTTAAAATTACATTTATGATGCATGCAATATGGAGTTTGAGAAGTACAGGCTTACCTCTAGAAGAAGAAATCAAATTCTATGGTAGAGGTGTTCTAGATGCAAGGTGATGACTTGGATAGCTTCCTTATGCCTCAAGGAATGTGTTGATGTGCTTGTAATAGACTGGATCCTTCTGGAATGAGAAGCTCAACACCAACTGCTTATGTGATCTAGTGGACATGGAGGATTTTGATCATGGTGTTACAGAAGTGTTTGAATGATTTGAATCACTTTTATATGATGTATATGAGGTGTGTGGATGGTTGGTTTGAGTGGAATTTCTCTAAAATGAAAATTTTATTTCTCAAGTTTTGAACTATGGAACTTTGGAGCAAGAGAGGGAATGTGGGAAAACAAGCTTGGAAGTTATTTTGGCGTAATTGAACTGATGCAAGATGGCCTCTATTTATAGGGGAACTGATTTATTTTGAATAAATAGTATTGGATGAGGGAGCATGATATGGTCCAATGGCTCTTGTCATGTAGCCCTTTCTTGAATGCTAAGGTACTTTTAGTCTTCTTAGCATCTTGACTCAATTTACTTTGCAGGTTTGAACACTCGTTGTTTTGGACTTCCTTTTGATTGGTGTGGGTTGTTTCATCCCAATTCAATGCTCCACATAAATGCCTAAGAACAAAATTTAACTTCTCAACTTTGCAATGATGTTTCCTAACTTCCAAGGAATAGATTCTTGACCCTTTGGCACTATGGTTTGGTTTTTGTATGATTCTTCATCATGATTTTGCAGAGGGCATGTGCATTGTATCTTAGATGTTAATCTTATGAAGATATCAAACTTGTCAAGTCACAAATCGTGTGTCATATGCACTGCCTTGGAAAATCAATTGTTTCAATGCATGTTGTGAGATCCATAACTCCTTGCTCAAGTAGCATTAATGGATGTTCTTGTACATTTTGGAAAGCTGACATTACCTACTTTAAATTTTATGTCCATAATTGGATTTATTCTTCTTGGATCATGATGAAAAAACCCTCAAAAGTTTGATGTTTCATGTTGAAAAACTCTTGGTAGAATTTTGGCCAAGTGATGGAAATATGTTTAGCCTTTGTCTTGATTTTGATCAACCCATAACTTAAAATCCAAGCATTTTTTGGAGATGACTCAGCCCAACAATCTTATTGTATGGAATGAGATTTATCATTTAGACTTTGAAGCAAAACATTTGGTTGCTTGGTTTGCATGTTATGGCTTTGTGAAGTTAGGTACTTGAACATGATTTTTCTATAACTTAGTGAAAATTTCAAATTTATCAACTTGGCTTATTTTACAAGTAACCTTGATTTCTTGATTAAATATTGATAAAATGCAACTATGGACCATATTTTCTTGAATAATAGCCTTTGATGATCAATTTTACCCAAAAAGTCAAACTTTGACTTTGGGTATCATATGAGATTTCATCAAAGAAACCCTAATTCTTGATTTTTAATGAGTGAATCCTTAATTAGAGGTTATTTTAAGCCTATGAATGGACTTCAAAGGTGTATATGGACTTCTTGAATCATATCTTGAGGCCTTGGCTCATGTTCTGATGAAAATTCTTCTTTGGAATCTCTGATCAACCAAAACCTTAATTTGGTGACTCAGATGATCTTGGGGCTTGATGACTTGCAATGATGTGAACTTGTGTTTGATCCTTGATGAGGGAGATCCATTAACCTTTATGAATGCTTGATATTCTTTAAAGGTTGAAGATCAATCCAATTCTTTGTTGATCTTTTGCATGAATCCTTTATGAGGCTCAAAACCCTAATCCATTGTAAACATAATACATGCAACAAACTTGGCATTCTCCAATGGGTTAGTAATGTGTAAAAGTATATTCATATGATGCAAATGATATGCAAATTATGTGGAATCTTATGACCAAAAATTAGGGTATGACATATCTATGTCGGACCATTCTACCATGTCCCTATCTTTCTTAGTTGTTAGACATTCTACCTTTAATTAAATTTAAAAAAATCATATCATAATCAAAGAAGTCAAAACCAGGGGACATAACAGACATTATAAATCAATATGTGTGTATCGAGAAAATCCAGAAGTTATCTTCTGTACAAGGTCATTTGAAAGATAACATTCATATTAAACGAAACCAAAACAACACAAAAATGCATAACCTAAACTCTAAATTTAGGTGAGTCTGAAAATTAGGTTCTAAATTGTTAACATATTTTTAGAATTTTACTACGGAGTGCATGAGTACCACTATATGTGCGATAAAATCCCCTCTAAATTTAAGATAGGTCCGTATCCTAAATTTACCTAGCTTGGTTGTCATGTCAAAATCTTAACTATTATTGTACCCTCATGGCAAAGATTCATTCAAAAAATCAGAGTGAGGAAGTGTGACAAAAATCATCTCAAAGACAATAAACTTCCACATTTGGTTTAAGCAATTTTTATTTTTTTTATTTCATTAAAAGAATCAAATTTATGAAATTAGATTTTATTGGGACAACCAGATTTGTTCTTACAACTAGATTGTATGCAGTTTAATTCAAACCCAAACATGTATAGTATCAAGCATGCATTCAATAAGAAATAGTTAGAAGCTCAAGAAGAATAAAGGAAATAAACAGAGAATAATATTTATTGAAATCCAACAACATGCAATTTATTAATTAAGTTTGACGACATGAATAGTTCATCTAGCTTAATTGAGCAAATAGTTGTTCAGTAGCATATATAAATACCACTGTCATAAACTTTATTAAAGCATGTGATCAAGATTAATTGTTATCATCTCAATCATCATAGCAACAAAACACAACATCATGGAAAATATCGAGATGGCCCAGCTTCAAAAGGATTTGTATATTTTCGAGCCCATACATGCTTCCCATTAATGGCAAATTTCATCCTTGGTTGATACTCAAAAAAATTATCAATTACGTTGATAGCCTTTGGACGAACAACGAGACGAGCAGACAGTGGTTGTTCACCTGGATTTGCTTCTTGCATGGTCAGCCTGTCAATGATATCTCCATATTTTCTGTTTGGACATTTTGCATATAATGAAAAAAGAGTCAACTAATTTGTAAGATGTAATATTATTGATTATCAATCATACAAGTATGTAATGTTTAGCTAACTCATTTATATAATTTATTTACTTTGTGTGTATATTATTTTGCTTCCAATAAAAATATCTAAATAAAAAAATATTTTTAAAAGAAATTTACATAAATCTCTCAAAAATAGTTTAAGGTTGATACTTAGCAATTCTAAAAAATTATATATGAATTTTACTATGATAAAAAATTGAGAATTAATATAATACGATATTAAAGCTAGACTTAGTATCCTTTTGATTTTGAATGTTAATATCGGAATTTATTTTAATCCTTTAAATTATAAAAAAATTATATTAATCTTTTAACTCTTTAAAATGTATTACGTTAGTTATTTTTATCTAATTACCAATGAAAAAACTTTAAAATCGATTATTAAATTAGTCTCTAATTAGATGAAATGATTAACCTAACACATTTTAAAAAATTAAAAAAATATATATATACTTTTTTTTATAAATTAATAAACCCAAATAAATCCTGAAATTAGCATACGGGAAAAAAATATTAAAGCTTAAAATTAATATGCCTTGACTATATTATACACCAACATATAACAAATTAAAATACTGTATAATTGGGTCAGTAAAAGAAGTCTAAAAAAGGACATTTTGTATTTTTTTTCTTTATCTTAATAATATATTAGATCTCTTTTAAACTTTTATTATTATAAAATGTATTTTTTAATTAAAATTTAAATCAATCTTTGACTAATAATACGAGTTTCATTTTATACAGGCCCTTCATGATTATATAAATATTTATATAAATAATATTGTATAATTAATTAATATATTAAATAAAATTTACAAAAAAATATGTTCTTATAACTATAATATTTTTTTTTAAATAAAAAAAAAACATAAAAGGTACCTGGTGAAAAATTATCTAAGCTCAATCTCAGAAATGGGATAGCTCTTGGAGAAGGTGATGAAGAGAGTCCTATCATCAATTGACTTGTTCTCATTTTCATCAAGGAGCAACAATTCCACTATCAGCAGAACAAATATCATCCAATTTCAAATTTGAGAAAAGCTCATTTATATCTTGTCCATTATTATTATTAGTAGTTCTAAACTCGTTATACTGTGGCACCACTTGTTGTGGAACCATGTGAATAGCATTAGGAGGAGCATAATACATGATATGTGGTTGAACTTGAATACGAGGATCAGCAGCAGCCGTATCAGCATACACTTTAGCAAGATATAGTTCTTGCTCCTTCACAGCTCTCTCATAATACACTTGTTCAATAATGTCTGAAAAAGCTCTTACGCAGACATCATTGATGAACTTTGTGATTTCAGTAATCACATCCAGACGCTTCTGATGAAAATACTCCAGTGTCACATCGCGACGCAAGATGTGTTGAATCAGCAACAACTTATTTTTGCCTGCAGAAGCATTAGGGTATTTAGAATTCTCAATGCAGTTCAGAAGGACCACAATCTCATCAGCCAGATTGCGTACCATAACGTCTGGCCAGCGCTTAAGAATCTTTAAGACTAAATTATAGTCTTTGGTTTTTCTTTCAGCCCACATTATGAAAGCCATTACGTTTATCGATTCTGAAGTTTCTTGACCAAGCTCCATCACCAAATGACTGAACAGTTGTCGATCTATGCTGTGAAACAAGTTGAACTCTTCTTTCGTTACGATTACATTGAAACCAGGGTCTGGATTTGGTAGAGATGTTGGTAAAATGAAATTCATTGTAAAGTGATGTTTTTTTTTGGTAAAAAAAGATGGTGGTGATTATGATGATTATTTGCTATCATTTATAAGGTTATAATATTATTAAAATAATATAAATTTGCTTGACTCTTTTTAAAATAATATCAAAAAATGACAATTTTTATTTGAATTTTTTAAAGGTAATGTATGAATTTTTTTTTTTTGCAATAATGATAGTATTTATGAAATATCTTCAAAGTCAAATAAATAAGTTGCAAAATGAAATAATTCAAAAATATATTATTAAATCTTATTTTTGGTAATTTATGCATTAAAATATATATAGTGTTAAACTTCTTGTTTCTTTCATTTTTTTTTCTTTTAGAAAAATAATGATTGGGTAATTCATTTATATTTTATTTTATTTTGTTTCTAGATTTAATTAAAGTAAAAAATTTATAAGTTAAAAATTTGGTAAAGAAAAAGTAAAAAGCAAAAAATTAAAGAGACATAAACCTAACCCCCAAAAAAAAACAAAGTATAACAATAAAAAAATAGTTTCTTATATTACATAGTTTTATTTAATATTTTTTTTGAATTAAAAAGAAAAAACAATCTAACATATCATATAACTAGCAAAAATGATAATTGGACATGTATGATATATCTAGGGGTGTTCATTGGTTCGGGTAAATCCGAACCAAACAGGAATCTAAACCAAACCAATGTGTTTGGGTTGGGCATTTTTCCATTCGGGCAAAAACCGAACCAAACCAATTAAAATCGATGTTAATTGGTTCGGGCAACAGATTTCTAATTTTCTACCCGTAAACCCAAACCAAACCAATAACAATCAACATAATTAATTCATATAATAAAATTTTAATTTTAATTGAGTTATTACTTATTTATTTGAATTAAGAGAATAATTTTTATAGCAATTATCAAGTACAAACCATAATAAAAGAAATAAAGAGGCATAGTCTCTAGACATTTTCAATAAAAATCAAAACAACATCTTTTAAATTATCACAAACATATCAATCAATGATGAAATATAGAGAAATGAAATATTAAAAGCCACAACCATTATAAATCAAACTCACAAATTGCGAACTACAAGAATATGTAAACTGTAAGCTTCTTCCCAAATCGCAAAACATCAAATCACAAGTATCTAAAACTACAAACCTTCAATTTTATGTTAAGGAATGAAGTATGATTATGCAATAAAATTGTTTTAAGTTACTAAATATTTTAGTGAAATAAACAATTATATGACTATGGTGGTCATAACATATTTAAAAATATGTGTGTGTCATGTGTTCAATATTTATTTTTCATATTTTAGCGTGTAAACAAATAATTTAAAAAATATATTTTTGTATATTTATTTTTAATATATCCGATCAATCCAATCCAAATCAATTCATTATTTTTTGGATTGGTTTGGTTTGGGCTTTATTGCAAAAATATAGAAATCCAATCAAAACCAATCCATTTATTTTTCAATGGTTCGGGTATCGGATTCTCTCGAAATCGAACCAAACCTGCCCGCGAACACCCCTATATCTCTAAAAAAAGACTTTCAAAAACACAAAATCAGAAGTGAATCCCACAAAATGATATAATCAACAAAAAAAAAGTGTATTGACTAATCTATTTGTACGTGCATTTGTTTCTCTGAAAATGTAAGATATCTTATTCTAAAGGAATGTATAGCATGTAAAATATTCTTCCATTTAATAAAAAGATGTTAAGGGAAAAAGATTTACTTTAGAAAATACACAAATTACCATTACTGAGTTAGTTTCAAGGCAGTGATTTCTCTAATTTCTCCTGTTAGCATATTTGATAACAAGCATGATTTTATGCAGTTCAACTTAGAATGAGGTGAAAATTAAATCTTAGCAGAAAAAGCTCTTAAGAATGTTCTTAAATCATCTCTAAATATATCACAACAAGTTGTGTCGCTCCCCGGATTTCCATCCTGGTACAAACACGAAAGTGGCACGGAAAAAGAATAGAGTCGCCAGCCAGACATTTTTATCCCAAAGAAAGGGAATGGTAATGCTGCACAAACCAGAAGAAATAAGAGGAAGGACACAGGTCCTACGAACCAAAGAGACTGAGTTCGGGAGTCGGTTACGACCTGGGAAGGTATTAGCACCCAGATCGTCCGTCGTACCCGACGGGATCCACGCTTGCAAAAGAAAAAAAAAAACTTCAAAGGGTGAGGGAATGAAAGTTGTTGCAAAGAAAAGAAAATGAACTGGATAAAAGAACTGAGAAAGAAAACAAAGGGAAAAATGTAGGGAAAATAAAGATTGTGCTCGAACGGGCCCTACCCCGCTGCCTACGTACCTCATCGGGACAATGAGGATCAGAGACGTCGTAGTTCCCCTAACTAGGGGTAACAAGGAAATTGCTTGTGAATTAAGGCTTGAACTGCCTATGACATTGCTCAGGTGTTGCAGACTCGGACGACGAGTGCGTAACCGTCTTGCAAAGTGACAAGTAGGAGCAAGTTTGCGTACGGAGCGAATGAGATGAGAAAAGAATTCCCGAAGGAAAGACGCTTATTGTTTGTTTGTGTTTTTTATGAAGCTTTCATGAGTGTGTCACAAGGAAGTGAACTCAAGCTCTTTTCCATGGAATGTGCACTTGTCACTACATTCCAAGATGGAATAATAGAACAAGCACACTCAAGTAAGGAGAAGATCCCCAAAACTTGAACCCAAAGATTAGGGCCTAAGCTCACTAACTTGTTGAATTATTAAGTGCTTTTGGGTATTTACAGATGAAGAAGTGTGTTTTATGCTTTTCTTTATGAAGAAGATACCTTGATCAGACTTGTGCATCACAAGGTAAACTTGTACTATCCCAAGATGGGAAGACTACAAGCATACCTCATGGGATAAGGCTATGGATCAAGACATCACTTAAAACATTATTAAGTGTCTTTTATGGAGTTATGAGATGAGAAGAGGAGAAGAACCAAAAGGATCACAAAGGAAAAATTCTAAAGGGGGACTAAATAATCTTAAGTGTTAACATGCATGGATGTCCTAAGGGTTAGTGAGGTTTCTATCCTAATGAAGAAGGAAAGAAGAAGAGAAGAAGAAGATAGAAGAAGATATGAGCAAGGCCTAAGCCCAACAAAAGAGGTTAGCTCAAGATAAACATAAGAGGAGAAGATGAGAATTGGAGATGTGGAACTCAATTCCCACACCTCACACTTACCATAGCCCCTGCAAGGTTAGTGAAACATACAAATGAAACACAATGAGCAAGATAACATGCTAACCTCACACAATCAGAAGTGAAATGGTATGAATAAATGTACAATGCATATGCAACTCAAAGGAATGAGGAGTGAGGCTTACAAGCAAAAGATGTATAATGAAACACTTATAAAAACAAATGCACACTTATGAAAGATGCAAAGCAAAATGCACGAGATATGGACTCAAAGCTCACAACCAGAACCAAAACAAGATGAAGAAGGGCTTAAGAAGCCAACAAGATGAAGAGAAAAGAGGTACAAGAGCAAACAATTACCAAATGGGAGTAAAAGAAACAATGAGATGAAGTGAAAGCACTTAAGGAAATAAATGACTTAAAGAAGAAGCAAGACACAAAATTCAAAAGACACAAACCCTATCCTAGGACCAGAAAGATACCCACACCCCAAAGGAACCCCAAATGAGAAGAAGAAGTTGGCACAAGTGCCCTTCTTGGCTTATATGAGACCTAAAGGTTCAAAGGAAGCAAAATGGCACAAGGTTCAAAGGAAAATTCAAAACAAATCAACCAAGCATCTAAAAAATCCACAATTGAAACCAAATGATCTTCAAACATGATGTAACAATGAGCCAAAAGGGTTTGGTAAAATTCAGAAGCAAAACAAGTCAAATGGAGGCAAGAGCACAAGCTAGGGTTACAAACTTCCATCACAAGTCACAGGATCAAGACTCAAGAAATTAGTTTCTAAAAATCAAGAGAAAAATCAAATGAGAATTACAATGTCTTAAGAATCCAGAGCAAAAAGAATGGGATCAAAATTCAAAATATTGAAGAGTATGGAAAATTGACAAGGCAGTGTGGTCAAAAGAGGATTCAAAAGAAGCTAAGTGAAACAATGAATTAAATCAGACACGTGGCAATGGAAAAAAAATAAAATAAAAATATGAGAAAATAAAAGAGACTCAAAATAATGTTTATGATTTTTTTGGGATTGTTTGGATGACTAGAACTATTTTATAAAAATAGTTAACCTGAATAAAAGAAAATAAAAATGAAAAAAGAAAAATAAAAGAAATGGAAAGGGGTGTCAAAAGTAAGGAGGCTGCGTATAAAATAAATGGGCTGAGAACTTGAGGGGTGTGGATATCACTTGACTAAGCCCAATAGTGCGCTGGTGTAAGAGTCTTATGATGGTATTTTTGTGAAATTAAATGAAAAATAGGAGAGACGCAGGATGCATCTAACGTGTGGGCTTGGGGATTCATTAATTGAGCTGGCAATTGGCTGGATTGTGATTGGTGAGCGCACGGTAACAAAGGTGTGCTGTGTCACATGATGATTTAAATGAAATAAAAGAAAAAACAAGGTGAGACGGAAGATGCTAGGGCTAGGTGGCGCAATGTGGATGCTTGGATGGGATGATCCTACGGCTCAGACTTCGTCTTCTTCGTACAAACCCTAGCATGATCAGAACACAAATTCCGGTGATTGGAGCTAGGGCTCCGGCACCGGAAACATCAAACCATGAGCAAAACACCCTTAAAATGAATCAAACTATCCAGATTGACTAATTGAACATCACTGAATCCAAATATGACCTCAAAAACACCTAAATCTCAAAGAATTGAGTGGATCGAAGCAAAACATAAATGACCTTCAAAACTGAAATTAAGATTTCTCTCACTATGATGCACCCAATTCAAATCCAAAGAGTGCAACATGATCAGCAAACATCAAATAACACAAAGCAACATATTAATTCCATTTCCAGATCACAAAGTTTCAAGGCATACCTGAGGTGTATATCCTGATTCAGTGACCTAGAAAACCAAGTAATGCGTGCAAATCACTCCACTTACTCCCTAGATGCAAAATAAATGCATCTAAGGTCTTGAAACAAGCTGGATCTGAGGTTTCAAAGCAAGTTGCCCTGAAATGGCAAGCTGGCCAAACTTGAGAATAAGCTTCAATGAGGGAGTGTTTAATGATCCTGAGCTTGCCTAGATCATAGATCCACAATTGGTTTGGAGATTGGATGCTTGAGTGAAGAGGAATGAGAAAAAATTCAAAGTTGCATGAAGTTTGTGAATGAGAGAATGAGAGAGATCTGAGGCTTGCTAAACCCTAATTGCTCTTTGTGTGACCTCACAAGGCAATGCTGAAAGAGTGAAATGAAATGCACGAATGAGTCATGAGTTTTGGGTGATTTTGCATAATTTGAAACATGTGAGATAAGCATGTTATGCTCATGCTTCCTTGGTCCTCTCAGCACATGTGCAAGTCATTTACCACCCTTGATTCAAATCCAATCAATCCTGGCCTTTAGATCAAGCCCTCGCACTTATTTCATGACTTTTGCCAATTTGCATGTTTTGGAGGAATTTTCTCATAGTGCACGAAAATGTGATTTTATTTGGAGCAAATTGGTTCAAATGTAATGCATTTAAACATGGAAACAAGTTTAAACCAGAACCAAGTCATACAAAATAAGTTTGAAGCATTTTGCCTTTGGTGCCTTCATAAAAAGTTGATTTTGCCCTAGAATACATGGAATTTTCGAAGGACATATAGGGAGATCCATAAATCCTATGAAAATGTACTTGTACTTTTTGAAAATGGGAGTCCTTACTCTTCAACTTTCATGTTTGGCTTTGGTTCATTTGAAGAATTTTTGATCATGTTAAGGCCATTTGAAAATTAGGGCAAAAGTTGCCAAATTTGGAAATTCCTTAAAACCAACTTTGTATCATTTTTGCAAAACCTTTCAAATCTCCATGATTCTTGAACTTTGATCATTCCAAACCTCTTATAACATTGTAAGGACCCCTCTTGGCCAAAAAAATTGGGTTAGACCCCTTGAAATTGCACAGTTGACTTTTTAAGGGCACAATTGACTTTTTACTTCATCTGCAAGCAACTGAGGCATTGTCTGACTTCCACATGGAATTTTCTCATGAAAATTGACACCTAGGATCCTCTTAACATATAGAAGACTTTGACCAAATGAAATGGCCAAAGTTGTGAGATCTTGGTGCTTGAATCACAAACCCTAATTTGGGTGCCTTGTATAGGAGCTTTGCCTTGTCCTGAGACCTCTGATGATCATGCAATCTTTTGAGCTTTTTCCAATGGACTTGAACTTGTAAATGGAGTGTAGACTCACCATAGTACTTGTACAAACTCATTGGGACCCTTGTCATAGCTTGAAATGCTTCAAGGACCTCCATAGATGACCATATGCTTGATGCTAGGATATGAAGGATGTTATGCTTCATCTTTCCATGCTAGGATGCTGAAAAATGATATGAGTATGATGAATATGATGTGATATGATGCTTAAAATGAAGAGGGCAAATTTGGGGTGTTACAGCTGCCCCTATTCAATCATCAGTTAATCTGAAAAGGACGATAGTACGGGCTATCGACCATTCAAGATAAACTGTGGTTGAATACCAAGAAGACCAGAAATTTGCACTCTGACGAAGAATGCAACACTGGGAAATAAACCCAACCAGATGACGCTATGGGGATAAGAAAGGGAGGAAAAGCAGACGAGCTTCTTCCAAGTTGAAACTGATATCTGGAATAAGAACACTTTGACAGACGAGTCTTCAAACAATCCTGTGACGCTAGGAACTGGACATACGAGTCCTCAAAACACTGCAAGAACATAGAAGTTGAGACAGACGAGTCTCCTTCTGATTTACCTGTTACGCCAGGACCGGTAATGCACTTAAGTCCGTGGGATAGACATGCATAATCAAGGTAGACGAACCTTCTTCATATATTATCCGCAGATATATGGTATAAGACAGACGAGTCTTCTTTAAACAAACCTGTGACGCCAGGTGCAACAATAATAATTGTTTCCTGAGACAGACGAGCCTCCTTCGAATTTACCTGTTACGCCAGGACCGGTAACCATTTTGACATTAATTCCCACTGTCAGGATTTGAAACCTCTTCAATACAGACGAATATTGGATGATCATCAAGATAACACAGACGAGTGCCAAAAGTCAATGATACAGACGAGTATCAGACGATGATCTGAGAAACACAGACGAGCGCTTCAGGCAATGATACAGACGAGTACCAACCACTGGTATAGACGAATACCAGAAATTCAAACACAGACAAGCGTTTGAAGTAGTCATACAGAAATACCAGGATAAACAGCAAATCCTCACATACAGATATAAACTAGCACAGATGAGTGATGGGGATGATACAAACGAGTATCCAAACAAAGCAGATGAGCTTCAACAGGTAATCAACACAGACGAGTGTTGGAAATGATACAGACGAGTATCCACAAATACCAGGCACACCAAACACAGACGAGTGCTGGAAAGTTGCAGACGAGCAACAGTTGAAATTACATATCAAGGCACAGACAAGTGCCGCAAAGGATCCAATACCAAACACAGACGAGTGTTGGGAGTTGCAGACGAACAACGCATATTAGGTATCACAATACAGACGAGTGTTAAGAATTGCGGACGAGCAACAATAAAGATATAACCAAACACAGACGAGTGTTGGAGGACAACAACAAAGATATTACCTCTCAAAGCACAGACGAGTGCTGGAAATTACAGACGAGCAACCACAACAGAGAGTACACACCAAACACAGACGGGTGTTGGAAAATTGCAGACGAGCAATATCAAGGTAATCATAAACCACTGCTGGGGAATACTCTGCTCAGGAATAACACATACGAGTGTTGAAAAACGCAGACAAGCGGTAGACAAATGCCTTATTGGCCACAAGAGCTACAACTCTGCAGGGGAAGACAAGTCGAAGGGTTTGGATACCTAACTCGGACTGAGGTGATGAATACCTGACTGTATCATCAATTTGTCCCAAAAGTATGGCAACTTTGCTGGGGAATATTTCACTGACGGAAGTGAAAGAACAAATATGAACTTTGTGGGGACAGGATCATCTTCAGCCTTAGTTGGAAAAATGCTTCAATCATACTCTAGCTGGGGGGAGCATCTGCTGATTCAAAGCTCTGGATGGGAAAGATTCTTGCTGAGGATAGGATTCTGATAATTCCAACTCTGGTGATGTCAGGCTTTCAGATACCTGTCGGGCATACTCCATTGGGGAAGAATGGACTGCTACTTCACTGGGGAAGAAGAAACTGCTTGGGCTGCTGCCAAGGCTTAGCTGGAGAAAATCTCTGCTGGAGATGTCAGGCTTTCAGATACCTGCTGGGGGAATAAATCTCTGCTTGGGGAGACACTCGACTGGGGAAGAGTAAATTTGCTTGGGATAATGTGACGCCATCCTACAACCTGCAACAACAGAAAACACAAGTGTGCCCCGGGGATTTGCATGGTATGATTTGTTCATCCATCGTCACTCGTCACTCAAAGAGGGTTACAGTTTCCCTGCATGTCAGTTTCTTTTTAAAATTATCACCAAGTTTAGATGCAATGCTATTTTTTCCAAAAATACAGGACATTTTGCAAACAAAAATAAACACACACAGCTTTTGACTGAATATTCTTTTATTGAATGGCCTATGAATAGGCAAAGATTTACATCAGGAAGCAACCACCTGGAAAGAGGTAGCTACCGTAAAATTGAGAAAAGAAACTATCCTAATGGCAATGTACACGGCATTCCAAGGAGTTCCATTTCTGTTATGACCAGCATGTCTTCAAGACTCTCCATTCTGCTTTGGCTTTCTGAGAGGATGAGGGGACTGTTTCCTATCCTTCTGATATTGTCAAGTTGTACGAAACGATGATGTGGTTCAGATTACTCGGATCACAGTTTTTCGCTTATTCCCTTGTTTTGCGTGGATCTCCCTTTCGGGTTTTCAATCCACCGAGATACCCTTTTTTGCCTGAGCTGTCCAATGCGGCTTTTCAACTCAGCGGGTGTACATTTTTTTTATTTCTTTCCCTAACTTTTGCCCGAGCTTTTTATTCTGTTTTTATCTCGCCGGGATGCCCTTTTTTTTCCTGGACTATAATTTTGTTTTTGGGTCCAGCGGGTATCTTTATGCGAAGTATTTTTTAACTGCGTCCGAGTTAACAGGGGACTGGAAGTCATCTCCATCCATAGTGGTGAGCATCAGTGCTCCTCCTGAGAAGACTTTCTTCACTATGAATGGTCCTTCGTTGCTTGGGGTCCATTTGCCCCTGTGATCTGAACCTGGAGGAACGATCCTCTTCTGCACAAGCTCTCCCACTTGATACTCCCGAGTACGTACTCGTTGGTCGAATGCACGCTTCATTCTCCTCTGATAAAACTGACCATGACAGATAGCCGCTAATCTCTTTTCCTCAATTAGACATAGCTGATTGTAACGAGCACGCAACCATTTAGCCTCATCAAGCTTCACATCCATCATCATACGCAATGAAGGAATCTCTACTTCAACAGGCAGGACTGCTTCCATACCATACACCAGAGAAAATGGAGTTGCCCCTGTTGACGTCCTGACTGACGTTCGGTACCCATGCAGCGCAAACGGTAACATCTCATGCCAATCTTTGTAGGTGACAACCATTTTTTGCACAATCTTCTTGATATTCTTGTTAGCTGCCTCAACCGCACCATTCATCTTTGGTCGGTAAGGAGAAGAATTGTGATGTTGTATCTTGAAGTTCTGACACAAGTCTTCCATCATCTTATTGTTGAGATTAGAACCATTGTCAGTAATGATCCTTTCGGGCACTCCGTATCTGCATATGATATCTCTTTTCAGAAACCTTGCCACCACTTGACGAGTGACGTTGTCATAAGATGCTGCTTCCACCCATTTGGTGAAGTAATCGATCGCGACCAGGATGAAGCGATGACCATTTGAAGCAGTTGGCTCTATCTTCCCGATCATGTCAATGCCCGACATAGAAAAGGGCCAAGGAGATGACATGACGTTGAGCGGGCTTGGAGGAACATGCACTTTGTCTGCATATATCTGGCATCTGTGGCACTTACAAGCGAATGAACAACAGTCTGCATCCATTGTCATCCAGTAATACCCCGATCTCAACAATTTCTTAGCCATAGCATGCCCTCCTGCATGGGTACCAAAAAGTCCCTCGTGGACTTCCTGCATTAACAGGCTTGCTTCGTGTCTATCCACGCATCTGAGCAAGACCATGTCGAAGTTTCTCTTGTACAAAACCCCATTTGTATTCAGGAAGAAGCTAGCAGCAAGTCGCCTCAAGGTCTTCTTGTCATTGGAAGATGCCCCAGTTGGGTATTCTTGCTTTTCCAGGAATAACTTGATATCAAAATACCAAGGTTTCTCGTCAGACACGGCGTCTACAGAGAAGGCATGAGCTGGAGCGTCAAGCTTGGAGATGTCAATTCTGGGCACATAATTCCAACACAAGACTTTAATTGACGAAGAAATAGTGGCCAATGCGTCGGCAAATTGATTTTCATCACGTGGTATGTATTGAAGTTTAACTGTCGTGAAGAACGTCAACAGTTTTCTAGCATAATCCCTGTACGGAATTAGATGCTCTTGATGCGTATACCACTTGCCGGTAACTTGGTTAATGACGAGGGCTGAATCTCCGAATATATCGAGTTTCTTAATCTGAAGATTAATAGCCTCCTCTATTCCGATTATGCATGGCTCGTATTCCACTTCATTGTTGGTGCAGCCAAATGTAATTCTGGCAGCGAAGGGTAAGTGAACACCTTCAGGAGTAATAAGTACGGCACCAACTCCACGTCCATTGATATTGACGGCCCCATTAAACATCAACTTCCATTTGGATTCAGGGCCTGGCCCCTCCTCCGGAGGTGGTTCCTCATAATCGTTTGCTTTGAGGTACATGATGTCCTCATCAGGGAAATCAAACTTCATTGGCTGATAATCATCTTCAAGAGGTTGCTGTGCAAGGTAATCTGACAATACACTTCCCTTGATGGCTTTCTGAGAAGTATATTGGATGTCGTATTCAGTTAAAATCATCTGCCACCTAGCAACCCTTCCGGTTAACGCTGGTTTCTCAAAGATGTACTTGACAGGATCCATTTTGGAAATGAGCAGTGTGGTATGAGTCAACATGTACTGCCTCAGTCGGCGAGCAGCCCATACCAAAGCGCAACAAGTTTTCTCGAACAGTGAGTATCGGGATTCATAATCGGTAAACGTTTTGCTAAGGTAATAAATAGCGTACTCTTTTCGACCAGACTCGTCATGTTGGCCTAGAACACACCCCATTGACCCTTCTATCACGGTCAAGTACATGATTAAAGGTCTTCCTTCCACGGGAGGCATTAGAATTGGAGGCTCCTGCAGATATTCTTTTATTATGTCGAAAGCTTTTTGGCAGTCATCGTTCCACCTGACCGTTTGCTCTATTCTTAGCAGTTTGAATATTGGCTCGCACGTGGCAATTAGATGAGATATGAACCGAGAAATGTAGTTCAACCTCTCTAAAAACCCGCGCACTTCTTTTTCTGTCTTCGGTGCAGGCATATCTTGAATAGCTTTTACTTTAGCAGGATCTACCTCAATTCCTCTCTGACTAACAATGAAACCCAGCAATTTCCCGAAACGCACTCCGAAAGTGCACTTGTTTGGATTCAACCTCAGCTTGTACTTGATCAGTCTATCAAATTGCTTTTTCAGGTTGACCAGATGCTCTTCTTCGTCTCGGGACTTAGCAATCATATCGTCCACATAACACTCAATCTCCTTGTGTATCATGTCATGGAACAATGTGACCATCGCCCGTTGATAAGTTGCCCCGGTGTTCTTCAAACCAAAGGGCATGACCTTATAGCAGAATTATCCCACGGGGTAATGAACGTTGTCTTCTCCATGTCTTCTGGCGCCATCTTAATCTGATTATATCCGGAGAAGCCATCCATGAAGGAAAATACCGAGAATTGAGCAGTATTGTCTACCAACACATCAATGTGTGGTAACGGAAAGTCATCTTTTGGGCTTGCTCTATTCAAATCCCAGTAATCAACGCACATCCGGACCTTGCCGTCCTTCTTTGGTACAGGTACAATGTTAGCTACCCAAGGTGGGTAACTAGTTACAGCAAGGAAACCGACATCCCATTGCTTCTGAACCTCCTCTTTGATCTTCATCGCCATGTCAGGAAGATTTCTTCTCAATTTCTGTTTCACAGGAGGACAGTCCTCTCTCAGAGGTAGCCTATGCACAACGATGTCGGTATCCAACCCTGGCATATCTTGATATGACCAAGCAAAGATATCCACATACTCTCTCAGCATACTGATCAGCTCTTTCTTGACGTCGGCCTGCAGAATGGTCCCAATCTTGATCTCTTTCTTCACATCTTCATTGCCAATGTTGATGATCTCAATTTCTTCTTGATGAGACTGAATAACCCGTTCCTCTTGTTTCAACAATCTGACCAATTCTTCAGGGAGGTCACAGTCTTCCTCAACCCCTTCATCAGCTTGGTAGACAGGATTGTCAAAGTCATGCGTGGTCATAGCAGGAACGTTATCAATGGAATCCAGATGATCAACACTGCACAGATGATGTGCTCATTCAGAATCTGCTTATTTTGAAAAAGAGACGCTAACACAAAAAAAAAAGCAAAACACATTGCCATTTTTATATTTTTGTGAAAAAGTTTAAAAACAAAGAAAGAGAACACAATTTGTCTGAAAATGTCCTTTTATTTCATAGCAAAATAAGATGCAATACAAAACATGGTGGCCCAATACAATGGATCCTAGCATCTTGGGCAGAATGCTGGATTTGACAATGCAGTATGCTAATAAAAGGAAACAAAATAATTACTCTGAGAGCCAGGTGACTTGAACAATGTCTTCAGCAGACCAGTTCCTTAGCTCCTCCCCGGGCACGCATTGATGTATCCAGTTATCCCAATCATCGTCATTGTCCCCGTCTTGGCTTGTTGTACAGATCTGGTTGCGGTCGAGCAACCCGACACTTGTAAACGTGATAGCCTTACCACTTGGAGTAGATCCACCAGGCTGATAACCTAAGCCAAACTTATCATCCTTCTTTTCTAGCTCCAGCAGCTTGCCCCAGCCTTGGGCACTCCCTGATTGAACAACCTCCTTTGCCTCTCTATAGGAATGGATGGATGTACCCTCTTTCTCACTGCTCTTCTCCACAGGAGTCAAGATGCTGACGTTGACTGCTTCGAAGGCTTGACATAAAGTCTCATGGATTTCTCCATCCATCTCTACATACTTGAATGTCGACAAGTGACTTACGAAGATGTCCTCCTCTCCGCAGACTGTGATAACCTGGCCGTCAACCACATACTTGAGCTTCTGATGCAGGGTTGAAGTAACAGCTCCAGCAGCATGTATCCACGGGCGTCCCAACAGGTAGTTGTACGCAGGCTGGATATCCATGACATAGAAGACACTTTTGAAAACTTGAGAGCCTATCCTGACGGGCAGCTCAACTTCTCCAAAAACTGATCTTCTTGAACCATCAAAAGCTTTGACAATCAGATCACTTGGTCTCAGGACAATCCCATCAACATTGAGCTTCATTAGTGCCTTCTTAGGAAGCACATTCAGGGAAGAGCCTGTGTCTACAAGAACGTGTGACAATACAGCACCCTTGCACTCCATAGTGATATGTAGTGCTTTGTTGTGGTTTCGACCCTCTGACGTGAGGTCTCTGTCTGTAAAGCCTAGGCCATGACTTGCATTGACACTTCCTACAACAGCTTCAAGTTGGTTGACAGTGATTTCCTGAGGAACATAGGCCATTTGCAGAACTTTCAATAAAGCCTCTCTGTGTGCGGGAGAACACATCAGCAGTGATAAGATGGATATCTTAGAAGGTGTATGGTTCAGCTGATCAACCACCTTATAGTCACTCTTTTTGATAATCCGCATGAATTCTTCGACCTCTTTTTAAAATGTACCCTGCCCAGCCACAGGAGTATTTGATTCATCATTCACAACTTGCTTTCCTTTGGCTTTGGATGAAGCCTCAGCCTCAGGGTCCCCTCTCAGCATAGGAGGAGCAAATAACCGACCACTTTTGGTGAAACCCTCAACTCCTCCGACATTCTCCATAGTCGGGTCAGCAGCAACAGACTTGCTCTCAATCTTCTGTCCAGCTACGTATACATCTGAGCCATAATGCCAAGGAATGGCTTTATCGTCTGTGAACGGAACAGGCCCAGGTACGGTGATGGTCACGGGACTAATCTCAGGAGCATAGATTGTAATAAGCTCCCTCCTGACAGGCATGTCAGCTTCATCATAGAAAATAGTAATTGTTGACACATCATCAACTTCATCATTACCAACTTTGCTAAACTGTAAGGATCCATCATCAATCAAACTCTTCAATCCTCTCTTCAGCTTCTCACATCCATTCTCAACATTCAAGCATTCTTCACAATCAGCACTACAGCCAGGAAACACTTGACCACTCAGCAGTCTCTCTTTCACTACCCTCAAAGGAGTCTTCACTTCTTCAATACTTAGCACGAGACTCAACTTGTCACCACCCTCAACAGCATTGATTCTTTCCCCTCCGTGATTCGGAATAGGGTTCGAATTAACAGTTGGCGGTGGTGCAAAGTTGATTGCTTTAGAGTCTATAAGATCTTGAACCTTGTGATGTAAAGCCCTGCACTTCTCAGTCGAGTGCCCGGGTGCTCCAGAGTGGAAAGCGCATTGTGCATTGACATCATAACCCATTGGAAGCCCTCCAGGAGGTGGTGGTGCCAAAGTTCTCAGTTGGATCAGATTCAAATCTAGCAGTCTTGGAAGCAAATCAGCATAAGTCATAAAGATGGCCTCAATCACCCTATTAGCCGGGCGAGTTTGCCTTGGCTGATACGGTCTCTGCTGATAGTTGGTACGGGGTTGTTGTTGATGTTGAGGTTGCATTTGTTGCACAGGAGTAGAAGGAATTGTGTCTGCTTCCACATGCTCATACGGTCTTCTATAACCATGGCCCCGGCCTCGGCCAAATACAGCATTTGTCTCACCCTCTCTTCTTCTAGGAGGTCCACTGAAAGCTTTCCTCGCTCCATTCGAGCTGCTAGCACTTGTATCTTGGATCTTCCCCATTTTCAACAAGGTCTCAACCCTCTCTCCGGCAATAACAATGTCATTGAATTTGGTGGCAGAACTGGACGCCAATCTTTCAAGAAACACACCCTACAAAGTCCCCATAAACATGTCAGCCGTTTCTTTCTCTAGCAGCGGTGGTTGTACCCTGGCAGTGAGCTGACGCCACCTCTGAGCATATTCTTTGAAATCTTCTTTAGCAGTCTGAGCCATGTGCTGCAATTGCGTGCGGTTTGGAGCCATGTCCAAATTATATTGATATTGTCTCACAAAGGCCTCTGCTAGATCTTTCCAACTCTTGATATTGACTCTGCTGAGCTTCATATACCATTCCAGAAAAGCTCCAACCAAGCTATCTTGGAAATAGTACATCCAGAGTTTCTCATCATCGGTATGAGCGGCAATCCTCCCTACAAAGGATTGAAGATGGGTCTTCGGGCATGCAGTGCCATTATATTTCTCAAAGGTTGGAACTTTGAACTTGTATGGGATGCTGACCCCAGGAACCAAGCCCAAATCTGTTATATCAAATCCCAAATAACTCTGGGATTGAATGGCTCTGATTTGCTCTGCCATTTCTTCAAACCTCTTGTTCATCTCAGCTCCTTGACCTTCAGCTTTGTCGAGCAGAGTGAACTGTTCGTCCTGATTATCCATTTGAATATTATTCAACCCATCATTGATTATTGTCACCCCTAGTTGTGTTACAGGAGCTTCAACCTGACGTGCGCCCGCACCGGTACGATTATCAGCAGCAGCAGTGTTGTTCCTGGGTTGACTATTTTCTATCATCTCCCGCAGACGCTCTTGGTTCTGACCCATGCCTGCCATCAATGTCATAAAGTTGTCCATCCTTAGCCTCGGGTCAGCTAAGTCTGCTTGCATCTGGTTCATGACTCGCTCTCTGTTGATCTTTATTGGATATCTATGTACTACTGGTTGTTCCCGAACTTTCCGGGGAGCTATAGTGCCTGAAACACAAAAAACGTTAGCAACTGAGACACTACCTGCAAAACAAACAAACAGGTTATATGCAATGCAATGTAACTGTTCATGTTCCCAAGTTTTAAGCATTTGCATGCCCCAGTTCTGGCATCCACTCCTGACAATCACTTTCAGGATTTATCTTGCAAACTTTCTCTTTGACAAGTGTTCAGATATTAACAGTATTAGACAAACGAGTCTTGCTCATTCAGAAACGATAATTTGCACATTAATACTGTATATGGACAAACCACTGCCGGCTAAAAGTCAGAATACAACCAGAAATATTCCCCGAAGGGTTACAAGCCAGTACATAAATGAAAGACAAAAGAAATAAAAACAAGACTCCTACAACAAGCCTGTAGGTAGTCTGGAAATAAACTAAGCTAAGGACTCAGGCTTTGCCACCTCTGCTCTGCTCTTCTTGACACCCGCTCTCAGCTTGAGCTCTTCAATCTCTCTCCTTGCTTCCTCCAGAGCTAACTGACTTTGTGCTAGCTGTTGGGTCTTTTCCCTCCGGATGGTGTGGACTTGCTCCACCTCTTCCTTCTTGAAAGCCATCTGAACTTCAAAGAACTCTTCTTTCTCTCTGAACCTCTTCTTATCTTCCTCCCTTTGGCCTTGCAACCAAACAATGGATTGTCGAGCATCTTTGAGAGTCTTTAAAGTCTTTTTGCGCTCAGCTACTCTTTTAGCTTCCATTAGACCCAACCTGTGAAAATGGGCTTCTCTGCCAGCAAAGTCCTTCTCTTTGGCTTCCAAGGAGGCTTGGAGCTTCTGCAGCTTGTCTTCAGCTTCATTCTTGGCCCTGTTGGCATGATGGTACAGGCTCACCATCTCAGCATTCTCAACTCTAACTTCATGCAGCTGAACTTCTAGCTTCTTGTACTCTTCGAGGGAGACAGTACTACTTTGGCTTGGAACTTCTCTGGGATAAAGTGGAGCCTCAACTGAGAAAGGCATGAGAACTGCTTCTACATGTCCTTGCAACCATGCAGCATATGGTGGATATGTCTTAGGATCAACTCTGCCGAAGTCTTTCTTACCCTTTCTTATCTTGTGAGCCCAGGCTTGGACTGCTTATTGAACTAACTCTTTGTTTCCTTCAGCAGGAAAGAACAAAGATTCAGCAAACTCTTCCATTCGTGGAGGATCTTTCAAAGGATAACCAAACTGTTTTCTGGCTAGTGTTGGATAGTAACTGATGACACCTTTCCTTCCCAGCAAAGGTACTCCAGCAAATCTTCCGCAACTGACCAGCAACTCTTTACCTAGCAGATCTCTGTCATATCCCCAGGCAATATCTTCAACAGTTAACCCCATCAGTCTTCTGGACCATCTCCACTCATCCCTCATCTCCTTGAAGGCACCTGATTTAGGCAACTGTCTGGAAAACCACTCAGCGAACAAAGGAGCACAGCAGACTACTGGACCACCCCTACCCTTCTCATTCCTGTAATGAACACTATAGTAGAAGTCACCCAAAAGAGTAGGCACTAGATTGCCTTTTGCAAAGATTGAGATCACTTCTAAGCTGAAAAATTCCTTCTCTCCAGGAAACAAACTGGACCCATACACCATCAAGGCTAACAAAGCACCAAAGTCATTCCACTTAGCCTCTGTAGCATATCCTTCTGCCTCTAGGATGATCACACTCCAAGGGAGTCCTCTGCCTTCACTCTCTTGCAGAGCCTTCCTGACAGTAGCAGCTGGCAGACGACAAACTTTGGCTATGTCTTCATCTTTAAGAACAACCTCAGACCCATAGAATGGCAGTGTCTCTCTGACCGGAACATTCAGCATGCTGGAGATCTCTTCCAATGTAGGAGCTAAGATGTAACCTGGAAAAACAAAGCAACGCAGCAGAGGATCATAAAATTGCAACAAGGTATGCAAACTGTCTTTCTGGTCCGCAGTGGGCTTGTCCACAAACTTCAGTATCTGGCCATATCTTTTCTTGAAATTGCCCAAGACTTGGTCATTCATTAGACTTGCTAACCTCTGAACACTTCTTACCTCAGGCTGAAGAAAGGTATAATGAACATTCTTTTTCCTTGGAACTCTTATGATTTCTTCCATGGAGATAAGATTACCAGAACTGGGAACTGACAATGAGCAATGACCTGAAAAATGGGAAACATAAACAGTTAATGCAAGAATGATGCAAATGCAATGCAATGCAGGCATATGATCAACTGGGACCATCTGAACTGGACACTGACAAGGGCCCCTCTGATTAACTGGCAAACCAAAAGTCCTCTGAGTCACACTCTCTAATAATCACAACTCTCTGAAGAAGATCTCAGAACCATAGTACCAAGAAATCCAGAACAAGAAAACCAGTATCAAGAAAACCAGAACTCCATAACCAGAACTCCAGAACCATAGAACCATAGAACCAAAGATCATAATCACAGGACCACAGATCATAACAAGGACCACTGAATAATGAGTGTATGTTGAGGCATAGGTTCCTGCACACCTGTAAACCCCTCCCAATCTCACTGGTAATAGGCTCCGGGTCAGACATCACGGACTCTCAAAGCCGAATAACAATAATACTGTCACCATCTCTGAGAAATGGCTCATGACCAAATCAGGGAATCGGTTTGGCATTATATACTACGCAGGGAGGCCTCAGCTGAGTCCGGGAAACAAGGTCATCCTATGTGATCCCAAGGTGGGCCCTCGGATGCGAATGGGTTTGCCACAAAATGTGGGTTGCCACTGTCATCACTAAAGAGGGATGTTTCCACAAGGTTCTCAATGATCGGTCCCCAGCTGCACATAATTGTCAAGGTTATGTAATGAGAGAGGAAGATCCCCAAATCAAGACATTTCCAAGACAATCGCAACCTGGGTGTGGAACTCACTACTACCCCCATGACAAGATCTCATGAGGCCAAAGTAGAACCACTCTAAGTCCTAAGGTGCACTCGAGCCGGGTACTTGGCTCATCTTTCAAGAACAAGTAACACCCATCCCACCAAACAGAAAACCAGTCCAGACAGTCCAGTATATATACATGATGCGGAAAATAACTACTGAAAACTGTAAATAAAGCTGTAAATAAACAACAATAAAATACAACAAGCCACAGCAAACAAACATCACCCAAAGAAACAGAAACAAACAAGCGCTAGGAGATACTCACAGGGGAACCAGAGATCTCAAGTGTGCAGTCCCCAGCAGAGTTGCCAGCTGTCGCTCCCCGGATTTCCATCCTGGTACAAACGCGAAAGTGGCGCGGAAAAAGAAAAGAGTTGCCAGCCAGGCATTTTTATCCCGAAGAAAGGGAATGGTAATGTTGCACAAACCAGAAGAAAGAAGAGGAAGGACACAGGTCCTACGAACCAAAGAGACTGAGTTCGGGAGTCGGTTACGACCTGGGAAGGTATTAGCACCCAGATTGTCCGCCGTACCCGACGGAATCCACGCTTGCAAAAGAAAAAAAAAACTTCAAAGGGTGAGGGTATGAAAGCTGCTACAAAGAAAAGAAAATTAACTGGATAAAAGAACTGAGAAAGAAAACAAAGGGAAAAATGTAGGGAAAATAAAGATTGTGCTCGAACGGGCCCTACCCCGCTGCCTACGTACCTCATCGGGACAATGAGGATCAGAGATGCCGTAGTTCCCCTAACTAGGGGTAACAAGGAAATTGATTGTGAATTAAGGCTTGAACTTCCTATGCCATTACTCAGGTGTTGCAGACTCGGACGACGAGTGCGTAACCGTCTTGCAAAGTGACAAGTAGGAGCAAGTTCGCGTACGGAGCGAATGAGATGAGAAAATAACTCCCGAAGGAAAGACGCTTATTGTTTGTTTGTGTTTTTTATGAAGCTTTCATGAGTGTGTCACAAGGAAGTGAACTCAAGCTCTTTTCCATGGAATGTGCACTTGTCACTACATTCCAAGATGGAATAATAGAACAAGCACACTCAAGTAAGGAGAAGATCCCCAAAACTTGAACCCGAAGATTAGGGCCTAAGCTCACTAACTTGTTGAATTATTAAGTTCTTTTGGGTATTTACAGATGAAGAAGTGTTTTTTATGCTTTTATTTATGAAGAAGATACCTTGATCAGACTTGTGCATCACAAGGTAAACTTGTACTATCCCAAGATGGGAAGACTACAAGCATACCTCATGGGATAAGGCTATGGATCAAGACATAACTTCAAACATTATTAAGTGTCTTTTATGGAGTTATGAGATGAGAAGAGGAGAAGAACCAAAAGGGTCACAAAGGAAAAATTCTAAAGGGGGACTAAATAATCCTAAGTGTTAACATGCATGGATGTCCTAAGGGTTAGTGAGGTTTCTATCCTAATGAAGAAGGAAAGAAGAAGAGAAGAAGAAGAAGATAGAAGAAGGGATGAGCAAGGCCTAAGCCCAACAAAAGAGGTTAGCTCAAGATAAACATAAGAGGAGAAGATGAGAATTGGAGATGTGGAACTCAATTCCCACACCTCACACTTACCATAGCCCCTGCAAGGTTAGTGAAGCATAAAAATGAAACACAATGAGCAAGATAACATGCTAACCTCACACAATCATAAGTGAAATGTTATGAATAAATGCACAATGCATATGCAACTCAAAGGAATGAGGAGTGAGTCTTACAAGCAAAATATGCATAATGAAACACTTATAAAAACAAATGCACACTTATGAAAGATGCAAAGCAAAATGCACGATATATGGACTCAAAGCTCACAACCAGAACCAAAAAAAGATGAAGAAGGGCTTAAGAAGCCAACAAGATGAAGAGAAAAGAGGTACAAGAGAAAACAATTACCAAATGGGAGTAAAAGAAACAATGAGATGAAGTGGAAGCACTTAAGGAAATAAATGACTTAAAGAAGAAGCAAGACACAAAATTCAAAAGACACAAACCCTATCCTAGGACCAGGAAGATACCCACACCCCAAAGGAACCCCAAATGAGAAGAAGAAGTTGGCACAAGTGCCCTTCTTGGCTTATATGAGACCTAAAGGTTCAAAGGAAGCAAAATGGGACAAGGTTCAAAGGAAAATTCAAAACAAATCAACCAAGCATCTAAAAAATCCACAATTGAAACCAAATGATCTTCAAACATGATGTAACAATGAGACAAAAGGGTTTGGTAAAATTCAGAAGAAAAACAAGTCAAATGGAGGCAAGAGCACAAGCTAGGGTTACAAACTTCCATCACAAGTCACATGATCAAGACTCAAGAAATAAGTTTCTAAAAATCAAGAGAAAAATCACATGAGAAGTAAAATGTCTTAAGAATCCAGATTAAAAGGAATGGCATCAAAATTCAAAATATTGAAGAGTATGGAAAATGGACAAGGCAATGTGGTCAAAAGAGGATTCAAAAGAAGCTAAGTGAAACAATGAATTAAATCAGACACGTGGCAATGGAAAAAAAAATATAAAAAAAAATGAGAAAATAAAAGAGACTCAAAATAATGTTTATGATTTTTTTGGGAATATTTGGATGACTAGGACTATTTTATAAAAATTAAAAGTTAACCTGAATAAAAGAAAATAAAAATGAAAAAAGAAAAATAAAAGAAATGGAAAGGGGTGTCAAAAGTAAGGAGGTTGCGTATAAAATAAATGGGCTGAGAACTTGAGGGGTGTGGATATCACTTGACTAAGCCCAATAGTGCGCTGGTGTAAGAGTCTTATGGTGGTATTTTTGTGAAATTAAATGAAAAATAGGAGAGACGCAGGATGCATCTAACGTGTGGGCTTGGGGATTCATTAATTGAGCTGGCAATTGGCTGGATTGTGATTGTTGAGCACACGGTAACAAAGGTGTGCTGTGTCACATGATGATTTAAATGAAATAAAAGAAAAAACAAGGTGAGACGGAAGATGATAGGGCTAGGTGGTGCAATGTGGATGCTTGGATGGGATGATCCTACGGCTCAGACTTCGTCTTCTTCGTACAAACCCTAGCATGATCAGAACACAAATTCTGGTGATCGGAGCTAGGGCTCCGGCACCGGAAACATCAAACCATGAGAAAAACACCCTTAAAATGAATCAAATTATCCAGATTGACTAATTGAACATCATTGAATCCAAATATGACCTCAAAAACACCTAAATCTCAAAGAATTGAGTGGATCGAAGCAAAACATAAATGACCTTCAAAACTGAAATCAAGATTTCTCTCACTATGATGCACCAAATTCAAATCCAAAGAGTGCAGCATGATCAGCAAACATCAAATAACACAATGCAACATATTAATTCCATTTCCAGATCACAAAGTTTCAAGGCATACCTGAGGTGTAGATCCTGATTCAGTGAGCTAGAAAACCAAGTAATGCGTGCAAATCACTCCACTTACTCCCTAGATGCAAAATAAATGCATCTAAGGTCTTGAAACAAGCTGGATCTGAGGTTTCAAAGCAAGTTTCCCTGAAATGGTAAGCTGGCCAAACTTGAGAATAAGCTTCAATGAGGGAGTGTTTAATGATCCTGAGCTTGCCTAGATCATAGATCCACAATTGGTTTGGAGATTGGATGCTTGAGTGAAGAGGAATGAGAAAAAATGCAAAGTTGCATGAAGTTTGTGAATGAGATAATGAGAGAGATTTGAGGCTTGCTAAACCCTAATTGCTCTTTGTGTGACCTCACAAGGCAATGCTGAAAGAGTGAAATGAAATGCACGAATGAGTCATGAGTTTTGGGTGATTTTGCATAATTTGCAACATGTGAGATAAGCATGCTATGCTCATGCTTCCTTGGGCCTCTCAGCACATGTGCAAGGCATTTACCACCCTTGATTCAAATCCAATCAATCTTGGCCTTTAGATCAAGCCCTCACACTTATTTCATGACTTTTGCCAATTTGCATGTTTTGGAGGAATTTTCTCATAGTGCACGAAAATGTGATTTTCTTTGGAGCAAATTGGTTCAAATGTAATGCATTTTAACATGGAAACAAGTTTGAACTAGAACCAAGTCATACAAAACAAGTTTGAAGCATTTTACATTTGGTGCCTTCATAAAAAGTTGATTTTGCCCTAGAATACATGGAATTTTCGAAGGACATATAGGGAGATCCACAAATCCTATGAAAATGTACTTGTACTTTTTGAAAATGGGAGCCCTTACTCTTCAACTTTCATGTTTGACTTTGGTTCATTTGAAGAATTTTTGATCATGTTAAGGCCATTTGAAAATTAGGGCAAAAGTTGCCAAATTTGGAAATTCCTTAAAACCAACTTTGTATCATTTTTGCAAAACCCTTCAAATCTCCATGATTCTTGAACTTTGATCATTCCAAACCTCTTATAACATTGTAAGGACCCCTCTTGGCCAAAAAATTTGGGTTAGACCCCTTGAAATTGCACAGTTGACTTTTTAAGGGCACATTTGACTTTTTACTTCATCTGCAAGCAACTGAGGCATTGTCTGACTTCCACATGGAATTTTCTCATGAAAATTGACACCTAGGATCCTCTTAACATATAGAAGATTTTGCCCAAATGAAATAGCCAAAGTTGTGAGATCTTGGTGCTTGAATCACACCCTAATTTGGGTGCCTTGTATAGGAGCTTTGCCTTGTCCTGAGACCTCTGATGATCATGCAATCTTTTGAGCTGTTGCCAATGGAATTGAACTTGTAAATGGAGTGTAGACTCACCATAGGACTTCTACAAACTCATTGGGACCCTTGTCATGGCTTGAAATGCTTCAAGGACCTCCACAGATGACCATATGCTTGATGCTAGGATATGAAGGATGTTATGCTTCATCTTTCCATGCTAGGATGCTGAAAAAATGATATGAGTATGATGAATATGATGTTATGCTTCATCCTTTCCACTGTTGCTCGTTCTACTCCCCATGATTGATGGTTTTGGGCCATATCTTCGATAAGGGCGCTAGCTTAAGGGTAAGGTTTGTTCATCAGTGCACCACCTGCGGCATCGTCGATGGTCATCTTAGTGTTATAGTGAAGTCCATTATAGAAGGTTTGAATGATTAGCCAATTTTCTAAACCATGATGCGGGCATGCTCTTAATAGCTCTTTATCTCTCTCCCAGGCTTTGAACAACGATTCTCCTTGGTTTTGGGTAAATCTGGTTATTTGGTTTTGAAGAACAACGATCTTATTTGGGGGAAAATATCTAGAAAGGAATACTCTTCTGAGGGCTTCCCAAGTTGTTATGGAATTGGGTGGAAGGGAATCTAACCACGATAGGGCTTTATCTCTGAGGGAAAAAGGAAATAATCTTAAGCGGATTGCCTCAGGAGGGGCTCCATTGGTTTTAAAGGTGTCTGCTAACTGGAGAAAGTTTTTTAAATGTTGATTTGGGTTCTCGGTAGCAAGACCTGCGAATTGTCTCTGTTGTACTAGTTGCAGTAGGGATGGTTTAAGTTCAAAATTATTAGCTGGGATGACGGGATTTACTATACTGGAACTAGGTTCCTCGTTTGATGGTTGGGAGAAGTCCTTAAGCGGTCTCCGGTTTTGATCTTTGGTCATAGCTCTCCTAATTCTATGGAAAAATAAACGTGCGCGAGCGTAACATTCAGGTTCAGCTATAGGGTCTACTAAGCTTCGGGTACTACGAGTCTTTCGCATTGACCGACAGGTAACAACCTTAATCTAAACGGTATAACTACAGGGTACGAAATTTGAAGAAATTGGTCCCCGACAACGGCGCCAAAAACTTGATACGTGTTTTTCGCAAGTGTACGAACACGTCAGAGTAATATAAAAGATTGTCGAATCCAAAGAGACCAAGTGTCAATCTATCGTTATCTGTTGTTATGGTGTGTATCTAAGGCAATTGAAAATAATGGTTTTAAAGAGTTCGCAATGATAAATAAAATAATAGATTTTAATTAATTGATAAAGACAGGTACGAATGAAATTCACATAATCAATTGATAATCAAGTACTTGCTAATAGAACTACTTATGGGAAATGTTTTCTACTTTGAAAATAACTAATTTAACGGGAACTGTCGCTTTCGCGTAATCAGAACTGAGTTGTACTCCCTAATCAAACTCTCCTATTGTCACAAATAAAAAGGCGCATACTGCGTTAGAGTAGTAAACCTATTTTTAAGAAATATAGTATCTTAACTAAGTTGAAAAGTATTTTGACCTGGATTTCTTAGCAAAATGAGGTTCTCACGAACCAGACTCTAAACTTCTTAACGCGTCCGAAAATAGTTTTAAAATCTCTTTTCTTTTTAATCTAAAAACTCCTAATGAACTAAACAACGCGCTTTTAGCTGTTTTTGAAATAGGTAAAAACAATTAAGTTTAAATAGGCGTTGGACGGCTTTCGATCTTACTCAACGGAACTTTAAAGAACATGAAAACTTATATTGAAAGTCAAAATAGCCCTTAAGCGTTTCTACAAATAGTTGTACAGATTATTGGTTCAATTATGATCCTTACATTCTAACCTTTAGAAAACTAGCTAGACATGGTAAAGTAAAAGTTCATTTTAATATTTTTCATAAAAGATATTTAGTGTGAGTGCAGAAAGTAAATTAAATAAAGTGCGAGTGCGGGAAAGTAAATAAAAGTAAGGCAGTGCGGAAATAAAGATAAGTAGTGCGAGTGCGGGAAAGTAAATAAAATTAAGGCAGTGCGAGAAATAAATGAAAGTAGTGCAAGTGCAGAATTTAAATGAAAATAGTGCGAGTGCGGAAAATAAATAAAGTAAAGCAGGTGCGGAAATAAAATAAAGAAAAGCAAGCGGAAAGTAAAATAAAGTAAAGCAATGCGGAAAGTAAAATATAAACTAGAATTAAAATGGCGGCAGAATTAACTTCCTTCCAAAGTGCTCCAAGACTCGATTGCACAGACGTATACAGACTCAATCTCTCGATTGTAGCAACACTCCGATGCGAAGTGGTTACTACTTTATAACTGATATATGCCTAAGAGATTCTAAGTTTGGGTGATTAAAAACGAAAATCTAAAGTCCTATTTATAGGCAAACAAATAATAAGAAAAGACATGGATGCCCTTTGCAACCGAAAAATGGAGGGAAACCATTTTGCCTTGTGGCGCCCGCCACACCCTCATGGCGCCCGCCATGAGTGAAAAATTGTATGAGTAGTGGAGATCGTGGGGATTGGCATTTGGGGAGAGTTTTAAGACGTGTCCACGTCATGGCTGACCCCATGGCGCCAGCCACAGTGGGTGCCACAAGTGCAAAATGTTGAATTACTTGATTTTTGCCCTTTTCAGCTCCTTTTCCGTTCCTTTTCTCGCTCGAGGCTCCGATTAAAGTAAAAACCTGAAAACAAAGAAAAACATAGTAATAACATAACAAAATAACAATAAAAACTTTGAATGCATGTGAAATCGGAGTCAGAAACGCGGTGAAATTCAGTGTTATAAGGGACTTACACTCTATTAGAGGCCCGAGATTATTGATATTGAAGATTTAAAAGGGTTGGGTCTTACACTCTAATAGAGACCCAGGATAATTTGTGATTATGTACAAAAGGGTTGGGTCTTACACTCATTAGAGGCCCAAAAATATCTGTTTGAAATATTGACAAAGATGGAAACCCTAATTTCATATTCAAAGATAATTTTAAAGGAAAAAACAATTAGATATGGTATACTTTTACAAAATGTGCAAAGTAATCATATTATGAACAATGATTATGACTTTAATAGAGGTGTGTTGTTCACATAAATATTTAAGATTAATTAGGTTTAGGGAAAAAAACAAAAATAAAATATTTTAAAAGTATTTAAAACCCTTTAAAAATAATATTTTCCAACTTAGTAAAAATACATCAAATACATATTATTTTTGTGAATTTTTTGTGGATTAAAATCAAAGAATGTCTGAGTGACATGTGTGCAAAAAATCATTTAAAAATAATTAAATTTTAAGTGTAAAAACAATAATTTGAAAATAATATGGAAAAAATATGAAAAAATGTGAAAAATAACAAAAATATGACATTTTACCCAAAGGGGGGTCGAACTCGCGCCCTCTCATACCAAACACACTTAACAGACACACTACAACCACTAGGGTGGTGATACATCTATTGATCAAAACCCAAAGAATAATATAAGTAGTAAAACTAGTTTCAAGTTTTGAAAAATGGCGCCAACCATCTTCTTCTTCCTCAGCTCATCTTGAGAGTTGTAAAACCAACTCTATCTTCCTCAATTTGTGATGAAATTAAAAAGTGTAAATATGTATAATGCGTGTTTTTCAACAAGGAACATAGTGGTGGAATTTAATTGCATTTATTTTAAGTGTGTGATTAGTTAACAAGAAGAAATAATGAAGAACCCTAAATTTGCAAAAGCTAGCATGAAATCCAAAATACAAATGATAAATAACAATTGATTGAGGGTAAATGACCTATGAACATTCAGAAACATGCTGGTAATTGGAAATTATATTTATGATGCATGCAATATGGAGTTTGAAAAGTTCAGGCTTACCTCTAGAAGAAGAAATCAAATTATATGGTAGAGGTGTTCTAGATGCAAGGTGATGACTTGGATAGCTTCCTTATGCCTCAAGGAATGTGTTGATGTGCTTGTAATAGACTGGATCCTTCTGGAATGAGAAGCTCAACACCAACTGCTTATGTGATCTAGTGGACATGGAGGATTTTGATCCCGGTGTTACAGAAGTGTTTGAATGATTTGAATCACTTTTATATGATGTATATGAGGTGTGTGGATGGTTGGTTTGAGTGGAATTTCTCTAAAATGAAAATTTTAATTTCTCAAGTTTTGAACTATGGAACTTTGGAGCAATAGAGGGAATGTGGGAAAACAAGCTTGGAAGTTGTTTTGGCGTAATTGAACTGATGCAAGATGGCCTCTATTTATAGGGGAACTGATTTATTTTGAATAAATAGTATTGGATGAGGGAACATGATATGGTCCAATGGCTCTTGTCATGTAGCCCTTTCTTGAATGCTAAGGTACCTTTAGTCTTCTTAGCATCTTGACTCAATTTACTTTGCAGGTTTGAACACTCGTTGTTTTGGACTTCCTCTTGATTGGTGTGGGTTGTTTCATCCCAATTCAATGCTCCACATAAATGCCTAAGAACAAAATTTAACTTCTCAACTTTGCAATGATGTTTCTTCACTTCCAAGGAATAGATTCTTGACCCTTTGGCACTATGGTTCGGTTTTTGTATGATTATTCATCATGATTTTGCAGAGGGCATGTGCATTGTATCTTAGATGCTAATATTATGAAGATATCAAACTTGTCAAGTCACAAATCGTGTGTCATATGCACTGCCTTGGAAAATCAATTGTTTCAATGCATGTTGTGAGATCCATAACTCCTTGCTCAAGTAGCATTAATGGATGTTCTTGTACATTTTGGAAAGCTGGCATTACCTACTTTAAATTTGATGTCCATAATTGGATTTATTCTTCTTGTATCATGATGAAAAAACCCTCAAAAGTTTGATGTTTCATGTTGAAAAACTCTTGGTAGAATTTTGGCCAAGTGTTGGAAATATTTTTAGCCTTTGTCTTGATTTTGATCAACCCATAACTTAAAATCCAAACATTTTTTGGAGATGACTCAGCCCAACAATCTTATTGTATGGAATGAGATCTATCATTTAGGCTTTGAAGCAAAACATTTGGTTGCTTGGTTTGCATGTTATGGCTTTGTGAAGTTAGGTACTTGAACATGATTTTTCTATAACTTAGTGAAATTTTCAAATTTATCAACTTGGCTTCTTTTACAAGTAACCTTGATTTCTTGATTAAATCTTGATAAAATGCAACTATGGACACTATTTTCTTGAATAATAGCCTTTGATGATCAATTTTACCCAAAAAGTCAAACTTTGACTTTGGGTATCATATGAGATTTCATCAAAGAAACCCTAATTCCTGATTTTTAATGAGTGAATCCTTAATTAGAGGTTATTTTAAGCCTATGAATGGACTTCAAAGGTGTATATGGACTTCTTGAATCATATCTTGAGGCCTTGGCTCATGTTCTGATGAAGATTCTTCTTTGGAATCTCTGATCAACCAAAACCTGAATTTGGCGACTCATATAATCTTGTGGCTTGATGACTTGCAATGATGTGAACTTGTGTTTGATCCTTGATGAGGGAGATCCATTAACCTTTATGAATGCTTGATATTCTTTAGAGGTTGAAGATCAATCCAATTCTTTGTTGATCTTTTGCATGAATCCTTTATGAGGCTCAAAACCCTAATCCATTGTAAACATAATACATGCAACAAACTTGGCATTCTCCAATGGGTTAGTAATGTGTAAAAGTATATTTATATGATGCAAATGATATGAAAATTATGTGGAATCTTAGGACCAAAAATTAGGGTATGACATATCTATGTCGGACCATTCTACCATGTCCCTATCTTTCTTAGTTGTCAGACATTTTACCTTTAATTAAATTTAAAAAAATCATATCATAATCAAAGAAGTCAAAACCAGGGGACATAACAGACATTATAAATCAATATGTGTGTATCGAGAAAATCCAGAAGTTATCTTCTGTACAAGGTCATTTGAAAGATAACTTTCATATTAAACGAAACCAAAACAACACAAAAATGCATAACCTAAACTCTAAATTTAGGTGAGTCTGAAAATTAAGTTCTAAATTGTTAACATTTTTTTAGAATTTTACTACGGAGTGCATGAGTACCATTATATGTGCGATAAAATCCCCTCTAAATTTAAGATAGATCTGTATCCTAAATTTACCTAGCTTGGTTGTCATGTCAAAATCTTAACCATTATTGTACCCTCATGGCAAAGATTCATTCAAAAAATCAGAGTGAGGAAGTGTGACAAAAATCATCTCAAAGACAATAAACTTCCACATTTGGTTTAAGTAATTTTTGTTTTTTTTTATTTCATTAAAAGAATCAAATTTATGAAATTAGATTTTATTGGGACAACCAGATTTGTTCTTACAACTAGATTGTATGCAGTTTCATTCAAACCCAAATATGTATAGTATCAAGCATGCATTCAATAAGAAATAGTTAAAAGCTCAAGAAGAATAAAGGAAATAAACTGAGAATAATATTTATTGAAATCAAACAACATGCAATTTATTAATTAAGTTTGACGACATGAATAGTTCATCAAGCTTAATTGAGCAAATAGTTGTTCAGTAGCATATATAAATACCACTGTCATAAACTTTATTAAAGCATGTGATCAAGATTAATTGTTATCATCTCAATCATCATAGCAACAAAACACAACATCATGGAAAATATCGAGATGGCCCAGCTTCAAAAGGATTTGTATATTTTCGAGCCCATACATGCTTCCCATTAATGGCAAATTTCATCCTTGGTTGATACTCAAGAAAATGATCAATTACGTTGATAGCCTTTGGACGAACAACGAGACGAGCAGACAGTGGTTGTTCATCTGGATTTGCTTCTTGCATGGTCAGCCTGTCAATGATATCTCCATATATTCTGTTTGGACATTTTGCATATAATGAAAAAGAGTCAACTAATTTGTAAGATGTAATATTATTGATTATCAATCATACAAGTATGTAATGTTTAGCTAACTCATTTATATAATTTATTTACTTTGTGTATATTATTTTGCTTCCAATAAAAATATCTAAATAAAAAAACATTTTTAAAAGAAATTTTTACATAAATCTCTCAAAAATAGTTTAAGGTTGATACTTAGCAATTCTAAAAAATTATATATGAATTTTACTATGATAAAAAATTGAGAATTAATATAATACGATATTAAAGTTAGACTTAGTATCCTTTTGATTTTGAATGTTAATATCGGAATTTATTTTAATCTTTTAAATTATAAAAAAATTATATTAATCTTTTAACTCTTTAAAATGTATTACGTTAGTTATTTTTATCTAATTACCAATGAAAAAACTTTAAAATCGATTATTAAATTAGTCTCTAATTAGATGAAATGATTAACCTAACACATTTTAAAAAATTAAAAATAATAATATAGACTTTTTTTTTTAAATTAATAAATCCAAATAAATCCTGAAATTAGCATACGGGAAAATAATATTAAAGCTTAAAATTAATATGCCTTGGCTATATTATACACCAACATATAACAAATTAAAATACTGTATAATTGGGTCAATAAAAGAAGTCTAAAAAAGGACATTTTGTATTTTTTTTTTCTTTTTCTTAATAATATATTAGATCTCTTTTAAACTTTTATTAATATAAAATGTATTTTTTTTAATTAAAATTTAAATCAATCTTTGACTAATAATACGAGGTTCATTTTATACAGGCCCTTCATGATTATATAAATATTTATATAAATAATATTGTATAATTAATTAATATATTAAATAAAATTTACAAAAAAAAATGTTCTTATAACTATAATTTTTTTTTTAAATAAAAAAAAAACATAAAAGGTACCTGGTGAAAAATTCTCTAAGCTCAATCTCAGAAATGGGATAGCCCTTGGAGAAGGTGATGAAGAGAGTCCTATCATCAATTGGCTTGTTCTCATTTTCATCAGGAGCAACAATTCCACTATCAGCAGAATAAATATCATCCAATTTCAAATTTGAGAAAAGCTCATTTATATCTTGTCCATTATTATTATTATTAGTAGTTCTAAACTCGTTATACTGTGGCACCACTTGTGGAACCATGTGAATAGCATTAGGAGGAGCATAATACATGATATGTGGTTGAACTTGAATACGAGGATCAGCAGCAGCAGTATCAGCATACACTTTAGCAAGATATAGTTCTTGCTCCTTCACAGCTCTCTCATAATACACTTGTTCAATAATGTCTGAAAAAGCTCTTACGCAGACATCATTGATGAACTTTGTGATTTCAGTAATCACATCCAGACGCTTCTGATGAAAATACTCCAGTGTCACATCGCGACGCAAGATGTGTTGAATCAGCAACAACTTATTTTTGCCTGCAGAAGCGTTAGGGTATTCAGAATTCTCAATGCAGTTCAGAAGGACCACAATCTCATCAGCCAGATTGCGTACCATAACGTCTGGCCAGCGCTTAAGAATCTTTAAGACTAAATTATAGTCTTTGGTTTTTCTTTCAGCCCACATTATGAAAGCCATTACGTTTATCGATTCCGAAGTTTCTCGACCAAGCGTCATCACCAAACGACTGAACAGTTGTCGATCTATGCTGTGAAACAAGTTGAACTCTTCTTTCGTTACAACTACATTGAAACCAGGGTCTGGATTTGGTAGAGATGTTGGTAAAATGAAATTCATTGTAAAGTGATGTTTTTTTTTTGTAAAAAAGATGGTGGTGATTATGATGATTATTTTCTATCATTTATAAGGTTATAATATTATTAAAATAATATAAATTTGCTTGACTCTTTTTAAAATAATATCAAACAATGACAATTTTTTTTTGAATTTTTTAAAGGTAATGTATGAAGTTTTTTTTTTTTGCAATAATGATAGTATTTATGAAAGATCTTCAAAGTCAAATAAATAAGTTGCAAAATGAAATAATTCAAAAATATATTATTAAATTTTATTTTTGGTAATTTATGCATTAAAATATATATATAGTGTTAAACTTCTTGTTTCTTCCTTTTTTTTTTCTTTTAGAAAAATAACGATTGGGTAATTCATTTATATTTTATTTTATTTTGTTTCTAGATTTAATTAAAGTAAAAAATTTATAAGTTAAAAATTTGGTAAAGAAAAAGTAAAAAGCAAAAAATTAAAGAGACATAAACCTAACCCCCCCAAAAAAACAAAGTATAACAATAAAAAAATAGTTTCTTATATTACATAGTTTTTTTTAATATTTTTTTTTGAATTAAAAAGAAAAAACAATCTAACATCAAATAACTAGCAAAAATGATAGTTGGACATGTATGATATATCTCTAAAAAAAGACTTTCAAAAACACAAAATCAGAAGTGAATCCCATAAAATGTTATAATCAACAAAAAAAAAGTGTATCGACTAATTTATTTATACGTGCATTTGTTTCTCTGAAAATGTAAGATATCTTATTCTAAAGGAATGTATAGCATGCAAAATATTCTTCTATTTAATTAAAAGATGTTAAGGGAAAAATATTTACTTTAGAAAATACACAAATGACCATTAGTGAGTTAGTTTCAAGGCAGTGATTTCTCTAATTTCTCCTGTTAGCATATTTGATAACAAACATGATTTTATGCGGTTCAACTTAGAATGAGGTGAAAATTAAATCTTAGCAGAAAAAGCTCTTAAGAATGTTCTTAAATCATCTCCAAATATATCACAACAAGTTGATATTTCAATACTTCCTCTTGAAGCTCCATCGGTGATACATTTTCCAGTTATCAATAGAAAAGCATCAATTAACTTATAAGATTCTCTAGGTGCGGGAGGAAGTCGGAATTTGATGTCAAAGAATTTAGTGATTGTAACTTTTGAATCGAACAATGTATATGACCCTTAAAACAAATAGATACCATATATACTAATCGTTTAAAGAAAATTGGTATTTACGATGAGGTTGCTCATGTTCATGGTGTTGTAATACCTTCCTTATTTTGAAAGTTGTATTAGGGGAAATAAGGCCCTCGGTTCAGATGAAGTTGTTTTGGGACTAGGTTGTACTCCTTTGAGTGTGTCCCAATATTAGATGTTGGTCGAACTTCTAGGGTTTAAGAGTTATTATTAGTTTACTTCCTATTTGAAAATATTCAAATTTATCACCATTATGTTGTTCACGTGGGGAAATTTACATTCTTGGTCCCTTGTCAAGAAGGTGAAGTCAGAGGTCTGAGGGGGCATATATTCCCAAAACTAGTTCTACATATTACTAACATATCTTGCGTACCATCTTGTTGATGAACTAGACTCACCATATCTCGAGAAACCACATGTTGTAGTATTAATGGTGTTCCTAGATTAATTAATGTCTTTCTTACCATGTTGGTCTTTGTCTTTTCTCTGTTGTGACCTCAACCTGGTTGGCATGTCTCAATTTCTAGATATAATAGCTTTTATTTAGGATCTTTTTATTTATTTATTTAAATATCCTCGTTGCATGAGCTTTTATATCTCCCTTTTAATTGAAAATAGTTATCCATGTCCCGTCCTTTCACCCAAAGTGTAGGCACGTCATAGGTTCCTATGTAGACACATATGGCCCTTCGATTTAGCTGACTCGTCTATTATCTTCATAGGCAAGATCTCCTTTAGTAATTGGCTCATCCTATGGTTTATCTTATCTTGGTTGTTTGGAAGTCATAGGGCTTTATGTTTTTTTGGGTATGTAGCTTGGTTTATTATTCATCTAACCTTCTCTTAGCCTTGGGAATCTTATTTTTTTATTTATAAACAATGAAGTTAGAATTAGATGAGAGGACAAGGCGTGCCCAACCCGAAAACAAACGACAAAGAATTCAACAACACATAATCATGCACAAGCCAACCAACTAACTACTCTACACAATAACTTGGATTGACACACCAATTACCCATCTAAACCTCCTACTAGACCTATTAAAAGCCATAATCAATCCCAATAGAAAATTTTGATCATCCCAAGCATATCAAATTTGTTTAAAATCCCTCCATTAAATAAAATAACATTCATACACAACCAAATAGTCCAACAAAAAGCTAAACCAAATAATCATTTGACCTCAAAACTAAGTATGCTTTCCATCGTCATATTAACGTTCCTGATATGAGATAGAAATGAAATAGAATCTAATATTATCTCCAAACCCAGCGGTCATACCCCAAAGTTTGACCCTAAATTTTATTAATATTTTCATGCATATGACTGTATTTTTGTATTTTTGCTTTGCATCATCTGCATAACATATCATGTAATTCATCAAACATAATACCTGAATTATCAGTCAAAATAAACTTGTTAAATTTACATGTGTTTCAGTCAAATTAAATGTCAACTATGGGTAAAATCGGTGTACGGAAAGTTTTAAAACGAGCTTGTAAACATCCATTATATTAATCTACCTTTCGTGTAGATTAACCTGATGTGTCCGTTATATTTTTTCGACTACTTTTCGGTCACATTTTTTATCCATTTGAGTCTTTTAACCATATAAAATTATTTCGAAATTCGACCAAACACTATATTTTTCCGAATTATTTATTTCATGCTGATCATTTTGGTATATTCATTTTATTTTTTTGAGCACCTTGATACCAAACAGTTTATTCATTTTTAACTGGTTTTAGTTTTAATTATAATTAATAATTATTTTTATTAATCAAATTTTAATTGCTTTTTATATAACTTTGCTTTTTATATAACTTTGCTTTATTATCTCTTTTATATGATATATATTTTTTACCATTTAAAACTTAGCTTAACCTCTAAGTCTTATAATTTGCATATGTCATGTTATATATGTCATTTGGTATCACAAACTTAGTGTGCAAGTGTTTGTTGCCTATAAAAGGAGATGAGAATTTAAGTTACAAAGACACCCAACAAATACATCATCCTTTCTTCTTTTTTTTCTTTTTTTTCTCTGTAACATAAAACACTTCACACTACCTCTTCACCAACTTTCAATCTTTCTTCTTCATTTTTCAAAACCATTACACATACAAAAGAAACAAATACACAACCTTTACCTTGCTTCAATTTCAAACAATTTCAATAAACAAGTCACCATCACCATCTTCTTACTTTCTTCAACCTTTCAATACTAAGAACGAGTTTCTTCAACATTCAATTCACTTCAAATGCTCCCAACAACACGGTTAACACAACTAGAAATTAGAAATCATCATCTAAGAGTTCTATGGATGATTTGAAGGATTGTTGGTCTGCAAAAAAACACTTAAATTGGATCAACTGATATAACAGACTCAATAGCAACAATCTTCATTATACTTATTGCAACAATAGCTTTCGTTTCCGCAAAACCATAACAACATCTTCCCTACGCAACACCCATACTTTCCAACTCTCCTGCTACGACACACAACTCGCAACCACCTTGCTTCCAACCGCGAATCTCCTTGACACAAACACCAATTAATCCATCTCACCCTCCATTCATCACGATAACAACAACAATCGTCCATCCTTTCCTGCTACAACAAAATCAACAGCCGCAATCCACTCGAAACAGAAATAGAGGGACTTATGACGCCGCGAGACATCAAAGAGAGAGAGATAGACCCACCAACGAGGGATTCTCGACCAAGAAATCAACGCAGTGCAGAGAGAGGAAAAAGCGTCGGAGCCATGAGAAACGCCGCGAAGGAGACGTCGGAAAAGGGGACGAAAACGTCGATGACGAAGAGAGTTGTGTGAAGGATGTTGATCACGTTGAAATTGAAAAAGGGTATCCTCTTCTGTTTTATTGATTGTGTTTTATAAATAAATAAATAAACTACTTTTTATTAGTTCTTTAAATCATTGTTGTTAGATTGGGATTTTGGTTGGTTCAGCCCATAGAACTTGCTACACACACTGCATCATTTCACTCTTCACCCGCCCTTTTAATTATTTTGTTATTATTATTATTATTATTATCTTTATTTTATTTATTTTTAATAATAATTGTTGTCAATAATTAATTTTGATATTTGTTTTTATTTAGTTTAACTGATGTTGATCAATTAGTTTTACTAAATATTTTCAATTAATTCAATTAATTTGTGTGTCGATCATTTAATTTATTTAAATTGCTTATTCGATTTATTTGATTTCGTCTTTGCAAAACCCTGACTTATTTTCAGTTTTTCCTTCAATGGATTTTTAATTAACTAAATGATTACTTTTTGTTTCACCATAGACTCGGGTTCAACTTTGATCTCTTGATTTGATTTCCTAATTTCATATGAGACTTTAGGTTATTTCTATGTGGTCTCAAGTTTTGTTTGCTTGTTTTTCTTTCTATATGATGTAGGAATTGTTATCTAGTCTCTTAGAGATCATTCGAAGCTTTGAGCTTAATCTTATACATTGGGTTCACCTGACGCGCTTTTCTGCTTGTGTGAATATTCACTTGATACCCTAGAGTAGGTGTGTTAGACTGAATTGGGTGTAAACACCCCAAATTTGCCCTCACCCATTCACACCATGGCTTGTAATCATCTCATATGCATAAACACCATCATAACATCTCATACCACAATTTTGAATCTTTGCATTGTTTCTAAGTCATCTGCATCTAGGGTTTGTGATCTGAGCAATCCAAGAGCTTCTTGAGCCATTCCAAAGGTCATCAATCACTTCAAAGGGGTCCATGTATGTTCTTATATCATATTACATCCTCTCAAAGTTAAAAATGCCAAAGAATCACAAGAACTGGGATTGGTATGGATGCAGGGCCAAGTTTGACTGCACATTTGACCTAAAATTAGGGTTTTGGTTTCAGAGGCCATAACTCCAAATTTTTTGGTCATTCTTGTTTCCATTGGTCTCTATATGGTATAGGGAGTATGCATATCAATTTTCATGAAGAAATTCCATGGGGAAGTCATTTGATCAAGGGTTGACTTTTCAGACAAGTCAGTGCAAAATCAGGGCATCTGAGGCCCCCAATGACCCAACCAAGGGGTGATCTTCATCATTTTGAGTGTATATGACCTTTATTTGATCATGGAAGAAGGTTGAAGTTCACAAAATTCAAGAATTTGAAGTTTTTGCAAAGTTGACTTTTTTGGGCATAGTTGACTTTTAAAGAATATGTCATTTTAGGTCACTCTTCAAACCTTACTTTTTGATCCAAAAATGCTCCAAGTGGAAAAACTTTGGTCATGAAAGTTGTAGAATACATTTTTCCCTTTTCAAAAAGTACAAGAACATGACCTAATTCATTTTGGATCAAAAGTTATGGTGTGACAAAGTTGGCAAAAATCACTAATTTTCAAGATATGCACCAATTGGAAAATTTGCAAAATCATGTATCAAGGCCATTTGTGACTTCTAGTTCACATCAAACCAATGCACAAACATTACATATGGCCTAAAAATCAGATTTGAACCAAAGTTTCTCATGCTTCATGGCTTGTATGGCAAGATAGTTACATGTGAACCAAAGATGATCAACTTGCAAAACCATCATCACACTTTCACCAACTTGCTGCATTGGCTATTGAACCTTTCTAGCTTCACTCACATACCATGCTGCGCCAGCCCCATGCTTGTACTAGCCTAGAACCAAGCTCATGCTTTCCTTACACCAAAGTTGACATTTTGCAAAAGTGAACATCCCAATCACAGCAGGCCAGGTCACATCATCTGACCAATTGGAGTTGTTTATACTATCCATTTGCTAGCCATTTCACATAAGGAGCCAGCCTCAAACAAGCCCTAAGAGACCATTCACAAAAACTCTCCCTTGAGCAAAAACCTTCGAATCTCATCACACAACTCACAAACACAAAAACCCACTTCATAGGTCAACTCAACTCATCTCCCTGGTCACAAAGAAACCATCACCACAGCCTGAAACCTTCAGAATCCCAAACACGATTCCTGCCCTTCATTGAACAGAACTTGTTCAAACTTCAGAACCAGCCATCATAAACTCTTTCCAAGCTTTGAAAGCTTCCCAGGAGGTCAAGAGGAGTAGATTGCAAGCAGGAAACTAGCCAGAAAGTGTCAGAGGCCAAAGCTCCTGTTCAGGTGAGCTTCATGAACTTTTTTTCCAGGAGCTTGTTTTTAAGTTCTTAATTGATTCTCTATGTTCCACTGGTCATGATGATATGTTTTGTTTCGAAAATCATGGAGTTTTGAGCATGTATGTTGTTCCTGAAATTTTTTGACCTAAACCCCTTTTGTTTCGATTCAGCCTTATTATGTAAAATAAATTTGCTTTGGCTTTTGATTCTTACTCTATGATGTTTGGGGATGAATTCTGGGCAGAGAAATTAGGTTTTAGTGAGCTAGGGTGAAAGTTAGCAATTTTCAGGGAGGGTGCTGGCCGGAGAAGACGACCGGAACACTGTTCCGGTCGCCTGAAGATCATTATGCCCTAATCCCAGTCATTAAGTGAGGTTTAAATCTGGAGCGTTGGATTGCCTTGACCAGTTGACTTGCCGCGCGTGTGTGTGGCTAGGATTCACCATTAAACCCTAAACCATATTTAATTAATTCATAATTGTATTTAACTCAGTTTGAATGAGGACCACTAGATCTGGCGCGCAGTCAATGTTTCCTTCCCCAGATTCAATCCTAGCCTTCCATGCTGTTGACTTCAGTCTTTTTCATTTTATTTTCATATTTAATTCATTTGTTTTGTATAATTTATTAAAAATAGCAAAAATGTTTTAAAAATTATGAAACTTTTTGTCAAGAGTTTCATTAATTTTTAAAACACAAAAATATTTTTATTTTCATTTTTAGCATTTAAAAAAGTATTTTTAATTATTTAAAAGTTTATTTTTAATTGATTAATGAGAATTAATTTATTAAAAATGCTTTTAGGTATTTAAAAATCCCCAAAAAATTCATGAAATGTTCTAAGACATTTAGAAACATTGTCCAACCTTCAAACCAAATTTATTTTTTGATCTTGATGCATTTTGAGAATTTTTCATTGATTTAAAATCATTTTTATGCATTAATTTGATCCAAAGTTCCAAAAATCATTTCTGCCTATCCATGAGGAGTTGGACATTGATTCTTTTTGCATTGCATTGTGTCTAGCATGTAGTTTTTGAGATTAAATGGCCATGATTTGATCTTTCATTTTCCATTTGTTTGATAATTTTCTTGTTCAGGAACCCTAAAACCCTAAGAAACTTAGAAAATTCATATCTTGAATTTGGTTAAGAGTTGAAACCTCTCCTTTGGGCATTGGTTTAGTATAGGATTAGGGGTCCTTTGAGTGGCATTTTCAATTTTTTATCTTAGGGTTTGTTTCTGATTTTTGATTTTTGTTTGATGTATTGTTCATAAACCCTAATTTGGGCTTCCATATGTATCCATCTTGCATTCTCTTGAATAACATGACTTGCCATGACATTTCAAGCATTCATTTGATTCATTTGACATCATAAGACATATTGAAAGCATGTTTGATCATTGCATCATGTATTTGCCATGTTGTATGCCATATGTACTTCATAACTTTTCATGTATGTCCATGGTTCCTAACTTGCTTCATTGGCATTCATGAGCTTGTATGATCATTTCCATGTGCTGCCTCATGTTTGTAGCATCTCATAGCATCATTAGCATCATGTATATGCTTCTGGTTTTGTTTCTCATCATGTCATCTCATCCCATTTTGCATTGCATTGCATCTCCTTTCTAACCTTTCAGGTGGTAAGTGATTCTGAGAAGTGGATTTGCCTTCACTTCTCATAACTTTCTCTTCATCATTCTCTTGCATCCATTGCTGCATTTTTGTTTGTGTTTGAGTTTGAGCTTGCTCATCCTTCTTCTTCCCACTTTCTTTCTTCAAATGACTTGACTTCTTGAATGAAGCAAGTTACTTTGCTTCTCTTGATCCCTTCATCTGCTTCCTGGTGGTTCCATTGAAGATTTCTCTTGAAAACCTCACAAACCTTAGGAACAACCATGTATGACAATGATTAGGGTTTTGATTAGTCTCCCCTCTTAGTTTTGCCTTTGTGTCTCTTTTGAGTCTTCTCTTCTCACCTCATAATCAGGGACTAAACCCTAAAGGCTTTAAGGCTTTGTGATTAAGCTTATGCCTGCATCCTTCTCTTAGGATGGAGTGTATAACTTTAATCCTAAGTGTTAAACCCTTAATGTGTTTAAACCTCTTAATCAATCCACTTAATAAGTATCAAGACTTCACACTTGTAACTTGGGCCTTGCATTAGGGTTCTAATTCTTCCTTAATTGGTTAAGAAGGACTAACCCTAGAGTTAATGGACAAGTCCCCCTCAAGTGGTCTTACAAACCCTAAAAATCACTTCATCATCATACCATTAAATAAAATTCACTTAATCAAAGGCTTGTTTTGTCATGAGTTTAATCCCTAATCATGGATTAAGTTGAGGAGCTTTCCTCAGCTTAAACATTCTCATCTATTATCCTTCTATTAGGATGGTGTAATGAGTCTGTTAAATCCCTGATTATGGCTTAACCTCATTACTTAACACTAAACAAAAACCACAAAAACATCTAAAGAATCACAAGTAGGTTAATGATCTTAATCCTACACCAAAGGTGATTAAGTGTGAGAACCTGACTTCACACTTAAGGTATTCTCATTACCCCTAATCAGAGGGAAGATGTGATGAGTTTACTAAATCCATTGGTTTAGACTTAAGCTCATTATCTTATGACAAACTTCAAAAGCAATAAAAGACTGAAAACTCAAAAAAAAAAAAAAATAATCGTCTCCTCCGGGATTCTTTTCTCATCTCACTCACTCACAAACGAGAACTTGCTTCTTCCGTCTAATGCAAGACAGTTTGCACCTGAGCCAGACAGGTCATACACTTGAGCATAGACAAGCAAGCAGTTCACAAGTCAATTCACCTTTCAGTCTCTTTGGGTCGAACTACGGTGTTCTGACTTCCTCATTGCACGAGAGGATACGTAGGCATAACTTAACAGTTATCGAACAAAAGTCTCTGTATATTCCCCCTTTTTCCAGCTTTATTCTTTAAGCCTCATACTCTTGAGCATTTCACTCTTGTTCTTACACTAACACTGTATATATTACACTTCACACTTCTTACACTGACACCTGTACATTCTCTTCCAGCTCTTTTATACACAGATTGCACTGACACTACCCCTTTAAAGCACAAATCTTTTAAGCGTGGATCCCGTCGAGTACGGCGGACAATCTGGGTGCTAATACCTTCCCAGGTTGTAACCAACCCCCTTTCTCAGTCTCTCTGGTTCGCAACCGTCTTATCCATGTCTTTCCAGGTCTATGCAGCATTGCCTTTCCTCCGGGATAAAAATGCCTAGCTGGCGAATCTATTCATCTCCAGTGAGTTCACTGCTGTGTGTTCTCACTGTCCCTTTCGCCGACCGTTCGCGCTTGTACCGGGATGCAAATCTTTGGGAGCGACAGCTTGGCGACTCTGCTGGGGACCCTTATACTGCAACCAGGGCTTCTGGTTCTTTTTGTGGGTTCCTCCTAGTGCTTGTTTGATTTGTGTTTACTGGGGTGTTATGTGCTTATTTGTGTTTATACTTGTATTTATTTTTGCTTTATGTACAGTTGTTTATTTGCTTTCTTTACTGCTTTACATATATCATACTGTCATGATGTCTGGCTGGATCTGGTTTTGCTCTGGTGGGTGGGGTTCTATTGAGAGTTAAGGTCCTATACCTGGGACCTGAGTGACACCTAGGCTAGAGTGGTTCATATTCTTTCCCATTCCATCTCGGTCTGGTGCGGGAATATGAAACACGGTTCAGATATGGGTTTCTCCTTGAGAACTCTGTGTTGCAGATTTCCTGCAATACTAGGGCTATCTGGGAAGCCTGCTAAGTCTGGATGACCTTTTAGTATTGACCTTCAGAAACTGAGGTGAATTGGAGGAGGAACTTTTATGGTTATTGTAAACACTGTACCTCCGGGTTAGAAGTGTTTACACTTCTCATAACTGATCCAAGTCTAAGGATCCTTGTTTTAGAACACCACCTGTGAGGAGGTTGGGCTGTTTACAGGTTTGCAGGTACCTTGGCCTCAGAATACCCTGTTACTTTGTTTGTGTAAGAATACTCCATTTTGGGACAGTTCTTGTGATTCTAAAACCCTGGACATGTGACTCTTTATTTGAGTCCCCCACCTTGGTTATTGGACCTATAGACCTCCATCTGGATTTCTTGAACATACTTGGACCTATATCAGGGCATTTGATCAGATCCAGCTCAGTCACAAACCCTTGCATATCATTTGCATACATAATCATTGCATCATATTGACATTTGCTTATTTGTGTTTCAGGGTATCCACTTTCATTTTTGGTTTGGTTTTGACCCTATCTTCAGTATTGACCTATCTTCATCAGCATCTGCTTCAGTTATCAGCTATCCACTTCAGTCACCTGCACCAGCCAATCAGTGGCCCATTTCTTCAGTGTTATCATCAGCACCTGTCTCTATTCATCCTTAACATCATGGCTCCTAAAAAGAGCAACATCACCTACCACTTCTTCCAGCCAGAGCTATCTGACATCAGGAGGATTCAGACCCTGATCACTCCAGATCACATACCATTGTTCAGGGAACACTATGGGGATATACTTGATATGGTCATGGATCTGGACCCTTCACAGAGAAGCCTGATCCACACTTGCATTCAGTTTTATGATCCCCCACTGAGATGTTTCACTTTTCAAGACTTTCAGCTGGGCCCTCTATTAGAAGAATACTCATCATTGGTTGGTATACCTATCAGGGGTGGAGTCCCTTTCAACCCTGAGATGGTCTTTCCTGGTAATGAAGAAGTAGCAAAGGCATTACATCTGGAATCAGTTCTGATTGGGCAGCATATGACTTCTAAGGCTGGAATCCCTGGCTTGCATCTGGATTTCTTGATCTCTCAAGCTACCCTGAAGGCTTCTTTAGGAGAGTGGAAAGCTGTCTGTGCTTTATTGGCCCTGAGCATATATGGAATTGTATTGTTTGCAGATGAGCCTCGATTCATTAGCAAGAATGCAATCCATCTTTTCATTCAGAGGAACCCAGTGCCCACTTTATTGGGGGATCTCTATTACTCAGTGCATCAGAGGAATGAAAAGCAGAGGGGAAGATTAGTGAGGTGTTGTGCTCCATTGTTCCATACTTGGCTTCTCAAGCATTTACCCAAGACAGATGCATTTTTGAATCCTCATCAGCAGAGAAACTGGGCTAAGAGACTCACTGCTCTAACTTCAGCTGACATCAGGTGGTGTACTCAGAGCACCAAGGGCAGGGATATCATCACCAGCTGTGGGCATTTTCCCAATGTGCCCCTGATAGGAGTTAAGGGTAGCATCAATTACAACCCTCTGTTGTTCAAAAGACAACTGGGCTATGCACTGGTCCACACTCCTAAGGCACAGGACTTGGTTGAGACTCTTTATTGTGAGAACAAGCCTAATCTGGCTATTGTTAGGCAGGCTGCCTGGGCCTGGGATAATGTTCAAACCAAGGGAGTAACCATTCTGGGGAAGTGCAACAATGTAGCATCAGCACAATATTATGAGTGGTCCCATGCCAGGGCTCAATTCTCTGGAATGCCCTTTACCATGGAAGATATGCCTGGATCATCCTCAGCACCACCTCCTGCCACTGTCGGTTTAGAGGAGTTTGAGAGCTTGAAAGAAAGGAATGAGAAGTTGACTCAGGCTTTGCAGAAGACCCTCTGGGAGAGGAATGATGGTAGGTTGGATATTGAGAGGTTAGAAAAGCTGAGAGTAGAGCATCTGGCTAAAATTGAGAAGTCTGGGGATTATATCAAGAAGTCTAAAGCTGGAGAACAAATTCTGAAGAATGCTTGCAAGGAAGCCCAGTTCCAGAGAGCAAGGACAAACTTGTATCTGAAGGAGAGTCAGGCTAGGTGGGTCAGGATCACCGAGGCTCGTACTCTGGAAGATAAGAGGGTCCAAGACAAGATGGAGCAACTGGAAGCCAGTGCAAAAGAGCAACAAGAAGCCCTGGAAGCAGCCCAGAGGGAAATATCAGAGCTAAAGATCAGAGCTGGCGTGAAGAGGTCAAAGGACCAAAGTCAGCACAAGAAGCTAACTGCAGCTGTTACAACCCGGAATCTCCTTATCAGGAATCTCACGGAGCGTCCAGCTGATCCTGTGACCGAAGCACTTCTCAAGGAAGTTCGGGAGGATGAGTTTGGTCTTGATGTTTGACCATTTGCTTGTTGTTGCTTTCATTCATTGTACTTTTATTTTCTTGTGATGTATTTTGACCCCTCAGAGGGCTTGTATTTGTAAACAAACTGTGTACCATTTTGCTTTTTGTAATATATGTGTTAGTTTGTTCCATCCGAGTTTACTTCGAAAGCAACATCAACAGCATCTCCAAGGGTCTGGAAGGGTCAAAACTGAATGCCAAGCCGGATACCTTGAAAACAAATAAGCATACTGCATTGCATGCTAACCCTTTTGTTTGTTTTGTAGGTTTTTGTTTTATTGTTGCTAACTCTGTTGTGGTGTTCAGGAACTATTGCTCGACGCCGGGTATTTCCCCTCAACCGTCCGCACCGTTATCCAACCCGTAACAACCTTCCGGGCATACAGATGGATCAGATGCAGCAGGACCTTACAGAGGTCAGGAACCAAATGACCAACGAGAGGTTGGAAATGAGGAACCAAATGACACAGTTTATGGAGGTAATGAACAACATGGCTCAAAGCCAGGAGAGGCTCAGAGCACTGGTGGAAGGGAGAAATCAAGAGGACCCACATATAGGGACTGCCGGCACTAGCAACAATGAAAGGGTTCAACCTCATGTTAACCCCCCTGTATTTGGCCCCCATCTTCATCCAGAGGTCAATATTCCTGCAAATGTTCAGGGGACTGCCACTGCAGGCAGGGTACTGCAAGAAGACCCCCAAGAGGATCAGTTCACGGTAATGGGTGCTGGGGAGGAAGCTTATGATAGAAGGCTGGATGAGATAGCTGAGAAATTGAGGTCCTTAGAGTCTCAAAACTCTTTGGGTTTCGATGTCATGGACATGGGCTTGGTAGACGGGGTCAGGATTCCCCACAAGTTCAAGCCTCCTTGTTTTGAAAAATACAACGGGACTTCATGCCCCCGGACTCATTTACAATCATTTCTGGGAAGGCTGAAGGCCTATACTATGGATGAGAAGCTCTGGATGTTCTATTTCGAAGACAGCTTGACAGGAGCTTCAAGAGAATGGTACTCTCACCTGACAAGGGCAACTATCAGGTGTTGGAAGGACCTGGCAGAGGCCTTCATCAGACAGTATCAGTACAACTTAGATATGGCACCCAACAGGACCCTCCTAATGGGAATGTCACAGTCGCCAAGGGAAAGTTTCCGAGAATATGCCCAGAGATGGAGGCAATTGGCTGCTGCTGTTCAACCACCTATGTCTGAGAGGGAAATGGAAGATATGTTTATGAACACCCTCCAGGGAACATATATTGACAGGCTGGCTGCTTTCTCTTCCACTAGCTTTGCAGATGTTGTCATAGCTGGGGAGAGAATTGAGAGCCTGTTAAAAATGGGCAAAATTTTAGACAATGGTGCCAGCTCGTCCAGTAGTACAAGGAAGCCTTTTGCAGGCCCAAGAAGAACTGGCGAGACCACTGCCATCCACACCAACAGGGGCAGACCCCAGTATGTTCACAGGTCTGTAGCAGCAGTCACCATTCCCGCTCCAGCTCATCCACAACGAGCCTATCAACCTCCGCAGCAAAACTATCAGCAACAACCTCAGTACCATCAACAAGCTCAGTATCCTCCGAGGAACTACAACAACACCAACAACAACACCAACCAGCAAAGGCCATTTCAGCAGAGGCCATCTCAAGCTAGTAGGGTGATCGATCCGATCCCTATGCCATATGCTACATTGCTGCCACAACTCCTGAAACTCAACCTGGTTGAGCTAAGGACGTTGGCACCTCCAGATCCCAACAGTCTACCCAGGAATTATGACTCCAACGTCAGATGTGCTTTTCATTCAAATGCACCTGGCCACAGTACGGAAAAGTGCAGAGCTCTGCATATGAAGGTACAAGACCTGGTAGACTCTAAAGCTCTGAATTTCGCACCACCACCCAATGTCAACAAAAACCCTATGCCAAACCACGGGGGCCCCAGAATTAACGCTATTGAAGAAGACAAGCCGTCTTATTTAATAACCAGTGTGGGTCAGATCCGGACACCGTTGGTGGAAATTAAGGCTCAACTCCTCGAATGTCAAATGTTCCCGGGGTGTGAGTTGGGGTGTGCTTACTGCAATATCTCAGTAAATGGGTGCGATAACCTGAGAAATGGCATAGATGGTCTCATTCAGAGTGGCCAACTTCAGATCACCACATCATTTCCAACAAATCCAGCAATCTCATCAGCAACAACTCCAGAACCTCCTACAACTGCAACAACCATTGTTCCCAACAATTCTTCGGCTTCATCAACAAGTACTTCATCTGTCATTTCAACTGACCAGATATCGACAAATGTTCCTTCTACAACTCCAGCACCACTCCATTTTGAAACTCCTACAACAACAACATCCATCTTTCTGACAATATCTCCTACAACATCAGCAACAAATCATGAAGACGTCTCAACTGTCACAATATTTTATGATCCTGAGAACAACTCTGCCTACAACTCAGAAGGTGCTGCTCCCATCAGAGCACCAGTCACAATTTATTACGATCCACAGACTATCACAGTTCCTTCCGCAGCTGCAATCAGTCCAGTCACTATCACGGTGCCTGGACCAGTACCTTATGAAAGCAGTAATGCTATCCCTTGGCATTACGGCTCTGACCTGTACTGTGAAGGACAAAAAATCACTTTTGAATCATCAACCCGTGCACCACAAATAGACAATGTGGGAGGAGGCGGAGGCTTCACTCGAAGCGGACGTCTCTTTGCTCCACAAATTCAGAGACCCACTGCCGAAGCAGAAGCTGCTGCCAAGGCAAAAGGAAAAAGCCTGGTGCAGGAAGAGCAGACTGTTAAAGAAGCCTTGAAAACACCCTTTGACCAAGAGGTTGATGAGTTCATGCGAATCATCAAGAAGAGTGATTATAAAATAGTGGATCAGCTTCATCAAACGCCTTCCAAGATCTCAATCCTATCATTGCTCATGTGCTCCGAAGCCCATCGGAACGCACTACTCAAAGTTTTGCACGCAGCTTATGTGCCTGAAGAGATCACCGTCAATCAGCTGGAAGCTGTAGTTGGAAATGTTAATGCTAGTCATGGACTAGGGTTCACCAATACTGATTTGACAACGGAAGGCCACAACCATAACAAGGCCTTGCACATAACTATGGAATGTAAAGGAGCAGTCCTTTCCCATGTGCTGGTAGACACAGGGTCATCCCTCAATGTCTTACCTAAAAAGGCCCTGGTGAAGCTAGAATATGACGGATTGGCGCTAAGACCTAGCAACCTGGTGGTGAGAGCCTTTGATGGTTCAAAGAGATCGGTTCTGGGAGAGATTGAGTTTCCCATAACGATTGGCCCGCAGACTTTCAAAACGACCTTCTACGTGATGGATATACAGCCTGCCTACAGCTGTCTATTGGGTAGGCCATGGATTCACGCCGCTGGCGCCGTGACCTCTACCCTTCACCAGAAGTTAAAATATGAGTGGGAGGGTCAAATCGTTACAATCTGTGGAGAGGAGGATATTTTTGTCAGCCACCTGGCTACCTATAAGTATATTGAGATGGATGGGGAGATCCATGAAACAATGAGCCAAGGTTTTGAAGCCTTGAACATCAATGAGACATCTGCTGTACCTGGAACTTCAATGACATCATACCAACAAGCCCGGAAGGTTGTTGAGGAAGGAACTGCCCAAGGCTGGGGCAAACTGTTACCGGTGGAGAAGAAAGAGGACAGATTTGGGTTGGGTTACAAACCAACTCAACAAGATCAAGCAGAGGCTGCGAAAGAGCCCAACTTTGTGAGTGAGGGGATGCTCACCCCTGATGCTATCAACTGTCTGGAAGACGAGCTGGAAGAAGAACGCAACCTGGAAAGCTGGATTCGTCCAAAGATCCCGGGGAGCAGTATCTCAAACTGGTCTTCCCAGGAAATTATAAGAGTTACTCATGCAGAGTAATTATTATTTCCTGTATTTTTATAGCATGCATCAAAGTCTTGCATCTTGCCCAAGATGACAAGACTCATTTTGTAACTGGGCCATCTGTACTTTTTGTGCAACAAGATTAATCAATGAAATATCAGACATCTTTTTGCAAATGAGTCTTTTTCTTTTCCGCTCACTGTTTTTCCATTTTTCTTTTTGTACAAAAAATAAATGGCAGTGTTTTCAAAATGACAACTTTATTTCACTTTTCTAAAACAAGATTAAAATCAAATCACTAAAACGAACAAACTGAACCCTTGCAGAGTGTGCCTTCCAGACAACACCGACAACAGCACGGCTATGACTTCGTATGACTTTGACAATCCAATCAATCAAGCTGATGAAGGGGTTGAAGAAGAATATGAGCTTCCTGAAGAGCTAGCCAGGTTATTAAGGCAAGAGGAAAAGGTTATTACTCCTCACCAGGAGGAGGTTGAAGTGATTAATCTTGGTACAGATGAAGGCGTGAAAGAGGTTAAAATCGGGGCCTGCCTGCAAGACTCAGTGAAGAGACAATTGATCGACCTACTTCGAGAGTATGTGGATGTGTTTGCTTGGTCTTATCAAGACATGCCAGGGTTGGATACCGACATTGTTGTGCACAAGCTGCCTTTGAGGGAAGAATGCCCACCGGTTAAACAGAAACTGCGCCGTACTCGCCCAGACATGGCAATGAAGATCAAAGAAGAGGTACAAAAGCAATGGGACGCCGGGTTCCTTGCTGTAACTAGCTATCCACCGTGGGTTGCTAATATAGTACCTGTGCCTAAGAAAGACGGCAAAGTAAGGATGTGTGTTGACTACCAGGATCTGAACAGAGCCAGCCCGAAAGATGATTTCCCTTTACCTCACATTGATGTATTGGTGGACAATACGGCTCAGTTCTCGGTATTCTCCTTCATGGACGGATTTTCAGGATACAACCATATTAAGATGTCACCTGAAGACATGGAGAAGACAACCTTCATCACACCCTGGGGCACGTTCTGTTACAAAGTGATGCCATTCGGACTGAAGAATGCTGGTGCCACATATCAACGGGCTATGGTGACATTATTCCACGATATGATCCATAAAGAGATAGAATGTTACGTGGATGACATGATTGCCAAGTCCCTCACTGAAGAAGACCACCTGGTAAATCTGCTGAAGTTATTCAAGCGTCTGAGGAGGTACCAAATGAAGTTGAACCCCAACAAGTGCACATTTGGGGTGCGATCCGGTAAGCTGCTGGGATTCATTGTAAGTGAGAAAGGGATTGAGGTTGACCCTGATAAAGTCAAAGCCATTCAAGAGATGCCTGCACCGAAAACGGAAAAAGAAGTTCGAGGGTTCTTAGGTCGATTGAACTACATTTCAAGGTTCATATCTCACCTTACAGCAACCTGTGAGCCTTTGTTCAAGCTGTTGAGGAAAGAACAAACGGTCAGGTGGAATGACGACTGCCAAAAGGCTTTTGACAAGATCAAGGAATACCTACAAGAGCCTCCAATCCTTATGCCTCCAGTTGAAGGAAGACCTCTGATAATGTACTTGACAGTATTAGAAGAGTCGATGGGGTGTGTGTTGGGCCAACATGACGAGTCTGGTCGAAAAGAGTATGCAATATACTACCTAAGCAAAAAGTTTACCGACTGTGAACAACGTTATTCACTGCTCGAGAAAACTTGCTGTGCTTTAGCGTGGGCTGCTCGCCGACTGAGACAGTATATGTTGACCCACACTACCTTATTGATCTCAAAGATGGACCCAGTTAAGTACATATTTGAGAAGCCAGCTCTTACCGGACGGGTTGCAAGATGGCAAATGATCCTTACAAAATATGACATCCAATACACGTCTCAGAAAGCCATCAAAGGCAGTGTATTGTCTGAATATCTTGCTAAGCAACCCATTGATGACTACCAGCCTATGAGATTTGACTTCCCTGATGAATACATCATGTTCATAAAAGCAAAAGATCATGAAGAGCCTGTTCACACTGAAAGGCCTAACCCGAAAGAAGAATGGACTATGATGTTTGATGGGGCTGTTAATATGAATGGCCGTGGTGTTGGTGCAGTACTCATTACACCCAAAGGAGTTCACATGCCTTTCTCGGCAAAGCTCACTTTCAACTGCACTAACAACGAAGCTGAATACGAAGCTTGCATTATGGGTCTTGAGGAAGCCATTGACCTCAGGATCAAGACATTGACCGTATTCGGAGATTCAGCTCTGGTAGTTAATCAAACCAACGGAAAATGGTACACCCACCAGGACCATCTGATACCTTACAGGGATTATACAAGAAGGTTATTGACTTTCTTTACAACAGTCAAGCTTGAGTATATCCCTCGGGACGAGAATCAGTTTGCAGATGCTCTGGCTACCATTTCATCCATGATCAAAGTTCAGGCTGCCAACTTTGTACCTCAGATTTCAGTGTCCAGACTCGACAGACCAGCATATGTATTTGCAGCAGATGTTGTTAAAGACGATAAGCCTTGGTTCCATGACATTAAACGCTTCTTGGAGGATCAAACATACCCACCTGGGGCATCCTCCAATGATAAGAAGACTTTGAGAAGGCTTGCTGGTATTTTCTTTTTGAACACCGATGGGTCTTTGTACAAAAGGAACTTTGATATGGTACTCCTCAGATGTGTTGATAAGACAGAAGCGAACTTGTTGATGCATGAAGTGCACGAAGGATCCTTTGGTACCCATGCAGGAGGGCACGCCATGGCCAAGAAGTTGCTGAGATCTGGTTATTACTGGATCACAATGGATACCGACTGTTGTGCCTACGCCAGGAAATGCCACAAATGCCAGATCTACGCAGATAAGGTGCATGTGCCTCCCAATCCTTTGAACATCATGTCTTCACCATGGCCCTTTGCCATGTGGGTCATTGACATGATTGGCAAGATTGAGCCGACTGCTTCGAATGGCCACAGATTCATCCTGGTCGCCATTGACTACTTTACCAAGTGGGTCGAAGCAGCTTCCTATGCCAATGTTACAAGACAAGTGGTAGCCAGATTTCTGAAGAGAGATATCATCTGTCGATACGGAGTTCCCGAGCGAATCATTACTGACAATGGTTCTAATTTAAACAACAAAATGATGGCTGAGTTATGCCGGGACTTCAAAATCCAACACCACAATTCTTCTCCTTACAGGCCAAAGATGAACGGCGCTGTTGAGGCAGCGAATAAAAATATCAAGAAGATTGTGCAGAAGATGGTAGTCACCTACAAAGACTGGCATGAAATGCTACCATTCGCCTTGCATGGGTACCGCACGTCAATCAGGACATCCACTGGGGAAACACCGTATCAACTTGTGTATGGTATGGAAGCAGTCCTACCTGTTGAAGTTGAATTACCCTCTCTACGGGTACTGATGGATGTTAAGCTGAACGAAGCAGAGTGGGTCCGATCCCGATTCGAACAACTGAGTCTGATTGAAGAGAAAAGATTGGCTGCAATCTGTCATGGGCAGTTGTATCAGAAAAGAATGAAGAGAGCCTTCGATCAGAAAGTCAGGCACCGAGAGTACCAAGTAGGAGATCTTGTGCTGAAAAGAATCCTCCCTCCTCATACAGACCACAGGGGCAAGTGGACTCCAAACTATGAAGGACCATTCGTGGTAAAGAAAGTTTTCTCTGGTGGAGCACTGATGCTCAGCACCATGGATGGTGAAGACTTCCCGTCCCCTGTGAATTCAGATGCAGTTAAAAAATACTTCGCATAAAATGACCCGCTGGACATAAAAAAAACAGAATGTAAGTCCAGGCAAAAATAGGGCATCCCGGCGAGTCAAAAATAGAATAAAAGACTCGGGCAAAAATGAGGGAAAATAAACAAAAAATGTACACCCGCTGAGTTGAAAAGCCGCATTGGACAACTCAGGCAAAAATGGGTATCCCGATGGATTGAAAACCCGAAAGGGCGGTCCGTGCAAAATAAGGGAGTAAGCGAATGACTGCATTTTGAATTCGTCTGTATCATCTACAACTCGGTAAGCTTCGAAAGGATCAAGCCTCAAATCAGAATCAACATTCTTCAAAAAGCAAGATGAGAAGAACGTCGAAAGTCATACGAGTCATAGTAAAGAGGAAGCTCCTCGAAGCGTCATCAACACTGCCAGCATTTTGTTTCTCAATTTGTAACAATCTCCTCATTTCAGGGGATGTGTTTCTTTGACTGTATCTCGCCAATTCAGGGCATAAGAATTAATAAAATCAGATTTTCAGTCATGTCTCGTCTTGTACATTTTTATTTTGCAAAAAAATGTCTGATGTCTAAAAAGAAAAACTGATTGCATAAAATACAGATGTTTATCTTCAAAAGTAAAAACACATGCTTACAGGAAATATGCTTACTCTCAGAAGTATCCAGACTCCTATGACGGAATCCAGTAAGGGATACCTCGGGATTATCTTGTGCGTTTCTCTATCTTTTTCAGGATTGCAGGGATCCAGAACGCAACTTGGGGCATGTAAGCTTCATCCCAGCGAGCTGGCAAATCAACACTCAATCTTAGCACCCGAAGTGCTATCTCCCCAGCTGAGTCGCCTCTCATGACTTTCCCCAGCTGAGCTGCCACTTGCTACTGCTCCCAGCCGAGTTGGCATTTCATCCTCAGCCGAGTACAAAAGCCAAGGAGCTCTCCCCACAGAGTCCCAGCCTCTATCCAGAAGGGCAGCGCGTAGAAGATCACAACAGAGTGAAGAAAGCTTCTACAAACCCCAGCTGGGTCTCTCATTTATAAGGATAGGTCTATCAATGACCCATATCCCCAAGCAGATAGCATCTCGTCAGATCAACCAATGATTTCATCCCCAGCTGGGATGTTCATTTCAAGCAGATCGGCCAGAGACCTTCGCGGCAACGGGATCCGAATCCCGGTTGGGTATCTTTGCATAATCATAGCATTCGCATCATATTCACCCGCAAAGCGTAGCATTCCGTCTAATACGGAGCATTACGGCAAAAATCAAACATATAACATAATCATAAGCCATGTTATGAACCAAACACTTGCGAATAATAACCGTTCATCGGAATGCAGAATACTTTCCCCAAAACCCCCACCAGAGTCCCCAGCAAAAGCAGCTGCCCCTCGATCAACAACACCAGTATACACTCATTTTGACACCCTTCCGTGCCACCTTTCCCCAGTAAAGTCGCCTGAACACTCTTTGCGAGCAAGATCACCCGTATTACAGATACGTCCTGACACCCGTCCGTGTCATACCCCAGCAGAAAGCCAAAGACGTCCTCTTTGCACTCACATATACCTATACACTTTCCTGACACCCGTCCGTGTCATATCCCCAGCACATTCATCTACACTTTTACAACCCATATACTTGTTGATATTATTATACTTTTCTCTCTTGACACTCGTCCGTGTCACCCTCCCCAGCAGATAAACATTCATCTATACAGTACTCATACTTACTACTCATGTTACACTCATACAGATACTCGTCCGTATCTTGTATATACCTTATATCCCCACAGATTCGACATTGGTCCATGTTCTTTGTTAACCAGTTGGTACTCGTCCGTATCATCATCTCAGAATATGCGTCAGGTGTTTGTTTCTACATGATACTCGTCCGTATCATAGTCTTAAGGATGCTCGTCCGCATCTTTAATCCATACACTGCGTCAAACCCTTGTGTCTTCTTGAATGTAGATACTCGTCTGTGTCTACTGTTCCCCAGAAAAGTCCTTTCAGATTCAACACTCGTCCGTGTTCTCTGTTAACCAGTTGATACTCGTTCGTATCATCATCTTTGAACACGCGTCGGTATTTGTTTCTATCCGATACTCGTCCGTATCGTAGTCTTAGGGATGCTCGTCCGCATCTTTAATCTATACACAACATCCAAACACTTATACCTTTTGTTTCTTGGATGTAAACACTCGTCCGTGTTTACTATTCCCCAGTAGATCGCCAACAAAGCAAACTTTCCTTCTTATCTGACACTCGTCCTGTGTCACGATAAACCCTGAGAGCAGCCGTACCCTGCTAGGTGGTCGTCCTCCACCTCTTGATGGTCGTCCTCCATCATGCTCATCCGATGGCCGTCCCCATCGTCGATATTTAGCAGCCGTCCCCTGCTAGGTGGTCGTCCTCCACCTTTTGATGATCGTCCTTCATCATTTTATCCAATGGCCGTCCCCATTGTTGATTTTTGGTTATCTGGCATTCGTCCTATGTCATGATAAACCCTGAGAGCAGCCGTCCCCTGCTAGGTGGTCGTCCTCCACCTCTTGATGGTCGTCCTCCATCATGCTCATCCGATGGCCGTCCCCATCGTTGATATTTTCGGCAGCCGTACCCTGCCTGGTGGTCGTCCTCCACCTTAGATGACCGTCCCTCATCTTATCACCAACAGAGCAGCCGTCCCCTGCTAGGTGATCGTCCTTCACCTTTGATGACCGTACCTCATCATCTGTTTATTTCATTTATTCTTTAACCCGATGGCCGTCCCCGTCGTGGTCCCTTTTCCTTTTTAGCCCGATGGCCGTCCCCATCGTTGGTTGCCTTACTTTGTGAACTTGATGGCCGTCCCCGTCATGTTTCATTAGTCCCCAGAGAATTTTACAACTTTATCTTGATGGCCGTCCCCATCATAATTTCTTACTTTTCCCAGCTAGTCGGCCGTCCCCGTCTTGGCTTTACCTTTTATCCCCAGCATGTCGGCCGTCCCCGTCATCGCTTTATTTTCCGCGCTTTTCCCAGCATGTCGGCCGTCTCCGTCATTGCCCTTTACCCAGCAGTCGTCCTCTGCTCGACGGTCGTCCTCCGTCGCCTACACTTTACCATATACTTTATTTTCTTTTTACAATCTATATCCCTTTTCTTCTTTATTTTATGAGTGCAAATTTTGGACTGTCTTTGGTATTCAACCACAAGTTATCTTGTTTGCCTGCTAAGCCGTTGCTTACAACCTGCACAGCTAACTCATGTTTGAATAGGGGCAGCTGTAAACACCCCAAATTTACCCTCACCCATTCACACCATGGCTTGTAATCATCTCATATGCATAAACACCATCATAACATCTCATACCACAATTTTGAATCTTTGCATTGTTTCTAAGTCATCTGCATCTAGGGTTTGTGATCTGAGCAATCCAAGAGCTTCTTGAGCCATTCCAAAGGTCATCAATCACTTCAAAGGGGTTCATGTATGTTCTTATATCATATTACATCCTCTCAAAGTCAAAAATGCCAAAGAATCACAAGAACTGGGATTGGTATGGATGCAGGGCCAAGTTTGACTGCACATTTGACCTAAAATTAGGGTTTTGGTTTCAGAGGCCATAACTCCAAATTTTTTGGTCATTCTTGTTTCCATTGGTCTCTATATGGTATAGGGAGTATGCATATCAATTTTCATGAAGAAATTCCATGGGGAAGTCATCTGATCAAGGGTTGACTTTTCAGACAAGTCAGTGCAAAATCAGGGCATCTGAGGCCCCCAATGACCCAACCAAGGGGTGATCTTCATCATTTTGAGTGTATATGACCTTTATTTGATCATGGAAGAAGGTTGAAGTTCACAAAATTCAAGAATTTGAAGTTTTTGCAAAGTTGACTTTTTTGGGCATAGTTGACTTTTAAAGAATATGTCATTTTAGGTCACTCTTCAAACCTTACTTTTTGATCCAAAAATGCTCCAAGTGGAAAAACTTTGGTCATGAAAGTTGTAGAATACATTTTTCCCTTTTCAAAAAGTACAAGAACATGACCTAATTCATTTTGGATCAAAAGTTATGGTGTGACAAAGTTGGCAAAAATCACTAATTTTCAAGATATGCACCAATTGGAAAATTTGCAAAATCATGTATCAAGGCCATTTGTGACTTCTAGTTCACATCAAACCAATGCACAAACATTACATATGGCCTAAAAATCAGATTTGAACCAAAGTTTCTCATGCTTCATGGCTTGTATGGCAAGATAGTTACATGTGAACCAAAGATGATCAACTTGCAAAACCATCATCACACTTTCACCAACTTGCTGCATTGGCTATTGAACCTTTCTAGCTTCACTCACATACCATGCTGCACCAGCCCCATGCTTGTACTAGCCTAGAACCAAGCCCATGCTTTCCTTACACCAAAGTTGACATTTTGCAAAAGTGAACATCCCAATCACAGCAGGCCAGGTCACATCATCTGACCAATTGGAGTTGTTTATACTATCCATTTGCTAGCCATTTCACATAAGGAGCCAGCCTGAAACAAGCCCTAAGAGACCATTCACAAAAACTCTCCCTTGAGCAAAAACCTTCGAATCTCATCACACAACTCACAAACACAAAAACCCACTTCATAGGTCAACTCAACTCATCTCCCTGGTCACAAAGAAACCATCACCACAGCCTGAAACCTTCAGAATCCCAAACACGATTCCTGCCCTTCATTGAACAGAACTTGTTCAAACTTCAGAACCAGCCATCATAAACTCTTTCCAAGCTTTGAAAGCTTCCCAGGAGGTCAAGAGGAGTAGATTGCAAGCAGGAAACTAGCCAGAAAGTGTCAGAGGCCAAAGCTCCAGTTCAGGTGAGCTTCATGAACTTTTTTCCAGGAGCTTGTTTTTAAGTTCTTAATTGATTCTCTATGTTCCACTGGTCATGATGATATGTTTTGTTTCGAAAATCATGGAGTTTTGAGCATGTATGTTGTTCCTGAAATTTTTTGACCTAAACCCCTTTTGTTTCGATTCAGCCTTATTATGTAAAATAAATTTGCTTTGGCTTTTGATTCTTACTCTATGATGTTTGGGGATGAATTCTGGGCAGAGAAATTAGGTTTTAGTGAGCTAGGGTGAAAGTTAGCAATTTTCAGGGAGGGTGCTGGCCGGAGAAGACGACCGGAACACTGTTCCGGTCGCCTGAAGATCATTATGCCCTAATCCCAGTCATTAAGTGAGGTTTAAATCTGGAGCGTTGGATTTCCTTGACCAGTTGACTTGCCGCGCGTGTGTGTGGCTAGGATTCACCATTAAACCCTAAACCATATTTAATTAATTCATAATTGTATTTAACTCAGTTTGAATGAGGACCACTAGATCTGGCGCGCAGTCAATGTTTCCTTCCCTAGATTCAATCCTAGCCTTCCATGCTGTTGACTTCAGTCTTTTTCATTTTATTTTCATATTTAATTCATTTGTTTTGTATAATTTATTAAAAATAGCAAAAATGTTTTAAAAATTATGAAACTTTTTGTCAAGAGTTTCATTAATTTTTAAAACACAAAAATATTTTTATTTTCATTTTTAGCATTTAAAAAAGTATTTTTAATTATTTAAAAGTTTATTTTTAATTGATTAATGAGAATTAATTTATTAAAAATGCTTTTAGGTATTTAAAAATCCCCAAAAAATTCATGAAATGTTCTAAGACATTTAGAAACATTGTCCAACCTTCAAACCAAATTTATTTTTTGATCTTGATGCATTTTGAGAATTTTTCATTGATTTAAAATCATTTTTATGCATTAATTTGATCCAAAGTTCCAAAAATCATTTCTGCCTATCCATGAGGAGTTGGACATTGATTCTTTTTGCATTGCATTGTGTCTAGCATGTAGTTTTTGAGATTAAATGGCCATGATTTGATCTTTCATTTTCCATTTGTTTGATAATTTTCTTGTTCAGGAACCCTAAAACCCTAAGAAACTTAGAAAATTCATATCTTGAATTTGGTTAAGAGTTGAAACCTCTCCTTTGGGCATTGGTTTAGTATAGGATTAGGGGTCCTTTGAGTGGCATTTTCAATTTTTTATCTTAGGGTTTGTTTCTGATTTTTGATTTTTGTTTGATGTATTGTTCATAAACCCTAATTTGGGCTTCCATATGTATCCATCTTGCATTCTCTTGCATAACATGACTTGCCATGACATTTCAAGCATTCATTTGATTCATTTGACATCATAAGACATATTGAAAGCATGTTTGATCATTGCATCATGTATTTGCCATGTTGTATGCCATATGTACTTCATAACTTTTCATGTATGTCCATGGTTCCTAACTTGCTTCATTGGCATTCATGAGCTTGTATGATCATTTCCATGTGCTGCCTCATGTTTGTAGCATCTCATAGCATCATTAGCATCATGTATATGCTTCTGGTTTTGTTTCTCATCATGTCATCTCATCCCATTTTGCATTGCATTGCATCTCCTTTCTAACCTTTCAGGTGGTAAGTGATTCTGAGAAGTGGATTTGCCTTCACTTCTCATAACTTTCTCTTCATCATTCTCTTGCATCCATTGCTGCATTTTTGTTTGTGTTTGAGTTTGAGCTTGCTCATCCTTCTTCTTCCCACTTTCTTTCTTCAAATGACTTGACTTCTTGAATGAAGCAAGTTACTTTGCTTCTCTTGATCCCTTCATCTGCTTCCTGGTGGTTCCATTGAAGATTTCTCTTGAAAACCTCACAAACCTTAGGAACAACCATGTATGACAATGATTAGGGTTTTGATTAGTCTCCCCTCTTAGTTTTGCCTTTGTGTCTCTTTTGAGTCTTCTCTTCTCACCTCATAATCAGGGACTAAACCCTAAAGGCTTTAAGGCTTTGTGATTAAGCTTATGCCTGCATCCTTCTCTTAGGATGGAGTGTATAACTTTAATCCTAAGTGTTAAACCCTTAATGTGTTTAAACCTCTTAATCAATCCACTTAATAAGTATCAAGACTTCACACTTGTAACTTGGGCCTTGCATTAGGGTTCTAATTCTTCCTTAATTGGTTAAGAAGGACTAACCCTAGAGTTAATGGACAAGTCCCCCTCAAGTGGTCTTACAAACCCTAAAAATCACTTCATCATCATACCATTAAATAAAATTCACTTAATCAAAGGCTTGTTTTGTCATGAGTTTAATCCCTAATCATGGATTAAGTTGAGGAGCTTTCCTCAGCTTAAACATTCTCATCTATTATCCTTCTATTAGGATGGTGTAATGAGTCTGTTAAATCCCTGATTATGGCTTAACCTCATTACTTAACACTAAACAAAAACCACAAAAACATCTAAAGAATCACAAGTAGGTTAATGATCTTAATCCTACACCAAAGGTGATTAAGTGTGAGAACCTGACTTCACACTTAAGGTATTCTCATTACCCCTAATCAGAGGGAAGATGTGATGAGTTTACTAAATCCATTGGTTTAGACTTAAGCTCATTATCTTATGACAAACTTCAAAAGCAATAAAAGACTGAAAACTCAAAAAAAAAAAAAAATAATCGTCTCCTCCGGGATTCTTTTCTCATCTCACTCACTCACAAACGAGAACTTGCTTCTTCCGTCTAATGCAAGACAGTTTGCACCTGAGCCAGACAGGTCATACACTTGAGCATAGACAAGCAAGCAGTTCACAAGTCAATTCACCTTTCAGTCTCTTTGGGTCGAACTACGGTGTTCTGACTTCCTCATTGCACGAGAGGATACGTAGGCATAACTTAACAGTTATCGAACAAAAGTCTCTGTATATTCCCCCTTTTTCCAGCTTTATTCTTTAAGCCTCATACTCTTGAGCATTTCACTCCTGTTCTTACACTAACACTGTATATATTACACTTCACACTTCTTACACTGACACCTGTACATTCTCTTCCAGCTCTTTTATACACAGATTGCACTGACACTACCCCTTTAAAGCACAAATCTTTTAAGCGTGGATCCCGTCGAGTACGGCGGACAATCTGGGTGCTAATACCTTCCCAGGTTGTAACCAACCCCCTTTCTCAGTCTCTGGTTCGCAACCGTCTTATCCATGTCTTTCCAGGTCTATGCAGCATTGCCTTTCCTCCGGGATAAAAATGCCTAGCTGGCGACTCTATTCATCTCTAGTGAGTTCACTGCTGTGTGTTCTCACTGTCCCTTTCGCCGACTGTTCGCGCTTGTACCGGGATGCAAATCTTTGGGAGCGACATTGGGTTAGCAGTTAATGTGTTGTTTATCATTCTACATATTTACAACTATGTTATTGTGGTTGTTGTTTAAACATGTCGAAGAAGATGTTGGGACATCAGACATGTTTAAGTGTTGATATTGTGAATATATGTCGCGCTTGTGATGCCCTTATTTATGAGATGCAAAGATCAATGTCCTGACATGTGGTTAGAACATTTGTGATCTATATACCATAATTTCAATCATGTTAGTTCAAGTATTTCCTTCATAAACTTCCATTAAAATCAAGCATGCTTACTTTCAATCCATGTTCAATTTATGTTTTGTCTGATTATGTTTCTACTATGGAGTAGTGGTAAAAATCATGAGTGTAAGATATTGATTAACTTAACTCAAAGAAAACAACTTACTTGGATTTTGAAGAAATCAATGGATGAAATTGCATGTTGCTGCTAAGTTGTTATTGAGTTTTTTGGGAAGAGCTGAGGTTAAAACAACTTACTTGGTTGGTAGAGAATTTCTTCAGAAGAAGAATAGTGAAAATCAAGGAAAAATCATACTTGTAGGCTTGTTAAGTTAACTAGGCAAAAAAGAGTAATTGGAAACAAGTGGATGTAAGTGGTGAGATCAAGATTCAAAGGTTGCTTGAATTTGATCAAAGTTATTGATTAAAGTTTCAACTTGATAGAGAGCAACATTGTTGTTGAATTTTAAATTGGTATCAACAAGGTTTAAAGTCAAGGTGGAGATTGTTGTAAATGTGCCTTAAAAACTTTATTGATGAAGAAAAGGAAAACATATTTTGGAGATTGCATTTACCGTGAAAACCAGAAGTTTTAGAAAGTCGGACGAAAAGCTAGAAAAAAACCGGTCGGATGAATAGTGTCCGTACATATGAATATTAACGTTCGTACGGATGAATAATATCCTCCGTACGGATAAATAATGATGTTCGTATGGTGAATAGTTATTTCAGGTTTTCAGATTTTTTGATAGTTTCTCATTTGGCATGTTTCAGGCTATTGTGGTTTTGGGCTTTGTTTGTTGGGTATTTGCTATTATAAATATGTATCGCTTATATGTTTGGTGTATGAAAATCTTAGGGTTTACACCAACAAGGGAAAACAAGGGTTTAAAGGTATTATGGTTTAAGCATAAAGAAAACCCTGGATTACACCTTGGGTTTGAGTGAATCATATATTTAGAGTTGAAGAGGTTAGGAAACACTTGGGGTAGAAAATAGGGTTATTCTAGGGCGCCTTCAGGTTTGTTCTTGTGAACCTAAAGGTGAAGGAGTAGGATATTTTCTTGTAAATCATTTGTAATCTCTTGTAACAATTTTCTGAGTATAGTGAATTGGAGAGCTTCTCTCTCCCCCAAAGTAGATTGTTTGATAGAACTGGGTAAACAAACCTTCATTTTGTTTCTTGCCTTATTCTGTTATAATACATGTGTACTAATTATTATTGATGTAGACCATTTATTTTGGTTGCTAATATTCTTTTCCCCACAAATTGATATTGAATTTTGTTGTAATTCACAACAAGATTCACAATAGAAAGGACAAACATTTTCTGCTTAATGGTCGACACTCTATATTGGAGAAAGGACAACACTCTATTGAGGAAACAATCAAAGAATGCAAAAAATGCAATCATATGATGCAATGCATATAGCGAATGCATGAATATGCGTATGAATATGATGAAAAAACAAACATAAAGATAAGCAACAAGTGACATAAACACCACAACAACCAGATACGCGACTAATCCCAAATAAGATAGCGACATTGCTGGAAATTTTGTTGGAGATTCAACTGGAAAAAGACCTGCAGGAGATAAACAAAAGGCCATCAAAGTAATAAATCCTATTATAAGGCTCAACTCATGCTGAGGAGATAAAGATACTGCTTGGGAGGAACCCCCAAAAACCAGTCTTCAGTTATCCACAAAAGGGATAACATCAAGAATTCCACTTTGAGGGGAGAACATGTTGGGGAAACACTAGCAATACAAAGTCTTCCAAACTCTGGTTAGGAAAGAAGAAATATCCACCTAAACTCTGATAGGGATAAGAAATATCCTCACAACTCTGTTGGGAAACAGACGAGGATCTGCCAGTGGTGTAAATTAAGCAAAACCTACTAGGGTAACAAACATTAACATCAACTCTGCATGGGGAAACCACAATGCTGATGAAAGATAACAGTCTTCTGGGGATGGGGAAACACTTCCACAATCCTTACAGACGATGGAGATAGTTATAGGAAATAAACACCAAGCATATCTTTCAATAAACATCAATATCCAAGAGGGATAACACCATCTCGCGACGACTCCGCCTTGGGGAAAGGGTCTGAGACTTACTGAAAATGAATATGAGCCTGCTGAGAATCATCACATGCAGATCTAATGGAGACACGATAATAAACTATGAGAATTATCCACCATTAAGAGAATATTTTGGACTTGCCGATTTTCGTGGGAATACCAGAAGTTATCATCATAACCAAAAGTTGAGTTGTGAGGGATTTAAAATCAATACCCAACATTAGGAAAGAGAAAACCTAGCAACTGGCTGCTATATCAATACTTCTACCATGGGGAAATAATCAACTCAAACTGAGGAACAAATCAAAACTTGGCTGAGGATTCCCGTGAAGATGGGTGAAGAAGAATCAACTCAAACTCTGAACTCCATTGTGCTTGGAATTTCAGTCAAGGATGGGTGAAGAAGAATCTTTGAGAGGCATGGTTGCTTCAAGTGATCCAACCTGGTCCGATGCAGTTACTTTCCATGATCCCTAAATTTTTCCTAGATTTCCCTTTCGAGTTTTCAATCTACCAGGATTATTATTTTTGTTTATATCTCTAACTTTTGCCTGGACCCCCCTTTCGAGTTTTCAATCCAACGAGACATTCATTTTTTCCTAAGTCTCCATTTCAGGTTTTCAATGAAGGAACGTAAAAACACAAGGAAGGGGGTTGGAATTGGGTTTTCAAAAATAAAAATGACTTTAAGCGACACTTTGATTTATCCTGGTTTGTTTGAACTCAAACTACATCCAGCCCACCCGCCAAGGTGATTTTGCCTCTCTCAACGAGGTCTTAATCCACTATTCAAAAATGAATACAACCACGATGACATACTGTCAAAGTCTTCTTGAGTCTACTGACCAAACTAGTCACTCAAGGAAAAATTCAATTTTCTTTTACAAAGATTAAAAAATATGTAACTAACAATGCTTCTAAAAAGCTATATCACAAAGTGATCTGTTACAAAGATTAGAGCAAGGTATTGTGAGCGTGTAATTGAGCATGAAAGCGAGAGATTCAAATCTTCAAGATGATATATTTAAATAGTGATTTGAAGTAGATAACCATTAGAAACATCTGAAGCTTGATTTGGATAGTTGTTAATTTCCATAAAATCCTTCCAAATAAAGAGATTCTTGTTCCCAGACATTATTTTGATTTTCTTTAAATGGTCCTTAATTGAGAGAATCAGAATCTTCTAAATGCAAATCAGAGTTTCATAAATGAATACGCAGCAATAAAAACGTCTTCAATGAGAGCTTCTCTTTGAAAACAAATCTTCTATTAAAGAGCGCAAGATTGTTTCTTTTAGAAGATGCTTTCCTTATAAGAACTTCTACTGTTTCTATAATGCACATTAACCACAAGTTAGTTGCAACATAAATTAGAACTTTTATTCTCTTAGAAAGATATTGTTATCATCAAAACTTTAATGGAAGTTTAAAATCAAAATTGTTCTAACAATCTCCCCCTTTTTGATGACGACAAAACATTTATTTTGATTCAGGAATAGAAAATTAAATGATAGAAAAACTCCCTTTAATTGATGAGATATATTCTTTCAGAGTTTTCCATTAGAAGTTCTTTTAGCATTTAATTCTTTCATAAGAAGTTCTTTGACTTGGCTCCCCCTGAGTTGATTACTTAACTTGTTCCTTTTTATAATAACAACTTAGACAGTTTAGTTAGAATATTAAAATGTTAGAGGCTAATCTTGATAAACTGTTATATATCAAAATATTTTACGTTTCTCCCCTTTTTGTCATTACTCAAAAAGTTTAAAAGATCAGAAGTAAATAGTAATTAAATAGAGTCAAAACAAAACATATTTCATTAATTTGAATCAGAAACAAAACATATTTCATTAATTTGAATCAGAAACAAAACATAGAACAAAGAAAAACATGAAAAACAAAGAAACTAGGGAACATAAAACAAAATCAGGGTTAAGGATTCATCTTGGTAATTAATGCTTCTAGAAGAGACTTGATCTGAGAAGATAATTCCACTTGTTGACCAATCATAGTCTTCAACTCAGCATTCGTTTCATCTTGTTTATCCAACCTCTGCTTAACCATTCCATTCTCTTTCTTCAGCTCTTCTAGAGTCTTCAACACAAGAGAAGTTGGTAGATAATCTTCAATAGTTGCAGCAGCTTGAGCATTTGGTTCTTCAGAAGTTTCCTCAGCAGAAGGTACTTCAACATATTCATTCACCTTGACTTCCTCAGAAGGAACTAAAACCATTTGAAGATCAGAATTTGATTCCTTAGGTTCTGGTTCACTCCAAGGCTTATCATCCAGAAGATGAGTCTTCTTCTTTTCAATACTTGTGACCACTTCTTTGAGGTTCTCGCAAAAGTTCTGATGAGCGATATCATAGCAGATATCTTTCAGCTTTTTGGTCTCAGTATTGAACCATTATCTGAATGAGGCCTAGAGGAAATCAGAAGCTGCAGGATCAGGAAGTTCTGAGTAAGCAACCTTCAGATTCTCCAACCTGATTTTCATGTTTGCCTCAAATGCTAACAATAGTGAGTCAATGTCTGATTTTGTGGTTTTGGTTTTGGTACAGGGATAGCTGTTTTGTTGGTTACAGAGGATAGTTTGTGTAGGGCATCTATGTCTATGGATGTTCTTAGAGGGTCTTCTGGTTTAGAGTTTGAAGTGGGAGTGTCTGGTATAGTGATATGAGTGGGGGTGTTTGGTGGAGTAGATTCATAAGATGATAGGGAATTTTCACGAATAAGAGATAAATCAAAGACAAGTTTATGAAATTCAGAGTTCAGAGGATGATAGGGGCTAGGTGGTTGGACTTCAGATGATTGAGGTGGATTATTTTGTTGAGATACAAAGGGTTGAAATGCATCAATATCAGACAGAACATGTTGAAGTTCTGAGTGAGTTTCAACAAAATTGGATGTGTTCAAATCAGATGGAGGTTTTGGGTCTATTGGAATGTCAAAGTCGTCCAGCGTTTGTGGTGTGGGATGATCAGATGTTTGTGGTTGAGTGGATGTATTTTCCGGTTGAGTGAATGGGGGTGGTATATCTGGTTGATCTTCAGATATTCCGTCTTTAGTCATTTCAACTTCTATAACTGCAAGAGATTCATTCTGCTTTGGTTTTTCAGTGTAACACCCACTTTCCCACATAAATATTTATATAAATATTTAATAAAATCAGAGTTACTTTTCTAGAGTGAGATGTTACACCATCAACGTTCATCAAAATCGTTAATAAAAAACGAACAGCGGAATCCAATTCTTTAATATAAATAGCTCAAAGGCTTAACAAATCAAACATAATAAGGTTATTAAATTCAAGTTTAATTATAAAAATAAGTTTGCTAAACATTAAAAGTAAATGTGGACAAAGATCCCTATTCCCATTACATATCAGAGCTCCTAGGACACAGACATAACACCATCGTACTTCTCAAGTACCTGAATTGTCTGCACTTCCGAAGAAGCACAGACGCAACAAAACAAACAGAGGGGTGAGAAATAGATTCATAATATAATGGTGCATACGACATATATGAAGAAGTAATTCACCCCTAATCACACAAAATTATCAATCATATTATTCAATCAATCATAATGCAATGCGACTCAAATGCACAATGCAAATGCGGTACCGACTCACAATAACGGTTCATCAAATAGAACCCCGAATGCATCGTTAACGTCTCCAGCAAGACACGATCATACCTGCAACCACAATTCTCAACGAATCCCGAATAATCACATCCACGACAGTATTATTCCATCAAATGTATGCGCATGCAGACATAATAACGCATACCATATCACAATATACATGAACACATCATGCTTTACGATCCTCATGATCTCATCAACGAACCATCAGTGCATCTTATTCACACACAGAGCATACACATATCTCATTTTTTTTCACAATTATAACAATATACATATTCATATAATTCAATTAAACACTTAGGCTTTCTTATACAATTAATCGTCAAGTCATATATTCACTATTAGAACATCCTCAAAGTATTATTTCACTAATATAATCCTACATTAGAAGAATGAGTCAAATCCGCCTTAAAACGGACGAAAAATCACATTTACAGTGGCCTGACACGGCCTCCCGTGTCCCCTGACACGGCCCGTGTCAGGTGGCCTGGGGACACGTCCCCTCCAAATCACCAAATCCCATTTTTCAGGAGGCTCACACGGCCGCCCGTGTTGCCTGACACGGCCCGTGTCAGGCCTCCTGAAGCCAACTTCCCAAAATTCAGAGTTTTATATTGTTCCCGTAGCCTGGCACGACCGCCCGTATCATGGGACACGGCCCGTGTCAGGGCACCTGTATCCCAAAATTCCAATTTTTACATTTTTCCAATTTCTTTCTCCTTTCTCACCTGCACGAACTCCAATCATTCTAAGTCGAATTTAACACTTAAAACCAACCAATTTACATGTTTATTATCCATTTATACCTATAACATCAACTAGTTTTATTAATAAACTTTCCTAGATCAAATTAGGGAATTTATGAGGTTTAATCCTCTTCTCTGTTCATCATAACCCCCACAACCTTCATATGCCAATTCTCCCAATACCAAACATACAACACCAAATATATTTTCAAAACACATCATATAATCATATTCGTCAACAATTTCACAATATCGCATCAATTTAATCATTATTATCAGAATCTCTTAAAAATACCTAAGGGAGGAAGGAACTCCCAATTACCCTTCTATGTCCTATCACCAATCATAAACCCTTTCCCCCCCTTACCTTAAAATCAAAGCTTTTCTTCACAACTTTTGGTCTTGGTGATCTACGATCCTTGACCTTGCCCTTCTTTTCCTCTTTCTCCAGACCTCTCTGTTCTTCGTCTAAAATATGATGAATGAGGTTTGTTTCCCTATTCCTCTTTTCATAAAACAATAATTCCACTTTTGACCCTTAAACCTCTAACTAACTCTTTTATTTTATTTTATTTAAATAATAACAACATTATAATAGTACACCTTATATTATTATTATTCTCTTAAAATATTTTCTTCTCCAATTAATTCAATAACTCCATTAAAATATTAATATTTATTTCACAAAAATAAATATAAAATTAAGGCGTTACAACTCTCCCCCACTTAATTATTTTCATCCTCGAAAATGTACCTGAATGGAATAACTTTGGATATGATTCCCGCATCTTGCTCTTCAGTTCCCAGGTAACACTTCCACCAGCAGCTCCTCCCCAAGCTACTCTTATAAGAGGTATCTCTTGCCTCGTAGTTGCTTCATCTTACGATCTTCAATCCTCAACGGTAAAGTCTCCCCCGTAAGATTTTCACGGATTTGCACTCATCTCTCTGAATTACATTTGACGGATCAGACACATATTTCCTGAGCTGCAATACATGAAACACTTCGTGTAAATTCAAAAGTTCTGGCGGTAATGCCACTCTGTAAGCAACCTTGCCTACTCTCTACATAATCTGATACGGTCCAATAAACTTAGGATCCAACTTCTTAGACTTCAACGCATGTCCAACACCGGTCATTGGGTTGACTCTCAAAAATACATGGTCACACTTACTGAACTCTAAGTCTTTCCTTCTATTATCATGGTAACTTTTCTGCCGACTTTGAGACGCTTTCATTTTCTCTTTGATCATCTGAATAGTTTCAGTAGTCTGCTGAATAATCTGAGGCCCAAGCATAACATTTTCACCTGTCTTATACCAACACAGAGGTGTTCTACATCTTCTACCATAAAGAGCTTCAAACGGCGCCATTCCAATACTTGAATGATAGCTATTATTATAAGTAAATTCAATTATTGCCAAATGTGTATCCCACGCACCACCTTTTTCTAGCACACAAGCTCTCAACAAATCTTCTAATGACTGAATAGTCCTCTCGGATTGTCCATCTGTCTATGGGTGGTAAGTCGAACTCAATTTCAACTTAGAACCCAAAGCCTCATACAAACTTTTCCAAAACTCAGAAGTAAATCACGGATCTCTATCTGATACTATACTTGACGGTACACCGTGCGATTTCACAACAAATCGGATATAAATCTCCGCCAACTTAGTTAATGGGTAACCGATGTTAATTAGAATAAAATGCGAGGACTTAGTCAACCGGTTCACAAATACCCAAATAGTATCAAGGCCTCTCTCCGTATTCGGAAAACCTGTCACAAAATCCATAGCAATACTATCCCACTTCCACTATAGGATCTCTAAAGGTTGCATCAGCCCCGAAGGCTTCTGATGTTCCACTTTTGATTTCTGATATACTAAACAAGCATAAACAAATTATGCAATATCTCGTTTCATACCGTTCCACCAAAATAATTTCTTCAAGTCATGGTACATCTTCGTAGCTCCCGGGTGAATACTTAAGCTACTCCGATGACTCTCTTCAAGAATTGCTTTCTTTAGTTCAACACTATCGGGTATACAAATTCTCTCCCGAAATCTCAAAATACCTTTATTATCCAAACTAAAATCACCACCTTGATCATTTCCTTCGGTAGGCATTAAGTCCACCAATTTCACGTCTTGCCGTTGGCCTTCCTTAATTACATCATGAAATTCATTATTTATTCATAACATACCCAACTTAACACTTTCAGGTGTCATCTCACACCCCATACTTAAGTCTCTAAATTGCTCAATTAAATCCATCTCTTCCATCATCATAGCCGACATATGAACTGTTTTCCGGCTTAATGCATCCGTTACTACATTTGCCTTTCGCGGATGATAACTTAAATTAAAATCATAATCTTTCAAAAATTCTAACCACGTCATCTGCCTCATATTAAGCTCCTTCTGATCAAATAAATATTTCAGACTCTTATGGTCACTAAAGACTTCAAATCGCGACTCATAGAGATAATGCCTCCAAATTTTCAACACAAATACCACTGCAGCCAATTCTAAATCATGAGTAGGATAATTCCTCTCGTGTATCCTCAACTTTCTTGAAGCATAAGCTACTACTTTACCAACCTGCATTAACACACCACCTAAACCCATTTTAGATGCATCACAATACACAACAAAAGCTTCATTCGGATTCGGTAAAATCAATACTGGTGTCGAAGTCAATTTCTTTTTCAATTCTTCATAGCTTCTCTCACAAACTACATCCCGAATAAAGGCTTGACTCTTCCTGGTCAATTGAGTCAATGGCAACGCCAAATTAGAAAATCCTTCTATAAACCTTCGATAATAACCATCTAAACTAAGAAAACTTCTAATTTCCGTTACCGTCTTCGGAGGTTCCCAATCAAGCACATCACTGACCTTCGAAGGGTCTACTGCTATAACTTCACCAGATATTACATGTTCCAAAAAGCTCACTGTCTTTAACCAGAATTCACACTTGGAAAATTTAGCAAACAATTTGTTATCTTTCAACACTTGCAACGCAATTCTCAAATGTTTCTCATGCTCTTCCTCAGACTTCGAGTATATCAATATATCATCAATAAATACTACGATGAACTGATCCAAGTAAGAATGGAATATTTGGTTCATATATTCCATAAACATGCCCGATGCATTAGACACTCCAAAAGGCATCACTGCATATTCGTAATGATCATATCGAGTTCTAAATGCTGTCTTCTGGATATCTTCCTCTTTCACTCTTATTTGATGATATCCTGACCTCAAATCAATCTTGCTAAAAACACAAGCTCCCAAAATTTGGTCCATCAATTCATCGATCCTTGGAAGTGGATACTTGTTCTTAATAGTAACCTTATTCAGCTGTCGGTAGTCAATGCACAAGCGCATACTACCATCCTTCTTCTTAACCAATAACACTAGAGCACCCCATGGCGATACACTGGGTCGAATGAACTTCTTATCAAGTAAGTCACCAATATGCAATTTCAATCCAGCTAACTCAGTAGCAGACATCCTATACGGTGCCATAGAAATAGGCCTGGTACCAGGAATCAAGTCAATAGTAAACTCCACTTCACGCGTCAGAGGTAACTCTGTAATATTATTGGGAAATACTTCAAGAAATTCATTCACCACTGGTAACTCTTCAACAACGACCTTTTCTTCAACAGATAACGAAGAAAACACTGTAAACATTTTTGCTTCGTCTTCCAATAAGGTCCTCAGCTCTTTAGTAGAAACTGAACTGGCCAAAATTTCCTCTTCTAGAGTTAGGAATAACAATCTCTTCCTAAAGCAGTCAATATAAACTCGGTTGGATTTCAACCAGTTCATACCCAAGATTATATCAAGATTACTGAGTGGTAGACATATACGATCCACTATAAACTCTTTATCAGAAATAGCCAAAACACAATCACGACATATCAAGGTAGTAGTCACTGAACCTATAGATGGTGTATCAATAACCATTCCTCAACTTAACTGAGAAGGTTCCAATCCTAACGTTTTCACACATTCCAATAAAATAAACGAGTGTGTTGCACCCATATCAATATTCAAAAATAAAGGAATATTATTGATAAAGCAAGTACCTTTGACCAATCGATCTTCACTAGTAGGATGAGCTCCCACTAATGCAAATACTTTCCCATCAGATTTCTACTTCTTTGGTTTCTGGCAATTAGTGCTAATGTGGCCCTGTTCTCCACAATTATAGCAAATAGGCACATTCCCTCTGCAATTGGCCATCACATGACCCGCCCTTCTACACTTAAAACACTTCTTTTCTTCAGTAGGACAATTATTGGCCCGATGTCCCGTACCGTGACATCTGTAGCATTTGAGCTCACCGAGAGTACTTCCTCCCCCACTTGGTTTCTTCTCATTACCGGATTTTTGCTTCCCTTTGTCAGCTGGAGCACTATAAGGAGTACCACCAAATCTCTGCTTCCCTTTCTTATCATTCACAGCTTTGTAGTGTGCAATCCGCGCCCTGTTGTCGTTATCATAAATCATGCTCCTACTTACCAGCTCTGGATAATTCCTGATCTTCTGGCAAGCAATACCCAGCTTAATCTCAGGACGCAGTCCATTCTCATACTTCAGGCATTTGGAAGTCATCGCCTCTTCAGTATTGTAGTGTGTACAGTATTGCACTAGCTCTTCAAACTTGGCAGCATACTCCGCCACTGTCATATTACCTTGCTTGAGTTCCAAGAACTCAACCTCCTTAGCACTACGGATGTCTTCTGGGAAGTACTTCTCCAAGAACTCTTTGCGAAATACCGCCCAAGTGATAGCCGTACCCGCGTCTTCCAACCTTTGGTGAATGTTGTCCCACCAGACTTCAGCTTCGCCCTCCAGCACGTGAGTACCAAACCTCACCTTTTGATCATCAGATCATCCCATGGTTCTGAAGATATTTTCAACAACTTTCAACCACTTCTGCATAGCCTCTAGATCCAGAATTCCACCTTCATACGTCGGCGGCTTGTTATTCTGGAACTGCTCCAATGCATGAGACTGAGCATTTCCTCCACCCTGAACGACCTGAAATACATTCTCAACTATCTGCGTCATGTCTTGCATATCTGTAGCAAGAGCAACATCATTCCTTCCTGCCATATTGATACAACAAATAACTCAGGTTAGGAAACACACGACTCCTATTCTAAGGACTGACTGAATCTGGCCGGTTGAACCGACCTGCTCTGATACCAATTGTAACACCCACTTTTCCCACATAAATATTTATATAAATCTTTAATAAAACCAGAGTTACTTTTCTAGAGTGAGATGTTACACCAACAACGTTCATCAAAATCGTTAATAAAAAACGAACAGCGGAATCCAATTCTTTAATATCAATAACTCAAAGGCTTAACAAAACGAACATAATAAGGTTGAAAATTTTGGAATTTTGAGATTCCGTGGTCGTATTTGTATTCCCGATGACGATGAGTTGAAAAAGATGATATTGGAAGAGGGACACCGGAGTAATTTAAGTATACATTCGGGAGCGAATAAGATGTATCAAGATTTGAAGAAGATCTTTTGGTGGTCCGGATTTAACAGAGATGTAGCTCGTTTTGTTTATGTGTGTTTGACTTGTCAGAAGTCTAAGGTGGAACATCAGAAGCCTAGTGGTTTGATGCAACCGTTGGATATTCCGGAATGGAAATGGGATAGTATATCAATGGATTTTGTTACGGGATTGCCGAAAACGCAAAGAGGTCATAATGTTGTTTGGGTGATTGTCGATAAACTTACTAAATCTGCTCACTTTATTCCGATGGATATTAGTTATTCTTTGGAGAAGCTAGCCAAGATTTATGTTTCTGTGATTGTGAAGTTACATGGAGTTCCTAAGAGTATTGTATCGGATAGAGATCCTAGATTTACATCGAGGTTTTGGGAAGGTTTGCAAAAGGCTTTGGGTTCTAAGCTAAGATTGAGTTCGGCTTACCATCCGCAAACGGACGGTCAAACCGAGAAGACGATTCAATCGTTAGAGGATTTGTTGCGTGCTTGTGTGCTAGAGCAATGTGGTATTTGGGATAGTTATTTAGCGTTGATTGAGTTCACATATAATAACAGTTTTCATTCGAGTATTGGTATGGCACCATTTGAGGCTTTGTATGGTCGGAGATGTCGAACACCTTTTTGTTGGCATGAAACCGGAGAGAGAACGGTAGTTGGACCGGAGATAGTACAACAAACTATGGAAAAGGTGATGTTTATTCGGGAGAAGATGAGAGCTTCTCAAAGTAGACAAAAGAGTTATCATGAAAAGAGGAGGAAAGATCTTGAGTTTCAGCAAGACGACCATGTATTCTTGAGAGTTACACTGGTTACGGGTGTGGGTCGTGCTTTGAAGTCGAAGAAGTTGACTTCTCGTTTTATTGGGCCGTATCAGATTACTGCACAAGTTGGTGTTGTGGCTTACTGTGTGGCATTGCCTCCGAATCTTTCGAATTTGCATGATGTGTTCCATGTTTCGCAACTTCGGAAATTTGTTCCGGATCCGTCACATGTTATTCCTATGGACGAGGTTGAGGTAAGAGATAAACTTACGGTGGAAGCTTTGCCGGTTAGGATTTTGGATCGTGAAATTAAGAAGCTAAGAGGCAAGGATATTGCGCTTGTGAAAGTGGCGTGGGGAGGCGATGCAGAAGGCAATATGACTTGGGAATTGGAGAGTAGGATGCGTGAGTCGTATTCGGAGTTGTTTGAATCAGGTAATATTTTCGAGGACGAAAATTTCTAAAGTGGGGGAGAGTTGTAACGCCCCGATTCGATTTTCCCAATTTTGTGGAGTCTTTTATTTAATTTATATGATAATTGTTTTATTTGTGAAATTATCATGATGATATTTGATGTTGTGGAATTAATGTGATGACATATTGTGATATGTGATTTTTACCGTTTTATGAATTTCCGGGTAAAATTGGATAAGAGGGTATTTTAGGTATTTGTTAATTAATGATAAGTTAGAAATTAGTAGAATTGATATTTTTGTGAGAGAATTGATATTTGGTTGGAGAGAGTAGAAAATAGAAAGAAAATATAAGAGAGTGAGAAAGAGTGAAATAGAAATAGAAGTTATAAGTTGGTAAGAAGAGAAAGTAAAGATAGAAAGAAAAAGAGAAGAAAGAAAAAGGAGAGAAGAGGAAAAGAAGAGAAAAGAGGGAAAGTTGGAAAAGCTTCAAGATTGCTCCGAGGAATTGAAATAATCGGGTAAGGGTGATAAGCATTGTTATGTTAATATTGTTTATAATTATGTATGTGTTTGATTGGTTGAGTTTTGGTTTTGATGGAAGTTAGAGAAGATGAATAGTTAGGGTTTGAGAGAAAATGTGAGAAATTGGTAGATTAATCGGTTAGAAATCGTTATAATCGAAGTATGATGTTAGATATATGTGGTTGATCATGTTTGTATGAGTTTAGAGGAGTTTTGGAGTGGTTAAGATGGACTGTTACGCTGCTAAGAATTCTGGAAATCGCAGTGGTCGCTCAGCGAGCTATCCCTCGCTCATCGAAAGTTCCAGGGCGATTCTCGCTCAGCGAGCGAGAGGGCGCTCAGCGAGCCTGTAGGTTTTTGAGGGATTATGTGTTTTGATCCGTAGCTTTAGTTTCAGGTATCCGTTTTAGTGATTCTTATATCGATTCGAAGCTAGAAACGTGTAAAATCTATTGATGCTAAGAAGAATAATATTTAGCCGACTTTTACCCGACTTTTCTGATAAAAACGTAATTATGTTAATTATGGAATTGTGGGTTTGATTGTTGTGTTGTGGCCGTTTGGCAAGTAGATACATTGCTTGAATTAAATGCGAATGTATGCTAATTGTATGAGATGAATGCATAACTATGTTGTGAATATGTATGCATTTTCAAGAATGTTGTGTGTCATTTTACATGTAAGCATAATGTATGCATTCTTGTGTTGTGGGATTCTTTGTGAATCTGTTGTAGCATCGTGTGCTCATGTGGAGTCTGAGCGATGACTACAACAAGATCGTGTGCCCATGTGGGGTGTGAGCGATCAGATTGTGTGCCCATGTGGGTTGGGAGCAATCCAGAAACATCGTGTGCACGTGTGGGGTGTGAGCGATGGGTGATTTATTCACATTGATTGTGTGCCCGTGTGGGGTGTGAGCAATCGGATTGTGTGCCCGTGTGGGGTGTGAGCATTCAGATTGTGTGCCCGTGTGAGGTGTGAGCAATCCATAAACATTGTGTGCCCATGTGTGGTGTGAGAAATGGAGAACATCATATGCCCGACGGGGAGTTACTTTAGGTAACAAGCGATGATTCCATTTGGTTCCTGAGAGAACCTGCTGAAATGTTGAGTCGGTACCGCATTGCATCTACATAGAGTCGTGTGTCGGTCTCTATGAGTTGGATTTTATTATTGTAATTATGATATGCAGAAATAAACATGAATGTGCATATGTTTATTTGGAGTATTATGGAGATGATAGTATGTGTGATGAAACATGCTTGATTGTATATATGCATGTTTGATATGTATATGTATGTGATTTATACATTTGTAATGTATATGTGTGATTAAGCATAACTAGGTGTATGTTTATGCGGAATGAATATAATTGAGGAATAGACATAAATGATGTAAGTTTATGTGAATTGGTGCATGATGAACATGCTTGATTTGTGTATGTACACGTTTCGATGTGTATAGGTGATGAGGAATGAAATGTGTGGTGAGAATATGTTTTACGTGCATTTTTATATGTTGAGATATATAATTATATGCAATGTTATTATGATAATGTTTCTCACTCTTCTGCTATTTTATGATGCTCTATGAGGCATTGTAGAGTAGGTTGCTGGATGATATTTTTGTGACGCTCGTCTTCATATTTTTTGGTCGGTCGGCTCTGATATGTAGCACCGGGTAGCTAGGGTTGACTTGATGCCTTTTGTGGATACATTTGTATATGTATTTTGATGTGATGTGATTTATGTAAACATGGAATATTTTGGTGATTCAAACTTGCAGATATATTTATGATAAGTATATAAGTTTGAAATTGTGATGTTTTGTTTCCGCTGTTTAATGAATTAATGAATACGGGTGTAAGGATGAAAGCCTTGTGTATGTAAGTTACCCCGTTTGTTGCATATCTTTATTGAGCAGGTGTTGTATGTTTCAATTTCAAGTATAATGTGGCATTTATCTTTTATACCATTTTTCAAATATACTCTGATGAAATTTTATATGTGCCTAAGTGATTTAATTGTTTATTTGGGGTATAGAAAGGGGGTGTTATATTAAGTGGTATCAGAGCCAGTGTTCGAGTCAGTTGTGTCTGTCTTGATGTTGTTGTGATTGAACTTTTGTTTAATCTTGTTGTTGTCTTTGGGAACAATCAGAATATGGCTGGTAGAAACGACAATGCAATGGCTGTTGCTTTGGAAGCAATGGCTAGGGCGGTGCAGGGAGCGCCGAATGTGAATGCGAATGATGAATTCAGGAAGAATCAACCGCCGATCTTCAAGGGAAGATTCGATCCCGATGGTGCTCAGAATTGGTTGAAGGAGATTGAAAGAATCTTCAGAGTCATGGACTGTGCTGAAGAGAGCAAGGTGAGACTTGGTTCTCACATGCTGAAGGAAGAAGCCGATGATTGGTGGGTCGGTAGAAGCCAAACTCTTGGGGAGGATGATGAAGAGATAACTTGGGAAGTTTTTCATACTGAATTCTTAGGGAAGTAATACCCTGAGAGTGTGAAGGGAAAGAAGGAGATGGAATTCCTTGAGTTGAAGCAAGGTAGTATGTCAGTGGTTGACGATACTACTAAATTTATGGAATTGGTTCAGTTTCATCCTCATTATGTTGTTGCTACTGCTGAGTTTTCTAAGTGCATCAAGTATGAGAATGGTTTGCGTCCTGAGATTAAGCAAGCTGTGGGATATCAGAGGATTAGAAGGTTTTCATATTTGACTGAATGTTGTAGAATCTTTGAAGAAGATAGCAAAGCTCGTTCTACACATTACAAGAGTGTGAATGAAAGGAAAGGGAAGCTACAAGCTAAAAGTGGACCTTATGTGACACCTGTTAATAAGGGCAAACATAGGAGAAACTTTGATAGGAGATCTGGTGGAGGGAGTTTTGGTCCCGTTAAGTGTTACAAGTGTGGCAATCTAGGCCACAAGTCTTTTGAGGGTGGGAAGAATATTGTGAAATGTTCAAACCGTGGAGGTCTTGGACATGCTACTACCGAGTGTATGAGGAATGTTGTGAAATGCTTCAATTGTGGGGAAGTTGGTCACATTAGTACTAAGTGTACTAAGCCAAAGCAAGCTCAGGCGGGCGGAAAGGTGTTTTCATTAGCAGGGAAGGATACTACTAGTGCAGACCGTTTGATTAAAGGTACATGCTTTATTAATAGTACGCCTTTAGTTACTATTATTGATACGGGAGCGACTCATTCGTTCATTTCCCTTAAGTGCGCTAAGCGTTTGAATTTGTTTATGTCTTCTTGGGGTGGTGAGATGGTTATCGAGACTCTTGCTTCAGGGTCGGTAACTACTTCTTTGGTGTGTGTAAGTTGTTCTTTGACAATATATGGTAAATATTTTGTTATGGATTTAGTTTGTTTACCGTTGGAGGGTTTGGACGTGATCTTGGGTATGAACTGGTTGCAATTTAATCGAGTTCATATTGGTTATTATCATAAGTTAGTAAGGTTTCCTTCTTTGGATGATGGTGAAGAAAAGAGTTTCCTATCCATGAAAGAGTTGAAGAAACTTTTAATGGACGAAGTTCAATTGTTTGGTTTGTTTGCGTAGTGGTCAGTGGAAAGCGAAGTGGAGATAAGTAGGTTTCCAGTGGTGTGTAATTTTCCAAAAGTGTTTCCGGACGATATAATGGATGTACCGCCGGAAAGAGAAGTTGAGTTTTCTATTGATCTAGTTCCGGGTACTAGACCGATTTCGATGGGCCCATATCATATGTCAGCTTCAGAGTTGGTGGAATTGAAGAAGCAGTTGAATGACTTGTTGGACAAGAGGTTTATTAGGCCGAGTGTTTCTCCTTGGGGTGCACCGGTATTGTTAGTAAAGAAGAAGGACGGAAGAATGCGGTTATGTATTGATTATCGACAGTTGAATAAGGTGACAATTAAGAACAAGTATTTGCTTCCGAGGATCGATGATTTGACGGATCAATTGGTTGGTGCGTGTGTTTTTAGTAAGATTGATTTGAGATCAGGATATCACCAGATTTGTGTGAAAGAGGAGGATATTCAAAAGACGGCTTTTAGGACACAGTATGGTCATTACGAGTATTTCATGATGCCATTCGGAGTTTCTAATGCGCCAGGTGTGTTTATGGAATACATGAATCGTATTTTTCATGATCAGTTGGATCGTTTTGTGGTTGTGTTCATCGAAGACATTTTGATTTATTCTAAGTATCAAGAAGAGCATGAAGAGCATTTAGGGATTGTGTTACATATTTTGAGAGAGAAGCAATTGTATGCTAAGTTGTCAAAGTGCGAGTTTTGGTTGTCAAAGGTAAGTTTTCGTGGGCATGTTATTTCCAATGGTGGTATTAGTGTGGATCCATCCAAGATTGATGCGGTAATGCAATGGGAAGTTCCTAGATCGGTTACGGAGATTCGAAGCTTTTTAGGCTTGGCGGGTTATTACCGGAGGTTTATTGAAGGATTTTCAAAGTTGGCACTTCCGTTAACGCAGTTGACTTGTAAAGGAAAATCTTTCATTTGGGACATTCGTTGTGAAGAGAGTTTCATGGAACTTAAGAGAAGGTTAACAACGGCGCCGATCTTGATTTTGCCGAATCTGACGGAACCATTTGTGGTGTTTTGTGATGCTTCATTGTTTGGGTTAGGTGGTGTTTTGATGCAAGATGGAAAGGTTGTGGCTTATGCTTCAAGACAATTGAGAGTGCATGAAAAGAATTATCCTACGCATGATTTGGAATTAGCGGACGTGGTTTTTGCTCTAAAAATTTGGAGGCATTATCTTTATGGTGCGAGATTTGAAGTTTTTAGTGATCACAAAAGTTTGAAGTATTTATTTGATCAAAAGGAATTGAACATGAGACAAAGGAGATGGTTAGAACTTTTGAAGGATTATGATTTTGGTTTGAATTACCATCCGGGTAAGGCGAATGTGGTGGCCGATGCCTTGAGTCGTAAGTTGTTACATATGTCCGCATTGATGATAAGAGAATGGGAACTTTTGGAGAATTTTAGAGATTTGAGTTTGGTTTGTAAGATGACGCCGAGAAGTGTGAGACTTGGTATGCTTCATGTTACGAATGATTTTCTTGCAACCGTTTGTGAAAAGCAAAAGTTGGATTTGAAATTTTTCGATTTGATGATGAAAGAGAATGAGGATTTCAAGGTTGATAATTTTGGAGTTTTGAGATTCCGTGGTCGTATTTGTATTCCCGATGACGATGAGTTGAAAAAGATGATAATGGAAGAGGGACATCGGAGTAATTTAAGTAAACATCCGGGAGCGAATAAGATGCATCAATATTTGAAGAAGATCTTTTGGTGGTCCAGATTTAATAGAGATGTAGCTCGTTTTTTTATGCATGTTTGACTTGTCAGAAGTCTAAGGTGGAACATCAGAAGCCTAGTGGTTTGATGCAACCGTTGGATATTCCGGAATGGAAATGGGATAGTATATCGATGGATTTTGTTACGGGATTGCCGAATACGCAAAGAGGTCATAATGTTGTTTGGGTGATTGTCGATAGACTTACTAAATATGCTCACTTTATTCCGATGGATATTAGTTATTCTTTGGAGAAGCTAGTCGAGATTTATGTTTCTGTGATTATGAAGTTACATAAAGTTCCTAAGAGTATTGTATCGGATAGAGATTCTAGATTTACATCGAGGTTTTGGGAAGGTTTGCAAAAGGATTTGGATTCTAAGCTAAGATTGAGTTCGGCTAACCATCCGCAAACGGACGGTCAAACCGAGAGGATGATTCAATCGTTAGAGGATTTGTTGCGTGCTTGTGTGCTAGAGCAAGGTGGTATTTGGGATATTTATTTAGCGTTGATTGAGTTCACCTATAATAATAGTTTTCATTTGAGTATTGGTATGGCACCATTTGAGGCTTTGTATGGTCGGAGATGTCGAACACCTTTGTGTTGGCATGAAACAGGAGAGAGAACGGTAGTTGGACCGGAGATGGTACAACAAACTATGGAAAAGGTGAAGTTTATTCGGGAGAAGATGGGAGCTTCTCAAAGTAGACAAAAGAGTTATCATGAAAAGAGGAGGAAGGATCTTGAGTTTCAGGAAGGCGACCATGTATTCTTGAGAGTTACACCGGTTACGGGTGTGGATCGTGCTTTGAAGTCGAAGAAGTTGACTTCTCATTTTATTGAGCCGTATCAGATTACTGCACGAGTTGGTGTTGTGGCTTACCGTGTGGCGTTGCCTCAGAATCTTTCGAATTTGCATGATGTGTTCCATGTTTCGCAACTTCGGAAGTATGTTCTGGATCCGTCACATGTTATTCCTATGGACGAGGTTGAGGTAAGAGATAACCTTACGGTGGAAGCTTTACCGGTTAGGATTTTGGATCGTGAAATTAAGAAGCTAAGAGGCAAGGATATTGCGCTTGTGAAAGTGGCATGGGGAGGCGCTGCAGAAGGCAATATGACTTGGGAATTGGAGAGTAGGATGCGCGAGTCGTATCCGGAGTTGTTTGAATCAGGTAATATTTTCGATGATGGAAATTTCTAAGTGGGGGAGAGTTGTAACGCCCCAATTCGATTTTCCCAATTTTGTGGAGTCTTTTATTTTATTTATATGATAATTTTTTTATTTATGAAAGTATCATGATGATATTTGATGTTGAGGAATTAATGTGATGACATATTGTGATATATGATTTTTACCATTTTATGAATTTCCGGATAAAATTAGATAAGAGGGTATTTTAGGTATTTGTTAATTAATGATAAGTTAGAAATTAGTAGAATTGATATTTTTGTGAGAGAATTGATATTTGGTTGGAGAGAGTAGAAAATAGAAAGAAAATATAAGAGAGTGAGAAAGAGTGAAATAGAAATAGAAGTTATAAGTTGGTAAGAAGAGAAAGAAAATATAGACAGAAAAAGAGAAGAAAGAAAAAGGAGAGAAGAGAAAAAGAAGAGAAAAGAGGGAAAGTTGGAAAATCTTCAAGATTGCTCCGAGGAATCGAAATAATCGGGTAAGGGTGATAAGCTTTGTTATGTTAATATTGTGTATAATTATGTATGTGTTTAATTGGTTGAGTTTTGGTTTTGATGGAAGTTAGAGAAGATGAATAGTTAGGGTTTGAGAGAAAATGTGAGAAATTGGTAGATTAATCGGTTAGAAATCGTTATAATCAAAGTATGATGTTAGATATATGTGGTTGATCATGTTTGTATGAGTTTAGAGGAGTTTTGGAGTGGTTAAGATGGACTGTTACGCTGCTGAGAATTCTGGAAATCGCAGTGGTCGCTCAACGAGCTATCCCTCTCTCAACGAACGTTCCAGAGCGATTCTCGCTCAGCGAGCCTGTAGGTGTTTTAGGGATTATGTGTTTTGATCCGTAGCTTTAGTTTCGGGTATCTGTTTTTAGTGATTCTTATAACGATTCGAAGCTAGAAACGTGTAAAATCTATTGATGCTAAGAAGAATAATTTTTAGCCAACTTTTACCCGACTTTTCCAATAAAAATGTAATTATGTTAATTATGGAATTGTGGGTTTGATTGTTGTGTTGTGGCCGTTTGGCAAGTAGATACATTGCTTGAATTAAATGCGAATGTATTCTAATTGTATGAGATGAATGCATAACTATGTTGTGAATATGTATGCATTTTAAAGAATGTTGTGTGTCATTTTGCATGTAAGCATAATGTATGCATTCTTGTGCTGTGGGATTCTTTGTGAATCTGTTGTAGCATCGTGTGCTCATATGGAGTGTGAGCGATGACTACAACAAGATCGTGTGCCCAAGTGGGGTGTGAGCGATCAGATTGTGTGCCCATGTGGGGTGTGAGAAATCCAGAAACATCGTGTGCCCGTGTGAGGTGTGAGCGATGGGTGATTTATTCACATTGATTGTGTGCCCGTGTGGGGTATGAGCAATCGGATTGTGTGCCCGTGTGGGGTGTGAGCAATCCATAAACATTGTGTGCCCATGTGGGGTGTGAGCAATGGGTAACATCGTATGCCCGACGTGGAGTTACTTTAGGTAACAAGCGATGATTCCATTTTGTTCCTGAGAGAACCTGCTGAAATGTCGAGTCAGTTCCGTATTGCATCTGCATAGAGTCATGTGTCGGTCTCTCTGAGTTGCATTTTATCATTTTAATTATGATATGCAGAAATAAACATGAATGTGCATATTATTATTTGGAGTATTATGGAGATGATAGTATGTGTGATGAAACATACTTGATTGTATATATGCATGTTTGATATGTATATGTATTTGATTTATACATTTGTAATGTATACGTGTGATTAAGCATAGCTAGGTGTATGTTTATGCGGATTGAATAAAATTGAGGAATAGACATAAATGATGTAAGTTTATGTGAATTGGTGCATGATGAACATGCTTGATTTGTGTATGTACACGTTGCGATGTGTATAGGTGATGAGGAATGAAATGTGTGGTGAGAATATGTTTTACGTGCATTTTTATATGTTGAGATATATAATTATATGCAATGTTATTATGATAATGTTTCTCACCCTTCTGGTATTTTATGATGCTCTATGAGGCATTGCAGAGTAGGTTGCTGGATGATATTTTTGTGAAGCTCGTCTTCATCTTTTTGGTCGGTCGGCTCTGATATGTAGCACCGGGTAGCTAGGGTTGGCTTGATGCCATTTGTGGATACATTTGTATATGTATTTTGATGTGATATGTTTTATGTAAACATGGAATATTTTGGTGATTCAAACTTGCAGATATATTTATGATAAGTATATAAGTTTGAAATTGTGATGTTTTGTTTCCTCTGTTTAATGATTTGATGAATACGAGTGTAAGGATGAAAGCCTTGTGTATGTAAGTTACTCCGTTTGTTGCATATCTTTATTGAGCATGTGTTGTATGTTTCAATTTCAAGTATAATGTGGAATTGCTCTTTTATACCGTTTTTCAAATATACTCTGATAAAATTTTATATGTGCCTAAGTGATTTAATTGTTTATTTGGGGTATAGAAAGGGGGTGTTACAGTTAACGTCTCCAGCAAGAAACGATCATCCCTGCAACCACGATTCTCAACGAATCCCGAATAATCACATCCACGACATGATTATTCCATCAAATGTATGTGTATGCAAATGCAACAATGCATACCATATCACAATATACATGAACGCATCATGCTTTACGATCCTCAAGATCTCATCAACCAACCATCAATGCATCTTATTCACACACAGAGCATACACATATCTCATGTTTTTTCCACAATTATAACAATCTACATATTCATATAATTCAATTAAACACTTAGGCTTTCTTATACAATTAATCGTCAAGTCCTATATTCACTATTAGAACATATTCGTAGTCTTATTTCACTAATATAATCCTACATTAGAAGAATGAGTCAAATCCTCCTTAAAACGGACGAAAAATCACATTTACAGTGGCCTGACACAGCCTCCCGTGTCCCCTGAAACGGCCCGTGTCAGGTGGCCTGGGGACACGTCCCCTCCAAATCACCAAATCCCATTTTCCAAGAGGCTGACACGACCGCCCGTGTTGCCTGACACGGCCCGTGTCAGGTCTCTTGAAGCCAACTTCCCAAAATTCAGAGTTTTATATTGTTCCCGTAGCCTGACACGGCCACCCATGTCATGGGACACAGCCCGTGTCAGGGCACCTGTATCCCAAAATTCCAATTTTTACATTTTTCCAATTTTTTCCTCCTTTCTCACCTGCACGAACTCCAATCATTCTAAGTCGAATTTAACACTCAAAACCAACCAATTCACATGTTTATTATCCATTTATACCTATAACATCAACTAGTTTTATTAATAAACTTTCCTAGATCAAATTAGGGAATTTATGAGGTTTAATCCTCTTCTCTGTTCATCATAACCCCCACAACCTTCATATGTCAATTCTCCCAATATCAAACATACAACACCAAATATATTTTCAAAACACATCATATAATCATATTCATCAACAATTTCACAATATTGCATCAATTCAATCATTATTATCAGAATCTCTTAAAAATATCTAAGGAAGGAAGGAACTCCCAATTACCCTTCTATGTCCTATCACCAATCATAAACCCTTTCTCCCCCTTACCTTAAAATCAAAGCTTTTCTTCACAACTTTTGGTCTTGGTGATCTACGATCCTTGACCTTGCCCTCCTTCTCCTCTTTCTCTAGACCTCTCTATTCTTCGTCTAAAATACGATGAATGGGGTTTGTTTCCCTATTTCCTCTTTTCATAAAACAACAATTCCACCTTTGCCCCTTAAACCTCTAACTAACTATTTTATTTTATTTTATTTAAATAATAACAATATTATAATAGTACACCTTATATTATTATTATTATTCTCATAAAATACTTTCTTCTCCAATTAATTCAATTATGCCATTAAAATATTAATATTTATTTCACAAAAATAAATATAAAATTAAGGCATTACATTCAGAACCAATCTTATCATCAAATATGACATAGATAGATTCTATCACAATTCGTGTTTTTGTGTTGTATACTCTGTAACCTTTTGAACATTCAGAGTATCCTAACATGTAACACTTTTGTGCTTTAGAATCAAACTTGTTCAGAGGATCATTAGTATTAAGAATAAAACAAGTGCATCCAAATGGATGAATGTAAACACTCCAAATTTGCCCTCTCTTTTTTCTCACACCTTGGCTTGTGATCCTTCATGTTGCATTGCATAAGCATACCATCTCACACTGCATAGTTATTTAACTGCATGGCTGCATAGTTAGGGTTTGTGATCAGGTGAATCTTAGAAGTGGTTTAAGCTATCTCATAAGACATGAGGCATTCCAAGAGAGTCCATGAGTGTTCTATGATCATATTATGCCTCCAAGGGTTCTTTAAAGTCAAGAAATCATAAGGGATTGCAGAGATGTCCAGGCAGGCTAGGAGCTCCTCCACAGATGACCTAGAAATTATGGTTTTGGGTTTGAGGCCCTTATATCCAAATTGTTTGGTCATTCTTGATTCTATTGGTCTATATATGATATAAGGAGTATGTGTATCAAATTTGAAGCAAAAATTCCTTGTGGAAGTCATCTGATCAAATGGTAACTTGTTGTGCAAGAAAAGTCAAAATCAGGGCATCTAAGACCTCCATCAAGGGAACCAAAGGGTCATCACCATCAATTTGAGGTCCTATGATATTTATTTGATCTTACGAATGCTTGGAAGTTCACAATATTGAAGAATTTTGAGCCATTTGGAAACTTTCTATTTTTGGATATGACTTGTAATGAAAACTTTCCATTTTGGGAAAGATCTTCAACCTCCTCTTTCTTGATCAAAAAGGTTTCAAATGAATTTTCTTCAAACATGAAAGTTGTAGATTGGATCTTCCTATTTTCAAAAAGTACAAGAACTCCTCTTGATTCATCCTAGAACTCAAGTTATGATGGATCAAAGTTGGCAAAAATCACATAATTTTCAAGTTCATGTCAAAGGGGCAATTTTGCAAAATGGACTTCTAATCATTCTAATGACCTATAATTCACTTCTACACTGCATAACATTGATGAGAAATATCTCAAAGACCAAAATTCATGCATTGCTTCACAAATTTGATGGCCAATTCTCACAAAATTCACAAAGTTGCCAAAATGAAAAACCACTTCAAACTTGTGATCCAAGCCATACATTTCATCACAATTCATCCAAGAGTCATCCTTGAACTCAGCTGAACACAATCCAGCCAGAAAATCACCTCTGCCATGGCCCATACCTCAAGTACACAATTTTTGACTTTCTTGCATTTGAAACCATACCAATCCCACATTGCCACAACAACTCCTCTGACCAATGGCAATTGTTTATAGAAGCCCTAAGGATCATAAAACAACACACAACAAGCCTTGAAACAAGCCAAGCATTAGATTGCACAAAATCCCTAAAAACCTTCCTCTCTTCGATTCTCTCAAACCAGCCATCAAACTTCCAAAATTCTTTCACCAATCAATCACATATCATCCATAGAACAAGAATCAACCATCAAAATGGCCTGAAACACCACATATCAAAAACACGATTTCTACTACATCAGAACTGGACCTCAAAACACAGCCACTTTCAAAGCATTCTAAGCACCCTACTAGCTTCAGGAGGTCCAAAGAAGTCATTTTGCATAAGAGGGAGGTCCTGAAAGCTCTAGTTTGAAGAGCTTCAGTTCAGGTATCCATCAAGAATAATTTTTCCAAAACCTCTTTTTCTTATTATAAAATGAACCTATATGCTTTGCTGATCATTCTGATGTGTTTAGAATTGAAAATGGTGTAGAAATGAGCATGTATTGTTGTTCTGAAAGTTTGCCCGTGAAAATGTTTTTGATTCGATTCCCTTGATTCATGTGTTATAAATATTGTTTGATGCTTGATTTATGTTCTATGATGTTTGGGGAGTGTTTATGGGCAAATTTAATGGTGTTTAGTTGCCTGTAGAAGAAGTTTGGGTGAGGGGCTTGCCGGAGAAGACGACCAGAGCTTATCTCCGGTCACCTGAGATCAATTAGGGTTTTGGTTGCCAGATTGATTGTGAGTCGTAGGATCTTGATTAGCCTTGCGTGTGAATGGTCCAGAATTATCATTAAACCCTAATCCCGAATAATTAAAATAAATCTTAATTAATTTTCCAGATTGAACCTGAGCCATTGGATAGCGTACGTAAGCCAATTTTGAATCACAACCTTAGGATCTTCATACCTCAGGTCTTAGTGACTTGCAATCCTAGCCCTCCATCCAGTCCCTGCGCAATCCTGACCCTCCATTCATCATACTTTGCATTTTATTTTCTTTTTATTTCATTTTATTTTCTTTATTTTTTTTAATATAGTAAAACATCTTCTAAAAATCTGATTTTTTGCATTCTTACTTTAAATAATTTTAAAAAAACCCAAAAACATTTTTATTTTTAATTTTTGCATTAAAATTCTATTTTTAAATCTTTTAATTGTATTATTTAATTAATTAATACATTTTAATTAATTAAAAATACTTATAAGTATTTAAAAATCACCAAAGAAATCATGAAGCATTATTACATATTTATAACAATTTCAAAACTCATCTTACAAATTTATTTTAGGGTTTGATCATGTTTTGACAATTAACCATGGATTAAGGTTTCCAAATTTCCTATTTTTCTAACCCTAACTTCAAAAATTCATTTCCGATCAACCAAGATGAGTTTGTGTATGGTTCTTTTTGAATTATTTCATACTTTGCATGTAGTATCTAGGGTATTTAACTCATATATTTGCATTGCATTTTCCATTTGTTTGGCATTTTTCATGAAGAAGTACCCAAAACCCTAGCCTAACTTAGAAAAACCATAACTTGACTTTGGTATAGCTTCTGAATTCCATCTTTGTGGAGTGATCTTATGTGTGTTTAGGGTTCATTTGGTTGCAATTTCAATATTTTATCATGTGTTTTGATTCTGTTTTGATCATATGCATCTCATACTTTCTTAAAACCCTAATTTGTCATGTTCATTTGCATTCATCTTTGCATACCTTCATCCTGTGAACTTGTCATGTCATCTCATGCATTTGTATGTCATCTTAGATACCTTAAGAAATGTGTGAACATTGGTTGACCATTGTTTCATCCATTTGATATGTTTTGCATTCATTCATTCTCATGTGTATTCATGTGATTCCAAGCTTCTAACTTGCCTTCCTTTGCATCCCATCTCTTGTATGATCATGCATAAACATTGTACATGTCTTTGCATCATTTCATAACACATTTGCATTGTGTTTTCACTTATGGTCTTGATCATTGCATCTTCACTTGCCTTATTTCCTTTTGTTTCATGTCTTATGTATTCATACTAACCATTTCAGGGACTTCAGGTAAGTTGTTCAGGATGTGGATTTGCCTCCACATCTAACCTCTTCTTATCTCTTCATTTACATATTTATTTTTCTTTGAAGTGAGTTTGACTCACTTATTCTCTATCTTGCTCCCTCTCTTTCTCTTAGGTTACTTAACTTCTTCAGGAAGTAAGTAACCTATTCTCCTTTCTCTTCTCTTTTCATCTACTTCTTCTTCCTTGGTGGCCATCTGAAGATCTTTTCTTAAGCCTCACAAACCATAGTAATATCCAAGCATGATAACTTTAGGGCTGTACATAGTCTCCCTTAGTTTTTACCTTTGAGTCTCCTTGAGTCTCTGCTTCTCATCTCATAATCAAGGCTAAACAGTTAAAGCTTTAAGACTCTGAATTAGGGTTATGCCTGTATCCTTATCTTAGTATGGAGTGTATAACTTTAATACTTAGTGTTAAACCTTTAAGTTATTTACACCTCCTAATCAAAACACCTAATAATCATTAAGACTTAAGCTTGTAACTTGGGCCTTATATTAGGGTTCCATCTCTGCCTTTGGGTCAGAGGGACTCACCCTAGTGTTTAATGGATAAGTCCCCCTCAGGTTTAGTCTTACAAACATAAAATCCATTTTTTATTCCACCTTTAATTAAAATACACTTTAATAAAGGCTTGTTATATAATGATTTTAATCCCTGACCATGGATTAAGTTGATGAGTCTTCCTCATCTTAAGTGTTCTCATCTATTATCCTTCTCTTAGGATGGTGTAATGGGTTCACTAATTCCTGATTAGAGATTAAACTCATTACTTAACACAAAACAAAAATCCAAAAAACACTTAATAATCATAAGTAGGTTGATGATCTTAATCCTGCATCATTAGGGTAATTAAGTTGAGATTCTCATCTCATACTTAAGTAGACTCATTATCCCTAATCAGGGATGATATAATGAGTTTGCAAACCCTTGATTAAGGCTTAAGCTCATTATCCTATGCAAACCACCAAAAACAATAAAAAAATTGAAAACACAAAAAAAAACAATAAACGTCTCCTTCGGGATTCTTTTCTCATCACATTCACTCTGAAAACGAGAACTCGCTTCTTCCGTCTAATGCAAGACAGTTAGCACTCGAGCCAGACGAGTCATGCACTTGAGCATAGACAAGCAAGCAGTTCACCATAAAAGCAACCAATCTCTTTGAGTCGAACTACGGTGTTCTGACTTCCTCATTGCACGAGAGGCTACGTAGGCATAACTTAACAGTTATCGAACAAAAGTCTCTTTGTTTCCCCCTCTCTCTTTCCTTAGCCTTAATTTTGAGCACTCACTTTCTTCTTGCACTGACACTCTGTAAATCCATTCCTCCCTAGCCTTTTATACATAGTTTAGCACATACACTATCCCCTTTTAAACACAATCAAGTAAGCGTGGATCCCGTCGAGTACGACGGACGATCTGGTGCTAATACCTTCTCAGGTCGTAACCTACCCCCTTACTCAGTCTCTTTGGTTTGCAACCGTCTTATCCATATCTTTCCAAGTTTATGCAACATTACCTTTCCTTCGGGATAAAAATGCCTAGCTGGCGACTCTATTCAACCTCAACCTCCAACATCGTCGACGGTTCGCGTTTGCACCATGTAATACCTCAAAATTTGCCCTTATTATTTATTCCCTTTACTGGTTTGTGGTTCACATTCATCTGCATCCCCCTTAGGCTATAACGTCCATAATCATGCATTTCATCGATTCCTAAGGCATGTGATCGAAGCGTTTCCTTGTGATATGAATTTTCCTATTCATAGGTGATATATTTGGTTATTGCTCTCAAGTTCGAGACAAAGGTTGAATTCACATCATCATGGGAACATTCCTATTCAGAGGATCACCAAGTTCTAAGATTCTTCCTATTCAGAGGATCCATAAAAATGCTAAATCAGGATGTTATTAATGTGATTAAAGGTTTATTTCCTTTCATTATTGGTGGCTGCTCTTTTCATCAGATTGCGATAGTGAAATGTGGAATTAGTGTTTTGATGCAAGAATCTTCAACCTCACTGTTCATTCATATGAGCGACTCGGGGTTTCAGGTCGCAAAGATCAGTGGTCTTTTCGTTTGTTTACTGCTTGGTAATGTAGATTTGAGATTAAAGTTGGAATTTAATCCGAGATACAAGTTGGTGCATCAAAACCTATTCATATCCATTATCTAAATTTATCCTAAATTTTGGTTCAGTGTCATGCAATGTCATCCCTCAATCCACTCTTTGATTTTTTGTCACAAATTCAAACATCATTCATCGTGTTATAAGTCCATGTTTACTAATTATTAAAGTCATCCTTTTATATTCCTCCAAGTTTTTTTTATGATCTATGTCCATATTTTTGTTTCAATCCAGATCACAAAGCCCATTACAAAATTTATTAGTCCATTTCATTTTATTAAGCCATTAACTTTGAAGTCAGCTTATTCTTCTCCTTTTATGATTATGCCGATTGGTATGGTAAAGTACAGGGGGTGGTATGTGGATATCACGTGAAGGACAATGGAGATTATACAATAATAAGAATCATTAAAAAATACATAACCGAAACTAAAAAAGGTCGGGATGCATTACACCAAAATTACGAGGAAAACAAAACTTCCTCCAAATTCAGTTACAAAAAAAAGTAATTTAACAGAATAACAGGAACTCTCTTTTTCACCCATCTTGATACTGACTCTACAACCATTCTTCACAGCATCGTTGCGTCATCATCTTCAAATCATCATCACCGCCGATGCAACGACAATCATTGGCCTCAATCACCATCCAATCTTCATAAACTGCCACAAAAAATGCAAGATCCTGCTTCAATGAGGATCATCAACATGAGCTGCAGTGAGAAATAGAAGAAGATTCGTGAACCAGAAGAAGTTCAATGATAATAAATTACAGTTTCGGGGCAGAAGAAGAGATTGGAGCTTACTTGCATTTCTCTGATACGTCCGTTTTCTCGAATCGCCAACTTTGCGATATCATCATCATCGTCCCACTTGTCACGAACTGATTCTTCAACTTGCATCAAGAACAATACCGCAAGAGCCTGCAGAAAATCAATTCACATTCGTGATGAGTTCGGGATTGTGTATAGAAGAAAAAACATGCAACAGAAAGTAAAGGGAGGAAGATTCAGTTGTAATAAAATTTTTAACGGCTATTATCACATCTCCATTAACTCAGTTCATCCTACAATCACAAAATAAATAAGATCAGCAAAGGAAATTTGAATTGAAGATAACACTGTCAATTAGCACCAACTGTCAAAATAGAAATTCAGAAAAACCGAAAATGAATAACTGAAATCATAACTAACTTCTAACAACACCCTAACAGAATTTCACCAAAAGAGAATCAGTAGAAATTTCAGACCACAAGCTCATAACAGAATAGAAAAAAATCAAAAATCATAATAGAAAAGTTAACAAACTCCTAACTGAATTCTTCTGGAAACTTCACCTGAATTTTTCACCAAGCCTTGATCTTCATTCTCTATAAATCAATCATTCTTCATAACTTCAGCTTCTTCTTCATAATCCATTCACTTCACCATAATTTTCTTCCACACTTTCTCCATTTTCTTTCACTTCTTCTGAACATTCGTCTTCCCTAACTTTTCTCCATCACAGACCATTCACATCACAATCTTCTTCTTCAGTCTTCTCCTCCTTCCATAACCTCCCTCAATTGAAAAACTTCTTCAATCTTCCTCTCAATCCGAATCGTCATCTTCCACACTTTCTCTATTCTGTATCTTCCTCTCGATCCGAATCTCTTCTTCATCATCATCATCAATCCTTCACAATATCATCATCAATCTCCCACTGAAATCACCAACAAACTCTCATCATCTTCAACTTAGAGAGTACCTATAATGGATCCAAGGTGCAATAAGGTTCAATGATAACGATCCGCAAAACAAGAAGAGCAAGAGAATTGGGATTTAATCATAAACTCACCTCTTCACCATCGCTTACACCATCTTCCGATCGATTCCTAGCATTCTGCGACTTCGATAACAACTAGATTTCTTTGTTCGCACCGAGTCGAAATTTTCATCAATACCTTCGTAGCGGCTTCATTCTCCAAGTGGAAGTGTGATCAATGTCGCCGTGGCTTCGAAACTACTAAATCAGCACCCGTCTTTGTGACAGTGTCAATACGACGCGTTACGCAAGGTACGAGTTCTCCGTTCCTGTTAGAGGTTTCTGTGATGTTTACTTAGGATCTTCTTCAGTTTGCTTTCTGAATCTATATCATGGTTTAAAATGGAGAAGAATGGTTAGATAGGGGTGCTGATTTGTGGTTCAGATTCGCATTAGGTTTGCCATTTGGTTAATCGCTTCAGGGAAGGTGAGTTGAGGATGAAGGAGGTTAGGTTAGTTGGTGGTGGAGGTTAGGTTAAAGAAGATGTGGAGGGTGACGAAGATAATAGAAGGTGGTGGTGTGGAAAAGAAGAGGAGACGAAGGGGGGATCTGTCGCGACGGTGGGGAAAGAGAAGAATAAGATAAAGATTTAGGGTTAGGGTTCGGTTCCCCTTTGCCCTTTTGTTTCATCTTTTGTTCTCTTTTTCAATATTCAAATGTAAATTATAATTAATGTAATTTAGTGATTATTAAGGAATAAAAGAAGTTTAATAGATAATTAATGGTTAGTTAATGGAATATTAAAAGGCAATGATTTTCCTAATCCCCCATGAAATTCACCGTTAGAAGAGGATGATATAGGAATCTTTTGAATTCCAACCATACCGGCGGTGACACGTGTCACCGTCCGGTTGGCTCTCTGCGGGGTGGTCCTGTGTGTTTGTTCCATCATAATTTTCATGCACCTTCATTCCATAAACCGTGCGATTAGAGTACCTTAGGAGAATTTTTGATCACACGGCCCAGATTAGAGTCAATTTAGTTGACTGATAGTCCATACCATACACCTCATTGAAACCTGCGTGTGGGCCTTTCCTCTTTTTCTATTAACACCCTCATTTGAAGCCCATGTTGAAAAACAACCATAAAAAATACTGAATGCACCCCCCATAGGAGACCTGCGCATGGGCCTAGACCTTTTGCTAGTAACACCACCTTTTTAAGCCCAATAGAGAAACAACTTAAAAACAATCACTTAACGAACCCCCATTCTATTTCTTTTAGAATTTTTAATTTTTAGTTTACTATAGTTCAGAAATAAATCAAATAAAAATAGTAAAAATTAAAATAAAATTCCCCAAAAAATCAAGTAGGTTAATAATTCCCTTTAGAAATGTTTGGCATTTTATTTTTCTGAATTTGGTTATTTTTCGATTTAATTCTGATTTTTCTTTTAATTAGCTTTTATTGAATTTCTTTTAACTGTACATGATTTTGTTCATTTTATTTTTTAACTTTCCAGTAGGATTTTTGATCCATTCTTTTTTCCATAGTTAGATGACTCATAAAAGGACCTTGGATAAATTTGGTAGAATTTTTAGATCATTTTATCCCCTGGTTTAGGAGCTTAATCCATTGAAAATCATAGTTAATCCTTAGGTAGAATTAAGTGATTTTTAGACATAGTTAACTTCTGATTTTTTAGGATATTTTTTAACACAATATTATAGGTAGTTTTAGGACCCTATAAAATTAATTCCATAATTTTTCCAGGACCTTTACTATTTTTAGGGTGTTAATCTTTAGGCCTTTATACATGTAAATTTCCATTAGTTTAGGCTAGAATATTAGGATTCATTAAAAAATAGTTTAATTAGATTTAATCTTAGGATTTTAAAATGGCTTAGCTTAGTCTAATTTCTGATTTTTAGAATGACAATATTAGGTAATGCCCTTAATTTTAGGACTTAGGCTTAGAATTCATAATAAATGAACTTAGATTAAGTTTAGGCTTGTTTTTGGTTTCATAACTTTAAATTTTTTGTTATTTTTGAATTTTATTCCTTATATTCAATTTTATTACTTTGCCATATTATTTGATATTTCACTTGAATAGGCTTCCCCTTTGTTTTAGAATCAACTTATCTTCCTTAGGAAGTAAGTTGAATTCTAGTAGTTTCTAGTTCCTTCTTTCATCAGGTTTAGAAACCTCACAAACCATTAGGACCACTTGTAAATAAATAAACAAAATTAGGGTTGTGTCTTAGTCCCTTAGATTTTTTCCTTTTGCAACTTGAGTCATTCTTTCTCACCTCATGAAGACAATAATAAAACACTTAATAAAAACAGGACGTTCTTGTACGACACGAGACTTTGTTGCAGAGTGTTTATACGCGTCCTGTTTCGGGGCGAGGTATAAATACTCACTGCGATGGATGGGTCTTAGCATGAGAATGTTCACAAACAAATTCAAAACATTTCTCATAAAATACAAAAACTTATAACAAGCGACTTTCCTGCAGGAACTTCTTTTCTCACCTCATTCACTCATAACGCGAACTCGCGACGACCTGTCTCGTATGCTAGACGGTAAACACACTCGTACCAGACGAGCCTGCAACACCTGAGCATAGACATACGCAGTTCCAGCATAAAAAACACAAACAAATAGTTCCCGCCTTAGTTAGGCGAACTACGTCGACTCTGATCCTCATTTTCTCGATGAGGTATGTAGGCAGTGGGGTAGGGCCCATTCGAGCCCATTCTTTATTTTCCCTACATTTTCCCCATCATTTCTTTCCATTCCAATTCCATTTCTCCTTTTCCATTTCCATTCCAGTTCCAGTAGCAGTTTTATTCAGCAGCACTTTATTTTCTCACCCTTTGAAACAAAACAAGCAAGCGTGGATCTCGTCGGGTACGACAGACGATCTGGGGTGCTAATACCTTCCCAGGTCGTAACCGACTCCCGAACCCAGATCTTTGGTTCGTAGGACCTTGCCCTTTCCTTCTTCCTCAGGTTTGTGCAGCATTACCTTTCCCATTCTTTCGGGATAAAAATGCCTGGCTGGCGACTCTACCCTTTCCGCGCCATTTTCGCGTTTGTACCAGGATGAAAATCCCGGGAGCGATAGCTGGCGACTCTGCTGGGGATCGAACCCAGAATCTCTGGTTTCCCTTGTAGAGTCAATCCTAGCGCCTGTTTGGTTTTGTTTCTTTGGGTTTTATCTGTTTGCTATTGTGTGCTTTAGTTTAGCTTTACTGTTTTTATTTACAGTTTTTACTTTACAGCTTTACTTTACTGCATTTATTTACCGCTTTCAGTATTTATTTTCCATGCATCATATTATACTGGACTGTCTGGTTGTGCTGGTTTTCATTTTTTCTGTGGGATGGGAGTTACTGTGAGATAAGCCAACTACCCGGCTTGAGTGCACTATAAGATTAGCATGGACAGACATTGTACTTCGATGGTATCTCACCATGATGAGTGGCGATGTGTTCCACACCCAGATTGCAACCGTCTTGGAACTATTCTGTGTGGGGATTACCCCACTTCAGGGTACGACCTTGATAGTTATGTGCATCTGGTGACCGATCTTCGAGGACCTTAATGGGAACACCCCTCTCCGGTGATGATAGTGGCAGACCACATTTGTTGGCAAACCCACTCGCATCCGAGGGTCCATTGGAAACTCGCATAGGATGCCCTGGTTCTCTCATAGGAATTCAGTTAAAGCAAACTGTTCATATGACGGTAGTATTGTACCCTTCAGAATGAATGTACTATTGTTTCTTGATTCAGTGCTTGAAGTTGGAGACTTGTGAGGGATGCTTGTTTTTTCCGGACTCAACTGAGGCCTCCCTAAGTAGTACATAATGCCAAACTGATTCCCTGATTTGGTCATGAGCCATTTCTCGGAAATGGTGAACGTATTATTGCTATTCGGCTTTGAGAGTCCGTGATGTTGACCCGAGTAGCACACCCGTGAGATTGGGAGGGGTTTACAGGTTTGCAGGAACCCTAAGACCTTCAGCATACCCGCTTTGCCTTTGGTTCAGTTTTGTGATCTGGATTTCTGGTTCTAAGATATGGATCCCGGATCAGAGGGATTGTTATTGTGACATGTGGATATTGTGACCTTGCACCAACACCTGATTATATGATTGGCACATCACAGACACTTCACTGATCACATGCCTTGCCTTGCATAAGCATCATAGCATCATTTAATCATTTGTGTTTCTTTTATTCTCAGGGTTTGCACTACTCCCAATTCCTGGTCGTATACTTGCTTCAGAATGGAAGATATTAGAAAGAAGAATATTTTCTACAAATGTTTTGATACCAAGGTGGACTTGCTCAAGTAGATGGTGTCTCTCATTACCCCGGGTCATTTGGGATTTTTCAAACAGCGATATGGTGATATTCTGGACATGGTGTTCAATCTGGATAGTTCACAAAGGAGTGTCATCCATACCTTGTTACAGTATTATGACCCTAGACTCCGATGTTTCGCATTCCCTGATTTCCAGCTAGGTCCATTACTAGAAGAGTATGTTGAGATTTTGGGACTGCCTATCAAAGACCAGATTCCTTTCAATTCAGAAATGACAAGACCGACTCATGCTGACATCGCTAAAGCTCTTTATTTGAGCCCGTAAGAGATATCTGCTAATCTGGTTGCCACCAAGACAGGAGTACTTGGTTTTCCCTTAGAGTTTCTGGTCAGAAGAGCTAAAGAATGTGCCGTGGAAAAGTAGTGGGATTCAGTTTGTGCCATCTTGGCATTATCTGTGTATGGGATAGTTTTGTTTGCTGACATGGAGAAGTTCGTGGATATGAATGCCATTCATTTGTTCGTGATGAAGAATCCTATACCCATTCTCTTGGGAGATTTGTATTATTTAGTACACTATAAGAATGAGAAGAGACAAGGTGGCTTGGTTAGATGTTGTGTCCCGTTATTCTACACATGGTTTATGAGGCACATTCCTGTTACTGGAGTATTCACGGATCCCAAAGTAATCTGGTCGCAAAAACTAAGCACATTGACCTCCAAAGACATTAGATGGTTCACCTTAAGGCTAAAAGGGAAAGAGCTCATCTCCAGCTGTGGAGGGTATCCTAATGTTCCCCTCTTAGGAGTAGCTGGGGGCATTAATTACAGCCCCATACTTTTGAGAAGACAATTGGGATATGCTATGAAGAATGATCCCAAAGATTCGGAGTTGGATCAGACTTTTTATTTCCCTATGAAGGACAATCTCCCATTGGTACGGGAAGCTGCAGGTGCTTGGAAATTGATTAATAGAAAGGGTATAGAACGCTTGGGCAAGAGTAATAACCAAATGTTTCCCGAATTTGAAGCTTGGGTAAGAGAAAAAGCTCAAGTGACTCTAATCCCCTTCTCCGCACCGTTACCACCACCTACCACAGTTCCTTTAGAAGATTATCAGAAATTGGAGGCTCTGGTCAAACAGCTTAGGGTTTAGAATCAGGAGGCTTACAATTCTTGTCAGAAATTGATGATTTAGAACCATCAGTTAGAAGATAGAGCTCTCCGAGTTGAAGAAACGGTTCGTCTCAAGCAGAAGGACTTCGAGGAAAGAGAGCTATACTTCAGGAAGAGAGGATTGGCTGAGATCCATAAGGCGAGTCAGCGTCGGAAGGTTAAGAAAGAACTTAATTAGGCTAATGAAGCCATCACATTTTGGCAAGAGAAGTGGAGTGATAATCAGAAGAAGAAAAAGGAGGTAGAAGCTGAATTCAAGTTGAAGATCAAGAACCTCCAGGATGCCTTGGTTGAGCAAGAAAAGCTAGTTCGGAGAGCACAAGAGCAACAGAGAGAGTATCTTCTTCAGATGACAAAGAGTCAACAAATAACTGAAGATGTCCAGAAAGAAGTTGAAGATTTGAAGCTTCGTGCTGATGTGAAGAGGTCAAGGGCTGAGCCAGATCCAAGCAAAGAGAATGAGACAACTTTCCTGCAGTGTCGCTCCCGATAAGTGACACAGGGTCAGATAAGGGTACAGACGCGAACGGTCGGCGAAGGGAACAGTGAGAACACACAGCCGTGAACTCACTGGAGATGAATAGAGTCACCAGCTAGGCATTTTTATCCCGGAGGAAAGGCAATGCTGCATAGACCTAGAAAAAGAATGGATAAGACGGTTGCGAACCAGAGAGACTGAGAAAGGGGGTTGGTTACAACCTGGGAAGGTATTAGCACCCAGATTGTCCGCCGTACTCGACGGGATCCACGCTTAAAAGATTTGTGTTTTAAAGGGGTAGTGTCAGTGCAATTTGTGTATAAAATAGCTGGAAGAGATGTACAGGTGTCAGTGTAGGAGAAGTGAAGTGTATAAATGTACAGTGTCAGTGTAAGGACAGGAGTAAGATGCTCATGATAATGAGGCTGAAGAATAAAGCTGGAAGGAGGGGGGATGAACAGAGACTTTTGTTCGATAACTGTTAAGTTATGCCAACGTATCCTCTCGTGCAATGAGGAAGTCAGAACACCATAGTTCGACCCAAAGAGACTGAAAGATGAATTGACTTGTGAACTGCTTGCTTGTCAATGCTCAAGTGTATGACCTGTCTGGCTCAGGTGCAAACTGTCTTGCATTAGACGGAAGAAGCAAGTTCTCGTTTGTGAGTGAAGGTGATGAGAAAAGAATCCCGGAGGAGACGATTATTGTTTGTTTTTGAGTGCTTTCAGTCTTTTATTGCTTTTGAGAATTTGTCATAAGTTAATGAGCTTAAGCCTAAACCAATGGGTTAGTAAACTCATCACATCTTCCCTCTGATTAGGGGTAGTGAGAATACCTTAAGTGTGAAGTCAGATTCTCACACTTAATCACCTTTGGTGTAGGATTAAGATCATTAACCTACTTGTGATTATTTAGATGTTTTTGTGGTTTTTGTTTAGTGTTGAGTAATGAGGTTAAGCCATAATCATGGATTAAACAGACCCATTACACCATCCTAAAAGAAGGATGATAGATGAGAATGTTTAAGTTGAGGAAAGCTCCTCAACTTAATCCATGATTAGGGATTAAACTCATGACAAAACAAACCTTTGATTAAGTGGATTTTATTTAATGGTAAGATGATGAAATGGATTTTATGATTTGTAAGACAACTTGAGGGGGACTTGTCCATTAACACTAGGGTTAGTCCTTCTTAACCACTTAAGGAAGAATTAGAACCCTAATGCAAGGCCCAAGTTACAAGTGTGATGTCTTGATGATTATTAAGTGAATTGATTAAGAGATTTAAACAACTTAAGGGTTCAAGACTTAGGATTAAAGTTATACACTCCATCCTAAGAGAAGGATGCAGGCATAACCCTAATCACAAAGTCTTAAAGCCTTTAGGGTTTAGTCCCTGATTATGAGGTGAGAAGAGAGGACTCAAAGAGAGGCACAAAGGTAAAACTATGGGGGAACTAATCAGAACCCTAATTCATTGTCATGCTTGGATGATCCTAAGGTTTGTGAGGTTTGCAAGAACAAATCTTCAAAGGAGCCACCAGGAAGCAGATGAATAAGATTAAGAGAAGCAAAGTGACTTGCTTCATTCAAGAAGTCAAGTCACTTGAAGAAAGAAGGTGGGAGGAACAAGAATGAGCAAGCTCAATCTCAAACACAAATAGAAATGCAGCAATGGATGCAAGAGAGATGAAAAGAAAAGTTATGAGAAGTGAAGGCAAATTCACTTCTCAAGTTCACTTACCACCTGAAATGTTAGAAAGAAATGCAATGCAATGCTAAATGAAATGAAATGACATGATGCTATACCAAACCAGAAGCATGTTGATGATGATAATGATGCTATGAGATGCTGCAAACATGAGGCAAGGCATGGGGATGATCATACAAGTTCATGAATGCAAATGAAGCAGGTTAAGAACCATGAAAACACATGAAAAGTTATGAATCATACAAGACAAATGACATGGCAAATATGTAATGCAATGGTCAAACATGCTTTCTATATGTCTTAAGATGTCAAATGGATCACAAGAATGCACAAAATGCAAAGACAAGTCATGTTATGCAAGGGAATGCAAGAGGGATGCAAATGAAAGCCCAAATTAGGGTTCATGGATCAAACATCAAACAAAAACCCAAAACAGAAGCAAATCCTAAGATAAAAAATGGAAAATGCTACCCAAAGAAACCCTAAACCTATAATAAACCACTGCCCAAAGGGGAGCTCTCAACTCTCAACCAAACTCAAGTTATGAATTATCTAAGTTATTAGGGTTTTTTAGGGTTCTTAACAAAATAAATGTCAAACAATTGGAAAATGCAAGATCAAATCATGGCCATTTTACCCTAGAAACTACATGCCAAACACAAAACAATGCAAGAAGAATCAATGTCTCAACCTTCTCCAATAGGAAGAAATGAATTTTTGAACTTATGATCAAAATAATGCATAAAAAATGATTTAATTCAATGAAAAAATCTTAAAATGCATCTAGATCAAAAAAGAAATTTGGTTTGAAGGTTGGACAATGTTTCTAAATGTCTTAGAACATTTCATGAATTTTTTTGTATTTTTTAAATACCTAAAAGTATTTTTAATTAATTAATTTCCATTAATCAATTAAAAATAATCTTTTAAATATTTAAAAATGTTTTTTTAATGATAAAAAATAAAATAAAAATGTTTTTGTGTCATAAAAATTAATAAAACTTTTAGGAAAAAGTTTCATAATTTTTATGTATTTTTTGCTATTTTAAAATAAATATGCAAGTTAATTGAAATAAAAATGAATTAAAAATCAAATAAAAAAGAAAGTCAAAGGAAAGGATGGCTGAGATGAGCCCTGAGTTCAAATTGGTTGACTGGCGCGTGAATGGAGGGTGTGGATTGCATCTGGATTAATTAATTTAATTACGAATTAATTAAAGTTAATGAGAGAGATTAGGGCAAACAAAATGATCTGGGCCATTCAAAAGAGAGGGAAGTCAACAGGTCAACGCTCATCTATGGCTCAAATTCAAACTAGAGTTAATGACGCAATTAGGGCATAATCACTCTCAGGTGGCCGGAGAAGACCTCCGGTCGTCTTCTCCGGCCAGCACCTCACCTGAAAAATCCCCAAACCCCTCAAATCGTATCAAAAATGAAAACTAAGAACATAGAAATGATCTCCATCCTCTCACGAATCAAACCCCTCTCTCAAAACACATTTCTTCTTCCTAAACAAGCTGAATCGAAAGAAATAAAAACTAGGGCACGCAAGCTTCAGAGACAAATTAAATACTCAAATCAAAGCCATTTCAAAAACTAAGAACATCAGGATGATCAGTGAATCACATAGAACAAGTTTGTAACAAGGAAAATGATTTCTGGAAAAATAATTTTCAAGCTACCTGAGATCTGGAGCTTTCAATTTGAGGACTTTCTGGCCACTTCTCCTTGTGCAATCCACTCCACTTGGTCCACAGAAGATGCTTGAATGCTCAAAAGGAGTTTAAGTTGGCTGGATAATGAGATTCGGAAGCTCCTGCTCAAGCTTGGTCAGAAATGGCAATGGAGTTTCTGGCACTTTCAGGTCATGGTGAGGGGTTGTTTGTGATCCTGAGGATGAATGGAGAAGGTCTGTGGTGTTTGTTTGTGTGTTTGTGAGCTAGGAAGAAAGATTCGAATGAAACTGCAAAGTGAGGTAAGGAATGGCAGTGAGGTGTTCTGGTTGTTTCAGGCTTGGGTTCTTGGTGCTGGGTGGTCTATGGAGCAAGGTGAGTTGAATGGTGAAGATAGTTTGAGTGTTTGCAAGCTGTGGAATCAGATTCGAAACAAATTTCAATTGGGAGTGTTTTTGTGAATGTGTGGAATGAGGATGTTTCAGCCTTGCCTTGTGTTATGTCTAGCTTGCAAATGGATAGTATAAACTAATCCAATTGGTCAGAGGATGTGACTTGTGCTTTTTGGATAGGTGTAGCCACTTTTGCAAATATGTCAACTTCTTGTAAGATAGGGCATGGGCAACTTCTAGCCAAGTACAAAGGGCATGGTCTGCGCAGCAAAGTGAAGGGAAAGGCTAGGCTTGGTCCAACATTCAAGGCAGCAAGTTGGTAAAATGTTATGAGTGGTTTTGCAAGTTGTTGTAACTTTGGTTCACATGTGAGAAAGTCTTGTTACACAAACCAAACCATGGGGAAACTTGGTCCAATTCTGATTTTTAAGGCTCATAGAATGTTTGTGTAATGGTTTCAAATGAATTAGAGGCTGCAATATGCATTGGTCCAAGACTTTGCAAAATTTCCACTTAGGGCATGCCTTGAAAATCAATGATTTTAGCCAACTTTGCATTGCCATAACTTTTGATCCAAGAAGAGTTTGGTCATGTTCTTGTACTTTTTGAAAAGGGAAAAATGAGATCTACAACTTTCATGACCAAAGTTTTTCCATTTGAAGCATTTTTGGATCAAGGATCAAGGCTTGAAAAATGACCTAAAATGATGCATTCTTGAAAAGTCAACTATGCCCAAAAAGTCAACATTTGCAAAAACCCTAAATTCTTGATTTCCATGAACTTCAACCTTCTTCCATGATCAAATAAAGATCATATACACTCAAAATGATGAAGATCACCCATTGGTTGGGTCATTGGGGGCCTCAGATGCCCTGATTTTACACTGACTTGTCTGAAAAGTCAACTCTTGATCACATGACTTCCCCATGGAATTTCTTCATGAAAATTGATATGCATACTCCCTATACCATATAGAGATCAATGGAAACAAGAATGACCAAAAAATTTGGAGTTATGGCCTCTGAAACCAAAACCCTAATTTTCAGTCAACTGTGTAGTTCAACCTGGCTCTGCATCCACTCAAACCCTAGTTCTTGTGATTCCTCTGCATTTTTGACTTTGAGGAGAGGGAATATGACATAAGAACACACATGGACCCCTTTGAGTTGATTGGTGACCTTTGGAACGGCTCAAGAAGCTTTGGGATTGCTCAGATCACAAACCCTAGGTGCAGATGCCTTAGAAGCTATGCAGTGAATCAAAAAAATGAGATGTGAGATGATATGATTGTATTTATGCACATGAGGATGATCACAAGCCATGGTGAAATGGGTGAGGGCAAATTTAGGGTGTTTACAGCTGCCCCTATTCAAACATGAGTTAGCTGTGCAGGATGTAAGCAACGGCTTAACAGGCAAACAAGATAACTTGTGGTTGAATACCAAAGACAGTCCAAAATTTGCACTCACAGAATGAAGAAGAAAAGGGATATAGATTGTACAAGAAAGATAAAGTATCTTGTAAAGTGTGGGCGACGGAGGACGACCGTCGAGCAGAGGACGACTGCTGGGTAAATAGCAATGACGGGGACGACCGACATGCTGGGAAAGTGTAGGAAATAAAACAATGACGGGGACGGCCGACATGCTGGGGATAAAAGGTAAAGCTAAGACGGGGACGGCCGACTAGCTGGGAAAAAGGTAAAGCTAAGACGGGGACGGCCGACTAGCTGGGAAAAATAAAGTATCATGATGGGGACGGCAATCAAGATAAAGTTGTAGCATTCTCTGGGGGTTAATGAAACATGACGGGGACGGCCATCAAGTTCATAAAGCAAAGTAACCGACGATGGGGATGGCCATCGGGTTAAAAGGAAAAGGGACCACGACGGGGACGGCCATCGGGTTAAAGAATAAATGAAATAAACAGATGATGGGGTACGGCCATCAAAGGTGAAGGACGATCACCTAGCAGGGGACGGCTGCTCTGTTGGGGATAAAAGGAATATGATGGGGACGACCATCAAAGGTGGAGGACGACCACCTGGCAGGGTACGGCTGCCGAAAATATCAACGATGGGGACGGCCATCGGATAGAAAAGGTCAACGATGGGGACGGCCATCGGACGAGCATGATGGAGGACGACCATCAAGAAGTGGAGGACGACCACTCAGCAGGGTACGGCTGCTCTCAAGGTTTCTCATGACATAGGACGAATGCCAGATAACCAAAATCAACAATGGGGACGGCCATTGGATAAAATGATGAAGGACGATCATCAAAAAGGTGGAGGACGACCACCTAGCAGGGGACGGCTGCTAAAAAAATCAACGATGGGGACGACCATCGGATGAGCATGATGGAGGACGACCATCAAGAAGTGGAGGACGACCACTCAGCAGGGTACGGCTGCTCTCAGGGTTATCATGACACAGGACGAGTGTCAGATAAAAGAAAATGCTTTGTTGGTGATCTACTGGGGATATAGCGAACACGGACGAGCGTTCACAACCAAGAAACAAAAGGTATAATCGTTTGGTATTGTGTATAGATTAAAGATGCGGACGAGCATCCTTAAGATTATGATACGGACGAGTATCATGTAGAAACAAGTACCGACACATGTGTAAACACCCCAAATTTGCCCTCACCCATTCACACCATGGCTTGTGATCATTCTCATATGCATAAATACAATCATATCATCTCACATCTCATTTTTGATTCACTGGATAGTTTCTAAGGTATCTGCACCTAGGGTTTGTGATCTGAGCAATCCCAAAGCATCTTGAGCCATTCCAAAGGCCACCAATCAACTCAAAAGGGGTCTATGTGTGTTCATACATCATATTCTATCTCCTCAATGTCAAAAATGCAGTGGAATCACAAGAGCTAGGGTTTGAGTGGATGCAGAGCCAGGTTGAACTGCACAGTTGACTGAAAATTAGGGTTTTGGTTTCAGAGGCCATAACTCCAATTTTTTTGGTCATTCTTGTTTCCATTGATCTCTATATGGTATAGGGAGTATGCATATCAATTTTCATGAAGAAATTCCATGGGGAAGTCATCTGATCAAGAGTTGACTTTTCAGACAAGTCAGTGCAAAATCAGGGCATCTGAGGCCCCCAATGACCCAACCAATGGGTGATCTTCATCATTTTGAGTGTATATGGTCTTTATTTGATCATGGAAGAAGATTTAAGTTCATAGAAATCAAGAATTTAGGGTTTTTGCAAATGTTGACTTTTTGGGCATAGTTGACTTTTCAAGAATGCATCATTTTAGGTCATTTTTCAAGCTTTGATTCTTGGTCCAAAAAGGCTTCAAATGGAAAAACTTTGGTCATGAAAGTTGTAGATCTCATCTTTCCCTTTTCAAAAAGTACAAGAACATGATCAAACTCTTCTTGGATCAAAAGTTATGGTAATGCAAAGTTGGCTAAAATCATTAATTTTCAAGGCATGCCCTAAGTGAGAACTTTGCAAAATCTTGGACCAATGCACATTGCAGCCTTTAATTCATTTCAAACCAGCACATAAGCATTCTCTAAGTTACAAAATTCAGAATTGGATCAAGTTTCATCATGGTTTGGTTTGTGTAACAAGGCATTTTTCATGAAAATCCATAAAGTAACCAAGTTGCAAAACTCATGATCAAGCCTTCACCACTTGCTGCCTTGAATGCTGGACCAAGCTGACATTTCCCCCTCATCTTGCTGCGCATAGCCCATGCCTTGTACCAAGCTAGCACCTCACCATACTTTCTCTTACACAAGAGTTGACAAATTGCAAAAGTTGCCTCACCTATCCATAAAGCACATGTCAAATCAACTGACCAATGAGAGAGAGTCATATGGACAATTTGCAAGCAAAGCATAGCATAAGGCAAGGCTGAAACCATCACATTGACCACATACACAAAAACTCACCATCTTGCAACTTGCTTCGAATTTCTCTATACAGCCTGCAAACACTCAAACCTTTTCCTCCATTCAACTCACCATGTATCACTGAGTAGAAACCACCCAAAGCACAAGCCTAAAACATCCAGAACACCTCATTGCCATCTCTCACTCCATTCTGCAGATTCATTCGAATCTCCCTCCCTAGCCCACAAACAGCCAAACAAACCTTGCAAAGCTTCTCCATACATCATCTGGACCACAAGCAATCACTCACCATGGCCTGAATCAGTCAGAATCACCATAGCCATTGTTGACTGAGCTTGAAGCAGTTCCTTTCGAAACTCATTATCCAGCCAGCACAAACTCATTTTGAGCATTCAAACATCATCAAGGGGCTCTAAGGAGTAGATTGCACATAAAGAGAAGGCCAGAAAGTCCTCAAGTGGAAAGCTTCAAATCTCAGGTAGCCTGAAATTTATTTTTCCAGAAATGATTTTGCTTGTTACAAACTTGTTCTTCATGTCTTGCTGATCATCCTGGTACCATTAGTTTTGAAAATGATTGTGATTTGAGCATTTAATTTGACTCTGAAACTGGTTTGCCCTAAAAATGTTTGCCTTCGATTCATGTGATTGATGAAGAATAAATTTGTTTGGGGTTAGGGTTTTGATTCAGGAGATCATGGGGTTCATTTCTACGTGCTTAGTTTTCATTTTAGTTACGATTTGAGTGATTTGGAGTTTTCTCAGGTGAGATGCTGGCCGGAGAAGACGACCGGAGGTCTTCTCCGGCCACCTGAAAGTCATTAGGGCAAATCCCTGTAATTAATGAGCGTTTGAATGGTGAGCGTTGGATGGGTTGACTTGGTCCATTCCCGCGCGTGATCAAGGGCCCAGATTCGTTCATTAAACCCTAATCAGCTTTATTTATTTAATTAATTAAAATTAAGCCTGTTTGAATTGAGACCCTTGGATGAAGCGCGCAGTCAACCTTTTCAAACTCTGGATCAATCTCAGCCTTCCATTGTGCATACTTCAGTTTTATTCATTTTTAATTCATTTTCATTTCATTAAATTTGCACAATTATTTTAAAATAGCTAAAAAATCTTAAAAATTATGAAACTTTTTCTTTAAAGTTTTATTAATTTTTAAGACCCAAAAATATTTTTTATTTTATTTTTATCATTAAAAAAGTATTTTTAAATATTTAAAAGATTATTTTTAATTGATTAATGAGAATTAATTAATTAAAAATACTTTTAGGTATTTAAAAATTACAAAAAAATTCATGAAATGTTCTAAGACATTTAGAAACATTGTCCAACCTTCAAACCAAATTTCTTTTTTGATCTTGATGCATTTTAAGAATTTTTCATTGAATTAAATCATTTTTTATGCATTATTTTGATCACATGTTTGAAAATTCATTTCTGCCTTTTGAAGAAGGTTGAGACATTGGTTCTTCTTGCATTGTTTTGTGTTTAGCATGTATTTTCAAGGATAAAAAGGCCATGAATTGTTCTTGCATTTTCAAATTGTTTGGCATTTGTTTTGTTAAGAACCCTAAAAAACCCTAATAACTTAGAAAATTCATATCTTGAGTTTGGTTGAGAGTTGAGAGCTCCCCTTTGGGCAGTGGTTTATTATAGGTCTAGGGTTTCCTTGGGTACCATTTTCCATTTTTACTTTAGGGTTTTGCTTCTGTTTTTGGTTTGTGTTTGATGTTTGATCCATAAACCCTAATTTGGGCTTCCATTTGCATCCTTCTTACATTTCTTTGCATAACATGACTTGTCTTTGCATTTTGTGCATTCTTGTGATTCATTTGACATATCAAGACATGTAGGAAGCATCATTGATCATTGCATCTCATACTTGCCATGTCATTTGTCTTGTATGCTTCATAACATTTCATGTTTGTTCATGCTCCTTAGCTTGCATCATTTGCATTCATAATCTTGTATGAACATTCCCATTGCTTTGCCTCATGTTTGCAGCACCTCATAACATCATAATCATCATCACCATGCTTCTGGTCTTGCTTTGCATCATATCATTTCATCTCATCTTGCATTGCATTGCATTTTCTTTCTAACATTGCAGGTGGTAAGTAAACTTGAGAAGTGGATTTGCCTTCACTTCTCATAACTGTTCTTTTCATCTCTCTTGCATCCATTGCTGCATTCTTATATGTGTTTGAGTTTGAGCTTGCTCATTCTTCTTCTTCCCACTTTCTTTCTTCAAGTGACTTGACTTCTTGAATGAAGCAAGTCACTTTTGCTTCTCTTGATCTTATTCATCTGCTTCCTGGTGGTTCTTCTGAAGATTGTTCTTGCAAACCTCACAAACCTTAGGACCAACCAAGCATGACAATGAATTAGGGTTTTGATTAGTCCCCCCATAGTTTTTACCTTTGTGTCTCTCCTTGAGTCCTCTCTTCTCACCTCATAATCAGGGACTAAACCCTAAAGGCTTTAAGACTTTGTGATTAAGCTTATGCCTGCATCCTTCTCTTAGGATGGAGTGTATAACTTTAATCCTAAGTCTTGAACCCTTTATGTGTTTAAATCTCTTAATCAATCCATCTAATAATTATCAAGACATTACACTTGTAACTTGGGCCTTGCATTAGGGTTCTAATTCTTCCTTAAGTGGTTAAGAAGGACTAACCCTAGTGTTAATGGACAAGTCCCTCTCAAGTTGTCTTACAAATCATAAAATTCACTTCATCATCATATCATTAACTAAAATCCACTTAATAAAGGCTTTGTTTTGTCATGGGTTTAATCCCTAATCATGGATTAAGTTGAGGAGTCTTCCTCAGCTTAAACATTCTCATCTATTATCCTTCTTTTAGGATGGTGTAATGAGTCTGTTTAATCCTTGATTATGGCTTAACCTCATTACTCAACACTAAACAAAATCACCAAAAACATCTAAATAATCACAAGTAGGTTAATGATCTTAATCTTACATCAAAGGTGATTAAGTGTGAGAATCTGACTTCACACTTAAGGTATTCTCATTACCCCTAATCAGAGGGAAGATGTGATGAGTTTACTAAATCCATTGGTTTAGACTTAAGCTCATTATCCTATGACAAACTCCAAAAAGAAATAAAAGACTGAAAACTCGAAAACAAACAATAATCGTCTCCTTCGGGATTCTTTTCTCATCATCTTCACTCACAATCGAGAACTTGCTTCTTCCGTCTAATGCAAGACAGTAAGCACCTGAGCCAGACAGGTCATACACTTGAGCATTGACAAGCAAGCAGTTCACAAGTCAATTCATCTTTCAGTCTCTTTGGGTCGAACTACGGTGTTCTGACTTCCTCATTGCACGAGAGGATACGTAGGCATAACTTAACAGTTATCGAACAAAAGTCTCTGTATATTCCCCCCCTTTCTAGCTTCATTCTTTAAGCCTCATGATCTTGAGCATCTTATTCCAGTTCCTACACTGACACTGTACATTTATACACATCACATTTCTTTACACTGACACCTGTACATTCTTTTCTAGCTATCTTTACACACAGATTGCACTGACACTACCCCTTTAAAGCACAAATCTTTTAAGCGTGGATCCCGTCGAGTACGGCGGACAATCTGGGTGCTAATACCTTCCCAGGTTGTAACCAACCCCCTTTCTCAGTCTCTCTGGTTCGCAAACCGTCTTATCCATCTCTTTCCAGGTCTATGCAGCATTGCCTTTCCTCCGGGATAAAAATGCCTAGCTGGCGACTCTTTTCATCTCCAGTGAGTTCACGGCTGTGTGTTCTCACTGTTCCCTTCGCCGACCGTTCGCGCTTGTACCGGGATGCAAATCTTCGGGAGCGACAGCTTGGCGACTCTGCTGGGGACCCTTATATTGCAACCAGGGCTTCTGGTTCTTTTTGTGGGTTCCTCCTAGCGCTTGATTGGTTTGTGTTTACCGGGGTGTTATGTGCTATCTGTGCTTGTATATCTGTTTTGTTTATTGCTTTATGTACAATTGATTTATTGCTTTCTTTATAGCTTTATATTTTTCATACTGTCATTGTTGCTGGCTGGATCTGGTTTTTCTTTGGTGGGTGGGTATTTCATTGAGAGTTAAGGTCCTATACCTGGGACCTGAGTGACACCTAGGCTAGAGTGAATCATATTCTTTCCCATTCCATTTCGGTCTGGTGCGGGAATATGAAACACGGTTCAGATATGGGTTTCTTCTTGAGAACTCTGTGTTGCAGATTTCCTGCAATGCTAGGGCTATCTGGGAAGCCTGCTAAGTCTGGATGACCTTTTAGTATTGACCTTCAGAAACTGAGGTGAATTAGAGGAGGAATTGTTATGGTTATTGTAAACACTGTACCTCCGGGTTAGAAGTGTTTACACTTCTCATAACTGATCCAAGTCTGAGGATCCTTGTTCTAGATCACCACCTGTGAGGGGGTTGGGCTGTTTACAGGTTTGCAGGTACCTTGACCTCAGAATACCTTGTTACTTTGACTTTGTTAAGAATACTCCATGTTGGACAGTTCTTGTGATTCTAAAACCCTGGACTTGTGGCTCTTTATTTGAGTCCCCCACCCTGGTTACTGGATTTTTAGACCTCCATCTGGAATTCTTGAACACACATGGATCTATACCAAGGCAGTTAATCAGATCCAGCTCAGTCACAAACCCTTGCATTTCATTTGCATACATACTCATTGCATCATATTAACATTTGCTTATTTGTGTTTCAGGGTATCCACCTTCATCTTTGGTTTTGGTTTTGACCCCATCTGCAGTTTTGACCTGTCTCCACCAGCACTTGCTTCAGTTTTGTCAGCCATATACTTCAGTTACTTGCACTAGCCAGCCAGTGGCCCACTCCTCAGCAT